>CM019120.1:2505000-5010000 GCA_009720345.1 Fragaria iinumae | reverse complement strand
TAAGGGATCCGAAGATCACCTATTATATCCATTGCAGGTAACTAGTGCATCGACTGCACATTTAACAATGACTCCTAAAGACTCCTACACCTTGAACAAAGATAGCACATAATTTAACCCAGCAGTATATCTGTCACACCCTAACCTGAAATTTTTATTTTTCTTAAGTCGAAGGTGTGACTGGAAAATACAAACCAATGATAGTTGGATATTTCAGAAAAATATGCAGCAGAGTTGTAACTTTGGAAAATCATAACTAATTCTAGAAAACTCATTTTCAAGAGATTCTAGTTATGAAACGATCATTAAGGTCTCTACTCTAACTTTCATGAAGACACCAAGTGCAAACAACTAACCAATTTGTACAGTTTTTCGAAAGAAGGTAACTGGTCCAAAATCTCAGAAAAATACAAATCTGCAGAATTTCCTAATGCAGACACTAAACTTTGAAAAAATCATAACTTAATCTACAAAAATCTTTTTCAAGATGTCTACTACAAATCTGGAATGAACTTTAAGATGTCTACTACAATTCTTATGAAGAAACCAACTTCAAATTCCAAACAAAACTGTACGGTTTTTAGAAGAAAGCTAACTGATGCAGAATCTCAGAATTCCAAATATTAAAGCTGAAAAATAATGAACCAATTTGAAGAACTTGGAATAATAAGAGCATAACCGATTCAATAAAGATGTCATAGAATTACAATACAAACTTGCTTCATAGTTCATCATTTCAACTGAAATTATAACATAAACTTCAAAAGCTAAACAACATTCTGCAACCTTTGTTCTTATTCTAAACAGAAATTTGAAAGGACAATTCACACACTTTCTTCACATCATGCACAAAGCTCTTCAAACAGAGAAACCTATACTTCATGTTCAATACCTGCACAATATTCTTAAGGGTGAGCAACGCTCAGTAGGAGGCTAGTCCTCTTTAAACAACAAATGTCAACCATAACAATGCATGAATGCAATGATCCCTTCAATAATAAACCCCTCACCCAAACCATGATTCCCTTTTTGTTAGTCCTCTTGCTTAATCTCGATCACCAAAATCGTATAGCCATATTAGCCCACCTGATACTTGGTCCCTACGAATTAAGCTCAACTACACAAAAGCATTCTCTCAAAAATTTCATTCCTAATTTCACCAAACTCCTGCCTCTATTTTTTTATTCATGAACATGTTGATTAACTAAGAATATATATCACAAAAAACACCTGATCAATAATTTCATAATCAAGTTTCATAAACAAAATCATATATAACAAAACATCAGCTAGAAACACAACAATTACACAGAGCTTCAAAACAGCAAATAACAAACAAACACATATAGAAAACCAGGAAACAAAACATAATAAATTAAATAGAGGTTCCCGAGATCCCCCCTACCACAATTCAAAAGCTATGTTTTTCAAATACCCTCTTGTTCTCAGAAAATTTCCCTTCCCTCACTATTTCTTTTATTTTTTAATCACCAGAGATAGGAAACTCAATAAAAAATAAGAGAACCAAACCTGGGTATTTATACTGCTATGCAAACATGTTAGAATTCAATTCTAGATAGGATGAGATCGGATGCCACCTCGATAGGAATCGCCACCTCCTGCTTATGGTAACTGAATCTCCATGGCTTCTCCTATAACATTGACACCTCTAGCTTCTTAGATAACTCAATCTTATCATTAGGATTGGGCTGATCTTCTAGTCTAGGTGGGATGGTGCTTGTGAAGAGTAGGAGAAGAGGGAAGTACGACGATGGAGATAGCAGAGGATGGAGAGAGGCGAACACACTTCAGCTGTCGTTGAACGACATCCTACTGCAAGAATAAGTAATCCTACCACAAGTACAAGTGATCTGTTGTCTTGGGCTTTTTCTCCTTAAACTGGGCTTAGGTCTAAAAAAAACAAATACTGGGCTGGTCCATAAATTGAGAGAGAGAGTTTCATCACATACTTTGTATAAGACACAAATTTTTGGGGATGCACATATATATTATCATAGCAATAAAACATGTAGATATATCCATATACCCATATCAAAGAATATAAAATTTATACTGAAGCAAAAGAAATAATTTTCATTCATTATAAATTAAGAAAAATATAGGTCGTCACAATATCCGCCTAGAGACTTTTATGGTGTACATCAATACTGGTGCAATTGGGTTAGAGTGTATACTAACTATTGAACAAGAGATACAGGGACAAGACCCGATACACTCACCTAAAGGTTGAACATTATTAGACGAACAAACTATCTAAAAAAAAAAAAAGGAATAAAAGTGGGCCTACAGCAAGTCCCAACCCAAAGCACTAAGAAATAAAGAATTGGACTTAGAGAAACCCTAGCCCAACATAGTAGCCTAAGGACACATGAATAAGGCCCAGCTCAAAGCCCAATGTTGTTGACTCAGGCCCGGATACATCTCCCATTGTACAGCACCGCCGACTCCACCGATCACGAGCTCCACCGTCTTCTCCGACCACGGCCCCCATCGTCGCCTTTGATCACGCGTTCTACAGCAATCCACCGTTGCTCGAAGTCAGTCGAGCCTTATGAGATCCACGCCGCCAGTAGAAAACACAACTCCATGACGCGTAGACCACCAAACCCACACCGCCAAACTCCATGTCGCCGCCACAGAGAACCAAGGCCCTCTCCCCCACCGAAATTGGGAGGCCACGATGAGAACGCTGCCACTGTACAACCTCCACCCTCCATTCCAAGAGCTGCCATCACAAAACCTGATGCCAAAACAACAATCGAACCCCGAGCAAACCGCATCCACGATCCCTAGAAGCCCTTATAATTCCATCACCCGTCCGGCAGCAACCCCAAATTGAGACGGGCGCCGCCGGACGAGCATCGAACTTGCAAGCCCTAAATGTATTCGAAGCCCAAATTTTTCGGAGGTCCTCTCTATTTGCTCCGCTCAATTATTTCTTTCAAAATTAGTTATGAAGTCCCTTGACATCTCAAATCTCATATATAATACAGTGAGACAAAAACAAACTATATAAGACTAAATATATATTATGAAAATTAAAAGATTAAAAGGACGTGAGAGACTACAAATTGTAAAAGGAGAAAACAATCAACATTGATTAGGAGCAATAATGAAAGATTTCAAAATATGAACAATCGTCGTGAACAATTATACAGTAGAACCTTGATAGTTTAATAATATGAGCTTCGATTAAATAATATTTTTTGTATATCCCGGCATGATGGATTAATACAAAATTAACATAGATAATTTAATAACCTCGACTAAATAATACTTTTTGGTCTCAAGGCTATTAGTTTAATACAGGTTTAAGTGTAATTGCTTTGAGAGACTTTTTGGGGACTAGTCATTTTTGAGTATTGTAATTTATAATTTTTTTTTTATGTTATTGTAATTTAGTTATGATTTTTAGTTACGCCACTAGTTCTGTATATGCTTCTGCTTAGTTAGTTTTTTTTCAAATTTGCAGTCGGCATCTTGCAAGAGGGTAGTACAATTTTTCCTTTGTCTTGGTAAAGAAGCTATCTTTGTTAGCTTTTGAGGTTGGTGTATAAGAGTCGGGCATTCTTTTGCCTCCAGCAGAATCAGTATCGGTTTTTCAGTTTGAAGTCTAGTATGAAAAACTTGTTGCAGCAAAACTCATTGTGATAGTCATTATAGGGATGAAAACTGGGTCAACTGCCATCCTATGTTGTTCATCAATATGCGAGGACAACCCGGTTTTGTATTAATTTTTAACACATGTACTCAGTGACCAGTAAATGAAAAAGAAAAGAAACTTACTTATTTGGTAATGACTCCTTGCAACCAAAAGAAACGATGTTAACTAGAGATTGATAACAACGCCATCATCATCAAAATTGCCATAATGATTATTCTGTTACACCACACCAAACAAGCTACAAAAGAAGAAAGTAGACTCGTACAAGATACCATTCAGAAAACAAAACACCGAAACTCCAGCTGCTCCTACTTTCTTATCTAACCACATACGCCACCAACACAAGAAACAACTGTATCTACAACCAACCAAAGTTCACTCCTTGCACAGAAGGTCTAATAAACTGGATGTTTTAAACAAAATGCAAGTACAAAATTACTACCCCCATCGATCATGCCAGAAGAGACTTTTAGAGTTGTAATTCTGCACTCACAGCCCCACATTTCTATCAAAGATCCAACTGAAAGGTATGGCAGGACCTTGCTTGGCCCTTGCTTGAGCTCTTTCCTCTAGTCGTCTAATTCTTGGGGCTAACCCACACAGATATTCTTGAGCCTTGCGACCCTCACCTGAAAGTCCAGTCAGGTCCTGCACCTTCCACCTGCCCACCAAGAACTCCAATATATCTGCATAGTCCTTGGCGGTATAGACACCAAGACGCTGTGCAACAGCTGAAAAGTGATCAAAAAGTTTGTCATCGCGGCCATCATACATCAAGTGAGCTGGCATAGCGATCTTCTTCTTCATCATGTCAGCAAAAGATGTGATAGTTCCATCAGGATCAATCTCAAAGAGCTTTTCAACGATCTTGGTATATGCAGTCTCATGGCGCTTCTCATCTGAGGCTATTGTGCCACATATTTGAGCCAACTTCAAGTCCCCATAGTCCTTGGCATGCCTGGCAGTGTTTCCATGAGAGATGAAGGTAGCCCTCTCCTGGAATGATGTATAAATGAACCCAAGGTAAGGACTGTTCTCCGTACGCGGATCCTACATAAACAAAAGGGATTGAATTCAAAAAGCAGTGTTATTATGGTATGATGAAGCAGTATACAGAATAGATATCAACCAAACACCAAATTTCAGGCAATAAATTCAATTTTCTATGCTACAACTGTTCAAACACTCCAATTCTCTTCCCCTTTTTTTTTTTTTGAAAATTCTCTTTCCCCCTTTATAAGTATATATAAAGATGATTTTGCAATGGGGGAAATGTAGAATACCAAATCAGTGAGGGAAAGCATAAAATGTTGATCATAAATGTAAATGATTTCGTACATTCTCAATCAGTGTTTGTGAATGTGTATTTTATAGAACTTCTGTGAGCATGTGTATTTATAGAAGTTTTGTGGGTGCATGTGTAAAGAAGGCCCCAGTACATACAATTTGCTCAGAATCTGAAAACAAACACAAGATCCGAAACAAGAGATATATGAAAAGTATCTCACCATGCCAGACCCAATCAAATACTGAATAGTCTTTTCAATTTGTCTCATATCTACTCGGCCACAGAGGTAAAGATACTTATTGAGAAGGTCACCATGCCTGTTCTCTTCAGCTGTCCATGCCCTTGTCCAAACTGCCCAAGGAGTTGGGCTTGCACCTGTTTCATCCCGAACTCCATCCAAGGTATTTAGCATGGTTTGATAAGTTGGAAGGGCTTCTTCAGTAATCATATCTCCAACCAAAACAACAAAGTATTCATCTGGAATCTCCTTTGCCCTCTCCCGTAGTTCCCTAACTTGTTCTTCAAATCCATCAGATGCAGGATCTGGCAAAAAATCCTGGGGTTGCCAACACTTATCAACTGGCTTTAGGTGAACTAAGATGTTCTGTTCAGCCCAACCCTCAATGGATTTGAAGATCTCAATCTTTTGAGGTGGCATGGAATGGGTTACTTGAACATGCACCTCCCGAGGAGGTGTGAAAGGCTTCTTCAGATTCTCAACCTCCCTGCATTGAACAGAACATTAACAAATTTAGCTCTTATTTATATATATAGGTCAGCAGTAACATTTAAACACAGCCTAAGATGACAGTATATTTTTATACGAATCTGATTACCACATTCCATGTTATATTGATAGCATCGTAGGTCTTACAAGATTTCCAACAGAGAAAGGGTCATTTATTTTGCAAACCCCAGAAATAAAGGAATATGCATGCCCTACACTGAACTAAACGATTCCTCTGGTGAGAATTCTAAAACTAATAATAAAATTTGGGTTAACTTGTACACTTGTCAGAGAGACATCAATCATGACACAAACACATACTTAACTATGTGAAATGCTGAAAAACAAAAGGAACTATGCATAGGGCATCCCAACCTTGGCAAACAACCAGACATGTATTCAATGACTTATGAAATATCCCAAAGAGACTATTTCCAACTACGTACTCTCTTAAAATATTGTCAGTACTCATGCTAAGACTCCACAGGTAACGGCTAAATTAGCATAATTTGTGTATGTTACACAATAAAGCGCAAGTAATATTAAGCTCCAGAAGTAAACATTCTACAATACATTATCCACAGAGGTTAATGCACGTAAGACAAACAGGATGCAATATCCATTAACGACCAAAGGAGAAAACTTACCAGTGGACTAAGAATATACTGATCGACTGTTTACAGTTTATCATCAAAAAGTACAGAAAATAAAAGGTATATCCAAAGTTCAGAAGTATGTTCTTCCTAGTTGGCATGCTGAGTATTGTTACCTCCGTCTCTACAATGTTGCATTATTTATCTGAATATATGTAGAGTTTGTCAGCATGCCCTATTTATTCACATACATAGGTGGAAAATATTAGCACAATCCCAAACAAAAAGGTACAACTAGCAAACTGCAGTCTCACACAAGGTACTTTCATTAAAGGCATACATTTTCTAAAAGCTGACTCAACAACTTTGCCCATAAACATGTGTACACAATTAAAAAATCAATACCAAAGAGGTTGACTGACGTGGAATATTCTTGTAGGGCAAATACAGTCTCCACGTTAGAACCGAAATAAAAGAATACAACTCACTGAACTTAGAAAAATCACTTGAATACATGAAAAGTTTTAAACCCCAGCCCAGAAATCAAAAGATTTAGAATTCAGAGAACAAACTTGTTCGGTTACATAAGACAGTGAACCAATAACACATCTGTTCAGCATGGATAATTCATAAATAAAACATTAACTGGAAAATGCAAAGATAAATAAATAACAAGAAAAATACATGCAAAAGCCAAAATGGCCTCCTTAAACAGCCGGAGAGGAGCCAATGACATCAGCAGTTACATTTGAATTATGTCATGACAGAAAGAGAAGAACAAATAGCAAACAGTTTTTTAATGAAAACAAGTTGTAAACCTAAATAACTCCAAGTTTGGGCATTTATATGTACACAGACATCTATCGAGTACCTTCCAATATGCAGACAACAAGTCATAAAAACCGAACTGATGGACAATCATGCAGCCACTCAACAAAGCATGCAACAACAAAATGCCAGCCACACACAAATTCAACCAATTTGAAAAGAAAATTCTCAAAAAGAGAGAAGGAAAAACCAATTTGAAAAGAATAATGTGTGTAAGTGATAATTAGATCATTACTCAATATAACTTTGAGATTTGGGTATAAAATATCTTGCATGTAGCTATACCAATGTAGAACAACAATAAGTTCCACATCCTCGGTAGATGATTTAGTGTAAAGAGTGACAACTTAAAATAAGCAGAAATTTGATACATAAAACGGAAAACCTAAAGAAAAATATCTTCATGACATTACAATGAGCACATGCAATCCTGGGAATGGAAATTAAATAACCGAACAAGATTACATATCTAGCGATCTGGGATTGCAGTTCAAAACCGCTATACACAACTTAAAAATCGAATGCGTTACAATGAAATTAGGAGCAAGAGAAAACCAGCACATTTAGACCAACCTTGAAATTCACGAAAAAGGTAAAAGATGGAAGAACACAAAAACTACAGTAAAATACAAGATACCCACATTTCCCACATGGAAAGTGGCACAGGGGAACAAGTAATATAGGCGGAGATAACAAGAAATGAGAAGGACCCAGATCCAAAAGCAGCACAAGATCCAGATATCAATCACAGAAAGTAGAGAGTGTTAGAAGGAAATGAAAGAAAGAAAGAAAGAAGACGGACTTGGGGCCAGAGCGAAGAGTAGAGGCCATGGAGAACTTGGGAGATCTGAGGCTGGCCATCTGGGGAAGAGCAAACCTTGGGGATTGAGAAGGGAAGGCGTTGAGTTTGAGAGCCATTGTGTGCTTGCTTCGTTGGTCTCGTCGCAGCAGGGTTTTGAAGGAGTCAGTGAGAGAGGCTCCCTTTCAGTATCCTCCACACAAACAAAAGAAGGGCGACAACTGTACGAGACTATATTTGTAAACAGACACGCACACACTGTGGTGGTGATGGTGAAGTATTTATGAGGCTAATATTACGTGCTCAAATATGTCTATGGCAGATACAACTACCCTCACCATTCATTTAAATTACATTTTTACCCTCCCTGAAAAAACAACCAAAAAACATAAACATTTAACAAGTGAAGATAGTCATTGCAATTGTGACACTTAATAACTACATAAGTAGATAAGAGACCATCAATATAGAGAGGAGGAGATTGTTATAGTCGTCATGGTGAGTGCACAAGAAATAGAAGTTGTTAAAAAGTCAACAGCAACATGAAGGCAATGTAAACATTGGGTTAAAAATGTTTGATTTTAAATTTTGTTTCTCTAGTTCATATAGATATTAATTTGATTTTAAAGTTTGGTTATCATTATTTTCTTTTTTACAAAGGTAAAATTTTATATAATAACAACCAATTATTACAACCATGAGGGATCTCGGCGGTGGACAACAAGTCTCCACACTCCTCCCTACCAACATACCAGCGATTACATTACCATGAACCAAAAATGGTCCAAATGTAACATACTCCTAACCCTATCTAGAAGCCTCTCGTTACCTCCTTACAACCAACCTAAAAAAGAAACAACTTCACCAAACACTATACACCAAAACCACTAGCATATATGCAGAGGCAACCTCCCCATTACATTAACAACAATAAAACACCGACGTAAACACCGATAGTCCCTAGACATGACACCAACCATGGCCCTACCAAAACCACCAATGACACCAACCAAAACCAAATCCCTAACACATTCGCCCAAAGGGAGGGACACCCTCGCCCAAAAGGGAGGGACAACAAACAACCAACACCAAAACTAAGAAACAACATGAAAAAAATAAAAATAAAAATACTAAAAAACAAAACTCAGACCCAGGCTTGGGCCTCTCTAGACCTATTGGATCTCAAAGAGAAGACCCACTTAGTGACCAAGCCCATAGCTGCTGCATGGAAGCCGATCCTTAGCTCCGCCACCGACGACCATCACCCAAGGAGCATCTCTTCTGCAACTACCTCGGAGAGGCAACTGATCCACCCACCAAAATCAGAATCGAGCAGGTCGCCGCTGCCGCGTTCTCCCCCTTGCACAAATCTTCTGCATCGCTCACCATCCCGTTGAAATTGGCCTGACCATTCGCTCTTGAGCGATCTACCATCTTTGTTGGAACAGAATCTGTTCAACTCATGACAGCTTCACAGACCGTATCATAAAGAGTCTCCCTCTATCGTTCCATCACCACCGCCAACCTTTGCGCCATGACCTCCAAATGGTCATCAGCGAAATTCTCGTCTAACAACGTCGTCAATAGACGTGCCGTTGGACGGAAGAGAAAATAAGATTATAAAACTGTAGCCTGGTTTTACAGAGAAGAGAGAATACACTACGTCAATTTTGCAATCAGACGACAGAGATCAGACGACATAAGTCGTTTTTACTGTCGTCTGATAAATTTTAACGACAAACATTTAAATATCTGTCGTCTGAATGTAACAAACGCGCAACGATTAGAATTCGTCTGTTGTTGAGATATCAGATGACTGTCGTTTGAAAAACCAAAAATTTTTTGCTTTTTTTTTGGCATAACTGTAAGATCATTTTTTTACACTTAAACCAACTCTCACATCCCAATTCTCATTCTATCTCCCCGATTCATATCACTCTCACAATAACTCTCTTGCTCATTCTCTCCACTCATATATCCTCACACCTTCATTCTTGCCCAAATCCCGTCTCTCTCCATCTCCATCTCCATCTCCGATCTCTCTTCGGCAAACACAACATATCTCTCCCTCTCACAACTGATGGTAAGCCCTTCGATTCACTATTATTCGATTTACGGTTCTTACTGGAGTCGTTTTGGGTTTTGAGGTTCATCTGAAATTCAATTTGGGGGTTTCGAAAATTTCCTTTCAATTTCGAATTAGGTTTGCTGGGGCTCGTTCGAATTGGGGATTCTGAAACAGACATAGGTTCGATCAAATTTAGTTTTATTACTAAATGCAATTCTAATTTGCTCTAATCGAACGATTTTTTGTTTGTTTTAGGGTTTCATAATGGTGATTAGGTCAAGGGATATGCTGGGTTGATTCCAAAATTTAACTCGTATATTGTTTTCTTTGATCCATGTCCATGAATAATGAATTCCTGTTTGTGGTGGTTTGGTCATTTTTTCTGGATTTCAATTTGGTGGTTTGGTCATTTTCATTTGAAATTCGTTTTGGGTTGGCTAATTTTTAATCAAATTGGGTGTGGGGTTTATTGGACTTGGGTGTGTATGACTTGCAGAAATTTTGAAGTTAGCATCTCAGAAGACGTCGAGCCATTGCGGGTTACAGTTTCGTGTTTTTAAACATGCATTGATAGTTGCGGTTGTGTTCTAAATGCAGAATTGGTGAAGTTGATGATTACCCAGGTAGTAGTAATGTCTGTTTAAATTCAGGGATTGGGTGACTTTTATTGGGGAATTTATATTGAATGAAAACCAGTTATGTGTATTCCCATATTAGTTCTCTGAATGAACAAGATTCTTGAACAATAAGGGTCTAGTTGTAGCTGAACTCCGAAGCAGCTAAAAGAATGGAATTATGAGATTCTTTTGATATGAATTTGGTGTTAAAAATTTGACATCTTTTTAGTTGCTCTATATCTTTTCTTGTTGTTGATGTAGCTGTTGCTTTGGTTCATGAGTGATGATGAATTGATGATGATGGTTGCTGCAAAGAGGCATGGAAGAAAAATTTGAAAATAGATATTGAGCTCATTCTTTTCCTTTGCTCTTTTGATAAATGCTTTTCTATGCTCTCATTTGATTTTCTTTTTTAACAACATAACCATTATATAGAAACCAAAACATCTGTGGCTGGTTTGGTCAGTATTGGTTTTGGGACCATTTATGCTGCAAGTAAAGGTCAGCCCATTACTTACATATAATGTCTAAGTTTGCAATGTGGTATTTTACATTATATGAAGGGAAAAGGCAAAAGCTACATTCTATCTTGTTTGTTTTCTTCTGCTGCGATTAATTAGGTTATGAAAATCTGACCTGTGAATGGGCGAAAGACAATATCAGGAGCAATGATATTGCTCCTTGGTACACCACTAGAACCTCACTTGTGGAACATGTAAAATACTCGTGCCCTTTCTACATTATCATCAGTTAAAAGCTTTGCATGTGTGAAATAGTATAATCTAGTGAAGATTAATGTCTTTTTTTTTTAGTTTACTTAGGATATTCAGAAAAATTATGCAGCAGACCTGCAACTTTAAAAATTCATAACTAATTGTAGAAAACTTATTTTGAAGAGATTCCAGTTCTGAAATGATCATTAACATGTCTAATCTAACTTTCATGAAGACACAAAGTTCGAACAACCATCCAGTTTGTACAGTTGTTAGAAAGAAAGTAACTGGTACAAAATCTCAGAAAATACTGATATGCAGAATTTCCTGATGCAGATCCTAGAATTTGAAAAATCATAACTTAATCTAGAAAAATCCTTTTCAAGTGATTCAAATTCTGGAATGAACCTTAAGATGTCTACTACAATTATTATGAAGAAACCAACTTCAAATTCCAAATGAAATTTTACTGTTTTCAGACGAAAGCTAACTGATGCAGAATCTCAGAATTCTAAATATTAAAGCTGAAAAATAATGAACCAATTTTAAGAACTTGGAACCAATAAAAGGGCCTAAACAATTCAATAAAGATGTCATAGATTTCAGACTTTTCAGTATATACATGGTTTTCTTTTATGGATGAGAAGATTGTATATATGGATTCTTTTGATAGAGTTTGCATTCATTGATATGTTAATATCATTGCATTTGCTAGATGTATCTCATATCATTGATATGTCATACTAAAAGTGAGCAAAGATTTGTGTTACCCTTCTTTACTCTTTAGAAATTTGAAATTTTTAACTTCCACAAAGTAGCATGCATATTATGTAATTTTCTAATACTAGGGAGCAATAATGTTGTGCAATTCTAAGGTCTATGAGTGTATCTGGTAGTTATTGCTCTATGCAAATTTGTCAATGTATCTATGAGTGTATCCCTGCACAAATATGCATTTGTCCCTGCATATTCTGGTAGTTATTGGTATATGCAATACTTAAATTATTCAGGGGAAGAATGATCAATGCCTTTGTGATCTGTGAATATACTTTCCTAGCAGCATGTTATGATCATGTGTTTACTGTTATAAACTAAGATTCATATTTTATCTTATTAGGAGAAGATGAAGGGCATGCCAGCAGATGAGTTCATGACCATATCAGCAGGGACAATAGGCTTGTCAATGGTGGTACGGCTAAAATATCCTCACAATTTAACCCTGCAAAAGATTGTCAATTGTAGTATAAAGAAGCAAGGATCGTTCATTGCCAGAGATTGAGGGTATTTAATTTTACACACAAAAACAATGTCACAAAAGTGTCTACTGTTCCTAACTAACAGCAGACGAAAATATACTTAACTACCTAACCTACACTACTCAGAAGAAGATGAAAATATATAGACCTAAACTAGACACAGAGAAGAACATGCACACAAAATTTCAGGGGATTTGAAGTTCGTTTACTATATTAAATAAATCACGAAAAACAGAAGACAGAAGAATAAGAAAACTAGATTGAATTTTTGTGGTTTGAGAAATAAGAAAGAGAAGAGGTTAGGGATTTAGGAAATTCACCACCGAATATGCTTCAAAACAAAGTCCACACAACCAAGATTCCAATTACCAAGTCATGAAAATGTTCAATCAAGAATAAACTGTGAACGCACTGCGTAAATTCTTACTACTTCCCTTAACTACTTAAGCAAGATGAACGCACCGTTACTAAGCCTTTAGAATAACCAATCAAGGTATAGAAGCTATCCTATCAACAAATTATTCTAAGAATTAAGATCAATGGAAGTGATTGAACAAGTACGCAAAACTAGTGTGGAACGCCTACCTAGCATGCAAGTCTCTCTATTTGGTTTCACCTATTGTCCTATAGGTTTTACTACCTTGAATTAAGCCGTATTAACCGTTTAGGAGATTAAACAACCTAATTCTAGCCCCACTTACAAGTTTATAATGTTCTATGTATGCATCCATGAACATAAACAAGCAAGAGTTCCCTATAAACCAAAACCAAATAGACAATCCATAACTAAGTAATTACGAAATCAAGGTTGTAAAACAAAGTTTATTGCATAATTCGGGGCTTCAAACCTCCACCCCTAACAAAGATAAACTAGCCACACATCGTTGTAGAAATCACACAAAGAAAATAAATTCGAAAGTTCAAAATTACAAAGGAAAGAAGAAAACTGTGAATGGAAGGAATGACGATGATCTTGGCGACTTCCCCTTGATGGATTCTTGTGCGATGCAGCAACGTGAAGGCTCTCTTGCAGTATGACGGCTTAGAGTCGTTCTGGTATTAGGGTTTTGCTTTTAGTAGTCTCCAAGTCTTCAAAATTCCCTTTTCAGACTATGTTTCCTTCTTTTTTTAGAATCCATGTTTGGGCTATCTTTTGAATGTCTTCCACATATAATCTGGGCTTGGCTTTTGGGCAAATTATATTAATGATGTCACTCTTCAAAATCGTGCAAAAATCCCCTAAGAAAGCTTCTCAGAATCCAGCCCAAACATTCCTCGAACTTGACTGCTGCACAGCTTTCCCGGAACTGCTGATTTTCTGTCCAACTTCGACGCTTCATAAATCCAAGATGCCATCACCGATTTGGATGATTCTTGAGTCCAAATTTATCTACAAATGCTCCTCTACAAATCTGGGCAGTCATCTTGGTGAAACCATTCTCGGAACCGCATGGAAATAAGCCTTGAAAACCGGAGAAAATAAGCAGAAACCAGTTTTCAGCTTTTTGTGTTTGCAGCTTCTTTTTTGGTGAAGTGGTTCCATCGCCTTTCCTTGATATTTTTGACCATGTGAGTGATCAAACTCCATCCTTGACATCTCTACTTCGTATTGGAAGCTTTGTTTGCATCACTTGAACACATATTTGCATTATCTTGCTCCACGAAGTACCTAAGAAAATAACAAGGTTAAAACGATCTTTTTAAAGGAAAATAGCTAAGTTAATTGCAAAGGTTAAACTATAAAATCGTCGCATTTTATGCTCCTATCAAATTCCCCCACACTTAGCTTTCGCTAGTCCCCTAGCAAAATCAAAGACTCAAAACCCAACTAGACTCGAAAACAACTCTAATGCCCTTAACAAATTGTCTCAGAAATCCCCGACTTTCATAGCACCAAGAATAACACTCAACCAAAAATTTAGCTCACATTCGAGAGTTAATAAAGACTCATGCTCAACATAGCACAAGTAAGACTTGGGAGAGAACAATGGTGATGGTTAGAGCTCAACATGCATAAGACAAATCATGATTTCACCTCACAAGGATTGCACTCTTTCTTCTCTCAAGATTCAAGGTATGCTTAAAAGCTTTCACTCAAGTGTATGCGAGAGATCAAAATAAAAATCAACAAATAGCTCACATACGTAAGAAAGAAAAAAAACTCAACGAAAAACATGATTTATAATCCCATGAAGGAAATCAAATACTTGCCAATTGGACCACAATATTCTCAACTTTTGCACCTAACTCCACAGATCATAGTTTGCCCATCTCAAGGATCAAGTAGGTCTTGTTCAAGGTTGTAATGGGGTTAAGCTTAGGGTTACAAAAACAAGGGGATAGGAATTCAAACAAGAATCCTGAAACCTAGCAGAGCTTTCATTGATGTAGAGAGATTCCTCTTGTGCTCTTACAACCATCAAGGTCTCCTTGTAATTTCATTGTGTCATTAAATGCGGCCGAATGTCATTGAGTTGGGCCGTTGCTTCAGTTTAAACACCTCAAGAACACAAGGTTGATTTTTCACATTTTTTTTTTCTTCTCTTGATCTTCTCTTCCTGGCCGTGCAATAATTTATTTATTTTTTTTCAATTTTTTTTTATGCTGCCAGGGATTGTAATCCTGCTTGAGTTCTCCCCCACACTTGTTCTTTCTCATCAGCTTCATATCACCTTGGTTATTTATAAATCTCATGTATAGCTCTACTAGATTCCAGAACAAGGGCAAAGATATAGCTATACTAATGCTCAAGGTCAAGATAATGAGGGTGATGACAAAAAAGGTTTAAAACGTAGGCTCAATGGGGTTAATCTAGGGGGGTGTACATCTTGGGTACACAACTGGGGACATAGGCTGATTTGGCTTTGGTGGCGATCCTAAATGCCTCAATCCCTTCCCCAATCAGGGCATTTCATGACTAAAAGTTTTGAAAGGTGGCAAAAGCGAGTTCTAGTAAACTCTCTAGTCCATTAAACTTAATATGTGGCAAGCATTCAATCATGAAAGAATAATGGGATTTAGCAACAAGCATATCATTGAAAATCGAGTAATGAATTTCAAAATCTCTCCAAAGAAAGGCACTAAGATCAATAATCTCACAAGGGTTATTTTGAAATCACAATCCGAAATAGCATGTTCAAAAATTCTGTACCAAAGTCTCAAGCCATATCTACTACAAGTACGCATGCATCACATAAGACTCGATTAACCAAAGAATGTTATGGTCATCATCTCAATTTAATGATCATCTTTTAGCCATGATTTCAGAAGATTAGTATCATCCTAGACTTGTTAAGGGCTTCTACGACTCAAAAACCAAAAACAAAAACACAAACAGAAACAATTTTTTTTTTTTTTTTGAATTTTTTAAAATTTTTTGACTAACAAAAACAAAACAAAACACAAAATGTGTGCAGTCCCTTCCCCCACACTTGAACTATGCAGCGTCCTCGATGCAAGAACAATATAGATCATGCAATGATAACAGATGTAAGGAGAAAAGTGAACAAAACAAGAGACTAAGAAGATAAAGTTCAGAAAAGCTCCCCCATTTTGTGCTCTGAAGCCAAGTTCAAGCTCATATAACATCCTATTGCAGCATCCAATGTCTGAGATTCCAATTGAAAATGAAAGATGGTATTGCTAGCTGTTCGTGCATAGATGGTACGTGTCCTAACTCCAAATGTGTTAAAAATGGCAGCCCTGCGAAGTTAGAAGAAAAACAGAATTCGAACAGAAAAGCTGAAGCACAGATCTTTACCCATTCAAACCTGATTTCCAATGAGTTCTGCTACCGGAATGTAAAAGTGCCTCAAAGCAAAGTTGAAGCTAACTCAACAAGCTGTTTAGGCATATATGGCTTTCCTCTACAGAATTGCCGGCAGTATCCCCTGTTTTGACCTTTTTCCAGCTGTAGTGCACAACTTCTGTTTTCCTGACAGTGACCTTTCTTCCTTCAAAGTCGAACTGGGAATGACTCAGATCTCCAAATTCACTTCTGTAAAATCCTACAGAAACTAGACTCAAAGATCCTTCTGTTAATATAAAGCACATATTCCCAGGTCTTGTAAGCGGCAAACAGTAGCCCTCCATAGTTGGCAGACTGCTTTTGTAAGAGCACTGTACAGTTTTTGCATAATTTGGAGTTTTCTTCAACTTTTCTCAACTCTAACCTGCACACACACAAAACACAACAAAACGAACAAAAACAAAACAAATAAAACACAGAAGATAAAGACGGTTGGGTTGCCTCCCAACAAGCGCTGATTTAGCGTCTTCAGCCAGACGGAGTTTCTTCTTTAGTCCACAGGGGGTGATGCATTGCAGAGGTTCTCCTCCTCTACATTGTGCTCTTGAAAAGCCTCATAATATGGTTTGAGGCGGTGTCCATTGACTTTGAATTCATTGCCACTCTTTTCACTACGAATCTGCACAGCTCCATGAGGAAAAACATTAGTAACAATGAAAGGACCAACCCAACGAGAACGGAGCTTACCTGGAAATAGCTTAAGTCGCGAATGGAAAAGCAAAACTTTCTGTCCCACACTAAAAGTTTTTCCACGAATCATCTTATCATGGAAAGCTTTAGTTTTCTCTTTGTAAATTCGTGCACTCTCATATGCATCATTCCTTAGTTCTTCCAACTCACTAATTTGAAGCTTGCGGTGTAGTCCAGCCTTGTCAATGTTCATACTGAACTCTTTAACAGCCCAAAATGCCCTATGCTCAAGCTCAACTGGCAGATGGCACTGCTTGCCATAAACAAGCCGGAAAGGTGACATGTCAATGGGTGTCTTGTATGCAGTTCTATATGCCCAAAGTGCATCATCAAGGCGTTGGCTCCAATCCTTCCTGTTTGGGTTGACAGTTCTCTCTAGTATCTTCTTGATCTCACGATTTGAAACCTCTGCTTGTCCACTCGTCTGAGGATGATAAGGTGTGGAAACCTTATGTGTAATGTTGTACTTCCGTAGCAGAGCTTCAATCGATTTGTTGCAAAAGTGTGATCCTCCATCACTTATGATAGCTCTTGGCATTCCAAACCTAGAAAAGATGTTAGATCGAAGAAAATCTGCAACAACTCGAGAATCGTTAGTACGGGTGGCTTTTGCTTCCACCCATTTCGACACATAATCCACATCAAGGAGTATATAAAGAAAACCTTGGGATGAAGGAAAAGGTCCCATAAAGTCTATACCCCAAACATCAAAAATTTCAACAACCAAGATTGGAGTTAAGGGCATTTGGTTTTTAGGTCCTAGGTTTCCAGATCGTTGACACCTATCACAAGTCATACAAAAAGTATATGCATCCTTAAACAATGTAGGCCAATAAAATCCGGGTTCTAACACCTTGAGAGCAGTCTTTTTAGAGCCAAAGTAACCACCACAATTCTCCGTATGACAAAACGACAATATATGATTAAATTCAGAATCAGGCACACATCGTCTTATCAAACCATCAGCACAAAATTTCCACAAATAAGGATCATCCCAAACAAAACTGTTTGCATCTCTTTTCAGTTTATCCTTCCTAGCATGCGACAAAGTGTTTGACAACTTCTTAGAGACTAAATAGTTCACAATATCAGCATACCAAGGAGTACTTACCTCAAGTCCAAAGAGTTGCTCGTTTGGGAAGGTCTCAATTAAAGGAATGGCGTCCTTATCATGCACTATGCGACTCAAATGATCCGCCACAACATTCTCGCTTCCCTTCTTATCCTTTATTTCGACATTAAATTCTTGGAGAAGAAGAATCCATCGAATCAGCCTTGGTTTCGCCTCCTTCTTTGAGAATAAATACTTCAAAGCTGCATGATCAGTATAAATGACAACTTTAGTTTGAAGTAAATAGGATCTAAATTTTTCAAGAGCAAAAACAACAGCTAATAATTCTTTTTCCGTTGTGGAGTAATTCAATTGAGCATCATTCAAAGTCCGAGAGGCATAGTAGATCGCATATGGCTTTTTGTCTTTTCTTTGACCAAGAACGGCGCCTACGGCATAATCTGAAGCATCACACATGAGCTCAAAGGGTAAGGACCAATCGGGAGGCTGCATTATGGGTGTTGTAGTCAACAATGTCTTCAACTTTTCAAAGGCAGCCTTGCACTCGTCATCAAACATAAAGGGGACGTCTCTCTGGAGCAGCATTGTAAGGGGCCTTGCAATCCTCGAAAAATCCTGAATGAATCTTCTGTAAAATCCTGCATGACCAAGAAAAGAACGAACCTCTCTCACAGATGTGGGAGGTGGTAAGTAGCGTACTAAATCCACTTTAGCCTTATCTACCTCAATTCCCCTAGAAGACACAATATGCCCTAACACAATTCCTCGTGTCACCATGAAGTGACATTTTTCCCAATTTAAAACCAAGTTAGATTCAATGCAACGCTTTAAAATCAAAGAAAGGTTTTCAAGGCATTCATCAAAAGTTTTTCCAAACACACTAAAATCATCCATGAAAACTTCTATGATTTTTTCAATGTAATCAGAAAAGATGCTTACCATACATCTCTGGAACGTACCTGGAGCATTACAGAGTCCAAAAGGCATCCTCCTATAGGCAAAAGTGCCAAAGGGGCATGTGAATGTTGTCTTTTCTTGATCTTCTTGGGCAATAGCAATCTGATTGTACCCTGAATAACCATCAAGAAAGCAGTAAAATCCATGGCCCGCTAACCTCTCCAACATTTGATCAATGAAGGGCAAAGGGAAGTGATCCTTCCTTGTTGTTGCATTGAGCTTCCTATAATCTATGCACATTCTATGGCCTGTGATAGTTCTTTGTGGGACTAACTCATTCTCTGCATTTTCCACAACAGTTATCCCGGACTTCTTTGGAACTACTTGCACTGGTGACACCCATGTTGAGTCTGAAATTGGGTAGATGACACCACAATCTAGGAGTTTGATAACCTCCTTCTTTACAACTTCCATCATTGGAGGGTTTAGTCTTCTTTGAGCTTCCCTGGATGGTTTTGCACCCTCTTCAAGAAGAATCCGATGCACACATGTGGTTGAGCTAATTCCCTTAATATCAGCAAGTGTCCATCCAACTGCGGTCTTGTGATTTTTTAACACCTCCACTAACTTCTCCTCTTGTTCAGCCATAAGTTTAGAAGAGATGATAACAGGCAAAGTCTCATTGTCACCCAAATAAACATACTTCAAGTGATCCGGTAACAACTTAAGTTCAAGTGATGGTGCCTGAATCACAGACGGAAGTATCTTATTAGTTGATAACTGAATTGGAACGGGAGGAGTATATCAAAGAATGTGGGAGTGCCTCAAGGTAGGCCACAGTTTCAATTATAGCATCACCAAATGTCTCTTTGAGCTCTTTGGGTGATATTGGGATGCCATGGCTTGTAAATCCAATGCCTTGCTCCAACACGTCCTCTTTCAGTGCCTTGAGAAATTCCTGCGCAAGTGTATCAATGATATCAACATAAAAGCAAGAATTTATTTCATGTAAAGGATACCGCATTGCTTCAAAAATGTTGAAGCCAATCACTTCTCCATCGAATTCCATGGTCAATGAGCCTGCGTAGACATCAATTTTGGTTCTTGCCGTCCTCATGAATGGTCTTCCAAGAAGAAGTGACGCTGAATTCATGGGAGAATCCTCCATCTCTAACACATAAAAATCTGCTGGGAATATAAGTTTATCAACCTGCACAAGAACATCTTCCAAAAGACCTTTCGGATATGCGTTAGATCTATTTGCTAGCTGAATGACAACATTATCTTTTTTAAGCTCACCTAGACCTAGAGATGCATAAATAGCATAAGGCATTACGTTGATAGATGCTCCTAGGTCTAACATAGCATTCTCAAACCTCATGTTACCAATCACACACGGGATTGTAAAGCTACCAGGATCCTTGCACTTGGGAGGAATTTTTCTATCAATCATGGCAGAGACATTGGCTCCAACTTTCACCACTTCTTTTTCTCGAATGTGTCTTCTGGTTGTACACAACTCCTTGAGGAATTTAGCATATTTTGGTACTTGTTTCAAAGCATCAAGGAGAGGGATATTAATTTGCACTTTCTTGAAAACATCCAAAATAGCTTGTTCGTTCTCTTCCTTCCTAGATTGTGAAAACCTACTGGGAAAAGGCAAACAAGAAGAAGAATTAGTATTAATCAAACTTGAAGGGTTAGAAGGTTCACCTTTGGCGTTGAAAGCTTTGGTCAAAGATGGTGGCTTCTTTAATTCTTCATGCAATGTTGCTGGATCTTTCTCTTGTCCTTTTTGCATGGTGATAACATCCTCCTCTTCATTAACATGCATGGGCACCTTCTTTGGCTTCTTTGGGATGTCATGAACCACTTTACCACTTCTTGTTGTTATTGCTTTTGCTTGCTCAAAGGATGGATTTGGAATGGTACCTCCAGGAAGCTTTCCAGGCTCACAGAGCTAGTTTATAGCATTCACCACATCACCTACTTGTTTTTTAAGCTCCTTGATCTCTTGGTCTTGATTGTGTTGCCCTTGCATCAACTGTTGAGTGGAGGTGGTCAAAGCTTCTAACATCTTGTCGTACCTCTCCAAAATTGGAGTCATTGTGGAACCTGAAGCTTGATGGGACGCATAGCTTTGTGTAAACCCCCCTTGAGGACGCTGATTAAATCCTGGTGGTGTACGGTTGTTGCCTTGAGATGCTTGAGAAGGTCCAAGGACGTTGTTGTTGTTACTCCATCGGAAGTTGGGGTGATTCCTTGATCCTGGATACTGAAAATATGGATCGTTCTTTTGATATTGCCCTCCTTGCTGAAAATATCCTACAACATGTACCTCCTCATCCTCATATAATTGAGGGCAGCGATCAGTTTGGTGACCCTCCATTGAGCACACACCACACACCATGGCTCCATGTTTCTTTTGACCCAATACCTGAGATAACATAGATGTTAGATTTGATAATTGATCTTTGATATCAGAATCATTACCTCCCTTTGACGACAATGTCTGGACACGTCTTGAAGAATTATTGAATTGTCGAGCATTCAATGCACGATCAGCTACGAGCTTCATTCCATCCTCATTGTACTTGTCCATGAACGATCCTCCAGCTGATGCATCCAATATATCTCTCTCTATGGGTAAGAGGCCATCATAAAAGGCAGTCAACAAGCTTTCCTCACTCAAACCATGTTGAGGGCATTGAGTAAGCAAGCTCTGGAACCTCTCAAAGTATTCGGGATATGCCTCGTCCCATCTTTGCTCAATTCCGGTAATTTGCTTTCTCAACGCTATAATTTTTGAAGTGGGAAAATACTTCTCCAAGAATGTCTTGTGCATCACATCCCATGAAGTTATATAGCCATTTGGAAGCCTATACAACCATGTCTTGGCCTTGTCTGTCAGAGAAAAAGGGAAAGCCTTCATCTTCATGATATCCTCATCTGCATTCTCCGGTGTCATGCTTGAGCAAATGAATTGGAATTCTTGGAGATGCAGATTAGGGCCTTCACTAGGTAACCCGTGAAAAGTGGGTAGCTTATGGAGAAAACCAGTTCTCAGCTCGAAAGTCCCTGTCTTTCCTGGAGCCGGTTGAGGGTAACGAATGCACGACGGAATGCCCCCCGCTATTAATGACGTTGAGAGCTCCCTAATGGTCTTCCTTGGTTCTACCGGTTGTTGTGGAGGTGGCGGCTGCCGCTGCTCATTTTGTACGTCTCCCATTTGGAAAATTAAAGTGGGGCTGATGGGCTCGGCCTCTTCTTGAGCAGCTTCTGCTTCTCCTCTTGCCAGCCTTCTATTCTCTCGAAGTAACTTCTCTATCTCAGTATTCAAAGGCACTAACTCACCCTTCGGATTATTCCTTGTGCGCATACACAACTGAAGTTTCCTGCAAAACAAGTAAAAGAAAAACTTTAGCAACAAAGAAGAAAATCGACTCTAAACAACTAATGTGCAAAACTAAAATTTTACAATCCCCGGCGACACGGCGCCAAAAATTGGTACGGCTAAAATAGCCTCACAATTTAACCCTGCAAAAGATTGTCAATTATAGTATAAAGAAGCAAGGATCGTTCATTGCCAGAGATTGAGGGTATTTAATTTTACACACAAAAACAATGTCACAAAAGTGTCTACTGTTCCTAACTAACAGTAGACGAAAATATACTTAACTACCTAACCTACACTACTCAGAAGAAGATGAAAATTTATAGCCCTAAACTAGACACAGAGAAGAACATGGACACAAAATTTCAGGGGATTTGAAGTTCGTTTACTATATTAAATAAATCACGAAAAACAGAAGACAGAAGAATAAGAAAACTAGATTGAATTTTTGTGGTTTGAGAAATAAGAAAGAGAAGAGGTTAGGGATTTAGGAAATTCACCACCGAATATGCTTCAAAACAAAGTCCACACAACCAAGATTCCAATTACCAAGTCATGAAAAGGTTCAATCAAGAATAAACTGTGAACGCACTGCGTAAATTCTTACTACTTCCCTTAACTACTTAAGCAAGATGAACGCACCGTTACCAAGCCTTTAGAATAACCAATCAAGGTATAGAAGCTATCCTATCAAAAAATTATTCTAAGCATTAAGATCAATGGAAGTGATTGAACAAGTACGCAAAACTAGTGTGGAACGCCTACCTAGCATGCAAGTCTCTCTATTTGGTTTCACCTATTGTCCTATAGGTTTTACTACCTTGAATTAAGCCGTATTAACCGTTTAGGAGATTAAACAACCTAATTCTAGCCCCACTTACAAGTTCATAATGTTCTATGTATGCATCCATGAACATAAACAAGCAAGAGTTCCCTATAAACCAAAACCAAATAGACAATCCATAACTAAGTAATTACGAAATCAAGGTTGTAAAACAAAGTTTATTGCATAATTCGGGGCTTCAAACCTCCACCCCTAACTAAGATAAACTAGCCACACATCGTTGTAGAAATCACACAAAGAAAATAAATTCGAAAGTTAAAAATTACAAAGGAAAGAAGAAAACTGTGGATGGAAGGAATGACGATGATCTTGGCGACTTCCCCTTGATGGATTCTTGTGCGATGCAGCAACGTGAAGGCTCTCTTGCAGTATGACGGCTTAGAGTCGTTCTGGTATTAGGGTTTTGCTTTTAGTAGTCTCCAAGTCTTCAAAATTCCCTTTTCAGACTATGTTTCCTTCTTTTTTTAGAATCCATGTTTGGGCTATCTTTTGAATGTCTTCCACATATAATCTGGGCTTGGCTTTTGGGCAAATGATATTAATGATGTCACTCTTCAAAATCGTGCAAAAATCCCCCAAGAAAGCTTCTCAGAATCCAGCCCAAACATTCCTTGAACTTGACTGCTGCACAGCTTTCCCGGAACTGCTGATTTTCTGTCCAACTTCGACGCTTCATAAATCCAAGATGCCATCACCGATTTGGATGATTCTTGAGTCCAAATTTATCTAAAAATGCTCCTCTACAAATATGGGCAGTCATCTTGGTGAAACCATTCTCGGAACCGCATGGAAATAAGCCTTGAAAACCGGAGAAAATAAGCAGAAACCAGTTTTCAGCTTTTTGTGTTTGCAGCTTCTTTTTTGGTGAAGTGGTTCCATCGCCTTTCCTTGATATTTTTGACCATGTGAGTGATCAAACTCCATCCTTGACATCTCTACTTCGTATTGGAAGCCTTGCTTGCATCACTTGAACACATATTTACATTATCTTGCTCCACGAAGTACCTAAGAAAATAACAAAGTTAAAACGATCTTTTTAAAGGAAAATAGCTAAGTTAATTGCAAAGGTTAAACTATAAAATCGTCGCATTTTATGCTCCTATCAAATGGCAGAGAGTTTACACTTGTTTTAATTTTGTTGAACTGTTGGAGACAGAGTGTCGGTCTGTGTGCAAGTTGGAGCTAGTGCTCCTATTTTGGCACTTCCGGATGATAGTGGGGAGTATGTGGTTTATTGTGATGCTTCTAGACGAGGTCTAGGCGGGTATTGATGCAGCATGATCGAGTTATTGCCTACGCTTCTAAGCAACTGAAGCCGTATGAGGCGAATTATCCTACTCATGATCTAGAGCTTGCAGCGGTAGTTTTTACACTCAAGTTGTGGAGACACTATCTTTATGGAGCCAAGTGTTAGATTTTTACCGATCACAAGAGTCTTCGGTATGTGTTCACTCAAAGAGAGTTAAATATGAGGCAGAGAAGGTGGATGGAATTAATCAATGATTATGATTGCACTATTGAGTATCATCCTGAAAAAACTAATGTGGTAGCTGATGCTGTTAGTCGAAACCCTACCATATCTTTGTCTCACATGAGGACGGTTCGAGTTCCACTTCTTTATGAGTTGCGAGCTACATGGGTGGATTTAGCGGTGGATGATGTTGGTGCCTTGGTAGCTAGTTTCCATGTGAGGCCAGTTTTGGTTGATAAAATGCAGGAGGCTCAATATAATGATCCTTCCATAGTTTAGTTGATAGAAAAAACATTGAGTGGAGCCGCCGTGGATTTTTCGGTAAGAAGAGATGGAACTTTATTGTTCAAAAATAGGCTTTGTGTTCCAAAGAGGAATGAAGAGTTAAAGAAAGAGATAATGGAGGAAGCTCATAGTTATGCATATGCTGCTCATCCGGGTAGTACAAAAATGTATCGGACTTTGAAGGATTTTTATTGGTGGCCAAACATGAAGAGAGAAATTGCAGCTTTTGTGAGTAGGTGTTTGATCTGTCAACAAGTGAAAGTTGAAAGGCAGAAACCTTCTGGGTTGCTTGAGCCGTTGTCTATTCCAGTGTGGAAGTGGGACCACATCACCATGGATTTTGTTTTCAGTTTACCTCGTACCCGTGAAGGGCATGACGGTATTTGGGAGATTGTGGATAGACTCACCAAATCTGCACATTTCTTGCTGGTGGAAAAGAAGTATACACTGAATAAATTGGCGGAGCTTTATGTGAATGAGATCGTGAGACTTCATGGTGTACCTGAATCAATAGTGTGGGATCGGGATCCTAGATTTGCTTCTAAATTCTGGGGAGCTCTTCAGGTAGCTTTAGGCACCCGATTGCACTTCAGCACTGTTTTTCATCCTCAGACCGATGGGCAATCAGAGAGAACTATTCTGACTTTAGATGAGATGTTGAGATCTTGTGCCTTGCAGTTCAGGGGGAGTTGGGATAAAAACCTATCGTTGATGGAGTTTGCTTACAGCAACAGCTACCATTCTAGTATTGGTATGGCTCCCTTTGAGGCACTTTATGGGAAGTAGTATCGTACACCTTTGTGTTGGAATGAAGTAGGAGAAAAAGAGCTTTGTGGCCCTGAGTTAATCCATGATACAAATGAGAAGATTAAAGTGGTCATAGATAGACTCAAGGCTGCTCAAAGTAGGCAAAAGAGTTATGCAGATGTCCGCAGAAAGGACCTTGAGTTTCAAGTGGGTGATTGGGTGTTCTTGAAACTATCTCTTTGGAAAGGGGTAATACGTTTTGGTAAGCGTGGGAAGCTTAGTCCGAGGTACATAGGCCCTTCTGAGATAATAGAGCGAGTTGGCTCACTTGCTTATTGGTTAGTTTTACCTCCAGAATTATCTAGTATACACAATGTGTTTCATGTATCCATGCTTCGTAAGTATATTGCCGATCTCTCTCATGTGCTGCAAGAGCAGCCGATTAGTTTGCAAAAGGATTTGACCTATGAAGAGGAACCGGTTCAGATTCTTGACCGGAAGGAGCAAGTGCTTGGGAACAAGACAATCCCACTTGTCAAGGTGCTTTGGAGAAGTCATCAAGTAGAAGCTACTTGGGAATCAGAGGAACAAATGAGGCAGCAGTATCCCTACCTCTTTGATTGACAGTTATGTAAATTTCGAGGACGAAATTTTTATAAGGAGGGGAGAATTGTCACATCTCGACTCTTAAATTTTTACCTTATTTACTGGCTTGGAATTAATAATAGTTTAACCGTCTTCGTAAATGAGTTTATAGTTCAAAAGTTCCTAGAGGAGTGTTGAGGAACGAATATTTCGGAGAAATTATTCGTAGGAGAAAAATTGTGACGACGGTAAAAATGGTAAATTTTATCTAATAAAAAGGTAAGTTTTATTAGGGTATTATTTTTGGGGATGTTAATTTTGGAATTGGGTTATATTGGTGGTGTTGGACCAGGTTGGGGAGAAAAGCCCAAACCTCTCTCTCTCTCTTCTCTCTTCTCCCTCCCGACTCTCTCCCCGAGCTCTCTCCCTGCCGGAGCTTTCCGCCGCCCGTTCGCCACCGTCCGGCCACCGCATACCGCCGCACCGGTCCCAATCGGTCGGCTTTCAACCCAGCTCTCTTCCTGGACCGGTGGGAGCCGTCCTAGTGCTGCCGTGAGGGAGAAAAGCCGCTCGAAAGCTCCGACTGCCGTGGAGGTCCAGTCACCGGAACCCGCTCCTCCGGCCACCATAGCCGGAGCTGCTTGGCTCGTTTGAAAGCCCTCCTTCCGTGTAGCAATCCCTCCAAAGGATTCACTCCCTCTTGAGCTTGGTACGGAGAATCGGTGAGCTGAAGTTCTAGGGCTCAATTTAATGTTCTGGTTCGATTACCCTATCTAGGCTTGGAATTAGTGTTTGTGCTAGTTAGGAAAGTTGTTGTGCGTGTTGAGAGGAAGGTTGTGCTAAATTTTGGTAGGCATTGGAGGTCGCCGGAGTCTGTCGCCGCTGTTAGGGGGATTTATATGGTTTTAGATGTGTAATATTAAGGGGAGTTTAATGATGTGAATTTTGAAATTTTTGGAAGAATTTTGGATAGGTGTGGGATTTTTCAAAGTTTGTTGTTTTGGCCGTAGAAGGTTGGTTTAAGGCTACCGGTATTTGTGGTGAAGTTTGGACTGTATCGATTTAAGAATGGCGAAGTTGGGCAAGGATGAGATTGGATAAGGCTCACATGTAATTTTGCCTATTTTTATATAAGCGTTGGTATATAGTTGGGGATTAATTTATGTTTTTGAAACAGGACGTGAGGAGGCTCGAGCTGAAGAGGCCTCGGACCGACATCAGGCTTAGGCCTAATTTGTGAGTGGACTTTTGTTTTAAATAATATGCATGCTATGGTTCTGGGTCGAACAATTTCTTTTGTTGGAGCATTTGAGGTCATTTTATTTTGATGATTTTATTTATTTTGAAGAGTTACCGAAAATGAGATTTTTCGGTAAATTATACATATTTATATGAGGAGAGTATGTATATAAATGCTAGCTAGCCATATGTGTTTGTCCACCTTAATGACGTAGTATATAACCGCATTATGGTGTGACGTGAGCGTTAGACGCAAGCGTAGTAGCCCTATATGAGTGTTTAATTCATATAGGGGGTATGGGCACATATTTATACACCCGTCTGTCCACCTTAATGACGTAGTGTAACACCGCATTAAGGTGTGACGTGAGCATTCGACGCGAGCGTAGTAGCCCTATATAAATTATTTTAAATCTATAAAATATTTATATAGGGAGTATGGACATGTGTAAATACATACATATATTGGTATATATTTTTTTTAAGATAAAAGATTTATTGCTTGGAGCACGCATTCGTTTTCTTTGGAATTTAAATTGGGAAAGTATAAATATTGTTGTTTATTTTCTTTATTTATTCTTTTATTTTGTCCACTCACTCGAACGTTTTTCGAATGTTTTCCCCTGGGCCCTTCGTTTTAAAAATGTCCAGTTGGCAGAGTCTGGGTTGGCACTATTAGGAGGCGAGACATAGTTACCCACTTCTCCACCACTTTTCACTAGTAGGTTACCTGTTAAACCTACTAATGTATTTTCTTGCTTCCTCTAGTTTTCTTTAGTAGCTCCGATTACCCTTGGGGTTAGCGTATACTTTAATGGTGGTGTGCTAAGATTTATGTTATATTATTTGGATATTTATGATATTTATGGGTAATTCTTGAATTTTCTGGGTTAGGGTTGTTCATTTTCAAGGGAGGTTTACCGAGTTCTTCAGTAAATTTTCCTTGGAGGTGGACCCCGCAAGACTTACTTCGGGTTTCAAGGTGAAATTCGGGGTGGGTCTTGACAACGTTGGTGACGGTAAAAAGATCCCTTCTGAAGATGGCAATTTTCCTTTCACGTCCGAATAATTCCTCGCTAAATTTTGTGTGGATAGTGGCCATATTTTTCAAGAACTCATTACCCCATATGCTCAAGGTCTTAAGCACTGGAGGCAAATCGGCTGGTAGGTTGTCCAAATCACAAGTATCATAATAATCATCATCCATATCAACCCACTGCTTCTTTTTCTTCCTCCCATTCTTATGGGGTGCTTGCTGCATTCCAGATTAGAAAAAAGAAAACAATTATTACATGTTTAGTATTTCAATTTCAAGTAGCCGCTGATCGATATATATGCATGAAAAACTACATTACCTTTGCATTACCAGCTGTAGTGGCCGGTATAACCCAGTCTTTAGGCCAAGCAACGCAAGTCCCGATCGCATCGCTCACAAATAAAATATCATCCCTAACAGGGACTAGTAGCAAGGCATTCTCCACAAGACATTTGGTCACAGACACTCGGATATTTTCCGCAGCTAATGGAACACCATGAATAGTTTGTGAGCTAGAATCAACACCCACTTGAACAATGGTTCCTTCAGCCACAATGTTGTCCAATGAACCTATTACAAGATTACGCCTCTGGACAGTGGGGCTAGACTGAACCTAATTCAAACCAAAAATAAATAAATAAAAATTCAACATCAGTCAAGTGAGGCAGAGGTATTACCAAATGTGCCTATAAGAGTATTTTCGTAAGTATATAATACAAAGTGGCGATAATTTACCTGAGCCTTCCTCAACACATGCACTTCCTCCTCAATAGTCAAGGGTTTTTCGGTGTTTTGCTCTTTCGGTATAACTTCATCCGCTTCAACTTGTTTCTGCAGCTTGCCCTCCTCTAAATCTAACTTCTTCTTGACGGCTTCGACGCCTTCCACTTCAGTACATCCGACACAAGCCTTGTCAAGAAGGGAACAACTGCCCTGGCCAGACCCTAGATCATTTAGCGAGGTCACAGACTTTGGTGACTCATCAATTTGCTTATCTTTCCCCATAAGCATTGCTTCTAACCTCATCAGCCTTTCCTCCAGTGAGGCTTTTTCTTCTGCCCATTGGGCTCTCTCCATAGCAAGGATATTATTGTTCTCCTACGCCACCATCTTCTTAATATTTTGTCTTGCACTATCATCTGAGTAAAGCTTAGCACGTTTAGGAAGATGGAAATATGGTTCAGGTTTGACGAAGCCACCAACACCTTTCACCCTACCAGAATATTCAGGTGTTCCCAACGCCGTAGTCAGAACATCAACAGGTCCTTCAAACTTTCTTTTTCCTTCTAGCTCTTCCTTCTCCAATTTGTCCTGAAATAGACGTAAATCAATTTGCGTAAAAGCATGAACAATTTCAAATCCTGAAATTAATAAGCTAATTTCAAGGACTTGACTTACAATTTCATCAACCTTTTTCTGCACTTCTGGCGCTTTGTAGTTGCCATCCTTGTCTTGCCTAGCCACTTTCCACATTGTAGTTCGACATAATTTCCTCCCAGGCATTGTCACAGCCTATAAATATATGTTTGGGTTAAATGACATCATATCAGATAAGGACACTCCGACATATGGTAATATATTTCTAAGAAGAGTAATGTACCAGTTCCTCTTGCAACTGAGCATATGGTTTCCGTCCAAGTCGATGAGGGTACTTATTCTCTTTCCTCCTTTCTTTCTGTTTTTGCCGGAATTCCTACAAGATGATAGCCAAATTTTCCATTATATTTTAGCAATTGAAACAATGCCAATATTGCTGAAAATGTACCAGATATTACAACACTTTGTATTTTACAAACCTGAAACTCAGGTGATATCCTATCTTTCACAAACTCTTTCCATTGATTTACGTCAATCATTCGATAATCATCAGGAGGGAACTCAAAGAGTTCAGGGGAATCTAGATACAGAATAATGTACCAGGTGGTTAGCTTGCTCTTGAACTCCCTCCATTTTTGGCCTGCAGATGCAAAAACCATTTTCTTCCATTGCTTTGGCACCACATAAGCTTCATAAACATTAACAAGTACAAAAGATGACTGCTTTACATACTTTTTATGAAAACTACAACGAAGGACATATTAACTTATAATATTTTCATTTACCTCAACAAAACCCCAAATATTGTCTTTCACACTTAGCGCCACAAGTCTCCAATCTTTAACATTAATTGGGACCTTGGTGCGTGCCAACACCCCAATGTAGGACTGCATCTCCTTGGCTGCCCTCCCAATTGGTTCCCCATCATCATTATATTTAACCCTCAACTTCCTTCCCCGAACGAGTCATCTATTAACCCGAATCATCATTACCATCCCTCGTCTAAGCAATCGCAGTCCACCAGTGACGTTCTCATCGCTTTCTTCCTCATCCTCATCATCATCAAGTACTTCATCTTCATCATCAGAATCAACCACCTCCATCGTTCCAGCTTTGCTCTTTCCAGCTTTGCTCTTTTCAGGCTTGCGCTTTCCGGATCCAGAATTGAACATGCTACCAAATGACAACTTCTTTGATGCCACAGATTTCTTGGACTTTGTTGCTTTAGCTGGTCCCACACATACATTATTGGGCGCATCCTTGCTAGACTGAGCAACATCCGTTGCTTTGGTTGAACGCGGACTTCTTCTAGGTTGTACCACCCTCGCTTTATTGGGCGCATCCTTGCTGGTCTGGGCAACTTTATTTGCTCTGGTTGAACGTGGACTTCTTATAGGTGTGGCAGCTTTAGCAACATATACTTCCTCGTTTGAGACCTCACTTCTAGCACGTTTCCTTAAAAACTCCTTCGTCTTCATCCTCAAAGCTAAAGCTCTAGCATTGAGGGATAACGTGCTAGATCTAGCCATCACCTGAAATAACCAGCAAACGCAGTTAGCAAAGTAAAATATTTGTTAACAGATACGTAGCCATTACACAGATATACCACTGAATAAAATAACTTTACTGAAAATTAAAATAATACAATGAAAATTCAAACATAATTCAAACTTGCTATATATATATATTGTCAAGACCCACCCCGAATTTCACCCCGAAACCCGAGGTAAGTCCTGCGGGGACCACCTCCAAGGAAAATTTACTGATAAGCAAACCTCCCTTGAAAATGGACAACCCTAACCTAGAAAACTAAAGTGTTACTTTCTTAAATAAATTTGAGCATCCTCCAAATCAACCCACAATTTTACGAAAGTGAGTAAATAATTACAAACTTCGTATATTCAAAAATACAATAAAAGTCTAAGCACACCACCAAAAACATTACAATAAATCCCAAAGAGTATTCAGAGCTACTATACACTAGAGGAGTAGGAAAAATACTCTAGTAGGTTAAACAGGTAACCTACTGGTGAAAGGTGGCTGAGAAATGGGTAACTATGCCTCGTCGTCTCCTACTCGTTCTAACTCGAACTCTGCAGACTGGGCATTTTAAAAACGAAGAGCCCAGGGGAAAAACATTCGCAAGAATTAGAGTGAGTTGACAAAAATAAATAAAGAAAATATTTATTAACATTTATGCTTTCCCAATTTAATTTCCAAGAAAACGAATGCATGTCTTAAACGATAATTCTCTTATCGTTATAAATATCGAGCCTCTACTGCTCAAAACTATATATATCCAAATACAGCCTCTCAGGCAAAAATATATATATATATATATCAAAATACAGCCTCTCAGGCTAAAATATATACATGTATATATTTACACTCGCCCATACTCCCTATATAAATTAATAATAATCTATATAGGGCTACTACGCTCGCGTCCAACGCTCACGTCACGCCTTAATGCGGTGATACACTACGTCATTAAGGTGGACAGACGGGTGTATAAATATGTGCCCGTACCCCTTATATGAATTAAACACTCATATAAGGCTACTACGCTTGCGTCCAACGCTCACGTCACACCATAATGCAGTTATATACTATGTCATTAAGGTGGACAGACACATATCGCTAGCTAGCATTTATATACATACTCTCCTTAAAAATATATTATAATTTACCGAAAATCCCATTTTCGGTAACTCATCACAATGAGTAAAATCGTCAAATAAAAATGACGTCAAATGGTCCAACCAAATAAACAACTGCATGCACAATATTTAAAACAAAAGTCCACTCACAAGTTAGGCCTAAGCCTGAAGTCGGTCGGAGGTCTCCTCTGCTCGAGCCTCCTCGCGTCCTGTTCCAAAACATAAATAATTCCTTAAATAAAATCCCAACATTTAAAGAAAATAGGCATAATTAAATATGAGCTTCTCGCGCTCAACCATGCCTATCGTCCTAAATCTTAACTTCACTGCCAACCAAAAATCTCCATAAATACCGACATCCTCAAAAATCACCTTCCAACGTCCTAATCATAAAAATAATCCAATGGCCGGATTTTAACTTATTAATCCGCCAAAAATACCAAACTTTACAAATTCCAAAACCTAACCAAAAATCCTCCAAAAATTCCTAAATTCACATCAATAATATCCCCTTAATATTCTACATCAAAAACCACAAAATTTCCCAAAACAGCGGCAGCGCCGCCGACGCCGGCAGCGGCGGCCGGCGACCAACTCCGGCAACCTGCAAATGCTACCAAATTTTAACAGAATCTTCCTCTCAATCTCCTCTACAACTTTCCTAACTAGCACAAACACCAATTCCAAGCCTAACTATGGTAATCGAATCAAAACATCCATAAATTCCTAAAACTTTCAATTATACAAACCACCCTAACGAAATCGAATTTAGCCGAATCCTTTTGAGGGATTACTCACCTAGATGAGGGCTACAAGTTGAGCCAAAAATCACGACCTATGGTGGCCGGAGGACGGAGCTCCGGCGAAAAACCCTTTCCGGCAGTCGAACCTTTCGGGGTTGACCGCTCCTTCACAGCGGCGTTAGGGGATCGGCTACCAGCCCAGGAAGGAAGAGTAGATGTCGGGGGTCCGAACCGGACCGGTCTGGCGGTCGGTGGTGGCCGGACGGCGGTGGTGAAATTTCCGAGCGGAGGGAGGAGAAAATCGGGTGGGAGGAGAGAGAATCGGGAGGAAGAGAGAAATATTTTTGGGCCTTTGACCAAAAAATAGCCCGGTCCAACTTAATAAACAAAACCCAACTCCAAAATTTAACACCTCAAAATAATACCCCAATAAAACTTACATTTTTAATTGATAACTTTTACATGCTAACTCTGATTTTAACGCGTAACATGTCTACGAACTCGTAATAACATCCTCTACGACTTTCATGAAGAAAGTTTTCCCAAATTCCATACGGAAGAAAAAGTCAACTTTGGAGTCTTAAATAGTAAACGGTTACTTAAAACGGTAAAAGATCAAAATATTACCAAAGTAAATAACCGTAAAATAACTTAAGAACCGGGGCGTAACATATATATATATATATATATATATATAATAAAACACATCAGTACATATGAGGCACTCTTCAAAACACAAACAAAACAAAAACAATATGAGGTACTCAAGCTAACACATCAATACTATTTCCCTCATACCACTAACTTAACTTTCAACACATATTGTCTCATCCCCAGGACGCATATAATTACTATCCTGATCACCATCTATATCATCAAAAGTCTCAACAAATGGTATTGTGAAATCAAATGCTTGTTCTTCCACGTGGACGCCTTCTTCCTCATCCGAATCAGACCCTCTGTAGTCTCTATCTGGAACCCTTACTACTACTGACCATTGAGGATCAATGGGATCCTCAATGTAAAATATTTGCTTAACATGACTAGCCAAGACAAAAGGATCATTAAGATGCCCTTTCCTATTCAAATTTACCAATGTGAACCCTAGTTCATCTACCTTGATGCCCCTAACATTCTCAACCCAATCACATTTAAACAACGACACCCTAAACTTGTAGTAGTTCACCTCCCATATGTGTTGTATGACACCATAGAAGTCCATATCATGTCTGAGATTTTTATCCTTTGCACTTGAAACTAACATTACATCAGCAACCAAAGAAACACCACTGTTTTGCACTGATCTCATATTGTCCCATTGCTTAGTGTAGAACTCAACACCATTAACCTTGTATCCATTAAATGTTGCTACTACATTATTTGGTCCGGCTGACATCCACCTTATTGTTTCTGAAACAGTATTTCCAGGATTTTGTAGTTCATTTGAGACATGCAAATCAATATATTAAATTAGCATAAAGTTGAAATCTACCTCGTTTTAGTCATAACAAAAGTGTCTAGTAGGAAATCGCATACCCTCTCCTTCAACCAGGCCGAAAAGGTCTGGTTTTGTTTATCCTTCAGCCACTTTTCATCTTTGGCAAACCTTGGATGAAGAAGCTTCAGCAATTCCATATGTTCACTACACAACAACAACAACAATTTAAATAAAAGAATTATAAATTAATGGAATGAAGGAAAACTGAAAATAATTAAATTTGAAAATTTACCTGAAATAACTTTTTGCATCCTCTGTATTCTACAATATACACATATGTGCTTGTTCCATCTCTTTGCCACAGACTGAAATCATAGTAGGAGCTGATAACGGGTTGGACGCATGAAAGATTTCTGGTTTTGAATTTTCTGGCATACCAGCAGTGGAAGCATCATTTTGCAATCCCTGAGCACAAAACTCTACCGCCTCTTCAACAACGTAAGACTCTGATATGTATCCCTCGGGATGCCTTCGACTTCTGACCCACCCTTTGAAGACTTTCATGTACCTCTCAAAGGGGTACATCCACCGAAAAAATACTGGACCGCAAAGCGTAACTTCTCTCACTAGATGCATTGTTAGATGGATCATAACGTCAAAAAATGAAGGGGGGAAGTACTTCTCCAATTGGCAAACAGTAACCACCAAATCTGCTTACATCTGTTCTAGCTTTGAAACATCAATCTCTTTAGCACATATTGCCTTGAAGAAAAGGCAGAACCTGATGATCGCATATCTTACCGGCTTCTCAAGAACAGAACGTAATGCAACAGGTAGAAGAACTTGCATCACAACATGACAATCATGCTATTTTAGTTTAGACAGTTTCAAATCCTCCATGGAGACAAGATTCCTTATGTTTCACGAAAATCTAGTAGGAACCTTCATCCCAAAAAAAGACCCGCACACTATTTTTTTTTTTTCAACAAGCTTACAATTCCAAGCATTTTAAGAGAATTTAGTTCGCTTGCCACTAACATCTGGCTTTAACTCAGTCCTGATTCCCATAGCCACCATGTCTAAACGCACTGCAACCTCATCCTTTGTCTTTCCCGGAATGTTCAGCAGCGTACCAATGATTGAGTCACAGCAGTTCTTTTCAATGTGCATGACATCGAGATTATGTCATACCAGAATATCTTTCCAGTGCTCTAGTTGAAAGAATACAGACTTCTTCTTCCAGCAAGGTATGTCTTGGTCATCAACAATCCTTACACGAGGAGTAGACTCTTCCCTTTTCCCAAACTCACAATTCAGACCCTCTACTCTAGCAAGCACCTCCTCTCCGGTCAATGGTATAGGAGCTAGGTCCTCCTCTACGGTGTTGTCAAAAGCAGCAACTTGTCCCCTATATGGATGATGTCTGGGTAGTCCCCGGCGATGCCTCATGAAAACAAGTTTATTACCTTTCTTTAACCTATGAGGTCGAGTCTGGTCAACACATATTGGACAACCATTGTATCCTCTTACAATGCTACCAGACAAGTTCCCGTATGCGGGAAAGTCATTAGTAGTCTAGAAAAGCACTGCTTTTAGTTTGAGGTACTCCCCTCTATATGCATCGTACACTCCCTCAACCCCATTTCACAACAATTTCAAATCATCTATTAGTGGTTGCAAGTAGACGTCGATATCATTACCGGGCTGCTTCAGTCCCGATATTAACAAGGTCAACATCATGAACTTCCTTTTCATGCAAAGCCATGGAGGCAGGTTATATGTGACTAGTATAACCAGCCAACATGAATATAGGCTGTTTTGCATACTATGCGAGTTAAATCCATCCGAAGATAGAGCTAATTTGAGGTTTCTACGGTCTCTACTCAATTCAGGATATTTACTGTCTAGTAATTTTCAAGTAGGAGAATCAGCTGGGTGTCGCATCATCTTATCTTTCTTTCTACCCCAGTCATGCCAAGTAAGATTCTTAGCAGTTTTGGTTGACTGGTAAAACCTTTTGAACCTGGGGATTGGTATTTTCATATCATTTTCCTTGTTTATTCCCAAAATTATTAAAGGATTATTTATGGAAATTCTTTTTTAGTAGTGCGAAGTTGAAGTTTCGGGAATAATTTTTAAGGTGCTTCGACTTTTAAGAAGCCAAAAGTTGAGTTTCTTTTCTGTAAGTTTTTTGTGAAAATTTCCTTCATGAAAGTTGTAGAGTTTGGTGATACGAGTTCATGGACATGCAGCACGCCTGTTTTGGATGTAGTATGAGGAAGTTATGGTTAGAGGAAGTTAGTTTCCGGTTTTGGAAAGTTTTTAAATAGAAGGTGGTGGGTTTTATTTTTGGAAAACCCTAAAACCTTCTCTCTCCTCTCTCCCGACCTCTCCCGCGCAGCTAACTTCCGCCGGAGCTAGCTCCTCCATCCGGCCATCGTTTGGACCGCCGCCTGTCCAGTTCGACTCCCACCGGCGTCCTCTTCAAGGCTGGGCAGCTGCTGCATGGCATAGCACGCCGGGATCAGAGCTCCTTGCCGAAAAAGGGGGCTGCTGCATCGCCGATCGGAACCGCCGTATACGGCGGTGACGGAGGAAAAACCTAGGTGAGTCTGGTTCCTCTCCTCCTCCTGGTAGTGGCTAGGCTTAGATTGAAGCAATTTTTTGAGGTTTTGAGCCCGGATTTGCAGGTTTGAAGTTTGAATTCGGGTTGGTGTTTCAAGGCGTTTTCCGGCCGATTCCGGCCAAATCGGTGAAAACCTTAGGCATTAAAGTTGTTCACCATGCTTCAATCTACAAGTTTCATGTTGTAAGTTTCTCCTAATTCAGAAGTTTTGGGTGGCTCATGGGGCTCACTAGCCGTCGCCTGTGGTGGCGCGTGGCAGCTCGTCCGGCTGAGTTGCGGCCTTAGTTTCCTGTTGTGACATCCCGGTTCTTAAATTAAATTACGGTCATTTACTTTTGGTATTACTTTGATCTCTTACCGTGTTGAGTAACCGTTTACCGTTAAGGACCCTAGAGTTGACTTTTTGTGGGAAAGTTATTTTGGAAAAAAAAATTTTAAGCAAGGTTTAGAGGACGTTAATACGAGTTCATAGACATGTTATACATTGAAATCGGAGTTAGCGTGAAAAAGTTATCAAATAAAAGGGTAAATTTTGAGTTGGTAAAAAGGGGGTAAAATTTAGTGGGTTTTTTTTTTTTTGGTGGGTGTTTAAGTTGAGCCGGGTAGGTGTGGAGAAGCCCAACACCCACCCACACTCTCTCTCTCTCTCTCTCCCTCTTTCTTCTCTCTCTCTTGTGAGCTCCTCCCGACCCGCCGGAGACCTAGCCAATATCCGTCGCCGTCCGGCCGCCATAGACTGCCGTACCGGTCTCAAACTATCGGCTGTCCACCCAGCTCCCTCCCTGGACCCGTGAGTGCCGCCATAACGCTGCCGTTCGAGAGCAAATTCCGCCGTAGACGCCGGCTGTCTTCTTGCCGGAGTTCCCTCCTCCGGCCACCATAGCTCGGGATTTTTGGCTCATCTTGTAGCCCTTATCAAGGTGAGTAATTCCTCAAAAGGAATTGGTCTAATTCAATCTTGTTAATGAGAAATGTATAATTGAAGTTCTAGGGCTCAATTTAAGGTTTTTGTTCGATTAACCTAGTTAGGCTTAGAAATGGATTTTGTGCCAGTTAAGGAAGTTGTTGTGCGGGTTGAGAGGAGTGTTGTGCTAAAATTTGAGAAGCATTGGAGGTCGCCAGAGTACGGCTGCCGGCCGCTGCCCCTTAGGGGCAGTTTTTCATGTTTCTGGGTTTGTTTTCATGAGAGGAGTTTAATGAAGTATAGTTTGGAATTTTTTGAGGGGTTTTGATAAGGTTTGACATTTTTCAATGGTTAAGAATTGTGGCGGTTATTATATTGGAATTTCGGTAGTTGATTTAGCAAGTTTTAAATTCTAAAAAGGTTAAATTATGGCTTTCGGTAAGTGCGGAGTATTGTGAGACTTATTAGATTAAAAATGGAGAAGTTTGGCAAGAGAGATGAAATTATAGGCTTCCTTTTATTTCAGAAATTTTATTAAAGTATTATCCTAGTTTGGTGGCTTAATAATTATTTATTGTTCAGGACGTGTGGAGGATCATTTGGAGGAAGTCTCGGGTCATCGGCAGGCATAGCCGAGCACTGTGAGTGGACCTTTGATTTGAATGCCATGCATGCACTAGAGTTTATTTAATTTTCAAAAGCATATTGGAGATTTAATATTTTTTTGGAGTAAAGAGTTCCATTTATTTTTCGGGAACTCTTTTGACCATTTTATTTGACATGTGGGACATCTCAAGTGATTTATTTTATTATGCAACATTCCTAGGTATAGTTGGGAACTGTACTGAGTTCAATAGATTTTATATTATTTTTGGGAAAGTGACATTCTTGATATTTGTTATTTTACTTCACCATAAAAGGGTTGATATATATTCACTATTGCTATCTAATCATTATTAGCGGCTACTCACAATAGGTGAGTAGGGCGCTTAGCGTGGAACGCTATTATAGCCTCGGAGGCTGCGACCCTAGCCTGGGAGGATCATCATTATGGTGAAACCTCTTCCCCATTTTTATTGATTTACTGAGAACCAATGAGATTGGTTTATTATTTTTATCTATAATTATTTTCGGAAAGATTTCCGAGAGTGGCATGCATAAATATTTTTCTCAATGGAAAATATGGGAAAAGCATAAATTTTGATTTCAAGGCTCTATCATTAAGTTAGTATTTTTATTATTTATTTTTTTGTCCACTCACTCTAACGTTTTAAATACTTCTCCCCTGGGCCTTTCGTTTTAAATGCCCAGTCTACAGAGTTCTGTTCGGCGAGGGTAGGAGGAACCTACTTGTATATTTTCTCACCTCATCCAGTTTTCGCTCATAGGTTACTAGTTTAACCTACTTGTATATTTTCTCATTTCCTAGTAGTTGCTCTGATAACCATGGGGTGTTTTAAATGAATTTATGTCAAGGTGTGTTAAGAGTTTATGACTCCACTTAGGAGTGATGAAAAAGAGTTATTTGGTTGGTTTGTATGAGAGATTAAATTCATGAAATTATTTTGAATTATTACTTTTGTTGAGGTGGTGGATGTTTATTTGGGGGAGCGGGTGGCTCCAGGAGATGTGGATTTAATTGTTTCAGAAGTGTTTGGGTTGTGGTGATTTTTCTTTCAGGTAGGGTTACCCATTTTCAAGGGAGGTTATGCCAAAATTTTGGTGGGTCCCGCACGGTTTATCCCAGATTTCAAGGGAAAATCCAGGGTAGGTCCTGACACCTGTGGTTAGCTAGCTCTTGCTGTTGTGAGCTTGTTGAGAGGTAGTATTGCTAGGTTTTGAGCAAGGATTGCATGTTAGGACCTTAGGTTTATTTGTTTTGGCTTGGTTGAGTTTGAGTTTAGGTTTTGAAGATTTGAGGCAGTTCTATTGTGTCATTGAGTTCAACGACTTTGGGAAGTTGTCCTCCCTTAAGCTAAGGGTTAGTTTAAGGTATTGTGTTATCCTATAGTACATTGGTTACTAAGGTTGTTAATTGTGTGATTTTAGGTGATTTGTGAAATTGTGATTTGGTTGCTTTTGTTGCGTTGAGGAAATCGCAGCGGGATTTTTAGGTGAGTAAATCTCACCATGGTTCACTTTTGGACCTAATTTTATTATGGTCATTGGATGTTGATGTTGGATTTAATTTTATGCTATTAATCGTTTTTAAATATATGAGCTTGATCGCCAACGGCTCATAGGTAAGATAAAATAAGTTTTTCTTATATGTTTATTTTTGAGGTTCTTGTGATCATAATTTTATTGATTATTGATAAGTTATTCTTGTGGAATAATATATATTGTTCATATTATTATATCTTTGTGAAGGATATAATTTTATGATGTGAATCATGCGTTGTTGATGATGATGTGGTGATATAGTGTATTGTTGTTCAAAATAGTCAAATCGGGTTCCAAGCCTTTAACCGGGTGATTGGTTACGGTTATGATGAAATTTTATTTTGTGATTTTTATTGGACAGTCAAACTGGGTTAAGCCTTTGGCCGGGTGATTGGTTACAGTTAGGAATAAAGCTCTAGTCCGTCTGTCGGTGTAGGTCATGTGAGATACTTTATGGTATCTGGGACCCATGAGTACACAAATTATTGATGTAGGTCATGAGAGGTATTTATTAAATATCTGGGACTCATGGGTACATTTCTTTGGTAATGTGTTGGATGTGGGGATTTTAATTATTGATCTAATCTCTCTTGTGGTATATTTGGTTGTGAGAAATGTTGTGTTATTTTTGAGTTTACTCATACGAGCTTTTTAGCTTACCGAGTTTGTTATTTTACAATCCCGGTGTACCAATTCTTGGTGTAGGGGTTAGACCTGCAGGTGAGGATCAGCAGGGTTGAAGCGAAGGCTTAGTGGCAAGGTTCTTTTTGGTTTTGTTGTACTGTGTATAGTTTTAGAATTGGTTAGACAATATTAAACTCATGAGATTGTTTTCATGTTCTTGTTTTGCAAGTTTATGTAAACAAGGAAATGTAATATTTAACTCAGTGTTGGGTTGTGTGACATTTACATTTCCGCTAATAAGTTTTAGTTGCTTGAGATAGTTTGTTGAAACAGGTTGGGATTTTAATATTTTAAGTTATATCATGCCAAAAATTTTGAAAATTATATTTCGAAAATTAGGGTGTGACAAAAGTACCATAAAACCTTCGCATGTATATTTTTTTTTTTCACAATATTATCCCTACCCACTTTCCACCTTGAAACACCACAGCTTGGGCAAACATCAGCTTCTTTATATTTTTCTCCTCTATACAAGATGCAGTCATTAGGACATGCATGAATTTTTTTGTAGTCCTTCCCTAAAACACTAAGTGTCTTTTTAGCATCATTCACCGTCAAAGGAACAAGATTTTCTTCAGGAAGCAGACCCTTAATGAATTCCAAAAAGTCTCCATAGCAAGCATTGCTCAGTACATGCTTTGCTTTCCAATTAAAACTCTCAACCAGAAAATTCATCTTGGTTATATGGTCACAACCATGGCACAAAGGTTGATCTCCATCCTCTACGAACTTTAAAAACTCATTAGAGTCTTCGGACATCTCCTCATCCTCACTTTCTCATATTTCTACATCGTTCTCCCCCATCCCAGGTTCCCCATGAAAAGATTTAGATTCAGATTCAGCCCCATTATCATACATAGATTCCTCATGCCACCTTCACACCTTATAAATCTCTAAAAAACCATAATAGAATACATGATCCCTAACAACTTGCACAGAAAATCCATCGGTATTGCAACAATTCATGCAAACTTTAGAAACTCTTCAAATCCGAACTCAAACTCTTTTGATCTCCTATCAGCATGCATCCATGACTTATCCATCTTAGACAGAAAATGCATTATTAGTATGTACATACACTATAGCCATTGTTTCGGTGTGATTGCTGAGGGGATGAATCACACAGAATGCGGGAACGCCATCTTCAAGACCTATAAACCTGTCAATCATGAATAAAGGGCGTTAGAGGGAAGATCGGGTTTGCCGGCCTTCGACCTTCCGATGCCTAAGTCAGCCATATGTGAGTAGAAATGAGGTGTGAATAGGGTGGAGATGGAGTATCCCCAAATGAGGGGTGAAGAGGGGTATTTATAGAGATAGGGTGGATGCACCCTAAAAATACCACTTTGCCCTTATTAGAGAGTGTATTACCATTATGCCTTCAAGGGATAGTGTAGGTTTCTTGGGCTTAGTTAAGGCCCAAGCCTATTTTATGCGGCAATATGTGTCTTCTTAGGTGAGTACGATCGATGTTCTACGATGTACTAACAAGTCCCCAAGTCCGCGGTTAAGAGACTCTTTTGGGTGGGGACTTTATCTGATAGGATATCGAGAGTACGAGCCTTACTAGTGGCGACATAATCAGTCCCCAGTCCCCCAAGTCCCCATGCAAGGGAGGGGATGGACCGGCTCCCTCTAAGTGGGGTATGTCGTGCGTTGCTATATATGATTGAGACACTGGAGTCGTTGCTCCCATATAGTGTCTAGAGATTGCAGGGCGATCGGGGTCGAAGTTGAGGTACCGTTGGCGAGCATCTCGCGTGGGTAACGGGTACCGGCATGTTTGTATGCCTTAGGCGTTTAGTAGCCTTTGATTTGTACTAGCTATATGCTCTAGCTAGTTGAGCTATTCTAGCATGCGTTCTAAGGGGAGATTGTGGTGACATAATTTGTGGTTGCCTCTAGGTGAGTGCTAGAGTGCCTACGTACCCGTTTATGGGATCAAACCAAACGTAGTTCACCATTTCGCCATCGAGGCAAGTGTGCCATCAAGGTGTGGCGAGGAGTGCCGCTGAGGCATGACGATGGGTACCACTAGGGCATAATGATGTTGCCAATAGGGCATGTGTAGAGCTGTCAAAAGGTGACTATCGATGTGTCGTAGCGAGAGCACGCTAAGAAGCGTGGCAAGGATATCGAGAGCACGTTAGAGAGCGTAGCCAAGATGCCTTGGGAAGTTGTAGTACCTCATCAAAAATAAATAAGTGATTAGCCACTTATTCGTGAGGGAGATTTTAAAATAAATGCATTGAAACACAACAAGGTTCGCTTCATGACATAAATTGACAACAAGGCGCTTGAATTACAAGATGGTTAAGTGCAAAATTGAGCGAATAGTGACAAAGATACATGCATGTGTAATGTGTATTTATCATGTATTTCTCAGTGATTGTTGCGCCAACACAAACAGAGTCGGATTGATGTGTCAAAATAACATTAGTTGCATGCTTCTCAAGATATATGTGGCCATTATTCAACTTTGCTATGAAGTAGTCGATTTAATTGTGTGAGGTGTCCACTCGAGGGCTCAGGTGATGTTACACATATTCAACTACGTGTAATTCAATTGTGAATAGAAGGAGCATATATGCATGGCTTGCATGTGTGTAAGTAGAGGTCTAAGTAAGTTGGTTGAACTAATTTGATAGAGAGCCCACAAATGTATATAACATGCGCATGCATGCAGAGAGGTATTCAAGAGGAGTGTGTACATGAGTAGTTAAGGACTTAGCTCTGAAGTGCCGAAGAATCATAAATATTCAAGTGTCTATAACAGCTACTTGGGTGCTGAGAATACTCTTCTCTTTTCTTTCTTTCTTGGTTGTCAGCGGGAGCTACTGTGCCGGAGAGAGAGGTCACAAGAAGGGAAACGCCAGGACAGAGAGATGCCGGGAGTAGTGAAACTGACAAGGAGGTGCCGGTGCCAGGAAAAGATAAGTGTTCCTGGGAGAGGCTGCGGAGATGGTATTTCGGGTGCCGAAATCGGGTTCCGAGTGGATGCCGGGGTTTGTTGAGAAATGGCTAGTCCAGGGAGGTGACGCCTGGAGAATTGGTTCCAAGAGGGAATTGGCCAATTGGGAAGTCTACCTTCGTTCAAATAGTTATAGGGATTGTGACGACAGTACCGAGAGCATGTGTCGAGCTCGGTGTCGGGAGGTGAGTGTTGATTGTTGTGTTGTTGAGACCAGAGAATGATGGTCATGGTCATCGACAAGGGTTGGTGCCGGGTTGATGTGCTGGGTATCGGAAAGGAGGGCGCCGGGAGAGAGACACCAAGACCTGGGAGGGAGTCCCCGAGAGAGGGGTGACGGGCGGGTGTTGAATGCGAGGGCAAGTCCCGAGAGGGAGGTGTCGAGGACCCGAGGAGGAGGGTGCAGGGTGTAGGTTCCGGGATCTCAGGAGAGAGGTGCCGGGAGCCGGTATCGGAATGGGTGACTTCTTTTTATTTTTTTTATTTTTTTTATTTTTTTTTAACCCACTGCTGGGAGAGAGAAGTCCCGGGAGGCCGGGATGGAGAGCTGTTTAGTTTGTCTCAGGATGCCGGTTCCGCGTACCGAGACAGAGAGAGAGAGAGAGAGAGAGAGAGAGAGAGAGAGAGAGAGAGAGAGAGAGAGAGAGAGAGAGAGAGAGGGGGGGGAGCCGTTGCTGGGATGTGTTGACGAGAGGTTTGACTATTTTGGCAAAGAGCTCAGCTTCCCATTCCTTTTTCTTCTTCGAATCGAACAGGAGATGGACTCGTGGCAGCTGTCAGGACCCACCCCGAATTTCACCCTGAAACCCGAGGTAAGTCCTGCGGGGACCACCTCCAAGGAAAATTTACCGAAGGACTCGGCAAACCTCCCTTGAAAATGGACAACCCTAACCCGGAAAAAAATATAGAACACCCTCTTAACCAAAATATTAATCTTCACTTTAATCCAAATAATTGAATAAAATAATACACAATTATTTTTCCGAAAGTATTCAGAGCTACTATAAGAAAGACAATGGAAGCTGAAGAAAATCCTAGTGGGTTAAACAGATAACCTACTGGCGAACAGTAGTGGAAATGTGGGTGACTATGCCTCGTCGCCTCCTTCTAGACCCCACCCGAACTCTGCAGACTGGGCAATTAAAAACGAAGAAAAAGCCCAGGGGAAAATATTTAATCACGTCAGGGTGAGTGGACAAAATAATCTCGACAAGCAATAATATTTCCCCAAGAAAAACTTTCAAGGACACGACTAGTTCTGGCTAGTCTCCAAATCTTAAACAAATACAGCCTCTCAGGCTAAAATTATATATTTATATCAGTATGTATTAACACCCGTCTACTCCATGTATGCTATCTATGAATAAGCTTGAAAGTAGATAGTCATACCAGGCTACTACGCTCGCGTCTAACGCGCACGTCACCTCATAATGGCATTTTTCCTCAGTATGGGGGAAACGACCGGGTGGTATAAATACGTGCTTACTCCTTGTACGAATTCTATAAATGAATCTAAAAACATAGAATGAACTCAAAAAGTAGAAAGTCGTGCAGGGCTACGACGTTTGCGTCTAATGCTCACGTCACCTCATAATGGCATTTTTCCTCATTATGAGGGGAAATCACGTATTGCTAGCTACCGTTCTCTCATATACATACTATACTCATAAACGTTAAATAAAATGAGTATAAACACCGAAATTCTCAATTCAGGATAAATTCCAACAAAGGAAATTATTCAACAATAAAACATTATTTAAAAACAAAGGTCCACTCACAACTTAGGCCTAAGCCTGACGTCGGTCGGAGGTCCTCCTCTGCTCGAGCCTCCTCGCGTCCTGTTCCAAAACATAAATAATTCCTCAAATAAAATCCCAACGTTTTTCATGAAAATAGGCATAATTAAAAATGAGCTTCCCGCACTCAACCATGCCTATCGTCCTAAATCTTAACTTCACTGCCAACCATAAATCTCCATAAATACCGACATCCTCAAAATCACCTTCCAACGTCCTAATCATAAAAATAATCCAATGGCCGGATTTTAACTTATTAATCCGCCAAAAATACCAAACTTTACAAATTCCAAAACCTATCCAAAACTCCTCCAAAAATTCTAAAACTCATTCCATTAAACTCCTCATTAAAATCTCCACCAAAAACAATTTTTCAGCGGCGGCGGCCGGCGACCAGCTCCGGCGACCTCCAATGCCCACCAAAATTTGACAGCACATTCCTCTCAACCTCCTCTACAACATTCCTAACTACCATAAACTCTAATTCTAAGCCTAACCATGTCAATCGAACACAAACACACAATAAAGCCCTAGAATTTCAAATACCGATTTCTCCTTACCTAGCTCGAGATGGAGGGAGCCCTTTGGAGGGATTGAAGCACGGGAGGAGGGCTTCCTTTTGAGTCAAGGCTCGCCAGCTATGGCGGCCGGAGGAAGGAGTTCCAGCGAAAAATAGCTTTCGGCAGTCGGGGCTTTCGACGTTGATTCCTCCTTCACGGCGGCGCTAGGGAGGCTGCCACCGGTCTAGAACTGCAGCTGGGTCGGAGACCGATTGTTTGGGACCGGTGCGGCTGTCTAGGTCAGCCGGACGGCGGCGAAAGGCGGTCGGAAAAATCTGACAGGGAGAAGCTCGGGTGCGGGAGCGGGAGAGAAGAGAGAGAAAGGAAAGAGGGAAAAGAAAAATGTTGGGCTTGGCCCAACCGGTCCAACATCCCATATATCCAATCCAAATTTCAACACCCCCAAAATAATACCCCAATAAAAATTACCTTTTACTAGCTAAAATTTACCATTTTTACCGTCGTCACATTTTTCTCCTACGAATAATTCTTTCGAAATATTCGTCCCTCAATACACCTCTAGGGACTTTAGGACTATAAATTCAATGACGAAGACGGTAAAATTCTTATTACCAAAATGCTAGTAATTAAGGTAACATTTAAGAGTCGGGGCGTGACAGCAGCAAGAGGAGACAAGCTACTGGTTTGATGCCAGGTTGCGGCAAAGTAGCCTCGCGAAGAGAGAGAAAAGCTCTGGGTGCCCAGAGTAATTCTGGGTTTGGCCATGTCGAGGTAACTAAAGGGATTGCCAGGAAGCCACTGCTGCGACCTGGTATCGCTGTTGTAATTGACTGATGGTGTCGCGACCAAGGTGTCGCGGGGACACGGGAACCCGGGAAAGTTGTGTTGTTGCCATAATGGGATCTCAAGAGGATGGTGAGAAATTGTTGGGTGTCAAGGATTGGGCCTTGTGCTGTCGCGACCAGGATGTTGGGTACTAACCTCAAAGAGTAGTTGTTCTAGCAGTCCCGACCCCAAGAGTGAGCTAGCTGTTGGGGAGGCGCTGAAGCAAATGGGTCTTGACAAATTGAGCTCAACCGTAGGTGTTTCGGTGAAGGAGGTGAGAATGATTATCTAGACTCAGCTCTCTCACTATGCAATTGGAATCGAGGTGTCTAGAGGCATGATTCACTAGAGCGGAGAATAAGTGTAGGCGCTAGTCTGGGTTGAGAGAGGAAGGAGTTGCCGCTCATGTTTTGGAGCGACTGCTGAAGAAAGAAGCAATTGGGTGTCCATAGCAAATTTCTAGGTGTTCACAACGGTGGCGCGTGAACCGGTTTTCCGGTGTCTTCGAGCAACAGGGAGGTTAGGTTTTGCTCATCAGAGGACAACGAGTCTTATGGTGATGGAGGTGAGGCACAGTGGAACTCGTAGATCAATGGTGGAGGAGAGAGAGGAAATTCATATCTACTTTCTCTCTCCTCCAAACTCATTGTGTTCGAAACCCAAAAGCTTGAAAAGCTTGATTTTCATGTAATTAAGATGCAATATTGGGAGGATTTGCAAAGTAGACGAGCTCCTTGTGTTTGTGGAGAAAGGGAGCTGAGAGGGGAGAGAGAAACAGTGTCGCTGATGAATTCCAGCCAGCTGATGAATATGCTCATGATGAGCTATGTGAGGGTTTCCACTTGAGGGCCCTCCTTCTAGCGCCAATTGTTTCGGTGTGATTGCTGAGGGGATGAATCACACAGAATGCGGCAACACCATCTTCAAGACCCATAAACCTGTCAATCATGAATAAAGGGCGTCAGAGGGAAGACCGGGTTTGCCGGCCTTCGACCCTCCGATGCCTAAGTCAACCATATGTGAGTAGAAATGAGGTGTGAATAGGGTGGAGATGGAGTATCCCCAAATGAGGGGTGAAGATGGGTATTTATAGAGATAGGGTGGATGCACCCTAAAAATACCACTTTGCCCTTATTAGATAGTGTATTACCATTATGCCCTCAAGGGATAGTGTAGGTTTCTTGGGCTTAGTTAAGGCCCAAGCCTATTTTATGCGGCAATATGTGTTTTCTTAGGCGAGTACGATCGATGTTCTACGATGTACTAACAGCCATCTATACACATGCACATATATATAACAGTTCATTCATAGTTTCACATAAAGCTACAAGCATTACATCAATCCAAGCTCCAACTAGCAATATGTGGGTTCGGTTTTCACCTAAAACCGGAAACCAAACCGAATAAAAAATTCGGTTCGGTTCGGTTCGGTTTGGCATTTTTTGAGACCTTAAACAGGAAACCAAACCAAACCGTGGTTCGGTTCGGTTTCGGTTTTTTTTCGGTTTTTCTTCTTTTTTTTAAAAATAATTTTTCTTAAAATTTGTATGCTTTCGGCTTAGTAAAAAATTATAGTATTTTAGGTCTTTTTTTTTCTTCCATTACTTGTTTTTATAAGCACATATAATATATCAATAAAATTTTTGACAATGATTCTTCAACAAACCAACAATTTATAAACCAAATTGATACTTTGAAAGTTTAATACTCAATAATTTCGAAAGTATTGGGAATTGATCACACTAGCACACCATGAAACCATAATTTTAAAACATTTAAGTTCATCTTGAACAGAAAATATAGACTACATAGTTTAAAGTTTATCTAAATAAATTCCGAATTTTAAAGTTTAAAAATCATAAATTTGAATAAAGAAGAGAAAAATAAATTAAATATTAGAATCTATAATCTAAAGTTCGCAAGAATAAGGTCTTCGATTTTAGAGGTAACGTACATATCACTCTCTATATTTCACATACACGACACCTAAAACATTTCTATATGTACATAAAACGAAAATAAAAAGCAAAATATTAGAAAAGACAAACATATAATTATATAAAACATAAAACCTAAAATCATATTGTTCAAATCAAATATTTAATACGAAAATAAAGACAAAAAACGACGTCGTTTTAGAGAGATTCGGTTTTTCGGTTCGGTTCGGTTTTTCATGGGCCAAAACCAAAAACCAAACCAAACTAATTTGGTTCGGTTCGGTTTTTCTTAATTCGGTTTGGTTTTTTCCGGTTTCGGTTTGGTTTCGGCTCGGTTTTTTTCGGTTTTCGGTTTCAAAATTCCACCCCTAGCTCCAACAATACATTATACGAATACAATAATCTATCACAGCAAAGATAAAACACAAACAAGGCATGCATGCATATACAAACTTTAGACAAACAATCCATAAACTTTCTGGTCATTTCGAAGACTCACCAGAAATTCACACAATCAAGCCTTTAGCCTTTTCCACTGCTCCACGGGCACTGAGCGTTCCCAACAAATCCTTTTGTAACACAGCACTGAGTCATCCTAGCATTACAGGATTAACAACAATTTCAATAAGCAAATTTGCAGTAAGAAGCTTTTCAACACAGTAATCTAAAGCTGTTAACATTAGAGAAATGAACATTGACTAACCTCAGGTAATGAATAACCAAGTTTTCCAGCTCATATCGCACCTGTACAACAAAGAAGTTCAGATCGTATCAGTATGTGACAAGAATAGAATTTCAATTGCAAAATCCCAAATAGAAGAACCCAAAATCCTAAACTGAGTTTAAATTGAAAGAAGAAAAACCCAAAATCTATTTGAATAGAAGTAACAATCCCCAAATCCCAACCGATTTCAATCAAACCCTAAAGTCCTAAATCCCCAAATAGAAGAAAAACCCTAAAATCAATTGAATCAAGAACCCAGTCGAAACCCTAAGCTTATCGTGAGAAGAAGAAGGAGATAACGCGCTGTGAAAAGAAGGAGAGATGAGAACAGTGATGGAGGATGAGATGAGAACAGTGAGGATGAAATGGAGGAGTGTTTTGGAGACGAGAATAAGAGAGGAGCTCGATCGATGGAGGCTGAGAGAAGAATGAAAATGAAAGTGCACTATGCCATTTCCTGCATCAGGCGACACTATAGTTGTGTCGCCTGATAAAAATCGTAAGTTTCGCCTTCTAGCATGTCGTTGATGAGGTTCTCCGATGACACAAATGTTGTGTTGCCTATAAGAACCTCAGGCGACATAAGACTTTTTTCATTTTGTGTCGCCTGAATTGAGATAAGGCGACACAGTATATATGTCGCCTGATAGTTTAAACAACGACATGCTAGAAGGCGACGTATCTTTTTTTTCCCGTGAGGCGACACAGCTCTTTGTGTCACTTTATAACTGCGAGTGAGAGAGAAATACCCCTTACATCAACATATAGGTGTAGGTTAATTTGTTTAAAGACGACATTTAAACATCATGTGAAAATGTTACAGGCGACATATACTTGGTGAATTAGAATTTAAACTTTTCCACGCTACATTTATGTATCGCTAGATGAACCCACATGACATACTATTGATGTTGTTTCTGGTCTAGACGTAGTACGATGACACATATGCATTGGGTGAATAATCTTCAAGCAACATATATTTTTTCTTTTTCCATTTGGTCTCTTTAAGACAATAGGTATCTATCGTCTGATATGCTTTAAGCTTTCACTATGTGATATCTTTTAGGCTTTCGACATTTTCAGGCGACATTTGTTTGTCGTATGAATGAGCTTTAGCTACATATAAGTGATGTCTTCTTTTGATTTAAACTCTCCACTTACGTTGTCAGTTGTTCTTTATGGCCTCATATTTCTGGTATCTTAACTTAGTAAAGACAATATATATTGTTATGTTTGTGTTGTCGGTTGTTGCTTTATGGCCACACATTTCTGGTATCTTAACTTAGTAAAGACAATAGATATTGTTATGTTTGTATCCATCTTCTGTACCTGAAATCACAAATATTGGTAGTTATGACTTGTTTGAAACTACACAATTGCTATATTGAAACATCCTGATAATTTAGGTTTAAAAACACCATCCATAAATAAAATAAGCATCCATAACTAAAATAAGCATTCAACATCCAAACTGATAACATAGACTTTCAATCCACCATATATAAACCGTACACAAACCTAGCTAGGCCATAAGAGATTAACAAAAAGTACCATCGTTATGTTCAACTGCCTCATATGCAGTCCAGCATGGTAACACAATAAAAAGAACTACATAATCTGGGCAAACATAAAGTACACATCAAAATATGACTGCAAATCAAATGCTGGCATAAATCTAAGGGCAAGCTGATGGATGCTTTGTATCTCCAAAACAGTACTAAATGAAACCATACACTAGCTTGCTAGTTATTTATAAACTTAAGAACATACTTTGCCCACTCTTGCTGAACAACATCAACATTCTCCATGGTGTAATATGCATCTCCCCTTGTCAACAACTGCAAGGACGACAAAAAACATAACAGATTGAACCAACTGATTAAGTTATATGGCTGACAAACTGATGAATGCAAGAAATTACCTTTTTAGACCAGTCTTGGTTTTTGTCTAGCACTATTTCCCTCATGTAAAGCATAATGAAATATCCACAGGTCTTGTCACCAAGCTGCTCCGGAATGCCCTGAATCAAATAATTTGTTTGCTTAATAAACCTAATAAACATGAACCGAAATGGTTAAGTGTAAATATAAACAGTTAGCTAAGATAGGGAACCTACTGAATAGTTTTTCCACTGAAGTTTTCGTGCTTTCATAGTAATGTGTGCATTCACAATTTTGATGGCACTTAAAAACAACAAAATAACCGAAATTATAATCAGAATAAACTAAATAATTAAAAAATGCATTTTATATATAATATACATCAATGATAAAGATGCAAGCTGGCTGCACTTACTAGTTTACTATGGTTTTCCATTCATCAGTGGTAACGAACTTTCACCTCTTCGAAGGATCCATGTAATACATGCATGGCCAGTAACCAACCCAGATCGATTGGGGAGGAGGAGAGCTTCCTGTCGACACCAAGATTGAAGCCTAAGTCCGCCAGACAGCGATGGTGGGGTCGAGCAATACGCGGAGAAGAAGAGAGGGGTGGAAGTGAAATTTCTGATTTTCACTTTTCACTTTCCACCCTTGACCCCTTTTTAATACCCACATTCCCGAAATAGTAACTTTGGTTTTTAGACCGCAACTTCTTCATACAAACTCCGTTTTCGACCTGCCACCTGTCCACGAACTCGGTTTAACATCCTCTACCACTTTCATGCAGAAAATTTTAATAGTAAACGGTTACTCAAAACAGTAAAATGTCAAAGTAACTCAAAAGTAAGTAACCAAAATTTAATTTAAGAATCGGGATGTGACAAAGAAAATGTTAATATGTCTCTTATAGAAAGAAAAAGCATAAATATCCAGGAATAGAGACACAAGAGACTACTCACTTCCATTCCTACCAGCTCTTTCTGCCAAAATTTCCTTTTGAAGGCTGGAAAAATATTCTGCTTGAAGAGAATTCATGGTACTAGTATTCATAGACATTATTTTAGCTTCCTCACTTCGAGCCTGAAGTTCAATTTCCTTTTCTCTAAGAGCAACTTGCTTTTTCTCTATAGCAACTAGCAACTTAAGTTGTTCTGCCTTTATGCGGTCACTTTCTAATCTCCTTGCCCTAAACTCTTCCAACTCAGAACGAATTTTTGAATATTCCTTCTCATTTTCACCACATTGTTCGTTGGATTTTGTTGTTTTGTTCGCTTCTTTTACAGCCTTTCTTCCAATTGGCCTCATCAAGGGTGTAGGTTCAGGAGCATCTCCATCATCTTCTTCCAAATTAATTGAAACTTGATTTTTAGCAGAAGGAGCCTTGGACATTCTATTTACTTCGATTTTTCGGTGTTCATCCATCCACTTTTGATGAAACCTCATAAGAACCCAACAATGGTCAAGTACAAATGCATGACCTTCTCCCTCTTGGTAATCCACTTTTGCCTACAGTATCTGCCAAGTATAACTCAATCTCTAACAGAAGAATAACTCATTAGAGCGCTCTTATGTATTTAGTGAATTGGATGAAAGTCGTGCTCCTCTTATTAGCTATAAAGTCAATGGTAGATCATATGACATGGGATATTATCTTACTGATGGTATATATCCATCATGAGAAACATTACTAAAGACTTTATTCCAGCTCCACAAGGAATTAAGCATCGAAATTTCGCTAAAGAGCAAGAAGGAGCAAGGAAAGATCTATAACGCGCATTCGGAGAGCTTCAAGCATGTTTTGCACGTTTTGCGAGAAACATGTCTACAAAATTTCAACTAATTCCATAACCATTTGGCCATTCAAATTGACGCAAACAATTGTAGGCCGTTAGATAAAATTAAAACGAATATTGTGCTAATCAAATGGTTAAACGTTTTTCATTTTGGCTAATTTTTTGTAGGATTCATATGTGGGTAACTAACTAGGGAATAAGTGTTTTGATTGTCAAAATACATAACAGATGTAACGCCCGGACCTTATTTGATCATTTACCGTCACTTGGACCGTAAATGAATATCATTTTTACTTTTACTTTTGTATTCAAGCTTTTAGTGGATCTAAAATTTGACTTTTTCCTTCATTCGAAATTTGAGAAAACTTTCTTCATGAAAGTCGAAGAGGACGTTAAACCGAGTTCATGGATATGTGACACGTTTTAATTGGAGTCTGTACGAAAAAACTACAAGGGTTTAAAGTCAGGGGCAGATTTATAATTTCGCACGAAACTCAAGTTCTATAAATAGCAAGTCAGCCCTGCCATTTCTGGAAAATTTCAGAAATTGCCCAGAATTTCCAGAATTGCTGCTGGAACTTCTCAGCCTCGCCGGCGCCAATTCCGGCCACCTTCGGTGGTGATACCGGTCACATTCCCTTCGTCTTGGAACGATCTTTGCAACCATATATGCCATGCAACCTCTTTCTGAACATATGAGATGAATCGAAGGGAAGAATGTATGACTATCTTTTCAACTATTTTTCACATTCCGGCCAACTCCGGCCAAATTGGACGGTGTGACTAATTGGGATTTGTTCATCTTGCCAAGCTCTACAAAATCTCCAAAGGGTTTCCATCGATTTGCAACATGGAGAGAGAATCGACGAATCCAAATTATAGGGTTTATGATTTGGGAATTTTAGTTCATGAGGTAATTTCTCCTGCTTATATTTAAAATTGATCTTTGTGCTAGTTGAGGAAGTTGTTTGGTTTGTTGAGAGAAAGATTGTGTTAAAATTTGGTGGGCATTGGAGGTGGTCGGAGTTTGGTGGTGGCCGGCCGCCGCCGGCGGCGCTGCCTCTTTTGGGTTGTTTTACGAGTTGTTTGGCTTGTTCATGATGAGAGAAGTCCAATGGTATGAAATTTGAGAATTATGGTGAAGTTTTGAATAGGTTTGGAATTATTTGAAGTTTGGTTTTGTCGGTGTGCTACTCGGGAAGATCCTACCGTTGGATTTCCCTTATTTCTGTTTTAGAATGTTGAAATTAATGAAATGAAGTTGCGGGTGGAGTTTGACATGAATCCAATAACCTTAACCCTAACTAGGGTAGTGGGTTAGGTGGATGATTTTCGGGATGTTATCTTTAAGCAATTATTTTTCCAAAATTGGAGTGTGGTTTTAATTATGCTTATGGTGTTAGGATACATGGAGACCTCACACCAGTGGCGTTGCGGATATCGTCGGGTTTATGCCTAAATTTGTGAATGGACACTTTGTTGTAAATGAATAAGCATGCATGGTTTCTTTTGGAAATTATCGTTCTATTTTCCGAGCTTATATTATAATTTCGGCTTATGAAATGATCTGGGAATTTATTTGAGTTTGATGCATGAATTAATCTTTGTCATGATTTAGGGATTTCAGCTTGGGTTATTAATTTGGTATTTGAGTTTTGATATTCTTTATGATTCCCGGATTTAATTATTATCGTTTTTATTTGTTGACTTTGAGATTTATAAAAGATTTCCGAAAATAGGATTTTTGGTAGTTCTCTATTATTAAAATATCGTTTATTTGTGGGTTATTGATCTTGACATTGAGAATATTTTAGTGAGTATTTTGGGTTGAGAAATTATTTACGATTTATACTTATGATTAAATCTCGCTGATAAATATAGATTTAAGAATATCTTGACGTGTGAGACACGTCATTGAGTTTTACTTTATTTTCTTTTGATAATTTCCATGTATGGTTGGGAACCGTACTCGTAACTGCATTTGCATGAACTTGGGGAAGCTTTATGGATTTAGATGTTTTCATATAATTTTATTCACCATACTAAGTCACTCTTATTCATTGCTAGCTAGCCTTTATTAACGGTCCTCACCATAGGTGAGTCGAGCGCTTAGCGTGGGACACTACTATAGCATGGGAGGCTCCGATCGGTTCTTATTCATTTCTAGCCTTTATTAGCGGTCATCACCATAGGTGAGTCGTGCGCTTAGCATAAGACGCTACTAGAGCCTTGGAGGCTCCTCTTACATGGTGATATCTCTTCCCCTTATTTTATTTTCTCAGTTATATATTTGATTAACCAGCGGGGCTGGTTTATCTCTTCTTACAAGATTTATGTATTTGATTAACCAGCGGAGCTGTTTTGTCCATGATTATGTGATTCTGGATATAAAGTTAAATGTTTAATCAAAGTTGCTTGCATTATCTTTATAATGTTTAAATGTGGGAAAGTAAATTACGTTTTTGTTAAATTATTTAATTTATTTTTGTCCACTTATTCTAACGTTTTTCAATTACTTTCCCCTGGGCCCTTCGATTTCAAATGCCCAGATTACAGGTTAGCTTAGAAGAGGTCAGGCGTACACGGAGTTGAGGCATAGTCAATATATCACACCTTTCGCTGGCTCATTTATCTATGTTTCCTTATTAGAATTGCTCTGATGACCTTTGAGATTGTTATTAATTATTTAAGGCATGTTGTGTTCTGGGTGTTGGTGTAGAGCTGGGAGCAGGGTGGCTCCAAGAGTTTGAGGATGGTTTGTTTTAGTTATAGAAGTGTATGTTTGGATTTGACCGGTAGGGTTATCCATTTTCAAGGGAGGTTATGCCAAATTTTTTGGCAAAATCTCTCTTGAGGTGGACCCCACAGGGTTTACTTCGGATTTTTCAGGGTGAAATCCGGGGTGAGTCCTGACAGTTGGTATCAGAGCATTAGGTTATCGATGCCTTCCTCTTTTTATTACTACCTCATATACTTGGTCATACTTAGTGTCTATAGAGTGATGATCCGACCGCGGCAGATCCATTAGCATTATATACTTTTGATGCTATGTGTTTATTAGGTATGTGAGGTAGTTGTTCCTATCTTATTTATGGACAATATTGTGCCATAAATGTCTTCATCCTCCAAACTATGCCTCTGTACGCCAACCTCTTAGAGTGCCATTATTATTGTCCGAGTGATGTAAAGGTAAGTGGTTTGCACCTATTCATTTGTGTGTTAGTGTGGTTTCTCGAGATTTTGAGTTGAGTTACGAGTTGAGAAGTGGCATGTATTTGTGATGTCTCTTTTCCTTTACGTAATGAGTGTGAGTTGAGCTCTTATGTGTGTACTAGTGATTGATAAGACGTGTGAACCAAGGATTTGACAATTTCTAGATGAAAATGGTTCTGAAATAAGAGATATCATAAGGGTGTCAACGTGTAAGTGTTGCTTTGTTTTGAGGAAAAATGTAGAAAGCTATTGCTTGAGCGAATAAATTGTGGAGATTACTTGATGTGTTATGTGGTGCTATTATGCATTTCTCTCGAATTTTATGTGTTGAAGAGTGGTTTCTAGAATTGTTGTTGGTCGATTTACATTTGGTATCTGTAAATTTAGGATTTGCTCTCCTATTTACGTTGAGTGTTTTGGAAGTATTGTAAGTGTTAATGGTGTTGGTATATAATGGTATAGTGGATGCGGAATGGCCAAGGGAACGTCGACTTTACGACAACATATGCATAATTAAATATGTAAAGTCATTAGGTTTTCTATATGTTTTCTGAGACTATTGCGTGGAGATGCGTTGGAGTTAGTTTTAAGCGATATATTGCGTTAACCGATGACTAAACAGGGAAAATCAAGTGGAGACGTGGGAATGAGGCTGGTTATTTTTCTAAGGCCTAGCGGCAGTGTACAAGTTTGGTACCAGCTAGTCACCGAAACGACTCATTTCTATCCCTGAGTATTTCGGTTATAGAAGGAGAAGTAAAGAAACGTGTTGAGAATTTTGAGAGTTCTAGGTAACTCTAATCTCAAGTGACCATGGTCGCTAGAAAAGTTAGAAATTTAGAAGTGGTGTGGTTGTTCAGAAAGGAGCTTTTATTTCGAAATGCGTGGTTGTTGGGAACTGAAAGAGTTGAGGAATAATTCAGTGTATGGCATAACCGAAGACGTAGGAATTGTTTGGAGAAGAGAGGATGGGTGCTCATAGTAATTTCAAACAGCATAGTATGGGGTTAGTTGATACAAGTCTGGAACTACTGGTTCATGTGTAATTGTGTGACCGAAGTTTGTTTGCTAACATCACTTCCTTCGTAGTTGGAGATAAACTTTACTTATTGAGGTGCATTATCTCTTACCCACCATATTACTAATTGGGTAATTTGGACTAGAGTTTAAGATGTAACACGTCTTAGCGATATATAAGTGGTGGGTAGCCGAAACGTTTCATCCTTATATCATGAGTTGGTGGAGTGCGAGAACTATAGTTTGAAGGTTAGAGATTTGGTTTGGTTTGTCAAATTTTCGAGGAGAATAAAGAATCGGTTGTTGTGTTGTAGTCAGGGATCATTGATAATTCGAGTGGTGACACTAAGTGAATCGGAGTCCGATTAAGCGATGAACCATTCAGCTGCAAGTTCTGTTTAGTAGATATGAGTCGGGTGGATATGCTGAATAAATTCTACGTCTGACGTGGTGTATGATTTGTGGTGTAGCGGGACCCACCTCAAGGGAAATTCTACCAAATTATTGGCATAACCTCCTTTGAAAATGGGTAACCCTACCTGAAAGAAAAATCATCACAACCCAAACACTTCTAAAACAATTAAAAACACATCTCCTAGAGCCACCCGCTCCCCCAAATAAACATCCACCACCCCAACAAAAGTAATAATTCAAGATAATTCCATGAATTTAATCTCTCATACAAACAAACCAAATAGTTCTTTTTCAACCCTCCTAAATGGAGTCACAAGCTCTTAACACACCTTGACATAAATTCATTTAAAACACCCCATGGTTATCAGAGGAACTACTAGGAAATGAGAATAGATACAAATAGGTTAAACTAGTAACTTATGAGAGAAAACTGGATAAGGTGGGAAATATGACTCGCCTCCTATCCTCGTCGAACAGAACTCTGTAGACTGGGCATTTAAAACGAAAGGCCCAGGGGAGAATCATTTAAAACGTTAGAGTGAGTGGACAAAAATAAATAATCCAAATACTAACTTAATGATAGAGCCTTGAAATCAAAATTTATGCTTTTCCCATATTTTCCATTGACAAAATATTTATGCATGCCACTCTCGGAAATCTTTCCGAAATTAATTATAGATAAAAGTAATGAACCAATCCCATTGGTTCTCAATAAATCAATAAAAATGGGGAAGAGGTTTCACCATAACAATGAGTCTCCCAGGCTAGGGTCGGAGCCTCTCAAGCTATAATAGTGTCACACACTAAGCGCCCTACTCACCTGTGGTGAGTAGCCGCCAATAATGCTAGCTAACATATAATACAAATATCGATCGGTTGCCTCCCAAGCTATAATAGCGTCTCACGCTAAGCGCCCTACTCACCTATGGTGAGTAGCCGCTAATAATGATTAGCTAGCAATAATGAATATATATTAACCCTTTTATGGTGAAGTAAAATAACAAATATCAAGAATGTCACTTCCCCAAAAATATTATAAAATCCATTGAACTCAGTACAGTTCCCAACTGTACCTAGGAATATTACGTGATAAAATAAATCACCTGACATGTCCCACATGTCAAATAAAATGCTCAAGAGAGTTCCCGAAAAATAAATGAAACTCATTACTCCAAGAAAAATATTAAATCCCCAATATGCCTTTGAAAATTAAATAAACTCTAGTGCATGCATGGCATTCAAATCAAAGGTCCACTCACAGTGCTCGGCTATGCCGGCCGACAACCCGAGGCTTCCTCCAAATGATCCTCCTCACGTCCTGAATAATAAATAATTATTAAGCCTCCAAACTAGGATAATACTTTAATAAAATTTCCGAAATAAAAGGAACCCTATAATTTCATCTCTCTTGCCCAACTTCTCCACTTTTAATCTAATAAGGTTCGCAATACTCCGCACTTTCCGATAGCCAAAAGATTAACCTTTTTGAAGTTTAAATCCTGCTAAACCAACTGCCGGATTTCCATTCGAATAACCGCCTAAATCCTTAATTATTGATATATCCCAAACCTTATCAAAACTCCTCTAAAAATTCCAAACTATACTTCATTAAACTCCTCTCATTATAACAAACCCGAAAACATGCAAAAACAACCTCTAAACGGCACTGCCGCCGCCTGCTCCGCCGGCAGTGGCGGCCGGCAGCCGAACTCCGGCGATGTCCATTGCCTCTCAAATTTTAACAGAATAATCCTTTCATCATACACAACAACTTCCATAACTAGCACTTTGTCCAATTCTAAGGCTAACTAAGGTAATCGAACCAAAACATCCATAAATCCCTAGAACTTCAATTATACATTTCTCATTAACAAGATTGAATTAGACCGATTCCTTTTGAAGAATTACTCACCTTGATGAGGGCTACAAGATGAGCCAAAAATCCCGACCTATGGTGGCCGGAGGAGAGAACTCCGGCAAAGAGGCAGTCGGCGTTTCCGGCGGGTTTTCTCCTCTCCGGCGGCACTACTGGCTCGGACACTAGGCCGGGAGAGAGAGGAGGTGGTGGGGTTCCGAACTAGGCTGGAGCGGCGGTCAGTTGCTGGTCGAACGGCGGCAGAAGGCGCTGGGAGCTTTCGGCGAGAGAAGGGCTTGGGGAGAGCTCGGGAGAAAGGGAGAAGGAAGAGGGAGAGAAAAAGAGTGAGGGGTGTTGGGCTGCTCCCTACCCGGTCCAATACTTAACCCAACAAAATATACCCACTCAAAATTTTACCCCTTTTTACCAACTCAAAAACTTTACTATTTAATTGATAACTTTTCCATGCTAACTCTGATTTTAACGCATAGCATGTCTATGAACTCGTATTAACGTCCTCTACAACTTCATTAAAGAAATTTTTCCAAAATAACTTTGTCACGAAAAGTCAACTCTAGGGTCCTTAATGGTAAACGGTTACTCAACACGGTAAAAGATCAAAGTAATACCAAAAGTAAATAACCGTAATTTAACTTAAGAACCGGGATATGACATGTAACCTTAAGGGAAAGGGTTTCACTATTGACTCATGAAGTGTTTCAAGTCAAGGTCCCTTCAAAGTGAAGGACTGTTTAGAGTTCGTGTCAGATAGTATATAACCTAATACGTTGAATGACGTCTCTACCGTAAGGAGTTTTTGAATGGAGATCGTATCGTGTTGAGAACACTTATTGATCCTAGTGTGATCAGGGAGGTCATCGTTGTTTGGATGCGTGTTCAACAACGATATGCGTGTTGACGTCATATAGGTAACTTGGTGTTATTCGCACGCTCAATGCGGTAGTGGTAAACATTAAATCTTGTTTATGGATGCCACTGCCTTTGATGACCAATGTAGTTAACTCAGGTGTATTATCGTAGTTGCCGATTTATTGGTCAGAAGCTTTTGGGCTTTAGAGTCGTAGCGCCAAGCGTGGACAAGAGCTTGACCATAAATGATTTTTGGATTGTATTATGCTGTCAGACTAATTATTAATGGAGGTAGAAAGAGAAGTGTGTTTGTGCAACTCAGACATTTTGACATGGAAAACTTTTCTCGTTGGACGGCTGGAGGGACTCGTGTGACTGTAGCCACTTGAATGGTTGTTGTGGCTAAACCCAAATAAGAAGTGTGCCCAGGGTACAAATTTTCGCCACTGCCTCCCTGGTTCAAGGAGGTGATCTACTTCTGGGCATTCTGACAGTGAGGCTAGCGCGATTATGTGAATGTTCTAACATTCATTGCTTCGATGTTATTGATAAGATTGCTTCAACTTTGATTATTGAAAGAAGGCTTAAAGCATCATCGTTTGGACATTAATCAGTTCAGTTTGGAGTACGACTTGCAAGAAGAAAGAGTATCTTCTTTTCACAATATAGTCATGCTCTTGGTCATTTACTAGAGTGTCGGAGAGATTATTAGTGATAGCACAACCGGGAGTGAACTTGTGTGTCGTGATGTTGCAAATTTTTGCTCGCATGGCATGCTAGTGTCATCGTTCGTGTGGTGGGACCTAAGTGTTTTTGAACACTATTTGTAGTCATGCATAATAATTATTAATCGCTACGTAGTTTTATTCTGAGATTTGAGGCTAAAGTATTGCTGAGTGATCGTCAAGTGTAGGTGTGGTTGCGAAGTTGTTTCGAACTAAAGGAAATCCGGTCATCGTTGTGAACCTTTACTAATGTTGGTTGTTGGTGGACTAATCGTTTAGGCTAAGCGGGGTGGTTTTAGTTAAGGTGGCGAAAATCAATCACATTTTGGAGACCTTGATTCTAATTGAATATTATTAGTGATCCAGTCTTTTGGTATTGTCGGGGACCTCACTTTCACTTGTATAGTAGAAAAGTTTGAGCACAAAGATTTTCGGTTGATGCACTTCTGCGTTGAACTTTGCGGAGGCAGAGGGACAAATTTTCTTAGCTTGTGGTCTCACTTGTGATTAATATCATTTCTTGATTTGAGAGTAAACTTCTTTATCGCGTTACCGAGGAGTATTCCTTCATGTAACCAACGGGGGGTTACTCGATCTCTTACAAGTGTTAGTTATTGCTTTTTGCTAACATGCTCTTCAGTTTTCGAGCAACCTCATGCGAGAATCAAGTATGGTCTTCAGTTGACACGTTTTTGTATGACCTGTCACCTCTTTCGTCAAGTCAGTGTGATAGTTACTCCCGAATATCATGTAGATGTGTACATTCTACCTTTACTAGCACAGTTTGAAATTTCAAGGACGAAATTTTTATAAGGGGGGTATATTGTAACGCCTCGGACCTTATTTGATCATTTACTGTCACTTGGACCGTAAATGAGTATCATTTTTAATTTTACCTTCATATTCAAGCTTTTAATAGATCTAAAATTTGACTTTTTCTTTTATTCGAAATTTGAGAAAATTTTCTTCATGAAAATCGTAAAGGACGTTAAACCGAGTTCGTGGATATGTGACACGTTTTAATCGGAGTTTGTACGAAAAAATTACAAGGGTTTAAAGTCAGGAACAAATTTGTAATTTTGCAGGTAACTCAAGTTTTATAAAAGTTTTATAAATAACAAGTCAGCCCTGCCATTTTTGGAAAATTTCAAAAATTGCCCAGAATTTCCAGAATTGTTGCCGGAACTTCTCGGCCTCGCCAGCGCCAATTTCGGCAACCTCTGGTGGTGAGACTAGTCACATTCTCTTCGTCTTGGAACGATCTTTCCAACCATATATGCCATGCAACCTCTTTCTGAACATATGAGACGAATTGAAGGGAAGAAGGTATGACTATCTTTTCGGCTATTTTTCACATTCTGGCCAACTCCTGCCAAATTTGATGGTGTGACTAATTAGGATTTGTTCATCTTGCCAAGCTCTACAAAACCTCCAAAGGGTTTCCATCGATTTGCAACATGGAGGGAGAATCAACGAATCCAAATTCTAGGGTTTGTGATTTGGTAATTTTACTTCATGAGGTAATTTCTCCTACTTATATTTAAAATTGATCTTTGTGCTAGTTGAGGAAGTTGTTTGGTTTGTTGAGAGGAATATTGTGTTAAAATTTGGTGGGCATTGGAGGTTGTCGGAGGTTGGTGGTGGCCGGCCGCCGTTGTCGGCGGATCAGACGGCAGCGCCGCCTCTTTTGGGTTGTTTTTCGAGTTGTTCGGCTTGTTCATGATGATTTTGGCTTATGAAATGATTTTGGAATTTATTTGTGTTTGATGCATGGATTAATCTTTGTCATGATTTATGGATTTGAGCTTGGGTTATTAATTTGGTATTTGAGTTTTGATACTCTTTATGATTCCCGGATTTAATTATTATCGTTTTTATTTGTTGACTTTGAGATTTATAAAAGATTTCCTAAAATGAGATTTTCGGTAGTTCTCTATTATAATTTTATCGTTTATTTGTGGGTTATTGATCTTGACATTGAGAATATTTTAGCGAGTATTTCGGGTTGAGAAATTTTTTACGATTTATACTTGATAATTAAATCTCGCTGATAAATATAGATTTGAGAATATCTTGACGTATAAGACACGTCATTGAGTTTTATTTTATTTTCTTTTGATAATTTCCATGAACGGTTTTTTTGTTTTTGAAGAGAAATCTTAATTTCATGTCGTACTCCATTCAGAAAGCTAGCCATGAGGATATCCAGAGCAAAACGTCTTTTCAAGTTTACACAAAATATAAGACCCATTAAACAAAACTGTCAAATATGGGGATGTCTATTATCAAACAAAAAAGCAGGACAACACCAAGATCTGTCTTGTGGAGAGATGGAAGATGGTATCACCATAAACAATGGCATTAGCAGCACTGGCAATCCTTGGCCAAAGATCAGCAGACTCCTTACCAATAGGACCAGTAATTGCAGACCCTTTCATTTCTCCCTTCAGATTGACAATAACAACAGCATTATCTTCAAAGTACATGAAGACACCATCCTTTCGGCGCCACGGCTTGCGCTGCCTAACAATGACAGCTGGTAGGACCTTCTTCCTGAGATCAAGCTTACCCTTCTTGACAGTGGCCATGACCATGTCACCGACGCAAGCAGAAGGCAACCGATTCAGATGACCCTTGATTCCCTTGACGGAGATGATGTATAGGTTCTTCGCCCCCGTGTTGTCGGCACAGTTCACCGTGGATGCCGCCGATAGACCCAGTGACAACCTAAACTTGTTTCCAGCGGATCCTCCGCGTCCTTGCTTCGACATTGTGGCGTGCTGCGGCTAAAGATGAGAGACTGAGAATTTCCATGTACGGTTGGGAACCGTACTCGTAACTGCATTTGTATGAACTTGGGGAAGCTTTATGGATTTAGATGTTTTCGTATAATTTTAGTCACTACACTAGCGTCGCTCTTATTCATTGCTAGCTAGCCTTTATTAGCGGTCCTCACCATAGGTGAGTAGAGCGCTTAGCGTGGGACACTACTAGAGCCTGGGAGGCTCCTCTTACATGGTGATATATCTTCCCCTTGTTTTATTTTCTCAGTTATGTATTTGATTAACCAGCGGGGCTGGTTTATCTCTTCTTACAAGATTGATGTATTTGATTAACAAGCGGGGCTGGTTTGTCCATTCTTACATGATTCTGGATATAAAGTTAAATGTTTGATCAAAGTTGCAAGCATTGAGGTTTCTTTATAAAGTTTAAATGTGGGAAAGTAAATTACGTTTTTGTTAAATTATTTAATTTATTTTTGTCCACTCACTCTAACGTTTTTCAATTACTTTCCTCTGGGCCCTTCGGTTTCAAATGCCTAGATTGCAGGTTAGCTTAGAAGAGGTCGGGCGTACATGGAGTTAAGGCATAGTCAATATATCACAGCTTTCGCTGGCTCCTTTATCTATGTTTCCTTACTTATTAGAATTGCTCTGATGACCTTTGAGATTATTATTAATTATTTAACGCTTGTTGTGTTCTGGGTGTTGGTGTAGAGTTGGGAGCAGGGTGGCTCCAGGAATTTGAGGATGGTTTGTTTTGGTTATAGAAGTGTATGTTTGGATTTAACAGGTAGGGTTGTCCATTTTCATGGGAGGTTATGCTGAAATTTTTGGTAAAATCTCTCTTGAGGTGGACCCCGCAGGGTTTACTTCGGATTTCATGATGAAATACGGGGTGGGTCCTGACACTAGAACTAAAAACATCCTCATTTTAAGAGTTTAAGGATGTCCTCTCTAGATCTGGACACTATATATACATGGTTTCTTAGCTACGAACGTCTGTTTCTTTGAAAATCTACGGATGTACGATGTCAGATTAAAAGAATATGAAATGGGTCATTTTCAGATGTTACGGGCGGGTTATAAGTGATTACGACCCGGGTCGAAAACAAGACCCGCCTCAGATGCTTAGTAAAGAGATTGATACAGCTTTAGCTCTAGAGAACAAAGGCGGAGAAAATGGAGGCATTCAAGATCATTGAACACGAAATTGGAGGGATCTAGAATGATAAAGCCTAGTTACGGTCTTAACAACGTCAAGAGCAGCCTGTTGGATCTCACCCAGTTGAATCTGCTCTCCAATCGATACTAATTATGATGACCCGGATCTTTCCTTTAAAGCTGTTTTGTGACACTAAACATTACACTAAATGTTGATGTTAACACTAATCAGCTTGAGTGGTTACTTTACTAAGAGCATCTCCAACAGCTTCCCCAAAATTTTTCCAAAATGGGGAAGCAAAAGTCAAATTCTCCAAAAAAAAATTTGCTACAACTCCAACTCCAACTCCAACAGCTTTCCCATTTTAGAGATCCTTGCATTTATTACAACAATAAAATATTCTACTTCTTTAATTATCATAACAATAAAGTATTCTTCATTTAAAACAAATTTGAAATAACGGCTAGTTTCAAACGGCTATTTTCCAACAACTATTTTCTAATGACTAGTTTATAACGGCTAGTTGACATCTAGTTTTTTCTATCCCATCACTTTTGTTATCTCATTCTCACATTGTTAATTTCTTTGCTTCCTCATCTTTTTCTCACTTCAAAAACACTTTGTATGGCTCGTCGTTCATTGGCTAGTCGTTATCTAGTTGATACGTTCATGGATCACGACGACGATATTGATGAAGAATATGAAGAATTGTTACTTGCTCAAATAGAAGAAAAAGATCTTGCCAACAAGAGTTCAAGAAGAGGTCATCGTGGTTCTGTTATGGGTCACCGTATTGTTAATCGTGATCCAATTGAGGGTCACGAAAGACTTTTTCATGATTACTTTGCCAATCCTCCAAAATATGGGGCTCGTCTCTTTCGAAGGAGATTCAGAATGAAGCAAGCTCTTTTCATGCGCATTCATGATGCTGTCATTACACATGAAACTTTAAGAATCGGGATGTGACAAAGAAAATATTAATATGTCTCTCATAGAAAGAAAAAGCATAAATATCCAGGAATAAAAACACAAGAGACTACTCACTTCCATTCCTACCAGCTCTTTTTGCCAAAATTTCCTTTTGAAGACTAGTAAAATATTCTGCTTGAAGAGAATTCATGGTACTAGTATTCATAGACATTGTTGAATGCTTAGTTTGTACATAAAGTTATCTAGTGCTTCATTTTGTTTTGCCAGCAGCTTTTAATTATCTAGTCTGATATTTGTGTAATCATTTGACTATGTCACTATGTTAAAGCGGCTTTTTATTCTTCATTTGGGGGAACTTTCAAGTAAAAGTTGTTTTACTGCTTCCTGGATGAGGTACTGGAATCTAATGAATGCCACTTATCTTTATGTTGTGTTTTAAATCAGCGTTCCACTCTACTATCAGATGAAGTTCACATTTCTCGTTTGATTACAGTTTCCAACTGCAAATATAAGCATGGTGTATTGCTTTTACTTTGTTGTTTCTATTGTTAACTCATGCATATATGTAATTTGTTTATTTGTGGTATTGATGTTAATTTGAGTATACTAGTAATGTCTTGATAAGTTTGAATTGTCCTACATCTTTGGTGTAACACCCCGGATCTAATTTTACCAATTTACCAGGTTTCTATTAATTACTGGAGAATTTAACGGTGCTCGGTAACTTGGTAATTTAACGCACGAGTTCATTTTTAGGTTTTTCTCAAATTGTTAATTTCTTCTTTTAAGGCCCCGATGTCGTAGCACACGACGATTCGAGTTCATCAATGTCTTGGGATTATTTTTCGGAGCTTCAAGTTATTTTCTGTAATTGTTGAAGATTTGGTATTAGAATTTATTTTCAGAAATTAGAGCATAGCTTTTAATTTTGGCCGTTTGATCAGTTAGGGTTTTGATCTTCACCGTCAATTCAAGTATAAAGAGAAGGGGAAGAGTTGACCGAGTCAAGAAGCCACACTCGGGCGTTGACCCGAGCTCCAGCCTCTCTCTCCTCTCTCCGGCTGCGTCAGTTTTCTCCGGCGCGTCGTCGCCGATTCCGGCCATCACTCACCGCCACAACGGTCTTAAAATGACCGTCTCCTTCTCTTCTATCGACCCCCAACCCTCAAATCCCACGTCCCATCTATGGATCGAGGAGATCGCAGTTGAAGAACACGGTGGTGTTCATCGGACTCCGATGAGGACCCGCGACGACTGCAACTACGGCTTGTACGGTTGCTCTCCTCCCTCTTCTGCTACTCACCAGCTCGGTATGCATCGTCTCTCCTTTCGAATTGAAATCCAAAAACCTTAATCCTTAAATCCAATTTCCGGCCGAACCTCTCCCTCTCCGGCGAAGTCGTGCTCCGTTAAGGTAAACTCATCACTTCCCTCTTGTTTTTACTCCCCCTTGAGATTCAATTTTCAGATTACAGCCCTAATCCGATTCCGGTCTTTTATGTTATTTTTCTGGTTTCTCGTCGAGCTCTTCTGACGACTGTGTTCTTGAGCTTTTGGCGTTCTTGTCGAGTTTTGGTGGACCTCAAAGGCGTTTTGGGTGGCGTCTTGGAGGCAGCAGTTGCGGTTGGGAAGGCAGAGCCTAGGTGCTTGGTGAGGACTTCTATTCCCCCACCTGGTCGTCTGTTGGTCACCAAAAAGGGGTTCTGCTTTTGTCGATCCAGCAAGGAGGAGCCACTGAGTTCATGAATTTGAGTAGATTGGAGGTAAGGGTTATGATTGAACCGCTGATGTAGCTAATGTGTTGTTGTTGTTGTGTTTGGATTGTTAGCTGAATTGGTTATTTGGTTTACGTTCATGTCGAGAACTTGGTGTTCTGGATATTGCGGGGATATTATGGCGAAATTTCCGGCAAGTGGCCGAAATTCGGCAGAATATTCCGGCAAGTCGCCGGAATCCGACGAAGCAACAGATCCGGCAGAGAGCCGAGAAGGTAGTTCTCAAGGTTATTCTTTCTAATTCAAGTCTAGTTTCCGGTTTAGTAGAATCTGACATTTTTGGAAAGTTTCTATTTAGGGAGACTTTCTCTTTTTGGAAACTTTCTATTCATGGAAACCCTTTTTGGTGCCCTTAGTAAATTTGGGGGTGAAGTTGTGTAGAGAGGAAATGAAGAAAATTATTGGTATTGTTTGTGGGCATGCTTGAACGTAGGGGACCATAAAATAATTTTGGTAATATGAACATTGTCCATGGTAACTCTAGAATCTAGACCAGATTATTATGTGATGAATTCGGAAGTAAATTTATTGTGACTTCGATTCCAGGTTCAGGTTTTGTTTAGGGGCAACGCTCGAGGAGTATTCCGGGCATTATATTTGAAGGCTTAAGCTTAATCTGTGAGTGGACTTTTGTTTTGAATAATATGCATGATATGGTTCATGGTTGAATAATTTCTTTTGTTAAAGCATTTGATGTCATTTTATTTTGACGATTTTATTCCTTTTGGAGAGTTATCGAAAATGAGATTTTTCGGTGAATATAAATATATGTTTATGAGGAGAGTGTGTATATAAATGTTAGCTAGCCATATGTGTCTGTCCACCTTAATGACGTAGTATATAACCGCATTATGATGTGACGTGAGCGTTAGACGCGAGCGTAGTAACCTTATATGAGTGTTTAATTCATATACGGGGTATGAGCACATATTTATACACCCGTCCTGGAGTCGAGCGTAGTAACTTTATTTGTTTATTCTGTTTCCTTCCTTCCTTATTAGAGTCGCTCTGAACCAATTAATTGTTTGTTGTGGGATTATATTTAGTCTAATAGTTAAAATGAGAGATGTTGTGATTTGTGGGGAGCACGAAGGCTCCAAGAGTTTATAAGGTTGGAGTTGGAATTTCTTTGAAGTGTTTGTAGGTGTTTTATTTAGGAAGGGTTGTCCATTTTCAAAGAAGGTTATGCCGAGTTGTCAGTAAATTTTTCTTGAAGGTGGACCCCGCAAGATTTACTTCGGGTTTCAGGGTGAAATTCGGGGTGGGTCCTGACGTTTGGACTCCTTACTGTTATGCGAACTTGACAACTAATTTGGTAGGTCTATTTAAGAGAAAAAACAATTATGGTGGCGGATTGTGTCAGTGTCTCACAATTTTCATGTTGCTTTGAACTGAGAACATCTCTGTTTGTGTTTCCATTGGCTACTAGGTCTCCGAAAATGATTTCTGCTTCAAGTTGCCTTATACAAAGTGAAGCTCAGAGTTTTGGGAAAAGAGTAAGCCACAGAGCCAGTCGTAAAGTTGTAACTTGCAGGAAGAACACTAACATTGTCATCAGTGATCAATCTATTTTGAGTTAGTTAGTTGTGAAACCTATTAATGTTTATGAAGCCCATAATGTAATAGCTTAGTAGTTATTGAAACTTGACATTATCACTGTTTTATTGTAGCAGAAGCATAACAACTGCTCTGATATGGAGCCCCAAAATGAAAAAGACATATAATTCTTTTTTGGCATGAAAAAAGCCTGAATTCTTTTTTGGCCCGAAAAAAGCCCGAAAGCCCAAATCGGGCTGGTTCAATCGGGTTCACATTTTGAAAAGGCCCGACCCGACTCGACCAGAAAATTTCTGGTTAAAACCCGAACCGAGCCGACCCGAGCCCACCCTTAATCTCATTGAACAAAGTACCAATCCGAAGATCATTCATGTCATTTAGTTCACAAACAACAGAAATATTTTTTTTTTGCATGTTGTTTACCACAACATCTAAGTTCAAAAAGACTTTATTAGCAACATCAATTACAATCAAAGTATTTTAATTTGTATTTCGGCTTCGATGGAATCTCTAACCCAATTGGCTTTGTTTTGAAATTCATTGGCTTTTGGCTCTTTGATTCCACAACATAAGTGAATGATGCACCACTGACTAGTTGTAATACAAAGGTGTTATCTACATGAGATTAAAAAGCACCATAACAAAAAGAAGAATTAAGCAAAACATGGAGGAGGAATGCTAGCTTTGCATGCAGTTCCGTTGGGAGTTGTCACTAGAAGGCTGCCAAGAAAAGGGTAGTGCTCTCACTCATGGTAAATTAGATTACAATGTTCCAAATCAAACCAAATCTCAGCCTCAATACCCTTTCCAAAATGACGGTTTTTTTTTTCCGACGAAAGGGTTCAGTAATTTCATGTTCAACATCAACCCTGATTTATCATGTTTGATCGTGCAAAAAGCAGTTTGTCCATGCGTTTAAATTAACCTACTAAGCAGCAACATCTCGTATCCAATCTTTTGTTTCAAACCTTTGTGGTATTTTTGTAATGTTCACCCAATAGAAAAGAGATGTGAGTTTTACATTTTCAATTGGTGTGACACCGTCATAAACTTGGAGCACAATTGGAGCTTGTTTGTAACACCAAAGACCTTCCCGCAAATCCTTTTTTCGGTCTTGATGCATACCAAAAGTAATGGTGAAGCCATCACGAGCCCAATGGTTGAATCTTGAAGCTTTCCTCAAGGGTCCAAACACGCTTTAAAAATCGACGGAGATTATATACCACTATTGATTCCTTGACCAATTGGCTTGCAAGCAAAAGGATTGAATTGCATGCCTTAGGACATTGCGTCGGTTTCGGGACAATCAATCACTCCTCTACTTGCAAGCGCAAGGGAGGCGATGATGGATTTGGTGTTTAATTTTTCGATGGGGACCTGATGACGAAGAGGAGAGAGTGCAGATCGATAATGGGGTTTCAAGTAGTCAAATAGGTCGCCGTTTTGGTTTGGTGGTGTCAGTCTTGAAGAGACGACGCTTAGGTTTTTGGATTCTTTCTTTTTTTTCTTTTTGATAGGAGCGGATTCAATGCACCTAGATGCACTTGAACCAGCCAATATAGGGTAACGGAACTAAACCAACTTTAAGTTAGCAGACTTAAAAAAAAATCAGAACGCAGTAAAACTACATTTACCAATCTTATTATAATCACCGCCCCATACAATCTCTTCTTCTTCTTCAACCCATGGTTCCCAGCAGCGGCGCCAGAACCATTCTCTTCCCCTTCCCGCTGCTACTCAAATCCATAGTCAGATTCCTACTCGCCGGCGGTGAAGTAGGCATATCCACCTCCGAATTCGCCTCCATTACCTCCCTCACAATCGAATCAAACTCCGCCTGATAACAATGTGACCCAAACTCTACGCCATTATCTCCGTTAACCCTCTCGAAATCGCAACGCAACCTCCTCTGATTGATCGAGATCTTGATCGAAAACGCCGAAGAACACAAAAGGGTCGGCGATGGAGAACAGATAGGTCCGCTTCCTGACGGTGTAGGGTATACAGCGAATGGTACGGTGGCGTTTTCTCTATGCATTTCTGAGCTAGGGCTCCGATTCCGGGCTCCTTCGCAATCTCGCCGAGGATTGTTTCCTTCTGGGAGTAGTAGATCAGACTCAGAATGGGAATCATCGATCTTGAAATCAGAAATTCTAGGGTTTATGAAGAATTGGGGGGTTTTGAATCAGAATCAGAATCAGAATTGGGGTTTTAGGTAATATTAAAAGCACATATATTTACAAAGGATTAACAACTCCATAAAGAAAAACGAGTAAGGATAAAGTCAAGACTATATACTTGAGGAGGCCAAGCTGCATCGTTTTCTCACTATATATGTGCTTTTATCATCTGTTTTTATTTTTCAAGTATATAAAAGCAGTGATTATATAAATAAAAATTTCATTATGGAAATTTCATTATATATGTCAGGACCCACCCCGAATTTCACCCTAAAACCCGAAGTAAATCCTGCGGGGACCACCTCCAAGAAAAGTTTACCGAAAATTCGGCATAACCTCCCTTGAAAATGGACAACCTTTCTTTATTAAACACCTGCAAACACTTCTAACAATTCAAATCCAACCTTATACTCCTGGAGCCTTCGTGCTCCCCAAAGTCACAACACCTCCCAAAATAATATTTACTAATCTAACAAAAATCTCATAACCAACAATTCATAGGTTCAGAGAAATTCTAACAATGAAGGGAAGATAAATATAAAAATAAACGGAAGCTATATAATGGACTATGTCTCGACTCCATGTACGCTCGACCTCAACTATGCTAACCTGTAAACTGGGCATTTAAAAACGAAGGGCCCAGGGGAAAACATTTGAAAACGTTAGAGTGAGTAGACAAAAGTAAATTTAAGAGAAATGAGCAACAAATATCTTTATGCTTTCCCGATTAAATTTCAATAGAGAAGATATGCTACAAACGACAATTTCAAAAGCTCTTAATTCAAAAACTGGCAATTACATGACTAGCCCCGGCTAGTCTCCAAAACTTTATAAAATAGAGCCTCTCAGGCTAAAATATAAATACATGTATGTATGTATTTACACTCGTCATACTCCTTGTATGAACTCTTATGAAAATATATGAAAAATAGAAATTCATACAAGGCTACAACGCTTGCGTCTAACGCTCACGTCACGCCATAATAGAATTTCAAATGCTACATCATTATGACGGAAAAGACGGGTGTATATACATGTATATCCCCTATATGAATTACTACATTCATATAGGGCTACGACGTGAGCGTGAGCGTCTCACGCTCACGTCACACCATAATGGAATCACCCTTCTGCATATTCAAGAACTCCTCCCTCATTCGGTTGACATGAGCATGACTAATATAGCGCTCTCTAAAAAGAGCTGTAAACTGATCCCAGGACATATGATTTGCAGCATCACCCATACCTCTACTCATATTAAGCCACCAATGCCATGCTTCCTTCTCCAAAAACTAGGTAGCCAACCCCACTTTCCTATCCTCTGGGCATCTCACCTGAATAAACATTTTCTCAATGGTCTCTACCCAATTCTGAGCATCCAATGGCTCGACAGCGTGGCTAAACACTCTAGCTCCATTCTTGTAAGCTCTATCATAATTTATCTCGGGGACCATGCTAGTGCTAAAACGCTGAAAGAACTGCTCCATGTTGTCAAGACCCACCCCGATATTTCACCCTGAAACCTGAGGTAAGTCCTGCGGGGACCACCTCCAAGGAAAATTTACTGAAAAACTCGGCAAACCTTCCTTGAAAATGGACAACCCTAACCCGGAAAAATATAGAACACCATCTTAACCAAAATATCAATCTTCAACTCAATCCAAATAACCGAATAAAATAATACACAATTATTTTTCTGAAAGTATTCAGAGCTACTACAAGAAAGACAACGGAAGCTGATAAAAATCCTAGTGGGTTAAACAGATAACCTACTGGCGAACAGTAGCGGAAAGATGGGTGACTATACCTCGTCGCCTCCTTCTAGACCCCACCCGAACTCTGCAGACTGGGCATTTAAAAACGAAGGAAAGGCCCAGGGGAAAATATTTAATTACATCAGAGTGAGTGGACAAAAGTAATTTCGACAAACAATAATATTTCCCCAAGAAAACTTTAAAGGAAAGCGCTAAGCAAGCGACAGCTTAAAAACTTAACTAAAAAATTCTTGACTGGTGTTTAGCCTCGCTAGACTCCTAAACTTCAGAAAATGGCCTCTCATGCTAGAATTATAAATATATCAGTATGTATATACACTCATCATACTCCTTGTATGATTTCTTTGAAGAGATATAAGAAAAACAGAAATTCATACAAGGCTACTACGCTCGCGTCTAACGCTCACGTCACCCCATAATGACATTTTTCCTCATTATGGGGGAACCGCACGAGTGGATATATATATATATATATATATATATATATATATATATATATATACGTGCTGACTCCTTGTACGAATTCTAGGAATGAATACGAAAAATAGGAAGTCGTACGTTGGCGTCTAACGCTCACGTCACCCCATAATGGCATTTTTCCTCATTATGGGGGGAAATCACGTATAGCTAGCTAGCGTTTACTTATATACATACTATTCTCATAAACGTCAATAAATGAGTATAAACACCGAAATTCTCAATTTCCGGTTAAATTCCAACAAAAGAAATTATTCAACAATAAAACATTTCAAACACATTATTTAAAACAAATGTCCACTCACAAATTAGGCCTAAGCCTGATGTCGGTCGGAGGTTTCTTCCGCTCGGGTCTCCTCACGTCCTGTTCCAAAACATTAATAAATCCTTAAATAAAACACCGACACTTAAAGAAAATAGGCATAATTAAATATGAGCTTCTCGCGCTCAACCATGCCTATTGTCCTAAATCTTAACTTCACTGCCAACCATAATTCTCCACACTCTAACCGACATCCTCAAAAATCACCTTCCACCTTCCTAACCATAAATAATCTAATGGCCGGATTTTAACTTAATAATCCGCCAAAAATACCAAACTTTAATAATTTCCAGACTTATCCAAAACTCCTCCAAAAATTATAAAACTCATTCCATTACACTCTTCATAAAATTCCCCACTAAAAACAATTTTTCAGAGGCGGCTCCGCCGGCAGCGGCAGCCGGCGGCCAGCTCCGGCGACCTCCGATGCCCACCAAAATTTGGTAGCACCTTCCTCTCAACCTCCTCTACAACATTCCTAACTAGCACAAACTCCAATTCTAAGCCTAACCATGTCAATCGAACGAAAACAACAATAAAAGCCCTAGAATTTCCTTTACCGATTTCTCCTTACCTAGCTCAAGAGGGAGCGAATCCTTTGGAGGGATTGGAGCACGGAAGGAGGGCTTCCTTTTGAGCCAAGGATCGCTAGCTATAGCGGCCGGAGGAGGAAGTTCCGGCGAGAAAACACTTCCGGCAGTCGGGGCTTTCGGGCTTGGCTATGGCTTCTCAGCGGCGCTAGGGGCTCGGTCACCTACCCAGGAAGGAAGAGGAGAGGACGGTGGTTCGAATGGGACTGGCGCGGCAGTCTGGGGCGGCCGGACGGCGGTTGGAAAATTTTCGGCAGGGAGAGGTTCGGGTGCGGGAGCGGGAGAGGAGAGAGAGAGAAAAGACTTGGGCCTTTTGCCTAACCGGTCCACTACTTAAAACCCACTCCAAAAATCAAACCCAACACAACTAATTAACACTCCAAAATAATACCCCAATAAAAATTACCTTTTACTAGCAAAAATTACAATTTTTACCGTCGTCACAATTTCTTCATTCGAATAAATCCTACAAAATAATTATACCCCACAACCTCTCTGGGGAACAATTAAATTATCCACTTAATGACGAAGACGGTAAAACTCTTATTACCACAATGCTAGTAATTAAGGTAAAATTTATGAGTCGGGGCGTGCCACATGTAATACCCCATATTTTCATATCATTTTTCTTGTATTATTCTCATATTTAATGAAAGATTATTTATGGAAATTATTTAGTTTATGCTAAGTTGAAGTTTCAAGATTATTTTTTTAGGTACTGTGACTTTTAAGAGGTCAAAAGTTGACTTTATTTTCCGTAAGTTATCTTCAAAAACTTTCTTCATAAAAGTTGTAGAGCTTGTCAATACGAGTTTGTAGACATGCGGCACGCGTGAAACAGACGTCGTATGAAGAAGTTATGGTCAGAGGAAGTTAGTTTCCGGGTTTGGAAAGTTTATAAGTAGAAAAGTGTGGGGGAGTATTTTTTTTTTTTGGAAACCTACCGTCTTTTCTCTCTCTTCTCTCTCTCCCGCTCCCGAGCTCACCCGCACACCAAACTTTGACCGGAGCTATCTCCGCCGTCCGGCCACCGATTGGTCCGTCGCCGGTCCCATTCGACTCCCACGGGTGCCCTCTTCAAGGCTGGGCAGCAGCTACTCGGTGTAGCGCGCCGGAATCGGAGCCCCTTGCCGGAAAAGGGAGCTACTGCTGTAGACATGTAAAATTTAACGATAATAATAAGTCGTTGAATAATCCAAGTAAATACGTGGCTTGTGAGTCAACAACATTGGAAAGCCGTCAAAAATAACACGTGGCAACGTGGAAATGGTCGGCCGACAACAAAACCTTAAATCCCGATTGAAATCAATTATCAAGTGTCTATTGATGATCAGATATCAATTAATCGGACATCCCCAAAAATGACTGGTGATGGTTCGCCAGCGGTCAGGCGAGCTAGAGAGTAGACTTCGCGAGGAACACTGAATTTCCTGAGGCGAACTAAACTTTGCCAGGCGAACTAGACTTCGTGAGGCGAAATAGACTCCGTCAGGCGAATTAGACTTCGCGAGGCGAACTAGACTTCACTTCGCGTAGACTTAAACAGTGGCGAGGTGAAATGACTTCGTGTAGAGATAAATGAAGGCGAGGCGAACTGGACTTCACTTCGCGTAGACCTAAACAGTGGCGAGGTGAAATGACTTCGTGTACAGATAAATGAAGGCGAGGCGAACTGGACTTCACTTCGCGTAGACCTAAACAGTGGCGAGGTGAAATGACTTCGTGTAGAGATAAATGAAGGCGAGGCGAACTGGACTTCACTTCGCGTAGACCTAAACAGTGGCGAGGTGAAATGACTCCGCGTAGAGATAAATGAAGGCGATGCGAACTGGACTTCACTTCGCGTAGACTTAAACAGTGGTGAGGCGGAATGACTCCGCGCGCATGTACGTGAAGGCGAGGTGGAATGACTCCGCGCGCATGAAGGCGACGTGGATTGACTCCGCGCGCGTAGTTTCAAGCGAAGACAGCGAGTTGGCTCCGCGTTGGGAAATTCGCGAAGTAGCTAGACGACAGAGTTCGCACGCATGCAGGGATTGGAAATCACGGTTCGCTTGGAGATCAAGCCTCCTCGCAGGATACTTTCCATGTCCGTGAGATAGCTCGCCCCTTACTAAAGATCTTGTCCAAAACGGGACATTCAATCCAAAAGTGATCTGGGCATATCTAAATCTCAAGATTTGATTGATTTGATTATGTTAAAATCGGCAAGTAGATCAATCAGTCAAGATTCATTGATTCGATTAAGGAAATATTATTGATTCAGAATCTTGATTACTTGCCTTAAGTGGAGGCATGTTAACACTATAAATACCCCCTCTCATACCAAGAGGAGGGGCAGAGAAAAAGGGCGAAACCAAGAGAGCATAAACAGAAGCAGCGGACTAGAGAGAGAGAAGAATCCCTCCCGCGAGCTCAGAAGTCTCCCCAAGATCCTTGAAGAACTATCAAGCTCATAGCCTGTTCTTCGCCAAATCCTCGAAGAACTATCAAGCTCATAGCCTGTTCTTCATCAAATCCTTGAAGAACTATCAAGCTCATAGCCAGTTCTTCATCAAATCCTTGAAGAACTATCAAGCTCATAGCCAGTTCTTCACCAAATCCAAATCCAAATCCCAAATACTTGTTACGCGATCATCCCGTGTAACCCTCAAGAACAAGTGCTTGTCACCCTTGAGTTAGACCTAAGTTCGGAGATAGAATCAGAGGAGTTCACAAAGATTGTAACCCGCATTCGCATTGATTTGATTAAATTATTGTTTGTACACGTGTTGTTCTGTTATTTGTCGCAGACAATTTCGTGTTTACAACTGCATTCCGATCGGAACCGCCATATACGGCGGCGACGAGGGGCAACCTTATGTGAGTTTTGATCATCTCCTCCTTCTGGTTGTGGCTGCATAGTTTGAAGCAAGATATTGAGGTTTTGAGCCATGAATTCGCCGATTGAAGTTTGAAACCGTTTTGGAGTTTCAGGGCATTTTCCGGCCGAACCAATCAAAATCTCAGGTATTAAAGTTGTTCACCGTGCTTCAATCTACAAGTTTCATGTTTTGAGTTTCCCCAAATTTTGAAGTTGGGTGGAGGCGTGTGAGGCTCACTCGCCGCCACCTGTGGCAGCGCGTGGGAGCGCGTCCGGGCAGGGTAGACGCCTTGGTTGCTGCGTTAGCTAGTCCTTGTAGTTGCTAGGGTGTTGTTGTGTGTGAAGAATGAGTGTTGATTAGGTTTTTGCATTGTAAGTGTTAAGTTGATTCTTGGTGTTTATTAGGTCGGAAACTTAGAAAGTTTGATTCTTGGAGGTAGTAGGGGTTGTTGTTGAGTGTCCGATGACCTTGGGAGGTCTTGGAGGAAGGATTGCCCTTCTTTGGACAACCTTTAGGTTAAGGGTACTTTAATCCTTGTTGAGAAATTTTCTAAGGTTTTAATTGTGTAATTTTAGGTGGTTTGTGAGGTTGTGGTTAGCTTGGCTCTTGTGTTGTTGTGAAGACGCAGCAGGAGTATTTAGGGGAGTAAATCTCACTAAGGTTCACTTTTGGACCAAGTTTAATTATGGTCATTTGAGGAGGATAATGATTATGATGTGATTTTAATATTCTGCTATTATTGGTTTTAAAATATATGAGCTTGATCGACAACGGCTCATAGGTAAGATAAAACAAGTTTTTCCATATATGTTATTTGAATGTGCGTATGATCATAATTGTATTGATTTGTGATAAGCTATTCTTGTGGAATAATTTATATTGTTCATATAATTATATCCTTGTGAAGGATATAATCGTATGATGTGGATCTTGTGTTGTTGATAATAATGTTGTGATATTTTGATTGTTGGATAAATAGCCAAACCGGGTTCCAAGCCTGTTATCAGGTGATTGGTTACGGTTTAGATGCCATCTACTATTTTGTGTTTGGTATTGGACAGTCAAACCGGGTTCCAAGCCTTTGGCCGGGTGATTGGTTGCGGTTAGGAATTAGAGCTCTAGTCCGTCTGTCGGTGTAGGTCATGAGGGATACCTTATCGTATCTGGGACCCATGGGTACACAATTTTGTTGTTGTAGGTCATGAGGGGTATTTCTTAATATCTGGGACTCATGGGTAAATGTTATTTGAAAAGTGTTTGATTTGTGGTTATATTCATTGATATAAATTGCTTTTGTGGAATTTTTAGATGTGAGAAATATTGTGCTATTTTTAGTTTACTCATACGAGCTTTTTAGCTTACCAGGTTTGTTATTTTACAATCTCGGTGCACCAATTCTTGGTGTAGGGGTTAGACCTGTAGGTGAGGACCAGTAGGGTTGAGACGGTGGCATAGTGGCAGAGTCTTTTTTTGGTTTTTGCTGTACTATGCATAGTTTTGTTATTTGAGTAGATAGTATTACAACTCAGTGATGGGTTGTAGAATATTTACTTTTCTACGTTGAGTTTTAGTTTGTGGATGTTGTTGTTGTTGTTGTTGTTGTTGTTGCTTGTTGGAACAGGTTGGGATTGTAATATTTTAAGTTATATCATACCAAAATTTTTGAAAATTCCATTCGAAAATTGGGGTGTGATAGCCGAGCCCACCTTGGAGCTCTCGTCCCGTCCGTTTGTATGGGCTGGGCCCGACCTTGTTGGCGGCATTGGGCCGGGAGCGGTTCTAGTAGGCATAAGGGAGCTGGGCATTTGAAGTAGCAGCAGAGGCAATTGTCCCACATCGGTTTTCAAGTAGAAAAGAGAACCCACCAGCTTGTCAGGTATCATTAACTACCCTCATCAAATATATTCACCCAGATACTGACTAAAGCTTCGGAGGAGGAAAGACCGGAACATCCCGGTAGCCTTTGTTGTTGCAGGCCAAGAGGAGGATAACCCACCATCAGCTTCTGCAAGCCCCATCCGGGATTGTGCAGAAACAGACTCTTTTGGGGTTCCTTTAGTTGCTGGTACATGTCGACTCCATAGTTCTAGTGTACCAATTGCTGAGTGTTGTGCCCTCATAGATTGTCTCGATGTTGCTAAAAGGTTCAATTTCAAGTTTATTGTGGTTGAAAGAGATTCCCTCTTAACGATCAACTGCAATAATAATGCATGTGAAGTCCTTTGGCATCTCAAATCTCATATTCGAGATGTCGTTCATGTTACTAGTGATGAGTTTGATAATATCAACTTCTTGGTTGATGCTCTTGCAAATCTCAAACACGGTTTCCATCTCCAAATTAAGATCTGGCTGGGTGCACTCCCTCCCCAGGCTGCGCAGGCTTTACATTTAGATACGATTAATATTGGTTGCCTTAAAAGCTTGTAATTTTTTTTTCTTCTCCTACAAAAAAAATAAAAAAATTCAGCACATGTTCAAATCTCTCTGCAATATACACCAATCAAGATGTTATTACTTCTGAAATCACTTCTTCTAAAATTCATGGTTTTCTAGCTCAAACGCTACCACATATTGCCGAGCCTTGAACATGAAAGAATTTTTGGGAGGGACACAACGAAAAAAATTTCTTTTTGTTAACATAAGGGAATACATTTTTCGATCAGCCTTCATGATTCCACTATGTACCCCGATCAAAAGTGTCCCTTACAAACGGTAAAGTTCGGTTGTCATGCATTGCAATGAAAATTAAACAGTCAAAATCAAAACTTGATTTTTCTTCAGCATACTAATATCTTTGAAATCGAAACTTGCTTAAGTTACTTGTAATTAAGTAATTATGAAACAATGCATCGCCCCTAGACTCATATTGGGGGTATGATGCACAATTAATTTAGAAAACACTAATAAGCATCAAAGCATAATACGTACTTGATGTCACATGAACCTAATGAGAACATCTTTAACCAAATCTTAAAAATGCATCAATGCACCAACAAAAATCGAGTAAGCTGACCCCATAGACATTTTTGAACTCCAAAAACATCCATAAAAGTCGAACACACCTAACTTTCATGATGCTTTTAACTCACAAAAGCTAATCTTTGTTTAAGTGTATTAACAAATACTTAAGCATGAAATCTCATTCTAATGGAACAATGCTAGTAAGGATATATGTTTTGCTTCCTTTTTATCAAGTGTTCAGATGAATCATATGTGTCTGCTTACTTTAGAACAATGTTGGTCCAATTGCATGCTTGGTTATACCATGCCTTTCTTTCTTTTCTAGGCTGTTGTGGTTAGGGGTTTTAGTGTGGTGGCCCTGGCCAGCTCTAGCAAGCTTAACCATATCTTAAGCTACCTTCATGCTTAGCCTGAGTTTATGGTTTTCATTTAAAGATACAAAGTAGAGGACCTCTTGATTCTCTTAATCATTGTATCCAACAAGCCTCTATTCCTCTATAGTGGTTAGCATGTGTGTTCTCTCTTTGGACATTTGGGTACCCTCCAAGTTCCCTTCTTAGCAGCTCCATTTTTTTTATTTATAATCTTAAACAACCTTTCCAACTGTAATATCTCATCTGTCCAATTTCTTTTGGTGGGAAGCTTTGAGTATGCCATGAGAGGACTAGAATATTTTGCACTTAATTAATTACTTGGCACACCCTTTAAGTATTATTTGATTTCCACAATTTTCTGAGAATTTGCATCAAAACATGGACCATACATGAATAAAATGATTGAGAGTTTAATGTCTATATAAGTAGTATACTTGCAAGCTTTAAACTTCTATGTAATTGGCATTGTGAAGTTCAATCTCTCAATCTGTTGCATTTATCTGAGAAGTAGCAGCTTTAAGATCCCAGGTTCATGGATCCGAATTTCAGTCCAAGCCCTTCAGAGGCGCATCCTGATACGATGGATTTTCTGTCTCTTGCATGGTGCAATTTTGCAGTACAAGCTTTGCAACCAGAGCAACAAGACCACCGATCTCTAGTTCTATTAGATGATCCGATCATCAAGTTTGAGAGCCAAAACAGGACTCAATTCACGGTAGGCTAACTTAATTGATTTTCCATGACATTTCAATACTGTGAGCATTTTAGATTTTTACTTTGCAGACCATGAGCATTTTCAAAAAAAAAATAAAAAATTTTTTTTTGCCACTTTCAGAAGTTGGACAAGAATGCACACATGGATGGTGCAGATGTCAAGCCTCCACCACCATGGAAATCTAGTGATGTAAAGGTAAGCATGTATAAGTTGATCAACATGCAATGTTCGTGTCTAACAGAGTAACAGGTATGTTGTAAGGTAGTTTTTCAATTGCGATCGACAACATACCACGTTAAATATACGGTAATAAAACATGATTTGCTACTTATAGTATAAATGTATAATACATAACATTAGTTTGTCTTTCTTCATTAGTCATGGATATGGATGCAACAAGCCATGCATCCTGAATTGAACTACAACAGCTATTTCAGAAAGAAATGGGTAAGTACTTGGTATTACACAATATCTTTCTCTATATATATGATAGTATTTTCTTACTGCAATTTGATTTCTTTCTTACAAAGAAAATGCTTTACCAAAACACTTAAATTGCAGTTGTCATGGAAGATTGTGCCATTCAAGAACATGTCAATTAAGAAGTGGCTGAAGGAGATTAAGGAAAAGCGGAAAGAGGAACACAGGTTGCAAAGAGCTGAAGTCCATGCAGCTATATCTATGGCAGGTGTGGCAGCAGCGCTTGCTACCATTGCAGCTGAAAGCTCTAGAAAGAATGAGAGCACTGCCAAGGAAGCAGCAGTGGCTTCTGCTGCTGCTCTGGTGGCAGCACAGTGTGCAAAAGTTGCAGAAGCAATGGGAGCAAAGAAGGAACAGATCAGCAGTGTAATAGGGTCAGCCATGAGTAGTACAAGTGCAAGTGATATCTTAACCCTCACAGCAGCAGCTGCAACATGTAAATATCCCATCCTTTTCTAGTTTGGTTTAATGCATAGCAAAATCATTCTGGATTTTTATCACTATACCAGCTCCTACAACATTTTCCAACTTAACATTATGCACAATAGGTAACTTCTATCATTTCTACCATGTTGCTGACTTGCTGTGGTTATTTTTTGCTGGGATTGTGTATAATATTTTCTTGTGTGTATTATTTTGTAATGTCAGTGTGATGATTGTCCATGTGCAAATAAATTAAAATGACTGGTAAGAAAATCATAAACCATTTGCAATTGTTACTGGTGAACAATTTACCAATTGTTCATTACTTGATGTCAAAATAAACAAAAAGTAATAAAAAGAAGCCAGATGAGCAGGCGCTTCACAGAAAGAATATTAAAAAAATAATCAAATGTTTTCCAACTTGCACCTTACTAATAATGGCATCAAATCATAAAACCTTCAGGAGAACAAAAGAAATGTGATTAATATCCTATGCATTATTGTCCAATATGAAAGAAAATGTCTTCTGTTTTAGAAGAGCCATTTTTTTCTAATTTTTTTTTTTTTGGGTTTTGCCTATGTAGCATTAAAAGGAGCAGCTACACTTAAAGCAAGATCAGGATGCAAGAATATGCTACACGGGAGTGCACCCGTGCTGCCAATCGAGGACAACCATGAGGTTGACTTCGACTTTGAAAAGTGTAGGTCAATGCTTGGAATGGGTGTGCACCTCAGCATCGAAACACCAGATGGTTTGTAATCCAATTTAATGCATCTACATTCTCTAACAAGAAGGGCAGCATAGTTTTCCTATGTTTTAGTGTATAATTCCTAGGGTAATATCCTGATTTGCTTATCTATATGCTAATACTACATTTGAAACTATGTGTTCACAGGGAAGTACTTGGTCAGATCAGTGTATGTCGTCCTAAGCAGTGAAGCCAAGGTTGGGATTACAAGCTTAACTTGTAAAAGCTATATATTCATGCTGCATAGGATGCCCTACTTGCGGTTTGACAGATATCTTAGTATGAACCATTCTCAATTTCTTATGTAGGTTCTTCTTAAAATAAGGAAGCTCAGTCTGATGAAAAGCAAGAAGGAAAGTAAGTCTGATATTCTTCATATGTATTTATTATTCTGCAATGAATAGTAAAATTAGGTTCTATGGAATCTAACCTTTTTCCCACCAGTTGGGTAATTGTAAATCTAGAAGAGGTTCGCAGCCACATTATACTGAAGAAGACCAATTTAACGTGTGCAACAATCAATCTGTGTTTTGTTATAGGTATCATACTGGACATGCATGCAGAGCTGTATAAAGATTCAGAAGCGGAGACTGGTACTGGTTATCTCATCGTCTTGACAACGAGTAAGGGGATATTCAAACTTGACATGGAAGATGACTATCAACGTTACAAGACATGGGCCACAACCATTAATCATATGCTCATGCTCTCTACTTCATTATCAAAATATCATCTTCAATTCTACAAAAACTAATGTTACCAGCTGTTAATATGATCAATTTGTTGCACCGATGTGCATATATGTCCTCTTCTTATGTAATTATCATAAGTAAATTCACAATTCCTGCTTCACAGAATTTTGGATGCTATAGTAACAAGCTCATATGTTCACAGTCACACAAGCAGAGCTACACTGTCAACTAATCAACAGAAAACAAATATAGGCAAATACTTCATGTAATTCATATGAACCAAACAGTATAAAACAATAATACGATAACATAATAACTATAATAATATTATTCCAATTCCAGGAGATAGTAGAGTGACATATAAGTATTCAATTAAATAGTCTTGATCAGTTAATCGAGTAAACATTGTACCATATCTATATATCATCTCTATCACTTAAATGAGTCTAACACTATCAATAATATATTTTTTTGGACAAAATCAACAATAACATCTACATTGTAATGCCTCTAACTTCTTGTACGACAAAAGTAGACCACTTCTCTAACATAAATATGAGTTCAGCCAATTAGTCCAAGGTCTGATAATTCTTTTTTCCTGATGTTAATGGAGGAATGACAATAATAATTTTAATTAAAAAAGATTTGAGGTTGGAAAGAATTATTACATACTAAAGAAGATATGATGTTGATCTCCGCTGATGCAAGCACGTCACCCAATTAGTCCAAGCTATGGAGATTTAGCTAGTTGAACAACAACTGAAGCCAAAGACTTCATTGCCGATATATCAGTGCATAAACAATAATCAGGAGCCTGTCAGAGCATATACAACGACCGATGCTTGAAGATCACGTTCCACCTTGAAGTGAGCATGGAAAAATCTTTTTATCTGTAGGTGTCAGAACAGAGCAAACTAAGAATCGACTATTTAGCTAACTTAGAAGTATTAACTGAGTTGAAGAATCTACCTCTTTGAAAGAATGGGAGACTAGAAAATCCCGTAACTTCTTCTCTTCCAAATCAAATATTACAATATGACTCGGTAATGACCAATTTTTGGCAAATTCTGATGCGAAACTTACAGGATCCATCATGAATTGATCTGATTCATCTGGGGTTCCCTTCTCTTCACTGTTGACAAAATGTTGAACTAAGATAGTAAACATTATATTAAAGGCTGCATGAAAAAAAGAAACAGCTCCGGCCAATTTGTCAAATTCCGAACCTTGGTGTGCAGTCTAGGAATCGCATTGGAAGGTTTCGGTGTACAGTAGAGTAATAAGGTGTGGCGTGGCAAGGCATTAGAAAAAGTATATCTGTTACTTTTCCCTCAACCACTTCTTTGGACAGGTAGTATGTAACATCTTCAGTTCCTCTCTGTTGCATTTTGAAAATTATTAGAGGAAAGAGAAAGAGAGGCATAGGAAAATTACTTTGATAAAAAAAATTAAGAAATAAAAAAGAAACTCAGAGCAATGGTCTCCTTTAGTTACTCGAGTATAACATATAGAGAATGTAACCCCCTTGAACAGAATTAAAACATTGAATATTGTTTAAAGTTGGCTAGCCAAGACTAAATCAATACTACTCAGCTTTTGTGGCTATGAAAGAGCAAAATATTCTACCTGATGAACCAAACTCATATACAAGGCCATTGGAATATTGGTAGCAAGCAAGAAAAAGATGGCCAAGTGCATTTTTGCAGGGCATTTATTATGGTAATCTGCCGATTCCTTCCTTTGACCACATCGAGAAATTGATGATTTCAATTCAGCTAAAGCGTAGCCAGAGAAGATCAAAGCTATGGGAAGCACAGGCAAAACAAACCTATAATTCAGAGTCAAAGTGGAGTATTAGTGCAAAAAGAAAATAAAAAGGACAAACAGTCGCAATTATTATTAACTCATAAACCTAATAAATGAATATGTACCTGAATTCTTTGTGGCCTAGTACACTATAAAGTCCAAGAACCCATGCAATAAGGCCAGAAAGCTTCCATTGTTTCGACTGCATGATGCCAGCTATAGAAAATGGCAAATAAGTGAATACCATGACAGTAAATCCCTGAGTGAAGTACCAGTGCCACTCGTGTGTTCCATAATAATCTCCACCAGATGAAAGAAAATTGAATCTTAGAAAATTTAGAGGTACTAAGATCCATGAGCCGTACATCAATCGATCTACTAAAAATGTAAGCCCAAGCACCAGGACCCTGAACCACAAATGAGTAAAGAAAATATTAACATAAAATTCACCAGGCACACAATGACTGACATGTAGAGTTCACTGAAAATAAGTATAAGTATGCACAACAGTTACAGTCATTGTTTAGATGTCATACAAATGAGATACTATGGTGACAACTTGCATGAAGATAATGATGACTTGAAACGTCTTATACCATATATTCATTGGTCTTATGTATTATTGCCAGTAGCCTCAACCCTCAGCTTTATCATGTGTATATCACATTGCATAAGTCTCCAAAAACATATGCAGCCACTCCTAACCTGTATTAGAGTGACACCAACTCTCTTATCTCCATAATCTCAAGGTAGCTCACATAATTAGTCGTTTGTTGTGCCTGCATCACCTTTATCGACCGCATATGGCATTCCAGTAATCAGCGAATTTCTCACTTTATCACATCTTCTCCTCTAATCATTTCAGTATTGCACTCACCAAAAATAAGACCGCACTAAACTTAATGCCAAGCAACTCACCATTTATTCTTATAAATTTCTTTTTTCAAACTTCTAAGTTGAATAAAAAAAGAAAAAGAAAAAAAACATGAGAAAACAACTTATGAGAATCAGAAATTCTAGAGCACAAATGATTTGGGTGGACGCTATCCTTTAAAGCACTTCATGGACAAATACTTACCCAATAGGAGCCACCTCTAAAAATATGAATCTGGGTTTATCGCGTGACACAAATAGCTCAAGGATCCCAACATAAAGCCATATGATAGCACTTGTTGGTCGAATAGCACAAGCTAATGCAGCAAAAATCAAACCCCACTTTCTAGATCCCAAGGGAAGTTTGCTGGAAGAAGGCCTGATACAGGGCCAGTAGTACAAGCTCACAATGGTTAGAACAGTCTCCAGACTATTTGACAACGTACGATTGAGGCAGAAAAACATAAACCAATTTGTCAATTGGGAAAAAAGCTGAGACCGAGTTAAGTTCACCTTGTAGCACAAATAACTGAATGTATCGAATACAGCAGTTTAAAGTTTTAACAAAAAAAAAAAAGTGTGACATAAATTATATAATTGTTCAAATTGTAAAGAAGCTGTCTGATATACAAAAGGATACAGCCCATTTTGCAACCTGATCACCAAAGAGGACGACAGAGAGTTTGTACAGGTATAAATCACCAAATGCAGAGAATAGGGACTGGAATAGCCGAGGAGCCTTAACCTACAAGCATATAAACACAAAAAAAAAATTGAAAAATCTAAAAGAAAGAAAGGTGATTACTTTAACCACCTAAATTTCATGGCATCTGAGTAGCAAGAAATCAATGGCAACCTTACCCAGAAGAAATGAAAATTCTCTTGTATTTTCTTAATCACTTGACAACAATACATAATGGCTACAGAGATTTCTATACACAAAAATACATAATACATGCTGAAAATAAATACATTCTGTGTCTAGTTTAGAAAATCAAATATTGTAAAAATTATTTACTATACAAATAGTCTGAATTCACTAATACAAGGTAGAACATTGTAGCAAATACTTACACTCCTTACTCCCTTCATTCTATTTATTCTCTGACTGAGGCAAAGTACCAATCCAAATTTTACATAAGATAACTGAAGACCTGAAATACTCATGCTTCAAAGAAGTAAAATCTGTTGAGAGGAATTAATACAGTATTAGTTCTTCTAGTCTCCTGAATTCTTTTGCATTCACATTGTAAAGTCAGTAGGAACCGGAAGTAATTTTCTTGCAGATTGATTTTAATTGAACAACAACAAGAATGGGTTGTTCTATCTACTGGTCAGCTTAATATAGGAAATAAAAGCGTGTTACATATTTTCAAGGAAATCTTATGCAACAAACTATCGCTTAGAATGTAATGAAGACATGCATTGTTTATGTCCATTACCATGAACAATGGGGTATCAAGACCCAACAAGGCAAGCACTTTGTAAAGGAAAGCAAAGAGCAAAGGATGCAAGTAGCTCCGAATCCCCTGCTTCCATTCCCACGTCAAATGGCCAAACCTGTCATTCAGAAAACCAAAAACCCATCTCAGCATTTTGTTTCTATCAAGACCGGCATGAAAGTGAAAATTAGTGGGTACCCAAAAGTGATGCGGTGAGCAACTTCAAGAGCTTGCCAGTGCTCATCTGGGTTGAAATAGGTCTGAACCAACAGAGCATTGACTATTCGAAAGGCCAAGCAGAATAGATAGAGATTCTTGGGTGAGTCTAGCAGATCGAATTGTGGGGCTTTCTTGTGTTGTTGTGATCTTGTAGGAATTTGGTTTTGGGTTGTGTGTGTATTTGCTGATGATGAAACTGTAGGGTTCTGTCTTTGCCTCATTGCATTGTCTTTGTATCAGAAAAGGAAAAGATCGAATGAGTATAGTTTGATCTCGAATGAGTTCGGTTTCTTCCGACTTTGTAAGTTAAACCAGAAACTCCCTCATAAAGTCATAAGTCGTTGGTAGAACCGTAGAATCGCAGAGCGAAAGAATGTGTGCAGTACTGTAATGGTTTTTTTTTTTTTCTCAAAAATGTCAAATTTATGTTGGAAAAATGGTCCAAAGAGTACTTTAACTCCCGGCTTTTAAAGAAATTAACTTTTGGTATATTAACTTTAGAAAACTTCAAAACAGTATCTTACATTTTTATCTTAACTGACGTTTGGTATCTAGAACCGTTATCTCCATTAAAAAACTAACGGTAAGTCATATTCTAATCAGGAAATGATCAATTTACCATTTACTTTCTATTTTCATTAACTTTCTTTGAATATAATAAAAATGCAAAAAAAATTTGCACCAGTTTTTACTTTAGCTTTGGAAACTTATTAAACTTAACAAACAGCTCATAATCTTGATCAAGGATCTATCAAAACCACTAACAAGAATGGCCATCAATTGGTAATTAACTAAAAAAGCAGCATATCTATCTCTTCTCAAAAAAATAAAATAAAAACTCAAGGGTAAATTGGTCATTTTATGACTAAAAATGGTTGCCGTTAATTTTTTTAACAAAGCTAACGGTTCTAGATACCAAACTTCGGTTAAGGTAAGAACGTGAGATACTGTTTTGAAGTTTTCTGAAAGTGAGATACTAAAGTTTTGCTTCTCTAAAAAGTGAGACATTGTTTTGACCATTTTTCATTTTCATTAACTTTAATTTATTTTGTATTAAATAAAACCAATTATTGTTTTTTTTTACCTTTCCTTTCTATCTTATCCCTAAAACGTTTTGCATCTCGCCCAGTACCATTTGGTCTAGTGGCATCAGTCTCCCTTTTGTAAATGGGAGGTCATGAGCTCAACTCAAGTTAAACATGTTGTAGCATTTCAACTGTTTATGGATCAAAAAAAAAATAATGTTTTTCCTCTATGTAGTTCTATCTTTCTTCATTCCTCTCTTTCTTTCACTCCTCTCTTTCGTCATCAGTAGAGAATGAGTATTTTTTTTCTCCTCCCCACAACCCCCAACTAAAGTCACTACATGGGACCTCTATGAAGACTGTAAAGAGAAAATTGTAGAAAGAGATTTGGTATTTGATGGTGGAGTTCGAAAATTGCAGAAAGAGGTGAATTTGATCAAGGATTTGATTAGAATAGTGTATATTGAGATTGATTGCCACGTTGTACGTGAGAAAGTGCAGAGAGGACTAATCAAGACTGTGCATATTCGAACACAAGAATAACCAGCTGATTTGTTCACCAAACCAGTGAGTTCGAAGCAATTTTCTGTCCTATTGAGCAAGTTGGGTGTAATTAACATACACTCCAACTTGAGGGGGAGTATTAAGGAAAGAAATCCCTTGTGATTAGAAGTCTTATTCATTTAACAATATTTTGTATTATCTTTGATTTGTATTACCATAATTAGTCCTAGAATTGTGGATCAGATTAGCATCCTTTGTTAGTGAATAATAACAAAACAAACTTATCTGCATTTAATCATCAACCCCAAATCTCATATTTCACTTGAGTTTACCTAGAAACTCATGAATGTTTGCAATTCTTAAACTGAACTGGTCAATGTCAATGGTCATTACTTGTTTCTGGTACGGTAAGACGAAATAGAGAGATGAGTAAAGAGAATGATACTGAGAAGAAATTGTATTCTTGATTTACTCCAGAAAAGGATTACAACTTCTTGAGTTAATACTAAGTTCTGCTCAACTGGGAATTGGGAAGGCTTGGCACCCAAAAAGCATGCATCTTCGAGAACCTCCAGTGCATGCTTTCCTTGGCACAAAACAATGCCTTGCTTGGACCTTGCCACCTCTATTCCAAGAAAATATCTTAACTGACCCATATCCTTCAGCTTAAAACGACTTGCAAAAACTGTTTTGTCTCCATGATATCTTGCAAATTGTTTCCTACCACTATAACATCGTCAACATAAACTAGTAAAGCTGTGAATTTACCATTTGTGTTTGGGACGAATAACGAATAGTCAGACCAAGATTGTTTGAATCCGGCAGCCTTGAGAGCAGCAGAGAGCTTCAAAAACCATTGCCTCGATGCCTGCTTGAGGCCATATAATGACTTGTTCAACTTGCATACCCTATTCTCCCCATTTCGTTCGAAACCATGAAGCAACTGCATGTACACATCTTCATAGAGATCACCATTAAGAAAGGCATTGTTGACATCTAATAGGTGTAAATGCCAACCTCGAATAGTTGCGAGGCTGAGTAACACTCGAACCGTTGTTAGCTTGGCCACTGGAGCAAAAGTTTCTCAATAGTCAATCCCTGCAACTTGGCTATATCCCTTTGCAACTAAACAAGCCTTATATCTCTCTACTATGCCATCTGGGTTGTATTTGATCTTGTAAACCCACTTGCAACCTATTGGTTTCTTATGAGCAGGAAGCGGCACCAAACTCCATGTCTTGTTTTCTTGAAGAGCCTGAATCTCTTTATTCATTGTCAAGACCCACCCCGAATTTCACCCTGAAACCCAAAATAAGTTTTGCTGGGTCCACCTCCAAGAAAAATTTACTGAAAAACTCGGCAAACCTCCCTTGAAAATGGACAACCCTAACCCGGAAAAAATTCAGAATACCCTCCTAAAAAGACTCAACCATCCTGAACTCATCATATAAATAACCAACTAATAAAACCAACTTCATCCTCTGAATATTCGAAAATGTATATCCTCAGTAACTATGCCTCGCCTCCTACTAATGTCAAGCCGAACTCTGCAGACTGGGCATTTTTAAAACGAAGGGCCCAGGGGAAAACATTCAAAAATGTTAGAGTGAGTGCACAAAAATAAAAAAATAAATAAAGAAAATAATTAATAATATTTATGCTTTCTCAATTTAATTTTCAAAGAAAATCGAATGCATGTCTCAAGCGATAAAACCTTTATCTCATAAACATCGAGCCTCATAAGCTCAAAAATATAAATATCAAAATATATGTATGTATTTACACACGTACATACTCCCTATATAAATTTTATAGATTCTATAAAATTTATATAGGGCTACTACGCTCGCGTCTAACGCTCACGTCACGCCTTAATGCGGTGATACACTACGCCATTAAAGTGGACAGAAGGGTGTATAAATATGTGCTCATACCCCTTATATGAATTAAACACTCATATAGGGCTACTACGCTTGCGTCTAACGCTCACGTCACACCATAATGCAGTTATATACTACGTCATTAAGGTGGACAGACACATATGGCTAGCTAGCATTTATATACATACTCTCTTCATAAATATATTTATAATTTATCGAAAAATCTCATTTTGTAACTCTTCAAAATAAATAAAATCGTCAAAAGCTTCAACAAAAGAACTTGCTCAACAGTAAACCAATGCATGCATATTATTTAAAACAAAAGTCCACTCACTAAATAGGCCTAAGCCTGATGTCGATCCGAGACCTCTTCTGCTCGAGCCTCCTCACATCCTGTTTTAAAAACATAAATTAATCCCCAACTATATACCAACGATTATATAAAAAAATAGGCAAAATTAAATGTGAGCCTTATCCACGCTCATCCTTGCCCAACTTTGCCATTCTTAAATCGATACGGTCCAAACTTCACCACAAATACCGGCAGCCTTAAACCAACCTTCTACAGCCTAAACAACATTAATCTAATGGCCGGATTTCTAACAAATCAACCGCCTTCACCAATCTTTCAAAAAAATCCAAAACCTATTCAAAACTCCTTCACAAATTCTAAACTTCATACCATTAAAATCCCCTTAATATTACACATCTAAAACCATGAAAATCTCCCTAACAACGGCAGCGCCGCCGTTTGCTCCGCCGGCAGCGGCGGCCGGCGGCCAACTCCGGCGACCTCCAATGCCTACCAAAATTGAACAGCATCTTTCTCTCAATCCCCTCTACAACTTTCCTAACTAGCACCAAACCCAATTTCAGCCCTAACTAGGTCAAACGAACAAAAACATAAAATAGAGCCCTAGAATTTCAACTCACCGATTCTCCTTACCTAGCTCAAGAGGGAGTGAATCCTTTGGAGGGATTGCTGAACGGGAGGAGGGCTTTCAAACGAGCCAAGCGGCTCCGATCCAGCTATGGCGGCCGGAGGAGGGAGTTTCGGCGACAGAACACCACTGGCAGTCAGGGCTTTCGGCTACGTTTTCTCTCTCACGGCGGCGCTAGAGAGGCTGCCACTGGTCCAGGGAGAAGGTTGGGTCGAAGGCCGACCGATTGGGACCGGTGCGGCGGTCAGTGGTGGCCGAACGGCGGCGGACGGGCGAGGGAGACATCCGGCAGGGAGAGGGAGAGTGATAGAGTCGGGAGGGAGGAGAGAGAAGAGAGAGAAATGTTTTGGGCCTCTATTCCCACCGGGTCCAACATCACCAAATAAAAACCCAACTCCAAAAATTAACACCCCAAAAATAATACCCTAATAAAACTTACATTTTTACTAGCTAAAATTTACCATTTTGACCGTCTTCAAATATTTCTGCTACAAATAATTTCTCCGAAATAATCGTCCCTCAACACCCCTCTAGGGACCTTTGAAACTATAAACTCATTTACGAAGACGGTAACAATCTTATTAATACCAAGCTAGTAAATAGGGTAAAAAAATTAAGAGTTGGGATGTGACATTCATAGCCTCTCTCCACCGTGGTTCAAGTACAGCCTGAGAAAAAACCTAGGTTCCTTTTCCAGGGTAATTTTAACAATAAAGGCTTTATGTGTAGAAGAGAGCCTATCATAGGATAAAACATGGGAAAGAGAGTGAGTGGTACCTGAATGAGTGACCTCACTCGTGGAGGATGATGAAACGGTACGTGAATGGAGGGCTGCCTCAATGTGAAAGTCCTGCAATGTGGTCGGAGTTTTGGTTGGTCGAGATTATCTGCGTGGTTGTGGCAGTGAAGGATGGGGTAAACAAGGTGATGGTGACGTCGTATCTGGTGGCACAGGTAAGTTTGGTGATGATGTGTTTTGTGTAGAATGACCAGGTGGTAGATCAGTGAGAGATTGAGAAGGGTGTGAGTGAGGAGTGATAGTAGTGGTATCAGCGGAAGAAGGGGGATGAGATTGAGGAGTGATAGTAGTGAGATCAGCGGAAGAAGTGGGATGAGATTGAATGTTTGAATCAGAGTGATTTGGGGAGATTTGATATTCATCAATGTGAGGTGATTGAGATAAAGAAGGAAAGAAATTACTGTGGGATGGAGAATTAGTAGGAATCGAAGATGTTAAGATTCCAGTTTGATAAGGAAACTCAGTTTCAAAGAAAATGACATCTCGTGACACCAACACTTTCTTGTCCTCCAAGCTATAGACCTTGTATCCTTTTTGACCATGAGGGTAGCCAAGAAAGATACACTCAGTAGAGCGTGGATCAAATTTGCTAGGTTGGAGTGGATGAGTGGAAACAAAACAACGACATCCAAAAACACACAAATGAGAGTAATTGGGTGGTTTGTGGAATAGTTTTTCAAAATGTGTTTTCCCTTGCAAAAGTGGTGTTGGTGTTCTGTTTATTAGGTAAGAAGCAGTGAGTAAGGCATCCCCTAGAATTCCTTAGGCATGTGTGCTTGGAAGAGAAGAGCACGGGCAACACCATTTTGTTGCGGTGTGTTGACGTAACTAGTCTGATGCACAATTCCTTTGGATGAATAAAATTCTGTGCAATTGAATTATGGGCCATTGTCACTCCTAACAACTTTCACTCTTTGTGTCACGCCCCGACTCTTAAATTTTACCTTAATTACTAGCATTGTGGTAATAAGAATTTTACCGTCTTCATCATTGAATTTATAGTCCTAAAGTCCCTAGAGGTGTGTTGAGGGACGAATATTTCGAAAGAATTATTCGAAGGAAGAAAATGTGACGACGGTAAAAATGGTAAATTTTAGCTAGTAAAATGTAATTTTTATTGGGGTATTATTTTGGGGGTGTTGAAATTTGGAATGGGTATATGTGGGTTGGAACCGGTTGGGCCAAGCCCAAAATTCTCTCTTCCTCCCGATTCTCTCTCTTCTCTCCCGCACCCGGTTTTCCTCTCTCTACACCCGGAAGACTTCCCGGCCGCCGTTCGCCGCCGTCCGGCCGCCCCAGACCTCCGCACCGGTCCCAATCGTTCGGTCTCCAACCCAGCTTCCATTCTAGACCGGTGGCAGCCTCTCTAGCGCCGCCGTGAGGGAGAAACGCCGGCCGGAAGCTCCGACTGCCGAATCGGTTTTCTCACCGGAACTCCCTCCTCCGGCCGCCATAGCTGGCGATCCTTGGCTCAAAAGGAAGCCCTCCTCCCGTGCTCCAATCCCTCCAAAGAGCTCCCTCCATCTTGAGCTAGGTAAGGAGAAATCGGTATTTGAAATTCTAGGGCTTTATTGTGTGTTTGCGTTCGATTGACATGGTTAGGCTTAGAATTGGAGTTTGTGCTAGTTAGGAATGTTGTAGAGGAGGTTGAGAGGAAAGTGCTGTCAAATTTTGGTGGGCATTGGAGGTCTCCGGAGCTGGTCGCCGGCCGCCGCTGAAAAATTGTTTTTGGTCGAGATTTTTATGAGGAGTTTAATGGAATGAGTTTTAGAATTTTTGGAGGAGTTTTGGATAGGTTTTGGAATTTGTTGAAGTTTGTATTTTTGGCGGATTAATAAGTTGAAAATCCGGCCATTGGATTGTTTATGGTTAGGAAGGTGGATTGTGGTTTTGAGGATGTCGGAAAAATTGTGGAGATTTTTGGTTGGCAGTGAAGTTAAGATTTAGGACGATAGGCATGGTTGAGCGCGGGAAGCTCATATTTAATTATGCCTATTTTCTTTAAACGTTGAGATTTTATTTAAGGATTTATTTATGTTTTGGAACAGGATGTGAGGAGGCCTGAGCGGAGGAGACCTCCGACTGACGTCAGGCTTAGGCCTAAGTTGTGAGTGGACCTTTGTTTTAAATAATGTGCTTTAAATGTTTTATTGTTGGAATTTATCTTGAGTTGAGAATTTCGGTGTTTATACTCATTTATTGACGTTTATGAGAATAGTATGTATATGAGAGAACGCTAGCTAGCAATACGTGATTTCCCCCCCATAATGAGGAAAAATGCCATTATGGGGTAGACGTGAGCGTTAGACGCAAGCGTCGTAGCCCTGTACGACTTTCTACTTTTCGAGTTCATTCTATGTTTTTAGATTCATTCATAGAATTCGTACAAGGAGTAAGCACGTATATATACCACTCGGTCGTTTCCCCCATACTGAGGAAAAATGCCATTATGGGGTGATGTGCGCGTTAGACGCGAGCGTAGTAGTCTGGTATGACTATCTACATTCAAGCTTATTCATAGATAGCATACATGGAGTAGACGGGTGTTAATACATACTGATATAAATATATAATTTTAGCCTGAGAGGCTGTATTTGTTTAAGTTTTGGAGACTAGCCGGAACTAGTTGTGTCCTTGAAAGTTTTTCTTGGGGAAATATTATTGTTGACGAGATTACTTTTGTCCACTCACTCTGACGTAATTAAATATTTTCCCCTGGGCTTTTTCCTTCGTTTTTAATTGCCCAGTCTGCAGAGTTCGGGTGGGGTCTAGAAGGAGGCGACGAGGCATAGTCACCCACATTTCCACTACTGTTCGCCAGTAGGTTATCTGTTTAACCCACTAGGATTTTCATCAGCTTCCGTTGTCTTTCTTGTAGTAGCTCTAAATACTTTCGGAAAAATAATTGTGTATTATTTTATTTGGTTATTTGGATTGAGTTGAAGATTAATATTTTGGTTAAGAGGATGTTCTATATTTTTCCGGGTTAGGGTTGTCCATTTTCAAGGGAGGTTTGCCGAGTCCTTCGGTAAATTTTCCTTGGAGGTGGTCCCCGCAGGACTTACCTCGGGTTTCAGGGTGAAATTCAGGGTGGGTCTTGACACTTTGGCCAAACTGATTGTCAACTAAGTTGATAAAATGAATGAGTAGGGCTCATGCCTCGGACTTGTGTTGCATAAGGTAAACCCAAGTGCACCTTGAATGATCATCAACTATAGTTAAGAAATATTGTGCTCCAGAGAGAGATGGAACGTGATAGCCACCCCATATGTCCACATGAATTAAATCAAAACATGAATTGCTAGAGGAAATACTCAATGGGAAGGGTTTCTAGTGAGTTTAGCTAAAGGGCAAATGGAACAATTACTTGCATTGCAAGCTTTATTTTTCAAAAAGGGAAATAAAGAAGATACTTTGTTGGATGGATGTCCGAGCCTTTGATGCCATGGATCTTGTATTTTGGTACTGACTACATTGCATGTTCCTTGGCAAATTGAGGCAGTAGAGTCCCTCTCTTTCAGTTCCCGTCTCAATTATCTTCCTCGATCAAAGGTCCTGTATTAAACAAACATCTTTGAGAAATATGGTGATGTAAAAGGAATCGAATGCAAGTTTGCTGATGGAGATGAGATTTATATAGAATAATGGGACGCAAAAGGACATTGTGAAGGACAAAATGTGGAGAAAATGACACTGTTCCAATATGAGAAACAAGTGTTGAATTTCCATCCGGTAATTTTACTCTATGATTGTGCACAGGCTGTAATAATGTGAGGAAGGCTGAGTCACAAACTATATGATCATTTGGCCCACTGTCTAGGATCCATGGTATATCTTTGTTGTCTCGTGAGAGGGCAAATACTTCACCAGCAAATTCCTCATAGTTAGGGACATTACCAACAAGATTGACAACGAGCTGCTTGCTCGTGTTCAACATCTCTAGCAACTGATAACCATCATTGTTAGTAGCAGCTGTTGTTTTGATTTTGCTCAGAAGCCCCATCATCTACTGACATTCACTTTGTGACAATGAAAACTTAGTCACATCATCCTTGCCTTCATTTGACAAAGTTGCATGGTTGGCTCTTGAGCTTCCTTGTCCTCCTTCCATTGCATTTCTTCTCTTACGGCAATAGTCATAAGTGTGACCTTTGCCATTGCAGTAGGTACACTTTAGATGTGCCCTGCAATTCTTAGTGCTGTGATTGGTCAGGTGACATTTTTCACACTTGATTTCTCCTTCTGCAACATTAGAAACTCGACCAAATTTCTTGACCGCAAACGTAGACGCCTCTCCTGGCACAACAACCTTTCCACTAGAAGCCTCTGCTTGTTTCTCATGATGTAGTGCCATGGCATATGCTTTGTGTTATAATATCCAGACCAAAATAAATAAAATAGTAATGAAAATAATATGAAAGGTTTCATGAGTTACATGAGTTACACAAAGGTTACATAAGTTACACAAAGGTTACATGAGTTACACAAGGTTACATGGATGGTTTTGGAGTGATAGTCAAGGCATAAGTTACAGGAATTTATTGGGAGAGCACTAATGAGAGGTCTAGATGGTTCCTCCTTAGCCTATAAAAGGAGAGTCATTTGCTCATTCCAAGCATCTCATCCATCTCAAGCATTTCTTCCAACAGAGAAACATCCATCTTCCAAGTAGAGAAGAGTGTCCACTCCAAGTTGAGAGTGTAGAGTAGTTGATAGCAAAACAAGTGTGTGAGAGGGTTTCCTTCAAGTACTGTTCTTGAAGTTGTGTATCTCGTGTACCCATTATTTCATAGTGGAAGTTCTTGTTATTGCTGCCCTGTGGACGTAGGCACATCGCCGAACCACGTTATATACGGTGTTCCCTTTCCTCTATCTTTTACATCTTTGCATATTTATTCTTTGTGTGGTTTTGAGTTGTTACTTCCATTATATTATTTTCCTAACACTTTGTTCACAGCAGGTAAAGGATCCATTCCAATGATATTGCTCCAGATTGTGGCATAATCATCATTGAGCCCCATCAAGAACTTCATTGTCTTCTGTGTCTCCATATAACTCTCAATCTCGGTCGCTGCATTACAAGTGCAAGGAGGAATTCCACAAATTGCATCCCTTTCATCCTAAAGACTTTTGAGTTTGGTGAAAAAGGATGTAACAATGCCTGCTCCTTGTTCACACTCATGAACAACATTATCTATATTAAACAACTGAACTGTGTTAGTATGAGAAAATCTCTCCTTCAGTTCAAGCCACATACCTCTTGCATCCTTGCAATGGATGAGACTACATGAGATCTCTTTTGATATGGCTCCAAGCAGCCAAATCTTGACAAGGATGTTACAATGATCCCATTGTTGTTGTTCATTAGGGTTGTGAGTTGGTCTTTTGAGAGTCCCATCTACAAAACCCTTCTTGTTCTTGATGGTGAGGGCCATGATAATTGATTCGACCCATGTTGTGTAGTTGTCTTCCATCAATGGCTGTGACACAAGGGTTGCGCCAGGTTGATCCGAATGATGGAGAAAAAGTGGATGGTTTGTATTCTCCCATGGTTCAGGGGTTCTCTGTGAAGCTGAGGCTGAGTCCTTACTCTGCTCAATCTACTTCGTGACGTCTCCTGCCATGAGGGTTTTGGTTTGTGTGTTTTGGTTTTAGGTCTCAGAACCGGGTTGCTCTAGTACCATAAAGAGAATGATACTGAGAAGAAATTGTATTCTTGATTTACTCCAGAAACGGATTACAACTTCTTATACACAAAGGAGGCTAATATGATCCACAATTCTAGGACTAACTATGGTAATACAAATCAAAGATAATACCGAATATTGTTAAATGAATAAGACTTCTAATCACAAGGGATTTCTAGAAAATAAATTTGACTGTGTCGGGGAAAATTGTCAAATTTGACAATGTGGGTTGAGATGTCAAATCCACATAGGACCACGTAGGATTGACAAATCTGTTGGAGTTGGATTCTTGAGTCAATTCTTTCTGTTGGTTTGCATTTATGGCAAATGCATACTCAGAGTTGCTATTAGAGCACATCCAATAATGTTGTCAAATTTCTTTGTCAAATTTGAATTTCGACCGGTGACATGGCAGATATAACATCCACATATTTTGACTACTCTCACCTCCATTGAAGATGTCAAATTAAAACATTATTATATTGTCACACCTCAATTTTCAAAAGATAATTTTTAAAAATTTTGGCATGATATAACTTAAAATAATAAAATCCCACACCTGTTTCAACAAACTATCACAAGCAACTAAAACTCAATAGCGGAAATGTAAATGTTACACAACCCAACACTAAGTTAAATATTACACTTTCTTGTTTACATAACCTTGCAAAACAAGAACATAAATACAATCTTATGAGTTTAATACTGTCTACCCAATTATAAAACTATACAAAGTACAGCAAAATCAAAAAGAACCCTACCTCTAAGCCTCCGCCTCAACCCTGCTGATCCTCACCTGCACATCTAACCTCTACACCAAGAATTAGTGCACCGGGATTGTAAAATAACAAACCCGGTAAGCTAAAAAGCTCGTATGAGTAAACTCAAAATAACACAACATTTCTCACATCCAAATATACCACAAGAGAGAATTGATTAATAATTAAAAACCACACATCCAACACATTACCAAAGAAATGTACCTATGAGTCCCAGATATTTAATAAATACCTCTCATGACCTACAACAACAATTTGTGTACCCATGAGTCCTAGATACCATAAAGTATCTCCCATGACCTACACCGACAGACGGACTAGAGCTCTATTCCTAACTGTAACCAATCACCCGGTCAAAGGCTTGGAACCCAGTTTGACTGTCCAATAAAAATCACAAAATAAAATTTCATCATAACCGTAACCAATCACCCGGTTAAAGGCTTGGAACCCGGTTTGACTTTTTTGAACAGCAATTCACTATAACACCACAACATCATCAACAACACATGATTCGCATCATAAAATTATATCCTTCACAAAGATATAATTATATGAACAAAATATATTATTCCACAAACATAACTTCTCAATAATCAATAAAATTATGATCACAAGAACCTCAAAAATAAACATATAAGGAGAACTTATTTTATCTTACCTATGAGCCGTTGGCGATCAAGCTCATATATTTAAAAACGATTAATAGCATATTATTAAATCCAACATCAACATCCAATGACCATAAGAAAATTAGGTCCAAAAGTGAACCATGGTGAGATTTACTCACCTAGAACTCCCGCTGCAAATCCCACAACACAACGAAAGCAAGCCAATCACAAATTCATCAATCACCTAAAATCACACAATTAAAAACCTTAGAAACCAAAGTACTAAAGGATAACACAATACCCTTAAACTAACCCTTAGCTCAAGGGAGGACAACTTCCCAAAGTCGTTGAACTCAACGACACAATAGAGCTGCCTCAAGTCTACAAAACCTAAACTCAAACTCAACCAAGCGAAAACAAATAAACCTAAGGTCCTAACATGCAATCCTTGCTCAAAACCTAGCAATACTAACTCTCAACAAGCTCACAGCAGCAAGAGCTAGCTAACCACAGGAAACTAAGGCCGCAACTCAGCCGGACGCGCTACCACGCGCCGCCACAGGCAGCGGCGAGTGAGCCCCACGCGCCACCCCAAAACTTCTGAATAAGGAGAAACTCACAACATGAAACTTGTAGATTGAAGCATGGTGAACAACTTTAATACCTGAGGTTTTAACTCGTTCGGCCGGAAAACGCCCTGAAACACCAAAACGGGTTCAAACTTCAATCTGCAATTTCATGGCTCAAAACCTCAATATCTTGCTTCAAACTATGCCTAGCCACAACCAGATGGAGGAGAGGACCAAAACTCACCTAAGGTTACCCCTCGTCGCCGCAGTAAACGGTGGCTCCGATCGGTGACACAGCAACTCCCTTTCCTGGCCAAAAGCTCCGTTTTCGGCGTGCTATGCCTTGCAACAGCTGCCCAGCCTTGAAGAGGACACCGATGGGAGTCGAATGGGACCGGCGGCGGTCCAAACGGTGGCCGGACGGAGGAGCTAGCTCCGACAGAAAAAGGCTGCGCGGGAGAGGTCGGGAGAGAGGAGAGAGAAGGTTTTAAGGTTTTTCCAAAAATAAAACCCACCACCTTCTATTTAAAAACTTTCCAAAACCGGAAACTAACTTCATCTGACCATAACTTTCTCATACGACATCCGTTTTACGCGTACCGTGTGTCTACGAACTCATATCGCCAAACTCTACAACTTTCATGAAGGAAGTTTTCACAAATAACTTACAAAAAAGAAAGTCAACTTTTGACATCCTAAAAGTCAAAGACCTTAAAAATTACTCCCGAAACTTCAACTTCGCACTACCAAATAAGAATTTCCATAAATAATCCTTCGTTAATAATGAAATAATACATGGAAAAATGATATGAAAATCTGGGGTATTACAATCTACCCCCCTTAAAGGAATTTCGCCTCGAAATTCAAAATACTAACCCAAAAACAACTTGGGGTACTTAGCCCTCATGTCCGACTCTAACTCCCAAGATGCATCACGCTCATCATGGTGACTCCAACACACCTTAACCAATTCGACTTCCTTCCTTCGAAGCCTCTTGGTTGATCTATCCAAGATTCGAACCGGTTCAACAACAAAGGTTGCATCCGCATTCACTTTGATAGTTCCATAGTCAATCACATGTGATGCGTCCGGAATATATTTCCTCAACAAGGACACATGAAACACATTGTGTACCCCGGACATGATAGGAGGTAAGGCAAGCCGATAAGCCAAATCTCCTACTCTTTTCAAAATCTCAAAAGGCCCTACATACCTAGGAGCCAACTTCCCCTTGCCAAATCTCACTACCCCTTTAGTAGGCGAGACCTTCAAGAACACATGATCCCCAATATCAAACTCTACCTGCCTCCTCTTCAAGTCGGCATAGCTCTTTTGCCTGCTTTGTGCCGTTCGGATCATATTTCGGATAATAGAGACCTTCTCAGTCGTCTCTTGAACAATATCAGGACCCAACAGCTCACTATCACCCACATCTGCCCAGCAAATAGGAGATCTACACGGCCTACCATAGAGTCCCTCATATGGTGCCATGCCGATACTAGAGTGATAACTATTGTTGTAGGCAAACTCAATCAATTGGAGGTGATCTTCCCAACTTCCCTTGAAGTCCATCACACAAGCCCTCAACATATCTTCTAACACCTGATTCACCCGCTCAGTCTGCCCATCAGTTCTAACACCTGATTCACCCGCTCAGTCTGAGGGTGGAATGCTGTACTCATGTCCAAGGTAGTACCCATGGCTTTCCGAAATCCACCCCAAAACTTTGAAGTGAATCGGGGGTCTCGATCAGAAACAATCGAAGTTGGCACTCCATGAAGTCTCACTATTTCCTTCATATACAACTTGCACAAGGCATCAACTGTGTATGTCATTGACACAGGAAGGAAATGTGCTGACTTCGTCAATCGGTCAATAATTACCCATATAGCATCATGTCCAAGCTTGGACTTAGGCAGTCCAGTCACAAAGTCCATAGAGATCTGCTCCCACTTCCAAGTAGGAATAGGTAATGGCTTCAACATGACTCCAGGCCTCTGATGCTCTACCTTCACCTGCTGACAAGTGAGGCACTTGGACACCTACTCTGCTACATCCTTCTTCATCCCATTCCACCAAAACTGCCTACGCAAATCTTTATACATCTTGGTGCTCCCTGGGTGCACAATATAACAAGATCGATGTGCCTCCCAAAGGATCTCCCCTTTGAGATCAATACTACCTGGAACACACAATCTCAATCTATACCTCAATCCACCATATAATCCAACCGACCACTCGGAAGGACAAACTTCCAACAAGTCCACCACTAACTCCGCCAGCTTTGCACTTGAGAACTCGTCATGTGCTTGGCCCTGAATGATTCTGGAAATCAAGGTGCATCGCACAGAGGTTCTTCCAAGGAAGATTCTCTGCTCCCCGCCTATTGGTAGAAGGTCAAACTCAGATGCAGTCTCCAACTTGAGCCACTCCTACACCATGATAGAGGCGACTATACCCCTAGGCTTCCTGCTCAATGCATCCGCCACTACATTGGCTTTCCCAGAGTGATACTGACACGACCCACCCCGAATTTCACCCTGAAACCCGAAGTAAGTCGTGCGGGGACCACCTCCAAGGAAAATTTACCGAAGGACTCGGCAAACCTCCCTTGAAAATGGACAACCCTAACTCGAAAATTCCAAATTTCACTCTTAATTCAACACTTCCAAACATCACATAATTATCCTTCAGAAATTCTACACATAATATATAATAATCCCAAAGTATTCAGAGCTACTAAACACTAGCGGAAGCAAGAAAACACGAGTAGGTTAAACATGTAACCTACTGATGAAAACTGGCGGAAATGCGGGTGACTATGCCTCGTCTCCTACTAGATCCAACCCGAACTCTGCAGACTGGGCAATTTAAAATGAAGGGCCCAGGGGAAAATATTTAATAACGTTAGAGTGAGTGGACAAAAATAAAATAAAATATTTATGTTTCCCCAAATTAATTTCTAAGGAAAATCGAATGCATGCCGCAAGCGATAAAACTTTTATCTCATAAAATATCGAGTCTCTCAGACTCTATAATATATGTATGTATTTACACTCGTCCATACTCCCTATATAAATTCATGGGTCTATATAGGGCTACTACGCTCGCGTCCAACGCTTACGTCACGCCTTAATGCAGTGCTACACTACGCCATCAAGGTGGACAGACGGGTGTATAAATATGTGTCCATACCCCCTATATGAATTAAACACTCAAATAGGGCTACTACGCTTACGTCCAACGCTCACGTCACACCATAATGCGGCTATATGCTGCGCCATTAAGGTGGACAGACACATATGGCTAGCTAGCATTTTCTATACATACTCTCTCATAAATACATATTTATATCCACCGAAAATCCCATTTTCGGTATCTCTCCAAGAGAAATAAAAATCGTCAAAAATTAAAATGACGTCAAAATGCTCCACGACATTAATTGTTCATTCATGAACCATAGCATGCATATTATTTAAAACAAAAGTCCACTCACAAATTAGGCCTAAGCCTGATATCGATCTGGGGCCTCGTCTGCTCGAGCCTCCTCACGTCCTGTTCCAAATATAATATTAATTTCCCAACCAATAATCCAATATTTAATCAAAATAGGCAAAATTACCCGAGAGCCATAAATACGCTCATCATTGCCTAACTTCGATATTCTTAAATCGGAACGATCCGAACTTAAATATCATACTCATCAGTCGTAAATACAACCTCCCCAAAATACGACTTAAATCCTACGGCCGGATTCTACATTAATTAACCGCCAAAAATACCAAACTTCGGAAATTCAGAAACCTATCCAAATCTCATCCAAAAATTCCATAAATCACACCAATATACTCCTCTTAATATTCCACATTTAAAACCCTAAAAATCTCCTAACCGGCGGCGGCCGGAGGCCAATTCCGGCGACCTCCAAAACCTATGAAATTTTGACAGAATAATCTCCTCATCAAGCTCTACAACTTTCATGACCAACACATCACCCAATTCCAAGCCTAACTAGGCTAATCGAACGAAAACAACTTAAACGCCCTAGAAATTTCAACTCCACATTTCTCCTTACCTAGCTCAAGAGGGAGTGAGCTGATTGGAGGGGTTGCTGCACGGGAGGAGGGCTACAAAACCGTACCAAGCTTGTCCGGATTGGTGGCCGGAGGAGGGAGTTCCGGCGACCGGAAGTTCGGGGCAGCCTAACCTTTCGGGCGGCACCGCTCTCTCACGGCGGCGCTAGGGGGACTGTCACCGGTCCTGGAAGATAGCTGGGTCGGAGACCGATCGATTGGGACCGGTGCGGCGGTCTGGGGTGGCCGGACGGCGGCGGTCGGGCGGCGAGAAGTTTCCGGCAGGGGAGAGGCTCGGGAGGAAACCGGGAAGAAGAGAGGAAGAAAAAGAAAGAAGGAAAAAAAAGAAAACTGGGTTTGGGCCTCACACCCCAAACCGGTCCATCCTTTTAAACAACCCAAACCCAAAAATAAAACACCCCGAAAAAATAATACCCGAATAAAAATTACCTTTTACTAGCTAAAATTTACCATTTTTACCGTCGTCATATTTTCTCCCACGAACAATCCCCGAAACTAATTATCTCTTAAAAAATACCTCTAGGGACCAATTAAGCTATTAACTCAATGATCGAGACGGTAAAATTCTTATTATAATCACGCTAGTAAATAAGGTAATTTTATAAGGGTCGGGATGTGACAGATACTCTAAGGTGAAGTCATAGTCCTTAAGGAGCTCCATCCATCTCATTTGCCTCATGTTCAAATCTTTCTGAGAGAATAAATACTTCAAACTTTTATGATCAGAAAAGAGCTTGAACTTCTCTCCATACAAGTAATGCCTCCAAATCTTCAAGGCAAATACTACTGCAGCTAGCTCTAGGTCATGAGTGGGTAATTCTTCTAATGAACCTTCAATTGTCTAGAGCCATATGCCACAACACCACCAAGCTGTATCAACATACAACCCAAACCCCAATGAGATGCATCGCTATAGACGACCTAGTCGACACCACTAATAGGAATGACCAACACTGGGGCTGTAGTCAACCTAGTCTTCAACATCTCAAATGCCTTCTCACACTCATCGGTCCACACAAACTTGGCATTCTTCTTTGTCAACTTAGTCAAGGAAGAGGCAATACTAGAAAATCTCTCAATAAATCTCCGGTAGTATCCTGCCAACCCAAGGAAACTACGAATCTCCATAGGAGTAGTGGGACGACTCCAATTCAACACTGCCTCCACCTTAAAGGGATCCACAGAAATCCCCTCCTTTGACACCACATGACCAAGGAACTTGACATCTTCCTTCCAAAACTCATACTTCCCAAACTTAGCATATAACTTGCCCTCCCTAAGAACCTGTAGTACAATCCGTAGATGCCTATCATGATCCTCCAAAGTCTTGGAGTAAATCAAAATATCATCGACAAATACTACCACAAACACGTCCAGATAAAGACTGAAAATGCGGTTCATCATATCCATAAAAGCAGCAGGCGCATTGGTTAGACCAAATGACATAACAACAAACTCATAATGCCCATATCTAGTCCTGAAAGCGGTCTTCGGAATATCCTCCTCCTTCACCCTCAACTTGTGATAACCGGACCTCAGGTCAATCTTAGAGAATACTGTAGCACCTCTAAGTTGATCAAACAAATCATCAATCCTAGGCAAGGGATACCTATTCTTGATGGTCACCTTATTCAACTCCCGATAGTCCACACACAACCGGAGTGTATCATCCTTTTTCCTCACAAACAACACGGGTGCACCCCAAGGCGAGGTGCTAGGTCTAATGAATCCCTACTCGAGAAGACCCTCAATTTGAACCTTCAACTCCTGAAGTTCAGTTCTCCCCATCTGATAAGGAGTCTTTGATATTGGTGAAGTACCTGGTACCACATCTATAGCAAACTCAACTACTCTCTTAGGAGGTAACCCTGGAATCTCCTGGAACACATCACTAAACTCAGAGACTACTGCAATATCCGCAATACCTATGGTACTACTTGTAGCCTCTATGTGAGCTAACACTTCTTCCCACATAGCCGTGTCGGACCTATGACAACGATAGCGAAAGCTCTGCTGTCCAGGAACGTGAAATGACACCACCATATCAAAACAGTCAATCACAACATGGTTTGGCCTTAGCCAATCCACTCCCAAAATCACATCATAGGAGCGGTCTGGAATCACAATCAGAGATGCAAGGAACTATCTCCCACTAATCACTAAAGGACAAGTACAACACAAAGTGCCAAGCTCGATAGAAACACCAAGAGGCGAAGAAACACACAAAGATCTAGTAAGCGGTGTCGGAGTCAAGCCTAATGCCCTCACCACCGAGCTAGATATGAAGGAATGGGTTGCCCCCATATCAAACAAAACTGTAGCAAGTAGATCATAAACAAGAATGGTACCTTCCACTCCTGCACCACGCTGACCAATGGCATACACTCTGGCTAGTGCTGGAAGTAACGGCCTCTGCTGACTACCTTGCCCTCTAGCCTGAGGTCGGGTGCAATCCCTAGCAAAATGGCATGCCTGCCCACAAGTGAAGCATCCCTGCCTCCTGGGCATTTTACATGCCGAAGAGTAGCGGCCCGGCTCACCACAATTGAAACACTTCAAGGGTGCTGCCTGCCTAATAGGTGGAGCCCTAATAGGTGCAGCTGCTACTCTAGCTGGAGCCATCTGATGAGTCTGCTGCCTCTTCCCATAACCACCTTTGTGGTCCCCTGAACTGCTACTCCCTGCCAGGGCCTTGCCCTTCCCTTGAACATCTCTCTGCCTCTCAGTCTCATGCATGGCCTCTTCCTGCTGAACTGCAAGGGCACTCTCAACCGCTTCTCCTAGAGTAGTAAATCGGTGGGAAATCACCGCCTTCCGAAGCTCATGCCTCAAACCCCGTACGAACTTCCGTGACAAATCTACTGCATCCATCTCTCTAGCAAAATGATATAGCTGAGAAAACCGGGCCTCATAATCCCTGACACTCATCAAGCCCTGCACTAGAGCTATGAACTCAAGCTCCAACTGTTCCCTCACAATATCAGGAAAATACTTCTCCCGAAAGAGCTGAACAAACCACTCCCAAGTCAAGGTGGTCACATCTCTAGCTCTCTCTACCCCTTTCCACCATACTCGTGCCTCATCCTTGGGATGAAATGTGGCAATACGCATCTTCTCAATCTCTGTACACGTGATCATGGTGAAGTATGTCTCGATGCCCTCTATCCAATGATCAGCCACAAGGTAGTCCGTACCTCCCAAAAAGGAAGGCGCTCCTAACCTGATGATACCCTGAGTTAGCCTGGTCAGACATAGACCATCATCCACCACAATTGGCACCGGCATCTCCAACACCACTTCCTCCTCAAAGAAATCATCCACAGGTGGAGCCCTACCTTTGCCTCTGGCCCTACCTGCCCCTCTGGACCTACCAGCCCCATCTGGCCCTACCTCGGCCTCTATCTCTTCCTCGCGGAGGATCCATCACCTAAAGAGCAAGTAAACCTTGGTTAATTAATGCATAAAACTTAAACCAAAGTATAAGTCTAATACAACAATTCTTACGTCACTAACTCAAGATGGAACACAAAGATTCAAAATCCCACTAACAGAGTATTCTCTACTCTGCCATCCTATTGACCTAGAGGCGACACCTAACCCTTCACATACCCAATGACATATCAATACCGAAGAGCTTATGATGGTGATCCGCTGCAGTCGGGTCATCACTACGAAGTATTGATTATCACCAAATATGTAAACCTACGCTCTGATATCAAACTGTCACACCCCAATTTTCGAAAGATAATTTTCAAAAATTTTGGCATGATATAACTTAAAATAATAAAATCTCAAACATGTTTCAACAAACTATCACAAGCAACTAAAACTCATTAGCGGAAATGTAAATGTTACACAACCCAACACTGAGTTAAATATTACACTTCCTTATTTACATAAGCTTGCAAAACAAGAACATGAAAACAATCTCAGGAGTTTAATACTGTCTACCCAATTATAAAACTATACAGAGTACAGCAAAATAAAAAAGAACCCTGCCTCTAAGCCTCCGCCTCAACCCTGTTGATCCTCACCTGCAGGTTTAACCCCTACACCAAGAATTGGTGCACCGGGATTGTAAAATAACAAACCCGGTAAGCTAAAAAGCTCGTATGAGTAAACTCAAAATAACACAACATTTCTCACATCCAAATATACCACAAAAGAGATTTGTTTAATAATTAAAAACCACACATCCAACACATTACCAAAGAAATGTACCTATGAGTCCCAGATATTTAATAAATACCTCTCATGACCTACAACAATAATTTGTGTACCCATGGGTCCTAGATACCATAAAGTATCTCCTATGACCTACACCGACAGACGGACTAGAGCTCTATTCCTAACCGTAACCAATCACCCGGTCAAAGGCTTGGAACCCAGTTTGACTGTCCAATAAAAATCACAAAATAAAATTTCATCATAACCGTAACCAATCACCCGGTTAAAGACTTGGAACCTAGTTTGACTTTTTTGAACAACAATTCACTATAACACCACAACATCATCAACAACACATGATTCACGTCATAAAATTATATCCTTCACAAAGATATAATTATATGAACAAAATATATTATTCCACAAGCATAACTTATCAATAATCAATAAAATTATGATCACAAGAACCTCAAAAATAAACATATAAGGAAAACTTATTTTAGCTTACCTATGAGCCGTTGGCGATCAAGCTCATATATTTAAAAACGATTAATAGCAAATTATTAAATCCAACATCAACATCCAATGACCATAATAAAATTAGGTCCAAAAGTGAACCATGGTGAGATTTACTCACATAGAACTCCCGTTGCAAATCCCACAACACAACGAAAGTAAGCCAATCACAAATTCATCTAAAATCACACAATTAAAAACCTTAGAAACCAAAGTACTAAAGGATAACACAATATCCTTAAACTAACCCTTAGCTCAAGGGAGGACAACTTCTCAAAGTCGTTGAACTCAACGACACAATAGAGCTGCCTCAAGTCTTCAAAACCTAAACTCAAACTTAACCAAGCCAAAACAAATAAACCTAAGGTCCTAACATGCAATCCTTGCTTAAAACCTAGCAATACTACCTCTCAACAAGCTCACAGCAGCAAGAGCTAGCTAACCACAGGAAACTAAGGCCGCAACTTAGCCAGACGCGTCGCCACAGGCGGCGGTGAGTGAGTTCCACGCGTCACCCCAAAACTTCCGAATTAGGAGAAACTCACAATATGAAACTTGTAGATTGAAGCATGGTGAACAACTTTAATACCTGAGGTTTTAACTGGTTCGGCCGGAAAACGCCCTGAAACACCAAAACGGGTTCAAACTTCAATATGCAATTTCATGGCTCAAAACCTCAATATCTTGCTTCAAACTATGCCTAGCCACAAATAGAAGGAGGAGAGGACCAAAACTCACCTAAAGTTGCCCCTCGTCGCCGCCGTAAACGATGGCTCCGATCGGTGACACAACAACTCCTTTTCCCGCATGCTATGCCATGCAGCAGCTGCCCAACCTTGAAGAGGACGCCGGTGGGAGTCGAACGGTACCGGCGGCGGTCCAAACGGTGGCCGGACGGAGGAGCTAGCTCCAACAGAAAAAGGCTGCGCGGGAGAGAGGAGAGAGAAGGTTTTAGGGTTTTTCCAAAAATTTAACCCACCACATTCTATTTAAAAACTTTCCAAAACCGGAAACTAACTTCCTCTGACCATAACTTTCTCATACGACATCCGTTTTATGCGTGCCACGTGTCTACGAACTCGTATCGCCAAACTCTACAACTTTTATGAAGGAAGTTTTCACAAATAAGTTACAGAAACGAAAGTCAACTTTTGGCCTCCTAAAAGTCAAAGCACCTTAAAAATTACTCCCGAAACTTCAACTTCGCACTACCAAATAAGAATTTCCGTAAATAATCCTTCGTTAATTATGGGAATAATACAAGGAAAAATGATATGAAAATCTGGAATAATCCTTCATCAATCCGAAATACTCGCTAAAACATTTTCAAGGTGAAGATCGATATTCCACAAATAAACGATAAAATTATAATAGAGAACTACCGAAAATCTCATTTTCAGAAATCTTTTATAAATCTCAAAGTCCACAAATAAAACATTCATAAAGAAATCCGGAGTTCATAAAGAATATCGAAACTCAAATACCAAATTAATAATCCGAGCTCAAATCCATAAATCATGACCAACAATTAATCAATGCATCAAACTCAAATAATTTCCAAGATCATTTCATAGGCCGAAGTTATAATATAAGCTCGGAAAATAAAATAATAAATTATAAAATCTTGCATGTATATTTATTAAAAACCAAAGTGTCCACTCATCAAGCCCTGGCGATATCCGACGATTGGTCCACACATACTTATTTATAACATCAACCCGACGATATCCGAATCGCAACTCAAGCGAGGTCTCCTCGTATCCTGGCACAATAAACATGCTTAGGACCAATCTTCAATTTCAGAAAAATGAATACTTAAATATAAATACCAAAACTCTTCCGCTTAATCCACTACCCTTACTAGGGTTAAGTGTGGATCCCCAAAAGGTGGAAGCAGTGAAAAATTGGAGAAGACCCACCACTGTAACATAGATTCGTAGTTTCTTAGGGTTAGCAGGTTATTATCGATGTTTTGTGCAAAAATTTTCAAATATTGCTGCTCCTCTTACAAGATTGACCAAGAAGAGTGTTAAGTTTGAATGGTCAGATCAGTGTGAGCAAAGTTTTCAAGAATTAAATAATCGCTTGACTAGTACCCCTGCTTTGGCACTACCAGATGATATTGGGGAGTATGTGGTTTACTGTGATGCTTCTAGACGAGGCTTAGGCGGAGTATTGATGCAACATGATCGAGTGATTTCTGACGCTTCTAGGCAATTGAAGCCACATGAGATGAATTACCCCACTCATGATCTAGAGCTTGCAACGGTGGTATTTGCTCTTAAGTTGTAAAGACACTATCTTTATGGAGCAAAGTGTTAGATTTTTACAGACCACAAAAGTCTTCGGTATGTGTTTACTCAAAGAGAGTTAAATATGAGACAGAGAAGGTGGATGAAGTTGATTAATGATTATGATTGCACTATTGAGTATCATCTTGGAAATGCTAATGTAGTAGCTGATGCTCTTAGTCGGAATCCCTCCGTGTAACATCCCGGACCTAATTTTATCTTTTACCGGGTGTTTCTACGACTTACTGAAGAATTTAACCGTGTTCGGTAATTTGGTAATTTAACACTCGAGTTTATTGTCGAGTTTTTCTAAAAATGTTAAATTCTTCTTTTAAGGTTCTGAGGTCATAGTGCGCGACGACACGAGTTTTCTGATGTTCTCGGATTATTTTTAGAAGCTTCGGGTTATTTTCGTTGATTTATCAAAAAATCTAAGTCGTTAATCTTTAATCATCGATCACCTGTTGTCCATTTTATTTTATTGTTGTTGTTCTTAAATAGGGGAAGACTGGTCAGACCCAGTCAAAGAACCCAAGTCGGGTTTCACCGAGCCCAACCGAGTCTCTCTCTCTCTCTCGTCTCCGTCGCCTCCACGCCGGAGCGCTGCCGCCCGGTCACCCCTGGCGACAAGACCACCGCCGTTCTCTTCCTCTCCTTCTCTTCTTTCTAGCCTAGCCTTTAAAACTCGTTTGAAACCCAATTCCAGAGTGGAGCGGTGAAGAAGAGCACAGCTGTGTTCACCGTTTTCTGGCGAGCTTCAACGGCGATGGTGACAACGAATGGTAGGGTTCTTCTCCTTCTTCCTCCTTCTCCAATTTCATGCTTTCAATCGTTCAAATCGTGCCCTAATTCGAAATCCCCCTTTCTCTGTGTTTTTCTGGGTTTCGGGTTATCTCCTCCGTCGACGTGTTCTTGATCTTCCGGTGAGCTTCTTGGGCTCCGATGAGTCCTGCGAACCTCGGGTGGAACTCAGACGCCTCTTGTTGGAGTTTTGGAGCTGCACCGATCGGGGTTCAAAGAGGAGGCTTAAGAGTTCTGCTGGGGTTGAGCTTCGGCAAGGAGGAGTTTTTGGAGCAGCTGAGATGATTTGGGATCGAGGTAGAAGCTTAGGGTACTGCTACTGTTGTATTGAAGGCGTGTGTGAGCTTGGTTGGTGCCTTGTGTGTGTGTTGCAGCTGCGGTTTGGGCTGGCAGTGATCACAATTCCGGTGAGTGTTTATGGCAAGGTGAGGAATCCCCCTGTTTATGCTTATCTTGGCATGGAGATGCCACTGTTTTTGTATTTGGTTTGATTGGTGACTAATCTTGGCTCTTTTGTTGCAAGTTTGTCGAGAACTTGGTGTTCTGGAATTTACGGGGAGGTTATGGCCGTTTTCTGGCGAGTGGCTGGAATCCAGCTAATATTCCGGCCAGTCGCTGGAATCCGGCGAAGGAGCAGCAGCAGTTCCGGCAGAATCTGTGAAGGTAGCTTGTCGACTTTCCTTTTCGTTTAGGTGGTAGTTTACGGTTTAGGAAAAACTACCATATTAGAAAGTCTCTTTTTTTGGAAACTTTCCCTTTATGGAAACTTCCATTCTTGGAAACCCTTTAGGGTGCCTTTAGTAAATTTTGGTGTGAAGTTTGGTAGAAAAGAAATGTTGGAACTGTTGGTTATGGTTATTGGCATGCAGGAGCATAGGGGACCATAAAATAATTTTGGTAATATGAATACTATCCATAGTAACCCTAGAATCTAGACCAAATTGCTATGTGGTGAATTTGGAAGTAAATTTCTTAGTGTGCTAAAGGCATGGAGATGGTTTGTGACGTCGATTTCAGGTTAAGGTTTGGTTTGGAACAAAATAAGTTTTAGATGCGAAGTTAGTAGAAATTGAGTCTTAATATCTATTGGTCAACCGTGGGTCAAACTTGGTCAATCCTTGTCAACCTAGAAAACCTAGTCAAAATGGGAAGAAGTCGAATCGTTAATAATATTTATGGAGTTCGGTCTGACCAATCTGTTCTTCTATTTATCATCAGACATGGGTTTTGGCTAGAGAGTGTGAATAGTTGGAGGCAGTGTTCGAGGAGTATTTCGAGCATTGGAAGGCTTAGGCCTAATACCGTGAGTGGACTTTTGTTTTAAATAATATACATGCATTAGATATTGAGCAAATTCTTTTGTTGAAGCTTTTGACGATTTTATTTATTTTAAAGAGTTACCGAAAATGAGATTTTTCGGTAAATTATAAATTTATTTATGAGGAGAATATGTATATAAATGCTAGCTAGCCATATGTGTCTGTCCACCTTAATGGCGTAGTATATTACCGCATTATGGTGTGACGTGAGCGTTAGACGCAAGCGTAGTAGCCTTATATGAGTGTTTAATTCATATAGGGAGTATGGGAACATATTTATACACCCGTCTGTCCACCTTAATGGAGTAGTGTATCACCGCATTAAGGCGTGACGTGAGCGTTAGACGCGAGCGTAGTAGCACTATATAAATTATTTTAAATCTATAAAATAATTATATAGGGAGTATGAACGTGTGTAAATACATACATATATTTGTATATATTTTTGAGTTGAAGAGACTCAATATTTTTGAGATAAAAGATTTATCGCTTGAGGCATGCATTTGATTTCTTTGAAAAATAAATTGAGAAAACATAATTATTGTTAATTATTTTCTTTTGTTTATTCTTTTATTATTGTCCACTCACTCTAATGTTTTTGAATGTTTTCTCCTGGGCCCTTTGGTTTAAAATGCCCAGTTTGCAGGTTAGTATAGTTGAGGTCGAGCGTACATGGAGATGAGACATAGTCAATAGTATAGCTTCCGCTCATTTTTATGTTTCTGTCTCTTTTTCTTCACTATTAGAATTGTTCTGAAGCTATGAGTGGTTGGTTGTGGGATTATATTTAGTCTAATAGTTAAATTGGGAGATGTTGTGATTTGTGGGGAGCACGAAGGCTTCAGGAGTTTAAAAGGTTGGAGTTGGAATTTTTAGAAGTGTTTGCAGGTGTTTTATTTAGGAAGGGTTGTCCAGTTTCAAGGGAAGTTATGCCGAGTTGTCGGTAAATTTTCCTTGGAGGTGGACCCCGTAGGATTTAATTCGGGTTTCAGGGTGAAATTTGGGGTGGGTCCTGACACTCCGAGTCTTTATCACATATGGGGACGGTTCGAGTTCCACTTCTTTATGAGTTACGAGCTACAAGAGTGGATTTATCGGTGGATGAAGTTGGTGCCTTGGTAGCTAGTTTTCATGTGAGACTAGTTTTGGTTGATAGAGTGCAGGAGGCACAGCATAATGACCATTCCATTGTCCAGTTGATAGAAAGAACATTGAGTGGAACCATTGTTGATTTTTCAGTTAGAAGAGATGAAACTTTATTGTTAAAAAATAGACTTTGTGTTCCAAAGAGGAATGAAGAGTTAAAGAAGGAGATAATGGAGGAAGCTCATAGTTCTGCATATGCTGCACATCCGAGTAGTACAAAAATGTATCGGACTTTGAAGGATTATTATTGGTGGCCAAACATGAAGAGGGAAATTGCAGCTTTTGTGTGTAGGTGTTTGATTTGTTAACAGGTGAAAGCTGAAAGGCAGAAACCTTCTAGGTTGCTTGAGTCGCTGTCTATTCCAGTGTGGAAGTGGGACCACATCTGATACACCCCGAATATAGTATTACTTTTTATGCTGTGGTTTATTATTTAATGGTGGAAAATCAATTTGGGAGTTGTGTTGCTATTTTTGGTTAGAGGTGGTTTGGTTGAGTTTATAAACCAAGGGTAGCTAAAATAATACCAGTTCCATATTTGAGCTAGTGTTTTAAGTGGGAAACTTTATATTTTTCGGTGAAGGAGAAACAAAACAGAAACCCACCCCTCTCTTTCTCTCTCCCCGAGCCCGACCTCGAGTCTAACCCGTCCGACTTCTCTCCGACGGATCGCCGCCATCCGACGACGCCTGGCCACCGCACCGGTCTTGTTCGACAGCTGGGACGCCGCTCGTCCAGCCTAGGGTGGTTATCGGCTCAAGATCGCTGGCGTGGAGGCGCGGAGACGCCACTGCTGTCGCGTGTTTTGCCCTAGCCGGAACCCCCTTTTTCCGGCCACCGATTCCAGTGATTCTTGAGGGGTTTTGTAGCTCTTTGATTGGCCATTCAACCATCCAAAAGTGGTAGGACGACTCGAAGTATAGTACAAATCAGAACCTAGTGTGTTCTTGAACTTTGGAGGTATTTTCCGGCCAAACCTTTAATTTGTGAGTTTTGTGTTAGTCATAATTGTTGTCGAGCTTGTTAAGAGGAAGAGATTGGTGTATGCCTTGTTAATTTTGGTTGAAGTTGTTATGGTGGTGGTGGTTGACCGCCACTGCCGGCGGTTGACCGCCACTGCCGGTGGCTGCTGCCGATTTTGGTGGTGGTTTTGAGGAATGTTTGATGATTTCTAGGAGGGATTAATGTTGGTTTAGTATAGGTGATTATTGGTGATGGTTGCTCGGAACTAGGAATATGGTGTTGGAATTAGTTTTGGGAGGAGAGGATTTGAGGAGGCTCATTAGTTTGGTTCATTATATTTTTACACTAGAGCTCCTTGTCGGATTGTAGGGAGTTGGTGGTAAAAGAGAGCTATAAGTAGATTTTGGGAAGTTTGGGCGAGTAAGAATAATGCTAGAATGTTTTTTTTCTTTGTAATTGATAAATGTGTGATTTAGTGTCGGGCCTTAAATCTCATTTTGTACAGGACGAGAGGAGACACCATGTGAGGAGGGTTCTGACCGACGTCAGGCTTAGCCGCCTATATAGTGAGTGGACATTTTGGTTTTTATTAAAATGCATGCATGATTTTATAAGTGGTTCATTATATATATTTTTCCAAGCTCTAGTTATATTTTCAGCTTTTGGATTTGGTTATGAATTTGTTGGAGATTGACATATTGGTCATAATTTCATTATTGAACTTATGGATTTGAGCTTGGGTAAAAGTTTTGGTATGTAATGTAATATCCCACATCGGCCAAACGGAGAGGGGTTATATGCTGTATATGTACATGCCCACCTCCAATCTAACACGAGGCCTTTTGGTGGCTCAGCGGCTTCGGAGGGGATGGGTACTCCGAGGTTAAGCATGTTGATGCTAGAGCAATCCCAGGATGGGTGACCTACTGGGAAGCTGCTCCTGAGCTGCCGGAAACAAAACCGTGAGGGCCGGTGGGCCCAAAGCGGACAATATCGTGTTACGGCGGAGCGGGTCCTGGGATGTGACAAATAAGTCCACTCACCAAGAATCCGCTCCGCCGTAACACGATATTGTCCGCTTTGGGCCCACCGGCCCTCACGGTTTTGTTTCCGGCAGCTCAGGAGCAGCTTCCCAGTAGGTCACCCATCCTGGGATTGCTCTAGCATCAACATGCTTAACCTCGGAGTACCTATCCCCTCCGAAGCCGCTGAGCCACCAAAAGGCCTCGTGTTAGATTGGAGGTGGGCATGTACATATACAGCACATAACCCCTCTCCGTTTGGCCGATGTGGGATATTACGTCAAAGCCCGTGTATTTCTCTCTCTCTCCTCCCGGTTTTTCTCCCGCACCCTCCTCCCTCCTCCCTGCCGATTTTCCGACCGCCGCCGTCCGGCCGCCCCAGACCGGCGCACCGGTCCAAAACGATCGGTCTCCAACCCAGCTACGATTCTAGACCTGTGGCAGCCTCCCTAGCGCCGCCGTGAAGGAGGAATCGACGCCGAAAGCTCCGACTGCCGGAAACTTCTTTTCGCCGGAACTCCTTCCTCCGGCCGCCATATCCGGCGAGCCTTGGCTCAAAAGGAAGCCCTCCTTCTGTGCTTCAATCCCTCCAAAGGGCTCCTTCCATCTCGAGCTAGGTAAGGAGAAATCGGTATTTGAAATTCTAGGGCTTATTATGTGTTTGTGTTCGATTGATGTGTTTAGGCTTAGAATTGGAGTTTGTGGTAGTTAGGAATGTTGTAGAGGAGGTTGAGAGGAAGGTGCTGTCAAATTTTGGTGGCATTTGCAGGTCGCCGGAGCTGGTCGCCGGCCGCCGGCGCCGCCGCCGAGAAAATGTTTTTGGTGGAGAAAATTTTGAGGAGTTTATTGGAATGAGTTTTAGAATTTTTGGAGGAGTTTTGGATAGGTTTTGGAATTTGTTAAGTTTGGTATTTTTGGCGGATTAATAAGTTAAAATCCGGCCATTGGATTATTCTGGATGATTAGAACGTTGGAAGGTGATTTTGAAGATGTCGGTAATTTACGGAGAATTGTGGTTGGCAGTGAAGTTAGGTTTTAGGACGATAGGCATGGTTGAGCGCGGGAAGCTCTTATTTAATTATACCTATTTTCTTTGAACGTTGGGATTTTATTTGAGGAATTATTTATGTATTGGAACAGGACACGAGGAGGCTCGAGCAGAGGAGACCTCCGGCCGACGTCAGGCTTAGGCCTAAGTTGTGAGTGGACTTTGTTTTTTAAATAATGTTTTATTTTTGAATATTGTCCTTTGTTGGGTTTTATCCTGAGTTGAGGATTTCAGTGATTTTAGTCACTTTATTTAACGTTTGTGAATATAGTATGTATATGAGAGAAAGCTAGCTAGCAATACGTACTCCCCTCATAATGAGGAAAAATGTCATTATGAGGTGACGTGAGCGTTAGACGCCAGCGTCTAGCCCTGTACGACATTCTACTTTCCGAGTTCATTCTATGTTTTTAGATTCATTCATAGAATTCGTACAGGGAGTATACACGTATAAATACCACCCGGTCCCACCCCCATACTGAGGATAAATGCCACTATGGGGTGACGTGCGCGTTAGACGCGAGCGTCCTAGCCTGGTATGACAGATACCTTCAAGCTTATTCATAGATAGCATACATGGAGTAGACGGGTGTGAATACATACTGATATAAATATATAATTTAGCCTGAGAGGCTGTATTGTTTAATATTTGGGGACTAGCCAGAACTAGTCGAGTCCTTGAAAGTGTTTCTTGGGGAAAATATTTATTGTTGTCCAGATTATTTTGTTCACTCACCCTGACGTGTTTAAATATTTTTCTCCTGGGCTTTTCCTTTGTTTTAATCGCCCAGTCTGCAGAGTTCGAGAGGGGTCTAGGAGGAGGCGCCGAGGCATAGTCACCCACATTTCCACTACTGTTCGCCAGTAGGTCATCTGTTTAACCCACTAGGATTTTCTTCAGCTTCCGTTGTCTTTCTTGTAGTAGCTCTGAATATTTTTCGGAAAAACAATTGTGTATTATTTTATTCAGTTATTTGGATTAAAGTGAAGTTTAATATTTTGGGTTAAGAGGGTGTTCTATATTTTTTCCGGGTTAGGGTTGTCCATTTTCAAGGGAGGTTTGCTGAGTCCTTCGGTAAATTTTCCTTGGAGGTGGTCCCCGCAGGACTTACCTCGGGTTTCAGGGTGAAATTCGGGGTGGGTCTTGACATGTAAGCTATATCAATCCTAATGATTCAAGAATTTGAGATTCCTCTAGATTTCTTTGAAATATGTTGACTTTTGGCGTTGTTCATTCTCTTAAGCATTATAACGTGTGAGACATGTTATTAAATTTAATTTATTTCTTTCTCTTGGAATTTTCCGAGTACGGTTGGGAATCGTACTTAAGCTTTTAATATGAGTTTCGGGGAAACTCACATGAATTTATATTTTCCTTTCTTATGCCATATTTGTTGGATTATATGATGTCAATGCTAGCATGTCGTTCCACCTTTCGAGGTGATGTGACTTCCACGTTTCAAATGGAGTCACGCAAGCCCTTTCCATCCTAGTGGTGATGTGATGTTGCCGGCGGCATCACGCAAGCCATGTGCCCTATCCGTCAACTCGACATGAAGGTACAGGGAGTATGGGAGTACTTTGCCTGAGAGGCAACTGAGTCTAGGAGACTCACTTATATGGCCATATAGGTTCCTTTATTTGAGTTGTTAATTTGACTAGCGGGGTTAGTCCATTATTTTGGGAGCTTCCTACATGAGAGTTGTATATTTCTTTTCCTATTGTGATTTTGTGAGGAGCTTACAATAATTGCATGCATGGAAATTTTATTTAATTTTCATATAAATGGAAAAGCATATCACATTAGATTTCGTATTGGTTTGTTCTTGAATACTTATTAATTGGTTTATTTTTCGTCCACTCACGCTAACGTTTCAAATGCTTTTCCCTGTGCTCTTTGTTTTCAAATGCCCAGATTACAGAGTTCCTGTTCGGTTCCACTAGAAGTTGGGGCATAGTATCTTCCGCTGCACCTTGTGATCGTAGGTTACCTATTAACCTATGTGTAGCTATTTGATTTTTCTTCTTTAGTGCTCTGAGGACCATGGGATTATGTAAATTAAGTTGAAGTGGTTTTTAAGGATTATGACCGAATAGAGAGAGTGATCTCTGGATGTTCATTTCCTGTTTATGTAATGTAGTTGAATATTGGTTTGGATTGCTTTTAGGTTGTTGTGATTGATTGTTATAGTTGAAGTGTGTCTTAGTTTTATTACAGGTTGGGTTGTCCATCTTTAGAGGAGGTTATGCCGAAATTTCGGTATAATCTCTTTCAGAGTGGATCCCACAAGACTTGCCTGTTTTTCCTATGTGTTTTGGGGTGGGTCTTGTCAACAAGGATTGCTTTATGGCTGATGCTAAGTGGTCTAGAGAGGGAATTCAGAATGCTGTGAATAGGGACTTTGGAATGGAGATTGGGTACCAGCTTTGTTATAGAGCTACGAATAAGGCAATTAAGAAGGCACAAGGGACCATTGAAGATCAGTATAACCTTCTAGAGGCATATGCTCATGAATTGAAAAGGAGAAATCCAAATTCAAGTGTATGGATTTATACTGAGCTTGAAGGGGAGATCACTAGATTCAAGAGAATCTACATTTGTTTAGCACCACTGAGAGAGGGATGGATAGCAGGGTGCAGACCCATCATTGGCTTGGATGGATGTCATTTGAAGGGTTTCCATAAAGGTCAGTTGCTTTCAGTAGTTGGGATTGATGGTAACAATGGCATGTACCCCATTGCATGGGCCATTGTTGAAGGGGAAATAGGAGCTACATGGAATTGGTTTCTGACTTTTTTAAGAGAAGACCTGCAACTGTGGAATTCACACCATTATGTCTTCATTAGTGACAAACAAAAAGGTCTGGAAGAAGTCATCAAGGATTTGTTTCCTAATGTAGAGCATAGGCATTGCGTTCGACATTTGCATAACAATTTCAAAGGTGATGGTCACACTGGACTGGAGTTGAAGCAAAGGCTGTGGGCAGTGGCAAGAGCAACAACAATGAATGAAAACACCAAAACAATGGGAGAAATGGCGGCAGCCTCAGGGAGTGCTTATGATTGGTGTATGGATAGACCGGCAAAGCATTGGTCAAGGTCTCACTTTGGATGGATGTTGAAATGTGATATTCTTCTCAACAATCATAGTGAGTCCTTCAACAAGACTTTATTGGAAGCAAGGAAGAAGCCAATCATACCATGTGTGGATGATATCCGAATTGCTTGCATGGTAAGATTAGCTAATAGAAGGAACTCTGCTGTAAGAGGGAGGTACAAGGTAGGTCCACCCATTGAGAAACTGTCACGCCCCAATTTTCGAATGGAAATTTTCAAAAATTTTGGCATGGTCTAACTTAAAATATTGACTTCCCAACCTGTTCCAACAACAACAACAACAACAATAAACTCAAAACAGAATAGAAATTTTCACAAGATCTATCACTGAATTAAGATTACACTTTCTTGTTTATATAAAGTGCAAAATAAGGACATGAGAACAATCTTATGACTTAAAACTATCTAAACAAAACTACAACTATACAGAGTCTGCTAAAAGAAAGGAGAACCCTATCACTATGCCTCCTTCTCACCCCTGCCGATCCTCACCTGCAGGTCTAACCCCTACACCAAGAATGATGCACTGGGATTGTAGAAAAACAAACCCGGTAAGCTAAAAAGCCCGTATGAGTAAACTCAAAAGTAAACTCCACATTTAACACATCCAACAATTTAACACATCCAACATACCCCAAAATAAATTTGATCAATAAATAAAAACCACACATTAACAAGAAATGCACCCATGAGTCCCAGGTATTTAGTGAATACCCCCCATGACCTACAACAACAACATGTGTACCCATGGGTCCCAGATACCATCAAGTATCTCCCATGACCTACACCGACAGACGGACTAGAGCTCTAATTCCTAACCGTAACCAATCACCCGGCCAAAGGCTTGGAACCCGGTTTGGCTGTCCAATACCAATAAAATAAAAATAATAAATAGTATCATAACCGTAACCAATCACCTATTTAAAGGCTTGGAACCCGGTTAGGCTATTTATTCAACAGTCATCATATCACAACATCATTAGCAACATCACAAGATTTACATCATAAAATTATATCCTTCACAAGGATATAATTATATGAACAATAAGAATTATTCCAATAACATAACTTCTCACAATTTAATAAAATTATGATCATAAGAGCCTTAGAGTAACACATAATAAAAACTTGTTTTACCTTACCTATGAGCCGTTGACGATCAAGCTCATATATTTTAAAACCAATATTAGCAAAATATTAAATCACATCCTAAACATTATCCTCAAATAACCATAATAAATCTTGGTTCAAAAGTGAACCTTAGTGAGGTTTACTTACATAAAATACTCCTGCTGCGTTCTTCCGCAACACAAGAGTCAAGAAACCCAACAACTCACAAATCACCTAAACATAAACAAATCAAAACCCTTAGTAAAAACACCACAAGGATTTAAAATACTCTTGACTTAAAGGTTGCCCCAAAGAAGGGCAATCCTTCCTCCAAGACCTCCCAAGGTCATCGGACTCTCAACAACAAAACTACCACTCTCCAAGATCCAAAATTTCCAAGTTTTCCGACCTATCAAACACCTAGAAACCACTTAGCACCTACAATGCAAAACCAAAACAAAACTCAATCTTCACACACCAACAACACACTAACAACACCCTAGAAACTACAAGGGCTAACTAACACAGTAGTCAAGGTCTCTACCCTGCCCGGACGTGCTCCCACGTGCCGCCACAGGCGGCGGCGTGTGAGCCTCAAACGTCACCACCAACCTCAAAATCTACCTAAACTCCCAACAACAACCTTAAAGAGTACAGTGAAAGGAACACTTTTTATACCTGAGGCTAAGCTTGGTTCAGCCTTGAACCGCTCCCGACAGCCACCGCAAACTCTGTCCCCTAATCTGCAAGCTAGCACTCCAATATCTCAAACTTGGATCCCAAGGGGAGCAAAACAACTCTAGAGGAAGGGAGAGGACGAGACTCACCCAACTTTGGCCTAAACAAGCCGTCGGAACTAAGAAAATTCTGGCAAGAAACACCACGTCTCCTCCGCCTGGGGGCGGCGTCTAGGCAGCGAGGCGGCGGGTGGCACTGCCCTAGGAAAGAAGAGAAGGTCCGTGTGCACCGAACAAGACCGGCGGCGGTCGAAACAACAGCCGAACAGCCGACCTAAGCTCCGGCTAATCGCGTGAAGCTTCTCCGGCCTGGCGGATTATCTCCGGCCTATGACTCCGTAGGAGGAAGAGGGTGGCCGAGCAAGTCGGACTGGACCAACGGCGACCTTCCCGGCGGCGAGATGGTGGGCTTCCGATCGGCAGGAAATCCGGCTTCCGTGAGGCGTCGGGTGCTCGGGAAAGAGAGAGAGAGAGCTGCACGGTTTAGTGAAAAAAAAAGGTTTCCCACTTTAAAAAAAAACCCAACTTTCTATTATACACTTTCCAAACCCGGCAACTAACTTTCTCTGACCACAACTTCTTCATCCGACAACCGTTTCACTCATGCCGCATGTCTACGAACTCGTACTGACGAGCTCTACAACTTTCGTGAAGGAAGTTTTCGAAGATAACAAACAGAAAGTAAAGTCAACTTTTGGTCTTTTAACGTCAAAGCACCTTGAAATAAACTCCTAACTTCCACTTCGTAAAACCAATAAGAATTTCCATAAATTTTCCTTCATTAAAATGAGAATAATACAAGGAAAATGGTATGAAAATCTAGGGTATTATAGAAACTCTTGAAGAAGAATGCAAGTTGGGCAAATCAGTACAGGGCACTTGAATCAAGTGAATGGAGATTTGAAATACAAGGCAGAGGGGTTGCATGCGAGTCTGGAGTGATCTCTCAACACTCGGTACAACTGGATACAATGTCATGCACGTGTAGAAGATGGGATCTATGTGGACTGCCATGTAGCCATGCAATTGCGGCAATTTACTCGAAAGGGTGGTCTCCAGATGATTATGTGGCTGAATGGTATACCTATAAGAAATACACGCAGGCTTATCAATTGATGTTGCATCCAATTGCTGGTGTCTCTGAATGGGAGCCTATTGAGAGAAAGATTGCTCCTCCATTATATAGAAGGCAACCTGGGAGGCCTAAGAAAAACAGGACCAAAGGACTAGGTAATTTACATTAGCTTGGATGACAATTTTTTTTTTCTAAATCAAGATGATTTATTCACTAATGCATTACACCTACACTAGGTGAAACAACACCACCTCCTGGAACTGAAAAGTTGCCAAGGAGTTTTTATTCTCATGTTTCATGTGGAACCTGTAACCAGAGAGGACACAATGCTAAGAGTTGTGCAAGAAGGAACCAGGTAATAAGATTACTTACTGATGCAATTTGTGCATAATGATTTGAGTTCTCTTACAAGGTTATTCACCCTAGTATTCTGCTATGGGATAACTTCTGCTAATTATGGAGTTGCAAGTTGTTAATGAAAATGTTGGGATGGAACAAGAAAATGTTCAAGAACAAGTGCCTCAACAAAACCCTGTTCAAGCCGAAGCACCAAATGAAGGACCCCAGGAATATGAAGCACCACTGCCCCATGAAGAATCAAACTTTCAAGATGCATATCCTAGGTACTCTCAGACATCATCGATGCCAAACTTGGACAATCACATCATTAATGAGAATGAGAATGTGAACCTCAATGTCTATGTGAACCTCAATGTCAATATTAATACCACCCAAGAATCTTGAGCTCACAATGTGGTGCAACCAAATTCACAGGTACCTTATAGTTTGTTAAAGCCCATTTGTTGTATTTTGTTTGGGACTTTGTATATTTGGATGCTAATGTCTCATTATTTTGTCTATGTATTATTGAAATGTCATAGGGAGGCTCAGAAGGACTTGCAAGGGGGTTTAAGCCTAGACAGTCACCTAGGCTTGCTGCAAAATCTGGCACAAGCACTCAGAATGTTTGACAGCCAAAGGAGCCATGAAGACCTGTAGTACTAATTAGAAATTCATAGGTGTAGAACTTGTCTTTTAGTGGTATGTAAACTAACTATTATGGTGGCATCTGTTTGCTTCTTTTGAACTTAGCAAATGCCATGCTTTTGATGAAGCTTTTGTGTAACTGCTAGTTGTTTTTGATTTTGAACAATGTCAAATGCAAATTAATGAGATAAGATGTTTCCAGCTTTTTTATTTTGAAATGGGTTCCCAGCTTTTTTAGTTTGAAAATGGTTCTCAGCTTTCTAATTTGGTTTGTTTCTCATATTTTGTGTTGGTTTTTCCTTCTATATATATGGTCACAAAATGGTTGCTTTAAGTTATTATTGCTTAATGTAGTTGAATAGTATTTTGGTGGGGTAATATTATGTTTTTGGAGGCAAAGTGAGTTGGAATTTTGAGTGATTTCACTATTTGGAGGGAAAATTTGGGCAAATCAGTACTGTCTAGTACTAGATTGGTGGGAAAGAGAGGGTGACGAAATTGCCCTCAAAAGTTTGACGGAAACCACATGAGGTAACGGAGTAGTTGACGGTTTGTATACAAATTGGGTCGGGTTCCGAAAGCCAGGCACCATTGTGATTGTTCGGTAACATAAATCACCATAATTCTCAGTCGTCCAAAGCTCATGTACCGTTCTTAAGATTTTCCCTTTTATTTATTGTTAGGTTTTAAATGGTTTGGGTTGTGGAACCGGTTTGGAAGCCAAAACCTTATTTTCTCTCTCTTCTTCCCCGACTCTCTCTCCTCTACCCCGAGTTCCTTCCCCCGCCAGCGTTCTCCGCCACTGCCTGCCGCCGTCCGGCCAGCTCTGACCGCCACACCGGTCCCGATCGAAGCTCCATCTCCTACTCTCTCATCCTGGGCCGGTGAGCTAGCTAGTAGCGCCGCCGTGAGAGAGAAATCGCGTCCGAAAGCTCCGACTGCTCCGTGGTATTCCGTCGCCAGAACTCCCTCCTCCGGCCGCCATAGCCGAAGCTGCTTGGCTCAATAGGAAGCTCTCCGCCCATGCTTCAATCCCTCAAAAGGTTTTGTTTACGCCTAAATTAATATTTTACTGGACAGTAAATGTCTATGTGAATATTAATTAAATTCTTGGTCCATGTCATACCGGCGAGCCCAAGTTCTCTAAGTTTACAAGTGATGGCCTGCCAGTGAGACCACGCGAGCTAAACTACACAGTTCGTGCGCGGAATTACTATTTGACACTTCACGTAGGCGAGGCGAGACAGTCCGCGTAGGCGAGGCGAGATTGACACTTCGCGTAGGCGAGGCAAGCATATTACATCAAGGCGAGCTGGCAAACTAGCTCGCGTAGGAGACTTCGTGAAGAAGCCACAGGCGGAGTCCGCGTACACCACACTAATCGTTGAAGACTCTTATAAGTTTTTGATATGCTTTGGGCCAATCTCTGTGGCTCTTAATAATTAAAAAGTCTTCTTTTGGCCCGCGAGATGGTTCGAATCCGCGACCCGCGCAAGATTGGCAAAGTCCTTGTGAGATTAGGGTTTCAGTGTCCGACTTGGATTCTAATTACTTTTCTTCTGCCGCAAGTCGAACTACTATATAAGGGGGCTCGAACCCTAACAGAAAACACACACAAAAACTTATACAACAACTGAGAGACAATCTCTTTACAAAACTGAAACCTAGTTACCCTTCGAGCTACTCGAAAACCCCAACCCTAAGCGCCGCCGCCTAGGTTTTTCCCCTCCGGACTCTACTCCGATTTCTCTCTTACCTCCCTATTGTTGCTCTGCTCGCGTCCTTCTGTGAGTATCGATCGCCTTGTGCTCGTAAATTCCTCCTCTGAGGTGGCACCTGGAAACCCCTTCCGCCTGATCAAGAAGTCAAGCGCATACACACAAACCCTTTCCTCGTCCGCGAGGTGGCACGCTCGCAGCACTCCCCCTTCTCTTTGCTCGCTATTTACCTCTGCTCTGCCCGCGGAGGATCGTGGCCAAAACAGGTTTCACTCCCTCTTGATCTAGGTAAGGAGAATCGGGTGTTAGAAATTCTAAGGTTCCATTTTATGTTTTGGTTCGATTGACCTAGTTAAGCTTGGAATTGGACTTTGTGCTAGTATAGGAAGTTGTAGAGCGTGTTGAGGGGAAGATTGTGTTAAATTTTGGTAGGCATTGGAGGTCGCCAGTGTAGGCTGTCGGCCGCCACTGTTAGGTAGTTTTTTAGGAAATTAAATTTGTTACGTTGAGAGGAGTCTACTGATGTGAAGTTTGGAATTTTTGAAGGAGTTTTGGATAGGTTTGGGATTTTTCAAAGATTGGAGAATTTGGTGGTTAATGGGGGTAGAATCCGGCCGTTGGATTAATATTGTTAAGACCGTAGAAGGTTATATTAAGGTTGTCGGTACTTGTGGTGAAGTTCGGGCCGTATCGATTTAAGAATAGCAAAGTTGGGCAATGATGAGCGTGTTTAAGACTCAGTATAAATTTGTGAGTGGACTTTTGTTTTAAATCGAAAGCATGCAATGCATTATTTTGAGGATCAGTTTATTTCTTCTGCTGGAATATATTATTTTTCTGATAATTGGTAATTTTAATTATTTTGGAGAGTTATCGAAAATGAGATTTTCGGTGGATATGTATATGGATATTTATGAGGATAGTATGTATATAAATGCTAGCTAGCCATACGTGTTTTTCCACCATAATGAGCTAAAATTTCATTATGGTGTGACGTGAGTGTGAGATATGGATATTTATGAGGATAGTATCTATATAAATGCTAGCTAGCCATACGTGTTTTTCCACCATAATGAGGTAAAATTTCATTATGTTGTGACGTGAGCGTGAGACGCAAGCGTTGTAGCCCTATAAGAAAGTAGTAATTCATATAGGGGATATGCACATATATACACCCGTTTTTTCCGCCATAATGAGGTAAAATTTCATTATGGTGTGACATGAGCGTTAAACACAAGCGTGGTAGCGTTGTATGAATTTCTATTTTTCTTATATTTTCATAAGAATTCATACCATGAGTATGACAAGTGTAAATACATATATATATATATATATATATATATATATATATATATATATATATCTTATCCTGAGAGGCTCTTTATTACAAACAAAGTATGGGAGACTAGCGAGGCTAGTCACGTTTTTGTTAATTTTTAAGTTAAAAGCTTTTGAGTTTGTCGCATGCAGCATAACTTCTCTATGAAAATTAAATCGGGAAAGCATAATAATTTTTATTTGTTCATTTTATTAAATTTACTTTTGTCCACTCACTCTAACGTTTTCGAATGTTTTCCCTTGGGCCCTTTGTTTTAAAATGTCCAGTCTGCAGAGTTCGGGTCGGTACTAGTAGGAGGCGAGGCATAGTTACCAACATCACCACCACTTTTCACCAGTAGTTTATCTGATTAACCTATTAGTGTATTTGTGATGGATGTGTTTGAGGGGAGCAGATGGTTCCAGGAGTTGAGGATGGTTGGATTTTGATTCGGAGTGTTTATCTGGATTTTTCAGGTGAGGGTTGTCCATTTTCAAAGGAGGTTACGCTGATTTTTCGGTAAATTTTCCTTAGAGGTGGACCTCGTAAGATTTACCTCGGGTTTCAGGATGAAATTCGGGGTGGGTCTTGATAAAAACAATAAAAATCCCAAATCTCAAACCTTAGAATTCGAAAATCTTCAATCCTCCTTACCTAGATCGAATTGATCAAAATCCTTCTGAGGTTATGCTATACGAGCCACCAGCTTCTAAACCTAGTACTTGGTTCTCGGATTGATGGCCGAAAAATGAAGATTTCGGCGACACAAAAGTAGTAAACGATTAAGAAATTTTCCCAAAATAATTTTCCTACAAAAAATCAACTCTAGGGTCCTTAAGTAGTAAACGGTTACTCAAAACAGTAAAAGATCAAAGTAACACAAAAGTAAATACCTGCAAATTAACTTATGAACCAGGATGTGACAATTCTCCCCTCATAAAAATTTCGTCCTCGAAATTTCAAATCATGCAAAGGGGTAGAGGTTACTTCTTTTCACCTCAGACTCCAATAAACGCTAGGCTAAATTGTTCCATCGACAATACTCTTCCAACATTCTACCACCACAAAGTACACCTTTTCATTTGTGGAAACAATTAACCGAATTCTTTTCCGCTTACATTGGCACGTCATAACTTATCTACCAAACCCGAGGCGTGTGCATATGCTTTAACAAATCTCAAACTCGAGGTCAACTGAAATATTCCGTCAATGTTCCACATGGCACCACTCACATAATACATCTTGCTCCTTAACTTACCTTCCACTAATTGAGTGGCTTGCCCAATTATAGTTACTTATGATACTCAACCCAAGTCACATGGATGACTTTGACTTTCGTCAAGTCAAAATGGTCAATAAATTTCGTAATTCACAATACCATCTTACTTTCGTCACCAACTAATCCAGACAAAACTCGATCGTTCGCATCGAAATTGGACCTTCACCACATATAAGGTTGGCCTCAATCGTTATGCTGATCGGTGAATATCTCCTTTGTCGCCAGATTACGTTAATGTGATCTATGTTACCAAACCCCTACACTGAATATCTCTTGTATCTCAAATCGTATCCATACAACAATGACCTCCCAGGTCCTACACGGATCAAAAGTGGTCCCACCACGATACGATCACGTATGAATACGCATCACAAGAAAATCATTTAACGTGTCCAGTCACAATTTACCCTTTATGCCAATAAATTTCGAGTCCTCGGAGAATCATTTCCCTTAAGGCAATACCATCAATCAATCATAATATTAATTTTTATACAATTCACCCTGCAAATTAATCATTACCAGCCAATATCTGCGATTCTAAAGATTCACGACTTATTACAGTCCTCAGTCACCAAGTAGTTTCATAATTCCAACAACCAATAATACCCGACGGAAAACACATTCCTCATTAACAATTCAACGGTCGCCACCAACAAACGACTTACAAGCACAAGAAGAATATCACCCTAAAAAACGATTAACGTACCCGAAACTGGCACCTCCAAATATGAGGAAAATACAATGACTTGGCATATGACGATACCTTAGAACTTAAGAGTGTCTCCTCGTACGAATCCAGTTCATTCTAACTTGCATGCAGTCAAGTCTTTCGGTTACAGTACCTATTACACGAATAAGAAGAGATGAGTTGTTCACTATTTGCTGCAACAATTCACGTTGCTTTTACCGCAACACAAGTGTCTGCAATTATCACTTTCGCCTTAATAATACTAGTTGGTCGAACGGAGGGAAAATCAAAATAGTGATTCTCACGCAAGTCAACGAAATCCAAGGTTCACCATTGGAAGTTCACTATTTGATAACTTAAATCTCACGTATTATCATGTATAATAGCGATTACGTATCAACTCAAGTCAATGAACAAAAAATTTTAAGTAACGGCCCTGCCATTACGCATAACGTTAAGAAAAATCGTCGCTGAGTTATACTTCTTTCGCATAATTATTCGTTGCTAAAGATGTCAAGGATCACGAAAACCTACTCGCGTTTCCTGAGTAAAACTTTGCCCATGAATTTATCGTTATCGTTAACGAATGTCGAAGTCCCAATAGTAAATCATACAAAATAATAGCTGCCAAAGTACGGAAATTCCCGCACCAACTCTAAAGTCGAATCACCTTAGTTACCAATCAGATAACGGTACTAACAAACAAAATACAAACTCTGAGTGAACCGAATCGAGCATCAGCACAGCTGATGTCGGTTGCGAGTTTGTTGAACAACATTAGATAGTCTGCTCTTGATGCCCCCATATGATGTAAAGTGATTTCCTTATTCCATTTGATTGCTAGATCAGACTAGCTTGATCACGCATGTCCATAATGTTCAAGAAAGATGAGAGCACAATACTGGAGTCCAACACTCAAGTCGCCAAAACTGCTAGATGCCAAAGATAAATACTCTTCGTAGAATGCCGAATTGTACTAATACATACAATAACCAAGACGCCTTTATGAATACGATATGACTGATTAGCAATCCTGTGTTGATCCGCACCCTGCAAGGCCCGACTCTACCACTCATGTCGAAAATTTACGTATGTCAAGAACAAGTTGGTCTTAGAACGCTCCGAGATATCGACGATACTCATCGACCGCCACACTGCTCCAGTAGTTTCCTCAAACAATTTGGGGTCTAAAAATGCGCTCTAGTAACAAATCACACACTCTACATAATCTACATCTCACTCATTCTCTTAAGAATTATCTGCATTAGCTAACAACAATAGCTAAAACGAAGAACAATTATTACAAGATCAACAACTCCAACTACACCGCTCTATCCTTGTGTATCGTCAAACACACACTACTATTCCAAATTTATCCCAACACTCTTCTCTCCTAACAATCACTCATTCGACGTAAAGAACACCCTTATGGATAGCCACGCCACACCTAACTTCCTGACTTTTTCGTTCTAGATATCAACATCACTGGAGATTAGAGTTACCTAGAACTCCCAAAATTTTCAACATGTTTCTTCACTTCTCTCTCTGTAACCGAAATACTCAAAGATCAGAATGAGTTGGTTCGGGGACTAGCGGTACTAAACTTCTATACTACCACTAGGCGTCCAAAGCAAATAACTTTATTTACATGTCTCCACTTGATTTACCAAGTTCAGTCATCTGTCCACAAACATATTGCTTAAAACAAACTAAGTTCAACATCACCACGCAACAGTCTCAGATAACAATTAGAATACCCAATGACATCATGTATTAAATTCTCCATCTGTTACCATAAAGTCAAAGCAACCACAACCATCTCGCATCCTCTTTACCATTGCATTTCAAAGCTTTTTACATTTACAATCCTTCTAAAATAGTCAACGTAAATAGGAGAGTGAATCTCAAATTACAGATACCAAACCTAAATCGACCAACAACAATTTCAGAAACCAAACTTCAATGCATAAACCAAACCTTAACGGCCCCACTTAACGTCACAAGTAACGTCCACAATTAATTAGCTCAAGCAATACCACTCTACTATTTATCTCAAAGCAAGACAACACTTGCTTAACACTCTTATGATATCTCTTATTCCAATACAACTCTTACCTAGAAATTTCCCAATCCTTCATTCACATACATGCCCTCTTTATCTCTAGTACCCACAAAAATGCTCAACTCGCCACTTAAATATAAGCCAACAACTCATTAAATAAGGAATAGAACACTGCAAATACATGTCACTTCCCAACTCGTAACTCAACTCAAAATCTCGCAACCACAATAAAGTACAAATGAAAGGTGCAAATCACTTACCTTTCCATTACTCGAAAAATAACCAAGATACCTTTTAAGGTCGGCGTACGGAGGCATAGTCTTGAAGATGTAGACATTTATGGCACAATACTGTCCATAAATAAAACAAGAACAACTACCTCATATACCTAATAAACACATAGCATCTGATACAGATAATGCTAATGGATCCGCCGCGGTCAGACCATCACTCTATAAACACTAAGTCTCACCAAGTATATGAGGTAGTGATAGGAATCGGAAAACCTAAGCTTTGATACCAACTGTCAGGACCCACCCCGGATTTCATCCTGAAATCTGAAGTAAACGCTGCGGGGTCCACCTCAAGAGAGATTTTACCAAAAATTTCGGCATAACCTCCATTGAAAATGCACAACCCTACCTGATCAAGACCAACCTGCAACACACTTTTAAAATCATATTCCAACCTTGCACTCCTATAGCCTGCCTGCTCTCCAAGTTCATCACATCTCTCAAAAAACATCAAGCCTTGATCAACTAATAGAATCTCAAATGGTCATCAGAGCATATCTATAATGAAAGAAAAACAATGAATAAAGAATAAGAGGAAGCAGCCTCTGACTATGCTTTGACTCCATGTACGCTAGACCTCAAATAAACTTAGCCTGCAAACTGGGCATTTAAAACCAAATGGCCCAGGGGAAAGTAATTTAAAAACGTTAGAGTGAGTGGACAAAAATAAATTAAATAATTTAACAAATACGTAATTTAAATACTTTCTTACGTTTCAACTTAAAAAAAAAATTTAGCTGCACGCAACTTTAATAAACCATATAACTTAAAATCCAGAACCACATAAGAATGAACAAACTAGCCCTGCTGGTTAATCAAATAAAGAAATCTCGTAAGAAGAGATAAACCAGCTCCGCTAGTTAATCAAATACATAACTGAGAAAAATAAAACAAGGGGAAGAGATATCACCATGTAAGAGGAGCCTCCCAGACTTGGGTCGGTGCCTCACAGGCTATAGTAGCGTCCCACGTTAAGCGCTCGACTCACTTATGGTGAAAACCGCTAATAAAGGCTAGCTAGCAATGAATAATAACTTATCGGTGCCTCCCAGGCTATAGTAGCGTTCCACGCTAAGCGCTCGACTCACTTATGGTGAAGACCGCTAATAAAAGCTAGCTAACAATGAATAATAACCGATCGGTGCCTCCCAGGCTATAGTAGCATCCCACACTAAGCGCTCGACTCACCTATGGTGAGGACCGCTAATAAAGGCTAGCTAGTAAAGAATAAGAGTGACCCTAGTATGGTGACTAAAATCATATGAAATCACTTAAATTCATAAAGTTTCCCCAAGATCATGCGAAGGGTACGGTTCCCAACCGTACTTGGAAATTATCATATGAACTTAAAATAAAACTCTATGACGTGTCTCACACGTCAAAATATTATTAAATCCATAATTATAAGCGAGACTTAATCATCAAGTAAAAATTGTAATTAATATCTTAATCCGAAATACTCGCTAAAACATTTTCAAAGTCAAGATCGATATTCCACAAATAAAGGATAAAATTATAATAGAGAACTACCGAAAATCCCATTTTCGAAAATCTTTTATAAATCTCAAAGTCCACAAATAAAACAATCATAAAGAAATCCGGAGTTCATAAAAAATATCCAAACTCAAATACCAAATTAATAAACCGAGCTAAAATCCATAAATCATGACCAACAATTAATCAATGCATCAAACTCAAATAATTTCCAAGATCATTTCATAGGCCGAAGTTATAATCTAAGCTTGGAAAATAAAATGATAAATTATAAAATCTTGCATGCATATTTATTAAAAACCAAAGTGTTCACTCACAAATTTAGGCATAAGCCCGACCATATCCGAATCGCCACTCAAGTGAGGTCTCCTCGTATCCTGGCACAATAACCATGCTTAGGACAAATCTTCAATTTCAGAAAAATGAATACTTAAATATAAACACCAAAACTCTTCCGCTTAACCCACTACCCTTACTAGGGCTAAGCTTACCGGATTCACACCAAACTCCACCACAACCTTAATTCATCGATTCTAACATTCTAGAATTGATACAAAGGAAATCCAACGGTTGGATCTTCTTAAATTACATACCGATAAAACCAACTTTGAAAATTCTCAAACTTCATCCAACTTCAACCCAAAATTCACAAACTTAACATCACTGGACTCCTCCCATCATACTCTACCTAAATAGCTTGAAAAACCACCCAAAAGAGGTGGCGCGGCCAGCCACCCAAATCCGACCACCTCCAATGGCTACCAAATTTTGACACAATCTTCCTCTCAACATTATAAACAACTTCCATAACTAGCCCAAAAATCAATTTCAAGCCTAACTATGGTAATCGAAGCAAAACAATAAAAATCCCAAATCTCAAACCCTAGAATTTGAAAATCTTTAATCCTCCTTACCTAGATCGAATTGATCAAAATACTTCTGAGGTTATGCTACACAAGCCACCAGCTTCTAAACCTAGTACTTGGTTCCCGAATTGATGGCCGAAAAATGAAGATTCCGGCAACATGGCATCACCGTGCAGCCGCGACTTCTCTCCGAGATTCCTCTCACACGGCGACGAGATAGGTCCGGCCACCTACCCAGATTGATGGAGGAGGAGCTAAGCTTCAAATCGATACCCCCCTTTCCGCCTAAGTCGGCCGGATGTCAACCGGAAAGTTGCGGGGAGAGGAGAGAGAGAGAGAGAGAAGGTAAGTTTCTAATTTCTACCTTACCTCAAATGGTAAGTTTCTATTTTTATACCCCCAACCGAAATAGTAACTTTACATTTTACACCATAACTTCCATATACGAACTCTGATTCTAACGTATAGCATGTCCATAGATTCGTATTATCGTCTTCTACGACTTCCTTTAAGAAACTTTCCCAAAATAATTTTCCTACAAAAAGTCAACTCTAGGGTCCTTAAGTAGTAAACGGTTACTCAAAACAGTAAAAGGTCAAAGTAACACAAAAGTAAATACCCGCAAATTAACTTAAGAACCGGGATGTGACACCGACAATGGGTGTGACTCCAATCCGACCGATCATCTTATAGATCAGTCCTCTTGTCGAGTTGTAGAAGCCAAACCCAACATAATCTCGAGAGGAGGTTTTTGACGTCAATCCGGGAGGCAGTATCTTCTTGCTTCTCTTTATATGCCTTTTCAAACTCCAACTCTCAAATTTCAATTCCAGTAAATCCTATCCATAAGATACGACCCACTCTTCAAATCCTGTCACCACTGAGACCAACATCTATCTTGTCATCATTTTGTTATGGATTAAATTCAGTGTGTTACCCTGAACTTTAGGTCATCTTTCACTTGTGTCTCTGAGCTTTTTTTTAATCACGTGTACCCTTATACTCTCAAAATTCATCAAAGCCGGACAAAATTTCAAATCATCTCCGAATATGACATAATCATTCGTTGTGGAGGGGACAAAGAGGGACCACTTTTAAATTCTAACACCCAATGGAGGGCAAAAATGGCAAAAAGTGGTCCCTCTTTGTCCCCTCTACATCAGATGCTTACGTCATGTTCAGAGATGATTTAAAATTTTGTCCGGCTTTAATGAATTTTGAGAGTAAATGGTACATGTGATTAAATAAAAGATCAGGGACACATGTGAAAGATGATCCAAAGTTCAAGGTAACACACTGAATTTAATCATTTTGTTATCTTCTTTCATTTTAGAAACAGAGCTAAGGCTTAGAAGCTCAGAAATATACAAAGATAATAAGATCATATCTTTGAAAGAAATAACATATGATCTCTGATTTTATGTAAATAGAGAGGCAATAAGGGCTATGAAAGTTTTTCATGAGTTGCTTTACTCTGGGAAAGACAAGAGAAAGAGAAGGGAGAACGCAAAAGGCATGAGAGGGAGAGAGGCGAGAAGAAACAATAAAAAATGAATGACTCCTTCCTTCGACACGGTCAAATTTGAAACAAGAAGCCATGTTGTCAATTACACCGTGTAATTGATTATTTCGTTGGAGTGTGCTTTGTGAAGTCATTAATAGACGTTAGACTTCCTTATCAAGTGTAAAGCACGTAGGACATAAGTAAGTCTTTATTAAAAAGTGTAATGAGAAGAATGAAGCATTGAAGGACAAGGCTCGCCTTGTGGCGCCAAGGTTTCTCGCAACGCTCTGGATTGACTACATGGAGACATATTCTCCATACTGAAAATGTAGCTCATAGATGTGGTTACTACATATCTCCATAGGGATCTTGATTGGGAGATATCTATGAAAGTGTCTGATGACCTTACACTATCCAACTCGAGTAACTCTAAACCACGGAGTGCGTTTGCAATTAGAATTGAAACGCTCACTTTATAAAAGTGACTACTTGGTTGGAAAGGGTTACAAAATGATGAACTATTCCCATGCGTACTCATTAAGGAAAAGAGTTTCGGATTTACAATTATAGATATAGAAACATAGTAGGTACTCTTGATGAAGTAAGAGAAATCGCCAGCTATTTGAAATCTGAATTGAGATGAATAATATTAGGAAACTCGGTTAACAACAGGTTTGTGGAATACTAATCCACCAGTTGCATATGTCTAAAAGATTCTCAAGCTATTTACATGGACAAAATGCATACCGTTAGCACTCCCAATGATCGGTCGATGTTTAGATGTAAAGGAAGATCCATTTCGTCCAAAGGAAGATGACGAAGAAGGGTAGAGAAATGAAAACTCTTCTCTAAAGTGCAATAGGCGCAATATTGTACTTAGCCCGATTAACTCGACCGGATATTACATTCTCATTGAACTTGTTCAAGCGCCAACGCAGTGTCATTGGCAGGTATAAAGAATATAACATGATACCTCATACCTAAAGCAACCATTGACTTAGGTTTATCCTATCCCGAAAGAAAGACGAAAGGGAATGCAGACGAAACTATAATCCCCTACTCCAACACCCCAAACGATGCTTTGGTTGGTTTTACTATTGTCAGGTGTCTATAGGTCGCTCCCAAAATGGTTATGTGTTTACCATTGGGAACACGACGATGTCTTGTGAGAAACATCAGTCCCTCCTCAAGATTCAAGTAAATCAAGTAAGTTCTGAGTTGAATAGGACATACTTGTTTCTCAAATCACAACCTAAGGTTATATCTCAAAAGCATATGAGAAACATAAGAATGTGAAGACATTCATAGCTCCCTTGATTGATGTAAGAATCAGGGGGAGTGTAGACTTTAGGGGGAGTCTAACACACACACACACTATCATAGATGCGTTGTGCTCTTTTTTCCTTCGATCAAGGTTTATTTTGTCTCACTGGGTTTTATTAATTGACAAGGTTTTTAGTGAGGCAACACCCTATATACCGTTTTAACTTTGACTTGGTACAACGAAATTATTTTTTACTCACCCAATAATTGAAACTTATGTTTAGATATATTGATTTAATTTGTGTTGTATATAGCCGATAATAGAGCTAGCTATGTTTCACACATTTACACAATTTTATCTATTCTAATAAATTTTAGGATCCTAAGAGCATTTCCAACCCTTGGTCTAAACTCTGTAATAGGTTTGGGTTTTGCAAAATTTCATCTCCAACCGACTCTCCAAGTTGAGCTAAAATATGATTTACCTAAAATGTGTCATATTTTGACTCAACCAAATAGAACCAAACCTATAATTTATGAGTGAGTGTGGGTCTCTTGTCAGATTTTATTAATTATAATAACTATGTGTGATAAAATATGATTAAACAATGATTAATTATTAAAATAGATTTGAGTTTTACTCCATGTGTGATTAAATGATAATATAAAATGATTAAATAGGTTTGGGTTTTGCTTCAATGGGTTGGAGATGCAAAACCTATGCGAATATTATAGGTTTGGGTGACCTAAAATTTGAATATAGGTTTGGGTTTTAGACCACGAAAGTTCTTGTATGCACCAAGGTGCATGTGAACCAACTGTCACTGACCGATCACAATCATTCATTTAATTGAGTCAACTACATGACACTAACACCGATGTTAACACCGTTAAAATTAATTAAGGCAAAATAAATTTCAATCAACATGGTAAAAGTATGTAAGATAGGGTAAATATTTGTGATTACCTTTTTTTATGTGAAGATTTTTTACCTGCATCAGTGCGATGCTTGGCTTTCATTTTTCTTTTTCTTTTTTATACACAATTAAGACTTCTTAGTGAGACTTTTTATCCTTCTTTAGTTATTCTATTCAAAACGCAATTGGGGACGCGTAAAATTTTCTATTAGGATTAGGTGTGATTATCTATTTACTATTTTTATTGTTGTATTTATCATAAATAATTTATTTTAATTAAAATTAACTAATTATCCCAACGCACAACGTACCTAAAGAATAACATACCATGTACTCGTACCGTAACGTTCTACATTCAGGTAGCACTACTTGAACCATCAAGAATCAAGATGAAATAAGAACATTTTGGAGCGATCACCAAATATCAATCTTGTAGCATGTAAGTTCAAACCATCGGTTCGCTTGTGTTTTTGATTGTTTTAGCTAGAACATTTTTTAGTTTTTTTTATTTCTTTAATGAACTTCAAAATAAGTAAGTAAACAAATTACATTTTTAAAAGGAATGAAACAAACTACATGAGTCAAATAAAGTTGAATCAAAATTATCTTTGGATACTATTTTCATTTTGTGGGTTTGAGCTAACTCGATTTTATTCTATATATATATATATATATGTATTAATGAGCTACATTATCAAGATAAAATGTTATATATAATATTAAAACATATGATTCCATTACATGCAATGCTCCACCTTGTATTTTCTTCATTTTAGACTCCTACATTATTTGAATATTTTGGTTATGAGTAATACATGTGATCATGTGGACTGTGACCTAAACGAATATCAAATGGGGACAATTATTTGCATAGTCCATTTTATACTATCTGATTGCATTACGTGAGGAACAAAAGACTTTGAGTCGATCACTCACCTATATATTTGGCATGGTAATATAGATTGTATGAAAGAAGTAGCCATGTCTATCATTGTTTAGGTATGAATTAAGACAGTCAATTGTTCGTCTTTTTTTTTCCTTAAAAGGCTAAAACAATATAAACAACATCCAAATCCTGATTTTCAAAATTTGGTGACTATAAGCTTTGATCGATGGCCGAGCTTCAACTATTATTGTATAGATTTATGACAATTTGAACTTGACTAATTTACCATGTATTTCCCCGTAGTTATCATGCTTATTATGAAAAAGTCGGCCTTGTAGATCGTCATATTCCCCCAAATAAATGTGGCAAATATTTATTTAAGATAATTACATACATGGTTTTTAATTTTCCTTAAAACATAATAATTAAATATATATTAGTTAAGCTAATAATTAAATATATATTAGTTAAGGGTTTTGATGAATACATATAATAGTATTAATGTATACGATTGACCAAGTAAATCAAGATCATTAAAAGAACAGCAACCGCTAAAAATAAATTAATATGCGACATTGGAAAGGTTCGACAAGCTAAATATATTGAAATCGTTTGAGAACTAGTTTACAATCTCGGCAAGTCAATTAAAGTTCGTGGGTATTTTTGTAGAATTTTTTAGATACTCAACCAATTTTTAATGGTTTTTAAAAGTTTCTAAGAAAATGTAATATAGGTGGCGTGATCTGGGCCGTCAGTTCTCTCTTTCTTTGATCTGGACCATTCAAGATTGAACAAGTACACTGGATCACGCCTGAGTTGAATAGGATCACGCCTGAAGATCCGTACACTGGATCACGTGATACAGGAAACCATGTGATCAAGTACACTGGATCACGCCTGAAGATCCGTCTATCTCCAACCCGGATTGTCGACCCGACACGACGACCCGATTGTATCTTCATCGTCTGGTCGTATCACAGCGGCCACTGGCGTCGTTCGCCACGGGCCCCAAGATCTATCTGGTAAGCTTTCTAATCTAGATAAGTCAACTGGCATGTCCTTCCCTTCCTCCACCGGCGCCGTTCGTTCTCTCGTCCTCCACCGGCGTCGTTCGTTCTCTCGTCCTCCATCGGCGCCGTTCGTTCTCTCGTCCTCCGCTTCCTCTCCTCTCTCTCTCCATGTCCACCTCGTCGGCATGTCCTTCCCTTCCTCCTCCGGCATCTCTCTCCTCCTTCTCCGCCTCCGGCTTCCAAACACTTCCCCGTCATCCACGGCCTGCACCTCGAAATCACTCACTCCCCTTCCCTCATCCCTAAGCTCTCGAAAAACCTAGCCTCCCCGAGCTCGCTAGATCTCTCAAAGAGCCGCTTGTCTCCGTCGCCTCAATCGACCGGATTCCACTCTCATGTCAATACAGTAAATTTAAGATACTCTAGGTTTTACTGCATTTTTTTTGTTGTCGAAACTCACTAACCAAACATTTGATATAATTCTGTTAGGTAAGTGAGTGGTTAAGGGCACAAATCCGCTCCGTTTGGACTAATAGTTGGAAATGCCCTAAAATTTATTATGCTAAAAAAAAAATTATTATGCTAAAAAGATAATGATAGGGAGAGAGATAAATGACACACAAGCGTGCAGTGGGCATCAGATTCTGGACATTGCAGTCGCACCGCATTGGTGGCGTAGAATGCATGTTACTGGCCCTCGTTATTGCTCATTGGAATTATATTTTTCTTTAGTCTTACGTAGGCGGCAGCAATATCAAAAAACTAATAGAAGTAAATAAAAACAATAGATAAAAATTAATCAAGAAAAACTAAAAAAGAGACTGATTGATTGACCATGTATTGTCCCATCACAAAGGTCGTGATGATTACCAAAATTTAAAGTCTGACCAATTTTCTGGAAAAAGATCCTAAAACCCTCGCTTCACCCACGCGCCCAACACTTTGAAGAATCATGCTTCATCTGTGTTTATGAGTTGTGTGGACTACACTCTCTTCTCTTCCAAAGTTGAATCTGGAAAGTTCATTATTCTCATACTAGCGTATTGTCTGTCAAAACCCCAGTACTGGAATAATTGCTCTCTCTTATCTATTTTCACCAGAACTGAAGCAACAACTCATACACGTACAGAGGGAAAAGATAAACCCTAGCTACCTCCTAGTCCTAGCTATCCCTAGCAATTGGCTAAGCTCCTAAACAATACAATATTGCAATACAGTCCCATACAACACAAAGCTACACAATAAAGAAATGATGGAAGGAGAAAGATCATGCATTGAAATGGAAAAACTCATCTTGATTCTGGGTTTTTGTAGCCATATATGCAGCTTTATTTGCAAAGCTGTTTTATGTTTTTTTTTTTCAACTCATCTACTACAACTCTACAAGCACCAAAAGATCTCGTTTGGCCAGTCTATTGATCCTATTTCTACATTGGATTTCTCATATGAGTATCAGACGTCAGAACTCTGATGCAAGCTAGGTTATGACTTGTGACTTATGTTGTGGCCTTGAACATTGCAATTAATCTTGATACTCGGGTGATTATGGTAAGATTATCTTGTCAAATATATATAGGGTAGCATTAGGTTTCTTTTGGTAAAAACAAAGTTGAACCAGTCACTACACAATAATACGTCGAGTAAATCAAAGCTGAATTGCCATTACCAGACTTGCTGCTTACTTTCTGGCTAGAGTGGTCGCTTTCTAAATGATTATAATCACCCTTTTTATGAAAGCTTTGCATGTTGTTAATAAAATTCAAAATACCACATTAATAATGCCATGATTAATTTGCATTCAAGATCTTCTGAAACCCTGCAGGAATTTGGTATCAGCAACACTGTATGCATGAGACTATCAGAAAATTCAAACCCCACACAGTAATGCATATGGTCCATAACATATGGACAGGGAATGATGAAGAATCATAAAGGCAAATTGATTGTGAGGATTTGCCCCTTTGGCCTTTGCTATATAGTCAAACAAACCCCTTTGTCCTTTGCATGCTTACTGTTTCTCTCTTACAAACTTACATGCCTTCATTATTGCACAACCAATTCAACCTTATATATTGTTTGCTTCTCACTCGTGTTTTTTATCAAATGTTGGCATGCATTTGAAATCTGAGAAGCTTGAAAAATCTGTGAAACCTTTTATTCTTTCGAATGAATTGAATTGCGTAATCGAGAAGGTAAAAGATACGAGACAGAAGAGAGTCAGAAAGACAGAGAAGGATGGTAAGTCACATTACTACTCATCACACCTCTCTGCAGCTTTCTTCTGCAGTCTACGTACTCACTCCCTCACTCTTCCCCCTTATCTCATATCACTAGTCACTACTACCACACCATGCAATACATATATCTCATATTCCCAATACTCTCTCTCTCTCTCTCTCTCTCTCTCTATATATATATATATATATATATATATATATATAGCAACCCCAATGACCAATCTGATGCTTTTTGACTTGATGTCTAATAGAAACATATTTGGAATATATGTCAGCCCTTTCTGTTTTATTTTAATTTATTTCCTCTTCATTTCTGTTCTCGATCTCTCTGATTTCACTATATATAACCCCCCATCCATTTGTTCTCAAACCATGTCTTCTTAGTTCTTACCCATTTACATCACTTCACAGCGCACCTGATAAGTAGACACTATTCCCTCTTCAACTCAATGCCTCCTCCTGCCTTTACTTTCTCTTCTCCTAATTTGCTGGTCAAAATGGACTTGCTTTCACTTGAGAAGTCACTTCCAACTTCTTGGATCGAATACCACAAATGGAGAATGAAGGAGAAGCCGCAGCAGCAGCTTCAGACTGTGAAAATTGTTATTTGATGGTGCTATCCTAACTGAGCTTTCCAACCTTTTTTTTTTTTTTTGTCTGTTTCTTTCATTTCTCTTGCGTTTTACATTTTCGATTTTCTCCCCACAGTTTCTACTTCTCCTCCTCCATGGTTCCTTCTTCACCAGTGCTCTCACCATTTTCCTTAGCATTTTCATCTCGTCGTCGGTTAAATGTCTCATGATTTCTTCCCGTCTCATTTTCTTGACCTTGCAAGACTTTTCGATCTGTCCACTGTCTCTCTAACCTCCCTCTACACCCTTCTTAACCTTCCTTGTCTATCCCTCTTGAGCTTTATGTACCAAGATATGAACTCCGGCTGCACTTTTATTTATTCAATATTAGGATATGATGCATGCATGTGTATGATCAAGTAATGTAAAAACTGCTGTAATATTGCCTTGAATACTAGGTCAGATTTCTCTCTGCATACGTTTGATTTATGTAATGTATGTACCCTCATGTAGTGTAGTTACGAGCAAAAAGACCAGTAAACGTAGTTCCTGGGAATATTTGTTATAGTGCGTCCCTGGCCTGAGACCAGTAAACATGTTTTGTAACCACCATACTCCGAAATATTCATGTAGGGTGAGTTAAATGTCATTTTGCTAACAAAACAAGGTAAAACATTTCTAGCTTGTAAGCTAGATTCCCAAGTTCAATCAGATGAACTTCAGTTCAGAATATGATACACAAACAGTTTGATTGGCTCAAACTCGGTCAGTGAATGCACTGAAGATTTTTCTTTTTCTTTTTTCTTGGTTCAGATTTCTTTTCAATGAATGTATATTTACAGCCCTTCCAATTATCACCCCAGTAGCAAATGATTGTCAGTCGCACGATAGACAAAAATGAGATGGAAAATCACTTAAAACTCAAGATTCCAGAAGAAAAAAAAATTCAAATAAAAGAAGAATTAAAACAATGTTATTCAACCTCCGCTGCTAGTCATTGCTTGTTGATTGAGTGCACAAAGCCATGACCTTCTGCCCTCAGGCTGAGAAGTTGTTCTTCTGAAGCCTGATCTCAAACATCTACGAGCAGAGCAGGGAATCAAACAAGTAGTAATGTTTGAAACCCCTCCTCCTCCTCCCATGCAGAGGCTGTAGGCGACTTTGATAGATGTGAACTTCTGGAAGCTTTGGGACCGGAAATATCCCAGCGAAGATTTTCGAGAGGAACGAAAACTGGGCTTGCATAATGGGGTGGTTATTGAGGAGGTTGTCTCTGGTTCCTCAAAAGAACAGCTGCAAAATGATAGGGGTAAACTAGTTTTTGCCGGACCCTTCACCATTGGTCTTACTTTTAGAAGCTTAACAAATGAAACTATGCCATTCCGGCATAGAGGACATGCGATTGATCCCAAGGGACCACGAGCTGCAGTGCTGCAGTTTGTAGAACAAAGGTACAAGGCACAACTTGTGCAGAACTCATGATCACAACCTGCACCATGAAATCTGTCATTGTCCTAGGAGACAGATAAATTTATGCATAACAGAACTATATGCCAATAGAACCACAAGAAAAAAAAATATATATTCAAAAGAAACCAAGTGTTACCTAGTGTGCAATTAACTGAGAATTTTCAAAAAACAGGAAATTATCTATGTATAATAACAAGTTTGCTGAACTCAAAGGCTGTTATTAGTTCAGTCTATTTCTGTCTGAAAATCATTCATGTGGTAGCTTCACGTTCTCAGAGGTACTCATCGCTCAAACGTCTTTTGCATTTTCAAGTTACCATGGTGATACTAAACTTTTCTTTGGTTTGACGTACCCAATACATGTAAGTGATGCGACTTCATCTAGATTTCAACTGCAAGGTACACCACCTCAAAACAGAAGCCCTCCAAACTACACCTCAGTTCACCATCAGTATCCTCTATATATAAGAGGCTTCAAAGGAAGTTTTAACAACCAAAATCAAGTACATGAAGATACAAGTGATCTTCATGAATTTGAAGTCATCGTAGAGCCACAGAAAAGGAATGTCCAATTGAAAAAAAATCTAAAGAAAACAACCATTAATTAGCAGCTCTTATTATCCAAACCTTTAGAGGGCCAACTCCTATTGGGAACACAGAAACTGCAATTCATTACTACCTTATGCTGTACAACCTTAACACCTGTCAGAACAATGACCAATCTAATGTATGATATGATCTAGAAGTTCTATTGCCACCAAACATCAATGCCAGCATGCCAAAGAAAACCCTCCGTGAATAGCAGGAGAGAGAGAGCATAACAAAACTTTCCTGTTAAATGGACAAAGGCTTCCTTTTAAGTTATGTGAAGCAATTTACTGTGTTCAGCTATAACAGCACTTTCCAGTTAAATGGACAAAGGTTTCCTTTTAACATAATAAGATTCCTACTGTAGGTGAAGCCATTTACTGTGTTCAGTAGCCTTAACATGGAAACTGACCATTGCACTCAACAAAATATACAGCATTCAGTAAATGCATTTGCCTCTAGCCAGGCTAATGGTATATATTGCCTCTAAGCCAGACTAAATATAGTATTACTGCATCACCAGTACTTATTATGAGCCCTCACAATGCAAGTTTGTATTTCAATGTGCCAAAAGAATGCTGGTTACACTTCATTCATTTTCTCTACACCACTACCCTTTCTCAATTTTACAAGATTTTTTATAAAAGCCTTTCGTTTGCTTCTCTTCTTCTCCACCAGTACACTTCATTCATTTCATTTGGTAAACGGGCATTAAGAATGCTCATTATTCTGATGATCAAATATATATACCTTGGTTATATTTCATCTGTTCAAAAAGCTTAGTAATGAGCAAAATGGCCCTATTGTTCCGATGGAGAGAAGAACAGACCATTAACTTTTCAGGAAATTTCCAAACAAACAATTTCAGCAAAAACCTAAAGCAAGCTTTGAATGCAAAGATTGAGTTGTGACCCCAGAACTAGTCACTTCAACAATCCAAATCTTGTCTAATTGTATACAAATACACATCACGAAGTTTAGACAGAGATAGATATTTGTGACAGTCTTTTAAGAGAAATTTACCTTCTGCAGCCACGGTGCACTGTCTTTCCAAACAGACAACACATGGATCTTCGCATGCAGGTAAAGAATCGTTGTTCCTCCATCCACATTCTCTGAAAATTTCAGCAAGACTAGAGTATAAGGTTGAAGTTTAGAAACCCAAATTAGTTAGCAGTCTTATCACCCAATATGTTATAACACGGTTCAAGAGAAACAGAGCATAGGGAAAAAAAAGCCTCATGCTATAGGAAATAAAACCAAAACAAACGAGTTTATTTGACAGGATAAAGCTTTTTCTGCATTACTAACAAATATAAGTTTTCTGAGCCATACAATTTGTCAGACTTCCTGTGTCAATATATATCACAAAATGAAGTGATGAGAAACATCTTATAAAGAGATATTTTATATTTACAATTAAACCTTATTCACATGGAGTAGAAGCATGAATAAATGACGGGTTCACCAAGAAGACTAAGTTGATCTAAGAGCTCATGTTCTTAGCAAAGCTTTTGGTTTAATAATAATTTCTGCTTAAACTCATATCAGCTAGAACTTGTTGACTGTGGTAGCATATAAACACTTCCACATGATATAGCTTTTGGTTTGTTTGTTTATTTCTTTACCTGATCCCATGATGTGAGACAGTTAGAGTTACAGAATTCTTAATAGAATGAGTAAAGATATTACAAATGGTTCTTCAGTGTAGTATTTAGGCAATAGAGTTAACAAAATTACTTGCCTAGCAATCTTCATAATGCTCATAACGGGAAGGGATAGGTATGGTGAAGGAAGACTTTGAAGTATCTGTGACCGCTCTGAACTAAGGACTTCCTCAAGCCAATCTCTATGCCATGAATGAGCCACCATCAAGGGCGTCCATCTTTGAAGAAATAGCAAAATACAAGAGCCTCAGTTAAGAACTGATAGTGAGTGAACAAAACACAAAACTGAGGCCTAACAAAATTGTTCAAGTATCTCAGTAGAACTAGAGCCACTGTTACAACCTAGTACGTAAGGGTATACAACTAATCTCTTCAGGAACTGCTGACAGAAATTTAAAATAGTACGAAATCATAAAACAACTCATTGTTTCAAGGGAAAGACACAACAGATCATTGAACTGACACCTAAACATTACTGTCGTATGATTAGATTTTTCAAATTGGGCATCTATATAATTGTTCACTTTGTTGAGATTTACAGGATCATATTTGCTTGATCATATAAGAAAAGCAGATGGATGAAGGGCGACAGAAAGATATTGGTGCAACAAAAAGAAACGAAGATTTTGGCCATATGGGGGTTGGAAGATCCAAACTCAGAACCTCCTGAAATGAGGCTCTGATAAATCATATCGGAGAACCAACTAAACACTCATACTAAAGCAAGACAAAATCTATTATAATGTTAGTGAATAGTGATAAAAAAATGTTTTGATTTTTAGATAATTGCTACAGGAACTTATTCTTGAGCTTATTATGAGAAAAGAACAACAGTGTGAATTTAATTCTACCTGGATAAATCAAAAGAAACAAACAAAAGCAACGGAACATGACATCAGGAAAAAAAATATGTTAAGAGGAAAGATGAGAGTATTTTTATCTATTTATTATAACCAAGAATACTTTGAGAATAAACTAATTTCAAAAGGCTTTCAATGTGGCGTTCCAAATTTAAATGGATATCCTCTCAGTGATCCGTCTAAGGCAGAAAATAGTCTCCACTAGACAAATGTATTTAGGGACATGTACCAACACCAACATAGTGGAATCCATTTAAAATAGGTCAAAGTATTATTTAAAGAGCTATGAAAGTTTTCATTACAGTAGATTTTCTAATAAATCAAAACTGGAGTTGGAAAAATACCCGTTTGCATTTTCAGCTTTCAGATTGGCACCTCTGGAAATCAGAATCTGACCAAAGCATCAAACATTAGTAAGAATCATCATGATGTCTGTAAGGATGTAGCATTTTAGAGAATTTATTTAATAAAACTAAGCGCATACTTGACAACACTGGGTATTTCCTCCACATGCAGCATAATGTAGGGCTGTGCTTCCAGCCCCTGCAAATAAAAGTGGTAAGTTATCGGAGATGTAACTGCAAAATCATCAGGGAATGATGGGAGTCTTAAATCTTCCATGATGATAATTAACAACATCATGTGATTATAAGAAAGAAAAAAGTTGAAAAAATGTCTCCATAGATAATTCAGAAATGCATCAATATGATTGTGATCTGTTTCTATAAAGGAAATATATTTAAAGAGTTTGCCAGCAGGCTTAGATCCAAAATTGAATCCATGGTATACTACTCAATGTGCCTGATCTAATTTCAATATTCTAATACAATTCAATTGATTTACCATGGCAAAGTGATAAATTAATGTTAAGCCATACCAGATTTCCAATTATTTGAATCATAATTGAACAATGCCGCTGGAAATAGATGAATTAAGCTTTTTACCTATTAAATCAATTGTAGCTCCATCTTCCACAGTAACTGCACATACAGAAGCCCCCAAATCCAAAAGTAGTTGTACAGTTTCAAGATGACCATTTAGTGCTGCCATATGCAGAGCAGTGATTCCTCCATCAGCAGGCCTATCAATTATCTGACCCAAAACACTGGAAATGGGAAATGAAATTAAATCAATAAAGAGTATTGGAATGTATGTGGAATGTAAAAAATGAAATGGATATTGAATTACTCGTGATCAAACTCTGTAATTGGCTCTTCTTTCTCTAATGCATTCCTTAACATGCTCCAAAAATCCGGAGTGCTGGGAATGTAATCAGCAAGGAGGATTCTGATGCACCGAGTATGACCGTTTAAAGCAGCCAAGTGGAGCGCAGTACCCCCATTCAGATAATCTGCTCTGTGAATCTACATCCAGTTTTCAAGAATGTCAAATTTCTTAACCACATTATCATGAAACGATCATCGGAAAAGTTGCTTATGTGTATACTATCTTACAGTGGCTTTAAACAGAATCAAGGTCAGAACAACCTCCCAATGACCATGTTGGCAAGCTTGCATCAAAGCAGTCTGTACATCAGGATTTAAAGCACAGTATAAATGATTTGACAGATAGCAATTTTTACGAGGTCCAACTGCCATATTAATAAAAAAAAAAAAGTCGTATTGATATGATGTCGAAAGTTTTACATTTCAAATATTACCTGACCACGATAATTCCTGAGATTAATATCAACTCCAGACTCAAGCAAGAGCGTGACTATCTAAGGGACACCAAAAAAACACAATCACATCAAAACCAGATAACCACAGTGTAAAACACAATGAGATCAATCTATGTAACAGACAATTGATAAACATATACCTCATGGTGGCCCTGAGCTGCAGAATAATGGAGTGGCGAATTACGAACACCAAAAGTGGAGTACCTCGCTAGACGAGGATTACATTCCAACAGGGCCTTGGCCTCTTGAAGATCTCCATCTCTTGCAGCTGAAACCAACCGCTCCCCTGATGCTGAGCATCCGAAAGAGTTCCCCATAACGCTTAGAAACTTCATCACCACCCCAAAATTGAGAGAATACTACAACTGAGTACAAAATAAACCAAAAACGCAAGACACCAAATCCTTAATCCACCTTTGCACAGAGATAAAGACTTTGAGAGATGGAAACAGCTATGTTGTATATACATGAAAAGAGGTCGTTGGTTCCTTTTACCAAACCAGAGACAACTACCCCACAGCAGCTTCTGAAAAGGGAGTTGGTTGTAACGGTAAGAATCTCACTGTGTTATTCCCAGAGAGTGAGTGAGACTTGTTCTTCTTCTGCACATAACCTCTGATAGTAAAAGAAGAACAAATCACTCTCAAACTGCCAATAAAAATGTGATTTGGATGTCACTGTTGAACGATTAGTTAAATCATATCTTCCGTGAACTTCAAGAAACACAGAAAAAACACAAAAGAAGCGTCAAAACTCTCTTATCTAACGAAATCCCATTTCGTCACACCCATTGTCCCCAAAAAATCATAACATTTCAAACCCACTTGGGCGCTAGCACTACCAGACATTCCTCCCAGAATCAAAACTTCCAATACAGAGAATACCCAATTCTTCCCCAAAAATCAAATCTTCAATGCCCACATGCGAATTGAATCAATCCCCAGTTTTCAGATATGCCATAAAATGATCAAAATCTTCAAAACCCAGATGGCATATCCCCTTCTTTTGGGGTTTCTTGATCATCTTTTAAAGAAAACAGACCATTGATAGATCATGCTATAATGGGTGTAGGCAAAAGGAAGGAAGGAATGAATGGATTGGAATAAGGTAGGAATTTTTGGCAACAAAAGAGGAAAAGAAAATGTAAAAGGGATTGAAGAGGGTGATTTATGGGCATCGTCTTCCTCAACCTCAACCAATAATAGGACGAGGACGAGGAGGAGGAGAGGCTGCCTCCAAGGAAAGCGTGTCTCCATGATGGGAGATATTATTAGGCAGTCAACTTAGTAGTTGGCTTGTTCTTTTCGCATTTCTGCCTCTCCCTCCATTTTTACTTCCCGGATAAATTTTACTGCAGGTCGGCTGACTAAGCTAATTCACTATACTTTCTATTTTTATTTTTTTCCGTTAGCCAGGACCGTCAGATTCCTTAATATCATCTATATTAATAAATCTCTATTAATAAAGTCATAAGTCTTTTTTGACTTTATCAACGGTTAAATTTTTGAACTACCTATAATGTCTTTAATTGATTAAAACTTTAAAATATGTCTTCTAACAGATGAAAAAAACAAATTAGTAATTGTCACACCCCAATTTTCGAAAGATAATTTTCAAAATTTTTGGCATGATCTAACTTAAAATATAAATATCTCATCTTGTTTCAACAACAATCTCAAACATCTAGAACTCAAAAGCGGAAAGTAAATATCATACAACTCATATCTGAGTTAAATATTACACTTCTTGTTTACATAAACTTGCAACACAAGAACATGAGAACAATCTCATGAGTTTAATATTGTGTACCCAATTAACAAAACTATACAGAATACAGCAAAAACCAAAAAGAACCATGTCACTAAGCCTCCGCTTCAACCCTGCTGATCCTCACCTGCAGGTCTAACCCCTACACCAATAATTGGTGCACCGAGATTGTAAAATAACAAACCCGGTAAGCTAAAAAGCTCGTATGAGTAAACTAAAAAATAACACAACATTTATCATATCCAACATATCACAAGAGAGATTTGATCAATAATTAAAAACCACACATCCAACACATTACCAAAGAAATGTACCCATGAGTCCCAGATATTTAATAAATACCTCTCACGACCTACAACAACAAATTGTGTACCCATGGGTCCCAGATACCATAAAGTATCTCCCATGACCTACACTGACAGACAGACTAGAACTCTATTCCTAACCGTAACCAATCACCCGGCCAAAGGCTTGGAACCCAATTTGACTGTCTAATAAAAATCACAAAATAAAATTTCATCATAATCGTAACCAATCACCCAGTTAAAGGTTTGGAACCCAGTATGACTATTTTGAACAACAATTCACTCTATCACCACATCATCATCAACAACACATGATTCACATTATAAATTATATCTTTCACAAGGATATAATTATATGATCATTATACATTATTTCACAAGAATAACTTATCAAAAATCTATAAAATTATGATCACAAAAACATCAAAAATAACATATGAGGAAAACTGGTTTTAATCTTACCTATGAGCCGTTGGCGATCAAGCTCATATATTTAAAAACAATTAATAGCACATTATTAAATCCAACACCAACATCCAATGACCATAATAAAATTAGATCCAAAAGTGAACCATGGTGAGATTTACTCACCTAGAAATCCTGCTGCAAAACCTCCAACACAACGAAGGCAAGCCAATCACAAAATCACAAATCACCTAAAATCACACAATTAAAAACCTTAGAAACCAAAATACTAAAGGATAACACGATACCCTTAAACTAACCCTTAGCTCCAGGGTGGACAACTTCCCAAAGTCGTTGAACTCAACGAAACAATAGAGCTGCCTCAAATCTTCAAAACCTAAACTCAAACTCAACCAAGCCAAAACAAATAAACCTAAGTCCTAACATGCAAACCTTGCTCAAAACCTAGCCATACTATCTCTCAACAAGCTCACAGCAGCAAGGACTAGCTAACCACAAGAAACTAAGGCCACAACTCAGCTGGACGCACCGTCACAGGCGGCGGCGAGTGAGCCCCACGCGCTTCCCCAAAACTTCCGATTTAGGAGAAACTCACAACATGAAACTTGTAGATTGAAGCATGGTGAACAACTTTAATACTTGAGGTTTTAACTAGTTCGGCTGGAAAACGCCCCGAAACTCCAAAACGAAATCAAAAACCAAACCTGCAAATCCGGCGCCTAAACTCTTTAGGTCACCAAAGAGGTATAAACATCTCTAGAAGAGAGAGGAGAGCAAGACTCACCTAAACTTGACCGGAATCGCCGTCAAAATCGTTGGCTTTCCGGTGGAACAACTGCAGCTCCGCCGCTTCGTGACGGCTTCCAGGCGGCGAGATGGCGAGCGGGACTACTCCAGAAATGGAGAGGACAGCTGTGGGAGTCGAACAGGACCGGTGGCGTCCGGTTTGGTGGCCAGATGAGGGAGAACTCGGCCGGAGAAGGGAGGAGAGCGGAAGGAGGTCGGGAGAGAGGAGAGAGAAGTGAGAGGGTAGGTTTCCAAAAATAACTCTCCCACATTTTTCTACTTATACAGTTTTCAAAACCGGAAACTGACTTCCTCTAACCATAACTTTCTCATACTATCTCCGTTTCAGGCGTGCCACATGTCTACGAACTCGTATTGACAAACTCTACAACTTTCAAGAAGGAAGTTTTCGAAGATAACTTACGAAAAATAAAGTCAACTTTGGGCCTCTTAAAAGTCAAAGTACCTTAAAAATTACTCCTGAAACTTCAACTTCGCACAAACTAAAGAATTTCCATAAATAATCCTTCATTAATTATGGAAATAATACAAGGAAAATAATATGAAAATCTGGGGTATTACAGTAATTGCACATGTTGGAAATTTTTTAAAAAAAAAACAGAAAGAAAGAAGCTTACAATGTGGGAGGTGAGAGAGAAAAGTGGAGAGGGAAGTCAGACTTTAAGCATAACTGTAATAGTAAAAAAAAATAAAAAATTCACACACGCACATAGTGCGGGTCAAGATGCTAGTGTCTTATTAAACGAGTACATCATTAATACCCCGACTAAAAAAACGAGGGCGTGGTTAATATTTCGGAATTATGTGGTATTACATGTTATACATATTGATGATGGTCCTTATATATAAATATGTAAATAAATGACTAAGATTGCGTCGTATGTTTAGACTGTGGTGTATAAATTAGTCTTGATTATGCTCTAGATATAGTCCATTAGATCTAATGACAATTAACGGTTAAGATTCAAGACAACTTATTATTCTTTTAGGATAAAAAAAAATATTTGGAGTATAATCAAGACCATAATTTGGGTTGCCATGGATTCACCCCTTATAGTTTGAAGAAAATGATAATCATTTCATTGAATTCATATCAAGATAACAATTACATATCCACCCGTTACCACTTACGATAGACAAGGCTTCCAATCCTAAAATTACAGTGATATGTAGGATATACTACCTATATTCGAAACCTCAGGCTCACTAATGAAAGTAAGCCTACATCTACGAACAATAACTTTGTTTGTAGGCTGAGAAATTAAAGAAAATAAAATTCCTCCTTCTTGCCCTTGATTTGCCGGGCTCTTAAATACGAAAGCCAGCTTGCATGATTTTGGTCCATGCTTCGGCCCACAACCAAGCATCGTTCTCCTCGGACACCAGTTAGGCCTCAGAATTGATATGGGCACCCTATTGCATTTGAGCCTTCAAAGAAACCTGGGCCCTCCTAGTCTATCTCTTCGATCATGGCCGCCGAAACTTTTGTCTTTGCCGACTTTGCATCATCACCACTCATTAGCGTCTTTGCTGTCGTATTCATCTTGTTCGGACCTCCTTCCACAGTAGGAAGAATAAGAACCTTATCAGCCTGCATCAATATATCCGGCCTTTCAATGGCAAGACATAAACCAATATGGATCAACAATTCCATTGAAAACTTACTTGTTGTAGTATCCCAGATTTTCATATCAATTTCCTTGTATTAATTCTGAAATTAATGAAGGATTATTTTGTGGAAATTCTTATTCGTATGTGAGAAGTTGAAGTTTAAGGAGTCAATTATATTAAGGTGCTTTGTTTTAAAGTGACCAAAAGTTGACTTTCTTACCCGTAAGTTATTTTCGAAAACTTTCTTCATGAAAGTTATAGAGATTGGCGATACGAGTCAAAGGAAGTTAATTTTTTCCGTTTTGGAAAGTGTATAAATAGAACAATGTTTGGGTTATTTTTAGAAACCCTAGAATTCCAGAAAATCAGTTCTCTCTCCTCTCTCCCAAGCTCCCGCACACTCCCACCTTCGCTGGAGCATAACTCGACCGTTCGGCCACCGTTTTGGCCGCCACCAGTCCCGTTCGGTTTGCACGGGTCTTCTCTCCATTCCTATGGCAGCGCTGCTCATCGTCTCACCGCCCTAGTTGTCGCCACGAAGTGGCGGAGCTGTTGCAGTCTAGTCAGAAATTCATCGCTTTCGATGGCGATTTAGGTCAAAGTTTGGTAAGTCTTGCTCTCCTTCTTCCTCTAGAGATGTTTATGTCTCTTTGGTGAACTAAAGATTGAAGTTTGGGGCAAAAATTTGCAGATTTGGGGGTGGAGCTTGTGGTGGTTGTTTGGGGCAGTTCAAGGCGGAATCGAGCTTAATCTCAAGTACAAAAAGTGTTCAGTATGATGTGATCTTCAAGTTTGATGTTTTGAGTTTGCCCAAATTCTGAAGTTTTGGGGTGGCGCGTGGGGCTCACGTCCGGCAGTGTTTGTAGCTTTAGTTTCTATGGTTAGCTAGCTCTTGTTGTTGTGAGCTTGTTATGATGTGGAAATTCTAGGTTTTGAGCAATGATTGCATGCTAGGACTTTATGTTTAATCATAGACTTGTGAGAGGTTTTGAGTTTAGGATTTGAGGATTAGAAGCAGCAGTTTTGGGTCGTTAAATTCGACGACATTGGAAGGTTGTCTTCCTTTGGGCTAAGGTTTAGTTTAAGGGTGCAATGTTCTTTTTGTCACATCCCGACCCTTAATTTTTACCCTCAATATTTACGTTGAATTACCTGAGTTTTTACTGCTTTTGTTAACGGTCTCTTAGTCAAAGGATCTTAGAGATGACTTTTGTAACGCCCCGTACCCAATTTTACCTATTTACTAGGTATTCTACGAGTTACTGAGGAATTTAACCGTGCTCGGTAATCTAATAAGTTAACGCTTAAGTTTATTTTCGAATTTTACTCAAAATGTCAAGTTCTTCTTTTAAGGCCCTGATGTCATAGTACGCGTCGACGCAAGTTTATCGGTGTCTTCAGATTATTTTTTGGAGCTTCGAGTTATTTTCTACGATTTATTAAAGGTTGATAAAAAAAATTAATTTTCTGAAATTAGGATATAACATTTAATCTGGGCCGTTTGATCAAGTAGGGTTTCGATCTTGGCCGTTGGTTTAAGTATTAAAGGAAAAGAGGAGATCGACGCAGAAGATCGACGTCGAAGATGCGCCGATGTTTCTGGCAAATCCTCGAGTTTTCCGGCCACGAGCCAACGAGTAGATAGTAGGTAGTTTCCTCTCTTCCTTCTTCACATTCTGGTTCCTTATTTTCATCGATTTGAGCTCTTAATCGTTATTCCCTAATTCTGTCTATTCGGGTTTTTGTCGAGGTTTTCCGGCAATGTGTGTGTTTGTGGTTTTCGGCATCTTGAGCGGGTGTAGCTCTTAGGCAAAGCCCAGTTGCACCTTGGAGGGTTTTATAAGCAGCGGTCATGGTTCAGGATTTGAGTAGAGGCTCTAGTTTTCAATCGGGGACTCTGGTTGATCTTCAAAATTTGTCTTCAGAAGGAAATCTGGCAAGGAGAAGTTTCAGGGTTTAGGTCTTGAGCGGATTGGAGGTAAGGTTTACAATTTGAACTGCAGTGTTGTCACTGGGTTGTGGTTATTGAATTGAGTTGTAGCTGATTTCGTTGTCCTTGGTGCTATATGTCGATAACTTGGTGATTCGAAGTTTGCGGGGAAGCTATGGCGAAATTTCGGCAAGTTGCCGGAATCAGGTGGAGTAATCGGGCAAGTCGCCGGAATCCGGCAAGAGATTCCGACGAAGATAGTATCCGGCAGTGATTGTAGAGGTAGTTTTCAAGTTCCTCTTTGATTATAGTTGTAGTTCCTAAATAGGAAAGATCGGGTTGTAATCGGAAAACCTACTAAGTTAGGAAACTTTCCATTTTTAGAAACTTTCCATTTATGTAAACCAATTTGGGAGCCCTTAGTAATTTGGGTGATTTTTTCAGATTAATGTGAATCGTATATGTTGGAGTTAACGATTTATTAAGCGACGCCTAAGCGTCTAACGGTTAGTAGGACGGACAGTGAAAAATGACTTGAATCGTTAAGTCAAAGGTTACTTTGGAAAATGTCGAAACATCATTAGTTAGCCAACCCTAAGTCTATTGGTCAAACTTGGTCAATCCTAGTCAACTTAGGAAATCCTAATCAAACTAGGAAGAAGTCGAGTCAATGAATATTTCGAAATCGGATTTGACTGATTTGTTTTACTGGTTATCGTGAAACGTGGGATTGACTCGAGATTGTGTATAGTTGGAGGCAACGCTCGAGGAGTATTCTGAGCATTTAGAAGTTGGGCCTAATACTGTGAGTGGACTTTTGTTTTAAATTAAATGTATGCAGTGCTTTTATATTAAAGGAATGATTTTACTGATTATTAATTTGTGGAATTGGTTTTTCTCTCGTGAGTTATTTTCTGCGAAGTTATTTTCGGAAGTAAATGTTTGTATTTTATTTGTTAACTTCGCTATTTTGAGAATTTCCGAAAATGAGATTTTCGGTGGAGTCGTATATTTATTGCTTCTTTTATAATTGACAATTTTCTTTAATTTGGAGAGTTACTGAAAATAGGATTTTCGGTGGAGAATATATATGTATATTTATGAGGAAAGTATGTATGTAAATGCTAGCTAGCCATACGTGCCTGTCTGCCATAATGGTGTAGCGTTTAGCCGCATTATGGTGTGACGTGAGCGTGAGACGCAATCGTAGTAGCCTTATATGAATGTTTTAATTCATATAGGGGATATGAGCACGTATATACACCCGTCTGTCCACCTTAATGGCGTAGCAAATGACCGCCACCATTATGGTGTGACGTGAGCGTTAGACGTGAGCGTAGTAGCCCTATATGAATTTCTTTTAATCCATAAAATTCATATAGGGAGTATGGACGTGTGTAAATACATACTTATTTTACTAGAGTTTGAGAGGCTCGATATTTTATAACTGAGCTTGAGAGGCTCAGTTAAGAGGTTTGCTATTTACTGCATGCATCGCAATTTTCATGAAGAGATTAAAATGGGAAAGCGTAAAGTTTTATTTATGTATTTGTTTCATTAAACTTTATTTTTATCCACTCACTCTAATGTTTTTCAAATGCTTCTCCCCTGGGCCCTTCGGTTTTAAATGCCCAAATTGCAGGATAACTTAATTGAGATCGGGCGTACATGGAGACGAGGCATAGTCCATTTTATAGCTTCCGCATATTTGTATATTTTTGTTTCTTTCCTTTAATATTAGAATTGCTCTGAACCTATGAATTGTTGGTTATGAGATTATTATTAGATTAGTAAATAAATTGGGAGGTGTTGTGAATTTGGGGAGCACGATGGCTCTAGGAGTTGAGGATGGATGAGTTATTATAGAAGTGTTTATCTGGATTTTTTTTTCAGGTTAGGGTTGTCTATTTCCAAAGGAGGTTATACCGAATTTTCGGTAAATTTTCCTCGGAAGTGGATCTCGCAGGATTTACTACGGGTTTCAGGGTGAAATTCGGGGTAGGTCCGGACAACTTTTATATGACGATTTTACGGGGTTTTTCCTCTAAGGAACGTCGTAAAGGACGAAGAAAATGAAGTGGCAGAAATGAGTTACGGGTGTTTTGTGTTGTAGGTTTTTAAGCTGGTAATAAAAAGGTTAAATTTTAGTTAGTGAAAAGGTTATTTTCTTTTTGATTTTGGGTTGGGTATTAAGGTTTCCAGATCGGGAAACTGGTTGAAGAAAAAGCCCAAACATTCTCTCCCTTCTCTCTCCTCTCCCTCGTGCTCTCTCGACCCCGACAAAGTGTCTGCCACCGATCGTCGCCGTCCAGCCAGCTTCGACTGCCGTGCTGGCCCCAATAGGTCGGTCATCGTCTCCTCTCTCTTCCTGGACCGGTGGAAGCCTCTCTAGCGCCGTCATGAGAGAGAAATCCAATCGGAAAACCCGACTGTGCAGTGGTGGTGTTTTGCCGGAATCTTTCTCCTCCGGCTACCAATCTGAGAGCTCCTTATATGGTTTTGAAGGTCTTCACCCGTGTATCTTTGCCCTAGAAGGAATCAATCCATTTTGCTTTGGGTGAGGAGTATCGGTGAGTTGAAATTCTAGGGTTCAATTTAATGTTTTAGTTCGATTACCCTAGATAAGCTTGAAATTAGACTTTGTGCTAGTTATGGAAATTGTTGTGCGTGTTAAGAGGAAGATTGTGTCAAATTTTGGTGAGCATTGGAGGTCGCCGGAGTTAGGTAACCGGCCGCCGCTGCCTGCAGAGCAGACGGCGGCGCCGCCTCTTTTGGGGAGTTTTACCTGTTATTAAATTTGTTATGTTGAGGGGAGTTTAATGGTGTGAAGTTTATAATTTTTTGAGGCGTTTTCGTTAGGTTTGAGATTTTTCAACGATTGGTGAACTTGGCGGTTAATAGGGTAGAATCTGGCAGTTGGATTAGTATTGTTTGAACCTTAGAAAGTTGTTAAGGCTGCCGATGCTTGTGGTGAAGTTCGGGCCTTATTGAATTAAAAATGTTAACGAGTTGGTTACCTGTTAACCTAACAGTGTATTTTCTTACTTCCTCTAGTTTAGTAGCTCTGATTACCTTGGGAATATTTTATGGTATTTCGGTTGTATGTTAATACTCAGGAATATATTTTAGAAATATTTGGAGGTTGACGTATAATTTATTTTGGGATGTTTAAGTGGGATTTAGAAATGATATTGTGGTGGATATGTTTGTGCGGAGCGGATGGCTCCAGAAGTTGAGGATGGATGATTTATTATAGAAGTGTTCATCTGGATTTTTTAGGTAAGGGTTGTCCATTTTCAAGGAAGGTTATGTCAATTTTTCGGTAAATTTTCCTTGGAGGTGGACCCCGCAGGATTTATTTCGGGTTTTAGTATGAAATTCGGGGCGGGTCCTGACAGTTAGTATCAGAGCATTAGGTTTTCGTTTCCTGTACCCTTGATCACTATCATATTTACCTAAGTAGCACGTAGTGTCTATAGAGTGATGATCTGACTGCGGTGGATTCATTAGCAGTTTATGCTTTGGATGCTATGTGTTGTTTGGTATGTGTGATAGTTGTGTTAGTCTTGTTTATAGACTACTAAATATCTTCTTCCTCAAGTACTATGCCTCCTAGACGCCGACCCTGTGAAGCTAACTCGACCAACGCAGACGGGGGCAATGAAGTCAGAGGATTAATTGACTCTATTGGGAATATGCTGAGAGGTGTTTTAGATAGAGTTCAAAACCCTCGGACTATTAAGAAGAAGGAGGTTGGTGAGGCTGGAGCGATTGAGTTCAAGGGAGCGAAGGGACCCCTTGATGTATATACCTGGGTGGATAAGATAGAGAAAGCTTTTGAGAGTACTAAACTTCCGGAAGATAAGAAGGTAAAGATGGCGGTGACTTTTATTGATGATTCAGCGTATCATTGGTAGACGCTTGCTAGCAGGAATAATTAGGGTGCTCGAGATATGACTTGGGAGCAGTTTAAGACACTCTTCTTAGGGCAGTATTTTAGCCATGCGCACCGTAGCAGGATACAGTCGAATTTTCTGAACTTGAAGAAGAGTGATGCTGAGAGTGTGATAGAGTTCGAGCAGAGGTTCACTACCTTGAGCTACCATGTTCCTTACTTGATTCCTGATGAGAGGACCAGGATTGGGATGTTCATTGGGGCATTCGGTGGTATGTATGCAGATAAGATGACTGGTGTAATGTACCCGACTTTCCTTGATGCAGTTGGTGCAGCTATGGCTATTGAGACCAGGAGAGCATATAGTACTCGGCCCCGAGATTTCAGCGGCCCTAGTCAGGGTCCATCTAAGAAGGGTGCTTCCTCATTCGCTTCTGGATCTTCAGTTGGTAGTGGCTATGGTAGTGGATCGAGCTCTGGTGCTCGGAATAGGGCTAGAGGACGTTTTAGGAGTTCTTTCCGTAGCTAGTTGGGTAGACAGCAGACTGGACAGTTTGGTACTGGGGGCAGCTTCCAGGGTGGAACATCAGGTGGTTAGACTTTTTCTTTTGGGAAGCAGTAGTCTACGGGGGTGCTTTGAGTGTGGTAGTCAGGATCATTTCAGGAGAGATTTTCCCTTGTTGGCTCAGAGTACCGCCCCCACCCCTACTCATCCAGTCGACAGTCTTCAGCCAAAGGCTCCAGCAGTAGTACTCATGGCAGTTCAGCAGCTAGAGGTGGCTCTCAACAGGGTATTGGTCAGCGTGGATGTCCCATGACCCGTGCTAGACTTCATGTTATGACCCAGCTGGAGGGTCGTACCTCGCCAGAGGTTATCATTGGTACGTTATTAATTTTTGGTCAGCCTGCATTTACTTTAATTGATCCCAGAGCTACACATTCATTTATGTCTAGTAGATTTGCCCTCCAAGCCAATGTGCCATCATCATCTCTTCCAGTCAAGTGGCATGTGTCTCTAACTACCGACGAGGTAATGAGAATAGATTTGGTGTTTAATGGTTGTGAAGTACTAGTGGAGGGATTTAGTTCAAGGCCGATTTAATTCCATTAGACATTGTGAAGTTTGATGTGATCTTAGGAATGAACTTTTTGGAGGCATATAGAGCTATGATAGATTGTTTCCGAAAAGTAGTGGTGTTTTGAAGTCCAGGAGGATCTGAGGTCACATTTCAAGGGAACGAGATGTCATTTCAAGTTGTCTGATATCAGCTGTTGCTGCTAGGAAATTGTTAAATAAAAGCTGTCAGGCGTATTTAGCACACATTGTGGATACAAGTGTGGGAGTTTTGGGAGTGGAGGATATTCCTGTAGTTAGGGAGTTTCCAGATGTTTTCCCCGAGGAGTTGCCTGGTTTGCCTCCTATAAGGGAGTAGACTTTACTATTGAGTTACTTCCCGGAACGATGCCTATTTCACAAGCACCTTACAGAATGGCTCCAGCGGAATCGAAAGAGTTGAAGACTCAATTGCAAGAGTTAGTGGACATGGGTTTTATTCGGCCTAGCATGTCTCCATAGGGTGCCCCGGTGTTGTTTGTTATGTAGAAAGAAGACACTATGAGACTATGCATTGATTATCGGAAATTATACTAAGTTATTGTGAAGAATAAATATCCATTGCCCTGCATTGATGATTTATTCGATCAATTGAGAGGTGCTACTGTCTTTTCAAAAATTGATTTGAGATCGGGATATCATCAGTTGTGGACTCGGGAGAGTGACATAGCCAAGAATGCTTTTCGATCACGTTATGGTCATTATGAATTTGTGGTGATGCCGTTTGGACTTACTAATGCACCCGCTGTTTTCATGGACCTCATGAATAGGATGTTTAGTCCATACCTTGACCGTTTCATGATCATATTTATAGATGACATCTTAGTCTACTCAAGAAATGAGAAGGAGCATGCCAAACATCTGAGAATGATATTGCAGACTTTGAGAAATGCTCAGTTGTATGCTAAGTTCAGTAAGTGTGAATTTTGACTGGATGAAGTGGGGTTCTTGGGACATGTAGTTTCGGCAGAAGGTGTTAGTGTGGATCCCCAAAAGGTGGAAGCAGTGACAAATTGGAGAAGACCCACCACTTTGACGGAGATTCGTAGTTTCTTGGGGTTAGCAGGTTATTATCGACGGTTTGTGCAAGATTTTTCAAAGATTGCTGCTCCTCTTACAAGATTGACCAAAAAGGGAGTTAAGTTTGAATGGTCAGAACAATGTGAGCAAAGCTTTCAGGAATTAAAGTGTCTCTTGACTAGTGCTCCTGTTTTGGCACTGTCGGATGATAGTGGTGAATATATGGTTTTCTGTGATGCTTCTAGACGAGGCTTAGGCGGAGTATTGATGCAGCATGACCGAGTCATTTCCTACACTTCTAGACAACTGAAGCCACATTAGATGAATTACCCCACTCATGATCTAGAGCTTGCAGCGGTAGTCTTTGCTCTCAATTTGTGGAGACACTATCTTTATGGAGCCAAGTGTCAGATCTTTACCGATCACAAGAGTCTTCGGTATGTGTTTACTCAAAGGGAGTTAAATATGAGGCAGAGAAGGTGGATGGAGTTGATCAATGATTATGATTGCACTATTGAGTATCATCTTGGGAAAGTTAATGTAGTAGCGGATGCTCTTAGTCGTAATCCCTCCATGTTTTTATCACATATGAGGACGGTTCGAGTTCCACTTCTTTATGAATTACGAGGTACAGGGGTGGATTTATCGGTGGATGAAGTTGGTGCCTTGGTAGCTAGTTTTCATGTGAGACAAGTTTTGGTTGATAGAGTGCGGGAGGCACAGTATAATGACCATTCCATAGTTCAGTTGATAGAAAGAACATTGAGTGGAACCACCGTTGACTTTTCAGTTAGAAGAGATGGAACATTATTGTTCAAAAACAGACTTTATGTTCCAAAGAGAAATGAAGAGTTAAAGAAGGAGATAATGGAGGAAGTTCATAGTTTTGCATATGCTGCGCACCCGGGTAGTACAAAAATGTATCAGACTATGAAGGATTATTATTGGTGGCCAAACATGAAGAGGGAAATTGCAGCTTTTGTGAGTAGGTGTTTGATTTGTCAACATGAGAAAGTTGAAAGGCAGAAACCTTATGGGTTGCTTGAGTCGCTGACTATTCCAGTGTGGAAGTGGGACCGCATCACAATGGATTTTGTTTTCAGTTTACCTTGTACTCGTGATGGGCATGACGATATTTGAGTGATTGTGGATAGACTCACCAAATCTGCACATTTCTTGCCGGTGGGAAAGAAGTATTCTTTGGATAAGTTGGCGGAACTTTATGTGAATGAGATTGTGAGACTCTATGGTGTACCTGAATCAATAGCGTATGATCGGGATCCTAGATTTGCTTCTAAATTCTGGGGAGCTCTTCAGGCAGCTTTAGGCACCCGATTACACTTCAGCATTGTTTTTCATCCTCAAATTGATGGGCAATCCAAGAGGACTATTCAGACTTTGGAGGATATGTTGAGATCTTGTGCCATGCAGTTTAGGGGGAGTTGGGATAAGAACCTATCTTTGATGGAATTTGTAGACAACAACAACTATCATTCTAACATTGGCATGGCTCCCTTTGAGGCACTTTACGGGAAGCAGTGTCGTACACCTTTGTGTTGAAATGAAGTAGGAGAAAAAGAGGTTTATGGTCCAGAGATAATTCATGATACAAATGAGAAGATTAAGATAGTCAGAGATAGACTTAAAGCAGCTCAAAGTAGGTAAAAGAGTTATGTAGATATCCGCAGGAAGGACCTTGAGTTTCAAGTAGGTGATTGGGTGTTCTTGAAATTATCCCCTTGGAAAGGAGTAATACATTTTGGTAAACGGGGAAAGCTTAGCCCAAGATATATTGGTCCTTATGAGATAATAGAGCAGGCTGGCTCACTTGCTTATCGGTTAAAATTGCTTCCAGAATTATCCATGATACATAATGTTTTTCATGTGTCCATGCTTCGCAAGTACATTGCCGATCCCTGTCATGTCTTGCAAAAGCAGCCGATTAGTTTAAAGAAAGATTTGACCTATGAAGAGGAACCAGTACAAATTCTTGACCGAAAGGAGCAAGTGGTTAGGAACAAGACAATCCCACTTGTCAAAGTGCTTTAGAGAAGTCATCAAGTAGAGGAAGCTACGTGGGAACTGGAGGAGCAAATCAGGCAACAGTATCCCTACCTCTTTGATTGACAGGTATGTAAATTTCGGGGGATATGGAGGAGTATTAGGGGGATCCTGTAATTTGAGAAATTGATTATTTATTTTAAGTAAATTTAATTCTTGTTTAATTTCTTTATTGTCATTCGTAAGTTCTAAATGTGTTTGTTGTAGGGTATGGATTTGACACTTGTTTGATTTTACTTCATGTTGCAAATCTTGGATTGTTATTTCCTTTTTACTAGTAGAAAATTTATCAAAAGTTGTAGTGAGACTAATTTTTTGTGGGGGAGGATTAATTATATTTTCTTGGGTAATTATTTTTTTTAATTTTTTCAGGTACTCAGCTTTAAGTTCAAGATTATCTATTTATCCTATTAAATCAATTAATAGTTCTTCTTGCTCTTCCTGCTTGGAAAGAACATTGATTGTTTTACAATTACAAGCATCCTTACACCCGAAAGTAATATCGGGGGAGGAATGTTCATCAGATTCATGGGAAGAAGATTCTATTAATGTGATGTCATCTTCACTCATTTCGTTTTCTGAATCAGTATTTCGTAATTCTAAGGTTTGTATAAACTTTTCTTTTTCTTATTGGCTGATTTTTAATTGATTAATGGTACTTTTAACTGGACAGTTATTTGCAAAGTGACCGGTTTTATTGCATTTAAAACATTTAGTTTTACTTTTATCGAAGGATTTACTCTTTAGTTGACGATTCGGTTTTTTGGACCAATTTTTTCGAAATTTATTTTTGGAATAAAAGTTGTTTGGTTCAAAGTTGGTTTTAGATTTTTGTTTTGAATGATATGGAATAAATTTATTGCTTGCCTTTTTTCTCCTTGAAGGAGGTAAGGGAGGTAAGCCATATTGTTCACAAAAATTTCCTAGTTCGTATTTAGCTGTTTTCTTATCTGATTTCATTTGAGCATTTAGTTCCATATTTATACACATTTTTAATCCTTCTTTTTGGATAACTGTAATTATATTTCCATAAGTTAAAGAATCATAGTCAATGTGACCTGTTTCATTACTAAGGACTTGCCTGATTTTATGAGCAAATAATTTTGGGAGACCATTTATGAATTTTTCTTTCCAAAATGGTTGGTTACTATCGTCTATGAGCATAACGCGAGAAATGAATACTTCTTTGTGCCATTTGAAATCACTTAAGGTAGGACACCTAAGGTTACTGAGTTGATCATGAATTCTGGAAGTAATATGACTAGGGGTACCTATGAAATGTTGGATAATTGTGTAAAATAAAGTATTAACAGCATCATAAATCCCTATTCCTGCGTTATCGTCAAAGATGAGAGTCCCATCTTCATCACGTTTAATGGCATGTTTAATGGATGATCTAGAATCAGGAGTGAGATGTTTTTCCCACCAGGAATGAAGCATTCCTGTAAACCCTGTGGAAAGTATGTCAATTATTTCGGGCTGGCTGAAATTATGATTAGTGACATAGCTATTGGCTGCCATGGACATGTGGTGTAATTTATTTAAGATTTCTTGTTCTGATAAATTATCAATGTTCCATTCATAAGTTTTATCGGAAGAAACTGAGAATTGATTGTTAAAATGATTACTAGGCTGTATATCTAAAGGGAGAGGACGTTCTGCCCAGGTTTTAAAAGGTCGTTTCTTGGGATGAATTATTCTATCTAGTTTTAAGGATTCTGTGTTTAAAGTTTGAAACATCTGGTTTAATCCTGTAATTTGGCTAGTGGTACTAGAATCGCTATCAGATGAAGTGGTAACAGGGTGTGAATTACTGCAATTCTACTAGATTCAGGTGTTTCAGTTTTTAATTTTTCTAACATTCGTTCGATCTTTTGAATGGAAGAAGTAGGGTTGAGAGTAGGTTTATTTAATTCACTGAAATGAACTAAAGGAATTTCTGGTTTTGATTGAGGTAGAATGTTGACTTTGGAGGATATGTTATCAACTTTTGTTTCTATTTTATCTAACTGGGCTCCTATGGTGACTAGACTCTGGTTTGTGTAATTATTTTGTTCAATAATTTTTTTAGTTTCTGGGTTGATTTTCTTAGTATCTGGATCTTCTAAAGCAATTTTAAAAGTTGAGGTTAGGATTGGACTGTTAAGATGATCAATTACTATTGTTTTGACAGGAGGATGACTAGAAAGGACCGAGCTAGTGGAGGTTTTCCATCATGCTTTTGTTAATGTTTGAACAATTTTTTGATTGTTTAGTTGATCTATAAAATCAAGAAAGAATATTTCAGATTCTGTTTCAAGCATAAATGCTTGCCAATCACTAAATAATTGCTTTCGTTGAGTTATGAAAGGGAACTTCATCCTATTGAGGTTTCTCCTAAGGATATTTTCTTTTGAATCAAGATGTTTATCTAATTTAGAATAATTGATTACGAAAGGTTGGGTGAGTGTAATTGAGGATTTAGTGGGGGAGTAACTAAAAAATCAGAACCAGTGGGAGAAGTTTGCTCTTCATCTGTGACTGAAACATTTTGAGTTTCGTTTTCTGTATAATTTGGGTAACTAACTTGGGAATTAGTTCTGATGTTTTTAATTTTGAGTTTTTGCAATTCTTCTTCTAATTCTCTAATCCTAATATTTTTAATTTCTTTATCCAAATCATAATCTCGTTTAGACATTGTTTCAGCTGTAGTGGAACCTGCAAATGAATGTCTAGCAGTTGCAAAAGAATGTTTGGAGGAATTTCCTATTTCTTGAATTCTTGGGTTTTGACTTATCCTGGAGCTTTGAAAATTAATTCTTACTGTGCCATCATTAAACTGTTGAATACAGTCTAAATCAGCAAGACTATGTTGTGCATTAGATGGGTGATTCTCACTAGTGAGAGACCATTCTGAAGGAAGATGGACGTCTGACCATTTGATTGTGTGTGGAACACTAATATTGGCGTTTTCTTGACTGCTTTGAATTAAGAGAGTATGATTTTTGGGACTTTTACTAATAGCTTGGAAATTCATATTTGTGCCAGTGACTTTATAATGGATTCTATATATTAAGGCTAAAGGTTGGGTTCCTTCAAGAACGTGATAACCTGAAGTTTTAATATTTAGGGTTAAAGCTTTTAGGATATGAGGGTCACTAAGACTAATGGTAAAATCGGGGAAACAATTGAAATGAACTGGACCATTAAACAGACTTGACTCAATTAATCCAAGGGTACTGTCATTAAAGTCAGTAAACCTTGCATCTCTTAAACATAAGAGAATGAAGGCATTAAGACCATTTCTAGTTAAAGGTTTAACACCAATTTGGACTAATCCAATATGGAGGAAATTATGACCATCTTTTCTATGTTTCTTGATTGATTCGGGACTAAAAAGTTGGCAAGTTTCATGTTGTTTACTAAGGGCATAGACTTGTTCTACGGATTTAATATGATGTTCACTTTTGAATGAAGAAAGACTCCATTTTTTCTTATAAATTTCATGACTAGGAACTCTGGGAATATTCCAGTCGTTCATGTCTATGTTATCGTTTGACTGAAACTCTATTTGTTCTTCGTTGACTATATCTGGGATTCTATTGAGGGAGCACCTAGACGAACTAGAAGTGACTGAGTTAGATCTAAAAAGTCGACTCATTTTGGGAAGAGAAGAGAAAAATGGACCGAAACTAAAAGGATAGGAGGTTTTAAGACCCTTGGCTTAAGATCCTAAAGACTATCACTCACTCTACACCGCTCATGCCTCACTTGGGACTTAGTGTTTGGACCTGGACTTATTGTTTGGTTGAAGAGAATAACAGGCTTAAAAGGAGATAAGGAAAAGTAAATAAAACCAAAAATCCTTAAAATTAAGGGACAGGAAACAAAACACTCCACAAAATAAATAAAGCTGATAGATCAACTCAAGATCCACTCCTAGGCGGTAGTCCGCCACTTGGGGTTAGAGATTCTTAATAATTAACTATATCAGGCCGTTTTGGCTCTGATACCAAAACACGGAAGATCATATGGAAGCATATAAATAAAAGAAGGATTAGGGCTGGTATTGTTACTAAATTGGCTAATTCCATAAATTGACTCAACTAATTTAGTGACTGCATTTTGGAGATTTTAGGGTATTATGTATATGGATATCTATGAGGATAATATGTATATAAATGCTGGCTAGTCATATGTATTTTTCCGCCATAATGGTGTACCAATTAGCTGCCATTATGGTGTGACGTGAGCATGGGACGCAAGCGTCGTAGCCCTATATGAAAGTAGTAATTCATATAGGGAATATGCACATATATACACCCATCTTTTCCGCCATAATGATGTAGCGTTTGAAATTCCATTATGGTGTGACGTGAGCGTGGGATGCAAGCGTTGTAGTCTTGTATGAATTTCTATTTTTCATATTTTTCATAAGAATTCATACAAAGAAGTATGATGAGTGTAAAAAAAAAATTATATATATATATATATATATATATATATATTATATCCTGCGAGGCTCTTTATTATAAAGTATGCGAGACTAGCGAGACTAGTCACGTTTTTGTTAATTTTTAAGTTAAAAGCTTTTGAGCTTGTCGCATGCACCATAACTTCTTTATGGAAATTAAATCGGGAAAACATAGTTATTTTTATTTGCTCATTTTATTAAATTTATTTTTGTGTAGTCACTCTAACGTTTTCAAATGTTTTCCCTTGGGCCCTTCGTTTTAAAAATGCCCAGTCTGCAGAGTTTGGGTCGGTACTAGTAGGAGGCGAGGCATAGTTACAAACATCACCACCACTTTTCACCAGTAGGTTACCTGTTAACCTACCAGTGTATTTGCTGGCTTCCTCTACTTTAGTAGCTCTGATTACCTTGGGAATATTGTATGGTATTTCGGTTGTATGTTAATACTCAGGAATATATTTTAGAAATATTTGGAGGTTGACATATATTTTATTTTGGGATTTTTAAGTGGGATTTAGAAATGATTTAATGATATTGTGGTGGATTTGTTTGTGGGGAGCGGATGGCTCCAGGAGTTGAGGATATATGATTTATTATAGAAGTGTTTATCTGGATTTTTCAGGTAAGGGTTGTACAATTTCAAGGAAGGTTATGCCAATCTTTCGGTAAATTTTCCTTGAAGGTGGACCTCGCAAGATTTACTTCAGATTTCAGGATGAAATTCAGGGTGGGTCCTGACACTTTTTGTTCAAGTGGCTACTAAGGTTATTAATGGTGTTGATTATGTAGCTTGTGGAGTTGATTTTTGAGCTTGGCTCTTGAGTTTGTTGAAGACGCAATGGGAGTTTTTAGGTAAGTAAATCTCACCAAGGTCACATTGGGACCAAATTACAACGCGCTAGGTTTTAGAGAGAACTCGTCGTCGTCTTCGAAGAGATCTCGTCTGGCCGTGAGGTGGCGTTGGCGCAGGCCTTTGGCCTCGCCATCGTGCGTCTTTTACAGTTGGGCGGGATGTGTGCTCAAGGATTTGGTCTGATGATCGGAGGGAAAGGCATAATGGAGCCATGATTTATGGATCTCAGTTTAGGGCAGTGACTGCAGAAGGATGGGTTGCGCCTTGGAAGAGGTTCGGCTGTGTGGCGCTGCTCGTGATTCCAGATCTTAGGGTGGATGACGGTGAGTCTGGGAAACACAACGGTGGGTACCCAAATTTTGGTGTCTCTCTTCATCAAGTGTTTGGGCACTCGCGTGTTGTGGTGGTGGTGGAGGGTGGATGCATCAAGGTCTATGTCGGCAGCGTCAATTCGACGTTGGGCCCGATCAAAGAGCAGCGGCAGAGCAGCGAGCTGGGAGATTGGAAGGTAGCGGCGGTCGTGCATCAACTGTTTTGGATTGGACCCAGAAATTGGGCCATTTCTGCCCTAATCCGAATATGGGCTTGTCCTTGGCAAAGTGGTAACTGGGCCTGCGGTCCTATTTCAGGTTCATTAAGTTCTAGTTATTTCTTTAGTGTAATATTTTATTTATCTTATTTAGTTTGTTTCTCTACATTAGTTGTGTAGAGTGAGTTGGGCTTTATGCCTGTGTGCACTCAAAGTGCCTTGTCTGCCCTAGGTAGGCAGTGAATTCATTACTTCGTTAAATGGTTGTTGCCGCCTAGTGGTAGGGTAAAGCTAAGTGTCGTTGGATCGATCTTTCGGCAGCAACATAAGTGGAAAGCTGAAGAATTTGTAGACATTAGGATGTGTAAGCATGTTACATATCTACTGATCTTTCCAATATGTCACCGTTGTGCGAAAGAAAATAGAGTGGCCTTTAGAGCAGTACTCTTTACTAGTTGGTGCCTGGTTGAGTATAAGTGTATTGTAGAGGTTCCTGTTATTATTTCAGGTCTTTGTAATCAGGAGTTTATGCTCAATGTCCCCCTTTGTATTCGAAAGTTTCATTAATCAAAGCTTGAGGGCAGCCACACCAGCCCTTATTTAGAGCAGTACTCTTTCCTAGTTGGTGCCTGGTTGAGTATAAGTGTATTGTAGAGGTTCCTGTTATTATTTCAGGTCTTTGTAATCAGGGGTTTATGCTCAATGTCCCCCTTTGTATTCGAAAGTTTCATTGGGCAGCCACACCAGCCCTTATTTAGAGCAGTACTCTTTGCTAGTTGGTGCCTGGTTGAGTATAAGTGTATTGTAGAGGTTCCTGTTATTATTTCAGGTCTTTGTAATCAAGAGTTTAGGCTCAATGTCCCCCTTTGTATTTGACAGTTTCATTAATCAAGGCTTGAGGGCAGCCACACCAGCCCATATTCAAAAAAGAAAAAGAAAAAAAAAATATATATATATATATATATACAGTCATTTCTTTTTTCCTCGTATTATAACTAATTAAGGAAACTCTTAACAAATTAAAGAAACTTTTAACAACAAAACTTTCTATAAAGTAATAAATATTCATTTACTGATAAATGAATAAATTATTCATTTATCGATAATATAATGACCCTTCTAAAGTAATAATTTTCCGTGGTCCCGACATTATTCATTTATAGAGGTTTAACTGTAGTTCAAAGCGTTCATGGACTAGAGAAGTTTCTGGTTAGAATGTAAAAAAATAAAAAATAAAAAAGTAAAAAATAATAAAAAATAATAAAAGGAAAAGAAGAAGAAATAGCAGGGAAAATATATGATGGCCCAGATTCCAGAAGAGGCATTCCATAATGCCGATCCACTCATATACCTAACAATTTGATTCCCTTAAATAAAAAGCTAAAACAAGCCCAACTATTATGGAATCATTGATTTTTACATGTACTTAATCATAAGCATGCAGTTTGCTAAAGATCCGTACTCACTTTCTCCAGCGCTATATTCAACATACCAGCGTGTATAACAAGCCCAGTAAAGACTTCAGAGACATTCACACCAAAACTAGCAACATCCGGCCATGTGCGGTGTGCCATGTCTGTTTAGGCAATCTGTAGAGAAAACAGAGAACATGGGATTCTCTATTCCATGAAAACTGCAAAGGTGGACGCCCAAGGTTTGTCAAATAACTTTAACTGTTTGAATTAAGGATAAATGCCCATTTAGTACTAATTATAAGGGCTTATTGCCATTTCAAATAAAATCGGTTTACTGTGCCCAATTACACAAAATTTTTTTAAAAAATGAATTTTCATATACACGTAATTTTGAAGAGTGGTTTTAAATAAAACCCACCTAATATTCATATCTGATAGACATATAAAATATATCAATTATAATAAATATTATGTCATATTTGTTCTAAATTTTACACAATTGCCACCATTCAACTATAACATATTAATATAATAAATAAGCTTAATTGATGATGTCTTAAATACCTTGATTATGAGTTTTTCTTCTAACACTAACATTTTTCAATCAATTTGCAAGAATCATGTAATTTTCTTTATTTTTATGAAAAAAAATCTAGATTAAAGGAATTCATTCTCTAATCTATACATAAGGTAAAATATAATATGAATAAGATATATGATCTAAACCCTAAACCCTAAACCCTACACCCTAAACCCTACACCCTAAACCCTACACCCTATACCCTACACCCTATACCCTATACCCTATACCCTAAACCCTAAACCCTAAACCCTAAAACCTATACCATATCTAAACCCTAAACCCTAAACCCTAAAACCTATACCATATACCCTAAACCTATACCCTAAACCCAATTTTGGGTTTCTTTTTTTTAGGTATACACTACGCCAATTTTGCCTTCAGACGACCGGCAGTGCCCGTCGTCTGATTACTTTTTTATATGTCGTCTATCGAGCTGCCATCTGATAACGATTCAGTCGACAGGCATAATCTGTCGTCTAAAGAAGGTTATACGACATACTGTATGTCGTCTTTATGAATCCAGGTTCGTGACATAAAAAATAAATCTGTCGTTAGAAAGCGTTACAACGACAGTGAATTGTCGTTGAAAGGACACTGAAGCTGCAAATGATTTCATATGTTTCTCGTCTTAAACAAATTCTAACGTTACTTGTTTGACATCTGAATGTTTTTTTCATTTCTTTTCTTAAATTATCCGTCGTCTTGACGAAGTACTACTGTCAAGACCCACCCCGAACTTCACCCTGAAACCCGAGGTAAATCCTGCGGGGACCACCTCCAAGGAAAATTTACCGAAGGACTCGGCAAACCTCCCTTGAAAATGGACAACCTTAACCCGGAAAAATATAGAACACCCTCTTAACCAAAATATTAATCTTCACTTTAATCCAAATAACTGAATAGAATAATACACAATTATTTTTCCGAAATATTCAGAGCTACTACAGGAAAGACAACGGAAGCTGAAGAAAATCCTAGTGGGTTTAAACAGATGACCTACTGGCGAACAGTAGTGGAAATGTGGGTGACTATGCCTCGGCGCCTCCTCCTAGACCCCACCCGAACTCTGCAGACTGGGCGATTAAAACGAAGGAAAAGCCCAAGGGAAAATATTTAATCACGTCAGGGTGAGTGAACAAAAATAATTTCGACAACAGTAAATATTTCCCCAAGAAACACTTTCAAGGACACGACTAGTTCTGGCTAGTCTCCAAATCTTAAACAAATACAGCCTCTCAGGCTAAATTATATAATTATATCAGTATGTATTCACACCCGTCTACTCCATGTATGCTATCTATGAATAAGCTTGAAGGTAGATAGTCATACCAGGCTAGGACGCTCGCGTCTAACGCGCACGTCACCCCATAGTGGCATTTTTCCTCAGTATGGGGGTGAGACTGGGTGGTATTTATACGTGTTTACTTCCTGTACGAATTCTATGAATGAATCTAAAAACATAGAATGAACTCGGAAAGTAGAAAGTCGTACAGGGCTAGGACGCTGGCGTCTAACGCTCACGTCACCTCATAATGACATTTTTCCTCATTATGAGGGGAACGCGTATGGCTAGCTAACATTCTCTCATATACATACTACACTCATAAACGTTAAATAAAATGAATAAAATCACTGAAATTCTCAATTCAGGATAAATTCCAACAAAGGAAATTATTCAACAATAAAACATTATTTAAAAACAAAGGTCCACTCACAACTTAGGCCTAAGCCTGACGTCGGTCGGAGGTCTCCTCTGCTCGAGCCTCCTTGCGTCCTGTTCCAATACATAAATAATTCCTTAAATAAAATCCCAACGTTCAAAGAAAATAGGCATAATTAAATATGAGCTTCTCGCGCTCAACCATGCCTATCGTCCTAAATCTTAACTTCACTGCCAACCATAAATCTCCAAAAATACCGACATCCTCAAAATCACCTTCCAACGTCCTAATCATAAAAAAATCCAATGGCCGGATTTTAACTTATTAATCCGCCAAAATACCAAACTTAACAAATTCCAAAACCTATCCAAAACTCCTCCAAAAATTCTAAAACTCATTCCATTAAACTCCTCATAACATTCTCCACCAAAAACATTTTCTCGGCGGCCGGCGACCAGCTCCGGCGACCTGCAAATGCTACCAAAATTTGCCAGCACCTTCCTCTCTGTGATGACCTGACTAGGCAACCAAGCTAGTAGGTGCATCCGTCCCACATCGCCCGGGAGAGACAAGTTGCTATGCTTATATGTGCAGAGCTAGCACCTTACATTGAGACGCGTTTTGGGGTGAAACCTCAAGAGCAAAACCGTGAGGGTCGTTGGGCCCAAAGCGGAAAATATCTCAATGGACTGGGCTGGACTGTTACATTTGGTATCAGAGCCTGTCCCCGGCCGGAAGTGTGCCGACCCGGACGTCGGGCCCTAAAGGGGGGTGGATTGTGATGACCTGACTAGGCAAGTAAGCTAGTAGGTGCATCCGTCCCACATCGCCCGGGGGAGACAAGTTGCTATGCTTATATGTGCAGAGCTAGCACCTTACATTGAGACGCGTTTTGGGGTGAAACCTCAAGAGCAAAACCGTGAGGGTCGTTGGGCCCAAAGCGGACAATATCTCAATGGACTGGGCCGGACTGTTACATTTGGTATCAGAGCCTGTCCCCGGCCGGAAGTGTGCCGACGCGGACGTCGGGCCCTAAAGGAGGGTGGATTGTGATGACCTGATTAGGCAAGTAAGCTAGTAGGTGCATCCGTCCCACATCGCCCGGGGGAGACAAGTTGCTATGCTTATATGTGCAGAGCTAGCACCTTACATTGAGACGCGTTTTGGGGTGAAACCTCAAGAGCAAAACCGTGAGGGTCGTTGGGCCCAAAGCGGACAATATCTCAATGGATTGGGCCGGACTGTGACACTCTCAACCTCCTCTACAACATTCCTAACTACCACAAACTCCAATTCTAAGCCTAACCATGTCAAACGAACACAAACACACAATAAGCCCTAGAATTTCAAATACCGATTTCTCCTTACCTAGCTCGAGATGGAAGGAGCCCTTTGGAGGGATTGAAGTATGGGAGGAGGGCTTCCTTTTGAGCCAAGGCTCGCCGGATATGGCGGCCGGAGGAAGGAGTTCCGGCGAAAAGAAGTTTCCGGCAGTCGGGGCTTTCGGCGTCGATTCCACTTCACGGCGGCGCTAGGGAGGCTGCCACCGGTCTAGAACTGTAGCTGGGTTGGAGACCGATCGTTTGGGACCGGTGCGGCGGTCTGGGGCGGCCGGACCGCGGCGGTCGGGCGGTCGGAAAATCCGGCAGGGAATGAAGCTCGGGTGCGGGTGCGGGAGCGGGAGAGAGGAAGGAAAGAGGGAAAAGAAATGGGCTTGGCCCAACCGGTCCAACCCACTATAAATCCAATCCAAATTTCAACACCCCCAAAAATAATACCCTAATAAAAATTACCTTTTACTAGCTAAAATTTACCATTTTTACCGTCGTCACATTTTCTTCCTTCGAATAATTCTTTCGAAATATTCGTCCCTCAACACACCTCTAGGGACTTTAGGACTATAAATTCAATGACGAAGACGGTAAAATTCTTATTACCACAATGCTAGTAATTAAGGTAAAATTTAAGAGTCGGGGCGTGACAACTACTACGCTTATTTGTCGTTGAAATAATTTATAACCACAAAACTCTGCATTTGTCTCTCGTTTGAGATCAAGTCAGACGTCATAATTCTGTCGTATGAATGCTTAGTTTTATGTGATTTTATAGTTCAGACGACAGATGTGTTTGCTTGTCTATCGTCTGTATTAGTACCAGAAGACAATTATATGTCGTTTTTGTCAAGACCCACCCCGAATTTCACCCTGAAACCCGAGGTAAGTTCTGCGGGGACCACCTCCAAAGGAAATTTACCGATAAGCTAGGTAAACCTCCCTTGAAAATAGACAACCCTAACCTAGAAAACTAAAGTGTTACTTTCCCAAATAATTATTGAGCATCCTCCAAATCAACCCACAATTATACGAAAGTGATAATATAATTACAAACTTCGTATATTCTAAAATACAACAAAAGTCTAAGCACACCACCAGAAACATTATACAAAAAATCCCAAAGAGTATTCAGAGCTACTATACACTAGAGGAGCAGGAAAATACCCTAGTAGGTTAAACAGGTAACCTACTGGTGAAAGGTGGCTGAGAAATGGATAACTATGCCTCATCGTCTCCTACTCGTACTAACTCGAACTCTGCAGACTGGGCATTTTTAAAACGAAGAGCCTAGGGGAAAAACATTCGCAATAATTAGAGTGAGTGAACAAAAATAAATAAAAAAAATATTTATTAACATTTATGCTTTCCCAATTTTAATTCAAAGGAAACGAATGCATGTCTCAAACGATAATTCTCTTATCGTTATAAATATCGAGCCTCTATAGCTCAAAACTATATATATCAAAATACAGCCTCTCAAGCTAAAATATATATATATATATATATATACTTACACTCGCCCATACTCCCTATATAAATTAATAATAATCTATATAGGGCTACTACGCTCGCGTCCAACGCTCACGTCACGCCTTAATGCGGTGATACACTACTCCATTAAGGTGGACAGACGGGTGTATAAATATGTGCCCATACCCCTTATATGAATTAAACACTCATATAAGGCTACTACGCTTGCGTCCAACGCTCACGTCACACCATAATGCAGTTATATACTATGTCATTAAGGTGGACAGACACATATCGCTAGCTAGCATTTATATCCATACTATCCTTAAAAATATTTTATAATTTACCGAAAATCTCATTTTTGGTAACTCACCACAATGAGTAAAATCGTCAAATAAAAATGACGTCAAATGGTCCAACCAAATAAACAATTGCATGCACATTATTTAAACCAAAATTCCACTCACAAGTTAGGCCTAAGCCTGAAGTCGGTCCGAAGCCTCGTCTGCTCGAGCTTCCTCACGTCCTGATCCAAGAACATAATTAAATCCTCAACTATATACCAACGCTTATAAAAATAGGCAAAATTAAAAGTGGCCTTATCTACTCTCATTCTTGCCCAACTTGTAAATCTTAAAATTGATATCGTCCAAACTTCACCATAAATATCGACGGCCTTAAATCCACCTTCTACGGCCGAAACAACAATAATCTAACGGCCGGATTCTATCCAAATTAATGGCTAAAATACCAAACTTCGAAAAAATCCCAAACCTATCCAAAATTCCTCCAAAAATTCCTAAATTCACATCATTAATATCCCCTTAATATTCCACATCAAAAACTACAAAATTTCCCAAAACAGCGGCGGCGGGCGGCCGACTCCGGCGACCTGCAAAAGCTACCAAATTTTAACAGCATCTTCCTCTCGATCTCCTTTACAACTTTCCTAACTAGCACAAACACCAATTCCAAGCCTAACTATGTCAATCGAACGAAAACACCTAATAAGCCCTAGAATTTCATTCTCCGATTTCTCCTTACCTAGCTCAAGAGGGAGGGAGTCCTTTGGAGGGATGAACGCACGGGAGGAGAGCTTTCCAACGAGCTAAGCAGCTCCGGCTATGGTGGCCGGAGGAGGGAGTTCCGGCGAGAAAACCATCACGGCAGCCGGGGCTTTCAGGCTCGGCGGCTCCTTCACGGCGGCGTTAGGGGCTCGGCCACCTACCCAGAAATGAAGAGGAGAGGATGGTGGTTCGAACGGGACCGGCGCGGCAGTCAGGGGCGGCCGGACGGCGGAGTACGGCGGCCGGAAAGTTTCCGGGTGTAGAGAGAGGAAAATCGGGTGGGAGGAGAGAGAATCGGGAGGGAGAGAGAGAGAGAGAGAGAGAGTGTTTTGGGCCTTTGACCAAAAACAAGGCCCGGTCTAACTTAATAAACAAAACCCAACTCCAAAATTTAACATCCCAAAATAATACCTCAATAAAACTTATATTTTTAATTGATAACTTTTTCATGCTAACTCCGATTTTAACGCATAGCATGTCTGCGAACTCGTAATAACATCCTCTATGACTTTCATGAAGAAAGTTTTCTCAAATTCCATACGGAAGAAAAAGTCAACTTTGGAGTCTTAAATAGTAAACGGTTAGTTAAAACGGTAAAAGACCAAAATATTACCAAAGTAAATAACCGTAAAATAACTTAAGAACCGGGGCGTGACAGTTTTAATATGTAATAAGTTCTTTATGTTTGTCGTTTGAATGTTTTATGAACGACAATATAATCAAGCGACCTATACCAAAAGTCTACATCTGCACAACATAATTCATAAATCTCAAAGTCATTCTCATTGCCAAAAACCAAAAAAGTTTACAAAGAGTTATTTGTTATAAAGACACGTATAAGCTATAACATCAATAAGTTATTATTTTTAAAATGAACTACAGTACATCTGATACCTCCTCCTTTATACCCTAACTCAGTATCCACCATTTAATCAAGCGTCTCCTGCTAAATAGAAGATACAGAACTTCAACAAGTTTTACTTAAAGAACACAAAAACCAAATATAATTGAAGGATCATTATCCAACACCTTAATTAACTGATTATCAGGCATGCAATTGTTACAATTTCGAATTAAGGGATTCAATTTGGAACAGATAAATTGTTGGCTTCAAATGGGGTAATGACAGTGTTAACTGCTTTAGAAAAGCATATGGCTATTCTCAGTATTCTGGATGTTGAAAAATTGAAATAAACAATCATATGAATATCAAACCACCACCTGATGTTCAAGAAAATTTATGATCAACCAATACGTTATAACATGATGTTGAAATCATTTTTACTGTTTAGGGAAAGTACTACTCTAGTCAACTTGTTGCATATAACTATTCGAGCTAGTTCTATTTCATATAACAATATGAGCTAGTACATAAATCCGGGTAAGGTTCTATACCCCATGAAATGAACCTTGTTCGGAAAGATGCATATAAGTGATATAACTAAAGCTTTATTAATATACCTGGAGGTTCATCATGTCGTGGGATATATCCAGCGACTGAAGACTTGAGGCAGGTTTGAACACTCAGGTAAAACTCAAGTAGCACCCACGTTGGTCAGTCAGATGGATTCCAGAATGCAAGCACAAGATCTGTCAATCAAATTTCAAGATACAATTAAATGTATGCTATGTAATTCAAAGAATTAAAAATCGACATGTTATAGATCATAAAGACATAAATATATGTCTGAACTCTTAAAAGTCTATACTTGCATCAAAATATGCCTTAATTTCTATTCATTATCATGAAAATCTCTTGCAAATTGCAATTACTTCATATACTTGAGGTGCTTTGAGTAATCCAGAAGAGCCAAAAAAATAAAAATAATGAATGAGACCAAGTTCATGAAATAATAGTATTTGGACAGTGCATATATGCAGACAAGAATAAAGAATTATAAAATCATTAAGTCTAACTCTTACTAGGATCATAGCCAAATGATCATAAGTAAACTCCCTTCATATCATTATAAAATCATATATGCAGACCAAGTTGCAGGTCTGCTGCATAATTTTTCTGAATATCCTAAGTAAACTCCCTTCATATAATGTAAAATACCACATTGCAAACTTAGACATTATATGTAAGTAATGGGCTGACCTTTACTTGCAACATAAATGGTCCCAAAACCAATACTGACCAAACCAGCCACAGATGTTTTGGTTTCTATATAATGGTTCTGTTGTCAAAAAAGAAAATCAAATGAGAGCATAGAAAAACATTTATCAAAAGAGCAAAGGAAAAAAGAAAAAGAATGAGCGCAATATCTATTTTCAAATTTTTCTTCCATGCCTCTTTGCAGCAACCATCATCATCAATTCATCATCACTCATGAACCAAAGCAACAGCTACATCAACAACAAGAAAAGATATAGAGCAACTAAAAAGATGTCAAATTTTTAACACCAAATTCATATAAAAAGAATCCCATAATTCCATTGTTTTAGCTGCTTCGGAGTTCAGCTACAACTAGACCCTTATTGTTCAAGAATCTTGTTCATTCAGAGAACTAATATGGGAATACACATGCATAACTGGTTTTCATTCAATATAAATTCCCCAATAAAAGTCACCAAATCCCTGAATTTAAACAGACATTACTACTACCTAGGTAATCATCAACTTTACCAATTCTGCATTTAGAACATAACTGCAACTATCAATGCATGTTTAAAAACATGAAATTGTAACCCGCAATGGCTCGACGTCTTCTGAGATGCTAACTTCAAAATTTCTGCAAGTCATACACACCCAAGTCCAATAAACCCCACACCCAATTCGATTAAAAATTAGCTAACCCAAATCGAATTTCAAATGAAAATGACCAAACCACCAAATTGAAATCCAGAAAAAATGACCAAACCACCACAAACAGGAATTTATTATTCATGGACATGGATCAAAGAAAACAATATACGAGTTAAATTTTGGAATCAACCCAGCATATCCCTAGATCTAATCACCATAATGAAACCCTAAAACAAACAAAAAATCGTTCGATTAGAGCAAATCAGAATTGGATTTAGTAATAAAACTAAATTTGATCGAACCTATGTTTGTTTGAGAATCCCCAATTCGAACGAGCCCCAGCAAACCTAATTCGAAATTGAAAGGAAATTTTCAAAACCCCAAATTGAATTTCAGATGAACCTCAAAACCCAAAACTACTCCATTAAGAATCGTAAATCGAATAATAGTGAATCGAAGGGCTTACCAACAGTCGTGAGAGGGAGAGATGTGTTGTGTCTGCCGAAGAGAGATCGGAGATGGAGATGGAGATGGAGATGGAGATGGAGATGGAGATGGAGAGAGACGAGATTTGGGCAAGAATGAAGGTGTGAGGATATATGAGTGGAGAGAATGAGCAAGAGAGTTATTGTGAGAGTGATATGAATCGGGGAGATAGAATAAGAATTGGGATGTGAGAGTTGGTTTAAGTGTCAAAAAATGATCTTACAGTTATGCCAAAAAAAACAAAAAAATTTTGGTTTTTCAGACGACAGTCATCTGATATCTCAACAACAGACGAATTCTAATTGTTGCGCGTTTGTTACATTCAGATGACAGATATTTAAATGTCTATCGTTCAAATTTATCAGACGACAGTAAAAACAACTTCTGTTGTCTGATCTATGTCGTCTGATTGCCAAATTGACGTAGTGATATTATCATATCATGCCCTACTTAATAGGTACATTAGAAACATAAGTAGTAGAGAGTAAAATGTTTTCTCGATTAGGATGAGAAATGATACAATAATATACCTAAAAAGAAGAAAATTAATCAAAGAACAAGAACGTGTACCTTACAATTAGACATTTTTCCGACTATGTAGAGAGACAGCAAATGTGAGCATAGCAATGAAAAATATCATCCTATTACAAATGACATACTTATGTATATAGCATATATATAAACTCAAATTAGTAATAACAAGGTAATAAATTAAAGAATGTAATTGATTATGACAAAGTTAAATCCAAAATTGAGAAATATACCAAATTTAGTTTTCTACTGTCTGAAGGGCAAATTAGAGAAACAGAAAAATGAAGAAAACTATTAATTATAGACATTTGCTCTATATGGTATGTTTGCTTATGTGGAATGTGTGTAAAATAAAAGAAAAATATGTATGGGTTTATCTTAAAAGATGTCTAGTATTTTGGGTTTTTATCTAATTTTCTCTAAACAAAAGACTAAAATATCTCTAACCCTATTAATAACATCTCATCTCTCTCCTCTCACCGATCAGATCTATTTCTTTCTCTCTCTCTCTCTCTCTCTTTAGCTCCGCTGTTCTGCTTCTTTCCCTGTAATACCCTAGATGTTCATATTATTTTCCTTATATAATTCCCATAATTAATGAAGGATTATTTATGAAAATTCTTTAGTTTGTGCGAAGTTGAAGTTTCGGGAGTAATTTTTAAGCTACTTTGACTTTTAAGAGGCCAAAAGTTGACTTTATTTTCCGTAAGTAATCTTCGAAAACTTCCTTCTTGAAAGTTGTAGAGTTTGTCGATACGAGTTCGTAGACATGCGGCACGCCTGAAACAGAAATAGTATGAGAAAGTTATAGTTAAAGGAAGTTAGTTTCCGGGTTTGGAAACTATATAAGTAGAAAAATGTGGGGGAGTTATTTTTGGAAACCTAAATTCGGGACACTCACTTTCTCTCTCCTCCCTCTCCCGACCTCCTCCCGCTCTCCTTTCTTCTCCGGCTCGGTTCTCCGCCGTCCGGCCACCAAATCGAACGCCACTGGTCCCGTTCGGTCCGCACGGACCTCCTCTCCATTTCTGGAGCAGTCCCGCTCGCTGTCGTGCCGCCTGGAAGCCTCCACGGAACGGTGGAGCTTCTGCGGTATCGCCGGAAAACCGACGATTTCGGCAGCGTTTTCGGTGAGAGTTAGGTGAGTCTTGCTCCTCTCCTTCCTCTGGTGATGTTTATACGTGTTTGGTGACCGGAAAACAAAGTTTGGGCGCCGGTTTTGCAGGTTTGGTTTTTGATTTCGTTTTGGGGTTTCGGGGTGTTTTCCGGCCGATCCCGACCGAACCAGTTAAAACCTCAGGTATTAAAGTTGTTCACCATGCTTCAATCTAAAAGTTTCATGTTTTGAGTTTCTCCTAATTCAGAAGTTTTGGGGTGGCGCGTGGGGCTCACTCGCCGCCGCCTTTGGCGGCTGAGTTGTGGCCTTAGTTTCCTGTGGTTAGCTAGTCTTTGCTGCTGTGAGCTTGTTGGGAGGTAGTATGGCTAGGTTTTGAGCAAGGTTTGCATGTTAGGACTTAGGTTTATTTGTTTTGGCTTGGTGGAGTTTGAGTTTAGGTTATGAAGATTTGAGGCAGCTCTATTGTGTCGTTGAGTTCAATGACTTTGAGAAGTTGTCCTCCCTTGAGCTAAGGGTTAGTTTAAAGGTGTTGTGTTATCCTTTAGTATTTTGGTTTCTAAGGTTTTTAATTGTGTGATTTTAGGTGATTTGTGATTTTGTGATTGGCTTGCCTTCGATTGTGATGGGGGTTTTGCAGCGGGATTTCTAGGTGAGTAAATCTCACTAAGGTTCACTTTTGAACCAAATTTTATTATGGTCATGTGATGATGATAATGATTATGATGTTAAAATTAATACTATGCTATTAATTGTTTTAAAATATATGAGCTTGATCGCCAACAGCTCATAAGTAAGATAAAACAAGTTTTTCTTATATGTTTATTTTTGAGGTTCTTGTGATCATAATCTATTGATTATGGATAAGTTATTCTTGTGAAATAATATATATTGTTCATATAATTATATCCTTTTGAAGGATATAATCGTATGATATGATCTTGTGTTGTTGATGATGATGTTGTGATATTGTGATTGTTGGATAAATAGCCAAACCGGGTTCCAAGCCTTTAATCGGGTGATTGGTTACGGTTAAGATGCTATTTATTATTTTGTGTTTTGATATTGGACAGTCAAACCGGGTTCCAAGCTTTTGGCCGGGTGATTGGTTACGGTTAGGAATAGAGCTCTAGTCCGTCTGTCAGTGTAGGTCATGGGAGATACTTTATGGTATCTGGGACACATGGGTACACAATTTGTTGTTGTAGGCCATGAGAGGTATTTATTAAATATTTGGGACTCATGGGTACATTTCTTTGGATTTATGGTTTTTAATTATTGATCAAATCTCTCTTGTGGAATGTTGGTTGTGATAAATGTTGTGTTATTTTTGAGTTTACTCATACGGGCTTTTTAGCTTACCGGGTTTGTTATTTTACAATCCTGGTGCACCAATTATTGGTGTAGGGGTTAGACCTGCATGTGAGGATCAACATGGTTGAGGCGGAGGCTTAGTGGCAGGGTTCTTTTTGGCTTTTGCTGTACTCTTTATAGTTTTGTTAATCGGGTAGAAAATATTAAACTCATGAGTTTGTTCTCATTTTCTCGTGTTGCAAGTTTATGTAAATAAGGAAGTGTAATATTTAACTCAGTGATGGGTTGTATGATATTACTTTTCCGCGATTGAGTTCTAGTTATTTGGATTTGTTATTGAAACAGGTTAGGATATTTATATTTTAAGTTAGATCATGTCAAAATTTTTAAAAATTATCTTTCGAAAATTGGGGTGTGACATCTCCAATCCGGCCACAGAGTTCGCTTGGATCTACGTCGCCGTCGTGGTCCTCAACAATTTGCGCTAGGAGAAGAATGAGAAAGATCTCATTGGATCCATGAAGCTGTCCCGCCGCCGATCGACTCCTCCGACCAGTAATACAACCGCCGATCCACAGACGATGTCGTTTAGTTGAGAAGCAGGTTAGTCTGGTCCAACTCTCCTAATAGCACGACGTCGTTTGCAGGTCAAGTGGTAGATCTGATCGGCCTCCAACTAAACTTGCTCGAGTCCGTCGACTGCGAGTATCGCAACCGTCGCCGGCTGCAATATCCTGGCAAAGAACGTAGGTATCTAGGGCTTTCCATGCATATAAGTCTCACTCTCTGGTTCTTCCTGGATCAGTACAGTTAAATCCTTAAAGTTGGTTGTTCTGTTGAGACTGCTTCAGTTGTCAGGATTGCAAATTGCCCCTAGCTTAGCTAATAGATCGAAGTTTTATGTTTCGACATATACATCATGCCCCAACATATTAAAATTCCTGGCTCCACCGCTGGTGACGACGGTCCTCTAAATTGTTTGCTCAATGACCCTATAAGAGGACCTGATTGTGGGATCAGAGTGTTGTGGTGGCTCGGAGCTAGAATGGTGGGGTTGTCATTAGAGTCGGTGTTGGAGATGTCGATGAATTCTAGTAGAGAATCGTGATCGGAGTGTTGATCGAATTGCAAGAATTTAAAATCTTTGAAACTAGTGAGGAATTGTTAGTTTTTTGGTTTTTGATACTTCTACTAAAATGTGGTTCATTTCATTTCAAAGTTTGGTATAATTGCAATCTTGTTAATTAAGAAGTTTGACTCGTTGAGATTTTGGTTTTTGGAGATGTTGGAGATAAGAGATCCCCCACATTGGAAAAGTGACAAACAAAATATAACTTATAAGTGAATGGATCATTTCTAATTGTATCAAGGCTTTTTATGATTAAAACCCAACACCTTAAAGGTGGTTAAGTTGGGACAGTATCGGTACACATATGATCCATGGGCCACGCTTGTTACTGGTTGACTTGGTATCAGAGTTTGGTGAAAGTTGTTCACCATTTATTCCTTTCTATCAAGATATAATAGATAATGGAACAAATAAATGCTCATATATTCTACTTAAAATTAGAATAAATTTCTCTCAGTTTCCACCATTTTTTTTCAGAAAATTTATCAATATTGAAATTTTCCCGATATTTCCATCAAAATTTCCATATTTGGACTAGCAATATATCAACAATACTCAATATTTTAGTCCTTGATTTTGACAGTTGTTTGCTCTATATTAATGCCCAATGAAAGTAACATAGAAGAGATCGGGGCGCCTTGATATTAGAACGAGGACTTTTGTTATGGGTTGCTTGGAACTATTGCTCGCCTGGTGTGTTTTTCTTGTGGTGGCGCGCCCTGATCAATTTGGTGGCCTTGATAAGCTTGGTTGTCTTTCATGTTAGCGTGAGTCAATCCATGTATTATTAGGATTGTGTATATTGTTGTATAATTACTTTCCTATTAGGATTCGATGTAATCTTGTATATATACTTCATTTATGGAGCTAGTCAATATATCACAATATTCATATCCTCTTGGTACCTTTTGACTTTTTACTCTTTCGGATTGGATCTTGTGTTCTTATTCGTATCCGTAGCTTTTGCGAGCCATATGAATTAATTCATTTCTTTAATTAAAGAATATGTTTTCTTATCTGTCATATTATATGGTATGACATACCTATTGCAAATGTGTCTAATTGTATGACACATGAGAGCTTTTAAAAGGGTAAATGGTCATTTAATTGCTTCTTCAATCAATGATAGCCACACATTTTATGAGGCATGCTATACCATATGACATACTAGAATTTTTTATAAAAAAAAAATTACATAGAACCCACGGGGTAAAGCGTATGCTGCACATGGACGAGGAAATCAATCTTCTTTAGTCTTTGTTAATCTCCAATTATATTCCAGAATGTGAAGGGAAGCAGTCACGCACTACAATTTCTATTGTTTTTTTTTTTTTTCGAACTTAGACATATTTTTCCAAAGTACATTGACATCCATGGCCAGAACAACAATAAGTGTTTTCTTTCATTAGTTCATTTGCACAAAAGCTTTGGAAACTAAACTTTGACAATTAAGCCCAGATGGGACAAAGAAAGTAGTTTAAATTAGTTAACGTAGAAGGTGATTACTTGCATTAGTCGTGATAGATAAAGAAACTGCCTTGACTTCCACATGCAAATATTGTCAACTTCCTTCCACATATTATGTTTGGCCGGTGTTTTTGAGATGCTGGCGTGCTAACGCTTCTGGGTTCAGCGTAACCTTCTTGATCTGCTGCTGCGCGCTATTTCTTCTGATTTCTGCTCCAAGCAAACTGCTGGGGTCTTTTATCAAACCTAAGATTGCTCTTAGGATGCTTAAACAATGAAAATTAAAATGATATTTGCTAAGGATTTCTCCTTAACAATGGGGCGGACTTTTGCTCGTGATGAGGGTTTATGAACTGGGGGCGGTCTTTTCTAGCGATGAGGCTTTGGTGGTGCTCCCTGGAGAGGCATTTTTGGTAGATTGGGTGCTCCTAGGAAGCGTACAATTTGCAATGATGCTAGGGTTGTTGAATTGTCGGTTCCTTCTCTCGTTCACTTAGAACCTCTTATATAGAGAATAGGTTCGCGAATGACTTATCTCCGAAGCAATCAGATCTCTAATCAAATCAGGAAAGATATTTTCCTAATCGAGCCATTAAACAATATCTCTGAGATATCCTGCAATCTTTCCCTAGTAATTACCCAATGGGAAAAAAATATATTTACTGAATTGAACCGCATATATCAGTTTACGTATCAGACTAGATACGATGTCTAGGTAAAGATATTTACCTCAAATAATAACTCTAGATGTACAAGTCTCATAAGTAATATAATTACCTCATGAATCATTCTTGACGTGTATCACCTCATGCAATAAGTACACAATCCACATAAGGAATGAATCCTTAAGGCAGTATAATTGTACTCCATCCTTGCATGCTTCCGGACGTCATGCACTACCTCATGCATTCAAATGCCATTAAGGAATGTAATCTCCTATGCAATTCAATTAAGGATGATTCAACTTGCTTCTTACGTCCAGATTCCTCCTTTATATAAGATCCTCCATGAATAGCTCAATCTTGGTAACCAAACAATTCTCCATTAATATATTTCGATAATAATCCAGATTTATACCAAGATCTCTTGACCTCCAAGATAGGCTTAACTTAGCCGAGAAATTTTTGAATACTACATGATGACCATGTATTTATTACAACTAAAATATAAACTAAGATTTTTCTATTTTTTTGTGAAATGACCTTCATAGGTCTTTGTTGAGTTTGGACTAGAGTTTAGGGTTTAGGGTTTGGGGTTAGGGTTTAGGGTTTAGGGTTTAGGGTTTAGAGTTTATGGTTTAGGGTTTTCGATAATAATCCAGATTTATACCAAGATCTCTTGACCTCCAAGATAGGCTTAACTTAGCCGAGAAATTTTTGAATGCTACATGATGACCATGTGGCAGTATGACGTGGTCCTACATTCCAATCAAATATTGACACATGTATTTATTACAACTAAAATATAAACTAAGATTTTTCTATTTTTTTGTGAAATGACCTTCATGGGTCTTTGTTGAGTTTGGACTAGAGTTTAGGGTTTAGGGTTTGGGGTTAGGGTTTAGGGTTTAGGGTTTAGGGTTTAGAGTTTATGGTTTAGGGTTTAAAAAGCAACAACAAACCCAAAATTGTCTTTCACAAAATAACTGATGTAATTTTTTCTTAATAAAATTTATGTGTCAATATTTGATTGGAATGTAGGACCACGTCATACAGTCACGTAGTTCTCCCGTTGTTAGGACCCACCCCGAATTTCATCCTGAAATCCGAAGTAAACCCTGCAGGGACCACCTCTAAAGGAGATGCTACCGAAAATTCGGTATAACCTCCCTTGAAAATGGACAACCCTTCCTAAAACACATGCAAACACTTCTAAAAATCCAACTCCATCCTTCTACACCTGGAGCCTTCGTGCTCCCCAAATTCACAACACCTCCCAATTTATTTACTAAACTAAAGATAAACCCACAACTAACATTCATAGGTTCAGAGCAACTCTAATATTGAAGGAAATAAATAAAAATATACAAATAAACGGAAGCTATAAAATGGACTATGCCTCGTCTCCACGTACGTCCGATCTCAACGAAGTTATCCTACAAACTGGGCATTTAAAACCGAAGGGCCCAGGGGAGAAGCATTTGAAAACGTTAGAATGAGTGGACAAAAAGAAAGTTTAAAAGAAACTAGTCTTTATACTTTCCCAAATTTATCTCTTCAGGAAAAATGTGTTATATGCAATAAATAATAAAACTCGTAACTCAGTAAATTGGCAAAATCCGAAAATACGCGACTAGCTCTGCTAGTTTCCAATACTTTAAAATATCGAGCCTCGCAGTATGTAAAATAAAATATGTATTTACACACGTCCATACTCTGCTCGGGTCTAACGCTCACGTCACACCATAATGCGGTTATTCGCTGCGCCATTAAGGTGGACAGACGGGTGTATATATACGTGCCCATACCCCCTATATGAATTAAATACTCATATAAGGCTACGACGCTTGCGTCTCACGCTCACGTCACACCATAATGACGGCTAATTGGTACACCATTAAGGCGGACAGACACGTATGGCTAGCTAGCATTTATATACATACTCTCCTCATAAATATACATATATAATAATATGTTCATCAAAAATTTCATTTTCGGTAACTCTCCAAAATAAAGAAATATTTTTCAAGTTAAGAATGACATCACATGCTCCAATAAAAACAATTGTTCAACAATAATCCAATGCATGCATATCATTTAAAACAAAAGTCCACTCACAATGTTCAACTTAAGCTTCCTACTATACCCGAACCAACGGCCAAGATCAAAATTCTAATTGATCCGACGGCCCTGATTAAAAGTTATACTTTAATTTCAGAAAATTAATTCTAATACCAAACCTTCGATAAATCGTAGAAAACACCTCGAAACTCCGAAAAATAAATCCGAAGACACCGGTGAACTCGTGTCAACACAAACTACGACATCTAGACCATAACAGAGGAATTTGACATTTCAAGAAAAACTCGAAAATAAACTTGAATGCTAACTTACTAAGTTACCGAGCACAGTTAAATTTCTCAGTAACTCGTAGAATACTTAATAAATAGGTAAAATTGGGTACGGGGCGTTACACCCGTAGCATTGGAAAATTTCTCTAAAAATATCTCGATCATATCCACGACGAACCACATAACTGGTTCAACACGCTACATATCTAGGGGGTGTAAATTTACCCTCAAGCATATTAGACATCACTTGGTGCTTAAGTTCAACTAGCTTTTTGGTTTTGGTTTGCTTGTTTTAGTCATGCATATATCTTTTCACCTCTTTTACCAGAATGGGGTTACGGTGCATCGTATGGCTGGGGTGAGGAGATTGTTTTTTGTTTTGTTTTTTTTTAATTTAACAGGAGGGTGAGGAGATTGTTTAGTTAAATAAAATTAGTGGAGGAAGTGATGGCAATAACCTTGGTGTAGAAGATATTCCTAAATCTGGAAACGCCAACAGACGACTCAGCCTAACAGACATACACAATCATAGCACTTCTCCATCACAATGACCCATTTTAGCATATGGTCCCTAAAGAAACAATAGTTATATCAACCATCTTGCTTTAGTTGTTCTTACTCCTTAGGTCTAGGGTCACAAGGTATCTACGTTTGCGAACCGACTTGATCATATGGAGTTATGATAGGAGGTAAACATAATATCAGTCAATCGCAGTCAATAATAATGTTTACAATGTGAAAAACATTCAATACTTTAGGGCTCGATATATCATATATGTAAAAACTAGGATTGACGTTTTCTAGGTAAGGATTGCAACACCAGTTTCAATTCTAAGCGTACTGGAAACAAAATGTATAAACGAACGGACCAAGTTGTTTCACCTAGTGAAACCTCAACTTGAGGAAAACTGTTGTCAGGCTTAAACTCTTGAAATCCCTAATGAACGAAAAACAAGTCAATTACAAACTACATAGCATTGAACATACTGCTATCTTTAGACCCCTAAAAAATATATGTTTGAAACACTCTTCTTCTTCAAACAATATTCTTTTTCAACCTTCAAGAAACTGGCATCGTCCTTAAAGCTCTTCAATCACAACTCTAGACCTAGAGAGTGTGATGAACAGATAAACAAATGTTCACCTCAACACGGAATAAGTGAACATTGACCTTTTAGAATTTTGCGGCAGAAGAACTCAATCACTCCAAGAATTAGATGATGTTATTAGTTTCTTTGAGCTAGGTAGACGATGTAGGAATTAGTCCTTTCATCAAACCCGAAAGTTAGGGTCTATCCAACTTAGGGAACCCACTCCACATCTTTTTTATATTTTAATTTTTTATGTTTTTTATTTTTTTATTAATTAAATAATTCAAATGCAACAACGAGTCTATTACGACCTCCTATTTTCAAAAGGAAAACTGATGCCACTACACCAAATGGTAATGGGTCACATCTCTTTGTTTGAAATTTATTAATAAAGAGTAATCCGAAAATAGATTTTGAGAGAAAGTCCCAGAAAAAGATAAAACGTAAAATGAGAACTTGAAAAAGATTACAAGCTGTTGAACTAAAGAAACAGATGCTTGCTAACTATCTAGCTACCATTTTAAACCAATTTACCTAATTCCTAACCATAGGAGAAAGACGAATCAAGATTTGACTTGTATTAATGTGAAAATTACATTAGCTCTCATTTCCGGTAGCTGAAGGCATCCATGAGAACAACAACGACACTTTTAGGTGTTTCTCATTTTTAGGACCATGAGGGGTTAGGTGCTAAGTACCTAACCAAAGACCAACACATAGGCTTTGTGTTTAGGCTTTGTCTATAAATGCTGCTGCGGTCTAGACTAGTACGTGCTACTCTCTTACCACTTTCTTGATACATTATATTAATGTGCCTAATCTAACTTTTTTTTTTTTTTTTGAATGTGTCTAATCTCCTTAGGATCCGGATCCTCTAATGAGTTAGAAAACTAGATGAGCTTCCTAAGCTTTGCATCACATAGCTCCACGTGTAAATGAGAAATCTAATGGCTCCTATCAAATATTGTACTGATTCTTTCTTTTTGAGATTAATTCAATGGGTGATATAGAACAACAACATTCTCAATCTCTTTGACTCTATCCTCCTCCTTCTTCTTCTTCTTCTTCTTCTTCTTCTTCTTCTTCTCTATCAGCCGAGTCCTCCATTGTAATACCCTAAATTTTCATATTATTTTCCTTGTATTATTCCCATGTTTAATGAAGGATTATTTATGGAAACTCTTTAGTTTGTGCGTAGTTGAAGTCGGGAGGTTATTTAAGGTGCCTTGACTTTTAAGAGACCAAAAAGTTGACTTTATTTTCTGTAAGTTATCTTCGAAAACTTCCTTCATGAAAGTTGTAGAGCTCGCCAATACGAATTCGTAGACATGCGGCTCGCGTGAAACGGACGTCGTATGAAGAAGTTATGGTCAGAGAAAGTTAGTTTCCGGATTTGGAAAGTGTATAAGTAGAAAAGTGTGGGGGGGAGTTATTTTGGAAACCTAAAAATCAGTTTCTCCTCTCTCTCCCGAGCTCCCCCGCACTCTCTCTTCTCCAGCTGATTTCTCTCTCATCCGGCCACCAAATTGGACGCCGTCGGTTCCGTTGGGTCGGCACGGGTCTCCTCTCCACTGCTGGGGCAGCCTTGCTCGCCGTCGCGCCGCCTGGAAGCCGCCACGAAGCGGCGGAGCTGCTGCTGTTCTGCCGGAAAGCCGGTGATTTTGACGCCGATTCCGGCCAAGTTTAGGTGAGTCTTGCTCTCCACTCTCTTCTAGAGATGTTTTTACCCCTTCGGTGATCTAGAAATCAAGTTTTGGGGCCGGTTTTGTCGGTTTGGAATTTGATTCCGGGTTGGTTTTGCGGGGCGTTTTCCGGCTGATCCCGGCCGAACGGGTTGAACCACCAGGTATTAAAGTTACTCACCTTGCTTCGATCTACAAGTTTCATGTTTTGAGTTTCCCCAAATTCTGAAGTTTGGTGGAGGCGCGTGAGGCTCACTCGCCGCCGCCTGTGGCGGCGCGTGGGAGCACGTCCGGGCAGGGTAGAGGCCTTGTTTGCTGTGTTAGCTAGTTCTTGTTGATGTTAGTGTGTTGTTGGTGTGTGAGAATGAGTGTTGATTAGGTTTTTGCATTGTAGGTGTTGAGTTGGTTCTTGGTGTTCATTAGGTCGAAAACTTGGAAAGTTTGATTCTTGGAGGTAGTAGTGTTTGAGCCCAGTGGATATTTTGGTCCAAGACTGCATAATAGGTTTTGGGTAACATTTGGGCCAATACCTGTGGCCTATTTAATAAAAGCCTTCTAAGTCTCGCGAGCTTCAGGGGCGCGCGAGATGGAATCAAGCTTCCGGAGCTCGCGGGTTAGTTTGAGTCCGCGGCCAGCGCGAGATAGGTTTCCGCAAAGACTGTGACATCTCGCGGAATAAGATCAATTGAGGCCGCATAGGACTCTACAGTTGGGCAGCGAGGAGGCAGTGACCTATGCGAAATGTGTTGAGCGAAATGGACACGCGTCACGCAGATGGCTGGTATAAGCAAATAAAGCAGTGTCCTTGTGGTATTGGGTTTCAGAGTCCGAATTGGACTATGAATATCTTTCTTCGGGCTGAAGGCAAGCTACTATATAAAAGGGCTCGAAGACTTACAGAAGGAAACTCTCAAAAAAATACAACAACACAATACAAAACAAACTTTTAACCTTGTTGAACCCCTTCAAGCTTCTCGAAAACCTTAACCCTAAGCGCGCTGCCGCCTAGGTTTTCTCAGAGCCCTTCCGGACTCTACTCCGATCACCTCAGATCTCTCCTTGGTTGCTCTGCTCGCGACACGGTGCGTATCGAATTGCCTTGTGCTTGTAAATTCCTCGTCCGCGAGGTGGCACTGGTAACCCCCCGCTTGTTCAAGAAGTCAAGACTCGACGCACCCCACTTCCTTTCCTCGTCCGTGAGGTGGCACGCCCCGCATTCCCAAGAAGCATTGACTGCTACCGTCTCTTTACCCCTGCTGTGGATCGTGGCCAAAAAATTGGCACGCCCAGTGGGACCGGGAGTACAAGCGATTCACCATAGGGAAACCTGGAGAATCACTATACAGGAAACCTCAAATTGCTTGTCTCAAGCACAGATCACCACGGTACAAGCCCCATAACAGCGCGGCTTGCCGATCTCTCACTACGGAACAAGTCCTTGCTCAGTTTGGTAACACAGACTTCAGCGAGACCACAATGGTAGGCTCGCAGCCAACCCAAAACACAGGGTCTGCTCTGCCTATGGAGCAAATCCTCCAGATGTTCGAGGAACTGAAGAGCCGACTCGAGGCCACTGCTACCCGGCAGAATGTCATCGAGCTGGCTGAAAAGGTCAACGACCTTGCTGAACAGGTTACGAGGGATAAGATCCTTTGGGAAGCAGACCGACACAACCTCGCCATACTTACCAAGGACTTCAACCAGTTTGCAGGCGAAGTAAGGGAAACCAAAAGCCTGGTTGAAGGTTCCTTCCAACAGATCCGAAAGGATTTGGGCTAGAACTCGGAGACCATGAAGCAAACTGCGGAAACGTTGTCGCTCACTCGTGCGACAGTAAACGAGCAAACTCGTCGCTTAGACTAACATGATACCAAGTTGCATGACTAGCAAAACACATCTTTCTTTGGAAGTAAGAACAGCCAGGAAAGGCTTGAAGACTTCAAGAAACGGCATGATAATCTGAATTTGAGGGTCTTACAAGTGGAAGACTGGATGCGGTCTCAAGCACCAAAAAATCCTGCCCTTGACTTGACTAGTGCAGATGTAACTGAGGGCCCGTCTAGATACATTCCGCCTAACGAGCGCCCTACGGCTAACCCAAAGGTTAGGGCTCAGAAGACCCATCAATTCGCATTGGGGGCTAGTTCTGCAAAGGCGCCACCACCTCTACTTCCTCCGCGCAGCCCTAGAACCACACTGAAGGGTGCTGGAAGCTTTCCATATCAGGCGACAGAGACACCAGATGACACGGTTGTAGCTTACTCCAGTCCAGCCCCTAAGAATGTCGGGCAGGCTCTTAGCTTCTCTGCATGGCCAAACCATGAAGAGAGAGCAGAACGCACACCTGTGACGGCAGCCGACTGGTGCCAACTTATCTCTAACATAGTTAAGGAGCAAACCGGCAAAGGTGATGCTGACTTGCAATATCGCGACCCCTACCCTGATAGTGTGGCGTAGTACCCTTTCCCCCACGGGTTTAAAAACATTGTCTTCACAACGTTCTCTGGGGAGACAAGGGAAGATGCAGCAACCCATATGGCCCGCTTTAAAGTCCAATGCGGCCAATATGGGAGTAACAATATTCTTAAACTCAAGCTCTTCGGGACTTCTCTGTCCGGAGCTGTCACACCCCGAACCGTAATTTTTACCTTAATTACTAGCATTGTGGTAATAAGAGTTTTTACCGTTTTCGTCACTCAGTGTATAATTTAATTAGTCCCCAGAGGTGTTGAGGGACTAATAATTTGGAAGAATTATTCGTAGGAGAAAAATGTGACGACGGCAAAAAAAATGGTAAATTTTAGCTAGTAAAAGGTAATTTTTATTGGGGTATTATTTTAGGGTGTTGAATTTTTGGAATGGATTTTGTTTAAGTGGACCGGGCCTTGATTTTTGGTCAAAGCCCGTGTATTCTTTTCCTCTCCTCCTGGCTTTCTCTCTCCCGCTCCCGATCCCGACTCTTCTCCCTGCCAAAACTTCCGGCCGACCGTCCGCCGCCGTCCGGCCGCCCCAGACCGCCGCACCGGTCCCAAACGATCGGCCTCCAACCCAGCTACAGTCCTAGACCGGTGGCAGCCTCTCTAGCGCCACCGTGAGGGAGAAAAGCTCGCCGAAAGCCCCGACTGCCGAAATAGTGTTTTCGCCGGAGCTCCGTCCTCCGGCCACCATAGGCCGAGATTGTTGGCTCAACTTGTAGTTCTCGTCAAGGTGAGTATTCTCTCAAAAGGAATCGGTCTATTTCGATCTCGTTAAGGTAGTTTGTATAATTGGAAGTTTTAGGGATTTTATGGCTGTTTGTGTTCGATTGATGTGCTTAGGCTTAGAATTGGAATTTGTGGTAGTTAGGAATGTTGTAGAGAAGGTTAAGAGGAAGGTGCTGCCAAAATTCGGTGGGCATCGGAGGTCGCCGGAAAACGGCTGCCGGCCGCCGGTGCCGGCGCCGCCGCCGAGAAAATGTTTTTGGTGGAGAATATTATGAGGAGTTTAGTGGAATGAGTTTTAGAATTTTTGGAGGAGTTTTGAGTATGTTTTGGAATTATTTAAGTTTGGTATTTTTGGCGGATTAATAAGTTATAATCCGGCCTTTGGATTATGTTTATGATTAAGGCGTTGGAAGGTGATTTTGAGGATGTCAGTATTTATGGAGATTTGTGGTTGGCATTGAAGTTAAGATTTAAGGCGATAGGCATGGTTGAGCGCGAGAAGCTCATAGTTAATTATGCCTATTTTTCTTTATTGGTTGGGAAATTAATATTATATTTGGAACAGGACGTGAGGAGGCCCGAGCAGACGAGGCCCCAGATCGACATCAGGCTTAGGCCAAATTTGTGAGTGGACTTTTGTTTTAAATAATATGCATGCTATGGTTCATGAATGAACAATTAATGTTGTGGAGCATTTTGACGTCATTTTAATTTTGTTGACGATTTTTATTTCTCTTGGAGAGATACCGAAAATGGGATTTTCGGTGGATATAAATATGTATTTATGAGAGAGTATGTATAGAAAATGCTAGCTAGCCATATGTGTCTGTCCACCTTAATGGCGCAGCATATAGCCGCATTATGGTGTGACGTGAGCGTTGGACGTAAGCGTAGTAGCCCTATTTGAGTGTTTAATTCATATAGGGGGTATGGACACATATATATACACCCGTCTGTCCACCTTGATGGCGTAGTGTAGCACCGCATTAAGGCGTGACGTGAGCGTTGGACGCGAGCGTAGTAGCCCTATATAGACCCATGAATTTATATAGGGAGTATGGACGAGTGTAAATACATACATATATTATAGAGTCTGAGAGACTCGATATTTTATGAGATAAAAGTTTTATCGCTTGCGGCATGCATTCGATTTTTCCTTAGAAATTAATTTGGGGAAACATAAATATTTTATTTTATTTTTGTCCACTCACTCTAACGTTGTTAAATGTTTTCCCCTGGGCCCTTCGTTTTAAATTGCCCAGTCTGCAGAGTTCGGGTTGGATCTAGTAGGAGATGAGGCATAGTCACCCGCATTTCCGCCAGTTTTCATCAGTAGGTTACATGTTTAACCTACTCGTATTTTCTTGCTTCCGCTAGTGTTTAGTAGCTCTGAATACTTTGGGATTATTGTATATTATGTGTAGAATTTCTGAAGGATAATTATGTGAGGTTTGGAAGTGTTGAATTAAGAGTGAAATTTGGAATTTTCGAGTTAGGGTTGTCCATTTTCAAGGGAGGTTTGCCGAGTCCTTCGGTAAATTTTCCTTGGAGGTGGTCCCCGCACGACTTACTCCGGGTTTCAGGGTGAAATTCGGGGTGGGTCGTGTCACTCCTGCTTTCAGCTGGTATTCCAGGTTGAAGCCTGGATCAATTACAGACTGGCCTAAGATGGAGAGATTGTTCCGAGAAACTTATGGCACCATCGAGCCAGAGGTTGGCCTCGACTCCCTCACCCAAATGAGTCAGCAAAGCATGGAGTCCAACAAGCCAAGTGCGACTTCCTACTACCTGAGCAGGAAGCCATCAAGTTGGCTATCCGAGGCCTTGAGCATCATCAGCGGCTGAAGCACCATGGGGAGCGCTTCACGTCCATGGGTGCCCTCATTAATAAGGTCAGAAGCTATGAGCTGATTCTCAACGAGATGGATGAGAAAGCGAATGCCTCTAAAGGGACCTATATGCCAGGAAAGAATAGGACTGTGGGGGCATTGAACCTGCAATCCCCTACTTATGACCCTTATTATCAAAGGCAGGAGGAAACTGAAGCCACACCAGATTATGATGATGTAGGAGCAATAGAACTGACTGGGAAACCATTGGCTCACAAACTGAAGAATCTTAAAATGACCCGTGAGCCAGTCACCATCCAGTCTTTTGCATGGACCAAGCCCGAATACGAGTCATACACGTATGACGCGAAAAACGCCCATCTGGTCTTTAATGACTTGATTGAGGCGAAGTATGTGCGTCTGGATCACAAGATCCCATCCAAAGAAGAGCTGAAGGACAGGAAGTACTGCACCTTCCACAACGCCTATAATCACGACACTAAAGATTGCGTCAAGCTCCGAGACCAATTGCAAACTTGGCTAACCTCTGGCGCCCTGAAACTGAAGACGCCAGGGAGCACAGCCTCGCTGGTGAATGTGGATCCTTTTCCTCCCGTGGTCAGCATGGTCGAAGTAAACTGGGCCAACCAGCCAGAGGAGAACAACTGCCGCCGGGTGCCGAAGCCAGGCCAACGGCGAGTCACATTGGATTTATTTGAACGTCAAGACGAAAACTCACGTCGGACACCTAAGAGAGACCGTGAGGAAAGCGATGATGACACATTTTGGCCATCTCGCCAATATACCTATAACGTCAACCTCGCACACGAGGTTTTGGACGACTTAATTGATGACAGACTCGTTATGGTGGCGAGGGCCTTACCCTACATCCAATATAAGGAAGGCCGCATACATTGCAAGTTCCGTGATAGCTGGGGACATCGAACTCGCGATTGCTACCAGCTTCGCGAGCAACTCTAGGATTGGCTAAACCTCAAGTACATTCGCTTTAAAGAGAAGGGCGGTTACGTGATCGCGACTGCTGATGTCGCTTGGCCTCGTATCGGCCAGCGTGGGATAACATTGGACATATCTCCAAACGTGGGTCCACGCGAGCCGCTAGGACGAAACCACAAAAGACCGGCGAATGACTGTACCTTGCTGGCAAACTGAAGTGGAAACCATGACCAGGCAAAGCCATTGGTCGCCAGACTAGAGCGCAACTGCCCTTCAAGAAGAGATAAAGGCAAAGCTATTATGAGGGACGATGAACCGTCCCCCGCTGAAAACTATCCACCCATGAGTCCCAGGACTCTCGAAGAGCTGGAACAGAGGATCAAACGCCTCGAGACGTTAGTCCAATCACACTGGACAGACGAAACACCTTCATCTCCATCCTCAAGCGAGATGGACATATCCGATTCCGGCAGCGGGTATGAGGTAAACGAGGCTTTAAGCCCTCGTCAAGGTATCTTGACTGACTCCTACATTCCCTCGACATCCAAATCAGCGATCAAGGAGGGGATATGGTACACGCAGCAAGGGGGCAGGCCAGTTACCATTAGCAGGTCCAAGAAGAGACAAAAAAAGTATGGTAGCATCCTGCGTGCCTTGCGAGCTGTTGATGATGGCGCCATACGACCCTCGCAGCTCGCACAAGCACCTGAGCAGATGTGGAGAGATGCGGAAGGCCTACACGCAATACTCCAAAGGCCACCTATAACGCCTCCAAGGGTATGTGCACAAGTAGCAGATGACCCTGCTCCAAAGGCAAACGTCTTCTGTCGCCTCGCCGGGCCACCAAGGCAGAATTCGCAGCCTTCCAGGCATTGGCACTCGCCGGAGCCGGAAAGAAGGGATCCACAACCTTACCGGCGTAGACCCTCACCAGAACCTAACCGACAAAGGAAACCAATTCCTCAACCAAGGCGCCGGCAATCTCCGGAGCCAGAAAGAAGGAATCCACAGCCCTCCCGGCGCAGGCCCTCATCGGAGCCTGACCGAAGACGGGCACCGCTTCCTCAACTAAGGCACCGACAATCGCCGGAAGTCGATCGGAGAAGGGAACCACTCCCTCCAGCAAGGCGAAGATTATTCACGAACCAGGAGCCCGAGCCAAAATGCGAGTCGTCCCGGCCATCACAGCCTCGGGAGCCTCCTCGCCCAAATCCCGAGGCAAGAAGGGAAACACCACGAACACGTCAGCCCCGACCACAAATTAACCCGGAGCCGGAAGCCAAGAAGGAGTCTCGCATCCTCGCCCTTTCTCCGTCAAGGGAAGATGACAATACCAAGATTCCTTTAGCCGCGGATAAGAAGCCAGCTGAGGACAAACAACCCTCGACCAAACTTGTGTGGCGACCACGGCGGATAGAGACTGACGCATCACCAGGTGCCGAAAGTACCACCTCCAGCCCTAACTTAGCGGACTTGATGGCCCAACGTTTCCGAGAGAATTCGATGAACGACGAGGCTTATTCTGAGCCTCGCATTGACTTAGACAAAGACAGAGCCGAAGAGCAGGGGGAATCATTCACCTGCAATATACTCGAGGTCTTTGCATGGCCTGAGGACGAAGAGTTTAACCCAGCGGAGAGCGCATTCGCTGTGCTCGAAGGAGAACATGGGATCATTGAGACACCACTAACCCCAGTCCGTGAGCAATTCTCTTTTCAGGTCAGGATGGTGTTTTTCATATCGGAAAGATATGCTCTCCCGTCAAACTCAACATGCAACGCGGCGGATATCTCCAACGGTAGCGAGAAGGTCTGCGATATTTTCCTGCCTTGTAGCAGCGAAATGGGTCCAGTCTTAGCAGAACCTGAGGATGCTCCATAATTCGAAGCTACGAGCGGCGTCACACGCATGCAGACTCTAACTTTCTCCACACCAACCTTGGACATGGCCACTCACATGAGGCCATTATACATCACGGCTGAAGTTGAAAGGATCATGGTCAACAAAGTCATGGTTGATACGGGAGTTGCGGTGAATGTCATTACAACACGTACCATGGGCCTCCTCGGTATCCCGCGCTCAATGATTCAAACCTCATCTCTGACAGTCAAGAACTTCACCGGACAAGTCTCCAGAACTTTAGGCTTGTTATTTTTACGAGTCAAGGTAGGACCGACATCCTGGGTCTATACCTTCTTCGCCGCCGAATGCGCTTCATCCTACAGTATGATCTTAGGCCACGATTGGATCCATAGAAGTTTCTGTGTGCCTTCCTCTATGCACCAAGAACTCATGATATGGGATACCAAACGCGAGGCGGTCCTCATCAAAGCAGATCCGCGTCCTTTCTCCATCTCCGCCAACTTCAATGACGCCCGCTACTACAATACTGATTTAGGCCCATTGGACATCCAAGGCGTCGATTCCAAAGGCCGCCCCTACGGGGTGACGGCCTCCAATTTAATACGATGGGGGCTAACCCAGGCGAGGGATGACTTACAATGTCCTCACACCATCGCGGATCCCCTGCAACCCGTTGATGGATAGTGCCTCCTCAGAAGAAGCACGCGAGGCTGGCGAATCCTTGTGTGAGAGACTCCTCTCATATTGGGCAGAACGCGAAGCCTACGACAAGGTCACCACTATGGAATACGTAGACGAGATAGTGGATTACACCGATACCAAAGAGGAAGTTATTCAGTTAGCTCCCGCTGCTTTGGACGATACGCCACCTAAAGTGCGTGACCCCATTTCGCAAGTCAACGTAGGGACTGCTGAGAAGCCTCTGCTCATTTCCATTAGTGCTAAGCTGGCGGCGGACGAACGAGAAGCTCTTCTAACCCTCTTACGCGAATATAGGGATTGCTTCGCCGAGAATTACGAAGACATGCCTCGTTTGTCTCCAGACTTAGTTTGTCATCGGCTGCCCACTTATCTTGAGTGATGTCCAGTCCACCAGGATGGCCGATTTATGCGAACTGAGACCCAGATCGTAATCAAGGAAGAGATTGAAAACATGCATCGATCAGGTATCATTTGCGTGGCCAAGTACAACGAATGGCTATCCAATGTAGTGCCCGTCCGCAAGAAGAACGGCAAAATGCGCGTCTGTGTTGACTATCGGGACCTCAACAACGCAACGCCCAAGGATATATACCCCATGCCTGTCGCCGACCTCCTTATTGATGCCGCTGCGGGGCATGAAGTGCTATCCTTTATGGACGAAATTGCCGGATACCACCAAATTCCTGTTGCCGAAGAGGATCGTCACAAGACCGCCTTCTGCTGCCCGGGGTTTGCAGGTGCGTTCGAATACGTTGTCATGCCTTTCGGGCTCAAGAACGCGTGGGCAACGTATCAGCGCGCCATGAACCTTATCTTTCACGACATTTTGGGAAAGCTGATTAAAGTATATATCGATGACGTGGTGGTTAAAACCAAAACGCGGGCGACACATGTTGAAGACCTCCGGCAAGTTTTCACGCGGATGCGACGGCATAACCTAAAGATGAACCCCGCCAAATGTGTGTTCTTCGCAGAAGCAGGCGATTTCCTAGGCTTTCAGGTCCACTAAAGGGGTATCGAGATCCCCAAAGACAAGGCACAGGCGGTAATAAACGCCTCACCTCCTAGAACTAAGAAAGAGCTCCAACAATTGATCAGGCGAATCAACTTCCTCCACCGTTTCATTTCAAACGCGTTAGGCAAGATTCAACCCTTTTCACATTTACTCAAACTCCAGGGGGCAACAGAGTTCGTATGGGAGCCACAACACCAAGACGCCTTCGATCGTATCAAGGATTACCTTATGAACCCTCCCGTTTTGGTTCCACCTCGCCCAGGCATTCCGCTTAAACTCTACATCACCGCTGCCGATCTGTCCATTGACGGACTCTTGGCACAAGCCGACGAGAACGGGGTAGAGCACGCCGTTTATTACCTTAGCAGGTTTTTAACCGATTGCGAGACGCGCTACTCTCCAATGGAGAAGTTGTGTCTCGCCCTTTTCTTTGCAGGTTGCAAACTCCGCCACTCCATGTTAGCCTTTACCACTGTGGTGATCACTCAGTCTGATCTCGTCAAATACATGCTTTCCCGACCTATACTACGGGGACGCATAGGCAAATGAATATTGGCTTTGTCAGAATTCTCCCTACAATATGTTCCGCAGAAGGCGGTAAAAGGACAGGCCACAGCGGACTTTCTCGCTCATCACCCACCAACCGAACTAACAGTGTTCCGTGAGTTAGAGTTCGTCGTTGCTTCACTCACCCCATGGACTCTTTACTTTGATGGATCGCGTACTGAACTCGCTGCAGGTGCCGGGATAGCCATTGAAAACCCTGCAGGAGACCGGTTTTCTTATTCCTTCCAGCTGGATTTTAAATGTACCAATAATCAGGCAGAATATGAGGCGCTCATCATCGGACTGGAAATTTTGCTAGACATAGGGGTCCGCGAGATTCAAGTCTTCGGCGATTCTTTATTGGTCGTCAACCAGTTGGTGGCGAAATTTAAATGTTTGAGTTCGTCTATTGAGCCTTACTTGCGCAAAGCGTTTGACGTATTGGACCGGTTCGATGACGTTCACATCGAGCACATCCTGCGCGAGTTCAACTTCGCGGCGAATGAGCTCGCCCAGATTGTCTCTGGCCTTAGCTTGCGAGATGGAGTGCACGAACGACTACTCAAGGTCGAACGACGCACTCTTCCTTCTTTTATTTCCAGGGGCAATATCAGACAGACGCTCTTGACGTCGCTGCCTTAGACCCTATTTACGAGGACTGGTGGCTACCATTCATCGCCTATCTCACGAACCCTCAAGACGCCACTCATTCGTGGCATATGAGGTTTCTCGCCATCAACTTCGTGATCCGTAATGGTGAGCTTCGCCGGCGAGGCGAGGACGGTAATGATTTAGGCTGCGTGTATGGCAATGAAGCGAAGTGGCTTATGCATGAGATTCATAGTGGGGTTTGTGGTTCGCACCAAGCAGGGCCCAAAATGCATTGGTTAATCCGTCGCCACAGCTATTATTGGCCTACCATTCTTAAGGATTGTATCACTTTCGCCAAAGGTTGTCAGGATTGCCAGGCTCACGGCCCAGTGCAACACATCCCCAACATTCCATTGCAGCCGATTATTAAATCGTGGCCAGGTCGAGGATGGGCGATAGACTTCATCGGCATTATTCACCCCTATTCCTCCGAACAACACAAGTTCCTTATCGTGGCCACCGATTTCTTTACCAAGTGGGTTGAAGCCAAACCACTCAAAGTAGCCTCGGCGACCTCGGTCCGCAACTTTATCTTCTGCAACATTATCTCCCGCTTTGGTCTTCCTGAGTGCATCGTGACGGATCGGGGGGCAGCTTTCATGACCGATTCTGTGGTCACATTCCTCACCGGCTATGGTATCAAGCTCCTGCATTCCTCCCCCTATTATGCACAGTCCAATGGTCAAGCGGAGGCAAGCAATAAGGTTATCCTCAGTATCTTATGCAAGATGCTAGAAATAAACCCCCACGTCTGGCATCTAGAGCTTTACCATACCTTGTGGGCCTACCGCACTTCCAAGCGCGGTCCGACAGATACCACCCCCTATGCTCACATGTTTGGTCATGACGCCGTCCTCCCCCTTGAGGTTTGCGTCGCTTCGCTTCGCGTCCAAGAACAACACCAATTACTTGGTGATGATTATGTTCAGGCAATGTGGCACGAGCTCGAAGACCTCGATGAACACCGTATCACTGCTTTCAACAATCTCATCCTTAAGAAGCAGGGCGTTGCGTGGTCGTATGATAAAATCACCAGAGGTCGGAGTTATGCCGAGGGCCAAACAGTATGGCGCGATGTGCTACCACTTGGGGAAAAAACTGAGGGCCGGGGCAAATGGTCCGCTCGGTGGGAAGGACCCTTTATCATTCATCGCATCTTACCTCAGGAGGTATACCACTTGCGTGATCTTGACGGCACCATCCACCGCAATCCTATTAATGGTCGTTTCTTAAAACGCCATATCGCTGGTGTTTGGGAGCGCGCGAATCCTACACCTCCCCCTGATCCTGCGACCACTGTTATTAGTGTTACGCGCCATCGCGTTAACGCTCCCTCACCTCACACTAGGGGGCAACCCGAGAGAGAAGCATGTAATTAAATCATTTCTTCGAAAACGTACAAAGTCTAACCAACAGACCAGTACAGGATTAGGGCCTATTCTAGAGGCCCTAAATAAAGTTTTACATGCAAATTAGTTATACTAATCTCCTCATTCCTCTCTTTATTTTCTGTGTAAACGTGCGAAGTCTAGACAGAAGACAAGTACAAGATTGGGGCCTATTCCAGAGGCCCTAAATAAAGAAAATCACATATTTTTCCTTTCTGATACAGGTTTCATAAGCGGCTTTGCGGCCGAAGCAAACACATTAGCAAAATAATGGAATCTGATTACCCTACGCTTAAGTGCATAGATCTACCACGCCTACAAGTGTAGATCTGGGAACGAAGAACGAACAAGAGACGACACACTGGGAGGCTAGAGATCCACTGAACAGGGTCCCTCATGCTACCAGCTAAGCTTCGGAGGATGCTTCAAGGACACTGGCAAGCTCCTGAAGCACGAAGGGGCGAAGGGCCTCAGAAACCTCACGCGTGGACAGAACAGCAGGCGCAAGGCAGAAGGTACCCAGACCATTTGTTCATCCAGACGGAGGCTTGGCCTAAGAGTAGATTTTGAAACCCACCTTTGGCCTAAGAGTAGATTTCGGAACTCATCAGGGCAGACGATGAGCAGGAGAAATGGTGGTTTCGCTTTAAGCAGAGACAGAAGAATGAACAGAAAGGAAGAGGGAGCCATAACGAAGGGGCAAAAAGACTTGATCCATGTCCCAAACCCGGCCAGCGGACTCTCTTATAGAAAGAAAGGACCGTTTCCCTTTGACATGTGTCCTGCATACAGAGCTTTGCTCCGAGATATGGGCTTTAGATAAGGTGAATGCGCGAATCTATAGTGACTTCCTGCTTTCCAAGCAAACAGTCACGCAGAGACCTTTACCCAATCTCAATGAAAAACTTGTTTTGAACCGAGGCATTTATTGTTGGAAATACGAAAGATTCTGTCACGCCCCGACTCTTAAATTTTACCTTAATTACTAGCATTGTGGTAATAAGAATTTTACCGTCTTCGTCATTGAATCTATAGTCCTAAAGTCCCTAGAGGTGTATTGAGGGACGAATATTTCGAAAGAATTATTCGAAGGAAGAAAATGTGACGACGGTAAAAATGGTAAATTTTAGCTAGTAAAAGGTAATTTTTATTGGGGTATTATTTTGGGGTGTTGAATTTTTGGAATTTGGGTTAAATATGGTGTTGGATCGGCTGGGCCGAGCCCAACCCATTTCTTCCTCTTTTCTTTCTTTCTTTTCCTCCCGGTTTTCTCTTCCCCCGAGCCTTCACTGTCGAAAGTTTTCCGGCCGCCCGTTCGCCGCCGTCTGGCCGCCCCACACCGCCGCACCGGTCCCAAACGATCGGTCTCCAACCCAGCTACATTTCTAGACCGGTGGCAGCCTCCCTAGCACCGCCGTGAAGGAGGAATCGACGCCGAAAGCCCCGACTGCCGAAAGCTTCTTTTCGCCTGAACTCCTTCCTCCGGCCGCCATATCCGGCAAGCCTTGGCTCAAAAGGAAGCCCTCCTCCCATGCTTCAATCCCTCCAAAGGGCTCCCTCCATCTCGAGCTAGGTAAGGAGAAATCGGTATTTGAAATTCTGGGGCTTTATTGTGTGTTTGTGTTCGATTGACATGGTTAGGCTTAGAATTGGAGTTTGTGGTAGTTAGGAATGTTGTAGAGGAGCTTGAGAGGAAGGTGCTGTCAAATTTTGGTGAGCATCGGAGATCGCCGGAGTTGGTCGCCGGCCGCCGCCGAGAAAATGTTTTTGGTGGAGAATATTATGAGGAGTTTAATGAAATGAGTTTTAGAATTTTTGGAGGAGTTTTGGATAGGTTTTGGAATTTGTTAAGTTTGGTATTTTTGGAGGATTAATAAGTTAAAATCCGGCCGTTGGATTATTTTTATGATTAGGACGTTGGAAGGTGATTTTGAGGATGTCGGTATTGATAGTTGCATATTTGTGCGACTTTTATCATGCTAATTATTCTTATTACTTATTTATTTTGTGATGTTTTCCTATTTTTAATTAACTTTATTTGTTTTTAGGTGTTTTGAAGTCAAACAAAGAAAAAGGAGATAATTGGGCTTAATTAGGATCCCTAATCCTAGTTGGATTGGTGATGGACGTGAGATATAGGTTAACTAACCTATTTATACAAGGGAGCAGCCGAACAAGAGGGGGGGCCGAACAAGAACCAGAGAGAAAAAGAGAAGAAAGAAAGGGAAGAAAGAAAGAGAAGAAAAAGAGAGAGAAGGAGAAGAAAGAAAGGAGAGGAAAAAGAACTCGATCGGCAAAGATCTTCTTCAATCAAGTTTTCTTCTTCTCACCCTTATTTCATCTTCCATGTATTCTCTGATGTTCTTAATTAAGATTATGTGTAACTAAACTCCTTAGTAGTTAGGGGCTGATCAAAGCCCTAGATATGTCTTCGATTTCGAACCCCAATTGATTTATATAATTTTAGATGAGAATTTCTTCACTGATTGTTCATTGATAATTCTATTGCATATTTCATTGAGTCGACACTTTGATGCATGTTTTAGGGTTTATTATTTTGAATGTGTTTATGACTGACATATCGTTGCATATTCTATGAGAGATAACAAGTTCTTTCCAGGTACTTGTGTGAAGTGATTCCTTGGTAATCTAAGGCTACCGACATTGACCTTAGATTCTTTGTTGCTACTCAAATGTTCTTAGATCTTCATGATTTCAGTTATTTTGATCTAGATACCGACATTTCATAGATCAATTAATTGGGAACATAGTTAAGTCGATACCGACATTTCACTTAACATGGCAAGTAAGAGAACGTAATACGGTTAATGACCTAACCACATTGGCTTAACTGTGAGTGCATTCATCTTTAGTCATTGACATTGTTTTGGGGTGATTGAAGCGTATCTAGTGGTGGAGAGAAGTTCCTAGCTATTGTCTCTCTCATATTTACATCCATATTCACTTTTTAATATTCTGTTTTCAGCAGTACTTCTGTTTTATCTATTTTTGTTCACCAGTCAAAACAACTCCGAATACCCTCAAACTTTGTGTGGTAGTCCGCCACTGTGTCTAGTTGCTGTGTATTTAATTTCATAATTTTTGGTTGAGTCTAGATTAGCTAATTAATTAGGTTTCTGCTCCTAGGTCGAGTCTGCCAGATTTCTGGTTTACGCATCTGTTTGTGTTTCTTGTGTGTTTAAGTCTTAGTATCACCAATCCTCTGCGGGTAATGACCCCTATTTGCCATTTACTACATTGATATAATTGATTTGATAATAGGGTATCTTTGTAGGTGCTTTTGCGCCTATCAGATATTTTTGGAGATTTATGGTTGGCAGTGAAGTTAAGATTTAGGACGATAGGCATGGTTGAGCGCGAGAAGCTCATATTTAATTATGCCTATTTTTCTTTAAAAACGTTGGGATTTATTTGACGAATTAGTTATGTTTTGTAACAGGACGTGAGGAGGCTCGAGCAGAGGAGACCTCCGACTGACGTCAGGCTTAGGCCTAAGTTGTGAGTGGACCTTTGTTTTTAAATAATGTTTTATTGTTGAATATTTTCCTTTGTTGGAATTTATCCTGAATTGAGAATTTCAGTGATTTTACTTATTTTATTTAACGTTTATGAGTATAGTATGTATATGAGAGAACGCTAGCTAGCCATACGTGTTCCCCTCATAATGAGGAAAAATGCCATTATGAGGTGACGTGAGCGTTAGACGCCAGCGTCGTAGCCCTGTTCGACTTTCTACTTTCCGAGTTCATTCTATGTTTTTAGATTCATTCATAGAATTCGTACTGGGAGTAAGCACGTATAAATACCACCCGGTCCCCCCCCATACTGAGGAAAAATGCCACTATGGGGTGACGTGCGCGTTAGACGCGAGCGTCGTAGCCTGGTATGACTATCTACTTTCAAGCTTATTCATAGATAGCATACATGGAGTAGACGGGTGTGAATACATACTGATATAATTATATAATTTTAGCCTGAGAGGCGGTACTTGTTTAAGATTTGGAGACTAGCCAGAACTAGTCGTGTCCTTGAAAGTGTTTCTTGGGGAAATATTTATTGTTGTCGAGATTATTTTGTCCGCTCACCCTGACGTGATTAAATATTTTTCCCTGGGCTTTTCCTTTGCTTTTAATCGCTCAGTCTGCAGAGTTCGGGTGGGGTCTAGAAGGAGGCGCCGAGGCATAGTCACCCACATCTCCACTACTGTTCGCCAGTAGGTCATTTGTTTAAACCCACTAGGATTTCTATCACCTTCCGTTGTCTTTCTTGTAGTAGCTTTGAATATTTTCGGAAAAATAATTGTGTATTATTTTATTCAGTTATTTGGATTAAAGTGAAGATTAATATTTTGGGTTAAGAGGGTGTTCTATATTTTTCCGGGTTAGGGTTGTCCATTTTCAAGGGAGGTTTGCCGAGTCCTTCGGTAAATTTTCCTTGGAGGTGGTCCCCGCAGGACTTACCTCGGGTTTCAGGGTGAAATTCGGGGTGGGTCCTGACAGTTGGTATCAGAGCTCTAGGTTTCATTTCCTGCCTCCTTAATGCTATTATATTTGCCTAAGAAGCACGTAGTTCCTATAGAGTGGTGGTCCGACCGCGGTGGATTCACTAGCATTTTATGCTTTGGATACTATGTGTTATTGGGTATATGTGATAGTCCTGCTAGTCTTATTTTTAGACTACTAAATATCTCCTTCCTCAGGTACTATGCCTCCTAGACGCCGACCCCGGGTAGCTACCTCGACCAACGCGAACGAAGGTGATGAGGTCAGAGGATTAGTTGATTCCATTGGGAGTATGCTGAGGGGTGTTTTAGACAGGGTTCAGCACCCACATTCTGTGAGGAAGAAGGATATCTTCGATGCTGGGGCAATTGAGTTCAAGGGTGCCAAGGGACCCCTTGATGCATACACGTGGGTAGACAAGATGGAAAAGGCTTTCGAGAGCACTGATATACCGGAAGAAAAGAAAGTGAAGATGGCAGTGACTTTTCTGGATGACTCTGCACATCATTGGTGGACTCTCGCTAGCAGAAATAATGGTGGTGCTCAGGACATGACTTGGGAGCAGTTTAAGACGCTCTTCTTAGGTCAGTATTTCAGTCATGCTCATCGTATCAGGATCCAGTCGGATTTTCTGAACATGAAGAAGATGGATGATGAGGGTGTCATCGAGTTTGAGCAGAGGTTCACTACCTTGAGCTACCATGTGCCTTATTTGGTTCCTGATGAGAGGACCAGGATCGACATGTTCATTGAAGCACTTGGCGGAGTGTACGCCGAGAAGATGACTGGTGTCATTTACCCGACCTTTCTTGATGCGGTTACTGCAGCCATGGCCATCGAGACCAGGAGGATTTATACTGCACGGCCCCGAGATTTCGGTGGTCCCAGCCAGGGTCCATCGAAGAAGGCCGCTTCATCATCCGCTTCTGGATCTTCAGCGGGTAGTGGCAGTAGTGGAGGATCAGGTTCTGGATCTCGGAGTAGATTTAGACGACATTACCGGAGACCTTTCAGGAGCCAGTTGGGTAGGCAGCAGACCGGTCAGTATAGTGCTGGTGGTAGTTCCCAAGGGGGATCATCTGGTGGTCATACTTTTTCCTTTGGCCATCAGCAGTCATCTGGATGCTTTGAGTGTGGTGGTCTTGATCATTTCAGGAGAGACTGTCCTTTGTTGGCACAAAGGACCGCCACTACTCAGCCAGTCGGTCAGTCTTCAGCTAGAGGTTCCAGTGGTGGTTCTCACGGTGGTTCAGCAGCCAGGGGTGGTTCTCAGCAGAGTGGTGGTCAGCGTGGATGTCCCATGACTCGCGCTAGACTTCACGCTATGACCCAGCAGGAGGGTCGTACCTCTCCAGATGTCATCATTGGTACGTTATTAATTTTTGGCCAGCCAGCATTTACTTTAATTAACCCTGGAGCTACGCATTCATTTATGTCTAGTAGATTCGCTCTCCATGCCAATGTGCCATCATCGTCTCTTCCAGGCGAGTGGCATGTATCTCTTCCCTCTGGTGAGGCGATGAGAATAGATTGGGTGTTTAGTGGTTGTGAAGTGCTAGTAGAGGGATTTAATTTCAAGGCAGATTTAATTCCTCTAAATATTGTGGAGTTTGATGTGATCTTGGGGATGGACTTTTTGGAGACTTACAGAGCTATGGTGGATTGTTTCCCGAAAGAAGTGGTACTTCGGAGTCCAGATGGATTCGAGGTTGTTTTTCAGGGAGAAAGAGATGTGATTTCAAGCTTCCTGATATCAGCTGTGGCAGCCAGGAAATTGTTAAATAAAGGCTGTCAGGCATTCCTAGCTCATGTTGTGGATACAAGAATAGGAGTGTTGGAAGTAGGGGATATTCTTGTAGTAAGAGAGTTTCCGGATGTGTTTCCCGAGGAGTTGCCTGGTTTGCCTCCTGTAAGGGAGATAGATTTTTCTATCGAGTTACTTCCTGGAACTAGACCTATCTCTCAGACACCTTACAGAATGGCTCCAGCGGAATTAAAGGAGTTGAAGACTCAATTGCAGGAGTTGGTAGACAAGGGTTTTATTCGGCCTAGCATGTCTCCATGGGGTGCCCCGGTGTTGTTTGTTAAGAAGAAAGATGGCACCATGAGACTATGCATCGATTATAGGAAGCTTAATCAGGTCACAGTGAAGAATAAGTATCCGTTGCCGTGCATTGATGATTTGTTTGATCAGTTGAGGGGTGCTTCTGTTTTCTCAAAGATTGATTTGAGATCTGGGTATCATCAGTTGCGGATCCGGGAGAGTGATGTGGCCAAGACTGCCTTTCGATCACGGTATGGTCATTATGAGTTTGTAGTGATGCCTTTTGGACTTACAAATGCACCCGCGGCGTTCATGGATCTCATGAATAGGGTGTTTAGTCCATATCTTGATCGGTTCGTGATCGTATTCATAGATGATATTTTGGTATACTCGAAAAGTGAGAAGGAGCATGCCAAACATCTAAGATTGATATTGCGGACTTTGAGAAGTGCTCAGTTGTTTGCCAAGTTCAGCAAGTGTGAATTTTGGCTGGATAAAGTGGGATTCTTAGGTCATGTAGTTTCAATGGAAGGTGTTAGTGTGGATCCCCAGAAGGTGGAAGCAGTGTCCAGTTGGAGAAGACCCGCCTCTGTGACGGAGATTCGTAGTTTCTTGGGGTTAGCAGGTTATTATCGGCGATTTGTACAAGACTTTTCAAAGATTGCAGCTCCACTAACAAGGTTGACCAGGAAGGGAGTCAAGTTTGAATGGTCAGATCAGTGTGAGCAAAGTTTTCAAGAATTAAAGGATCGCTTGACTAGTGCTCCTGTTTTGGCGCTTCCGGATGATAGTGGGGAGTACGTAGTTTACTGTGATGCTTCTAGACGAGGTCTAGGCGGAGTGTTGATGCAGCATGATCGAGTGATTGCCTACGCTTCTAGGCAACTGAAGCCACATGAGGTGAATTATCCCACCCATGATCTAGAGCTTGCAGCAGTAGTTTTTACTCTCAAGTTGTGGAGACACTATCTTTATGGAGCCAAGTGTCAGATTTTTACCGATCACAAGAGTCTTCGGTATGTGTTCACTCAAAGGGAGTTGAATATGAGGCAGGGAAGGTGGATGGAGTTGATCAATGACTACGACTGCACTATTGAGTATCATCCTGGAAAGGAGCTAATGTGGTAGCTGATGCTCTTAGTCGAAATCCCACCATATCATTATCTCACCTCAAGATGGTTAGAGTTCCACTTCTTTATGAGTTGCGAGCTACAGGAGTGGATTTGGCGGTGGATGAAGTAGGTGCCTTGGTAGCAAGTTTTCATGTGAGGCCAGTGTTGGTGGATAAAGTGCGTGAGGCGCAGTATAATGATCCTTCCATAGTTCAGTTGATGGAAAGAGTAACGAATGCAGCCGTGGATTTTTCGGTAAGAAGAGATGGAACCTTGTTGTTCAAAAATAGGCTTTGTGTTCCAAAGAGGAATGAAGAGTTAAAGAAAGAGATTTTGGAGGAAGCTCATAGTTCTGCATATGCTGCTCATCCGGGTAGTACAAAAATGTATCGGACCTTGAAGGATTATTATTGGTGGCCAAACATGAAGAGGGAAATTGCAGCTTTTGTGAGTAGATGTCTGATTTGTCAGCAAGTGAGGGCTGAAAGGCAGAAACCTTCACGATTGCTTGAGCCATTGCCGATTCCAGTGTGGAAGTGGGACCACATCACCATGGATTTTGTTTTCAGTTTACCTCGTACCCGTGAAAGGCATGACGAAATTTGGGTGATTGTGGATAGACTCACTAAATCTGCACATTTCTTGCCGGTAGGAAAGAAGTATACACTGGATAGATTGGCGGAGCTTTATGTGAATGAGATTGTGAGACTTCATGGCGTACCTGAATCCATAGTGTCAGATTAGGATCCTAGATTTGCTTCGAAATTCTGGAGAGCTCTTCAGGCAGCATTAGGTACTCGACTACACTTCAGTACTGCTTTTCATCCTCAGACTGATGGGCAATCAGAGAGGACTATCCAGACTTTGGAGGATATATTGAGATCATGTGCCTTGCAGTTCAGGGGGAGTTGGGATAAGAACCTATCTTTGATGGAATTTGCTTACAACAACAGTTTCCATTCGAGTATTGGCATGGCACCGTTTGAGGCACTGTATGGGAAACAGTGTCGTACACCTTTATGTTGGAATGAAGTCGGAGAAAGAGAGCTTTGTGGTCCTGAGATTATCCATGAGACAAATGAGAAGATCAAGGTGGTTAGAGATAGACTCAAGGCCGCTCAGAGTAGGCAAAAGAGTTATGCAGATGTCCGCAGGAAGGACCTTGAGTTTCAAGTGGGTGATTGGGTGTTCCTGAAACTATCTCCTTGGAAAGGGGTAGTACGTTTCGGTAAGCGTGGGAAGCTTAGTCCGAGGTATATCGGGCCTTATGAGATAATAGAGCGAGTTGGCTCTCTGGCCTATCGGTTGGTGTTGCCTCCGGAGTTGTCCAAGATACATAATGTGTTTCATGTATCCATGCTTCGCAAGTATATTGCCGATCCTTCTCATGTGCTTGAAGAGCAGCCGATTAGTTTGCAAAAGGATTTGTCCTATGAAGAGGAGCCGGTTCAGATTCTTGACCGAAAGGAGCAAGTGCTTAGGAACAAGACAATTCCGCTTGTCAAAGTGCTTTGGAGAAGCCATCAAGTAGAGGAAGCTACTTGGGAATCAGAGGAGCAAATGAGACAACAGTATCCCTATCTCTTTGAGTAGTGTGTTTGTAAATTTCGAGAACGAAATTTTTATAAGGAGGGCAGAATTGTCACGCCCCGACTCTTCAATTTTATCTTAATTACTAGCATTGTGGTAATAAGAATTTTACCGTCTTCGTCATTGAATTTATAGTCCTAAAGTCCCTAGAGGTGTATTGAGGGACGAATATTTCGAAAGAATTATTCGAAGGAAGAAAATGTGACGACGGTAAAAATGGTAAATTTTAGCTAGTAAAAGGTAATTTTTATTGGGGTATTATTTTGGGGTGTTGAATTTTTGGAATTTGGGTTAAATATGGTGTTGGATCGGCTGGGCCGAGCCCAACCCATTTCTTCCTCTTTTCTTTCTTTCTTTTCCTCCCGGTTTTCTCTTCCCCCGAGCCTTCACTGCAGAAAGTTTTCCAGCCGCCCGTTCGCCGCCTTCCGGTCGCCCCAGACCGCCGCACCGGTCCCAAACGATCGGTCTCCAACCCAGCTACAGTTCTAGACCGGTGGCAGCCTCCCTAGCGCCGCTGTGAAGGAGGAATCGACGCCGAAAGCCCCGACTGCCGAAAGCTTCTTTTCGCCTGAACTCCTTCCTCTGGACGCCATATCCGGCAAGCCTTGGCTCAAAAGGAAGCCCTCCTCCCGTGCTTCAATCCCTCCAAAAGGCTCCCTCCATCTCGAGCTAGGTAAGGAGAAATCGGTATTTGAAATTCTAGGGCTTTATTGTGTGTTTGTGTTCGATTGACATGGTTAGGCTTAGAATTGGAGTTTGTGGTAGTTAGGAATGTTGTAGAGGAGGTTGAGAGGAAGGTGCTGTCAAATTTTGGTGAGCATCGGACGTCGCCGGAGTTGGTCGCCGGCCGCCGCTGCCGGCGGAGCCGCCGCCGCCGAGAAAATGTTTTTGGTGGAGAATATTATGAGGAGTTTAATGGAATGAGTTTTAGAATTTTTGGAGGAGTTTTGGATAGGTTTTGGAATTTCTTAAGTTTGGTATTTTTGGCGGATTAATAAGTTAAAATCCGGCCATTGGATTATTTTTATGATTAGGACGTTGGAAGGTGATTTTGAGGATGTCGGTATTTTTGGAGATTTATGGTTGGCAGTGAAGTTAAGATTTAGGACGATAGACATGGTTGAGCGCGAGAAGCTCATATTTAATTATGCCTATTTTTCTTTAAAAACGTTGAGATTTATTTGAGGAATTATTTATGTTTTGGAACAGGAAGTGAGGAGGCTCGAGCAGAGGAGAGCTCAGACCGACGTCAGGCTTAGGCCTAAGTTGTGAGTGGACCTTTGTTTTTAAATAATGTTTTATTGTTGAATATTTTTCTTTGTTGGAATTTATCCTGAATTGAGAATTTCAGTGATTTTACTTATTTTATTTAACGTTTATGAGTATAGTATGTATATGAGAGAACGCTAGCTAGCCATACGTGTTCCCCTCATAATGAGGAAAAATACCATTATGAGGTGACGTGAGCGTTAGACGCCAGTGTCGTAGCCCTGTACGACTTTCTACTTTCCGAGTTCATTCTATGTTTTTAGATTCATTCATAGAATTCGTACAGGAAGTAAGCACGTATAAATACCACCCGGTCCCCCCCCCATACTGAGGAAAAATGCCACTATGGGGTGACATGCGTGTTAGACGCGAGCGTCGTAGCCTGGTATGACTATCTACTTTCAAGCTTATTCATAGATAGCATACATGGAGTAGACGGGTGTGAATACATACTGATATAATTATATAATTTTAGTCTGAGAGGCTGTACTTGTTTAAGATTTGGAGACTAGCCAGAACTAGTCGTGTCCTTGAAAGTGTTTCTTGGGGAAATATTTATTGTTGTCGAGATTATTTTGTCCACTCACCCTGACGTGATTAAATATTTTCCCCTAGGTTTTTCCTTCGCTTTTAATCGCCCAGTCTGCAGAGTTCGGGTGGGGTCTAGAAGGAGGCGCCGAGGCATAGTCACCCACATATCCACTACTGTTCGCCAGTAGGTCATTTGTTTAAACCCACTAGGATTTCTATCAGCTTCCGTTGTCTTTCTTGTAGTAGCTCTGAATATTTTCGGAAAAATAATTGTGTATTATTTTATTCAGTTATTTGGATTAAAGTGAAGATTAATATTTTAGGTTAAGAGGGTGTTCTATATTTTTCCGGGTTAGGGTTGTCCATTTTCAAGGGAGGTTTGCCGAGTCCTTCGGTAAATTTTCCTTGAAGGTAATCCCCGCATGACTTACCTCGGGTTTCAGGGTGAAATTCGGGGTGGGTCCTGACAGATTCAGCAAGCGCGGGACATAGATAATGGACAATAAGTATTGAAATAATATACCTAATACAAAGGTTCATACATGGGGGTAACAAAAAGGAAAATAAACCTAGACTTTCCTAGAAGCCCTATACAAGTCTAGGAGAAGGCCTTCCGAGGCCAATTCCTCAACATCCGCCTGGGCTTCATCCGCAGCAGCAGTGCCTGAGTCCAGAGCCTCTTGAGTTTCCTCTGCGGCTTGTATGCGCGCTTCGGCAACTTCAGCCTGCGTGAGTTTTTGGCGAGCTTGAGCAAGCTGAACCTGCAGTTCCGCTATCTGAGCTTCCAGAGTCTCCAATTGCCTAGCATAAAAAACACAGGGGTTTTCTGAAGTTGTCTCAGGAACCTCCATATCTTCAAGCTGGTTCAGGAGAGCCACCATTTGGTTGTCTAAGGCCTGGTGGACTTTCTCTTGAGCAGTTGACTGGGCCTCCGCATCATTGACGTGACGGGCTTGCAGCTCGACCGCATTGATCAACTCTAAGGAATGGTCCAATGCGGGGTTGCTGGAAGCATGGTGGCGGATCAAGGCACCATGAGCCTCACGAGCACGTGACACTAACTCAAACACATCCATGTTGGGGCCTTGTCTTATTAGGCCATGAAGAAAGCCTCGGGCCAGGCGAACCGGTTCTGGATCAGCGGGTGGAGTTACCCGAGATCGGAGACGGGCAGTCCGGATGGCCAGAGAAGAAGTTGTTCCCGTGGTTAGTTTCACCGGAGAAGGAGTGACCGGTTCTACCTCCGAGACAGTTGGCGGGGCGGCAAACTCTGTTAACACCTCTCGTTCTTCAAGCTCTTGAGTGACCGGCTTTAGCCTCGGTGGGCAAGGCATCACCTCTGGTTGAATCTCCGCTGGCGGAATTGCAGAAGAGGCAGCGAAGTCTGGACTTGAGACTGGATGGCCGAGTCCTTGGTCCTGAATAGGACCAGGAGAGGACACCGGCATCAAGCCTAAGTCATCTGGCGCGCCGATTGGTGAAGGAGGTTGCTCTCCAGTATCCTCAGGTACAGCGCATGTCGCTTCAGCCACAACAACCTCCGGGATAGGGGTCTCAGATATACTTGCTTCCCTTTCAGGGCTGTCGAAGCGGGGCTAGTGCGGCGACGAACCTACAAATGAAGAGATAGTAAGCCATTGCCGACTTGAACAAATTGGTTACAAAAGAAAAGGGCATTTACCAGGCCATGTTCTCGCTGATAGCGCAAGTCTTCCACCATTTCCTCTTCATCGTTAGCAAGACGCTTGCGCGAGCTCTCGCTGCCTGTCGTTCGAGGGATGGTCAAGACAGGCTCATCTTCGGGGTCCGCCGTGGGCTCCTCTTGCGCAGTAGCTTTCCCTTTATCTGTTGCAGCTGCAAGTCTCCTAGAAGATCTAAGGTGAGGTGCAGCCTATGAAAGGGGGATAAACAATTAGAAAGGAAGTCACTTCACATGAAATAGACAAAAATGTTGAAAAATGACAAAGTCATTAACATACCACAGGAGCGGAGTCGCGTTCCCTGATGACGATTCCAGTTGGCTGGCGAGGCGCTTGGGCGTCAGGAAACACTGCTAGCCTGGGCCTTGTCGCTGCTCTCTGTGATGTCCTTGCCTGTCCACGCGGGGCGTCAAGGATGATGCGGTCCGATTCCGCCAATGTGTCGTATAGGGGAGAGAAGATGGCGGCAAAGACGTCATCATCTGCATACTCCCAATGATTATCAGAGAGGGAGCGCCACCAAGAGAGGTACGCGGGATCAACACCTAAGGCAGGCCCAATCTCAAGCAGGCCCGGGGTGAGTGGGAAAATGTTCGCTAGCGGAGTGACTCGGTCCACCTCGCCGATCTTGCGCCAGGATGTATACTTGTTCACTAAATGAAGGAGTGGATAAGGAACCCCTTGGATAAAGCCAAGCTGTCTGGCAAAATGATTGGGAGCATACACCTCAAAACCTTGGTCCTCTTCAGCAAGCTGAAGATCGCAGCATGAAACCGCCCTCATAAAGTTCGTCTTGGCATTGGATCCAGAGTCAGGACGAGGAAAGAAGCCCTCCGCTAAGACTTCAGGATGACGCCGGCAAACCATCATGTTTATGATGGGGGGAGGCTTCAATTGGTTATAGAGGATGGATAGGCTGGCAAAGAAGGACAAAGGAGTGCGGTTCGCCGGACTTTTGCATACCACAAACCCAAGCAGTTGGTCCTCTAGTAGAAAGGCTAGCGGAGAACGTCTGAAGAGAGGGAAATATAGCTGCAGTCATAGATCCATGATCCATAGCGGGCTGGCTGGTAGATGGAAAGGCTTCAAGGAGAGTGTGTGCAGGGCCCGATAGAATGCACCCAATACGGGTTGCCCTAGCCCAACCTCAATTCCATTATAGAGGGCTTCGGCTAGTTTCATCCACTTGTCCTTAGGCTTGTGAGCACTACCACAAAAAATGAATTTATTTAGCTAGTATTCAAGGAAAGCAATACATCCTTCGTGCCGCTCTGCATGCTGGACAAAATAGTTTCTCCAGATTGGGAATGAGGCCTTCAGGGAACGGCGTGCTCCTAGGTTGCAGGTGTAGGTGAACTCAGTGGTCACAAAATCACCTGGCGCGAATGGCTTCGTGTGGATCGGCAGCCCCGTGATAACAAGAATATCTAGCAGAGAGACACTCATCTGCCCAAAGGGAAAGTCGAAAGTGTTGGTGGCGCTGTTCCATAGACACGCTGCTGCAGCGTTCGGCGCCCTGTCAGTAGAAGAAGGCAGCAAAAAGCTCAAGGTGATAGCCTCAGCTATGCCCGCCACCTCCCAGATCAGCTTATCGGTTTGGAGGCGAGCCTCATACCACGCTCGTTCTTCGCCGGTGGTGTTTGGCCATTCTCCCACTCGAATGTTGACATGGGAGCGAGCTTGCTGAGCCCAGGTCGAAAAGGCGCCAGTTCACGACGGTGAGCGAAGATGGGGCGCCGTATGGGGTCGGTGTATGAATTGAGATCGGCAGTAGAAAAAGGCTGAGAAGGAGTCGGGCCGAGTAGGGCTTGCCCGTTCTCAAGGAAATAGATGGGCGCTCCTTGAGGGGGGTTCGCGGATAAACGCCGACCGAAATCGGTAGACCAGTCGATCGCCGCCGTAATGTTGAGATTCGGGTCTCGGACGATTGGTTTGGGAGGCATTGTTTTTTGGGTAGAGTGGTGACGGCAGCAAAGGATTATTTGTTTGCAGAAGGGAAAAGTAAGGGATGGTGTGACGAAATGTTGGGACCCGTTTCATGTTTTTAAAGAGACGAACCGTAACGTCTTTTCAATCAAGGGACGCGATAACGCCGATACAGCGGGACTTTTCAAATTTCAAATTTTCGTAACGTGCTCTATAAGGCCTTTTCGCTTAGACGTTTTGGATAAACAAAAACTCAAGGCCTAGGGGGCAATGTTTGAGCCCAGTGGATATTTTGGTCCAAGACTGCAAAATAGGTTTTGGGTAACATTTGGGCCAATACATGTGGCCTATTTAATAAAAGCCTTCTAAGTCTCGCAAGCTTCAGGGGCGCGCGGGATGGAATCAAGCTTCAGGAGCTCGCGGGTTGGATTGAGTCCGCGGCCCGCGCCAGATAGGTTTCCGCAAAGACTGTGAAATCTCGCGGAATAAGATCAATTGAGCCCGCATAGGACTCTACAGTTGGGCAGCGCGGAGGTAGTGACCTATTCGAAATGTGCTTAGCGAAATGGACACGCGTCACGCAGATGGTTGGTATAAGCAAATAAAGTAGTGTCCTTGTGGTATTGGGTTTCAGAGTCCGAATTGGACTATGAATATCTTTCTTCGGGCCGAAGGCAAGCTACTATATAAAGGGGCTCGAAGACTTACAGAAGAACACTCTCAAAAAAATACAACAACACAATACAAAACAAACTTTCAACCTAGTTTAACACCTTCGAGCTTCCCGAAAACCCTAACCCTAAGCGCGCCGCCGCCTAGGTTTTCTCAGAGCCCTTCCGGACTCTACTCCGATCACCTCTGATCTCTCCTTGGTTGCTCTGCTCGCGACACCGTGAGTATCGAATTGCCTTGTGCTTGTAAATTCGTCGTACGCGAGGTGGCACCGGTAACCCCCCGCTTGTTCAAGAAGTCAAGACCCGACGCACCCCACTTCATTTCCTCGTCCGCGAGGTGGCACGCCCCACATCCCAAGAAGCATTGACTGCTACCGTCTCTCTACCCCTGCTAAGGATCGTGGCCAAAACAAGTAGTGGTTGTTGTTGACTGTCCGATGACCTTGGGAGGTCTTGGAGGAAGGATTGCCCTTCTTTGGGCAACCTTTAGGTTAAGGGTACTTTAATCCTTGTTGAGAATTTTCTAAGGTTTTAAATTGTGTAATTTTTAGGTGGTTTGTGAGGTTGTGGTGAGCTTGGCTCTTGTGTGGTTGTGAAGACTCAGCAGAAGTTTTTAGGTGAGTAAATCTCACCATGGTTCACTTTTGAACCAAGTTTAATTATGGTCATTTGAGGAGGATATTGATTTTGATGTGATTTTAATATTTTGCTATTATTAGTTTTAAAAATATATGAGCTTGATCGCCAACGGCTCATAGGTAAGATAAAACAAGTTTTCCTGATGTGTTATTTGAAGGTTCATATGATCATAATTTTATTAATTTGTGAGAAGCTATTCTATTAGAATAATTTATATTGTTCATATAATTACATCCTTGTGAAGGATATAATCTTATGATGTGGATCTTGTGTTGTTGATAATAATGTTGTGATATAATAATTGTTGAATAAATAGCCTAACCGGGTTCCAAGCCTTTAATTGAGTGATTGGTTACGGTTAAGATGCTATTTATTATTTTGTGTTTTGGTTTTGGACAGTCAAACCGGGTTCCAAGCCTTTGGCCGGATGATTGGTTACGGTTAGGAATTAGAGCTCTAGTCCGTTTGTCGGTGTAGGTCATGGGGGATACCTTATCGTATCTGGGACCCATGGGTACACAATTTTGTTGTTGTAGGTCATGAGGGGTATTTCTTAATACCTGGGACTCATGGGTACATGTTATTTGAAAAGTGTTTGATTTGTGGTTATATTCATTGATATAAATTGCTTTTGTGGGATGTTTAGATATGAGATATACTGTGCTATTTGAGTTTACTCATACGAGCTTTTTAGCTTACCGGGTTTGTTATTTTACAATCCCGGCGCACCAATTCTTGGTGTAGGGGTTATACCTGCAGATGAGGACCAGCAGAGTTGAGACGATGGCGTAGAGGCAGGGTCCCTTTTTGGTTTTTGTTGTACTATGCATAGTTTTGTTAATTGAGTAGATAGTATTAAACTCATGAGTTGGTTTTCATATTCTTGAAAATTGCAAGCTTATGTAAACATGGAAATGTAATATTTAACTCAGTGATGGGTTGTAGAATATTTACTTTTCTACGTTGAGTTTTAGTTGTGGGATGTTGTTGTTGTTGGAACAGGTTTGGGATTGTAATATTTTAAGTTATATCATGCCAAAATTTTTGAAAATTCCATTCGAAAATTGGGGTGTGACAGTTTGGTATCAGAGCGTAGGTTTACATATTTGGTGATAATCATTACTTCAGAGTGATGGCCCGACTGCAGCGGATCATCATCATAAGCTCTTCGGTATTGATATGTCATTGGGTATGTGAAGGGTAGGTGTCGCCTCTAGGTCAATAGGATGTCAGAGTAGAGAATACTCTGTTAGTGGTTCTCGAATCTTGTGTCCACCTTGAGTTAGTGCTTTGGTTAATAATTGTCGTATTTGACTTATACGTTGGTTTAAGTTTTATGCATAAATTAACCAAGATTACTTGCTCCTTAGGTGATGGATCCTCCGCGAGGAAGAGTTAGAGGCCGAGGTAGGGCCAGAGGCCGAGGTAGGGCCAGAGGCAGATGTAGAGCTCCACATGTGGATGACTTCTTTGAGGAGGAAGTGGTGTTAGAGATGCCAGTGCCAGTTGTGGTGGATGATGGTCTACGTTTGGCCAGGCTGGCTCAGGGTATCATCAGGTTAGGAGCACCTTCCTTCCTTGGAGGTACAGACTACCTCGTAGCTGATCATTGGATAGAGGGCATCGAGACATACTTCACCATGATCACGTGTATGGAGATTGAGAAGATGCGTATTGCTACGTTTCTTCTCAAAGATGAGGCACGGGTGTGGTGGAGCGGGGTAGAGAGATCTCGAGATGTGACCACTCTGACTTGGGAGGGTTTGTTTAGCTCTTTCGGGAGAAGTATTTTCCTGATACAGTGAGGGAGCAGTTGGAGCTTGAGTTCATAGCTTTAGTGGAGGGCTTGATGAGTGTTAGGGATTATGAGGCCCGGTTTTCTCAGCTGTATCGTTTCGCTAGAGAGATGGATGCAGTAGATTTGGCACGGAAGTTCATTCGGAGTTTGCGGCATGAACTCCGGAAGTTGGTGACTTCCCACTGGTTTGCTACTCTAGCAGAAGCGGTGGAGAGTGCCCTTGCAGTTGAGCAGGAAGAGGCCATGCATGAGACTAAGAGGCAGAGAGATGTTCAGGGGAAGGGCAAGGCCCTGGCAGGGAGTAGCAGTTCAGGGTACCACAGAGGTGGTTATGGGAAGAGGCAGCAGACTCATCAGCTGGCTCCAACTAGAGCAGCAACTGCACCTATTAGGGCTCCACCTATTAGACAGGCAACACCCTTGAAGTGTTTCAACTGTGGTGAGCCGAGCCATTTCTCTTCGGCATGCACGAAGCCCAGGAGGCAGGGATGCTTCACTTGTGGGCAAGCAAGCCATTTTGCTAGGGATTGCACCCGACCACAGGCTGGAGAGCAAGGTAATCAGTAGAGGTCGTTACTTCCAGCACCAGCAGAGTCTATGCCATTGGTCAGCGTGGTGCAGGTGTGGAAGGTACCATTCTTGTTTATGAGCTACTTGCTACAGTTTTGTTTGATACAGGGGCAACCCATTCCTTCATATCTAGCTCGGTGGTGAGGGCATTAGGCTTGACTCCGACACCGCTTACTAGATCATTGTGTGTTTCATCGCCTCTCGGTGTCTCTATCGAGCTAGGCACCTTGTGTGGTGCTTGCCCTTTAGTGATTAGTGGGAGAGAGTTCCTTGCATCTCTGATTGTGATTCCAGACCGCTCCTATGATGTGATTTTGGGAGTGGATTGACTAAGGCCAAACCATGTTGTGATTGACTGTTTTTATATGGTGGTGTCATTTAACGTTCCTGGACAGCAGAGCTTTTGCTATCGTTGTCATAGGTCGAACACGGCTATGTGGGAAGGAGTGTTAGGTCATATTGAGGCTATCGGTAGTACCGTGGGTATTGCGGATATTGCAGTAGTCTCTGAGTTTAGTAATGTGTTTCAGAAGATTTAGGGATTACCTCCTAAGAGGGTAGTGGAGTTTGCTATAGATGTGGTACCAGGTACTTCACCGGTATCAAAGACTCCTTATCAGATGGGGAGAACTGAACTTCAGGAGTTGAAGGTTCAGATTTAGGGTCTTCTTGAGCAGGGATTCATTAGACCTAGCACCTCGCCTTGGGGTGCACTAGTATTGTTTGTGAGGAAGAAGGATAATACACTCCGGTTGTGTGTGGATTACCGAGAGTTGAAAAAGGTGACCATCAAGAATAGGTATCCCTTGCCTAGAATTGATGATCTGTTTGATCAGCTTAGAGGTGCTACGGTATTCTCTAAGATTGACCTGAGGTCCGATTATCACCAGTTGAGGGTGAAGGAGGAGGATATTCTGAAGACCGCTTTCAGGACGAAATATGGCCATTATGAGTTTGTTGTTATGCCATTTGGTCTGACCAATGCACCTGCTGCATTTATGGATTTGATGAACCGCATGTTCAGTCCTTATCTGGATGTGTTTGTGGTAGTATTTGTAGATGATATTTTGATTTACTCCAAGACCTTGGAGGATCATGATAGGCATCTACGGATCGTACTACAGGTTCTTAGGAAGGCCAAGTTGTATGCTAAGTTTGAGAAGTGTGAGTTTTGGAAGGAAGAGGTCAAGTTCCTTGGTCATGTGGTATCAAAGGAGGGGATTTCGGTGAATCCCTCTAAAGTGGAGGCTGTATTGAATTGGAGTCATCCCACTACTCCTACGGAGATCCGTAGTTTCCTTGGGTTGGCAAGATACTACCGGAGATTTATTGAGGGATTTTCTAGTATTGCCTCTTCTTTGACCAAGTTGACAAAGAAGAATGCCAAGTTTGTGTGGACCGATGAGTGTGAGAAGGCATTTGAGGAGTTGAAGACTAGATTGACTACAGCCCCAGTGTTGGTCATTCCTATTAGTGGTGTTAGTTATGTCGTCTATAGTGATGCATCTCATCGAGGTTTGGGCTGTGTGTTGATGCAGCTTGGTGGTGTTGTGGCTTATGGCTCGAGGCAGTTGAAGGTTCATGAGAAGAATTACCCCACTCATGACCTAGAGCTAGCTGTGGTAGTATTTGCCTTGAAGATTTGGAGGCATTACTTGTATGGAGAGAAGTTCGAACTCTTTTCTCATCATAAGAATTTGAAGTATTTATTCTCTCAGAAAGATTTGAACATGAGGCAAAGGAGGTGGATGGAGCTCGTTAAGGACTATGACTTCACTTTGGAGTATCACCCTGGGAAAGCCAATGTGGTGGCAGATGCATTGAGCAGGAAGGCTAGGGGTATAGTCGCCTCTATCATGGTGCAGGAGTGGCTCATGTTGGAGACTGCATCTGAGTTTGGCATTCTGCCATCAGACAGGGAGCAGGGGATCTTCCTTGGAAGCGCCTCTGTGCAACCCACCTTGATTTCCGGGATCATCCAAGGCCAAGCACATGACGAGTTCTCACGTGCAACGTTGGCGGAGTTAGTGGTGGATTTGTTGGATGATTGTCCTTCAGAGTGGTCGGTTGGATTGGATGGTGGATTGAGGTATAGATTGAGACTGTGTGTCCCAGATAGTAGGGACCTTAAAGGGGAGATCCTTTGGGAGGCACATCGTTCTCGTTATACGGTGCACCCAGGGAGCACCAAGATGTATAAAGATTTGCGTAGGCCATTCTGGTGGAATGGGATGAAGAAGGATGTAGCAGAGTATGTGTCCAAGTGCCTCACTTGTCAGCAGGTGAAGGCGGAGCATCAGAGGCCTGGAGGTATGTTGAAGCCATTACCTATTCCTACTTAGAAGTGGGAGCAGATCTCTATGGACTTTGTGACTGGACTGCCTAAGTCTAAGTTTGGACATGATGCTATATGGGTTATTGTTGACCGATTGACGAAGTCAGCACATTTCCTTCCCGTGTCGATGACATACACGGTTGATGCCTTGTGCAAGTTGTATGTGAAGGAAATAGTGAGACTTCATGGAGTGCCTACTTCGATTGTTTCAGATCGAGACCCCCAATTCACTTCAAAGTTTTGGGGTGGTTTTCAGAAAGCCATGGGTACTACCTTAGACATGAGTACAGCATTTCACCCTCAAACTGATGGGCAGACTAAGCGGGTGAATCAGGTGTTAGAAGATATGCTGAGGGCTTGTGTCATGGACTTTAAGGGAAGTTGGGAGAATCACCTCCAACTGATTGAGTTTGCCTACAACAATAGTTATCACTCTAGTATCGGCATGGCACCATATGAGGCACTCTATGGAAGGCCGTGTAGATCTCCTGTATGTTGGGCGGAGGTGGGTGATAGTGAGCTGTTGGGTCCTAATATTGTGCAAGAGATGACTGAGAAGGTCTCTACTATCCGAGATAGGATCCGAACGGCGCAAAACAAGCAAAAGAGCTATGCTGACTTGAAGAGGAGGCAAGTAGAGTTTGATGTTGGGGACCATGTGTTCTTGAAGGTCTCTCCTACTAAAGGGGTGGTGAGATTTGGCAAGAAGGGGAAGTTGGCACCAAGGTATGTAGGGCCTTTTGAGATTTTGGAAAGAGTAGGAGATTTGGCTTATCGGCTTGCCTTATCTCCTATCATGTCCGGGGTACACAATGTGTTTCATGTGTCCTTGTTGAGGAAGTATATTCCAGATGCATCACATGTGATTGATTATGGAACTATCAAGGCGAATGCGGATGCAACCTTTGTTGTTGAACCGGTTCGAATCTTAGATAGATCAACCAAGAGGCTTCGAAGGAAGGAAGTCGATTTGGTTAAGGTGTGTTGGAGTCACCATGATGAGGGTGATGCATCTTGGGAGTTAGAGTCAGACATGAGGGCAATGTACCCTAGGTTGTTTTTGGGTTAGTATTGTTGAATTTCGGGGCGAAATTCCTTTAAGGGGGGTAGATTGTAATACCCTAGATTTTCATATTATTTTCCTTGTATTATTCCCATGTTTAATGAAGGATTATTTATGGAAACTCTTTAGTTTGTGCGTAGTTGAAGTCGGGAGGTTATTTAAGGTGCCTTGACTTTTAAGAGACCAAATAGTTGACTTTATTTTTCGTAAGTTATCTTCGAAAACTTCCTTCATGAAAGTTGTAGAGCTCGTCAATACGAGTTCGTAGACATGCGGATCGCGTGAAACGGACGTCGTATGAAGAAGTTATGGTCAGAGTAAGTTAGTTTCCGGGTTTGGAAAGTGTATAAGTAGAAAAGTGTAGGGGGAGTTATTTTGGAAACCTAAAAATTAGTTTCTCCTCTCTCTCCCGAGCTCCCCTGCACTCTCTCTTCTCCAGTTGATTTCTCTCTCATCCGGCCACCAAATTGGACGCCGTCGGTTCCGTTGGGTTGGCACAGGTCTCCTCTCCACTGCTGGGGTAGCCTTGCTCGCCATCGCGCCGCCTGGAAGCCGCCACAAAGCGGCGGAGCTGCTGCTGTTCCGCCGGAAAGCCGGCGATTTTGACGCTGATTCCGGCCAAGTTTATGTGAGTCTTGCTCTCCTCGCTCTTCTAGAGATGTTTTTACCCCTTTGGTGATCTAGAAATCAAGTTTTGGGGCCGGTTTTGTAGGTTTGGAATTTGATTCCGGGTTGGTTTTGCGGGGCGTTTTCTGGCCGAACGGGTTGAACCACCAGGTATTAAAGTTACTCACTTTTCTTCAATCTACAAGTTTCATGTTTTGAGTTTCGCCAAATTTTGAAGTTTGGTGGAGGCGCGTGGGAGCACGTCTGGGCAGGGTAGAGGCCTTGTTTGCTGTGTTAGCTAGTCCTTGTTGATGTTAGTGTGTTGTTGGTGTGTGAAGAATGAGTGTTGATTAGGTTTTTGCATTGTAGGTGCTAAGTTGGTTCTTGGTGTTCATTAGGTCGGAAACTTGGAAAGTTTGATTCTTAGAGGTAGTAGTGGTTGTTGTTGAGTGTCCGATGACCTTGAGAGGTCTTGGAGGAAGGATTGCCCTTCTTTGGGCAACCTTTAGGTTAAGGGTACTTTAATCCTTGTTGAGAATTTTCTAAGGTTTTAAATTGTGTAATTTTTAGGTGGTTTGTGAGGTTGTGGTGAGCTTGGCTCTTGTGTGGTTGTGAAGACGCAGCAGAAGTTTTTAGGTGAGTAAATCTCACCATGGTTCACTTTTGAACCAAGTTTAATTATGGTCATTTGAGGAGGATATTGATTTTGATGTGATTTTAATATTTTGCTATTATTGGTTTTAAAAATATATGAGCTTGATCGCCAACGGCTCATAGATAAGATAAAACAAGTTTTCCTGATGTGTTATTTGAAGGCTCATATGATCATAATTTTATTAATTTGTGAGAAGCTATTCTATTGGAATAATTTATATTGTTCATATAATTACATCCTTGTGAAGGATATAATCTTATGATGTGGATCTTGTGTTGTTGATAATAATGTTGTGATATAATGATTGTTGGATAAATAGCCTAACCGGGTTCCAAGCCTTTAATTGAGGGATTGGTTACGGTTAAGATGCTATTTATTATTTTGTGTTTTGGTTTTGGACAGTCAAACCGGGTTCCAAGCCTTTGGCCGGGTGATTGGTTACGGTTAGGAATTAGAGCTCTAGTCCGTCTGTCGGTGTAGGTCATGGGGGATACCTTATCGTATCTGGGACCCATGGGTACACAATTTTGTTGTTGTAGGTCATGAGGGGTATTTCTTAATACCTGGGACTCATGGGTACATGTTATTTGAAAAGTGTTTGATTTGTGGTTATATTCATTGATATAAATTGCTTTTGTGGGATGTTTAGATATGAGATATACTGTGCTATTTGAGTTTACGCATACGAGCTTTTTAGCTTACCGGGTTTGTTATTTTACAATCCCGGTGCACCAATTCTTGGTGTAGGGGTTAGACCTGCAGGTGAGGACTAGCAAGGTTGAGACGATGGCGTAGAGGCAGGGTCCCTTTTTGGTTTTTGCTGTACTATGAATAATTTTGTTAATTGAGTAGATAGTATTAAACTCATGAGTTGGTTTTCATATTCTTGAAAATTGCAAGCTTATGTAAACATGGAAATGTAATATTTAACTCAGTGATGGGTTGTAGAATATTTACTTTTCTACGTTGAGTTTTAGTTGTGGGATGTTGTTGTTGTTGGAACAGGTTTGAGATTGTAATATTTTAAATTATATCATGTTAAAAATTTTGAAAATTTCATTCGAAAATTGGGGTGTGACATCCATCTTCAATTTTAGCTCCACTTCTCAATTGAACATCTCTCTTTCGACCTCTACAAATTCCATATTAATATAAATTTGATCAAACCCATTTATAGAAACTCACGTTTTTGGGGTTTTAATCAAACACTCAGTTCATCATTCTCATTGATTCAAAATAAACAAATCATCATTCAAGACATTCACCCCTATATCATCCTCTATTGCATCTGAGACTGAAAACTCATATGCAACAGAACTTAATCTCAAACCCAAGATGACAAATTTGACTAGTATGCCCAATCTAATTGGTATGGAACTCAAATCTCACTATTCACCTTTATTCTCAAATTCTCAGCCATCACCGGTGGCTCATTGACTTAATTATCAAGTGGGAAATTTGATATGGATGCTATTGATTTTCTTGTATTTTGATATAATTGTTGCCAAGAGAGAGTTGCTTTCAGGAGGTGGACTGAAGGAAAAGAAATAGAAGAGAGTTGAAGGAAAAGAAGAGAGATGAGAGAGAAAGGGAGGAAATAGAAATGACGAAGTATGAACTGAAAGAAGCATAAGAGGGAAAAAAAAAAAACATACCTTTAAGAACAATCGTAGAACGTTAGATCTAAAACCAGCCATGTGTCCTCATCTTCTCAAAAGCTTAGGAAGCTCAGCTAGTTTTCTAACTCAGGAGAGGATACGGATCCATCTTGTTAAAGTTATTTATCAAGTTCCATTTTAAGGGGTATTACAAGAAAAACAACTTGATATTTACTTATGGTATGCATTGCTGCCCTTTAATAAAATAAGAAAAGTCCACTTACAATATGAAATATCTCTAGCCTATGGAACACTTAATTTGTGCTCTTTTTGTCAAATATGTGTTAGAAAGGCCAAAGATTGTACCCTTGAAAGGTAAGACGGTAAGAGATCTCATGTCTGAAACTCAATTCCCTTTGATAGCTTAACAAACTCTTCTAACTATAATTTGATATAAAAGTCTATGGTTTGGCACAATACCAACTCCTTAGTCTTTAAAATCTACCTTTTAAACTTTCAAATGATCGAGACACAAAAACTAATTCATCTTTCTCTTAATCATAACGAACGAGAAGAGATTCAGAACACCGACACTCAACAGTTAGATGGGGCAAGAAATCGGACTCGAAAAGAACCAAACCTCAAAACCATCCATATGTCGTGACCGAGTAAACAGAAAGTAGGAAATACCCTTCTATGTGGACGGCACTGACTTAACTTTGGACGGCACAAAAGGAATTCGCACAAAATCCATGAAGAAAAAGTTAAACAAAAAGTGTCACACTTGCCTTTGCCTCTGGCTTCGCTTCTGTTGGGTCCGGTCAACTCCCACACTTAACTTGCATAACAAAAATACACACACACGAACTCTACTATCCCCTTTGTCATATTAATATTACTGTCCCTCTCCCTCTATCTCTCTCTCTCTCTCTCTTGACTTTCTGGCCTTTTTCACCTTGCATATCTTGTCCTCTTCCAGAAGAAGTTGGTCCATGGTTAGAGACTTTCAGCTCTCAGATAGGAAATCGAAATCGAAATCGAAATCGAATGGAAGAATTGGGAAGAGTATGAATCAGAATCACCAGGATATTTAACTATTAACCCAGAAATGATGTCCCCATTTTACAGGGTTCACATTTCCATATGAATTATTAAAGTTGCATCTGTAATTTTCTGAAGACTTTGGAGCATTATTTTAGTTTAGTGTCTACCTAAAGAAGTGGGCATTGGGTCTGCTGCAAAGGTTTGGCTTTGAAGTCAACCAGAGCCCTGCATTTCATGAAATCTTCATCATAATACAGTTAAGTCATGCTGCTCTCAATTTTATTTTATTTTTTAAATTTAGATTTAGGGATTGATAACATATTTCCTAATCTTATTTATTAGTGTTGCAGCGAGGTAGATTTATTGGCATCTCTTTATTCAAATCTCATCTAATCTGTGTCACCATTTATTTTCATCTCTTAAAACACTCATTCAATTTCCTCTCTCTCTCTCTCTCACAGTCTGCAACTTCTTCCTCTATTGTAGTTGAGTCTCTATCAGATATTCAGCTGATAATCCAGCACAACTAAATTTGAAGATAGACTTTGTAGCGCGTTAGATGGGATTTTTGTTCAGAAAGCTTCAATCTTGTTGATTTTCTCAAACCCTCACTGGGAAAACTCAGTTAAAAATGTTGCAGGCTCTGCTTGAAATCAAAGAAGCAGGATTTTCTGCTCCACCACCTCCAATTTCGAATCTTGAATCAGATAGTTTCAGTTTCGGAAACAAGGTCAGTCCGAGCATATTGCTCATAATCATAATTCTAGCCATAATTTTCTTTGTTTCCGGTTTGCTTCACCTGCTTATTAGATTCCTTTTAAGACCTCCAAGCAGAGACACAGATGACTTGGAGAGTGTGACTGTTCTTCAAGGCCAGTTACAGCAACTCTTTCATCTGCATGATGCTGGAGTTGACCAGTCCTTCATAGACACCCTTCCTGTGTTTAATTACAAAGCCATTATTGGATTGAAAAATCCATTTGATTGTGCTGTTTGTCTATGTGAGTTTGAGCCTGAAGACAAGCTTAGATTGTTGCCAAAATGTAGCCATGCTTTTCATATGGAGTGTATAGACACTTGGCTCCTGTCTCACTCCACCTGCCCTCTGTGTAGATCCACTTTGCTTCCTGAGTTTTCTCAAAACAATACTTGTTCTCCCATTGTTCTTGTTCTTGAATCGGGAAGTGTTGAAAACTCGAGAGAGATCAATGTTTCTGGTAGAGACCATCTTGCTGCCGTTGGCAGAACAGGTTCTGTTTTGGGTCCTAATTCCCATCTTGGTTTACATGGAGACGTAGAATTGGGCGTGTCTCAACACAAAGCTTGCGAAATTGTGACGAAAAATGAAGTGAATCCGAATCCGGCAGTTGCAGTGGATCAAGAGGAAAAGGTAGTGCAAGTGAAGCTAGGCAAGTTCAGGAATGTAGATGGTGGTGAAGGGAGTAGTAATAGAAACGTGGATTCAAGGAGGTGTTTCTCGATGGGGTCTTTTGCTTATGTAATGGATGAGACCTCTTCATTGCAAGTACCCATTAGAAGCTCGACGAAAAAGCAATCTAGCAAGAAGCCCAGTTTGCCTTTAGAACCAGGCCATAGGCAAGCAATGTCCGAATGCGATTTCGAGTCCAGGAGAGAGTTCAAGTTTAATGGGGTAGAAGCTATTGGAAGCCTTGAAAGTCAAGGGACTAATAGCGCTAGCATTACTAGTGGCAATGGCATTGGGAAGAGCAAGAGGGAGAGCTTCTCTATATCAAAGATTTGGCTCAGGGGGAAGAAAGAAAAGCCAAATGTGGTTGCGGCTGACCTCTCTAGGCGGGCCTTCTCGTTCCGGTTTCCAGGGCACCGGGAAGGCTCAGATGAAAGCAAGGCCAAGAATGGTGGTGGGAGTAGGAGGACTATTTCTGAAGTTGACATTGCAAGGTGGGAAAATGGAGGGAGTGAGGGGAATTTCAGCTGCAACAGTTTGGATTCTCAAGCAAATGCACCATCGTTTGCAAGAAGGACACTGCTTTGGCTGATGGGAAGACAGAACAAAGTTGTTCATTCATCTTTAGATCCCACTATGTAGTTTATTTTTCCTTCTTTCTATATTCTCTTTTTGTTTGATTATAATCTTTACCAGAACCATAAATATCATCTCTGAATGAAAAGCAAACGTGCAAACGATCTGTCTACTTCAAACTTGAGTAGCGATCTCTGTTCCGGCCAGTTCTGGTTTTTCCGATGGCAAACATCGGCAGAAAAATGAGATTAAATAATAGAGTAGCAAGTTGTTAGATCCCTTTCACAAGCATAGTAAATGCAAAATGGAGATTCAATTCAAATTGAAAAGGAAGACTCGAAATCCCTCACTCCTTCCTTGTGATTACAGGCTGTTGCATTGAAGAGGAGTCAATTATCGAATGCAAGGATAGGCGTTTGGACGGACTGGACATTAATGTCTGATGTAAACAAGCTCACGTAAACAGTTGGAGGCCATTGTCTGCAAGAGTAATATGTGCCACCTGCCCAATAAGATTCTTGATACCCTGCCCGAATTCTGAATCTTAGGCTACAAATTATATTCATGACAAGCTAGAGAGAACATTGCTAGGGTTAAAATGGGTGGAACTCCTATAATTAATCCTCGGGCTCAGATTTGGTTATGGGCCTCGTGCCATTTAACAAAGGTATATTAATCTAGTAATAAAAAAGGCATAATTATTTGGTATTTTGTCCATATAATCTTACTTATAATATGAAAAGGTGTTAATACATAGCCAAGAACACTTGACAATACCGAGAATGTGACGCGATCACCCAATTGCCAGAGACCATTCCGGGCAAGACAACACTGACAAGACCTTCACAGGCACCCAAAGAGTGAAGGTCCAACAATAATATACTTGCTAGAACCACTTCACAACTGCTAGACATCCTCGAAAAGGGAGAGGTTGAACAACACTATGAAAACAATCCCATCTCGGAAACTAACCGGTAGAACTCCCAATACTAGCCTATAAAGCAGGTACGAATTCCCAAAAGAGGTAAGTTCATTATTTTCTTCCCATACTCCCGTACTATACAAGTAGCAACCAAACGCTGACTTAAGCCTCGGAGAGTCAAAGACTGGGCCACCCCAGTCTCGACTCCTGACGCGTTGTTACTTGTGCAGCCACAGAAGCAGGAACTAAGGATTTGACCTCTCGTCCCGAGAACTCGGTAGGAGGTAGAAACAAAAGGCATAATATTATAATTATTTTGTTCTTATTTTTCTAAGAACATTGTTGTTAGTACATTTTTAAGGACATAATGACATATGCTATATATTTTCAATATTTTCAGTGTTATATGTTGTTTTTATTATTATTTTCAGACATTATAATACATATTTTAATTGTATTTATATAATTATTTGTTATTAAAAAATAAAATAAATACAAAATTACAAATCCTTTTGGGCGTTGTTCGCCTGACTAGTGCCTAGCGTTTTTTAGAACCTTGATTTAAATGAGCATATGGAGTCCCCGTGTCTGCTCCTGACCTGCTTACACAAAGACACCAAATTTCGGGGGACTCTCTAACGCTCATCTCTTCTTTTGTTCATTGACTTCATTCTTGAGTTTCCAGGAAAGCATATGGAAAGGAGAAAGATCACGTCAAAACCCTAATATTTTTCTTTTTTTGAGTTAACAACAAGTGTTAAAGATTAAAATTGGGTAAAGGGAAAGAAAGATATCGCCCAGAGAGGTCCGTACGATAAAGGATTTGTTCCCTGAAAAACTGTCTGATGAACCTGTAAAACAACAAAGCAGTTAGAGGATTGTCTGGATTGCTCCGAACAATCGCTCTTCGACGCTCAAGTCAGGAATCATAGCGGACAATTCGTAACTCAAAGAAAAGGAATGAGTTAAGTTACCTTTCTTGGTGAGGCTACGTGCCTATTTATAGAAGTTGAGCGGAGAGGATCGTCTTCGTGGCTGTCGACAGCCTGGCGCGGAAGGAAGCTTCCAAAGGTGCGCGCTAGATCAAACCGCACACGTGCGTCCACGTGTCCGATCAGGATGCGTTTTAGGTCAGTTTGTTGTTGTGAGAACGTACGTGCGAGGCTAATGAGAGTGTTTGACACTGGTTCCCTCAACAAGTCCCAAATCCCCAAGTAAGGATAATGACTTGGTTGGGGAGTTTAAGTAAAGATGTTTGTAGAAAGCGCTCGCATATTTAGCGTTCAACTGCGTTTGAACGAGTTTTGGGTATATAAACCCTTCCAGAGTTCCCCAACTCTCCAATCAAGGAATTGTTCGAAATTGGTAACTCATTCTATGCGACTTATTGGGCGGACAATTGTGTCTGTGCGTATTTTGTGGGTGATGGGGAGCAACCCCATTTGTCCCGATCGCGATGAGCATGATCTTTTTCCCGCAGGTGTCATGTTTATCCCATGTTGTGCGTAGTAATTGTATTATGTGCTAGCAAATGTTATTCTGTGCGGACTAGTTGGGAAGTGATCTTTTGACCTGCATGTGTCACTTTTTGTAACACCCCAGATCTAATTTGACCTATTTACCAGGTCTTTCTACGAGTTACTGAGAAATTTAACCACGCTCGGTAACTTAGTAAATTAACACTCGATTTTATTTTCGAGTTTTTCTCGAAATGTCAAATTCTTCTTTTAAGGCCCCGATGTCGTAGCACGTGACGTTACGAGTTCACCGATGTCTTCAGAATATTTTTCGGAGCTTCGAGCTATTTTCTACAATAAGTTTGGGTAAAAAGAAATTTATTTTTCTGAAATTAGAAAATAGCTCATTTAATTTGGACCGTAGGATCAAGTAGGGTATCAATCTCAGCTGTTGGTTTTCGAACTTTGGCGAGTCTAGAAACGTTTGTTTGGAGCAAGACGCGTCTTGAGGAGGAAATTGGAGGCAGCTGCTACTGTTTTGGAAGGAGGCAGAACCCTAGGAGTGATGTGGAGGGTGGCTGGTCGACGGAGCAGCGTCTTCTACCCCTAGATCTTCGACTTGGAGACTTGATCAGGTAACCTTAGAATCCTTTAACCACTATGTTGTTGTTGTTGTGCTTTTTGGTTGTTGAGGTGTTGATTCGGTTGTGTTATCATTGCTTGTCGATAACTTGGAGTTTGGAGTATACGGGGAAGCTATGGGGAAATTCCGGCATGTGGCCGGAATCCGGCAGAATATTCTGGCGAGGACAGAATCCGGCAGAGACCATTGAGGTAGTTTTCAAGTTCTTCTCCGATTAGTGTCGAAGCTTTCTTTTTAGGAAAGTAATGGTTGCGACTTAAGAAAACTGCCATATTTGGAAAGTTTCTATATTAGGAACTTTCCCTATTTGGAAACTTTCCAATTATGGGAAGCTAGTAAACTGGTCAACCGTAGTCAATTATTTGTCAATCCTAGTCAACCCAGGAACCCTAGTCATACTAGGAAAGACGTTGAGTCAATGATTATTTCAGAGTCCGGTTTGACCGATTTGTTTTATTGTTTAACGTCAGACGTGGGATTGACTTGAGAGTCTGAATTGTTGGAGGCAGCGCTCGAGGAGTTTTCCGAGCATTGGAAAACTTAGGCTTAACCTGTGAGTGGACATTTGTTTTAAATTAAATGCATGCAGTGATTTTATATTAAAGAAATGATTTTATTGAATATTAATTTGTGGAATTGATATCCTTTCGTGATTATTTCCATGAAGTTATTTCAGAAGTTAATATTCTTATTTTAATTGTTAACTTCGCTATTTGAAAAGTTACCGAAAATGAGACTTTCGGTGGAGTCGTATACATATTTCTTTCTTTTATATTTGACAATTTTCTTATTTTGGAGAGTTACCGAAAATGAGATTTTCGGTGGATATATATATATATATATATATATATATATATATATATATATGGATATTTATAAGGATAATATGTATATAAATGCTAGCTAGCCATACGTGACTTTTCGCCTTAATGGTGTAGACATTAGCCGCCATTATGGTGTGATGTGAGCGTGCGACGTAAACGTCGTAGCTCTATATGAATGTAAGAATTCATATAGGGGATATTCAGCATGTATATACACCCGTCTTTTCCGTCATAATGAAGTAGCGATTAAACCCCCCATTATGGTGTGATGTGAGCGTGGGACGCAAGCGTAGTAGCCCTGTATGAATTTCTATTTTTCACAAGAATTCATACAAGGAGTGTAACGTGTGTAAATACATACTTATATACTAGAGCCTGGGAGGCTCAATATTATAAAGTATTGGAGACTAACGGGGCTAGTCGCGTATTGCAGTATTTGCCAATTTCTGAGTTAAGAGATTTATTATTTAATGCATGCATCGCAGTTTTCCCGAAGAGATTAAATTGGGAAAGAATAAAAGTTAATTATTTGTTCCTTTTAAACTTTATTTTTGTCCACTCACTATAACGTTTTCAAATGCTTCTCCCCTAGGCCCTTCGGTTTTAAATGCCCAGTTTACAGGTTAGCAGAGTTGAGGTCGGGCGTACATGGAGATGAGGCATAATCAATAGTATAGCTTCCGCTCATTTATATATTTCTATGTCTTTTCTTCACTATTAGGGTCTTAGGGTCGCTCTGAACCTATGAATGTTGGTTGTGAGATTAATTATTTATATTAGGGAAAATTTTGGGAGGTGTTGTGAATTTGGGGAGCACGAAGGCTCCAGGAGTATAAGGTTGGAATTAGATTTTTTAGAAGTGTTTGCAGGTATTTTTAGGCTAGGGTTGTCCATTTTCAAGGGAGGTTATGCCGAATTTTCAGTAAATTTTTCCTTGGAGGTGGACCTCGTAGGATTTACTTCGGGTTTTGAAGATGAAATTCGGGGTGAGTCCTGACACTTTTTCTCCCAAGCAATATGTCGCTAGGCTGTTCGTAGCCTTATGATTGTGATTGTATTATGTCCGCATGGCTTTATGATAGTCGTGTCTTTTCGTGCGGAAGGAGTTATGCTGGACATTGTTACTTGAGGTTTGTCCATTATTGCTATTTGCCGAATCATAATGTTTTAATATTATGTAATTATTGCGCTTGGCGGACGGTTCGGTTTTCGATGGGAGCGAGAAAACCGTCAATTTGCCATGTGTCGCTTTCTATCTGGGATCAGATGATTGAAAAGGATCTGACCTTTAGTATTTAAAGAATCGTTCGATGGTCATTCCTTTCATATCTGCCCCTTTTGCCTTCAGAGTCCAGAGTCTAATTGTCACGTTCCGTTTCTTAAATTATTTTATGGTAGTGTATTTTTACGTTACTTTGACCTCTTAACGCTTTCAGTAACCATTTCACTATCTAAGGACCATAGAGTTGACTTTTTGTTGGAAAACTATTTCGCAAAATTTTCTTAAGACATGTTGTAGAGGGCGTTAAAACGAATCCGTGGACACGTTATGCATTTTAATCGGAGTTGGTATAAAAAATATATGGTGTAAAAACTAAAGTTACTATTGTTTTTGGTCGGTGGTATATAAAGGTCCAAAGGTAGAAAGTAAAAAGGGAAAAATCAGAAAAGTTTTCTCTTCCTCCCTCCTCTCCCTCGCCCACTTCTACCCGGCGACTTCGCCGTCTTCGTTTGCAGCCGTCCGGCTGAGTTAGGCCGCCATACTGGTTGGGATTTGAAGCTCAGCTCCTCCTCCATCGATCTGGGTACCTTGCTGGGATGGTATTGACGTGTCGCGTAACCGAGGTCAAACAACTTCAATTTAATTACCCTGCAATCGTAGTAATATGGACAAGTAGGGATCGTTCTAGCCGGGGAAACCAAAGGGCGATCGAAAGAAGAGAAACCAAACAACTTATAAACAAGTATTCACATATATACATCAAAATATTGGGGGTTTAAGATTGATTAATTCTAACGAATAACCTACTGAAAATTAAACCTAAGATTATTATATACAAGTGATCAACATACTCATGCAACACGTAACACGAAAAACCATCTAGAACACATAACAACTTCATGCAAGGCCGGGCAGCAACGTTCAAATTGTCCTTGACTCTAACCAATTCCGATTCTAATTAGAGCCTTTGCGGTTATCTAATTGTTAAGACTCCTCAGGTATTTAGAACCATCTTTGCGCTTGATCCTAAACATGAATGCTAACTCATTTAAAAACACGTTGCGTAGAGATTAAACAAGAAAACACTTTAACACATGAATCAATCGGAAACATGATCTAAGGCATGGCGTCACTCATCCTATTAGCATGCAAATTATCAGAATTAAATCCGCCCTAAGTTAATAACAAAGACCAAGACAACTTTGCGTATGAATCGATCCAAAATTATTATGGTAGATGAAACCGCACCTTAAGGACAACCATGGCCGAGGCAGCCTCAAGGATTGATTTAGATGCATGAATTCATGACAATCAATCAATTAGAAATCAAAAACACATAAGAAAATGCTACTGCCCAAAAACCTAAATCACGAAATCATCATATATTCAAGAAGTTACAAATCAAAACATAGAACAATCAAAGATCACAAAGAAATCCGAAAACCATGTTTGATAAATAAAACCAAAATCGAAAAGTATATTACAATAGAGTTCGAAACTAAACAGAGAATAATACAAGAAGCCATGAGAAAATTACACTTTTACAACCTTTGAAGATTCGGCAAGTGTGGGGAAAATCGGTGGAAGGATGGAGTGATTCATGTGGTTTGTGGTGGATGGATCGGCTAAGTAATTTTCTGTATAGGGTTTGGTAGAATTTCGGCTATGTAATTGCAAGAGTAGTGATGATCCCTCCTGCCCTTGAAGTCATGCTTTATATAGAAGAAAGACCCTAGAGAGGCCGGCCACACAAGTGAAAACCGAGTTGGTTTAGGTTTCCCTAGTTTTTCTCAATTCGGCCCAATGACCTCTGTCTGATGATTTCGTCATAACTCCCTCTAGAAAATAGATATTGAGATGATTTCAATTGATTTGGAAACTAGACTCCTGTAGCTCTCTATCCATATCTAGCACGTTTTCTGATTCATTGTGAGCTTTCCTGGAGAGCCCTTTGAAGTTGTGAGACGTGCACAAGAATTTTCCCGAAATTAATCAGGAATTTCAAGACTTGGACATTCCTTGATATTCTGCCGAATTTAGATCTTCTTCTCCATATTGGACTTACGGACCTCTCCTTTCATGGACTAGGCTTCATGGATCAGCTGCTTTGCTTCCCGAGGTCCGTCAGGAACACTTCTCTCGGTAGGCATAGGTTACTCTGTTCTGGCACTCTGACCTTCCTGCAATGATTCCGGCATAACTCCAATTCTCCTGATTCTTTCTCATGAACTCTTCTACATGTCACCTAAGTATCAGAGAGTTAACTCAATTTGTGACAATGTAAAAACTTTACAGAATCATAAGAACATCTCTAAGGCTCCACAAATCGGCTTTTGACAAATTTCTATATCGTTCCTCTATGTTTAACACGTTTTACACACAACTCTACCAAAACTTTTGACTCTACATTATGACTCTATTCTACGAGAATAAGAGATAATCAAAGTACAAATGGAGGTAATAACACATTAAGAATGTCGCATTTTATGCTCCTATCAACTACCCCACATTTATCCTTTGCTAGTCCCTTAGCAAACTAAATACAAGACTCTACTACAAACATTACTAATGCCCTTAAACAAATGTCTCAGAATCGTTATTATGCATAGCTTTCAAATTTGAACATTTGAGTGTAAACACGTAAATTCCAAGTTTCATAAAACATGTATCATGGCATGAATAAGTAAGAAGTGAGAACAAATAGCATGAACACACAAGGTCAACTGATCCTCCCCACGATGGCATACTCTCTTCTTTTCACTCGATCATGGTATTCACTCATAAGTATATGCAAGAGAACAGATTGTAAGACAAGAAATAGCTTGCATATTTCATCAAATAAAAGCACTTTGTGAATAAAATTTTCTGGAAAAACCTCATCTAACAACTAAGTGCAAGAATGGACTAAAACCATATGCTCAACTCATGAGAAAATCTCCACAAATCGAAGTTAGTTATCTTAAGAATCATGAATCAATCTCAATAATGGTCGTAATGGGGCTCGGCTGCATAGGGTAGGAATTTTTAGGATAAGTGGTGCTTTAAGGCATCACCAAGACTTTAGCAAAGCTCGATCCTCCTTATGTCTTCACTCCAAGGGCCGAATTTCATCTTGTTGGACCCATACGTCATCCTTAACTCATCAAAGCATCATGAACATGAACAAAGGTCACATATTACAATTTTAGACCTTCAAATATACACAAACTCCAAATTCAAAACAGCTTTTTTTTTTGTAGTGTGCCGTCCCTTTTCTTTTATTTTGTTTTGATCCGAAATTTTTATTTTTTATTTTTTTTGGTCATCAAAAGGGTTTCGGCACACACAATTTTTACATCAGTTCACCTCACACTTGTTTCTTCACATCACACAAACATAACTCCACATTGAATGTAGTTTATGAAGTTTGGGGTTCACTGAGCAGACGGCGGCACCACCTCTTTTGGGCCATTTTTCTAGTTGGTAGGTAGTTTATGAAGAGTGGAGTTCACTGAGGTTAGATTTGTGAAATTTGGTTGAAGTTTTGTGAAGTTTGGGAGTTTCCAAAGTTCGGTTTTGTGATATACAATTTGGGAGGTGTTTGAACCCAGTGGATATTTTGGTCCAAGACTGCATAATAAGTTTTTGGTAACATTTGGGCCAATACCTGTGGCCCATTTAATATAAAGTCTTTTAAATCTTGCGAGCTTCAGGGGCGCGCGAGATGGAGTCAAGCTTCAGGAGCTCACGGGTTGGTTTGAGTCCGCAGCTCGCGCGAGATAGGTTTCCACAAAGATTGTGACACCTCGCAGGGTAAGAACTATTTCTCATTTGAGTCCGCATAGTTGGGCAGCGCAGAGGCAGTGACCCACTCGGCTGGACATGTGTCATGCAGATGACTGGTATAAGCAAATAAAGCAGTGTCCTTGTGGTATTGGGTTTCAGAGTCCGAATTGGACTATGAATGTCTTTCTTCGGGCCGAAGGCAAGCTACTATATAAAGGGGCTCGAAGACTTACAGAAAGCTCTCTAAAAAAAAAACACAAACAACAATACAAAGCAAACTTTCAACCTAGTTGAACCTCTTCGAGCTTCTCGAAAAACCCTAACCCTAAGCGCGCCGCCGCCTAGGTTTCTCAGAGCCCTTTCGGACTCTACTCCGATCACCCCTGATCCCTCCTTGGTTGCTCTGCTCGTGACACCGTGAGTATCGAATCGCCATGTGCTTGTAATTCCTCATCCACGAGGTGGCACCAGAAACCCTCCGCTTGTTCAAGAAGTCAAGAACTGACGCATGCCACATCACTTTCCTCGTCCGCGAGGTGGCACGCCCGCATCCGCACCATTAGTTTACTTTTGGTACCGCTAAATACCTCTTCAATCCCAAACTGAGGATCGTGGCCAAAACATTGGCACGGCCAATGGGACCGGGAGTATAAGCGATTCACCATAGGGAAATCTGGAGAATCACTATATAGGAAACCTCAGATTTCTTGTCTCAAGCACAGATCACCACAGTACAAGCCCTATAATAGCGCGGCTTGCCGATCTCCCACTACTGAACAGGTCCTTGCTCAGTTTGGTAACACAGACTTCAGCGAGACCACAATGGTAGGCTCGCAGCCAACCCAAAACACAGGATTTGCTCTGCCTATGGAGCAAATCCTCCAGATGTTCGAGGAACTGAAGAGCCGACTTGAGGCCACTACTACCCGACAGAATGTCATCGAGCTGGCTGAAAAGGTCAACGACCTTGCTGAACAGGTCACGAGGGACAAGATCCTTTGGGAAGCAGACCAGCATAACCTTGCCATACTCACCGAGGATTTCAACCAGTTTGCAGGCGAAGTAAGGGAAACTAAAGGCCTGGTTGAAGGTTCTCTCCAACAGATCCGAAAGGATTTGGACCAGAACTCGGAGATCGTGAAGCAGACTGCAGAGACTTTGTCGCTCACTCGCGCGACAGTAAACGAGCAAACTCTTCGCTTGGACGAACACGATACCAAGTTGCACGACCAGCAAAACACATCTTTCTTTGGAAGTAAGAACAACCAGGAAAGGCTTGAAGACTTCAAGGAAGGACATGATAATTTGAGTTTGAGAGTCTTACAAGTGGAAGACTGGGTGCGGTCTCAAGCACCAAAGAATCCTGCCCTTGACTTGACTAGTGCAGGTGCAACTGAGGGCCCGTCCAGTTACATTCCACCTAATGAGCGCCCTAGGGCTAACCCAAAAGTTGGGGCTTAGAAAACCCATCAATTCGCATTGGGGGCTAGTTCTTCAAAGGCACCACCACCTCTATTTCCTCCGCGCAGCCCTAGGATCACACTGAAGGGCGCTGGCAGCTTTCCATATCAGGCGACAGGGACACCAGATGACCTGGTTGTAGCTCACTCTAATCCAGCCCCTAAGAATGTCGGGCAGGCTCTTTGCTTCTCTGCATGGCCAAACCATGAAGAGGGAGCAGAGCCCACACCTGTGACGGCAGCCGACTGGCGCCAACTTATCTCTAACATAGTCAAGGAGCAAACCAGAAAATGTGATGCTGACTTGCAATATCGTGACCCCTACCCTGATAGTGTGGCGCAGTACCCTTTCCCCCACGGGTTTAAGAACATCGTCTTCACAACATTCTCTGGGGAGACAAGGGAAGATGCAGCAACCCATATGGCCCGTTTCAAAGTCCAATGCGGCCAATATGGGAGTAACAATATTCTCAAACTCAAGCTCTTTGGGACTTCTCTGTCCGGAGCTGCTTTCAGTTGGTATTCCAGGTTGAAGCCTGGATCAATTCCAGACTGGCCTAAGATGAAGAGATTGTTCCGGGAGACTTATGACACCATTGAGCCGGAGGTTGGCCTCGACTCCCTCACCCAAATGAGCCAGCAAAGCATGGAGTCCAGAGTCTCATTCCTCCAACGCTTTAAGATCCAACAAGCCAAGTGCGACTTCCTACTACCTGAGCAGGAAGCCATCAAGTTGGCTATCCGAGGCCTTGAGCATCGCCAGTGGCTGAAGCACCATGGGGAGCGCTTCACGTCCATGGGTGCCCTCATTAATAAGGTCCGAAGCTATGAGCTGATTCTCAACGAGATGGATGAGAAGGGGAATGCCTCTAAAGGGACCTACATGCCAGGAAATAATATGACTGTGGGGTTATTGAACCTGCAATCCCCTACTTATGATCCTTATTATCAAAGGCAAGAGGAAACTAAAGCCATGCCAGATTATGATGATGTAGGAGCAGTAGAACTGACTGAGAAACCATTGGCTCACAAACTGAAGAATCTTAAAATGACCAGCGAGCGAGTCACCACCCAGTCTTTTGCATGGACCAAGCCCGAATACGAGTCATACACATATGACGCGAAAAATGCCCCTCTGGTCTTTAATGACTTGATCGAGGTGAAGTACGTGCGCCTAGATCACAAGATCCCATACAAAGAGGAGCAGAAGGACAAGAAGTATTGCACCTTCCACAACGCCGGACACCTAAGAGGCGGCGAGGAAAGCAATGATGACACATTTCGGCCATCTCGCCAGTATACCTACAACGTCAACCTCGCACACGAGGTTTTGGACGACCTAATTGATGACGGACTCTTTACGGTGGGCCTTACCCTACGTCGAATATAAGGAAGGCCGCGTACACTGCAATTTCCATGATAGCTGGGGAGACCGAACTCGCGATTGCTACCAGCTTCGCGAGCAACTCCAGGATTGGCTCGACCTCAAGTACATTTGCTTTGAGGATAAAGGCGGTTTCATGATCGCGACTGCTGATGTCGCTTGGCCTCGTATCGGCCAGCGCGCGATAACATTGGACATATCCCCAAACGCGGGTCTGCGCGAACCACCCGGACAAAACCGCAAGAGACCGGCGAATGACTATACCTTGCTGGCAAACCAGAGTGGAAACCATGACCTGGCAAAGCCATTGGTCGCCAGACTAGAGCGCAACTGCCCTTCAAGAAGAGATAAGGGCAAAGCTATTATGAGGGACGATGAACCGTCGCCCGCTGAAAACTACCAACCCGTGAGTCCCAAGACTCGCGAAGAGCTGGAACAGAGGATCAAACGCCTCGAGACGTTAGTCCAATCACACTGGACAGACGAAGTACCTTCATCTCCAGCCTCAAGCGAGATGGACATATCTGACTCCGGCAGCGGGTATCAGGTAAATGGGGCTTTAAGCCCTCGTCAAGGTATCTTGACCGACCCCTACAATCCCCCGACATCCAAATCAGCGATCAAGGAGGGGATATGGTACACGTAGTAAGGGGGCAGGCCAGTTACCATTAGCAGGTCCAAGAACAGGAAGCTACAGAAGAAGTATGGTAGCATCATGCGTGCCTTGCGACCTGTCGATGATGGCGTCATACGACCCTCGCAGCTCGCACAGGCACCTGAGCGGATGTGGAGAGATGCGGAAGGCCTACGTGCAATACTCCAAAGGCCACCTGTAACGCCTCCAAGGGTATGTGCAAAGGTAGCAGATGACCCTGCTCCAAAGGCAAACGTCTTATGTCGCCTCGCCGTACCACCAAGACAAAATTCACAGCCTTCCAGGCATAGGCAATATCCGGAGCCGGAAAGAAGGGATCCACAGCCTTCTCGGCGCAGACCCTCACCGGAGCCTGACCGACAAAGGAAACCGATTCCTCAACCAAGGCGCCGACAATCTCCGGAGCTAGAAAGAAGGAATCTACAGCCTTCCCGGCGCAGGTCCTCACCGGAGCCTGACCGAAGACGGGAACCGCTTCCTCAACTAAGGCACCGGCAATCGCCGGAAGTCGAACGAAGAAGGGAACCACTCCCTCCAGCAAGGCGAAGATTATTCACGAACCCGGAGCTCGAGCCAAGGCACGAGTCATCCCGGCCATCACGGCCCCGGGAGCCTCCTCGCCAAAATCCCGAGGCAAAAAGGGAAACACCACGAACATGTCAGCCCCGGCCACAAATTAACCCGGAGCCAGAAGCCAAGAAGGAGTCTCGCATCCTCGCCCTTTCTCTGTTAAGGGAAAATGACAATGCCAAGGTCCCTCCAGCAGCGGATAAGCAGCCTGATGAGGACAAACAACCCTCGACCAAACTCGTGTGGCGACCACGGCGGATGGAGACTGACGCATCACCAGGTGCCGAAAGTACCACCTCCAGCCCTAACCTTACAGATTTGATGGCCCAGCATTTTGGAGAGAACTCGCCGAACGACGAGGCTCATTCTGAGCCTCGCCTTTACTTGGAAAAAAGCCAAGCCGAAGAGCAGGGGGAATCATTCACCTGCAATATGCTCGAATTTTCTGCATGGCCTGAGGACGAAGAGTTCAACCCAGCGGAGAGCGCATTCGCTGTGCTCGAAGGAGAACATGGGATCATTGAGATTCCACTGACCCCAGTCCGTGAGCAATTCTCTTTTCAGGTCGGGATGGTGTTTTTCATATCTGAAAGATATGCTCTCCCGCCAAACTCAACTTGCAACGCGGCGGATATCTCCAACGGTAGCGAAAATGTCTACGACATGTTCCCACCTTGTAGCAGCAAAATGGGTCCAGTCTTAGCTGAACCTGAGGATGCTCCACAATTGGAAGCTACGGGCGGCGTCACATGCATGCAAAATCTAACTTTCTCCACACCAACCCTGGACATGGCCATTCACATGAGGCCATTATACATTACGGCTGAAGTTGAAGGGATCATGGTCAACAAAGTCATGGTTGATACCGGAGCTGCAGTGAATGTCATTACAACACATACCATGGGCCTCCTCGGTATCCCGTGCTCAATGATTCAAACCTCATCTCTGACAGTCAAGAACTTCACCACACAAGTCTCCAGAACTTTAGGCTTGTTATTTTTACGAGTCAAGGTAGGACCAGCATCCCGGGTCTATACCTTATTCGCCGCCGAATGCGCTTCATCTTACAATATGATCCTAGGCCGCAATTGGATCCATAGAAGTTTCTGTGTGCCTTCCTCTATGCACCAAGAACTCATGATATGGGATACTGAGAAACGCGAGGCGGTCCTCAACAAAGCGGATCCGCGTCCTTTCTCCATCTCCGCCAACTTCAATGACGCCCGCTACTACAATACTGACTTGGGCCCGTTGGACATCCAAGGCATCGATTCCAAAGGCCGCCCCTACAGGGTGACGGCCTCCAATTTAACGCGATGGGGGCTTACCCAGGCGAAGGATGACTTACAACATCCTCACACCATCGCGGATCCCCTACAACCCTCTGATGGATAGTGCCTCCTCAGAAGAAGCACGCGAGGTTGGCGAGTCCTTGTGTGAGAGACTCCTCTCATATTGGGCAGAACGCGAAGCCTACGACAGGGTCGCCACTATGGAATACGTAGACGAGATAGTGGATTAAACCGATACCAAAGAGGAAGTTATTCAGTTAGCTCCCGCTGCTTTGGACGATACGCCACCTCAAGTGTGCGACCCCATTTCGCAAGTCGACGTAGGGACTGCTGAGAAGCCCCTGCTCATTTCCATTAGTGCTAAGCTGGTGGGGGACGAACGAGAAGCTCTTCTACTCCCAAACACCAGCTGTATGGCGCTTTAAGAAACGACCATTAATAGGATTACGGTGGATTGTGCCGTCAAGGTCGCGCAAGTGGTATGCCCCCTGAGGTAAGATGCGATGAATGATAAAGGGTCCTTCCCACCGAGCGGACCACTTGCCCCGGCCCTCGGTTTTCTCCCCAAGTGGTAGCACAGCGTGCCATGCTGTTTGGCCCTCGGCATAACTCTGACCTCTGGTGATTTTATCATACGACTACGCAACGCGCTGCTTCTCGAGGATGAGATTGTTGAAAGTAGTGATACGGTGTTCATCGAGGTCTTCGAGCTCCAGCCACATTGCCTGAACGTAATCGTCACCAAGTAATTGGTGTTGTTCCTGGACGCGAATCTCAAGGGGGAGGATGGCATCATGACCAAACATGAGAGCATATGGGGTGGTATATGTCGGACCGTGCTTAGAAGTACGGTAGGCCCACAAGGTATGGTAAAGCTCTAGATGCCAGACGCGGGGGTTTACTTCCAGCATCTTGCGCAAGATACTAAGGATAAGTTTATTGTTCGCCTCCGCCTGACCATTGGACTATGCATAATAGGGGGACGAATGCAGGAGCTTGATACCATAGCAGGTGAGGAACATGACCACAAAATCGGCCATGAAAGCTGCCCCCCGGTCCCTCACGATGCACTTCGGAAGAACAAAGCGGGAGATAATGTTGCAGAAGATAAAGTTGCGGACCGAGGTCGCCGAGGCGACTTTGAGTGGTTCGGCTTCAACCCACTTGGTAAAGAAATCGGTGGCCACGATAAGGAACTTGTGCTGCTCGGAGGAATGGGGGTGAATAATGCCGACGAAGTCTATCGCCCATCCTCGACCTGGCCATGGTTTAATAACCGGCTGCAACAGAATGTTGGGGATGTGTTGCACTGGTCCGTGAGCCTGGCAATCCTAACAACCTTTGGCGAAAGCGATACAGTCCTTGAGAATGGTAGGCCAGTAATAGCCGTGGCAACGGATTAACCACCGCATTTTGGGCCCTGCCTGGTGCGAACCACAAACCCCGCTATGAACCTCATGCATAAGCCGCTTAGCCTCGTTGCCATACACACAGCGGAAGTCATTACCGTCTTCGCCCCGCCGGCGAAGCTCACCATTGCGGAGCACGAAGTTGAGGGCGAGAAACCTCATTTGCCGCGAATGAGTGGCATCGTGAGGGTTCGTGAGGATATATACTTCAATCAACTGTCCCAAGATGTCGTGAAAGATAAGGTTCATGGCGTGCTGATACGTTGCCCCCGCGTTCTTGAGCCTGAAAGGCATGACAACGTATTCAAACGCACCTGCAAACCCTGGGCAGCGGAAGGCGGTCTTGTGACGATCTTCTTCGGCAACAGGAATCTGGTGGTATCCGGTGATTCCGTCCATAAAGGATAGCACCTCATACCCCGCAGCTGCATCAATAAGGAGGTCAGCAACATGCATGGGGTATATATCCTTGGGCGTTACGTTGTTAAGGTTCCGGTAGTCAACACAGACGCGCATTTTGCCGTTCTTCCTGCGGACGGGCACTACATTGGATAGCCATTCGTTGTACTTGGCCACGCAAATGATACCTGATCGATGCATGTTTTCAATCTCTTCCTTGACTACGATCCGGGTCTCAATTCCCATGAATCGGCCATCCTGGCGGACTAGACGCCGATCAGGATAAGTGGGCAGTCGGTGACAAACTAAGTCTGGAGACAAACCAGGCATGTCTTCGTACTTCTCGGCGAAGCAATCCCTATATTCGCGTAGGAGGGTTGTTGTTCTGCTCGCGTCCTCCGTGAGTATCGATCGCCTTGTGCTCGTAAATTCCTCCTCTGAGGTGGCACCTGAAAACCCCTTCGTCTGATCAAGAAGTCAAGCGCATACACACAAACATTTTCCTCGTCCACGAGGTGGCACGCCGGCGGCACTCCCCCTTCTCTTTGCTCGCTATTTACCTCTGCTCCGCGCGCTGAGGATCGTGGCCAAAACACTTGTTCTTTTATTTATTACTACGTCTCCTTGTTATCAGGATAGCTTAATGTTTGCTATCCTTGTGAACGGAATTGGACAAAAAAGTAATAAAGGCCTATTCACCCCCCCTATAGGACCTTCACATCCTTTCCTTCACTCCAAAACCAGCTTCACCTTTAAACAACCTCAAACTCATCCACCACCACCAAAACCCTTTTCTCCCCTCACCGCAGCAAGCCTCTCATCTTCTGCAACTCTTGTATTTCCAGCTCACACGCCACATGCCTTCTTGCAAGCTCTTTAATGTATTTTGTTCATCTGTCATGTATGCGTAATATAGAACATTATGAACTTGTGAGTGAGGCTAGAAATATGTTGATTAATCTCCTAAACAGTTAAAAGGCATGTTTCAAAGTAGTAAAACCTATAGGACAATAGGTGAAACCAAAAAAAAAGAATTGCATGCTAGGTAGTCATTCACACTAGTTTTGCATACATGTTCAATCAAACTTTCATTGATCTTAGTGCTTGGAATAATTTGTTGATAGGATAACGTCTATACCTTGATCGGTTATTCTAAAGGCTTAGTAATGGTGCGTTCATCTTGCTCAAGTATTCAAGGGAAGTAATAAGGACTTACGCAGTGCGTTCACGGTTTGTTCTGGATTGATACCGATTTGCGACTTAATGATTGAAGCTTTGGTTGTTAACATGTCTTGAAACATACTTGGTGGTGGATTTCCAAGTCTCTAACATCTTATCCATTTGATCTTTTCTGCTTTATTTTGTTTCTTTGTTTTCTTTTGTTTATAATCACAAAACCCCATATCTCTAGTACTATCATCTTTTGTTTTATCTTGTTTTGTAATAAACGTAAATTGTAAAGGTACCCTCAATCCCCAGCTTTTATAACGATACCCTTATTTGCTATATACTATAATTGACAAAAAAAGGTTTTTAATTGAAACGCCCGGTTTCGGTCGCTATCAATTTTGGCGCCGTTGCCGGGGATTGAAAAATCCATGGCAATTTGCGTAGTTCTTGTATATATATTTCTGTTTTTATAACTTCTCACATTAGATTTTTTATTTTTATTTTTTAGTTTTAGTACTTGAGATTAATTTGTGTACATATTACTAACTAAAGTTTTTGTTTTGTTTTTCAATGTGGAATCAATCTTGTGATGTGTGTTCCATATGCTCCATGGTAGGTCATTCAACGGAAACATGTCTAAGCATCCAATATCAAGAATACTATGATCAAAATATGCTTGGAGGATTTCAAGACAACCAAGGTCACTGGAATGATTACTATTCACCTCCACAGAATACTGTATGGGATGATTCTCCTTATTCTTCATGGAACACCAATCCGGACATGCAACAAGGATTTTCCAATGAGTCCCAAGCTTCGCCATATTCATTCCATGACTACTGGACACAAGCACCATTTCATCGAATCTCAGATAAGTTAAATCATTACAATGAGATGATCAAGTCTCTAAATAAGATGAATGAGGGTCTAGCTTCTTCAAATAAAGCTTGGAGTGAGGAGCAAGAAGCTTTCAATGATAGTTGGGCAGAAACTAAAAGGAGTTTGGACACCTTATTGACCTTAATATCTCAAGAGCAGCCATCTTCGTTGATGACAACTCCACATGAACTTCCTGCAACTTCAGCTCCGTCTCAACCTCATGATGCATTATTCCATGATTCAATATTTTTTGAGGATGAAGAAACAGATTTGGAGGAGTCCTATGAAGAGCCACGCGATGTTGAGACTTCTGAGGATTGCTTAAAAGAGGAGTCCTTCAAAACTCCTACATTTAGACCTTTATTACTGGTACATGGAAGACCACATGATTCTCCACTCCATCACTCAAGCTCTAAACAAGTTCTTCCTATCCAAGCATCATCTGAGCGTGTTGAGCATGTAGATATGGTGGTACCTGAATGTCTCAAATCGGATAAGGAGATTCTTGTTGAGATTGAGAAAAGTTAGAGACAATGGAAGAAGACGAAGAAGAAGAAGAAGAAGAAGAAGAAGAAGAAGAAGAAGAAGAAGAAGAAGAGCTTTACCTTTACATCCTATATCTCAAGTGCTCCCAAGTTACTCAAATTGCTACCAAAGGACCATGAAATATCTTTGAAGAAGGTCAAGCATTTGATTGAACCATGACCTGAACGTCCTGGCCACTTTTGTTAAAAAAACCATAGCAACCCAACTTTTTGTGCTTCATTTGTTTTGTTTTTGTTCGTTTTGATGCGTTTTGTGTGTGTGCAGGTGAAAGTTGAGAAAAGTTGAAGAAAACCCCAAATTCAGCCAAAACAGTGCTCTCGCAGAAACAGTTTTTCCGACTTTGGAGGGCTACGGATTTTAAAGAAGTAGATTTGGAGACTCGAGTCATTCTCAGTTTGATGTTGAAGGCAGCAAGGTCACTGCCAGGAAACCAGAAGTTCTGCAGTACAGCCGGGAAAAGATCAAAATAGGGGATACTTCCAGCCATGCTGTGGAGGAAACCTATATATGGATGAAAAGCTTGTTGAATTAGCTTCAACTTTTCTTTGAGGCGATTTAACATTCCGGCACTGGAACTCACTGGAAATCTGGTTTGAAACAGTAATGGTCATTTTCTCAGCTTTTCTGTGCAAACTATGTTTTTCTTCTAACTTTGCAGGGCTTCCATTTTCGATCCACTTGGAGTTAGAAAACATACCACATATGCACAAACAGCTAGCAACACCATCTTTCATCTCCAATTGAAATCTCAAACATTGGTTGCTGCATCACGAAGTTATAAGAGCTGGAAGTTGGCCTCATGGCACACAATGGGGGAGCTTTTCTCACCTTCTACCTTTTGTTTTGTTCACTTTCCTCTATACATCTATTATGCATTGCATGGTCTATATTGTTCTCACATTGTGGACAATGCGTAGTTTAAGTGTGGGGGAAGGGAATATATACATTTTGTGTTTTGTTTTGTTTTTGTTAAAGTCAAAAATTTGAAGAAAAAAAATTGTTTGTTTTTCTATGAGATATCATGTCTTTCAACTGTCTAGGATGTTAAATGAATTCTTTGGTTAATTACGATATATACTAAACATATGAGTATGTAGTAGATGTGGTTTTTCGTTGACATTGGTACAGAAATTTGAGCATGTTGATGATGAGTTTTGATTCATAATTACCCTGGTGAGATTTGAGCTTTATTGTGCTATTCTTTCTGAGTGCTTATTGAATAAATCATCATCTATTTTCTTGGTAATTCTTAGCGATCTCATTATCTTTCTTCTTGATTGACTTCTTGCCGCAAATTAAGTTTAATGGACTTTAGTGCTAGAACTCACTTTTGTGCTAGTCGAGACTTTTATCGATATATGCTCTGATTTTGGAAGGGATTAAAAAGACTTAGGATTTCCATCATTGTCAAATTGTCATATGTCCCTATTTTTGTGCGCTACACACCGCTTAGTTAACCCTTTTGAGCCTACGTTAAACCTTTCTGTCATCACTCATGTAATCCTCACCTTGAGCTTAGTGTAGTGATATCTCTACCTTTGTCCTTAGGGCCTAGTAGAGCTTATGTTGTGATGTATTGTACGTGTGGAAGGATGATGAATAACAAGTGTAGGGGGGAAGGACTTGTCCATTAAAAAAAAAAAATGTGTTGCCGAAAAAAAAAACGAATGTGGCGGCACTGAAAAAAAGAAGAGTAATAATGAGAATATGGATTAAGTCTCCTTTTGTGATGGAGGAGTTTGTTTTAAATTGAAGACCTAATGATGTAATATATGATCTTTGTCCTCATTCATGAATGTTTAAAGGTGATCTTATGGCTCTACTAGGTTTTAAGGACGATTTGCAATTCTTTATCCTTTGTTTCATTAAACCCTAAAGTTTTTTTTTTTTAAAAAAAATAAAAAACCCTAGCCCTGGCCAAATTTTAACCTTGATAAAATTATTTTATGATCCAAAAGATGGGCAGCCATCGATCTGTGGAGATTGGTTACAAAAGTTGAGCATATGGGTTGGTCCGTTTGGCAAGTAGTTGATATCTTTCATGAGATCTTTTTAATTTCACAAAGTACGTTTCTTTCTTTATTTGTGAGCCTACTTGTTTGCTTATTCTCTCACATATATACATTGAGTGAAAAAGCTTTTAAGCATTAGCCTTGATTCTGAGAGAAGAAAGAGTGGTAATCATGTGAGATTGAATCATACTTGTTGGATACATGCTGAGCTCCACCCATCACCATTGTCACCTCCGTGTCTAACATGCTTATATGCGGAGTATATATTTTAATTAACTCTCGAATTACTCATAATTGATTCTTGATTGAGTGCTAATCCTGATGCTATGAAAGTAAGAGATTTCTGACATAATAATGTTGAAGGCATAGTTTGTTTTGAATCTTTGTTTTGTTTTCTTTGTTTTAGATTTTGCTAAGGGACTAGCAAAAGCTAAGTGTGGGGGAATTTGATAGGAGCACAAAGTGCTACGTTTATAATGTATTTCCGACCCTATTTAGCTATGAAATTTCTTTAACAATATTAATATTAACTAAGTTTGTGTTTTTAGGTCATAAATAAAGCCGAGGAGCTCAAAAGAGACGAAAGAGGAGAAATCTTGAAGGAAAAGGAATCCATGTCGTATAAGGAAAGAAATTAGAAAATCTGTCAGAAATTATCAATCAACTTCCACAGAAGATTGTCATTAGCTCACAATGATCCGGGAGATGTGCCATATATCAATGGAAAGCTACAAGAGTCTACTTTCCAGAAATTTTTACGGCTCGTCAATACCTATTTTGAAGAAGAAGTTATGAGCGTTTGAGTGACCGAGGGTCAGTCTGCTCGAATTTCTGATTTGGACCAAAACTTCTATTTTGAGGCCCAAACCATATTGGCAAGCCCATGGACGAGTTTTGAGGGTTTCTTAACCCTAATCACGGCATAAAAGAAGTGAGGGACGGGAAGATTAGAGGAGGCAGCGATCTCACATCATCAGAACCTCCATAGTTGTGGACTCGCACAAGGAAGCCGCCAAGCCATCATCGATCTCTCCATCATCCACGGTTTACCTTTCCTTTGTCATGTTTTATTCTCCTTGTGTGATTTTGCAGCCATGTGTGGCTGAATTCTCTTAGTTAGAGGCAAGGTTTGAAGCCCCAAGTGGTGCGTTCATCTTGCTTAAGTATTCAAGGGAAGTAATAAGGACTTACGCAGTGAGTTCACGGTATGTTCTTGATTGATACCGATTTGCGACTTAACGATTGAAGCTTTGGTTGTTAACATGTCTTGAAACATACTTGGTAGTGGATTTCCAAGTCTCTAACATCTCATCCATCTGATCTTTTCTGCTTTATTTTGTTTCTTTGTTTTCTCTTGATTATAATCACAAAACCCCATATCTCTAGTACTATCATCTTTTGTTTTATCTTGTTTTGTAATTAAAGTAAATTGTAAAGGTACCCTCAATCCCCGGCTTTTATAACGATACCCTTATTTGCTATATACTACAATTGAGATAAAAAGGTTTTTAATTGAAACGCCCGGTTTCGGTCGCTATCATACGAGGGTTATTATTTATCTTTGTTGTTACTTAAACTAGCGGGGCTAGACCGTTTCCTTGAGATTTTCTTTATGAAGGTTTTATCAACACTTGCATGCAACAGTTTTCTTGCTTATCGAAAAGTGGGAAAGTACTAAAGTTTTGGTTTCATAATTTACGTACATTTACCTATTTATTTTTCGTCCACTCACGCTAACGTTTTCAAATACTTTCCCCTAGGCCCTTCAGTTTGAAATGCCCAGATTGTAGGTTAGCTTAGAAGAGGTCGGGGGTACACGGAGACGAGGCATAGTCAATATCACAGCTTTCGCTGGCTCTCTTATCTATGTTTTCCTTTCTTGTTAGAATTGCTCTGATGACCTTTGAAATTGTTGTAAATTAGCTAAGGCATGTTGTGTTCTGTGTGTTGATGTAGAGTTGGGAGCAGGGAGGCTCCAAGGGTTGAGGATGGTTTGTTTTGGTTATGGAAGTGTATGTTTGGATTTGACAGGTAGGGTTGTCCATTTTCAATGGAGGTTATGCTGAAATTTTTGGTAAAATCTCTCTTGAGGTGAACCCCGCAGGGTTTGCTTCGGATTTCAGGGTGAAATTTGGGGTGGGTCCTGTCAGTCTAGAAAAGAGAGATCGATTAATATTTTGCCTGGAATTCAATTTTCATTCCCAGCTTTCAGCCCGATCAAGGAAGTGTTTACTTCGATTACTTGTGTGATCTAAAATTTTGTTCCCTGCAACATGATCGTGCTTGGAATTCTGGTTTGCATTCTTCTTGTAAAGATGTATATATGTTGTTTGCTTTTGCTGTTTGTTAAGCAAGTGAATCGGTTCTGATTTGTTGTGAAATTGAATAGATCGAAATCCTGTTTTTTCGATCATCGTTTTGTTTCTTGGAAATCGGAATCAGGAAATCCGATGAGTTGTATTCATCATCATCCTGTGGTGGGAATTCGAATAGTCACATAAAAATAAGGTTTTGATCTGTTTTAGCCCCTTTTGTTTCCTACGTTTGTGTTTGTGTCGTTATTTGTTTTGGCGACATGTCGTTTCTGTCTTCTGTTTTGTTTGTTGATTGTTTAGCAGAGATGTCGTGTGAAATGGTGACCAAAGATTTGATTAGCAGTCTGGATAGGCCCATCTTTGTGTGTCCCAGGCGTGAATTGCCTATTCCGTTGGGAATTGATCTCTAGTAGAGTATTCGTTCGCCGGGATATGTCCCTCATATCCCTGATCAATCTTTGGGTCCCGCTGGGTGTGTCTTCTGTCGTGGAAGGGGTCGAGGCCGATGTAGGGGGCGTCCTCAAGTTTATCCTTGTGTGCGAAGTGAAGTTGCACAGGCAACTGTTGCTAATGAAGGAGTAATTGGTGCGTGGCGCAATCAACTTGGCGGGTGGTTAAACCGAGCGGTCACTGTTTTCCTGGGTTCAAGAGCATCAAGTGTCCATCCCATTTCTTTAGAATAGGATCTAAATTTTGAGGGGTGGGAATTTTTGGTAGAAATTGTGTGGAAAGCAATTTTCGATCCATTCTTACTGCGTTTTGTATTTTGTTTTGAAATGTTAAATGAAACATAATAGCCTTTTTTTGCCTTTGCATTGTTCTGTTCACCCAAATCCATTGTGAAAAACGAATTTCGCTTAATTGTATTTCAGTCAAAGAGTCCCCCAGTTGTTATGACTAATTATCATGTGCTTATGCCAAATATAATCTTGGATTATATGTGAAATTCGTGTATGTGGCACTTCTGAGTTCTCATAAAATGCGTGTTGTTCGCTCGATATTTTCGTTAATTTCCCGATGTCCAATATGAATTGTGTTGATTGAGGCAATGTAGTTATCTATTTTGTTTTGCTGCCCATCTGTATGCAAGATCTGTTCTTCGCTTCGATTTTGGTTTATTGATCTGATAATTTTGTCATGTCGTGTAGTTATGTCGTTTGATTCGCCTAACCTTGAAGGTTACTTGGCCAGAGCCAATGCTTAAGATGTTGATAGGGAACGTCATCGCTCGGAACTGAGGCAACATCAGGGTTCCGCTGCGGGAACAAGTAGTTTTTTTGAGCGTCTTCCTGATCACCAGATAGTGGATCCTGTTCGCGGGAGGATGTCTAGCGAGTTTATCTATATGCTTGTTCAACAGTTTCGTCTTCCTGAAACGTTGGCGTTTCGCTCGCTGAGGGAGAAGGAATCTATTATCTGCCCAGCCATTGGCACGGTTATCTTTCAGTCTTAGATCCGTGCGGGTTTAAAACTTCCTTTGGCTCCTGAAGTTCATTGTGCAATAGCGGAATTAGGAGTAGCTATTGGTCAGATATGCCTTTACACTGAAGACAATTCATTTGATCTGTCTGATTTGGAAGTTATCGGGCTTAAGTGTTCCTTCTCGCGCCAAGATTCTTTATTTCTTCGCCCTCAAATATTCTCAGAGAGATAACTGCCGAGGGACTGTTTATTTGACGCCGCAAGATTCTGGCTCTCGAAGGTTGTTAGATGTCCCCGGATTTGGCACTTCCTGGCGCTCTAGTGCCTTTGTTGCGGTATCTGGGTGGGAAAAAGATATGAACTTTGCTTCTCGATATCGCACAAGCCTTGAAGTGTCACGTACTTTTCGTGCTGCAAGTAAGTCCTATTGGTAATTTTGTTTTTGTTTTATCTCTAGTGCCTTCTCATTCGATGTTTCCTAATGCCTTTATCTTCATGTAGATCTTGAACTTCCGATCACATCTGATTGGGAACTTTTTTGCTACAAAAGAATTGTTACAATGATCAAAGAGTTTGGAAAGTTTGATTTCCAGCATATGACTTCTATCCCTGTTTTAGCAAAATTTGGGCTTGCGCGCATCCCTGGTGAGTAGTTTTCCTACCCTTGTTTTTTTTGCTTTGGTGTATATTTTTCTGATTTGTTTTTGTTTTGTCTTGTAGAGAAATATGATGAGTTTATGTTCCGCATCGATTGTAATATCCCACATCGGCCAAACGGAGAGGGGTTATGTGCTGTATATGTACATGCCCACCTCCAACCTAACACGAGGCCTTTTGGTGGCTCAGCGGCTTCGGAGGGGATGGGTACTCCGAGGTTAAGCATGTTGATGCTAGAGCAATCCCAGGATGGGTGACCTACTGGGAAGCTGCTCCTGAGCTGCCGGAAACAAAACCGTGAGGGCCGGTGGACCCAAAACGGACAATATCGTGTTACGGCGGAGAGGGTCCTGGGATGTGACAAATATGTGACAAATAAATAATACACAAATAATTCCTCAAATAAAATCCCAACGTTCAAAGAAAATAGGCATAATTAAATATGAGCTTCCCGCGCTCAACCATGCCTATCGCCCTAAAACCTAACTTCACTGCCAACCACAAATCTCTATAAATTACCGACATCTTCAAAATCACCTTCCAATGTCCTAATCATCAAAAATAATCAAATGACCGGATTTTAACTTATTAATCCGCCAAAAATACCAAACTTAACAAATTCCAAAACCTATCCAAAACTCCTCCAAAAATTCTAAAACTCATTCCAATAAACTCCTCAAAATTTTCTCCACCAAAAATATTTTCTCGGCGCCGGCGCCGGCTGCGGCTCCGCCGGCAGCGGCGGCCGGCGACCAGCTCCGGCGACCTGCAAATGCCACCAAAATTTGACAGTACCTTCCTCTCAACCTCCTCTACAACATTCCTAACTACCACAATGCTAGTAATTAAGGTAAAATTGGCGGAGCTTTATGTGAAGGAGATCGTGAGACTTCATGGCGTACCTGAATCCATAGTGTCAGATCGGGATCCTAGATTTGTTTCGAAATTCTGGGGAGCTCTTCAGGCAGCATTAGGTACCCGACTACATTTCAGCACTGCTTTTCATCCTCAGACTGATGGACAATCAGAGAGGACTATCCAGACTTTGGAGGATATGTTGAGATCATGTGCCTTGCAGTTCAGAGGGAGTTGGGATAAGAACCTATCTTTGATGGAATTTGCTTACAACAATAGTTTCCATTCGAGTATTGGCATGGCACCGTTTGAGGCACTATATGGGAAACAGTGTCGTACACCTTTATGTTGGAATGAAGTCGGAGAAAGAGAGCTTTGTGGTCCTGAGATTATCCATGAGACAAATGAGAAGATCAAGGTGGTTAAAGATAGACTCAAGGCCGCTCAGAGCAGGCAAAAGAGTTATGTAGATGTCCGCAGGAAGGACCTTGAGTTTCAAGTGGGTGATTGGGTGTTCCTGAAACTATCTCCTTCGAAAGGGGTAGTACGGTTCGGTAAGCGTGGGAAGCTTAGTCCGAGGTATATTGGGCCTTATGAGATAATAGAGCGAGTTGGCTCTCTGGCCTATCGGTTGGTGTTGCCTCCGGAGTTGTCTAAGATACATAATGTGTTTCATGTATCCATGCTTCGCAAGTATATTGCCGATCCTTCTCATGTGCTTGAAGAGCAGCCGATTAGTTTGCAGAAGGATTTGTCCTATGAAGAGGAGCCGGTTCAGATTCTTGACCGAAAGGAGCAAGTGCTTAGGAACAAGACAATTCCGCTCGTCAAAGTGCTTTGGAGAAGCCATCAAGTAGAGGAAGCTACTTGGGAATCGGAGGAGCAAATGAGACAACAGTATCCCTATCTCTTTGAGTAGTGTGTTTGTAAATTTCGAGGACGAAATTTATATAAGGAGGGGAGAATTGTCACGCCCCGACTCTTAAATTTTACCTTAATTACTAGCATTGTGGTAATAAGAATTTTACCGTCTTCGTCATTAAATTTATAGTCCTAAAGTCCCTAGAGGTGTATTGAGGGACGAATATTTCGAAAGAATTATTCGAAGGAAGAAAATGTGACGACGGTAAAAATGGTAAATTTTAGCTAGTAAAAGGTAATTTTTATTGGGGTATTATTTTTGGGGTGTTGAATTTTGGATTGGATTTAAAATGGGTTGGACCGGTTGGGCCAAGCCCATTTCTTTTCTCCCTTTCCTTCCGCTCTTCCGCTCCCGCACTCGTACCCGAGTTCCTCCTCCCTGCCGATTTTTCGACCGCCCGTTCGCCGCCGTCCGGCCGCGACAGACCGCCGCACCGGTCCCAAACGATCGGTCTCCAACCCAGCTACATTTCTAGACCGGTGGCAGCCTCCCTAGCGCCGCCGTGAAGGAGGAATCGACGCCGAAAGCTCTGACTGCCAGAAACTTCTTTTCGCCGGAACTCCTTCCTCCGGCCGCCATATCCGGCGAGTCTTGGCTCAAAAGGAAGCCCTCCTCCCGTGCTTCAATCCTTCCAAAGGGCTCCTTCCATCTCGAGCTAGGTAAGGAGAAATCGGTATTTGAAATTCTAGGGCTTATTATGTGTTTGTGTTCGATTGTTGTGTTTAGGCTTAGAATTGGAGTTTGTGGTAGTTAGGAATGTTGTAGAGGAGGTTGAGAGGAAGGTGCTGTCAAATTTTGGTGGCATTTGCAGGTCGCCGGAGCTGGTCGCCGGCCGCCGCCGAGAAAATGTTTTTGGTGGAGAAAATTTTGAGGAGTTTATTGGAATGAGTTTTAGAATTTTTGGAGGAGTTTTGGATAGGTTTTGGAATTTGTTAAGTTTGGTATTTTTGGCGGATTAATAAGTTAAAATCCGGCCATTGGATTATTTTTGATGATTAGGACATTAGAAGGTGATTTTGAAGATGTCGGTAATTTATAGAGATTTGTGGTTGGCAGTGAAGTTAGGTTTTAGGGCGATAGGCATGGTTGAGCGCGGGAAGCTCATATTTAATTATGCCTATTTTCTTTGAACGTTGGGATTTTATTTGAGGAATTATTTATGTATTGGAACAGGACACGAGGAGGCTCGAGCAGAGGAGACCTCCGGCCGACGTCAGGCTTAGGCCTAAGTTGTGAGTGGACTTTGTTTTTAAATAATGTTTTATTGTTGAATAAATTTATCCTGAGTTGAGGATTTCAGTGATTTTACTCACTTTATTTAACGTTTGTGAATATAGTATGTATATGAGAGAAAGCTAGCTAGCAATACGTACTCCCCTCATAATGAGGAAAAATGTCATTATGAGGTGACGTGAGCGTTAGACGCCAGCGTCTAGCCCTGTACGACATTCTACTTTCCGAGTTCATTCTGTGTTTTTAGATTCATTCATAGAATTCGTACAGGGAGTATACACGTATAAATACCACCCGGTCCGACCCCCATACTGAGGATAAATGCCACTATGGGGTGACGTGCGCGTTAGACGCGAGCGTCCTAGCCTGGTATGACTATCTACCTTCAAGCTTATTCATAGATAGCATACATGGAGTAGACGGGTGTGAATACATACTGATATAAATATATAATTTAGCCTGAGAGGCTGTATTGTTTAATATTTGGGGACTAGCCAGAACTAGTCGAGTCCTTGAAAGTGTTTCTTGGGGAAAATATTTGTTGTTGTCCAGATTATTTTTGTTCACTCACCCTGACGTGATTAAATATTTTTCCCCTGGGCTTTTTCCTTTGTTTTAATCGCCCAGTCTGTAGAGTTCGAGTGGGGTCTAGGAGGAGGCGCCGAGGCATAGTCACCCACATCTCCACTACTGTTCGCCAGTAGGTCATCTGTTTAAACCCATTAGGTTTTTCTTCAGCTTCCGTTGTCTTTCCTGTAGTAGCTCTGAATATTTCGGAAAAATAATTTGTGTATTATTTTATTCAGTTATTTGGATTAAAGTGAAGTTTAATATTTTGGGTTAAGAGGGTGTTATATATTTTTTTCCGGGTTAGGGTTTTCCATTTTCAAGGGAGGTTTGCTGAGTCCTTCGGTAAATTTTCCTTGGAGGTGGTCCCCGCAGGACTTACCTCGGGTTTCAGGGTGAAATTCGGGGTGGGTCTTGACAGTTGGTATCAGAGCCACTCTGTCGTGTGGTGCGAGTGTGCCGACGAGGGCGTCGGGCTCCCAAGGGGGGTGGATTGTAATATCCCACATCGGCCAAACGGAGAGGGGTTATATGCTGTATATGTACATGCCCACCTCCAATCTAACACGAGGCCTTTTGGTGGCTCAGCGGCTTCGGAGGGGATGGGTACTCCGAGATTAAGCATGTTGATGCTAGAGCAATCCCAGGATGGGTGACCTACTGGGAAGCTGCTCCTGAGCTGCAGGAAACAAAACCGTGAGGGCCGGTGGGGCCCAAAGCGGACAATATCGTGTTACGGCGGAGCGGGTCCTGGGATGTGACATCGATACTTCGGGGCCATACGTTTCAAACTTATGGAAAAGGCTGTTTCGCTATGTCCGTGCAAATATCGTCATATTATTCTGATCCGGAATTGAATTCCGTCGCACACGACATGCCTCCGCGATCTACCCGCTCTGATGAGGGCAGGAGGAATGTGAAGAAGGTCAAAGTTGTGTCGCAAAAAATAACTGAACCAATTGTGGGAAAAGAAAATCATGTTCAACGATTCGCTCACGAAGGTTCCCAGTCTAAGTTTCGCTCTGTGGGTTCTGGTTCGTCACTATTAAGAAATCTGGGGTCCAAAGAATCATCTATTGTTGTGGACGAGTACGGGTCAAACCGTGGTCAAGTAAGGAAAGACTTGATTTCCTTTATCGTGGTTACACCATTTGGGAATCTTCCGCTTATTACCCTTGCGACAAAGGATTCTCGAAGTCCTCAAGAAGAAGGCAAAATTTCTGTTGCTATTCTGCTGCGGAATGAAGTTTGCTCGGAAACGGCTGTAGAGAAGAAGAAGAAGAAGAAGAAGAAGAGGAAGGGTCAGAAGCCTGTTACGAAGAAGCGAAAATATGCTAGTGATGTTCAACTCGCAGATTTATTAAATGCTTTGTGTGAATGTTCGGCTCCTGTTCGCGAGAGCGAGCATTTCTGCGATGATCAGCTTCCCAGCAAGTATACCCCGTCATTTGGTATTCTTGCCCTTGCGGAAACATCTCTTCCTGTAATGGATCGTGGGTTGTCATCATTTTCCCCTGCAGAATTATCAAATAATACAGATATGTTAGTGCGAAAGCTTGCAGCAGCTATAAGTGATTGCCCTTTGGCTGTTAAAGATGGTCTTTCCGATGCGGATCTTGAATTACATAAAAGTTGCAACGTTGTGATTTCTGAAACCGTGCAACTTTTGAAAGGTCTGTATAATTGTGAAGCGTTCCAAGATTCCCTTGTCCTAGCACAATTGCGAGAGACTGACAAGGAATTGGCTCGTGTGAAGAGGATTATCAAGACGGTGGAAAATGAGAAAGGCAAGATGGAATCCTTTGTCAATTCCTCCTCTCGCTGGGAGGTTACGTTGGGGAAGAAATGTCGGGACCAACAAGAGTTGATTAATTCTGTCTGTGTGGATCTTCAAGAGTTGAGAGGAAAGTGGTAGAACTTCGCACGGCTAACTGTGAATTATCCAGGTCTCTTGCAGAGGCCAAACTTTAGTTGTCTATTGTCCAAGAAAGAATATCATCTCTGACGAATTATGTCATTGCACTCAAGCGGCGAGACAATGTCGAGTCTATGATGTCGTGCACAATTGACTTGTATAAAGAAAATTCGTGGCAACGTCGTGAGCAGAAGGGACCTGTGATGAACATGTTACGGAAAGTTGAGCGGATGGCCGAGCGAGCTCAATATCGCCTCTTTTTAGAGCAAGGATTACTAAGAGTAGATGACCCTAAGAGAAGGTGAACTTTAGACTCATGGTATGAAGTGTCAAGTACAGAAGAGTTTGATATCGCCACGTCCTCTAGTGACGATGATAGTTCAAGTTGAGAACTCTTTATTGTTGCTGACTTCTTTTGTAATTAGAACAATCATTATTTCATTGTTTGTGCACTTATTTGGAGGCATGCGAACCATTTTTCTTTAGCTTAACTATTTTTTTCCATTATCTTTTTATGGAAAGATGAAACAGTGAGTTGCCAAACACTTTCACGCAGGGAAAGGAATCAATTACTGAATAATCTTCTTTTCATTGTATTGTCTGATTCATGCTGATTTTCAATGAAGAAAGAAGATATTCATTTGTAGTTTGCCTATGTTAGGGCTTATGGGAGTAAACTATTTTATTTGTAAAGTAATTGAAGTAAAGCAAAGCGAAGTGTTGTAGAATCGGCTTATGTTGTAATGGCAGTATTTGGTTGGTGCTACTTGATGTGTCCGCGCAAGGTTGATGTTTCCACTGGAGGAGTTAGGACACAATCTTTTAGCTTTCCTTCGCGAATGAGTTGTTCGCATGTGTTACGCAAGGTTCGACAATCATTAGTGTAGTGCCCGTCTTCGTGATGGTATTTGCACCATTTTCCTGTCTTCTTTGCATTCTTGGGTTTTGGAAATCGCAGCGGTGGTGCTGGTGGAAGGATGTCTTTGTGTTTCTTAAGATCTCAGCATATGTTGTGTTGATCACTGAATAGACTTCGAACCTTGGGGTGGAATCTTTTTGCGCTACGCGATATGGCCTATCATCTCTTCCCGAGCGGAATTGGCTCTATGCGTATCCTTTGTTGCACTTGTTAGTGTTATATTGCTGGAATCGGCTAGGAGAAGGAGATCGAGATTTTGACCGTCCACGCTTCTTGGTTTTGGCGTAATCTTTCTAGGCAACAATAGGGGTGGCCGTCTGAGGTGGAGGATTGTCGCCATAAGTCTTGAATTCTGCCTTCGCATGGATGATCGCCAGATCCATGACCTCATCATATTCCGATGGTGGCATGAGAGTGTTGAGGTAATATTTGAAGTCCCCTGGTTGAAGAGCTTTCTGAAATGCTTGATTGGCCAACCCCTTGTCTAAGATTCGACACTTTGATGTAGCCAACCGCTATCGATTTATGAACTTTCATAAGCTTTCATCAGGGCGGTGGTCGATGCCTAGGATGTCTCCTGACCCGCCGAATGATACCGCCACCAATTGGAACCGCTTAAGGAAAGCGTCTTGCAATTCTTGAAATGAATGTATTGAATCCGGTGGGGATTCATTGAACCAGGCCATTGCATCTCCTGAGAGTGTTTCTTGAAATAAGTGGCAGAGTATAGCATCATCATGGTATTTTCCCCGCACAGCGGATTCAAAATACTCCAGGTGAGTATACGGATCCGTGTGACCATTGTAGTGGTGAATCTTCAATGGTTTGGGTGGAGGAACCCCAATTGACCGCTGGATTCGAAGGGAAAATGGGTCGGGGCGAGTAACAAAATGCAAAGGAGCGGATGGTCCTCTGGTCTTTTCTTTTATGTTTTCGAATAATGATTTGAAGTGATTTGTTTTGAATACAAAAGTGATAAAAGATTAATCTAGTTCTTAGCTGCATCTAAGAGCTTGGTTTTCTTGTATCTTATGGTAAGATTGTGGCCTATGCAGTGGGTTGAGAATCTTGTTCGAATATGTCACTTTTGTTTGATTTAAGTACGTCTTGAAACTTTGTTGTTATATGAAAAATTGTTTATTTCTTTTGTTGTTAAATGAATTTCTATATTTGAATTTCGGGACGAAATTCTTTGAAGGAGGTAGGATTGTAATATCCCAGAATTTTGGTTTTCTATTTTTAAATGAAAAAATATTTTTCGAGCTATCTTTATTTCGATTTCTATTATTATTTTAAATTCTTTGTGGCTTTCAAAAATTATTCAAATTTTTAGTTTGTCAATTGTTGTCTTTCGAGCCCATAGGATTAATCTAGACATCGTTACGAGTTCGTAAGATTTTTTGGAGCATCGTTTGGACATCAGAGCTATTTTTAATGATTTTTGGAAGTCGGTATTATCTAAAAATTTAATTAAAAATAGAAATTAAGGCGGTTTGAATCTTGGCCATTGATCTCTAAACCGCCAGATCTGGACCGTTGATTGGCTTTATATCTATAGGGAAGGTATCAGAATAGATCAGTCTCAGACCCAGACCAGGTCAGTCTCGACCCCAAAGGAGTCGACGGGTCGACCCGGACTTTTCTTCGTCCTCCCGCGACAGCGTGGCGGAAGATTGGTGGCGACGGCTTCATCTCGTCCTCCCCGTCCTCCCTGCGGTCTCTATTTCGTCAAAGGAGCTTCAGTGAAGGAGATTCGAGCAGAAGAAGGAGAGGCTGGGTTCGCCGGCGAGTTTACGATTCCGGCCAAGTCGTGGTCTCTCACCGGTGTGGATAGCTTCGTCTCCTCATCCTCGACGTCCCTGTGACTTTAGCTTATCGAGACAAGGTCAGGTGAGGGAGAATCGAAGGAGAGAAGCTTCTAGGTTTTTGGCCGTGTTCTTGGTGTTTTCTGGCGACCTCCGAGTTCGACTCAGGTATCAAAGTTAGTCTATTCTTCAAGCTCTACCTGTTTATATAATTGAAATCGAGTTATGTTGAGTTTTGGAGAAATTGGAATTTAGGCAGTGGGTGACCGCCGTGCGTGCCGCCGTGCACGGCGGTAGTGGAGGTATTTGATTGTTGTATGATTTTGAAATAATTGTTGCAGTTGAATGGATGTATTCTCTGTTGATATGCAATTTTAGATTGAGAAATGAAAGTTTGGAATTTTGGGAGATTTGAAAGCTACTGTGCACTGCGGGTCGACGGTGGCGGTGGCGGTTGTGGTGTTTGTGTGAACTTGCAGGGTGTTGATAATGATTGAATGTCAGAATGGGAGAGAAGAGGATGATCAGATGGTGTAGAACAGTAGTTGCTGTTATTGATGTTCTTGTTATTTGTTTGCTGTTTTTCAATTTGGGAATTTCATTGGATGACAATGTTTGATTGTAGAATTGGAGTAGTTGGGTGAAAGAGGAGACCATGTGGGAATAATGTTTTTCTGCTGTGTTTAGAAATTTGAATAAATGTGCATGTTGGCTCAAAATGGGATAAAGTAGAATTCGAGTTTGAATTGGATTTTCAAAGGATCAAGCTATTCATTGTGAAGGAAACTATGAAATAGTGCGAAGAAGAGAAGGGAAGGGTGATCAGGATTTAAAGTTGAATTGGTTCTTGGAGTGGAATTGGGATATGATAGCATGAAGGACTTTAAAGGTACAAAGACAGAGAAGTTGGTGGAGACGTGCTTGGGTGTCCTTAGTAAATTTCAGAATTAGATCAAGCTGATTTGAAGTGACCTGTCAACATTCTTGGAATGAGGATTTGGTTCGAGGATTGAAGGCACGTTGCAGTTCCAGAAACAGAAGGATACGAATTTCAGAACGCGTGTTGCAGTGTCACTAATTTTAATTAGCATCGGAGCTAGCGCTTGGATTCCAGGTTGGGTCTCTCGGGGAACTTTTCTTTAAATTGATAATTAGTTTATAATTGAAATAAGTGATTTGTGTGACATTGATTGATTAACTCTTGGGTGTTATTGTTTTCGATAAAGTATGTGTAATTTGTGATTTATATGATTGATGTTATTGCTTTCCTTAAAACCATATGTTGGATGTTATTAGTATTGATATTCATTTGACATGCATAATGCATTGTGAGGGATAGTGAGAAATTGTGAGAATGGAGATTCTGGAGAGGATAATGAGATTGATAGAATTGATACATTTTGTGTAGTTGAGTTTCCTCATGGGGACTTCTAGTAGCTATGATCAGCCCACCTGCGTAAATGAGTGGGGAAAGTATGCCCATTCGACGTATGAGTCGATAAAACGATATTTCGGGTTTCAGGACTGGGGACCATGAGGTTAACAAAAGACTAACAAAAGATGTCGTATATTTGAGACATCTGCACTGTATAAGACGTGTAGGTACATATGTCTTGAGTGTATGGACTAATTAGCCAGTAATAGAGTGGAGGGAGTGCATTGACATTTATGCATCGATTTGTTGTTATATATATAAAATATTGTTTGTTTGTTTGATAACTTGTTTGTGCGACATAGTTAAGTATAACTTTAAAAGGTTTGACCCTACTGAGCGTAAGCTCACCCCTATGAGTCTTGTTCAGGTTTGTACGAGGTTCGGCACGTCTTTTGAGAAACTGTGACGTTTATCTGACATGTTCGAGAGTAGAAAAGAGTTACAGAAGATTAGAAGTGAGGTAGACTGCAAGACCTGTTTTACTGTTGTAATTGTTTTTGTTATTACAATTTGTTTTATTTTTTTACAATTTCTGAAAAAGTATTTGAATTTGTATTATTTTCTTTTACTTTTCCAACTCACGCCTCAAATTCAGTGTTAGGTGCTTGGAAACCACCGACACCGAGTCCGGGGTGTGACAGTTTTGCTCCGAGCGGGTTGTTTGTGCGGCCGTGTTTGTTGAGAGCGGAACAACTGCCACTTGTTCGTTTGGGACGTTGCGCTTGGCTATTCTTCGTAGCGGTGCGACTACGGGCGGGTTAGAGAGGCGCGGAGATTCCGCTAGGTCGGCATTCAGAGCGGTAAACATTGGATAGTAGTCAGGTTAATGGACACGTGGCTTTTGTGTGGGTTTAAAAGAATAATCGAGCGTGGTTTTTTTGATCGAGACCCGCAGACGATTGCCAACTGTTAAAGATTAAAATTGGGTAAAGGGAAAGAAAGATATCGCACGGAGTGGTCTGTGCGATAAGAGATTTGTCCGCTAAAAAACTGTCTGATGAACCTGTAAAACAACAAAGTGGTTAGAGGATTGTCTGGATTGCTAAGGACAATCGCTCTCCGACGCTCAAGTCAAGAATCATAGCAGACAATTCGTAACTCAAAGAAGATGAATGAGTTAAGTTACCTTTGTTGGTGAGGCTAGGTGCCTATTTATAGAAGTTGAGTAGAGAGGATCGTCTTCGTGGCTATCAACAGCCTGGCGCGGAAGGAAGCTTGCTGAGACGCGCGCTAGATCAAACAGCACACGTGCATCCACGTGTCCGATTAGGATGCGTTTTAGGTCAGTTTGTTGTTGTGAGAACATACGTGCGAGGCAAATAAGAGCACTTGACACTGGTTCCCTTAATAGCAAGTTAGCGGTGTTTAGACCAAAATCTTAAAAAATGATGATAAAATGACATGTAATTGGTTTGTACCGTTAGATGATATGAAGTATCTAGATTTAATGAAATTTACTAACTTTATGCCTTCCTCATTTTAGAGGAGCCAGATTCAACATTTTACTAGATACATAACCACAAACTTCCAAAACTATCGTCATTCATAATACATCATACATATTAACTAAAATACACATTTTTTTTCTTTTCTTTTTTATATACCATCATAATTTAAAATATATATTAAAAAATAAAAACCCTTAATAAGAACAAGCTCTTATTACTTGGTCGATCTTGAAGGTTAATATATATAATCTCTCACAGCAACGTTAACCTAAGCGTCTTATCATTTTTGTTTCTTTTATTCATCATGAAGCTCCTATGTTCAATGTTGTTTTAACCAACAATATTATAAGCATAGGTAGCACTAGAAGAACTCATGATGTTTTTCCTTGTAGCCTTGATTTTAGCTTTGTGCGACTCCCTCTTAAGCAAATATGTGTCATCTTTCCAATAACCAATATTGACACTTTCATGCCACGGTCTCCCAAAAAGCACATGTGTCACATCCCGACTCTTAAATTTTTACCTTATTTACTAGTTTGGAATTAATAATAGTTTTACCGTCTTCGTAAATGAGTTTATAGTTCAAAGGTCTCTAGAGGAGTGTTGAGGGACGAATATTTCGGAGAAATTATTCGTAAGAGAAAATTTTGACGACGGTAAAAATGGTAAATTTTAGCTAGTAAAAATGTAAGTTTTATTAGGGTATTATTTTGGGGTGGTAATTTTTAGTGTTGGGTTTTAAATGGTGGGTTGTGGAACCCGTTTGGAGGCCCAAACCTTAACTTCTCTCTCTCTTTCCCCGACTCTCTCCTCTCCCCTGATTCTTCTTCCTTCGCCGGTGTTCTCTGCCACGGCTTGCCGCCGTCCGGCCAGCTCCGGCCGCCACACCGGTCCCCATCGAACCACCACCTTCTCCTCTTCATTCCTGGGTAGGTGATCGAGCTGTTGCCGCCACCGTGTGGAGGTAATCACCACTGGAAGTTTGGTTGCCCTTCCGCCGGAGCTCCCTCCTCCGGCCACCATAGCCGGAGCCACTTAGCTTGTTTGAAAGCCCTACTCCCGTGCAGCAATCCATTCAAAGGATTCACTCCCCCTTGCTCTAGGTAAGGAGATTTTGGTGTTGGAAATTCTAGGGCTCAATTCTATGTTTTGGTTCGATTACCCTAGTTAGGCTTGGAATTAGGTTTTGTGCTAGTTAGGAAAGTTGTAGAGCGGGTTGAGAGGAAGATGCTGTTAAAATTTGGTAGGCATTGGAGGTCGCCGGAGTCGGCCGCCGGCCGCCGCTGTTAGGGAGATTTTTCTGGTTTTAGATATGTAATATTAATGGGAGTTTAATGATGTGAATTTTGGAATTTTTGGAGGAATTTTGGATAGATTTGGGATTTTTCAAAGTTTGGTATTTTGGCAGTTAATTTGGATAGAATCCGGCCGTTAGATTAATGTTGTTTTGGCTGTAGAAGGTTGGTTTAAGGCTGCTGGTATTTGTGGTGAAGTTTGGACCGTATCGATTTAAGAATGACAAAGTTGGGTAATGATGAGAGTGGATAAGGCTCACATTTAATTTTGCCTATTTTTATATAAACGTTGGTATATAGTTGGGGATTAATTTATGTTTTTGAAACAGGACGTGAGGAGGCTCGAGCTGAAGAGGCATTGGACCGACATCAGGCTTAGGCCTAATTTGTGAGTGCACTTTTGTTTTAAGTAATATGCATGTTATGGTTCTGGGTTGAACAATTTCTTTTGTTGGAGCATTTAAGGTCATTTTATTTTGATGATTTTATTTATTTTGAAGAGTTACTGAAAAGGGGATTTTTCGGTAAATTATAAATATTTATATGAGAAGAATATGTATATAAATGCTAGCTAGCCATATGTGTCTGTCCACCTTAATAACGTAGTGTAGCACCGCATTAAGGAGTGACGTGAGCGTTCGACGCGATCGTAGTAGCCCTATATAAATTATTTTAATTCTACAAAATAATTATATTGGGAGTATGGACGTGTGTAAATAAATACATATATTAGTATATATATTTTTGAGATAAAAAATTTATCGCTTGGAGCACGCATTCATTTTCTTTTTAATTTAAATTGGGAAAGTATAAATATTGTTATTTATTTTCTTTATTTATTCTTTTATTTTGTCCACTCATTCTAACGTTTTTCGAATGTTTTCCCTTGGGCCATTCGTTTTAAAAATGCCCAGTCTGCAAAGTCCGGGTTGGCATTAGTAGGAGGCGAGGCATAGTTACCCACTTCTCCACTACTGTTCACCAGTGTGTTAGCTGTTAAACCTACTAGTGTACTTTCTTGCTTCCTCTAGTTTTCCTTAGTAGCTCTGATTACCGTTAGGGTTAGCGTATACCTTAATGGTGGTGTCCTAAGATTTATGTGATATTTTTCGAATTCTCGAAGGTTGAAGTTTGTTATATTATTTGGATATTTATGGGATGAATTGGAGGTTGGTTGATTCGTTTAGGAGGGTAATTCTTGAATTTTCCGGGTTAGGGTTGTGATAGGAGCACAAAATGCTACGTTTATAATGTATTTCTGACCCTATTTAGCAATGTAATTCCTTTAACAATATTCATATTAACTAAGTTTGTGTTTTTAGGTCATAAATAAAGTCGAGGAGCTCAAAAGACACGAAAGAGGAGAAATCTTGAAGGAAAAAGAATCCATGTTGTGCAAGGAAAGAAATCAGAAAATCTGTCAAAAATTATTACTCAACTTCGACAGACGATTGTGATTAGCTCACAACGATCCAGGAGATGTGTCATATATCAATGGAAAGCTACAAGAGTCTACTTTCCAGAACTTTTTATGGTCATCAATACCTATTTTGGAGAAGAAGTTATGACCGTTTGAGTGGCCGAAGGTCAGTCTACCCGAATTTCTTATTTGGACCAAAACTTATATTTCGAGGTCCAGACCACATTGGCAAGCCCATGGACGAGTTTTGAGGGTTTTATAACCCTAATCACAGCAGAAAAGAAGGGAGGACGAAAAGAAAGAAGGGACGTGAAGATTAGAGGAGGCCAAAGATCTCATCATCATCAGAACCTCCATAGTTGCAGACTCGCACAACGAAGCCGTCAAGCCATCATTGATCTCTCCATCATCCAGAGTTTACCTTTCCTTTGTCATCTTTTATTCTTCTTGTGTGATTTGGCAGCCATGTGTGGCTGAATTCTCTTAGTTAGGGGCAAGGTTTGAAGCCCCAAGAATGTTTTAGATATTGTTTTGAAGCTTGGTTTCAAATTATTGAGCCTTTCAAATTGTTTATTTGGTTTTGGTTTATGGGGAACTCTTGTCTGTTTATGTTCATGTATGCGCAACATAGAACATTATGAACTTGTGAGTGGGGCTAGAAATAGGTTGATTAATCTCCTAAACGGTTAAAAGGCTTGTTTCAAAGTAGTAAAACCTATAGGACAATAGGTGAAACCAAATAAAAAGGATTGCATGCTAAGTAGGCTTTCCACACTAGTTTTGCATACATGTTCAATCAAACTTTCATTGATCTTAGTGCTTGGAATAATTTGTTGATAGGATAGCGTCTATACCTTGATCGGTTATTCTAAAAGCTTAGTAATGGTGCATTCATCTTGCTTAAGTATTCAAGGGAAGTAATAAGGACTTACGCAGTGCGTTCACGGTTTGTTCTTGATTGATACCGATTTGCGACTTAATGATTGAAGTTTTGGTTGTTAACATGTCTTGAAACATACTTGGTGGTGGATTTCCAAGTCTCTAACATCTTATCCATTTGATCTTTTCTGCTTTATTTTGTTTCTTTGTTTTCTCTTGTTTATAATCACAAAACCCCATATCTCTAGTACTATCATCTTTTGTTTTATCTTGTTTTGTAATAAACGTAAATTGTAAAGGTACCCTCAATCCCCAGCTTTTATAACGATACCCTTATTTGCTATATATTATAATTGACACAAAAGAGTTTTTAATTGAAACGCCCGGTTTCGGTAGTTATCAATTTTGACGCCGTTGCCGGGGATTGAAAAATCCCTAACAATTTGCGTTAGTTCTTGTATATATATTACTAACTAAAGTTTCTGTTTTGTTTTTTCAATGTGGAATCAACCTTACGAGGTGTGTTCTAGATGCTCCATGGTAGGTCATTCAACGGAGACATGTCCAAGCATTCAATATCAAGGATACTATGATCAAAATATGCTTGGAGGATTTCAAGAGAACCAAGGGCATTGGAATGATTACTATTCACCTCAACACAATACAGTATGGGATGATCCTCCTTATTCTTCATGGAACACTAATCCTGACATGCAACAAGGATTTTTCAATGAGTTTCAAGCTTCGCCATATTCATTCCATGACTACTGGACACAAGCACCATCTCATCAAATCTCAGCTAAGTTAAATCATTACGATGAGATGATCAAGTCTCTAAATGAGATGAATGAGGCTCTAGCTGCTTCAAATAAAGCTCAGATTGAGGAGCAAGAAGCTTTCAATAACAGTTGGGCAGAAACTAAAAGGAGTTTGGACACCTTAATATCTCAAGAGCAGCCCTTGCCATTGATGACAACTCCACATGAACTTCCCGCAACTTCATCTCCGTGTCAACCTCATGATGCAACACTCCATGATTCAATATTTTTCGAGGATGAAGAAACGGATTTGGAGGAGTCCAATGAAGAGCCACACAATGTTGAGACTCCTGAGGATTGCTTAAAAGAGGAGTCCATCAAACCTCCTACATTTGAAGCTATATTGCTGGTACATGGATCTGGAAGACAACATGATTCTTCACTCCATCACTCAAGCTCTACACATGTTCTTCGCATCCAAAAATTATTTGAGTTTGTTGAGCATGTGGATATGGTGGTACCTGAATGTCTCAAATCGGATAAGGAGATTCTTGTTGTGATTGAGAAAAGTTGGAGACAATGGAAGAAGAGAAAGAAAAAGAGAAGCTTCATATCTTATATATCCATTGCTCCCAAGTTACTCAAATTGCTACCAAAGGACCATGAAATATCTTTGAAGAGGGTCAAGCATTTGATCGAACCGCGGCTTAAGCCTCTTGATTATTCTTGTTGAAAAGCCATTGGGAGGCAATCCAACCGTCTATGCTTTTTTTTATTTTGTTTGTTTTGATGTGTTTTGTGTGTGTGCAGGTGAGAGTTGAGAAAAGTTGAAGAAAACTCCAAATTCAGCCAAAACAGTGTTCTCGCCAAAAGCAGTCTGCTGACTTTGGAGGGCTACGGTTTGCAGCTCACAAGACCTGGGAATGTGTGCTTTATATGTAAAGAAAGATCTCTGAGTCTAGTTTTTGTAGGATTTTACAGAAGTGGATTTGGAGACCTGAGTCAGTCTTAGTTCGTTGTTGAAGGCAGCAAGGTCACTGCCAGGAAACCAGAAGTTCTGCAGTACAGCCGGGAAAAGGTCAAAACAGGGGATACTTCCAGCCATGCTGTGGAGGAAAGCTATATATGCATAAAAAGCTTGTTGAATTAGCTTCAACTTTGATTTGAAGCAATTTTACATTCCGGCACCGGAACTCACCGGAAATCTGGTTTGAAACAGTAAAGGTCTATTTCTCAGCTTTTCTGTGCAAACTATGTTTTTCTTCTAACTTTGCAGGGCTGCCATTTTCAATCCATTTGGAGTTAGGAAATGTGCCACATATGCACATAAAGCTAGCAATGCCATCTTTCATCTCCAATTGGAATCTCAGACATTGGATGCTGCAACAGGGACTTATATCAGCTGAAAGTTGGCTGCAGAGCACACAATGGGGGAGCTTTTCTCACCTTCTACCTTTTGTTTTGTTCACTTTCCTCTATACATCTATTATGCATTGCATGATCTATATTGTTCTCACATTGTGGACAATGCATAGTTTAAGTGTGGGGGAAGGGAATGCACACATGTTTTGTTTTTTCAATAAAATACAATTAATTATGTGGCGGCACTGGAAAAAAAAACAATGATGAAAGTATGGATTAAGTCTCCCTTTGTGATGGAGGAGTTTGTTTTAAATTGAAGACCTAATGATGTGATATATGGTTTTTGTCCTCATTCATGAATGTTTAAATGTGATCTTATGGCTCTACTAGGTTTTTAAGGACGATTTGAAATTCCTTATCATTTGTTTCATTAAACCCTAGCCTTGGCTAAATTTAAACCTTGATAAAGTTCTTTTATGATCCAAAAGATGAGCAGGCATCGATCTATGGAGATTGGTTACAAAAGTTGAGCATATGGGTTAGTCCGTTTGGCAATTAGTTGATATCTTTCATGAGATCTTTTTAATTTCACAAAGTGCGTTTCTTTCTTTATATGTGAGCCTACTTGTTTTCTTATTCTCTCACATATATACATTGAGTGAAAAAGCTTTTAAGCATTAACCATGATTCTGCGAGAAGAAAGAGTGGTAATCCTATGAGGTTGAATCATACTTGTTGGATACATGCTGAGCTCCACCCATCACCATTGTCACACCCGTGTCTTACATGCTTATATGCGGAGTATATGTTTTAATTGACTCTCGAATTACTCATAATTGATTTTTGATTGAGTGCTAATCTTGATGCTATAAAAGTAAGAGATTTTTGAGACAATAATGTTGAAGGCATAATTTGTTTTGAGTCTTTGTTTTGTTTTCTTTGTTTTAGATTTTGCCCAGTCTGCAGAGTCCGGGTTGTCACACTAGTAGGAGGCGAGGCATAGTTACCCACTTCTCCACTACTGTTCACCAGTGTGTTACCTATTAAACCTACTAGTGTACTTTCTTGCTTCCTCTAGTTTTCCTTAGTAGCTCTGATTATCCTTGGGGTTAGCGTATACCTTAATGGTGGTGTCCTAAGATTTATGTGATATTTTTCGAATTCTCGAAGGTTGAAGTTTGTTATATTATTTGGATATTTATGGGATGAATTGGAGGTTTGTTGATTCGTTTAGGAGCGTAATTCTTGAATTTTCCGGGTTAGGGTTGTTCATTTTCAAGGGAGGTTTACCGAGTTCTTCAGTAAATTTTCCTTGGAGGTGGACCCCGCAAGACTTACTTAGGGTTTTAGGATGAAATTTGGGGTGGGTCTTGACAACATGAGTGTTGTCCATATCAATCGCATGACAAATAACCTCTTCATCATAAAATTGTCCAAAAGAGGTAGGAAAATATCTTGTAATTTTCCCCCATTGACGTCGTTGATAAGAAGGTCTCATTTGATTGAAGTTGGCAAATTCCATGAGTTCTCGTTGTGCAACTTCTTCAAAATTACGGTCACGTTCAAATCCTCTGATGTGTTGACCTTCTTGTTGATGGTCACGTCTACAGGCAAATCCCATAGCGCGTTGATCATCAATCCCCATGCAGCGTTGTTCTCGGTGATGTCCACGACCTCCGGCAAATCCGTTGATGCGATGAGCATCTCCTGTTTGATTTACGTTCATCTGCATGATTAAATGTCAAAGCTCCTCTGTTGCATCTTGCACAGTTTCTCTCACAAAACCTTGTGTCTGCTGCTGGAAGGTTTCAAACCAGTTAGCTATGCTTTTTGAATGATCTCGTAAATCCTTCTGAATGTCTTTAATCGCACAACCAGCGTCGACGAAGTTGGTGATGGTGATTTTGTCCGTTGAATCGTCTTCAATTGAGCGAGCGAATCCTCGCTCTAGATACCAAGTGATACAGATGAAATCATCTGTGAGTATGTAACAACATATCAATTACATACATGATACATATATGTGAGTATTTTGTTTTTGTATTCATTATGTTTGTTAGTTGTTGAATTTCTTCATAACTTATTGTTTTGAAAGTATAACAGTTTGAATCATTCATCAAGCTCGAGCTCTCTCGTTATTATGTACGTACACGTATATGTAAAGAATAATTTAATTAATTGAGCATTAATGCACAAGTACCGTATGTCATAGACCTAGAAAAGGAAAAGAAATTGCAAATGTAAACTATCTAAAAATTTAGATATATTGGTAATTTAACATACTCATAAAATATAATGTCACGTGTATAAAAAAAGAGACATGTATTTTGTATTTTATAAAGCAAAATTTCTCAAAAAAAAAAAAAAAAAAACAAACACACAAACACGGTGTCCAGAATTGGTATTTCAGATTTATAAAGAATTATAAAACTGCATATAACTTCCGAAACAAGCTGCTACCCAACTACACAGGTTGAAGTGGGACCCAATACTTACACTCCCATGCCATTATTATTGCTTGTCCCTCCCGCCCATCCTTCTTGTACTTTGCCAATCTGAATTGACACAAATCTCCTAAGGGCAACTCCAACCATAGTCTTGGATTTGGAGTCCTATATCAATTATAAGACCTTTTTGTTGCACTATTCATTTAGGACTCATTTTTTCATCTCCAACAATGAGTCCTATAATAGGTCTTATATTCATTTTTGTTGATTAAAATAAGTTATAGGTGGTATATTTATGAATATTATATTAAATAAGCAGTTAATAACCTTATTAAGTTGATAAAACTTCACAATTTTTATTTTCATCACAAAATTTTATATTATTCTTATAATTAAATATAATTATTTTAATTAAAATAAATAAATACATACTAACTTTTTGTCGTTTTATGTCGGCATATATGACAAACAACCAAATTATTGACAGATTATCTTGTGTTGTGTTAGTGTATACGACAAACAACTGAGTTCGGATGTGATTATCGTCGCCACATGTGAAACACTAATTGGTTATCTAGATTACGGGCTATATTTGTCTAACACGTGTCATTTCTTATCTGTTGATATCATCTCAAATTGTCCATAAATATGAGGTCATTGTCATCCTCATTCCTCACAAATTCACAACACTCTTCTCATATCAAAATCTTCATATTGTTTCCTTTTGATTTTGTGAAACTGTTTTTCTACAATGAATCATTTGACAAAATGGTTTATGAAAGATCAAGAAGAGGCCGTTATGAGAAACCAACGAAGATCCATGATGATGTCTGCTGCTGCCTTGCAAATCCAAGATCTGGAAGATGAGGATTCACAATTGGGTGGTTCTTCAGAAGGTCGTTCGTATACTCCCAGAAACAGAGAGATCATGGATCAACGTCTGAAAGCTCTATACTTCACGGATCCATGCAGGTACGAACCAAATATATTTCGTAGGAGATACAGAATGCAACCTTGGGTGTTTGACAGGATGATGCGCGACGTGGCCAACTACGATCCATATTTTGTTCAAAGAAGAGATGCGACTGGGAGAGTCGGCCTATCCACTAAACAAAAGCTTACATGCGCCATGAGACAACTCGCATATGGGGTTACAGCCGACTTCTTTGATGATTACATGGATATTGCAAAATCCACTGCCATCGAGATTTTGGAACACTTCACCAGAGCAATATGGAATGTGTACCATGAGCATTACCTCCGCCGACCAACACCGGCAGATTTGCGACGGCTTCTCGACAAGGCAGCAGAAAGAGGATTTCCAGGAATGATCGGGAGCCTCGATTGTATGCACTGGCAGTGGAAAAATTGTCCCACTGGATGGGGAGGGCAGTATACTGGCTATAAGGGGAAACTAACAATCATCTTGGAGGCAGTGGCATCCTATGATACTTGGATTTGGCACGCCTTCTTCGGCCTTCCAGGTTCCCTAAACGATATTAATGTCCTTGGACAATCACCTTTGTTTAATGATGTGTGTCGTGGTGAAACTCCTCAGGTGAGCTATGAAGTACAAAATAGGCATTATGGGCAATGTTATTACCTTGTTGATGGCATTTACCCGAAATGGGCCGCATTTGTTCAAGCAATCAAAAACCAGAGGACGTCGTAGACAAAACATTTCACAAGGATGCAAGAAGCATACAGAAAAGATGTGGAGAGAGCTTTTGGTATTCTTCAAGCTCGTTGGACAATCATAAGAGGGCCAGCTCATGGATGGAGTAAGGAGAATCTTCAGTTCATCATGATGACGTGCATTATCTTGCATAATATGATTGTTGAAGATGAGCATGACGAAGATGCAGCTGAGCCATTTGATCCGAATGACATTCCCACCATACCAAAAAAGGCACATATATATGACAAAATCCCTGATCAAGACACCTCTGTTCATCGCAATCCAAATCGGCTAAATCAATTCATGCGTCGCTATAGGGAGGTAAGATGTCCAGTGATGAACAAAAATCTCTAGGATGATCTTGTTGATCACCTATGGAGCATGAAGCTGCAAGCTGATGAGAATAACCAATGATGAGCTTTAAATTTATTACTTTCAATAAGTTGCCGGTTTCTCATGGCCTTTAATGTGCGGTGTGCGATTGCTTTTATATTCTTGTGTTGTGTGGTGTGCATTTGCTTTTGCTATTCAATAAAAGTTAAATGTTTTTATGTCGAGTGATTGCTTTTTATGAATGGTTATCATGTGCCATAAAAAACGTTCATAAATTTTTATTCATAACTTAAAAAAACATTACAACTAGAAACAAATAACAACATTTATTTAGGTTAATTAAATGGATAGTTCCTAATTGATGATTCTAGTTGATCCAATGTGTTTCATGAACCGGAACATAATTGGCCAAGTTACGGTTGTCTCCTTCGGTTGATGCTTCATACTCGGTGGAGGCTTGATCTTGAGGGTTCACCGGAGTGCTTGAGGTTGCTTCCTCCCTATCAATTATCTCTTGTTGTCTCCTTTCCCAATAACCCCTCTTTCTTGGAGTATCAAACGTTGATAGATCAACCATCATAATACGATCATCTGAAACACGTTGCTCAAGTTGTTTAACTTGCTCAAATTGTTGTTGCCTTTGTAGATATTCACGCTCACTCTGTTCTTGAGCCTTTTGCATTTGAATGCGTAAGCCATCCACATCTTGTTGCTTACTTTTTTTCTTTGCTAGCTTTTGAGCTTTTTGTCCTTGAGGTCGTGCTTGTCTTGTTGTAGTTGGCTCCGCTTCATTGGCTTGTGTCCCATCTTCTTCCAAGTTGATAGGAGTAGGAATACGCGAGTTCATGGCTTCGGTGGAAGGCGTTTGCCCAAACTTGATAGTATTTTTCAAGTATCGCCAACAATGATCATAGACAAAATCCGTGCCAACTTTGTCGTAGAAAATTGACCTAGCTCTCATGAGCTAGACACAAAATGAAGTAATAATTATTAGTACTCATGAGCTACATAACAAATTAAGTAATTTATATATTACTTACACTAAAATATATTGTCTTAGCATGAGTTAAATTAAATGCTCATATGCTCATAGTTACACACTTAGCAACCTAGCTACACTATAATTTTCTATAAATTAAATGACAAAGAATAAATAATTTTGTTAACATATGAATAATATACTTACATCGTCTTCCTTATTTTCGCCGCTTCGGTGGTCCACTTCGGCTTGGGTCAGAGATTCATGCCAATTCGTACATAGCGGACTAAATACCTTCCACCGAGCCTTGCAACTATCCGATGATCTCTCTATTCAAGTCGCCGGTTTTTGTGCATTGTACTCGGCCGATATACGCTCCCACATTGTAGCCGCCGATTGATTTGTTCCGGTGGCACCATCGGTGGTGATGGTGATCCAAGCTTGGCAAAGAATAGCTTCCTCATTGTGTTTCCATGAATCCTTTCTTTTGCCCATTTTTTCTCTTGGGAAAAAAAAAATAAATTGAAGAACAAGATGTAGTGAATAAATGAAAAGTTTGGAAGGAGAAAAGGATTTTGGTGTGAGGAATTTGTGAAGTCTTGGGTTGGTATTTATAGAATTCTTCAAAAAAAAGTTCTCAACGGATCTATACATTTTTTATGTTATTTCTGAAATTTTTTTTTTTGAGGTAAAAATTTTCATCACACGTAATTTTTTTTTCTGACCATTACACCTCCCCGCATTTGTTCACCGTCCATTTCAAATTATGAGGGACGATCCTGGTCGTTCGCTCCATGTCCGTTGGAGCTGCTCAATGGTCGACTGGGAGACAACCGCACGTGGTCGGGGCCCAGACGCTGCAGCGAGGCGCGCGAATTACGTCCCAGCGCGAGTTAGGCGCATCGTCGTTTTCCATGGAGCTGGAGCGCTCGTTTCCCTCCATTTCCCCGCGTCGCGCGTCGAGTCTTCTTCATCTCTGGCCCAGCCCAGAAGCAAGCGGGCCCAGGTCCTGGTCCTGAAATTGTCTCAGATTTGAGACTGAGAATAGGACTCAGTCCTATATTTCCAAAACCAAAACCCAGTAAATTGGCCTGTTAGAGATAAAAAGTCCATATATAGGACTGAAACCCAGTTTTAGAACCCATGTTGGAGTTGCCCTGAAAGCCTTGTGGAGCCCTCAACAGCTCCTTTCCCTTCTCTTTTTTGTTTTGGCATTCGACCTTGATCAAAGTCCCAAACTTTCACGTGGTGTTCCAGTTCGTTCCTCTGAAGGTTTCAGTGAGTCAGAGATCCGAAGCTGCCATTTCTTGAACCTCCAACTAAGGATTCTTCAGCTTCAAATATGTCCTTGGTAAGAACAAACCCATCTGTGTTTTAAATGATTGCTCTTAGGTGCTTCTGAATTTTCAAGTTTCATTTCTAGGAGACGAAGGACATCCGTATTTGTAAAGCTTGAGCTTGTTTTTCTTACTGACCCACGCTCAGAAATTTCTGTATATTTTGATCTTTTGTGGAGAGTTCAGGGAACAAGAGAGGTAGTGTTTTGGGGTCAGTTTTCCCAAATCTAAATTTAAGGGGGTGGAGTGGTAGACTAAGTTTGCACTTTTTAAGTTCAATTCCATTAACTTTAGATTTTGGATTTTTTTTTGTTCCCAGATTGAAAACCAAATCGGTGATTGTACATGTGTGGACAACTCATTTGACTGGTTCGAAAACCAATATCTGAAATCAAAAGAATTTGAACAAAAGAAATTTAAAACTATAATTTTGAACAAGTTACTCGAACGATATGGATATCAAGGAACTCAATTTGACAAGACGAGATTACAAAGGGATAAAATGAAGAAAAGGATATAGACGAGTCTGTTAAATTACGGATATTGATGCATTTTGGCCACAATTTCTTGCAGTTATTGTTTGTAGTTTCTGTGTACTCAATTGCGAACTATCTGAAGTTATTTGTTTTTCCCTTTTCTTTTGGCTATGTGATGAACAGTAGCGTAAAACTAGTAGAATAGCTTTGTATAGTCTACAAGCTAACTGCCTTAGTGAACCAAACTTAGAAGTTTGATAGGACATGATAAACGTGGGGATGATGAACAAACGCAACAAAGTGCAAGAGTTTTGATCATTAATGACTCCAAAATGATGCACAACTGCTAAATAACCTCATACATGAATCTGAAAGATACTTGGATGTGAGACAATCAATGAAAACATGTGCCAAAATACTAATGCATGAATGCTAAATAAATGCTTAGTGCATTGCATGCTGTTATTCTAAATCATCATGGTATTTTGCCAAAACTGGATGGTCAGCTTGTATATTGAATGAACTCACAATTTTAGTTCTGAAAAATGTGTGAGGTTTTGTAACCCCAGAAGGTAATACCTCCTCTTTTTTTTTCCCTAGGTTAATGGCTTGTGTAAATAACATTTGTGATCGAAGCTCTGCCTCTACTTCAGATAATTTGGGGAGAAATATCATAGCAACACCAGAAGAGAACATGCTTGAATCTGAAAAGAGAATAAAATTGCTTGAGTCCCAGAAGGACCTCCATCCTCTTTTGGGGCCGGACACAATAAAACTGTGTGGAATCCTACAACTCTCAGTATGAATCTGATATCCTGCTTACAACATTTTACTTTTTACATCTGTTCTAGTGTGCTCCTTTTAACTCAATATTCCACTAATTCTTCTCAGTAAAATTCTGCTCTAGATTTTAATCATATTTTCATTTATTATTTTATAGGGGAATTTTCATATACACCCAATTTTGAAGAGTGGTTTTAAATAAAACCCACCTAATATTCCTATCTGATAGACATCTAAAATGTATCTAAATTTTACACAATTGCCACCATTCACCTATAACATATTAATATAATAAATAAGCTTAATTGATGTTGTCTTAAATACCTTGATTATGAGTTTTTCTTCTAACACTAACATTTTTCAATCAATTTGCAAGAATCATGTAGTTTTTTTTATTTTTATGAAAAAAATCTAGATTAAAAGAATTCATTCTCTAATCTATACATAAGGTAAAATATAATATGAATAAGATATATATGATCTAAACCCTAAACCCTAAACCCTACACCCTACACCCTACACCCTACACCATACACACTAACCCTGAACCTATACCCTAACTCTATACCCTAAACCCTATACCTTAACCCTATACCCTAAACCCAATTTTAGGTTTCTTCTTTTTAGGTATATTATCATATCATGCCCTACTTAATAGGTACATTAGAAACGTAAGTAGTAGAGAGTAAAATGTTCTCTCGATTAGGATGGGAAATGATACAATAATATACCTAAAAAGAATAAAATTAATCAAAGAACAAGAACGTGTACCTTACAATTAGACATTTTTCGACTATGTAGAGAGACACCAAATGTGAGCTTAGGAATGAAAAGTATCATCCTATTACAAATGACATACTTATGTATATAACATATATATATATATATATATATATATATATAAACTCAAGTTAGTAATAACAAGGTAATAAATTAAAGAATGTAATTGATTATGACAAAGTTAAATCCAAAATTGAGAAATATACCAAATTTAGTTTTCTACTGTCTGAAGGGCAAATTAGAGAAACCGAAAAATGAAGAAAATTATTAATTATAGACATTTGCTCTATATGGTATGTTTGCTTATGTGGAATGGGTGTAAAATAAAAGAAAAATATGTATGAGTTTATCTTAAAAGAGGTCTAGTAGTTTGAGTTTTTATCTAATTTTCTCTATTTTATAATGTAGGATGCTGCCATGAGTTTCGTTGAAATTCTTCTTGAATATGTTATCAATAGCCACTTTATTAACAGAGAATCAACAATGTTGCAGGCGTTTCAGATATCTCTGGTTAGAATCATCTTCCTTTTTCTTAAATGTTATCTAAACATATGTTTTGAGTATATATGTGATGGTGATTGTGAGTCTCTTCTGAATAGATTTAATTTCATTTGCTTCAAGAAAGCACTTCATGTAACAATTATCCGAGTTGCATTATGACGGGTAACTACGGTAGCCAACCTAGGGTACTAGGGTGGTGTTTTTTAGGTCTTAATACTAAACGGCACCTTAGAGAGTAGCAAATCGAGTAAACCTTAACTTAAATGACCACTAGTGTGCAACAGTTTGGAGACATGCCAGGATGTGGCACATGCTGCACATCCTTGTTTTTATTGGTGCATATATACTTCAGTCTTGGGTGTAGGTGCAGCAGCAACATGCTACTCTTAATCATCTAATTTACTATTCTCGTTATACTCTACAGTTATGAGTTCATCTAGAACGCCACTTTAATTGTGTTTAACCAACTCACTGCTGTCTGTAAATTCTAGTGTTGGACCGCAGCTTCATTGCTGAAGCAGAAAGTCAATCTCAAAGAATCCCTTGCCTGTGCGAAGAAGCATCTTTACTTCAATTGCACAAAGGACGAGGCGGACTTTGTGTATGCCATGCTGCAGTGTCTGAAAAGTAGGTTGTTATACTGTACATCTAGTAGATATCCTTTAGAGGACCGCTCAAATTCAAAGGTTTCTCATTCTTCCCAAAAATTCACATCAGAGATTGGAGGCTTGTCACTAGATCAAGAATATGCAGCACAAAAGGATGTCTCAAAGAGTATCAAACAAATTCAGAAAAAGTTTAAAAAGAAGTTGAAAAAATTTGATGATAAGCAATGGAAAGAGAGAAGTGAAATTTTGAGAAGATACAAGGAAAAGGCGGAAAACCTGGAATTCAAGCACAAAATGGAGTCCATTGTTATTCAAACTTGTATGTGGGGAAATATATTGCTGAGGACAAGTAAGCATAAGATGTGGGAAGTTGAACAACGAAAAGAAGTGGCAGACCATAAACACCAAATGGAAATGCTTCTTGAACATCTCAAGAAATTGCAGCTGGAAGCAACGAGAAAGTTAAAGGAGAAGGAGAACATTTGGGTAGAAGAGTTGAAAAAATGGGCTCGTGATGAATTATTATATAGGCCATCTTTAGAGGCACCTGAATCTGCACATATCACGAACGGGGGAGTCATGGTACTGCCTCAAACAGCTGAACATGTTACTGATAAAGCTGTAGCATGCAGTGGCCACATTACAGCAACGGCTCCAGTTTGCCCCGTTAGTTCCGATTTTGCGTTAGATCCAATGACTTCTGTGGCTGGTTTGTTTACCGATGCTATGAGCATGAAAAATTCTGGCAAGTCTTCTCATGATCAAGAGAATTTTGTATCTGTAAGCTCTGGTGCCAAAGGCTTAATTAATATTGGAGGCACTTCTGACAGTGCGGAGGTTCTGCTGGATGTTACTGAAAATGTCTGCTCTATGCCTGCTCTAACTACAGTTATAAGCCCTGGTCTTCATTCATTTGACAAATGCCTTCACAATACAAACCCATTACCCATTGCCAGTGCAGAGGTCAGTTTAGAAGTGGCTGAAACTGTCAATTTAGTCGATGGTCCACAGAGACCCCTTCTTTTGAATCCAACTTATGTAGAAGATAATCCTAATCCAGAGGGGTTGCATGAGACCGTCAGTACAAGTCGTGATTTGTGTAATGTGGTGTCTGAGATAGTACCTTCACGTGAGGAACAAGTTCATGTATTTAGTCTAGCGACTATGCAAGATAAAGAGGCTGAAACAGGGGGGCATTTCATGTTGGATAATGACCCCGGGAATCTCGTTGCAATGCATTTACCACAGATGTTTAAAAGCGCCACAGGAAAGGAGAGCAGTGTAGTGTACGAGACTATCAGTTCAAGTCATGATTTTCATAATGGTGTACCTGTGATCCCACCTTCATCTGTAGAACAAAATCCAGTAATGAGGGTAGCCACTGTGCAAGATAAAGTCGCTGAAGCTGGAGTGCTTGATAAAGAGTCCAATATCTATGCAAGTTTGGGTGAGGACCAAGGGAATCTTGTGTCCGTGCATTCATCTTCATTTGAAAATCAAATCCCTGTAAGCGCCTCAGGGAAACAGAACGGTGAAGCACAGTGTTTGGCTTCTAATAGTGCAACTCAGGTCAATCAGCAGAACTTAGTTGATTCTGCAGTCGATGGAATCTCTTATCAGCAAATTCCCCTGGAAAGTTCACCCACGGTACAGCCTCTAATAGCCTTGGTTCTTGGTAGTTTCACTGAAAGCACATCAGGTTTAGCATTCTTTAATGTTGTGAAGTTGTATGTATTTCATTTTTTTGATCATTTTTCTCTGGAAATTAAAATGACATTGAATGTCTAACTTCTTTTTTCTTTGAACTAGTTTGTCTTATATGTCCTGAAAATTAAGACGAGATCCTAGATCTTCATACTAACAACAGGTTGATCAATATTCTACAGTTTTGTTTTATCTCTTGGTCCTTTCTCTGTTAGGAGGACAGTCGTATTGTTAAAAGTTGATCCTGCAAAAAGGAGAAGATAGCTGTTGAGATACTGACAAATTTATAGTTGTCCAGGCAGACCAAGACCAAGGTACTGATATGGCCACATCAAGTGCAGCACAAGCTTGCGTAAATCAGAATACTGGTCAACCCATGGAAAATCCTTTCCACGACGAAATTGAAGTTCAGCCAAGTAGTGAAGACTCTGACTTCAATCAAGTTCTCCAAGTGGCAATGCAATTTTATGCCCACCGCCCTGCTCTTTCTGAACAAACTGTTTCACAACCTCTGACAAGTTTTTCCTTGAATCAGCGAGCTCATGCACCTACTAATGGTTTTGATATACCTTTCTCACACACAGGACCTACATTTGTTACATCTCATTCGCTTCTTCCTTTCAACTGTGAATTGCTTCAGCATGAATTGGAAAGATTGGAAAGAGAAAGAGAAGAAAGCCTCAAGTCTCATGAAGATAAAGTCTGTATGTGTGTGTGTGTCTATATATATATATATATATATATATATATATATATATATATATATATATATATATTTTTTTTTTTTTTTTTTTTTTTTTTTTTTTTTTTTTTTTTCTGCATGTTTTTAAATGATAGTTCTTCTAAAAACAATTTTGGTCATGAACAGAAGCTGCAATTGAAATCTGATATGGAGAAGGGGATAGAGGAATTGAAAGCTGAAATTTGTCAAGAGTATGAGACCAAGCTCCAACAGATAGAAGCGGAATTTATCCTTAAAACGGAAGATTTGCTTCCAATTCACAAAAAAGTATTAATCCATATGTTGTTGGCTTGTGCTTGGGATCTGGCTTTCAAGTCCAATGTCACGGATATTACAGGTTCAAGTTCATCTGGAGTGCATCATGGTATGAAACTTCTAAAGTTCACTTTCTGAGATTAAATTTTCTTTCTCTGTTTAATATCATATTCTGAGGATTAGAGTTAGGATCATAGTTTTATTTTTATTTTTTATGGAAGGTCATAGATCCCCTTTAGGATTATCATTATATCATTAGCGTATGTTTTGGTTTTACAAAAACAAATTTGGAGAAAGAGGACTAGAAGTTGACACTTGATTGCCTGATTCTGATTAATTGATTTGCTTGATTGTCATCTGCTTCTGGGTGATTAACTATTATCAGTAATATGTTTGATTATGTAGAAAGGTGATCTTCCTTGATCAACAATGTTACAATCTGTACATACATATATAGGAGCTATCCTTGTCTCTCTAGGTTTTGGAATACAGTAGATACAATTGATTACAAATATCAATAGCAATAAACACAAATGATTCTATTAAGGGATTAGGATGGAGAGAGTTTAGGAGAATCATACCGGATAAGGTGAGTGTCAGGCTTGATTGTAGGATCAGAGAGATTTGTGTTAATACCCCCCCCTCAAACTTGGGGGGTCCTTGACGAACAAGTTTGCTTGATAGATGAAGATGGCGAGTCTTATGTAGTGGCTTGGTGAGAAGATCAGCGGGTTGATCAACAGAAGGAATGAAGCAGACCCGATGACTTCCAAGAGCTACCTTCTCCCTTACAAAATGATAATCAAGTTCAATGTGCTTTGTGCGTGCATGAAACACAGGGTTGGAGGTCATGTAGGTGGTGCTTAGATTATCACAGTACAGAAGGACTGGAAACTGAATTTTAGCTCCAAGTTCATATAAAAGATAGCCTAACCGTGTGGTTTCTGCACTGGCATGTGCAAGAGAGCGGTATTCGGACTCAGCACTGGATCGAGCGATAGTGGGCTGCTTTTTGGAGCACCAAGAGATAAGGTTGGAGCCAAGATAAATGAGATAACCAGAGGTTGATCGACGAGAGTCAGGAAAGCCAGCCCAATCAGCATCAGAATAGGCAGAAAGATGTACAGGTTGGATCTGAGGAGAAAAGAAGAGGCCATGATCAAGAGTACCCTTGATGTAGCGAAGAATACGCTTGGCAGCAACCAGATGAAGAACACGCCGGTTGACTCATGTATTGAGAAACAGAGTTAACCGCAAAGGCAATATCAGGGCGGGTTATGGTTAGATACTGCAAGGAGCCAACCAATTCCCGAAAAACAGTAGGTTGAGGAAGCAAGGCACCATCAGTAGTAGTAAGCAAAGACTTGGTAGACATAGGAGTGCTGTGCGGTTTACTGAGTAAGAGATCACGCTTCACCAAAAGATCATATGCATACTTAAGCTAATTAATGTGAAGGCCATTAGAATGGGTGACAACTTGCAATCCGAGAAAGAAATGCAGAGGACCAAGGTCCTTGATATCAAAGCCATGGCCTAAGGTCTGAATGAATTGCTCAAGAAGATTAATGTCACTGCATGTTACCACAATATCATCAACATGTAACAAAAAATACAGTGTGGCAGCCATGACGAAAAATAAAGAGGGATGAATCTGCCAAACTTTGGACGAAACCAACAGAGAGGAGGAAAGAGCACATTCTTTGAAACCAAGCCCTAGGAGCTTGTTTGAGACCGTATAGAGCCTTATGGAGCTTGCACACATAGGACGGTCGAGATGGATCAATAAAGCCAGGGGGTTGTGTCATGTACACATCCTCCTGGAGGAAACCATGAAGAAATGCATTCTTCACATCTAATTGACGAAGAGGCCATCGATGCGACACAACAAGGCTAAGCACAGTTCTAATAGTGGCAGGCTTAATAACAGGGCTAAAAGTTTCCGCATAATCAATACCTGGTTGTTGGTGAAAGCCCTTTGCCACAAGTCGAGTCTTGTACCTTTCAATCGTGCCATCGGGGTTGCGAACACCCATTTGCAGCCTACGGTGTTCTAAGGAGAGGGAGGAACTAATGACCACGTCTGATTCTTCAACAAAGCATTGATTTCTTCAGACATTGCCTCACGCTAGTGTGCATGCTTGGAAGCTTGGGAATAACAGGTGGGTTCGCTGCTCTCAATGATTGTGATGAGGGCTTTGGGAATAGGATACTGGACTGTGCCATCACTTCGGATTTTAGGTTTGAACATGCCAGACCGAGACCTTGTAGTGATTGTGGTAACGAGAGGCTCAGCTGGTTGGTCCAGCAGAGGAGAAGGTGCGGCAGACTCAGCTGGCGGAGGAGAGGATTCGGCGCCAGGCGCGGCTGCCGGAGATAGTAGAGGGATAGGCACGGTTGGAGAAGCCGGTGTAGAGGCAGTGGGCGGAGCAGTAGTGGGATTGGAAGTTTGTGGTGGAGGAGTTGGTCGGACACGGTGATATGTGTGAATGATAGGAGGCTGTGGGGGCGGCGGCGGCGGTGGTGGCGGGATTGTTCGGGCATGGCGGTGATAGGTGGTGGTGATGATTGGTGACGTATTGGAAGAGGATGGGATGATGCGCGACTGAGGTGAATCGGCAGGTGAGTGACTGGCGGCGGGAGGGGACATATCAATGGCGACCGGGAGCGAGGCGGTGACGGTTGGTAATGGGTCGCCGTTGGACTGACCGGCGGAAGAGATCGGCCATGGCAACTCGATTTGTGGCAGAGAGATTTGGGATTGTGTGGAATGCGATAGATGAGTCTGAACAAAGTTGAAGTTGTAGGAGGACTTGGGCTTGGGCCCGAGGACAATGTGCTTGGGCTTGGGCCCGAGGATAGTGTGCTTGGGCTCGGCAAGGGAGCCTGCAGAGGTGAACTATAATTATGGGTGATGCCAGATAAGGATGGCAATGGGCTCGACAGTTGGGCCTGCGGAGGTGCTATGGAGCTCTGACTAGATAAAAGAATAAATTCGAAGGAGTCAGAATCACCATTGGAATGTACCTGCAAATCCTTGTACGGAAAATGATTTTCGTTAAGTAAAACATGACGCAAAATGTAGACACGATTGGTGGAGGGATGAAGACACTTATAACCTCTATGATGAGGACTATAACCAATAAAGACACATTCAAGACTAGGAGGGGATTAGACACATAGTCACCGAGATGAGGAAAACATGAACATCCAAAGACGCGAAGAGAAGAATAGGAAGGAGGAGTGCCATAAAGGCGAGTGTGGGGTGTTTCCCAATCGAGAGTTCGGGTAGGAAGGAGATTGATGAGATAAACGGAGGTGATGACCGCTTCAACCCAAAGATTTTGAGGAACACTAGAGGTAAGAAGTAAGATACGAGCCATTGAAGCAATATGGCGATGATTTCTTTCGGCAAGTCCATTTTGTTGTGGAGTATGGGGACAAGAGAAGCGTTGTTGGATGCCCAAGGATGCACAATAGTGAGAGAATGCTCGGTTTACATATTCTGTTCCGTTGTCGCTTTGGAGATATTTGACCGAGCGATGAAAAATATTTCGAATCATAGCAACCAAAGTTTGAAAATGTGTGAGGACTTCATTTTTCTGACGCATTGGATAGAGCCATGTATACCGAGAGTACTCATCTGTTAAAAGCACGAAATATTTGAAGCTAGTGAAAAATAAGATTGGGGACTGCCACACATCACTATGAATAACATCAAAAAGAGAAGAAGCATAATTATGACGAGATGGAAAAGGTAGTTGGTGGGATTTTCTAAGTGCACAATTATTGCAAAAAGAATCAAAAGAGAGTTTGGATCCAATAGCAGAACCTAAACAAGCAAGAACAGAAGAGGAAGGATGACCCAAGCGATTATGCCAAAGAGACGAGTGAACAATAGATAATGCTTGGGGAACAGTGGATTGGGAAGACAAACGAAGCGGGTAAAGACCGTCTTGACATGGACCTTGAAATAAGAGACGACCGGTACGTAAGCAGTAGATCTGATAATAATCAGGGGCAAAAAGAAAGAAGACAAGATTATCTTTAGTAAAACGAGCGACATATAGAAGATTTTTTTGAATTGATGGAATACGAAAGACATTTTGGAGAGAGAAAGTTGAAGAACCCAATGACATGGGAAGATTACCAGTATGGGAAATGGACATTGAGTCCCCATTCCCCATATGCACATTGTGAGGCCTAGCATATGGTCGTGGATTATTGACGGGTAGAGCCGTCATGTGGTGGGTTGCGCCTGTATCCGGGTACCAAGTTGGGTCAACAGCAGAATGGACACCAGCAAATGGTACGATAGGGACTTGACTTGAAAATTGATTTGGGTGTGGAGAGAAACTAGACGCATTGTGTCGCTGCTGCATCAGGTACGGAGATGCGACATGTTGCCAGGTTGGAAAGGATGAGTGACACACCAAAATTGCTGGCAGCCATTTGTGATGAAGAAGAAGCTTTTTTTTTTTTTTTTTTTTTTTTTTTGTGTGTGTGGGTATGGCAGAGATTTCTTGATTGCAAGGGATTGGTGTGAATTAAGAGGTAGAAGAAGAACAAAGGAGGAGCTGACGGAAGAAGAGAATACATAATTTTTGTGGAAGGAGGAAGAAAGACAAAAGAAAGACTTGGAATACGAGGAAGGAAGCAGAAGGTGGAATCACAGTTTAGGATCGATGTTTAGGCTGATACCATGTAGAAAGGTGATCTTCCTTGATCAACAATGTTACAATCTGTACATACATATATAGGAGCTATCCTTGTCTCTCTAGGTTTTGGAATACAATAAATACAATTGATTACAAATATCAATAGCAATAAACACAGATGATTCTATTAAGGGATTAGGATGGAGAAAATTTAGGAGAATCATGCCGGATAAGGTGAGTGTCAGACTTCATTGTAGGATCAGAGAGATTTGTGTTAATAGATTCTAATTTTTGTTTGGGTTATATACTTATATCTTAGTCCTACCCTCCTACCCTCTCCAAACATGCGAATGCTGGTGCTCTATATGGTAAGCCAAGCCAATCTAGGATAATCATAAACAGAATATGTAGCCCAAGAGAAACGTGCCCTTGCAGTTCCCAAATGGTCCTACTTAAAAGTATCACTCTATTTATGTAGTACCCCATCGGTTCCATTGTGGATTGGTTTTTGAGTTATTGATTCAATAATAGCTCTGTTAGGTATGTTAGTTTTTTTCCAAGGAACTGATGGACTTTTATTCTGGGGCATGTGAGAGCTACCTTACAGATTGACATAGTTTTGTATATACAATTTTATCCATTTCTTACATGGCAAATATCATTAGCGTATGCTTTGGTTTTACAAAAACAAATTTGGAGAAAGAGGACTAGAAGTTGACACTTGATTGCCTGATTCTGATTAATTGATTTGCTTGATTGTCATCTGCTTCTGGGTGATTAACTATTATCAGTAATATGTTTGATTCTAATTTTTGTTTGGGTTATATACTTATATCTTAGTCCTACCCGCCTACCCTCTCCAAACATGCGAATGCTGGTGCTCTATATGGTAAGCCAAGCCAATCTAGGATAATCATAAACAGAATATGTAGCCCAAGAGAAACGTGCCCTTGCAGTTCCCAAATGGTCCTACTTAAAAATATCACTCTATTTATGTAGTACCCCATCGGTTACATTGTGGATTGGTTTTTGAGTTCTTGATTCAATAATAGCTCTGTTAGGTATGCTAGTTTTTTTTCCGAGGAACTGATGGACTTTTATTCTGGGGCATGTGAGAGCTACCTTACAGATTGACATAGTTTTGTATATACAATTTTATCCATTTCTTACATGGCAAAGAAGGGACTTCAAGAAACTGAAAGTTAGCTTTTGTGTCTATCCTCTTATGCATCATGCATTTTTTCCATGCATTCTTCTCTCATTGCTCTTATGCTCCTCACCTTTATCTTCATGGCAGGTGGGAACTATACTGTTGACCGCCAACTGGTTCGGTCCTATATGCAGCAAAATGCACAAATGCCTTCTCTAGTTTCCGGTTCATCGTCAGCCAACCCTCCTGCAGCTTGCCGACAGTCAACTCCACTTGCATTGGCAACCATTCCACACTATACAGCTCCACTGAGACAAAATGTTGAGTTTTTGCCTACTCCTCCTGTCCTTTCTTTGACCAATCCAGCAAGTCATCCCCACATCAGTTCCTTCTCCTCTTTGACAGGAGGACCTCAAGGTAGAGTTGAGATCCGAGCTCCTCTCCAAGATCAACCTTGTAGACCTTCAATACCCTTTACTGGAGGTACCACTGCTTTCTCTCATGAAGAAGGGTCATCTAATCATCAGTCACAAAGAAACTCACTTTCATCGTCTCTCCCGGAACTTTTTATCTCACAACAACCGACACCAACACAAATTTCTGATCCCTACAATATGCAACATGATCATGCAATTGCAGGGGAACCTTCATTATCCGTCACTGGTACCGGTCCTGTCTATCAACAATGTGGGGTTATATCAAATCAGCAGCAACACACTACTTCTCCATCTCCCCCATCTCTTCCTCCTCCTACTCAACGACCTTTGCTCCTCACACAGCAATTTGTTCCTAGTAATATGGTCCGTCACCGTGAAACTACGGAAGGATTGCCAGCTCTTCGTAGTGCATCTGCACTGGAGTTGCTTATCGACACGAGTTATCCATCTTCACGTACTCGGCGTTCAACACAGAATGGTTCAAGACTTGAATCATCTGGTGGATCCACAGATATAGTTTGTTTATCAGATGCTGAGTAACTTTTTCTTTAATTCCTAGTTTTTCAACTTGTTTCACCATGTGTCCCATTACTCCCATATTATGACTGCGGGAGTTCGGAATGATCTGATGCCACTGGTGAGCAGAAAGTTATAAATGGGAAGTACCAAAGACTTTCTAGCAGCAAGAGTAACATTAATATTATTACTATTACTATTATTAATTTTCTTTTTGGTTACAAATATTATTATTATTATTATTATTATTATGAGAAGAAGCAACAAGAGTATAAGAGTATAATGACTATTTGGATGTTTGCATTTGTTCCTAATAATATGTATTACACTATATTGCACATTTTGTAGAGCTTTCCTAAATCCCAAGCGAGAACCAAACATCTGGTTTATTTTTTTACTGAAAAACGGAGCAGTATGTCACGACCCGCCAAGTTCCTTGGGCATATTTGAAGTAAGCATTGCCCAAGGATAATTTGAAGCACACTAGAGTGTTCTAGAACGTTGTGGAAAGCCTCGGAGGTGTCCGGATAAATTGGGAAGTCTCTAGGAGACTATGGAATTCTCTAGAACCCTTGAGGAGGCTCAAGCAACTAGAGATCCCTAGAACTCTCTAGAACACTCAAGGCCTTGTATAGATATTTTAGGACTTCCCTAGAGACATGTAGAAGTCTCTAGACTTTGTAAAGTCCTAGATTACTCTAGAACTTTAGGCAAGGGGAAGGATGCCTATAAATAGGGAGGCACCCCTCTCATTTTGTACATAGAGAAAGCATTGCATCACCAAGCCTTGTAAAGCATTCTTAAAGCTTAATACAAGTTCTTGCTTTCTAAGTGTTCTTCTTGTCTTCTTTCGGTTGTTCTAGCCAAGTGTTGTGCGTGAGTAAGGCTGATTTAGCGCAAGGAGGGTGCTAAGGCCGCACGAGTAGCTTAGGAAAAAGTAAGCTCGTGACAGTTGGTATCAAAGCCGAAGTTCGATCGGAACCTCGCTCGACACAATGGTAAAGCACGGCGCTACCAAAACTACTTCGGGATCAAACCCCTCCGAATTGCCGAAGCATGATGCTGCCAAAGGTGCATCAGGATCCAACCCTTCCGAGGAAGTTACGCAAATGGGAGGTCGCGAAGAGCAAGTCGACCCTGTCGTTCCAAGGCGGGAACGGTCCAAGGACATGATCTCTGCTTTCGACTCACGCCTAACTCAAGTGGAGGAGGACGTGAGTGGCATGGAGGCCCAGGTGGATGATCTAGGCCAACGGGTAGAAGGCTTAGAGGCGGAGGATGCCGCCATCCACACTGCGATTAAGGGCATGGTGGTCTAGCTAGAGGAGTCCTTGCGGGGCGAGATGGCGAAGATTCGCGAGGAGTTCATGGGGGAACTCGCCAAGATGCGTCAAGTCCACGAGAAGGAGTTGAATAGCACGCTTGCACGCATTGGGGAAATGCATGGGGACTTGACCCTATGCAAGCGCGCGTTGGCTATGGGGGCCGGCACCAGTGGCATTGTGGAGGCTAAGCGCATCGAGGTGCCAAAGCCTAAAAGTTTCGGAGGATCACGCAACGCCCGCGAAGTGGACAACTTCTTATGGGGGCTAGATCAATACTTTGGAGCCATAGGCATCGCCGAGGAGGATGTCAAGATTAAGACCGCGGCTCTCTACCTCACCGACACTGCCATGTTATGGTGGAGGAGAAGGCGAGGAGATGTTGAAAAAGGTACGTGCACCATTGCTACCTTTGACGACTTTACAAAGGAGCTCAAAAGACAATTCTATCCAGAGAATGCCGAGGATGAGGCAAGAGCTCGTTTGCGAAGGCTCAAGCACTCGGGGTCGGTTCGCGACTATATTAAGGACTTTACCAACCTAGTGCTTGAGATTCCCGACTTGCCCGACAAGGATGCTCTCTTCAATTTTATGGATGGTCTCCAATCATGGGCTAAGACCGAGTTAAGGCGACGTGGGGTACAAGACCTTGCTACCGCCATAGCCGTGGCCGAAAGCCTAATCGACTATACTAGTCCTAAGGAGTCCACCGGCAAGCCGAAGGAAAAGAAGAGTAGCTATGTCAAAAGTGGGGGAGACAAAGGCCAACGCAAAGACGAGCCCCGTCAAGACAACTACTCGGCAAGAAGCAAGGACAAGGGCAAGCAAAAGGAGACAAGGAGCTCGGGGAAGCCCAACAACAACAAGTGTTTCCTTTGTGATGGTCCGCATTGGGCTAGAGATTGTCCGCAAAAGAGGGCACTAAGTGCACTCTTAGGGAGTCATCAAGGTGAAGCCGAGGGCGGCGACGAAGGTGTAAGCATGGGGTCGATGCAATTACTCAACGTAATTCGATCGACACCCAAAGTCCAAGCCAAAGGCCTACACTTCGTTGACTTGACAATTGGAGGGAAGCCAACGTCCGCAATGCTCGATACGGGGGCGACCCACAATTTCATCTCGATTGAAGAAGCCCGAAGGCTAGGGCTACGAGGGAGTGATGGAGGGGGCTCCATCAAGGCGGTTAACTCACCCGCCCAACCAATTCAAGGCGTGATTCGAGGAGTCAAGACTACCGTGGGGGCATGGTGTGGAAACTTGGACTTCTCGATTGTTCCAATGGATGACTACAAAGTCGTCCTAGGGTTGGAATTCTATGATCAAGTCAAGGCCATACCGGTGCCGTTCGCCAATAGCATGTGCATCATAGATGGCGACAAGGCGTGCGTCGTGCCGACAAAGAGAGGCGCCAAGCAAGACTTGAAGGTGTTGTCGGCACTACAATTCAAGAAGGGCGTCAAGAGGGAAGAGGAGAGCTACCTAGCCATCCTCAAGGAGTACGATGATGAGGAGCCGAGGCCACAAGACGACGTGCCCAAGGAGGTAGCCAAAGTGCTTGAAGAGTTCAAGGATGTGTCACCATCCGAGTTACCCAAGAGACTACCACCAAGGAGGGAAGTCGACCATGCAATTGAGTTGGAGCCGGGAACCAAGCCACCCGCCATGGGCGCATACCGCATGGCACCACCCGAGTTGGCGGAGCTAAGGAGGCAATTGAAGGAGTTATTGGACGCGGGATTCATTAGACCTTCAAAAGTACCCTTTGGTGCCCCGGTCTTGTTTCAAAAGAAGAAAGATGGTTCCCTTCGCATGTGCATCGACTATAGGGCGCTCAACAAGGTCACGGTGAAGAACAAGTACCCCATCCCTCTCATTGCCGACTTGTTTGACCAATTGGGGCATGCACGCTACTTCACGAAGTTGGATCTTCGATCAGGGTACTACCAAGTGCGCATAGCCAAGGGTGATGAACCAAAAACCGCGTGCATCACAAGGTATGGTTCTTACGAGTTCTTGGTTATGCCATTTGGTCTAACAAATGCACCGGCAACGTTTTGCACCTTGATGAATAAGATATTCCACCCTTATCTTGATCGGTTCGTGGTCGTCTACTTAGACGACATTGTGGTGTATAGCCAAACCTTGGAGGAGCACGTAGAACACTTGAGAGAAGTGTTCAAGGTGCTAAGGGAAAATGAGCTATACATCAAGAGGGAGAAGTGCTCTTTTGCGAAGAACGAGGTGTTGTTCTTAGGGCACAAGATCAAGGATGGCAAACTCATGATGGAGAGTTGCAAGGTGCATGCCATCCAAGAATGGGAGCCACCCACAAAGGTACATGAGTTAAGATCTTTCCTTGGGTTAGTGAATTATTACCGCCGTTTTATCAAGGGATATTCGGCAAGGGCCGCTCCACTAACCGACATTCTCAAGAAAAACAAGGCATGGGAGTGGACGACAAAGTGCCAAGAAGCCTTTGAAGACTTGAAGAAGGCGATATGCGAGGAGCCCGTGTTAAGCCTACCCGATCACACCAAGCCATACGAGTTACACACCGATGCTTCCGACTTTGCCATTGGAGGCGTGCTCATGCAAGAGGGACATCCGGTTGCTTATGAGAGTCGGAAGCTCAACGACACGGAGCGTCGCTACACAGTGCAAGAGAAGGAGATGACGGCCATCATCCATTGCCTTAGAGTGTGGCGGCACTATTTGCTTGGGACAAGGTTTGTAATCATGACCGACAACGTGGCGACAAGCTACTTTCAAACACAAAAGAAGCTAAGTCCGAAGCAAGCTCGATGGCAAGATTTCTTGGCGGAGTTCGACTATGTCATGGAGTACAAGCCAGGAAAGGTGAACGTGGTAGCTGACGCACTAAGCCGGAAGGCGGAATTTGCAAGCATATCGCAAGTCACTAGCCCACTCTTGAACAAGATCAAGGAGGGACTCAAGGCGGATCCACAAGCACAAAGTGTCATCGCCTTGATAAAGGAGGGCAAGACACGGAGGTTTTGGAGGGAGGAAGACCTCCTATACACGAAGGGCCGCAGCATCTATGTACCGAAGTGGGGCAACTTGAGAAGGGAGCTCATGAAAGAATGTCATGACTCTAAATGGGCTGGCCATCCGGGAGTAAAGCGCACACTTGCCTTGTTGAAGTCCACCTACTATTGGCCAAGGATGCGCGATGGGGTCGAGGAGTATGTGAGGACATGTCTTGTATGCCAACAAGACAAGGTTGTCCAACAACAGCCGGAGGGCTTGCTTGATCCCTTGCCCATTCCCGAGAGACCATGGGAGAGTGTCTCTATGGACTTCATCACTTGTTTGCCAAAGTCCGAGGGGTTTGGGAGCATTATTGTGGTGGTGGACCCATTTAGCAAGTATGCCACCTTTATGGCCGCACCAGCCGATTGCACCGCGGAGGAGACGGCAAGGCTATTCCTTCGCGATGTAGTGAAGCATTGGGGAGTTCCAAAGAACATTGTGAGCGACCGAGACCCACGCTTCAAGGGAAGGTTTTGGACGGAGCTTTTCAAGATGCTTGGGACGGACTTAAGCTTTTCAACAAGCTTCCATCCACAAAGCGATGGGCAAACGGAGCGCGTCAATGCTCTCTTGGAGTTATACTTGCGGCACTACGTGAGTGCCAATCAAAAGGATTGGGCCAAGCTTCTTGACGTGGCGCAGTTTTCATATAACTTGCAACAAAGCGAGGCCACCAACAAGAGTCCTTTTGAGATCGTGTTGGGACAGCAGCCGACTACACCCTTGTCCCTTGCCACTCGCTACGAGGGGAAGAGTCCCGCCGCGTTCAAGTTCGCCAAGTCATGGCACGAGCAAACGGAGTTAGCTCGCGCGGCGTTGCACAAGGCTGCCTCAAGGATGAAGAAGTGGGCGGACAAGAAGAGGAGGCACGTGGAGTTCAAGGAAGGGGACCTTGTACTCGTGAAACTCTTGCCACAACAATTCAAGTCCTTTCGAAAGGTGCACAAGGGCTTGATACGTAAGTATGAGGGGCCGTTTGAAGTTATCAAACGTGTGGGCAAGGTTTCATACAAGCTTCATCTTCCACCCAAGTTGAAGATTCATCCGGTCTTCCATGTAAGCATGTTGAGGCCTTACAATGAAGACGTGGAAGACCCATCAAGGGGAGTTTCACATCGGGCACCAACGGCAGTTGTCACCTCCTTTGACAAGGAAGTAGACGAGATACTTGCAGACCGTGTCATCCGACGTCGAGGCGTGCCAAGCTACAAGGAGTATCTCGTCAAGTGGAGAGGGTTGCCCGATACGGAGGCAAGTTAGGAGTCCGAGGATTTGCTTTGGCAATTTAAGGACAAAATCCAACACTACCATGAGCAAGACACGACGAGGGCGTCGCGGACTTAGGTGGGGGAGAATGTCACGACCCGCCAAGTTCCTTGGGCATATTTGAAGCAAGCATTGCCCAAGGATAATTTGAAGCACACTAGAGTGTTCTAGAACGTTGTGGAAAGCCTCGGAGGTGTCCGGATAAATTGGGAAGTCTCTAGGAGACTATGGAATTCTCTAGAACCCTTGAGGAGGCTCAAGCAACTAGAGATCCCTAGAACTCTCTAGAACACTCAAGGCCTTGTATAGATATTTTAAGACTTCCCTAGAGACATGTAGAAGTCTCTAGACTTTGTAAAGTCCTAGATTACTCTAGAACTTTAGGCAAGGGGAAGGATGCCTATAAATAGGGAGGCACCCCTCTCATTTTGTACATAGAGAAAGCATTGCATCACCAAGCCTTGTAAAGCATTCTTAAAGCTTAATACAAGTTCTTGCTTTCTAAGTGTTCTTCTTGTCTTCTTTCGGTTGTTCTAGCCAAGTGTTGTGCGTGAGTAAGGCTGACTTAGCGCAAGGAGGGTGCTAAGGCCGCACGAGTAGCTTAGGAAAAAGTAAGCTCGTGACAAGTAGCTCCTTTATATTGATAAGCACTCATGCAAACCCTGAAAAACTGAACCAAACATCTGGTTCAACAACTCCCCCGCATTGTATTATCCTATGTGAAGACATGGACACGGACACGGCAACACGATATGACGCGACATGCCGACACGGCAAAACTCAAAAACTGAATATCCGACACGGTTTAGACACTGCAAATAAAATTATATATTTATTATTTTTAATAAATAAAAATATACTAAAATATAAAAGAAGTTCATTACATTACCAAAATAATGTTCTAAATTCAATTCATTGCATAACCATAAGAAATAACATTAAAGAGAGTCAAATGCAAATGATAGAAGTGCATAATTAACAATATTAGAAGTAGCAGACCTCTAACTTAAAACATAACATTAAAGAAAATCAAATTTGCAGTAGGTTGCTGACAAAACTGGGCAGTAACTTGCTTTCAAAAGTGGACAGTAGCTGATAAATGATAATGTGACGTGTCGGAAATGATGTAGCGAGTCGGTCAACGTATCCGAAACGTGTCGGAAAAATAAACATTTTCCGACACGTATTTTGCCGTGTCGGCGTGTCGAAGTGTCCGACACTCCGACACTCCACACCTCACCTTAGTGGAGTGTCTGTGCAACATAGGTATTATCAAATACGTATGGTTGTTGGATCGATGATCATATCAACAAGAAACCCCCGGAGCTTTTTCTTGCAAAAGACGAACACGGTAGCCTTTACAACCCATTACGGTCGATCTAGGTAAACTGCAATTATAAAACCATCGGGAAAAAAAAAACCTGCCATAACAAACTTGATGCCCAAGCAGCTGTGTATCCATTGCCACAAGGATCCTTAATCAAGTTGCAAATGTAATAATATTCTGAAAGTGTAGGCAGGCGGTGGAGAGGAGCTTAGTGCAAAAGAAAATAAACAAAACAATTCCTAAGCAGAACACAAAGTGACAAAACTATAAAGAAAATTCCTTCTGCCCTATTATTGGGACCTTTTCCTATACACAAAATGAGATTTCGAACTTCTCACCCGCCCTATAAACTTTTAGTGTGTTTTACTCCCACTAACCAACATTAAGGGCATGCCCGGTAACATTTTTAAAAACGATATTTAAAAACGATTTTTAAAAATAAAAATAAGAAAAAGATATTTTAATTTTCTATTTTAGCATGTATTCGGTGATGAAGGGTAAAGTGTAGAGAAAGAGATAGCAAAAGAATTATCATCTTATTCATTGATAGGAGCCCTTTATATAGGGAATTACAAAGTATAATATGGTAATGATAAGGAATACGTAGTCCTATTCTAAATACATATCCTGATGGCATAAGAACAAGACACACATATGAAATATCCTAGAACACTCCCCCTTGTGCCGCGCGCTGGTATGCCGGTGGTGCTGATATGTCGCCTCGTTAAAAACCTCGTAAAGGAACAAAAACCTTGTGGGAGAAAAACTAAACCTTGATCGTAGGAGAAAAAGAGTACAACGCACCCTTCAAATTTGATAGTGACATGTATGTATGTGCTAGACTCCCCCTGAAGTTCGCACCTCCCCCTGATCTTTACATCAATCATAAGACTCTTCCTGATTTTTACTAATCACGGAAGTTTCAATAACTTAGCATGTCAATGCTCTTTAACATGTCTTCAAATGTGGCATTGGACAATGATTATCTAGATCATGCCGTATTGTCCTCAAACATGATCTCTTACACTTAGATCTTGAGGAGAAGACCGCTTGTGAACTCCAAATATAAGTTCGTGTAGAAAATTAGATTTCCGCGCAGCATGACCTTCAATTACTAGAACAACTGTAACTTCCTCTAGGAAATACATATGAACAAACCGTAAACTGTTTTTGAAACTAGACTCCTTTATCTTTCCAACCGTATATTACACACATTCTAGTTCATCAGGAGCTGTTCAAAAACTCCCGTCGAAGTTGACTATTTTGCGAAAATCAGATTCTCGGACCGATTCGTCCTACTTTACGAAAACGGCCATAACTCACTCAATATGATAGGTATGATCAAATGGTTGGTGTCCCTGGAAATTAAACACATAGACCTTTCCAATGATACCAATTTCACCATTTTCCAGTCAGTGAGATTTCTTGTAGGTCCCGTGGAATTTGACATACGAAACTTGGCAGATTTTTATTTCGCTATTGATGTGTCTTTCTTATGTAGGGATAGAATAAGCCTCAACCTTTCATACCATTAAGTATTGAAAAAGGAGTTACTTTCATTACATTGGCATTACTTGGGTGCATAGCTACACTTAGCTTTACAACTTTTCATAACGAATGAGATGTCAAGTCTTTCTTATTGTGTTGAGTACATTGATGCGTCTTATTGTACTTAGATGAGAATTCCATCTCTTAACACATATTTGTCATATTTCATTAGACAAAACAACAGATCTTTTTTTAGAGCAAAGACTTTGACTAATCATGGGAGTATATGTAGGCCTCACTAGTTATAGAGCGCCTAAGCCGATTGATGGAAAATCATCATCAATACAGTCATTGAGTGTCTTATTGAGACCGTGTCTTCCCAAGATCTTTTTCATTCTAACTTCGGATGTTGATACATGTTGGTATCTCTTGTTCAATCAAGAGTCCATGTAAATCCGGAATGAACACGCAAAGGCATAATTCACCATATCCCTTCCAAATCAAGTAGAGTCCATGTGCGTTTCAATACATTTAGCAAACGCATGCTCCTGTGGTCTAGAGCCACTTGATTCGGAAGAATGAAGTCCGTTTAAGATCTTCATGTATATCTCTGATCCCGTAGAGATGTTATTATGACAGAATTCATAGGCTGCATGTTCAGTTATTTGGAAACTACCAAACTGACAAAGTAGTAGAGTTCAATGACATCCATTACGAGAGCATATCTCATCATAGTCGATCTCAATGCGTGTTAGTGAGAGACCTTGCGCCATAAGGTGAGTCTAAGCTCTTGTTCTCACTACGCTATCTAACAAAGACATATTTGTTAGGGTTTAGCTCGCGGTGTCGGCATCACCTGCCCAAGGACCTATCTCTTTGTTAATGTTGGATCGCATCTTTCCATTAGGCCAATCAACTAAGTTGATATCCATCAACGAAGGGTGGTTCGATAGTAGACTAATTATCCCACGTCCTCATGTACACTAGTGTAATACTTGTAGAGATCTCTATATGGATTGGATTTTACATTGAGGCGTCCTCCAACGATAATCACAATTCAGACTTCATGAGACGGATTTGAGTATCACTGATCAATGGATCAGGTTGTGCCAAGCTCGCTTTCTTCCTAGTGTGAGAAAGTATCGAACCTAAGGGCTTCCTTCCTTTTGGGGAGCCACACGGCCTTGTGACACAAATTTTGCCACTATATGGCGTCACCATATCACCATCCATGGTGATGGCGTCAAGACCAACTTCTTTTGGTCGCGCCATGTCCTCTTGATAGGACATCGATTCTTGCAAACATATTTGCAGCATGTGATCTCGTCACTTTAACATTTTAAGCATTTGAGATCAAGATGAGACTTAGTGGGGACAAACTACGACAATTCACATCGTTCCACTTGAACACTTGTGTTATTATCTCCCCCTAACGGCGGGAATATTGTCTCATCAAAGTGACAATCCACAATTTAGAGGTGAATGAGATCGCCTGACAAGGTTTCTATATAAGCAGATTATAGGTGGAGGTTCATATTCAACCTAAACTAATTCATCTCAAATGACCCATCATTGTGCGCAGTACCATTGCGATTTGGCACCTAGAAATAACATCTAGCCGAGCTTAAGGATTGGAGATCCGTTTCAATTCGGCCGAGCTCAAGGATTGCAATTTTGTGTCAATCCTCGTACACAGTCATGAGCTGTAGTACAACATATATTCAATGATGGTGGGTCGTAAATGAATAGTAAAGTTGCATGCAAATATTGCATAGCCCCAAGACACAATAGAACGATTGGTGCGCATCAATAATGTTCGAGCGACAAGCTAAAGTTGCTTAGTCGTAGCCTCGGCGAGACCGTATTGCGTGTGAACATGGGGTACAGGACACCTCAACTTATATCCTGATAAACTTCTTTAAAGAATGGGTAGTGAACCCTTAGAAGTAGAAGTATAAGCAGCATAAGTAGACGATGGTGTAACACGTGACCAGTGTTTTGACACTTCAACCAACACCATAAAGCATAAAAAGGTGTCCGTAAGTTGGTTGTATCGGTCTACATAATTTGATGTACGGATGAAATATTCTCTTTTGTGTCATTTAGCGTAGGAGGGTCTCACTCCTAATTTAGCTAAAAAATAGGCTTTCAAAACGAGCAATAAGCATTGCAGGGGGCCCATGAGACATCGAGGGAAGACCGGTGCACCTCAATTGCTTGAGGAATTGACCGGACGGCCTCCGGAAAGTTAGAGACGTGTTCGGGTGATGTCAATGTCCTCAAGGTGCCGCCATTTACAACCATGGCGTCACCGTCATGCTTCATGGAGAAGCTAGATCCCGAATGTCTTCGTTTTGAGTGGAAGAATGGATGTCCATGAGAATTTCTCAAAATTTGGACCATTATATCTCTTCCAGGATGACCAATTTGGTCAAACCAAAGCCTATATGAGTCGGTATCCCGAATATCATGTTTGGCGACAACATGTGATTCGATATTCGAATCATAGTGACATACAGTCCACTAGATTGACTCATAAATTTCTCCAAGATGCGCTTCAGCCTGCACTCATGAGAAGGTATACACAAAAGAACCCTTGTTCATTCTCACAATGTGTTTTCAAATGAAAACTATTGGCAGGAATGTCTTTAAAGCTCAACATGGTTCGGTTGCCTCACAAAACATAGAGGGCATCTGTGACGTTGATCATGGTACCATAAGGCATCAAGATTCAAGCTAAACCGCGTTCTTAAATGACCGGTATGATTCAATTTGTCAGGACCTACCCTAGATTTCCCTTTGAAATTCGGGATAAACCCTGCGGGACCCACCTCAAGAGAAATTATACAAAATTTTTGGCATAACCTCCCTTGAAAATGGGTAACACTACCTGAAAGAAAAATCACCACAACCCGAAAAACTTTTGAAACAATTAAATCCACATCTCCTGGAGCCACCCGCTCCCCCAAATAAACATCCACCACCTCAACAAAAGTAATAATTCAAAATAATTTCATGAATTTAATCTCTCATACAAACAAACCAAATTACTCTTTTTCATCACTCCTAAGTGGAGTCATAAACTCTTAACACACCTTGACATAAATTCATTTAAAACACCCTATGGTTATCAGAGCAACTACTAGGAAATGAGAAAATATACAAGTAGGTTAAACTAGTAACCTATGAGAGAGAAAACTGGATGAGGTGGGAAATATGACTCGCCTCCTACCCTTGTCGAACATAACTCTGCAGACTGGGCATTTAAAACGAAAGGCCCAGGGGAGAAGCATTTAAAACGTTAGAGTGAGTGGACAAAAATAAATAATAAAAATACTGACTTAATGATAGAGCCTTGAAATCAAAATTTATGCTTTTCCCATATTTTCCATTGAGAAAAAATATATTTATGCATGACACTCTTGGAAATCTTTCCGAAAATAATTATAGACAAAAATAATGAACCAATCCCATTGGTTCTCAATAAATCAATAAAAATGGGGAAGATGTTTCACCATAACGATGAGCATTCCAGGCTAGGGTCGGAGCCTCCCAGGCTATAATAACGTCCCACGCTAAGCGCCCTACTCACCTATGGTGAGTAGCCGCTAATAATGGCTAGCTAACATATAAATATAAATACCGATCGGTTGCCTCCCAGACAATAATAGCGTCCCACGCTAAGGGCCTTACTCACCTATGGTGAGTAGCTGCTAATAATGATTAGCTAGCAATAATGAATATATATCAACCCTTTTATAGTGAGGTAAAATAACAAATATCAAGAATGTCACTTCCCCAAAAATAATATAAAATCCATTGAACTCAGTACAGTTCCCAACTGTACCTAGGAATATTGCGTAATAAAATAAATTACTTGACATGTCCCACATGTCAAAGAAAATGCTCAAGAGAGTTCCCGAAAAATAAATGGAACTCATTACTCGAAGAAAATATTAAATCTCCAATATGCCTTTGAAAATTAAATAAACTCAAGTGCATGCATGGCATTCAAATCAAAGTTCCACTCACTGTGCTCGGCTATGCCTGCCGACGACCCGATGCTTCCTCCAAATGATCCTCCTCACGTCCTGAATAATAAATAATTATTAAGTCTCCAAACTAGGATAATACTTTAATAAAATTTCCGAAATAAAAGGAAGCATATAATTTCATCTCTTTTGCCCAACTTCTCCACTTTTAATCTAATAAGGCTCACAATACTCCGCACTTACCGAAAGCCATAATTTAACATTTTTAGAATTTAAAACTTGCTAAACCAACTGCCGAAATTCCAATCTAATAACCGCCACAATTCTTAACCATTGAAAAATCTCAAACCTTATCAAAACCCCTCCAAAAATTCCGAACTATACTTCATTAAACTCCTCTCATGAAAACAAACCCAGAAACATGAAAAACTGCCCCTAAGGGGCGGCGCCGCCGCCTGCTCTGCCGGTGGCCGTACTAAGGCGACCTCCAATGCTTCTCAAATTTTAGCACAACACTCCTCTCAACCCGCACAACAACTTCCTTAACTAGCACCTAAACCATTTCCAAGCCTAACTAGGTTAATCGAACCAATACCTTAAATTGAGCCCTAGAACTTCAATTATACATTTCTCAATAACAAGATCGAATTAGATCAATTCCTTTTGAGGAATTACTCACCTTGATGAGGGCTACAAGATGAGCCAAAAATCCCGACCTATGGTGGCCGGAGGAGAGAACTCAGATGAAGGCTGCCCAACGTTTCCGGCGGATTTTCTCCTCTCCGACGGCGCTACTGGCTCGTACACCGGCCCAGAAAGAGAGAGGGGACGGCGGGGGTCCGAACAGAAGTGGTCGGGCGGTCTGTGGAGGCCGGATGGAGGCTTGGAACTTCCGGTGGGAGAAGGGCTCGGGGAGCTCGAGAGAAAGAGAGAAGGAAGAGGGAGAGAGAGAGGGAGAGAGAGAGAGAGAGAGAGAGAGAGAGAGAGAGAGAGAGACAGAGAGAGAGAGAGAGAGAGAGAGAGAGAGTGAGGGGGTGTTGGGCTGCTCCACACCCGGTCCAACACTTAAAACCCCAACAAAAAAGAAAATACCCACTAAATTTTTACCCCCTTTTACCAACTCAAAAATTTACTCTTTTAATTAATAACTTTTTCATGCTAACTCCGATTTTAACACATAGCAAGTATACGAACTCGTAATAACGTCCTATACGACTTTCATAAAGAAAGTTTTCCCAAATTCCAAACGGAAGAAAAAGTCAACCTTAGGGTCCTTAAGTAGTAAACGGTTACTCAACACGGTAAAAGATCAAAATAATACCAAAGTAAAATAACCGTAAAATAATTTAAGAACCGAGGTGTGACAATTCTCCTCTCCTTATAAAAATTTCGTCCTCGAAATTTACATACCTGTCAATCAAAGAGATAAGGATACTACTGCCTCATTTGCTCTTCCGGTTCGCAAGTAGCTTCCTCTATTTGATGACTCCTCCACAGAACTTTAACAACTGGAATCGTTTTGTTCCTAAGCACCGGCTCCTTCCGATCAAGAATCTGAACCGGTTCCTCTTCATAGGTCAAATCTTTCTTCAAACTTATCAACTGCTCTTGCAAGACATGAGAGGGATCAGCAATATACTTGCGAAGCATGGACACATGAAAAACATTATGTATCCTGGACAGCTCTGAAGGTAGCTCCAATCGATAAGCAACTAAGCCAACCCGCTCTAAAATCTCATAAGGACCAATATACCTTGGGCTAAGCTTTCCCCGTTTACCAAAACGCACTACGCCCTTCCAAGGGGATAGTTTCAAAAATATCCGATCACCCACTTGAAACTCAAGGTCCTTCCTGCGGTTATCTGCATAACTCTTCTGCCTATTTTGAGCCGCTTTGAGCCTATCTCTAATCATCTTGATCTTCTCAGTTGTATCCTAGATAATCTCTGGACCACAAAACTCTTTTTATCCCACCTCATTCCAACATAGAGGTGTACGTCACTGCCGCCCATAAAGCACTTCAAAGGGAGTCATACCTATACTAGAATGAAAACTGTTGTTGTAGGCAAATTCTATCAAGGACAAATTCTTATCCCAACTCCCTCTGAATTGCATAGCACATGACCTCAAGATGTCCTCCATGGTCTGAATAGTCCTCTCAGACTGCCCGTCCGTTTGAGGATGAAAACCTATGCTGAAGTGCAACCGAGTGCCCAAAGCTGCCTGTAAAGCTCCCTAGAATTTAGAAGCGAATCTGGGATCCCGATCAGATACTATAGACTCAAGCACATCATGGAGTCTCACAATTTCATTCACATAAAGCTCCGCCAATTTATCCAAGGAATACTTCTTCCCCACTGGCAGAAAATGTGCAGACTTTGTTAATCGATCCACAATCACCCAAATACCATCGTGCCCATCACGGGTACGAGGTAAGCTAAAAACGAAATCCATGGCGATGCGATCCCACTTCCATATCGGAATAGGCAATGGCTTTAGCAGACCGGAAGGTTTCTGCCTCTCCGCTTTGACTTGCTGGCAAATCAAACACTAACTTACATAAACAGCAATTTCCCTTTTCATATTTGGCCACCAATAAAAATCATTCAAGGTCCTGTACATTTTAGTACTACCAGGATGTGCAGTATAAGCAGAACTATGAGCTTCCTCCATTATCTCCTGTTTCAACTCCATATTCCTCTTCGGAACACATAGTCTGTTTTTAAACAACAAGGCACCATCTCTCCTAACAGAAAAATTCACTGCCGATCTGTTAAATGCTCTTTCTATCAACCGAACTATGGAAGGATCATTGTGCTGAGCCTCACACACTCTATCAACCAAAACTGGCCTCACATTAAAACTGGTCACCAAAGCACCAATTTCATCCACCGACAATTCCACTCCTGTAGCTCGTAACTCATAAAGAAGTGGAACCCGAACCGTCCTCATATAAGCTAAGGACATAGAAGGATTGCGACTAAGAGCATCCGCTACTACATTAGCTTTTTCAGGATGATACTAAATTGTACAATCATAATCTTTAATCAACTCCATCCATCTTCTTTGCCTCATATTTAACTCTCTCTGAGTGAATACATACCGAAGACTCTTGTGGTCGGTAAAGATCTGGCACTTGGCTCCATAGAGATAATGTCTCCATAATTTCAATGCAAAACTACTGCAGCAAGCTCTAGGTCGTGGGTGGGGTAATTCACTTCATGCGGCTTCAATTGCCTAGAAGCGTAAGCAATTACTCTTTCATGTTGCATCAACACACCACCCAAACCTTGCCTGGAAGCATCGCAATAAACCACATACTCTCCACTATCATCAGGGAGTGCTAGAACTGGAGCACTAGTTTAACGATCCTTGAGCTCTTGAAAACTCTGCTCACACTTCTCGGACCACCCTAACTTAACCCCCTTCCTGGTCAATCTTGTAAGAGGAGCGGCAATCTTTGAAAAATCTTTGACAAAACGACGATAATAGCCTACTAACCCCAAGAAACTACGAATCTCCATCACACTAGAAGGCCTTTTCCAATTTGTCACCGCTTCTATCTTTTGGGGATCCACACTGACACATTCTGCTGAAACCACATGGCCTAAAAACCCCACTTTATACAACCAAAACTCACATTTACTGAGCTTCGCATACAACTGAGCTTCCCTCAAAGTCTGCAATACCATTTTTAAATGCTTAGCATGCTGCTTCAAATTCCTCGAATATACCAAGATGTCATCTATGAATACAATCATGAAATGGTCAAGGTATAGACGGAACACCCTATTCATGAGATCCATAAAAGCAGCGGGTTCATTAGTAAGCTCAAACGGCATCACCACAAACTCATAATGACCATAACGTGATCGAAAAGCAGTCTTGGCTATATCACTTTTCCGAATCCGCAACTGATGATATCCTGATCTCAAATCAATCTTTGAAAAGACTGTGGCACCCCTCAACTGATCGAATAAATCATCAATGCGGGGTAAAGGATATTTATTTTTTACCGTAACGTGGTTCAACTTCCTATAGTCTACACAAAGTCTCATGGTTCCATCTTTCTTCTTGACAAATAACACTGGAGCACCCCAACGAGACATACTAGGCCGAATAAAACCCTTATCCACCAACTCCTGCAGTTGAGTTTTTAACTCTTTTAATTCTGCAGGTGCCATTCTATAGGGCGCTTGAGAAATAGGCGCCGTTCTAGGAAGTAGCTCAATTGTAAAATCTATCTCCCTTACAAGAGGCAAACCAGGCAACTCATCTGGAAAAACATCGGGAAACTCATTAACTACAGGGATATCTTCCATTCTCACCTCTCCCTTTCTAGTATCCACCATATGGGCTAAATAAGCCTGGCAACCCTTATTCAATAATTTCCTAGCAGCGATAGTTGAAATCAAGCAACTTGAAATAACATCTCGCTCACCTTGAAATGTAACCTCAGGCTTTCCAGGATTGCGTAACACCACTATTTTCCGGAAACAATCAATCATGGCTCTATGTGCCTCTAAAAAGTCCATACCCAAGATTACATCAAACTCCACATACAATATCTAATGGAATTAAGTCAACTTCGAAATTAAGACCCTCCACCAACACTTCACAACCTCTAAATACCCAATCTATCTTCATCACATCACCGGAGGGCAAGGAAACCTGACATTCGCCTGGAAGTGTTGATGATGGCACATTGGCGAGAAATAAAAATCTACTAGACATAAAAGAATGCGTCGCTCCAGGGTCTATCAATATAAAAGCAGGATGACCGAATATTAACAACGTACCAATGATGACATCCGGGGAGGTACGTCCCTCCTGCCGCGTCATAGCATGGAGCCTAGCATGAGTAGTGGCAGGACGACCTCTCTGTCCTCTGCCTTGCTGAAAGCCGCCTCTGGCTGGAGCCATGGCGCGAGTACCACTACTAGAACCACCAGCTGATGTGTGACCCATGGCCTGAGTAGGAGCATATGTAGCTCCCTGAGTCAGAAGAAGGCAATCCCTCTTGAAGTGATCCAGCTGACCACACTGAAAACATCCCCCTGGTTAAAACTGACTCTGCCTAGACTGAAAAGACTGACCACCACAGATCCCACTCCTACTGCTCGATCCACTCCTAAATCGCCCAAACTGATGCCCAAAAAAGTTCTGAAAACTAGACTCGTAGAGCTTTCCAATGATATAAAGCTCACTGTCTGGTTCGTCCAGAGCTGTTCATAAAGCTCAAACGAAGTTGGCTGTCCAGAAGGGACAGATTGCTGTTTTTCACAGAATTGGCATGTGAGAAGCTGTGAAGCTTGCAGATGGCGTGTAGGCTTTTGCCTTAGCCAAAAGTGACGTGTGTATGATCAAAACCAAGTCCTTTAGGTCGTTCTAAGGTCGTAAACTCCATGACTAGTTAGCAAAAGCTCCCTGACATGAACATAAACTAACTCAAAGGACCTAGAGGATTCGATCATGATGATGATTGTCTGATTTTGATAAGTGTTCAACGTCTTTTGCAAGACGGAAATTTAATAGCGTAGGGAGATCCAAAATCAAAAGCTTTCGATAACTCCAAGTTAGTATGACCAGGCATGTCCATGGAGGGTCGGTAGTGCGAGGCACACTTGAAACCACTATCTCCTTAATTTTGGACAATTTTAAGACATCACACTGGGCTTGGATGAGCCTAGTTGAACAATTGATGATGGAAAATCCGCTATAGGGTAGAAGACTTAACTGGAAAACACGTGGGCGATCCTCCTTGAGGATGCGGTGTCGTGAGTCACCTTCAAAGGAAGGGACCAAAATCGGCACAATATGTCATGTTTCTAAGGACGATGTAAAAATGTACATCTTTTTTTTTTTTTTTTTTTTGTAAATCAATACGAACCATAAGAGGAGAATAGTTTCATAACTTCGAAAAAATTCTCAAGGCATTCATTATTGCTGATGTGAGTATATATCGAGGTCTCGAATAAACAAAGAACATCGATACGACTTCTTATTACGTATAGCTTGGAAAGAAAATCAATGTCTAGCCAATGACGTCAAAGTCATGGGTAGCTAGAGCATGATCCGAATCTTTGAAATCTGCGATCATGAGGATGACGTTCTTGTCCTCATATTGATTTTCCGTACCTTTTTGTATGCATTCAGGATTTGAGGAGGAACTTGACAATTTTGAACCAGTGATCCGGAGATCCACAACGATTGCATTGTCATGAGCTGACATGAGTAGTTTCGATAGATTGGTGTCTTGACCGGGAGTGTCGCCATTAGGGCCGGTGACACCTCCCCCTCTTTTCTAGAGATCGGCACGACGTTTTCTACCGTTGCCGTGACCCATATTGTTTTCCCCACATTAGGGGTTAATCTCATATGCGCAGGCTAATACGTTTATCTTATTAGCGTTTATGCAATTCCCGTTTGCAACATAATGATCAAAATCAAGTCTCGTTAGTAATCCAAACCAACTTGAAGGGCCTAGAGAACTTGATGATGATCGAATCCGCTAAAAGATTATGAATCATGATGCCACAAAATTTCACAGACAATGTGTAATCATAAAATGGTGGTAAACAATCCACGTGACTAATAACTCAATAAGTTGAGTTAGATGGACGTTTCAAGAAATGCTCCATAAGTGCATTCCGCAGTACTTTGTGGTCATTACTTTTTGCACAAGTTGCCATTGAAGGGTTTTGTCGATGTGATGCTTCAAAACTTTGAGCGGGTGAGATGTGAAATCTCGACATCTAGGCTTGTTAGCCTGGGGTCAAAACATGTGGTTTAATCCTTTCCAATGAAAGGTTCCACAAATACCAGGCGAAGATTTGTCTTGGACATTGACTACGTCAAAACTCAGATGAGCCAAAAATTACGTTGCTCTTGCATATAAAACCAAGCTGTTATGAGACTCGATAGAGGTCACAAATGATGTTTTTTAATGGTTTGTCTGATGGATTGATCACACACAATCCGGAAAAAGGTCAGGGTTGATCACACACAACCCGGACAAGGAAACAAGAGTGATCAAACACACTATTGACCCGTGAATAAAATTTTGGGATTTTTACCTGCACGCACAAAATCCCAAGCATAGAATGGAGATGGAGAATAGAGGAAAGGATTTTATCCTCCCCGAGTTATTGAACTTGGAAAAGTTTAGGGTTTCAAAACATACCTTTCGAAACTTCAAACACTTGAAGAAGTCAAAAATTGTAGTTGGAGGAAACCAAAAATTGTCGGCGGGCGGCGGCCAAGGGATTGGCAGTCGGTGATTTCAGACGGCGATCGAGAAAACAGGCGGCGGCGGCGGCGGTCAGACATAGGAGCTGAAAAACGCTTTTTTAGGGTTTCAGAAAACAAATGGTGGGCTATTAGTTCTAGGGTTAGAACAAAGTGTTAGATAACGTGATGAAGGGTAAAGTCTAGAGAAAGAGATAGCAAGAGAATCATCATCTTATTCATTGATAGGAGCCTTTTATATAGGGAATTATAAAGTACCAATATAGTAATGATAAGGAATATATAGTCCTATTATAACTGCATATCCTGATGGCATAAGGCCAATGCACACATATGGAATATCCTAGAACATTCGGTAATTTATTGTGAAAATAGTTTTCATATTTTCTAAACTATGAAAATGGAAAAGTGAAAACGTCAAACTGTTGTTTTCATTTTTCTTTGTAAAAGTTAAAAATATTTTCATCTTTCATTTTTCACGTTTTGAGAAATGTCTCACCGAATACAGTTTCATCTCATTTTTATTTTCAAAAATGAAAATGTGAGCATGAAAATGTAACATTACCGAACGCCACCTAAGCTTTTTGCCTATTTTTGTTGTCTAAATTACACTTGTACTCTCTCTCTCTCTCTCTCTCTCTCTCTCTCTCTCTCTCTCTCTCTCTCTCTCTCTCTCTCTCTCTCTCTCTCTATTTATCTCATGACTTTGGTTCAGGGTCTTGAAGCCAAGGCTCTAATAAAGGCTAGGAGAAGTTATATGTGTATAGTTTATGCTGTAGTTACTTTGTTTGAGAAAGCATGTTGTAGTTACTTAATGTGGTAGCAAACCAAAGGGCCTAGTGGGGCAATAGAGTGTCTATTAGAAAAAAATATAGAAGGGGTCAACTGAGGGATAATATAACATCTATTAAGGGGCACTAGGGGTTTTGTGACCGGAATCCAGAATTAGAGATCTATTAGGGAAAATATGAGGTCTATTGAGGAGCAATATATTGCCCCCAATACACTCCGGTCACCGAAATCCTGTCATCGGTTGTCGGTCGTCGGAGTCCGGTCACCGGTCGTCGAAATCTGATCACTGGTCATCGAAATCCGGTCACCGATTGTCGGAATCTGATTACCGGGGTTGTAGACCATCTATTGCTGCATTAATGGTCCATTGAGATTTATTTAATTTATTGAGAATATAATTATCTTGTTCATGTTTAAGTTATTGGTTTTTTGGAATAATTATAATGAAAATTTCCGGAAAGAGAAATATGTGAGATAAGCAAAGTTAGTATTGAAATTAAAATTGTAGAGTGAAATGAGTAAGTAGCTAAGGTGAACAAAGAAGATAGTAAGGTGACAATAGCAGCACCCATTAGAAAAATATGTTGTCATGTGTGGGAATAAAAGTCAAAACCTACCCCGAATTTCACCCTGAAACCCGAAGTAAGTCTTGCGGGGACCACCTCCAAGGAAAATTTACCGATAAGCTAGGTAAACCTCTTTTGAAAATGGACAACCCTAACATAGAAAACTAAAGTGTTACTTTCCCAAATAATAAAGAGCATCCTCCACATCAACCCACAATATACGAAAGTGAGAATATCAATTACAACTTCGTATATTCTAAAATACAACAAAAGTCTTAGCACACCACCAGAAAAATTATACGATAAACCTCAAAGAGTATTCAGAGCTACTATACACAAGAGGAGCAGGAAAATACCCTAGTAGGTTAAACAGGTAACCCACTGGTGAAAGGTGGCTGAGAAATTGGTAACTATGCCTCGTCGTCTCCTACTCGTACTAACCCGAACTCTGCAGACTGGGCATTTTTAAAACGAAGAGCCCAGGGGAAAAACATTCGCAATAATTAGAGTGAGTGGACAAAAATAAATAAAGAAAATATTTATTAACATTTATGCTTTCCCAATTTTAATTCAAAAAAAACGAATGCATGTCTCAACGATAATTCTCTTATCGTTATAAATATCGAGCCACTTCAGCTCAAAACTATATATATCAAAATACAGCCTCTCAGGCTAAAATATATATATGTATGTATTTACACTCGTCCATACTCCCTATATAAATTAATAATAATCTATATAGGGCTACTACGCTCGCGTCCAACGCTCACGTTACGCCTTAATGCGGTGATACACTACGCCATTAAGGTGGACAGACGGGTGTATAAATACGTGCCCATACCCCTTATATGAATTAAACACTCATATAAGGCTACTACGCTTGCGTCCAACGCTCACGTCACACCATAATGCTGTTATATACTATGTCATTAAGGTGGACAGACACATATCGCTAGGTAGCATTTATATACATACTCTCCTCATAAATATATTATAATTTACCGAAAATCCCACTTTCGGTAACTCACCACAATGAGTAAAAACGTCAAATAAAAATAACGTCAAATGGTCCAACCAAATAAACAATTGCATGCACATTATTTAAATCAAAAGTCCACTCACAATTTAGGCCTAAGCCTGATGTCGGTCTGAAGCCTCTTCTGCTCGAGCTTCCTCACGTCCTGGTCCAAGAACAATATTAACTCCTCAACTATAAACCAACGTTTATATATAAAAATAGGCAAAATTAAATGTGGCCTTATCTACTCTCATTCTTGCCCAACTTGTAAATCTTAAAATTGATACCGTCCAAACTTCGCCACAAATACCGGCGGCCTTAAATCCACCTTCTACGGCCGAAACAACTATAATCTAACGGCCAGATTCTATCCAAATTAACTGCCAAAATACCAAACTTCGATAAATCCTAAACCTATTCAAAATTCCTCCATAAATTCCAAAACTCACATTATAAACATCCCCTTAATATTCCACATCTAAAACCCTAAAAATTCCCAAAATAGCGGCGGCCGACTCCGGCGACCTGCAATAGCTACCAAAATTTAACAGCATCTTCCTCTCAATCTCCTCTACAACTTTCCTAACTAGCACAATCACCAATTCCAAGCCTAGATAGGGTAATCGAACCGAAACACCTAATAAGCCCTACAATTTCCTTTACCGATTTCTCCTTACCTAGCTCAAGAAGGAGCGAATCCTTTGGAGGGATGAACGTACGGGAGGAGGGCTTCCTTTTGAGCCTAGCCCCTCCGGCTATGGTGGCCGGAGGAGAGAGTTCCGGCGATGGGAAGTTCCGGGCAGTCGGAACTTCCAGGCTCGGTTGCGGCTTCTCGGCGGCGCTAGGGGCTCGGTCACCTACCCAGAAATGAAGAGGAGATGATGGTGGTTCGAACGGGACCGGCGTGGTAGTTTGGGGCGGCCGGACGGCGGCAGACGGATGGCCGGAATTTTCCAGGCGGAGGGAGAAGAAAATCGGGAGCGGGAGAGAAGAGAGAGAGAGAGAAAATATATTTGGGCCTTTGACCAAAACAAGGCCCGGTCCAACTTAATAAACAAAACCCAACTCCAAAATTGAACACCCCAAAATAATATCCCAATAAAACTTACATTTTTAATTGATAACTTTGTCATGCTAACTCCGATTTTAACGCATAGCATGTCTACGAACTCGTAACAACATCCTCTACGACTTTCATGAAGAAAGTTTTCCCAAATTCCATACGGAAGAAAAAGTCAACTTTGGAGTCTTAAATAGTAAACAGTTACTTAAAATGGTAAAAGACCAAAATATTACCAAAGTAAATAACCGTAAAATGGCTTAAGAACCGGGCCGTGACAATTCTCCCCTCCTTATAAAAATTTCGTCTTCGAAATTTACATAACTGTCAAACAAAAGGGTAGGGATACTGTTGCCTCATTTGTTCGTCTGATTCCCAAGTAGCTTCCTCTACTTGATGACTTCTCCAAAGTACCTTGACAAGTGGAATTGTCTTGTTACTCAGTACTTGCTCCTTTTGGTCAAGAATCTGAACCGGTTCCTCTTCATAGGTCAAATCTCTCGTCAAACTAATTGGCTGCTCTTGCAACACATGAGAGGGATTGGTAATATACTTGCGAAGCATGGATACATGAAACACATTATGTATCCTGGACAATTCTGAAGGCAAAAGTAGCCGATAAGCAAGTGAGCCAACTCGCTCTATTATCTCATAAGGCCCAATATACCTCGGACTAAGCTTTCCACGCTTACCAAAACGTACTATCCCTTTCCAAGGAGATAGTTTCAAGAACACCCAATGACGCACTTGAAACTCAAGGTCTTTCCTGCGGACATTTGCATAACTCTTCTGTCTACTTTGAGCGGTCTTGAGTCTATCTCTGACCACTTTAATCTTCTCATTAGTATCCTGGATTAACTCAGGACCACAAAGTTCTTTTTCCCCTACTTCATTCCAACATAAAGGTGTACGACACTGTTTCCCATAAAGTGCCTCAAAGGGAGCCATACCAATACTAGAATGGTAGCTGTTATTATAAGCAAACTCCATCAAAGATAGGTTCTTATCCCAACTCCCCCTGAACTGCAAGACATAAGATCTCAACATATCCTCCAAAGTCTGAATAGTCCTCTCTGATTGCCCATTAGTCTGAGGATGAAAAGCAGTGCTGAAGTGTAGTTGGGTACCTAAAGCTGCCTGAAGAGCTCCCCAGAATTTAGAAGCAAATCTAGGATCCCGATCCGACACTATTGATTGAGGTACACCATGAAGTCTCACAATCTCATTCACATAAAGCTCAGCCAATTTATCCAGTGTATACTTCTTTCCCACAGGCAAGAAATGTGCAGATTTGGTGAGTCTATCCACAATCACCCAAATACCATCATGCCCCTCACGGGTACGAGGTAAACTGAAAACAAAATCCATGGTGATGTGGTCCCACTTCCACACTGGAATAGGCAACAGCTCAAGCAATCCTGAAGGTTTCTGCCTTTCAGCTTTCACTTGCTGACAGATCAAACACCTACTTACAAAGGCTGCCATTTCCCTCTTCATGTTTGGCCACCAATAATAATCCTTCAAAGTCCGATACATTTTTGTACTACATGGATGAGCAGCATATGCAGAACTATGAGCTTCCTCCATTATCTCTATCTTTATCTCTTCATTCCTCTTGGGAACACAAAGTCTTTTTTTGAACAATAAAGTTCCATCTCTTCTTACCGAAAAATCCACAGCGGCTCCATTCGTTGCTCTTTCAATCAACCGAACAATGGAAGGATCTTGATACTGCGCCTCCCGCACTTTATCAACCAAAACTGGCCTCACATGGAAACTAGCTACCAATGCACCCACTTCATCCACCGCTAAATCCACCCCAGTAGCTCGCAACTCAAAAAGAAGTGAAACTCTAACCATCTTCAGGTGAGACAAAGATATGGTGGGATTTCGACTAAGAGCGTCAGCTACCACATTAGCTTTTCCAGGATGATACTCAATAGTGCAATCATAATCATTGATTAATTCCATCCACCTTCTCTGCCTCATATTTAACTCTCTTTGAGTGAACACATACCGAAGACTCTTGTGATCGGTAAAAATCTGACACTTGACTCCATAAAGATAGTGTCTCCACAACTTGAGAGTAAAAACTACTGCTACAAGCTCTAAATCATGAGTGGGATAATTCACCTCATGCGGCTTCAATTGCCTAGAAGCGTACGCAATAACTCGATCATGCTGCATCAATACCCCACCTAAACCTTGTTTAGAAGCATCACAATAAACCACAAATTCCCCACTATCATCCGGAAGCGCCAAAACAGGAGCACTAGTCAAACGATTCTTTAATTCTTGAAAACTTAGCTCACACTGATCTGACCATTCGAACTTAACTCCATTCTTGGTCAATCTTGTAAGTGGAACAGCAATCTTTGAAAAATCTTGCACAAAGCGTCGATAATAGCCTGCTAATCCCAAGAAACTACGAATCTCCGTCACAGTGGTAGGTCTTCTCCAATTTGACACTGCTTCCACCTTTTGAGGATCCACACTAACACCTTCAGCCGAAACTACATGACCCAAGAACCCCACTTTATCCAGCCAAAATTCACACTTGCTGAACTTGGCATACAACTGAGCATTTCTCAAAGTCCGCAATATCATTCTTAGGTGTTTGGCATTCTCTTTTTTACTTCTTGAGTAAACCAAAATGTCATCTATGAATACGATCACAAAGCGGTCAAGATATGGACTAAACACCTTATTCATGAGATCCATGAACGCAGCTGGTGCATTAGTAAGTTCAAAAGGCATCACCACAAACTCATAATGACCATAGCGTGAGCGAAAAGCAGTCTTGGCTATGTCATTCTCTCGGATCCGCAACTGATGATAACCAGATCTCAAGTCAATTTTTGAGAAAACAGAAGCACCCCTCAACTGATCAAATAAATCATCAATACGAGGTAACGGATATTTATTCTTCACCGTGACTTGATTTAGCTTCCTATAATCAAGGCATAGTCTCATGGTGCCATCTTTCTTCTTAACAAACAACACCGGAGCACCCCATAGAGACCTGCTAGGCCGAATAAAACCCTTATCTACCAACTCCTGCAGTTAAGTCTTTAACTCCTTCAATATCTTAAGGAATTAGATCCGCCTTAAACTCAGTCCCTTCTACCAATACTTCACAACCACTAAACACCCAATTTATTCTCATCACCTCACCGGATGGTAGAGACACCTGCCACCCGCCTGGAAGAGACGATGATGACACATTCGCATGGAGGGCAAATCTACTAGACATAAATGAATGCGTGGCTCCGGGATCAATTAAAATAAAAGCTAGCTGGCCAAAAATTAATAACGTACCAATGATGACATCTAGAGAAGTACGACCCTCCTGCTGAGTCATAGCATGAAGTCTAGCACGAGTCATGGGATGTCCACGTTGACCACTACCCTGCTGGGAGCCACCCCTGGCTGCTGAACTGCCACGAGTACCACTACTGGAGCCTCTGACTGCAGACTGACCGGCTGGCTGAGTAGGAGTGGGGGTGGTCCTATGAGCCAATAAGGGACAATCTATCTTGAAATGGTCCAGACTACCACACTCAAAGCACCCAGAAAACTGCTGCTGCTGACCAAAAGAAAAAGTCTGACCACCCGATGTTCCACCCTGGAAATTGCCACCAGAACCAAACTGACCAGTTTGTTGCCTACCCAACTGGCTCCGGAATGGTCTCCTGTTACGTCCTCTAGCCCTGAACCGAGAACTAGAACTCGATCCACCACTACTACCACTACCAGTTGAAGACCTTGAAGCGGATGAAGAAATAGCCTTCTTGAATGGACCCTGACTGGGGCCACTATAATCACAGGATCGTACACCATGTGTCCTCATGGTCTCAATGGCCATAGCTGCACTAACCGCATCAAGAAAGGTCGGGTAGATAACACCTATCATCTTATCTACATACATTCCACCAAGTGCCCCAATGAACATGTCAATCCTGGTCTTCTCATCAGGAACCAGATATGGCACATGATAACTCAAAGTAGTGAACCTCTGCTCAAACTCTATGACACCCTCATCATCCCTCTTCTTCATGTTCAGAAAATCCGACTGAATTCTGATACGATGAGCATGACTGAAATACTGACCAAGAAGAGCGTCTTAAACTGCTCCCAAGTAATATTCTGAGCACCACCATTATTTCTGCTAGCGAGAGTCCACCAATGCTGAGCTGAATCATCCAGAAAAGTCACTGCCATCTTCAATTTCTTTTCTTCCGGCAGATCAGTACTCTCAAAAGCTTTTTCCATCTTATCTACCCAAGTATATGCATCAAGGGGTCCCTTGGCACCCTTAAACTCAATTGCCCCTGCATCAAAAACATCTTTCTTTTTCACAGATAGAGGGTGGTGAACTGTCTCCAAGACACCTCTCAGCATGTCTTTAATGGAACCAACTAATCCTCTAATCTTATCACCCTCATTTGCGTTGGTCGAGGTAGCCTCACGGGGTCGACGTCTAGGAGGCATAATTACCTGAAGAAAAAGATATTTAGTAGTTTGTACACTAGACTAACAGAACTATCACACATACCCAATAACACATAGCATCCAAAGCATAAAATGCTAGTGAATCTGCCGCGGTTGGATCACCGCTCTATAAGAACTACGTGCTTCTTAGGCAAATATGGTAGTACTTAAGGAGGCAGGAAATGAAACCTAAAGCTCTGATACCAACTGTCAAGACCCACCCCAAATTTCACCCTGAATGTCAAGACCCACCCCGAATTTCACCCTGAAACCCGAGGTAAGTCTTGCGGGGACCACCTCCAAGGAAAATTTACCGAAGGACTCGGCAAACCTCCCTTGAAAATGGACAACCCTAACCCAGAAAAAAATATAGAACACCCTCTTAACCCAAAATATTAATCTTCACTTTAATCCAAATAACTGAATAAAATAAATACACCATTATTTTTTCGAAATATTCAGAGCTACTACAGGAAAGACAACGGAAGCTGAAGAAAAACCTAGTGGGTTTAAACAGATGACCTACTGGCGAACAGTAGTGGAAATGTGGGTGACTGCCTCTGCGCCTCCTTCTAGACCCCACCCGAACTCTGCAGACTGGGCAATTAAAAGCGAAGGAAAAGCCCAGGGGAAAATATTTAATCACGTCAGGGTGAGTGAACAAAGTAATTCCGACAAGCAATAATATTTCCCCAAGAAAAACTATCAATGACACGACTAGTTCTGGCTAGTCTCCAAATCTTAAACAATACAACCTCTCAGGCTAAATTATATATTTATATCAGTATGTATTCACACCCGTCTACTCCATGTATGCTATCTATGAATAAGCTTGAAGGTAGATAGTCATACCAGGCTAGGACGCTCGCGTCTAACGCGCACGTCACCCCATAGTGGCATTTTTCCTCAGTATGGGGGTGGGACCGGGTGGTATTTATACGTGTATACTCCCTGTACGAATTCTATGAATGAATCTAAAAACATAGAATGAACTCGGAAAGTAGAAAGTCGTACAGGGCTAGACGCTGGCGTCTAACGCCCACGTCACCTCATAATGGCATTTTTCCTCATTATGAGGGGAGCACGTATTGCTAGCTAGCACTCTCTCATATACATACTATATTCATAAACGCTAAATAAAGTGAGTAAAATCACTGAAATCCTCAACTCAGGATAAATTCCAACAAAGGAAAATATTCAACAATAAAACATTATTTAAAAAAAACAAAGTCCACTCACAACTTAGGCCTAAGCCTGACGTCGGTCGGAGGTCTCCTCTGCTCGAGCCTCCTCGTGTCCTGTTCCAATACATAAATAATTCCTCAAATAAAATCCCAACGTTCAAAGAAAATAGGCATAATTAAATTTGAGCTTCCCGCGCTCAACCATGCCTATCGTCCTAAATCTTAACTTCACTGCCAACCATAAATCTCCATAAATTACCGACATCCTCTAAATCACCTTCCAACGTCCTAATCATAAAAATAATCCAATGGCCGGATTTTAACTTATTAATCCGCCAAAAATACCAAACTTAACAAATTCCAAAACCTCTCCAAAACTCCTCCAAAAATTCTAAAACTCATTCCATTAAACTCCTCATAATTTTCTCCACCAAAAACATTTTCTCGGCGGCGGCCGGCGACCAACTCCGGCGACCTGCAAATGCTACCAAAATTTGCCAGCACCTTCCTCTCAACCTCCTCTACAACATTCCTAACTACCACAAACTCAAATTCTAAGCCTAACCATGTCAATCGAACACAAACACACAATAAAGCCCTAGAATTTCAAATACCGATTTCTCCTTACCTAGCTCGAGATGGAAGGAGCCCTTTGGAGGGATTGAAGCACGGGAGGAGCGCTTCCTTTTGAGCCAAGGCTCGCCGGACATGGCGGCCGGAGGAAGGAGTTCCGGCGAAAAGAAGTTTCCGGCAGTCGGGGCTTTCGGCGTCGATTCCTCCTTCACGGCGGCGGTCGGGCGGTCGGAAGATCCAGCAGGGAGAAGAGAAATCGGGAGGGCTCGGGGAAGAGAAAACCGGGAGGAAAAGAGAGGAAGAAATGGGTTGGGCTCGGCCCAACCGATCCAACACCATATTTAACCCAAATTCCAAAATTCAACACCCCAAAATAATACCCCAATAAAAATTACCTTTTACTAGCTAAAATTTACCATTTTTACCGTCGTCACATTTTCTTCCTTCGATTAATTCTTTCGAAATATTCGTCCCTCAACACACCTCTAGGGACTTTAGGATTATAATTTCAATGACGAAGACGGTAAAATTCTTATTACCACAATCCTAGTAATTAAGGTAAAATTTATGAGTCGGGGCGTGACACTGAAACCCGAAGTAAGTCTTGCGGGGACCACCTCCAAGGAAAATTTACTGATAAGCTAGGTAAACCTCCCTTGAAAATGGACAACCTTAACCTAGAAAACTAAAGTGTTACTTTCCCAAATAATAAAGAGCATCCTCCAAATCAACCCACATTATACAAAATGGAGAATATCAATTACAACTTCGTATATTCTAAAATACAACAAAAGACTTAGCACACCACCAGAAAAATTATACGATAAACCCCAAAGAGTATTCAGAGCTACTATACACAAGAGGAGCAGGAAAATACCCTAGTAGGTTAAACAGGTAACCCACTGGTGAAAGGTGGCTGAGAAATGGGTAACTATGTCTCGTCGTCTCCTACTCGTACTAACCCGAACTCTGCAGACTGAGCATTTTTAAAACGAAGAGCCCAGGGGAAAAACATTCGAAATAATTAGAGTTAGTGGACAAAAATAAATAAAGAAAATATTTATTAACATTTATGCTTTCCCAATTTTAATTCAAAGAAAACGAATGCATGTCTTAACGATAATTCTTTTATCATTATAAATATCGAGCCACTTCAGCTCAAAACTATATATATCAAAATACAGCCTCTCAGGTTAAAATATATATATGTATGTATTTACACTCGCGCATACTCCCTATATAAATTAATAATAATCTATATAGGGCTACTACGCTCGCGTCCAACGCTCACGTCACGCTTTAATGCGGTGATACACTACGCCATTAATGTGGATAGATGGGTGTATAAATGCGTGCCCATACCCCTTATATGAATTAAACACTCATATAAGGCTACTACGCTTGCGTCCAACGCTCACGTCACACCATAATGCTGTTATATACTATGTCATTAAGGTGGACAGACACATATCGCTAGGTAGCATTTATATACATACTCTCCTCATAAATATATTATAATTTACCGAAAATCCCACTTTCGGTAACTCACCACAATGAGTAAAAACGTCAAATAAAAATAACGTCAACTGGTCCAACCAAATAAACAATTGCATGCACATTATTTAAATCAAAAGTCCACTCACAATTTAGGCCTAAGCCTGATGTCGGTCTGAAGCCTCTTCTGCTCGAGCTTCCTCACGTCCTGGTCCAAGAACAATATTAACTCCTCAACTATAAACCAACGTTTATATATAAAAATAGGCAAAATTAAATATGGCCTTATCTACTCTCATTCTTGCCCAACTTGTAAATCTTAAAATTGATACCGTCCAAACTTCGCCACAAATACCGGCGGCCTTAAATCCACCTTCTACGGCCGAAACAACTATAATCTAACGGCCGGATTGTATCCAAATTAACTGCCAAAATACCAAACTTCGATAAATCCTAAACCTATTCAAAATTCCTCCATAAATTCCAAAACTCACATTATAAACATCCCCTTAATATTCCACATCTAAAACCCTAAAAATTTCCAAAACAGCGGCGGCCGGCAGCCGACTCCGGCGACCTGCAATAGCTACTAAAATTTAATAGCACCTTCCTCTTAATCTCCTCTACAACTTTCCTAACTAGCACAAACACCAATTCCAGGCCTAGATAGGGTAATCGAACCGAAACACCTAATAAGCCCTAGAATTTCCTTTACCGATTTCTCCTTACCTAGCTCAAGAGGGAGCGAATCCTTTGGAGGGATGAACGTACTGGAGAAGGGCTTCCTTTTGAGCCTAGCCGCTCCGGCTATGGTGGCCGGAGTAGAGAGTTCCGGCGACGGGAAGTTCGGGGCATTCGGAACTTTCGGGCTCGGTTGCGGCTTCTCGGCGGCGCTAGGGGCTCGGTCACCTACCCAGAAATGAAGAGGAGAGGATGGTGGTTCATGTTTACGCCCAAATTAATATTTTACTGGACAATAAATGTCTAAGTGAATATTAATTAAATTCTTGATCCACGTCATATCGGCAAGCCCAAATCCTTTGGGTTTACAAGTGATGGCCCGCTAGTGAGATCATGCGAGGTGGATGGCAGAATTCATAGGCGGAGTCCGCATGCGCCACATTTATCGTTGAAGACTTCTACAAGTCTTTGGCATGCTTTGGGCCAACTCATGTGGCCCGTTTTCATGTAAAGCCCGTTCAAAGTCGCGAGCTTCGGAGGCGCGCGGGGCGGAGTGTGACAAGGAACACCTCGCGAGATAAGGATGTCCGTGGTTGAGTTCGCGTAGGACTCTACAGTTGGATAGCGTGAAAGCAGTAGCCCAGGCGGAGTCAATCATGCAGCTGGACACGTGTCATGCAGATGATTGGTTCGCGTGAGTGAAGCCGTGTCCTTATGGTATTCGGTTTCCGAGTCCGAATTGGAGTATGATTATCTTTCTTCTGACAGAAGGAAAGCTACTATATAAAGGGGCTCGAAGACCTACTGAAAGCTCTCTCTCAAAAATACAACAACTCAATACAAAACAAACTTTCAACCTAGTTGATACTTTCGAGCCTCTCGAAAAACCCTAACCCTAAGCGCCGCTGCCTAGGTTTTCTCAGAGCCCTTCCGGACTCTATTTCTGATCATCTCTGATCTCGCCTTGGTTGCTCTGCTCGTGACACCGTGAGTATCGAATTGCCTTGTGCTTGTAAATTCCTCGTCCGCGAGGTGGCACCGGTAACCCCCCCCCCCCCCCCCCCCCCCCCGCTTGTTCAAGAAGTAAAGACCCGACGCACCCCACTTCCTTTCCTCGTCCGCGAGGTGGCACGCCCCGCATTCCCAAGAAGCATTAACTGCTACTGTCTCTCAAAGCCCCTGCAGAGGATCGTGGCCAAAACATTGGCACACCCGGTGGGACCGGGAGTACAAGCGATTCACCATAGGGAAACCTGGAGAATCACCATACAGGAGACCTCAGATTTCTTGTCTCAAGAATAGATCACCACGGTACAAGCCCCATAACAGCACGGCTTGCCGATCTCTCACCACGGAACAGGTTCTTGGGATCGAAGATTAGAAACAAAGATGCGATAATGGATTGGCAAGAAAAATTAGCGGCCAGCAATGAAAGATTAGATGCCATCCATAGAAAACATCTCAAACGAAGAGCTGTCATCCAAAGAAAATGTGCCGAGCAAATGGCTGCCCTCCTCGAGCAATTCGCTGAGGAAAGGGCTGCAAGAGAGGCTGCTAAACAAAAGGAAAAAGCCGAAAGGAAGGCCTTTCTAGAGGAGTCTCGTCAGCGGTGGGATGCCTTGGAAAAGGCTTTACAATGCCTAAATGTAAGGCCCACAATTGACAAACGTCCTTGCCAAAAAGATTGAACTGCCTAGCAGCCAATCTACTGGCGAAGATTTTCCTTTGGACGAACCTACGTCCAAAGAAGAAACTACTTTGTCAATCAATGACGAAGAACCTGAGGTCGAGGCCGGCGAGATTATGGATAATAATCTTCTCTCGAGATTTGACGGTGTTCCTCAGGAAAAAGAACTTGAAGATAGGACAGAACAGTCCATCTTAGGAGAAGAAAGCCGTTCGAACACTGATGATGGCGAACCACAATTTCATATGAAAGGTGACCAAGGAGCCAGCTTTTCTATGCGAGACGTATATGTGGACACGGGTCAGGCGCATGGGGGGCAAGGTGTGGCTCGTCTTCATTCTTTAATTAACCTAGAGAAGCAAGTTCATGAAGCTGCTGGGCGTCTTAGTGAAGGAATAGGTGAAAGCCTACTTTGTCAGTTAGCTTCTGGATGTTTCCTCAAGTATGGCCAAAACAATGGCCAACTTAATTATCAACCAACATGTGTTCTTGCAAAGCCATTACGTGGCTTCATTATCCAATATCATTGGAGTTTTTATATGCAAGTTCAGAGGCCTAAACGGAACTTTGGTTTATGTGCGAAGTACGTACATGTCCCATGTATGCCTATGGTTGCAAAGAAGGTCGAGCCACCGACCTTTGTTGATTCCGCATGTGATTTTGACACAGAGCCAATTTATGATGAATATGATGAACACTATATGTTGGTGCGTTTGTCTCATAATCATATTCTACAAGAGTTCAATCCTAGTAAAGCTCTTGATATGGTGAAAAGAGACCAGCAAGTGGTTCTCTTCCATGACCAATGCGTGGCCATTCCTGATAAGACCATGCATTATGACATGATAGTCAGTGCCAAGGCAGATCTTTACATTATATTATCCGCAAGTACGCAGTTGAAGATCATGCTTTGCCAATTGACAAAAATTCTTGGGGGGCAACAGGGCAGTCCCTACGAACCGCCTTGCTCAAATTTTCAAGTTGTTGATACAAAGCAGTTCTGCTCAACACTTGAAAATTCTCAACAACAAGAGTCTCATGCCAGAAACATAACAACGTCGAGACTTGGAGTGAAGCATTGGTGGCCTCCCCCGTGGCCTTACGAAGGGTAACTAACCATGCTATACTCTCTTCTTTCCTTTACTCTTAGCTTTACTTCAGTTTTTACTTCTGGTTGCTTTCATTTTTCTTTCTTTCTCGCATTGAAAAAAGAAAATACAAAAAAAAACAAATAGCAGAAAATACAAAAAGAGATCCTTGGTTTTGCTGAAATGCAAGACAATGTTTTTACCTATATAAGGCTTGAACTTCACTTAGAGCCTATCCCTGAGGCTTGAAGACAACAAGCATTTCCACATGCCTTCGAGTTACTGCCAGCGGAGTCGATATCAGAGGAGGATTGAAGAAATATTTGCCATGCTGAAAGTTGCAGCAGCCACTACCAAACAGTCAGCTTCGCCGATTAAACTGGAGTGATCCAGGAAGAAACAACAGGCGAGCCTTATAGCACCGGAAAGCCCTAGAGGTCTATTTTCTAGAGGATTTTACGGTTCGTCATTCCAACATTCCTGGAGGGAGTTATGGCAGTTTGAATGCAGATAGGTGATGATACGCGCGAATTTGCAATGTGCTTTTTTAATGTGTTTTCACGACCTTGCAACTTGCTTTTCTTTACTGGGGGGCATCCCTACACATTTTTTTGTACCTTTATTCATACACCGAGATCTACTCAAGGCCGGTCCACGACCTTTTTCGATGTCTGCCAACCTCAATGATGCACGGTACTACAACTCCCTTACTGGGGGGCATACTAAAGTTTTGATGTCCTTCTTTCTTCTCAAGTATTGGCGAACAGACATCAAAACTGGGGGGCACATTGAGGTAGATATGTGTTCCAGATATTTCAGACTTTAGACCTTCTTCAAATGTCTTGGTCTTTATTTAGGCCAATCCCTGTGACCTATTTTTTGGAATTTCGCTTGGCCAAATCATGATATTTCAGACTTACTGGGGGGCATACTAAAGTTTTGATGTCCTTCTTTCTTCTCAAGTATCGGCGAACAGACATCAAAACTGGGGGGCACATTGATGTAGATATGTGTTCCACATATTTCAGACTTTAAACCTTCTTCAAGTGTCTTGGTCTTTATTTAGGCCAATCCCTGTGACCTATTTTTTGGAATTTCGCTTGGCCAAATCATGTGGCACTGTGTTTGACTCTTATTGGTTCGCACTGGGGGGCAGCGAAGTACATGGCCAATGTCACTTCATTGATTATCACGAAGATTGGTTCGTTGTCGCCAAGAGCTCAAGCGAAGGGCAATTTTTCAATCCATTCATACATCCCCTCGAGCTACATCTATTCGAGGTATATCCTTCGAGGTCAGACGGTTCATTTTCAGATATATCTACTCAACTTACATGCATTTGCTCAAGGTACATCCATGCGAGCTACATCCACTCGAGGTATGTGCAATGTACCATGTCTTCTGAGTAGAGCAGGCGAAATGTAAGCGGAGTGCGCGTTAAGTTCAAAACCAAGGTGCCTAGCTATGTTAAGTTCATGATTATCAGTTCTACATGGTACTAGGTGAATCGTACAGCAGTTCGCTACAATGCTTTGCTGGGTGCTTGGGTTTCAAGGCCTATTCTCAGGCTTGTTTACTCACACTCATTTTGTATGAGCCGAGCCAATACCAGTGGCTTTGGGGCAGTATGAACATAAACCTCTTCAGTCATTCTTGACATTCATGACTTCGAGGCTGGGGGCAATGTTTACGCCCAAATTAATATTTTACTGGACAGTAAATGTCTAAGTGAATATTAATTAAATTCTTGATCCACGTCATACCGGCAAGCCCAAATCCTTTGGGTTTACAAGTGATGGCCCGCTAGTGAGATCATGCGAGGTCGATGGTAGAATTCATAGGCGGAGTCCGCATGCGCCACATTTATCGTTGAAGACTCCTACAAGTCTTTGGCATGCTTTGGGCCAACTCATGTGGCCCGTTTTCATGTAAAGCCTGTTCAAAGTCGCGAGCTTCGGAGGCGGGCGGGGCGGAGTATGACAAGGAACACCTCGCGAGATAAGGATGTCCGTGGTTGAGTTCGCGTAGGACTCTACAATTGGATAGCGTGAAAGCAGTAGCCCAGGCGGAGTCAATCACGCGGCTGGACACGTGTCATGCAGATGATTAGTTCGCGTGAGTGAAGCCGTGTCCTTATGGTATTCGGTTTCTGAGTGCGAATTGGACTATGATTATCTTTCTTCTGACAGAAGGCAAGCTACTATATTAAAAGAGTCGAAAACCTACAGAAAGCTCTCTCTCAAAAATACAACAACTCAATACAAAACAAACTTTCAACCTAGTTGATACTTTCGAGCCTCTCGAAAAACCCTAACCCTAAGCGCCGCTGCCTAGGTTTTCTCAGAGCCCTTCCGGACTCTATTTCCGATCATCTCTGATCTCTCCTTGGTTGCTCTGCTCGTGACACCGTGAGTATCGAATTGCCTTGTGCTTGTAAATTCCTCGTCCGCGAGGTGGCACCGGTAACCCCCCTGCTTGTTCAAGAAGTCCAGACCCGATGTACCCCACTTCCTTTCCTCATCCGCGAGGTGGCACGCCCTGCATTCCCAAGAAGCATTGACTGCTACTGTCTCTCAAAGCCCCTGCAGAGGATCGTGGCCAAAACAGTTCGAACGGGACCGGCGCGGCAGTCTGGGGCGGCCGGACGGCGGCAGACGGACGACCGGAAGTTTCCGGGCGGAGGGAGAAGAAAATCGGGAGCGGGAGAGAAGAGAGAGAGAGAGAGAAAAGATTTTTGGGCCTTTGACCAAAACAAGGCCCGGTCCAACTTAATAAACAAAACTCAACTCCAAAATTTAACACCCAAAAATAATACCCCAATAAAACTTACATTTTTAATTGATAACTTTTTCATGCTAACTCCGATTTTAACGCATAGCATGTCTACGAACTCGTAACAACTTCTTCTACGACTTTCATGAAGAAAGTTTTCCCAAATTCCATACGGAAGAAAAAGTCAACTTTGGAGTCTTAAATAGTAAACGGTTACTTAAAACGGTAAAAGACCAAAATATTACCAAAGTAAATAACAGTAAAATAACTTAAGAACCGGGGCGTGACGATAAATTTATCAAAATTAGGGTTATATGTTAATGTGTTAGGTTTTAATCACAAAAGACCTTGTTACAATTATGAATGATTCACCCACTTATAAGTTATACGTTATTTATCATTTTTTTAATGTGGGATCTCTCTTCTCCAACAATTTATACTCATTAGTAATATAAGTTATTAAACTGATTAAAAACATAGTAAAAAAAGGCTTACACTTATAATACATAATTATGGTTGAAATTTATTTTAAATATGGCCGCCAAGACGCCACTCAGATTAGTCTAGGAGGCTGACCACTGCCTAGAGCTGGCTATGATGGCTGTTGAGTGAGCGAACCATCTCAGACCAGTTCGATTTGTGAATGTACTTATAATTTTTTTATTGAAACTATCGGTCATGTTCACTGATCACCAACCAACCATAGATTCATGCTCAATATCCTTGGATTAGAAAATTATTTTTTAGTAGAGTAATTTTGTTTTCAACCTTTAACTGTGAATAAGAGTGAGGAGCATGAATCTTTTAGTAAGTTAGTGACTAAAAAAACACCACCATGGAAATCAGTCCGGGTTATCGGTTTAAAAATCGCACCCCATGCAACTATGCAAGGTCACATTCGAGTGAGGGATAAAAAAAACATTGACTACACGATTGATACCTAGGATAAGCTGGGCTTGGACTATGTTAGCTTAAAAATTAAGCCTTATCCCGTGTTTGGTGGAGATTGGGACTCAATTAAATGAGGTTGTGGAGTCCCCGTGTCTGCTCTACACCGTGTAACCGTGTTACATAGAGACCCTAATTTTGGGGGGTTTACATAAGCGCAACTAACACAACGCATAAGTTGCTTCTCTTTCTCTTCTTCAGTCGTTGCTCCTCGTCTGTGAGAGGTCTTGCTTTGCTTCAATTCCCAACTCCTCCAGCTGAGATTTCTCTCCTATCTCTTACTTTCTCTTTGTCTCGGTCTCTCATCTTCAACACTTTCCTGCTTTTAATTTTATTTTTTGATATTCGATCTGGAAATTGAGTAAAGAATTGATTATCTTTTGAAATTGTTTGTGGGTTGTAGTTATTTCATTGATTGATTAAGAATGTATGTTCTACAAATGTTTGGGTCGTAGTTATTTCATCGATTATCCAATATATTCCTCAATGTAACATCAAAGTCCCCATGGAACTTGTAATACCCCGAAAATTTAATATTAGTTTCTAATATTATTTTGGGATTTTTCGAGTTAGAAGTTAGTGTGTTTTGAGATTCGAAGGAAGAGCGGAAGAGTTCGGTTGCTTAATTACCGAAGCGGTTTTATGGTTTCGAAAGGTCAAGAGTTGACTTTTTAATCTGTTGGGTTTCTCAATAAACTTCCTTCACGAAAGTTGTAGATTTTGTCGATACGAGTTCGTAGACACGCGGCACGCGTAAAACGGACGTCGTATGAGGAAGTTATGGTCATCAGAAAGTTGTGGTTTTATGTTTTTTTTGGGGTTAAATATAGAAGTTGAGGGTTCCATTTCCGGAACCCATTTCCCTCTCTTCTCCTTCTCTCTCCCGATACCTTCGGTATCAAAGTCTTCCAGCCGACCCGACCTGAACCCGCCGATCCGACCCGGAATTTCTGACGCCGTCCGACGCTGCCTGACCGCGCCACCGGCCCGAATCGCTTCCTCTCCTCCTTGCCTCCGTCCCTCCATAGGTGGTTCACGCCGATTCGACCCCGAAGTGGTGACCCGAAGCAAGGAGGTTCGGCTTGGAGACCGGACGGGATTTCCACCTCCGACGGCGACGACTCGGCTTGGAAACGGTCGGGATAGGAGCCCCTTGGCGTCCTGGTTCGTCTCCGGGTAGTCTTGAAGCTCGACTCACGGCGGAGAGTGGTGGTGGCGGATTCCAACTTTCCGGTGAGTTCTCCGGCGTTTTCCGGCCGATGGGGGTGAAACCTCAGGTATAAAAGATGCTCCCCTCTATGCAATCTACAAGTTTGTTGTTGGAAGTTTGTTGAAATTTTGAGTTTGGTAGGGTGGCGCGTGGGGCCCACTCGCCGCCGCCCGTGGTGGCGCGTGGCGGCGCGTCTGGCAGGGTGTGTAGGTTTTGTTTCAAGGTTTAGCTAGCTCTTGTTGTTCTGAGTATGTTGATATATTATAGGCTAGGTTGAGATCTTGTAATGCTTAGTTGTTGGAGTGTTTTCGTTGTTGTTGTTGAGTTTGCGAGTTAGAATGCAGGAGCAATTTTTGGTAGTTGCAGGAGGTGTTGTTTTGGGATCGAAGACCTTGGGAGGTCTTGAAGGAGAGTTGCTCTCCTTTAGGCAAACCTTCGGGTTTAGTTTTTGAGCTAAGAGGGCATTGTTACTTTTTAGTTGGTTGGTTACTAAGTTTTATTTGTATAATTTAGGTGACTTGTGAAGTGTGATTTGGGATCGGCCTTTTGTGTTTTGTTGAAGACGCAGCGGGGTTATTGAGGTGAGTAAAATCTCACCAAGGTTCACTTTGTGACCTTTTTACTTATGGTGGTTATGGTAATTATATGATGGTGATTATATGATGATTTTAACGTTGAAAATGTTGGTAATTATATGATGATCATTTTAATTATATGATGATGATTAAATGATGATTATGGTGATGATGATGATGATGATTTTGATTTAATGATGACGATCGTGTTTTGTTTTAAAAAAAAAATATATGTTTATCTTTTGGTTGTTTTAAAATATATGAGTTGGATCGCCAACGGCTCATGGTAAGTGAAAACAAGTTTTCTTTTAAAAATATAATCTTTCAAATGGACTTTTGTTCATGTTGGTGCCTTAGTGGTGAATGTGTGCATTTGTTGTGATTTGGTGCATTAGTAGTGAATGTGTGCTTTCGTTGTGAATATGTGCCTTAGTGGTGAGTGTATTGCATTAGTTGTGGATGTGGTGCCTTAGTGGTGTTTGTGTGTATTAGATTAGGAGCCTTCGTGGTGGACCGGGAACCAAACCTTGGCCGGGTGATTGGTTACGGTCAGTATAGAGCTCTAGTCTGTCTGTTGGTACTTCATGGGGGATGACTAAGTGTTGACGAACCCATGAGTACGCGTTTGTGTGATTACTTATGGGGGATGACTAAGTGTTGGCGAACTCATAAGTAAGAGTAGAGAAATGATTTGTGTAATGTTCTTATGTGTTGTTAATTATATTCTTTGTTTTGAGTATATCCTGAACTTTTCTCATCCGCAGGAGATTCTTAAATCTTAATTGTGTGATTTTAATTGAATTCCTGAACTATGTTTTTGCAGGATTTATTTTGATTTTTAGTGTTCTGAATTGTTGTGTTTTTCTTAATTAATTCTTTGAATTCTCTTGCTTTTAGGCGATTCCTGAACTAAGCTGCCAATGCAGGAATTTCCAGTTTTATCTTTAGTAAATTGTTGGATTGGTAGATTTAATTATTGTTCTCATTTGTTCTTGGGTTTTACTTCGTTGGTAGAAGTATTTAGTTTTTGAGATTTACTTATACGGGCTTTTTAGCTTACCGGGTTTGTTGTTTACAACCCGGTGCACCATTTCCTGGTGTAGGGGTTAGACCTGCAGGTGTTGATCAGCAGGGTTGAGGCGGAGGCATAGTGGCAAGATTTTAGTTTCTTTGCACTTTATGTTTTTGTGTTATGACTGTTGTTTTAAGCTCATGTGAGCGACTTATTTATTACTAGACTTTTGAAGTTAATGTAATTAAGTAGGTTTAATGTTTAACTCGAATTACGAGTTTGTTTACTTGTACACTTCCAATATTGCTGTTAGTTTGGAAGTTGTTGAGCAAGTTTTGGGTTTTTAAGTTTTTGAGTTTTATCACGCCCAAAATTTTTTGAAAATTATCCTTCGAAAATTTGGGGTGTGACAGAACTGCTCCTCTATTCATGGATATTCTTACTTAGTTTCTCTAAAAAAATGTTATTTTGGTTGTGTATGATTGTTTTAAATCCATTTGATTCATAGAAAAATGTTATAAAATGTTTTTGAGTCCATAAAATTTAGTCTCAGACATTATCAAACATGAGATATCATTGTTAGGACTATTATGCTTTAGTCCTAAGCTGCACCAAACATGGGTCAGGTATCAGCATAGCATAAGTCAAGCATCAAGAGTCATGTACTGCTTAAGGTTTAAAAAGATCAGAAATATTAAAAGTATTTAAAAAGAAAACCTATGCAAGAAAAACAAGAAATTGATTATGGGAATTTGGGAACACGTGCCCAAAGTGGTTGGCCCAACCACCCTAATATTGATTAATGTCATAGAGGGGAAGCATCTTTATCTTCAAATCAAGGAGTAAAATATCCAAAATATCCTTAATATTTTCTTGAAATGTCTGTTTTTTATAATTTTCGATATTAATTTTCATATCTTTCCGATATTTTATATTTAGTCTATTTTTGGTCGAATATACAACTTTTAGATAAAATTTGATAAAATTTCCATCGATATTCGATATTATCTCAATATATCCATCTAAATTTCCTTTTTTTAAACCATCGAAATTTCCATGATCGTCCGTACTTTAGTCTTGCTTCAAATTATAGCTCACCAAAATTACGTTTCTCACCTTCCGCCAAATTTGAATGTTTGAATCCAATAGATACCAGGTCAACTGAAAGTCCTCCGAGTAGCAATCAGCTACAGCCCTGCACTCTCCATCCCTACATTACTCCAACTCCCGTTCGACTTTGCACTTTTCTAACCAATCAAGAGCCGACAGGTACCCGCATCCTCAGTTATAATAGCCAAACACGTTGGGGTGGGTCGCATATAAATAGAAACTAGAGAGACCAGACCACAAGTCACGAAATTAGCGAGAGAGAGAGAGAGAGCGGGAGGAGCTAGGGTCCAGATCTGCCGGAGGACCAAGAATCGGAGGCGTTTTCCGGCAGCGATGTGCAATCACGGGAAGAGTAGTAGCGGGAAGCAGCAGCAGAAGAAGAGTGGGAATTACAAAAAGGAATTGAAGAAGACGACGATTCTGGTAAAGTTTCAGGACCTGCCACAGTATATGAAGGACAACGAGTACATATTGGACTATTACCGCTGCGAGTGGCCGTTAAAGGATGCAATCTTCAGTGTCTTCGCCTGGCACAACGAGACCCTCAACATCTGGACGTGAGTACTGTTTCTAATTCAATTTGATTTTTTTTTTGATCGATCATTTTAATTTTCATTATTGGAAAAATGGTGGAATGATATATGCGGTACGTTGTTGTTTGATTATCGGTGATGTGCATGCAGGCATTTGTTGGGGTTCTTGATATTCGTGGGACTAACGGTGATGAGCTGGAGAGACCTGGGAGCTCTGCTCGGGAATTTCTCGAGGTAAAGGGCTGGGACTTGGTCGTCGCTATTTGCGCGTGGGGTGGTATTTTGGTAATATTAACTTGTTATTTTGCTTTGGTTTGGTTCTTCTGCAGCGATGGGGTTTCTGGGCCGTTGATGATGATGACCATGATGACCATGATGAACCAGCTTAATGTCTCCGTTAGAGTTTTCGCTCAGGTCAGTTCATTTCTTCTTTAATTTTTTCTTTATTCTCTTGGACGGTTGGACATGATAAGTTTTCTCCTGGGACTTAAATTCGTTTTCTCGTGACGGAATAAATATGAGATGGAGCCCACACGTTTTGGTCACTGAAAAATAAAAATTGTGGTCGTTGGGCTTTGTTGCCCTATCATATTGTAGAGGCGGCTCGGCTGGTTTTTTTGTTTTATAATTATTTTCTTTACATATATTTTTTTTGGTACATAAAAAAAAATCCTTGCACCTGAAGAGCATATATGCACGAAGCTTGTAGTCTCGTTCTATATAGAAAGGCATATATGCACAAACTTCCTTACGCATGAAAGAGCATATTTGGTGTGTAGATTCGGTTCCTTTAAAATGCCTACTAGCTAATGCCTCTCCCTTTTGTAGCATTGTTTGATGAGGAATTAAGCACAAAAATTTCTCAAATGATCTTTGCTTGATTAACAGAGTTATAAATTTTTTCCATATGTGTGTACATATGCAGCATATGCTGCATTCATCATTTTAATAAAATCCTGAGTTCATGCACCGATGATAATAAAGTCTCATGCAATATGTTAACCTATGTTTGTTTGCAGAATTCACATTTGAAGGAAATGTCACAGTCATCATTCATTCATGCTAGCAAGGAAGATGGTTTTAGTACAATTCCAAGCTGGCCTTGGTTTGTGTTCCTAACTGGTGCTATGGGCTGCTTAGTCTGCAGCTCCCTATCCCACCTCTTTGCTTGTCACTCCAAACGCTTCAACTTTTTCTTTTGGCGTCTCGACTATGCGGGCATTTCCCTTATGATTGTTTGCTCCTTCTTTGCTCCCATATACTATACCTTCCACTGCCATCCATACTCTCGCTTCTTCTATCTTTCTTCCATATCCGTTCTCGGTGTCCTTGTCATCATTACACTCCTCTCGCGGAGTCTCTCCACACCTCGTTTCCGGACATTCAGGGCCACACTCTTCCTCTGCATGGGTTTCTCAGGTGTCATTCCTGCTGTTCACGCCCTTGTTATCCATTGGGACCATAAACCCATAATTGTTGCTCTAGGGTATGAACTTGCTATGGCTTTTTTTTATGCCACAGGAGCTGGGTTCTATGTTAGTAGGATACCGGAACGCTGGAAACCCGGTAAATTTGATATAGCAGGACACAGCCATCAGATCTTCCATGTGTTTGTTGTGTTAGGTGCACTTGCACACAGTGCTGCCACACTAGCTGTCATGGATTTTCGCCGGGGATCACCAACCTGTGTATATTAGGCATTCCATTCACAAGCTTAGCTAGACATCACATCAGTGAGGAATCAAATTTCTATGTACCGCACCTAGTTTTGTATTGCCTTTGTTGTTTAGCTTGGCCTCGGAAACTCCATCCGAACGAAAAGCCTGCAATTTGGTTGAAATAGATGGAGTTCATGTTGTTGTACTACAGGTGATATCATTCCATATCACCAGTGATTTTATTTCAGTATATATTATTTGGCTCTGTTATAGTGTATTCTGAAGAAGTCCCCCTCCAATGCAAGTAGTTTGTGTTGCAAACCACATGAGTAACATACCCATCAGAATAAGTAATACCCATCAATGAGTAACATACCCATCAGAAAAAGTGATACCCATTAGTGTTATTAGATTCAGTAATGACTTATTACAGAAGGAAACTGAACTTTATTTGCTTCCAAGAATCAACATCTGCGAGAGTACATGATTAAACTACACTATAGAAAAGTATAATATGGCAGAATGAATATTTTCATGGGGAATTTGATGTTACACCTAAAATCATAGACCCATTTTAAATTACACCCACATGTTATACTCTTTTGAAATACACCCAACTTATTAATTAGGTTGATTTAGTAAAAATAATAATATTGATTTATCTAAACAATAGAACTTGTTGTAGAAGGGAATTGCTGAAATGCCATCAACTGAACCATTGCAATTAACCAGCTGTTTGCTGAAAACCCGCTTCCACAGACTACGCCCAAATAATCAATTACTTGATCGAAGCATTTGAATCAAGACTCTCTGATGAAGCTAGTAAATGTCTTTTAATCCATTCATTAAATTCATACTCTCCGTTGAATTGGCGGAGGAGGTTATGAATTGGCGTCGTAATCTCAGACATTGAAAGGCATCATCAATGGGTCTTTAATCAATTGATTCTGAGGTTATTATTTCCGGAATCAATTCGTCATTCTAATGGATCGAACAATTAGAGGCTTGTGGGTGGCGTATGTTCGGCTGCATTTCCATTTCTACAGAGAGGGACGGTTGAAGGTCTTCTCGGTTGAGGTCTCTCCAATAGGTATGTACATTGTTTGTATTCAATTTGTAGTGTAGACTCTATTGAGTAGGACAGAGTATTCTGTTGTGCAGGTTGCGCTTAGGCTTTGTTCCTTCTGATCCTGTTTAATAGGTAGGTGGTGAATGATTCTGTTATGTAGGTAGATTGTGATTATGATTTTGTCAATTAGGTACTTGTGTTTTGAAGCTTATAGATAGGTCTCTGTGAGATGATTGTAGGATGATTCTGTGTGAGGTAAACAGTATGATGGTTTGATTCTGTCAATTAGGAAGTTAGTAAATTGTACCTAAAGAATAGAACATAAATATTCATACCTATGGGGGAGGTAAGGAGTTTTCTGTGCGAGTTGCTTAGGTAGATTCTGTCAGTTAGGATCGTTTCCCTTGTGCCTATTGATAATGTAGAGTGTCAGTCTTTTTCATTCTCAGATAGCTGTTGGTGGTGTAGGTATAATTCTTAAATGTTCCTGTGTTGTAGGTATATGTTGTTTGGGTAAATGTAAATTTGGTAGTTGCTGTTGAATAGGTTTATAGTGAAATGATTATGGTATGCATATTTAATCAAGATTGCTGTCGAGTAGGTAGTTTCTCAATCAAGATTGAAAGTTTGTGATGGTGAAAGAGTACTCCCACCTTGAGTTTAGGTGCGACCTTCTCAAGTTTGGTCGCCTAATGACTGTTGAGATAAGGGAAAATGTTACTGAACTGAAGCTTCAATTGCTAGACAGGACACCGTTCAGAAGTTTGTTCAGAGCTTATTATGAACGGCGAGTAATAGAATCTGCTTGTAGGAAGTCTGATATTGACATCGTTGCTGTTTTGAAATGTTTTGACAAGGGAAAAAATGCTTTCACATTTGGGGAAATCAGTGGTACCATATCAGTAGCCAACATTGCAGATATATTTGGTTTGAATGTTGAAGGCCGTGAGATCAACCTGAACCAAAAGAAAAGGAAGGGGGATTCAGAGTTCATTAAAAGACAATTCTCTGGTGATAAAAGGTTGTCAAAGGTGATTTTGGAGAAAAAAATCAAAGATGTTGAAAAACTAAGGGGGCTGGAGAATGAAAGTGATTTTGTTCGGTTGGTTTGTCTCTACTTTTGTGTAACACTGTTTTTCTGCAATAGTGGTAATGACCTCAGTTGGTTTATAGTTCCTTACATAGAGGATTTGGAATCAATGTCTCTCTATGCATGGGCACCTGCAGTTAAGAATTACTTGGATACCTCACTTAGAGGTATGAATGGTCGGCCAGAAAGCGCTTGTGGGTGTCTCATTGCCCTGTTGGTAAGGATTATTTCCCAAATTTGGTTTTCTGACTTTTAATGTTGTCTTGGTTTATTGACGTTAATGGTCTCCTTGAAGTTTTGGTTTTGCGAGCGTACCCGGTTCATTGAACCAATTACAGCGCGGGGAGAGATGAAGCCAACATTCCTGAAATGGAATTTGCTGGAGTTGTATGCAAGGATGAAGGTGGTGGATCTGCATGAACTTAAGGTACCTTTACATTGTTGGGGAGGTTACAATTACATATTGTTTTTTTTTTCTTAACTAGTTAGATGGGAATGTCGCAGGAATTTGAACAGACGCAGTCCCCAAGTGCAGTTGAAATACCTAACAAAGAGAAGTATGGGCTAGAAACTACCGGTAGTGAAGAAGAGGGCTCTGAAGAGAAGTGTGAAGATGACATTGACACTAGTAAGATGTTCCAATTGTTACCAAGTCAGGACTACCTAGATGATATTGAACCGGGGCCTTCAAGCAGTGACGCGATGGACAAAAGGCTTGATGAGTTGGCCGCTTTGCTAAAAAATGAACAAGCTCGTAACGAGATTCTTTATAAAGAAAATAAGAGATTGGAGTCAGAGATTGAGATGCTTCATTGGTCCAAAAATTTGGTTGAGGTTGAGAAGCAGACTTCGAGGACCTTGAGATCGAGGTCAAAGTGTAAAAAACCCTCCTTTCTGGTCGACTATATTACTGACAATTCCATAAAAGGGAAAGGGAAAATCCAAGTTGTGAACAATAATGACGACGACGACTTCGTCCAATCGAGCCCCAAGAAGCAGAAGGTACCCTCAGTAGGTCAAAACATAGCTGTGAGAAGACACCGGGTTGGTAAGTGCATGGCAGCTCCTTATGCACAGAAGTTGAAGGGTTATTTGGCGAAAGGAGACCTCATGTGAGTTTTTGAATTTTTATCTAATATGTGGTAGTCTTTTAATACAGGTTTATACCTCTGCTTGAGAATGGTTGTTGTATTTATGTAAGGAGATAAATGGATATGTACACATGTAGGTCTCCCAAGTGGGGTGGAGTGAAGATAAGAGTTCCTTTCAAAGATGTGCTAGCGATCTGGAATGAATGTGCAGTTAGTGTGCAGGTTGATGTGGGAATAATAATCTGCTAGAGCTGATACGGTTGTAGTGGTTAGTTGTACAGATGCATATTAATATCATTTTGGGTTTATCTGTCTATTTCTGCATTGCAGGCTATAAATTTATGTGTGGAAATCTTAAGTCAGCGACAACCTGAGGATGGTGAACCGATGTGTCTTTTTTTGCCCACCTTTAATTGGGTATGTGGTTTGTTCTCATGAACTTGGTTCGTATGGATATTTGTGGTTCTGTTTGTTAGATGGTTTCTTTTAAATAGGAATCCTTTGAGTTTTTTTGTATGTAGGTTGCCTGTATATTTTTGTGAAGTGGTTTCATGTGTTGTAGGACAATGGTAGAGACATCACCACGGGACTGGTTGAAGCTCACTGTGAGACATTCTTTGATAATGTCTGGAAGAAAGACTTTGTGTTTCTCCCAGTTATGCACAAGAAACATCAGCACTACACCTTGTTAGTCCTAAACAAAGAACTTGAATGTTGGGAACATTATAACACGCAATCCCCAACGCATTCTACATCAGTGGACCATTTCTTTGAAGACGCATCCAAATTGGTAGGTTGCTGTTATCTATGGTTTGTGTAATATGCAAGACTTATAAGTGATTTGATTAAATATTTAAGTACATTGCAGCATGTTGAAATTTCGAAGCACTTGGCATTTTTGAAAAAAAATGGCGAGTCAATTATGAAGGACAAGCTGATATGGAAACACGTGAACAGGGGAGGGGGCATGAACCTATGTACGTACAAGGTATCAGACAAAGAGCAAGACCTTTTTACCTGGTTGGGAAGGAATGCTGTTGAGAGTTTCCCTATTGTTTCAGTTAAGGGTTGTCCTATACAAGACCCTTCCAGGTGATTATCTCACACCTTTTCAAGAATCACGGATATAATGTGTGATTTATGAGCTTATTTATTGGTTTGCTAATTTTCAGTGTGGACAGTGGGATTTGTGTGATGTACATTATGAAGCAATTGTCAGAAGATGGTGGATTAGAATCTACCTTTCCAAAAGATGCAATGACTCATCAAAGGGCACATGTCTTGGAAAGGTTTTTGGATCACATCATTTCCGGTTAGGCTCATTTATGTGAAAAAGATGGCGAGGGACAAGAATGCTATTTGGAAATCAATTTTTTTATTTTTTATTTTTTTCAGATTTTGCGTTTGAGATGTTTGATGAATGTACGGCTACAAAAGTGTTTTTGTTAAAATCACATGCAGAACAAATTTTGTTTATGACTGAAGTTGTTATGATTATCAAATGAATGGTTTCAATGTTGTGTATTGTGTTTACGTTGTAGACAATAATTAAGAGAATGTTTTGCAGTTTCATAACGTCCAGATATAGGGACCAACTAGGGTGGGTCAAGTAGATCCCCTCAGGGTCAGCTATTGAAATCTCTACAAGATAGATAGGTATCGTTAGTTACCTATTACTGAGTATCTTTACCTGAATGATAGGTTAGTGTGTATGTTTCTGTTGCATAGGTATTTTGTGACTATGATTCTGTCATTTAGGTATCTGTGTTTTGAAGCTGTTAACTAGATCTTTGTGTGTGATGATTCTATGATGAAGGTATTTTGGTAGTTTTTTTTTAAAAAAAAAAATCTGAAAGTGAGGACGTTCTTCACTTGTACCTGAAGAATTGAACATAAATATTCATACCTAGGGTGGGGTGGTAAACAAAGTGAGTTTCGGTTCTTAGTTTCATCTTCAGAAAACGTTTAAGCTGGGCACTCAATTAGTTGTTTGTCACATATTCTGTTATTTACCTTCATGGAGAGTAGAAGGCATGCGACATTTTGATAGTGCGTAATTAATGCATGTATACCAAATGAAGTGGAACACAAAAAAATAAAATAAAACACTCACAGTCAGAATGGGGGATTTAATGTTTAATATAGAAGACGAAGTGAAGAAATGAAATTAGGAAGGGGTGTCTTTCAATTGACATTACAAAAGCATTTAACGCTTAAGAAAAAGGAAAACTGAATACAAAAAACATATCTTGGCAGTGCAAGATTTTCTATTGTGACGTCCGCTGCTTCCGCATCTGCCATATTTGATTGGCCTTGGGTTCTCACCATTTGATGGGATCCTCTTTCTCTTTGGTCTGCCGGGAGGTATCTTTGTCAAAGGAGGTTTCAATCCATGATCGTTATCCGAGTTTGCAACCTTGTCAATGTTAGGTATAGGTAGCACAGGATGATTGTAACTTTCCTTGAAGTCTGAAACTGAAAAGTAGTCCTCGGTGTAATCATAAGGATTATCTTCATTCTTTAAAATTGCTGCAAGAGCGTGTGCGCAAGGAAAACTTAAGATTTGCCATTGATGAGAAGAACATGTATAACATCTCAAGTCAACCATGTAAGAATACTTATCCCGCACTTCAAACACATACATGCTTGATCGAACCACCTCCCAATGTCTTCCAGCTTCTACAGAAACATCAACTTGCTTTTCTATCACAGGGCATAGGAAACCGTTCCATGTATCAGCATGAAGGCGCCTTTCTGATTTCATCTTCATCACCTTCAAGCGGATGCCATCGACCAACTCATAAATAGGTAGTTCACGCTCTTCTTTAACCCAGCTGTTAAATGACTCTACTATATTTGAACACATTTCACCGTACCTTTTACCTGGGAAGTAGGCGTTTGACCAATTTTCATCGGGAAGTGATGTCAAAAATTTGATTGCTATCTTCCCACCTACTTTTTTAAACCTTGACAATTCCTCAGCAAATTGTTCCTTTGTAGAAGCATACGCACAATAATTGAACATTGATACCATTGTCTCACAAAACGAAGCACCACCGATTGAGTTAGGGTACTTGTTTCGAAGATTTTTTTGCAAGTGGTGCAAACAATAACCATGAGGGGAGTCTGGAAACACTTTGGAAACAGCCTCAAGCAAGCCCTTACAGCGATCGGAAATGAAAGTTATTGTACGACCTTGATCCTTTAATATGTTGTTTAAATTTTCCATGAACCACGTCCAGTTGTTTTCATCCTCCGACGCCACAATTGCATATGCCAAGGGATATATACCTATTCACAAGGGGCAAACATATAGGTTAAGTGCAATAAACATGATACCTAGTAACAAAGAGGTAACAAAAAAAAGCTAAAAAAAACATAAAGGACAAAAAAAGTAACTAATTGAATGCCAAGCAATGACACAGACAATAGTAATTGCCATTAAGCTTGAAGGATTTAATTCCTCACTTACCTATATCCTATCATTCAGAGTCTCACTTAATCTACTCTGTTAAAAAGGTAAACGGCAAAATAGGTGCCTAAAAAAATATATTATTCAAATATTGAGGAAAAAAAATTGCAAGAGGTCTAGTGTTCCATACCATTATTTCCATTTTTTCCTGTGGCCGATAGTAGATGGCCTTTGTACTTGTTTTTGATATGTGTACCATCAAGAGCAAGAATAGGTCTGCAATGTTTGAATCCCTCGATGCAACCTTGGAATGAGATGAACATACGTACAAAATGGTGGTCTGCATCACACTCTAGTGTAGCATAAGAACTCGGATTTGTCTTCTCCAACTCATTAACATACCACTCCAAATGTTTATATGACATCGCCTCATCACCGTGGACATCCCTCTTTGCCATTTCTTTTCCTTTCCACGCATTGTAGTATGAAATCTCAATACCATAATTCCTCTTGAAATCTTTAACAATGTCCACTGGTCTTATGAGTGGACTACTTCGAAGTTGATTCTCCAACACCGATGACACAATTTTCGATCCCATTACTGGGAATTTCCCATCACGTATGTAACCATTGCATGTGTGCTCATTGTTTAATTTACGAATGCAAAAAAAAAACTATTTACACGATTAAGAGTCGCATGAACTTTCCAGAAACATCCTTCAGTATCTCTCTTGTCACACACAGCAGTGACACGTGATGGTTCATTTTTCAAGCATCTGTAACGAAAACCCTTTTCAATGGCATACTTGGCTAGTTTTTTTCTAAAGTCATCGACACCACCCTCAAACTGTTGCCTGACATGCATAATATATGTCTTCCAATCAATAGACAAATATTTCTTTGCAGATGGTGCGGCAAATTTCCCTAAGTGGTGATTCACATGATCAAAATTATTTGGTTCAACAAATTGAAATATAAGAGAACTGTTACCACCATTTTTTCCAGGAGATACTACTGAAAATTTCACCATTATGTTGACGGAAGATTTGTTTTCGGTTGAAAGAGACAAGTACATCATCTGGACATCCATGTCTGTTTGCAGTAAACAAGCTGAGTAACCTCCAAATGCATACGACAGTTTAACTTCTCCACCGCCAAAACTCTTGATTCTAGAATATATGTGATCACTTATATCCTTGTATTTTGTGTGACTGTAAATCGGAAATGCTATTGTTTTTGAGTCGAAACAACACCTTGCAATGATTGCATCTTCCATCTCCTACAAAAAGCACAAATGATAATTTAGATTATTATTGGAAACATAAGGCAGGGTTGAATATGATAACAATATATTCTACTGGTGTATATCATCAAATTATAAACTGTATGCATCTATAGCTTTGTAGTCTATCTCCTCTCCTTAATTCGAATCAACTTGTGTGTGTGTCTATATATATATATTCTACTAGTGTATATCAGAAGCAGGGAAGCTTCGAATTCAGATTCTTGGAAACAATAATACAGAAATGCCATGCAACTCTTATATGAGTACATGGAATGGTAGATGTCTTGTGAGTGAGGAAATCATTTTCTCCCTCTCAAATTAATAATGCAAATCCTAATGGGAAATGGACGGGTTCATCAAGAGAGGACTCAAACAAAGTTGATCACGAACAATTGAATTTACCTGCGTTAAAGGATGATTAGTCGATTACTCACGTCCGCCGAAAAGATGAACTAATTAACACAATCCCACACAAAATTATATACTAAACTATAGCAACTATATATACAGATCAACATCACAGAGTAATAAACAGAAGGATAAAATTAAGCCAATAAAAGCATAGTGATTGTATTGATTTCTAGATTTAAGTTTATAATTGATCTAACAATTTAAAATAGAAGAAAGTCAAGAGTCACATTTAGGGGATGCCTTCTCATTCAATCAGAAGGGAAAAATCTTCTCAAGAAAAAACAAAAAAAAAAAAAACGGAAGGGCAAAAGAGTCAAGGAAAAGAGGGACACAAATTCCAAAAAAAAAAATAAAACCTATAAGGCAGGTTCAATAATGGGGTTGGGTGTAAATTAAAATGAAATATGGGCATGGGTTTATTTTAAAAGGGGTTTGGTTTTTTGGGTTTTTTGTCTAATTTTCTCTATTTTCATTGATATGATGGAAATATATACAGAGACTTTGCTATCTGTACAACCAAGGATCTCCAACAAGATATGACAGAGCTGGGCGCGGGCGGAGACCGGCAGTATTTTGGAGGGACCGGGACCGGACCGGTGATGTTATGCCGGGCCGGTTTTTGCACAAAAAATGGTTAGGACCAGCAAAAGCTCGGACCGGCGAAAGCCCGGCCGGTTCTGCCGGTTTTTTGGGCTTGGACTCATTCTGTAGATTTGCAGAAGGATTCGTCTTAGTCGAGGCGGCGAACAACAAGCAAAAAGGGAGTCCATGTAAATCGACAAAGTTTCTTTCATCTTCGAGATCTGATCTCACAACAGACCCATTTCAAATTTTAATCACAACCAAATCAGATCTCACCGCCGACCAGCACCAACTGCACTTTCATCGCCGACCAACAACTCAGCTCAAGCTCAAAATCTAGTATTGGGTAATTTAAGGATTCAAAAGCTGATAAATAAAAATTATCTTAAGGAAAAAAAAATCAAAAACCTGGGTTGTTGATGATGGGTGAGATGCAATCAGTGAGGTGGAACCCGACCCTCTTTCTCAATCAGATTAGCGATCTAGTAGAGAGAGAAAGAGAGGAGAGGAGAGGAGAGGAGAGAGAGAGAGAGAGAGAGAGAGAGAGAGAGAGAGAGAGAGAGAGAGAGAGAGAGAGAGGGTTTTGTATGTTTGTTCATGTGAAGGCTAGAATATAGTCTGAGAGAGAGAGAGAGAGACAGAGAGTTGAGAGTTATAGGAGTAGGCTTGACTAATAATTGCATGTGATAGTTCCTAGATATTACTATAGGACTAATAAAATACCCAATAATAGAATGACAGCACTCATTTGACCAAAAAAAAGAATGACAACATGATCAACACCCATATGTCGGGCTTTCGGGCCTTTTAATTTCTTCTATTTTAGGGACCGGGCCACGGTCCGATACTAACTAGGACCGGACCGGACAGTCAAAAATACTTACTGAGACCGGAAAAAAGCCCGGCCCGGCCCGATCGGTTAGGGTCGGTTTACCGGTCTTTTCTTCGACTGCGGGCTTTATGCCCCGCCCTAGATATGAGACATAAAAGGTATTTACAACTAAGGAAACTACAACTAATAAGATATAGCTAATACATTACGTAATAATATTCTACCAAATCTGTGAAGATATACTTTCCAACACTTCCCCTCAAGTTGGAGAGTGTATATCAAGAACTCCCAACTTGCACATGAGGTATTTGAATTTTTCCTTCCCCAAAGCTTTAGTAAACACATCCGCCAATTGGTGTGAAGAAATCACGTATCGAGTAACAACTTCACCTTGTAAAATTTTATCCCGAATAAAATGACAATCCATTTCAATATGCCGAGTTCTCTGATGAAAAACATGATTTTTAGCAATATGTAAGGTTGCTTGATTATCACAACGTAAAATAGCAGGCTTTGAAACAGGCATATGCAAATCTGCCAATAAATAATGCAACCAAGTAAGCTCACAACATGTACCTGCCATTGCTCTGTATTCGGCTTCTGCACTCGACAAAGAAACAGTCTTTTGCCTCTTAGTCCTCCACGAAATTAAGGAATTTCCAAGAAATACACAATAACCAATGGATGAGCGGCGGGTGATAGGACAACCCACCCAATCAGAGTCGCAAAATGCTCTCAAGTTCAAAGAATTATCAGAATGAAGCAGCAAACCTTGACTAGGAGATGATTTCAAGTAACGGACAACTCTAAGGGCAGTAGCCAAGTGTGGTTGTCGTGGCTCATGCATAAAACGGCTGAGAACATGAACTTAATATGTGATGTCAGGTCTAGTGATGGTTAAATAAATCAGCCAACCAACTAGGCACTGATATGCACCAGGATCTTTGAGTAATTCTCCTTTGTTTGAAAGCTTGGATTCTTTCATGGGAAACTCAACCGGCTTAGCACCCAAGTAGCCACTATCTTTGATAATTTCCAAAGCATATTTGTGTTGAGATATGTAGATCCCTTTCTTGGAACAAGCTATTTCAATGCCAAGGAAAAACTTCAGATCACCAAGGTCCTTTGTGTGAAAACGAGTATGGAGGAACTGGTTCAGAGCATTAATAGACTCCATATTATTTCCGGTTATCAGATTGTCATCCACGTAGATTAGCAAAACAGTGAGAGATGTACCATGCTTGCAGACAAACGAAGAATAGTCAGCTTTAGACTAAGAGAAACCAACAACAAGAATAGCCTCCGTGAACTTAGAAAACCATTGACGAGAGGCATATTTCAGTCCGTACAACAAACTTGTGAAGGCGACACAATATGTTCTCCCCCTGTCGTTGAAGAACAGGAGGAGGGGACATGTAATTTTCTTCCAATAAATCACCATTTAGAAAAGCATTATTAACATCCAATTTATGTAAAGACCAATTCAAACTAGCAGCAACAACAAGAAGACATCGGACAGTTATCATTTTTGCAGTAGGGGAGAAAGTATCATGATAATCGATACCTACAGTCTGAGTGAAAGCTCGAGCAACAAGGCAAGCCTTATAGCGCTCAATAGAACCATCAGCTTTTCGCTTGATCCGGTAGACCCACTTACAACTGATTGGACGTTTTCCAGGAGGTAAAGGGACAAGACTCCATGTACGATTGTCAGTAAGAGCTTGAAGCTTAGAATTCATAGCTTCTTGCCATTTGGGATCGGCTGCAGCAATATCATAAGATGTCAGTTCCTCATCCCGACTGACATTAGCAATATAATTAAGATGTGCAAGTGAATATCGATGGTAAGAAATAAAGTGACAAAGAGGATACCTCGTACCTGGTGTTGGACTAAGAGAGGCCAATGAAGGTTCGTGTGGGGACAGAATCACCTGCGAGCAAACGTAGTCCTTGAGACGAACATTGGGCTGCCTTGTGCGCTGAGATTGTCGGAGGGCAGGAATTGGGGCAGTATGATTGGGAAGAATTCCAGGATTGGAATCAGGGTTAGAATGGTTGGTGTCGTCACCGTGAGGGAAGCCGTCGCCATGAAGGTCGCTGCTGTCGTGAGGGTCACCGGTGAGTCGTAATGTCACATCATGGTTCTTAAAGTAATTTGCGGTTACTTACTTTTGTGTTACATTGACCTTTTACCGTTTTGAGTAACTGTTTACTATCAAAGGACCCTAGAGTTGACCTTTTGTAGGAAAATTATTTTGGGAAAATTTCTTTAAGGAAGTCGTAGAGAACATTAATACAAATCCGTGTACATGCTATACGTTAAAATCAGAGTTCGTATGCAAAAGCTATGATGTAAAATGTAAAGTTACTATTTTGGTCGGGGAGTATAAAAATAGAAACTTACCATTTGAAGTAAGGTAGAAAATCAGATTTCACCCTCCCTCTCTCTTTCTCCTCTCTCCCGCGTCTCTCTCCTCCCCGCCGGACTTCATCACCGTCGTCCGCCGTTGTCCGGCCGAGATAGGTGGCGATCTTGGTATCAAATTGAAGCTTGAAACATCCTCTTCAAGTCTAGGTAGGTGGCTGGTCGTGTTGTGTCGTCTTGAGGGGGAAATCACGCCAGAAAGTCGCGCCATCACTGCCGGATTCGTCTTGCCGGAACTTCCTTTTCCGGCCGCCATAGCCGGGGCTGCTTGTCTCTTTTGGAAGCTCTCTTCTAGTGCAACAAAACCCCAATCGTTTCAACCTAACTCGATCTAGGTAAGGAGATTCGAAGGTTTGAAGTTCTAAGGTTCCAATTTGGGATTTTTACTATTTTGGTTCGATTACCCTATCTAGGCTTGGAATTGGTGTTTGTGGTAGTTATAAAAATTGTTTAGATTGTTGAGAGGAAGATTGTGTCAAAATTTGGTGAGCATTGGAGGTGGCCGGAGTTGGTGTAATACCCCGGAAATTTGATATTAGTTTCTAATATTATTTGAGAATTTTTGAGTTAGAAGTTAGTGTGTTTTTGAGGTTCGAAGGAAGAGCGGAAGTGTTCGGACACATAAATTTACCCAAAATGATTCTTTTCTCTTCAAGGGTCATAGAGTTGACTTTTTATCTGTTGGGTTTCTCGAGAAACTTCATTCACGAAAGTTGTAGAGCATGACTAAACGAGTTCGTAGACATGCGACATGCGTAAAACAGACATTGTACGAGGAAGTTATGGTCAGCGGAAGTTTGTGGCTTTTCGGGAAATTTGGTTAAGATAAATAGGAGAGTTTTCTTTTGGGTCCTCATAATTTTCAAAATCCCTAATTCTTCCCCTCCTCTTCTCTCTCTCCGTCCCTGAGAGAGTCCAAAATCTCCAGCCGACCCGACCCGAACCCGACAACTCGACCCGGACTTTCCGGCGACGTTCGACGTCGCCCGACCGCGCTACCGGCCCAAATCGATTCCTCTTCTCCTTGCCTTCGTCCTTATCCAGCTGGTTCACGTCGTCTGGGTCCTGAAGTAGTGAATCGAAGCTTGGAAGTTCGGCCTGGAGATCGGTCGGGATTCTCACCTCCAGCAGCGGCGACGAGGCTTGCAACCGGCCGGGATAGAAACTCCTTGGCGTCCTGGTCCGACTCGGGGTGGTCTTGAAACTCGACTCACGGTGTAGAGTGGCGGTGGTGGATTTCATTTTTCCGACGACGTTTTCGGCCTCTTTCCTGCCAATTTGGATTTGGCCACAGGTATGAAAAGTGTTCCAGTTGTTGTCTTCAAGTTTTTTGTTGTGAGTTTGCCTTAATTCGAAGGTTGGTAGGGTGGCGCGTGGGGCCCACTCACCACCGTCTGTGATGGCGCGTGGCGGCGTCGAGTAGGGTCTGTGGTGTTTTGTGGTGCTGGTTAGGTAGTACTCTTCGATACGAACGTGTTGATATGTGGGTTGTAGGTTTTGGTTACCATTATTGCATGCTAGGGTTTCTCCTTGGTGCTAAGTTTCGTTTGGTTCCGTTTTGGGTAAATCCGAACATGAGAATCTGGTTAGTAGTTCTATAGGATGTGTAGGACGTTTCGGCAACCTTTTAGAGGTCACGGAGGAGGATTTGTCTCGAGTGACAAGCTCATGGGTTAGGGCATGAGTTTCGGTTCGAGTCGGATATTGTTATTTTTGACAGTTACTAAGGTTAACGTTTTTGTTAATAGGTGACTTGTGGAGTGTGGTTTTGAGCTATAACCTTGTGTTGTGCGTGCGAAGACGCAGCTGGATTTGAGGTGAGTAAAATCTCACCAAAGTTCATTTTGTGACCTATTTATTTATGGTTATTATGAGGATGAGTATGATGATTGATTTTGATGATGATTATGATGATGATAATTATTATGAGGATGTGATTATGATGATTGATTTTGATGATGATGATTATGATGATGATAATTGTTATGAGGATAATTATGAGGATGACTGTGATGATGATTTTGATGATAAGGATTATAATTTAAAAATTATGTTTTTGTTTGTTTTAGAATATATGAGCTTGATCACCAACGGCTCATAGGTAAGTTAAAACAAGTTTTTTCCTTTTATATGATTATTTTTAAGGTTCATGTGATCATAATGTTTTTGGCTATTGATAGATTATTCTTGTGGGGATATCTATGTTTGTTTGTATAAATATATCTATGTGAAAGGATATAAATTTTATGATGTGATCATGTGGTTATATAGTGAATTGTTGTTTAAATAGTCAAACTGGGTTCCAAGCCTTTAATTAGGTGATTGGTTACGGTTATGATGCTATTATTTATTTTGTGATTATTATTGGACAGTCAAACTGGGTTCCAAGCCTTTGGCCGGGTGATTGGTTACGGTTAGGAATAGAGCTCTAGTCCGTCTGTCGGTGTAGGTCATGGGAGGTACCTGAAGGTATCTGGGACCCATGGGTACATAAATTGTTGTTGTAGGTCATGAGAGGTATTTATTAATATCTGGGACTCATGGGTACATGTGTTTATTGTAGGTCATGGGAGATACCTTATTGGTATATGGGACTCATGGGTACATGTATATTTGTAAAAGTATTGGTTATGTGGTTTTAACATTGTTCTTAATTGTTGTTTTTTAACTTCCTTGTTTTGAGTATCTCCTGAACTATGCTTAATGCAGGAGATTCTTTAATCTTATTTGTGTGAATTTTTAGTGGACTTCCTAAACTATCATTTTTGCAGGATTCACTTATGATTTTGACTGTTTTGTGATTTGTTGGGTTTTCTTATTTACTCTCTTTCGAAATTTATTGTTTTGAGGCGATTCCTAAATTAAATTCTAAAGCAGAAATTACCGGTTTTATCTTATGTGATGTAGGGTTGAGTTATTTTTGGGAGTTACTCATACGGGCTTTTTAGCTTACCGGGTTCGTTGTTTTACAACCCGGTGCATCAATTCATGGTGTAGGGATTAGACCTGCAGGTGATGATCAGCAGGGTTGAGGCGGTGGCATAATGCAGGGTTTTTAGTTGCTGTACACTTTACTTTTTTATATTTGGTAGACAACATTAAACTCATTCGAGTGTTTTCATTTCTTGACTTTCAAGTTTATGTAAACAAGGAAATGTAATACTTAACTCGTTGTTGAGTTGTGTTGACATTTACATTTCTACAATTGAGTTTAATTTCTTTAAGTTTGTTGAACAAGTCTTGGGATTATTTTTTTTTGTGAGTTATATCATGCCCAAATTTTTGAAATTTATCCTTCGAAAATTGGGGTGTGACAGTCGGGGCTGGCCGGCCGCCGTTGCTGGCAGAGCAGACAGCGGCGCCGCCTCTTTTGGGTAGTTTTTCATGTTATTAAATTTGTTATGTTGAGAGGAGTCATTTGGTGTGAAGTTTGCAATTTTTGGAGGAGTTTGGTTACATTTGGAATTTTTTAAAGATTGATGAACTTGGCGGTTAATAGGGTAGAATCCGGCCGTTGGATTAGCATTGTTTAAACTTTAGAAAGTTGTTTTAAGGCTGTTGATGTTTGTGGTGAAGTTCGGGCCTTATTGTGCTAAGAATGGAGAAATTGGGCAAGGACGAGTGTTGTATAAGACCCACTTTTATTCTTGCCTATTTAGATAAGTATTGAATTTTAGTTGGGGGCTTAATTATATATTTGAAACAGGATGTGAGGAGGCTCGAGCTGAAGAGACCTCAGATCGACGTCAGACTTGGGCTTAAATTTGTGAGTGGACGTTTGAGTTAAATTAAATGCATGCAATGGTTTTATATTTAATGATGATTGATTTTGTTTTTATTAAATTTTAATTTGTGGAATTGATTTCCTTTTGTGAATTATTTCTGCAAAGCTATTTTCGGAAGTAAATATTATTATTTTATTTGTTAACTTCGCTATTTGAAAAGTTACCGAAAATGAGATTTTCGGTGGAGTCATATATTTATTGCTTCTTTTATAATTGACCTTTTTTTTTTAATTTGGAGAGTTATCAAAAATTAGATTTTTAGTGGACATATGTATGGATATTTATGAGAATAGTATATATATAAATGCTAGCTAGCCATACATGTTTTTTTGCCATAATGGTGTAGCAATTAGCCGCCATTATGGTGTGACGTGAGCGTGGGACGCAAGCGTCGTAGCCCTATATGAAAGTAGGAATTCATATAGGGGATATGCACGTATATATACCCGTCTTTTCCGCCATAATGATGTAGCGTTTGAAATCCCATTATGGTGTGACGTAAGCGTGAGACGCAAGTGTTGCAGCCTTGTATGAATTTCTATTTTTCCTATTTTTCATAAGAATTGATACAAGGAGTATGACGTGTGTAAATACATACATATATACTATAGCCTGGGAGGCTCTATATTTGGAGACTAGCGGGGCTAGTCACGCATTTGCTAGTTTTTAAGTTAAAAGCTTTTGAGCTTATCACATGCAGCATATCTTTTCTATAGAAATTAAATCAGGAAAGCATAAAGACTTGTATCTTTTAAACTTTATTTTTGTCCACTCACTCTAACGTTTTCAAATTGCTTCTCCCCTGGGCCCTTCGGTTTTAAATGCCTAGTTTGCAGGTTAGCATAGTTGAGGTCAGGCGTACATGGAGTCGAGACATAGTCCATGATATAGCTTCCGTTTATTTGTATTTTCTATTTCCTTTCTTCCTTATTAGAGTTGTTCTGAACTTATGAATTATTGGTTGTGGGAGTATTTTTAGATTAGTGAATAAATTGGGAGGTGTTGTGAGTTTGGGGAGCACGAAGGCTCGAGGAGTATAAGATTGGATTTGGATTTTTAGAAGTGTTTGCAGATGTTTTATAAGAAAGGGTTGTCCATTTTCAAGAGAGGTTATGCCGAATTATCGGTAAATTTTCCTTGGAGGTGGTCCCCGCAGGATTTACTTCGGGTTTCAGGGTGAAATTCATAGTGGGTCCTGACACATAACAACTGTAGTATTAGGGACAACGATGTCGTTTGGGACAGTAGAAGGAGATGTAGAGGGAAGCTGGTGGAAAGGGAGGGGTTCGGCATCGACACCGTGAGGAACGTCGTTGCCGTCGGGATAGGTTGTCGGGGCAGCGGAAGAGGTGGGCAACGAAGAAGATGGTAGATCATTAACAAGAGAGATACCGAAGGATGTTTGTGGAAAGTTCATGCGACTCTTAATCGTGTAAATGATTTTTTTTGCATTCGTAAATTGAACAATGAGCAAACATGCAATGGTTACATACGTGATGGAAAAAGCCTTGTAATGGGATTGAAAATTGAGTCATCAGTTTTGACGAATCAACTTCGAAGTAAGCCACTCATAAAACTAGTGGACATTATTAAAGATTTTAAGAGGAATTATGGTATGAAGATTTCATACTACAACGCATGGAAATGTAAAGAAATGGCAAAGAGGGATGTCCACGGTGATGAGGCGATGTCATATAAACATTTAGAGTGGTATGTTAATACACTAGTGTGTGATGCAGACCACCGTTTTGTACGCATGTTCATCTCACTCCAATTCTTTTCCCGTTCAATTTTTACTTATTTCTAATAATTCTGTCAACTGATAACGAAGAGAACCTTAGGATGTGTATGTTGGAAAGTATATCTTCACAAAGTTGGTAGAATATTATTATGTAATGTATCAGCTGTATCTTATTAGTTGTAGTTTTCTTAGTTGTAAATACCTTTTATGTCTCCTATCTTGATGTTCATCTCATTCCAATTCTTTTCCCGTTCAATTTTTACTTATTTCTAATAATTCTGTCAACTGATAACGAAGAGAATCTTAGGATGTGTATGTTGGAAAGTATATCTTCACAAAGTTGGTAGAATATTATTATGTAATGTATTAGCTGTATCTTATTAGTTGTAGTTTTCTTAGTTGTAAATACCTTTTATGTCTCCTATCTTGTTGGAGATCCTTGGCTGTACAGGAAGCAAAGTCTATGTATATGTCAAGACCCATCCCGAATTTCACCCTGAAACCTGAACTAAATCATGCGGGGTCCACCTCCAAGGAAAATTTACCGAAAATTCGGTATAACCTCATTTGAAAATGGACAACCCTAACTTGAAAATACCTGCAACCACTTCTAAAAATCCATCTCACACCTTAAACTCCTGGAGCCTTCATGCTCCCCAAATTCACAACATCTCTCAAAATATTCATTAATCTAAATAATTAATCTCACAACCAACATTCATAGGTTCAGAGCGACTCTAAAAGGCAAGAAAAAAAACAGAAACATATAAATGAGCGGAAGCTAAACTATTGACTATGCCTCGTCTCCATGTACGCCTGACCTCAACTATGCTAACCTGCAAACTGGGCATTTAAAACCGAATGGCCTAGGGGAGAAGCATTTGAAAACGTTAGAGTAAGTGGACAAAAATAAAGTTTAAAAGAAACAAGAATCAGGAAAACTGCGCTGCATGCAATAAATAATACAACTCATAACTTAGAAAATTGACAAATTCTGAAATACGCGACTAGCTCCGCTAGTCTCCAATACTTTACGATATTTAGCCTTCCAGACTCTAGTATATAAGTATGTATTTACACACGTCCATACTCCCTATATAAATTTTATGGATTTAAAGAAATTTATATAGAGCTACTACGCTCGCTTCTAACGCTCACGTCACACCATAATGCGGTTACTCGCTGCGTCATTAAGGTGGACAGACGGGCGTATATATACGTGCTCATACCCCTATATGAATTAAAACACTCATATAGGGATACTACGCTTCTGTCTCACGCTCACCATAATAGCGGCTAATTACTACACCATTAAGACCGACAAACAAGTATGGCTAGCTAGCATTTATATACATACTCTCCTCATAAATATAAATATATATATCCACCGAATTTTCGGTAACTCAAAAATAAAGAAAATTGTCAATTATAAAAGAAGGCAATATGTATACGACTCCACCGAAAATCTCATTTTCGGTAACTTTCCAGATAACGAAGTTAGCAATTAAAATAAGAATATTCATTTCTGGAAATAACTTCGCAGAAATAACTCATGCAAGAAAATCAATTCACAAATTAAAATTCAATAAAATGAAATCATCCATTTAATATAAAAACACTTCATGCATTAGATTTAAAACAAATGTCAACTCACAGTATTCGACTTAACCTTCCCAATATAATGCCTAGAATACTCCTCAAGCGTTGCCCCCGAACAAAACCTTAACCTGGAATCGAAGTCACAATCAATTTCCATCATTTCCTCTCTACACCACTTCACCCCAAAATTTACTAAGGGCACCCAAAAGAGTTTCCATGAATGGAAAGTTTCCATAAAGGGAAAGTTTCCTAAAATAGAAACTTTCTAAATATGGCAGGTTTTCCTAAACCGTAAACTACAACTTAAACGAAAAAGGAAAGTCGACAAGCTACCTTCACTGATTCTGCCGGAACTGCTGCCTCTCCGAAATCCCTATCGGATTTCGGCGACTTGCCGGAATTTTGCCATAGCTTCCCCATAAACTCCGAATCACCAAGTTATCGACATGCAATCCACCAAACAACTATAAATCAGCAAACCAACTCCAAACACAAGCATCCAACTCAACTCAGATACACTTGAAAGTACATAAACTTACCCCTGCCATCAACTCTGCCGATGGACATCAACACTGCCCTCTGCTCAACCAACCTTCACATTCAATCGATAAGCAGAAGCCTCCCACCGCCACATAACCTACAAGCAGCCCCCTACTTCGATGCAGCACAACAACAGAGGCCTCCAAAGCTTCCCCTCGTTGGTAGTAGCTTCCTTGCCGGAAATCTGAGTTCGGATCTCCTCCAACACAGCAGCAGAAACACTCCTTGTCTCCATATAACCTAGTCTTGGCTCCCTGGTGATCGACGCTACTTCAGGAAGGAGAGGAGGAGCGCCGAGCAGTCTCGTCGGCGTCAATGGCGATGGCTCGCCGGAAATCCCTTTTTAGGCAGAAAATAGGGTTTTCAAGTTAGGGCTCGGATTTAAATAAACAAAGACAAAGAAGGGAAGAGGGAAGAGAGGCAAACTGAAACCTACCTTCAAAGGTTGAGTCGCCACCAGGAGCTTGCCGGATTCCGATGAACACAGTGGTGTTCATCAATTTCGATCTACTAGGATTTGGATTTGTGTGTGGAATTTGATCACCAAGTTTTGAAGAGAAGGAGGAGATCATTTTGGCAGTGGTCTCACCGTCTGGGGTGGCCGGAGACGGCGGTGCTGCGCTGGAGAAGAGCAGCGGCAGAGGGAGACGAGGGAGGAGAGAGAGAGGCTCAATCAACAACCCTCTTTCCTATTTGAACTCAAACCAACAGCTGAGATTGAAACCCTAGATCCTACGGCCCAGATTAAAAATTGAATTGAAATTTGTTTTGTCCTTCTGATTTGAAGTCAACATTGTTTAGTGTTTATGGTTTTATTTTAATCTGAATAATCTTTAAAGTCATGATTTTTCATCCAAATTGTTCTTATGGTTTTATTTTAATCTGAATAGTCCTTAAAGTCATTAATTTTCATCCAAATAGTCATTCCAACAATTTTCTCAGTTAAAGTCATATTTGGATGAAAAATCATGACTTTAAGGACTATTCAGATTAAAATATAACAATAAAGACTATTTGGATGAAAAATCGTGACTTTAAGGACTATACATATTAAAATAAAACCATATGGATTAAACAGATGTCGATTTCAAACCACAAGGACTATACAATATTTTACCCTTAAAAATTATACTCTAATTTCAGAAAATTAATTCTTTTTACCAAACATTCAATAAATCGAAGAAAATAACTCGAAACTCCGACAAATAATCCGAAAACACCGGTGAACCTGTGTTGACACGTACTACTACATCGGGGCCTTAAAAGAGGAATTTAACATTTTGAGAAAACCTCGAAAATAAACTCAAGCGTTAAATTACCAAGTTACTGAGCACGGTTAAATTCCTCAGTAACTTGTAGACAACCCGGTAAATTGGTAAAAATTAGGTAAGGGACGTTACAATATATATTTCCATCAAATCAATGAAAAGATTCATTCTACCATATTATACTTTTAGCTTGATTGAAAATGGGGAAGATATTTGACTTTTAGCTTGATTGAAGCGTGTGCCATTTGATGATGACGACTTGTGGGAATTATGAGAACACGTTAATTTGGTAATGTTTTGTGATCACGACCATTGAAGTTATTTGGAGAAGAGTAGTTTGGAACCCATTTGTGATCATGACCCTTGAGGTTATTTGGAGAAGAGTAATCGGTGTTTAGTGACGACATGTGTGGTGATATGTGGGACCACTTGTGTGGTGAACTGTGTGATGATCTGTGTGAGGATTCTATGTGACTATCTTATGTAAATGTGGTGGATTGATGTTAAGATTGGTGGTCGGGCATTTGTTATTGCTAATGGTCTTTTGTTAATGATGTGTTTCGTATTGAATTACTGTGATTCTAGTTCGGTTACATTTCTGTTGCTTGTGATATCCTGAATTAAGTTTCATGCAGGGATCACTATTTTCATAATTATTTGATCTTAATGTAATCGCCTGAACTCTTGCTTGTTTGCTTTAAAGTAATTTTCTTGATTTAATTTATATGCATGGATTGCGATGAATTGTTTATGTGCCCTTTACTGAACTAGACCAATGCAAGGTTTCTAGTTTTAGTTAATTAGGAGTGCATGTGGAATTTAAGGTTACTCATACGGGCTTGCAAAAGCTTACCGGATGTGTTCTTTCAACCCGGTGCACCATTCCATGGTGTAGGGGTTTGATCTTACAGGTGAGGACTAAACATGGTTGGGATGTAGAAGCTTAAGAGCTGGTTCCTAGGAGTTAGACTCTTTTGATTATTATTAATTTGTCAGATTGTATTAAGCTTTTAATGAGCGTTTCCTTTCTCTTAATACTTTAAGTTGTTGTAAACAAAGAAGTGTAGTATTTTACTCAAAGATTGGGCCTATATTGATATTTTTAAATTCGGTTGAGTTTAGTTGTTTTAAGTTGTCATAGAAATTTAGAATATCGAGAAGTTATCATGCTTCGGATTTGGAATTTTATGAATCCAAAATTCAGGGTGTGACAACATGTCCACTGAAATACCTCTCATTTTCATTCTGTAACTCCCTAACCCGTTTTTTCCCGTTGTGATTGATCCCGGTGGCACTAACTGTTTCTCTAGTGATACTCGTGTTTGGTCTGATTCAAGACGAAGATTGAAGCAGCTGGTCTCGCGAGAGATCACGCTAAAGTTGACCTTGCTCCAGAAATCCTGCGAGGATATGAACACGGCACACAACCGATGGGATGGGCTTGAACTCCACCATCTGGTGAGATTTCCATTTCCAAAATAGAAGTTCTGGAATACATACTGATTTTATAGTTAAAAAGAGAATTTACATTGTTGTCCTTTAATTAGTCTTAGTAAATACTGATTTACCAACTCATCTGAAATGACACACACACACACACACACATATATATATATATATATATATATCCTTCCGTAACAATACGTCAAAAGGCGTACAATACTTTTTGGCGTAGTCCAGCGCTTGCCTCAAAAGATTGAGATATAATTAAGAGAATTGTTACCACTATTTTTACCAGGAGATACCACCGAAAAGTTCACCATTATGTCGACAAACGATTTGTTTTCACTTGAAAGAGACAAGTACATCATTTGGATATCCATGTCTGTTTGCAGTAAACAAGCTGAGTAACATCCAAATGCATAAGACAGTTCAACTTCGCCACCGTCAAAACTATTGAATCTAGAACATATGTTAATACTTACATCCTTATATGTAGTGTGACTGTAAATCGGGAATGCTATTATTTTGAGTCGAAACAACACCTTGCAATGATTGCACCTTCCATTTCCTACAAAAAACACAAATGATAATTTAGATAATTATTGGAAACGAAATGCATGGTTGGATACCTACACTAGAATCTAGTAGCAATAATAATATCATCATCTACCATCTGAATATTGGTAAGCAATTAAATTTACATACTAAAAGGTAGATAAAAGCTTATATAGCTGTGCTAGAGGATGATTACTCACGTCCCGAAAGATGAACCAACACACAAAATCATATACTAAACAACTATATATATAAATAGGCCTGAGATCGGTATGAGACAGTACGGGGTTTGATCTATCCCGATACCGATCCCGATATTGAAGTCGGTATCAGGACAGGACGGGACGTGTACTTTTCAGAGTTGGTACCGAACCATCCCGATACCAATTAGTTCGGGACAAGTTCAGGACCGATCGGGATCAAAAGTAAGGGCATCAAAACAACACTAGATTCTGGAAATCTTGCACCTTATCATGACTATCTTAGATATGTAGTTCATCAAAAGATCTCAAGAGAGGGAATCTGGGTTCAATTAGATGGAAAATTAAACAAAATGGTTGAATAACAGGTCACAAATTATGTAAATCAAACGTTCATCATCCGTGTGATCATATATGTAACGAAACTTCAACGCAATTTTCACATAGTGCTCAAGAAATCAAAATCAAACAGAGTAACTAATAATACTTTCATTAACAATATGAGATAGGCAACAAAACAAGATAGATAAGTAATAGCAAAAGCAGTAAGTTCAGGAATATAGGTAGAGTATGCATAAGTTCATTACCAGTAAACTAACAACCTAAAAAAAACAAAGATCAAACCAGAGATTCCATATTACAAAGTCATCTTCAAACAATCAAACATAACACCATTAACTTATCTCTGAATCGTCAAATTCAGACCCCATCTCAGTGTCATCGTCACTGATTTCAACAAGTTCATCATCTGATTCACCATCAACTTCAACAACTTGTTTCTTTCCCTTGACTGTTGAAGGAGGACAATTACTTGAAGATGTTGTGGTTCCATGCTCTACATTAATGCACACGTAATTTATGTGTGCATCTATCGCTAATCGCCTTGAAATTAGTGAGTACTCGAGCATTATTTCATAGTATTACTTTGTTTTCTTCATTTGTAGGAAATTATGGTCAAGAGAGGAAAATGACATTAGAAAGAGGCAATTAAGAGCAAAAAGACGATTTCTGACTACGAGACAAAAGTCAACAAGTTGACCTTCGGGTCAACGGAGTCAACTCGGTCCAATAGCAAGAAGGCCAATGCACAAGACCAAAGAAGTTCAGAAGTGAAGACCCAAGCCAAATTATGTTACATCTTGTATTTAAATTTCAAATTCAAAATGTATGTAACAACAATAATAATTAGTTGATCATACGCCTCATACACTTCACACATGTGGATGAATGAGATATTTATTTGTGTTCACACTAGACACATACTCACTTACACTTCTACCCTCCACTCATCTTTCTATTTTCGAAATTGTTTTCATAATTTCTAATTCTCTACATTTTAGTGAGGATGTTTTAGTCTTTTCATTTTTCCATTTTTCTCTTTGATTTTGAGCCCTTGGATCTAGGTTTCAAGTCTCATCTTGACCCATGATCCCAATAGGCTATTTAAGCACACTTGCACACACTTTTCTCACATTCTAGACCTAGTTTTTTTCTTCACCACCATTTTGGCCGAATTTGGGAGTTCTCTACCTCCTCTCCTCCTCTTCTCTTCTCCTTCCCCCATTCTTCACATGTAGGCTTGCACAAGGAGGAGGCACACACATCTCCGGTTTCTAGACCACCATCTCTCCACCATGGCTCCATAAGGGTAGCAAGAGAAGCCATGGAGTTTGGGCATTTGCTATTGACAAGCTTTGCCTTGATTCCATGGACTTATCCTCTCTTTCCCTCTTCTTTCTCCCATTTCTTTCTCTCTATTATTATCTCTTTCTTATGGTGTTGTTGATGAGTATGGATATGTATTTGTGTGTGACTCTCATGGTTTTTAGGGTTTTGAAACTCATGTTTGTTGATGAAGAATTAATAAAATTGATGTTTATTCACATGCTTTGTGTACTCTTGCTTTAATTTCCTCACTCTAGATGTATGATTTAGGTTTTCCCTTATCTATGTTTGCTATGTTGGAATTAGAATATTGAATGTGAGGAATTTGTATTTCAATTTAGATTTTAGCACGAGTATGGTGAAATTGGCCCATTGCATATATCTATTTCCATTTGGATTTCTCGAGATTGTGGTTCTCCAATCACCCAATTTTAAGTATTATAACCCTTGATTGTTGGAATAGTTTTTGGAATTATGGGTAGGGTAATTGTTATCTCAAATACTCTTTTGGATCTTATTATTTATGGTAATGGTTGCTAGAATAAGATAGGCAAAACCAAAGTGTTCTTTCTTCTCATATTTCACTTGTGGTTTAACTCTTATTGTGTGACAATCCATAATTAACTTTCTTTTCAATCTCTTAATGCTATTAGTCATCATTATGTCATAGGATTCTTATTTGGGTGGAGAACCTTGATTTCTATGGTGACCCTTGGTGTGATGCATCCCATCTGTCAAGACCCACCCCGAATTTCACCCTGAAACCCGAGGTAAGTCCTGCAGGGACCACCTCCAAGGAAAATTTACCGAAGGACTCGGCAAACCTCCCTTGAAAATGGACAACCCTAGCCCGGAAAAATATATAGAACACCCTCTTAACCAAAATATTAATCTTCAACTCAATCCAAATAACCGAAAAAAATAATACACAATTATTTTTCCGAAAGTTTTCAGAGCTACTACAAGAAAGACAACGGAAGCTGAAGAAAATCCTAGTGGGTTTAACAAATAACCTACTGGCGAACAGTAGTGGAAATGTGGGTGACTATGCCTCGTCGCCTCCTTCTAGACCCCACCCGAACTCTGCAGACTGGGCAATTAAAAGCGAAGGAAAAGCCCGGGGGAAAATATTTAATCACGTCAATGTGAGTGGACAAAATAATCTCGACCAGCAATAAAACTTCCCCAAGAAACACTTTTAAGGACACGACTAGTTCTGGCTAGTCTCCAAATCTTAAACAAATACAGCCTCTCAGGCTAAAATTATATATTTATATCAGTATGTATTCACACCCGTCTACTCAATGTATGCTATCTATGAATAAGCTTGAAAGTAGATAGTCATACCAGGCTACTACGCTCGCGTCTAACGCGCACGTCACCCCATAATGGCATTTTTCCTCAGTATGGGGGAAACGACTGGGTGGTATAAATACATGCTTACTCCTTGTACGAATTCTATGAATGAATCTAAAAACATAAAATGAACTCGAAAAGTAGAAAGTCGTACAGGGCTACGACGCTTGCGTCTAACGCTCACGTCACCTCATAATGACATTTTTCCTCATTATGAGGGGAAATCATGTATTGCTAGCTAGCGTTCTCTCATATACATACTATACTCATAAACGTTAATAAATGAGTAAAAACACTGAAATTCTCAATTCAGGATAAATTCCAACAACGGAAATTATTCAACAATAAAACATTATTTAAAAACAAGGTCCACTCACAACTTAGGCCTAAGCCTGACGTCGGCCGGAGGTCTCCTCTGCTCGAGCCTCCTCGCGTCCTGTTCCAAAACATAAATAATTCCTCAAATAAAATCCCAACGTTTAAAGAAAATAGGCATGATTAAATATGAGCTTCCCGCGCTCAACCATGCCTATCGTCCTAATTCTTAACTTCACTGCCAACCATAAATCTCCAAAAATACCGACATCCTCAAAAACACCTTCCAACGTCCTAATCATCAAAAATAATCAAATGGCCGGATTTTAACTTATTAATCCGCCAAAAATACCAAACTTAACAAATTCCAAAACCTATCCAAAACTCCTCCAAAAATTCTAAAACTCATTCCATTAAACTCCTCATAATATTCTCCACCAAAAACATTTTCTCGGCGGCGGCCGGCGACCAACTCCGGCGACCTCCGATGCTCACCAAAATTTGACAGCACCTTCCTCTCAACCTCCTCTACAACATTCCTAACTACCACAAACTCCAATTCTAAGCCTAACCAAGTCAATCGAACACAAACACACAATAAAGCCCTAGAATTTCAAATACCGATTTCTCCTTACCTAGCTCAAGATGGAGGGAGCCTTTTGGAGGGATTGAAGCACGGGAGGAGGGCTTCCTTTTGAGCCAAGGCTCGCCGGATATGGCGGCCGGAGGAAGGAGTTCCGGCGAAAAGTAGCTTTCAGCAGTCGGGGCTTTCGGCGTTGATTCCTCCTTCACGGCGGCGCTAGGGAGGCTGCCACCGGTCTAGAACTGTAGCTGGATTGGAGACCGATCGTTTGGGACCGGTGCGACGGTCTGGGGCGGCGGTCGGGCGGTTGGAAAGTCCGGTAGGGAGGAGCTCGGGTGCGGGAGCGGGAGAGAAGAGCGAGAAAGGAAAGAGGGAAAAGAAATGGGCTTGGCCCAACCGGTCCAACCCACTATAAATCCAATCCAAATTTCAAGACCCCCAAAAATAATACCCCAATAAAAATTACCTTTTACCAGCTAAAATTTACCATTTTTACCGTCGTCACATTTTCTTCCTTCGAATAATTCTTTCGAAATATTCGTCCCTCAACACACCTCTAGGGACTTTAGGACTATAAATTCAATGACGAAGACGGTAAAATTCTTATTACCACAATGCTAGTAATTAAGGTAAAATTTAAGAGTCGAGGCGTGACAATTCTCCCCTCCTTATAAAAATTTCGTCCTGGAAATTTACAAACACACTACTCAAAGAGATAGGGATACTGTTGTCTCATTTGCTCCTCCGATTCCCAAGTAGCTTCCTCTACTTGATGGCTTCTCCAAAGCACTTTGACAAGCGGAATTGTCTTGTTCCTAAGCACGTGCTCCTTTCGGTCAAGAATCTGAACCGGCTCCTCTTCATAGGACAAATCCTTCTGCAAACTAATCGGCTGCTCTTCAAGCACATGAGAAGGATCGGCAATATACTTGCGAAACATGGATACATGAAACACATTATGTATCTTGGACAACTCCGGAGGCAACACCAACCGATAGGCCAGAGAGCCAACTCGCTCTATTATCTCATAAGGCCCGATATACCTCGGACTAAGCTTCCCACGCTTACCGAAACGTACTACCCCTTTCCAAGGAGATAGTTTCAGGAATACCCAATCATCCACTTGAAACTCAAGGTCCTTCCTTCGGACATCTGCATAACTCTTTTGCCTACTCTGAGCGGCCTTGAGTCTATCTCTAACCACCTTGATCTTCTCATTTGTCTCATGGATAATCTCAGGACCACAAAGCTCTCTTTCTCCGACTTCATTCCAACATAAAGGTGTACGACACTGTTTCCCATACAGTGCCTCAAAAGGTGCCATACCAATACTCGAATTGAAACTGTTGTTGTAAGAAAATTCCATCAAAGATAGGTTCTTGTCCCAACTCCCTCTGAACTGCAAGGCACAAAATCTCAACATATCCTCCAAAGTCTGGATAGTCCTCTCTGATTGTCCATCAGTCTGAGGATGAAAAGCAATGCTGAAGTGTAGTCGGGTACCTAATGCTGCCTGAAGAGCTCCCCAGAATTTCGAAGCAAATCTAGGATCCCGATCTGACACTATGGATTGAGGTAAGCCATGAAGTCTTACGATCTCATTCACATAAAGCTCCGCCAATCTATCCAGTGTATACTTCTTTCCTACCGGTAAGAAATGTGCAGATTTGGTGAGTCTATCCACAATCACCCAAACTCCGTCATGCCCTTCACGGGTACGAGGTAAACTAAAAACAAAATCCATAGTGATGTGGTCCCACTTCCACACTGGAATCGGCAACGGCTCAAGCAATCCCGAAGGTTTCTGCCTTTCAGCCTTCACCTGCTAACAAATCAGACATCTACTCACAAAAGCTGCAATTTCCCTCTTCATGTTTGGCCACCAATAATAATCCTTCAAAATCCGGTACATTTTTGTACTACCCGGATGAGCAGCATATGCAGAACTATGAGCTTCCTCCAAAATCTCTTTCTTTAACTCTTCATTCCTCTTTGGAACACAAAGCCTATTTTTGAACAACAAGGTTCCATCTCTTCTTACCGAAAAATCCACGGCTGTTCCATTCGCTGCTCTTTCCATCAACTGAACTATGGAAGGATCATTATACTGCGCCTCACGCACTTTATCCACCAACACTGGCCTCACATGGAAACTAGCTACCAAGGCACCCACTTCATCCACCGCCAAATCCACTCCTCTAGCTCGCAACTCACAAAGAAGTGGAACTCGAACCATCCTTAGGTGAGACAAAGATATAGTGGGATTTCGACTAAGAGCATCAGCTACCACATTAACTTTTCCAAGATGATACTCAATAGTGCAGTCGTAGTCATTGATCAACTCCATCCACCTTCTTTGCCTCATATTTAACTTCCTTTGAGTGAACACATACCGAAGACTCTTGTGATCGGTAAAAATCTGACACTTGGCTCCATAAAGATAGTGTATCCACAACTTGAGAGTAAAAACTACTGCTGCAAGCTCTAGATCATGGGTGGGATAATTCACCTCATGCGGCTTCAGTTACCTAGAAGCGTAGGCAATCACTCGATCATGCTGCATCAACACTCCGCCTAGACCTCGTCTAGAAGCATCACAGTAAACTACGTACTCCCCACTATCATCCGGAAGCGCCAAAACAGGAGCACTAGTCAAGCGATCCTTTAATTCTTGAAAACTTTGCTCACACTGATCTGACCATTCAAACTTGCCTCCCTTCCTGGTCAACCTTGTTAGTGGAGCTGCAATCTTTGAAAAGTCTTGCACAAATCGCCGATAATAACCTGCTAACCCCAAGAAACTACGAATCTCCGTCACAGAGGAGGGTCTTTTCCAACTGGACACTGCTTCCACCTTCTGGGGATCCACACTAACACCTTCCGCTGAAACTACATGACCCAAGAATCCCACTTTATCCAGCCAAAATTCACACTTGCTGAACTTGGCAAACAACTGAGCATTTCTCAAAGTCCGCAATACCAATCTTAGATGTTTGGCATGCTCCTTCTCACTTTTTGAGTATACCAAAATATCATCTATGAATACGATCACGAAACGATCAAGATATGGACTAAACACCTTATTCATGAGATCCATGAACGCCGCAGGTGCATTAGTAAGTCCAAAAGGCATCACCACAAACTCATAATGACCATACCGTGATCGAAAGGCAGTCTTCGCCACATCACTCTCCCGGATCCGCAACTGATGATACCCAGATCTCAAATCAATCTTTGAGAAAACAGAAGCACCCATCAACTGATCAAACAAATCATCAATGCGCGGCAACGGATACTTATTCTTCACTGTGACCTGATTAAGCTTCTTATAATCAATGTATAGTCTCATGGTGCCATCTTTCTTCTTAACAAACAACACCGGAGCACCCCATGGAGACATGCTAGGCCGAATAAAACCCTTGTCTACCAACTCCTGCAATTGAGTCTTCAACTCCTTTAATTCCGCTGGAGCCATTCTGTAAGGTGTCTGAGATATAGGTCTAGTTCCAGGAAGTAACTCGATAGAAAAATCTATCTCCCTTACAGGAGGCAAACCAGGAAACTCCTCGGGAAACACATCCGGAAACTCTCTTACTACAGGAATATTTCCTACTTCCAACACTCCTATTCTTGTATCCACAACATGAGCTAGGAATGCCTGACAGTCTTTATTTAACAATTTTCCGGGGGCCACAGCTGATATCAGGCAGCTCGAAATCACATCTCTTTCCCCCTAAAAAACAACCTCAAATCCATCTGGACTCCGAAGTACTACTTCTTTCCGGAAACAATCTACCATAGCTCTGTAAGTCTCCAAAAAGTCCATCCCAATGATACGCTGAGTCATCCAGAAAAGTCACTACAATCTTCACTTTCTTTTCTTCGGTAAATCTGTGCTCTCAAAAGCCTTCTCCATCTTGTCTACCCATGTGTATGCATCAAGGGGTCCCTTGGCACCCTTGAACTCAATTGCCCCAGCATCGAAGATATCCTTCTTCCTCACAGACTGTGGGTGCTGAACCCTGTCTAATACACCCCTTAGCATACTCCCAATGGAATCAACTAATCCTCTGACCTCATCACCCTCATTCGCGTTGGTCGAGGTAGCCACACGGGGTCAGCGTCTAGGAGGCATAGTACCTAGGGAAGGAGATATTTAGTAGTCTATAAATAAGACTAGCAAAACTATCACATATACCCAATAACACATAGCATCCAAAGCATAAAATGCTAGTGAATCCGCCGCGGTCGGACCACCACTCTATAGGAACTACGTGCTTCTTAGGCAAATATGATAGTATTATGGAGGCAGGAAATGAAACCTAGAGCTCTGATACCAACTGTCAAGACCCACCCTCAATTTCACCCTGAAACCAGAGGTAAGTCCTGCAGGGACCACCTCCAAGGAAAATTTACCGAAGGACTCGGCAAACCTCCCTTGAAAATGGACAACCCTAGCCCAGAAAAATATATAGAACACCCTCTTAACCAAAATATTAATCTTCAACTCAATCCAAATAACCGAAAAAAATAATACACAATTATTTTTCCGAAAGTTTTCAGAGCTACTACAAGAAAGACAACGGAAGCTGAAGAAAATCCTAGTGGGTTTAACAAATAACCTACTGGCGAACAGTAGTGGAAATGTGGGTGACTATGCCTCGTCGCCTCCTTCTAGACCCCACCCGAACTCTGCAGACTGGGCAATTAAAAGCGAAGGAAAAGCCCAGGGGAAAATATTTAATCACGTCAGGGTGAGTGGACAAAATAATCTCGACAAGCAATAATATTTCCCCAAGAAACACTTTCAAGGACACGACTAGTTCTGGCTAGTCTCCAAATCTTAAACAAATACAGCCTCTCAGGCTAAAATTATATATTTATATCAGTATGTATTCACACCCGTCTACTCCATGTATGTTATCTATGAATAAGCTTGAAAGTAGATAGTCATACAAGGCTACTACGCTCGCGTCTAACGCGCACGTCACCCCATAATGGCATTTTTCCTCAGTATGGGGTAAACGACCGGGTGGTATAAATACGTGCTTACTCCTTGTACGAATTCTATGAATGAATCTAAAAACATAGAATGAACTCGAAAAGTAGAAAGTCGTACAGAGCTACGACGCTTTCGTCTAACGCTCACGTCACCTCATAATGGCATTTTTCCTCATTATGAGGAGAAATCACGTATTGCTAGCTAGCGTTCTCTCATATACATACTATACTCATAAACGTTAATAAATGAGTAAAAACACTGAAATTCTCAATTCAGGATAAATTCCAACAACGGAAATTATTCAACAATAAAACATTATTTAAAAACAAGGTCCACTCACAACTTAGACCTTAGCCTGACGTCGGTCGGAGGTCTCCTCTGCTCGAGCCTCCTCGCGTCCTGTTCCAAAACATAAATAATTCTTCAAATAAAATCCAACGTTTAAAGAAAATAGGCATGATTAAATATGAGCTTTCCGCGCTCAACCATGCCTATCGTCCTAATTCTTAATTTCACTGCCAACCATAAATCTTCAAAAATACCGACATCCTCAAAAACAACTTCCAACGTCCTAATCATCAAAAATAATCAAATGGCCGGATTTTAACTTATTAATCCGCCAAAAATACCAAACTTAACAAATTCCAAAACCTATCCAAAACTCCTCCAAAAATTCTAAAACTCATTCCATTAAACTCCTCATAATATTCTCCACCAAAAACATTTTCTCGGCGGCGGCACCGGCGGCCGGCGACCAACTCCGGCGACCTCCAATGCTCACCAAAATTTGACAGCACCTTCCTCTCAACCTCCTCTACAACATTCCTAACTACCACAAACTCCAATTCTAAGCCTAACCAAGTCAATCAAACACAAACACACAATAAAGCCCTAGAATTTCAAATACCGATTTCTCCTTACCTAGCTCAAGATGGAGGGAGCCCTTTGGAGGGATTGAAGCACGGGAGGAGGGCTTCTTTTTTAGCCAAGGCTCGCCGGATATGGCGGCCGGAGGAAGGAGTTCCGGCGAAAAGTAGCTTTCGGCAGTCGGGGCTTTCGGCGTTGATTCCTCCTTCACGGCAGCGCTAGGGAGGCTGCCACCGGTCTAGAACTGTAGCTGGGTTGGAGACCGATCGTTTGGGACCGGTGCGGCGGTCTGGGCGGCCGGACGGCGGCGGTCGGGCGGTCGGAAAGTCCGGCAGGGAGGAGCTCAGGTGCGGGAGCGGGAGAGAAGAGAGAGAAAGGAAACAGGGAAAAGAAATGGGCTTGGCCCAACCGGTCCAACCCACTATAAATCCAATCCAAATTTCAACACCCCCAAAAATAATACCCCAATAAAAATTACCTTTTACTAGCTAAAATTTACCATTTTTACCATCGTCACATTTTCTTCCTTCGAATAATTCTTTCGAAATATTCGTCCCTCAACACACCTCTAGGGACTTTAGGACTATAAATTCAATGACGAAGACGGTAAAATTCTTATTACCACAATGCTAGTAATTACGGTAAAATTTAAGAGTCGGGGCGTGACACCATCCATCTATCTATTTTACTTTTATGTCTTAGTTATTTAGTTTGTTTGTTAGTTGAAAACCCCAAAACATTATGACACGTACATTCTCTACCATTTCTTTGTAAATCCATTGTGTGAGCCTCTTTGTACACATATGCATAAGTGATTGATGTCCTAGACCATATGATTGCAAGCTAGCTCGTGATCCCCGTGGTACGATAACTTTGGGTCTAAATATTTCCCTCTTTTTTTATGACCGTGCTTTTACTGCGCATTAGTTGCGATTAGCATCAAATCATACAATACCAAATTAAGAAAACACAAACACGACGAGTTAGATAAATGAAAACAAGCCTAACACAAACACATTAAGTTAAATCTCAGAATTGTTTACCTCTTTCACACTGCTCAAAAAACTCAAAGTCTGAAATGCATGGTTCTTCTTCTATACAACTAATATCAATTCCCCTCAACCAACTTTGTAGATAGATCAATGCTTCAACAGATCTAGGAGTCAAGGAACTCCGAAAGTTGTCAATGATTCTGCCTCCGGTGCTAAAAGCAGACTCGGATGCAACAGTTGAAACTTGAATAGCCATGACATCTTTGGCTATTGCTGCAAGTACAAGGTACTTTGGTGCATTCATCCTCCACCATAGTAAAATAGGGAATTCAAGTGCTGCTTTCTCATTAGGGCTAGTGACTTATAGAGGATCCAACAAGTGCTTGTCAACTTCATGAAAAACCACAGCTTCATCAAGCTTAGAAACTACCTTGCTGTAGTCAGCCATGTTACCTCTGCTGCCAATACTTATTACAGTGCTTTGTGATGTGCTTCAAGCTTCTCTTTCAGACTTCTTTACAAGAGCATTCTTTGGTTCATATTTTTATACAAGGACATCAACATATCCTTCAACTTCTTCGTTTTAGTCTCCACCTCTTCCTTGGTAAACCCTTCATTTGTGAATAGATGAACTTTATGTCGTAGCTTACACCTAGGATGAAGAATCAGCCCCATAAACACCAATGGATTCAAATCAGAATAGCTCCCAAAATACTTGAGGAATTTCCTCTTTATTTGTTCAGCCATGTCATGCAAAGTCTTCTCAGTTTCTGTAAGTGTTTGTTACGGCTAAAATAGCCTCACAATTTAACCTTGCAAAAGATTGTCAATTGTAGTATAAAGAAGCAAGGATCGTTCATTGCCAGAGATTGAGGGTATTTAATTTCACACACAAAAACAATGTCACAAAAGTGTCTACTGTTCCTAACTAACAGCAGACGAAAATATACTTAACTACCTAACCTACACTACTCAGAAGAAGATGAAAATTTATAGACCTAAACTAGACATAGAGAAGAACATGCACACAAAATTTCAGGGGATTTGAAGTTCGTTTACTATATTAAATAAATCACGAAAAAAACAGAAGACAGAAGAATAAGAAAACTAGATTGATTTTTGTAGTTTGAGAAATAAGACAGAGAAGAGGTTAGGGATTTAGAAAATTCACTACCGAATATGCTTCAAAACAAAGTCCACACAACCAAGATTCCAATTACCAAGTCATGAAAAGGTTCAATTAAGAATAAACCGTGAACGCACTACGTAAATTCTTACTACTTCCTTTAACTACTTAAGTAAGATGAACGCACCGTTACTAAGCCTTTAGAATAACCAATCAAGGTATAGACGCTATCCTATCAACAAATTATTCTAAGCATTAAGATCAATGGAAGTGATTGAACAAGTATGCAAAACTAGTGTGGAATGCCTACCTAGCATGCAAGTCTCTCTATTTGGTTTCACCTATTGTCCTATAGGTTTTACTACCTTGAATTAAGCCGTATTAACCGTTTAGGAGATTCTAGCCCCACTTACAAGTTCATAATGTTCTATGTATGCATCCATGAACATAAACAAGCAAGAGTTCCCTATAAACCAAAACCAAATAGACAATCCATAACTAAGTAATTACGAAATCAAGGTTGTAAAACAAAGTTTATTGCATAATTCGGAGCTTCAAACCTCCACCCCTAACTAAGATAAACTAGCCATACATCGTTGTAGAAATCACACAGAGAAAATAAATTCGAAAGTTAAAGATTACAAAGGGAAGAAGAAAACTGTGAATGGAAGGAACGACGATGATCTTGGCGACTTCCCCTTGATGGATTCTTGTGCGATGCAGCCACGTGAATGCTCTCTTGCAGTATGACGGCTTAGAGTCGTTCTGGTATTAGGGTTTTGCTTTAAGTAGTGTCCAAGTCTTCAAAACTTCCTTTTCAGACTATGTTTCCTTCTTTGACTAGAATCAATGTTTGGGCTATCTTTTGAATGTCTTCCACATATAATCTGGGCTTGGCTTTTGGGGCAATTATATTAATGATGTCACTCTTCAAAATCGTGCAAAAACCCCCAAGAAAGCTTCTCAGAATCCAGCCCATACATTCCTCGAACTTGACTGCTGCACAGCTTTCCCGGAACTGCTGATTTTCTGTCCAACTTCGACGCTTCATAAATCCAAGATGCCATCACCGATTTGGATGATTCTTGAGTCCAAATTTATCTGCAAATGCTCCTCTACAAATCTGTGCAGTCATCTTGGTGAAACCGTTCTCGGAACCGCATGTAAATAAGCCTTGAATACCGGAGAAAATAAGCAGAAACCAGTTTTCAGCTTTTTGTGTTTGCAGCTTCTGTTTTGGTGAAGTGGTTCCATCGCCTTTCCTTGATATTTTTGACTATGTGAGTGATCAAACTCCATCCTTGACATCTCTACTTCGTATTGGAAGCCTTGCTTGCATCACTTGAACACATATTTGCATTATCTTGCTCCACGAAGTACCTAAGAAAATAACAAAGTTAAAACGATCTTTTTAAAGGAAAATAGCCAAGTTAAATGCAAAGGTTAAATTATAAAATCGTCGTATTTTATGCTCTATCAGTGTTACAATTTCAAGTTGCACAAGGAGCTTTCCAATCTCAGTTTCTATTGACAACACATCATAAAATGTGGTGTGGATCGTGGGACGAGTACTTACACTAGGTCTTAGAGTAGCATTGAAAAACACTCTAAGAAAGTGCACAAACACTTCTGCCTTAACCCATTCTTCCTCCTCGGGTGGCCCTACTCTGGCCCTCCTGCCTGTGGTTGGAAGCAAATTTCCTTCCTCATCAAACTCTTCATGAGGCTCTTTGAAATAGGTTGCACACTTCCATTCTTGCAAAGACTGTTGAACCTCAAGGCAGCTTCCAACATTAAGAATGTTGAATTTCACCTTGTAGAACATCCATAACAACCAAGCCCTTACAAGGGATCTCTTCCTTTGCCACACAAGCCTTAAAGCTATCCAACCTTGATGGTGAAAACCGCACAAACTTCACTGCATTTCTTATCGCTAACACTGTATTATTCAACCTTTTCAGCCCACTTCCAACTATCAAATTACAAATATGGGCGAATATCTAACATGCATGTACTGACCCCCTAATATGGATTCTGATTTTTCTCTTTTTTTCAGCTTCGACCTAACATAATCAATGGCGCACTTATTTGCTGCTGCATTATCGACTGTGATGGTAATAACCTTACTGATTCCCTAGTGAAGCAAACAAGCTTCAATCAAAAGACCTATAGAATTCTCACTATGAGAAGATAAAATGCAAAAATTGATTATCCTCTTATGCATTTCCCACTTATCATCGATAAAGTGTGCCGTTAGCACCATGTAGTTCATGGTTTGAACACTTGTCCAATTGTCGGTAGTTAGGCGAACCTAATGATGGCTAAGATCAGACTTCAGCTTCTTCTTTGTCTTATCATACAAATCCAGAAAGTTCTTCACTAAAGTTTTCCTACAAGGGACTTTAAACAAAGGTACTGCAAGTCTGCAACATGACAAAAATGCCTAAATCCTTGCTTTTCAACAAGCTAAAAGGAAGTTCATCAACGACAAACATTTCAACACAAGCTCGCATAACTTCATCAGGATTATATGCATCTTCATCGAATTACCCTTGCTTTTATCACCAGAAAATACTTTTTGATTTTTATCTACTGCTCTCCTACCCAGAAAATACTTGCAGCTCTTGTTTATGTGCCTAAGCATCCCAGAATTTCCATTGCTGCGAGAACCACAAGCATAGTCCCCTAAAGGACCCTTAGGATAGTATATACACTTGGACCTCTGAGTTTCTTTCACAATATCTTTCTGACCCTTCACCTTAATCACTTTCCTATATGTATATTCTTTTAATGCTCCCATATCCAACTACGTTTCCTACTAGCCCGAGTATCCTCATTATTACTAAACTGAGGAGCTTCTTCAATAATTTGAGGCAATGAATCAGAGATAGAGGGAGAGGTACTAGAAGAATCGATCTGCGTCATCTGACTAGAGGTTAGGACTACTTCCGCTGCTTTATCTAGCCCAACTTTCTTCTTACTCTTTCTAATCTGCATGAGAAAGCAAATTAAGAATTAAGAAACATAGACTTATGAATCAAGATTCAAGCATGACTTGTTTCGATTACATAAAGCCATAGAGCATAAACTTACTCGTAGTTTTCCTATTGCGAGAGGCTTTGAGACTTCGAGAGAGAAAGAGAGACTGAGGAGCGGTATACACGGCGAGTGCGGTACTGAGAGTAGAGAGGCGTGTTTTACACTTCTACTGTTCTACTGGTTTTAGAAAGAGGAATGAGATGGACTGGGATTTGAGAGAGGCACTTTATACTCTAGGGTTTGAGAGACTTTGGTCTGAGTCGTTTGACTGATATTGGACTGGACCTCTGGGCTTATATATTCGGATCCGAACGGTAAAATCGGTATCTACTTGGTCCATACCGATCCGACTCGTTTACATAGATTCAAGATTTGAGACGGGTCGGGACAACAAATTTTTACACTTTTATCCTGACCCGATCGAGATCGGTATCGCGATCTCGGTATTGAATTCCCAGGCCATCAGAGAGTAAAAAGGGAAGGAAAAAATTAAGCCAATGACAGCAAATAAACTCTTTAAATAAGAGAAAACTCAAAGCATAGCGTGATTGTATTGATTTATAGCTTTAAGTTTGCAATTGATGTAGCTATTTAAATTCGAAGAAAGTCAGGAGCTACTTTTAGTGAATAAGTAGCTATTTCAATTCGAAGAAAGTCAGGAGCTACTTTTTGGGGATGTCTTCTCATTTAATCAGAAGGGCAAAAGAGTCAAGGAAAAAAGGGTTACAAATTTCAATTATAGAAATGAAACCTATAAGGCACGTTCAATAATGTGAATTGGGTGTAAATCAAAATGAAATATGGGTATGAGTTTATCTTAAAAGGGGTTTCTTTTTTTGGGTTTTTGTCTAATTTTCTCAAAAGAATTTAGGCCACCAAAGATTTATTGACTATTACTAACATCATCCCTTTATTTCGGCACATCTCGTGACCTCTTGGTTTCTGACATCGGTGACGGCGTCAACGTCAGCGTCGGTGACGACGACATCGGCATTGTCGGTGACGACGACATCGGCAGCGACGACTACAGTTTGTTTAGGCGGCGGCGGCTGTTTTTGCAAATTAGGGTTTGGTGTAAACCTTTTCTTTTTAGGGTTACTCTCTTTTATTCTTTCCATGTGGATTGGGTTGAGTGGTAATTTTCCTTACGTTAATTTGTAATTGAGTTTTTTTGGCTCCTCTAAGAGCATCTCCAATGATCTTGTTAAACTTTTTTTAACAAATTTGAATTTGACATCTTACATGGCAAATGACATTTTGCTACGATTTCTTCTCCAACCAAGATGTCAAACATACGTATTATTTTGTTAAGAATTTTCTCTTATTTTAATATGATATCTCATCCTATCCTATATTCATCTGATCTTCTCACTCTATTTCTTCTATCCCAAACTTGTTTCTCTTCACGTTCTCCATCTCACCAAACCTCCTCACTCTTCTACAAAACCTCCAGCACCGATCTCACTCTCGCTGAATAGAACAAGACTAGATCGAAGACCAGCAACTCTCCTCCCAAATCCCAGATTCCTAATCTTACCACAACTCATTTTGATTGTGGAATATGAAAAGGTGTTCCTCATCCACAATCTCTCTCCATCTGCTTCTTCTACTCTATGTCTCTTCTATAATCGACTTTTTAGAATTGGGGAAATTCTGGAGATTATTCATCTCTGAGTGAAATCCCCATCTCTGAGTGTTGCGAAAGGAGAGAAGAGAAAGAAATATGCAGGGAAGAAGAGAGAAAGGGAGAAGGAAGAGAGAGAAAGAACAATAAAGAAAAAAAAGACCATTCTTATGGGCTGTGTCAAACTTGACAATTTCTTTGAAAAATGTCAACCACATGTCATCCATGTGGATTTAACACTTTGGTTGGAAAGGATTGCATCAATCAATTATTACCGTTGCTCTGTCCACCTGGCAAATGACCTGATCGTTGGTGATGCTCTAATGAGTTTACCCATTGTCTAAACAATGTCTCACCTTTTAAAGAAGCAAAGTTTTGGTATCTCATCTTTAAAAAACTTTAAAACAGTATCCCACATTCTTACCTCGACCAAAGTTTGGTATCTAAAACCGTTAGCTCCGTTAAAAAGACTGACGACATTTTTATTCATAAAATGACCAATTTACCCTTGAGTTTTTGTTTTTGTTATACTTTTTATCTATGTTGCACGGACACTCCATACCCCTGGAGTGTCGGAGTGTCGGACACTCCGACACGCCGACACGGCGCCCGACACGGCAAAATCCGTGTCCGACACGCCACGTGGCGTGTCCGAAAAAGTCGACTTTTCGGACACGCCGTGGACACGTTGACCTCCTCCGACACTTCATTTCGACACGCCACGTCAGCCAGCCTTAAAAAAAAAAAAAAAAAAAAAAAAAAAAAAAGAGTAACCGAGGGCCTGAGGCACGCAGCCTCAGTTATTCTATCTCTCATTCTCTTCTCTTCTCTTCTCTTCTCTATTCTCTCCTTTCTCTGCCTTCTCTGTGACCGATTTGATTCGAAACAAAGAAGACACCAGTCTTTGCCTTCTCTGCCTTCTCTGCCTTGTGCCTTATCTTCTATGTTCTCTCCTTTCTCTGTCAGTCGCCAGTCACCACCCATTCTCACCGTCCGCCACCCATTCTTCAAGTTCGCCAGTCACTAGTCGCCGTCGCCAGTCACCAGTCGCCAATCGCCAGTCGCCAATCACCAGTCGCCAGTCGCCAGTCCCGTCGCAAGTCGCCATTCACCGTACCCAGTCACCGTCGCCAGTTGACAGTCGATGTCGTTGCTAAGGTTAGTGTGGACTTTTTTGTGTACACTATGGCTTGGATCATGCTGCTCTTTGGTAAATCTTTTGCACAAGTACATGTATTATCAGATGTTAAGTATGAATCAGTGTTTAGATGCGTTATGATGTGAATACATATTCCCTTTTAACTTAACACCCCTGATGGTAGTAGTAGGTTTGGGCAAGGGAAACCTTTCCTCTTCCATATAGGAGGCCCCCCTTTCAGTGATTGACCAAGTTAAATTAATGAGAGATCTACGTGGGATTATCTTGTTTCCGAGATGAATTTGCAGTAATGTTTTTACACCCAAATGCTCATGTTTTACAATAGAGTAAGGAGTTTCTTCTTTTGTTCTTCTGGAGAGATTTCTGTAGCTTGTTCATTCTTACTTGGTGATCACCTGTATATATTGCTTAATGCTGCAATTTGGTTTGAATAGTTTTCTGTCTTTTTGGTTTTTTTTGTTTGTTTTGCAAATGAAGGTAATTTGGTTTGAATAGTTAACTTCATTGAAATATAAGAAATTGGGAAAATACTTATCTGAAGTTGAGTAGCGATTTTGCCGAAAAGTGTTAAATTCTGTTAGACATTGGTGGTTTTTGATGCATTGGACATATTGATCATATATTCCCTAATGATGGTAGGTCTTGGTCTAAGTTGTACTCATTTTCCATGATCATGTCAGGTATTTGTGATATAGATAAATAGGATGAGCTCAAGTGCTGCTTCAACCGAACCTAGTGTTGAGTCGAATGAGCCAGAAAAACTAAGCGCACCTCTTTGGAAGTATGTCACTAAAGAGGCAGTGATTGATGTTGATGGGACAGTGAAAATAGGGGGAGGAAATGTTCCTTTTGTGTGCAATTTCTGCAAAAAGAATTTTAAGGGTTCACATTCTAGAGTGAAAGCTCATCTGCTTAAAATTCCAAGAGAAGGGATCAAGGCTTGCACCAAAGTCACTGCAGAAAATATGGCAGAAATGCAGCAGTTGCTAGAGTCATGTGAGCAGCAATTACGGGATAAAGCTCCACATAAGGTTCATTTGCCTCCTTCTTCAAGTATGTCTGGAAGTTCAAGTTATTTTCCGTTGCGAGAGAGGGAAACTGAAGCCAAAAAGAGAAAGGGATTGAGTCCGCAACTAACCAAGGCTTTTAGGCTTGAAGATAGGAGAGAATGTGATGCAGCAGTTGCAAGGCTGTTTTACACTAGTGGCTTATCATTCAATGTTGCAAGGAATCCTCACTACCGAGAGTCTTACACTTTGGCTTCAAAGATTCCGGGTTATGTTCCTCCAGGGTATAATGCATTGAGAACTACTCTTCTTGATAATGAGAGGCGTCACATTGAGCGGATTCTAGAACCTATTAAGAAGACATGGAAAGAAACCGGTGTGAGCTTGTGTTCCGATGGGTGGACCGATGACCAAAAGAGGCCATTAATTAATATGATGGCTGCTGCTAAACAAGGGGCAATGATGTTGAAAGCAATTAATTGTGATGGTGTGTATAAAGACAAGAACGAAATATCAAGATTGCTTTTGGAATCCATCAATGAGATTGGTCCGGATAATGTGGTTCAAGTGGTGACTGATAATGCACCTGTGTGCGCTGCTGCCGGTGCTATTGTTGAGAGTACACATCCACACATATTTTGGACACCATGTGTGGTTCATACGCTTAACCTTGCTTTGAAGGATTTGTTGAAAGCAAAATCTTATCTTCCCGGTGAGAAGGTGGATGAAGAGTTAGGATGGCTTATGGATGTGTATAATGATGTTTGGTTCATTAAGAATTTTGTGGTAAACCACAACATGCGTTTGTCTATGTACAATGATCATTGTTCCTTGAAGTTGCTCCAAGTTGCCGAGACAAGGTTTGCTTCTCATTATGTTGTCCTTAAAAGGTTTAGGGATGTGAAGAGTGGCTTGCAACAAATGGTTATTAGTCCAAGATGGGATATCTATAAAGAAGATAATGTTCCTAAAGCAAGAGCGGTGAAGGACATGCTATTAAAGGAAAGCTTTTGGGAGCAAATTGATTTCATGATTGCCCTCATGAGTCCTATATATGAGATGATAAGGATGTCGGATATGGATAGACCTTGCCTTCACTTAGTTTATGAATGGTGGGATTCGATGATTGTGAAAGTGAAGAAAGCGGTTTTTGACCCTCAATTTGCCCATGTCATAACAGAGCATTGTAATGTGACAAGATTCTATGATGTGGTGCATCCTATCCTTATTGCTCGGTGGACTAAAAGTTGTAGGCCACTTCATTGCATGGCACATTCCTTGAATCCAAGGTACTATAGCTCTCAATGGCTTGAAGAGGATCCTAACCGGATTGCTCCACATAGAGATGTTGAGCTCAACAATGAAAGGAAGAAATGCCTTCAAAAGTTCTATCCGGATGCTCAGATTCGTAACAAAGTGATAGAAGAATTTGCATATTTTTCATTAAACATGGGTGATTATTCATCGGCCGAAGCTTTGGAGAACAAGTTTCATTTTGAGCCTTTAATTTGGTGGGTTGCCTATGGACCTTCTACACCATATCTGCAAAGTTTGGCTTTCAAGTTGCTTAATCAACCTTGCTCATCTTCTTGCTGTGAAAGAAATTGGAGCACATATAGTTTTATACAAGGTTTGAAGAGGAACAAGTTGCAACCAAAAAGAGCTCAAGATTTGGTTTATGTGCATACAAATCTTCGACTTTTGGGAAGAAAGGATTCTAACTATCACAAAGACAAAGAGTCAATGTGGGATCTTGGAGGAGATAGTCATGAATCCATGGAACCCGCCAATATTGATGTGCTTGAGTTGACAACTTTATCTCTTGATGAGCCGGCATTGGAGAGGATGCTAGTTGATGATGAGATGGAGTCTTGAAGATAAGAGGTAAATTTTCTATTTATTTTATATTAGATCAATTATGGAATAACAAGTTTGGATGGATTATGGATATGATAATTATATTAATTCATCTTTTTGTCTATTAGGTGCTAATGTGATAGATAATATAGGAAATGATGAGATGGAGTCTTGAAGATGAGAGGTAAATTTTCTATTCATTTTATATTAGATCAATTAGGGAATAACAAGTTTGGATGGATTATGGATATTATAATTATATTAGTTCATCTTCTTGTCTATTAGGTGTTGTTGTGCTAGAGATTGCCGTGTTTGAAAACAAGCTACTGCTCAAGTTTGTTTTTCTTTAATATTATGTTTTAGGTGATCCTTTTAATGATATTAGTTATGCACTTGGCTTATTTCTTATGGTTATGAAATAGATTGAATTTAGAACTTTATTTGGTAATGTAATGAACTTAGTTCATATTTTAGTATTTATTAAAAATATATAAATATATAATTCTATTTGCCGTGTCCAAACCGTGTCGGAAACTCAGTTTTTGAGTTTTGCCGTGTCGCCGTGTCGTGTCGTGTCGTGTCGCCGTGTCCGTGTCCGTGTCCGTGCAACTTAGCTTTTTATATAATAAAAAAAGAAATTCGTCATCACGGTACCTCATCTTTTCTTGCTTATAAGCTTTGATACTTCAAGTTTTGAAAACAACAGACAGTACCTCAAGTTTTCACCCCGACCCAATTTTAGTACTTTTAGCCATAACCTCCGATATGGTAACTTTCATCTAGCCATTTTTTATGAGTATTTTTCGTCTCTTCATATTTCAATACTTGAGGTACCATTCTGATGTTATCAAAACTTAAAGTACCAAAGTTTATAAGGAAGAAAAGATGAGGTACCGTTATGACGAATTTCTTTTTTTATTATATAAAAAGAATAACAAAAACTAAAACTCAAGGGTATATTGGTCATTTTGTGAATAAAAATGGATGCCGTCAGTCTTTTTAACAGAGCTAACGGTTATAGATATCAAACTTCAGTCGAGGTAAGAACGTGAGATACTGTTTTGAAGTTTTCTAAAAGTGAGATACCAAAACTTTACTTTTTCAAAAAGTGAGACACTGTTTGGATCATTTTTCCTTCCAAAAAAAAAAAAAAAACCCTTCACCTCTCTCGGGTGCATATTTCTTTCGCTTCCCGTTCTCATGTAAAAGTTTTCAATCTACGCTCTGAAAGTACGTATTCACACTCACCAGAATTGTATTCAGTAATAACACAGGTTTGACGTCTGTCTACAGCTAGGCATTCACAACCCAATTTTGTATTTCACTTCTCTTGTACACAACTACAAGCTGTATTTACAACTTCTAAGTAGGTAAGAGGTTTGTCTCTCCAAATCTTAGGAACAAATATTGCAAGAGGCAGCTTATAGCCGTAAACCAACAAATATATTTTATGCATCGGAGGTCAGAACCCAGTTCATTTTACAATTAAACAAGAGCGCACCTCAGTAAGTTCAATCTTCATGTTGTTTGGAGATAGAAAATATGAGGAACAAACACGAGGGAACAACTAGAAAAGCAGCAACCTTTAGCAAGTCCTCACTCTCTTTAGAGATCACTCCAATCCTTGACCAGTCTCCACTATACCTGCACATTAATCCTGCTACATTATTCACATTAAAAAAAAAGGTTACCAAATTTGAAATCAACAATCTAGTATGCTTAATTTACCCTGCATCGATGAATCCTAGTCCCAACACTGCCACCACAGACCTAGCCACAATTGTATTCGAAACCCTCAATCGGGGAAACACAAATCCCCCCTCTTGGGTACTCGAGATTTCAGTAGGCAAATCTCTCCTCTTGGCCATTATGGTTCCCAAGTCTCTGCCATTTTTCTTGACAAACTGAGAGAGCCAGAGCTTGTTAAAGATGAGGCTCTTTCCTGCCACAAACATTTTTCCGTTTCCTCCTCTATCGACTCTATCCTATGTTCCTTTTGATCGTTTCTCTACAAGGGTACAACAGTAATTACACATCCCTTTCTTTCCGTAAAGGCTTAAACCCTTTTTCTAATCAAAACCCTCTGCAAAACACTAGACTCAGTCACTCAGAGCCTCAGAGTTTTTGGCAATGGCGATAGGCACAGCGCTCTCAGAGCCTCCCAAGATCCACAGATTCCCTCAACCCAAGTACATAGACTCCGTCCGGTGGCTTCCCCCAGTCTCCGCCTTGGACCGGTTGGCCGTGATCGCTGTTTTCGACTCCGATAAGGACTCTTCCTCCATAGAAATCCACTCTTTCACCCAAGACCCATCACCAAATCTGACCCTTCATTCGCAATGGGGAGCACCCTCGCGAATTTCCTCCCTCACGGCCTCTCAGTTCAACCACAGATCCCTAGTGGCCGCCGCGACGCTTTCGGGATCGCTTCACGTGTTGCTCACCGGCGTAATGGACCCTTCGGAGTTCTTGTCGGAGCTTTCGGTGCCCGAGAAAGTGTTGCATGATGGAGCCATTTCTTGTGTGGATGTGATGGATGGTGGGGTTGAGTGTGTCACTGTTGGGGAAGATGGGAGGGTGAATGTGGTCAGTCTAGGGGAGGATCAGCTGAGCTATAAGAGGATTTTCGATAGCAGCGGGCTGGTTTCGTTTACTTCGGCGAAATGGGCATCTCCCAGTGAGTTTGCTACCGGAGGGTTTGGGTTTAGTCTGCAGTGGTGGGATCAGAGAAAGACCGGTGGGGCGGTTTCTCAGTTCAAGGGTGACTGGTGAGCATTTGTTTTCCTCAGTTTTTGTGATTTTCAGCTAGATTGATGGTTAAGCTTTTGTCGTGAAATTTGTCATCAGGAATTAGACCAAATGTGTTGTGTGTTAGAAGTTCAGCATTTTTGAAGTGTAGTTTGATATTTTGGTTTAATGCAGGACTTTTGATGAAATATAGAGAGATTAAACATTCACATGGGTAAAATGGTGCTTCATTAGCTTGAAGTGTAACTTTATAGGCCATGAAGGTGTTGCTTTGAAGTTAGAATGTGTCTTACACAACTAGATGATTATTTGCTTAAAACATAGAAAGTAATGACCCAGTACAATCTGGAGACTTGTATGTTGTAGTTGTTTTCATGGTAATCGAATAATCTGAGTTTTTCTTAACTCTATTTCGACTGTGATTAAATTTGGTTTGTGTTTTCTTGATTCTTGTCTTCTCCCTTTCTTTTGCGGTTTGGTAAATGATTTCACTATTTGTTGTAGGAATAGCTAGAAACATAATGAATTAACCATGGTGGTGATTTAACTTTTAGAGCTTTTTTGCTTGCTTTAAATGTTGCAGGAATCAAAGTAAATCTTCAGGGATTGTACATTCCATTGATATTCATCCATCAAGAAAGCACACTTGTCTGGTAATGTGGATATGCTGTTCTTCGATACTTTGATTTGACAATAAACTAGTTGAGCTTTAAAACTCACTGCATGTTATGTATGTAGTTTCCAAGCAATGAGAGCTAAGAACATGAGTTTTTATTGTTTAACATTTTGCTGCTGCAAGTTTGTATAGTGAGAGTTGATTGTTCTGTAGTTGGGTCAGCTTGAGTATTACTTTCAGTTTGATTATTTGGTACTGTAACATAATTGTATTGCCAAACAAAATGTGCTATAATTAATTTCAGTTGAATTATGTCTATTCTCATGGTTGAATTATAATGATGTCTAGTGGAAGACTTGCTTCAATTATAAGTCTTAAATCTTGTTTTTGCATAGTGTTCTGCTATGGAAATACATTGCTGGCCTGCTACAATGTCAAAAGAACCTGAGAGAGCCTTATCACGATGACTAAAATGAGATTTATTTTTCTTGAACTTAAGATGTCTTGCAATGTTCTTGTACTTACAGGCAGGAGGCTCGTTAGGTACTGTATTTGCCTGGGATCTTAGATGGCCACAACAGCCACTTATACTCTCTGGGGTTGGGTCAGGTGAAGCAACCTGCTCTCCATGTGAAAGTGAGGTTTGGGAGGTTCAGTATGACCCCTATGTGAAGTCTACAAATGTAGGAAGTGGTTCTTCACGTATTTTACCTACTATGATCTGTTCTGAGGACGGAATTCTTGCTGTTGTTGAACAGGGTATGATCTTTTCTGCTATTTCTTGGACCAACTGTCATGCTCGATACTTTCTTTCTTATGCTAACTAGCTTACTGTTTGTATAAGCGGAAATGAGACTAACAAATAGTTGCAAATTTTCAAACCTGTATAGGTGAGGAACCTATTGAGCTCTCGGCAGAACCTTGTGCAATCAACAGCTTTGACATAGACCAGCAATCTCCTTCTGTGAGTGGAATTTGTACCAAATTTTATTTGTGTACAGTAAAAGATATTGTTGCTTTTGGTGCGAATCTCTTAGTATGCCTAACATGTTAAAGCCGTGTTGCTTACTAGTTCCACATTTTGCTTCACAGGATGTGATATACAGCCTGGAGTGGGAATCTATAGCCATCTTGACAAGGCCATGATATCGAGGAATGGACATGAAGATTCACAGTTCAATTTGGAATCTATTCTGAAGTTAGCAATTAAAAAAAATGGAACGCTGCAAACACTTGGTGCTGAAAGTTAATTTTAATGTACAAACCAAGTTACTAAAGTTTCTGCTGGAAGACATGGATAATTGCTACTCAAGTGAGTAAAGTACGGTTTATAGTTGATAGAATATCAAGTAGTGATTCAGTGTTAATATGCCCGATCCCATGTGATTGAAACAAGCTTTGTCGATGTTGTGGTGCTTCAGATGTTTTATGGAGAAGTACATTTTGATCATTGTTGCAGCAGTTTAAGGCTGTAAAAGTTGATTCTGGCTCAACATTGGTCGACAGAATGCATGTCAACATTGATTCAGTCTGTACGAAGTTCTCGAACATTGTTAAAATTTTAGCAGAAATAAAGATCAAAACTGATTTGAAAATTCAGAAATGTAAGTGCATAGGCAGAAGCATATACCAAATACGAGGCGGGACACCACTTTGCAGTTGGATTCAATAGCAACTAGCAAGTGAAACATCAAACATTTTAAAAAGCAATTAAATATCGGGATGCGTTAAAGCATGGATACATTAAAAAAGATGATTTTTTGATCCGGTTAAGATTTTTTTTGACAAAGCTAAGCCGGTCTCGTTTTGACTGGCTCTACCGGTGTAAATCGGTGATAGACCCATTCGTTTCTCAGACGGAAACACACATCCCATCCGTAGCTCATATACCGTCTTTGTTGTCTCCGCCTCCCACCTCCGTCTTCAATCTCCCAATCCCCACCATGCAAAACCCCCTAGATCATCCCCTTCATCCTCTCATTGAAGCTCCCGACTTCCATCTACTAGATTCGTGATTCACGTTTCTAACATCTCTTCTCTACCCATGGCGCCGAAGCTAGCTAAGAGGCCGAGCAGTTGTAGGGCGAGCAGCTCTACCACCGAAGGAGGGACTCGAAAGAGCATCCGACTTGCGGGTTCTAAACCGATGAGTTCAGTATCAGATGAGGTTCGGTCGCGGTCGGCCGCCGCCTCGGCACTATCTCCCGCCTCCGAACGAGTTCTTTTAAAACATCTGAAGAACAACTTTGCGAGTTCGAGACGGTCTGACAACAGAGGACGAGGAAGAGGAAGAAGAAGAGGAAGAGCAAGAGCAAGAGGTAGAAGTCGTAGAGGTCGAAGAAAATGATAAAGAAGAGAAAGAAGAAGAGCTTGATGAAGAAGAAGAGTTTGATGAACAAGAAGAGGAAGAAGATGACGAGTTTGCCGAAGAAGGTCAGCGGGGGGGGGGGGGGGGGGAGAGGAGAGAGGCTGGTCATGAAGAGGAAGAGAGTCTCGGGTCGTTCCTTGACCTACTTCAATTACCTGTAAGTATTAGGTAAGAATGTAAACACTCTTCCGCGTATTTATATGAAATGTGTCCAGTTCCCCCAAAATTGGTCTGTGATTGATTGAAATTGATTGAATGCAGGAATATTCACACAAAGAAATGAATCCACCAAAGCTAGATCAGGAATTTCTATTACATATTTCTCGAAAATGGAAGGATCTTCCGTCTGAAGAGAAGAGCAGTATGTGTTCCCTGATCGGCATGCTCAGAATTCGAATTCGTATTATGATCCAGATTCACGCGTGGTCTATTGGCTTGACAGTCGCTGCTCTCCAGAGAGGTTCAAGAATTCGGTTGCAACCTTCATTCAAGAGAAAAATGCTGCATGTTCAGCTCTTGGTTTTGGTCCTTTGATGAAGATCGCTGGGAAGACACTGCACCACAGTATAGTGCGTGTAATTGTGAGGAACACAGACCCGGAGAGATGCACCCTTGAAATGCATGGAAAGCAGCTTGAGATTTCTTCAAGGGGCTGAGCAGATGTGTTAGGTTTGAACAATGCCGGAGATCCGGTTGATTTCGACAGTGATCAATTGAGAAACCACCCGCACCTGATGCAAATAGCCGAAGAATTCTCTGGGAAGTATTCAAAGATTAATGTCAAGGAAGTGGAGGATTACTTGAGGGAGGCATAAGTAGTGGACAACAAGTTCAAGTCCCTATTTGTCATTTTAAGCATGAGCACAATCGTTTGCCCAACTGCCAGCGTTACAATACCTAAGAGGTGGCTGCTTGCTTGCAAGGACACTAGCGCTATCTACAACCTAAAATGGGCTGAATTTTGCTTCAAGCGTTTGATGGAGGGTATCAAGAGTTTCAAAAAAGGGTTGACGGGCAGCAAGAGTTCCAAGGCAGGGCCGCAAATTTATTGTAGCGGTTGTTGTTGTTTCTTCATCAGCTGCTATACGTAGACCGTGTTCACGATGGGAACATGTTAGTTGTGACACCTGTAGTTTTATTAATTTTAAGAAAATAAGATAGTGTATTTTATTTATTTTATTTTTTTGTTTAGCAGTAATTTATATTTATAAATATGGGTGTAGTGTTTATTTATTTATGTATATATGTAAATATTAATTTGTAAACCAGCCCATTAGTTTTGTTTTTAGACCCAAGTCCAATCTAAGAAAAAGCCCAAGACCAATAGATGACTTAAACTCATCATACAATGTCGTTTAACAACATATACATGTGTTCAACTCCATCGTTCTTCTGCTCTTTTCGTGTTCGTCATCTGCTATCTTCATGTCTTCCTCCCCTCTTCTCATTCTTCTTGCAAGCACCACTCCAACTAAGAGATCAAAATCATTGAGAGTAAGCACAAACCTAGACGTTAGAGGAGTCGATGTTATAGGAGAAGCCTTGAAGATTCAAATACCAGAAGCAAGAGGTGGCAATTCATGTCGAGTTGGCATCGATTCTACTCTATCCGGAATTGAAATCTGACCTCTTTGCCATACCCTTCACAAGAGAACCAACAAAGAGAAATTGTTTGCTTCGCCTGATAAATCTTCTTTGCAACATGTTGAAATGTATGTGTGGTACTAGAAATCAATTTATTTTGGACAAAAATAAGCAGAAGCTCGTCAATGTTACTTTCATTAAGAACTATGTTGACAATAATATGGTTAGCCCTCCATCCACACCATCCAACTAACCCCTAATCAAATTGTATCATCCGGATGGTAATTTTGTTTTATTAAAATTTGATGTGCAAACACATCAAGTATCCGTAGGTTTTGTCCTTCGTGATTCAGATGCTGTTCCTCTCACAACAGTAGCTCGGTATGTGGGTGATACGTCAGTCTTGTTATTAGCTGAACCGATAACACTTAAAGATCTGTATCATTATGGAAGGTGACTCTAAAGCTCTCATCGACTGCATCAATGGTCGAATAGCTTCCCTTGGAGTCTCTCTACTATTTTACAAGATATTCGTTGGTTAGTAGCACAATTCAGCAATGTTTCTCTTTCGACACACTTACCAGGAGGCAAATTTCGTAGCAGATAAACTGGCCTCAAAGGATTGACTGCTATTTCTCTGTTAGTCTAGTTTTACTGCCTACTCCTTTATGTGTCCTCAACGTTCCATCTGGATCAACTGGGAAAGGGTGCTTAAAGATGTTTTTTTGTTGTAGTTGTTCTGTTGTTTTAAATAACAGTAATAAAAAAAAGTATCAATTTTAAAGTTTTTCTTACCTAGTTCGGCTCGGGAAAAACATGGGCTTCCCGACCGATTCGTAAAAACCCGCAAGACTAGCATTATGGACGGGATTGGATCCCACTCTTTTCATAAAAGCCCGACCCGGCCCATCAATATTTATAAATGTTGTAAACGCCGGCCTAACCTAATCCAAGGTCGCCATAAATGGCCCAAGTTGAGCCCTGCTTGGTTCGTTGACAACCCCTAATATTAACAACGGGTGATTTTACCTTTCATGCCTTTGGAAACAGTTAGAATGTTGCAAAGAACCTTTGTAGACTATAAGTACATTTGGTACTCAGGATTACATTACACTTTATTTTTTGAGATTGTCCCTGAACTCATGTGGGTTACCTTAAGTTGTACTAATATTAACCCATGTTTGGTGTTGCACGAGATTAGAGAGTAGTTTGTTTGGTTTATGATTTAGAATGATGATATTATCTAAAGATAACTAATTTGAGTACCCACTATAACACCATCTAAGGATGACAGAATGAAAACAAGATGTTACGTAAGCCTATTTATTTTTGTACTGAACTCCTTATTTGGCACGTAAATCATAATATTTTCTTATCTACAAGTATACACTCTTACCAAATCACCTACTAAAGGTTCCCAAATATATTTAACGAACCTTCACTAAATTAAGAATAAGTTGCATGATTAAACACTACCAAACAATAAAACCATGAAAGATGTGAACTGTTTTCTCTGAACCTAAATCAAGTTATTCAACAAAATGTGAGCTGTTTTCTCTGAACCTAAATTAAGTTATTCAACAATTCGTATTCAGTTATTCTAACGAGGGAAATGTAAATTTGTGTCATGTCCATAGGCCAGAGCACTAGATTGACATAGCGGTTCATGTTCAATAGATGAAGTAACGTATTACTATTATTGCCTGCAATCTACTCCACACTTAAGTTCTACCATCTTGTGAAGGAACAGCGTATTGCACAGTAAGACCTAACATGAGTGAATAGTCCCTAGTGAATACAAAGAAATGACAATGCAGGTAATACCAACCATTGTAGATTCATTACAAAATATAAATCATTTAGATCCCAGTCTTCAAAAAAAAAAAAAATTCATTTAGAACAACCGAGCACTTATACAACGATTGGAAAATTACAGGTTTACAGATCCAAAATGCCTTGTGCAACAAGTGCAAAGATCAACTTTATTCTGCCTTTCTATTTACTTTCAGATATGGCAATGCTCCAATCACATTGTCATAGTCACTTCGACTAACTGCATGCTGCACATCGCAAAAGATCAAAGTAACATAAGAAAGCAAATAGTAGTACAAAAACGAACTTTATTAATCTCTGTAATAACATCTATTACAATAAACAAAATTATAGAGGAACTAAGAGTCAGCGGGTGGTTAAAGGTGTCAAAGTATGCAGGTGGGTGTTATCTAAGCGCTGAGTAATAGATCAGTGAGCAGTGTTCTTTTGAACAAGCTAAGTAAGGCTTGTTTATTTATTTTGCATGTGGATTTTCCTTTTCCAAAGCTTGGTTGTGCAATAACACAAGCGAATCTAATAGCTCGCCACTGTAAGCACAATTGAGATAGTAGGACCACGTAGTGTAAAACGTTTGGCAGACACCTCTGCCATCGCATGCAACCCCACCAAAATCTAAGTGCAATGGTTCAATTAACATAGAAGAAAACTGTTAAACTTCCTTAACACCCAACCCATAGGACCTAATTTGCTCTTTTTAACAATTCTTCATTGCACGTACCAGGTTAACCTAAAACAAAGCCAACTTAAGAAAAGTACAAAATGACGTTATATGCACCTGAGGTAAAAGAAAATAGCAATTCAAAATGGTAATGAATGAGGACAATACAAATTATTTTCCCAGTATAGGTTCTCTTAAGCCATAGAAAACTATCCATCTCACTAATGGTGAACATATAGCATATAAAGACACATAAAAAGCCTTATAATGTCTCAAAGGCTACAAACTGAACCTTAAGAACAAGAGTGTTGAAAACAAGCCCTTTCTCAGTCAAGTTTTCACTTGCACCTCATCTTTTGAATGTAAGGAGATCAATGTCTGGGTTTTGGTAATTAGCTTTAAGCTTTCCTACTTATATGTGTGAGAAAGAGAGAGAGTAGTAAAATGTTTGTCTCTTTGTCTTAGTCACAATAATCAGAGGGAAAATGGTGTTCATAATACTCTCATGCAATAGATTCCAATTCCAACCTCTATTATCCAAGGTAATTTGATCCGTAATTGTAAGTCTGCTCCCTAGGACAATCCAGACCCTGGATTCCTAAATTGGGTAGCTCATATTCTATATAACTTTAGTCGGAATCATAGTTTAACTTAAACACTGAATGAATGAACATCTTTTAGTGCCTAACATGTTTCTAAGGCCCAGATAATAATTCAGTTTTGAGTTTCGATACTTGACCAGTTCATAAGTTCATATAACTAAACTCGGAGCAATGTTCAAGAAACATCACCATTTTGGAGAGCCGGTTTCTCCTCTTGGCATTCTTCTTCACAAGTAAATGTTGCTTTCTGGCTCTCCTCCGAACTATCTTCCCTCTACCTGTCACCCTGAACCGCTTTGAAGAAGCCTAAAAACAATAATTTAAAATTAACAAGCAATTTCAAAATTTTACACTGTTTACATTCGGCTTAATTGAAAATTCACAACTCAAGCTTTCACTGAGGAATGTATGATGCGAATTTAGGGTACATGAAACTCAATTTCAATATACCCAGATACAACAATGCTAAAGCAACTCAGAATAATAATACTATCTTCCTCATTAAAATCAAGGCTTTCACAACAAGCTCATTAGCGAATAGAGAAAGAGAGAGACTTACCTTGTGGGTCTTCATTTTGTAGCCTTTATGAGCTACAATGGTGAGAGAGCGAAGCCTAAGAGGTGTGGAAGTGATGGTGCAGAGCCGGAGGGGAAGAAGTGAGCCGAACCCAGAAATGGTGTGTGATGAACTGAGTCTCAATGAGTTGGGCAGGTTGAGTTGAGCGAGTTGAACTGAGGCTTGACCAACCCTGCAAGAGCACAATGGGGAGTACCTCAGACCAAACGACACCGTCATGGTCACCGTCGCGGAAGCCATTGTGAGTTCCTATTCTAGTTCGTTTGCCGATAAGAGTTATGGATAGAGTTGGAGGTTTTTAATTCGAGTGCTATCTCTTTTGCCTTCTGTTTTTACTGGTGAGGACGGCGCGGGTCCTTAGAAGCCATCCAGATTTGTTTAGATGTCTTATAACCATTAGATGAAGTAAAAATGACATAAAGATGACATGGTGGTCCCAGATTGTACTCAATCCAATGGTTAGAAGTCATTTAAGCAAATCTAAGCAACATAAATCCAAGTGGAGAAGCCAAATTCTTACCCATAGAAGGTCATACGCACTCTCTACATGTTATACCCTTGTTCACCCACATACTAGCTTTTTTTTTTTCACCCATATACTGGCTGGTTATAGAAGATTTAGATAAATTAGATTAGGCTCATCATTTCTAGTTTTCCAGACCTAGGAGCAAGTGGTAATCACTTTTGCAAATAAACAAGCATCTTAAGGCTGAGAAATAAAGAGTTCCTTAAGGACATTAAGGAAACCCTCTTCCCAATCAATTAGGGACACAACATTAGAAAAAAAAAAATTAAGACAAGAGATAGGCTGTCTAGGTTTGGTTTCATTGCTAATAACTCTCGTCCCTTTTGTAACAATGATAATGAAATAGCTTACCACCTCTTTGGTTCTTGTGACTTTACTAAAAATGTTTGGAACCTTTCCAATGTTTTGTCCCCAATTGATTGGGAAGAGGGTTTCCTTAATGTCCTTAAGAAACTCTTTATTTCACAGCCTTATGATGCTGGTTTCTTTGCAAAAGTGATTACCACTTGCTGGGAGGTGTGGAAAACTAGAAATGACACTGTTTTAGAGGAGTTCGTAAAGAATAAGATTTTACATTTCGATTATCGGAAGAGCTCAGGTGAAAACCCAACGGAGAAGCGGATCCTAAAAATGTCTTAAACATGTTAGCTAAGTCACCGTGTGTTTCTGCTACTTTTACTGTTGGAAGATTGTCGACTAGCATATACTTGAGGCCTTGGGTCACAAGCCTTTGAAAAGGTTTGTTAAAATTGTCTAATACTACATGTATGTACAGTGAACAAATTTAGACTATTTGACACTATGCATCTTGTTTTCACATTTTCCAGATTGGTGGTAACTATTAGAAAAATAGGTTCATATATTGCCAGTATGATCAAATAAGATGAAATTTATAATGAAAACAAATAAGTATAAAATTGTTGAAGGAAAAATACATTGATGTGCATTCGTCAAAGTAACTGACAGGAGAAAATCATGGGATTAGAGTATAATTAGATGTACTTGCTTAACTATGCTTTAATACGTTGTAATTATCTTTTGTAACTGTTGTATTCATTCGTTATATAAAGTATGACTTCTAATGAAACGAGTAGATCTATTTTAGAGTCCTGTTCACCTGGTCAGTTACTAACCAGGAAACATTTGGTCAATAGCTATTAGATTATTTGGTTAACTTAAATCTAAGGGCTGAGATTAATTGAGTTAAAATCTATTATATTATATTAGTTTAATCATTTTTTCATCAATAATTGATGTATCCGGATTCTCTGCTTGGATTTAAGTTGCTTAGATGTTTTATAACCATTAGATGGAGTAAGAATGACATAAGGATGACATGGTGGTTTCAAATTGTACTCAATCCAATGGTTAGAAGTCATCCAAGAAAATCCAAGCAACATAAATCCAAGTAGAAAAGCCAAATTCATAATTGATATCAGTACCAAGAGACTTCATCTCTATCTCTTTCCTCACCATATCCTCTTCCACTTCTTTCTGAAGTTCTGAAAATTCAAACTTGATTAGCTGGAGATGGAGACCCAAGAATCTGATATCATCGGTAGCTTTTCTCCTTAATATCCAATGTAATTGCAGAACCTAGTTCTCATTCCTCCCAGAGACCCAAGACGTTGCGCCGGCGAACCAAACCTGACCGGAATCTCCATATCTCGATTCGAGGCTCCCAACCTGATCTAGATTAAAAAATTTCACCTCATTGGAGCTGAAGTAATTCTATTATCGTTTGTAATTAATAGTTACTGTTTATTGTTAACTATTTACTATTTTGATTGGGATGACATGGTAAATGTGAAATTTGATTTACAATTTTTACAGTTTTGATTTACTGTTTCAGTATTATTTTTTCACTATTAGTTTTTTTTTTTATGCTAAAAGACTGAAATTGATATACCCTGAACCTAGTAATTTTTTTTTATATTGTGGTTTTCGATTTAATTGAGTTATACCGTTACCTTATACTCTTAAGGGTGTTAAAAATCAATCTTTATTAGTTTATCAATTCGGGAATTTGTTCTTTTACTTTTGATAGAGGTGGTGTAGACAAACCTGTAGATTTTTAGTTACCCGAATAGGAGTTCGTAAGTGAAAGTTTTAGCTAAATAATAGGAATTATTATATTTGGGCTGGGGTTATTAAGTGGGACTTACAGTTTTTGTTAGGGAGAAAACAGAAAAGTCAACAGCCTCCCTCCACTTTCTCTCTCCCCGACCCCGTCCGACTCTCCTTGACCGATTGTGTCACAACCCGGTTTTTAAATTATTTTACGGTTATTTTACTTTAGTATTATTTTGAACTTTTACCGTGTTGAGTAACCGTTTACTACTTAAGGATCCTAAAGTTGACTTTTTCTTCCGTTTGGAATTTAGGAAAACTTTCTTCATGAAAATCGTATAGGACGTTATTACGAGTTCGTAGACTTGCTATGTGTTAAAATCGGAGTTAGCATGAAAAATTTATCAATTAAAAGAGTAAATTTTTGAGTTGGTAAAATGGGGTAAAAATGTAGTGGGTATTTTTTTTTTGTTGGGGTTTGAAGTGTTGGACCGGGTGTGGAGCAGCCCAACACCCCCTCACTCTCTCTCTCTCTCTCTCTCTCTCTCTCTCTCTCTCTCTCTCTCCCTCTTCCTTCTCTCTTTCTCCCGAGCTCCCCTAGCCCTTCTCCCGCCGGAAGTTCCAAGCCTTCGTCCGCTGTCGTCCGGCCTCCACAGACCGCCAGACCACTTCCGTTCGGACCCCCGCCGTCCCCTCTCTCTTTATGGGCCGGTGTCCGAGCCGGTAGCGCTGCCGGAGAGGAGAAAATCCGCCGGAAACGCTGGGCAGCCTTCGCCGGAGTTCTCTCCTCCGGCCACCATAGGTCGGGATTTTTGGCTCATCTTGTAGCCCTCATCAAGGTGAGTAATTCCTCAAAAAGAATTGGTCTAATTCGATCTTGTTATTGAGAAATGTATAATTGAAGTTCTAGGGCTCAATTTAAGGTTTTGGTTCGATTAACCTAGTTAGGCTTGGAAATGGTTTTTGTGCTAGTTAAGGAGTGTTGTGCTAAAATTTGAGAAGCATTAGAGGTCGCCGGAGTACGGCTGCCGGCCGCCGGCAGAGGCGCCGCCCCTTAGGGGGCAGTTTTTCATGTTTCTGGGTTTGTTTTCATGAGAGGAGTTTAATGAAGTATAATTTGGAATTTTTAGAGGGGTTTTGATAAGGTTTGGGATTTTTCAATGGTTAAGTATTGTAGCGGTTATTAGAATGGAATTTCTGCAGTTGGTTTAGCAAGTTTTAAATTCTAAAAAGGTTAAATTATGACTTTCGGTAAGTACAGAGTATTGTGAGTCTTATTAGATTAAAAGTGGAGAAGTTGGGCAAGAGAGATGAAATTATAGGCTTCCTTTTATTTCGGAAATTTTATTAAAGTATTATTCTAGTTTGGAGGCTTAATAATTATTTATTGTTCAAGACGTGAGGAGGATCATTTGGAGTAAGCATCGGGTCATCGGCAGGCATAGCCGAGCACAGTGAGTGGACCTTTGATTTGAATGTCATGCATGCACTAGAGTTTATTTAATTTTCAAAAGCATATTGGAGATTTAATATTTTCTTGGAGTAATGAGTTCTATTTATTTTTCGGGAACTCTCTTGAACATTTTATTTGACATGTGGGACATGTCAAGTGATTTATTTTATTACGCAATATTCCAAGGTACAGTTAGGAACTGTACTGAGTTCAATGGATTTTATATTATTTTTGGGGAAGTGACATTCTTGGTATTTGTTATTTTACTTCACCATAAAAGGGTTGATATATATATTCATTATTGCTAGCTAATCATTATTAGCGGCTACTCACCATAGGTGAGTAGGGCGCTTAGTGTGTGACGCTATTATTGCTGGGAGGCAACCGATCGGTATTTATATCAAAGATCTACATCCTCAACACCATGACTTATAAAATTTACCATGTACATAATAGGTTAAACAGATCAACTCAACCCCTGGAGCTGTTAGCTCTTCACATCCATAACCACCCACCCACTATATAAACGACAGGGGTCAAGTTATTATATTTACATCAACAACTCTACCGAACTCACAAGATCACATCGACACAACAATACCACACCAAGTAACTCAACAATTCCAAATTTCATAAATTAGTATGATCGATCAATATATATCTCAAATCACAAATCAACAATCTAGCTCAACCAATAATGCTTCTAAAAATAGAAGTGATGAACCAACCCCATTGGTTCATAGCAATCATGGAAAGGGGAAAGTGTTTCACCATAAAGATGAGCCTCCCAGGCTAGGGTCTGAGCCTCCCAGGCTCTAGTAGCGTCCCACGTTAAGTGCTCGACTCACCTATGATGAGGACCGCATATAAAGGCTAGCTAGCAATAATAAATATATAACAACCCTTTTATGGTGAAATAAAATGGTAACAAGGTAAACACAACACTTCCCCAAGAATAAAGAATATCAAATGCACACGGTACAGTTCCCAACTGTACTTAGAAGTATTACGTATAATCATAGATGCATTAATAAGGTAAGCCACTCAACATGTCTCACATGTCAAATAAAATTGGTAGTAAATCCAGAAAATCAAATAGAGCTCACTAGTCCAATGAATATAATAAATCTCAAATATGCTTTTGTGATTAAGAAAACTTTAGCGCATGCATGACATTAAAATCAAAAGTCCACTCACAACATAATCATATCAGCATCCAATTTAATAAGGTAGAAATCAAGAATAATTCGCATCACAACATATCATACATAATAACTCAAATGTCACCAGCAGTTGTAGCTAGAGGTAATAAATGTCAGGACCCATCTCAAATTTCACCCTGAAACCCGAAGTAAATCTGCAGGGTCCACCTCCAAGGAAAATTTTACGGAAAATTCGGCATAACCTCCCTTGAAAATGGACAACTCTAGCCTGAAAAAAAAATCCAGATAAACACTATATCAAACCATCCATCCTCAACTCCTGGAGCCATCCGCTCCCCACAAACACAACCACCACAACATAACATTAAACCATCTCCAAACCATCACTTAACATCCATAGGATAAATCATACACCATCATTCAAATACTTCTAGAGTAGAGTCATGAGCCCTAAGACACAACCGAATATTATACAATACCCCAAGGTAATCAGAGCATCTAAAACTAAAAGAAGTAAGAAATATACACATGTAAGTTAAACATGTAACCTACTAGAGAAAACAGGTGGTGATAGTGATGTATGTGTCTCGACTCCTACTATTGCCGACCTGAACTCTGTAGACTGGGCATTTTAAAACGAAGGGCCCAGGGGAAAACATTTGAAAACGTTAGAGTGAGAGGACAAAAATAAAGTTTAAAAGAATCAAATAAATATAAAAGTTTTTATGCTTTCCCAAATTAATCTCTTCAGGAAAACTACGCTGCATGCAATAAATAATAAAACCCGTAACTCAGAAATTGACAAAAACTGAAATACGCGACTAGCCCCGCTAGTCTCCAATACTTTATGATATTGAGCCTCCCAGACTCTAGTATATAAGTATGTATTTACATACGTCCATACTCCCTATATGAATTTTTTTTATGGATTTAAAAGTTCATACAAGGCTACTACGCTTGCGTCCCACGCTCACGTCACACCATAATGGTGACGGTTATTCGCAGCACCATTAAGGCGGAAAGACGGGTGTATATACGTACGTGCCCGTACCCCCTATAAGAATTCATACATTCATATAGGGCTACTACGCTTGCGTCCCACGCTCACGTCACACCACAATGGTGGCTAATCGCTACACCATTATGGCGGCTAAACACGTATGGCTAGCTAGCATTTATATACATACTATCCTCATAAACACACACACACACACATATATAAATATATATATATATATATATATATATATCCACCGAAAATCTCATTTTCGGTAACTGTCCAAAATAAAAATTGTCAATTTAAAAATGACACCATATGCTCCAATAACAAGAAACTGTTCAACAACAATCCAATGCATGTACATAATTTAAAACAAAAGTCCACTCACAGATTTAGGCCTAAGCCTGACGTCGATCCGAGGTCTCTTCAGCTTGAGCCTCCTCACGTCTTGTTCAAAGGATACTATTAAATTCGGAGAGCCTAAATCGCTCTCCCTGGCCCACTTCTCCAAATTCTAAACTCGTTTGAGCCGAACCCTTACAAACTCCTTAATATAATATTTTAATAGATTTAAGCTAATTCCAAAACCACCCCAACAACCGGTTTCTCATCTAACAACCGACAAGTTAACCAACCTTCAAATAATTCCAAACCTTATTAAAAACTCCTCCAATACTCACAAACGTAATATTAATAAACTCTTCCCATCAAATACGACCTATAAAACTCGGAAAAGCACTACAGCAAGGATGCGCCGCCGCCTGCACCGCCGGCAACGGCGGCTGGCCATAGGCCTACAAAATTTTAGCAGCACAATCCTCTCAAAACACACTACAACTTCCTTAACTAACAGAAACATCAATTCCAAGTCTAAATAGGGTAATCAAATCAAAACAGTAAAAATGCCAATTTCATAAACCTTAGAATTTCAAACATTCGATTCTCCTTACCTAATGCGAATTGGTTTGATTCCTTCTAAGGTATTAATTACGTGTATTTTTATACTCGTAATTACTACTCAAACAAGTGAATTAAGCTAATCCTCATGTTAATTAATATATGATTAATCTATTTTCTTTTTTTGTAGAAAATAATGAGAGTTGCGGAAAAGGGAGAAATTTGAGCGAAATTGGAGCGAATTGGAGTTTCCGGAAAAAGGACGAAATAGACGACACCGGTTGATCATGCTCAACGTCATTAAACGAGCGGAACCTACTTGCCTTCAATAGGATTTTCAGAAATGCATGGAGAAAAGAGAAGAAATGAAGAAGGAAGAAAAGAGAAAATGAATTCATCATCCCCGACCCATGTTTTCCTTCTCTTTTTACATTTTCTATTTTTTTCCCCTTAACCAATCCATGGCTGCCATGTGGCAAGCAAAACCCTACACTCCCTCTCTTCTCTCCATCCCGCACACCACACGGGGACAACCTCAATTCCTCATTCTATTTTCTTTTTCTTCTCCTTCCATCACCGAGAGCCACCACTCCTCACTCTTCCTCTCTCACCCATCTTCACCTCAAGACCAAATCACCTCAACCTCACTTCACCTCAAGACCACCAAATCTCATCAAGCTCATCAATTGAAGGGAATTGTAGAGAAGACTACTCCAATCATCATAGGGCTTCATTCTCATCAAGATCTAGACTTGAGTAAAAGTGGAAATTTGTAAATCGAGGCTAGGCATTCTTGATTCATAGCAATTGTGACTTGTTCTTGTGTATTCCCACTTCTCTTCACCTTTTCCCTCTTTGATTCATGTATATTGAAATTGGTGTTGTTTTGATTACGGGTAGTGAGTAGAAATCTTGTTGGGGGCTAGGGTTGTGTGCCTTAATCCAACTATGTAATGGATGTTAATTTTTTCTAATGTATTGATGCAATTCAATTTGTGGGATGCTTGTTTCTATTTTTGTTGAGTTAGAATGCATGCTTAGGAGCTTAGTCAACTCTAGGGTGTGTGTTTTAGCATTTCTAGGTTGGAACTAGAGGTTTGACTCCCTTTAGTCCCTAAGCTAGAGGGTTACAAGCATGGTGATTATTACCCATTGCGTGATTGCGTGGGTAGATTGCTTGGTAGTCTAATTCTTGAGCTTTACGCCAATTAGAGTGAGTTAGTGTCACACTCCGGTTCTTAAGTTATTTTACGGTTATTTACTTCGGTATTATTTTAGTCTTTTACCGTGTTGAGTAACCGTTTATTACTTAAGGACCCTGTTGATACCCAAAATTCCAAACTTGTCCCAGAAACCTAATACACGTCTCTAAGTGGTGGGAATAGAACTTTTGCTGTTGTAAATCTATATTCCAGGATTTTTAGCACTCCCAAGAAATCCCGTCTGTCCCCAAATCTCTACAGTATCACGGCAGCATGCTATCGGCCTAGACCTACCATCGCCACCCTTCTGTCTCCCCTTCACCAATTTGCTTCCATGGGGGAAACCACCCACCAAAGCTTGGAAACCACCTGTCCAAAACTGAGAGGTTTCTCTCAGACCCTTTGTTTTCCAGCAACAACTCTCCTCCTTCATCTTGTCTATAAAAAGGGCAGCTCACTGCTGTTGGAAACCATGATAAACAACCCAGAAAACCTCCAGCGATCATGCTTCATCTCTAGAACCCTAGCTCCCCTTACTTTCAGTCAGTTCTCATTCCATAAACCCTCCATAACCCAGAATCAAGCTCTCTCACTAAACTCACAGGCTCCCAGCTCCCCCACCATATCCATCTGTAAGTCGTTTCTTTTTTAGAATCGCTGCCGTTATAGTAGAATCGATGTTGTAACTGCTGTTACTGTTGTAGCTGCTGCTGTTACGTCAAACAAACTGCTGTTGTTATAGTTGAGAAGCAAACTACTGCTGTCATTATCAAGCGCATCACAACAGAGTCGTTCTTGGATCCCATCCTCGATTGACTTTGGGCCTGGTTTCGCTTAAGCATTGAGGGCCTGCTGTTCTAAACCCTACAAGCACAAAAACACCCTCACATTTTTGGCGACTCCGCTGGGGACCAGGCTATGATTCGCTTAATGGCTCCACAACGAAAGAAGAAGAATAACAGCGGCATGCCTTCTCAAGAACAACCGGAGCAAGCTGATTCTGTTTCCAGGCATGTTGAGCAATCACAACAACAAGAAAGGCTAGAGGAGGAGGAAGGAATCACTGCGTCAGATTTAGCGAATATCCTCAACTCCTTTGGGAGAACTCAGAGAGAAATGGTTGACACCATAAAGCAGTTGGTGAGCACAATTCAAGCAACAAAGCCGTCAGAGCAACCAAATAATGAAGAACAACGAGAGAAAGTCTCTCGTGAAGAGTCTGCTGCTGTTAAGGAGTCAGCCGCAGCCAAAGGACCTGATCAGAGGGCTCCCTCCTTTGTCACACAAGATGTTGTCGCCATGCTGGAAAAAGAGCTGCGTCGTAGCTCTGAAGATTGGAAGTATGCCCCTCAGCCTCCTTATCCATCAAGCATAATGCATTTGGCATATCCAAAAAATTATGAGACACCCACATTCACTTTGTTTGATGGAAGAAAGGGCAGTCCAAAAGAGCATATAAGTCGATTTATCGACGCTCTTGGTCCTCATGCTAGCAACCATAATCTTAGGCAAAGGGAATTCTCTAAAACCCTTACTGATCGTGCATACACCTGGTATACCACGCTAGCTCCTGGTTCCATTCGCACTTGGGATGAAATGGCAGGCAAGTTCTGTAGGAAGTATTTCCAACATGAAGAAATGGTGACTATTGCTTAGCTGAATAACACCAGGCAACGAGCAGGAGAAAACTTGGTGGAGTTTGTGCGCCATTTTCGTGATTTAGCATTGGATTGCTATGATGAGAAGGACGAGGAGTCATTGGTGGAAATTTGCATCGGCAATATTTTACCGGAGTACCGGGTCTATTTGGAGAACATCGGCATCACTCAGTTCTATAGACTCATTGAAGCTGTGAGAAGGACAAGCATGTCAGTAAAAACCACAACAAGTCAGAGGAGCTGGAGGTCTGATAAAAAAGAAGCAAACAGGGAAGATAAGAAGAACCCAAGGTACTGCCGTTATCACCAAATAGTGGGACATCCTACTCCTGCTTGTCAAACCTTGAGAAAGATCCTCCATGCAAAAATCGACGAGGGCACGCTCGAGCTTCCATGAAAGAAGCAAGCTATAGATGATGATCCATTGCCGAAACGGCCTGGAAAGGGTGTTTGTTCTGTCATCGCTGGTGTTGATAAAACAGGCCAAGGTGAAGAGAATATGTATTGAGCTTTAGTACTGAGTGTGTATCAAAGTCCTATCGATCAAGCTGCTTGGTATCAATATTGCAGGGGTCAAGGTTACGCCGACCCTTTCTTCACCCAATATGATTGGAATAACAACTCAGCCATGGAAGGCCAAAAGCGAGCATGCTTCAGCAACGATGATCATTGCTACCAGGCCTATCAAGTCACTGAAGTAGATGATGACATTGTGGAGACCAATTTCATATGGAACAACATGCCTTCTGCCGTGGAAGTCCTTCAACAAAATCCTAAATTCAAGTCCCTCTTTGATCAGCTAGAATACGGACCTGAGGCGAGGTATGCTGCTGCAAAGGCCCTGATGGATGTATCTGAGACATTTGGTCCCCAATGTTTTGCTGCCGGAACTGAAACACAAAGAGGCAGAAGTTTGCTTGAAGGTGAAAATGCTAGTGTATTCACTGATAAAGACATGGAGGTAGATTATCCTGATCATCGGAGGCCACTATACTTAGAAGCTCAAGTCAATGATGTACTTGTGAGGCGAGCGCTGGTTGACACAGGATCATCCTTGAATATTATATCTCTCCAAGTGTTAACTGCTGCCGGAATCTCCTTAGCCAAGATTGTGAAGACAAGCATGTCAATTTCTGGATTTGCAAACGGAAGCGAGGAAGCTGTCGGTTACATATTACTGAACCTCAAGGTTGGGCCAATTCAATCACTCACCAAATTCTATGTTGTTGATGCTGATACAAGCTACCATGCTCTGCTAGGACGCCCATGGCTGAATAAGCATAAGCTTGTGCCCTCAACTTATCATCAGTGTGTCAAAGAAAGAATTGGACTCAAACTTGTTAGGTTGCCGGGAAATCAGATTCCATTTCACCAGAGCGAAAGTCATTACACTGAGGCACAGTTTTATGATGTGTTCACTGATGGAGGAGGAGCTGAATCATCCAAAGCCAGAGGCATGCCTTTGCCGTCGTGGCTTGACATTCAGGATCTCAGCAACAATGAACTTGCCGAGTTAGTGAGGTCACAAAGTGCTTGTGCCCATACACAACAGCCTCAATGCTCTAGGGTGGTGCTGCCGGATGGCCGCACTGTATACCGCTTATGACGGGTTGCGGGCCTAATCCTTCTCTCGGAGAGGGCCCCAAAACAGCAGGTGCCACGGAATGTAGTCAAGTCCAAGATGAAGAAGTAGAGGGGGCTTCCATGGCGCCTGAGAATTTTCCCCTCCAAAAAGCAATGCCAGCACCAAAATGTATGCAAGATGGAAGTGCCGCTGTTACAGAAGAAATGGAAGAAGTTAATCTGAGTGATGATCCTGCTGTGCAAAAGAATGTCTCAATCTCCACCCATCTGACATATGGAGAAAGGAGCTACCTTATTTCTTTATTGAAAGAATACAAAGATGTTTTTGCATAGAGCTCCGAGGAGATGCCAGGATTAGATCCGAACCTTGTGTGTCATACATTAAATGTACAATTGGGGGCCAGACCGGTGGTTCAATCAAAGAGGAATTACCATCCTGACGATGAGCAGCAGATCAAGCAAGAAATTGAGAAACTCTTGGCCTCCGGTTTCATCAAGCCAATAAAGCATCCCACTTGGCTAGCAAACATTGTTCCTGTGAAGAAAAAGAATGGTCAGATTCGGGTTTGTGTTGACTTTAGAGACTTGAACAAAGCCTGCCCTAAAGATGAATTTCCACTACCAAACATGGATATCCTGATAGACTCAACCTCAGGCCATGGCATGCTATCATTTATGGACGGTTTCAGCGGCTACAATCAAATAAAAATGGCCACAAGGAATGCCGAAAAGACAGCTTTTCGCACACCATATGGAAATTTTTACCACACTGTCATGCCATTTGGCTTGAAAAATGTTGGTGCTACTTACCAGAGGGCGATGACGGTAGTGTTTCATGACCTGATGGGGAAGCAAGTAGAAGACTATGTCGACGACTTGGTGGTGAAGTCCAAGACTAGAAAGGAACATTGGAGCACTTTAAGGAGGGTGTTCCAAAGGTGCAGATTATACAACTTGAAGATGAACCCTAAGAAGTGTGGGTTCGGTGTGTCCTCAGCAAAGTTTCTTGGATATGTGGTGCACAGCAGAGGCATTGATGTGGATCCAAGCAAAGTTCAAGCTATTGCATCTCTCCCACCACCGACAAACCAGAAAGAGCTGAAAAGTTTTCTTGGAAGGTTATCATATATCAGACGCTTCATACCTGGTTTAGCTGCTGTAATCAAGACATTTGCACCATTGCTGAAGAAAGGAACCAGGTTCACATGGAATGCCGAGTGCAAAGAAGCTTATGCAAAGATACAACAGCTTATCACCAAACTTCCAACCATGAGAGCACCAATTCCCGGCTTGCCTCTGAAAATATACCTAGCCTCTACTGATGCAGCTGTAGGAGCACTGTTAGCACAGGAAAATGAAGCCGGAAAAGAATTTCCCATTTATAATGTGAGCAAGCTTTTGAGAGGAGCTGAAACACGGTATCCCAAGGTTGAGAGGCTTTGTCTAGCACTTGTTTATGCGGCACAAACATTACGGCATTATTTTCTAGCTCACAAACTTCAGCTCATGGTGAAAACTGACCTGGTCAGATATCTGCTGACGAGACCAACATTGTCTGGACGGTTGGCGAGGTGGCTACTCCAGTTATCAGAATTCGACATCACATGCATGATTCCAAAGGCTATTAAGGGGCAAACTGTGATTGATATGATCACTTTGTTCTCAGGGGAAGAAGGCTTTGATGTTTCACAAGAAATATTGGGAGAGTTACCTGAGATCTCGGCAGTAGTTGAAGAAGAAGGGTCCTGGACACTCCATTTTGATGGATCAGCCACATCTACTAGCGGAGGAGCAGGAGTTGTACTTGTGGATCCTAAAGGACATGCCAAGCCTTTCTCTTTCAAGCTCAATTTTCCATGCACTAATAATGTGGCAGAATACGAAGCTTTTATTGCCGGGCTCTCAACTGCACGAGAGATGAATGTGAAGAAAATTAGAGCAATTGGAGATTCAAACCTGGTCATTAGTCAATTGAAAGGAGATTTTGCAGTGAAAGAACCAGCTTTGGCGCCTTATAGAACTTTGGCAGAAGAGCTAGTCACAAGCTTTGAGCAAATAAGCCTAGAGCACATTCCTGGCAGCACCAACAGATACGCATATGCTCTAGCTACCCTTGGTTCAAGACTTTAATTCACAAAGGAGCAACCCAATATCACTGTTATGCAAAGAAATAAGCCTTGTGTGGAGAACATGCAATCTCCAAGTCCGCCAACACCAGGCAAGAATGATTGGAGAGAATCTATCAAAGTTGAGATGTCTTAATTACACAAAGGAGGGCGGTTCAAAATGTTAAAAGATTACAGTATGATGTTTGGAGAATTATACAGGCGCCTACCGGGAGGAATCTTAGCTCGCTGCGTAGATGAAAGAGAGGCTCAAAGAAGGCTGAAAGAGATACATGAGGCCATTTGTGGAGTTGAGCATGTTGTCAGTTTGTACAGAAGGTTGGAACGCAAAGGTTACTACTGGCCAAGTATGAAGCAACAGGCCGCTGAGATGCAATCTTCATGCCACAAGTGCTCTATATTGATGCCGTCAGAGCATGAAGGCTTTACGGCGGCAATAACAGAAGATTGGAGATCACCTTACTTGGAGTACCTCATTAGCAAAACACTGCCGGAAGATCGCAAACATGCATACAAGATCAAGAAAACAGCAAAGAGGTACTTTGTGGATGGAAGCATACTATACAGAAAAGGGTTCAATGGTGAGCCACTGAGATGCCTTGGAATCTCTGAATCCAAGTTGGTTTTGCAAGAAGTGCATGCTGGAGAATGTGGAGAGCACCAAGGAAGGAAGAAACTTTACCAGCAGTTGTTGAGTTTGGGGTATTACTGGCCCAACATGCGAGAAGATGCCTGCAACACAGTAAAGAGGTGTCACACATGCCAGGCACATGGAAACTTGAGTCACAAGCCGTCAACATTGCTACAAGATATAAAAACGCCATGGCCGTTTCATACCTGGTGGTTGGACTTAATAGGGATTATTCATCCATCTTCTGGAGGCTTTATATGGATTCTCACAGCAACAGAATCTTTCACTAAGTGGGTTGAGGCAATTCCGCTTCGCAAGGCAACAGGAGCAGCAATTTCAAACTTCATCAGGGAGTATATCGTCTGCAGATTCGGGATCCCTTACAAGATTGTTACCGATAATGGGACTCCTTTTGTCAACCAAGAAGTGAGCACAACACTTAAAGGGTACATGATCAAGCACAGGAGATCGACGCCATATTACCCCCAGGGGAATGGCCAAGCTGAAGCCACAAATAAAACTCTCATCAGAATTTTGAGCAAAATGGTGCATGAATACAAGGGAGGATGGAGCACTCATTTACCTGACGCTTTATGGGCCTATCGCACTTCTCCTAGGAGTGCCACAGGATTCTCTCCATATTCCTTGGTTTATGGATCCGAAGCAGTTCTTCCTGTGGAGCTCATGATCCCGTCAGCAAGAGTGCTAACTGTTAATGATCTGGAATGGGATGCCGAATCTTGTGCTAAATGGAGGACGATGGATCTTGAAACAGCGGATGAGAGAATGAGACAAGCAGAAGTCAAAGCGGAAGCATACTGACAGACAGTGACCAAGGCCTACAACAGAACAGTCAAGGAAAGAAGCTTCAAGGAAGGAGATCTTGTTCTCAGAACTGTTGACTGGGTAAGAAGACAGATGCCTGGTCCTTCCAAGTTTGCACCACAGTGGGAAGGCCCATTTGTTGTGAAAGAGTCCCATAGCAGTGGTTATTATCGCCTTGTTCATGCTAACGACGGTGAACCTACTGACCCCATTAATGGAAAATGGCTCAAGCCTTACTACTGCTAGAAATCACAGCATGGAGCACCCTTTGCCTTTCTTTCGTATTTAGTTTTGCATCCAGAAACCGCCTCCACTATTCCCTGTAATCACTTGCAAAGACACATCTTTTTGTATCAGTATTAGAAGCTTTTGTATGGTACATCACCATGATGGTACCTGAATTTGTAGAACAAAATTTGCAATGTGAAATCAGGAGGTGTTTCCAAAAGAAGTTAGCATTGCCCTTGTTCATTCCTTAAATTAGTAGAAGAGGTACACAAGAGGGCTAAAAAATAAAAAAATAAAAAAAACTTGAAATCCCAGCAGCAAAGTTCAAGTTCAGCAACAACCTCAAAACGATGCAATTCCGAGCAGCAAAATCCAAGCAATATCACCTGCAACAATTACACAGTACTGTCACCATTCGATGAAAGGAAATGAGAAACGATTTTCATCAGGCAAACTCCCATACATGCTTCAATATTCAAAGACCAAATTTGTCAAAACATGCAAGCTCTTGCATAAATCTGAAACTGTTACAAAATACATATAAAGCTCAAGTACTTCAGATGAAAGCTACTAAAGTCACATCAAGAATCAAAATCCAGGCCCTAATATAAGTAATGAGCAGCACGACTATCGTCCTTCCAAGAAGACTCCAACGCACACTCCACAACAGAAGCCGGTACATCAGGTAGTATAAATCCCAAGTCACTCTGAACTTTACCCAACTCTTCCTCAAGGCGTACAAGTTCCTTCTTCTTTTGCAATATTGTCACTGGCAAGGCACAAGCTCTAGCACAACAATCATCTGACCCTTCAGGTCTCATCATGTAGCCAAAATATTGTCGAGCTACTTGCTTCAAGAAATCCAACAAAAACCCAACATTGAATCCAGCCTCCATAAAATAGCGGCATGCATCTCTCCAAACAAGGAATGTTTCCGCATTCTTCACCTGACAAGCTTCCATGCTAAGTAGCATCGTTCCAAATTCCTCGATCAATTTATTCTTCTTCTTCAAGGTGTATTCCCGGTCAACCAAACTCAGGAGGTTTCCCTCGCAATACTTTTCAGAAAATTTGGTTAAGGGACTCACCAACTCTGAAGAAACTCTCATGCCTTGAAACTCAATAGTATCTCTACTCAATTGAGGTGCAATATCATCCATGCTCAAGGGAGATTCGACATTGGAATTAAATCGGGTAGCAAAGTCATCCATGCGAGCCACCCATTCACTTGTATGTCCACTTGTAGGCCGACTCGAGTCATGGCATTGAGCCTTGGTGGCTGTTAGCTGGTCATCGGCCGAAATATGCTCGCTTGACAGTGTGATCATTGTTGTGGTAATGTTATCTAGTGCCTGCTCAGGTACATTAAGTTCGGCTGGAGACACACTTGTCAATGCATGTGTGGTCTCTTGCTCATTGAATCCATTTGATGTTGTTCCCATCATTCCTGTACCAATGACCTCCTCATTGAGTTCGTTCGCTGCTGTCCCCACAGTTCTTGTATTTATAATCTCCAAAGGTTGGTCCTGCTCCTTGTACAAAAATGAAAGAAGTGTCAGAATGTGTGATCCTACGAAATATGAAATGCTTTTCATATTCCTAAGTATCAAAGGGGCAAAACAAGCATGAAAGCATTATAGCATGAAAGCATTATAAAATTATTCAAGCAATTGCGGTCAACGCTCAAAACATGCAAAGCTATGTCTTAATTCAAAAGTTTATCACCAAACAAGCACCTGCTTCTTCCAGCATCCATGCACATCCTTATTCTATTTTGAACACGCATTTGTATATATGACAAAGTGTTCATCCATGAAAGTCCAAGCAATCAAAAAAAAAAAAGTTGGTTTAAGGCCATGCCATTCACGCAAATTATCTAAGCAATTCAAACATTCCAGATTACTCAAGTTATCACCATGCAATTCTAGCTCTCAAGCAAAATAAGTCTCTCAGCAAATCAAGCTTATGCCATGCACATCTGACATCAGGCTCATTATCTAGATGCTACCATTAGATTTGCTTTCATTAACTTACTTTCAACCGACTATTGTCCCTAGTTCAAGTATACATCACTACATACCAAATTCTGATAATTATTTTTCAAGCCCTCTACCACTCATAAAACATTGTGGGAGCAAACAGTGACCGAAATTCTACCTTGAATAGACACAAACATGTGTTTTATGATATGAGCATCAAGCAAAACCTTTATTTCACCTTTTCTTTAGTAAAAAAAAAAAGCCTTTCCCATACATTTTTTCCAAAAAAAAGCCTTCGTTACACCCTTATCATCCAACGGTCAAAAGCCTTTGTTCCATTCTTATCACTTTATTGAAATCTCCTACTGTCTTAATCACCATTAGTCACAGCTTCCTCCCACGTCTTGATATTCCTACTCATATTCATGATATTCTTTAGGTGAAGTTCTACACTTGTTAAATATCCAAAATAAGATTAATGTGATCAGAAAGCACTATAGTTTGGTATTCATTCCAACTGTTTGGCATATAGACAAGCTCCATAAATTGATCTATGCATATGAAATCTATCCGAGAAAGAGACCAAGCGAAAATTGCTAAATCTATATAGCCGAGCCAAGCTGAAAATCCTAAATTACACTGCAAGCCAAGCCAACTAATGCCTTGTTGTATCATCATGTTACTAAACATGGTAGTTAAAGTTTCACTCGAAATGCAAAAAAGACTGCCGTAAAAACAGCCAAGCAGGCGATCATATGAGACCTATGTTCGCAAGCCAAGCTACACGCCGCTCACGATTTACGCAAGGAGCCGAGCATAACAAGAACTATCGAATTACAAAACAGAAATAGTGAAACAAGCTAAACAGAGCAAAACAAAGCCATGATCAAAATCAAGCAATACATCCATGCATAAGAATGAACTCCCCAAGCAAAACAAGGCATTCAAAACTGGACTCAGTAAGACTCGGCGAAGACGCAATTCAAATATGGTATCACATCCGGCTAGTCACAGAGCGCATTGAGCGGACAACAAAATTAAATAAGTCATCAACAGCAGTAAGCATCAGAATAAATTTCTGAAGACAATACTTACAGTCGAAGATTCAATCACAGCAGCGCAATTCGCCTTTGACTGGATTCGATTACAGCGGCTAACTCATAGCAGCTAAGAGCAAAAGACAAGTGCAGCAAAGTGCATTGGATTAGCAAGGATAAGAATGGGTAAAGGAAGCATACAAGCAAGCGAAAAACATCTATAATAATAAAAGAAACGGCGGCGATCAGAACGGCAAAAGAAGGATGACGCCGAGACTGAATAAGAAAAAACAGATGCGCTGAGAAGGAACTCTTTGGCTCCTTGAGTTTGAATCCCAGAAGATAACCTCAAGGACATCCCCACGGCTGTTCCACTCAACCAAGAAGAAAAGAAAAGGAGTTGGAAGGAGAAGAGAATACAAGCAGGCCCTTTGAGAAATCAAAAGGGATCGCGTGAGGAAAGATGTTCTTTCTCTTTTTCCTTTTGAAGATACCCAAACCAGAAGAGAAGACATCTGAAAAGGTCAGCTCCTTTTCTTATTCCAAAAGCCCAAGCTGACCAAACCTTTTCCCCCCACGTTTGGGTTTCCCTTGATATGTCATGCCTCTTATCAAAAAGGACACGTGGCCCAATCAAGTGCATTGTCTCTGATCTCATAAAATATACACATATATATATATATATGTGTGCTGATTTCAAAGAAAAAAAAAAGATAAATAATAAATATATATATATATATATGTATACACATATATGTATATGTGTATATACATATATGTATATGTGTATATTAAGAAGGAGGACTCAGGCAACTAACAAGATGCGGCACATGCTAACATGCTTACATGCACACATTAAAATATAAGTATCATCCTAAATTTGATCATGTAACTCGTAACATGCTTTTTACGACTTATATAATCAAGGGGGCTAATGTTGATGCCCAAAATTCCACGAGTTAGTTTCTCTAAGTTGACATATGCCCATAGCCTTATTGGGCTTTCATCCAAGCCCAATATAGTCGAAGAGACCTCCTTGAAAAGCGACAAATTCAAGTTCCGCCATGCAAACATAACACGTAGACCCAAGCTACGTCCTTTGGGGCTAATGTTGATACCCAAAATTCCACGAGTTAGTTTCTCTAAGTTGACATATGCCCATAGCCTTATTGGGCTTTCATCCAAGCCCAATATAGTCGAAGAGACCTCCTTGAAAAGCGACAAATTCAAGTTCCGCCATGCAAACATAACACGTAGACCCAAGCTACGTCCTTTGGGGCTTACAGAGGGGATGTGGTGTGGAAGGTAACGGATCCCGTGAGGCCCATCGTTAAGATGATGTTCATTAATAACTTTGGACTTGGGACCAAAGCTCATGCATGATGGACAAAGTCTTAATATGGGCTAGTGAGAGAAATTAAAACTAAGCCCAGTAAAATCTTTAACCCATTAGACTTATTATTTTCCTACCCAAAACCCATGTAGTCTTAAACTTGTCCCAAAAACCTAATACACGTCTCTAAGTGGTGGGAATAGAACTTTTGCTGCTGTAAATCTATATTCCAGGATTTTTAGCACTCCCAAGAAATCCCGTCTGTCCCCAAATCTCTACAGTATCACGGCAGCAGGCTACCGGCCTAGACCTACCATCGCCACCCTTCTGTCTCCCGTTCACCAATTTGCTTCCATGGGGGAAACCACCCACCAAAGCTTGGAAACCACCTGTCCAAAACTGAGAGGTTTCTCTCAGACCCTTTGTTTTCCAGCAACAACTCTCCTCCTTCATCTTGCCTATAAAAAGGGTAGCTCACTGCTGCTGGAAACCATGATAAACAACCCAGAAAACCTCTAGAGATCATGCTTCATCTCTAGAACCCTAGCTCCCCTTACTTTCAGTCAGTTCTCATTCCATAAACCCTCCATAACCCAGAATCAAGCTCTCTCACTAAACTCACAGGCTCCCAGCTCCCCCACCATATCCATCTGTAAGTCGTTTCTTTTTTAGAATCGCTGCCGTTACAGTAGAATCGCTGCTGTAACTGCTGTTACTGCTGTAGCTGCTGCTGTTACGTCAAACAAACTGTTGTTGTTACAGTTAAGAAGCAAACTACTGCTGTCATTATCAAGCGCATCACAACAGAGTCGTTCTTGGATCCCATCCTCGATTGACTTTGGGCCTGGTTTCTCTTAAGCATTGAGGGCCTGCTGTTCTAAACCCTACAAGCACAAAAACACCCTCACATACCCTAAAGTTGACTTTTTCTTCCGTTTGGAATTTGGGAAAACTTTCTTCATGAAAGTCGTAGAGGATGTTATTACGAGTTTGTAGACATGTTATACATTAAAATCGGAGTTAGCATGGAAAAGTTATTAATTAAAAGAGTAAATTTTTGAGATGGTAAAAGAGGGGTAAATATTTAGTGGGTATAATTTTTGGGGTTTAAGTTGTTGGACCGGGTGTGGGCAGCCCAACACCCCCCCACTCTCTCTCTCTCTCTCTCTCTCTCTCTTTCTCCCGTGAACTTCTCCCGACCCGCCGGAGACCCAGCCTCCGTCCGCTGCCGTCTGGACCAGAGACAGCCGGACAGGTCCCGTTCGGACCCCCGCCACCTCCTCTCTCTTCCTGGGCCCGTGTAACGCCGTCGTTCGAGAGGAAGTTCGCCGGAAACGCCGGACTGTCCAGTCGTCGGAGTTCTCTCCTCCGGTCACCATAGGTCGGAATTTTTGGCTCATCTTGTAGCCCTCATCAAGGTGAGTAATCCCTCAAAAAAAATTGGTCTAATTCGATCTTGTTAGGGTGAAATGTATAATTGAAGTTCTAGGGATTTATAGATGTTTTGGTTCGATTACCCTAGTTAGCCTTAGAATTGGACTAAGTGCTAGTTATGAAAGTTGTTGTGCGTGATGAGAGGATTATTCTGTTAAAATTTGAGAGGCAATGGACATCGCCGGAGTTTTGCTGCCGGCGGAGCAGGCGGCGGCGGCGCCGTTTAGAGGTTGTTTTTGGTTGTTTTCGGGTTTGTTGTAATGAGAGGAGATTAATGAAATATAATTTAGAATTTTTGGAGGAGTTTTGATAAGGTTTGGGATTTATCAATGATTAAGGATTTAACCGGTTATTCGAATGGAGATCCGGTAGTTGGTTTAGCAGGATTTAAACTTCAAAAAGGTTAAATTATAGCTTTCGGTAATTGCGGAATATTGTGAGCTTTGTTAGATTAAAAGTGGAGAAGTTGGGCAAGAGAAATGAAATTATGGGCTTCCTTTTTATTTCGGAAATTTTATTGAAGTATTATCCTAGTTTGGAGGCTTAATAATTATTTATTGTTCAGGACGTGAGGAGGATCATTTGGAGGAAGTCTCGGGTCGTCGGCAGGCATAGCCGAGCACTGTGAGTGGACCTTTGATTTTATTATCATGCATGCGCTAAAGTTATTTAATTTCAAAGGCATTTGGAGATATAAAATTTTGTTGGATTATCGAGTTCCACTTATTTTTCCGGAACTCTCTTGCTAATTTTAGTTGACACGTGGGACGTGTCAAGTGATTTATATTATTTTTAAGTACAGTTGGGAACTGTACTGTACGCTATGAGTTTATTATAATTTTTGGGGAAGTGTTGATCTTTTTATCTTAATATTGTACTTCACCATAAAAGGGTTGATTTATATTGATTATTGCTAGCTAACCTTATTAGTGGTCCTCATCATATGTGAGTCGCTATTATAGCCTTATTAGCGGTCCTCTTCATATGTGAGTAGAGCGCGTAGCGTGAGACGCTATTATAGCCTGAGAGGCAACCGATCGGTATTTATATTTATATGTTAGCTAGCCATTATTAGCGACTACTCACCATAGGTGAGTAGGGCGCTTAGCGTGGGACGCTATTATAGCCTGGGAGACTCCGACCCTAGCCTGGGAGGCTCATCGTTATGGTGAAACCTCCCCATTTTTATTGATTTATTAGGAACCAATGGGATTGGTTCATTATTTTTGTCTATAATTATTTTTGGAAAGATTTCTAAGAGTGGCATGCATAAATATTTTCTCAATGAAAAATATGGGAAAAGCATAAATTATGATTTCAAGGCTCTATCATTAAGTTAGTATTTGGATTATTTATTTTTATCCACTCACTCTAACGTTTTAAATGCTTCTCCCCTGGGCTTTTCGTTTTAAATGCCCAGTCTGCAGAGTTCTGTTTGGCGAGGGTAGGAGGCGAGTCATATTTTCCACCACTTCCAGTTTTCTCTAGTAGGTTACCGGATTAACCTACTTGTGTATTTTTCTCGTTTCCTTCAAATTAGTAGCTCTAATAACCATGGGATGTTGTATCAATTTATGTTTATGTGTGTTAAGAGCTTATGACTCAATTTAAGAGGGATTTGAAAGATTTATGGGATATTGTTGCATGAGAATTAACTTATGAAATTGTTGGAATTATATTGATTTTGAGGTGGTGGATGTTTATTTAGGGGAGCGGGTGGCTCTGAGAGTTGTGGATTTATTTGTTTTAGAAGTGTTTGGGTTTTGGTGATTTTTCTTTTAGGTAGGGTTACTCATTTTCAAGGAAGGTTATGCCAAAATTTTGGTAGAATTTCCCTTGAGGTGGGTCCCGCATGGTTTATCACGGATTTTAAGGGGAAATCCGGGGTAGGTCCTGACAGTTAGTGACCCTTGAACCGGCTCTAACTCTCTCTAATTGAGATTTAAGTGACCCTTGAAAAGGCACATGAATACCGTAATTGAGAATATTTGGTCCTTGAGCCTTGAACCGCTTAGGATACGGGAACCGCCTAGGATACGGCTACCGCCTATCATAATTTTATATCTACATTAGAATAGCTTCCGACACATAGGATTTGGGTGAAGGACCGTCCCTAGCACCCAACACTCTCTTGTCTTGAATCTTCCCTTTATTACATTAGTATTTTGTTTAGATTTGAGTCATTTTTATTTTCCGGTTCTTTATTTCGTCTTTAGGTTCATGATTGAAATTCTCAAATCTTGGATACATTTTGCTAGGAAAAGTTGTGCTTGTGCTTAGTTGCCCAAAACTGAGGATTGGAGTTAGCTTTTCAATCTCCGTGGTATGATACTCTGGGTCTAAATATTTACCCATTTCTTTGATGACCGTACTTTTATTGCGCGTTAGTTGCAATTAGCATCAAATTAAATGGCGCTATTGCCGGGGATTATGGTTTAATAGCCTTAATCCCTTGGTGAATCGGATTTCTAGGTCACTCTAGCATTTTTGTTTTTGTTTGTTTATTTTTGATAAAAGGAAGAAAAAAAAAAATTGTTGCTCTAGTTAGTTAGTTATGTTTTGTGTCTTTATGATCTTAATTTCTTTTAAAATTTTTTTTTTCTAATATCATTCTTGGGAATCCATAGGTACCAAATTCTTATCACTTTGAGCTATGGAGCATTGGAATTATGGATGGGTAGATCCGAGGGGATGTGAGCAACAAAATGTCTATGGCGGAGGGTATCAAGAGTGCAATTATTATGCCGAGAGTCCTATGCTTTGTTACAACCAACCGTGTGCCGTGTAATTCTACGCGGCATTCACCTTTCGAGTGTTCCTTGAGATTTGAATACCCGGATTTTATGAAAGAGTACGCGTACAAGATGGGGATGCATCAAGAGACATGTGTACCCGAAGCATATCCTCTTGAGCAAGGTTTTGAGCCTAGGAAGCCATCACTTGAAGAACAACTAGCTGAATTGGAAGCCTCTAATGTTGAATTGGAATCCCAAGCTCAATGTCTAGCGTCCCAAGCTCGATTACATGCTACATTGGAAGCCTTCTATACTCAATTGCAAGATTGTTATGAGATGACTTCACATTCCAATGAGCAACTTGAGCCTAGTCTTCACCGTGAGCCACCATTTACCATTTGTGAGAATGATTCTTTCTTTGACCATGTAGAGCCTAGTTCAAGAGAAGGAGTGTATTATGAGCACCAAGAGCATGAATTGTCCATTCAAGATCAAGAGGGTGATGCTTATGTACAAGAAAGTGAGCTTGGTTATGAAAGTTTCAATACAAGAGGAGTGGTAGACTACGCTTTGGAGGAACCGGTGCATTCGAGGACATCTAATCTTCACCATGGAGATGAGGTGCTTGAAGTTGATAGCTTGTGTAATGAGAAAGAAGTGGAAGATGATTTTCCTAGTGAGGAGGATATGGAGCTTGAGTACATATTCCATGAGCCCTTGATTATAGAGGCCGATATTCACGTCGAGGAAGAGAGTCCTTCCATGCATTGTAATGATGAAGAAGTTGAAGAGACAAGGACTTTCTCTCCTCCCACATCCATGGAGACCGATCATGAGCTTCCCAAGGTGTATTGTAGAACCTTGAGCACATTTGTACTTAATGAGAAGATTGAGCTTGAGGTGATCTTACCTCTCGATCCATCTTTAAGGGATAAATGTTTCTACAATGAGGTGATGGATTGGAAAGGGAATGGAGCACTTGTGATCCAACTTTCCCATCGCACTCAAGAGGTTCTACCACCTATTGTTCCTATGAGCACCGTTTCTACATCATTTTTGAAGGAGAGGGCAAGGATATTGATTCCTAGAAGAAGAATCGAGAAGAAGAGGAAGACTAAGAAGCTTCATTGTTGGGAACCAATTGGCACATTCTTGGAGAGATTTTGGTCGTGCCTTTATGACACATCGAAGAGTCCCTTAGCCTCTAACAATAAGGTGGTCGTACTTGAGAAGTATCCACCTTGACAAGATTCGCATCTTATGGACCGGCAATGACGTCCTTAAACAAAGCGCTCGCTAGGGAGGCAACCCTAGCATATCATCCATAGTAATTCTTCTTTATTAGCTTATCATTGTGTTGAATAAGGCTTTCTAGCCATCTTTTGGGAGGTTGGGAGGTGTTTAGAATCGGAAGTGTGAAGAATGCAAGAATGGGAAAGTGAACAGTTTCTGTCCAGATTTTCAGTTGACTTTGGGGGGTCATATTTTTCCGTATGGATGTTAGTTGGAGCTGACATTTTATGGCAATCCTTTCCTATGTGTCTACTGTGTTGTGCCAAAATTTCAGCCTTTTTGGGTTCCAGGAACTTCAGTTATTCGGTGCTTAATGAGTGAAGGTCTGAACAGAGACTGCTACGTATGGTGAGTTTGATGAGCCACGTCTTCCGCATATCATACAATTTGGAGCTGAAATTTTGCAGAGATGTAGCCCCATAGGTCTTCTATATAAGTTGAAACAGTTTTCAGTTTGGACTCTCCTAGCTTCAGATATGGTGTTCCAAGTGACAGAGGTCAGAAACAGGGCACAACAGAAATTGCAGAACAGTTTAGTGAGATTGGAGGCCAACCATTTTTGACTCAAAGATCATTTTTCAGTGAAGATTTATGAAAATGTGGATATGTAAGTCTATTTTTATCTCCAGTTGGCCTCACCCTCTTTGCACCTATGGAGCTTCAGATATTGCAGTTTTGGTGACTGAGGGTCAGCAGCAAACTTCATGACAAACCGGCAACTTTGACCAGCCATAGTTTTGATCTCATTTGGAGATAGGTAGCCTATTTTATATGGATAGAAAGCTCTCTGAGTCTACTGTTCAGTAAAAGAAGACTCAACTACTTATCAGAGTCTGAGTATGAGATATGAGCATATCAAGAGAGAAGGGTCATTGCTGAAAGTTTGCTTCACTCACTAGTTTTGTTCACTTGGGTTCATTGGATATATTTGCACTTCATTTCTTCTTTGGAGCATATTTTGGGCATTTTTGAGGTGTGTTGGAGGTGGAGAAACCTATGGTCTTAATGGAGGACCTTGTCTCTTTAATTACTTCTATTGTGTGACTTCATGCTCGAGCATTGTACATTGTACATTCTACATGGAGTTGATCTTACATGAGCACCTTGAGCTTTTATGGAGGAAGTCAAGGCCTTGTGTCTTGAGGACGGTCTCTTCTTGGTCTTCTCCAAAATTCGTGAGCGATGGAGTTCTACAAAGGGAGTTTTCGCATCTTTTCTCCGCATTGCATTTAGATTTTTATTTTGATTGTTTGTTTTTGTGCATTTGCCCAGACTTCACTCTCATGCCTAAATCCAACACGGATTTAGCTTTCGAGCTCATTTTGCAACATTGAGGACAATGTTGGTTTTAAGTGTGGGGGTGAAGGCTCGGCGCCTCATATGAAAAAAAAAAAAATAGTTTCTTTCTTTGTTAGTTTTGGTGTAAATAAGTAGGTTTTGGTGTAAATAAGTAGTGTGTGCCTAGTTTCTATCTAACCCCAATGATGAAAGCATGAACTTGATGTGTTGTGACTTTGAAGAGAAATAGCATGTTTCTAGGTCTTAGGATTTATTTTGCAATTAATTGTGACATGTGATTGTATGCTTGAGTGCTAGCCTTATGTCAAACTCGTTTATTACAATTAGGGAAAGCATTCTAGACTTGTATGACTTGCATACCTATTGTGAGATTTTGAGCCTTATTGATAAATATGCATTATTCATATTTAATTGTTCTTCATGTGTGCCAATTTTGCGATTACGGTCTCTAGAACTTGCTTCGTACCCTTCAAGGAAACTTGGTAGCTCATGACGGGATTGAAAGGATTGAGGCATTACGATTAATAACCACCATGACCAAAGAAGCATGTGCCTGAAAATATTTACCATTAGATAGCCACTTTGAGCCTTTGTATATATTTAGCCTTTTTATTCTTTAGCACCACAAATTCCTATCTAGCCTAAACACTTTGATCCTACCCTTCCATGGTAGTTGGTGAAGCAACTCGAGAGTGACTTTATGTTCGAGTGCTTCGAAAGAAAAAGAAGCCAAAAGTGTGAGGTACAAAATAGTAAGTGTGGGGGTGGTGATTTTTGTATAGAAAAGAAAACGTGAAAAAAAAAAACAAAAAAAAAAGTGTAGAAAAAGTAAAAAGAAAGAAAGTATTGTATAGTCTTGTTAGTGGGTTGTATGTTGGGATTAGAGTGAGTGATCTAGCACTTGAAAGCAAAAGTCTAATATCTCTACAAGAGAGAGTTTCTTCACCGATTTCTTTGGACTTTGTCTTTCCTTATCCTTCGTTTCTCATAGCCACTCGCCCTTAACCCTGTTACAACCAAATAAAAGACCTCATAATCTTGAAAGTTGTGAAGCTACCTAGTGGAGATGAGGTTGAAGAGCAACCCTATGGAGATCTAATTTGCAAAATTGTATATGAGTGAAACACATTAGCCCTAAACACTTAAGCAGAAATATTTAGTGTATCCTTGTGAGTTTAGCAGTTAATCCAAGTTTAGTATGTCGTACTTGCTTGTCGTAAATTGGTTTGACACAGGGATAGCACATAAGCATCTTTCACATGACATATTAATTGCCTCATAAATTTTTGAGACCTATACATATTGTAGACATATAAAATTTAACGATAATAATAGTCGTTGAATAATCCAAGCAAATACGTAGCTCGTGAGTCAATAAAATTGGAAAGCCGTCGGAAATAACACGTGGCAACGTGGAAATGGTCGGCCGACAATAAAACCTTAAATCCCGATTGAAATCAATTATCAAGTGTCGATTGATGATCAGATATCAATTAAATTAAATTAATCGGACATCCCCAAAAATAATTGGTGAGGGTTCGCCAGCGGTCAGGAGAGCTAGAGAGTAAACTTCGCGAGGCGAACAAGACTTCGCGAGGCGAACAAGACTTCACGAGGCGAACTGAACTTCGCGAGACGAACAAGACTTTGCGAGACGAACTGACTCCGCGCGCGTAGATTGACATAAACACAAGGCGAGATGGCCCCGCGTAGGGAAACTCGCGAAGTAGCTAGACAGCAGAGTTCGCATGCATGCGGGGATGTACGTCCAAAATAAGTCGTTCGCGAAGTGGGATTAGAAATCACCGCTTGCTTGGAAATCAAGCTTCCTCGCGGGATACCTTCCATATCCGCGAGATCGCTCGCCCCTTACTAAGGATCTTGCTCAAAACAGGACATTCAATCCAAAGCGATCTGGGCATATCTAAATCTCAAGATTTGATTGATTTGATTATGTTAAAATCGGCAAGTAAATCAGTCAAGATTTATTGATTCGATTAAGGAAATATTATTGATTCAGAATCTTCATTACATGCCTTAAGTGGAGGTATGTTAACACTATAAATACCCCCTCTCATACCGAGAGAAGGGAGCATAAACAAGGTAGCGAACTAGAGAGAGAGAAATCCCTCCGCGAGCTCAGAAGTCTCCCCTAAACCCTTGAAGAACTATCAAGCTCCCTAAACAGCCAGTTCCTCACCAAATCCAAATCCAAAACCCTTGAAGAACTATCAAGCTCCCTAAACAGCCAGTTCTTCACCAAATCCAAATCCAAATCCAAAACCCTTGAAGAACTATCAAGCTCCCCAAATAGCCACTTCTTCACTAAACCCAGATCCAAATCCCAAATACTCGTTACGTGATCAATTAACGTAAACCCTCAAGAACAAGTGCTTGTCACCCTTGAGTTAAACCTATATTCGGAGATAGAATAAGAGGAGTTCACAAAGATTGTAACCCGCATTCGCATTGATTAAATTAAATTATTCTTTGTACACGTGTTGTTGTGTTATTTATTGCAGATATTTTTCGTGTTTACAAAAGTGGCACACCCAGTGGGACAACTTTTCCTCTCATCTCCTTCTCCGCAAGAAAGTTCAAATCTGTTCGAAGTGATGGCCTCCAAGAGCACCCATGCCATCTCGACGAAGAAATCTAAACCAACGACCTCGAAGTCAAGCAGCGAGCCCTCTGGTCATGTCACCCGTAGCATGGCGAGGAATCAACCCATAACATTCGTGGCTCTGCCTTCCAAGCCTAGCGAACCAATCATCACCTTGGCAAATCTCGCAGACTAGCGTGCCTCACGAAGTGAAGAGAAGAAAACTCCAAACAAATCAAGGGAGCGATCATTCTCACCTGCCACGGATGATGAATCAAGCACGGCTTCATACAATGGGAGTCCAAATGGTGATAAAGACAACACGTATGGCATGCCAGCAGATTATTCATCACAACCTATCCCCATGCAAGTCATGGTGACAGGCGCATCCACCATTGAAGAGCGAATAGCCAATCTGATGGGAGCGGTTGAGAAGCTCACCAAAACGGTGAAAGAAAAAGACATGCAGATCGCCGAGCTCTACAGCAGGCTTGAAAGTCAAGATGAAGAAAAGAAGCACAAAGTAGGCGAGAGCTCCAAGAACGATGGCGAAGACGATGATGGCTCGCTTGGATCTATGTCCTTTCAGCAGTTACAAGACATCATCCCCAACTCCATCAAAGCTCAATATGGAGGTCCTTCTCGTGATTCTCTCACCTACTCCAAACCCTACACCAAAAGAATCAATGGTCTAAGGATGCCGTTGGGATACCAGCCGCCAAAGTTCCAGCAATTCGAAGGGAAGGGTAATCCAAAGCAACATGTTGCTCACTTCATTGAAACCTGCAATAACGCTGGGACATAAGGTGACCACCTTGTCAAGCAATTCGTTCGCTCATTGAAAGACAATGCCTTTGAATGATACATGGACTTAGAGCCCGAGTTCATCGACAGTTGGAACTAAATGGAACGTGAATTCTTAAACCGCTTCTACAGTACAAGGCGAACTGTGGGCATGATGGAACTCACCAACACAAAACAATGGAGAGACGAACCAGCTATCGACTTCATCAACAGGTGGCCCTCGCTCAGCCTCGATTGTAAAGACCACTTTTCAGAGACGTCTGCAATAGAAATGTGTATCCAAGGCATGCATTTCGATTTGTTGTACATTCTCCAAGGCATCAAGCCTCGAACCTTTGAAGAACTGGCTACGCGAGCGCATGATATGGAGTTGAGCATAGCTAGCCACAAGGGTAAGAAGGAGTTTGTCAATGATCAACGAAAAGATAAAGCTTTCAGCAGCAAAGTTGACAAGGTCGTGAAAAGATTTACAAAGGATTCGATGACTGTAAGTGTTGCTCCAATCAAAATCTCCACACGAGGCAAGAAGGAGGTTAAGAAAGTAGAACCGACTCAAGCCTACGGGAGGAAGAAGCATTCATTGACTGAGTGGGAGCAAAAGACTTATCCATTCCCAGATTCCGACGTGGCAGGCATGTTGGAGGATTTGCTTGAGAACAAGGTGATAGAACTTTCAGAGTGCAAACGTCCAGAAGAAATGCATCGGGTCAATGATCTGAAGTATTGCAAGTTTCATCGCCTCGTCAGCTACCCAGTTGAGAAGTGCTTTGTTTTGAAGGATTTGATCATGAAGCTTGCCAAACAAGGAAGAATCGAGTTGGATGTCGACGAGGTTGCTGTGGTCAATTGCACTACTATTTCGTTTGGATCTTTTGAGCCGGTTCAAGTACCTTCCATGCCAGTAAAAGTGTCATGCCATTTCTCGAAAGAGGCTAGCAATGATAAAAAGTTAGAAGAAGTGAAGCCAATCCGACAAATAAACCTCGCTCTTAAAGCTGCTCCATGCGACGATGTTGAAGGACATTGTTAATAACCTCGCTCGAAAGATGACTTCCCTTTGCCTATCATCGAACTCATGGTGGATGCAACCACAAGTCATGAAGCTTTGTCTTTCATGGATGGATCGTCTGGCTACAACCAAATAAAGATGGCGCTAGAAGACGAGGAGTTAACTGCATTTCGCACTCCCAAAGGCATTTACTGTTACAAAGTCATGCCATTTGGATTAAAGAATGCTGGTGCAACATACCAACGTGCCATGCAGAAAATCTTTGGAGACATGCTTCACAAGCACGTTGAATGTTATGTTGATGATTTGGTTGTCAAGTCAAGAAAAAAGAGTGACCATTTGCAAGACCTACGAAAAGTATTCAATAGGCTACGCGAGTACCAACTCAAAATGAACCCATTCAAGTGCGCTTTTGGTGTGAGTTCAGGCAAGTTCCTTGGATTCATTGTGAAGCATCGAGGCATTGAAGTAGATCAATCGAAGATTAAGGTCATTCAAGAAATGCCAGAGCCAACGAATTTAAAAGAATTGAGAAGCCTCCAAGGAAAACTCGCATTTATCAGGCGGTTCATCTCAAACCTTGCAGGTCGATGTCAACCTTCTAGTCGACTCATGAAGAAGAATGTGCCTTTCATGTGGGATGAAGCATGTCACAATGCTTTCGAAGGCATTAAAAAGTACTTGGCTAATGCTCCGGTGTTGGGTGCATCCATTCCTGGGAAACCTCTTATCCTCCACATTGCAGCTCAAGAAAGATCATTTGGAGCACTTCTAGCCCAAGAAAACAAGGAAAGAAGGGAGATGGCCTTATACTATTTAAGTCGAACTCTCACCGGAGCAGAATTAAATTATTCTCCAATAGAGAAGACATGTCTCGCTCTCATCTTTTCCATCCAAAAGTTGAGGTATTATATGCAAGCTTACACGGTACATTCAGTAGCCCGAGCTGACCCAGTCAAGTTTGTCATGTCTAAACCAGTCTTATCAGGACGAATGGCAAAGTGGACTTTGCTCCTCAATCAACATGACATCGTCTATGTACCTGCCAAGGCGGTCAAAGGCCAAGTTGTGGCTGACTTTCTAGCGGATCACCTAATCCCTGCCGATTGGGAAATTTTAGATGACTTGCCAGATGAAGAAGTCTTTCTTGCAGAGGTTCTCCCCACTTGGAAGATGTTCTTTGATGGATCTTCAAGAGTAGATGGAGCAGGGGCCGATGTTGTCTTTGTTACCCCACAAAAGCAAATATTGCCATATGCCTGCACTCTCGGCGAATTGTGTTCCAACAATGTTGCGGAATACCAAGCCCTCATCATGGGGTTGCAAACGGCCTTAGAAATACAAATTGCAAATCTAGAAGTGTACGGGGATTCGAAGTTAGTAATTGATCAACTACTAACTAATTACGAAGTCAAGAAAGAGGATTTGGTTCCTTATTTCCGCTTCGCTACACAACTCTTGAAGGGTTTCGATGTTGTTACACTAGAACATGTGCCAAGGAAAGAAAATCAAATGGTGGACGCCTTGGCCAACCGAGCAGCAACTTTGGCATTATCAAATGATGAAATTGTGGACCCTTTAATTTGCCAACGATGGGTCGTATCAACAGAAATTGTAGCGTTGTGCGAATTCCAACATAGTCTCCGTCTATGTTATTGACGTCGAAGATTGGAGGCATCCTTTGATCGACTACATTGAGCATAACAAATTGCTTGACGATCTAAAACAGCGAACGGATATCAAACGAAGAGCCCCGCGCTTTTTCTACTACAAGGAGACTCTTTATCGACGATCATTTGACGGGTTACTTGTCAAGACCCACCCCGAATTTCACCCTAAAACCCGAGGTAAGTCCTGCGGGGACCACCTCCAAGGAAAATTTACCGAAGGACTCGGCAAACCTCCCTTGAAAATGGACAACCCTAACCCGGAAAAATATAGAACACCCTCTTAACCCAAAATATTAATCTTCACTTTAATCTAAATAACTGAATAAAATAATACACAATTATTTTTCCGAAAAATATTCAGAGCTACTACAAGAAAGACAACGGAAGCTGATAGAAATCCTAGTGGGTTTAAACAAATGACCTACTGGCGAACAGTAGTGGAGATGTGGGTGACTATGCCTCGGCGCCTCCTTCTAGACCCCACCCGAACTCTGCAGACTGGGCGATTAAAAGCGAAGGAAAAGCCCAGGGGAAAATATTTAATCACGTCAGGGTGAGTGGACAAAATAATCTCGACAACAATAAATATTTCCCCAAGAAACACTTTCAAGGACACGACTAGTTCTGGCTAGTCTCCAAATCTTAAACAAGTACAGCCTCTCAGGCTAAAATTATATCATTATATCAGTATGTATTCACGCCCGTCTACTCCATGTATGCTATCTATGAATAAGCTTGAAAGTAGATAGTCATACCAGGCTACGACGCTCGCGTCTAACGCGCACGTCACCCCATAGTGGCATTTTTCCTCAGTATGGGGGGGGGACCGGGTGGTATTTATACGTGCAATGAATCTAAAACATAGAATGAACTCGGATTCTATGAATGAATCTAAAACATAGAATGAACTCGGAAAGTTGAAAGTCGTACAGGGCTACGACGCTGGCGTCTAACGCTCACGTCATCTCATAATGGCATTTTTCCTCATTATGAGGGGAACACGTATTGCTAGCTAGCGTTCTCTCATATACATACTATACTCATAAACGTTAAATAAAATGAGTAAAATCACTGAAATTCTCAATTCAGGATAAATTCCAACAAAAGAAATTATTCAACAATAAAACATTATTTAAAAACAAGGTCCACTCACAACTTAGGCATAAGCCTGACGTCGGTCAGATGTCTCCTCTGCTCGAGCCTCCTCGCGTCCTGTTCCAATACATAAATAATTCCTCAAATAAATCCCAACGTTTTTAAAGAAAAATAGGCATAACTAAATATGAGCTTCTCGCGCTCAACCATGCCTATCGTCCTAAATCTTAACTTCACTGCCAACCATAAATCTCCATAAATACCGACATCCTCAAAATCACCTTCCAACGTCCTAATCATAAAATTAATCCAATGGCAGGATTTTAACTTATTAATCCGCCAAAAATACCAAACTTAACAAATTCCAAAACCTATCCAAAACTCCTCTAAAAATTCTAAAACTCATTCCATTAAACTCCTCATAATATTCTCCACCAAAAATATTTTCTCGGCGGCGGCACCGGCAGCCGGCGACCAACTCCGGCGACCTCCGATGCTCACCAAAATTTGCCAGCACCTTCCTCTCAACCTCCTCTACAACATTCCTAACTACCACAAACTCCAATTCTAAGCCTAACCATGTCAATCGAACACAAACACACAATAAAGCCCTAGAATTTCAAATACCGATTTCTCCTTACCTAGCTCAAGATGGAGGGAGCCCTTTGGAGGGATTGAAGCACGGGAGGAGTGCTTCCTTTTGAGCCAAGGCACGCCGGATATGGCGGCCGGAGGAAGGAGTTACAGCGAAAAGAAGCTTTCGGCAGTCGGGGCTTTCGGCGTCGATTCCTCCTTCACGGCGGCGCTAGGGAGGCTGCCACCGGTCTAGAACTGTAGCTGGGTTGGAGACCGATCGTTTGGGACCGGTGCGGCGGTCTGGGGCGGCCGGACGGCGGCGGACCGGCGGTCGGAAGTTCCGGCAGGGAGGAGAGGAATCAGGAGGGAGAAAAAAACGGGAGGGAGGAGAGAGAGAAAACAAACCGGGCTTTGACCAAAAACAAGGCCCGGTCCAACTAAATAACCTAACCCAACCCCAAAATTCAACACCCCAAAATAATACCCCAATAAAAATTACCTTTTACTAGCTAAAATTTACCATTTTTACCGTCGTCACATTTTTCTCTTACGAATAATTCTTTCGAAATATTCGTCCCTCAACACACCTCTAGGGACTTTAGGACTATAAATTCAATGACGAAGACGGTAAAATTCTTATTACCACAATGCTAGTAATTAAGGTAAAATTTAAGAGTCGGGGCGTGACATTACTCCTTAGGTGTTTGGGAAAAGAAGAGGCGTCCAAAGCCATGGAAGAGGTTCATTCCGGAATATGTGGAGCTCATCAATCAGGCCCTAAATTACATTTTCAAGTAAGGCGAATGGGTTACTACTGGCCCACAATGGTCAACGATTGCATGGAGTACGCACATAAATGTCAAGCCTGTCAATTCCACGCAAACTTTATCCATCAACCGCCTGAGCTATTGCATCCTACGATCGCTTCACACCCATTTGATGTCTGGGGGATAGACGCTGTGGGACCCATAAACCCGAAATCTTCTGGAGGCCACATGTACATTTTGGCAGGCACGGATTCCTTCTCGAAGTGGTCAGAGGCTGTACCACTTAAAGAGATAAAGAAAGAAACCGTTGTAGACTTCATCAAGACATGCATCATCCAGCGATATGGTGTGCCACGTTGCATCATTACAGATAATGCCAAGTACTTCTCAAATAGTGCTATGCAAAAACTTAGCAAAAAGTATCACTTCAAGCTACACTTTTCGTCGATGTACAATGCACCAGGTAATGGTTTGGCAATAGTCGTTGAATAATCCAAGTAAATACGTGGCTCGTGAGTCAACAAAATTGGAAATCCGTCGGAAATAACACGTGGAAATGGTCGGCCGACAACAAAACCTTAAATCCCGATTGAAATCAATTATCAAGTGTCGATTGATGATCAGATATCAATTAAATTAAATTAATCGGACATCCCCAAAAATAATTGGTGAGGGTTCGCCAGCGGTCAGGCGAGCTAGAGAGTAAACTTCGCGAGGCAAACAAGACTTTGCGAGGCGAACTGAACTTCGCGAGGCAAACAAGACTTCGCGAGGCAAACAAGACTTCACGAGGCGAACAAAACTTCGCGAGGCGAACTGACTCCGCGCGCGTAGATTGACATAAAGGCAAGGCGAGATGGCCCCGCGTAGGGAAACTCGCGAAGTAGCTAGACGACAGAGTTCGCATGCATGCGGGGATGTACGTCCAAGATAAGTCGTCCGCGAAGTGGGATTAGAAATCACCGCTTGCTTGGAAATCAAGCTTCCTCGCGGGATACCTTCCATATCCGCGAGATCGCTCGCCCCTTACTAAGGATCTTGCTCAAAACAGGACATTCAATCCAAAGCGATCTGGGCATATCTAAATCTCAAGATTTGATTGATTTGATTATGTTAAAATCGGCAAGTAAATCAGTCAAGATTTATTGATTCGATTAAGGAAATATTATTGATTCAGAATCTTCATTACATGCCTTAAGTGGAGGTATGTTAACACTATAAATACCCCCTCTCATACCGAGAGAAGGGAGCATAAACAAGGTAGCGAACTAGAGAGAGAGAAATCCCTCCGCGAGCTCAGAAGTCTCCCCTAAACCCTTGAAGAACTATCAAGCTCCCTAAACAGCCAGTTCTTCACCAAATCCAAATCCAAAACCCTTGAAGAACTATCAAGCTCCCTAAACAGCCAGTTCTTCACCAAATCCAAATCCAAATCCAAATCCCTTGAAGAACTATCAAGCTCCCCAAATAGCCAGTTCTTCACTAAACCCAGATCCAAATCTCAAATACTCGTTACGTGATCAATCCGCGTAAACCCTCAAGAACAAGTGCTTGTCACCCTTGAGTTAAACCTATATTCGGAGATAGAATCAGAGGAGTTCACAAAGATTGTAACCCGCATTCGCATTGATTAAATTAAATTATTCTTTGTACACGTGTTGTTGTGTTATTTGTTGCAGATATTTTCGTGTTTACACATATGCTTGATCAATCCATCGTCATTTACATAATTTAGTTCTATGAAAGTAATGGTCGGAAAGACTAGCTAACACCATCAATTTGAAAGTTGCTTTAAATTAGTAGATTTCGATTTATGTTTCATTTAGTTTGTTTGAGGACTAGCAAAGTTTAAGTGTGGAGGTGTAATTACGTGTATTTTTACACATGTAATTAGTACTCAAACAAGTGAATTAAACTAGACCTCATGCCAATTAATATGTAATTAATCTATTTTTATTTCATTTATAGGAAATAAGCGGAATTGCGGGAACAAGAGAAAATAGCACAAAAATGGAGCAAATTGGAGTAGTTGATTAAAGAAGAAAGTGTTTAAGGAAATTATATTTCCGTCATTCTGTTATGTGTCTTGCCCTAATACACATAGGATTGGTTAATCCAGTTTCCTTATTAGAATATATTACAGTTGATAGAACTTCTAGATCATTCGGGAGACTCTATGTAATGCCTATAAATAGATATTTCTATCAATGAATGAGTAGACGATTATTCTCGTTATTTCTCCTTCAACACGTTATTATTGTTTAGCCATGGTTAATTAAGTAAGCAATGCTACTTAATTAATCCCTTGTTGGTTAATTAGAAGTCCTTCACGTGCTTTCCAATTTCTAACATGCCAAGACATATATGGCTTCCTATCCCTCATGCCACCAGCAGGTGATATCCTCACTTCCTTCCACCAATGAGATGTTGCCACGTGGCAGTCTCTTCCACCAAAGAAAAGAAGACCGAGTCCGAGAAGACCTAGCAGACAGCCACACATATATATAGCTACCCGTGTTTTGAGAGGAAGGGCACAGCACAAACGTGAAGGGCTATGCCCTTTCCCTTCACCTCACCACCATTTCATTCTCTCCCATCGTTCTACATTAATTGTTTACTTTAGTTCTTTCTATTTTTATTTGGGCAATTGAAGGAGTACTCACCCACCACCAAGCTTCATCGATTTTGTCAAGTGAAGGAGGAGCAATAGGCTTAATCACCAATCGGGTAAAAGGGAGAAATTGTAATTCCAAGGCTTGATATATATGCTATTTAGCATTTGTGGCTTGTCTTGGTTGTTCTCCCTCTTCTATACCTCTTCCTCTTTTATTTGTATGAAATTGGTGAAATTGATGATGTATATGTTTATGGGTTGTGAGTAGTTTCTTTGTTGGAGGTTAGGGTTGTGTGCCTTGACCCGAATTTTATGTAATGGATGCCTATTTTAATGTAGTGATGCAATTTTCATATATTGGATGCTTGTTTCTATTTTTATTGGGTTGAAATGCATGTCTAGGAGCCTAGTCAACTCTAGGGTGTGTGTTTTGAGAATATCTAGGATGGAATTGGAGGCTTGACCCCCTTTAGTTCCTAAGCTAGTGAGTTACAAGCATGGTAATTTACACCCGTCGCGTGATTGCGCGGGTGAGTTGCTTAGTAGTCTAATTCCTGATCTTTACGCCAATTAGAGTGAGTTAGTGACATTTGAACCGGCTCTGACTCTCTCTAGTTGAGTTAGTGTGACCCTTGAACCGGCTCACTAATACTGAATTGTGAATAATATGGTCCTTGAGCCTTGAACCGCCTTGGATACGACTACCGCCAAATATGAAATTAACATCTATATTAGATAGCTTCCGACACATGATTTGGGTGAAGGAACCTTCCTTGCTCCCGACATTCCCTCTTTGTTATTTCCATTTCCTTTATCTTATTTGTAATTTTAGTTGTCGCTTTTTATTTCGTTAATTAGGAATCCAAATACAAATTTCGATGACACTTTCTACTGCTTGTAAATAGTCATCACTAGACATTAGCATTGATTAGGCTTTGGTGCGAACCGAGGCCGAGCATTGCTAAGGCTTGGTGCCTTTTTAGAATAGCATTTTTCTTTATTTTATTTTCTTTGTTTGCTAGGTGACTTTATTGTCGATTACCCAAGGATTGTGGTTAGTCTTTCAATCTCCGTTGTACGATACTTGGGGTCTAAATACATCTCAATTCTTTAATGACCGTGTTATATTGCGCGTTAGTTGCACATTCAAAAAGCACCAAATTAAAATTGCAACTAACGCGCAATAAAAGCACGGTCATCAAAGAAATGGGTAAATATTTAGATCCAAAGTATCGCACCACGGGGATTGAAAAGCTAACTCCAATCCTAGTTTTGTGCAACTAAGCACAAGCACAACTTTTCCTAGCAAAATGTATCCAAGATTTGTGAATTTCAATTATGAACCTAAAGACGAAATAAAGAACCGGAAAATAAAAATGACTCAAATCTAAACAAAACACTAATGTAATAAAGGGAAGATTCAAGACAAGAGTGTTGGGTGCTAGGGACGGTTCTTCACCCAAATCCTATGTGCCAGAAGCTATTCTAATGTAGATACAAAATTATGATAGGCGGTAGCCATATCCTAGGCGGTTCAAGGCTCAAGGACCAAATATTCTCAATTACGGTATTCATATGCCTTTTCAAGGGTCACTTAAATCTCAATTAGAGAGAGAGTTAGAGTCGGTTCAAGGGTCACTAACTCACTCTAATTGGCGTAAAGCTCAAGAATTAAACTACCAAGCAATCTACCCACGTAATCACGCAACGGGTAATAATCACCATGCTTGTAACCCTCTAGCTTAGGGACCAAAAGGAGTCAAACCTCTAGTTCCATCCTAGAAATGCTAAAACACACACCCTAGAGTTGACTAAGCTCCTAAGCATGCATTCTAACTTAACAAAAATAGAAACAAGCATCCCACAAATTGAATTGCATCAATACATTAGAAAAAATTAACATCCATTACATAGAATTTGGGCTAAGGCACACAACCCTAACCCCCAACAAGATTTCTACTCACTACCCATAATCAAAACAACACCAATTTCAATATACATGAATCAAAGAGGGAAAAGGTGAAGAGAAGTGGGAATACACAAGAACAAGTCACAATTGTTATGAAGCAAGAATGCCTAGCCTGGATTTACAAATTTCCACTTTTACCCAAGTCTAGATTGATGATAATGAAGCCCTATGATGCTTGGAGTAGTCTTCTCTACAATTCCCTTCAATTGATGAACTTGATGAGATTTGGTGATCTTGAGGTGAAGTGAGGTTGAGGTGATTTGATCTGGAGGTGAAGATGGGTGAGAGAGGAAGAGTGAGGAGTGGTGGTTTTCGATGATGGAAGGAGAAGAAAAAGAAAATAGAATGAGGAATTGAGGTTGTCCCCGTGTGGTGTGCGGGATGGAGAGAAGAGAGGGAGTGTAGGGTTTTGCTTACCACGTGGCAGCCATGGATTGGTTAAGGGGAAAAAAATAGAAAATGTAAAAGGAGAAGGAAAACATGGGTCGGGGATGATGAATTCATTCTCTCTTTTCTTCCTTCTTCATTTCTCTTCTCTTTTCTCCATGCATTTTTGAAAATCCTATCGAAGACAAGTAGCTTCCGCTCCTTTAATGACGTTGAGCATGATCAACCGGTGTCGTCTATTTCGTCCTTTTACCGGAAACTCCAATTCGCTCCAATTTTGCTCAAATTTCTCCCTTTTCCGCAACTCTCATTATTTTCTACAAAATAAAGAAAATAGATTAATCACATATTAATTAACATGAGGATTAGCTTAATTCACTTGTTTGAGTAGTAATTAAAGTATAAAAATACAGGTAATTACACCCCCACACTTGAACATTGTTTGCCCTCAAGCAAACTAAATAAGAATAATCCGAAAAAGAAAATCTACTAACTTAACCACAAAAACTCAATAAAGGGAAAATGCGGCATTAGCCTTTCCAACCATAACCCTCGGAGAACTAATTATGTACATGACCATGAGATTGACAAAGCAAAACATAGGACTTATGAATTTGTAAGGCAATTAAGATGCACATGTGAAAAATGCTCAAGTATATGCATTTGTAAGCCATGTGTCAAATCAATTCACCACAATCAAATAGGCATATAGAGGACCCAAAATAACCCACTAAACTCACATTGGTTCACTAAATAAGTGTTTAGAGGCTAGAAGTGTTTCACTTAAAAGAAATTTCACAACATGTGCCGCCATAAGCTTGCTCTTTGATCTCATCTCCACTAGGTAGCTCACAACATTCAAGATCAAGAGGTCTTTTATTTGGTTGTAACGGGGCTAAGAGCTAGTGAAGCAACTCTCTCTCTCGTAGAGATTAAACTTTTGTTTTCCAACACTAACTCACTTACTCTATACCCAATGTACAACCCACTACAAAACTATGAACAAAACTATACTTTCTTGCTATTTTTGGATTTTCTTCTCTCTTTTTTTTCTTTTTTTTTTCTTTTCCTTTTTTTTTTTCACTTACTTTTCTATACAAAACACTAACCCCCACACTTTTGATTTTTTATTTTTTTTGAAGCACTCAAACAATAAGTCATTCTCTCGAATCGCTTCACCAACTACCATAGAAGGGTAGGATAAAGTGTATAGGCTAGGTCGGAACTTATGGTGCTAATAAAAAGGCTAAATATATAAATAGGCTCAAAATGGCAAACTATTAGAAAATACTTTTGGACACATGCTTCTTTGGCTATGGTGGATAATAACCCTAATGCCTCAATCCTTTCAATCATGTTGTGGGCAAGTAGCCTCGAGAGGTCTCAACCAAGTTCTAGGTACAAAATGTCATGAAATTGTACACATATGAAAGAATAAATGAATGAACAATGCATACACTATCAATATAGGCCCAAAGTCTCACATATAGGGTGTGCAAGTTAATCAAATCAACTACATGCGTCTCTAACCTTGATGAATCAACCTAACAAAGGCTATAAGCATGCATATAATTGAGCATAGATGACACACATACACTTAATCACAAAACAAATTTAAAGTCCTAGGTCATGTTTCATCTACTCGCAATCATGACAAGTAAGTCCATGACTCGTCCTTGGGGTTGGAACAAGGCATTAACCACTAAATACTAATACTAATAACAAAAGAAAAAGAAAAAAAAAAAAAAAAAAAAAAAACTACACTAGATTTTGGCACCCGAGTCTCAACCCCCACACTGAAAATCAACATTGTCCTCAATGTTGTCAAATGAGCTCAAAAGCTAAATCTATGTTAGATTTAGGCATGAGAGTGAAGTCCGGGCGAATGCACAAGAAAAACTTACACACAAAAATACTAACTAATATATGGAGAAAAGTTACGGAAAACCCCCTTTGTCGACCCTCCAATGCACACGACCTTTGGAGAAGAATCAAATGAGACACCAACTTCAAAGCCCAAGACCGTGACTTTCTCAATGTATGCTCCATAATAGCTCAAGATGGTTGTTTACGCCTAAATTAATATTTTACTAGACAGTAAATGTCTATGTGAATATTAATTACATTCTTGGTCCATGTCATACCGGCGAGCCCAAGTTTCTCTAAGTTTACAAGTGATGTCCCGCAAGTGAGACCACGCGAGCTGAACTACATAGCTCGCGCGTGCAAAAGACTTCGCGCGGAATGACTAGCTCGCTCCGCGTAGGCGAGGCGAGCTGGCGAGCTGGTTCGTGTAGGAGATCTCGCGAGGAAGCAACAAGCGGAGTCCGCTTGCACCACTTGTGTCGTTGAAGACTTTTCAAAGTCTTTGACATGCTTCGGGCCAATCCCTGTGGCCTTTTTAATATAAAAAGCCATTTTAAGGCTCGCGAGCTGCAATAGCCCGCGAAATGGAAGCGAGCTTCAGGAGCACGCGAGATAGCCTCCTGTGACAGCCCGCGGGATGAATTTTAGTCCGCATAGGACTCTACAGTTGGCAGCGCGGAAGCAATGCCCTATGCGCGGAATGAAGTGTGCAAACTAGACATGTGTCACATGATGGTTGGTTCACATGGACAAAACAGTACCCTTGTGCTATTAGGGTTTCAGAATCCGACTTGAACTATGATTATCTTCTTCTGCCGCAAGTCGAGCTCCACTATATAAAGGGCTTTAGGGTTTGCAGAAAAGACGCTCTCAAACAAACACAAAAAACACAATACAAACTGAAACCCAGTTATCTCTCGAGTTATCTCGAAAACCCTAACCCTAAGCGCCGCCGCCTAGGTTTTTCTTCAGAGCTCTCCGGACTCTACCCCGATTCCTCTCTTACCTCCCTATTGTTGCTCTGCTCGCGTCCTTCCGTGAGTATCGATCGCCTTGTGCTCGTAAATTCCTCCTCTGAGGTGGCACCTGGAAACCTCTTCCGCCTGATCAAGAAGTCAAGCGCATACGCAATCATCCTTTCCTCGTCCGCGAGGTGGCACGCCCGCAGCACTCCCCCTTCTCTTTGCTCGCTATTTACCTCTGCTCCTCGCGCTGAGGATCGTGGCCAAAATATTGGCACGCCCATTGGGACAGGGAGTACAAGCGATCACCATAGGGAAACCAGAGGAAGCGCCGTACCGAAAGCCTCAGCTTTCTTGCCTCAAGCACAGATCACTACGGTACAAGCCCCATAACAGCGCGGCTTGCCGTTCCCTCACTCAAGAGTAGGTTCTTGCTCAGTTTGGTGACCCAAACTTTAGCGAGACCGCCATGGTAGGCTCTCAGCCGACCCAAGACACAGGTTCTGCTCTATCTATGGAGCAAATCTTCCAGATGTTCGAGCAGTTGACGAGTCAGGGGTTGGCTACTCAACAAAGCGTTGCAGGCCTCTCTGAACAAGTCAAACAAGACAGAGACCTTCTGCAGGCCACCCATGACAAACTCACCACACTCGGTTAAAATTATGGCGACCTTGATGCCAAGTTCACTGAAACCAAGGGCTTGGTCGAAGGTAGCCTTCAACAGATCCGGTCGGATTTGGACCAGAACACGGAGACCGTGAAGCAGAACGCGGAGACCGTGAAGCAACATGCAGAGATCCTGTCGCTCACTCGCGCGACAGTAGATGAACAGACTCGCCGCTTGGACGACCACGATGCCAAGATGCATGACCAGCAGAATGCTTCCTTCTTTGGAAGTAAGAACAGTCTGGAGAAGCTAGACGAATTCAAGGACAAACAGGACCGGCTGAACCTAAGGGTCCTTGAAGTTGAAGACTGGATTAGGGTGCAGGCACCAAAGAGCCCTGCTCTAAACCCTACTGGCCCAAGCGCGAACGAAGGAACGTCCAAGTACATCCATTCCAATGAACCCGCCAGGGGAAACCCTAGGGTCGGGACTCCGAAGGCCCCGCAGTTCGTGTCAGGGGCTGGACCTTCAAAGAATCTGTTCCCACATGGCTCTGCTGCTCCCTTCAAGGGACTTAACAACTCGCCACGCCAGGGAGCCGGGACACTAGATGACCCGCTTCTAGCCTACTCTAGCCCTAGTCCCAAGAACGTTGGGCAGGCCGTCAGTTTCTCTGCATGGCCAAACCATGAGGAAGGAACGGATTCCGCGCCTGTAACAACAGCCGACTGGCGCCAGCTCATCTCCTTCATCGTCAAGGAGAAAACCGGACACGGTGATGCTAACTTGCAGTATCGCGACACCTACCCTGCTAGTGTGGCGCAATACCCTTTCCCGCATGGGTTCAAGAACGTTGTGTTCACTACCTTCTCTGGAGAAACAAGGGAAGACGCAGCAACCCATATGGCCCGCTTCAAAGTCCAGTGCTGCCAATATGGGAATAATGATATTCTCAAGCTCAAGCTCTTCGGGACTTCTCTGTCCGGAGCTGCCTTCAGTTGGTACTCCAGGTTGAAGCCAGGATCCATCGCGGACTGGCTTACCATGGAGACACTATTTCGGGAGACCTACGGTACCATTAAGCCATAGGTCGGCCTTGACTCCCTCACCCAAATGAGCCAGCAAAGCATGGAGTCTGGCGTCTCTTTCCTCCAACGGTTCAAGATCTAACAAGCCAAGTGTGACTTCCTCCTACCCGAGCAGGAAGCCATTAAGTTGGCTATTCGCGGCCTCGAGCATCGCCAGCGTTTGAACCACCACGGGGAAAGCTTCGCGTCTATGGGAGACCTGATCAACAAGGTCGGCAGTTATGAGCTGATCCTTAATGAGATGGACGAGAAGGCGAATGCCTCCAAGGGGACTTACGTTCCAGGGAGAAACAGGACAGTAGGGGCACTAAACCTCCAATCCCCTACGTTTGACCCTTATTACCAGAGGCATGAGTATGATGACGTCGGAGCGGTCGAACTGACTGGGAAACCGTTGGCTCATAAACTGGAGAATCTCAAAATAACTCGCGAACCAATCACAATCCAGTCTTTTGCATGGACCAAGCCCGAATACGAGTCTTACACGTATGACGCGAAAAACGCCCATCTTGTCTTTAATGACTTGATCGAGGCGAAGTGCATATGTTTGGACCACAAGATCCCGCCAAAAGAGGGGCTAAAGGACAAGAAGTATTGTAGCTTCCACAACGTCCACAATCATGACACCAAAGACTATGTCAAGCTCCGCGACCAACTGCAGACCTGGTTGAATTTCGGCGCCTTGAAAATGAAGACGCCAGGAAGCACAGTTTCTCTGGTGGATGTAGACCCCTTCCCGGCCGTGGTTGGTATGGTCGAGTTGAACTAGAACGACCAGCCAGCGGAGAAAAGCCACCACCGTGCGCCAAAGACAAGCCAATGGAGAGTCACCCTGGACTTGGCTGAACACCCAGCCGAGCGCCCGTCGCCTAACGCGGGGTAACCAATCAAGCTATGATTCACTCGCTTTTACTTCAGCCTTTACATCTGTTTTTTCTTTTAGTTTCTTTCTTTCTCGCATTGAAAAGAAAATACAAAAAAAAAACAAATAGCAGAAAATCCAAAAAGAGATCATTGGTCTTGCTGAAATGCAAGACAACGTTCTTGCCTCTGAAAGGCTTGAACTTTACTTAGGAGCCTATCCCTGAGGCTTGATGACAACAGGCATTCCATATGCCTTCGAGTTACTGCCAGCGAAGTCAAGTCAGAGAGGCAATACAACTAGATTGCAATTCTGAAGCGTTGCAACAGCCACTACTAGACAGTCAACTTCGCGGACTCCATTGGAATGATCCAGGAAGCATTAGTCAGTCAGTGCGCCTTATACCAACCGAAAGCCCTGGATGTTTATTTTCCAGAGGATTTTTTGGTTCGTCATTCCGACATTCCTAGAGAGAGTTATGGCAGCTTGAATGCAGACAGATCAGGATACGGCGAGTTATGACAGCTTCCGCTTAAGCTCTACATCGCCGCTGCTGACTTGTTTATCGGCAGACTCTCGGCACAAGATGATGAGAGCGGAGTAGAACATGTCGTTTACTATCTTAGCAGGGTGTTAACCGATTGTGAGACGCGCTACTCTCCAATGGAAAAGTTGTGTCTTGCCCTCTTCTTCGCGGGTTGCAAGCTCCGCCACTACATGTTAGCCTTTACCACAGTGGTGATCGCTCAGTCTGATCTCGACAAATACATGTTTTCCCGCCCTATCCTACGGGGACGCTTTGGAAAATGGATATTGGCTTTGGCTGCATTCTCTTTGCCATATGTTCCGCAAAAGGCAGTTAAAGGACAGGCCATAGCGGACTTCCTTGCTCATCACCCGCCAACCGAACTAACAGCATTCCACGAGTTGGAGTTCGCCATAGTCTCCCTTACTCCATGGACTCTTTATCGTGGTCAGAATACGCGTGAATTTGCAATGTGCATTTTCAATGTGTTTTCATGACCTCGTAGCCTGCTTTCCTCACTGGGGGACATTGGTACCACAACTCCTTCCCTGGGGGGCATGCTAAAGTTTTGATGTCCTTCATTCTTCTCAAGAATCTTCGGCGAACAGACATCAAAACTGGGGGGCACGTTGGGGCAGATGTGTTCCAGAAATTTCAGACATTAGACCTTCTTCAAGTGTCTTAGTCATTAGTTAGGCCAATTCCTGTGGCCTCCAAATTTTCAAACTTGGTTCACCAGCTTTATGCGGCCATTCGCCGACTCCTTTGTTTGCCTCTCGTTGGTTCTCACTGGGGGGCAACGAAGTGCATGGCCTCTATAGTTTTTTCATTGGTTCGTTGACTTTTTTGTTCGCCTATCATTGGTTCACACTAGGGGGCAGCGAAGTACATGGCCAAATGTCATTCATTGTTTATCACCAAGTTGGTTTGCCATTGCCAGGAGCTCGCGAAGGGCTATTTTTTGGAATCTGGTCAAGGCAAACATCTGCTCGAGGCGAATGCAGAAGTAGAGCAGGCGAATGCAGTAGAGTGTAGGCGAATGCAGGCGAAGTTCAAGTCCAAGGTGCCTGGGCGAGCCGTACAGCAGTTCGCTACAATGCCTAGCTGAGTGCGTTGGTTACACGGCCTATCCACAGGCTTGTCTCCTCACACTTATTTTATGTATGACCCGAGCCAATACCATTGGCTTTGGAGCAGCATGAACATAAACCTCTTCAGTCATTCTTGACAATCATGACTTCGAGGCTGGGGGGCAATGTTTACGCCTAAATTAATATTTTACTAGACAGTAAATGTCTATGTGAATATTAATTACATTCTTGGTCCATGTCATACCGGCGAGCCCAAGTTTCTCTAAGTTTACAAGTGATGTCCCACCAGTGAGACCACGCGAGCTGAACTACATAGCTTGCGCATGCAAAAGACTTCGCGCGGACTACGCACTTCGCGTACAAACGACTTCGCGCGGACTATGCACTTCGCGTACAAAAGACTTCGCGCAGAATGACTAGCTTGCTCCGCGTAGGCGAGGCAAGGCGAGCTGGTTCCCGTAGGAGATCTCGCGAGGAAGCAACAAGCGGAGTCCGCTTGCACCACTTGTGTCGTTGAAGACTTTTCAAAGTCTTTGACATGCTTCGGGTCAATCCATGTGGCCCTTTTAATATAAAAAGCCCTTTTAAGGCTTGCGAGCTGCAATAGCCCGCGAAATGGAAGCGAGCTTCAGGAGCATGCGAGATAGCCTCCTGTGACAGCCCGCGGGATGAATTTTAGTCCGCATAGGACTCTACAGTTGGCAGCGCGGAAGCAATGCCCTATGCACGGAATGAAGTGTGCGAACTGGACATGTGTCACAGGATGGTAGGTTCGCATGGACGGAACACTGCCCTTGTGCTATTAGGGTTTCAGAATCCGACTTGAACTATGATTATCTTCTTCTGCCGCAAGTCGAGCTCCACTATATAAAGGGTTTTAGTGTTTGCAGAAAAGACGCTCTCAAACAAACACAAAAAACACAATACAAACTGAAACCCAGTTATCTCTCGAGTTATCTCGAAAACCCTAACCCTAAGCGCCGCCGCCTAGGTTTTTCTTCAGAGCTCTCCGGACTCTACCCCGATTCCTCTCTTACCTCCCTATTGTTGCTCTGCTCGCGTCCTTCCGTGAGTATCGATCGCCTTGTGCTTGTAAATTCCTCCTCTGAGGTGGCACCTGGAAACCCCTTCCGCCTGATCAAGAAGTCAAGCGCATACGCAATCATCCTTTCCTCGTCCGCGAGGTGGCACGCCCGCAGCACTCCCCCTTCTCTTTGCTCTCTATTTAGCTCTGCTCCGTGCACTGAGGATCGTTGCCAAAATAATGGTCAAAGAGTAGAGCCTCCAAATAGCACATCAAGGAGTAAGGACAAATGCTCTCCATTAAGCTCATAGTCTCCCATCAATTACAACCCAAATTCATCCTCCATGTCAACCTATCTCCACATTATTAAAACTCCAACCACCACCCATCCTCCCAAAACAACAAGAAACTCAAACTAGCTACTCCACTATCAACAAAAGATGAGAACATCACAAGTATGCTAGGGTTGCCTCCCTAGCGAGCGCTTTGTTTAAGGACATCATTGCCGGTCCATAGATCAAGAGAGTGAGTCAAGGAACATCTTGGAGGGTAATCACCTCCTCTTGAGAATCAAAGGTGGAGTCCAAATAAGGCTTCAACCGGTGCCCATTTAACTTGAAGAGTTCCCCACCATTGAGGTTTTTGATTGATATGGCACCATGAGGAAAAACTTCAACTACTTCAAATGGACCACTTAGACCTCAACTTCCCGGGAAATATCTTGAGCCTAGAATTGTAGAGGAGAACCTTTTGCTTGGGAATGAATGTCTTCCTCACCAAGTGTCGATCATGCATCACCTTGATCTTCTCCTTAAACAATTTGGTACTCTCATATGCCTATTCCCGAATCTCCTCCAACTCACAAAGATCAAGCTTCCGCTTTTCACCACTTGCTTCCAGGTCAAAATTCAAAAACTTAATGGCCCACAAAGCTTTATGCTCAAGCTCAACCGAAAGGTGACAATTCTTTCCATAACACAAGCGGAAGGGAGACATGCCAATAGGGGTCTTAAATGCGGTCCGATAGGCTTGTAAGGCATCATTAAGTTTGGAGGCCCAATCCTTCCTAGAAGTATTGACCGTCTTTTCCAAAATCCTCTTTATCTCCCTATTCGACACCTCCACTTGACCGGAGGTTTGAGGATGGTAAGGTGTAGCAACCTTATGCTTGACCCCATACTTCTTCAATAAAGCTTTCATAGTGCGGTTGATAAAATGACTACCACCATCACTAACAAGAATCCTAGGAGTCCCAAACCGAGTGAAAATGTGCTCCTTCAAGAACTTGGTGACAACCTCGGAATCATTCTTGTTAGTCGTCTTAGCTTCAACCCACTTTGAAACATAATCAACCGCCACTAAGATATATTCGTTCCCATGAGACTTCGGAAACGGACCCATGAAGTCAATACCCCAACAATCAAAAATCTCAACTCCCATAATGTTGGTGAGAGGTCCTTGGATGAAATGTTCCCGGTCCATTGACATCTTTCACATTGAAGCACAAAAGAATGACAATCCCGGAATAAAGTAGGCCAAAAGAAACCGGTTTGATGGATCTTAAAAGCGGTTCTCCTTCCACCAAAATGACCCCCACATAGAGATGAGTGACACATTGAAATAATCTTTAGGGCTTCCCATTGAGGAATACAACGTCTAATCACTTGGTCCTTTCCCACCTTCCACAAATACGGGTCGTCCCATATATAAGACCGACATCACGAAGGAACTTCTTTCTAGAATGTCCATCATAGTGATCCGAGATGAAGGTGCAATAGCTAGCCCAATAATTCACAAAGTCAGCAAACCAAGGCATCTCAATATCAACATGGAATAGGTACTCATCGGGAAAATGCTCAACCAATGGTATAGTAGAAGAATCTCCACCATGCTCAAGTCTAGACAAATGATCCGCAACAAGGGTTTCCCGACCCGGCTTATCCTTGATCTCCAAATCAAACTCTTGGAGCAATAACACCCAACGAATCAAACGGGGCTTGGCATCCTTCTTGCTCATTAAATATCTCAATGCCGCATGATTCGTGTGGACTATCACCTTTGAACCCAAGAGGTAGCTCCTAAACTTTTCAAGAGCAAAAATCACCGCTAGTAGTTCTTTCTCGGTAGTGGTGTAGTTCATTGGGCATCATTCAAAGTCTTACTAGCATAGTAGATAGCATGCAAGCACTTATCCCTCCTTTGACCAAACACGGCTCCCAAGGCAAAGTCCGATGCATCACACATAATTTCAAATGAGAGTGACCAATCGGGAGCAACAATAATAGGTGCTTGTGTCAACCTCTCCTGAAGCAACTCAAAAGAACGTAGACAATCGAAGGTTAAATCAAACTTAGAATCCTTTGCCAAGAGATCACATATAGGTTTAGAGATTGAGGAAAAATTCTCAATAAACCGCCGATAAAATCCCGCATGCCCCAAGAAACTTCTCACACCCTTCACATTAGTCGGAGGTGGCAATCGTGCAATCACATCAATTTTCGCCTTGTCAGCCTCAATGCCTCTTGATGACACAACATGCCCCAAAACAATCCCCTCATCTACCATAAAGTGGCATTTCTCCCAATTCAATACCAAATTGGTCTCCTCACATCTTGCAAGTACAAGTGATAGATGGGTAAGTCAATCATCGAAGCTATCTCCATGTATGCTAAAATCATCCATAAACACCTCCTTAAACTTCTCGGTCATATCATGAAAAATAGACATCATCAACCTTTGAAATATAGCGGGAGCATTACAAAGTCCAAAAAGCATTCTCCGATAAGCAAAAGTGCCAAATGGGCAAGTGAAAGTGGTCTTATCTTGGTCTTCGGGGGCAATTGCTATTTGGTTGTACCCGGAGTACCCATCCAAAAAGCAATAATAACCGGAAGGGTATCATAGCAATTGCCCCCTCCTCCAACTTACTAAGCTTTGATGAAATAATAACCGGAAGGGTATCATCTTCTCCAAGAAAGACATACTTCAATGTGGGTGGTAACGGCTTCAACTCAAGTGTAGGTGGACTTTCAAGTAAAGGCACCGCTCTAGTAGTAATAGGAGGCAAAGCAATATCTTGGGCTTGTATGCCTTTTTGAATGGCATGAGAGTCTCCATGCGGTTCACATTCTCCACAATCTCATCATCAAGAAAACTCAAGCTATGGCGGTTTGTAGAGGCAAAAGAATCCTCAACAAAATCATCAATTATATCCATTGTCTCAACACGGAAGCAATCCTTGAGATACACGGAACTCTTCATGACATCAAAGATTCGAAACCCAATAGTAGTATCAAACACCGTCATAGTCAAGATACCCTTTTGAACATCAATCTTGGTGCTGGCGGTTGCCATAAATGCCCGCCCTAAGATAATAGGAAGCTCATCACTATCTCCACTTAAAGGCTCCATATCTAATACAACAAAGTCGGCGGGTACCGATATCTCATCAATTTTCACCAAGACATCCTCTACCACTCCTCTAGGGAAAACAACACTTCGATCCGCCATTTGCAACCGAATCTTGACCAGTTTAATGTCATCTAAAGCAAGTGTTTTGTAGACTTCATAAGGCATGAGATTAATACTTGCTCCAAGGTGTAGAAGTGCTTTCTCAAAATTTCTCAACCCAATGGTACAAGGGACGGTAAAGCATCTGGGATCTCCAAGTTTAGGAGGAAGCCTTTGTTGAATCACGGATGAGGCCTCCTCTCTAAGATACACATTCTCATCATCTTTAAACTGTCTCTTGTTTGTGCACAACTCCTTCAAGTATTTGGCATATGAGGGTACTTGCTTAATCGCATCCAAAAGTGGAATATTAATTTTCACCTTCTTGAACAACTCCATAAATTCCACATTTTCACGCTTTTTCTTCTTCTTGAGGTCTTGCATCCTCTTCACATTCGGATATGGCAAAAGAGGCTCTTGAGAGAAAACTAATGGAGGAGTAAATTTCACGTTTCCCATGGGATTTTTGAGAGTGCTCACGGCCCCACTAGGATCCCTAGCCAACACGGCCTCCCCTAGTGATGAATAGACCGGAGTATTATTACCCTTAGAACCTCAACTACTCACATGAGAATCTTCCATCTTATTCCTCCCCTTTGTTGTAGGCTCCAAATTGTGAACATGAGGTATTGGAAGTATAGGAGTATGGTAGTTATCTTGTAGATGAAGTTTAGCATGATGGTGTGTGATTGTGAAGCATGTGCTTCACTGTAGCAGCATGGTAATGTTGCAGCATGGTTACTGTTGCAGCATGGTTACTGTTGCAGAATGGTGAGTATGGTGATGATCGGAGGTATGGCTATATGGTATGGCTGTGTTCAATGAAGTATGGTGTTGGAAGTGGAAGCATGGTCATGTCCTTTGGAAGTATGGCTGGAGTTATGTCTATTGTCCTCAGGATTTCCAGCCTTACTTATCACTGTTCAGTTTACATGTATAGCTTATCTTTGTGTGTTCTCTCTGTCAGATAATAGTGTCCTTTGTTAGCTTTGTTTCTTTAGTCTAGGATTAGCTTTGTACAAGATGTAAAGGTGATGATGAAGTGTGTTTCATCACTCAGACACTCAAACTTCTCCTATATATAGTATAGGTCTGTAAACTTTTGACTCATCAAGAAATATAGAAGAAAGCTTCCGCATTCCTTGTGTTTAAGTTTTCTACATGAGGCTTACTTTTAGAAGAGTCTTCCACCTTATTGCTCCCCTTTGATGTAGGCTCCGAATTTTGAACATGAGGCTTAGAAGAGTCTTCCATCTTATTAGTCCCCATAAGATCACTAGAAGATGATAGCATGGTAGGTAGTTTGATACATATTGCTTTGTTACTTTTAGTTTTTATTTTATTTGACTGACATAAGGTTGGGGTACCGGATAAATCTTGATTTGACATTTGACTCGTTGCCCTTTCTTTGATTTTTGTTCTTTCTTTATCCGGGAGACGGTCCAAACTAAACAGATATGGAAGCTATAATTGTAAACCACGATCGAATCTATGGAAGCATTGGTTTATACATTCCTTTTAGTCTCAACTCTAGGAATAATTTTTTTCGCTATCTTTTTTCGCGAACCGCCTAAAGTTCCAACCAAAAAGTAAAAGGGGGAAATGATTTTTCATTATCTCAATTGAAAGTAATGATCCTCCCACTAATGGGAGGATCATTACTTCATCTAGTCTCGTGTTCCTCGAACGGATCTCTTAGTTGTTGAGAGGGTTGCCCAAACGCAGTATATAAGGCGTACCCAGTAAAACTTACAAGTAAACCAGATAAAAAGATGGCAACTAGGGTTGCTGTTTCCATTATTATATAGTTTTAAGACATTATGTAGTTTTAAGACCACAATGGATCTATGATAAGATCATTTATTTACAACGGAATGGTATACAAAGTCAACAGATCTTAATGAATATAAAATATTATGGCTACACAAACCGTTGAGGGTAGTTCTAGATCTGGCCGCCCAAAACGAACTAGGGCTGGGGGTTTATTGAAACCATTGAATTCAGAATATGGTAAGGTAGCTCCTGGTTGGGGAACTACTCCTTTGATGGGTCTCGCAATGGCTCTATTTGCAGTATTTCTATCTATTATTTTGGAGATTTATAATTCGTCCATTTTACTGGATGGAATTTCAATGAATTAGATTTACAAGAACCATTAACTAGCTTTTTAAATACAAAGTGAAACATTGCATTTAGTTTTCTGGTTTTTATCCCATTCTATTTTGGTAGTTCGACCGTGGAATTTATTTTTTTCTGTATTTCCGGAATATGAGTGTGTGACTTGGTATAATTGATCCTATGGCTAGTACAGAGAATAGATCTGTCATCTTGATAGAGATGGTTTTACTTCGTCGGATATTCATTTTAGTATCTGGAGCACGGAATATATGAAATAGATTACTATTAGAACTATGATTCATACTTAATAGTCAGACCTCGTGGCCGGACTTCAAAATTTTTTTAAAGAGTTAGAAGTTATAAATAGAATTTTTTTTATTTCAAACTTCCGTTTAGACTTATTTTGATCAAAGGACAAAGATTTCTTTTGATTTTTCGTCATTAGATCTAGTCATTGAATAAGTGATGATCCAATGGTTCTTACTCAGGGAATTTTGGGACTTAGTTTGAGAAGGTTTTATTGAATCATCGTGGTTCTAGTATGAATCTGCGGTTTTAATCGATTCATAGGGTCTTAACAAGAGAATTCCTATCAATAAAATCAATAAAAAAACAGCAGTAAAGCCGCAGTACACATAAATAACAACAAAGAAAATAGGTAAATAGAAGATTCAAGAGGCCTATAACGAGCAATATAGAGATGAATGAGCCGACTTGATTTTTTGGCATTATAACCACAAAGAATAGTTTTTGGGTTTTTTATTCTTTCATATCTTAAGAAAAAACGGAATCGTAGAATTAATAAATTTAAAACTTTCTATTCCACACATCCGTTCGAACTATAGTATTGGGGTGTTTCTGTTTGAGCCGTACGAGATGAAATTTTCATATACGGTTCTCGGGGGGGGTCTTCTTGGTTTACCTATCTCAATAAAATCTATGATTGGTTCGAAGAACGTCTTGAGATTCAGGCAATTGCAGATGATATAACTAGTAAATATGTTCCTCCTCACGTCAACATATTTTATTGTCTAGGAGGAATTACGCTTACTTGTTTTTTAGTACAAGTAGCTACGGGGTTTGCTATGACTTTTTATTATCGTCCGACCGTTACAGAGGCTTTTGCTTCTGTTCAATATATAATGACTGAAGCGAACTTTGGTTGGTTAATCCGATCAGTTCATCGATGGTCGGCAAGTATGATGGTCCTAATGATGATTCTACACGTATTTCGTGTATATCTCACTGGGGGTTTTAAAAAACCCCGTGAATTGACGTGGGTTACAGGTGTGGTTCTGGGTGTATTGACCGCCCCTGGTAGAGTTATTACGCGGAAGTGCTAGTGTGGGACAATCTACTTTGACCCGTTTTTATAGTTTACACACTTTTGTATTACCTCTTCTTACTGCCGTATTTATGTTAATGCACTTCCTAATGATACGTAAACAAGGTATTTCGGGCCCTTTATAAGCAAGACTCTATACCATTAATATTTTGAATCAATCATTTATCACTTGGGGTAGGAACAATTGTATTTCATTGCTACAAATATGGATTATTGAAAAAAAATAAGACATGTATTTGGATATTTCTCTTCAACTCTACAAAAATATATATTATATATTTTTGACATTTGTAGTTGAAGTGAATTCTCCGAAGATAAAATGGATTATGGGAGTGTGTGACTTGAACTATTGAGCGGGCCGTGCAGATATATGACTTTATCTGCCACATTTTAATTTACAACAAAATGTGTCTTTGTTCCAACCATCGCGTAAGCCCCATACAGAGGATAGGCTGGTTCGTTTGAAGAGAATCCTTTCTATGATCAGATCCGGTCGTGTCGTATATGATATGAACTGGCTCCGTAAGATCCAGTAGAAGTAGTAGGCCCAAAGTGAACATGCCTTGATGGTGAGGATGAAGAAGTGGATCCATGAGGCTTTGAAGATGTAGATTGAGGATAAGAGGTCTTCCTTCCTTGTGCACCTCCAGGAAGTACATTTTCTTCCTTCCCGGCTTCCTTATCCACCCCCTTATTTCTTCCTTTTGTATACAAAATCACATCACCCAATCCAATTCCCGGGGCTACATTTTCTACCCCCCGGTTCCCATCCGCCTTTGAAACAAAATCATGCATATTTAAATAATTTCCAACATTACCTTCAGGTACATTTTCGTCCCTCATGGCACCATCAATCAATTCATAATCACTATCATCATTAGAACAATCCTCTACCAAAACATGTTCATCATTAGAATGGGAAATAGGGGAGTTGGGAGCATGCATAGGAGTGGGAACAAAGCCATCATAAGAATGGGATGAAGAGGGATAGTGGTCATACATACTATCATGCACATGCAAGGTGGGTATGAGATGAAGTTTGTGGCATGCGTACCTTATTGTCGTAGACCTTTCCACTCCTAAGAATAGATATAGCATTCGCTTGCTCCTTGTGGCGAGGATTAGGTTCCGTACTACTAGGAAGAGACCCTTGTGGTCTTGAGTGCATAGAAGAGGCCATTTGCCTAACTTGAGTCTCTAACTTATGCAATCCCGCTTGAAGAGAATCAATAGCTTGCTTGTTGATTGCATTTGTAGAACTTTGAACTTCTATGAGCTTATTCATCAACTCCTCAAAACCGGGTTTGCTAGGCTCACTTGAAGGCAAATGAGCATTGGAATTTCCACCTTGATTTGCTCCATGAAAAGCACTAGAACCACCTTGAAACTTGGTGTTTCCATAGCCACTATTGTGCACAAACCCGGGAGGGACATTTTGAACATTCAAACCATAAGGATAAGTGGCATTCCCATGTGTACTATGCATAGATAAGGGCTGCCCTTGGTTGTTGTGAGGGCCAAAAGTAGAGCAACTTGAGCCAATTTGGCTATGAGAGGCACCATAATAAGTCCCTTGACCTTGGGGTACAAAACTTGAACATAACTAGGACCTCCTTGCCCTTGGTGACTATAGGAACCACCACCTTGTGAACTAGATCCACCTTGGTTGCCTCCCCATGAAAAATTAGGGTGATTCCTCCACCGCGGATTATAGGTGTGTGAGTAAGGGTCATTCTTTTGTTGCCTTCCTTGAAAATTGTTTATGACCCTTGCTTGCTCCTCCACAAAATCAGGATATTGAGGTGCTAAATGACATTCATGAGTAACATGGCTAGGAAACTCACATAGAAGACAAGTAGAAAGAGTAGAATGGACGGCCTTGGCTTGTGAAATGGGAGGCACACGGTCTTGTCTCTCAAGTAATTGCTCCATTTTCTTCTCAAGTTGCTCTAACTTTGAAGTCACAATTCCATCACTTGGCATGGACACTTCATAAACCCCACGACCTCTAGGTAAAGACTCACGGCCTCTCACATCATCAATACCATGCTGACGAGTCCGTGGCTCATCATACAACTCACGGCTCCTCCTTGAATCATCAAGGAGGTCACGGCCTCTCCTAGGCTCATCATAAGGGTCTCTACTCTTCCGCTCATCATACAATTCACGGCCTCTTGGCTTCTCATACTCATCTCTTGGTCTTCTTCTTGCATCATGAGAATCCCACCTTGCACTTTGTTTAGACAATTCTTCAATGATACCCCAAGCTTCCGTAGCATGCTTATTTTCAATACTTCCAAGTGCGGCATTATCCACACGTCTTCTAGATTCCGGAAGCAAGCCTCTATGGAATGAATCAACAAGTAACCACTTATCTAGGCCATGGTGAGGGAATCCAAGGTCAATGTCCTTGAATCTCTCCCATGCCTCATGCAAGGTCTCTCCATCAAATTGAGAAAATCTCAAAATATCATCTCTCATGCTCGAAGTCCGATGAGGAGTAAAGAACGCATTCAAGAACTCTTCGTGAAGTTGAGGCCATGATCGAATACTAGCGGGAGGTAGTCTATGCAACCATTGTCTTGCCCGGTCTTCCAGTGAGAAGGGAAAAAGACGCATCTTCAAGCCCTCCGATGTAAGTCCTCCCAATTGTAGTGTACCACATACTTCTTAAAATATCTTCACATGAGTGCAAGGCTTCTCTTGACTAAGACCATGATACTTTGGCAAAATTTGAAGAGTAGAAGACTTGATCTCAAAGTTAACTCCACAAGGCGGCAAGACAATACAAGATGGTTGGTTGACAACGGTGGGACAACTATAAGCCTTGATCGGCCTCTCATCCTCCGCATCCGCCATTGCTATACGTGTAGATGACCTCGAAGGTGCAAAAGAATTAGTCCTTGGATATCTCTCTCTTTTTTTTGGTCTACCTCTTCCCCTTCTAGGAGGTTCACTCATGTACCTTCAAAAGAAACTAAGATAATGATTAGAAAATAGAATACAAGAAAAACACAAGAAAATAAACCAAACAATAAATACGACAATTTCTTTATTCTTTTTTTTTTCGACAATAACAACCACACAATAAAAATAATGACACAAAAATTAACAAATTTTTTTTTTATGGCAATTGACAAATAAAAACAAAGAAAAAGCTAGAAAAATATGCAAGTGACCTAACAATCAAAAACCAAGAGCAACGGCGCCATTTAATTTGGTGTTTTTTGAATGTGCAACTAACGTGCAATATAGTACGGCTATTAAAGAATTGGGATGTATTTAGACCCCAAGTATCGTACCACGGGGATTGAAGGGCTAACCACAATCCTTAGGTAATCAGCAATAAAGTCACCTAGCAAACAAAGAAAATAAAAAGAAAATAAAATAAAGGAAAATGCTACTCTAAGGCACCAAGCCTTAGCAATGCTCGGCCTTGGTTCGCACCAAAGCCTAATCAATGCTAATGCCTAGTGATGACTATTTACAAGGAGTAGAAAGTGTCATCGAAATTTGTATTTGGATTCCTAATTAACGAAATAAAAAGTGACAACTAAAATTACAAACAAGATAAAGGAAATGGAAATAACAAAGAGGGAATGTCGGGAGCAAGGAAGGTTCCTTCACCCAAATCATATGTGTCGGAAGCTATCTAATATAGATGCTAATTTCATATTTGGCGGTAGTCGTATCCAAGGCGGTTCAAGGCTCAAGGACCATATTATTCACAATTCAGTATTAGTGAGCCGGTTCAAGGGTCACACTAACTCAACTAGAGAGAGTTAGAGCCGGTTCAAAGGTCACTAACTCACTCTAATTGGCTTAAAGATCGGGAATTAGACTACTAGGCAACTCACACGCGCAATCACGCGACGGGTGTAAATTACCATGCTTGTAACTCACTAGCTTAGGAACTAGAGGGGGTCAAGCCTCCAATTCCATCCTAGATATTCTCAAAACACACACCCTAGAGTTGACTAGGCTCCTAGACATGCATTTCAACCCAATAAAAATAGAAACAAGCATCCAATATATGAAAATTGCATCACTACATTAAAATAGGCATCCATTACATAAAATTCGGGTCAAGGCACACAACCCTAACCCCCAACAAAGAAACTACTCACAACCCATAAACATATACATCATCAATTTCACCAATTTCATACAAATAAAAGAGGAAGAGGTATAGAAGAGGGAGAACAACCAAGACAAGCCACAAATGCTAAATAGCATATATATCAAGCCTTGGAATTACAATTTCTCCCTTTTACCCGATTGGTGATTAAGCCTATTGCTCCTCCTTCACTTGACAAAATCGATGAAGCTTGGTGGTGGGTGAGTACTCCTTCAATTGCCCAAATAAAAATAGAAAGAACTAAAGTAAACAATTAATGTAGAACGATGGGAGAGAATGAAATGGTGGTGAGGTGAAGGGTAACTATATATATGTGTGGCTGTATCATAGCCCTTCATGTTTTTGCAAACAAGGGTAACTATATATATGTGTGGCTGTCTAGGTCTTCTCAGACTCGGTCTTCTTTTCTTTGGTGGAAGAGACTGCCACGTGGCAACGTCTCATTGGTGGAAGGAAATGAGAATATCACCTGCTGGTGGCGTGAGGGATAGGAAGCCATATATGTCTTGGCATGTTAGAAATTGGAAGGCACGTGAAGGACTTCTAATTAACCAACAAGTGATTAATTAAGTAGCATTGCTTACTTAATTAACCATGGCTAAACAATGAACTTTCTTCATTAATCAACTACTCCCATTTGCTCCATTTTTGTGCAATTTTCTCTTGTTTCTGCAATTCCGCTTATTTCCTATAAATGAAATAAAAATAGATTAATTACATATTAATTGGCATGAGGTCTAGCTTAATTCACTTGTTTGAGTATTAATTACGTGTGTAAAAATACACGTAATTAGGTATTGTTACACTAAGAAAGGCCTTCAAGATGAACCAAAGATTTCCGGCTATGATGGCCGGAGGAGAGAGTTCCGGCAACAATACCACCAGTGTGCAGTCGAGCTTCCAAGCGGGATTTCTTCCAAATGGCAGTGCTATAGACTCGATCACCAACCCAGAAAGAGAGAAGGGATGATGGCGAGTCAAACGGTACCGGTGTAGCGGCTCAGTTTTGCCGAACGACGGCGATCTGTGGCGGGCAGACTTGCTGGCAGAGGGAGAAGGAGAGAGAAGCTCGGGAGAGAGGAGAGGAAAGAGAGAGAGTGTTTTGGGCTTTTCCCCAACCAATTCCCCGATCCGAAACTTCTAATATGGAAGTTTCCTTTTACATCCATAACCCAATAATAATTTTTTTTCCTTTTATACTAACTTTCTTTTACTCTTTATCGCCTTCAACAACATCTCGTACGGAAATTTTCTCGAATTAATCATCCTACCCAAAAAAAACATATCTAGGGTCTTTTAATACTATGAAATCATTAACGAAGATGGTAAAAACTCATGGTCACGTAAACGTTAGTAACTTTGTGAAATAATTAAGAGTCGGGATGTGACAATTCTCTCCCCCCCCCCTTATAAAAATTTCGTCCTCCAAATTTACATACCTATCAATCAAAGAGATAGGGATACTGCTGCTTCATTTGTTCCTCCGTTTCCCAAGTAGCTTCCTCTACTTGATGAATCCTCCAAACTACCTTGACAAGTGGAATTGTCTTGTTTCTAAGCACTTGCTCCTTCCGGTCAAGAATCTGAACCGTTTCCTCTTCATAGGTCAAGTCTTTCTTCAAACTAATCGGCTGCTCTTGCAATACATGAGAGGGATCGACAATATACTTACAAAGCATGAACACATGAAAAACATTATATATCCTGGATAACTCTGGAGGGAAATCCAACCGATAAGCAAGTGTGCCAACCCGCTCTATTATCTCATAATGACCAATATATCTTAGACTAAGTTTTTCCCGTTTTCTAAAACGTACTACACCCTTCCAAGGGGATAGTTTCAAGAATACCCAATCACCAACTTGAAACTCGAGTCCTTTCTACGGTTATCAGCATAACTCTTTTGCCTACTTTGCGCTGTTTTGAGTCTATCTCTGACTACCTTAATCTTCTCATTTGTGTCATGGATTATCTCTGGACCACAAAGCTCTTTTTCTCCTACTTCATTCCAACACAAAGGTGTACGACACTGCTTCCCGTAAAGTGCCTCAAAGGGAGCCATACCAACATAAGTTCTTATCCCAACTACCTCTGAACTGCATGGCACAAGATCTCAACATATCCTCCAAAGTCTGAATGATCCTCTTAGATTGCCCATCAGTTTGAGGATGAAAAGCAGTGCTAAAGTGTAATCGGGTGCCTCAAGCTGCCAGTAGAGCTCTCCAGAATTTACAAGCAAATCTAGGATCTCAATTAGACACTATTGATTCAAGTACACCATGGAGTCTCACAATCTCATTCACATAAAGTTTCGCCAACTTATCCAATGTATACATCTTTCCCACCGGTAAGAAATGTGCAGATTTGGTGAGTCTATCCACAATCACCCAAATTGTCAGGACCCATCCCGAATTTCACCTTGAAATCCGAAGTAAACCCTGCGGGGACCACCTCCAAAGGAAATTCTATCGAAAATTCGGCATAACCTCCCTTGAAAATGGACAACCCTTCTTAAAAACACCTGCAAACACTTCTAAAAAATTCCAACTCCAACCTGATAAACTCTTAGAGCCTTCGTGCTCCCCAAAAATCACAACACCTCCCAATTTATATTTACTAAACTAATAATAATCTCATATCCAACAATTCATAGGTTCAGAGAAATTCTAATAATGAAGGGAATATAAATATATAAATAAGCCGAAGCTATATGATGGACTATGCCTCAACTCCATGTACGCCCGACCTCAACTATACTAACCTGCAAACTGGACATTTCAAAACCGAAGGGCTTAGGGGAGAAGCATTTGAAAACGTTAGAGTGAGTGAACAAAAATAAAATTTAAAAGAAATGAACAAATAAAAATATTTATGCTCTCCCGATGTAATTTCTATAGAAAAGCTATGCTGTATACAATACGCTCAAAAGCTTTTAACTTAAAAACTGGTAAATACGTGACTAGCCCCGCTAGCCTCCAAAACTTTATAATATAGAGCCTCACATGATATAGTATATATGTATGTATTTACACACGTCATACTCCTTGTATGAATTCTTATGAAAATAGAAAAAAAAATAGAAATTCATGCAAGACTACAACGCTTGCGTCCAACGCTCACGTCACACCATCATGGAATTTCAAACGCTACATCATTATGGCGGAAAAGCACGTATGGCTATCTAGCATTTATATACATACTATCCTCATAAATATAAAGATATATATCCACCGAAAATCCCATTTTTGGTAACTCTCCAAATTAAAGAAAATTGTCAATTATAAAAGAAAGCAATATGCATACGACTTCACCGAAAATCTCATTTTCGGTAACTTTCCAAGTAGCGAAGTTAATAAATAAAATAAGAACATTTACTTCCAAAATAACTTCGCTAAAATAATCACAAAAGGATCTCAATTCCACAAATTAAGATTTAGAAAAATAAAATCAATCACTAAATATAAACCATTGCATGCATTTAATTTAAAACAAACGTCCACTCATAGTATTCGACTTAAGCTTCCTAATATAATGCCCGAAATACTCCTCGAGCGTTGCTCCCGAACATCCAAATCATCAAACCAACCAATAAGTTGTAGAACAAATCAGTCAGACCCTTCAATATAACTATAAACTCGACCCCTTTTTCTATTTTGACTAGGTATTCCTGGGTTGACCAGGAATTGACCAGGTTTGACCAATAGATATGAATAATTATTTTCGACTTCGCAACTATAACTCATTCGGTTCCAAACCAAACCTTAACCTGGAATCGAAGTCATAATCAATTTCCATGTCTTTAACACATCAACCAATTTACTTCTAAATTCATCACATAGTACTTTGGTCTAGATTCTAGAGTTACTATGGACAATGTTCATATTACCAAAATTATTTTATGGCCCCCTACGTTCATGCATGCCAACATAACAACATCAACAATTCCATCATTTCCTCTCTACACAATTTCACACTAAAATTTACTAAGGGCCCCCAAAAGGGTTTCCATATATGGAAAGTTTCCAAAAATAGAAACTTTCTAAATATGCCAGGTGAACTAAACCGTAAACTACAACTTAAACGAAACAAGAAAGTCGACAAGCTACCTTCACAGATTCTGCCGGAACTGCTGCCTCGCTAGATTTCCGGCGACTTGCAGGAGTATTATGTCGGATTCCGGCCACTCATCGGAAAATGGCCATAGGCTCCCCGTATTCTTCAAATACTCACCGGCGACTTGCCAGAAAACTAACCGAATTTAAAAGTTTAAAAGAATCAAATAAATATAAAACTCTTTATGCTTTCCTAAATTCATCTCTTCAGGAAAACTACACTGTATGCAATAAATAATAAAACTCTTAACTCAGAAATTGGCAAAAACTGAAATACGCGACTAGCCCCGCTAGTCTCCAATATTTTATGATATTGAGTCTCCTAGGTTCTAGTATATAAGTATGTATTTACACACGTCCAAACTCCCTATATAAATTTTTTTATGGATTTAAAAGTTCATACATGGCTACTACGCTTGCGTCCCACGCTCACGTCACACCATAATGGATCGTTCATTTAACTATATGTAATACCCTAGATTTTCATATTATTTTCCTTGTATAATTCACATAATTAATGAAGGATTATTTATGGAAATTCTTTAGTTTGTGCGAAGTTGAAGTTTTGGGAGTAATTTTTAAGGTGCTTTGACTTTTAAGAGGCCCAAAAGTTGACTTTCTTTTCCGTAAGTTATCTTCGAAAACTTCCTTCTTGAAAGTTGTAGAGTTTGTCGATACAAGTTCGTAGACATGCGGCATGCCTGAAACAGAGGTAGTATGAGAAAGTTATGATCAGAGGAAGTTAGTTTCCGGGTTTGAAAACTGTATAAGTAGAAAAATGTGGGGGGGGGGTTATTGTTTCTATGTGATCCCTGAGGGGATGAATCACACAGAATGCGGGAACACCATCTTCAAGACCCATAACCTATCAATCATGAATAAAGGGCATCAGAGGGAAGACCGGGTTTGCCGGCCTTCGACCCTCCGATGCCTAAGTCAGCCATATGTGAGTAGAAATAAGGTGTGAATAGGGTGGAGATGGAGTGTCCCCAAATGAGGGGTGAAGAGTGGTATTTATAGAGATAGGGTGGATGCACCCTAAAAATACCACTTTGTCCTTATTAGAGAGTGTATTACCATCATGCCCTCAAGGGATAGTGTAGGTTTCTTGGGCTTAGTTAAGGCCCAAGCCCATTTTATGCTGCAATACGTGTCTTCTTAGGCGAGTATGACCGATGTTCTACGATGTACTAACAAGTCCCCAAGTCCGCGGTCAAGAGACTCTCTTGGGTGGGGACTTTATCTGATAGGATATCGGGAGTACGAGTCTTACTAGTGGCGACATAACCAGTCCCCAGTCCCCCAAGTTCCCATGCAAGGGAGGGGATGGACCGGCTTCCTCTAAGTGGGGTATGTCGTGCGTTGCTATATACGACTGAGGCATTAGGGTCGTTGCTCCCATGTAGTGTATGAAGATTGCAGGGCGATCGGGGGTCGAAGTTGAGGTACCGCTGGCGAGCATCTCGTGTGGGCAACGGGTACCGGCATGTTTATATGCCTTAGGCGTTTTAGTAGCCTTTGTTTTGTACCAGCTATGTGCTTTAGCTAGCTGAGCTATTCCAGCATGCGTTCCAAGGGGAGATTGTGGTGATATATTTTGTGGTTGCCTCTAGGTGAGTGCTAGAGTGCCTACGTACCCGTTTATGGGATCAAACCAAACGTAGTTCCCCCTTTCGCCATCGAGGCAAGTGTGTCATCAAGGTGTGGCGAGGAGTGCCGCTGAGGCATGATGATGGGTGCCGCTAGGGCATGATGATGTTGCCGATAGGGCATGTGTAGATCTGTCAAAAGGTGACTATCGATGTGGCGTAGCGAGAGCACGCTAAGAAGCGTGTCAAGGATATCGAGAGCACGCTAGGGAGCGTAGCCAAGATGCCAATGGGGCAAGGTGGGTGGTGCCAAAGTGTACCGAGAGCACATCATGGGGTGCGGTAAATGCCGGTATATAAGGCTGTTGCCCAAGTCCCCCAGTGCCGGGAGAGAACATGGTGGCGGGGCGTGACGGTTCACGCTAGTGGCCTAACGGTCCGCGCTAGTGGTGTGACGGTTAGCGCTAATGACGTAACGAGAGTACGCTAAGAAGCGTGGCAAGGATATCGAGAGCACGCTAGGGAGCGTAGCCAAGATGCCGATGGGGCAAGGTGGGTGGTGCCAAAGTGTACCGAGAGCACGTCATGAGGTGCGGTAAATGACGGTATATAAGGTTGTTGCCCAAGTCCCCCAGTGCCGGGAGAGAACATGGTGGTGGGGCGTGACGGTTCGCACTAGTGGCTTAACGGTCCACGCTGGTGGCGTGACGATTCGCGCTAGCGGGCGGAATGGTTCTCGCTGGTGGCGTAACGGTCCGCGCTGGTGGTGTGACGGTTCGCGCTAATGGCGTAACCGTTCGCGCCGGTGGCGTAGCGGTCCGCGCTAGAGGTGTAATAGTTCGCGCTAGCATGCGGAATGGTTCGCACTGGTGGCGTACACTCGTGGTGTGTGTAGTATGAGATTGTACCTTTGGGTGCTGGCTTTTTACACATGTTGTGTGTGTAGCCTGAGATTGCACCGTTGCGGGCTGGCTGTTTACACATGTTGTGTGTGTAGCTTGAGATTGCACCTTTGGGTGCTGGCTGTTTACACATGTTGTGTGTGTAGCCCGAGATTGCACCATTCCGGGCTGGCTGTTTACACATGTTGTGTGTGTAGCCTGAGATTGCACCTTTGGGTGCTGGCTGTTTACACATGTTGTGTGTGTAGCCTGAGATTGCACCGTTGCGGACTGGCTGTTTACACATATGTGTGTAGCCTGAGTATGTAGCATGTAGCGCGTATAAAAAAGAGTGTTTTAGATAACTCTCTATGCCATGTAATAAGCATGCTCAAGGATATGATGATGTATGAGGCATGTTATTTGTATGATAATAACTCAATTAAATAGTGTAAAGTAGGACTTATCTGGAGCCGTGTAGAGCCGCTATAGATATTGTAAAAAAATTGGAGTTGTCGATATAAGTCTCAATGTCGAAAAAAGAGCTTGGTATAAGAATCCCAATGGAGTAGTCATGATGGCCAAGAAGATAATATTGGAGTGCATCATTGAAGATAATATTGCTTGACCAAGAAGTAATGTATGTGTACTGACGTAGGAAAAAGAAGCCATGATGGCCCAAGTATGACAGTCTGTAGCCTGTGCCTTTAAGAATGTAGAGCGTAGGCTTAGTGTCCAATTGCATCATATGTCATTGTGAGAACTGACGACAAAGTGCAGAGACAATAGAGTAGGATCACTTCTTCACTCTGCTGGGAAGTGAGAACAGAGTTCATAACCTCGTATATGGAATCAACGAGGCGTGCAGGAGCTGAACCAAGTCATTAAGAACACCTAATGGAGAGGATTTTGTGGGTATGTAGCCAAGTTGTCATGCTTTCGAAGTTCCCTCGCTTCCTCCTTGTTGTTGCAGTTCCAGGAACTCGGGATGGAAATGAGGTACCGAGACAGAGGAAGGGAGGTGTCGAGGTGGGTTCTAACCCCATGTATACACTTTCTTGGGAAGTGAGAACAGAGTTCATAACCTCGTATATGGAATCAACGAGGCGTGCAGGAGCTGAACCAAGTCACTAAGAATACCCAATGGAGAGGATTTTGTGGGTATGTAGCTAAGCTGTCATGCTCTCGGTGCTCCCTTGTTTCCTCCTTTGTTGTTGTTGTTCTGGTAACTCGGGAGGAGTTCAGTGTCGAGATCCCGGGAAATGTGGTGTCGAGAGTCCAGGGGCAGAGATGGGTTCCGACACCAAGGGAGGGTCTGTGTCGGGAGCTGGGAGGGCTAGAGGCTGGTCTCGGGACAGAGACACCAAGAGTATAGGGGCATCGTGAGCACGGGAGGCCAGAGAGAGGCTGCCGGGTTCCGAGACCATAGGTGCCGGGAGTGATGAGTGCTGAGACAACAACTCTTTTTTTTTTTTTTTTTTTTTTTGGTATCCTACTGCCGGGAGAGAGGAGTCCCGGGAAGTCGGGATAGAGATAGGAAACAGAAACTTTCTAGGTGTAATTGAGCCTCCACCTTTACCCTGACCTCCAACCCTTCTAACTGTCTGAATTCCGATTCATTCCGCTCTGAACTTTTACTGGGTATGTGTATGTGTGGGAGTCCGGAGGGGAGTCTGCCAGGGGAGTCCGCGAGGGGGGGGGTCTGTCAGGGGATTCTGCCAGGGGGTCTGCTAGGGGAGTTCGCGAGGGGAGTCTGCCAGGGGAGTCCAAGAGGGGGGCCTGCCAGGAGGGTCCGCCAGGGGAGTCCACGAGGGGGGTCTGCCAGGGGAGTCCGCCAAAGGAGTCCGCGAGTGGAGTCCTCCAGGGGAGTCCGCGAGGGGGGTCTGCCAGAGGAGTCCACGAGGGGGTCTGCCAGGGGAGTCCGCGAGGGGAGTCTGCTAGGGGAGTTCGCGAGGGGGTCTGCCAGGGGAGTCCGACAGGGGAGTCCGCGAGGGGATTCCGCGAGTGGAGTCCGCCAAGGGAGTACGCGAGGGGAGTCCCGCGAGGGGAGTCCGCGAGGGGAGTCCCACGAGGGGAGTCCGCGAGGGGAGTTGGCGGTGATGGTGCCGAGATTGGGGTCGCGAGACCGGGAGCATATCCCTGTCGGGACCTTGTGTCGCCGCCGCGACTGGCGTGGCTGGTCTCGCTACTGGAATGGGTCTCGCTAGATCGACAACGTATCATTGTCGGGAAGCTACTGCCAGGACGTTGTCATAGTTGAGGGAAGCTGGGTGTCCAGATCAGTTCTTTGGGCGCTGCTCACCGGCGCGTGGGCTTTGACCGGAGGTCGGGGAGGCCACACTGGATTTATTGGAAGATGGTGAGTATATTGGCTGGGAAGGTGAGCTACCTTGTGGTGGTTGAAAATCTGAAAAGTAATCCAGATCTACTTTCTCTCCTCATTTTTCAGTGTTCGAAACCCAGAAGCTTGAAAAGCTGATCTTCCCAGATAGTGGAATTTCGGCCAAATAAGGAATATGCTCATGGTGAGCTATGCGGAGGTTCGACCTCTCCTTCTAGCGCCAATTGTTTCTGTGTGATCCCTGAGGGGATAAATCACACAGAATGCGGGAACACCATCTTCAAGACCCATAACCTGTCAATCATGAATAAAGGGCGTCAGAGGGAAGACCGGGTTTGCCGGCCTTCGACCCTCCGATGCCTAAGTCAGCCATATGTGAGTAGAAATAAGGTGTGAATAGGGTGGAGATGGAGTGTCCCCAAATGAGGGGTGGAGAGTGGTATTTATAGAGATAGGGTGGATGCACCCTAAAAATACCACTTTGTCCTTATTAGAGAGTGTATTACCATCATGCCCTCAAGGGATAGTGTAGGTTTCTTGGGCTTAGTTAAGGCCCAAGCCCATTTTATGCTGCAATACGTGTCTTCTTAGGCGAGTATGACCGATGTTCTACGATGTACTAACAGTTATTTTTGGAAACCTAGATTCGGTAACACCTTCTCTCTCCTCCCTCTCCCAACGCACCCGACCTCCTCCCGCACTCTTTTTTTCTTCGGCCGAGTTCTCCCTCATCCGGCCACCAAACCGGACGCCACTAGTCCCATTCGACTCCCACAGCCGCCCTCTCCATTTCTGGAGCAATCCCACTCGTCGTCGCGCCGCCTGGAAGCTGCTACGGAGCGGCGGAGCTGCTGCGGTATCGCCGGAAAACCGGCGATTTCAACGACGTTTTCAGTGAGAGTTAGGTGAGTCTTGCTCCTCTCTTTCCTCTACTGATGTTTATACGTCTTTGGTAACCTGAAAACCAAGTTTAGGCGCCAGTTTTGCAGGTTTGGTTTTTGTTTCCGGGTTGAAGTTTCGGGATATTTTCCGGCCCATCCCGGCCGAACCAGTCAAAACCTCAGGTATTAAAGTTGTTCACCATGCTTCAATCTACAAGTTTCATGTTGTGAGTTTCTCCTAATTCAGAAGTTTTGGGGTGGCGTGTGGGGCTCACTCGTCGCCGCCTATGGCGGCGCGTCCGGCTGATTTGTGGCCTTAGTTTCCTGTGGTTAGCAAGTCCTTGTTGCTGTGAGCTTGTTGAGAGGTAGTATGGCTAGGTTTTGAGCAAGGTTTGCATGTTAGGACTTAGGTTTATTTGTTTTGGCTTGGTGGAGTTTGAGTTTAGGTTTTTGAAGATTTGAGGCAGCTCTATTATGTCGTTGAGTTTAACGACTTTGGGAAGTTGTCCTCCCTTGAGCTAAGGGTTAGTTTAAGGGTATTGTGTTATCCTTTAGTGTCATGCCCTAATTTTCGAAGGATAAATTTTCAAAAATTTGGGCATGATAACTCAGAATAATACACTTCCCAAGACCTGATCAACAATTTAAAGAAGACCAATCTAAATTTCAGAAATGAAATGTCAACACTACTCAACAACGAGTTAATATTACATTTCATTATTCACATGAACTTGAAAGTAATGAAAACACTCGAATGAATTTAATGCTGCCTACCGGTATAAAAATATCAAGTATACAACAAACTAAAAACCCTGCCACTATGCCTCCGCCTCAACCTACTAATCAAAACCTGCAGGTCTAAACCCTACACCATGAATTGGTGTACCGGGTTGTAAAACAACAAACCCTGTAAGCTAAAAAACCCGTATGAGTAAATCTCAAAATTAACACAAAACCTCCAACAACCAATTACATCACAAGAGCAAAATATATCAATAATTAAATCCACAATATCCAACACTTTTTGAATCAACATGTACCCATGAGTCACAGGTATTAATAAATACCCTTCATGACCTACAACAACAAAATGTGTACCCATGACCTACAGTGACAGACGAGCTAGAGCTCTATTCCTAACCGCAACCAATCACCCGGCCAAAGGCTTGGAACCCGGTTTGACTGTCCAATATCAAACATAGAATAATAAATAGCATCAGAACCGTAACCAATCACCCGATTAAAGGCCTGGAACCCGGTTTGGCTATTTAATATCAAAACACAAAAATGATAAATAGCATCATAACCGCAACCAATCACCCGATTAAAGGCTTGGAAGCCGGTTTGGCTATTTATCTAACAATCACAATATCAGAACATAAATTATATCCTTCCACATAGATATATTTACCTGAACAATTATAGATATTCCACAAGAATAATCTATTCAATAACCAAAGACATTATGATCACATGAACCTTAAAAATAATCATAAAATAGGAAAACTTGTTTTAACTTACCTATGAGCCGTTGGCGATCAAGCTCATATATTTTAAAACAACAAAAACATAATTTTTAAATTATAATCATCATAATCATCATCAAAATCATTAACAAAAATCATTCATCATATCATCATAATCATTATCATCATCATCAACAAACGACCATAATTAAACTTGGTTCAAAAGTGAACCTTGGTGAGATTTACTCACCTAAATACTCCCGCTGCGTATTCACAAAAACACAAGAGCCAAGCTCACTAACAACTTCCACAAGCTACCTAATTAACACATATTATAACCTTATTAACTACTCAAAAGAAACAACGTACCCTTAACCAACCCTTAGCCTAAAGGTTGCCCAAAGGAGGCAATCCTTCCTCCGAGACCTCCCAAGGTCATTGGACACTCAATAACAAATAACACTACCTCCAAGATCAACCTTTTCAAGGTTTAAGACCTAATAACACCAAGAACAAAATATCACCTTAAATGCCAAAATCAAAACAACACTTAGCCTTCACACACAACAACAAACTAGTAACTACAAGGACTAGCTGACACTGCATCCAAAGCCCCCACACTACCCGGACGCGCTCCCACGCGCCACCACCAACTTCTGAATTTGAGAAAACTCAAAACATGAAACTTGTAGATTGAAGCATGGTGAACAACTTTAATACCTGGAGGTTCCACCAGTTCAGCCGGAATCGGCCGGAAAATGCCTCGAACACCAAAACGGGTTCAAACTTCAATCTGCAATTCATGACTCAAAACCTCAATATCTTGCTTCAAACTAAGCCTAGCCACAACCAGAAGGAGGAGAGGACCAAAACTCACCTATTGCTACCCCTCGTCGCCGCCACAAACGGCGGTTCCAATCAGTGACACAGCCGAGCTCTTCTCCGGCCAAGAACTCTGTCTGTGGCTTGCAACGCCGTGCTACACTAGCCTAGGATTGAAGAGGGCGCCCGTGTGAGTCGAACGGGACCGGCGGCGTCTCGATTGGTCGCCGGAAGGAGAAGAACGCCGGCGAGACCGTAACAGTTCCTCCACCTCGTGGCGGCGTCCAGGCGGCACGACGACAAGCGGCGCTACCCCATGAATGGAGAGGAGGTCGGTGTGAACCGAATGGGACCGGCGGCGTCGCTTTTGGTGGCCGGACGGCGGACTTCTGCTCCGGCGAAGATTCAGCTGTGCGTGCGGCTCGGGGAGAGAGAAGAGAGAGAGGGAGATGAGTTTCTGAAATTAGGCTCCCACCACTGTCCTCTTCAAGGCTGGGCAGCTGCTGCACGGCATGGCACGCCGGGATCGGAGCTCCTTGCCGAAAAAAGGGGCTGCTGCATCATCGATCGAAACCACCGTATATGGCGGCAACAACCTAGGTGAGTCTAGTTCCTCTCCTCCTCCTGGTAGTGGCTAGGCCTAGATTGAAACAAGTTTTTGAGGTTTTGAGCCCGGAATTGCAGGTTTGAAGTTTGAATTCGGGTTGGTGTTTCGAGGTGTTTTCTGGCCGATTACAGCCAAATCGGTTAAAACCTCAAGTATTAAAGTTGTTCACCATGCTTCAATCTACAAGTTTCATGTTGTGAGTTTCTCCTAATTCGGAAGTTTTGGGTGGCGCGTGGGGCTCACTCGCCGTCGCCTGAGTTGCGGCCTTAGTTTCCTGTGGTTAGCTAGCTCTTGCTGCTGTGAGCTTGTTGAGAGGTAGTATTGTTAGGTTTTGAGCAAGGTTGCATGTTAGGACCTTAGGTTTATTTGTTTTGGCTTGGTTGAGTTTGAATTTAGGTTTTGAAGATTTGAGGTAGCTCTATTGTGTCGTTGTGTTCAACGACTTTGGGAAGTTGTCCTCCCTTAAGCTAAGGGTTAGTTTAAGGGTATTGTGTTATCCTGTAGTACCTTGGTTACTAAGGTTGTTAATTGTGTGATTTTAGGTGATTTGTGAAATTGTGATTTGGCTTGCTTTTGTTGCGTTGAGGAAATCGCAGCGGGATTTTTAGGTGAGTAAATCTCACCATGGTTCAGTTTTGGACCTAATTTTATTATGGTAATTGGATGGTTATGTTGGATTCAATTTTATGCTATTAATCATTTTTAAATATATGAGCTTGATCGCCAACGGCTCATAGGTAAGATAAAACAAGCTTTCTTTATATGTTTATTTTTGAGGTTCTTGTGATCATAATTCTATTGATTATTGATAAGTTATTCTTGTGGAATAATATATATTGTTCATATAATTATATCCTTGTGAAGGATATAATTTTATGATGTGAATCATGCGTTGTTGATGATGATGTGGTGATATAGTGAATTGTTGTTCAAAATAGTCAAACCGGGTTCCAAGCCTTTAACCGGGTGATTGGTTACGCTTATGATGATATTTTATGTTGTGATTTTTATTGGACAGTCAAACTGGGTTCTAAACCTTAGGCCGGGTGATTGGTTACGGTTAGGAATAGAGCTCTAGTCCGTCTGTTGGTGTAGGTTATGAGAGATACTTTTATGTATCTGGGACCCATGGGTACACAAATTGTTATTGTAGGTCATGAGAGGTATTTATTAAATATCTGGGACTCATGGGTACATTTCTTTAGTAATGTGTTGGATGTGGGGATTTTTATTATTGATCTAATCTCTTTTGTGGTATATTTAGTTGTGAGAAATGTTGTGTTATTTTTGAGATTACTCATACGAGCTTTTTAGCTTATCGGGTTTGTTATTTTACAATCCCGGTGCACCAATTCTTGGTGTAGGGGTTAGACCTGCATGTGAGGATCAGCAGGGTTGAAGCGAAGGCTTTGTGACAGGGTTCTTTTTGGTTTTGCTGTACTCTGTATAGTTTTAGAATTGGGTAGACAGTATTAAACTCATGAGATTGTTTTCATGTTCTTGTTTTGCAAGTTTATGTAAACAAGGAAGTGTAATATTTAACTTAGTGTTGGGTTGTGTGACATTTACATTTCTGCTAATGAGTTTTAGTTGCTTGAGATAGTTTGTTGAAATAGGTTGGGATTTTAATATTTTAAGTTATATTATGCCAAAATTTTTGAAAATTATTTTTTGAAAATTGGGGTGTGACAGTTTGGTATCAGAGCATAGGTTTACATATTTGGTGATAATCAATACTTCGTAGTGATGGCCCGATTGCAGCGGATCACCATCATAAGCACTTATGTATTGATATGTCATTGGGTATGTGAAGGGTTAGGTGTCGCCTCTAGGTCAATAGGATGTCAGAGTAGAGAATACTCTGTTAGTGAGATTTCGAATCTTGTGTCCACTTTGAGTTAGTGCCTTGGTTAATAATTGTCGTATTAGACTTATACTTTGGGTTTAAGTTTTATGCATTAGTTAACCAAGGTTTACTTGCTTCTTAGGTGATGGATCCTCCGCGAGAAAGAGCTAGAGGTCGAGGTAGGGCCAGAGGGGGCGGTAGGGTCAGAGGGGCAGGTAGGGCCAGAGGCAGAGGTAGGGCTCCGCCTGTGGATGATTTCTTTGAGGAGGAGGTGGTGTTGGAGATGCCGGTGCCAGTTGTGGTAGATGATGGTCTACGTCTGGCCAGGCTGGCTCAGGGTATCATCAGGTTAGGAGCGCCTTCCTTTCTGGGAGGTACAGATTACCTTGTGGCTGATCATTGGATAGAGGGCATCGAGACATACTTTACCATGATCACTTGTACGAAGATTGAGAAGATGCGTATTGCTACGTTTCTTCTCAAGGATGAGGCACGGGTATGGTGGAGCGGGGTAGAGAGAGCTAGAGATGTGACCGCCTTGACTTGGGAGGGGTTTGTTTAGCTTTTTTGGGAGAAGTATTTTCCTGATACTGTGAGGGAGCAGTTGGAGCTTGAGTTCATAGCTCTAGTGCAGGGCTTGATGAGTGTCAGGGATTATGAGGCTCGGTTTTCTCAGCTGTATCGTTTTGTTAGAGAGATGGATGCAGTAGATTTGTCACGGAAGTTCATGCGGGGTTAGAGGCATGAGCTCCGGAAGGCGGTGATCTCCCACCGATTTACTACTCTAGCAAAAGCGGTTGAGAGTGCCCTTGCAGTTGAGCAGGAAGAGGCCATGCATGAGACTAAGAGGTAGAGAGATGTTTAAGGGAAGGGCAAGGTCCTGGCTGGGAGTAGCAGTTAAGGGGACCACAGAGGTGGTTATGGGAAGAGGCAGCAGACTCATCAGCTGGCTCCAGCTAGAGCAGCAGCTGCACCTATTAGGGCTCCACCTATTAGGCAGGCAGCACCCTTGAAGTGTTTCAATTGTGGTGAGCCAGGCCACTACTCTTCGGCATGCACGAAGCTCAAGAGGCAGGGATGCTTCACTTGTGGGCAGGCAGACCATTTTGCTAGGGATTGCACCCGACCTCAGGCTGGAGGGCAGGGTAATCAGCAGAGGCCGTTACTTCCAGCACTAGCCAGTGTGTATGCAATTGGTCAACGTGGTGCAGGAGTGGAAGGTACCATTCTTGTTTATGATCTGCTGGGTACAGTTTTGTTTGATATGGGGGCAACCCATTCCTTCATATCTAGCTCGGTGGTGAGGGCATTAGGCTTGACTCCGACACCGCTTACAAGATCTTTGTGTGTTTCATCGCCTCTCGGTGTTTCTATCGAGCTTGGCACTTTGTGTGGTGCTTGTCCTTTAGTGATTAGTGGGAGAGAGTTCCTTGCATCTTTGATTGTGATTCCAGACCGCTCCTATGATGTGATTTTGGGAGTGGATTGGCTAAGGCCAAACCATGCTATGATTGACTGTTTTGATATGGTGGTGTCATTTCACGTTCCTGAACAGCAGAGCTTTCGCTATCGTTGTCATAGGTTGGACATGGCTATGTGGGAAGGAGTGTTAGCTCACATAGAGGCTACAGGTAGTACCGTGGGTATTGCGGATATTGCAGTAGTCTCTGAGTTTAGTGATGTGTTCCAGGAGATTTCAGGGTTACCTCCTAAGAGGGTAGTGGAGTTTGCTATAGATGTGGTACCAGGTACTTCACCGGTATCAAAGACTCCTTATCAGATGGGGAGAACTGAACTACAGGAGTTGAAGGTTCAGATTGAGGGTCTTCTCGAGCAGGGATTCATTAGACCTAGCACCTTGCCTTGGGGTGCACCAGTGTTGTTTGTGAGGAAGAAGGATGATATACTCTGGTTGTGTGTGGACTATCGGGAGTTGAACAAGGTGACCATCAAGAATAGGTATCCCTTGCCTAGGATTGATGATTTGTTTGATCAGCTTAGAGGTGCTACGGTATTCTCTAAGATTGACCTGAGGTCCGGTTATCACCAGTTGAGGGTGAAGGAGGAGGATATTCTGAAGACCGCTTTCAGGAGTAGATATGGGCATTATGAGTTTGTTGTTATGCCATTTGGTCTAACCAATGCGCCTGCTGCTTTTATGGATTTGATGAACCGCATTTTCAGTCCTTATCTGGATGTGTTTGTGGTAGTATTTGTGGATGATATTTTTATTTACTCCAAGACTTTGGAGGATCATGATAGGCATCTACGGATTGTACTACAGGTTCTTAGGGAGGCCAAGTTATATGCTAAGTTTGGGAAGTGTGAGTTTTGGAAGGAAGATGTCAAGTTCCTTGATCATGTGGTGTCAAAGGAGGGGATTTTGGTGGATCCCTCTAAGGTGGAGGCAGTGTTGAATTGGATTCGTCCCACTACTCCTACGGAGATTCTTAGTTTCCTTGGGTTGGCAATAGACTACCGGAGATTTATTGAGGGATTTTCTAGTATTGCCTCTTCCTTGACCATGTTGACAAAGAAGAATGCCAAGTTTGTGTGGACCGATGTGTGAGAAGGCATTTGAGGAGTTGAAGATTAGGTTGACTACAGCCCCAGTGTTGGTCATTCCTATTAGTGGTGTCGACTATGTCTTCTATAGCGATGCATCTCATCGGGGTTTGGGCTGTGTGTTGATGTAGCTTGGCTGTGTTGTGGCATATGGCTCTAGACAGTTGAAGGTTCATGAGAAGAATTACCCCACTCATGACCTTCTGCCATTAGGCAGGGAGCAGGGCATCTTCCTTGGAAGCACCTCTGTGTGACCCACCTTGATTTCCAGGATCATTCAGGGTGAAGCACATGATGAGTCCTCACGTGCAAAGCTGGCGGAGTTAGTAGTGGACTTGTTGGAGGATTGTCCTTCCGAGTGGTCGGTTGGATTAGATGGGGGATTGAGGTATAGATTGAGATTGTGTGTTCTAGATAATATTTATCTCAAAGGGGAGATCTTTTGGGAGGCACATCGATCTCGTTATACGGTGCACCTAGGGAGCATCAAGATGTATAAAGATTTGCGTAGGCAGTTTTGGTGGAATGGGATAAAGAAGGGTGTAGCAGAGTATGTGTCCAAATGCCTCACTTGTCAGCAGGTGAAGGCGGAGCATCAGAGGCCTGGAGGTATGTTGAAGCCATTACCTATTCCTACTTGGAAGTGGGAGCAAATCTCTTTGGACTTTGTGACTGGACTGCCTAAGTCCAAGCTTGGACATGATGCTATATGGGTAATTGTTGACCGACTGATGAAGTCAGCACATTTCCTTCTTGTGTCAATGACGTACACAGTTGATGCCTTGTGCAAGTTGTATGTGAAGGAAATAGTGAGACTTCATGAAGTGCCTACTTCGATTGTTTCTGATCGAGACCCCCGATTCACTTCAAAGTTTTGGGGTGGATTTCAGAAAGCCATGGGTACTACCTTGGACATGAGTATAGCATTCCACCCTCAGACTGATGGACAGACTGAGCGGGTGAATTAGGTGTTAGAATATATGCTGAGGGCTTGTGTCATGGACTTCAAGGGGAGTTGGGAGGATCACCTACAATTGATTGAGTTTGCCTACAACAATAGTTATCACTCTAGTATCGGTATGGCACCATATGAGGCACTCTATGGTAGGCCGTGTAGATCTCCTATTTGCTGGGCAGAGACGGGTGATAGTGAGCAGTTGGGTCCCGATATTGTTCAAGAGACGACTGAGAAGGTCTCTATTATCCGAGATAGGATCCGAACGACACAAAGCAGGCAAAAGAGCTATGCCGACTTGAAGAGGAGGCAAGTAGAGTTTGATATTGGGGATCATGTGTTCTTGAAGGTCTCACCTACTAAAGGGGTGGTGAGATTTGGTAAGAAGGGGAAGTTGGCTCCCAGGTATGTAGGGCCATTTGAGATTTTAGAGAAGGTAGGGGATTTGGCTTATCGGCTTGCCTTACCTCCTATCATGTCTGGGGTACACAATGTGTTTCATGTGTCCTTGTTGAGGAAGTATATTCCATATGCATCACATGTGATTGGCTATGGAACTATCAAGGTGAATGCGGATGCAACCTTTGTTGTTGAACCAGTTCGAATTTTGGATAGATCAACCAAGAGGCTTCGAAGGAAGGAAGTCGATTTGGTTAAGGTGTGTTGGAGTTACCATGATGAGGGTGATGCATCTTGCGAGTTAGAGTCGGACATGAGGGCTAAGTACCCCAAGTTGTTTTTGAATTTCGGGGCGAAATTCCTTTAAGGGGGTTAGATTGTAATACCCCAGATTTTCATATCATTTTCCTTGTATTATTCCCAAAATTATTAAAGGATTATTTATGGAAATTCATTTTTGGTAGTGCGAAGTTGAAGTTTCGGGAGTAATTTTTAAGGTGCTTTGACTTTAAAGAGGCCAAAAGTTGACTTTCTTTTCTGTATGTTTTTTGTGAAAACTTCCTTGATGAAAGTTGTAGAGTTTGGCGATACGAGTTTGTGGATATGCGGCATGCCTGATTTGGATGTAGTATGAGGAAGTTATGGTCAGAGGAAGTTAGTTTCCAGTTTTGGAAATTTTTTAAATAGAAGGTGGTGGGTTTTATTTTTGGAAAACCCTAAAACCTTCTCTCTCCTCCCTCCCGACCTCTCCCGAGCAGCTAACTTCCGCCGGAGCTAGCTCCTCCTTCCGGCCACCGTTTGGACCGCCACCGGTCCCGTTCGACTCCCACCGGCGTCCTCTTCAAGACTGGGCAACTGCTGCACGGCATGACACGCCAGGATCGGAGCTCCTTGCCGAAAAAGGGGGCTGCTGCATCACCGATTGGAACCGCCGTATACGGCGGCGACGGGGGAAAAACCTAGGTGAGTCTGGTTTCTCTCCTCCTCCTGCTAGTGGCTAGGCTTAGATTGAAACAAGTTTTTGAGGTTTTGAGCCCGGATTTGCAGGTTTGAAGTTTGAATTCGGGTTGGTGTTTCGAGGCGTTTTCTGGCCGATTCCGGCCAAATCGGTTAAAACCACAGGTTTTAAAGTTGTTCACCATGCTTCAATCTACAAGTTTCATGTTGTGAATTTCTCCTAATTCGGAAGTTTTGGGTGGCGCGTGGGGCTCACTCGCCGCCTCCTGTGGCGGCGCGTCCGGCTGAGTTGCAGCCTTAGTTTCTTGTGGTTAGCTAGCTCTTGCTACTGTGAGCTTGTTGAGAGGTAGTATTCCTAGGTTTTGAGCAAGGTTGCATGTTAGGACCTTAGGTTTATTTGTTTTGGCTTGGTTGAGTTTGAGTTTAGGTTTTGAAGATTTGAGGCAGCTCTATTGTGTCGTTGTGTTCAACGACTTTGGGAAGTTGTCCTCCCTTAAGCTATGGGTTTGTTTAAGGGTATTGTGTTATCTTATAGTACCTTGGTTACTAAAGTTGTTAATTGTGTGATTTTAGGTGATTTGTGAAATTGTGATTTGGCTTGCTTTTGTTGCTTTAAGGAAATCGCAGCGGGATTTTTAGGTGAGTAAATCTCACCATGGTTCACTTTTGGACCTAATTTTATTATGGTCATTGGATGTTGATGTTGGATTCAATTTTATGCTATTAATCGTTTTTAAATATATGAGCTTGATCGCCAACGGCTCATAGGTAAGATAAAACAAGCTTTCTTTATATGTTTATTTTTGAGGTTCTTGTGATCATAATTCTATTGATTATTGATAAGTTATTCTTGTGGAATAATATATATTGTTCATATAATTATATCTTTGTGAAAGATATAATTTTATGATGTGAATCATGCGTTGTTGATGATGATGTGGTGATATAGTGAATTATTGTTCAAAATAGTCAAACCAGGTTTCAAGCCTTTAACCGGGTGATTGGTTACGATTATGATGAAATTTTATTTTGTGAATTTTATTGGACAGTCAAATTGGGTTCTAAGCCTTTGGCCGGGTGATTGGTTACGGTTAGGAATAGAGCTCTAGTCCGTCTGTGGGTGTAGGTTATGAGAGTTACTTTTTGGTATCTGGGACCCATGGGTACACAAATTGTTGTTGTAGGTCATAAGAGGTATTTATTAAATATCTGAGACTCATGGGTACATTTCTTTGGTAATGTGTTGGATGTGGGAATTTTAATTATTGATCTAATCTCTCTTGTGATATATTTGGTTGTGAGAAATGTTGTGTTATTTTTGAGATTACTCATACGAGCTTTTTAGCTTACCGGGTTTGTTATTTTACAATCCCGGTGCACCAATTCTTGGTGTAGGGGTTAGACCTGCAGGTGAGGATCAGTAGGGTTGAAGCGAAGACTTAGTGGCAGGGTTCTTTTTGGTTTTGTTGTACTCTGTATAGTTTTAGAATTGGGTAGACAGTATTAAACTTATGAGATTGTTTTCATGTTCTTGTTTTGCAAGTTTATGTAAACAAGGAAGTGTAATATTTAACTCAGTGTTGGGTTGTGTGACATTTACATTTACGCTAATGCATTTTAGTTGCTTGAGATAGTTTGTTAAAACAGGTTGGGATTTTAATATTTTAAGTGATATCATGCCAAAATTGTTGAAAATTACTTTTCGAAAATTGTGGTGTGACATGTATGGTCTCATAAATGGTATGATGGAGCATTGTTTTCAGAATCATGGTATAAGGATGGATGAAAACAAACTTTGGGTGTCAAGAGTAATCTTGGAGAGTTTAGATCAGTGTTTGGAGCATAGTTGGAATACGACGATAACGTTGACTACAAGTGTAGATTCGAAAGATGGTGATAATGCGAAATGAGTACATGTGGCATGTGGGGTTCGGAATTTATCAAAAATGAGAGAGGAAATCGAAATAATGATTTAGGTGTCCTTATCAATTTCAAGGACTTGATTTCATTGACTTGGAGTGATTCACCGACTTTCTCGGAAAGATGATTTAGTACGAGGGTCGAATGCGAGTCATAGGATTCCAGAAGTAGAAGGATAAAGATTTCAGAAAGCATATCGCGGTGTTAATAATTTCGTTTAGCGTTGGAGCTAAAACCCGGATTCCAGATAGGGTCTTTCTCGAGGAACCTTTAATTAAATTCATAATTAGATAATAATTGAAATCGTTGACTTGTGTGTCATTGAGTGATTAACTTTTGGAGAGGAGAATGAGATTATTAGAACAGATACATTTTGTATAGTTGAGTTTTCTCATGGGTTGTCCTCGAGATCTATAATTAGCCCACACGTACACAAATTCAGGGAATTTATGCTCTTTCGATGGTGGACATTGATAAAACGATCTTTATCAGGTTGCAGATCAGGAGACCATGAGTATAACAAGATCACTAACAAAAGAGGTGCAAGTGGTGAGATATTATTGATTGTTAGATCATATATTCGAGACATCTGAGTCACCCCCGGTTGGTAAAATACACGGTATAGGACATGTAGGCTCATATGTCTTTGATGTATGGACTGATTAGCCAGTAATTGAGGAAGACATTCATTAGCATACATGCATTAAATTGTTGTTATATATGGCATTGTTTGACAACTTGATTGTTTGATATAGTTAAGAATATCTTAAGAGATTTGGCCCTACTGAGCATAACCTCACCCTTATGAGCCTTGTTCAGGTTCGTACGATGATACGTATTTCTAGAAGACTAGCTGACATGTACAATAGTAGAATAGAGTTACGGAAGATTAGAAGTGAGCAAGACCGCAAGACATTTATTTCTCTTTGTAATTTGTTTTGTTATCGTAAATTTTTTATTTTATTTGTATTTTTAACAATTTCTGGAAAAGTATTTGAAATTGTTTTATTTTCTTTTACTTTTCCCGCTCACACCTCGGGTTCGGCGTCAGGTGCTTGAAAACCACCGACATCGGGTCCGGGGTGTGACAACTACGTTTGAGTCCCACGCTCACGTCACACCACATTGGTGGCTAATCGCTACTCCATTATGGCGGAAAGACACGTATGGCTAGCTAGCATTTATATACATACTATCCTCATAAATATACATATATATTCACTGAAAATCTCATTTTTGGTAACTCTCCAAAATAAAAATTGCCAATTTAAAAATGACACCATATGCTCCCATAACAAGAAACTGTTCAACAACAATCCAATGCATGCATATAATTTAAAACAAAAGTCCACTCACTGATTTAGGCCTAAGCCTGACGTCGATCCGAGGTCTCTTCAGCTCGAGCCTCCTCACGTCCTGTTAAAAGGATACTATTAAATTCGGATCCTAGTTTTAAATCATAAAATTAACAAGTATAAAAGTGAGCCTAAATCGTTCTCCCTAGCCCACTTCTCCAAATTCTAAACTCGTTTGAGCCAAACCGTGACAAACTCCTTAATATAATATTTTAATGGATTTAAGCTAATTCCAAAACCACCGCAACAACCGGTTTCTCATCTAACAACCGACAAGTTAACCAACCTCTAAATAATTCCAAACCTTATCAAAAACTCCTCCAATACTCACAAACTTAACATTAATAAACTCTTCCCATCAAATACGACCTATACAACTCGGAAAAGCACTACAACAAGGCGGCGCTGCCGCCTGCACCGCCGACAACGGCGGCTGGCCACCACAGAATTTCGGCCACCTCTTATGCCTACAAAATTTTAGCAGCGCAATCCTCTCAACACACACTACAACTTCCTTAACTAACACAAACATCAATTCCAAGTCTAAATAAGGTAATCGAATCAAAACAGTAAAAATCCCAATTTCATAAACCCTAGAAATTCAAACAATCGATTCTCCTTACCTAATACGAATTGGTTTGATTCCTTCTAGGGTATTGTTACACCAAGAAAGGCCTTCAAGATGAGCCAAAGATTTCTGGCTATGATAACCGGAGGAGAGAGTTCCGGCAACAATACCACCATTGTGCAGTCGAGCTTCCAAGCGGGATTTCTTCCAAATGGCAGCGCTATAGACTCGATCACCAACCCAGAAAGAGAGAATGGATGACGGCCAGTCGAACTGGACCGGTGCGGCGGCTCAGTTTGGCCGGACGACGGCGGTCGGTGGCAGGCAGACTTGTTGGCAGAGGGAGAAGGAGAGAGAAGCACGGGAGAGAGGAGAGGAAAGAGAGAGAGAGAGAGAGAGAGTGTGTGTTTTGGGCTTTTCCCCAACCAATTTCCCGATCCGGAAACTTCTAATATGGAAGTTTCCTTTTACATCCATAACCCAATAATAAAAATTTTACCTTTTTACTAACTTTCTTTTACCCTTTATCGCCTTCAACAACATCTCCTACGAAAATTTTCCCAAATTAATCATCCTACCCAAAAAAAAAAACATCTCTAGGGTCCTTTAGTACTATGAAATCATTAACGAAGACGGTAAAAACTCACAGTCACGTAAACGTAAGTAACTTTGAGAAATAATTAAGAGTCGGGATGTGACAATAAACAACAAAAATTAAACTATGCCATCAACACCAATATGATCATCAATCTACATAACAAATCAAAAGTCTCCTGATCTTGGACCTCAAGTCTTAAGACTAAAATTTTACAAAACTCATAACACCGTAAAGAATGAGAATTTCAATATCCCCGAATCATTTAAGAACTAGCTCAGGTTTTATCATACCAACCCATATATCAAAAACCAATACTATGTCGATGGGTTCGTATCACCGAACCCTACCTAACAAGTTAAGTCGGACCACTAGAAGATGAGGCACCCAACCCACGCGCCGCTGGCAGTGGCGGCTGGCCACCACGGCCAACCACCGATTCCGACTACAAGCCATATATCAATCTCTTCCTTTCAACAAGCACAACAATATTCAAAACTACCACAAAAGCCGATTCAAAGTCTAAAGACCAAAAATTACCTCGAAAGCAATCGAATTCGAGTTTCTCTCTCCTAGGGCTCGAATCTTTTCCCCTCGATTCTCCTTGCGTGTTTTGAATCGACTCAAACCCTTTGGAGGGTTTACTATGCTGGAAAAACCCAACAAAACTTAGGTGGTCTCGCCAGAAAAGACAACCGGAGGAGAGAGAATGAACCGGGTCACCGAAACGGGTCCAAACGAACTGTTTTTAGCTTGCTGGGATTTATACACCTTGAATCGATCTACAAAGCAGTAATGGATAGATAGGGGAGGAAGAGACGAAGAGAATGGGACCAACGGAGTCCGATTCCGTCGCCGGACAGAGGAGGAATGACCGGAAAACTTTTCTGGGTTGGGTCGGAGATGTGGCTAGCCAATGAGAGAAGAAGGGCTGCCTCCCTCCGTTTCCAAAAATCCCCCCCCCCCAAAAGTCAAAAAGTCCCGTCCCCGCCTCTAGATAATTACGTGTATTTTTTGACTCGTAATTACTACTTAAACACTATGAATTAGCTAATCCTCATAGCAATTAATATGTGATTAATCTATTTTTATTTATTTTGTAAGAAATAAGGAGAGTTACGGAAAACGAAAGAAATTGTGCGAAAATAGAGCAAATAGAGTTTTTGAGAAGATGTCGAAATTTTCGATGCGGTTAATAATCTACACAAACCAAAGAAGAGAGAAATTAGATTAATTAATTAATCATACTTTGATTAATTAATCAAACAGCTAGCACGTGAGGAGCACAGAGCCATCACCAATTCACCTCACTTCATCTTCTCCACCATTCCTCATGTGACATGTGGCAATCTCAATCTCATTTCACTTCGGTGAAGACCTAGCCGCAAGGACTAACTGGGAGGACTCTAATGTCGTACGACGAAAAAGGATCACAACCTCACTTGAAGAGGGAATCATCTCACTTCATCCTCTCAACCTCACCACCGAGATACCATTCCCAATTTCACCTCAAGACCACCATTCTCCTCATGGCCCCCATATTTCCCCTCAAGACCACCATCTCATTCTCTTCACTCTCACTTCCTCTCATCAATATTTCAAGGCACTGCAAGGGAGCTTCAAGGGTTATCAAGTTTGAGTATTAGGTAAAGTGGGAAATTATAAATCAAGCCTTGTCACAATTGCTCCATAGCAATTTGTGACTTGTTCTTGTTACTTCTCACTCCTCTTCACCTTTATCTCTTTACTTGATGTATTTTGTTGTTGATTTGTTGATGGGTTGTGAGTAGTCTATTTAGGAAGCTAGGGTTTGAGCCCTAGCATAGATTTGATGTAATGGATGTGTTTTGATTCAATGGATTTCAATTTCGTATTGGGCATATGTTCTATTCTATTATCATTGGCTTAGATGCATGATTAGGAGTTTGATTAACTCTTGAATGTGTAGATGAGCATGTCTAGAAAAAATTAGAGGACCTAATCACTTCTCTGATTTATGGCTAGGACACTTGTTTAGAACACGGTTAGTTACAATACCAATTTTGATTGTCGTATTGGCTAGCTTGGGAACTTTGATTCTAGGACTCTTCGCCTTTTGGTTCATCTAGAGGCCCTAACAAGGCTCTAGATTGTTCCAATTGAGTTTCTACTACCCTTGATCCAAAGTAGTAATACCGTTGAAGGAATTTAATGACCCATGAGCCTTGAAAAGCCTTGGGCACGGTTTTTGATGCCGTTAGGAATTGAATGACCATTGGAAACACATTTGTGCATTAGATTTGGCTAAGAGAATACCCTAGTGACCTAATTCCCATATCTTGATTAGTTTCTATTATTTTTATTTTCAATTGCAATTTTAGTTTTATCTTTCCAAAACCAAAATCAACATTTTCGATCACTCCCATTGTTCATATCACTTTGTTGAAATTGTTAGTGACTTAGTAATTGACATAACTGAGGATTGGAGTTAGCTTTTCAATCCTCGTGGTACGATATTTGGGGTCTAAATATTTTCTCTATCTTTGATGACCGTGCTATTATTGACCGTTAGTTGCATCTATTAGCATCAAATTAAATGGCGTTGTGGTCACTTGCATTTTCTTTGCTTAGTTTTTGTTCATATTTGTTTGTGGTTTAGCTAAAAAGAAAAAAACAAAAATATATATTTTTCTTGTTAGATTGTTTTTGTGAATTCTTGATTACTTATTACGTGTTCTTATTTTTGTTTCAAGGTGTATGAACGAAACATCTTTTTTATATCAACCGATCATTCTAAGAAGCAGAACAGTATTGAGTGAGGACACTAGAAGGAGACAAAGAAGAAGGGTTCGTAGGTCATTTGTTACCGAGAGTACTCCACCTCGTTTTCTTGATCAAGAGAGAGTGCCACAAAGAGAAGTCAACATGGGGGATGCACAAAATCCTCCTCTTCCTTAAGCAAAGACCATGGAAAGCAAGGCTTTAGAGGTGGGCAAGGTCAAGACTCATCCAATTTTGGTAATTATGGCAATGCACACCAAGGGGGCACTCATTTTTCACCACATGGTCAATATGGGCAGCAAGTATATGGGCCTAATTCTCATGGTCAATCCACCTCAAGTCTTGGATTTCACAGTCAAAACACCCCTCCCGAGTTTGCACAAGGTGTTGGCTATAATGGTGGCAAGTTTCAAGGCAATTCTAGCTCATTTCATGACCCAAATCTTCAAGGTTTTCCTACTCAAGCTCCAAGTGAACCAAAGAAGCCTAATCTTGAAGACTTGATGGGAGAATTCCTAAAGGCTCAAAACTCTACTAATGAGGAGACAAGGCAAAACATCACTACAGTAGCTCAAGGGTATCAAACCTTAAAGCAAGGCATGGCTAGACTAGAGATCCAAGTGGGTCAAATGGCCACAAACATGAGTGAGAGACCAAAGGGAGCCCTACCCTCACAACCGGATCCGAATCCAAGAGGAGGCAAAGTCCATGAATGCAATGCCATCACCACCCTACGTTCAGGAAAGGTATATGATAATCATGTTTATATGCCTTCTCCTTCTAGTTACCAAAATCCTTTATTTGATGATGATGTTGATGATTATTATTATGATAAGGAAGATGGGACCGGAAGGGAAGAAAATGTACCTTTCGTTAATTTGGATTTGAGGAGTGATGTGACCTTGTATACAAAAAGGAGAAATAAGGTGGTGGACAAGGAAGCCGGAGGGGAAGAAAATGTACCTTCCGAAGGAGCTACTCTTGGTAAAGGCTATGGTTTCTTGTCCTTTGAGAATGATGCAAGCAAGTATGGATTGATTGATAGTGGTAAGGAAAGAGCTTTGTTGAAAAAGAAGACTTCTAGGGATGAGGATGTCTCGGCTCCCAGATTAGATGGTGAGGCCATGAAGGCTAGGGACCCATCTAAGGCCGATGACACCTCTAGGAAGATTCTTAATGAGTTTGAGCCATCTACTTCAAGAGAAAAGAGGGGAGGAATAAGGAGGAAGACCAACATATACATGGTAGCTCTAAGAATAGGAATGGTCCGGTCTACTCTTCACTAGGCAAAGCCTTGATGGCTAAGAACCCTAGTGGGACCGTGACTACCCTTAGGGGCACCACCGGAAGTCTCACCTTTGATCCACCTCTTGATTTGAGTGCACCGGAACCAACACTTCCTTACCCTAATGCCGCATGAAGAGATAATTCCAAGAGAAGTAAGAAGAAGAGTGGCTTAATCAGGGAGATACATGACATATTCAAGAAGGTGGATGTGAATATTCCATTGGTGGACCTCATTTGCCAATTGCCGGTGTATGCTCAATTTCTCAAGAGCTTGTGCATGAATAAGAAGAAATTTAAAGCCGATGAGACATTTGAGTTGAATGAGGAAGTTAGTGCAATAATCTAAAGAAGACTACCACCAAAGATGCATGATCCGGGGAGCTTTACAATAGGGTGTACTATTGGTGAAAAAGTGTTTGAAGGGGCTCTTATGGACTTAGGGGCGAGTGTCAACTTGATGCCCCTAGCTATATTCCTGAAGCTCGAGATTCGTGAGTTGAAGCCCACATCTATTAGATTGCAACTAGCGGATCGTACCACAAGGAGGCCGGTGGGAGTGGTGGAGGATGTGCTTGTGAGAGTCAATAAGTTCATTCTACCGGCCGACTTTGTAGTGTTGGACATGGGTGAAAACCCCTACCTTGACAATGAGTTACCTATCATTCTAGGCCGACCATTCATGGCAACGGCGGATGTGAAGATTAATGTGTTGAAGGGTACCATTAGACTCAAGGTGTTGGGTGACAAAGTGAAGATCAAGGTGTGCAATCCATTCTATCCGCCGGACATCATGAAGGAGGTATTCTCTATTGATTTGGTGAAGGGTAATGAAGCCAAGCGTGAGAGGATTTTTGGACCTTTTAATCCGCCCAAGCCTACAATCCGTGCAAAAGATCATTTCTCACCTATTTGGGGTTATGATAATGAGCCACCATTTAAGCATGATGATGTCATTTCTACTCCTCCATTGGAGCCTATCATTAAGCTTGAAAAGCTTACATCCCCTAATCTTGAGACTTGTGAGCAAGAAAAGAAGAAAAGTCCCCTAATGAGTGAGGCACAAATGAAGTCTACGGAGAAATCAAGAGAGACTTGTGGAGTTGTGAACAAGATGGAAATGCGTAAGAGGTATGATTGGCCTCCACCTCCAAGCTACAAGCTCGCTTCTTCAATTGCTAGGTGTTTTGGACATGATAGTGGGGCTAGCACAAGTGTTGTGGGTGGTAGGAAGGAGTCATTTGAGCCACCTTGAAGAATACAAGTGAAGAAGACCGGCTTGGGGTCTTTAAAAACAAGCGCTTCTAGGGAGGCAACCCTAGCATGTCATCGGTAATATTTCTTCCATTATTAGCTTTTTGATAGATGAATAAGGCTTTCTAGCCATCCTTGGGAGGAATGGGTGGTGCTTGGAATTGGAAGTGCGATGGAAGAATGAAGAAAGTAGTGAGCAGTTTCTGCCGATAATTTCAGTTGACTTTGGGGGGTCATAATTTCCTGTATGCAGGGTATTTTGCCCTAAAATTTTCTGGAGGTCCTCATCTATATGTCTTATTTACTGTGCCACAATTTCAGCCTTTTTGAGTCAATGGAACTGTAGTTATGTAATGGTCAATGCATAAAGGTCAGAACAGAGACTGCTACTGTATAGTGACTTTGAAGAGCCACGTATTCTGCAAATCACACAATTTGGAGCTGAAATTTTGCAGAGATGTTTCCCCATAGGTCTTCTGTATGTGGTTAAAGTAGTTTTTAGTTTGGACTTCTCTAGCTTCAGTTATGGTGTTCCAAGTGGCAGAGGTCAGAAACAGGGCATAGCAGAATCTGCAGAACAGTTTAGTGAGTTTGGAGACCAACCATTTTTGATTCAATAATCATTTGGCAGTGAAATTTTTCCATAGTGTGGATATGTGAGTCTATTTTTATTTACTAGTGGTCTCACCCTCTGTGCACCTCTGGAGCTTCAGGTATTGCATTTTTGGTGACTGAGGGTCAGCAGCAAACTTCATGACGAATTGGTAGCTTTGACCTGCCTTAGTTGTTACCTCGTTAGGAGATAGGTGTCCTATTTCATATGGTTAGAAAGATCTTTGAGTCTACTTTCCAATAAATGTCGTCTCACGTATTTACATTCTTAGTATGAGTTATGAGCATTGGAGAACAGAAAGGTCATTGCTGAAAGTTTTCTGCACTCACTAGTTTTGTTCACTTGGGTTGGTTGGACTTTGATGCACTTCATTTCTTCTTTGGAGCATAGTTTGGGCATTTTTGAGGTGCGTTGGAGGTGGTCTAGCCTATGAGATTAATGGAAGACGCTTGTATTTACTCTTTGCTTGGCGATTTTGTGACACATTGCTCTTGGACACTATGTTTCTCAATGGAGTTGACCCGGGAGCACCTTGAGCTTTCATGGAGCATATGCAAAGGAAGTCAAGGTCGTGTGCCTTGAGGTTGGTGCCTCGTAATTGTCTTCTTCAAAGGTCGTGAGCAATGGAGGTCGACAAAGAGAGTTTTCGTAACTTTTACTGCATTTAGATTTTTATTTTCATGTTCATATACTTTTTGTCCAAAAGCATGTTTCTAGGTCTTAGGATTTATTTTGCAATTAATTGTGACATGTGATTGTATGCTTGAGTGCTAGCCTTACGTCAAACTCGTTTATTACAATTAGGGAAAGCATTCTAGACTTGTATGACATGCATACCTATTGTGAGATTTTGAGCCTTATCTATAAACATGCATTGTTCATATTTACTTGTTCTTCATGTGTGCTAATTTTGCGATTACGGTCTCTAGAACTTGCTTCATACCCTTCAAGACAACTTGGTAGCTCATGAAAGGATTAAGAAGATTGAGGCATTAGGTTTAATAACCACCATGGCCAAAGAAACTTGTGCTCGAAAACATTTACCATTAGATTGCTACTTTGAGCCTATGTATATATTTAGCCTTTTTATTCTTTAGCACCACAAATTTCTACCTAGCCTAAACACTTTATCCTACCCTTCAATGGTAGTTGGTGAAGCAACTCGAGAGAATGACTTTATGTTCTAGTGCTTCAAAAGAAAGAAAAAAAGTCAAAAGTGTGAGGGTATAAAAGAATAAGAGTGCGGGTGGTGATTTTGTATAGAAAATAAAACATAAACAAAAAAAAGAGAAAAAAAAATGTAGAAGAAAAAAAAAGAGAAAAGAAAAAGAGTAGTGTATAGTCTTGTTAGTGAGTTGTATATTGGGATTAGAGTGTGTGAGCTACCACTTGAAAGCAAAAGTTTAATATCTCCACAAGAGAGAGTTGTTTCACCAATTTCTTTGAAATTTGTCTTTCCTTATCCTTCATTGTTATTAGCTACTTGCCCTTAGCCCCGTTACATCCAAATAAAAGACCTCTTGATATTGAAAATTGTAAAGCTACCTAATGGAGATGAGGTTGAAAAGCAAGCCTATGGAGACCTAATTTGTAAAATTGTATTTGAGTGAAACACATTAGCCCTAAACACTTGAGCGGAAATATTTTGTCAGGACCCACCCCGGATTTCACCCTGAAATCCGGAATAAACCCTGCAGGGACCACCTCCAAAAGAGATGCTACCGAAAATTCGGCATAACCTCCTTTGAAAATGGACAACCGTTCCTAAAGCATCTGCAAACACACTTCTAATATCATATTCCAACATTTTTCTCCTGGAGCCTTCCTGCTCTCCAAGATCATCACATCTCTCAAATTAAAATACTAATTCAAAATAATCTCACAACCAACAACAAGGATATTCAATAATTTACTAATTGGATTATCAGAGCATATCTAAGAATGAAGAAAAAACAATGAATAAATAATAAGCGGAAGCAGCCTCTGACTATGTCTCGACTCCTTGTACGCTCGACCTCAAATAAACTTAGCCTGCAAACTGGGCATTTGAAACCTAAGGGCCCAGGGAAAAATAATTTAAAACGTCAGAGTGAGTGGACAAAAATAAATTAACTAATTTAAACAAAAACATAATTTTAATACTTTCCCACATTTAAACTTTTAAAACCTCGATGCACGCAACTTTGATAAAACATTTAACTTTAAAATTCAGAATCTCATAAAAATGGACAAACCAGCCCCGTTGGTTAATCAAATACGGAAAACTCGTCAGAGAAGATAAACCAGCCCCGCTGGTTAATCAATTACATAAATGAGAAAAATAAGACAAGGGGAAGAGATATCACCATGTAAGAGGAGCCTCTAAGGCTCGGGTCGGTTCCTCCCAGGCTATAGTAGCGTCCCACGCTAAGCGCTCGACTCACCTATAATGAGGACTGCTAATAAGGCTAGCTAGCAATAAATAATAATATCCGATCGGTGCCTCCTAGGCTATAATAGCGTCCCACGCTAAACGCTCGACTTACCTATAGTTAGCACCGCTAATAAAGCTAGCTAGTAATGAATAAAAGCGACTCAATAATATGGTGACTAAAAAATATACGAAATCACTTAAATCCATAAAGCTTCCCCAAGATCATGCGAATGATACGGTTCCCAACCGTACTTGGAAATTATCATAAAAAATTAAAATAAAACTCAATGACGTGTCTCACACCACGTCAAAATATTCTCAAATGCATAATTATAAGTGAGATTTCATTATCAAATATAAATCGTAAATAATATCTTCACTCGAAGTACTCGTTAAAATATTCTCAATGTCAAAATCATTATACCACAAATAAACAAGTAAATTATGATGGAGAACTACTGAAAATCTCATTTTCGGTAATCTTTTATAACTCTCAAAGTCAACAAATAAAATAATAATAAATGGATCCGGAAGTCACAAGGAATATCAAAACTCAAATACGAAATTAATAACCCGAGCTCAAATCCATAAATCATGATCATTACTTAATCAATGCATCAAACTCAAATAAATTCTAAGATCATTTCATAAGCCAAAATTATAATGTAAGCTCGGAAAAATAAATTGATATCTTATATTATCTCGCATGCATATTTATTAAAATCAAAGTGTCCACTCACAGTATTAGGCTTAAGCTTTCCATTACTCTAGACACTCCTCGAGCGCCGCCTCCAAATATCCAAGTCCTTGAGTCAATCCCACGCCTGACCATAAGTTGTAGAACAAATCGGTCAGACCGAACTTTAAAATAACCATTGCCTCGTCTTCTTTCCTAGTTTGACTAGGGTTTCCTAGGTTGACCAGGATTGACACTAACGATGCTCACCGTTTTCCAATTCAACCTTTGACTTAACAATTCCATCCAATTTTCACTATACATCCAACTAACCATTAGCTACTTAGGCATCGCTTAATAATTCGTTTTGGTGAACCTCGATTTTGATTAATCAACTAAAGTAATTTCGTTAACTCAAAAACATACGAACCACTTTAATCTAGAAAACCACCAAATTACTAAGGGCACCCAAAAAGGTTTCCATAAATAGAAGGTTTCTAAAAACAGAAAGTTTCCTAAAATAGAAACTTTCCTAACTTGATATTTTTTCCGATTACAACCCAAACATTTCTATTTCCGAAATGACATACAACGAAAAGGAAACATCGATCATTACCTCCATCGCATCTGCCAGCTCCGCCCCTTGCCGGAATATTCTGCCGGATTCCGGCCTCTTACCGGAATTTCGCCATGACCTCCCTATATTCTTCAATACACCAAGTTCTCGACATACAAACAACCAAAATCACAAAATAGTCATTAACCATCTCCAAACAAAACAGAGCAACAACACAGCAGCACCAAAACTCTACACTTACCTCCAATCTGTTCAAAACCTAAACCCGGAAACTTCTTCTTGCTGGAGATCGACCTACAGCCCTCTGCTTCTCACCGTCCCGACCAGAAAGACTATATGCTACCAAACTCCACCCAGCTCCCCCACTCGGCTGCTGGGTCTGCCAAGAAGCTGCCTTGCTCGACGAAACATGGAGGAGAGGCCGGAACACTCAAAAACTCATGTCGCCAGAGAAAGAGCAGCAGAACCCAGAAAATGGGTTTTCGAATTAGGGCACGATTTTATGAAACAAAGGCACAGAGATGAAGAGAAGAGAAAGGTGAACCGAGACGTACCATCGGTGCCCAATGAACTCGCTAGAAAACGCTGGAAACCGGTGAACACAGTCGAGCTTTCCTTCGATCGATCACCGCCGAATCAAGATGAAAGTGTGATCCATGGACCGGGTTTTGTAGAGGAGAAGGAGAGGAAGAGATTGGTGGTGGTCTCGTCGCCAGAGGTGGTCGGACGGCAGCGCTCCAGCACGGGGGACGTCGGAGAAGAAAGACAGAGAAGGGAGAGGCCGGAGGTCGGGTCAACGCCCTAGTCTGGGAGCTTGACCGAGTCAACCCCCTCTTTACCCTTTATACCCGAACCAACGGTCAAGATCGAAACCCTACTCGATCAGACGACCACCATTAAATGAGCTATTCTAATTTTAAAAAATTAATTTTTTTTACCAAACCTTTAATAAATCGTAGAAAATACTTTAAAACTCCGAAAATAGACCGAAAACACCGGAGAACCCGTGTCAACACGAAATACGACATAAAGACTTTAATAGAAGAATTTGACATTCTGAGAAAAAATCCGTAAATAAACTCGAGTGTTGACTTACTAAGTTACCGAGCGTGGTTAATTTCTCAGTAATTTGTAGAAACACTCGGTAAATAGATAAAATTGGGTACTGGGCGTTACATATTTAGTGCATCCTTGTGAGTTTAGCGGTTAATTCAAGTTTAGTGTGTCGTACTTACTTGTCGTAAATTGGTTTGACACATGGCTAGCACATGAGCATTTTTTACATGGTACGTGTTAGTTGCCTTATAAATTAGTGAGACCGAGATATGCTTGATCAATTCTTTGTCACTAACAAAATTTAGTTCTCCGAGCGTTATGGTTGGAAAGACTAGCATCACCAATTTTCTTTTGTGTGTTTGAGTTAGTAGATTTTCGGATTATTTTGTTTTTCTTTGCTTGAGGACAAGCAGAGTTGAAGTGTGGGGGTGTAATTACATGTATTTTTAGACTCGTAATTACTACTTAAACACTATGAATTAGCTAATCCTCATAGTAATTAATATGTGATTAATCAATTTTTATTTATTTTGTAGGAAATAAAGAGAGTTACGGAAAACGAAAGAAATCGTGCGAAAATAGAACAAATAGAGTTTTCGAGAAGATGTCGAAATTTTCGATGCGGTTAATTATCGTCAACACAAACCAAAGAAAAGAGAAATTAGATTAATTAATTAATCATACTTTGATTAATTAATCAAACAGCTAGCACATGAGGAGCATAGAGCCATCACCAATTCACCTCACTTCATCTTCTCCACCATTCCTCATGTGACACGTGGCAACCTCAATCTCATTTCACTTCGGTGAAGACCTAGCCGCAAGGACTAACACGGAGGACTCTAATGACGTACGACGAAAAAGGATTACAACCTCACTTGAAGAGGGAATCATCTCACTTCATCCTCTCTACCTCACCACCGAGATACCATTCCGATCGCCCTCTCCCAATTTCACCTCAAGGCCACCATTCTCCTCAAGGCCCCTATCTTTCCCCTCAAGACCACCATCTCATTCTCTTCACTCTCACTTCCTCTCATCAATATTTCAAGACACTTCAAGGGAGCTTCAAGGGTTATCAAGTTTGAGTATTGGGTAAAGTAGGAAGCTATATATAAATCAAGCCTTGTCACAATTGCTGCATAGCAATTTGTGGCTTGTTCTTGTTACTTCTCACACCTCTTCACCTTTATCTCTTTACTTGATGTATTTTGTTGTTGATTTGTTGATGGGTTGTGAGTAGTCTATTTAGGAAGCTAGAGTTTGAGCCCTAGCATGGATTTGATGTAATGGATGTGTTTTGATTCAATGGATTTCAATTTCGTATTAGGCATATGTTCTATTCTATTATCATTGGTGTCAAGACCTACCCCGAATTTCACCTTAAAACCTGAGTTAGGTCTTGCGGGGTCCATCTTCAAGGAAAATTTACCGAAAAATCGGCATAACCTCCATTGAAAATGAACAACTCTCACTTGAAAAAAATCCAGATAAATACTCCTATCATAATCCAACCTTCCTCAACTCCTAGAGCCATATGCTCCCCTCAAACACATCCACCACAAATATTGATAAATCATCTCCAAATCCAACAAATCAAACTCCAAATTATTTCTAAAATATAATTTTGAGTCTTAACACACAACCCAAAATATCATACAATATTTCCAAGGTAATCAGAGCTACTAAGCTAGGGGGAAGCAAGAAAATACACTGGTAGGTTAACATGTAACCTATTGGTGAAAAGTGGTGGTGATGTTGGTAACTATGCCTCGCCAGCTACTAGTACCCACCCGAATTCTGCAGATTAAGCATTTTTAAAACGAAGAGCACAGGGGAAAACATTCGAAAACGTTAGAGTGAGTAGACAAAAATAAATTTAATAAAATGAACAAATAAAAATATTTATGTTTTCCCAATTTAATTTACATAGAGAAGTTATGCTGCATGCGACAAGCTCAAAAGCTTTTAACTTCAACAATTAACAAAAACGTGACTAGCCTCGCTAGTCTCCCATACTTTGTAATAAAGAGCCTCTCAGGCTAAATTATATATATATATATATATTTACACTCGTCATACTCCTTGTATGAATTCTTATGAAAATATATGAAAAATAGAAATTCATACAAGGCTACAATGCTTGCGTCTTGCGTCTCACGCTCACATTACACCATAATGGAATTTCAAACGCTACATCATTATGGCTGAAAAGACGGGTGTATATATGTGCATATCCCTTATATGAATTACTACTTTCATATAGGGCTACGACGTTTGCATCTCACGCTCACGTCACACCATAATGGAATTTTACCTCATTATGGCGAAAAAACACATATGGCTAGCTAGCATTTATATACATACTATCCTCATAAATATCCATATACATATCCACCGAAAATCTCATTTTCGGTAACTCTCCAAAATAATTAAAATTGCCAATCATCAGAAAAGTAATATATTCCAGCAGAAAAAATAAACTGATCATCAAAATAATGCATTGCATGCTTTCGATTTAAAACAAAAGTCCACTCATAAATTTAGGCTTAAGCCTGACGTCGATCCAAGGTCTCTTCTTCTCGAGCCTCCTCACATCCTGTTTCAAATATATAATTAAATCCCCAACTAAGAATCAACACTTATATAAAAATAGGCAAAATTAAAAGTGAGCCTGAAAACGCTCATCCTTGCCCAACTTCGCTATTCATAATTCAATAACGCCCGGATTTCACCACAAGCACTGGCAGCCTTAATATAACCTTTTACAGTTTTAACAACATTAATCCAACGGCCGGAGTCTACCCTGTTAACCACCAAATTCACCAATCTTTGAAAAATCCCGAGCCTATCCAAAACTCCTCCAAAAATTCCAAACTTCATATCATTAAACTCCACTCAACATAACAAATTTAAAACCCTGAAAAACTACTTATCAGCGGCGGCTGGCAGCCTACTCCAGCGACCTCCAATTGGCCTACCAAAATTTAACACAATCTTCATCTCAACCTGCTCTACAACTTCCTTAACTACAAAGTCCAATTTCAAGCCTAACTAGGTCAATCGAACCAAAACACAAAATGATACCCTAGGATTTCAACTCACTGATTCTCCTTACCTAGACCAAGAGGGAGTGAAACCTTTGGAGGTTTTGATACACGAGAGGAGAGCTTCCAAAAGAGCCAAGCAGCTCCGGTTATGGCGGCCAGAGGAGGGAGCTCCGGCGAGAGGACAGCCGCGGCTTCTTGCCGTGATATCTAGCGAACGACAGTGGGAGAGGCGCTACCACCAACCCAGGATGAGAGAGGAGGAGACGGCGGTCCAAACAGGACCGGTGCGGCGACCTAGCTTGGCCGGACGACGGCGGGCGGTGTCACGCCCCGACTCTTAAATTTTTACCTTATTTACTGGCATGGTGTTAATAAGAGTTTTACCGTCTTCGTCAATGAGTTTGTAGTTTAATTGGTCCCCAGAGGGGTTTTGGGGGACGAGTATTTCGAAGGGATTATTCGTAGTGGAAATATTTGATGACGGTAAAAATTGTAAATTTTAGCTAGTAAAATGTAAGTTTTATTAGGGTATTATTTTTTTAGGTGTTAAATTTTGGAGTTGGGTTTTAAGTGGTGGGTTCGACCGGTTGGGCAAAAGCCCAAATCCTTTCTCTCCTCTCTCTTGTCTCTCCTCCCTCCCGATTCTCTCTCCCTCTCCCTCTGTCGGATTTTCTTCCCGGCCGTTCGCCGCCGTCCGGCCGCCTTAGACCGCCGCACTGGTTCCAATCGGTCGGCCCTTGTTCCCTCTTCCTTCCTGGACCAGTGTCAGCCTTTTTAGTGCCGCCGTGAGAGAGAAATCAAGCCCGAAAGTCCCGACTGCCCAAAGCTCTCTGTCGCCGGAACTTCCTCCTCCGGCCACCAATCCAGGCAAGCCTAATATGGTTTTGAAGGTCTTCAACCCAGTTGCCTTGCCCTAGAAGGACTCGGTCCAGTTTGCTTCAGGTGAGGAGAACCGGTGAGTGGAAGTTCTAGGGTTTTTTGTAATGTTTTCGTTCGATTGGCATAGTTAGTCTTGGAATTAGTGTTTGTGCTAGTTAGGAAAGTTGTAGAAGGAGTTGAGAGGAAGATGCTGTAAAAATTTGGTAGGCATTGGAGGTCGCCAGAGCAGGCCGCTGGCCGCCGCTGTTTGGGGAATTTTTATGGTTTTAAATGTGTGTTGTTAGGGGGAGTCTATTGATGTGAATTTTGGAATTTTTGGATGAGTTTTGGATAGGTTTGGAAATTGTTAAAGTTTTGTAATTTTGACGGATTAATAGGGTAGAATCCGGCCATTGGTTTAATGTTGTTTAGACTGTGGAAGGTTGCGTTAAGGCTGCCGTTATTTTTCCGGTGAGGTTGGATAATATTGAGTTAAGAATGGCGAAGTTAGGCAAAGATGAGCGTGGTTAAGGCTCACAGTTAATTTTGCCTATTTTGAATAAATATTGGATTTTTAAGTCGGGAAATTAATTATATATTTGGAACAGGACGTGAGGAGGCTCGAGCAGAAGAGGCCTCAGACCGACATCAGGCTTAGGCCTAATTTGTGAGTGGACTTTTGTTTTACATGTGCATGCAAATGGTTTATTGATGAATAATTTCTTTTGTTGGAGAATAACCGAAATTGAGAATTTCGGTGATTGTATATACATTCATATATGGATGATTATGAGGATAGTATGTATATAAATAAATGCTAGCTAGCTATACGTGCTTTTCCGCCATAATGAGGTAAAATACCATTATGGTGTGACGTGAGCGTTAGACGCAATCGTCGTAGCCCTATATGAATATAATAATAATTCATATAAGGAATATGCACGTATATATACACCCGTCTTTTCCGCATAATGAGATAAAATTCAATTATGGCGTGACGTGAGCGTTAGACGCAAGCGTAATAGCCTTGTATGAATTTTTATTTTTCTTATATTTCTTCATAAGAAATCATACAAGGAGTATGACGAGTGTAAATACAGACATATATATATATATATATATATATATATATATATATATATATATATATATATAGTTTAGCCTGAGAGGCTGTATTTAATTAAGTTTCGGAGATTAGCCGGAGCTAGTAATGTATTTGCCAGTTTTTGAGTTGAGAGCTTTTGAGCTGTCGCATGCATCGTAATTTCTATGGAAATTAAATTGGGAAAGCATAAAGAATTATTTCTTTTAAATTTATTTTTGTCCACTCACTCTAACGGTTTCAAATGTTTTCCCCTGGGCTCTTCGTTTTTAAAATGCTCAGTTTTCAGAGTGCATAGTTACCCATCTATTAGCGACTTTTCACCAATAGGTTACCTGCTTAACCTACAAGGGTATTTTCCTGCTTCCGTTGGTTTTAGTAGCTCTGAATACTCTTGGGATTATTGTATAATTTTCTTGGTGGTGTGCTATGACATATGTTATAGTATTTTTAAATTTATGGGTTGAAATGGAGAATGGTTAATTTGTTATAAAGAGTAGTTTTTCTATTTTCCGGGTTAGGGTTGTTCATTTTCAAGGGAGGTTTGCCGAGTTTTTCAGTAAATTTTCCTTGGAGGTGGACCCCGCAAAACTTACCTCGGGTTTCAGGGTGAAATTCAGGGTGGGTCTTGACAGGCGGAGGTTGGGATTTCTGACGGAGAGAGAGAGAGAGCTCGGGGGAGAGGAGAGAGAGAGTGAAGAAAGTGTTTGGGCTTTCCCTTCCAAATTGACCCGATCCCAAAACTTAAAAACTCACTCCAAAAATAAAATACCCCAAAAACAACCCAAAAATATAACCTAATCAAAGTTTACCTTTTTACTAACTAACCAAAATTTACCTTTTTGACCGTCTTCAAATATTTCTCCTACGTAAATTTTCCGGATTAATCACCTTGGAAAAACAACACTAGGTTTCTTTGAAACTATAAAACTCATTAACAAAGACGGTAAAACTCTTATTAATACCATGCAAGTAATTAGGGTAAAATTAAAGAGTTGGGATGTGAGAATTCTCCTCTCTTTATAAAATTTCGTCCTCGAAATTTACATACCAGTTAATCAAAGAGATAGGGATACTGTTGCCTCATTTGCTCCTCCGGTTCCCAAGTAGCTTCTTCTACTTGATGACTTCTCCAAAACACTTTAACAAGTGGGATTGTCTTGTTCCTAAGCATTTGCTCATTTCGGTCAAGAATCTGTACTGGTTCCTCTTCATAGGTCAAATCTTGTTGCAAACTAATCGGCTGCTCTTGCATGACATGAGAGGGATCGTCAATGTACTTGCGAAGCATGGACACATGAAAAACATTATGTATCTTGGATAATTCTGGAGGCAATTCTATATGATAAGCAAGTGAGCCAACCCCCTCTATTATCTTATAAGGACCAATATATCTTGGACTAAGCTTTCCCCGCTTACCAAAACGTACTACTCATTTCCAAGGGGATAGTTTCAAGAACACCCAATCACCTACTTGAAACTCAAGGTCCTTCCTGCGGATATCTGCATAACTCTTTTGCCTACTTTTAGCTGCTTTAAGTCTATCTCTGACTATCTTAATCTTCTCATTTGTATCATGAATTATCTCTGGACCGCATAACTCTTTTTCTCCTACTTCATTTCAACACAAAGGTGTACGACACTGCTTCCAGTAAAGTGCCTCAAAGGGAGTCATACCAATGCTAGAATGATAGCTGTTGTTGTATGCAAATTCCATCAAAAATAGGTTCTTATCCCAACTCTCCCTGAAATGCAAAGCACAAGATCTCAACATATCCTTCAAAGTCTGGATAGTCCTCTCGGATTGCCCATTAGTTTGAGGATGAAAAGCAGTGTTGAAGTGTAATCGGGTACCTAAAGCTGTTTGAAGAGCTCCCCAGAATTTAGAAGCAAATCTAGGATCCCGATCCGACACTATTGATTCAGGTACACCATGGAGTCTCACAATCTCATTCACATAAAGTTTTGCCAACTTATCCAATGTATATTTCTTTCCCACCGGCAAGAAATGTGCAGATTTGGTGAGTCTATCCACAATCACCCAAATACCGTCATACCCATCCCCCGTACGAGGTAAACTAAAAACAAAATCCATGGTGATGTGGTCCCACTTCCACACTGGAATAGACAGCGGCTCAAGCAACCCAGAAGGTTTCTGTCTTTCAGCTTTCACTTGTTGACAAATCAAACACCTACTCACAAAAGCTGGAATTTCCCTCTTCATGTTTGGCCACCAATAATAATCCTTCAAAGTCCGATATATTTTTGTACTACCCGGGTGAGCAGTATATGAAGAACTATGAGCTTCTTCCAATATCTCCTCTTCAACTCTTCATTTCTTTTTGAACAATAAAGTTTCATCTCTTCTAACTAAAAAGTCAACGGTGGTTCCACTCGATGTTCTTTCTATCAACTAAACTATGGAAGGGTCATTATACTATGCTTCTCGTACTTTATCAACCAAAACTGGTCTCACATGGAAAGTAGCTATCAAGGCACCAACTTCATCCACCAATAAATCCACCCATGTAGCTCGCAACTCATAAAGAAGTGGAACTCGAACCGTCTTCATATGAGACAAAGATATGGAGGGATTTCGACTAAGAGCATCTGCTACCACATTAGCTTTCCTAGGATGATACTCAATAGTGCAATCATAATCATTGATCAACTCCATCCACCTTCTCTACCTCATATTTAACTCTTTTTGAGTAAACACATACTGAAGACTCTTGTGATCGGTAAAAATTTGACACTTGGCACCATAAAGATAGTGTCTCCACAACTTGAGAGCAAATACTACCGCTGCAAGCTCCAGATCATGAGTGGGGTAATTCATCTCATGTGACTTCCATTGCCTAGAAGCGTAAGAAATTACTCGATCATGCTGCATCAACACTCCGCCTAAGTCTCGTCTAGAAGCATCACAGTAAACTACATATTCACCACTATCATCCAAAAATGCCAAAACAGGAGCACTAGTCAAGCGATTCTTTAATTCTTGAAAACTTTGCTCACACTTATCTGACTATTCAAACTTAACACCTTTCTCGGTTAATCTTATAAGAGGAGCAGCAATCTTTGAAAAATCTTGCACAAAATGTTAATAATAACCTGCTAACCCCAAGAAACTACGAATCTCCGTCATAGTGGTGGGTCTTCTCCAATTTGTCACTGCTTCCACCTTTTGGGGATCCACACTAACACCTTCTGCCGAAACTACATGTCCCAAGAACCACACTTTATCTAGCCAAAATTCACACTTGCTGAACTTAGCATACAACTGAGCATTTCTGAAAGTCTGCAATATCATTCTTTGATGTTTGGCATGCTCCTTCTCACTTGTTGAGTAGACCAAGATGTCATCTATGAATACGATCACGAAATGATCAAGATATAGACTAAACACCCTATTCATGAGGTCCATGAAAGCAGCGGGTGCATTAGTAAGTCCAAACAGCATCACCACAAACTCATAATGGCCATAACGTGATCGAAAAGCAGTCTTGGCTATGTCACTCTCCCGAATCCGCAGCTGATGATATCCCGATCTCAAATCAATTTTTGAGAAAACAGAAGCACATCTCAATTGATCGAATAAATCATCAATGTGGGGCAGCGGATATTTTTTCTTCACAGTAACTTGGTTTAATTTCTGATAATCAATGCATAGTCTCATGGTGCCATCTTTCTTCTTAACAAACAATACCGGGGCACCCCATGGAGATATGCTAGGCCGAATAAAATCCTTATCTACCAACTCCTGCAATTGAGTCTTCAACTCTTTTAATTTCGCTGGAGCCATTGTCTAAGGTGCTTGTGGGATAGGCATAGTTCCAGGAAGTAACTGTCACACCCCAATTTTCGAAGGATAAATTTCAAAAATTTGGACATGATATATCTTAAAATCTTAATATCCCAAAATCTGCTCAAAACTTCCAAACTAAAATCAAATACTGGAAATTTAAGTGTCAACAAACTCATCAACCGAGTTAAACATTATATTCCCTTAATTACATCAATTTTAAAAATCTAGTAATTATTAAGTCGCTCATAATAATTATCATAATTGGTCCCAAAGTGAACCTTAGTGAGATTTTACTCACCTATATTTTCCCGCTGCATCTTCACCAAAAACACAAGGAACAAGAGAGCCAAGCCAAATCATAACTTCACAAAAACACCTAAAATTACACAATTAATAACCTTAGTAACCAAACAAACTATAGGATATCAAACACCCTTAAACAAAACTTTAGCCCAAAGGAGGACAACATTCCAAGGTCATCGAATTAAACGACCAAAACTGCTGCTTCTAATTCCCAAAATAGAAACTTAAAACCTTACACAAGTCTAAGATTAACCAAAAAGTCCTAGCATGCAATATTGGTAACCAAAATCTACAACCCATATATCAACACAAACGTATCGATGAGTACTACCTAACCATCACCACAAACACCATAGACACTACCGGACGCGCTGCCACGCGCTGCCACAGGCGACTGCCCATGGGCCCCATGCGCCACCCCAAAACTTCAGAATTCGGACAAACTCCCAACACCAAATATGTAGCTCAGAACAAGGAGAGCAATTCTTATACCTGGGGTCAAACTCAATTTGGTCGTAATTAGGTTCAAAACGTCGCCACAAACTCGCTACCTCAAACTGTAATTCAAGGTTTGAAAACTCAACTACAAGTTGTCTAACTAGCACAAACACACTCAGAGAAGGAGGAAAACGACACTTACCTAACGCTGCTCCTCGTCGTCATCGAGCTCAAGATTCCGGCCAAAGCAGCCTTACTAGTTCTGTCGCATTAGCTCGAGCTTGGCGCCACCCACTCAGCTATGGAGGTTCGCGAGGAGACAACCACAACGAAGTAGGTCTCGTTGCCAAACGTCGACGGAGGAGGGAACTCCGACCAGAGGTGCGGTGGCAGTGGCTTCCAGCTTTGCTGCGCCGCTGCTGGTTGTAGTCGACGTGGAAGATTGGCACGATTGTCTAGGTGAGGACGAGGCGGAGCTAACGGAACCGGTGGCGGCCAAAATGATGGCCGAACGTCCGATTTCTTCTCCGGCAAAAATGGGCTCCTCGTGCGTCTCTTTGAGGAGGAGAGAGAAAAAGAGTTGAGTTTCTGAAATTAGGGTTTCCACCCCCAAAACTTTTCTATTTAAACACTTTTCAAAACCGGAAACTAACTTCCTCTAACCGTAACTTCCTCATACGAAGTGCGTTTTATTCGTGCCACGTGTCTACGAACTCGTATTGTTGTGCTTTACAACTTTCGTGAAGGAAGTTTCTCGAGAAACCCAACATAATAGAAAGTCAACTCTTGACCCTTCAAAACAATAAAACCGTTTCGGGTAATTTATGCATCCGAACACTTCCGCTCTTCCTTCGAACCTCAAAATACACTAACTTCTAACTTGAAAAATCCCAAATAATATTAGAAACTAATATCAAGTTTTCGGGGTATTACAATAACTCAATAGTAAAGTCTATCTCCCTTACAGGAGGCAAACCAGGAAACTCCTCGGGAAAAACATATGGAAATTCCCTTATTACAGGAATATCCTCCACTCCAAAACTCCCACACATACAATGTGCGCTAAATACGCCTGACAACCTTTATTTAATAATTTCCTTGCAGCAACCGCTGATATCAGACAGCTAGAAATGACATCACGTTCTCCTTGAAATGTGACCTCAGATCCTCTTGGACTTCGAAACACCACTACTTTTCGGAAACAATCTATCATAGCTCTATATGCCTCCAAAAAGTCCATTCCCAAGATCACATCAAACTCCACAATGTCTAATGGAATTAGGTCAGCCTTGAAACTAAATCCCTCCACTAGTACTTCACAACCATTAAACACCTAATCTATTCTCATTAGCTCGCTAGAGGGTAAAGACACATGCCACTCGCCTGGAAGAAACGATGATGGCACATTGGCGTGGAGGGCAAATCTACTAGATATAAATGAATGCGTAGCTCTGGGATCAATTAAAGTAAATGCAGGCTGACCAAAGATTAATAACGTACCAATGATGACCTTTGGAGAAGTACGACCCTCCTGCTGGGTCATAACATGAAGTCTAGCGCGAGTCATGGGACGCCCACGCTGACCACTACCCTACTGAGAGCCACCCCTAGCTGTTGCACTACAATGAGTACCACTGCTGGAGCCTCTGGCTGAAGACTATCCGACTAGATGAGTAGGGGTGGGGGCGGTCATCTGAGCCAATAAGGGACAATCTCTCCTGAAATGATCTTGACTACCACACTCATAGCACCCGGCAGACTGCTGCTATCCAAAAGAAAAAGTTTGACCACCTGATGTCCCACCCTGGAAGCTGCCACTAGTACCAAACTGTCCAGTCTGCTGTTTACCCAACTGGCTCCGGAAAGAACTCCTGAAACGTCCTCTAGCCCTGTTTCGGGCACCAGAGCTCGATCCACTACTATAGCCACTACCAGCTGAAGATCCAGAAACAGATGAGGAAGCAGCCTTCTTAGATGGACCCTGACTAGGCCCGCTGAAATCTCGGGGTCAAGTACTATATGCTCTCATTGTCTTAATAGCCATAGCTGCACCAACTGCATCAAGGAAAGTCGGGTACACTACACTAGTCATCTTATCTGCATACACACCACCGAGTGCCCCAATGAACATCCCAATCCTGGTCCTCTCATCAGGAATCAGGTAAGGCGCATGGTAGCTCAAGGGCACATTCTTCCCCCCATTCAAAATCATTTTAGGTTCTCCCCAAGCATTTAACTTCTTGATTAACTCTCTTATTGCAATATCATTTGCCGAAGCATTATCAACGGTGATTGTTAGAATCTTCTCTATGCCTCACTCCAACAAACAATCTTCTAAAATTTCAGCTATAGACTCTCCTTTATGATCCTCAATGGCACAAAAATTAAGCACTCTTTTATGCAACACCCAATCATCATCAATAAAGTGTGCGGTGACAACCATATAATTAGTGTTTTGAATGGATGTCCATGTATCCGTTGTAAGACACACCATTTTCCCCTTCAATTGACCCATCAACTTCTCCTTCTCCCACATATACACCTTAAACACATCTTTTGCTACTGTTTGCCTACAAGGGATTTTCCAAAAAGGTAATGCTTTTTCCATAAAACGCCTAAACCCCATCCCATCCACATGAGTAAATGGTAGCTCATCTAAAATAATCATCTCCACACACAACCTAGTGAGCTCTTCATTTGTCAAAGCAGAGGTTTCTAACTCCCTAGTCTCTTTGTTAACACACAAAATCTTTTGTTTTTTAGCTTTCAACATTTCAATGTTTGAAGGATACTTGGGGCACTTATCTATATGCTTAAGAAGGGATGTCATACCATTTGAATACGGATTAACACAATATTTTGCAATAAATGCATACTCCCTTAACTCTATTCTTAACGATTTTTCTAGTAAAATGAGCCCAAATATCTGACCTTTCATTGTCCTTCAAGTACGCCAAATATTCTTCCTCAGTCATCTCATGATTCTCCTCTTCTTCACCGGTACTTGCTTCAGTTGCTTGTGATCCACCCATACTAGGAACCGGTGTCGGTGTTGCCGATTCACCAACACCAACACTATCAACTTGCATCTGCGTATTATAAAAATATAATCATCATCATCAGAATATATATATATATATATCATAACTATTTCAGTAAAATCCCTGAGAAGATGAGGAAGAATTGTTCATTGCAGAATTCGTAGCACCACGGCCACGACCACGACCAACTGAGTCAATGGATGTTGAGGAACCGCCCTTCACTGCCTTTGATGAGTTCAATCTAACGCTCTTCATTGTGAGGGGGAATGTTGTCTTCAAAAGAAAAGGAATCAAAGATTTAAGCACATAACAATTAACAAGTTACAACATTATGAAAGTTGTTCATCAACCAACTACACAACTCAGCAGGGAAATATAGAGTTCAAGAACAACCTATTACAGCAATTCAGTCAATGCATAACAGGGCAAAAAAAAAAAACAAGAACAACCTATTAGTCTATTACACCAATTCAGTCAATGCATAACAATATGAAACAAACATCTCAATATCTCATTACTCCAATAATTGCCGCATGTATTAAGACAACTGATATAATGTTTCAATCCTAAACTTTTGATCATGTTTCTTCTAAGCTTTTGATCATGAACAACTTGACATAACACATAGCAAAGTAAGCTTACCTATCGAAAAACCGTCGATTTGGAGAGAGGGCGGACTGGCAAGAGGGAGGATTGGCGGAGGTGGCGGACTGGCGACAGGGCGGACCGGCGAGAGGGTGAGAGAGGACCAGTCCGGCGAGATTGGGAACTTCCGGCGAGAGGGGAGAAGAGGGCGAGTCCGGCGAGAGCCGAGAGGCATAGGGGAGTTAGGGGACTCGGGAGAATTGGAGAAATTGAGAAGTGAGAACTGAGAAAGAGTGAAAGACTAGGCTTGTGCGTGTGGTTTTCGGTTGAAGAAGTGCTAAACTAGGGTTTTTTTTTTTAATCAAAATGACGTCATATTACACCGTTGACCGTTGACTTCGGTTCAAACGGTTTAGTTCGGTTTTCACTGGCCTAAAATCGAAAACCGAACCTAACAGATTTGGTTCGGCCTAGTTTTTTTTTTCGGTGCGGTTTTTACAGTTTCAGTTTGGTTTTCGGTACGGTTTTTTTCGGTTTTCGGTTTCGAAGTCACACCCCTAGTTACGGGGTTGTGATGGGAACAGAGATGTGTATCGATATGGGGAAAAATGGTGAGAAATATTATTTTTTTGGAATTTGACTATCTTCTTGATGTCACGTCATCACTTGACGGAGGAATTGGATGGAGAACGGAGATTTGGACACGGTTGATGAAAATTGGGAGTCAAGGGGTGTTTTTGATGAAATTGAAAGAAGAAAGACTAACATGATAATCGACCTAAAGTTGATGGGGGTAAACTGAAATTAGTCCATTAATTAACATCATGAATGTTGATAACTATCTTGTGGATTCTGTAACATCATAAAGAAACTAAGCAAGATCAATCATCAATGTCATTAGAGCAACATGTCAACTACATTGTGCTTCTAGCCAACTCCTTCCTAATTCAAATGATGAGTGCAAGTTAGAGAAAAAGTTTCTTAATAATGGTGTTCATATCAATCTTGATGAGGATTTAAATATGAATAATGCTTAAACTGAGACAGGGGTAAAAAGAAAAGTTATAACGGAGGATTCATCGTCATAGCGTCGTACAAAAAAATGGGACAAAATGGAAGCCTACTTAGAAATTTGTGGTGAGGTGATGAAAGAAAAGATAGAACAAAGAAAAGAAAAAAAAAATGCTGAAAAGAATAAAGAGAAGTATTCCATTGAAAAATGTGTACAAATTATCGAAAGGTTAGAAGACACTGACCATACCACATTTACTAAAGTGACAGATTAGCTTATCATTGTTGAATGGAGGAGGTTTTTTCTTACCATGTCAGATGAAAGAAGAAGAGCCATTTACTAAAGTGACAGATTAGCTTATCATTGTTGAATGAAGGAGGTTTTTTCTTACCATGTCAGATGAAAGAAGAAGAGCATGGCTTACTACTGGGTTGGAGGCAACTGTCTCTGCTGGTACCACTGCCTGTCCTCCTGAGGTGGAGTACACTCCCTAGCAAGGTGCCCCACCTTCCCACAACAATAGCAGGCCTGAGCCTTTCGCTTGTTGCACTCCTTCGAAGTATGTCCCAAACCATTGCAAAGGTAGCATCTCATAGGCTCTGCCTGTCGGATAGATGCAGCTGGCACTGTAGCTAGAGCCTGCTGATCAGTCCGCTGCCTCTTCCCATAACCACCTTTGTGGTCCCCTGAACTGCTGCTCTCTGCTAGGGCCTTGCCCTTCCCCTGAACATCTCTTTGCCCCTCAGTCTCATGCATGGCCTCCTCCTGCTCAACTGCAAGGACACTATTAACCGCTTCTGCTAGAGTAGCAAAACGGTGTGAAGACACAACATTCTGGAGCATATGCCTCAAACCCCAAATGAACTTCCGTGACAAGGCCACTGTATCCATCTCTCTAGGAATCGATATAGCTGAGAAAAACGTGCCTCATAGTCCCTGACACTCATTAAGCCCTGCACTAGAGCTATGAACTCAAGCTCTAACTGCTCCCTCACAGTATCAGGAAAATACTTCTCCCGAAAGAGCTGTACGAACCCCTCCCAAGACAAAAGCGGTCACATCTCTAGATCTCTCTACCTCGCTCCACCATATCCATGCCTCATCCTTGAGAAGAAACGTAGCAATACGCATCTTCTCAAACTCCATACACGTGATCATGGTGAAGTATGTCTCTATGCCCTCTATCTAGTGATCCGCTACAAGAAAGTCCGTACCTCCAAGAAAGGTAGGTGCTCCCAACCTAATAATCCCCTAAGCCAGCCTAGCCAAACGTAGACCATCATCTGCCACAACTGGCACCGGTGGCTCCAACTCCACTTCCTCCTCATAAAACTCATCCACAGGCAGAGCCCTAGCTCTGCCCCTCAGTCTCATGCATGGCCTCCTCCTGCTCAACTGCAAGGGTACTCTCAACCGCTTCTGCTAGAGTAGCAAAACGGTGTGAAGACACAACATTCTGGAGCTTATGCCTCAAACCCCGAATAAACTTCCGTGACAAGGCCATTGTATCCATCTCTCTAGCGAATCGATACAGCGAAGAAAAACGTGCCTCATAGTCCCTGACACTCATCAAGCCCTGCATTAGAGCTATGAACTCAAGCTCCAACTACTCCCTCACAGTATCAGGAAAATACTTCTCCCGAAAGAGCTGTACGAACCCCTCCCAAGACAAAGCGGTCATATCTCTAGATCTCTCTACCCCGCTCCACCATATCTGTGCCTCATCCTTGAGAAGAAACGTAGCAATACACATCTTCTCAAACTCCGTATACGTGATCATGGTGAAGTATGTCTCTATGCCCTCTATCTAGTGATCCGCTACAAGAAAGTCCGTACCTCCAAGAAAGGTAGGTGCTCCCAACCTAATAATCCCCTGAGCCAGCCTAGCCAAACGTAGACCATCATCTGCCACAACTGGAACCGGTGGCTCCAACTCCACTTCCTCCTTATAAAACTCATCCACAGGCGGAGCCCTACCTCGGCCTCTAGCCCTACCTGCTCCTCTGGCCCTACCTCGGCCCCTAGCTCTCCCTCGCGGAGGATCCATCACCTAAGAAGCAAGTAAACCTTAGTTAACTCATGCATAAAACTTAAACCAAAGTATAAGTCTAATACATCATGCATTAACCAAGGCACTAACTCAAGGTCGAACACAGGGATTCAAAATTCCACTAACAGAGTAATCCCTACTCTGACACCCTACTAACCTAGAAGCGACACCTAACCCTTCACATACCCAATGACATATCAAAACCGAAGAGCTTATGATGGTGATCCGCTGCAGTCAGGCCATCACTCTGAAGTACTGATTATCACCAAATATGTAAACCTAGGCTCTGATACCAAACTGTCACGCCCCAATTTTCGAAGGATAATTTTCAAAAATTCAGACATGATATATCTCAAAATCTTAAAATCTCAAAACCTGCTCAACAACTTCCAAACTAAACTCAAATGCTGGAAGTGTAAATGTCAACAAAACTCAACAACTGAGTTAAACATTACAACTCCTTAATTACCTTAACTTCAAAAGTCTAGTGAAATGAGAACGCTCACAAGAGCTTAAAAACAAATTGCATAATATACAAATAAAATGTACGTCATCTAAATCCCAGCTACTAAGCCTCTTCCTCAACCCTGCTGATCATCACCTGCAGGTCTAACCCCTACATCATGAATTGGTGCACCGGTTTTAAACAACAAACCCGATAAGCTAAAAAGCCCGTATGAGTAACTCCCAAAAATAACTCAACCCAACATCATATAAGATAAAACCGGTAATTCCTGCTATAGAACTTAGTTCAGGAATCGCCTCAAAACAATAAAATTCAAAAGAGAGTAAATAAGAAAACATAACAATTCACAAAACAATCAAAATCATAAGTGAATCCTACAAAAAGGATAGTTCAGGAATTCCACTAAAAATCACACAAATAAGATTAAAGAATCTCCTGCATTAAGCATAGTTCAGGAGATTACTCAAAAACAAGGAAGTTAAATGACAACAATTAAGAACAATGTTAAAACCACATAACCAATACTTTTACAAATATACATGTACCCATGAGTCCTAAATACCAATAAGGTATCTCACATAACCTACAACAAACACATGTACCCATAAGTCCCAGATATTAATAAATATCTCTCATGACCTACAACAACAATTTATGTACCCATGGGTCCCAGATACCTTAAGGTACATCCCATGGCCTACACCGACAGACGGACTAGAGCTCTATTCCTAACCGTAACCAATCACCCGGCCAAAGGCTTGGAACCCAGTTTGACTGTCCAATATCACATCACAAAATAATAATAGCATCATTGTTTTGGCCACGATCCTCAGCGCGTGGAGCAGAGGTTTCTAGCTAACAAAGAGAGGGGAGAGTTGCGGGCGTGCCACCTCGCGGACGAGGAAAAGGTTGTAGGTGTAGCGGGGGTGCGAGATCTTGACTTTTGATCAGGCGACGGGGGTTTCAGGTGCCACCTCAGACGAGGATTTACGAGCACAAGCGATCGATACTCACGGCGGCGCGAGCAGAGCAACTATAGGGAGTTCAGAGAGAAGTCGGGGGGGGGGGGGGGGTAGAGTCCGGAGGGCTCTGAAGAAGAAACCTAGGTGGCGGCGCTTAGGGTTAGGGTTTCGAGGAGATCGAAGGGTAACTGGTTTGCAGTTTGTGTTTGTATTTGTTTGAGTGTTTTTGAGTTGTCCCTTCTGTTAGGGTTCGAGCCCCCTTATATAGTAGTTTGACTTGTGGCGGAAGAAAAGTAATTAGAATCCAAGTCGGACTATGAAACCCTATAGCACAAGGGCACTGTTCTGTCCATGCGAACCAACCATCTTGTGACACATGTCCAGTTCGCACTCTTCATTCCGCATAGGGCATTGCTTCCGCGCTGCCAACTGTAGACTCCTATGCGAATTGGAATTAGGAGTATCCTCATCTCGCGGGCTGCTACAGGATGCTATCTCGCGTGCTTCTGTAGCTTGAGTCCATTTCGCGGGCTATTACAGCTCGCGAGCCTTAAAAGGGCTTTTTATATTAAAAGGGTCACAGGGATTGGCCCGAAGCATGTCAAAGACTTTGAAAAGTCTTCAACGACTCAAGTGGTGCAAGCGGACTCCGCATGTGTCTTCCTCGCGAAGTCTCCTACGCCAGCCTGTTCGCCAGCTCGCCTCGCCTCACCTACGCCGAGAGTCAATCTCGCCTACGCGAAGTACATTTGCGTCTCGCCTACGCGGACTGGCAAATAGTAATTCCGCGCGAAGTCATTCCGCGCGCAAGCTAAGTGTTCCACGCGAACTGCTCAGTCCGCCTATGTCTATTCCGCGCGCGAGCTAAGTGAAGTCCAGTTCGCATGTAAACTCTGTTCTCAGCTCGCGTGGTCTTACTAAAAAGGCCATCACTTGTAAACTTAAAGAAACTTGGGCTCGCCGGTATGACATGGACCAAGAAATAATTAATATTTACATAGACATTTACTGTCCAGTAAATATTAATTCAGGCATAAACAATCATAACCGTAACCAATCACCCGATTAAAGGCTTGCAACCCAGTTTGACTATCTACACAACAATCCACAAAAGAGTAGAATCATCATAACCGTAATCAATCACCCGATTAAAGGCTTGGAACCCAGTTTGACTATCTACACAATGAATCACAATATAATAATATAATAGGAAAATTTGTTTTATCTTACCTATGAGCCGTTGGCGATCAAGCTCATATATTTAAAAACAAACAATAACATATTCTTTAATTCAACATCATCAAGAACACAAAGAGCACATCATAAAAATTATATCCTTCCACATAGATATATATATGTGAACAAACATAGATATTCCCACAAGAATAATCTATCAAGAACCAACAATATTATGATCATATGAACATTAAAAATAATCATATAAAAGGAAAACTTGTTTTATCTTACCTATGAGCCGTTGGCGATCAAGCTCATATATTTAAAAAAAAACAAAAAAAAACATAATTTTTAAATTATAATCATCATCATAATCATTATCATCATCACAATCATCATCATAAGCATCAGCACAATAACCATAAATAATTGGTACCAAAATGAATCTTGGTGAGATGTTACTCACCTAAATAAATCCAGTTGCATCTTCCACAAACAAAAGAGCCAAGCCAAGCCAATCACACTTCACAAATCACTTAAAATTACACAATTAATAACCTTACTAACCAAGATACTATAGGATAACAAAACACCCTTAACTAACCCTTAGCTCAAGGGAGGACAACTTTCCAAAGTTGTCGAACTTAACGACACAATACAGTTGCCTCTAATCCTCAAAACCTAAACTCAAACCTCACACAAGCCTAAGATTAAACTTAAAGTCCTAACATGCAAAACTTGCTCAAAACCTAGAATTTCCACCTCTCAACAAGCTCACAACAACAAGAGCTAGCTAACCACAGAAAAATAAAGCTAGGAACACTGCCGGACGCGCTGCCACGCGCCACCACAGGCGGCGGCAAGTGGGCCCCATGTGCCACCCCAAAACTTCAGAAATTTGGGTAAACTCAAAACATCAAACTTGACGATCACATCATAAGGAACACTTTTTATACCTAAGGTTAAGCCTAGTTCAGCCTTGAACTACCCCAAACAACCCCCACAAGCTTGAGCCTCAAACTGAAATTCAAGGTTTCCAAAACTTAAAAATCCAATCGTATGACTAGTAAAATCATACTTAGAAGGAAGAGAGCTTCACAGCTTACCTCTCACTGCCTATTGTCGTCACCGGAATTTGTGATTTCCGACCAACACTACTCCGCTTGCCTCTTGCTGCTACAGCTCAAGATGAGGCCACCCACTTGCCTAGGAAGCTTCACATGGAAGAGACAAGCCTAACTAGGCTAGCTACATCGGACGAGGTCACCGGATTAGGGTCCGGTGAGAGGTCACTGCGGCAGTGGCTTTCAGGCCTTGCTGCGCCTTATACGCCGGTCACCAATGTCAAGGATTGGCACAGTTGGGTTTGTGAGGACAAGACCGAGCTAACGGAACCGTTGGCGGCCAAAATGAAGGCCGGACATCCAACTTCTTCTCCGGCGAAAATGGCTGCTCGTGCGTCTCAGGGAGGAGGAGAGAGAAAAAGAGTTGAGTTTCTGAAATTAGGGTTTCCACCCCCAAAACTTTTCTATTTAACCCAAAATCCCATAAAGCCATGAACTTCCGCTGACCATAGCTTTCTTATACGAAGTCTATTTTATGTGTTCCACGTGTCTACGAACTCGTATCGTTGTGCTCTACAACTTCCGTGAAAGAAGTTTCTTGAGAAACCCAATGAATAAAAAGTCAACCAAAAAGTCAACCGAATAAAAAAAATAATAGAAACTAGTTTCTAAATTCCGGTGTATTACATGTTTATATTGTAAATCATGTCCTTTAAGAAGTTTTAAGTTATGTGTCGACATTTTTATATCGTTTATCGACAATTGAGGTGAAAGTAGTAATTAATGTCAATTTCATGGTAGTTCTTTATATGAGAACCATTTGATTCATAAGTCAACGAATTGTTGAAAAAGTAGTGATCAAACTTGTATTTGTAGTAATTTTTTCAATTACAAGTTCGAGAACTGTTTTACCAATCTGACAACAAATTGTCATAATAGTGGTAGAACCGATGTACATATGGTAAATAAGTTGTTTGTGTAATAAAATCTTTTATCTAGTAATTAATACTTTATTTTATGTAAATTTTGTTGTGATTAAGATAATTACTTATAATACAACGTGTTTACTATAAATTAGTAAGGTATGACCGGTAAATATAGTTATATTCTTGATATTACTTGGAATACGATCTTTTTTACGAAAATAATGATAATTTTATCTATAGTGACAACGAATATTGTAAATATTAATAATCAGATTTAAATTATCTGAAGTTGTTAACTTGTAAAATAGTTCTTTTTTATGTATTATGGTCCTTTTTTAAATAAATTACACCATTCATGATATCTTTACTATAAGAGATTAAACTCAGTTTACACTCTCAAACTTTGAGACTAAAATCAGTTTGGTACCTGAACGTTTTTTTTAATCATGATGGTCCTTATACTTTCGATTTTCATCAGTCTTCTCTAAATTTCGAGTTTGACTCTAAGTATGATGTCATAGGCTGAGTTGGCCCCGACATGAGGGCTCTCTTTTCAGATTTTGAATATCTTACCGGGGTATAATGGACATTTACACATAAAACCCTAAAATTAATTTAGCAAATAATAAAGAATAAACCCAAAATTATATCTAAAAAATTAGAATTAGAATTTTTTTCCTCTCTCTTTCTAAACCTCTTTCTGTCGTCATTTTCCCCAACCCTCTTCTCCTTCCTATGTCATTCTTGATCTTAATCATGAATTAGAGAAAAGCTTACATCCAATCTACGGCCAATCTCACCCTTATGCCAATGACAGCCTTGCCCGAGCTTGGTGATCACCACCTTCTTCAACTATGGACCGACGACGGCGCCGTGAAGTGAGCCTTGCGGCTCTCACGGCGGGAGCACGAGACGCAAGGGTTCCTCTTCATCTTAGATGGGTTTGGTGGCGAGGGATACTCTCTTTGAGTTTGGTGGCGGTGGGTATTCTCTCTGTGTTGGGGTGAGGGGGAGGGCTTGCTAAGAAGAAAGATGAAAAGGATGGGGCCAGTAACAGGGAAGATGGTACTGTCACGAATTTCACCAGATTGGCAGACCATTTTCACCACTTTAATTTCATGTTCAAATATTTTGAGAAGATCGTTTGTGTCTCTCTCTGTGTGTTCATATGAACGCGTTGGCTACTTCAGTGTTTTGATATTTGTTTGGGTTTATGAGATCCCTTTTATTTGTCTGATGTTCTTGACATGTGTGGGATTTTGAAAGTGAAGAGATGGTGAGAAGAGTGAGGTTGCGCTCATGATCGAGGTTGAGCATAGTTTTGAAGAGATCTGAGTTTTGGGGTAGAGTTTATGACGGGAGGATAGTTTAGACATTTTGTCTAAGATGTGGGTTGGAGTCTGAAAGGTGGGGCCTCATGTCGAAGCCAACTCATCATGTGATGTCATGTTTAGAGTCAAACTGGAAATTTTGAGAAGACTTATGAAAATTGAAAGTACAAGGACCATCATGATTAAAAAAAAAGTTTAAGGACCAAACTGATTTTAACCTCAAAGTTTGAGGGGGCAAACTGAATTTAATCCTTACTACAATACCACATATAACGTATTTAGTGGTAATTATAGTGGTAAACCAAGTAATTACAACATTTACGACCCTATTTACAAGTTTTTTGAACAATTCACGTACAACATAACTAAAAGGTCCTTAAAATTATAATTTTTTTACACATGTCACAATATTACTGGATGACATGTTTACCTGTTGTACATGTTGTTCATTATCATATATTATTTTAAACCCCACTTGAATATGTCACAAAAGAACCTTACACAAATCACTAATGGTAGAAATGAAACTGCATAAAGCTTGTTGAATGATTTTATCCCTCGCCCTTAGATTGTTTGATGACTTTATCCCTCCCCCTTAAATTTTTGATGTAAACTTTTATTGGATATTAATTTACAATTTCTGTTAGAGATAATGACATCCCACTACCATAAACAGTTGCAAAACACAGAAAACCCACATTCTAAAAGATTTATACAAATAAGGACGGAAGCTCAAACCCAAAACCATATAACATCAAGCCTAATCCAAATTTTAAATGCATAATGACCATAATACTTAGAATTTCGACAAAATTACAAACCATGCCACACACACACACACACACACTCTCTCTCTCTCTCTCTCTAACATTCAATTTCATTTCTCTCTCTCTCCTCTCTGACCCCAAAACGCATCATTTCGGTCTCTAAACCATGGTGGTGGAGAAGCGTCCGCTGTAGAGCAACAGCAATGCCAACACGACGGCGGCGATGGACGGCAAGACGATCGAGGAAATGTACCAGAAGAAGAGCCAGTTGGAGCATATCTTGCTCCGACCCGATACCTACATCGGATCCATCGAGAAGCACACCCAGATGCTTTGGGTCTTCTACTACGCTTTGGGTCTTCTACTTCAATTTCCCAGGCAATCTACATACTTCTCTTCATGTTCTCTAAATTCGAAATCCAATTTTTGTTCAAGTGATCAGAATGAGCTAGAATTTAAGCTAGTTTCTTCATCTCTATGCCACAATTGGTATACGTATGCGTTTCAATTTTCGATCTTGATTGTAAATTTGGATCTATTTCTTCAATTTCTGCATGTTTAGGGCTGTTTTTAACTGTCAGTGTACAAATAATTTGTGTTGTTGTTGTTTACGCCTAGATTAATATTTTACTGGACAGTAAATGTCTATGTGAATATTAATTACATTCTTGGTCCATGTCATACCGGCGAGCCCAAAGTTCTCTAAGTTTACAAATGTCGGCCCGCCAGTGAGATCACGCGAGCCGAGTTAGACTTCACGCGGAACGAACTGCATGCGAACTGGAACACTTAGCTCACGCGCGGAATGGAAATAGGCGGACTACGCAGTTTGCGTGGAACACTTAGCTCGCGCGCAGAATGGACATAGGCGGACTACGCAGTTCGCGTGGAACATTTAGCTCGCGCGCGGAATTACTATTCAACACTTCGCGTAGGCGAGGCGAGGTTGACACTCCGCGTAGGCGAGGCGAGATTGACTCTCCGCGTAGGCGAGGTGAGGCGAGCTGGCGAACTGGCTCGCTTAGAAGACTTCGCGAGGAAGCAACATGCGGAGTCTGCGCACACCACGACAAACGTTGAAGACTTTTACAAGTCTTTGACATGCTTCGGGCCAATCCCTGTGGCCCATTAAATATAAAAAGCCCTTTTAAGGCTCGCGAGATAGCATCCTGTGACAGCCCGCGAGATGAGGACATTCCTAAATCCAGTTTGCATAGGAGTCTACAGTTGGCAGCGCGGAAGCAATGCCCTATACGGAATGAAGTGTGCGAACTGGGCAGGTGTCATCAATTGGTTGGTTCGCATGGACGAAACAGTGTCCTTGTGAATTAGGGTTTCATAGTCCGACTTGGATTCTAATCACTTTTCTTCTGCTGCAAGTCGAACTACTATATAAGGGGGGCTCGAACCCTAACAGAAAAAACTGTCAAACAATACACAAAAACACAAATACAAACTGAAACCAATTACCCTTCGAGCTCCTCGAAACCCTAACCCTAAGCGCCGCCGCCTATGTTCTTTCTTCAGAGCCCTCCGGACTCTACACCCCGGCTTCTCTCTGAACTCCCTATAGTTGCTATGCTCGCGCCGCCGTGAGTATTGATCGCTTGTGCTCGTAAATCCTCGTCTGAGGTGGCACCTGAAACCCATTTGCCTGATCAGAAGTCAAGATCTCGCATCACCATCAACCTTTTCCTCGTCCGCGAGGTGGCACGCCCGCAACTCCCCTCTCTCTTTGTTCGCTAGAAACCTCTGCTCCGCGCGCTGAGGATCGTGGCCAAAACAGTTGTTGCGTACTGTTACTGCGTGTTGCTGCTATGTGCTGCTACTGCGTGTTGCTGCTACTGCTTGTTGTTGCTATGTGCTGCTACTGCTTGTTGTTGCTATGTGCTGCTACTGCTTGTTGCTGCTTCATGTTGCTACTGCTTGTTGCTGCTTCATGTTGCTACTGCTTGTTCTTATTATGTGCTGCTACTGTGTGCTCTTCGTGCTGCTACTGTGTGTTGTTGTGTGTTACTACTACGTGTTGTTGTGTGTTACTACTACGTGTTGTTGATTCATGCTACTACTGCTTGTTTCCTACTATGTGCTGCTACTGTGTGCTCTTCGTGCTGCTACTGTGTGTTGTTGTTGTTGTTGTGTGCTGCTACTACGTGTTGTTGATTCATGTTGCTACTGTGTACAACTAATTTGTGTTGTTGTTGTGTGTTGTTATTGCGTGTTGTTGATTCATGCTGCTACTACGTGTTGTTGTTGTGTGTTGCTACTGCGTGTTGTTGATTCATGTTGTTTCTATGTGCTGCTACTGTGTCGTGTTGTTGTTGTGTGTTGCTACTGCGTGTTTTTCGTGCTGTTACTACGTGTTATTGATTCATGTTGCTACTGTGTACAACTACATTGTGTTGTTGTTGTGTGTTGCTACTACGTGTTGTTGATTCATGATGCTGCTATGTGCTGCTGCTACGTGTTGTTGTTGTTGTGTTGCTACTGTGTTGTTGTTATGTTAACCCCTGCTACTATTTCTACTGGAATTTACTGCTATTACTAACGAGATGTTAGCCCCTGCTACTACTTCTACTGGAATTAACTGCTACTACTACTGGGAAGTTAACCCTTGCTACAACTTCTACTAGGATGTTAACTCGTACTACTACTTCTACTGAAATTAACTGCTACTACACTATATTGAAAATCTGCTACTGTATTCCATTTACTGAAAAATCTCAAAAGGAGAGATTTTTCTCTTCTAAAAGTATATTTAATTAGTGTAGGGTTAGTTTGGTAAATTAAATCATGACACATGGCATGTAGAGAAAAGATTGTCCTTAATTGTTAAAAACTGTCCTTATTTGTTTAAAGTAAACACAAGTGGATTTATTTGTGTTTCACATCTTTTTCAAGGATGTATATGTGATTTGCTATTTCTGTTATTATTTTTCATATTTATAATTTCTCTACTGGACGCGTTTTCCGTTTTTCATTTTTAGAGAACTTTTTTTCAAATTTTACCACCGAATGCATTCTCAAAGCTAGAAAATAAAAAATTTGATTTTTTGTTTTTGTTTTGAAAACATTTTTGCAAAACATTACCGAACGCCCGGTACCATTTAGTTTAGCGGCATAGTCTCCTCTTACTAAGTAGGAGGTTGTGAGGTCGACCCACAAAGTTATAATATTTGAGGTGTATACCTGCTAAAAAAAAAAAACAAGGTTACCGAACACAGCCTTAAATTTCCTCACTTAAAACTGATTAAGCAACGATTTCTACTAATTGCCGATCCATGTACCTGTGACAATTTTAATTTTCTCGTAAAACACTTATTAAGCGACGACTTCTCCAGGTTGTCACTTTATGATTATGTGACAACTTGTTTGTTATTTTTTATAGTTCAGATTCTATAAATAAAATCTGCAATTTGGGTTTACTTTACACACTTCTCTCATGAACTTGGGTTTACTTTGCAAAACATCTCTGAACTTGGATTCCAATAAAATCCGCAAGTAGTGCGTGCAACTGGTTTTCAATTATGTGTTTTCGAACTTGGGTTTTATATTTTATTTATTTCTCAAGGGAGATTCTATTATTACCTCCAAAAAGGGCACTTGAACCTCTCTCTTTTTCTAATTTAGTATTTACTTTGTCAACTCATAGGAAATTGTCAACACATGCATAAGAGTTTTAAACAATAAAAAAATCTCAACTTACCTCCACCTTATAAGTCTTCAACCATATACATATGCTCTGTGTTTCTAGGTTATGTAGTTGGTGTAGTCTTCTCATATTTTTTTTGTTTTCAAATCGTACATGTGTTTTCTGTTTCGCATTGTATGTATTTCTTTCGGCAAGGTCTGAAGGTCGAATGAACCTTGGGTTTTCGAGATAACTCATGTCTTGAATATGGTTTCAATTGCGTTTGAGCAGATTGAATACAATTACTGCATGATCTCGTTTGGTAGAGTATATATGTTTTTCTTTTTGATGCTTTAGCTTTATAACACATGTATATACGTACTCCACAGAGGAGCAATCATCAAATTATATAGTGTTAGTTGATGATTTCAGTCAAAACTAGTGCTGGCTAGCATATCTTTGGGAGTCTGGGTTTTAAATTTCATAGTAATAACCTCAACATCAAGTTAATTGAAGAGTTTGGGAAAAGTTAATCATCGTGAAACATAACCATACTAGATGTCTATCTATAGACTCTTGTTATTAAAAATGAAATATTTTCAAAACTGACACCGATAAAAATATGAAGAGTTTGGGACAAGTTGAAGGAGGTCTAACTATCGATTTTGATATTAGAAGATATGAAAGAAATCTAAGAAAGAAGTTTTTATTGATTTTATTGAACATGGACATTATGGGAAAATTAAGGAGGTGCAACTAGCAATTTAGTTTTTGTGAAAAATGAATTTGAGGTCTATTAAGTAAGGAGGTGTAAGTACCATTTTGGGAAGTATAAATAGCCATTAATTTAATGCAACACATGGAATAATATAGTATATCAAACAACATAATATGTTGAAGAATTAATGTGCGTTAAACAGAACATTAAATAATGTATACGTAATAATTTCAATAGTGATGTACATTGAATAAAATACGGCAATATTTTGTTTTTAAAAACATAATGCAATATATGAGGAAATAATTAATAATTTGATAAATTAATAAATTGTTAATTTATCAATTGTTAAATAACTGGCACTATTAATTGATTTAGTAAGTTTAAATTGCATTCGGTTGATAATATGTTTTGTCGATATTGAATGAAAATACGGCCTATCATTAATGCAACTTTCAATTATCTGTGGTAGATACCATATATAAATTACCATTGGTGATCAATAATCATACATGAGACACGCACAGACCAAAAGGGTAGACTTTTAAAACTCATATTTGTTTAAGGAAATTATGTTTCCGTCCTTCTGTTATGTGTTTTGCCCTAATACACGTAGGATTGGTTAATCCGGTTTCCTTATTAGAATAGATTACAGTTGATATATCTTCTAGATCCTTCGGGAGACTCTATGTAATGTCTATAAATAGGCCTTTCTATCGATCAATGAGTAGACCGTTATTCTCGTTATCTTTTCTCTCAACATAAGTGTTCACGGATGTCCAGCGACTCCGACGGACGGTTCGGCACGTTTTAGGCCGGTTCCGTCGTTGAGGCTGGCGGTTTTGCAATCCTCACGCCCATGTCTACCTGCTTACAAAATTTGGTAGCGTTTGGAGCTCTAGAAAATAGTGAACCGTTAAAGGTAGTGTAAAATAGAGGTCCGGTGATGCCGGCGGTCGGTTCAACCGGTTTCTTTTTGACCGGTCCCGGTAAGGCCAGCGGTTTTTTGGACCCATAAGACCAACGGCTATGGTTTGTAGCAGGGTCATAGTTTTACTTATTCATCTTTATCCACCATCATTCAACTCTTTATGTTACGGTTGTAACGGTATGCATATTTGTTAACAGATTGAGTTAACGTTCTACAATCTATATCGTACATATGTCATATGTGCCAAATTGCGCCTCCACAAGTGTCACGCCCCAATTTTCAAAAACTTGGGCATGATAAATCCTAAAAATATCCTCAATACTCTTAACATTAAATCCCAAATACCAAACCCAAAACTGGATAAATGAATGTCAAGATAAGCTCGACAGAGAGTCAAATATTTCCTATCCATGTTTACATCAAACTTGTAATGTCAAGTAAATGAACCGCTCACTTGGAGCTTAATACAACCCGACAATTAATAATAAACCAAAAGAGTTTAACTCCTAGGAGGCAGCTCAAGCTTCTACATCCCAACCATGTTTAGTCCTCACCTGCAAGATCAAACCCCTACACCATGGAATGGTGCACCGGGTTGAAAGAACAAACCCGGTAAGCTTTTGCAAGCCTGTATGAGTAACCTTAAATTTCACATGCACTCTTAACTAACTATAACCAGAACCCTTACATTTATTTAATCCAGTGAAAGGCACATAAACAATCAATGAAATTAAGGCATATGAAATAATCAGGAAATTAAGTTATAACAACAATTGAAAGTATAATAATCCTTGCGCATAGCTTAGTTCAGGTGATTATATTGAGACCAAACAAATATAAAAATAGTGATCCCTGCATGAAACATAGTTCAGGAGATCACTAGAAATACTAAGATAAACAATTTAGAATCACAAAAATTAAATACGAAACACACCATTAATAAAAGACCATTAGTAATACTAATTGTTTGACTGCAATCTCAACATCAAACCACAACATCTACTCAAGATCATCACATAAATCATCTACACAGATTCATCACACAGATCACCACACAGGTCACCACACAGATTCATCACACAGATCACCACACAGGTCATCACACAAATCGTCCCCAAACACCGATTACTCTTCTCCAAAAAAACTCAAGGTCTTGATCACAAACATTCCCAAATTATGTGTTCTAACAACCCACCGATTCTCAACAAAAGACACACGCTAAAAATCAAGCCTAAAGCCATGTATCAACTACGTGTTCTAACAACCCACCAAATTCTCAACAAAAGACACACGCTAAAAAAAATCAAGCCCATAGCCATGTATCAATTACGTGCTCTAACAACCCACCGATTCTCAACAAAAGACACACACTAAAAATCAAGCCAACATAATTTAACCAAATGATCAAAACATTTTACAACAAATGTGAACATGTCACATAATTTCACCAAGCACAACAACTTCCATGAATATATATAACTATACCACTAACATTTATATAGCTACAATCGGGAAGGGCTCAAGAAAATTAATAAATATTAAAAGAACCCTTTTACTTACCTATGAACCGTGGACGATCAAATTCACATGATTTTTAAAACAAAATATTTCACTTTCGAGAGCACAATTCCACAATTTAGCAAATCAACAGAATATGTAAGGAAGTCGGTTCCTACTTGAACCTAAGGAAATGTTACTCACCTTAAACAAAACTCCCGCTGCGTCTTCTCTTAGTAATAGGGGAGATGCGAACACGTAACGTCAACCACCTAGAATAGAATCTCCACTTAGTAACAACAAAAACAACATAATCGGACTCGAACCAAAACTCAAGTCCTAACCTACAAACTTGTCACTCGAGACAAAACTTCTCCCTACACCATGAAAGGGTCGCCTAAACATCCTACACAACCTACAAAACAACCTATTCTAATTTTCTAAAACCTGATATACTCAAAAATGGAGACCGAACAAAACCTAGCACCGAGGGGGAACCCTAGCATGCATTAACGGTAACCAAAACTTACAAACCACATATCAACAAGTTTGTATCAACGAGTACTACCTAACCAGCACACCAAACACCAACAACACCACCAAACGCGCCGCCAAGCGCCACCGCAGGCGGCGACGAGTGGCCCCACGCGCCACCCTTCCAACCTTAGATTCTGAACAAACCCCCAACATCAAACTTGTAGAATGAAGAGAGAGAAGCATCTTTTATACCTGAGGTAACCGCCAATTCGGTCAGAGCACGCCGAAAAACTCGCCAGAACTTTGGAATCCACCACCGCAACTCTACACCGTGAGTTGAGCTTCAAGGCCACTGCAAGTCGAACCAGGACGTCAAGGAGCTTCTATCCCGACTGGTTGCAGGCCACGTCGCCGCCCTCGGAGGTGAGAATTCCGGTCGGGTTGCAAACCGAGTCGTCACCCTCACTGTGGCGCTCGATTAGCGTCGATCTGCCATAGTCGTCATCACTCACCAACACAGGAAGGATTGTGCCGAGGAGAGGAAGATTTTCTGACCGGTGCCGTCGTCTGGGTCGGCTGGAAAAATCGGGTCGGGTCGGCTGGAGGACTTTGATACCGAAGGTATCGCGAGAGAGAGAAGGAAGAGAGAAGGAAAAATGGGTTCCGGAGAAAATGGAACCCTAAACTTCAATTTAACCAAAAATTTCTCATAAAGCCATGAACTTCAGCTAACCATAACTTTCTCATACAAAGTCCGTTTCACGCGTGCCATGTGTCTACGAACTCGTATCGTCGTGCTCTACAACTTTCATGAAGGAAGTTTCTCAAGAAACACAATGAATAAAAAGTCAACTCTATGACCCTTAAAGAAAGTAAAACCGTTTCGGTAAATTATGCGTCCAAACACTTCCGCTCTTCCTTCGAACCTCAAAACCACACTAATATCTAACTCGAAAATTCCCAAATAAAATTAGAACTAATATCTAATTTCCGGGGTATTACAACAAGCGCACAATAATGGGTTATTTATGATGAATATTGTCTTTGAATAAGACATGAGCTTCCGACTATAGTCCGCTTATATAAGGACCTTGACAGGCGATCTCTTTTATGTCACTTTGATGAGCCAGTCTTCCCGTCGTTAGGGGGAGATAAGAACAAGAATGTTCTAGTAAAACGACTTGGAATTGTCGTGGTTTGTCCCTACAATGTCTCATCAAGTTCCCTAAAGTGACGATATCACATATACATGCTCCAAACATGCCTGCAAAGATTGATGTCAGGACAAGGACATGTTGATGTCCGGATAAGAGGACATGTTGATGTCCAGATAAGAGGACATGTAGTCACACATAGATGGTGGCATGGTGACACCAAAAATGTGGTAGATGGTGTCGCTACGCCGTGGCTCCCACGGTTTAGGAGGAGGCCACTTGGTTCGATACATACTCGCCAAGGAAGAATGCGAGTTTGGCACAACTTGATCATTTGATCAATGATACTCATTCGTCTGTTAATATTGGATTATGGTCATCATTGAGGGACGCCTCAATGTCAATACCAATCCATATAGAGATCTCTACACTTAGAAATTACACCGGTGTACATGATGACGTGGTTTAATGAGTTTTGATATCGAACCATACTTCGTTGAGAAAATACCAACGTTGTAGATTGGCCTAAATGGAAAGATGCAATCCAGTTTAAACAAAGAGATAGTGCTTTGGTTAGGTGACGTCGACACCTTAAGTGTAAACTCTATCAGTTATGTCTTTGTTAGAAAGCGTAGTGAGAAAAAGAGTTTAGACTCACCTTCTGACGCAAGGTCTCTCACAAACGCCCTGGAATCGACTACGATGAGATATACTCTCGTAATGGATGTCATTGCACTCCACTACCTTGTCAGTTAGGTAGTTTCTGAAAAACTGAACAAGCAGCTTGTGGTCACAACTTATTTATGTTGCGAACTAAGAGATGTACATAAAGATCTTGAATAGATCGGTTTTCACCCAAATCAAGTGGCTCCTTACCACGGAGAGCGTTTGCAAGGTATTTGCTTAGTATCTACTTGATGGGGAAGGGATATGAAGAATTATGCCTATTTGCGTGTAAATTCTGGATGAATCGTGATGAACTCTTGTTAAACTAAGAGATGCCACTGATCCAAAATTAAGAGTGAAAGGATCTTGGGAACACTTGGTCTTGAAAGTGAGGACCGTTATTGATGATGCTTATTCATCTGTCAGCTTAAGGCAATCTAAAGGACGATGAAGTTATGCCTATATGTATCCCTTGATCGGTCGAAGTCTTGAGAAGACTTGTTTCGTCCATATGACGAACAAGTCTTAGGAGAAATTCTCAATCTAAGTACGGTAGCACATTCATGTACTTGTTACAATATGCTTGACTCGACATCTCATTCACTATAAACTTGTAAGGCCAAGTTCTCCTTAGTCTTTCAACTCTCTTCCTAGCGGTCGAGCATCTTCGCTCCCTCTTAGATGAGTGTGAAAGAACATCAAGGTAGTGGCCGGATACGCCCACGCAACACCAATGTAATGGCAGTAATTTCTTCTATGAAAGGTTTAGGCTTATTCATCCCTACAGAAAGACACATTAAAGGCGAAATCAGAATCTGCCCAGTTTCGTAGGTCAACTTCCACGGGACCTACAAGATAGCCCACTCGTTGGAAAATGGTGACATTAGTACCATTGGAAAGGTCTATGTGTCTACTTTCCAAGGACATCAACCATTTGAGCACACCTATCATATTGAGTGAGTTATGGTTATTTTCATAAAGTAGGACGGATCTGTCCGAAAATCTGCTTTGGCAGAACAATCAATTTCGACAGAGCTTTGTGATCAGTTCAAGATGAACTAGATTATGGACCTTATATGGTTAGAAAGCTACGTGTGTGTAGTTTTCAGAACTTTATACGGTTTGTCCATACCTATTGTATCGAAGACGTTATGACTGTTTAAGTATACGAAGGTCATGCCATGCGTGAATATGATTTTCAACGCGAACTTATGTTTTGAGTTGTTAGGCAACCTTCTCCTTAAAGATCAAAGTAATGCTAAGCATAGCATGTCTGATCTAAGGATGTTGTGGCTGGATTTAATGACTAAATCGTTGCCCAAGTCTACTTTTGAAGTATGTGAAGTGCATTGGCTTACACCGTTGATCTGTACTCCGAGATTGAGTTACCAATTAGGGGGAGTCGTGTGGAGACATCAGGGGGAGTCTACATGCATCACATGTTATCTACAATTGTAGTTGGTGCGTTGTGCTCTTTTTCTCTTCGTCCAAGTCTTTTGTTTTACCCACAAGGTTTTTATTTTACTTGGCAAGGTTTTTACCGAGGCAACATCATAAGCACCATGACGTATTAGGGATGCAACACAAGGGGGAGTGGTTAAGGAAATTATGTTTCCGTCCTTCTGTTATGTGTTTTGCCCTAATACACGTATGATTGGTTAATCTGGTTTTCTTAGTAGAATAGATTACAGTGGATAGATATTCTAGATCCTTCGGGAGACTCTATGTAATGCCTATAAATAGGTTTTTTTATCAATCAATGAGTACGCCGTTATTCTCGTTATCTTTTCTCTTTCAACATTATTTAATTTATAAAATTTCATAGAAGTCTCCTTTTAAACATTTATTTCCTCACAAGTCCACCCCATCTTTTTTACCCGGACAGGTCCACTTTGTTTGCTTTAATTATTTAATCCTGACCATTTTACCCTTGTACTTCAAGATTGAGATTTGTGGCTCTCAAAATGTCTGCTCTCATCCAAAACCACACTCTCTTTCTCTCCTCCGATGACGACGCCAACTCGACCTTGATTGTTCTCACCTCCGACAACGATGTCAGCTCAACCTCAACTGCGTCTCCAATTCCATCGACGACGACCTCGCTAGATATTTGATTCGTCAATGACAACCTTGACTGGATCTCTGATTCCGCGACCTCAACCAAATCTCTGATTCCATCGACGACGACCTCAACTAAATCTCCAATTCGGTCGACACCGACCTCAACCGAATCTCCTATTCCGGCGACGACCTCGACGAAATCTTCGATTCCAATGACGGCCTCTTGCTCGACCTCGGCTGCATCTCTGATAGATGTAAGTTTTTAATCCCGTCGGGCTTTGGTTTGCATGAATATGTGTTTGACTAGAGAGAATTTTGCATCGGATTTGTTCAAATGTGTGGTCTAAGAGATGTGATTACAAGGGAGGGAAAGTTATGCGATCTGTATATAAGTAGTGATCGAGGTGATGGTTTTAAGTTAATAAGGATGAAAGGTGGAGCTATGTGCTTAATTTGTTTGTTCAAAGTTTGAAACAAGCAACTCCGTGCTTTGCTTCTCCCTTAATAGATGATCTAGGCAGCGGTACTGTTTGTGTTGAAAGATGAATAACAAGCTAGTGTGTTCATGATCAAAAACTCTGTGTTTTGCTGATAGTCATAGAAATTCTTTTATGTTTGTGTTAGTGATAGTAATTGTGTTATATCTTTAGTTAGTATCTTGTGAATATCGTAATAGTATATGTTCAACACAATGATAATAGCTTTCTAACTCTATAATAGTATTTTTTTTCAACATGATGTTAATAACTTATATTTTCATTTCAAATACTAATATTGTGTTGTGTTTTTGTTCTTGCAGAAACTTTTGAATTGTGGTAGTAGATTTCAAAAATTATGTGAAATCGGATATTGAAGCTTTTGTTTACCAAGAAATTATCACTCTTGGAAACTGGCAGTAACTTTCTGCTATTATTGTAGTATAATTTTGGAACTATGGTAGTAGCTTTTTACAACTATGGAAGTAGCTTTGTAAATAATTATAATTATATTTGTCAGGACCTTTCCCGAATTTCACCCTGAAATTGGAAGTAAATCCTACGAGGTCTACCTCCAAGGAAAATTTACCGAAAATTCGGCATAACCTACGTTGAAAATGGAGAACCCTTACCAGAAAAACTCTAGATAAACACTTTTATTATCAATCATCCATCCTCAACTCCTGGAGCCTTCCTGCTCCCCAAGTTCATCACATCTCCCAATATAATAATTTCTCATCTAAAATAATTCCACAACCAACAATAGACAATTAATAAATTACTACTGGACTTTCAGAGAAAAACAATGAATAAAGAATGAGCGGAACCAACCTCTGACTATGCTTCGACTCCATATACGCTCGACCTCATTTAAACTTATCCTGCATACTAGGCATTTAAAACCAAAAGGCTCAGGGGAAAGTAATTTAAAAACTTTAGAGTGAGTGAACAAAAATAAATTAAATAATTTAACAAATACATAATTTATATACTTTCCCACGTTTCAACTTTTAAAACTTAACAGCATGCAACTTTGATAATCCAAATAATTTTAAATCCAGAATACCATAAAAATAGACAAACCAGCCCGGCTGGTTTAATCAAATATAGAAATCTCGTAACAAGAGATAAACCAGCCCGACTGGTTAATCAATTATATAACTGAGAAAAATAAAATAAGGGGAAGAGTTATCACCATGTAAAAGAAGCCTCCCAGGCTTGGGTCGGTGCCTCCTAGGCTATAATAGCGTCTCACGCTAAGCGCTCTACTCACCTATAATGAGGACCGCTAATAATGGCTAGCTAACAAACAAATATAAATATCAATCGGTTGCCTCCCAGGCTATAATAGCGTCTCACGCTAAGCGCTCTACTCACCTATGGTGATGACCGCTAATAATGGTTAGCTAGCAATAATTAATATAAGCGACCATATATTATAGTGACTAAAAACATACAAAATCACTTAAATCCATTTAACTTCCCCAAGATCATACGAATGGTACGGTTCCCAACCGTACTTGAAAATCATCATAAGAAATTATGTTAAAACTCAATGACGTGTCTCACACGTCAAAATATTCTCAAAACCATAATCTAAGCGAGACTTAATTAACAAGTAAAAATCATAATTAATATCTCAATCCAAAATACTCGCTAAAACATTCTCAAGGTCAAGATCGATATTCCACCAATAATTTCGAAAATTATAAATAGCAAACTACCGAAAATCCCATTTTCGGAAATCTTTTATAAATCTCAAAGTCCACCATTAAAACCATTATAATGAAATCCGGAATTTATAAAGAATATCCAAACTCAAATACCAAATTAGTAATCCGAGCTCAAATCCATAAATCATGACCCATAATTAATCAATGCTTCAAACTCAAATACTTTCCAAGATCATTTCATAAGCCGAAATTATAATATAAGCTTGGAAAATAAAATAATAAATTATAAAATCTTGCATGCATATTTATTTAAAATCAAAATGTTCACTCACAAATTTAGGCATAAGCCCGACGATATCCGCAACGCCATACGTGTGAGGTCTCCATGAATCCTAAAACCATAAGCATAATTAGAACCACATTCTGATTTTAGAAAAATAAATGCTTTAATATAACACCCCGAAAATCTTCCGCCTAACCCACTACCCTAGATAGGGTTAAGCTTATCGGATTCATACCAAACTCCAACCACAACCTCACTTCATCGATTCTAGCACTTTAAGACCATATCCAAGTAAATCAAATGGTTGGATTTTCATTCTAACAACCGCTAAGATTCTCAATCTTAGAAAAATCTCAAACCTAACCAAAACTCTTCTAAAAATTCCAAACTTCACCTCATTAAACTCCTCTCAATAACACAAACTCAAAAACATGAAAAACTACCCAAAAGTGGCGGTGCCACCGCCTGCTACGCCGGTAGCCCCTACTCCGTCTCAAACCTAACCAAAACTCTTCTAAAAATTCCAAACTTCACCTCATTAAACTCCTCTCAATAACACAAACTCAAAAACATGAAAAACTACCCAAAAGTGGCGGCGCCACCGCCTGCTACGCCGGTAGCCCCTACTCCGGCCACCTCCGATGCTTCCAAAAATTTAACACAATAATCCTCTCAACACGCACAACAACTTCCATAACTAGCACAAAGTCCAATTCTAAGTCTAACTAGGGTAATCGAACCAAAACAACAAAAATCCCAATTTATACCCTAGAATTTCAAATGTTCGATTCTCCTTACCTAGCTCAAGATGGATTGAAACCTTTTGAGGGTTTGCTACCCGAAGAGAGACCTTCCAAACGGGACAAGAAACTCCGGCTTTGGTGGCCGGAGAAGGAAGTTCCAGCGAAAACTCCACCGAGCACAGCCATGTCTTTCCGACCCGATTTCTCCTTCACGGCGGCGCGACTCCACCGGTATGGCGGCCTAACTCCGCCGGACGGCAGCGAAAGGAGGTGGAGAAGGCGCCGGGTCGGGAACCGAGCGGGAGAGAAGAGAGAGAAGTGAAAGTGAAAATCTGAGTTTTCACTTATGACTTTCCACCTTTGGCCCCTTTTATTCCTACATTCCCGAAATAGTAACTTTAGTTTTTAGACCGTAAATTCTTCATACGAACTTCGTTTTTGATGTGCCATATGTCTACGAACTCTGTTTAACGTCCTCCACGACTTTCACGAAGAAAGTTTTCCCAAATTCCAAACAGAAGAAAAAGTTAACTTTTGGAGTCTTAAATAGTAAACGGTTACTTAAAACGGTAAAATGTCTAAGTAACCCAAAAGTAAATAACAGTAAATTGACTTAAGAACCGGGATGTGACAATATTATGGTAGAAAACTACTTCTTTTTGTATCGTTGAATGTGTTTTATTCACTCGATTGCGTTAGCATTTTTATTTTAGTCGTAAGTGTCTGAACATTGTTTTTTTAATCTTAGGTAGTAGCTTTTGTTCTGCTTGGTAGTAGCTTTTGTTGTTGTAACAGTACCTTTTGTTCTATTTCATAGCTTTTGTTGCCTGCGGTAATAGTTTTTGTTGCCGGTAATAGTAGTTTTTGTTCTGCTTCATAGTAGCTTTTGTTCTGTTTGATAGTAGTTTTTGTTTGTTGCAATAGTAGCTTTTGTTGTTAGTTGTAGTAGCTTTTGTAGCTAGGGATAGTAGCTTTTGTTACCGGCGGTAGTAGCTTTTGTTGTTAGTAGTAGCTTTTGTTGGTGACAGTAGTAGCTTTTGTAGTCGGCGGTAGTAGCTTTTGTAGTCGATGGTAATAGCTTTTGTAGCTAGGGATAGTAGCTTTTGTTGCTGGCGGTATTAGCTTTTATAGTCGGTGGTAGTAGCTTTTCTAGCTATGGATAGTAGCTTTTCTTGCTGGCAGTAGTAGCTTTTCTTGCTAGGGATAGTAGCTTTTGTTGCTGGCAGTAGTAGTTTTTGTTGGTGGCGGTAGTAGCTTTTGTAGTCGATGGTAGTAGTTTTTGTTGTTAGCTGCAGTAGCTTTTGTAGCTAGAGATAGTAGCTTTTGTAGCTAGGGATAGTAGCTTTTGTTGCTGGCGGTAGTAGGTTTTGTAGTCGGTGGTAGTAGCTTTTCTAGTTAGGGATAGTAGCTTTTCTTGCTGGCGGTAGTAGGTTTTGTAGTCGGTGGTAGTAGCTTTTCTTGTTGGCGGTAGTAGTTTTTATTGCTAGTTGTAGCTTTTGTTGGTCGCGGTAGTAGTTTTCGTAACCGTCTGAAACCTCGCCGGAAGTCGGCCGGAGACATCGCCGGAGGTCGGCCGGAATCCGTCGAACCTCGCCAGAGGTCTGCCGAAGACTTTTTCTAGGAGGAGAGTGGTTGTTGACTTTTTACATTAGTTGCATTTTTGTAAATATAAAAAAGAAAATCTAATTTTTTTTGTTGGATGACAATCTGTAATTTAGTTGAACTTCAATACCTTTATTTAGGTTTGGGTGGACTTATGTGGGTAAAAATGTTTGGGTGGACCTCTGTAAGATAAAATGTGTCAAAGTGGACTTATATGATTGACCTATTTAATTTTCATTCAAACCACAGAAAGTCTTTCTATCCAAACAAAAAAAAAAGACTTTAGAGATCGTCTTTCTCATCTTGCAGCTAGTGCACATGATTCATGTATTTAGGAAGAAAAGCTCACCATTTGGACTAAATAATTAGATCAAGCAACCACTTAGAATATAATACCTAGGGCTGCCACTTGGTTTGGTAAATACCAAACCGATCGAAAACCGACCGAAAATTTATGATTTGGTAAACCGAATTTTGGTAATCGAAATCAAAAAAACCGAAACCGAGAAATACCGAAAAAGTTGGTTTGGTTTTTGGTAAATACCGAATTTACCGAAATTCTAATTATTTAAAGACTTATATTTCTAAAAACACACAGACTAATAATCGTATCTCATGTTTTCAATTGTATATACCATTTAGTAAAAAACAAGACAATGAATAGAAAAATTCAACTATACTTGGTAGCATTCGGGTCTCAATTAAAGCGATCAACTTTAATTCAATATTACTTGTTATATAAAAACGCTCTTACCTACCCGTCTTAGTCGATTCATCACACACACACATAGACAAACCCACTTAGATGACATGTAACCGCCTATGTAAAAATTTAGGAATGTTTTTACCTCTCTTGATGATAGGGCTCCCCATTGGAAGCACAAGCGTAAATAGGGTTAGCCGCTTTGATCAAGGTCAAAACATTATCAAAAATACCTAATTTTTCTACCATAGTCGTATTTCACTATATTGATCACATCATAGTTCACAAGGTTTTTGAAAATTTTGCTTCCTCTTTGTATTTGGTTCACAAAGATGTACATATGCATATAACTTACTAAATAAGTTATACCACATTACCAGGCATGTTGTGGTTCCAATGATTACAATTCACAAAATTAAAATTCGACCGTCTGATGTGATCATTATAGTATAATACAATTATGATAGAAAATTCAATTGTACTCAATAATGCTCAGGTCTTGATCAAAGCGGTCAACCATAATTTAACGTCACTTATTACACGAAAAAGCTTTTACTGCCCTTATGTGACTTATTTTGGTTGACTCTTCCACACACATATTTTCACATAAATGACACATAACTTGTTCATATAAAAATTTGGAAACATTTACATCCTGACTATTTCGGTAGAAAATTAAACCATACTCGATAATGTGTACTGAAATGATTATCTTTTGTATATGTATTATCAGACTCTAGAAACTCAAGTGATATTTAAATTTTATAGTTTTGTATTGTTTTGTTATATTTTGAAAATATATTTGTTATGAAGTTTGGTAATACCGAAAAACCGACATCCGAAGTTGGTAAGATTTATCTCATACCGAAGTTTTTGGTTTGGTAATTGAAAGTCATATTTCATTACTGAAAGCTTTGGTTTTGAAGTTGGTAACGCCCATTACCGATTCGAACCGACCGAGTGGCAGCCCTAATAATACCTTTGCAATCTAGAAAATAACATTGATGAGGGAGATTCTAATTAATTAGGGATGAGTTTTTGGTGAGATATTGACCGAGTAAGACAAAGATTTTTGTGTGGAATGAGTGAGAGGAGGAATGAAATGGCATGGAGAAAGAAGCAGAAGGAGAAGAAGTACAATTTGAATAGGGAGAACTAAGAAGAAATAGAAATGAAAGGGAGAATTAGGAGATGGGCTTTTTAGATTGCTTGAATATGTTCTTGGAATCAATCACCTCATATGTTTCTGCTTCAGAAGAACAAGTCTAGTAGGTTTCTCCTTCTCTAGAGAAGAGAGAATAGTAGAGCAGCCGCCCCCAACCCTCAAACCCCAGTCGAACAAACCAACACACAATTTTCTTCTCTCCTCTCTTCACCATGTCCTCCATTGAAGATGTTAACAAATTCTTTGCGGCATCGTTGGCACTTGCTAGCCAAGATGTTGTAGACCTCTCAAAGCTTCACAGACCCACTAAACAAAAGAAATCACCAGAACAATTTTTTCTTCTTGCACGACCAATGTGCGTCTCCTCTGTGGACATTGTTGATCTTTATCGCTTTTGCAAAAGAGTGTGTACCCTAGAGAAAAACTTTTGGGTGCAGCAACGATCGGCAGAATTATTCAGCATAGCCTTTGATCACAGGTATGATCGGAGCAAAGTACTCCGAGGTATGATCAGAGGCAGAATTATTCAGCATAGCCTTTGATCACAGGTATGATCGGAGCAAAGTACTCTGAGGTGGACCATGGTGGTATTAAAAGGCACCGATTGTCCTTCAGGTTTATGGTATTACACCGATTGAACAGGTAAAAATGACATCTCTTTTCTTTTGGGTGAATATTACAATGATCCCTCCTAAATATGAAGTTCCGGAATGGATCAGTGATGTTGCATCGGTGACTGGCGCTGTTTTGACTCCTGATGACAAACTTTTCAATGTTACTGGAAAAGTTAGGGTGCATGTGGAACATGAACTTAATGCACCTTTTTATCTGAAAAAGGCCCTTCATTTTGAGAACGGAATTGAAGCTGAAATTCATTTATCTTTTGAACATCTGCATTAGTTTTGTGACAAGTGCCTCTTAATTTTCCATGAAAATGGTATATGCCCTGCAGCAACGCAGATGCGTGTACCAACCTTAATGGCTCCTCCTGGTTTTAAAAATTCTTTGATGTTAGGTGCTTAATTTCCACGGTACTTCCTCCTCTAGTTTGTCCTCTGTTAGTTGACAACTATTTCCTCCAGCCTAACCAAAAATCCGGAAGCCATTCATCAACAATTTTTTTAATTTTTTTATCTGGAATATGAAACAAGCAATGACTCGGATCAAGCCCTAGACATTACTAAAGAACGGGCAAGTGTGAACAAGGTGATAGATGAGGTATTTAACCAAGAGGTTGCTGAGGAAATCATTCCAGGTAATAATGAGATAATGGAGTTGCAACTGCACCCTTCGAAGGACACTAGCCCGATTTTGGAACTAGTTGTTGTTGACAAACCACTGCAATGCCTGAAGAACCTAATTATATGGAAGACTTGCATATTACCAAACTGAATTATTGTGAGGGACGATGAACCGTCCCCCGTTGAAAACTACCAACCCATGAGTCCCCGGACTCGTGAAGAATTGGAACAAAGGATCAAACGCCTCGAGACGTTGGTCCAATCACATTGGACAGACGAAGTACCTTCATCTCCAGCCTCAAGCGAGATTGACATATCCGACTCCGGCAGCGGGTATCAGGTAGACGAGGCTTTAACCCCTCGTCAAGGTATCTTGACTGACCCTTACATTCCCCCGACATCCAAATCAGCGATCAAGGAGGGGATATGGTACACGCAGCAAGGAGGCAGGCCATTTACCATTAGCAGGTCCAAGAAAAGGAAGCTACAGAAAAAGTATGGTAGCATCCTGCGTGCCCTGTGAGCTGTCGATGAGGGCACCATACGACCCTCGCAGCTCGCACAAGCACCTGAGCGGATGTGGAGAGAAGCGGAAGGCATACGCGCAATACTCCAAAGGCCACCGGTAACGCCTCCAAGGGTATGTGCACAGGTAGCAGATGACACTGCTCCAAAGGCAAACGTCTTCTGTCGCCTCACCGTACCACCAAGACAGAATCCTCAGCCTGCTAGACATAGGCAATCTCCGGAGCTAGAAAGAAGGGATCTGCAGCCTTCTCGGCGCAGACCCTCACCAGAGCCTAACCGACAAAGGAAACCGATTCCTCAACCAAGGCGCCGGCAATCTCCGGAGCCAGAAAGAGAGAATCCACAGCCTTCTTGGCGCAGGCCCTCACCGGAGCCTGGCCGAAGACGGGAACCTCAACTAAGGCACCAACAATCGCTGGAAGTCGAACGAAGAAGGGAACCACTCCCTCCAGCAAGGCGAAAATTATTCACGAACCTAGAGCCCGAGCCAAGGAGCGAGTCGTCTCGGCCATCACGACCACGGGAGCCTCCTCGCCAAAATCTCGAGGAAAGAAGGGAAACACCATAAGCACGTCAGCCCCGGCCACAAATTAACCCGGAGCCGGAAGCTAAAAAGGAGTCTCGCATCCTCGCCCTTTCTCCATTAAGGGAAAATGACAATGCCAAGGTTCCTTTAGCCGCGGATAAGAAGCCTGCTGAGGACAAACAACCCTCGACCAAACTTGTGTGGCGACCACGGCGGATAGAGACTGACGCATCACCAGGTGCCGAAAGCACCACCTCCAGCCCTAACTTAGCAGATTTGATGGCCCAACGTTTCCGAGAGAATTAACGAGGCTTATTCTGAGCCTCGCATTGACTTAGACAAAGACCAAGCCGAAGAGCAGGGGGAATCATTCACCTGCAATATGCTCGAAGTCTCTGCATGGCCTGAGGACGAAGAGTTCAACCCAGCGGAGAGCGCATTTGATGTGCTCGAAGGAGAACATGGGATCATTGAGACTCCACTGACCCCAGTCCGCGAGCAATTCTCTTTTCAGGTCGGGATGGTATTTTTCATATCTGAAAGATATGCTCTCCCGCCAAACTCAACATGCAACGCGGCGGATATCTCCAACGGTAGCGAGAATGTTTGCGATATGTTCCTGCCTTGTAGCAGCGAAATGGGTCCAGTCTTAGCGGAACCTGAGGATGCTCCACAATTGGAAGCTACAAGCGGTGTCACACGCATGCAGAATCTAACTTTCTCCACACCAACCTTGGACATGGCCACTCACATGAGGCCATTATACATCACTGCTGAGATTGAAGGGATCATGGTTAACAAGGTCATGGTTGATACGGGAGCTGCGGTGAATGTCATTACAACACGTACCATGGGTCTCCTCGGTATCCCGCGCTCAATGATTCAAACCTCGTCTTTGACAGTCAAGAACTTCACCGGACAAGTCTCCAGAACTTTAGGTTTGTTATTTTTACGAGTCAAGGTAGGACCAGCATCCCGGGTCTATACCTTCTTCGCCGCCGAATGCGCTTCATCCTACAGTATGATCTTAGGCCGTGACTGGATCCACATAAGTTTCTGTGTGCCTTCCTCTATGCACCAAGAACTCATGATATGGGATACTGAGAAACGCGAGGCGGTCCTCATCAAAGCGGATCCGCATCCTTTCTCCATCTCCGCCAACTTCAATGACGCCCGCTACTACAATACCGACTTGGGCCCATTGGACATCCAAGGCGTCGATTCCAAAGGACGCTCCTACGGGGTGACTACCTCCAATTTAACGCGATGGGAGCTCACCCAGGCGAGGGACGACCTGCAACGTCCTCACACCATCGTGGATCCCCTACAATCCGTTAATGGATAGTGCCTCCTCAGAAGAAGCACGCGAGGCTGGCGAGTCCTTGTGTGAGAGACTCCTCTCATATTGGGTAGAACGAGAAGCCTATGACAAGGTCGCCACTATGGAATACGTAGACGAGATAGTGGATTATACCGATACCAAAGAGGAAGTTATTTAGTTAGCTCCCGCTGCTTTGGACGATACACCACCTCAAGAGCGCGACCCCATTTCGCAAATTGTCGTAGGGACTGCTAAGAAGCCCTTGCTCATTTCCATTAGTGCAAAGCTGGCGGCAGACGAACGAGAAGCTCTTCTAACCCTCCTATGCAAATATAGGGATTGCTTTGCCGAGAAGTACGAAGACATGCCTGGTTTGTCTCCGGACTTAGTTTGTCACCGGTTGCCTACTTATCCTGAGCGGCGTCCAGTCCGCCAGGATGGCCGATTTATGCGAATTGAGACACAGATCGTAGTCAAGGAAGAGATTGAAAACATGCATCGATCAAGTATCATTCGCGTGGCCAAATACAACGAATGGCTATCCAATGTGGTGCCCGTCCGTAAGAAAAACAAAAAAATGCTCGTCTGTGTTGACTACCGGGACCTCAACAACGCAACGCCCAAGGATATATACCCCATGCCTGTCGCCGACCTCCTTATTGATGCCGCTGTGAGGCATGAAGTGCTATCCTTTATGGACGGAACCGCCGGATACCACCAGATTCCTGTTGCCGAAGAGGATTGTCAAAAGACCGCCTTCCACTGCTCAGGGTTTGCAGTTGCGTTTGAATACGTTGTCATGCCTTTCGGACTCAAGAATGCGGGGGCAACATATCAGCGCGCCATGAACCTTATATTTCGTGACATTTTGGGAAAGCTGATTGAGGTATACATCGATGTCGTGGTGGTTAAAACCAAAGCGCGGGCGACACACGTTGAAGACCTCCGACAGGTTTTCACGCGGATGCGACGACATAACTTAAAGATGAACCCCGCCAAATGTGTGTTCTTCGCAGAAGTAGGCGATTTCCTAGGTTTCCTGGTCCACCAAAGGGTTATCGAGATCCCCAAAGACAAGGCACAGGCGGTAATAAACGCCTTACCTCCTAAAACTAAGAAAGAGCTCCAACAATTGATCAGGCGAATCAACTTCCTCCGCCGTTTCATTTCAAACGCGGCAGGCAAGATTCAACCCTTTTCACCTTTGCTTAAGCTCCAGGGGGCAACTGAGTTCGTGTAGGAGCCACAACACCAAGACGCCTTCGATCGTATCAAGGATTACCTTACGAACCCTCCTATTTTGGTTCCACCTCGCCCAGGCGTTCCGCTTAAACTCTACATCGTCGCTGCCGATCTGTCTATTGGCGAACTCTTGGCACAAGACGACGAGAATGGGGTAGAGCACGCCATTTATTACCTTAGCAGGTTGTTAACTGATTGCGAGGCGCGCTACTCTCCAATGGAGAAGTTTTGTCTTGCCCTTTTCTTTGCAAGTTGCAAACTCTGCCACTACATGTTAGCCTTTACCACTGTGGTGATCGCTCAGTCCGATCTCATCAAATACATGTTTTCCTGACCTATACTACGGGGACGCATAGGCAAATGGATATTGGCTTTGTCTGAATTCTCCCTCCAATATGTTCCGCAAAAGGCAGTAAAAGGACAGGCCATAGCGGACTTTCTCGCTCATCACCCACCAACCGAACTAACCGCGTTCCGAGAGTTAGAGTTCGCCGTTGTTTCACTCACTCCATGGACTCTTTACTTTGATGGATCGCGTACTGAACTCGCGGTAGGCGCCATAGCGGAGTTTGTGGTTCGCACCAAGTAGGGCCCAAAATGCGTTGGTTAATCCGTCGCCATGGCTATTATTGGCCTACCATTCTCAAGGACTGTATCACTTTCGCCAAAGGTTGTCAGGATTGCCAGGCTCACGGACCAGTGCAACACATCCCCAACATTCCTTCGCAGCCGATTATTAAACCATGGCCAGGTCGAGGATGGGCGATAGAGTTCATCGGCATTATTCACCCCCATTCCTCCGAGCAGCACAAGTTCCTTATCGTGGCCACCGATTTCTTTACCAAGTGGGTTGAAGCCGAACCACTCAAAGTTGTCTCAGCGACCTTGGTCCGCAACTTTATCTTCTGCAACATTATCTCCGGAGTGCATCGTGACGGATTAGGGGGCAGCTTTCATGGCCGATTCTGTGGTCACGTTCCTCAACGGCTATGGTGTCAAGCTCCTGCATTCGTCCCCCTATTATGCATAGTCCAATGGTCAGGCGGAGGCAAGCAATAAGGTTATCCTCAGTATCTTACGCAAGATGCTAGAAATAAACCCTCGCGTCTGGCATCTAGAGCTTTACCATACCTTGTGGGCCTACCGCACTTCCAAGCGCGGTCCGACAGATACCACCCCATATGCTCTCATGTTTGGTCATGACGCCGTCCTCCCCCTTGAGGTTCGCGTCGCTTCGCTTCGCGTCCAAGAACAACATCAATTATTTGGTGACGATTACATTCAGGCAATGTGGCAGGAGCTCGAAGACCTCGATGAACACCGTATCGCTGCTCTCAACAATCTCATCCTCGAGAAACAGTGTGTTGCGCGGTCATATAATAAAATCACTAGAGGTCAGAGTTATGCCGAGGGCCAAACAGTATGGCGTGTTGTGCTACCACTTAGGGAGAAAACCGAGGGCCGGGGCAAGTGGTCTACCCGGTGGGAAGGACCCTTTATCATTCATCGCATCTTACCCAAAGGGGCATACTACTTGCGCGACCTGGATGGCACCATCCACCGCAATCCTATTAATGGTCGTTTCTTAAAGCGTCATATCGCTGGTGTTTTTGAGCGCGCGGATCATCCACCTCCTCCTGATCCCGCGCACACCGTTATTAGTGTTACACGCCATCGCGCGTACGCTCCATCACCTCACACTAGGGGGCAACCCGAGGGAGAAGCATGTAATTGAATCATTTCTTTGAAAACGTACAAAGTCTAACCAACAGACCAGTACAAGATTAGGGCATATTCTAGAGGCCTTAAATAAAGTTTTACATGCAATTTGGTTATGCTAATCTCCTCATTCCTCTCTTTATTTCCTGTGTAAACGTGCGAAGTCTAGACAAGAGATAAGTACAAGATTGGGGCCTATTCCAGAGGCCCTAAATAAAGAAAATCACATATTTTTCCCTTCTGATACAGGTTTCATAAACGGCTTTGCGGCCGAAGCAAACACATTAGCAAAATAATGGAACCTGATTACCCTACGCTTACCACGCCTACAAGGGTAGATCTGGGAACGAAGAACGAATAAGAGACGACACACTGGGAAGCTAGAGATCCACTGGAACAGGGTCTCTCATGCTACCAGCCAAGCTTCGGAGGGTGCTTCAAGGACACTGGCAAGCTCCTGAAGCACGAAAGGGCGAAGGGCCTCAAAAACCTCACACGTGGGCAGAACAGCAGGCGCAAGGCAGAAGGTACCCAGACCATTTGTGCTTCCAGATGGAGGCTTGGCCTAAGAGTAGATTTTGAAACCCACCTTTGGCCTAAGAGTAGATTTCGAAACTCATCAGGGCAAACGATGAACATGAGAAATGGTAGTTTCGCTTTAAGCAGGGATAGAAGGATGAACAGAAAGGAAGAAGCAGCCATAGTGAGGGGGCAAAGAGACTTGATCAATGTCCCAAACCTGGCCAGCGGATCCTCTTATAGAAAGAAAAGACCGATTCCCTTTGACATGTGTCCTGCATGCAGAACTTTGCTCCGAGATATGGGCTTTAGATAAGGTGAATGTGCGGATCTATAGTGACTTCCTGTTTTCCAAGCAAACAATCACGCAGAGACCTTTACCCAATCTCAATGGAAGAACTTGTTTTGAACAAAGGCATTTATGGTTGGACACACGAAAGATTGAGCAAGCGCGAGACAGAGTTAATGGGTAATAAACACTCAAATAATGTGCCTAATACAAAGGTTCATACATGGGGGGCAACAAAAAGGGAAATGAAACTAGACTTTCCTAGAGGCCCTATACAAGTCTAGGAGAAGGCCTTCCAAGGCCAACTCCTCAACATCCGCCTGGGCTTGGGCTTCGTCCGCGGCAGCAGTGGCTGAGTCCAGAGCTTCTTGAGTTTCCTCTGCGGCTTGTACGCGCGCCTCGGCAATTTCAGCCTGCGCGAGTCTTTGGCGAGCTTGAGCAAGCTGGACCTGCAGCTCCGCTATCTGAGCTTCAAAAGTCTCCACCTGCCTAGCATAAAAGGTATAGGGTTTTCTGAAGTCTCAGGAACCTCCATATCTTCAAGTTGGTACAAAAGAGCCACCATTTGGTTGTCTAAGGCCTGGCGGACTCTCTCCTGAGCAGTTGACTGGGCCTCCGCATCATTGACGTGACGGGCTTGCAGCTCGACCGCATTGATCAACTCTAAAGACATCAGTGCGGGGTTGCTGCCAGCGAGGTGGCGGACCAAGGCACCATGAGCCTCACGAGCGCGTCACACCAACTCAAACACATCCATGTTGGGGCCTTGTCTTATTAGACCATGAAAAAAGTCTCGGGCCAAGCGAACCGGTTCTGGATCAGCAGGTGGAGTTACCTGAGCTCGGAGACGGGCAGTCCGGGTGGCCAGAGAAGAAGTTGTTCCGGTGGTCAGTTTCATAGGAGAAAGAGTGACCGGTTCAACCTCCTAAACAGTTGGCGGGGTGGCAGACGCTGTTAGCGCCTCTCGTCCTTCAAGCTCTTGAACGACCACCTCCAGCCTCGTGGGGAAGACGTCACCTCTGGTCGAGTCCCCTCTGGCAGAGTTACAGAAGAGGCAGCGAAGTCTGGGGTTGAGACTAGATGGCCGAGCCCTTGGTCCTGAATAGGACCAGGAGAGGACGCCAGTATCAAGCCTGAGTCGTCCGGCGCGCCGGTTGGTGAAGGAGGTTGCTCTTCAGTATCCTCAGGTATAGCACATGTCTCTTCAGCCACAATCACCTCCGGGACTGGGGTCTCAGTTATACCTACTTCAGTGTTGTCGAAGCGGGGGCGAGTGCGGCAACGAACCTACAAATGAAGAGATAGTAAGTCATTGCTGACTTGAACAAATTGGTTACAAGAAAAAAGGGCAATTACCAAGCCATGCTCTCGCTGATAGCGCAAGTCTTCCACTATTTCCTCTTCATCGCTAGCAGGACGCTTGCGCGAGCTCTCGCCGCCTGTCTTTTGAAGAATGGTCAAGATAGGCTCATCTTCGGGGTCTGTCGTGGGCTCCTCTTGCACAGTAGCTTTCCCTTTATCTGTTGCAGCTGCAAGTCTCCTGGAAGATCCCAGGCGAGGTGCAGTCTGTGAAAGGGGAATAAAACAATTAGAAAGGAAGTCACTTCGTATGAAATAAACAAAAGTGTTGAAAAATGACAAAGACATTAACATACCACAGGAGCGGAATCGCGATCCCTGATGACGATTCCGGTTGGCCGGCGAGGCACTTGGGCACTAGGAAGCACTGCTAGCTTGGGCCTCATCGCTGCTTTCTGTGATGTCCTTGCTTGTCCACGCGGGGCGTCAAGGATAGCGCGAAAGGGTTGTTTGTTTGCAAAAAGGAAAAGTAAGGGATGATGTGACGAAATGTTGGGACCCGTTTCGTGTTTTTAAAGAGACGAACCGTAACGTCTTTGCAATCAAGGGACGCGATAACGCCGATACATCAGGGCCTTTCAAATTTCAAATTTCCGTAACGTGCTCTATAAGGCCTTTTTGCTTAGATGTTTTGGATAATCAAAAGCTCAAGACCTAGGGGGCAATGTTTGAGCCCAGTGGATATTTTGGTCCAAGACTGCATAATAAGTTTTGGGTAGCATTTGGGCCAATACTTGTGGCCCGACTTAATATAAAGCCTTTTAAGTCTCCCGAGCTTCAAAGGCGCGCGAGATGGAATCAAGCTTCAGGAGCGCGCGGGATGGAATCAAGTTTCAAGAGTTCGCGGGTTGGTTTGAGTCCGCGGCCCGCGCGAGATAGGTTTCTGCAAAGACTGTGACATCGCGTGGAATAAGACCATTTGAGTCCGCATAGGACTCTACAGTTGGGCAACGCAGAGGCAACGACCCACACAGCTGGACACGTGTCATGCAGATGATTGGTTCGTGTGAGTGAAGCAGTGTCCTTGCGGTGTTCGGTTTCAGAGTCCGAATTGGACTATGAATATCTTTCTTCGGGCCGAAGACAAGCTACTATATAAAGGGGCTCGAAGACTCTCAAGAGTCTCTCTCTCAAAATCACACACAAAAAATACAAACAAACTTTCAACCTAGTTGATACTTTCGAGCCTCTCGAAAAACCCTAACCTTAAGCGCCGCCGCCTAGGTTTTTCTCAGAGCCCTTCCGGACTCTATTTTCGATCATCTCTGATCTCTCCTTGGTTGCTCTGCTCGCGACACCGTAAGTATCGAATTGCCTTGTGCTCGTAATTCCTCATCTAGGTGGCACCAGTAACCCCCCGCTTGTTCAAGAAGTCAAGACCCGACACACCACACTCCCTTTCCTCGTCCGCGAGGTGGCACGCCCCGCATTCCCAAGAAGCATTGACTGCTACTGTCTCTCAAAACCCCTGCTGAGGATCGTGGCCAAAACAAGTAGATAACTTCATTTAACGATCTCAACCGTTGATCCTCTAGATTCATATGCAAGAAACATGTCTACAAAATTTCAACTAATTCCATAATCATTTGGTCATTCAAATTGAAGTAAACAATTGTAGGCCGTTAGATAAAATTAAAACGAATATTGTGCTAATCAAATGGTTAAACGTTTTTCATTTTGACAAATTTTTTGTAGGATTCATATGTGGGTAGGTAACTAGGGAATGAGTGGCTTTAATTGTCAAAATACATGTCAGAACTAAAAACATCCTCATTTTAAGAGTTTAAGGAGGTCTTCTCCACTGGACGGCTCCAACGACGGCGCACTTCCACATGAGCGGACACCAGAGGCATCCCCGATCATTTTCTCTTGCCGGCAAGATCGATTTGAACCTCCACCCAAAACTTCAGACAAGATTGATCTCGGCTGCAAACTGGTATTCGACGGACTCGCTAGCAAGAGAAAGTGATCGGGGATGCCTCTGATCTGGGATGCTTCTGGTGTCCGCTCAGGTGGAGGCGCACCGTCGTCGGAGCCGTCCGGTGGAGAACGGAGGGACGTCCGCACTTTAAGCCCAATGCGGACTTTCGCTTTAGAACATTTTTGTATACACACACACACACAGAGGCCGAATTAGAGGCGGACATCCGCACCGCCCTTAAAGTGCGGATCTCCCTCCGTTCTCTACAGTCCGGCGCCGACGACGGCACTCCTCTTGCCGGATGACAGCAAAGACATCCCCGACGACTTTAGCATGAAGATGAAGGCCATGGAGATCAAATTTGAAGGTCTGTGCAGCAACCTCCACCCAAAACTTCAGACAAGAACAATGGCAACTGCAAACTGGTATATAGCGAGTCCACCGGTAAGAGGAAGGTCACAATCGAGGTCTAGTGTCCGCTCGACAAGAGGAGAGGCGTCGTCGGTGCCAGACGGTGGAGAACGGAGGGACATCCACACTTTAAGGGCGGTGCGAACGTCCTCTTCTGAACGGATCCGTGTATATATATATATATATATATATATACAACTTTTCTCAGCTACAAACGTCCGCACCAATGGTTTTGGTGCGGATTTTCATTTTTGCACCACTTTTTGATCGAATTTCCTCATCTCCACCGTCTAGTATCTAGATAATATTGTGTAGATCATCTCTGCAAAATTTCAGCCAATTTGGTAATCGTTAAGGCCCTCAAACTCGAAAAACAAATGGACGGACTAAATTCTGTCAAACATGAACCGTTCATGTTTTTAAACATAAAGACGCAATTTTGAGGGCCTTAACGATTACTAAATTGGCAGAAATTTTGCAGAGATGATTTACATAATATTATCTAGATACTATACAGTGGAGATGAAGAAATTCGATCAAAAAGTGGTACAAAAATAAAAATCCGCACCAAAACCATTGGTGCGGACGTTTGTATATATTTCTTATAGACTAAATTAAAATCCATGCAGTAATCCTCATACAAAGAAAGTGTATGAATTACCACCAGAACGACATGACTACATGAGTACGTTTCTTCACCCAAAAAAAAAACATTAGTACGTACTTCAACCAATATATATATATATATATATATATATATATATATATATATATATATATAATATGCCTCACCTGGGACGTAGTGTTAAACCAATATATATATTTCCTGGCGATTGTAATATGCCACCGGGAAGCCGCATATTACAATCGCTAGGCAAGCACGCAAGTAATAAGTCTTGGAGAAACGTGAGAAAAATACACACAACCAATGCATGAAAATTGTAAGTCCCGGATAAGAACTAACAGGAAGAAACATACAACAACTGTTTCATGAGATCCTTATACCGGAGCAAGAATCAACGGGAAGCATGCGCACGAACTAAGACATGCATAACACCCCCGAAACATACCACCGGGAAGCATGGGCAACAACTAGAGCCATGAGAACCGTAAGTCCCTTGTACAGCTCCCGTAGAGTAGGAGTTGGGCCGTTCATATCATTCCCTTCACACGGACAATAGTGGCTTGATAACCCACGCGGGGATGATACCCCGTGCTCGAGCAGGAACACATGATATGGAAAGGCCTTCTTCCATTGCAATAACAACCCGTTCAAACATGTCCTAAGTACGAACTTGGGGGACTAGGATCGGGTACCCGATGATAATTTGACAAATCGTGGGTCATTTCTTCAAGTCCCCACTCAAGACGTGTCTTGAACGGGAACTTGGGGGGACTTGTAGTCGGTAGTCGATAAATACCTCCCTGGTCCACGATGCTACCGGAAGCCCAGCATGAGGTAGACCGAGCAGGCCTCATCCTGGAGGTCATAGCAGTCTAGGTCGGGCAGGAGACACACCACAGAAGGCCAAATAAACAAACCCCAGTAGCATATTTGTCCCATATCGTATAACAGGCAAGAAAGAAGTCCACGCATGGCTATAAATACAATGCTGAAGTCAACCAAAACGGTAAGAAATATCCTAGCATTAAATACTATACCAACCTCGAGACTGACTTAATCATCGGAGAGAGAAAGACCGGAGAGTCCCGGTCGATCTCTTCTTGCAGGTAACTAGTCAACAACATCCGAGGGCAGAGATCACGCCAAAAGCTTCTACGAGGGTCTACGGGATCCTGCATAAACACAACTAATTCCATAATCATTTGGTCATTCAAATTGATGTAAACAATTATAAGCAGTCAGATAAAATTAAAACGAATATTATGCTAATCAAATGGTTAAACGTTTTTCATTTTGGCTAATTTTTTGTATGATTCATATGTGGATAAGTAACTAGGGAATGAGTGGCTTTGATTGTCAAAATACATGCTAGAACTAAAAACATCCTTACTTTAAGAGTTTAAAGAGGTCATCTCTAGATCCGGACTCTAAATATATATATATATATATATATATATATATATATATATATACACACAGCCCTTCTCAGTTGCGGACGTCCGCACCAATGGTTTTGGTGCGGATTTTCATTTTTGCACCACTTTTCGATCGAATTTCCTCAACTCCACCGTCTAGTATCTAGATAATATTGTGTAGATCATCTCTGTAAAATTTCGCCAATTTGGTAATCGTTAAGGCCCTCAAAATGGCGTCTTTCTGTTACAAACATGAACGGTTCATGTTTGACAGAATTCAGTCCGTCTATTGGTTTTTCGAGTTTAAGGGCCTTAACGATTACCAAATTGGCTGAAATTTTGCATAGATGATCTACACAATATTATCTAGATACTAGATGGTGGAGATGAGGAAATTCGATCGAAAAGTGGTGCAAAAATGAAAATCCGCACCAAAACCGTTGGTGCGGACGTCCGCAGCTAAGAAAAATCCTATATATATATAGCGGACGTCCGCACTCAATTTAAAGTGCGGACGTCCCTCCGTTCGCCACCGTACGGCGCCGGCGAGGGGGCGCCTCCACCCCAGCGGACTCCAGCTGCGTCCCCGACCACTTTCCCTCACCGGCGAGTCCGCCGAATTTCAGTTTTCCGGCCAGATTACCCAAAACTTCAAAAAAAGTCGATCTGGCCGGAAAACTGGAATTGGGCGATCTCTCCGGGGATGGAAAGTGGTCGGGGACGCTGCTGGAGTCCGCTGGGGTGGAGGCGCGCCCTCCGGCGCCGTACGATGGCGAACGGAGGGACGTCCACACTTTAAGCCGAGTGCGGATGTCCGCTCTCGAACGGCTCAGTATATATATATATATATATATATATATATATATATATATATATATATATACGAAAACGATATGAAGCGGACGTCTGTTCTACTCCGTCCGGCGCCGACGACGGCGCGCCTCCACCCGAGCGGACGTCCCTGGCGTCTCCGACCACTTTCCCTTCCCGGCAAGTGCGGACGTCCCCTTCATATCCGGCCTATATATATATATATATATATACAGGCTTTCTCAGGTGCGGATGTCTGCATTTATTCTTACGGTGCGGATTTCCACTTTACACTCACTTTTCAATCGAATTTTCACATCTCCACCGTCTAGTCTTTAGATACTAATGTATAGATCATCTCTACAAAATTTTAGCCAATTTGGTTATCATTAAGGCACTCAAAACTGCATTTTTCTGTTACAAACATGAATGGTTAAAATTCGACAGAATTATGTTTATCCATTGGTTTAATCGAGTTTGAGCAAAACGGGACATTTAATCCAAAGCGATCTGGACATATCTAAATCTCAAGATTTGATTGATTTGATTATGTTAAAATCGGCAAGTAAATCAGTCAAGATTCATTGATTCGATTAAGGGAATATTATTGATTCAGAATCTTCATTACATGCCTTAAGTGGAGGCATGCTAACACTATAAATACCCCCTCTCATACCAAGAGGAGGGAGCAGAAAAGAAGGCAGCGATCTAGAGAGAGAGAAATCCCTCCGCGAGCTCAGAAGTCTCCCCTAAACCCTTGAAGAACTATCAAGCTCCCCGGATAGCCAGTTCTTCACTAGACCCTTGAAGAACTATCAAGCTCCCCAGATAGCCAGTTCTTCACTAAATCCCAAATATTCGTTACGTGATCAACCCGCATAACCCTCATGAACAAGTGCTTGTCACCCTTGAGTTAAACCTATATTCGGAGATAGAATCAGAGGAATTCACAAAGATTGTAACCCGCATTCGCAATTGATTTAAATTAAATTATTCTTTGTACACGTGTTGTTCTGTTATTTGTTGCAGATATTTTCGTGTTTCAAGAAAGTCAATTTTTTTTTGTGTAGACGTACACTACTTCGCATGGCAACTTTCAAAAGTTTCAAGAAAGGCACAATCACTATCCTTGAAGATACTAATGACGTTCAAAGCGATGGCACCACCTTGTGTACCTATCCTTCATTGACTGGGCCGCGCGCCCTCGAGCCTCCCTCGTATGATGTTTCAGGTCATATTCCTCGGTGGTCTTTCCAACAATCATGTCAGCTGGCCACCTTTCAATCAGCCAAATCCACCAGTGAGAAACGAAGAGCAGATGTATGGATGTTGAAGTCCGCCCATCATGACCATAATGTTCTTCAAACACCGTTCGTGCTTCTCAGCGACCGTACGTGCAATGGTTCAGTGCAATGGATAGTGTTTCGTGCCAACAGAGCCTTCTCCTACACGGAACGTTATTGGGAGTGGTTAGAAGACATCTTAAGCCGAAGCGGAGATCTCATCCACAAAGTTGGCCTCTACCAAGCGGTGTTTGCATCGCTCTTCAGCTATGATCGTGTTGTACCTGTGATGCGGGCCTTCTGTGAGTATTGGTGCCCTAACACGAATACTCTTCACACATCGTGTGGCGAGATGTCTATTTCTTTGAGGGATTTGACATATATTTGTGGTTTGCCCATAACTAGGAGGTTCTACGACGAAGTTGTTCCATCCATCGAAGAATTTTCAGTCAAGGGGAAAGGTGGTGAACCAATCATTCCCAAGAGTTGCAGGTTTTTATTTCTTGCGTACCACAAGCTTTGCAAGGACAATAAAGGGCAAAAAGTGAAGATCGCGTCGTGGATACAATACTGGTACAAAGGAAGTTTGAGATACAAGAGACCGCCTGCCAAAAGTGTACGGAATAAGAAAGATGCACCTCAGAACGCGTACAACCCGTCTGGTGAAATCCACGAGGTTCAAGCCCGGACTGATGACGACTCTGCACCGTTCGATGACTTGGGAGTGGATGATGAAGACATGGAGTCTACTTACTTGGCGGCATTTTACGCGTACTGGTTGTGTCTATTCGTCTTTCCTATGGACGACACAGGCTTGATCCGACCTAGCATGTTTAAAGTTGCCAGCAAAATGTCCCAAGGCTATCAATTTTGTCTAGATGTACCTGTGTTGGCCAACATTTATCAAGGCTTGAACGAGATTTCGGCTTCTAAAGACCCGGGGAACTGTTTGGCCACTTTACCCTTTCACTACGTGTATACGTGGTTGGCCGATTACTTCGGCACCCATTTTTATTCTCCTCTTCCTGACAACTTTAAACCGCGCATGGTTCACTTTTCAGGGGCATTTTCGGCCAAGCACTTTGGAGACGCACAAGCTCGTTCTTTATTCAACGAGTGTGGTAATGTGGGGATGGACATCCTAGCCATAGTCCCTAAAGAACGCAGAGTGATCGTTGACCGTGAGAATGTTAAACGTTCAAACATTGTCTACCTCACCTGCCTTCGATCTGGATTTCTTACTCTTAGGCAGGACAACCGGCGAGTCGTTCAACCCTACAGTCCTTACCGTTTCAGCCGTCAGTTTGGCTATGTTCAAGATGTTCCAGGAAGTCTTCAAAAAGACATTCGGACGGGCACATTATCCTTGATGTACTGGCATTGGGAAAGCTTTACCAAACGTGAGACAGGGAGCACAGTGACGTTGCCTCCTGAGAGCGTTCTAACAGAGTACATGGTGACTCGTGATTATGTTGAATAGTGGTCCAAGGTGTATCGTTCCATGCCCAAGTTGACTACAGCAACAATGCTTGGGTCACCGCACAAGCCTTTAAAAGCGCAGGAAGACAAGATCGCTGCCCGCGTGGTACTGCCCCGCCAGAACGTGATTCCCCACGAGATACCGTCTCGACAGAAAGTTGTACCCCGCGAGATGCCGTCTCGCCAGAGAGTGGTTACCCTCGAGATGCCGTCTCGCCAGAGAATGGTTCCTCGCGAGATTGAACTTGACAATAACCCTCACTCATCTTCTATCAAGGTGTTGCCCCCAAATAGAAACTCTTTGAATGAACCGCACCAAGCTTTAGAAGGTCATGGGGACTCATCTGATCATCATCTAGCCCAGAGTCACCTTAAGTTGAAGGGGACCAAAACTCAAGCAAAAAGACTCAGTGGGAGTAGTAACAGTTCCAGGGACGTGAACTTCAAGCGTCGAATGATTGAACCCGACCTTGGCTCCGTTTATTTCAATCCCGACTATGAGTTTCTCCTTAATAGAAATTTTCTTGACGAAGTTCCTGGTCCCTCGAAACAAACTCCAAATCATGTCGAGGTATGTTTGCCACCATCACCATGTATTTTTGTTTACATTATATGCATGATCTGAACTCATTTTCTTTACCTTCTTGTTTTCAGCTAGAAGGACTCCCACTTTTTTGAAGACGAAGCTTGCTCGAAAGAGGTTCGTGCTCCTTCAACAGAACCAATGAAGACCGATTCCCTCCACGAAGACGATGCATGCATTATGAAACAAAATGTATTGCAACAAGTTAATTGTGAAGACATTTCGGTGAATCCTCTGAGGCTTGTAAACAATATGGCATTCTCTGAAGTCACCCGCGGTGAAGTTGATGTTATGGACACCAACCAGGGGCTCCGAAAGATTCGTATGCAAGCCGCCACTCTAATTTGTGAACAAATTGAAGACGTCATTATGAAGCACTCGTTAAGACCATTCTTTCTAAAAGGAAAGACCTTGGCGAAATGGTAACCGAACTTCAGTGTTATGGGTTTGATCCTTCGCCAGTAAAAGACAAGATAGAAAGCTTGATGACTTATGCTACTCAATACAACGCGGCAAGGCTTGCATGTACGCATAAAGCCACTCCAGGCACATGTGATCAGCGTTTGTCTCATATGGAGGCTGAAATTGCAAAGTCAATCGAACTTTGTCAAACTGATCTTGGTCAACGTCAAGTTGTGATTGAGTCCTTGTAGAACTTGAAGGAGAAGCAGCGGAGGTTGGAGCAGGAAATAACCTCCCTAGACGCGAGCCTTCTACTTCATGACAAAAGGCTTGCCAATTTGGAGAAGCAGAAAATTCAAATCAAGGAGACTCCAGAGTTGACTGCTGAAGAACTTGCGGAAGCAAAGAGGTTCCGAGATGATTTTGAAAAGCAACGCAACAGCTTCAAAGGCCTATCTTGGATGTGAAGGGCCCATCATTGTTTAGTAACTTATGATTTATTCTCTTTTTTTTTTGCGCATGTAATAAGTCATTTTGACAATAGAACTCATTATGCAATAAAAAAAAAGATTTTTTTTTTGATGTGACTAAACTTAAGAATATAATTCTCAAGCTGCCTATGTATCCTTCCAAAGAAAGAATCAAGTCATAACGTAGTTCAAGGATGAGGATTTAGAACTCCTTTTTTTTTTTGAGGTGCCTTGTGCAGTTTAGGCTCATGCAGGCTAGGAGTATTTTTGTCATTTGCAGTTTAAGCTCGTGCAGACAAGGAGTATTTTTGTCATTTGCAGTTTAAGCTCATGCAGACAAGGAGCCGTCTTTACTTGATTTAAGCGTAGTATTTCTTCAAGAACTTGCCGTTGATTGGGCCAATTCTCAAACCGTCTTCAGCCACAATTTTGTAGGCTCCGTTGGTGTAGACTTCGCTGATGACATAAGGGTCATCCCACTTTGACTTGAACTTGGGACCGGTCTTGTGTGTCATGATGATGGGTCTGCGTACAGCAAGAACTAAGTCACCAATTTGAAAGGATCGAGGCCGAACTCCTTTGTTGAAGGCACGCGACATCCGGGCTTGGTAGCATTCTAGATGTTGTTGCGCATCGAGCCTCTTCTCATCTAAAGCTTCCAACTCTTGAAGTCGTAGCTTGATATTTTCTTCATTTGTGAGGCCTTCTTGCAAAGCAATCCTCAATGAGGGAATTTGCTTCTCTAATGGCAAGACGGCTTCAACACCATACACCAGAGAATAAGGTGTGGCATTTGTGGCAGTTAGGTATGTCGTTCTATATGCCCATAATGCTTCGCCCATCTTCTCATGCCAGTCTCTTTGTGACTTGCCGATGGTCTTCTTCAAGATGTTGCAGAGCGTCTTACTAAATGCCTCCGCCAAACCATTAGCTGGTGCATTGTACATCGATGAAAAGTGTAGCTTGAAGTGATACTTTTCGCTAAGTTTTTGCATAGCACTATTTGAGAAGTACTTGGTGTTATCTGTAATGATGCAACGTGGCACACCATATCACTAGATGATACATGTCTTGATGAAGTCTACAACGGTTTCTTTCTTTATCTCTTTAAGCGGTACCTCCTCTGACCACTTTGAGAAGGAATCCGAGGCTGCCAAAATGTACATGTGGCCTCCAAAAGATTTCGGGTTTATGGGTCCCACAGCGTCTATCCCCCAGACATCAAACGGGTGTGAAGCGATCGTAGGATGCAATAGCTCAGGCGGTTGATGGATAAAGTTTGCGTGGAATTGACAGGCTTGACATTTCTGTGCGTACTCCATGCAATCCTTGACCATTGTGGGCCAGTAGTAACCCATTCGCCTTACTTGAAAGTGTAATTTAGGGCCTGATTGATGAGCTCCACATATTCAGGAATGGACCTCTTCCATGGCTTTGGACGCCTCTTCTTTTCCCAAACACCTAAGGAGTAACCCGTCAAATGATCGTTGATAAAGAGTCTCCTTGTAGTAGAAAAAGCGCGGGGCTCTTCGTTTGATATCCGTTCGTTGTTTTAGATCGTCAGGCAATTTGTTATGCTCAATGTAGTCGATCAAAGGATGCCTCAAATCTTCAACGTCAATAACATAGACAGAGACCACATTGGAATTTTCGCACAATGGGACAATCCCTGTTGAGACAACCCATCGTTGGCAAATTGAAAGGTCCACAATTTCATCATTTGATAATGCCAAAGTTGCTACTAGGTTGGCCAAGGCATCCGCCATCTGGTTTTCTTTCCTTGGCACATGTTCTAGTGTAACAACATCGAAACCCGTCAAGAGTTGTGTAGCGAGACGGAAATAAGGAACCAAATCCTCTTTCCTGACTTCGTAATTAGTTAGTAGTTGATCAATTACTAACTTCGAATCCCCGTATACTTCTAGATTTGCAATTTGTATTTCTAAGGCCGTTTGCAATCCCATGATGAGAGCTTGGTATTCCGCAACATTGTTGGAACACAATTCACCGAGAGTGAAGGCATATGGCAATATTTGCTTTTGGGGGGTGACGAAGACAACGCCGGCCCCTGCTCCATCTATTCTTGAAGATCCATCAAAGAACATCTTCCAAGTGGGGAGAATTTCTGCAAGAAAGACTTCTTCATCCGGCAAGTCATCTAAAATTTCCCAATCTGCAGGGATTGGGTGATCCGCTAGAAAGTCAGCCACAGCTTGGCCTTTGACCGCCTTGGCAGGTACATAGACGATGTCATGTTGATTGAGGAGCAGAGCCCATTTTGTCATTCGCCCTGATATGACCGGTTTAGACATGACAAACTTGACTGGGTCAGCTCGGGCTACCAAATGCACCGGGTAAGCTTGCATATAATGCCTCAACTTTTGAATGGAAAAGATGAAAGCGAGACATGTCTTCTCTATTGGAGAATAATTTAATTATGCTCCTGTGAGAGTTTGACTTAAATAGTACAAGGCCATCTCCCTTCTTTCCTCGTTTTCTTAGGCTAGAAGTGCTCCAAGCGATTTTTCTTGAGCTGCGATGTAAAGGGTAAGGGGTTTCCCATGAATGGGTGCACCCAACACCGGAGCATTAGCCAAGTAATTTTTAATGCTTTTGAAAGCATTGTGACATGCTTCATCCCACACGAAAGGCACATTCTTCTTCATGAGTCGACTAAAAGGTTGGCATCGACCTGCGAGGTTGGAGATGAACCGCCTGATAAACGCGAGTTTTCCTTGAAGGCTTCTCAATTCTTTTAAACTTGTTGGCTCTGGTATTTCTTGAATGGCCTTAATCTTCGATTGATCTACTTCAATGCCCCGATGCTTTACAATGAATCCAAGGAACTTGCCTGAACTCACACCAAAAGCGCACTTCAATGGGTTCATTTTGAGTTGATACTCACGTAACCTATCGAACACTTTTCGTAAGTCTTGCAAGTGATCACTCCTTTTTCTTGACTTGACAACCAAATCATCAACATAGCATTCAACGTACTTGTGAAGCATGTCTCCAAAGACTTTCTGCATGGCACGTTGGTATGTTGCACCGGCATTCTTTAATCCAAATGGCATGACTTTGTAATAGTAAATGCCTTTGGGAGTGCGAAATGTAGTTAACTCCTCGTCTTCTAGCGCCATCTTTATTTGGTTGTAGCCAGACGATCCATCCATGAAAGACAAAGCTTCATGACCTGTGGTTGCATCCACCATGAGTTCGATGATAGGCAAAGGGAAATCATCTTTCAGACATGCATCATTCAAGTCACGAAAGTCTACGCACACACACATTTGTCCATTCTTCTTTTCAACTGGGACAATGTTTGCGATCCACTTGGGATATTGGACTTCTCTGATGAAGCCTGCAGCGATCAACTTGTCAACCTCTTCTTCAATTTGAGTTTGAACCTCCGTTCGAAAACGTCGTGTCAATTGTTTGATGGGTCGAGCCTCCGGTTTAACAGCTAATCGATGAACTCCTACTTTAGGGTCAAGACCGGGCATTTCTGTGTAGGTCCAAGCGAAGACATCCCTGTATTCAAGCAACAAGTCATAGTACTCTTTCTCCTCTTGGGGACTTAGTGATGCGCTTACAAATATCGGTCTTGGGTCTTCCTCCATCCCTAGATTGATTTTCTTAAGTTCATCGACCGTAGATTTCACCCCATCTTCAAGTTCCGAAGGAACTGCCTCTACTTCATATTCGAAGCCTTCATGGTCATCCTCTTCATAAGCTTTTACCTCTGCTACGGTGATGTGATAAGCACATTGAATAATATCATCCTCATCGCCGCTAGCATCGTCGCCTTGTTTATCTTGACCAGTGAGTATGAAGGTATGTTGCCTCACTTTAACTTGGTCAGTTGAATTCACCTCTAGCACACAACGTCTTTTCATGCGTGATGGGATGAGACTGTGGATTTCTTTATGTCCCGATTGGCCGACTTCTTTTCTTTTTCTATCTTGTTGTTCTTTAGGAGCTTGGATCCTTTCAAGTGCCGACTTTCGAGGAGTTGGCTTTATTTGTTTATTTTCTTCATTAGGCAATGACAACCTTTTGAACACAGAAGTTCGTGTAGCTACGGTGTCAAGATGACTGAAGATGGAGCTTCGACTTGTTGACTTTTCAACACGTTCAAACACCGAAACTCTGCATGTTGATTTAGTAGAAGTAATTTGAGAACTTGGGCAAATGCGATCGAACGCTGAAGTGCGAGAAACAGATTGGATTTGTGGAATCTCATCTTCTATTTCTTCGACGCTTATGTACTGCATGCTTGCCTTCTCCGCCTTTCTTCTGCCTGAGATTTTGACTAGCTTGCTTGGGACAAAACCAAGACATGTTTTAACCGAATCACTTGTTTTTCCTTGCTCTCTCAACTTCTTTTGAGACTCATTGAGCTCTTTACTTGACGAACCAAAATTGAATCCAGCCTTTGCCAACAATTTGTAAGCATTGGGGTCAAACCCTTCATTTGTTCTTTTCTCGGGTAAAGGTCCGTGCTCTACCCTTCCGCGGATTGGTTTGACAAATCCCTTCAATGGTTGTTTGGTAGGAGTTTGGTCGTTTAAATTTGTCAATGGCAATATTGATGCTTCCTTCAATAATTTTATGTCCTCTTCGCTTAACTTCCGAGGACTCACTTGCCGCTTTGTTCCCGCAAATGGAGATTCTCCTTCTTTGCGCTTGGACTTTGGCACATATCGAAGAATTGGGACAACTGGACCGGACTTGTTTGATGTCACATTTTTGGATGGAGACTTGTGTGACTCTTCATTTCCCTTGCCCTTCGCTTCAACTTCTTTCCTTGTCACCATTGTAGCCTTCCCTGTTGAGGGTACTTTAACCGGAAGAACTTCTAGTACTGATTCCTCATCTGAATAGAACTTGGAATCTATGAAGTAAGACTCAGCTTCGGTGAATGGCTTGGTATCACCTATCACTGTTTTGACTCCTCCGCGGTAGAACTTGAAGCATTGATGCAGAGTTGAAGGTACGACATCATTTTCATGAATCCATGGTCGCCCCAACAATATGTTGTATGAAGTCTTTGCATCGATCACGTGGAACAAAGTGTGTGACTCCAATTCGCCAATAACCATATCTAGCCGAATCATGCCTATCGCTCTTTGCTCTCCTTGGTTAAAACCCTGGATCATGAGACGACTTTTAGATAACTCGTCAATATTGATGCCGAGTTGAGACATTGTCGATTTTGGCATAATGTTTACAGCAGACCCTCCATCTACAAGCATGCGGTTTAATTTTTTCTCTCGCATGTAACCTGTCACAAAAAGAGGTCGATTGTGTGGCTTTGAACCCAATTGTAAATCTTCATCCGTGAAATGAATGGCGTCACAACATGCTACGCATGTTGCACACTCATTGATGTTTGAAGAATGCTGGCCCTCATCAAGCAACAACTGGATTAATGCACGTCTCGCCGATTTGGAAAGCCGTGACAGATTGGAGAGGCTAAATTTTAGAGGTAAGTCTTCCAATTGCCTCAGCACTTCAGTTTCTTCAACCTTCTCAACATCTTTGGAATCACCTTCAAAGCTTGTTGTCATTGAGCTAGCTCTTAGACTCGGTCGTGCCTTGGGCATGCACTTCGTTGGCGGATTTTGATTGAGGGACTTTTGCACGCAAGGAGTGAATTTCTCCTTTATACACCTTGTCTCATTCCTCGCGAGGCATTGACAACTCCTATGGGGTTGTTTATGATCCGGCTGCGAGAGTGGTGGACTTGGCAACACACCTTTGCGCTCTTTTCGTCGAGTTACGAGTACCCATCCTTCACCATCGTCGCATGGAGCAACTTTAGGAGCGAGGTTTATTTGTCAGATTGGCTTTACTTCTTCTAACTTTTCATCATTGCTAGCCTCTTTCGAGAAATGGCATGACACTTTTACTGGCATGGAAGGTACTTGAACCGGCTCAAAAGATCCAAACGAAATGGTAGTGCAATTGACCGCAGCAACCTCGTCGACATCCAACTCGATTCTTCCTTGTTTAGCAAGCTTCATGATCAAATCCTTCAAAACAAAGCACTTCTCAACTGGGTGGCTGACGAGGCGATGAAACTTGCAATACTTCGGATCATTGACCCGATGCATTTCTTCTGGACGTTTGCACTCTAGAAGTTCTATCACCTTGTTCTCAAGCAAATCCTCCAACCTGCCTGCCACGTCGGAATCTGTGAATAGATAAGTCTTTTGCTCCCACTCAGTCAATAGATAAGTCTTAACCTCCTTCTTGTCTCGTGTGGAGATTTTGATTGGAGCAACATTTACAGTCATCGACTCCTTTGTAGATCTTTTCACGACCTTGTCAACTTTGCTGCTGAAAGATTTGTCTTTTCATTGATCATTGACAAACTCCTTCTTACCCTTGTGGCTGGCTATGCTCAACTCCATATCGTGCGCTTGCATAGCTAGCTCTTCAAAGGATCGAGGCTTGATACCTTGGAGAATGTACAACAAATCAAAATGCATGCCTTGGATGCACATTTCTATTGCAGATGTCTCTGACAAGCGGTCTTTACAATCAAGGCTGAGCGAGCGCCACCTGTTGATGAAGTCAATCGCTGGTTCATCTCTCCATTGTTTTGTGTTGGTGAGTTCCATCATGCCCACAGTTCGCCTTGTACTGTAGAAGCGGTTTAAGAATTCACGTTCCATTTGGTCCCAATTGTCGATGGACTCGGGCTCTAAGTCTGTGTACCATTCAAAGGCATTGCCTTTCAATGAGCGAACGAATTGCTTGACAAGGTGGTCACCTTATGTCCCAGCGTTATTGCATGTTTCAATGAAGTGAGCAACATGTTGCTTTGGATTACCCTTCCCTTCGAATTGCTGGAACTTTGGCGACTGGTATCCCAACGGCATCCTTAGTCCATTGATTCTTTTGGTGTAGGGTTTGGAGTAGGTGAGAGAATCACGAGAAGGACCTCCATATTGAGCTCTGATGGAGTTGGTGATGATGTCTTGCAATTGCTGAAAGGACATAGATCCAAGCGAGCCATCATCGTCTTTGTCATCGTTCTTGGAGCTCTCGCCTACTTTGTACTTCTTTTCTTCATCTTGACTTTCAAGCCTGCTGTAGAGCTCGGCGATCTGCATGTCCTTTTCTTCCACCGTTTTGGTGAGCTTCTCAACTGCTCCCATCAAATTGGCTATTTGCTCTTCAATGGTGGATGCGCCTATCACCATGACTTGCATAGGGATAGGTTGTGATGAATAGTCCGTCGGCAGGCCATACGTGTTGTCTTCATCACCATTTGGACTTCCATCGTATGAAGCCGTGTTTGATTCATCATCCGTGGCAGGTGAGAATGATCGCTCCCTTGATTTGTTTGGAGTTTCCTTCTCTTCACTTCGCGAGGCGCGCTTGACTCCACTTCGCGAGGCATGCTTGTCTGCAAGATTCGCCAAGGTGATGACTGGTTTGCGAGGGTTGGAAGGCAAAGCCACAAATGTTGTGGGTTGATTCCTCGCCATGCTACGGGTGACCAGAGGGTTCGCTGTTTGACCTCGCGGTCGTTGGTTTAGACTTGTTCGTCGAGATGGCTTGAGTGCTCTTGGAGGCTATTACTTCGAACGGATTTGAGCTTTCTTGCAGAGAAGGAGATGAGAGGCAAAGTTGTCCCACTGGGCGTGCCAATTTTGTAAACACGAAAATATCTGCAACAAATAACAGAAAAACTCGTGTACAAAGAATAATTTAATTTAAATCAAATGCGAATGCGGGTTACAATCTTTGTGAATTCCTCTGATTCTATCTCCGAATATAGGTTTAACTCAAGGGTGACAAGCACTTGTTCTTGAGGGTTACGCGGGTTGATCACGTAACGAATATTTGGGATTTAGTGAAGAACTGGCTATCTAGGGAGCTTGATAGTTCTTCAAGGGTCTAGTGAAGAACTGGCTATCTGGGGAGCTTGATAGTTCTTCAAGGGTCTAGTGAAGAACTGGCTATCCGGGGAGCTTGATAGTTCTTCAAGGGTTTAGGGGAGACTTCTGAGCTCACGGAGGGAATTCTCTCTCTCTAGTTTGCTGCCTTCTTTTCTGCTCCCTCCTCTTGGTATGAGAGGGGGTATTTATAGTGTTAGCATGCCTCCACTTAAGGCATGTAATGAAGATTCTGAATCAATAATATTCCATTAATCGAATCAATGAATCTTGACTGATTTACTTGCCGATTTTAACATAATCAAATCAATCAAATCTTGAGATTTAGATATGTCCAGATCGCTTTGGATTAAATGTCCCGTTTTGCTCAAAATCCGAGCCATCCCACGGATATGGAAGGTATCTCGCGAGGCACCTTGATTTCCAAGCAACCGGTGATTTCTGGTCTTACTTCGCGGACGACCTCTCTTGGACGTACATCCCCGCATGCATGTGAACTCTGTCGTCTAGCTCCTTCGCGAGGTTCCCCCTTACGCGGGGTCATCTCGCCTTGCCTTTATGTAAATCTACGCTCGCAGAGCCATCTCGCCTCGCCTTCATGTAAATCTACGCGCGCGGAGCCATCTCGCCTCGCCTTCACGTAAATCTACGCTCGCAGAGCCATCTCGCCTCGCCTTCATGTAAGTCTACGCGCGCGGAGTCCATTTCGCTTCGCGAAGTCAAGTTCACCTCGCAAAGTCTATTTCACCTCGCGGAGTCAAGTTCACCTCGCCGAATCAATTTCACCTCGCCAAGCTTAGCTCACCTCGCGAAGTCCATCTCGCCTCGCGGAGTCAAGTTCACCTCGCGGAGTCAATTTCACCTCGCTAAGCTTAGCTCACCTCGCGAAGTCCATTTCGCCTCGCGGAGTCAAGTTCACCTCGCGGAGTCAATTTCACCTCGCCAAGCTTAGCTCACCTCGCGAAGTCTATTTTGCCTCGCGAAGTCTTGTTCGCCTGGCGAAGTCTATTTTGTTCCTCGCGAAGCCTTGTTCACCTGGCGAAGTCACATCATCAATCGACACTTGACAATTGATTTCAATCGGGATTTAAGGTTTTGTTGTCAGCCGATCATTTCCACGTTGCCACGTGTTATTTCCGACGGCTTTCCAATTTCGTTGACTCACGAGCCACGTATTTGTTTGGATTATTCAACGACTATTATTATCGTTAAATTTTATATGTCTACAACCATGACTACCTTATACAATCTCCAATGCTTCCGAGCTTCATTCAACCACAACGATGCCCGCACTTTTCACAGTTGGGCAACCACTCAACTACTATTGTTGTTGCAATTCATTGTGTTGAACCTAGATTATGGCCACTGTCTATGGACTATGGCCTGCAGTTCACATCTTCGGAGATGTGCCTTACCTCTCGTCCGAGTTCTCCAGTATCACATGAAGTATTCTAACATCTATTCGTCTGGCGGCTGCCATATGGTTTATGGGAATTTATCTTCATGGCGTGGATAGGTACAATGAGGAAAGTGAGAACCAGATACCAAACATGAGCATGATGAGAAGAAGAGAGAAATACTAAATGTCTAAATCTGCTGCTGATCCTGTAACATATTCATCTCTTGTCTAGTGTAATTCCGGTTTGTCTTTTCTCTTATTTTCCAAGGACTTTCATATACTCTCTCTTTTTTCTCAGTCTCAGATTTTGCAACGGTTATACAAAATGCTAATATTTTATAATTCAAAGATAATAGAAAGACAAATTTAAATCTGCATAATATTCATTTCATACAACTTAAATAAGCCCTTTTCATACCCAGACAAGAGAAGACCAACATGTTGAGATCACATGTCTAGAGTCTTCTCAGGCATATATGAAGTCTCAAAAGTTGTCCACATCCAGAATGTCTAAATGTCTGACCGCTCTATTTCACATGATAGCAAAGCTGCGGTTGTTGTCCTAGGTCTATGAGTTAACAAGCCAAAAGCATCAGAGCCATATCCACAAAAGAAAGGTAGCAGCAGGACCTTAGCAGAAGAACATGGAGCCCTGGACCTTATCATGAAGCCTAGGGAGCTCTGGAACTGGGATGCACTCTGATGTTGTGACACTACCTTTGGCTGATGAAGTTTCTGAGAGATCTTCAAACTTCATAAACTGCCCCACTTGTGCTGCAGCAAGGTGCGCATAGCATATGGGTGCCACTGGAAAAAACATGGTTGAAGAATTAGCGAGATGGAAAAGTCATGCTCCATACCAAGATTTAAGGCAACAGAAGATTGAGAGCACAAGCGTGTCTCACTTACCAATGGATATTGCTGTACAGCTCCTTTGGTACCTGAAATGTGTTGCAAGAAAATATTAGGATGAGTTCAATTGACAGGTAATTCAAGATGAGTAACATGGAAAGTGATCGGAAGTGAAAAAGTTACACATAAGAAAGGGAGTGAATCAGATTCTGCAAGTCATCAGGGGAAAAGCCAATCTCATCAAGCAAGACATGATAGTGCGCTGGCCTTGAAGTCCCCTGGTTATAGGAAGCAAAGCAAAAGAAAAGGATGAATAAGGTGTACACAATTCTGCTGCAGAGGCAAGTACTAGTAAATAAATTTCAGGAGTAACCAATTTTCCAACCAACATTTGTCCCATCAGTGTCTTTTTTGAAAAATTATTTTTAGTAAGAGTTACACACTACTGCACAGTCAGAATTCTGCCAGAGGTAATATAATTATTTTTTAAGATGGGTTGGGGAAAGACAGACTTACAATCATGCCAGCCTGAGAACACATGTAGAAATCATAGATCCTTGGATGCACGATTTTTGTGTCAACAACTGTCCCTGGAGGAAGATGAAAGAGAGAGAGATCAAACGAACTGGATAAATGATATAAATAACTGGAACAAAAACTAGAAGGCAGCATACCTGGTGGAACATTATCGGGGCTATTAGATTGGAATAGCTTTGTGTGATGATTCTTCTGAGCTATAATGAGAGTGAACTTTGGAACATTTGCCTCCCCAAGGTGCTGGTAAGCCTGAAATAATAACAATTGATTATCTCAGTATTAGGAAGCACACAAGCAAAGCCACAGTGCATCAAATACTGTATATTAATATAGTTATTGTCTCCTTTAGAGGGTAGAAAAGCTTTACTTGGTTCATGTGAAACTAAGTGGTGACATTACAGAGAAACATTGACACATTTGTCCTTCAAAACAATGATTATTTTTTTTCTGAAGAATCAAATCAATGATTACATTCAAGCATTTTTGATACATTGAGTTGCAGACAAACCTTTACAATTTGATCCAGCTCGATGTTCAAAACTTGATTAAACTGTGATTCACTGACGCCATCCCTATAATAAGCAATTAAACAAGGTTTTAAACACTACCAGCGAGAATATAAGGACCAAATGATGCAGTGATGCAAAAACAAATAATTCCTTATAACTGTTTACACTTTCTGCTTGGATAAGTTGGCTGAGAGGAATAAGAAAACCTAAGCAAATAGTAATTGATAATTAGAATAAAGAATCTGTATACAAAAATAATCCATCCAACTGATGATAGTTCCTGTTAAAGTAAAATGAATTGGATAAAACAGCATGGATACACATCCTTTTGTAAAAAGATAAATGAAAATGACTACAATCTTGTAACAGATTGAAGGCCACCCTATTTCTTTTTCCAGAACCATTTGCTGGAAATGACATAGTAATTATACACGTACAATACATGATTAAAAAAAATTATAAACTTACAATTTACACTACAAAATGAATTAACCTCCATTCAAAAAAAAAATGAATCACCTTTACTGCAGTACACTCTTACCACTTTGCCATTCCATAACTACTCTTACCCAGACAAAAAAATTCCAGAAATAATTCTATAATAGCGCCAGTTCATAGTCCTAGAAAATTCTATATTAAAGCAGTTCAAAAGAGTTATTAGAGTGATTTAGTATCTAACATGAAAGGTACTGTTAGATTATTATTATTATGCCTGAATTTGGGTTTCCCTTTGAAGGATGCCGCTATTGATGAATCAAAACATGATGATAAGAGTCATAAGACAATCTTGTATACCTGAAAACAATAATCTGAGTTGGTTTGCGTCCTTGGCTTGTCTTATAGAAGTCCAGAAGAAGTTCCCTGCAGCACACAGAAGTTACCACATCAAGCATAATATTGGAATTAATCAAATTAATAGAGTTTGTTAATTACACAACCACTTGCAAAAGATTTGGGAGACTTTTGAAAGATAACAGAGATTGAAAACATACATTGTATGTCTAAGCCTGAGATGTACTGCTACAGATACTAAAGTTTCAATACCTGATAATACCATCATCATCTCCATTTGGAAGTGGCTTGTATAGACCGTCAATCATCTCCACCTTAGGAGATTGTGTTCTAACAGCTGCTCTGTACCTTGATATAAGAGGCCAATTACGAGAGCCAACAACCTGAAACCTCCAACACAACATCAATATTAATACCATGCACCGATTGGTAGATAAGCATAAACGGGAAAAAATAAATTAACTACAAAAAAATAGAAGAAGTAGCATCATAAGTACAGCAGCAACTGAAGGAACATCTGATCGTCCGGGAGAACCATGCGAGACATCCATCCCCAAAATCATTGTAGGAGTATCTTTTATAAGCGGAACACGTGAGCAGTGCTCCAGAGCCAACAGAGAATTTATTCCTCCAAGCTATAAGAGTAAACAGACAAAGAGATCAATATATTGTGTGTCTAATTCAAAACGTGGATATGTTGGTTTCATGCTTTAGTTTAAATCTTGCCTTAGTGTTGATTTTCATTAGGACATTAGTCAGGTATGGATCGCTCAGCTTGGGTGGAGAAATACATTGTGTTGGAATCCCAAAGTCTACCAGAGCTTTTTTCTTCCAAGGCCCTAAACAATGAAAAAGAGTAAAAGACCATAAACTGATATATGAATATATGATCGAAGTCCGAAAGTCTGTTAAATTATAGATAACAAAGGCCATACCATAGATATCAGAACCTTTCTTTGGTATGACACAGAGAATGAACTCAGGTGGTTCTTGGAGCTTAGCCTGAATCTGTTCAAACATCTTGTCGACTCTTGCAACAGGTCCTAGTCTTTCAGCTCGTGGATCTTCCTCAATAAGAGTTTTAGGGCGCTCGATATGCTGTACAGATGACATTAACATCAATCTCAAAGAGACAGTGTAACCTAACATAGTGCTAGAGAGAGAGAGAGAGAGAGAGAGAGAGAGAGAGAATGAGTTCAAAGAAAGTAAGATTAGTGTATGGTTTTACTTACAATTCCAGTCTTCTTCCCGACATTGATAAGCTCCCGAGAGATTTGACTAATGTCACAGCGTCCGGAGAAGTTGACAACTAGCCAAGAGTCAATACGTCTAGGATCCAAAAATGACTGGGACAATGAGGAATCAGGACAACCAAGTAAGGAACGTTAGTCCAAGTTGCGGTGATGAAGGAGCAAAACCTTTTAACTGACACATGTTTATAAGGTGGAGAAACAATACCTTTCCTTTGAAGTTCCATCGTCCCTTAAAGGGCATCATGTCCTCACTGTTACCTACCTTTAACTGTTCATCAGGAGAGATTACATTAGGAAGTAGTTAAAAGTTAAATTAAGTGAAGATGACTCTCTCTTATGTTTACCTTTGGAGTCTCAAGAATACGGCCATCCATTTGAATCAGTTGCTTCTCTATAAATATACCACATTCAGCAAGGACAGGATCTTCATCATATTTGTAATTTTGTAAAGCCTGCAATTTTAAATGATCAAGAAGATTGTTGCAACATACAACAGAAAAAGGAGCACTTTGGTTACATGGAAAACTTACATCAGTCACACTTTTTATTCTCTCCTGAGGCTTCTGCCTTGATTTTTCCACTAAGGATGCTCTCTGCAGTGAAGACAATGCTTTCGTATACCTTTGTAGTGAAACAAGTGAACATAGCTAAAACCACAAGACAAGAGGGGGAACAAAAAATTAGAAATCTCAGATAGAGGGGTTCCAAAGATATAGACTAACACCATATATATAAGCATAACAAATGTGCAGACCTCAATTGGAACATATGTGGGCCTCTTTGGCTTGCCAACATCAAGGCATGGCATGTCTTTTGAATAGGTGAGCTCTATGCCACAGTGTTTGACGAAATATTCATACACCGAAATCTCCACATTCTCCCCCTCATTCATGCCATCATGACTCCTTAACTTCAGAGTAAAACTTCAGGAAAACAGAAGCAAATTAGCTTTGCAACAAGAAAACCAACAGGGATATTATGATTAGAAAATAGGCGCTTACTACTGATTATAGCAGGTCTTCTCGCTCAACCCAGAGATTTTGCACTCCATGTTACGGTGTCTCGTTGTAACCCTCATATTTTTCAGCATTCTTTTGGCCTGTGTGCAGAATCTTTAGGGACTAAAGTTGATGCTGCATATGAACCTTAAGGAAGGGATTTAGCATTTCTTACCTTTACCCAGTCAATGTAGCGGGGTTCTCGCACACCCTGGTTGGTTAACAGAAAATCAATAACAGGTCCAGGCGTTACAATCATTGTTGTAGATACATCTGCACAAAGAAATGGAAACAGCTTTACCAAAAAAACAAAACAAGTGACAACAGTTGTAGCAGGTCTTAAAAATCAGAAAACAACAAAATATCGTACCCATATTCAAGGACAAGCCACCCTGAGTTGGACGGAAACTGGAATGAAATCCCCGGACACCAGTCACACCTCCTCCAATCTCAACAAAGCTCCTGGAGTCATCATGGAAGAATGACTGTCGTACTAGAAGGCATCCCCTGTGCATGAAAAATGCATTGACCACAGTTAAAGAAACTTTTTTTTTTTGAGAAAGCAGTTAAAGAAACTTAAAGCACACGAGCTAGTGTACATTTCAATAACAAAAATGCAGCCAATATATACATCTTAGCTGCTTTCTGCCGTAGAATAATATCAAGCACTCTCAATGCATCCTGAGTGTTGTCTACTTCACCTCCTTGAAGGGCAAGAGCAATTGATTTGAGAGGTATTTTGGCAGCATAACTTATCTCTACATTGAAAGATTTAGAGCGATTGGAACAGCGTTTCATTCTTTTATCAGTCTCACCAGACTTCCCATTTTCACTGCTACATAGCAATAAAAAACAATTGAAAAAACCAAAAGAAGGAATAAACTAAAGAACCATTACAAACACAACAGACTACCTCTTTGCAAATGACTCCTCCAGAACAACAGTGAACTCAAACTTGTTTTGTGGGAGAGGACCGACTGTGTACAAAGCTTTCTCCCCATCATATGCAAACTTTTTACCTCCAAACTCTGAAGAGTATGTTTGATAGAGCTTATCCACCAGCTTTCTCCCAATTCGCATGCCTTCAACAGGCCTGTTATCTTCATAAGTTATCAGAACCTGCAAAATAAATATAGCAGGACATTGGTACCAAGTCAAATGAAAATTTAGAGTAAACATCCATAAAAAGTGTAGGATAAGGTAGACATACACAGTACTGGTAAAACACAGCATCTGGATTCTTCACAGAAATTTTGAAGTGGTTAGTGCTCAATTGTATGCGGCGCCCTGTAGTTCCACCCCCACGCGGCCTAACCATAATAGAGTGCTTAGGAGGAGCCAGAGCTACAACTTCCGGCTTCCCATTGGGTGGTGCGACAGGAGGCGGCGGAGGCAAATCCTCCATTTGAAAAATATGACCTACCAGAAAATAATAATGAAGATTTGTGAGCGAACAATGGACTAATTTCAATCTTCACTGAAACCACTTAGAAGCAAATAGACTAATAAATATACAGCTGCATACCAAAAGCCACCAGAATGTCAGAAAGGACAAACATTTGATAATTTGATAAAAGATCAAGTCCTTATATAGTTAGATCACAGAAATGATCTTTGCATGCATAATAAATGGTAAAGCTGCTCAAATTTTGTAACACAAGGAGTTATTCAATTAGAACCAAACAGGTCCAGAATCAAGAACAGTGGTAGTAGACTAGTTTAAATGTATAAGACCAGAGCAACAAAACAAGCAAGCTAACTCAAACATCATATCACATACACAATCAGACTTGGAAATTGAAGAACATAATAGATGAACCATACAAACCCAGAGTGAATAGATTTTGGTAAATGGAGTAAAAGCAGATTCAAACATTTAAAGACGTTATACACATTCTCAATTCTCACCCATAAACCACAAACTAGTCATACATTTGGCATCAAATATTACACCATATTTGAAAATAACAAGAGAAACAAGCCCAGTGCTCAGATATCAAATTTGAACTACTCAAACACCAAACTGAAAATCACATCGTTTTCTTGCCATGCAGAGCTAGAAAAGCAAAGATTGAGTAAGAACAGTACCGTCAATGAACAAGAAAAAAGATTGGGCTAGAGTTCTTGGGGCTTTTGAGATGAGAGAGAAGGGAGCTGAAGGAGAAGAGAGAGAGAGAGAGCGAGAGGGGGAGAGAGAGAGACAGAAAAGAGTTTATGTTGCCTGTGGAAAGTTCTCTGTTTTATTTTGGGTTCAGTGAGAGGGGCAAAGGGAGGGAAAGAGGCCCTTCTTAGTAAAACTCTTAACAAAATTTTCAACCACACTATGTAATTTGATCAAACACAAGGACCAAAAATAACAAAATTGCACATTTTTCAAAAAAGTTTAAACCGCACTATTGTAATTTTATCAAAATACAAGGACTAAAGATAATAAAGTTTCACATTTCTAAAAAACATATGTATTTTAGTTTATTATTGACCACAACATAGTAACAAAGCTGTATTATTATATATTAGGATATGTAATCGTGTTACATTTATATTGATTTTTTTATTATGTCACCGTTGTGGCAAAGCAAATAGAGTTGTCATAAGAGCAGTACTCTTTGCTATTTGGTGCTTGTTAAAATACATATACTTTGTAAAAAATCTCGATATTATTTCAGGACTTCTAGATGCTTACCGTAATCAGGGGTTTAGACTTCATGTCCCCCCTTGTACTCTATAGTTTTATTAATGAAGCATTAAGGGCAGTCACACCAACCTTTTATTCAAAAAAAAAAACGTACAAAAGAATTTGAAAATTGTTGTTGTTTTCATCTCATATCTACTTCCGTTTTATTTAACATCTCGAAACATGTGAACTTCATTAACTTTGTCTGTCTTTAATACATCAAAAACTTTAAAAAAAGAGCGCTACCCTCTCGTTGAAACCCTAAAGAGAGCAACCCTCTCAAACCCCAATGCATCCGCGATTAACTGCCCTCTCTCTCACTCATCATTGTCATCATGTCGTCCATTGACACCGTCACAGTGTCCTTCGCCACCTCCTTGGCTTTGGCCGACAGCGGAAAAGCGCTAGATTTAGGGAAGATTGGAGGAGGTCATGTGAGACGTTCATCCCAGTCTTTTCTTCTTACTAAGCCACTCACACATCGTGTGGTGGCCGGATCCAGAAGCTTCCAAGTCGCACTTTGCCCGTGCTTGGGTGGTGCAGCGGAATTTCTGAATTCAGGAGAGGGGTGACATCCTCTCGTCTCCTTCGAATCTGTGAAGGATTGAGCAAAGGTTTTGAAGGGTGGCGCTTGGTGCTTTGACCGCTCACCGATTTGTCTTGAGGAGTATGATGGGATTACTCCTATGGCTGACGTTCCTCTGCGTCATGTGAGGATGTGGGTGAGTTACCTTGGTACGAGGAGCCTCATAACTTTTGTTTGAATGGTAACCTGCTTGGAGGATACTTGAATTATGATCGTACTCATTTTAAAAGGGAGTGATAAAGATTTTGTTTACCCACGACGTTTCTTTTGGTGAGGCAGGTTTATCTTGATCTAGGGGTGGAGCCGATGTTGAAGTTTAATTTTTTACATCTTTTGGGTAGATGCTCTGTCTACAATATGATCACACATGCTGACTAAAAGTGTGATGGAACTCAGACCGTAGTGGGTACATCCAGAGGCATTAATTTTGGTGCACAGCCAAAATCAGGTTTTGCCTTTTCTGCAAAGCCCTCCACTAGTTTGGCTATCAATCCAGGCATCCAGCGTCGGTGGTTTCCTCGTCTTCGGCAGTGAAGAGAAAGCATGTGATACATCATCTAGAGTGTACTTAAGCATCAAGGATATTGATGAATATGATCTTCGACTTATGGGTTCTTCTTCAGGGTCTGGTAACTCTGCTCTTGAGAATAAGGTTGTCTCCGAATTGGAGACATCTCCTATTGTGTTGGAAGCTGCTGCTGAGAAGGATGTGGTGTTGTCTAATCCCTCAAAGAAACGTGAACATAGTGGGGGTTGTTCTCCCTCCCCGAAGAAATTCAAAACTATTCTGGGCGGTAAGCTTCTCAAACTACAAGCTGAATCTTTGGATTTGGTTGACACATGAGGAAATGATGAGCCTCTTATGAACTTGAAAAAGAAGCTGGGTCGACCTTTGGGTAGCAGGAATAGTGTATATCGGTTTACCAAGAAGACAGAGGTTCCTCTACACATTAGCTACCCAGTTGCTGCCAAGGTGGGTGACAAGGCAAGCCCTAATGCCAAGGGCAAGGGCAAGACTTAGAATTCAGGTTGCCCTCAGCCCGAGCATCAGAGGTAGATTTACTACTTATTTCTTAAGCTTATTAAGTGTACACCAATTAAGTGTACAATGTCTTTAACGGCCACGTCAGTATTCTAACAGAAAAAATTGACTGAAAGACCATTTGGATGAAAAATCGTGACTTTAAGGACTATTCAGATTAAAATAAAACCATAATGACTAAAAAGATGTTGACTTCAAATAAGAAGGACTAAAAAAATTTCAATTAAAAAAAACATCAAAAACTTTATATACTTCTTGTTTTTGTTTTATTTTCAAAGGACAGACTATTATATCTTCCGTTGTTATGTATCGATTAATTGTTATGTTCAAATTAGTTTTTTGAGCAATGAAATGTTGCTCCTTCTTTTTGAATGAAAGAGGTTATACTCCATTAACTCAGTAAGCAGTACAAAAACGATCCCCCCAGTGGGGGCGTCAGAAAAAACCATTATGTAGAAACTACAAATCCACCCAAACAAGAGTAAACTAAGCTAGTAATCTCTTAGTACATCTAATGGTGGAGAGAATTATTTTTAAGTTGAGTTGTTTTATTTTCAACCCTTGAATGTAAATCTAACAGTGATTGATCATGAATTTTTTAGTCAATTACTTACTGTTAATTGAAGACTAGGGTTCAGGATTTGAGGAGCAGTTCGGTAATTTTGGAAGGTAAAATGAGACAAGTAGCAATGGGCCAGTGGCAGAATAGTACAATGCCTTTGTTGGTAATCAGAGTATTTTTTTGGGTACAATTGCCACCATCTCCTGCAGTGGCACACAGGCAGTCACCCACTTGGTCTCTGTATATTGCAATCTACTGTCGGGTAATATATGCATCCTTCAACTTTCTCCATTATGTGAGGAACACGAACGAAGACAACTAGACAAGTATTTTTGAATCTGTTCTCTTCGACTCTTCCTCATTATTCCACATTTTCATAAACCAACAACCAAATAGGCCATAAGAAGAGCCAACATTACAACCAACAGGCAACCAGTTTCAAATAGTCATACTTGTTAGAGCACAAGAGCCATACAACAAACGCGTACCTCAAATACTAATTAATAGTAGTGGCATTAGTATAGTTCAATTTCATAGTAGCTCTTCAGCTAGAACTATACCAAAGAAACCAAGAATATCATTAAGTAAACAAATTCAGGAAAATTTCATATTCATAAATCCGTCGAAAACTCTAAACTTTAGACAAAATTCCCCAAATGACAGGCAAGTTGGGTTCCATACAACTTGAGTTCTTGTCAACCCAGAACAAGGGAGACAAATATGAAATATCATTGTTGAGACAAGCTATACCTCATGAGTCTGCTGGGACATCTAAAAGCCTCAAAATTTGTCCACAACAAGACCAAGAGGTTTGCTCATCTATTATGTATATGCCTATATCTCTCTCTACCCCATGTACAAGCAAAGATGGGGGTTGTCATTCCTACATTAGATTATTATTCCTATACCTCCAAAGGGTATATATATAGAGTCGGAAAGCTGATAGCAGTAGCCATATTCACAAAGAGAGGTAGCAGTTAGAATCAGGGAGACCTCAGCAGAAGAACATGGAGCCCTGGACCTTCTCATGGAGCCTAGGGAGCTCTTGAACTGGGATGCTCTCTGATGAAGTGATACTGCCCTTCCCCGATGAGGTGTCTGAGAGATCTTCAAACTTCATGAACTGCCCCACTTGTGCTGCAGCAAGGTGAGCATAGCATATGGGCGCCACTGGAAAATGGTTGCTAGAAGTTAGTGAGATGGAAGCAAAAGGCTTTACAGGTAGAACAGAAGGACTATGAAAGCAAAAAAGAAAGGGGATTTAAATGCTTACCAATAGAGATTGCGGTTGTACTCCTCTGGTACCTGAAATATGTACAAGAAAATTTAGATAAATCAATTGAAAGGTTAGTCAAACTAAGTCCAAATTAAAGTGACTGAGACTTAAAAAAGCTTACACATAAGAAAGGGAGTGAATCAGGTTTTGCAAGTTATCAGGGGAAAAACCAATCTCATCAAGCAAGACATGATAGTGAGCTGGCCTGGAAGTTCCCTGTTTAAAAACGCAAAGCAAAAGATCAGATCAATACTTGAAGGGACATTAGAAACTTCAGTAAGGCGAAGCAAAAGAAAAATAATCTCTTCCAGGATAACCAAATTTCAACCAACCATTATCCCTTGAGGGTTAATTATAGAAAATTTTGATGGCAAGACTGATAGCTCTTTCACCACCAGCTGCTTGTTAGTTTCTTATGACGCATTAAGCAGTCCTTTACGATTTTATTTTAAAACAGTATAAAGTGCATACTATGTAGCTACAGCATAGGTACTCGTAAGTTACTTTCTAGAAGGTTGGGGAAGGAAGGACTTACAATCATGCCTGCCTGAGCACACATGTAGAAATCATAATTCCTTGGATGCACAATTTTGGTATCAACAACAGTCCCTGGAGAGAGAAATAGAGAGATTTTAAGACAACTGGATAAATGATGAAGGAAACTGAATAGAAAACCAGAAAGTAGAAGACCTGGTGGAACATTATCAGGCGAATTAGTTTGAAATAGCTTTGTGTGATGATTCTTCTGAGCCACAATCACAGTAAACTTTGGAATATTAGCCTCCCCCAGATGCTGGTAAGCCTGCCATAACAAAAATTGATTACTTCAATGTTGAGAAAAAGAAATGAGCAAAATTCCACACCTCTGATAGCAGGAGTCAAGGGCCAAGCCAGAGTTCATCAGATACAATAGATTAACAAAATAAGAATAGTTATTTTGGACATTTCTTGATAAAGGGCTTTACTTTGTATATTTAAGAGCGCCATATATGTAATTCGTAAATTACAAGTGCAAATGTGGATGGGGCTCTTTAAATCAGTATCCATCTTTAGAATCAAAGATTAAATTCAAGGCATTGCGAAACATTGAATTGCAGGACATACCTTTACAATCTGATCCAGCTCAATGTTCAGGACTTGATTAAACTGTGATTCACTTACGCCATCTCTGAAATATATAAAAAAATTTAAAAAAAACTTTAAATATTAGGAAAAGATAAAATCTTTACAAATACCAAATATAGTGCAGAAATAATATGTTTTCATATGCCAATGCTTCAAACAAATAAGGTACTCAAGGAAGACTTGTGCTATTTTTGAGCTTCAAGATTATTTTTTTCAATTCTTTTTTGTCCCAAGGGAGCAACAAAGCAAAACAAACAAAGCTATTGGCCGAACATTAGGTCTAGCAGAGGATCTTCTACATCTAAACTCTAAAGATTTCTGAAATTAAAATTAAACAAGATCCTGAGGAAAAGAAAGCCTGAGCAAATATAAAAACTTTCAAATTTGATAATACGCTCCTACAAGATTTTACAGGCATAAATCATGCAACATACAGCATTCCTACTTCTAAGTCAGATAAAACAGGACAAATATACCAGAGGCACCTCCTAATAAGGTATCCCATCTAGGGTCGAGGGATGGGGAAATGCCAAGTTTCCATGAATCAAAATACCACTGTGATGAAATAGAAACAACACACAAATACCTAATTAATTGCTTCAAATGATGATTTTACACTGTAACATGAATTAACTAAATGTGATCACTATTAATGCTATGCAGTATTTTAAGTATAACCGCTACATTTGGCATACAAACTTACAATCCCCAAAGACAGCAAAACAAAATTCCAGAAAATTTTCAAATAGCAAATTTTCCCAAATGTCATTACAGAGCTAATGAGCAACTGCAAGAATACGGATGTTTCAGATTTCCCGGTTTCTCTTTTGAGAGACCAAAACATGTTTCTATTATATCAACAAAATCTTGTGATACCTGAATACAATAATCTGCGTTGGTTTGCGTCCATTGCTTGTCTTAAAGAAGTCGACAAGAAGTTCCCTGCAACAATTTCAAGCATTAGCCAGTATACTAGAATTTTTTTTTTGGACGAAACAGTATACTAGAATTGGTACTTTAAACTAAATGAACTTCTCAAAATTTTATTTTTTAATTAATTACATCACAATGCATTAAAAAAAAAGCAGTTGAATCTCATTAAAGTCTACATGAATCTAAAGTTGTAACCCACAACTTTCAGTCCACAATAAGAAAAAGCAAAAACTCCATGTGATAGATTGGGGTGTGAAGACTTTTGAATACTCTTGGTGGGTTCCATATTGGACATTTATTTTCTTAACACAGTCTGTATGTTAATGCATAGTCTAAAGGTACAGGTTATCAAATTTCATTTTTCAATACCTGATAATACCATCATCTTTTCCATTTGCCAGTGGCTTATAAAGAGCATCAATCATTTCCACCTTAGGAGATTGTGTTCTAACTGCTGCTCTGTACCTTGAAATAAGTGGCCAACTCCGAGAGCCAACAACCTGAAATCTCCAACAGCACCACAATATTAATACCATGCACCAATTGGTGGATAAGTCATATAGCAAAAAGAAAAAAGAGAAAAGAAAAAAAAAGAAGTAGCATTGTAAGTACCGCAGCAACAGAAGGAACATCTGATCGGCCAGGAGAACCATGAGATACATCCATTCCCAGAATCATTGTAGGAGTATCTTTTATCAGAGGGACACGTGAGGAGTGCTCAAGTGCCAACAAAGAATTTATTCCTCCAAGCTATGAAGGTAAACATATATTGGAATAAGTAGAGATATAAGGTAAACAGACAGAACAAATCAATAGAGTCCGCAAATTGGAAAAAGTAGAGATATAGGTATCAAGATTTAGTTCTTGCCTTGGAATTGATTTTCAGAAGCAAATTCGTAAGGTACTGATCATTAACCTTCGAAGGGGAAATGCACTGTGTAACAATTCCGAAATCACTGAGAGTCCTTTTCTTCCAAGGCCCTGTAACATGTAGAATCATAAAGTGACTTAGAATCATTATATGATCATATCAATGAATAGTTGATGCCACTGTAAATAAGAAAAGAAAACCATACCATAGATATCTGAGTTTTTCTTTTCTGGTAGAACACAAAGAATAAAGTCAGGTGGACTTGGAAGCTTAGTTTGAATCTGTTCAAACATCTTTTCAACTCTTACAACAGGGCTTTGTCTTCTACACTGTGGTTCTTCCTCAAGCAGCGTAAAGGGACGCTCAATAAGCTGCAGAGCGAGAGAGAAAGGGAGATCAAAAGCAGTACATTCGAGACAATTAATATTAGATTTCAAATATGATGTAACCTACAATGCCTTTTTTCCTTCCACAGTTGATAAGGTCCCTCGAGATTTGGCTGGTATCACACCGTGCAGAGAAGTTGACAACAACCCAGCGGTCAATGCGAGTGGGGTTCAAAAGTGTCTGGAAGAATAGAGATTAAGATCACCATTAATGCTCAAGTAGCTACAATCACAATTCTAAGCTAATTGATAGATGACTTATATAAGCTCAACAATACCTTGTTGTTGAAGTTCCATCGTCCCTTGAAAGGGGTGCAATCCTCACTGTTACCTACCTTTAACTGTTCATCATATAACAAATGTATTACAAAGAGGACTGGTGGATAGAAAGAGGACATGTTATTTATACGTTTTCTCTCTACAGACTATATACTATGCAACATTTTCCTTTTTACCTTTGGAGTATCAAGAACGCGTCCTTCAAACTGAGTCAATTGCTTCTCTATTGAGATACCGCATGTAGTAAGCACAGGATCACTGTCATATTGATATTTGCATACAGCCTGGAATATAAAATCAGAAATAAGATACATGTAACTTAAAAATAATGAAGTAGAAGCGATTCGGTTACAGGACAAACTTACATCAGTCACAGTTCGTATTCTATCCTGAGGCTTCTGCCTTGACTTTTCGACTAAGGATGCCCTCTGCTGTGAAGATAATGCTTTTGTATACCGTTGTAATGAAACAAGCGCACAGAGCTAAACACAGCATGGTGAAAGGAAGGGACAACAAATTAGAATTTTTTAAGACAAGATTTCCAGATATATAGACTAATAAAAGGACCACATAATAAGCACAAGCAATTTGCAGACCTCCACAGGCAGATAGTTGGGCCTTTTTGGTTTGCCAACATCAAGGCATGGCAGGTATTGGGAGTATGTGAGCTCAATGCCACAGTGTTTGCTGAAGTACTCAAACACAGTAATGTCTGCAGTCTCCCCTTCACTTGCACCATCACCAGTTTTTAATTTCATAGGAAAGCTAGAGGAAAACAAGAACAAATTAGAAACTTTTGAGGCAGTAAAACATTGAAAGTAATCAGGAGTAAAACTATTTTAGGAAATTAGGACTTACTATTGCAGATTGCAGGCCTTCTCACTGATGCCTATTATTTTAAATTCCATGTTACGGTGTCTCGTCTTAATCCTCATGTTTTTCAGCATTCTCTTGGCCTGTAGGTTACCAGGAAATTAATTTTTTTTTGAGAGCAAAGTTTGCTGAAATCTGAACCTTAAGTAAAAGACTAAGCATTTTTCTGTTATACCTTTACCCAGTCAATGTAGCGGGGTTCTCGCACACCCTGGTTGGCAATCAGAAAATCTATTACTGGTCCAGGGGTCAGGATCATTGTTGTAGATACATCTATAAAAGAAAGGGAAGCATAATTAGTATTAAAATAGTGACAAAAGTAGAACCAGTATTAAAGATTATAAATACAACAAAATCTCATACCCATATTCAAGGACAAACCACCCTGAGTTGGACGGAAGCTGGAATGAAATCCCCGAACACCAATCACACCTGCTCCAACATCAGTAAAGTTCCTGGAGTCATCATGAAAGAATGACTGTCGTACTAGAAGGCATCCCCTGCACATGATTTGGTCAGAGTTAGAGGAAGTAAGAGTTCACAAATATATGAGTGTACAGCTGAAAACCATAATGCAGTCAATACATATGTGAGAGAGAGGGGTGTACATGTTAGCTGCTTGCTGCCGTAGTATAATATCAAGCACTCTCAATGCATCCTGAGTATTGTCGACATTGGCTCCTTTGAGGGCAAGAGCAATTGACTTCAAAGGTATTTTGGCAGCATAACTTAACTCTACTGTGAAAGTTTTTGACTGAAGAGTTCGTCTTGACCTTTTTTCAGTCCCTTCACTGGGACTCACAGTTTCACTAACACACAAGAAGAGAACCATCCCAGTTAAGAAAATATATGGATCCTTGTACAAGCAATAAAAAAGAACCTTTAAAGCAACAACACCAAAAAAGAGAACAATAGTAGGATATACCTCTTTGCAAATGTCTCCTCCAGCACAACCGTGAATTCAAGCTTGTTCTGTGGCAGGGGGCCAACTGTATACAGAGCTTTCTCCCCATCATACGCAAACTTTTTACCAGCTAGTTCGGAAGAATATGTTTGAAAAAGCCTGTCAACCAGTTTTCTTCCAATTCCCTTGCCTTCAACGGCTCTCTTGTCTTCAGCAGTAATATGAACCTGCAATAGAATGCCGTTAGAATTGGTACTAAACACATTAAACTCCACAGAAGAAGAATCACATGAGATAGACATACAGAATACTGGTAGAACACAGCATCTGGAGCTTTCACTGTGACTTTGAAGTGGTTTGCAAGCAATTGTATGCGTCTCCCATTTGTTCCAGTACCACGCCTAGTCGTAATAGAATACTTGGGAGAAATCAGGACTTCTGGCTTCACATTGGGTGGAATTGGTGGAGGAGGTGGTGGGACCAAATCTAGTTCCCCACCTGCCTTCCCAGCACTACATACATCCACCATCCTTGAACAATACGAACTGCAAACCATTAACAAAGAAACCATAAATAAAATTTGGCAAGGAAATCATACAGAATCAGCACATACACTGAGATTGTGAAACGATCAAGACTCATGTAGTTTCATGCCACAAATTTCCTATTAAATCATTTAGTCATTCACCAATAATGGATCCTTATGAGGTTAGACTATAGATGTTATAGGACCATCTTCATATCACAGAACTACTCTCAGTTGATGTTATTTAATGCTAACCATGCAAAGCAGTGTATAGTTTTCATTAATGGAGTAAAATCTCATTCTAAACCAGTCAAATCCATCTTAACCATACTATATACACCATTTTCCAAATGTAAAGTATGAAACGAAGCACAAATATACCAAACTTAACCACAGGAGACAAAAAACTAACAATAAATGGAGTAATATCTCCTTTTAAACAAGTCACATTCATCTTAAGCATCCATATGTACCAAAGTTCCAAATGTAAAATATGAACAGAGGCATAAATCTACCAAATTTAACTACAGGAAACCGAAAAAAACTAACAAGTACAGCTATTCATGAGAAACACAAGCAACAACCAACTATAGCACCAACAAAAACAAACAATTGATTCGCCGATATACTTTGTAAATTAGATAAAAGCCTAGAAAACGCACAAGCATAACAAAATACCAGCTCTTTCAGCTTCTCAAACAACAACAGAAGGATGAACCTTCATACAGCCATGAGAGAAAGTAAACAAAAATCAAGGAAAAACAATAACAAATACACTATCTGTAAAATGAAACAGAAAACAGATTATGCTTCTCAGCTTCTCCAGTATGAAAAAGAGAAGAAAACGAGAAGCAAAATCACAAAAATGAAACGTAAAACAAATACACTATCTTTAAAACGAAACAGAAATGGATTATGCTTCTCAGCTTAACAGTATGAACTCCATACCAAAATCCAAAGCAAACGAGAAGCGAAACGAAAAACGAAGCTAAAACACGAAGCAACAAACGAGAAGCGCAATTCCGCTCGAGAAATGCGAGCGGTGCAGTCAAAGCTTCCGTTTGAGCAAGTGAGCACTAAGAACAGAGCATACAAAATCTCTAAATTCAATTCTGAGAAGCAAAAAGCAAGCAGAAAAGCGTAAACGAAAAACGGAAATGCCGAGCTAGAGCGGCGAGTTCAGGTGAGAAATCGTACCGTCGGAGCTCGGGGACGGCGCTCCGGCTAGGGTTTGCGAGAGGCGGTGAGGACGAAGGTGAGCGAAAACAAAGAGTCTCTCTGAGAGAGAGAGAGAGAGAGAGAGAGAGAGAGAGAGAGAGAGAGAGAGTGAAGGAATGGGTGTACGTGATGAAGAAGAATATTTGGTGCTGCTCTGCCTCTGCTGCTATTTATAATTTCCAAATTTCATTAGCGAATTTCTTTTTCTCTTTTAAAAGCGGATAATCAGCTGCTATTGATTTGATAGCGACGTCACATCAGGACCGTACAAACGCGCGTACGATCACGCGCAGTGAGGATCTGCAGGAAGACTCGTCCGTAGAGGAGCGTGGGCTCACCCGTACAGCATATCCTCGTGACGTTCGCCAACTGGCCCTCACAATTCAACCGAGAGGGGACTGAAAATTCGTTAGGCAAATGACGTCACTTCGGACCTTACATGTGGGCCCGTGTGCCACGTCAGCTTTGTTAACTCCTCCAGTTCAGGTGTTTGGAAAAACGGGCAGAGGCCAAATATGGGTGTTTGTTAGAAAGTCTGAAGAATTGACAAACAAAAAAATTTCAAATCCATGAGAGCTAAAACTCCATTCCCAATTCGAGGTGCGCACCGGGAAGAGCGATCAACACAAGACGAGCTGAGAGAGAGAGTTGAGGCGCGTTGGTGGCGTGTCAAAATCTCTATTGTACTTTTTTGTAATTTGCAAAACTTTACATGAGTACTTATTGTCGTTGACCAAAAAAAAAAAAAGTACTTATTGTCATTTTGAAAATTTCTTTTATTCGTGCTACGTTTTCTGTTTTCTTGTTTCTTATTTTAAAAGGAAAGAGCCGCGAAGGAACTTATGATGTGTTTACCAAACACCATATTCACCCTTGACTATAAACACAACAGCTTATTAGCCGCACCAGACGCCCTTGATACCTCCATCCACTTTTTTAATAAAACGTGACACATATCATACGCCATTTTCCAGTAGTAGAAAGATATAGGCGATGCATTCTATGTGCACGTCTAAGGAGGAGTTTGCTTTACGCCAACTCCCTTTTTGATAACAAGTTCACTGCAAACTAGATTCCAAGAGAAGCGAATTCTGACGCCACCTCACTTGCGAAATCTCTTTTGCAGTTTTGGTCTTTTGATCAACGGGGCAGTAGAAAGCTCCCTAGCCTAGGGGAGGCAACGCGATCAGGATTATCCATGGTGTAACACTCCGTACCTGGAAATACTTTCATTTAGTTAAATGCATTTAGAATTTTTTAAATCGTCTTTATCGATAATTAACATCTCCTAAATAAGAAATTATGTTTTTATAATTTTCAAAAATTATTTTCTTGGCACAAGAAAGTAGAACATGATGATACGAGATGTGGACGAAAACGGTTTGTCAAACAGAGTTGTAACGAAAAAGTTACAAGCATTTTTGTGAGAAGGGCACTTTGATCTTTTCCTGTCATGACCCACTCTGGATTTCAACCTGAAATCCGGAATGAATCATGCGGGAACCACCTCCAAAGGAGATGCTACCAGAAATTCGGCATAACCTCATTTGAAAATTGACAACCCTTCCAAAAAACACCTGCAAACACACTTCTAAAATCATAATCCAACCTTTCACTCCTTGAGCATTCCTGCTCCTCAAGTTCATCACATCTCCCACAATATCAAATACTAATCTAAAAGAATCTCATTTCCAACAACAAAGACATTCAATAAGTTTACTAACTGGATTATCAGAACTGACTCTGTCATTTACGTTTTGGGAAGCTTCAGTGATTTCAGCACTCACCATATTTTCTTTAGAACCAAGCTTATCAGGGGATCTACAATCAACAGATGCAGCCAATATGAGTAGCACTAGGAACAACACAGAGTTGAGGATGGACTGGACATAATGAAACAGAGCTTGGCTAATGAAGTGATGCGAAGAATAGAATGATGAGGAGTTCTGCATAAGGACTGGGACAAGTGCTAGAAGCTCATAGAAGTAAGACTTTAGCTGCATAAACACCCTGCCTCTTCCTTGTTTGGCTGAGACGGCAAAGTCATCATTTGACCCCATTATTGAGAGTGAGAACATGTAAGCCGTTGAATTGGTACGGCGCCTTGGTGTACCACTCATAGGACTAGTTCTAGTAGTGCCAAATGCTGTTACCATGGTCTGAAATTCAAACATTGTATCTGTCACATCCCGACTCTTAAATTTTTACCTTAATTACTAGCTTGGTAGTAATAAGAAATTTACCGTCTTCGTCAATGAGTTATTAGTTTAAATGGTCCATAGAGGAGTTTTTGGGGATGTTTATTTCGAAGGAATTATTCGTAAGATAAAAATGTGACGACGGTAAAATTGGTAAATTTTGGCTAGTAAAAGGTAATTTTTATTGGGGTATTATTTTGTGATGTTATTTTTGGAGTTGGGTTTATTTTAATTTTGGTGTGGGTATATTAGTGTTGGACCGGTTTGGGGACCATTTCTCTCTCTTCCTCCCGACTCTCTCTCCCTGAGCCCTCTCCCTGCCGGATTTTCTTCTCACCCGTCCGCCGCCGTCCGACTGCCTGAGACCGCCGCACCGGTCCCGATCGGTCGGCCGTCGACCCAGCCTTCTTCCTAGACCGGTGAGAGCCGTCCTAGCTCCGTCGTGAGGGAGTTATCTCGCCCGAAAGGTCCGACTGCCGTGGTGGTTCTCTAGCCGGAACTCCCTCCTCCAGCCGCCATTGTCACACCCCGGTTCTTAAGTTATTTTACGGTTATTTACTTTGAGGTTATTTTGGTCTTTTACCGTGTTGAGTAACCGTTTACTACTTAAGGACCCTAAAGTTGACTTTTTCTTTCGTTTGGAATTTGGGAAAACTTTCTTCATGAAAGTCGTAGAGGACGCTATTACGAGTTCGTAGACATGCTACGCATTAGAATCGGAGTTAACATGGTAAAGTTATCAATTAAATGGTAAAGATTTTGAGTTGGTAAAAAGGGGTAAAATTTTTAGTGGATATATTTGGTTGGGTTTGAGTGATGGGCCGGGTGTGGCAGCCCAATCTTTTCTCTTTTTCTCTTCTCTTCTTTCTCTTCTCTTCTTCTCCCAAGTTGCTTCCCCCGAGCTCTCCTCTCGCCGGAAAGCTCTTGCCACCAGCTGCCGCCGCTCCAGCCCAGTTCGGACACCCGCCACCTCCTCTCTCTCCCCGGCCTAGTGTCCGAGCCGGTAGTGCCGCCGGAGAGGAGAAAACCCCGCCGGAACGCCAACTGCCTCTTCGCCGGAGCTCCGTCCTCCGGCCACCATAGGCCAAGATTTTTGGCTCAACTTGTAGCCCTCATCTAGGTGAGTAATCCCTCAAAAGGAATCGGCTAAATTCGATTTCGTTAGGGTGGTTTGTATAATTGAAAGTTCTAGGGATTTATGGATGTTTTGATTCGATTACCCTAGCTAGTCTTAGAATTGGACTAAGTGCTAGTTATGAAAGTTGTTGGGTATGATGAGAGGATTATTCTGTTAAAATTTGAGAAGCATTGGAGGTCGCCGGAGAACGGCTGCCGGCCGCCGCTGCCCCTTAGGGGCTGTTTTTCATGTTTTTAAGATGGTATTAAGGAGAAGAGTTTAATGAAGTATAGTTTGGAATTTTTGGAGGAGTTTTGATAATGTTGGGGATTTTTCGATGGTTAAGGATTTTGGCGGTGTTTAGAATGGAATATCGGTAGTTTGGTTAGCCGGTTTAAATTTGCGTATAAGGTTAATTTTTGGTTATCGGTGATGGTGGTGAATCTTGAGATATAATGGGTTAAGGATGGAGAAAATGGGCAAGGAAGAGGATTGATTTTAGACCATTAATTTTATGGAATTATTTATTGAAGTTTATTGTTGAATGGGAATTAATATTAATTATTGTTCAGGACGTGATGAGGATCATTTGGAGGAAGCCTCGGGTCGTTGGCAGGCATAGCCGAGCACTGTGAGTGGACCTTTGATTTGAATGTCTTGCATGCAATAAATCTTATTAAATTTTCAAATGCATATTGAAGATTTTAATATTTTCTTGGAGTAATGAGTTCCATTCATTTTTTGGGAACTCTCTTGAGCATTTTATTTGACATGTGGGACATGTCAAATGATTTACTTTATTACACAATATTTCCAGGTACAGTTGGGAACTGTACTGAGTTTAATGGATTTAGGTACTATCGGTTTTATTTTTGGATGATTTTTGGGATTTATAAATAATTACCGAAAATGGGATTTTCGGTAGTTCTCCATCATAATTTAATGATTTTGATTTGGAGATATTATTATTTATGATTTATATTTGATATTGAAATCGGGTGTATATTTATAAATTTGAGAATATTTTGATGTGTGAGACACGTCATTGAGTTTTAATACAATTTCTTATGATGATTTTCAAACACGGTTGGGAACCGTACCATTCGTATGATCTTGGGGAAGATAAGTGGATTTAAATGTTTTCGTATGTTTTTAGTCACCATAATATATGGTCGATTATATTGATTATTACTAGCTAGCCATTATTTAGCGGTCCTCATCATATGTGAGTAGAGCGCTTAGCGTGAGACACTATTATAGTCTTACCAGCGGTCCTCATCATATGAGAGTTGAGCGCTTAGCGTGGGACGCTATTATAGCCTGGGAGGCAACCGATTGGTATTTATATTTATTTGTTAGCTAGCCATTATTAGCGGTCCTCACTATAGGTGAGTAGAGCACTTAGCGTGAGACGCTATTATAGCTTGGGAGTCACCGACCCGAGCCTGGGAGGCTCCTTTTACATGGTGATAATTCTTCCCCTTATTTATTTTTCTCAGTTATAGTTGAGTAACCAGCGGGCCTGGTTTAGTCATTATTCGAGATTTCTGTTTTATTTAACCAGCGGGGCTGGTTTATCCATTTATTAAGTGAATTCGGATTTAAAGTTTTAAGGACGTTTAAAATTGCGTGCAGCTAAGTTTTTAAAGCTGAAATGTGGGAAAGTATTTAAATTGAGTTTTGTTAAATTATTTAAATTATTTTGTCCACTCACTCTAACGTTTTTTTTTTTAAATTACTTTCCCCTGGGCCCTTTGGTTTTAAATGCCCAGTGTGCAGGCTAAGTATAGATGAGGTCGGGCGTACATGGAGTCGAGGCTTAATCCAATAGTCAGAAGCTGCTTTTGCTTCATCTTTATTCATGGTTATTCTTTCCTTATTAGATATGCTCTGATAACCAGCTAGTGATCTAATGCTGACTTTGTTGTTTAGTTTAGAACTGTTAATTTGGATTTTCAGGTAAGGTTATCCATTTTCGGTAAATTTTAGCCGAATTTAGCCGAGTAGAAGTTTAGCCGAATTTTCGGTAAATTTTCCTTGGAGGTGGACCCCGCAGGATTTACCACGGGTTTCAGGGTGAAATCCGGGGTGGGTCCTGACAGCCATAGCTGGAACTACTTGGCTCAAAAGGAAGCTCTTCTCCCGTGCATTCATACCTCCAAAGGTTTACTCCCTCTTGAGCTAGGTAAGGAGAAATATGGAGTTGAAATTCTAGGGCTCATTTGATGTTTTTGTTTGATTACCCTATCTAGGCTTAGAATTTGTGTTTATGCTAGTTAGGAAAGTTGTAGAGTAGGTTGAGAGGAAGCTGCTGTAAAAATTTGGTAGGCATTGGAGGTCGCCGGAGCCGGCCGCCGACCGCTGCTGTTTGGGGGATTTTTATGGTTTTAGATGTGGAATATTAAGGGGAGATTAATGATGTGAATTTTGGAATGTTTGAAGGAATTTTGGATAGGTTTTGGATTTTTGGAAGTTTGGTATTTTGGCCGTTAATTTGGATAGGATCCGGTCGTTAGATTATTGTTGTTTTGGCTGTAGAATGTTAGTTTAAGGCTGCCGGTATTTGTGGTGAAGTTTGGGCCGTATCGATTTTAAGATTGACGAAGTTGGGCGAAGTTGAGAGTAGATAACACCACATTTAATGTTGTCTATTTTTATATAAGCGTTGGTATATAGTGGGGATTAATTTATGTTTCTGAAACATGACGTGAGGAGACTCGAGCTGAAGAGGTCTCGGACCGACATCAGGCTTAGGCCTAATTTGTGAGTGGACTTTTGTTTTTAATAATATACCTGCTATGGTTATGAGCTGAACAATTTCTTTTGTTGAGGTCATTTTATTTTGTGGGTTTTATTTATTTTGAAGAATTACCGAAAAAGAGATTTTTCGGTAAATTATACATATTTTTATGAGGAGAGTATGTATATAAATGCTATCTAGCCATATGTGTCTGTCCACCTTAATGGCGTAGTATATAACCGCATTATGGTGTGACGTGAGCGTTAGACGCAAGCGTAGTAGCCATATATGTGTGTTTAATTCATATAGGGGGTATGGGCACATATTTATACACTCGTCCGTCCACCTTAATGACGTAGTGTAGCACCACATTAAGGCGTGACGTGAGCGTTTGACGCGAGCGTAGTAGCCTTATATAAATTATTTTAAATTTATAAAATAAATTATATAGGGAGTATGGACGTGTGTAAATACATACATATATTGGTATATATTTTTGAGATAAAAGATTTATCGCGTGGAGCACGCATTCGACTTTATTGGAAATTTAAATTGGGAAAGCATAAATATTGTTATTTATTTTTCTTTATTTATTCCTTTTATTTTGTCCACTCACTCTAACGTTTTTCGAATGTTTTCCCCTGGGCCATTCGTTTTAAAAATGTCCAGTCTGCAGAGTCCGGGTTGGCACTAGTAGAAGGCGAGGCATAGTTACCCATTTCTCCACCACTCTTCACCAGTAGGTTACCTGATAAACCTACCAGTGTATCTTCATGTTTCCTGTAATTTTTCTTTAGTAGCTCTGACTACCCCTAGGGTTAGCGAATATTTTAATGGGGTGTGCTAAGATTTATGTTATATTATTTGGATATTTATGGGTAATTCTTGGATTTTCTGGGTTAGGGTTGCCTATTTTCAAAGGAGGTTTACCGAGTGCTTCAATAAATTTTCCTTAGGGGTGGACCCCGCAAGACTTACTTCGGGTTTCATGGTGAAATTCGGGGTGGGTCTTGACAGTATCATGTTTTGCCACTGTACCCCAAGATCTGTGACCAACTGTAATGTCTATCCAAATCGCAATAAAGTCAGGGAAAAAAACTACCGTGACTGCTTTGAAATCTGATAATGTCTGAATAATCCAAATAGAAAAGATGGCTACCACAATATGTGGCATGTAAGGGAGCTCCATTCTCAGCTTCAAGAGACATATACAACCATGAAAGACACAATGATGCACCCATAAATGCGCACTCGCCTGAAATTTTTTTAACAGCATTGTATGAGAAAAGACCCTCAGGGTGTCTCCATTGGCACACTGCAGTAGAGTGCTTGAAACCACAAATTCCATTAGCTGCCAGTGCATAATTGTAGGCAACAAGAGAAGCAGAAGAGTTTCAATTGACCGCATGGGTAATGAAAATATAGTGAAGGAAGGAATTAAGGCAAGATAGCCAAATTCAATCGCGATAAAACCAAATTCGATAACCCATGTATTCATGAATTCAGGGGAGTGAATCAAAAAGCTCACATGAGAACAATAATTTCCAGTCCAAATAGCACCATAGGGAATTGCAAGGCCATGTTGTGTAGGCTGCAAAGACACTAGCTGAATGATAGAATTGAAATCAAGGAAAACTAAGAAATCAAGAGAAATCTAAGGAAATAAACTAAATAACATTCATTCATTCATCCATAACTGATTTAGAGAAGTTTACAAATTTTATAGATCTAGAGAGTAACTACTTCGTAACTACATATTTGGGCCGAATGGGCCTTGGTACAATCCTAATACAAAGTTGGGCTAAGCCTCATACACCATACCTACGAACATGAAAGAGGAATACAAACTAGTATCCTATCATTATTCGGAATGAGAAGATTTCATTAAAGGGAGAAGCCCAAACCCAATACACCAAGGACTAAAGTGGGAGACCTCCATCTAGGGGTGTGTTTGGTGCAGAAATTCTTTTATGCATCACGTGTAAATACACTGAGAAATTCTAGCCATTCATTACAACTCACATGTAGGGACCATCATGTATATGGATTATGTTTTTGATCATCCATGTATATATGTGTCGATACACGTCATGTACTGAAGATACTCTAGTGTTCGGTGTAGCTATGCTTTAAAGAAAAACTTGTTTGTATTTTTTTTTCGAGAATAAGTGGCTTAGTGTATGGTAAACTAGCTTTTTATAAGTGTTGTCAATTGTAAATGCAGTGGCAAATTAAGTGTTTGGTGAACTCAAAATTAGCTTGTGCTTTATGTTTGTAGAATGACCAATTACAGATTTATCAAAGTTTATTTTCTGCCCCGCCAAAGCTTCATCCAATGTTGAATCAGTCTCAAGCCAAAGGTAAGTCCAACAATGAGTCCAAGCATTCTTTTTTGCCTCAATTATTGTAAGCATCTCTGCATCAATTGCACTAGGAAACTCTACACGGCTGGCAAAAGCTCCCCAAAAACTCCCTCATGATTGCGAAAAACACCACCAAACCTTGCAATACTTGGCATGTGAAAAGAACCATCAAAATTTATTTTAAACCAATTTACAGGTGGAGGCTGTCATTTACCAATTTAAACGAGGTAGCACAAATGTCAAGACCCACCCCGAATTTTACTCTCAAATTCGAAGTAAACCCTGCGGGGTCCACTTCAAGAGAGAATTTACCAAAAATTTCGGCATAACCTCTCTTAAAAATGGACAACTCTACCTGTCAAATCCAAACATACACTTCTATACTCATATTCCAACCTTACACTCCTAGAGCCTTCATGCTCCCCAAGTTCATCACATCTCCCAAAATATAAAATTCTAAACTAAGAGAATCCCACAACCAACAACAAAGACATTCAATAATTTACCAACTGGATTATCGGAGCAGATCTAATAATGAAGGAAAAACAATGAATAAAAGATAAGCGAAAGCAACCTCTAACTATGTCTTGACTCTATGTATGCTCGACCGTAAATAAATTTAGCCTGCAAACTGGGCATTTGAAACCGAAGGGCCCAGCGGAAAGTAATTTAAAACATTAGAGTGAGTGGACAAAAATAAATTAAATAATTTAACTAAAACGTAATTTAAATATTTTTCCACGTTTAAACTTTAAAAACTTAGCTGCACGCAACTTTGATAAACCATATCATTTTAAATCCAGAACGACATAAAAAGGGACAAACCAGCCCCGCTGGTTAGTCAAATAAAGAAAACTCGTAAGAAGAGATAAAGCAGCTACGCTGCTTAATCAAATACATAACTGAGAAAAAATTAAAACAAGGGGAATAGATATCACCATGTAAGAGGAGCATCCTAGGCTCGGGTCGGAGCCTCCAATGCTCTAGTAGCGTGTCACGCTAAGCGCTCGACACACCTATGGTGAGGACCCCTAATAAAGGATAACTAGCAATAAATAATAACCGATCGGTGCCTCCCAGGCTATAGTAGCGTTACGCTAAGTGCTCGACTCACCTATGGTGAGCACCGCTAATGAAGGCTAGCTAGTAAAGAATAAGAGCGACCCTAGTATGGTGACTAAAATCATACAAAATCACTTAAATCCATAAAGCTTCCCCAAGATCATGCGAAAGTACGGTTCCCAACCGTACTTGGAAACTATCATATGAATTTAAATTAAAACTCAATGACGTGTTTCACACGTCAAAATATTCTCAAATCCATAATTATAAGCGAGATTTAATCATTAAGTAAAAATCATAAATAATATCTCAATCTAAAATACTCGCTAAAATAATCTCAAGGTCAAGATCGATATTCCACAAATAAACGATAAAATTATAATTGAAAACTACCGAAAATCGCATTTTCGGAATTTTTTTTTTTTATAGATCTCAAAGTTACCAAATAAAACCATCATAAAGAAATCCGGAAATCATAAAGAATATCCAAACTCAAATACCAAATTAATAATCCGAGCTCAAATTCATAAATCATGACCAACAAATTAATCAATGCATCAAACTCAAATAATTTCAAGATCATTTCATAAGCCGAAATTATAATATAAGCTCGGACAATAAAATGATAAATTATAAAATCTTGCATGCATATTTATTAAAAACTAAAGTGTCCACTCACAAATTTAGGCATAAGCCCGACGAAATCCGAATCGTCACTCAAGTGAGGTCTCCTCGTATCCTGGCACAATAACCATGCTTAGAACCAAACTTCAATTCCGGAAAAATAAATACTTAAATATAAACACCCAAATCTCTTCCGCTTAACCCACTACCCTTACTAAGGTTAAGCTTACTGGATTCACACTAAACTCCACCACAACCTTAATTCATCGATTCTAACATTCTAGAATAGATACAAAGGAATCTCCTCGACGTGGTTTCTCCTTCTCCACGCATAGCAGCATCTTCTCGACGTGGTTTCTCCTTCTCGGCGGCGAGATAGGTCCGACAACCTACCCAGATTGATGGAGGATGGTCCAAGTTTTAATTTGATACCCACCTTGCCGCCTAACTCGGCCGGACGACGGCGAATGGAGGCCCGAAATCCGGCGGAGGAGAGAGACGCGGGAGAGAGGAGAGAGAAGGAGAGTGTAACTTTCTGATTTCTACCTTACTCCATCCGGTAAGTTTTCCTTTTTATACTGCCGACTAAAATAGTAACTTTACACTTTACACCATAACTTTCACGTACGAACTCTGATTTTAACGTATAGCATGTCCACAGATTCGTATTAACGTCCTCTACGACTTCTTTAAAGAAATTTTCCCAAAATAATTTTCCTACAAAAAGTCAACTCTAGGGTCCTTTAACAGTAAACGGTTACTCAAAACGGTAAAAGATCAAAGTAACACAACAGTAAGTTACCGCAAATTAATTTAAGAACCGGGATGTGACAATTCTCACCCCTTATAAAAATTTCGTCCTCGAAATTTCAAACTGTGGTGGAAGGGTAGAATGTACACATCTTGATGATAGCCGGGAGTAACTAACACACTAACTTCACGAAAGAGGTGACCGGTCAAACAAAGGCGTGTCAACTGAAGAGCGTACTTGATTTTAGCATGAGGTTGCTCGAAAACTGAAGAGCATGTTAGCAAAAAGCAATCTACTAACACTTGTAAGAAATCAAGTAACTACCCGTTGGTTTCATAAAGGAAAAAAAAAATCCTCATTAACGCGATAAAGAAGTTTACTCTCAAATGAAGAAATAATATTAATCCCAAGTGAGACCACAAGCTAAGAAAATTTGTTCCTACCTCCACAAGGTTTAACGCAGAAGGGCATCAGCTAAACCACTAAAGATCCGAAATTTTTCTGTCCACAACTTCCCTACCATAAGGTGCAAGTCAGGTTTCCAACAATACCGAAAGATTGCATGAAGAAATGAGAATAGTGAAGGAACTTAATATGAGTGGTTTTAGCAATGTGTACTGAATAATTTTATTTCCAATGAAGTAATGGACGGTCAAAGGTAGTTTGAAAACGACCAAACGATAACAATATTCAAGTAGAGACAAGGTCTACAACATGTGTTGAGATCTGTCACCTTAGCCAACACAACCCCGCTCAACCTATCTGATTGTCCACCAACAAAAAAAATTCGATAAAATTTCACGTCGACGATCGAATTCCTTTTTGGCTCAAATCAACTTCGTAAACACTTCTACACATGACAATCACCTAACAATAGTTTGTCCTCAGTTCCCGAAATAGAATCACATAACGAACCCTAACTATGCCTGCAGTAGAGTTTATACAATTAGGTTTCTTTCCCAAAACAATAACACTAACGTCACGACCACGCAAAATTGTAACAACCTGAGATTAAAGTTACTCCTCGTTCTGTCATCACCATTACTCTCCGCACACTCTTGTAGATGATCAAAAGCATGGCTATAATGTGAAAACAAGATACTCTTCCTTCTTGCATCCCATAAAGAATTATGAGCTGATTAATGTCCACGCAACGGTGCTCCAGACTTTCCTACAATGATCAAAACTAACACAATTAAAATAATAACGTCGAGTCGACAAGAATTAAAACAGTCAATTCACCATGTGCAGCTTAATGTCATAATCCCCAAAAGTATAACGCCTTCCTTGATTTATGTAGATAGTGTTGGAAACCTATACCCCTGAGTCACACTACTTAATTGGGTCTAGTCCCAACAACAATTCCAATGATTAAAATCACACAGTTCGCTCCAACCGTTCCACGAGAAAGTGTCTGAATGCCAGAATATCTGAGCTGCACAAACTCATTACTCTTTCCACCAACATTTATGAGTATGACCGCATGACCCAATCCGATAATTATTTATGGTCAAAATGTTGTCCACGCTTGGCCCTACGGCTCTAAAGCCCAAAAGTTTCTGACCAATGAATCAACAATGATAACACTCCTGAGTTAACTACTTTTGTGGTCAAAAACAGTGACATCTGATAGCAGGATTTAGCGGTTCCATCAGATACCTCTACTAAACTGAGTTCGCGAAACCAAGTTATATATCAGATGTCAAAATTAATTCCCATCCAGAAGCCACCACCATATTAAATGGTTCGCCAAGCGCCGAGAACTGTGAGCTCAAGTAATAATCGAAACTCTCGTCCAGCCTCGGCTTTGGCCTTTGGCTCGAAAGGATAATAACTTAAGTATAAGAAGGAAGCGAATCCATAACTTCAAGTTCAAAAGTTCTACTAATCTTCGACATCCCTTAGCGACCCATTTCGATCACATCCTCGAAGCCAGAATTCAATAGAAAAGTTTCAACTAATCCCTCTGACACCAGCGGACGAACATCGGTCTAAACAACGATGACTTCCTCGAACATACCTGGATCAGTATGTGGTCTCACCACTATGCGATACATAAGAAAAAAAAACTTACTTAAGGGACGTCGTTAAACGTATCAGGATATGCACTATCTTCGATACCTCAAACTCTAAACATAAATACTTTTGAAATCAACTGGGAAGCCCTTTTCTTTAAAGCTACATCACCATTCGTACATTACATGACTCGAATATCTCATTCAACATCGCCCCGCGATTCAAAGACTACCATAAAATAATTGTAGTTCAATGATTCGTAACTTACTCGGACTCTGGTTCACTTAAGATCACCACTTGATTTAACAATAAACCCTAACCGTGACATACAACAACCAATTCTTTATCAAACTCCAAAATTTGACAAACAAACCAAAATCCCTCACCTTCAAACATCAAAGTTAATCTCCCACTACGAACGAAGTGATGCATCATGATCCAATAGTTCAAGACTTGTATCAACTAACCTAAACAATGCCGCTTGAAAATTACTATGGGCACCCATCAACGCTTCACCAATTAATCTCTATGACTTTGATTACTCCATACACTGAATTATTCTGCAACTCTTTTCGCTTCTAACAAATACACATTCAAGATGTAAAGAACACCTTTATGGGTAACCACGCCACACCTAAATTCCTGACTTTTTCGTTCTAGCGATCAACGTCGCTCGGGATTAGAGTTACCTAGAACTCCCAAAATCCTCAACATGTTTCTTCACTTCTCCTCTTGTAACCTAAATACTCAAGAATAGGAATGAGTTGGTTTAGGGATTAGCCGGTACCAAACTTCTACACTGTCACCAGGCGTCCAAAGCAAATAGCTTCATTTCCATGTCTCCACTTGATTTACCAAGTTCAGTCATCTGTCAATAAACATGTTGCTTACAAATAAGTCCAACATCTCCACGCAACAGTCTCAAATAACAATTAGAAAACCCAATGACATCATGTATTAAATTCTCCATCTGTTGTCATAAAGTACCACAACCATCTCGCATCCGCTATACCATTATATTCCTAAGTCATTTACACTTACAATCCTTCTAAAACACTCATCGTAAGTAGGAGGACGAATCCCACATTACAGATACCAATTCTAAATCGTCCAATAACAATTTCGGATACCAAAGTTCAATGCATAAACCAAACTTTAACAGCCCCACTTAACGCATTCAGTAACATCCACAATTAATTAACTCAAGCAATACCTCTACAAATTATCTCAAAGCAAGACAACACTTACTTAACACCCTTATGATATCTCTTATTCCAATACCAATCTTATCTAGAAATTGCCCAATCCTTCGTTCACAAGCATGCCCTCTCTATCATTAATACCCACAAAAAGGCTCAACTTGCCACTCAAATATATGCCAACAACTCATTAAATAAGGAAAAACAACACATGTCACTTCCTAACTCGTAACCGAACTCAAAATCTCGCAACCACAATAAAGCATAAATGAAAGGTGCAAATCACTTACCTTTCCATTACTCGGAAAATAACCAAGATACCCTTTGAGGTTGACGTACGGAGGCATAGTCTTGAAGATATAGACATTTATGGCACAATACTGTCCATAAATAAGACAAGAACAACTACCTCACATACCTAATAAACACATAGCATCTAAAACATATAATGCTAATGGATCCGCCGTGGTTGGACCATCACTCTATAGACACTAAGCATCACAAAGTATAGGAGGTAGTGATAGGAATCAAATAACCTAAGCTCTGATACCAACAGTCAGGACCCACCCGGATTTCACCATGAAATCCGAAGTAAACCCTGCAGGGTCCACTTCAAGAGAGAATTTACCAAAAATTTCGTCATAACCTCCCTTGAAAATGGACAACCCTACCTGTCAAATCCAAACATACACTACTATACTCATACTCCAACCTTATACTCCTGGAGCCTTCATGCTCCCCAAGTTCATCACATCTCCCAAAATATCAAATACTAAACTAAAAGAATCCCACAACCAACAATAAAGACATTCAATAATTTACCAACTGGATTATCAGAGCATATCTAATAATGAAGGAAAAACAATGAATAAAGGATGAGAGGAAGCAGCCTCTGACTATGCCTCGACTCCATGTACGCTCGACCTCAAATAAACTTAACCTGTACACTGGGCATTTGAAACCGAATGGCCCAGGGGAAAGTAATTTAAAATGTTAGAGTGAGTTGACAAAAATAAATTAAATAATTAAACTAAAACGTAATTTAAATATTTTCCCACGTTTAAACTTTAAAAATTTAGCTGCACGCAATTTTGATAAACCATATCATTTTAAATCCAGAACCACATAAAAATGGACAAACCAGCCCTGCTGATTAGCCAAATAAAGAAAACTCGTAAGAAGAGATAAACCAGCGATCAAATACATAACTGAGAAAAAAATAAAACAAGGGGAAGAGATATCACCATGTAATCGAAGCCTCCCAGGCTCTAGTAGCGCCCCACGCTAATCGCTTGACTCACCTATGGTGAGTACCGCTAATAAAGGCTAGCTAGTAAAGAATAAGAGCAACCCTAGTATGGTGACTAAAATCATACGAAATCACTTAAATCCATAAAGTTTCCCCAAGATCATGCGAAAGTACGGTTCCTAACCGTACTTGGAAATTATCATATGAATTTAAATTAAAACTCAATGACGTGTTTCATACGTCAAAATATTCTCAAATCCATAATTATAAGCGAGATTTAATCATTAAGTAAGAATCGTAAATAATATCTCAATCCAAAATACTCGCTAAAATAATCTCAAGGTCAAGATCGATATTCCACAAATAAACGATAAAATTATAATTGAAAAGAAAATCCCATTTTCGGAAATCTTTTTTTTTTTTTTTTTTATAAATCTCAAAGTTAGCAAATAAAACCATCATAAAGAAATCCTGAAATCATAAAAAATATCTAAACTCAAATACCAAATTAATAATCCGAGCTCAAATCCATAAATCATGACCAACAATTAATCAATGCATCAAACTCAAATAATTCCAAGATCATTTCATAAGGCGAAATTATAATATAAGCTCGGACAATAAAATGATAAATTATAAAATCTTGCATGCATATTTATAAAAAACCAAAGTATCCACTCACAAATTTAGGTATAACCCTGACGAAATCCGAATTGCCACTCAAGTGAGGTGTCCTCGTATCCTGGCACAATAACCATACTTAGGACCAAACTTCAATTCCAGAAAAATAAATACTTAAATAAAAACACTCAAATCTCTTCTGCTTAACCCATTACCCTTACTAGGGTTAAGCTTACCAGATTCACACCAAACTCCACCACAACCTTAATTTATCGATTCCAACATTCTAGAATAGATACAAAGGAAATCCAATAGTTCGAACTTCTTAAATTACCTACCGACAAAACCAACTTGAAAATTCCCAAACTTCAACCAACTTCAACCCAAATTCACAAACTTAACATCAATAGACTCCTCTCACCATACTCTACCTAATCAACTTGAAAAACCACCCAAAAAAGAAGGTGCCACCGTCTGCTCCGCCAGTAGCGGCGGCTGGCCGGCCACCTCTAATGCTTACCAAATCTTAGCACAATCATCCTCTCAACATTCTAAACAACTTTCATAACTACCACAATAATCAATTTCAAGTCCAAACATGCAAATCGAAACAAAACATAAAAATCCCAAATTCAAAATCCTAGAATTTCAAAACTTCAAATCTCCTTACCTAGATCGAAATAGGTCGAATCCTTTTGAGGGTTTGCTACCGGAAAGGAGTGCTTCAAGTTGGTACAAAGATCTCCGACGATGGTGGCTGGGGGAGGAAGTTTCCGACGAAACTCCACCACACATAGCAGCATCTTCTTGGCGTGGTTTCTCCTTCTCAGCGGCGAGATAGGTCCGACAACCTACCCAGATTGATGGAGGATGGTCCAAGCTTCGATTTGATACCCACCTTGCCGCCTAACTCGGTCGGACGGCGGCGAACGGAGGCCCGGAATCCTGCGGAGGAGAGAGATGCGGGAGAGTGGAGAGAGAAGGAGAGTGTAACTTTCTGATTTCTACCTTACTCCATCCGGTAAGTTTCCATTTTTATACTCCCGACTTATATATTAACTTTACATTTTACACCATAACTTTCACGTACGAACTCCGATTTTAACGTGTAGCATGTCCACAGATTCGTATTAACGTCCTCTACGACTTCTTTAAAGAAATTTTCCCAAAATAATTTTCCTACAAAAAGTCAACTCTAGGGTCCTTTAACAGTAAATGGTTACTTAAAACGGTAAAAAGTCAAAGTAACATAACAATAAGTAACCGTAAATTAATTTAAGAACCGGGATATGACAACAAACCTTTATGAAGAGAGCCCTAGGATATTTAAAAAAAGCAGCTAGCTAGCAGAGTAAGAGCAAGGCTTAAAGTGAAGTGGACTACCTCAAGCAATTGCCATTCCATATCAGTATGGAAAGAAAAATAAATCATTTCCTTATCAACAACTACTGCAGCTTCTAGATAAAAATAAAGGGGCAGTTGTCTTTTAGCTTGTTTGTCTTATTTTCATGTATTAAAAAGTGGGGCTTAGCTTCTCTGCTTGGACCAAGCATTGCTTGGATCTGCTTGGGCTTTATTGCTATGTTGACACGTCATCTATGAGAGATCCAAAGGCTAAAATTGATACCTTCAAAAATGCACACTTCCATGTACAACACCGAATCGCCCTGTCCTCACATCCCACCTCGTTCTTGTCTTCTTATTTAAACAAGTTTCAGAAACCCAGATTGAATTTTCAAAACATCAGTCCAACACAAAATTGAGTTCGACTTTACCAAGAAAAAAGGGCAAATGAAATCAAATAAATTCTTCTATCAATTTAAATAAAAATTTAAGAATTGAAAAACCTTAACAAAATTAGACCGGATGTCACATCCCGGTTCTTAAGTTATTTTACGGTTATTTACTTTTGGTATTACTTTGGCTTTTACTGTTTTGAGTAACCGTTTACTATTTAAGACTCCAAAAGTTGACTTTTTCTTCCGTTTGGAATTTGGGAAAACTTTCTTCATGAAAGTTGTAGAGGATGTTAAACAAAGTTTGTGGACATGCGGCACGCTTAAAATGGAGTTCGTATGAAGAAGTTATGGTCTAAAAATGAAAGTTACTATTTTGGTAAAAGGAGGTAAATTCTAGTAGGCTTTATTTTGTTGGGTATTTAGTTTGGACCGGGAAAGAGAAGCCCAACCCTCTCTCTCTCTCTCTCTCTCTCTCTCTCTCTCTCTCTCTCTCCCTTCTCTCTCTTCCCTCTCCCGCACCCGTTTCGACCCGCCAGATTCGTCGCCTCCGTCCGCCGCCGTCCGGCCAAGATAGGTGGCAAGCTTGGTATCAAATCGAAGCTTGGAACATCCTATTCAAGTCTAGGTAGGTGGCTGGTCGTGTTGCGCCGCCGTGAGGGAGGAATCACGCCGAGAAGGAGCGACTGTGAGTGGAGGTGTTTTGCCGGAAATTCTCTTTTTCGGCCACCATAACCAGAGTTGTTGCTCTCAACTTGAAGTTCTCCTTCCCAGCAGCAAAACCCTAAAAGGATACATCTTAACAAGAGCTAGGTAAGGAGAATCGAAAGTTTGAATTTCCAGGGGTTCTTTATTGTGTTTTTGTTCGATTGACATGTTTAAGCTTGAAATTGGACTTACTGATAGTTATGAAAGTTGTTTGGGATGTTGAGAGGAAGATGCTGTTAAAATTTGGTAGCCATTGGGGGTTGCCAGAGTCGGCCGCCGCTGTAAGGGGGCTTTTCAGGGTTTTAAATATGTTATATTAAGGGGAGTCTAATGGTATGAAGTTTGTAATTTTTAGAGGAGTTTTGGTTAGGTTTGGAATTTTTCGGAGATTGGAGAAATTGGCGGTTGATAGAATAAATCTGTCAAATCCCGACTCTTAAATTTTTACCTTAATTCCTAGCTTGGCAGTAATAAGAATTTTACCATCTTCGTCAATGAGTTATTAGTTTAAATGGTCCCTAGAGGGGTTTCTGGGGACGTTTATTTCGAATGAATTATTCGTAGGAGAAAAATGTGACGACGGTAAAAATAGTAAATTTTGGCTAGTAAAAGGTAATTTTTATTGGGGTATTATTTTGTGGTGTTATTTTTGGAGTTGGGTTTATTTTAATTTTGGTGTGGGTATATTAGTGTTGGACCGGTTTGGGGAGGCCCTATATGAGTGTTTAATTCTTATAGGGGGTATGGGCACATATTTATACACTTTTCCGTCCACCTTAATGGCGTAGTGTAACACCGCATTAAGACGTGACGTGAGCGTTCGACGCGAGCGTAGTAGCTCTATATAAGTTATTTTAAATCTATAAAATAAATTATATAGGGAGTATGGACGTGTGTAAATACATACATATATTGGTATATATTTTTGAGATAAAAGATTTATTGCGTGGAGCACGCATTCGACTTTATTGGAAATTTAAATTGGGAAAACAGAAATATTGTTATTTATTTTTCTTTATTTATTCTTTTTATTTTTTCCACTCACTCTAACGTTTTCGAATGTTTTCCCCTGGGCCCTTCGTTTTAAAAATGCCCAGTCTGCAGAGTCCGGGTTGGCACTAGTAGAAGGCGAGGCATAGTTACCCACTTCTCCATCACTCTTCACCAGTAGGTTACCTGATAAACCTACCAGTGTAGCTTCATACTTCCTGTAATTGTTATTTAGTAGCTCTGACTACCCCTGGGGTTAGCGAATATTTTAATAGGGTGTGCTAAGATTTATGTTATATTATTTGGATATTTATGGGTAATTCTTGGGTTTTCCGGGTTAGAGTTGTCCATTTTCAAGGGAGGTTTACCGAGTGCTTCAGTAAATTTTCCTTAGAGGTGGACCCCGCAAGACTTACTTCGGGTTTCATGATGAAATTCGAGGTGGGTCTTAACAGTTGGTATCAGAGCTTTAGGTTTCATTTCCTGCCTCCTTATTACTATCATATTTGCCTAAGAAGCACATAGTTCCTATAGAGTGGTGATCCGACCGCGGCGGATTCATTAGTATTTTATGCTTTGGATGATATGTGTTATTGGGTATGTGTGATAGTTCTATTAGTCTTGTATACAGACTACTAAATATCTCCTTCCTCATGTACTATGCCTCCTAGACGCCGACCCCGTGTGGCTACCTCGACCAACGCGAATGAGGGTGATGAAGTTAGAGGATTAGTTGATTCCATTGGGAATATGCTGAGAGGTGTTTTAGATAGGGTTCAACACTCTCGGTCTGTGAGGAAGAAGGATGTCTTCGATGCTGGGGCAATTGAGTTCAAAGGTGCCAAGGGACCCCTTGATGCATACACTTGGGTAGATAAGATGGAAAAGGCTTTTGAGAGCACTGATCTGCCGGAAGAAAAGAAAGTGAAGATGGTAGTGGCTTTTCTGGATGACTCAGCGCATCATTGGTGGACTCTCGCTAACAGAAATAATGGTGGTGCTCAGGACATGACTTGGGAGCAGTTTAAGACGCTCTTCTTGGGTCAATATTTCAGTCATGCTCATTGTAGTAGGATTCAGACGGATTTTCTGAACATGAAGAAGAGGCTTGATGAGGGTGTCATAGAGTTTGAGCAGAGGTTCACTACCTTGAGCTACCATGTGCCGTATTTGGTTCCTGATGAAAGGACCAGGATTGATATGTTATTGGGGCACTTGGTGGAGTGTATGCAGATAGGATGACAAGTGTTATTTACTCGACTTTCTTGATGCGGTTAGTGCAGCCATGACCATCGAGACCAGGGGAACATATAGTACTCGGCCCCGAGATTTCAGTGGTCCCAGTCAGGGTCCCTCTAAGAAGGCCGCTTCATCATCCGCTTCTGGATCTTCAGCGGGTAGTGGGGGTAGTGGGGGATCGAGTTCTAATTCTCGGTTCAGAGCTAGGGGGCGTCATAGGAGACCTTTTCGCAGCCAATTGGGTAGACAGCAGACTGGTTAGTTTGGTGCTGGTGGCAGTTTCCATGGTGGGACATCTGGTGGTCAGACTTTTTCTTTTGGGCAGCAACAGTCTTCTGGGTGCTATGAGTGTGGTGGTCAGGATCATTTCAGGAGGGATTGTCCATTATTGACTCAGAGGACCACCCCTGCCCCTACTCAGCCATTCAGTCAGTCTTCAGTCAGAGGCTCCAGCAGTGGTACCCATGGCAGTTCAGTAGTCAGGGGCGGAACTCAGCAGAGTAGTGGTCAGCGTGGACGTCCCATGACTCGTGCTAGACTACATGCTATGACTCAGCGGGAGGGTCGTACTTCTCCAGATGTCATCATTGGTACGTTATTAATTTTTGGTCAGCCAGCTTTTACTTTAATTGTTCCCGGAGCCACACATTCATGTATGTCTAGTAGATTTGCCCTCCATGCCAATGTGCCATCATCGTCTCTTCCAGGCGAGTGGCATGTGTCTCTACCCTCCGGTGAGGTGATGAGAATAAATTGGGTGTTTAGTGGTTGTGAAGTATTGATAGAAGGGACTAAGTTTAAGGCGGATCTAATCCCTTTAGATATTGTGGAGTTTGATGTGATCTTGGGAATTGACTTTTTAGAGGCTTATAGAGCTATGGTAGATTGTTTTCGAAAAGAAGTGGTGTTTCGAAGTCCAGATGGATTTGAGGTTGCATTTCAAGGGGAAAGAGATGTTATTTTGAGTTGCTTGATATCAACTGTTACTGCTAGGAAATTGTTAAATAAAGGCTGTCAGGAATACTTAGCTCACATTGTAGATACAAGTGTGGGAGTGTTGGAAGTTGGGGATATCCCTGTAGTAAGAGAGTTTCCGGATGTTTTTCCCGAGGAGTTACCTGGTTTGCCTCCTGGAAGGGAGATAGACTTTTCTATTGAGTTACTTCCCGGAACTACGCCTATCTCTCAGGCACCTTACAGAATGGCTCCAGTAGAATTGAAAGAGTTGAAGACTCAACTGCAGGAGTTGGTACACAAGGGTTTTGTTCGGCCTAGCATGTCTCCATCGGGTGCTCCGGTGTGGTTTGTTAAGAAGAAAGATGGCACCATGAGACTATGCATTAATTATAGGAAGCTAAATCAAGTCACGGTGAAGAATAAATATATGTTGTCTCGCATTGATGATTTATTTGATCAGTTGAGGGGTGCTTCTGTTTTCTCAAAGATTGACTTGAGATCTGGTAATCATCAGTTGCGGATCCGGGAGAGTGACATAGCCAAGACTGCTTTTCTATCATGTTGTGGTCATTATGAGTTTGTAGTTATGCCTTTTGGACTTGTTTTGGCCACGATCCTCAGCAAGGGCAGAGGGATGGTAGCAGTCAATGCTTCTAGGGATGCGGGCGTGCCACCGCGCGGACGTGGAATGTAGTAGGGTTGTTGTTGTGATGTGCTGACCTGTACTTCTAAATCAATCGAAAGTAGCGCTCCGGTGCCACCTCCGGATGAGGAATTACAAGCACAAACGAATCGATACTCATGGTGTGTCGCGAGCAGAGAAACCAAGAAGGATCACGAGTGATCAGAGACGAGTCCGAAAGGACTATGAGAACTAAGATAACGTGCGCTTAGAACTAGGGTTTCGAGAGGCTCGAAAGTATCAACTGGTTGAACGTTTGTTTGTATTGTTGTTTGAGTTTTTTTTTAGAGAGCTTTTTTGTAAGCTTTCGAGCCCATTTATATAGTAGCTTGCCTTCGGCCCGAAGAAAGATATTCATAGTCCAATTCGGACTCTGAAACCGAATACCACAAGGACACTGCTTCATTCGCTTATACCAATCATCTGCATGACACGTGTCCAGCCGTGTGGGTCATTGCCTCTGCGCTGCCCAACTGTAGAGTCCTATGCGTACTCAAATTAGGAAAGTCCTTATGCCGCGAGGTGTCACGGTCCTTGGGGAAACCTATCTCGCGTGGGCCACGAACTCAAACCATCCCGCGAGCTCTTGAAACTTGTTTCCATCTCGCGCGCCCCTGAAGCTCGCGAGACTTAAAAGGCTTTATATTAAAAGGGCCACAGGTACTGGCCCAAATGTTATCCAAAACTTATTATGCAGTCTTAGACCAAACTATCCACTGGGCTTAAACAGGACTTACCAATGCACCCGCTGCTTTCATGGATCTCATGAATAGGGTGTTTCGTCCATATCTTGACCGTTTTGTGATCGTATTCATAGATGACATTTTGGTATACTCAAGAAGTGAGAAGGAGCAGGCCAAACATCTAAGAATGATATTGCAGACTTTGAGAGATGCTCAACTGTATGCTAAATTCAGCAAGTGTGAATTTTGGCTGGATAAAGTGGGATTCTTGGGTCATGTGGTTTCGGCAGAAGGTGTTAGTGTGGATCCCCAAAAGGTGGAAGCAGTATCAAATTGGAGAAGACCCACCACTGTGACGGAGATTCGTAGTTTCTTGGGGTTAGCAGGTTATTAACGACGCTTTGTGCAAGATTTTTCAAAGATTGCTGCTTCACTTACAAGATTGACCAAGAAGGGAGTTAAGTTCGATCGGCTGGTCTACCGATTTCGGTCGGCGCTCGTCCGCGAATCCCCCCCAAGGAGCACCCATCTATTTCCTTGAGAACAGGGAAGCCCTACTCGGCCCGACTCCTTCTCAGCCTTTCTCTGCCGCCAACCTCAATTCATACACCAACCCCGTGCGGCGACCAATCTTTGCTCACAGTCGTGAGCCTGGCGACTTTGTGACCTGGGCTCAGTAAGCTCGCTCCCATGTCAACATCCGAGTGGGAGAATGGCCGAACACCACCGGCGAAGAACGAGCATGGTATGAGGCTCGCCTCCAAACCGATAGGCCGATCTGGGCGGCGGCGGGGATAGCCGAGGCTATCACCTTGAGCTTTTCGCTGCCTTCCTCTACCGACAGGGTGTCGATCGCTGCAGCGTCGTGTCTATGGAACAGCGCCACCAACACCTTCGACTTTCCTTTCGGGCAGATGAGCGTCTCTCTGTTGGATATTCTTGCTATCACGGGGTTGCCGATCCACGCGAAGCCGTACGTGCTAGGTGATTTTGCGACAACTGAGTTCACCTATACCTGCAACCTAGGAGCACGCTGTGTCCTGAAGGCCTCATTCCTAGTCTGGAGGAACTATTTTATCCAGCATGCAGAGCGGCACGAATGAGGTATTGCTTTCCTTGAGTACTGGCTAAATAAATTTATTTTTTTGTGGTACCGCTCACAAGCCTACAGACAAGTGGACGAAACTACCCGAAGCACTCTACAATGGTATTGAGGTTGGGCTAGGGCAGCCCGTATTGGGTGCACTCTATAGGGCCCTGCACACGCTCTCCTTGAAACCTTTCCATCTACCGGCCGGCCCACTATGGATCATGGACCTATGGCTGCAACTATATTTCCCCCTCTTCAGACGTTCACCGCTAGCTTTTCTACTAGATGACCAACAGCTTGGGCTTGCAGTATGAAAGAGTCCGGCGAATCGGACTCCTTTGTCCTTCTTCGCCAGCCTATCCATCATTTACAACCAATTGGAGCCTCCCCCCACCATAAACATGATGGTTAGTCGGCGCCATCCTGAAGTCCTAGCAGAGGGCTTCTTTCCTCACCCTGACTTCGGATCCTATACCAAGACGAGCTTTATGAGGGCGGTTTCATGCTGCGATTTTCAACTCGCTGAGGAGGACCAAGGTTTTGAGGTGTATGCTCCCAATCATTTCGCCAGACAGCTTGGTTTTATCCAACGGGTTCCTTATCCACTCCTTCATTCAGTGAACAAGTATACGTCCTGGCGCAAAATCTGCGAGGCGGACTGAGTCACCCCGCTGGCGAACATTTTCTCGCTCACTCCAGGCCTGCTTGAGATTGAGCCTGCATTTGGTGTCGACTCCGCATACGTCTCCTGGTGGCGCTTCCTCTCTGGTAATCATTGGGAGTATGCAGATGATGACATCTTTGCCGCCATCTTCTCTCCCATGTACGACACATTGGGGAAATCAGACCGCGCCATCCTTGACGCCCCGCGTGGACAAGCAAGGACATCATAGAGAGCAGCAATGAGGCCCAAGCTAGCAGTGCCCCCTGACACCCAAGTGCCTCACCGGCCAACTGGAATTGTCATCAGGGAACGCGATTCTGCTCTTGAGGTATGTCAATGACTTTGTCATTTTCAAAATTTTCATCTATTTCATGCGAAGTACCTTCCTTTCTAATTTGTTTATCCCTCTTTCACAGACTGTACCTCGTCTTAGATCCTCCAGGAGACTTGCAGCTGCAACAGACAAAGGGAAAATTACTGTGCAGGAGGAGCCTGCAGCAGACCCCGAAGATGAGCCTGTCCTGACCATCCCTCAATTGACAGGTGGCGAGAGCTCGCGCAAGCGTCCTGCTGACGATGAAGAGGAAGTGGTGGAAGACTTGCGCTATCAGCAAGAGCACGGGTTGGTAAATGACCTTTTCTCTTGTAACCAATTTATCTAAGTCAGCAATGACTTACTAACTCTCCATTTGTAGGTTCGACGCCGCCACACTCGCCCCGCCTCGACAACGCTGAAGGGGAAGCAAGTATAACTGAGACCCTTGTTCCGGAACCTGTGGTGGTTGTGGCTGAAGAGACAAGTGCTATACCTGAGGATATTGAAGAGCAACCTCCTTCACCAACCGGCGCGCCGTACGACTCAGGCCTGATGCTGGTGTCCTCTCCTGGTCCTATTCAGGACCAAGGGCTCGGCCATCCAGTCCCAACTCTAGACTTTGCTGCCTCTTCTGCAATTCTGCGAGAGGAGACTCAACCAGAGGTGATGCCTATCCCACCGAGGCTGGAGCCGGTCATTCAAGCGCTTGAAGAATGAGAGGTATTAGCAGTGTCTGCCGCCCCGCCACCTGTCTCGGAGGTTGAACCGGTCACTCCTTCCTCTCTGGCCACCCGGACTACCCGTCTCGGAGCTCGGTAACTCCACCTGCTGATCCAGAACCAGTTCGCCTGGCCCGAGACTTTCTTCATGGCCTAATAAGACAAGGCCCCAACATGAATGTGTTTGAGCTGGTGCGACGCGCTCGTGAGGCTCATGGTGCTTTGGTCCGCCACCTCGCCTGCAGCAACCACGCGCTGGACCATTCCTTAGAGTTGATCAATGCGGTCGAGCTGCAAGCCTGTCGCCTCAATGATGCAGAGGCCCAGTCAACTGCTCAGGAGAGAGTCCGCCAGGCCTTGGACAACCAAATGGTGGCTCTTTTGAACCAGCTCGAAGATATGGAGGTTCCTGGGACATCCTCAGAAAACCCATGTACCATTCCCCATGGTGCTTCAGCCGCTGGCGATGCTCAAGGCCTCGAATAGCCAACTTGATGGCTTCCTGCTCAGGTAGTAGGAAGTCGCACTTGGCTTGCTAGATCTTGAAGCGTTGGAGGAATGAGACTCCAGACTCCATGCTTTGCTGGCTCATTTTGGTGCCAAATGTCTCCCGAAACAGTCTCTCCATCGTAGGCCAGTATGCGATTGATCTAGGCTTCAACCTGGGATACCAACTGAAAGCAGCTACGGACAGAGAAGTCCCAAAGAGCTTAAGTTTGAGAATATCATTAGTCCCATATTGGCCGCATTGGACTTTGAAGCGGGCCATATGTGTTGCTGCATCTTCCCTTGTCTCCCCAAAGAAAGTTGTGAAGACAATGCTCTTAAACCCGTAGGGGAAAGGGTACTGCGCCACACTATCAGGGTAGGGGTCGCGATATTGCAAGTCAGCATCACCTTTTTCGGTTTGCTCCTTGACTATGTTGGAGATAAGTTGGCGCCAGTCGGCTGCCGTCACAGGTGTGGACTCTTCATGGTTTGACCATGCAGAGAAGCTAAGAGCCTGTCCGACATTCTTAGGGGCTGAACTAGAGTGAGCTATAACCGGGTCATCTGGTGTCCCTGTCGCCTGATATGGAAAGCTACTAACGCCCTTCAGTGTGATTCTAGGGCTGCGCGGAGGAGGTAGAGGTGGTGGTGCCTTTGAAGAACTAGCCCCCAATGCGAATTGAGGGGTTTTCTGAGCCCCAACCTTTGGGTTAGCCCTAGGGAGCTCATTAGGTGGAATATACCTGGACGAGCCCTCAATTGCTCCTGCACTAGTCAAGTCTAGGGCAGGATTCTTTGGTGCTTGAGACCGCACCTAGTCTTCCACTTGTAAGACCTTCAAATTCAGACTATCATGTCGTTCCTTGAAGTCTTCAAGCCTTTCTTGGTTGTTCTTACTTCCAAAGAAAGATGTGTTTTGCTGGTCGTGCAACTTGGTATCGTGTTCGTCCAAGCGACGAGTTTGCTCGTTCACTGTCGCGCGAGTGAGCGACAGGGTCTCCGCGGTCTGCTTCATGGTCTCAGCATTCTGGTCCAGATCCTTTTGGATCTGTTGGAGGGAACCTTCAACCAGGCCCTTAGTTTCCCTTACTTCGCCTGCAAACTGGTTGAAATCCTCGGTGAGTATGGCGAGGTTGTGCTGGTCTGCTTCCCAATGGATCTTGTCCCTCGTGACCTATTCAGCAAGGTCGTTGACCTTTTCAGCAAGGTCGATGACACTCTGTTGGGTAGCAATGGCCTCGAGTCGGCTCTTCAGTTCCTCAAACATCTGGAGGATTTGCTCCAAAGGCAGAGCAGATCCTCTGATTTGGGTTGGCTGTGAGCCTACCATTGTGGTCTCGCTGAAGTCTGTGTTACCAAACTGAGCAAGGACCTGTTCCGTAGTGAGAGATCGGCAAGCCGCGCTGTTATGGGGCTTGTACCGTGGTGATCTGTGCTTAAGACAAGAAATATGTGGTCTCATGTATGGCGATTCTTCTGGTTTCCCTATGGTGAATCGCTTGTACTCCCGGTCCTACCGGGCGTGCCAATGTTTTGGCCACGATCCTCAGCAGGGGCAGAGGGATGGTAGCAGTCAATGCTTCTAGGGATGCGGGCGTGCCACCACGCGGACGCGAAATGTAGTAGGGTTGTTGTTGTGATGCGCTGACCTGTACTTTTAAATCAATCGAAAGTAGGGCTCTGGTGCCACCTCCGGACGAGGAATTACAAGCACAAACGAATCGATACTCATGGTGTGTCGCGAGCAGAGCAACCAAGAAGGATCACGAGTGATCGGATACGAGTCCGAAAGGACTATGAGAACTAAGGCAACGTGCGCTTAGAACTAGGGTTTCGAGAGGCTCGAAAGTATCAAGTAGATTGAAAGTTTGTTTGTAATGTTGTTTGAGTTGTTTTTGAGAGAGCTTTTTTGTAAGCCTTCGAGCCCCTTTATATAGTAGCTTGCCTTCGGCCCGAAGAAAGATATTCATAGTCCAATTCGGACTCTGAAACCGAATACCACAAGGACACTGCTTCATTCGCTTATACCAATCATATGCATGACACGTGTCCAGCCGCGTGGGTCACTACCTCCGCGCTGCCCAACTGTAGAGTCCTATACGGACTAAAATTAGGAAAGTCCTTATGCCGCGAGGTGTCACGGTCCTTGTGGAAACCTATCTCGCACGGGCCGCGAACTCAAACCATCCCGCGAGCTTGTTTTCATCTCGCTCGCTCCTGAAGATTGTTTCATCTCGCGCGCCCCTGAAGCTCGCGAGACTTAAAAGGCTTTATATTAAAAGGGCCACAGGTATTGGCCCAAATGTTATCTAAAACTGATTATGCAGTCTTGGATCAAAATATCCACTGGGCTCAAACTGGACAAACCAATGCACCCGTTGCTTTCATGGATCTCATGAATAGGGTGTTTCGTCCATATCTTGACCGTTTCGTGATCGTATTCATAGATGACATTTTGGGATACTCAAGAAGTGAGAAGGAGCATGCCAAACATCTAAGAATGATATTGCAGACTTTGAGAGATGCTCATATGTATGCTAAAGTCAGCAAGTGTGAATTTTGGCTGGATAAAGTGGGGTTCTTGGGTCATGTGGTTTCGGCAGAAGGTGTTAGTGTGGATCCCCAAAATGTGGAAGCAGTGTCAAATTGGAGAAGACCCACCACTGTGACGGAAATTCGTAGTTTCTTGGGGTTAGATGGTTATTATCGACGCTTTGTGCAAGATTTTTCAAATATTACTCCTTCACTTACAAGATTGACCAAGAAGGGAGTTAAGTTCAAATGGTCAGACCAGTGTGAGCAAAGTTTTCAAGAATTAAAGAATCGCTTGACTAGTGCTCTTGTATTGGCACTTCCGGATGATAGTGGGGGGTATGTGGTTTATTGTGATGCTTCTAGACGAGGTCTAGGAGAAGTATTGATGTAGCATGATCGAGTTATTGCCTACGCTTCTAGGCAATTGAAGCCGCATGAGGCAAATTATCCCACTCATGATCTAGAGCTTGCAGCGGTGGTATTTATTCTCAAGTTGTGGAGACATTATCTTTATGGAGCCAAGTGTCAGAATTTTACCGATCACAAGAGTCTTCGGTATGTGTTTACTCAAAGAGAGTTAAATATGAGGCAGAGAAGGTGGATGAAATTAATCCATGATTATGATTGCACTATTGAGTATCATCCTGGAAAAGCTAACGTGGTAGCTGATGCTCTTAGTCGAAACCCCACCATATCTTTGTCTCACATGAGGACGGTTCGAGTTCCACTTCTTTTTGAGTTGCGAGCTACAGGGGTGGATTTAGCGGTGGATAATGTTGGTGCCTTGGTAGCTAGTTTCCATGTGAGGCCAGTTTTGGTTGATAAAGTGTGGGAGGCTCAATATGATGATCTTTCCATAGCTCAGTTGATAGAAAGAGCATTGAATGGAACCGCTGTGGATTTTTCGGTAAGAAGGGATGAAATCTTGTTGTTCAAAAATAGGCTTTGTGTTCCAAAGAGGAATGAAGAGTTAAAGAAAGAGATAATGGAGGAAGCTCATAGTTCTGCATATGCTGCTCATCCGGGTAGTACAAAGATGTATCGAACTTTGAAGGATTATTATTGGTGGCCAAACATGAAGAGAGAAATCGCAGCTTTTGTGAGTAGATGTTTGATCTGTCAGCAAGTGAAAGCTGAAAGGCAGAAACCTTCTGGGTTGCTTGAGCCGTTGCCTATTCCAGTGTGGAAGTGGGACCACATCACCATGGATTTTGTTTTCAGTTTACCTCGTACCCGTGAGGGGCATGACGGTATTTGGGTGATTGTGGATAGACTCACCAAATCTGCACATTTCTTGCCGGTGGGAAAGAAGCATACACTGGATAAATTGGCGGAGCTTTATGTGAATGAGATCGTGAGACTTCATGGTGTACCTAAATCAATAGTGTCCGATCGGGATCCTAGATTTGCTTATAAATTCTGGGGAGCTCTTCAGGCAGCTTTAGGCACCCGATTGCACTTCAGCACTGCTTTTCATCCTCAGACCGATGGGCAATCGGAGAGGACTATTCAGACTTTGGAGGATATGTTGAGATCTTGTGCCTTGCAGTTCAGGGGGAGTTGGGATAAGAACCTATCTTTGATGGAGTTTGCTTACAACAACAGCTAGCATTCTAGTATTGGTATGGCTCCTTTTGAGGCACTTTATGGGAAACAGTGTCGTACACCTTTATGTTGGAATGAAATAGGAGAAAGAGAACTTTGTGGTCCAGAGTTAATCCATGACACAAATGAGAAGATTAAAGTGGTCAGAGATAGACTCAAGGCCACTCAGAGTAGGCAAAAGAGTTATGCAGATGTCCGCAGGAAGGACCTTGAGTTTCAAGTGGGTGATTGGGTGTTCTTGAAACTATCTCCTTTGAAAGGGGTAGTGCGTTTTGGTAAGCGTGGGAAGCTTAGTCCGAGATATATTGGCCCTTATGAAATAATAGAGCGAATTGGCTCACTTGCTTATCGGTTACTTTTGCGCCCAGAATTATCCAGGATACATAATGTGTTTCATGTATCCATGCTTCGTATGTATATTGCCGATCCCTCTCATGTGCTGCAAGAGCAGCCGATTAGTTTGCAAAAGGATTTTACTTATGAAGAGGAACCGGTTCAGATTCTTGACCGAACGGAGCAGGTGCTTAGGAACAAGACAATCCCACTTGTCAAGGTGCTTTGGAGGAGTCATCAAGTAGAGGAAGCTACTTGAGAATCAGAAGAACAAAAGAGGCAGCAGTATCCCTACCTCTTTGATTGACAGTTATGTAAATTTCGAGGACGAAATTTTTATAAGGAGGGGAGAATTGTCACATTCCGACTCTTAAATTTTTACCTTAATTACTAGCTTGGTAGTAATAAGAATTTTATCGTCTTCGTCAATGAGTTATTAGTTTAAATGGTCCCTAGAGGGGTTTTTGGGGACGTTTATTTCGAAGGAATTATTCGTAGGAGAAAAATGTGACGACGGTAAAAATAGTAAATTTTGGCTAGTAAAAGGTAATTTTTATTGGGGTATTATTTTGTGGTGTTATTTTTGGAGTTGGGTTTATTTTAATTTTGGTGTGGGTATATTAGTGTTGGACCGGTTTGGGGAGGCCCAAACCATTTCTCTCCTCTCTTTCTTCTCTCTCTTCCTCCCGACTCTCTCTCCCCGAGCCCTCTCCCTGCCGGATTTTCTTCTCGCCAGTCCGCCGCCGTCCGGCCACCTGAGATAGCCGCACCAGCCTTCTTCCAAAGAAAGATGTGTTTTGCTGGTCGTGCAACTTGGTATCGTGTTCGTCCAAGCGACGAGTTTGCTCGTTCACTGTCGCGCGAGTGAGCGACAGGGTCTCTGCGGTCTGCTTCACGGTCTCCGCATTCTGGTCCAGATCCTTTTGGATCTGTTGGAGGGAACCTTCAACCAGGCCCTTAGTTTCCCTTACTTCGCCTGCAAACTGGTTGAAATCCTCGGTGAGTATGGCGAGGTTGTGCTGGTCTGCTTCCCAATGGATCTTGTCCCTCGTGACCTATTCAGCAAGGTCGTTGACCTTTTCAGCAAGGTCGATGACACTCTGCTGGGTAGCAGTGGCCTCGAGTCGGCTCTTCACTTCCTCAAACATCTGGAGGATTTGCTCCAAAGGCAGAGCAGATCCTCTGATTTGGGTTGGCTGTGAGCCTACCATTGTGGTCTCGCTGAAGTCTGTGTTACCAAACTGAGCAAGGACCTGTTCTGTAGTGAGAGATCGGCAAGCCGCGCTGTTATGGGGCTTGTACCGTGGTGATCTGTGCTTAAGACAAGAAATATGTGGTCTCATGTATGTCGACCCAGCCTTCTTCCAACCGCCCTAGCTCCGCCGTGAGGGAGTTATCTCGCCCGAAAGATCCGACTGCCGTGGTGGTTCTCTCGCCGGAACTCCCTCCTCCGGCCGCCATAGCTGGAGCTACTTGGCTCAAAAGGAAGCTCTCCTCCCGTGCATTCATACCTCCAAAGGTTTCACTCCCGTTGAGTTTGATGCATGGATAAATTGTTGGTCAAGATTTATGGATTTGAGCTCGTATTATTAATTTGATATTTGAGTTTGGATATTTTTATAAATTCCGGATTTCATTAAAAGGGTTTTATTGGTGGACTTTGAGATTTATAAAAGATTTCGGAAAATAGGATTTTTGGTAGTTTGCTATTTATAATTTTGGAAATTATTAGTGGAATATCGATCTTGACCTTGATAATGTTTTAGCGAGTATTTTGGATTGAGATATTAACTATGATTTTTACTTGTTAATTCAATCTCGCATATAATATGGTTTTGAGAATATTTTGACGTGTGATACACGTCATTGAGTTTATTATAATTTCTTATGATAGTTTTCAAGTACGGTTGGGAACCGTACCATTCGTATGATTTTGGGGGAAGTTTCATGGATTTAAAGGATTTTATATCATTTTAGTCACCATAATATAGGGTCGCTTATATTGATTATTACTAGTTAACCATTATTAGCGGCTACTCACCATATGTGAGTAGATCGCTTAGCGTGGGACGCTATTATAGCCTGGGAGGCAACCGATCGGTATTTATATTTATTTGTTAGCTAGCCATTATTAGCGGCTACTCACTATAGATGAGTAGAGCGCTTAGCGTGAGACGCTATTATAGCCTGACGCTATTATAGCCTGGGAGGCTCCTTTTATATGGTGATAACTCTTCCCCTTATTTTATTCTTCTCAGATATATATTTGATCAACCAGCGAGGCTGGTTTATCTCTTTTTACGAGATTTCTTTATTTGATTAACCAGCGGGGTTGGTTTGTCCGTTCTTATGGGTTTATGGATTTAAGTTATATGATTTATCAAAAAAATTGCGTGCAGCTAAGTTTTTAAAGTTTGAAATGTGGGAAAGTATTTAAATTGAGTATTTGTTAAATTATTTAAATTATTTTGTCCACTCACTCTAACGTTTTTAAGTTATTTTCCCCTGGGCCCTTTGGTTTTAAATGCCCAGTGTGCATGCTATGTTTAAATGAGATCGAGCGTACATGGAGTCGAGGCATAGTCAGAGGCTGCTTCCGCTTAATCTTTATTCATTGTTATTCTTTCATTATTAGATATGCTCTGATAACCAGTTGGTGAATTAATTTTGAGTATTGTTGGTTGTGAGATTATTTTAGTTGAGTAATTGATTTATTGGGAGATGTGATGAACTTGGGGAGCAGGAAGGCTCCAGGTGTTGGGGATGGATATTTGGTTATAGAAGTGTTAAGTTGGATTTTTCAGGTAAGGGTTGTCCATTTCCAAGGAAGGTTATGCCGAATTTTCGGTAAATTTTCCTTGAATGTGGACCCCGCAGGATTTACCTCGGGTTTCAGGATGAAATTCGGGGTGGGTCCTGACAGTTGGTATCAAGATTATGAATTAAAGGATAGAATCTTGATCGATTCAATTCATACTAACCATGGCAGCCATTGATGAATGACTGAAATAGATGGTTTTCTTTTTCGTTCCGGCAATGGATCTTCGACGCCGTCGTAGCCCACACACAGCCATATATATGATCTCTTCGAGAGGAACGAATATGAAAGGAAAAGTGTCTGATAAGTTTAATGATAAGTTTAATGTTGAATTTCAAAACTTAGTACAAACCTTTGGAAGTAAACATGTTAATATGATAGAAGCAAAACCAATATATAGTATCTTTCTATAAGAAACTCAATGGTTGTTACCAAATCTACAAGGATCAAAAAACAAGCAACCAAATAAAGCACAAACTTTTGAAAATCACTTAGGACAAGTAGTGTAACATCTCGGAAATTCGGTTTTCTATTTTTGAAAGGAAAATTATTTTCGAGGTATTTCTATTTAAATTTCTATTATTCATATAATTCTTAGTAGTTTTCGAAAATTATTTTAAATTTTTGGTTTGTTAAATATTGTATTTGAAGCTCATAGGATTAACCTAGACGTCGTTACGAGTTCATAAGATTTTACGGAAGCTTTTTCACCTTTTCGGACATCGGAGCTATTTTTAATGATTTTTGGAAGTTAGTATTATCAAAAAAATTTAATTCAAAATAGAATTTAAAGGAGGTTTGATCTGGGTCGTCAAATATTTTTGACTGTTTAATATGGGCCGTCGATTTGAAAATATATATATATATATATGTATGGATCAGATGCAATAGAATGGAGCCTCGACTGCTCTGTAGCGACACTGATTCCCCCTCTGTCGTCCGACCATCTTTCGGCGCAAGACCGGTGTCAACAACTCCGTCTTGTCGTCCCCGGCCTCTCTGTGGTCTTCGTTTTTGAAGGGAAGGTTCGGCGAGAGAGAATGAAGGAGAAAAGAATTTTTGGGTTCACCGGCCGACTTCTGATTCCGGTGAGATCGTGTTGAAAGGATGGCAGCGTCAGCTTCATCTCAGCCCCCTGATCCTCCCTATGGTCTCAGTTTCATCAAAGGAACTCCGGTGACAGAGAATCGAAAGAGAGATCTCAGCCCCCTGATCCTCCCTATGGTCTCAGTTTCATCAAAGGAACTCCGGTGACAGAGAATCGAAAGAGAGAAACTTTTAGGCTTCCAATCGGGTTTTCCCGATTCCGGTCATGGCAGCCAAAAAGGTTGGTAGTGGTAGCTTCGTCTCGACTTGGTGATTCTCTTTGTGGCTTTGGTTTTCCAAGACGAGCTCTGAGGAGGAAGAATCGAAGGGATGCAGGTAATGAGTTTTCTGGCAAGGGTTTGACGTTTTCCGATGAAGCTTGTATGTCGATTCTGGTATCAAAGTTGGACTTTTTATCGAGTTCTACGTATTTGTATGCTTGAAACCGAGTTTGATTAAGTTTTGGAGAAGTTGGTGTTTGGGCAGATCGGCCGCCGTGAGTGTTGTTGTGTACGACGGTGGCAGGTGGTGGTTCTTGTAGTTTCTGGTTTTTCATAGTATACTGATTGTGGAGGAGTGTTTTGAGATGTATTTCAATGGCAGGGGCTTGAAAATTGGATGAAGTGGGTTTTATGTAGTGTTGTGTGTGGCCACTGTTCACGGCGGCGGAGGCGGTTGTTCTAGTTGATTTTCTGCCATCAGTTGTTATGCTAAACTTACTTTGATCTTCTGTAATGCTTGAGCTTAATATCTGGTTAAGAGTGAAGGGAAGGAAGGCTGTGTGATTTTGAACTGTTATTGTAATGAGATTTTAGGATATCGAATTGTTGTTTTGATATTGACAGGCGCTTTAGAACAGAGTTTAGTTGTTGGTTTTGCTTGATTCCAAAATGGTCGAACTATTTTGTTGTTTCAAGTTTGGGAGTCAGTTAAAGCATGTTTGGGATGCATAGGAACCGAGAAGTGTTGTTGACAATAAGAAGGGGATGGGTGATGTCTAACGGTGGATTGAGAATCTTGTTTGGAGCAACAAGATGGGTGTCCTTAGTAATTTAAGGACTGGCACGGATCACCTTAGTTTTTAGCTTTTGGAAGTGATGATCGACAAAGTATAATAGTCTATGAATCAGATTTCAAGTTAGGAAGCAACATTAGGTGTCTAAAGTAATTTCGAGACTTTGGAGCATGTTGATTTACTTTGGATTAACATTTCAACTATGAGGATTGAAGGTGCGCGTCAATCCCTTGGGTAGAAGGATAAGGATTTCAGAATGCGTGTCGCTGACTTACTAATTTTACTTAACGTTGGAGCGTGTGCTCGGTTTCAAGGTAGAGTCTCTCGAGGAACCTTTCTTTAAAATGATAATTAGAGTTATTATTAAGGATTAAATTCAGTTTACCCCCTTAAACTTTATGAAAAATTCCCATTTAGTACTAATTTCAACCCCTCATTCCCCATTCCAATGACAATCTTTTTCATTAGCCCATTCTAATATATGGTAAATTTTTTTTATGCCTAAATACACAAATTTTTACTAAAATCTTAACAAACTATATTATTTTAAGACTATATTGCCCTCACCCCTTAAACATGCATAGAGAGAGAAAATTGAAGAAAGAATACTTGGCCGGAATCTCACCGGACTCCGGTTACCGGCCGTTGGATTTTTTTGGTCGCCGGTGACTCGGTTACTGACCCCCAATAATTTGTTACTGACCCCCAATAATCAGTTACTGACACCCAATAATCGGGTTACTAACCCTAATAACTGGGTTACTGACCCCCAATAATCGGGTTACTGACCCTAATAACTTGGTTACTGACCCCCAATAATCAGTTACTGACCCCCAATAACTTGGTTACTAACCCCCCAATAATCAGTTACTGGCCCCCAATAATCAATTACAAACATCCGGTAATCATTATTGGCATTCAATAATCAAGTTACTACCTCTCAATTATCAGTCAAAACACAGTAAAAAGAAGAAGATAGAAGAGAGTAAGAAGAAGGTAAATACTGACTTTAATTTCAATGAAAGTATTGATAAATAACAGTGAAGTCAAAACACATTCCAAGCTTCCCTGGTGATTTGCTGGCCACGATCGATCTGAGGTTGGCGATCGAAGAAAGAGAGATGAGAGGTGATTAATTTGAGACCACTAGGGTATATAGGCGCTACACGTCTTGATCTTCATCGGCTAGCTTCAGGCGAGAGAGCGACTAGGCTTAGACAAGCGACGAGCACCGAACGGCGACCGACGAGCACCGAGAGACGAGCGGCGACCGACGAGCGCTGAGCGCCGAGAGACGAGCGATGATCGATGAACGCCGAGAGACGAGCGGCCAAGCTACAAGCGGTGACCGCCGACGAGCGACGAGGCCTCGGTCTCCAGGAAGGAATCAGACGCCGGGGATCTGTAGAGTATTCCGGCAATTCTTGTCTTCCAAGGCGGCAACATCGTCGTTGAGGACTTGAGAAGACGTCTATGCAACAAGGGAGAGAAAGAGGTAGAAAAAAAAGAAGAAGAAGAAGAATTTAGATCGGGAAAATGGGAAAGGTGTCAAGACCCACCCTGAATTTCACCTTGAAACCTAAAGTAAGTCTTGCGGGGTCCATCTCCAAGGAAAATTTACTGAAAATGGACAACCCTAACCCGGAAAAATTCAGAATACCCTCCTAAAAAGACTCAACCACCCTCGAACTCATCACATAAATAACCAACTAATAAAACCAACTTCATCCCCTGAATATTCGAAAATGTACCATAAGTCTTAGCACACAACCGAAATACTATACAATGACCCCAAAAGTAATTAGAGCTACTAAAAACTAGAGGAAGCAAGAAAATACACTAGTAGGTTTAACAGGTAACCTACTGGTGAAAAGTGGGGGAGAAGTGGGTAACTATGCCTCGTCTCCTACTAGTGCCAAACCAAACTCTAATGACTGGGCATTTTTAAAACTAAGGGCCCAGGGGAAAATATTCAAAAATGTTAGAGTGAGTGGACAAAAATAAAAGAATAAATAAAGAAAATAATTAACAATATTTATGCTTTCCCAATTTAATTTCTAAAGAAATCGAATGCATGCCTCAAGCGATAAAACTTTTTTCTCATAAACATCGAGCCTCTTAAGCTCAAATATATATATATATATATATATATATACATCAAAATATATGTATGTGTTTACGCCTGAATTAATATTTTACTGGACAGTAAATGTCTATGTAAATATTAATTATTTCTTGGACCATGTCATACCGGCGAGATGAAATTTCTCCAAGTTTACAAGCGATAGCTCGCCAGTAAGTCCACGCGAGCCGAGTTAGACTTCGCACGGAACGAACTGCATGCGAGCTGGACTTCACTTAACCTTCGCGCGGAATGGACATAGGCGGAGTACGCAGTTTGCGTGGAACACTTAGTCTGCACGCGGAATGCCTTCGCGCGGAATTACTATTCAACAGTCCGCATAGGGGAGGCGAGATTGCCAGTCCGCAGAGGCGAGGCGAGATTGACGCTCCGCGTGGGCGAAGCGAGGCGAGCTGGCGAACTGGTCCACGTAGAAGACTTCGCTAGGAATTGACATGCGGAGCCCGCGCGCACCACGACAAACGTTGAAGACTTTGACAAGTCTTTGACATGCTTCGGGCCAATCTCTGTGGCCCATTAAATATAAAAAGCTCTTTTAAGGCTCGCGAGCTGCAATAGCCCGCGAAATGGAAATGAGCTACAATAGCCCGCGAAATGGAAATGAGCTACAGCAGCCCGCGAGATGGGGATACTCGTAATTCCAGTTCGCATAGGAGTCTACAGTTGGCAGCGCGGAATGAAGTGTGCGAACTGGGCAGGTGTCACCAATTGGTTGGTTCGCATGGACGAAGCAGTGTCCTTGTGAATTAGTGTTTCAGAGTCCGACTTGGATTCTAATCACTTTGCTTTTGCCGAACCACTATATAAGGGGGCTCGAAACCTAACAGAAGGCGCTGAACAACTCTCTCAAAAAGACACACAACTTTTACAACAAACAACTCAGAGACAACTCTCAGACAAACCCAAACTGAAACCCAGTTTCCCTTCGAGCCCTCCTCGAAAACCTAACCCTAAGCGCCGCCGCCTAGGCCTTTCTCCAGAGCTCTCCTGACTCTGCATCCCCGCTTCTCTCCGAACTCCCTTTGTTTGCTCTGCTCGCGCCGCCGTGAGTATCGACCCGCTTGTGCTCGTAAATCCTCCTCTGAGGTGGCACCTGTGACCCCCCTTTCTGCCTGATCAAGAAGTCAAGCGCACCCCCCATCAACCTTTTCCTCGTCCGCGAGGTGGCACGCCCGCAACTCTCCCATCTCTTTGTCTGCTAGAAGCCTCTGCTCCGCGCGCTGAGGACCGTGGCCAAAACAGTATGTATTTACACACGTACAAACTTCCTATATAATTATTTTATAGATTTAAAATAATTTATATAGGGCTACTACGCTCACGTCTAACGCTCACTTCACGCCTTAATGCGGTGATACACTACGTCATTAAGGTGGACAGAAGAGTATATAAATATGTGCCCATACCCCCTATATGAATTAAACACTCATATAGGGCTACTACGCTTGCGTCTAACGCTCACATCACACCATAATGCGATTATATACTACGCCATTAAGGTGGACAGACACGTATGACTAGCTAGCATTTATATATATACTCTCCTCATAAATATATTTATAATTTACCGAAAAATCTCATTTTCGGTAACTCTTCAAAATAAATAAAATCGTCAAAAACTTCAACAACAGAACTTGCTCAACAGTAAACCAACGCATGCATATTATTTAAAACAAAAGTCCACTCACTAAATAGGCCTAAGCCCTGATGTCGATCTGAGGCCTCTTCTCCTCGAGCCTCCTCACGTCCTGTTTCAAAAACATAAATTAATCCCCAACTATATACCAACGCTTATATAAAATAGGCAAAATTAAATGTGAGCCTTATCCACGCTCTTCCTTGCCCAACTTCGCCATTCTTAAATCGATACGGTCCAAACTTCACGACAAATACCAGCAGCCTTAAACCAACATTCTACAGCCTAAACAACATTAATCTAACGGCCGGATTTCTAACCAATTAACCGCCTTCACCAATCTTTCAAAATATCCAAAACCTATTCAAAACTCCTCAAAAAATTCTAAACTTCATACCATTAAACTCCCCTTAATATTACACATCTAAAACTATGAAAATCCCCCTAACAGCGGCGGCCGGCGGCCGACTCCGGCGACCTCCAATGCCTACCAAAATATAACAGCATCTTCCTCTCAATCCCCTCTACAACTTTCCTAACTAGCACCAAACCCAAATTCAGCCTTAACTAGGTCAATCGAACAAAAACATAAAATAGAGCCCTAGAATTTCAACTCACCGATTCTCCTTACCTAGCTCAAGAGGGAGTGAATCCTTTTAAGGGATTACTGCACGGGAGGAGGGCTTTCAAACGAGCCAAGCGGCTCCAGCTATGGCGGTCGGAAGAGGGAGTTCTGGCGACGGAACACCACTGGCAGTCAGGGCTTTCGGATGCGTTTTCTCTCTCACGACGACGCTAGAGAGGCTGTCACCGGTCCAGGGATAAGGCTGGGTCGAAGGCCGACCGATTGGGACCGGTGCGGCGGTCAGTGGTGGCCGGACGGCGGCGGACGGGCGCGGGAGACATTCGGCAGGGAGAGAGAGAGTGAGAGAGTCGGGAGGGAGGAGAGAGAAGAGAGAGAGAAGAGAGAGAGAAATGTTTTGGGCCTCTACTCCCACCCGGTCCAACACCACCAAATAAAAACCCAACTTCAAAAATTAACACCCTAAAAATAATACCCTAATAAAACTTACATTTTTACTAGCTAAAATTTACCATTTTTACCGTCTTTAAATATTTCTCCTACAAATAATTTCTCCGAAATAATCGTCCCTCAACACACCTCTAGGGACCTTTGAAACTATAAACTCATTTACGAAGACGGTAACATTCTTAATAATACCAAGCTAGTAAATAGGGTAAAAATTAAGTTGGGATGTGACAAAAGGAGAGAGGGTTAGTTGAATAGAAGTGAGGGTAATTTTGTCTTTTACTCAAGTTTCATTAGAATAGGTTTATGAATTAGATTTTCATTGAATTGAGTTCTAGTTTTGTTGTTTTTGTGCAAATGGGCATTTTCCCTAAACTTTAAGGATAAATCAGTTTGGTCCCTGAACTCTTTTTTAAATCATGATGGTTCTTAAACTTTCAATTTCCATCAGTCTTCTTAAAATTTCGAGTTTGACTCTAAACATGACGTCACAGGCTGAGTTGGCCCCGACATGAGGACCCACCTTTTTGACTGCGACCCACAACTTGAACAAAATGTCTAAACAACCCTCCACTCATAAACTCCCCAACACTCAGATCTCTTCATTGCTATGCTCAACCTCGATCATGGGGGCAACCTCACTCTTCTCACCGTATCTTCACTTACAAGATCCCAGATATGTCCAGAACATCAGATTGTTAGAAACTTCTTTCAGAGAAAACAAAAATTGTTAGAATCATACTAATCAGACCAACCCAAGCCGCAAAACGAATCTCATAAAGCCAAACAAATATCAAAATATTGAAAAGTGGTGCAAAAATGGAAATCCGCACCAAAACCATTGGTGCGGACCTCCGCAGCTGAGAAGCCCTGTATATATATATATACATATATACAGGGCTTCTCAGCTATATATATATACATATATACAGGGCTTCTCAGCTACGGAGGTCCGCACCAATAGTTTTGGTGCGGATTTCCATTTTTGCATCACTTTTCGATCGAATTTCTCCATCTCCACCTTCTAGTATCTAGATAATATTGTTTAGATCATCTCTGTAAAATTTCAGCCAATTTGGTAATCGTTAAGGCCCTCAAAATTGTGTTTTTCTGTTTTAAACATGAACGGTTCATCTTTAACAAAATTCAGTCCGTCAATTTGTTTTTCGAGTTTGAGGGTCTTAACGATTACCAAATTGGCTGAAATTTTGCAGAGATGATCTACATAATATTATCTAGATACTAGACGGTGGAGATGAGGAAACTCGATCAAAAAGTGGTGCAAAAATGGAAATCCGCACCAAAACCATTGGTGCGGACCTCCGCACCTGAGAAAGGTTGTATATATATATATATATATATATATATATGGGATTTTTCTCAACTGCGGACGTCCGCACCAATGGTTTTGGTGCGGATTTTCATTTTTGCACCACTTTTCGATCGAATTTCCTCATCTCCACCGTATAGTATCTAGATAATATTGTGTAGATCATCTCTGCAAAATTTCAGCCAATTTGGTAATTGTTAAGGCCCTCAAACTCGAAAAACCAATGGACGGACTAAATTCTGTCAAACATGAACCGTTCATGTTTGTAACAGAAAGACGTCATTTTGAGGGCCTTAATTATTACCAAATTGGCTGAAATTTTGCAGAGATGATCTACACAATATTATCTAAATACTAGACGGTGGAGATGAGGAAATTCGATCGAAAAGTGGTGCAAAAATAATAATCCGCACCAAAACTATTGGTGCAAACGTCCGCAGCTGATAAGGGCTATATATATATATATGAACACATAGAGAGAGAGAGATACAAATGATCTTCACGACATATTAGAACCTAGAATCGAAGTGGTGAAACGGGTGTGCCATTCTGGTGAAATTCACGACAGTACCCTCTCCCTTGTTGTTGGCCCCTTCCTCTTCATCTTTCTTCTCAGCAAGCCCTCCCCCCACACCAAGGCCGGACCTGAGAATTGAAGACCTTAGGCGAGTTTTAAGAATTGTGCCCTCTAAAAGTCATATGAGGAAAAAAAAAAAACACAACGAAGACTACACAACTTTGTGTCACGCAGCAACTATCCAAAATAGCTTGTTTGATTTCCTAATCATAAGCAAACTAAACTTAAAATGTAAGCTTGAAAATTGTAAGCGCGCGTCGGTATGGTACTTTAGGAGTACATAAAAATGACATTTTAGGACTATAGGATTGGTGTTGGGGACAAGTTACTGAAATTAGCATGCAAGACAAATTAAGCTTGCAAGGGGAAAAAGAAGAAGAGATGCATGTATGTAAGTGATGGTGTCAGGACCCACCCCGAATTTTACCCTGAAACCTGAGGTAAATCCTGCAGGGTCCACCTCTAAGGAAAATTTACCGAAAATTCGGCATAACTTCCCTTGAAAATGGACAACCCTAACCTGAAATTACCTGCAAACACTTCTAAAAATCCAACTCCAACGTTATACTCCTGGAGCCTTTGTGCTCCCCAAATTCACAACACCTCCCAAATTATTCACTAATCTAAATAATAAATCTCACAACCAACAATCATAGGTTCAGAGCGACTCTAATAGTGAATAAAAGAAACATAATTATATAAATGAGTGAAAGTTATACTATTGACTATACCTTGTCTCCATGTACGTCCGACCTCAACTATGCTAACCTGCCAAATGGGCATTTAAAACCGAAAGGCCCAGGGGAGAAGCATTTGAAAACGTTAGAGTGAGTGGACAAAAATAAAGTTTAAAAGAAACAAGTCTTTATGCGTTCCCAAATTTAATCTCTTCAAGAAACTAAGCTGCATGCAATAAATAATAAACTCATCACTCAGAAAATTGGCAAATTCTGAAATACGCGACTAGCTCCGCTAGTCTCCAATACTTTACGATATTTAGCCTCCCAGGCTCTAGTATATAAGTATGTATTTATACACGTCATACTCGTATGAATTTTTGTGAAAGATAGAAATTCATACAACGCTACTACGCTTGCGTCCCACACTCATGTTACATCACAATGTCGGCTTATTGCTACACCATTAAGACGGAAAAGACGGGTGTATATACGTGTTGCATATCCCATATATGAATACTTACATTCATATAGGGCTATGACGCTTGCGTCCCACGCTCACGTCACACCATAATGGCGGCTAATTGCTACACCATTAAAGCGAAAAAGACACGTATGGCTAGCTACCATTTATATACATATTATTCTCATAAATATCCATATATAAAAATATATATATATATATATATATATATATATATATATATATCCACCGAAAATCTCATTTTTAGTAACTCGCCAAAATAAAAAAAATTGTCAATTATAAAAGAAAGCAATAGGCATACGACTCCACCGAAAATCTCATTTTCAGTAACTTTAAAATAAGATTATTTAATTCCAAAATAACTTCGCTAAAATAATCACGAAAGGATCTCAATTCCACAAATTAGGATTTAATAAAATAAAATCAATCACTAAATATAAAACCATTGCATGCATTTAATTTAAAATAAAAGTCCACTCACAGATTTAGGCCTAAGCCTGACGTCGATCCGATATCTCTTCAGCTCGAGCCTCCTCACGTCTTGTTTCAAACATATAAATAAGCCCCAACTATAATTCAATACTTATATAAATAGGCAAGAATAAAAATGGGTCTTATAAAACGCTCGTCCTTGCCCAATTTCTCCATTCTTAACACAATAAGGCCCGGACTTCACCACAAGCATCAACAACCTTAAAACAACTTTCTAAAGTTTAAACAATGCTAATCCAACGGCCGGATTCTACCATATTAACCGTCAAGTTCACCAATCTTTCAAAAATATCAAACCTAACCAAAACTCCTCCAAAAATTACAAACTTCACACCATATGACTCCTCTCAACATAACAAATTTATAAACATGAAAAACTACCCAAAAGAGGCGGCCGGCCAGCCCCAACTCCTAGCGACCTCCAATGCTCATCAAAATTTGACACAATCTTCCTCTCCACACGCACAACAACTTCCTTAACTAACACAAAGTCCGATTTCAAGTCTAACTAGGGTAATCGAAGCCAAACAGTAAAAATCTTAATTTTAAACCCCAGAATTTCAAATGCTCGATTCTCCTTACCTAGATCTAGATAGATTGAAACCTTTTGAGATTTTGTTGTAGTGGATGAGAGCTTCCAAATGAGACAAGCAGCTTCGGCTATGGTGGACGGAAAAGGGAGTTCCGGAGACGACTCCGGCACGCACAACCGCACTTTCTCCATGTGATTCCTCCTTCATGGCGGCGCAACACGACCAGCCACCTACCTAGACTTGAAAAGGATGTTCCAAGCTTCAATTTGATACCTAGCTCGCCACCTAACTTGACCGGACGGCGGCCAACGACGAAGATGAAGTTCGGCGGAGGAGAGACACGCGGGAGAGAGGAGGGAGAGAGGGAAAGTAATTTTTGATTTTCTCCCTTACCCCATCCGGTAAGTTTTCCTTTTTATATTCCCGACTGAAATAGTAACTTTACATTTTACACCATAACTTTCACATACGAATTCCGATTTTAACGTATAGAATGTCTACGGATTCGTATTAACGTCCTCCACGACTTCCTTAAAGAAATTTTCCCAAAGTAATTTTTCTACAAAAAGTCAACTCTAGGGTCCTTTAACAGTAAACAGTTACTGAAAACAGTAAAAGGTCAGTAACACAAAAGTAAATAACCGCAATTTAATTTAAGAACCAGGATGTACAGATGGATTGCTTCATTGGCTAAATGCAAGTATGCAACTATAATACTATCCTCAATAGTACCATAATGATTAGCTTAATGCATGCATGATTCTATCATGTGGTCTGTGTCTATGTGGTTGAGCAAAACATATTGGTGGCCACTGAAATTTGGGGCCTGAGGCTGTTGCCTCCTTAGGCTCACCTCAGGTCCGGGCCTGCCCCACACCCCAACACAGAGAGAGTAGTCGCCGCCTCTAAACTCAGCATGAGTAGCCGTCACCACCAAACTCATTGAAGATGAAGAGGAACAGAGATGGGCATAAGGGTGAGATGGGTTGTAAGCTTTTCTCTAATTTATGATTAAGATTGAGAATGATACAAAGAGGAGAAGTGAGATGTTGGGGAAAATGACGAGAGAAAGAGGTTCAGAAAGAGAGAGGAAAAATTTTAATTCTAATTCTAATTTTTTGAGATATAATTTGGGGTTTATTCTTTATTATTTGCTAAAATTAATTTTAGGGTTTCATGAGTAAATGTCCATTATACTTTGCTAAGATATTGAAAATCTGAAAAGTAGGCCCTTCTGTCGGGGTCAACTCAGCATGTCACGTCATGTTTAAAGTCAAACTCGAAATTTAGAGAAGACTGATGAAAATTGAAAGTTCAAGGACCATCATGATTAAGAAAAAATTCATGGACCAAACTAATTAAACTGAATTTAATCATATTATTAAAATTTGTGAATTGTGTGACATTGAGTGATTAACTCTTGGATGTTACTGTTTTTTATAAAAGCATGTGATATTGTTGACTTTATATTATCGATGTTATATATCGTTGTTCATAAAAAAGCATGTTGTTTAATATTATATTATGAGCATCGATATTCGTTGGCGTACTTGGTGCATTATGAGGAATTATGAGAATAGTGAGATCGGTGATTATGAAGAGATGAGAATGAGATTGAGAAGAAAAATACATTTTGTGTAGTTGAGTGTTCTTATGGGGCATCCAAAACCTATGATCAGCCCACACCACATGTGCACAAGTTTGGGAAAAGTAAGCACATTCGCCGGCGGACGTCGATAAAAAGATCTTATCGAATTACGGGTTAAGAAGATCATAAGTATAACAAGAAGACTAACAAAAGAGGTATAAGTGGTGAGATATTACTTATTTGTAGGTTGTATATTCGAGACATCTACACGGTATGGGACATGTAGGCTCATATGTATTTAATGTATGGACTGACTAGCCAGTAATTGAGTTGAAGAATGAAAGTTACTTTTAAAAGCAGTTGTCACTAAAAACACTAGAAATTAATAATTTTTTTTATCTTAGCAACATTTTTGAAACTAATATTTACCAAACACAAAACTGTTTTAATTCACAGCTGATTATTTTCGTAGTACAGCAACAGTAGTTTTTTTATGGTCAATTACATAGAAGTCCACTTTCAGATATTTTCTTCCATATAGGTTCACCCAAACATTTTTACCCACATAAGTCCACCCAAACCAAAATAAGGTTTTATATTAGTTATTGAAATTCAACAAAATTACAGACTTTCATCCAACTAAAAAAATTAGATTCTCTTTCTTCTATTTACAAAAATGCCATTATGTAACAAGTCAACCACTCTTCTTTCCGACAAAGTCTTCGACGACCTCAGGCGAGATCTTCGGCCGATCTCCGGCCGAGTTCCGATAAAGTTTCTGACCGGCCTCCGACAATGTTACAGACGATCACAAAAGCTACTGTCAACAGCAATAAAAGCTACTGTCAACAGGTACAAAAGCTACTATAATGAGATTTCCGACAATCTCTAATGAGGTCACAAAATATACTACCACCGACAACAAAAGCTACTACTAAGCATAACAAAAACTACTACCAAGTAGAACAAAAGCTATTGTCCGCATTAACAAAAGCTATTGTCCCTGTTAACAAAAGCTACTACCATCAGCTACAAAAGCTACTACGGTGAGATTTCCGGAAACCCCAACGAGGTTACAACCTCTAGCAACAAAATCTACTACCGCTAACAACAAAAACTATTATTGCCAAACAAAACAATAGCAACTATCACTGGCAACAAAAACCTACTACCAAGAAGAACAACATCTACTACCAAGTAAAACAAAATCAACTATTAAAGGTTGAGAAGATACTATCATAGAGATTGAAAAAAACACTACGATTGTGCATACAAAATACAATCATCTTGTTGAAAAGATACTAACACAGACATTAACAAACACCAAAAATATGTAGCCTTCTACCATGACATAATTATGTGTAAAGCTACTTTCATAGTTTTAAAAAGCTACTATTATAGTTTACAAAGTCTACTACAATGGTTATGTAAAGCTACTTTCGTGGTTTTGCCATCCTCGATCAACAGACGACTTCATTTCACATATTTCTTGGTTAGTAGAATGATCTCTTGGTTAAGAGAGGCTTCAATATCCAAATTCACATGATTTTCGAAAGCTACTACCACAATTACAAGGCAAAGAACTCTGCAAGCACACAAACACGACATAATACTAGTAGTTGACAAGAAAACGACATAATATTAGTATTTGACATGAAAATAGATAATTGACATCATGTTGAAAAGATACTACCATATAGATGAAAAGATACTACCCATATGTTGAAAATATACTACTTGTATGTTGAAAAGATACTATCACACAATGAGAAAGCTACTGACTTCATGTTGAAAATATATTGACAAAGAAAGATACTATCACTGAGATAAAATAATATTATCACTGGTATAGAAAGATAATATCACTGACATGTAAAGCTACTACCAACCAGGCGTAAAAAAAAAAAAACAAAACCAAAACCAGCAGTCATGAGAAATAAAAGGAAGAAGAAGAATGAGGTACCAGATCATCGACCAATTCACCACAAAATTTAGCAATATTTCCATAGAATAAAGCAGCAAAGACTCAAACTTTAAAATGCCGCAAAAATATGAATTTGATACCAGCATACTAAGATACTATCAAAGTTACATAAAGATACTATTAGAATAAAACAAAAATACTGTAGACGTTATAGAATGCTACTCCACTTGCATAATGAGCATATAACACAATACAAAAACAATATTGGCATCAGTAAGCATAGATACTACCACAGACGCATAAGTTTACTATCTTAGTAGCATAAATATACTACAACAGTCATGGAAAGCTACTGTTCTAATATACTTAACACTAAACACAAAATTAAAACATGAGATTGAACCACAATGTTATCACCATCTAAAATAACAACACTATCACAGGATAGTGTAAACACTATCCTTATTTAAACATTGAAACAAGAATGAAACTATTCTTAGTATTAAGTAATACAACTCTAGTAACAAGGGTTCAAACTATTATATATTTAGATACAATTTCAGAAGAAGCTTTTCTTCTGCTAATGCGAGAAATTGAAGCACAGTATAGAACAAAAATTGAAGCAAAGAGGAATGCTTACTCAAAAATGGGAGGAGATAATGAGGAGGAGTCTGGCGAAGAAATTGAAGCAGAAAAGAGATAGATGAGGAGCTCCCGATTCCGATCGCGGCTGATGATGAGTCTGGGCCGAGCGTCGTTGATGTATGAGAGACGACGGAGCCGATACGACGTCGACGATCCAGGAGCGTCGAGATCTAGGCGTCGTCGCCGTCGATCTGGCAACATCGAGATCAAGGCATCAACTTCGATCCGAAAACGTCGTCGTCGATCTAGCGGCGTCAAGATCCGAGCGTCGTCGTTGTCGATCTGGCGACGTCGAGGTCGAGCCGGCAACGTTGAGGTCGAGACGTCGTCGTCGTCTATCCGGCGGCGTCGAGCATCATCTTCTAGTCGGTGTTGGCCTGAGACGCCGCCATGGCCGAAGATTCGAGCTCGGAGAAGAAAGGGAGGAGAGAGGAAAGTGAAAACGAGCCGTCTAAGAAGAATGAAGAGAGACTAGACGAGAGAAACTGATTTCTAGGGAAAATGGGTATTTTAGGAACATCACAAAAGCGAAGTGACAGATTTAGCCTTAAAACTTATGGGTAAAAAGTTTATGATGAAAATGTTGAAAATGTGACTTTAATGAAATTTTCTATTTTTTTTAAAGTCGCAACAATACCAAATTAGTCTTTTTTAGCTTGATTTGAAGCAACTTTGAAGACCAAGAAGTGTAAATCATGACCCAGAATTCTGGTTTTAGTTTTCATATTTATCTAAGTCAGTATTTTTTTTTTTTTTGAAATCCGTCTATGTTAGTTTTTTCATGCTTGCAATATATTTTGAGATAACAAGCGACTGTTATAAATTGTATAGTTAATTGTATGTTCAAATGAATGTTGAAATTTAGTTGTAGTTAGCTTTAGAGGTAAAAAGAACTTTATAAACTTGTTTACGGATTTCAAAATTTTCAACTGCAGAATTGTAGTCCATGATCATTTTCTCCAGATTTACATCTTCTTGCTCATCAGTCATCAGCGAGCCTCGCAAATTACGACATAAAAATCAATTGTGTTTGGAGTCAAATAAGCTCTAGATCAAAGAGAAGAAAACAACCCCTGGTGTATTGCAACTTTGCAAGTTAGTTTAATTTCCAAAAAGCTATAGTCATATCTCATTAGAGCACCAGGGTTTCCCCTTCATATTCTCTCATCACACTACGCTTTCCCTTGTGCCAATTACCACCTCATGCATATAGGTGAATGAACTGACAGCAAAGAGATCATAGTTCTGTTGCATACGCCCTCTAGCTTCTATGTGCAGATAAAGAGCCATGCCCGCGACCATAGTCCTGCCGTGAACCGTTTCTGTACAATTATTTTATTGGCATAATTAGAAGATTGTCAATGAGTTCAGTTTTGATCAGCAACAAGAAACTGCTTTGCTCTTCTAGTGAAACACTTGCTTTCACTGAAAGAAGGCATATTGTTGACAATGAGTTCAGGTTTGATCAGCAACAAGTATTCTTGGGCTTCTCTGTGATGAAACTACAGATTGAATCCAATTGTCCTACAAATTTTGTTTCTCGTTATTCCTTGTCGATAGGTTTCTTGCCTACTCAGTTTGCCTATTCAGTTTGTGATACAACAAGTGTTTCACTAGAATTATTCACCATTGCAACTTCTTCACAAAATTACTAGGATAAGTTATAACACGTACGTACCTCTTGTAACACTAAATTGTATGACCAACTTTTATTGAAATGCCGGCCGGAAACAAAAAGAGTCTAGACTCTTGATCTTTTTTTTCTTTTTTTTAAAAGGGTCTAGATCAGGGCCAGTCGTGAAGGATCCAAGGCCCAGTGCGGGGAAAAAAATGTGCCCCCTTGTATAAACTTTTAATTTTTTTTGAAGTTCAAAAAATACCAATTTTTCGGGGTTCCAAACCTAGTCAAGTGTAGTGTCATGAGGCTCATCCTCACGCCTGAATTTCTTTTATTGATATGCTAAAACATGGTACAATGGAGGGACATAAAACCATTACCCCCAAAAAGAAAAGAAATACAAAGATTACAATAAACACGGATAAAAAGTTACTTATGAGAATGCACCATTTACTCAAATGCAGATATTCTGAAACGTTCATTAAAATGTCATATGCTTTAGAATCGCCTTTCCAACTTTGTCTTCCACATGCTTCTTGATTGGTTTTGTCAACTAAGTTCACATATTTAAATTCCTCAATCAATTTCCACTCATTTGCATAGCTAAATACTCACAGTATAGAACAGTTTAAATAGAACGACAACTTAAGGTCTCAGCAAAAGCTTTACAAGTCATTGCATATTCCAAATTCTACCTATATAAATGGTTCAGAGTGGCTTTAAACTATTAGTCTCATAAACATAAAATTCATTCTATCAAAACCAAGGTCCCAAGCACAAAACCAAATTTCAATCTTCTCTGCAAAAACATAAGAACAATTTCATATATCTCAGATACATGATTTCAGAAAGGAAAAAAAAAGGGAGATTCGAAGCAACATTTTTTAACCCAAAAAGAAGAATTTGAAGATGTGATATTCATAGTAACCTTATGTTCAGTCTTTAAAAATTGGATTGTGAGGGAGGAGATATGAAATTGAGAGATGATGAAAAATTTCTAAGGATCATGCGTAATTTATAAAGAGAGCAGACAAAAAAATTTCGGTTCCGGAGAACATCAATCTTCAATCGAGCTCTTTTATTGCTGCAATGAGTATTTAAATTTGGGAGAAGAATCAGAAGATTAAAAGTTTGAGAGAGAAGAAGAGACTGGAACAAATGAATAAGAAAAAAAAAAATATATATATATATATATATATATATATAACAAATGAAAAAAAAAATCCCCCTTCAGCCCTGGGCCCTGGTGCCAGCGCACTGCTAGCACTGGGCCAGGACCGAGTCTGGTCTAGACTCTTGATCTTAACCCCGTAGAATTGCCTTCTTCGAACCCTTTAGCTTACACTTTAACTTATGAGTTAGTTACCCTTATCGTCGAAAAAAAAAATTATGAGCTAGTTAAATGAATGAAAAACATGTGTACAAATTTAATTAACTATATTGGTTGATATCTTTATATTGCAGATCTATAATATGATAACATGCATCACATTGGTTTTTCCGATTAAGTCGATTTGGGTTATATCTCCATCACATAACCGAGCTATGTATTTCTCTGACGTATATAAGTAAAACGTTTTGCTTGCACAACTCTACAGCGCAACAACACTAAAAGCTTTCATATAAGAAAAGACTCCTGATCACTAGGAGTGAGATTGAAGGTTCTTGTTGACGGAGCGGATTCAGTGCACATAGTGCACTTGCACGAGTTAACAGATCTAAACCACCGTTAAGAGATTAATTCGGAAGAATATCAAAATTCCAGATCTACTTCTTCGTCTTCGACACTTCCATGGCTGGTTTATACTCTTCCACCATCTCAAATAACTTTCTAAATCAATAGCCTTATACCCATATCGATTAAATCATGCCCATTTTCAGATCTCACAGGAATTGATTTTGGCCTTTTGTACTGGTTACTAGTTTGCTTTCTGATGAATGAATCTTTATAAACCACGATACCAGTCTCTCTTGGTCCTCAAAAACCATGGCCGCCAATTCTCATCTCCGCCGCTGCCAAGCTCTGCAAGTATATCGCATCGCAACTCCAGCTCGTTGAATCACCTTCTCAGACAAAAATCGACGTCGTTTTGACGGGCAGATCTCCTTCTCTTAAACAAATCAGGCCCTTCTCATCTTCAAGTCTCTCCTCGATTGAACTTTAGCCTGGTTTGCATAAATGGGATATTTAGTTATTTACCTTTATGGGCTTTTAAACGGTGTTAATATTAAAGTTAGTGTCATTAAAGGATTAGATCAAATACACGGATGAGATTATATTATACATGTTGGTTCACTGCAACCTTGGTTCATCTGAGAATTTTCGTCTTGTTGATGCATGTGTGTTTAACCCTACTAAATTAGGTAAAAGCAGTAGAATAATATCAACTCGTGTCACCAGAAGTTTCACAGCTTTCTACCTACAGTATTTTAAATGCAAGTATAAACCAAGGAACAAGTTACTAATTGGGTACATATATGATGTGAACGGGATTCGATTTCCCACGTCCAACATTCAACCGCACACGTCGCCGGAAACCCTAGTCAGCCACCACGTGCGGCCTCATTACCCCTTCACTATTATATGCAACATACACTTATCATCACCCCACAATATATAAAGTTAACTAAAGCAAAGAACAAGAGAAAGCAACGAGTACCATGATCATTGTTTGCAGCTTCATCCACGACTCCTTGTGAATCTTTACTTCAAACTTATGCTGCAAATGTGTATCCCATTATCAGTGCATCGTTCCCCTTCATTTTCATTATATTTTTAAGCTCAAACCATAGTGTTTGACTCTATTTTCACGACTAATTCATAATTAGAGACACTAAGTAAATATATTTTTCTTATTTGAATTGGGTATTTTGATCATAGATTTCATAGCATTTGAGGTATATGATACACCTATAAGTGTCTCGGATGCATTATTCTCTTCTTATCTTCTTTCATTTCTTCATGGATATGAACTAAAACAAACAGTGGATTTGGTCTCTAAGATACTGATCGAGATTCCGCTTAACTATTAAACAAACGGAGGTTGGGCTAATCGAGTCGGTCAAAGAAAACAAAAGGCTAGAAGGGAGGGGGGAGTGTGAGTGGCCGACAATACTTGTTTGTAGGCCAAACAAAGATTGGGACAGAACTGAGGAAAGCAAAGATTAAGAGAGAGGGTGCCCTAGAGTTGCACAAGTTAATTTTTAAAGAAAAGGAGGTATTGTGTGTGGGTGCTCTTTCTGCATTGCAGCATTTGACTAATACTTTGTTGCAATTTGAAACGTAGCCTTTTCAGGTAATGTCATGTGCTTCTTCTTATTATAAGATGAGAGCTGGAGAGGTGTGGTGGGTAAGTAAACCTAGCAAGCTTTGTTTAATTCGAAAGCAAAGTAAGTTGATTAGTTTTGGGTGACGTGCATGCAGAACAAAGGGTTTGGTTTGGCACCCTCCCTTCTTTCCGTTTTTCTCTAATTAATCTACTACAATCTGTTCTTTCTTATACCTTACACGACTTTAATCATATTCATATGCGACTTGTGACTACTCGATCATTCTATGAGCTCGTCAGTGAGATTCCTTTGCTTTTGTTCAAAGGATCTACCTACTTAATTTGGCTCAACTCCTTAGTACTGAAGATAAGAATTGTCTACGTAGAAGCTGAAGTACTGAAGCATATACAAGATCAAGGAATACAATCTTGTATATGTATGAGGTGGCCAGAATCCTTCACTAGCTTATAAGAACCCTAAGACAAAGCATGCTTAGCTATCAGTTGGGCATCAAAAAATTTGTTAAACGGTTGCTAATATATTGGCATCTTTAATCCCGACCAAACTAGCTTCTTCCTTGATTCATTTTCGTTTTTTCAATTCGCAGATTACTAGCTAGACAGACAGCTATCTCAATCAAAGCGTTTTACTCCAACTTTCATTGTCCTAGTCGATCCGATAGGTATAGCTAACTGAATATGGTACAATTTTGATAGTCTATGTTGGTACGTACCTCTAAAGTTCCTTCACATATGATAAAACTATCTTCATTTTCTATGATGCAAAATGAAATATTATACCGACACATAAACCCAGACAAACTCGGCAACACAGGGACTTCTCATAAACCTGAAGATTAGAAAAACAAGTTTAATGCCAAGAAATTGGATGAATTACAAAAATAAAACACTTATTACATTAGCTCTAACATGTCATATCAATGGAGTCGATTTGGCAATAATTAGGAGAATATTACGTGCAGGTATTGTCCAAACAATGGTCAAAGATGAAGGCAGCAGCTAGAGGTAGAAGATCTCTAATGGGCGCCGAAAGGCACGAAGGGAAAGGACTACGTAGTGCAATGCCATCATCTGAAGAAGGATATGAGAGACAAGAAAAGACATCATTCTTTATATTCGAACCTCTCATTCGATCACACTTCCACCTCTGTATAGCGCGCAAATGCAAATAGGAGCCTAAATCTATAGTCACTACTGGTCTCCACTGGAAAAGCTAGCTCGTACATAAAACATGCAATATTGCAACATGGGTTTTGTTCTTTGTCCTACATATATTCTTTATTAATGATTAACTTGTTAAAGGTTGTTATCGATCTAAGTTTTGGCTTTTCCACTTTTGGGTCAAGCTGGTATGAGTACGTACTCAAAAGGATGGAGCGCTTTTCATATATAAAGAGAATTAAGTTTAACCAAGTTAGTAAGCCTCTAGCTTTTCATTGCTAGTGCTATTATCCGTGATTAATGGGATAGATTTCTCTGTATTTGCTACTAGCTAGCAACTATATTTATTGCCACCCTATAATCGTAAACTCTTAACAGTATTCATATGATGTAGTATCACTATGTTTTGCACACAGGAGCTATAGCAACCGCAACTGGTAACTTTTGTATATGTAGACTTGTAGTTATTCATTGTTACTATTATACGTAAATAAGGTAAATTATCATAACTACATGAATACAAGTTCATATACAATCAGCAAGTTTTCCAAAGTTTTCCTCTTTTAGGGAAATAATATTCATAGACGACAGCACTCCAGAGCAAGAGCTCCTAATATAACTTTTGCCTTTACCAAGCTCCAGTATAAGTTTAGGTTTTAACTATTTGGCCTATTCAGAAGCAAATTTAATCCCACCAAATAATTTTTATTTTTTTTATTTCAAAGGCACTATATAAATTGCGGAGGTAAGAGCAAGTAAATTTTAAAAGCTTGGATTAACTTCTTACTGAGCTATTCTAATTGAAATCAAATTGAGATGTATGTCATTGCATGATATTCTCCACATGGATAAATTTGACACCAATAAGATCAAGAATTATAAAAGGATTTTCTTTTCCATTATACTCATCTAAATTCATGTCAGTAAAGAAAAAGATAAAGCTAAAAAGAGCAAAAATAAAGAGGTAAAAGACAAAAGAAAGAAGAAAAAAAAAGGTAAAGCAAAAGAAGTTGAGTTAGAACAGTAGCAGAAGCAGTGTCAGCTAACTAGCTGTGTGCTCATCTCTCTGTGAATTATGATTGCCCAGTAGGTGTCAGTCTCTCCCACCTCATTCCTATTCAAACTAAAGTTGTTGACTCCCATGTGAAGTTCAACATTGTCATTGACTCGAAGTCTCGTCTTCTAGCTAGCTATCTCCTCCATGCACCTTCATGTGATGATTCTCATGGAGCTTTTTATTCCATGCCGAAAATGGGAGTCTGAAAGAGATTAAGACCAGGCCCTATCCATGTTCCATAACCAGAAGAAGAACTTTGATCATAACCCATGTTACTACTCAAAGCAAGAGGTGTGGAGTAGGGGATTGGATTATTAGTACCACTGCTAGTACTTTGTTGTTGCTCTTGTTGTTGTTGTTGCTGCTGCTGACCGTGGACGTTGTAAATCCCACTGTAGAATAACCCGTTGTTGGTTTCAGCGGTTGTAGTAGCAGTACTAGATGTCGCAGAGAAATCCATGTTGCTGTGAAAATAGGTTGGTGTGACGCCAACACTGTTAGGGTTCCTGACATTGTTTGCGGAAGGGTTGTTGTTTGGGACTTGGTAACCGAAGATATTGGACCAATACTCTGTGGAAGGGTCTTGTTTGATGGGAATTGCAAAGCTCAATGTGGAGGAATTACTGGCTGGCTGATGAGATGACGACGCAAAGGTGACAGAGGATGCAGAGGAGAGATCTCTATCGTCAAGGCTCTTGCTATCAGCAGAGAGGGATTGATCGGATGAGTTCTTGGATTTTCCAGACATTCCTCCGATGGGGAGGTTGCTGTTGGCAATGCTCTTCACATCGTAACGGCTCATATCAAAGTTAGTGACCGCATTTAAGCCTCGGAACTTGATAGCTGCAATGTCATAGGCCTCGGCAGCTTCTTCTTGTGTGCCTAATGTTGGACAAAAATTAGTTGAAGTCCTTATTAACTAACAGTCAAAAAATTAAAAACATTACCCTGATTGTCAATTATAACATCAAGGTAAATGTGAAGGTAATACTCACTGAAAGTGCCTAGGTACAGATCTTTGTTGCCAGCAACCCTTCCTATTCTTGCCTGCCATCTACCATGTTGATGGTGCCTGAAACGAATTTGGGATATATTAATATTTCCGTATAAAAATTAAAATGGTGAGTGAAACTTAGATTCCAATTATTTTTACCATCAAACACATGAAAATTACATACCTTGTCACCCCTCTGTAAATAGAGGCTCCTCTTGAAAATCCACTACTTTTCCTATACCATAAAAAGTGGAACACATTAACCATGATACTCAAAAAGAAAGAGTACTTCAGACCAAATAATGGATAAATGTGTATCTAATTACCTTCTCAGGGAAGCAACAAATTCCTGCCTGGACATGTTCTTCATCTCCGTCAATTCCTTCTCATAGTTCGTAACCTTGGAAAATAATTTTCAACATCAAATAAAACCAAAATGGAAAAATATTAGAAACAAAATCAAAATACAGGAAAAAAAAATTTACCGGAAAGTTTGTGGTGGTGGTCGGACCCCAGTACTTGAGAGCTGCTAGATCGTAGGCTCTTGCTGCTTTGTCTTCTTTATCATAACCACCTTCAGTACATAAATTCATAAAATTTAAATAAACCATTAAAGTTCAGCAATAAGAATCTAAGTAAGATCTGAACATTATGATGCATTCATGCAAAGAATATTTCTGATACATTACCCTATAATATCCAATACTGGATCTTAACTTGATGAGACCCATGTACTTCTATGACAGTGAATCTAAGAAACCAAAGTTACATACAGTTAAATTAAATGATGATCTTAAAGGCAAGAGCAGTAAAACAAACTCACCCAAATAAACTGATGGAGTTGAGGTCGATGATAATAGCAGCAATCATTTACGTCCATGTACATAAAAACAAAAGAAACAAAGCCCACATCAGAGTCTTGGTACTCATGAAACTTGAAAACAATGGCGCAGAATAGCAACACTATTTACTTCAAATCTAATGTGCACATTACTATGTCTCAAATGCCACACCAGATCTAACTATCAAAGCCCTTAAATGGGTGACCCGCAACATTGTTTCTCTTGGGATTTACATTGAAAATGATATTCTTTTATTCTCCATCTCCTTCATTTATTCCGGTCACAGAAGCTAAACCCAGAAATGGAGATGGAGTGGACCCGTTGGTCCTAAGCAACGTACACTGGGGCGCACGTTAAGAGTCATGAAGGCCATAGAAAACCTAGTCCAGAAAATAATTACCTTGCCTTCCTTTCCTGCTTTGTCCTTCTCTTCTGCAACTGTTATCCCATAGATGAGCTTCATATCTTCCTGTCCACCTATGCCTGATATTCAAACACCCAAACAACATAAAATAAATAAACAAACAAACTACTTGATGATAATAAGAACAAATAGATAATATATTTTAGCTCGATCTCCACACCTTGTAACGCCACGGTAAATCGAGGTGCGCTGACCGAAGGTGTCCACGGTTTTCTTGGCGGTGGCGGTTTCGGTGGTCCCCACCGGGTGGTGGGTTTTGGTTTGCTGCAGAGTAGTAGGGGCGGTGGCGGTGGCGGTAGGGGTGGTGGAGAAACCACGGAGGAAGCTAGCGGCTATGGTTTTGAGTTCGGAGTTGTAAATCTCATTTTCGGCCACAGCGAGATGATCGTTAGTAGATGAGAAGGGAGTGAGCGACGTCGGCGTTGTTGATGCGGTGGTGATGACGTCGGCTGTGGCGGTTGTGACCCCGGCGGCGGTGGTGGTGGTGCAGCCACCACCGAGAAAGTCCTCAAGCTTCGGGCCGACGCCGCCGCTGAAGATGGAGAGGTCGGTCTCAGTTGCACCTGCATGTGCATCTTGATGATGCCCCGACGCTGTGGAGTTAACCCCGGTGTCTGTAAACAACAGAAAAAATCGATGTGAGCAAATCAGAAATATAAGATAGTTATATTTAAGATAGAGAAGAAATGAGATAGATAGAGAGGGCGGACCTGGAGAGGAGGTGAAGGCCTCGAAGAGAGAGAGGTGGGAGTTATGAGGGGGAGAGGAGAAGTGGTTGGAAAGAGAGAAACCGAGCCAGTTCTGAGGATGATGATGATGGGGAGGAGGAGGAGAACTAGAATCCATGTTTGTTTGTTTGGTGGTTTTGAAAGGTTTGTCTTTGGAAATAGAGCGTCAGGATATTGGAAAACACAGAAGAACAATAACAACAAGTGAATATTGTGAGAAACTGTGTCAAAGTTAATTAAGGAGGGGTTTCTGAGACTCGAGAGAACACAGATATTGAGGTAGTAGCAGGCTTAGGTTAAGCAGCAGTACTAAGTAGAAGAGCGAGCTCGAGGAAGATGAATAAGAGAGAGAGTCTCAGTCAGTCATGAAGGGTTGCACGAGGATCGAGATTCTCTCTTATTTTTTTTATTTTTTTCGTTTCGGTGTCTACTAAATATAGAGGAATAAATGGAGGGAGCAAAGAAAGCAAAGTGGAAGCTTTTGATGGGATGACTGGGCGGTGTTTGATCTCTCTCTCTCTCTTTCTTTCTTTCACCTCTTTGGGCTAGCTAGTCTTGACTCTTGACCTAAAAGAAAGCATTACTTTATTATTGTTGTGGGTTTTGAGAGAGGAGCTATGGATGATAATATTACTGTGTGTATGAATGTGGGGAAGCAAGAGGGTTAGGGAGGGGACACCGTGACCCACAACAATTAGGATTTGGAAATCAAATCATTTCATTTTGGTCCCTAGGTTTGCCACCTGTCATCTCTTTCTGTCCCTCCCCTTCAAGGGCCTCCTTAAGTTAAAGTATGGTAGCCTTCGATCGACTTGTCCCAACTCCTTCCCCTTCCGGCGGGCGCCCTCTAATTCCCCTTCATGTTCGTTCACATCTAATTTCATTTTGATCTTTCTTCATCGGCAATCTGTCAAAATTATTCCATCCCCGTCCCTTTAGTCAAATATCATCTTTGGTTATACATTCAGCTACGGTGTCAGTATAAATATTTGATGACATTGTTGTAACTATTGTAAGACTCTTTTTTTTTTGAAGTGACTATTGTAACACTATTGATGAAATGTCGTATCGTACTTGAAATGTGGTATCGGACTTTTGGATAGGATATCTTTCAATACATGCATAAGTCATATGAAATTGAAACGCTAATGTAAAACCGTTGATGATGAAATTGTCAACCGTATAATATCAAAAAGTGAAATTTGTGTTTGTAATGTACATGTATATAATCAGAATACATGTAAATACTGAAGCACTTCATGCATGACCATATCAGATACAAGTATACGCATAATAATCAAAAATTCCTATAAATCGGTCGACTGCATGAGAACTCCGATTTATATTGCATCTAGATAAGAAGAGAACTTTTTTAACTCTGGTCAAACGAAATTTAATGATAAAATTGTGCATGTAATGGAATACTACTAATGGGTATGTACTTACTAGTGTGGTGAGTTTCCAAAAATAAGAGAGAAGTAAGTGTCCAAATTAGAGAAATTAAGATGCAAATTAAAATGAAGTCGCGAGAAATTATTCCCGAGTTGGTCTACTACGTACTTCATGCACGTCAATATTTTACCCTAAATGTTAGAGCATCTCCAATAGTTTCCCTAACATTTCTCTAAAATAAGAAAACAAAAGCCAAAATCTCCAAAAAATTTATGCTCCAACTCCAACAACTTCTCCATTTTGGAGATTTCGGCATTTATTACAACAATAAAAAATATTACATGATTATTAATAATAACAAAAAAAAATATCATATATTTCATTGTAACATAAATTACCCAATAAAATATTCTAGAGTTTTGTTCTTATCGTTGGAGCACGTGAATAATTAATATTTGAGGAATGAAGACTTTCCTACAAATTTGGGGAATGAGTGAGATTCTCTTTCTTCTTCGTCCTTATTTTAGAGAATGAGATTTGGAAGCTGTTGGACTACAAAACAACTCAATATTCCCCAAAATCGATAAAATCAAAAAAATAAGAAAGCTGTTGGAGATGCTCTTAGTCACCAAGTTACCCCACAATCTTAGGATTGAAAGCACATTGAAGATCAAGCTTCGATTTGTTTTTCCTTTTTGTTTTTTAAATGTATGTGTTTGGTTATCTTCTCAAAAGAAGAACAATTGTTTGGTTTTGTACGTGACAGGGCCTAGACAAAATTGGCAATGGCAATAACTGAACTGTAATGAAGTAGCTGCAGCAAACTATATAGGGCGACGCCCTCTATTTATTGGCAATCTACGTACCTGCACTAGCTACCGGTCATTTTCTGGTGAAATGAAAATCATGAAATATAGAAAGATGACGAGCGCCTCCAGAAAAATGCGAGTGAAATTAGAATTTGAGAGAGAGAGAGAGAGAGAGAGGCGGTGGGTGTGTGGTAGCTTGTTGCCGAGGATAGATTTGGTAATGGCAGCCACATGCGTGCATGTCGTAGGAGCGACACGTGGGAACTGTGTGGAAATATCCTGCACACGTGTCAGCTGGATCGTGTTGATTCGCAGCGGGGAATGGTATATTATAATACGTTGCCATGCATGACATGAACATACTGAAATGAAATATGCAGCTTCTTTCTTTCTCATTGACAACTCGACTCCCTCGATCGATCACGTAATATAAGAACAAGGAAAGGGCTTGTCATTTGTGACATATAATGTATCGGATTAATATACTTGTCAAATATGTGGTGCGTAGAGACACTACGCCAGTCCCATACTTAAGTTGCTGACTGCACCTTCAATTCATGATCTGCATGCTCTGCAAGTCACCGCAACATGAACATTTTCTTTCTTTTCGGCTAAGAATCCAAGATGATTTATATCTACACACTGCATTTTTATGCTCCAGTTGGGTTATAAATCTATTATTCGAAAGAAATTAAGCTTGGCTTCTTTAAGTTGTTGGGATCTTGAGTGAAGAAAAGAAAGCAGTTGGGATCTTGTTGGTGGTGCGTGATATATATACACACACCCATGGAGATGATCCAAAGAGGACGTTCGCACGCCCTTAAAATGCGGACGTCTCTCCGGTCTCCACCGACTTTCCGATCATATTTTCCGACCATAGCCAACCATATCTAGATATACATGACTTGATCATCCCTATAAATTTTTAGCCAAATTGATAAACGTTAATGCATTCAAAACTGTGATTTAGAATTACAAGAACGTACGGTTCAGGATGAACAAATTCGATTCGTTCATTGATTTAATACATTTTTGATACCATAACGATAACCAAATTAGCTGAAAATTTGTAGAGATGATCAAGTATTGGCTGGCTATGATAAAAAAAATATTATCAGAAAGTGGGTCAAATTAAGGAATCCGTAGGAGGTCCTTATTTGAAAAGGCATATATATATATATATATATATATATATATATATATATATATATAATGCTTATCAAGTAAGGACCTCCTTACCTTACCTTAGATAAGGTACGGATTTCAGTATTTGATCCACTTTTCAATCATATTTTCTCATCTCAACCGATCAGATTTTAGGTATATATGAGTAGATCATCACTATAAATTTTCAGCCAAATTGATAATCATTAAGGCATTCAAAACTGTGATTTAGAACTAATAGAACGTACGGTTCAGGATGAACAAATTAGGTTTGTTCATTGATTTTATACATTTTCAATACCTTAACGATAACCAAATTAGCTGAAATTTTGTAGAGATGATCAAGTCATGTATATCTAAATAGTGAACGGCTATGATGAGAAAATATGATCGGAAAGTGGGTCAATTTAAGGAAATCTGTACCTTAACTAAGGTAAGGAGGTCCTGATATAACAGTTCCTATCCAGAGCGAAGTTCCTTATTTGAAATTAACGTGTGAAGTTCTTTATTTGATTAACTTTTCGGTCATATTTCCACATCTTAATCGTTCAGTTTATTGATACTAATGAATAGATCATTCTTTCAAAATTTCATATATATATATATATATATATATATATATATATATACACACACACAAGCTTTCTCAGGTAAAGATGTCCTTATTTATTCTTACGGTGCAGATTTTCACTTTAGACTTACTTTTCAATCGAATTTTCACATCTCCACCATCTAGTCTTTAGATACTAATGTATTGATTATCTCTGCAAAATTTCAGCAAATTTGGTTATCATTAAGGCACTCGAAACTGCGTTTTTCTGTTATAAATATGAACGGTTCAAGTTCAACAGAATTATGTTCATCCATTGATTTAATCGAATATGAGTGCCTTAATGATCACCAAATTAACTGAAATTTTGCCGAGACGATCTATACATTAGTATCTAAATACTAGACGGTGGAGATGTGAAAATTCAATTAAAAAGTGAGTCTAAAGTGGAAATCCGCACCGTAAGAATAAATAAGGACATCCTTAGCCAAGAAAGCTTATTTATATATATATGTATGTATGTATGTTGGTGTCTATGCGATCTCCCTCTCTCTGCATTTTACCCAACGGTTTACCACAAAAGATGACACTGCAGGCGTTTTATCTCGGATTGCTTATTAGTTACTTGATTTACTATTAAGGTTGTTAACTGAGAAATAAACTTGGAGAAACATGTACGCCAATGATACGTACGTACTGATGGTAAGACTACTGACAATTAACTTGACAAGTGATAGGCTAGGGTGTTATTTAGTACTCAGCACCATATTATTACATTGCTTTTGCAAGACAAGGTCGGGCATATAGCTCCAAACACCGAACGCCACCTCTTCCGGGGGCTGCTGCCACATGCCCTCAGCACCAAGTGTTTAATTAATATAGACATGCAGCTTCTAATTTGCATGCATCAAAGGCATGTACACATAACATGACGCATCTCTTATATATAAAAGAACATGGTTTTTCACTGTTCACGTGAACAGTGTCGTGGCTGTTCTGCCCTTGTATTTATTCCATTTTTACGTCTGTGTCATTCTAACTGATTTGTCCTTAACTGGCAGAATGATTGTTCTGCTCTTACTTTCAATTTATTTACCATACTGTCATTTGTCTGATTGTAAAGACGTTTATACCCCTATTTTAATTTTATTAACCACACGGTCATTGTATGTCATAAAAAGACAGTAGTACATTTGTTTGCATTTTATTTTAATTTTTTCTTTAAAAAAATTTGTGGTGCTTTCCGTTGTGACCCGTGTCGGGATTGATGTCGAAACGTCTCCTTAGTATCGGTGGGTGACATCTATCTCTTTCTAGTATGTATAATCTTATATATAAAGGAACATGGTTTTCACTGTTCACATGAACAATGTCATGGCCGTTCTGCCCTTGCATTTATTCTATTTTTACGTCTATGCCATTCTAACCTATATTGACTGATTTGTCCTTAATTGGCAGAATGACTGTTCTGCCCCTACTTTCAATTTATTTACCATGCTGTCATTTGTCTGATTGTAAAGACGTTTATACCCCTATTTTAATTTTATTAACCATGCTGCCATTGTATGTCATAAAAAGACGGTAGTACCTCTGTTTGCACTTTATTTCTTTAAAAAAATTTGTGGTGCTTTCCGTTGTGTCGGGATTGATGTCGAAACGTCTCCTTAGTATCGGTGGGTGGCATCTATCTCTTTCTAGTATATATTATAGTGAGGGAAGGACAGACCAAGTCGACGAACCAACCAGATAGCCAATCCAAACCGCAGGACAAAGCAAAATGCACATGCAATTTAGATAGCAAAAATGTTTAGGTGGCCAGTTTCACTAGTTGGGTAGACAAAGCAAAGGCAGAGAAGACGCCCTCAAAATCCGGATAAGAAGAGTTAAAACTCCTGCTTTTACACCAAGCAAACAGTCCCCGAAAGCGTCTCGATCGGCTTTGCTTATACTAATTATACAAATGTTATTGTTGAAGGTGATGACTTTGAAACATTTTGATCGATTCTATGACGGTAAAGGTTTCATACCGTGGTGTATTTGATTTCTTGTCTACGATATTCGATCATCATTTTCGATTATTCTCTCATCTTTAGACATGTTCATCGTGAAACAAATTTTGTAGTCATAGTTCCTCTTCGTCTTTTCTTCGGTTTCACTATCTTTCCCATTTATTTGTCCTCAATGTTCCATTTAGATAAGTTAGGAAGGGGAATAACAGGCTCTGTGTTGTACTATTGTAGTTTGTTGTTTGACTATGGTTAATGGAAAAAAATACGTTAAAGACATAAATGTTATTTTTTTTGGTAAAAAGACGAATATGTATTGCATATGAAATTTGGAATTCTCATGTAATTTCTAATTATCAAGTTTAAAGGGTAAAATAACATGTTTGATAATCAACGACATCGGTAAGACACTCTTGAATCGATTTGTAGAATAATTGCATCTGCTTGATTTATATGTACGTACATACAATAGAGTTTAACAAAATACTATCTCGTATATGAGTAATTATTCTCTGTACCCGGAACACCACGTGACACTGCCATGTGGTGTTTCTAACCAATCATATAACTTAGATTCATGTAGGGATCAGCAGAGGGTGAAAAAAAAAGTAATTAAATACACCAATCAGAGATAAGGATAAAACATTTGGACCAATGAGATTAAAAGGGAACATAGGGCACATGGTGTTCCAGATACAAATAATAATTTTCCCACGTATATCACTATAAAAACAAAACAGAGAAAAAGAAAAAAAAGAAAGAATTAATAGAGTTTTTTTATAATTTTTTTTTATTTTCTGAGAGAGAGAAACTAGAAATTAAAGAAGCCTCTAGGGCATTTACCGTATACAATATTAAAGAGTACATGGAGCTTTATTATGAACCTTGTCATTCTAATACATAGGTGAATCATAAGCATGATCAAGGTTAGCAATGACATCAACTATAAAGATAGCTTTCTAGATATTTTAGATGCTTAAAAGTAATAAAATCAAAGCTAGTAGCTAAAGCTCTAGAACTTGTTTGATCAATTTCTAAGGTACTTGGTTCATTCTGGTCGTTCACTACATTGATCACAAGTTTGAAATCTCGTTCAAGTTTAAGCAAAATTATACAATGTGTTAATGCATATGAATGATATGATGCATCAACTTTGTAAATTGAGTCCTCAAACTAGTTGACTTGGATACAATTCACGCAAGCGAACGTATCGTTGTCAAGATAGGGAAGTATAAATGCCCAAGTTATCGTACCACGGGGATTAGTGGCTAACCCACAATCCTAGACTAATCGGAACAAAAGTCACTAAGCAAACAAAGGAAAACAAAAAGAAAATAAGGAAAATGCTAACCTAGGCACCAAGCCTTAGTAATGTTCGGCTATAGTTCTCACCAAAGCCTAATCAAAACTAGAAGCCTAGTGATGGTTATCTACAATGAGTCGAAATATAAAATGGAGATTGAATGAGGAATTAACTAAATTGACGAAAAACTAAATGAAAAATAAACTACTAACTAATGAACTAGAATATGAAGGGAACATGGGAGTGTCGGGTGATCCACACTAACTCATTTGCAAATATCGTTACCTAATCTCACAAATGCATACTCTATTGTGTTAAGTCCCGTATCTAGTATCGGTTAAGGCTACTAGACCAATTATCCTTTCTGTGTATTGATTATGCCGGTTAAGGCCACAATCAACTCTCTAACTTAGGCATTACGCCGGTTAAGGCCGCAATATCTAAATTAGAGGCCTAGAGTGCAAGATAATAGAGACCCAAGCAAGCTTAGCTACAATTAAGCTAACTAATGGTTACCACACTTCAAATCCTAGATGCACAAGACTAATAAGTTGTCAATTTATCAATCTATCCATCAAATTGTCCACAACATTATCTCAAAGGGTGAAAAAGCCTAGAAACATGCTTCTAAGGACAAACACATTCGGATTCAAAGCATACACAATGGAAATTGCATTTATATCAATCAAAGTACCAACATTATACAAAATAAGTTTAGGGCTTTAATACCCTAACTCCCAAAATTGAACTACTCTCTACCCATAATCAAATACATCATCAATAACATATAAAATTAAGAGAAAGGATAGAGTGGAGATGGAACACAAGCTAGGTTCACAAATTGTTACAAGTAAACATGAACCCAACTTGATATTAAGCTCCCATCCTTTACCAAACTATAATCCTTTGTTTTGATGATGCCTTGAAGCCTTGAGTGAATCCTTATTCTCAAAAAAAAACTAACTAAATTGTGAAATGAGAAGAGAGGTAAAAGATGAAGGGATGAAATGGTGATGAGTGGTGTTGGTGACGGGAAAGGGCAAGAGCCCTTCCCTTTGCTTCGTGCGGCTCTCTCTCCAAGAGGAAGAGAGAACAGGTTTTCCCTGGCCGTGTGAGATATGAGTGTTGTGGGCTGTCACCTGGCAGCACCTAATTGGCTGCTTCAATTAAACTCTCTTCATGCGCGTGATGGCTCCCTTAATTAATCAAATGATTAATTAACAATCATGCTATAATCAATCAAGAGTGCGGCTATTAGGACTAGGAACTCTAAATTTGCTCACTAAATCTCATTCTATTGTGAATTATTAAATGATATATACATCCTCATACACAATGACTATTAAGGATAATAATTATAGAAAAGAAAATATTATATTTATTCTCTTTAGACTTTCCAATTCAATAATAATTGATTCCATTCTTTATGATTTTCCTTATATATTTTTGTTTTCCAATTTCTTTTTATTAAAGCATAGAGAAATTTTATTAACACATCTCTAAATGTTAGATACACATCTCTTTATTTATACAAATTATATAAGACTTTTGGGTGTGTAAAATTACCAAAAACAACATTCATATCAAAAGTAAAAAACTAGTTGAAATAAAATATCTCGTTTAAGACATTCATATTAACTATTTTATTTCTAACACTTTTTCTTTATTTGAAGCTGGAATCGAGTACCAATATTTTGACACCACATATGATTATTATGTAATGGTTCCCAAGAATCGATTAATTTAGTTTTACACAGGATTGTACATTCTAATGCTGAAAGTTTCGTAAGTTCCATTAAGGACTTTGGTGATGTATTGTTTTGTTTTGTTTTTATTCGGTAGGCTTAAGAATTCTTGAAATCAGTTTGAGTAAGAGGCTCCTTGAGAAGAAATTGTATCGAGGAAAATTGATGGGAGAAGATGTTAATAAAGGGAAATCCTTTGAGGAAAATCTTAACAAGGTGAAACCCTTTAGAGAAAAATAAAAACTTTTGAGGAAGATGTTAATGAGGTGAAACATTAATACGAGGAAAGATAAAACATTTTTAGAAAAATCTCACACTTGTAAATTTTTTTTTTTTTGAATAAATTGAGTAGTAGATCTAGAAAAGTATGTGTATTTAGTGAATGAGTAGTGTATTTAGTGAATAAGTTGTGTATTTTAAATAAGGGTATTGTAGGAAGTTTGAGTATGTGTATCTAGTAAAATGTTAAAACAATAAGGTTAATAGGTGGTGTAAAAAGTATGAGATGTATATCGAGTAATTAGGAATGTGTTAATAAAATTTCTCTAAAGCATATATATAGTTTATAAGAGCTAAACAAAAAAAATTAATATCGATCATGTGACATAAAATTTTATATTATTATACATGTTGAACGCATAAACTTGCAAGGTGCATAAATATTTTTACAAAAAAAAAATTAATATTTATCGATTATAGAAAATATATATATATATTTGAAATAATTTATTATGAGATACAAAATAGAGATCAAATTATTCAAAAGAAAAAAAAATGGAGAAAAAATAACACGTACAAAAGAGAAAAACAATTAAAAAGATATATAGAATAGTTCATGATAGAACATTTTCTTGCATGAAAAAAAATAATCAAAAAATGAAGGTAGGGATAATGGATGTTGAAAAAAAAAAGGAAAAAAAAAACAAAGAATGAGAGATCTATTGAGTGAATAAGAGGTAATTAATTGATTGAAATATATGTCAATAAATAACTAAGGTTATGTTAGGAATTTAAAATGAGGTCTAGTGAGTAAATGCTTATATTGAAAAGTAAAAAGGAGGTGGAGAGAGAATTTGAGGTATAATGAGAAAATTTGGAGGTCTCAATAGCCACACTCATCAATCAATTAATAGAATGACTATTAATTAACCAAAATGGCAATTAATTATCACTTTCTCAATTTCCTCAAATTCTCCAGTTTTGCACTATTTTCTTTTATTTTCGCACTTCCGCTTATTTCCTACAAATAAATAAAAATAACATTATAATTAACTTAAAGATTAGCTAAATCCTAGTGCTTAAGTAGTAATTACGTGTATAGAAGTGCATGTAATCAGTAGTAATATTAGTCCTCGAAGTTGTAATATGAGTCCTTAAAGTTGTAAAAAATTTTAGTTACAACATTAGTAATCATGTGTCACATCCCGGTTCTTAAGTTAATTTGCGGGTATTTACTTTTGTGTTACTTTAATCTTTTACCGTTTTAGGTAATCATTTACTGTTAAAGGACCCTAAAGTTGACTTTTTGTAGGAAAATTATTTTGGAAAAATTTCTTTAAGAAAATCGTAGAGGACATTAATACGAATTCGTGGACATGCTATACGTTAAAATCGGAGTTCGTATGTAAAAGTTATGGTGTAAAATGTAAAGTTACTATTTTTGGTCGGGAGTATAAAAAAGGAAACTTACCAGAAGAGGTAAGGTAGAAATCTGAAAGTTACTCTCTCTCTCCTCTGCCGCGCCCGTTTCGACCCACCGGACTTCATCGCCTCCGTCGGCCGCCATCCGACCAAGATAGGCGGCAAGCTTGGTATCAAATTGAAGCTCGGAGCATCCTCTACAAGTCTTGGTAGGTGGCAGCCCGTGTCACGCCGCCGTGAAGGAGAAATCACGGCGAGAAGAGGCGGCTGTGCGTGATGGAGTCGTTGCCAGAACTCCCTTTTTTCGGCCACCATAATCGGAGCTGCTTGTCTCGTTTGAAAGCTCTCCTCTTGTATAGCAAACCCTCAAAAGGTTTCAATCCATCTTGATCTAGGTAAGGAGAATCGGGCATTTGAAATTAGACTTTGTGCTAGTTACAAAAGTTGTTTAGAATGTTGAGAGGATGAATGTGCTAAAATTTGGTGATCATCGGAGGTGGCCGGAGTTGGGGCTGGGCGCCGCCACTTTTAGGTGGTTTTTCAAGCTTATTAGATAGAGTATGATGAGAGGAGTCCATTGATGTTAAGTTTGTGAATTTTGGGTTGAAGTTGGTTGAAGTTTGAGAATTTTCAAACTTGGTTTTGTCGGTATGTAATTGTAGACATATAAAATTTAACGATAATAATAGTCGTTGAATAGTCCAAGCAAATACGTGGCTCGCGAGTCGACAAAATTGGAAAAGCCGTCGGAAATGACACGTGGCAACGTGGGAATGGTCGGCCGACAACAAAACCTTAAACCCTGATTTAAATCAATTATTAAGTGTCAATTGATGATCAGATATCAATTAAATTAAATTAATTATCAAAATAAAGAAGTGGGACATCCCCAAAAATAGTTGGCGATGGTTCGCCAAGGGTCAGGCGAGCTAGATAGTAGAATTCGCATGCGGACTGAACCTCGCATAGAAGTAAACGAAGGGGAGACGAAATGACTCCGCGCGCGTAGATTTACATAAAGGGGAGGTAAAATGGCCCCGCGTAGGGAACTTTGCGAAGGAGCTAGACGGCAGAGTTCGCATGCATGCAGAGGTGTACGGTCAAGATAAGTCGTCCGCGAGGTGGGACCAGGAATCACCGCTTGCTTGGAAATCAAGGTTCCTCGCACTCTTCCTTCCGTGTTCGCGAGATGGCTCGCCCCTTACTAAGGATCTTGGTCAAAACAGGACATTCAATCCAAAGTGATCCGGGCATATCTAAATCTTAAGATTTGATTGATTTGATTATGTTAAAATTGGCAAGTAAATCAATCAGTCAAGATTCATTAATTCGATTAAGAAAATATTATTGATTCAGAATTTTCATTACATGCCATAAGTGGAGGCATGTTAAGACTATAAATACCCCCTCTCATACCGAGGAGAGGGGAGGAGGCAAAGGGGAGCATAAACAAGGCAGCGAACTAGAAAGAGAGAAATCCCTCCGCGAGCTCAGAAGTCTCCCCAAAACTCTTGAAGAACTATCAAGCTCCCCAACTAGCCAGTTCTTCACTAAATCCAAATCCAAATCCAAATCCCAAATACTCGTTACGTGATCAATCCGCGTAACCCTCAAGAACAAGTGCTTGTCACCCTTGAGTTAAATCTATATTCGGAGATAGAATCAGAGGAGTTCACAAAGATTGTAACCCGCATTCGCATTGATTAAATTATATTATTCTTTGTACACGTGTTGTTCTGTTATTTGTTGCATATACTTTCGTGTTTACAAAAGTTGCACGCCCAGTGGGACTACTTTGCCTCTCATCTCTTTCTCCGAAAGAAAGTTCAAATCCATTCTAAGCGATGGCCTCCAAGAGCACCCAAGCCATCTCGACAAAGAAATCTAAACCAACGACCTCGAGGTCAAGCAGCGAATCCTTCGGTCATGTTACCTGTAGCATGGCGAGGAATCAACCCACAACATTCGTGGCTTTGTCTTCCAAGCCTCGCGAACCAGTCATCACCTTGGCGAATCTCGCAGAAAACAAGCGTGGCTCGCGAAGTGAAGAGAAGGAAACTCTAAAAAAATCAAGGGAGCGATCCTTCTCACCTGCTTCGGATGACGAATCAAGCACGGCTTCGTACCATGGAAGTCCAAATGGTGATGAAAACAACATAAATGGCCCACCGACAGACGATTCATCATAACCTATCCCCATGCAAGTCATGGTGATAGGCGCGTCCACCATTAAAGAGTAAATAGCCAATCTAATGGGAGCGGTTGAGAAGCTCACCAAAACAGTGGAAGAAAAAGACCTGCAAATTGCCGAGCTCTATAGCAGGCTGGAAAGTCAAGATGTAGAAAAGAGGGAGAAAGAAGGCGAGAACTCCAAGAACGATGGCAAGGACGATGATGGCTCGCTTGGCTCTATGTCCTTCCAGCAATTGCAGGACATCATCACCAACTCCATTAGAGCCCAATATGGACATAGGCGGACTATGCAGTTCGCGTGGAACACTTAGCTCGCGCTCGGAATGACTTCGCGCGGAATTACTATTTAACACTCCGCGTAGGCGAGGCGAGCTGGCGAACTAGCTCGCGTAGGAGACTTTGCGAGGAAGCAACATGCGGAGTCCGCGCGCACCACGACAAACGTTGAAGACTTTTACAAGTCTTTGATATGCTTCGGGCCAATCCCTGTGGCCCATTTAATATAAAAAGCCCTTTTAAGGCTCGCGAGCTGCAATAGCCCGCGAAATGGAAGCGAGCTTCAGGAGCATGCGAGATAGCATCCTGTGACAGCCCGCAAGATGAATTCCAGTTCGCATAGGAGTCTACAGTTGGCAGCATGGAAGCAAAGCCCTATGCGGAATGAAGTGTGCGAACTGGACATGTGTCACAAGATGGTTGGTTCGCATGGACGGAGCCGTGCCCTTGTGCTAATAGGGTTTCAGAGTCCGACTTGGATTCTAATTACTTTTCTTCCGCCACAAGTCGAACTACTATATAAGGGGGCTCGAACCCTAACACAAGAGAAACTCTTAAAACAACAAACAAATACAAACACAAACTGAAACCCAGTTCCCTTCGAGCTCCTCGAAACCCTAACCCTAAGCGCCGCTGCCTAGGTTTCTTCTTCAGAGCCCTCCGGACTCTACCCCCTCGACTTCTCTCTGAACTCCCTATAGTTGCTCTGCTCGCGCCGCCGTGAGTATTGATCGCTTGTGCTCGTAAATCCTCGTCTGAGGTGGCACCTGTAACCCCCTTCGCCTGATCAAGAAGTCAAGCGCACCCCTACAACCTCTTTCCTTGTCTGCGAGGTGGCACGCCCGCAACTCTCCCCTCTCTTTGTTCGTTAGAAACCTCTGCTCCGCGCGCTGAGGATCGTGGCCAAAATATTGGCACGCCCAGTGGGACAGGGAGTACAAGCGAATACATCATAGGGAAACCAGAGGAAGCGCCGTACGGAAAGCCTCAGCTTTCTTGTCTCAAGCACAGATCGTTACGGTATAAGCCCCATAACAGCGCGGCTTGCCGATCCCTCACTCAAGAACAGATCCTTGCTCAGTTTGGTGATCCAGACTTCAGCGAGACCGTCATGGTAGGCTCTCAGCCGACCCAAGATACAGACTCTGCTCCGTCTATGGAGCAAGTCTTCCAGATGTTCACACAACTCACGGGGCAGATTCAGGGTTTGACAACCCAAAGCTCCGCCACTCAACAAAGCCTCACCGACCTTGCTGAACAGGTCAAAAGGGACAAAACCCTTTGGGAAGTAGACCAGCACAACCTTACCGTGCTCACTTAAGACTTCAACCAATTCGTTAGCGAAACAAGGGAAACCAAGAGCTTGGTTGAAGGAAGCCTTCAACAGATCCGCTCGGATCTAGACCAGAACGCGGAGACCGTGAAGCAGAACGCAGAGACCGTGAAGCAACATGCAGAGGTCCTGTCGCTCGCTCGCGTGACAGTAGATGAGCAGACTCGCCGCTTGGACGAGCACGATACCAAGCTGCATGACCAGCAGAGTTCTTCCTTCTTTGGAAGTAAGAACAGTCTAGAGAAGCTAGACGAGTTCAAAGACAAACAGGACTAGCTGAACCTACGGATCCTGGAAGTTGAAGACTGGATGAGGGCGCAGGTACCAAAGAGCCCTACTCTAAACCCTACCGGCCCAAGCGCGAATGAAGGGACGCCCAAGTACATCCCTCCCAATGAACGCGCCAGGGGAAACCCTAAGGTCGAGACTCCGAAGGCCCCGCAGTTCGTGCCAGGGGCATGAACGTTAAAGAGTCCGCTTCCGCATGGTTCGTTTGCTCCCTCCAAGGGACTGAATAATTCTCTACGCCAGGGAGCCGGGACACTAGATGACCCGCTTCTAGTTTATTCCAGCCTTACTCCCAAGAACGACGGACAAGCCGTCAGTTTCTCTGCATGGCCAAACCATGGGGAAGGGGCAGAGTCCGTGCCCGTGACCACAGCCGACTGGTGCCAGCTTATCTCTTCCATCGTCAAGGAGCAAACCGGACACGGTGATGCTAACTTGCAGTATTGCGACCCCTACCTGGATAGTGTGGCGCAATACCCTTTCCCGCATGGGTTCAAGAATGTAGTGTTCACTACCTTCTCTGGCGAAACAAGGGAAGACGCAGCAACCCACATGACCCGCTTCAAAGTCCAGTGCGGCCAGTACGGGAACAATGACATCCTCAAGATCAAGCTCTTTGGGACTTCTCTGTCCGGAGCTGCCTTCCGTTGGTACTCCAGGTTGAAGCCAGGATCCATTGCGGACTGGCCTACCATGGAGAGATTGTTCCGGGAGACCTATGGTACCATTGAGCCAGAGGTCGGCCTTGACTCCCTCACCCAAATGAGCCAGCAAAGCATGGAGTCGGGCGTCTCCTTCCTCCAACGGTTTAAGATCCAACAGGCCAAGTGCGACTTCCTCCTGCCCGAGCAGGAAGCCATTAAGTTGGCTGTTCGTGGCCTTGAACACCGCCAGTGGTTGAAGCACCATGGGGAACACTTCACGTCTATGGGCGACCTCATCAACAAGGTCGGCAGTTATGAGCTGATCCTCAACGAAATGGACGAGAAGGCGAATGCCTCCAAGGGTGCATACGTACCGGTGAGGAACAGGATAGTAGGGGCTTTAAACCTCCAATCCCCCACGTTCGACCCTTACTACCAAAGGCAGGAGGAGAATGAGGTCGCGCAGGAATACGTTGACGACGTCGGAGCAGTCGAACTGACCGAGAAGCCTTTAGCTCATAAACTGAAGAATCCCAAGATGACCCGTGAGCCAATCACCATTCAGTCCTTTGCATAGACTAAGCCCGAATATGAGGCGTACACGTATGACGCGAAGAACACCCATCTTGTCTTTAATGACTTCATTGAGGCGAAATACGTGCGCTTGGATCACAAGATCCCGTCCAAGGAAGAGCTAAAGGACAAGAAGTATTGCAGTTTCCACAACGCATACAATCACGACACCAAGGACTGTGTCAAACTCCGCGACCAACTGCAAACTTGGTTGAAATCGGGCGCCCTAAAAATGAAGACGCCAGGAAGCACAGCTTCTCTGGTGGATGTAGATTCATTCCCGGCCGTTGTTGGTATGGTCGAGGTGAATTGGGACGAGAAGCCGAAGGAGAACAACCGACCTCGCGCACCAAAGCCAGGCGAGCGGAGAATCACCTTGGACCTGGCCAAACATCCAGAGGATGATCATCCGCGCCGAGCACCTAAGCGAGACCGAGAGGATGATGGTAATGATGACACACGTCAGCCATCTCGCCGGTACACTTACAACGTCAACCTTGCGCACGAGGTCCTGGACAATCTTATTGACGGCGGACTCGTCACTGTATCAAGAGCCTTACCCTATGTTGAGTACAAGGAAGGCCGCATCCACTGCAAGTTCCATGACAGTTGGGGCCACAGAACTCGTGATTGTTACCAGCTCCGCGAGGAAATCCAGGACTGGTTGGACCTCAAGTATATTCGCTTTGAAGACCAAGGTGGCTTCATGGTCACAGTTGCTGACATCGCCTGGCCTCGCATCGGCCACCGCGCAATAACTTTGGACCTATCTCCAGACGCGGGCCGACGCGAACCGCCAGGTCGAAACCGCAAGAGACCGGCGAATGACTACACCATTCTGGCAAACCAAAATGGGAACCACTACCCAGCAAGGGAGGTCGCCACCAGAATGCAGCCCGATCAATTTTCCAGAAAGGATAAAGGCAAAGCTACTATGCGGGATGATACATCGTCTCCAGCTGACAACTATCAACCCATGAGTCCCAGGACTCGCGAAGAGCTAGAGCAGAGGATCAAGCGCCTTGAAACCTTCGTCCAATCACACTGGATTAAAGACATACCTTCGTCTCCAGCTTCAAGCGAGATGGACATCTCTGAGTCCGGCAGTGAACACCAAGACAACGAGGCTTCAAGCCCTCGGCGAGGTATCTTTACTGACCCCTACATTCCTCCGACATCCAAATCAGCGATCAAGGAAGGGAGTTGGTACACACAGCAAGGGGGAAAGCCGGTTACCATCAGCAGGTCCAAGAAGCAGAAGCTACAGAAGAAGTATGGCAGCATCCTGCGTGCCTTGCGAGCGGCCGACGATGGCCTCATCCGACCCTCACAGCTCGCGCAGACACCGGAGAGGATGTGGAGAGAAGCTGAAGGCTTGCACGCTATACTCCAAAGACCACCTGTCACGCCTCCACGTGTCTGTGCGCAGGTAGCAGACGACCCCGCTCCAAAGGCGAATGTCTTCTGTCGCCTCACCGTACCACCAGGGCAGGATCCACGCCCTGTTCGGCACATATCATCTCTGGAGCCCGAAAGGAGAAGGGATCCACATTCCTCCCGGCACAAGCCTTCATCAAAGACTGAAAGAAGAAGGGAGTTGTTACAGGGGTCAAGGCGTCAGCAGTCGCCGGAAGCCGAACGACGAAGGAACCCTCCACCTCTACCAAGGCGTAGGCAGTCGCCAGAGGCTGAAAGAAGACGAGAACCGTCTTCCCCGGTGAAGCGAAGACCATGCGCCACACCAAGGTCTGAGCTAAGGCGCGAGCCGCCTCGGTCATCACGTCCTCGAGAGCTTCTTCGCCAGGAACCTGAGGCTAAAAAGGAACTACCGCGACCGGGTCCACCCCGACCACAACCCAAACAGGAGCCTCAGGTCTCAGTCCCTCCTCCGTCTAAGGCAGAGGACAATGCTAGCGCTCCTCTAGCCGCGGATAGGCATTCAGCTGAGGATAAACAACCCTCGACCAAACTCGTGTGGCGACCACAGCAGCTAGAGGGTAACGTCTCGCCAGAGGTCGAAAGTAGCACCTCCAGCCCCAACCTCGCGGAACTCATGGCCCAATGCTTCCGCGAGAATTCCTTGAACGAGGAGCCTCATTCCGAGCCTCGTATCGACTTGGACGACGACCAAGCAGAATGGCAGGGTGAATCATTCAACTGCAATATGCTTGAGATCTCTGCATGGCCAGGGCTCGAAGAGATCAATCCACCGGAGGGCGCATTTGCCGTGCTCGATGGAGAACACGGGAGCATTGAGACACCACTGATTCCAGTCCGCGAACAATTCTCTTTTCAGGTCGGAATGGTGTTCTTCATATTTGAGAGATACGCTCTCCCGCCAAATACAACATGTAACGCGGCGGATATTCCAGACAATAGCGAAAGTGTCTGTGACATATCCCCCCCTGCAGCAGTAAGATGAGTCTGGTCCACGCGGAGCCTGAACACGCTGCACCATTGGACGCCACAAGCAGCGTCACACGCACGTTGACTCTGACTTTCTCCACTCCGACCTTGGACATGGCCACTCACATGAGGCCATTGTATATCACGGCTGAAGTTGAAGGGACTATGATCAACAAAATCATGGTCGACACAGGGGCTGCAGTGAATGTCGTCACCACCCGCACTATGGGACTCCTCGGTATGCCACGCTCGATGATCCAAACTACGTCCTTGACAGTCAAGAACTTCACCGGACAAGTCTCCAAGACTCTAGGTTTGTTGTTCTTACGGGTCAAGTTGGGACCGGCTTCAAGGGTCTACACATTCTTCGTCGCCGAGTGTGCTTCGTCCTACAACATGATCCTAGGCCGCGACTGGATCCATAGAAGTTTTTGTATACCTTCATACATGCACCAGGAGCTTATGATCTAGGATATTGAGAAACGCGAGGCGGTCCTCATCCAAGCGGATCCGCGTCCTTTCTCCATTTCCGCCAACTTCAATGACGCCCGCTATTACAATACCGACTTGGGCCCATTGGAAGTTCAAGGCGTCGATTCTAAAGGCCGCCCATATGGGGTCACGGCCTCCAACTTAATGCGATGGGGACTCACTCAGGCAAGGGACGACTTACAACGTCCTTACACCATCGCGGATCATTGCCAACCTTCTGATGATTAGTACACCCTCAGATGAAGCACGCGAGGCTGGCGAGTCCTTGTGTGAGAGACTCCTCTCATACTGGGCGGAACGTGAAGTCTACGACAGGGTCGCCACTATGGAGTATGTAGACGAGATAGTGGACTATACCGATACCGAGGAGGAAGTTATTCGGTTAGCTCCCGCTGCCTTGGACGACACGCCGCCTCAAGTCTGCGATCCCACCTTACAGGTCGATGTGGACTGCGGAGAAACCCTTGCTACTCTCCATCAGTGCCAGGGTGGAGGGACAAGAGAAGGAAGACCTTCTTGCCTTACTACATGAATATAGGGATTGTTTCGCCGAGCAGTACGAAGACATGCCTGGCCTATCCCCGGACATAGTCCGTCACCGACTGCCTACTCATCCCGACAGACATCCAGTCCGCCAAGACGGCAGATTCATGCGAACCGAGACCCAGCTCGTGGTCAAGGAAGAAATTGAGAACATGCACCGATCAGGTATCATTCGCGCGGCCAAATACAATGAATGGCTATCCAACATCGTTCCGGTTCGCAAGAAGAACGGCAAAACGCGCGTCTGTGTTGACTACCGTGACCTCAACAACGCAACGCCTAAAGATATATATCCCATGCCCGTTGCTGACCTCCTCATTGACGCGGCCGCGGGGCATGAAGTGCTATCCTTTATGGATGGAACTGCTGGGTACCATCAGATCCCTGTCGCTGAAGAAGATCGCCACAAGACTGCTTTCCGCTGTCCGGGGTTTGCAGGTGCATTCGAGTATGTTGTCATGGCATTCGGGCTCAAGAACGCGGGGGCAACATATCAACGCGCCATGAACCTTATCTTTCACGATATCCTAGGCAAGTTGATCGAAATCTACATCGACGACGTAGTGGTTAAAACCAAGACACGGGCGACTCACGTAGAAGACCCCCGGCAGGTGTTCACGCGGATGCGAAAACATCACCTGAAGATGAACCCCGCCAAGTGTCGTTTCTTCGCGGAGGCCGGCGACTTCCTAGGGTTTCTTATCCATCAAAGGGGTATCGAGATCCCCAAAGACAAGGCGCAGGCGGTAATAAACGCCTCGCCTCCTACAACCAAAAAGGAGCTCCAACAGCTGATCGGACGAATCAACTTCTTCCGCCGTTTCATTTCAAACGCGGTAGGGAAAGTTCAGCCCTTTTCGCCTCTTCTAAAGCTCCAGGGGGCAACCGAGTTCGTATGGGAGTCACAACACCAGGAGGCCTTCGATCGTATCAAGGACTATCTTACGAACCCGCATGTTTTGGTTCCGCCGCGCCCTGGCGTTTCGCTTAAGCTCTTCATCGCCGCTGCTGATTTGTCTATTGCCGGACTCTTGACACAAGACAACGAGAACGGAGTGGAACACGCCGTTTACTATCTTAGCAAGGTGTTGACTGATTGCGAGACGCGCTACTCCCAATGGAAAAGTTGTGTGTCGCCCTATTCTTTGCAGGTTGCAAGCTCCGCCACTACATGTTGGCCTTTACCACGGTGGTGATCGCTCAGTCCGACCTTGTCAAATATATGCTTTCCCGCCCTATCCTACGGGGACGCATAGGTAAATGGATATTGGCTTTGTCTGAATTCTCTTTGCAATATGTGCCGCAAAAGGCAGTTAAAGGACAAGCCATCGCAGACTTCCTCGCTCATCACCCGCCAACTGAGCTGACAGCGTTCCGCGAGTTGGAGGTCGCCACAGTCACCCTTGCTCCATGGACTCTTTACTTTGATGGCTCGCGCACTGAACTCGCTGCTGGTGCCGGGATCGCCATCGAGAACCCTGCAGGAGACTGGTTTTCCTACTCTTTCCAGCTGGACTTTAGATGTACCAATAATCAGGTGGAATACGAGGCGCTCATCATTGGACTGTAAATCTTGCTGGACTTAGGAGTCCGCGAGGTTCAAGTCTTTGGCGACTCCTTATTAGTTGTCAACCAGCTTGTGGCGAAGTTCAAGTGCTTGAGTTCATCTATCGAGCCTTACTTGCGCAAAGCGTTTGACGTATTGGACCGGTTCGATGACGTTCACATCGAGCACATTCCGCGCGAGTTCAACTTCGCGGCGAATGAGCTCGCCCAGATTGCCTCTGGCCTTAGCTTGCGAGATGGCGTGCGCGAATGACTCCTCAAGGTCGAATGACGCACCCTTCCTTCTTTCATTACCAGGGGCAATATCAGGCATATTCTCTTGACGTCGCTGCTTTAGACCCTATCGATGAAGACTGGCGACTACCGTTCATTGCCTACCTCGAGCATCCTCATGACGCTACCCATTCCCGGCAAATGCGGTTTCTCACCCTCAACTTTGTGCTTCGCAATGGTGAGCTTCGCCGGCGTGGCGAGGACGGTATCGATTTCCGCTGCGTGTATGGCAACGAGGCTAAGCGGCTTCTGCGTGAGGTGCATTCCGGCGTTTGTGGTTTGCATCAGGCTGGACCAAAGATGCGTTGGTTAATCCGTCGCCACGGCTACTACTGGCCTACTATTCTCAAGGACTGTATTACTTTCGCGAAAGGCTGTCAGGATTGCCAAGCTCACGGTCTAGTGCAACACATTCCAAACATTCCGCTACAGCCGATCGTTAAGCCCTGGCCATGTCGAGGTTGGGCGATAGACTTCATCGGTCTCATTCATCCCCATTCCTTCGAGCAGCACAAGTTCCTTATCGTGGCAACCGATTTCTTTACCAAGTGGGTTGAGGCCGAGCCACTCAAGGTCGCTTCCGCGACCTCGGTCTGCAACTTTATTTTCTGCAACATTATCTCCCGCTTTGGCATTCCAGAATGCATCGTGACGGACCGGGGGGCAGCTTTCATGGCGGATTCGGTAGTCACATTCCTCAACGGCTATGGTGTCAAACTTCTGCATTCAACTCCTTATTATGCCCAGTCCAATGGTCAGGCAGAGGCGAGCAACAATGTTATTCTCGGTATCTTGCGAAAGATGCTAGAGTTGAACCCCCGCGTCTGGCATCTAGAGCTTTACCATACTTTGTGGGCCTACCGTACATCCAAGCGTGGTCCGACAGATACTACCCCTTATGCTCTCATGTATGGCCATGACGCCGTCCTTCCCCTAGAGGTTCATGTCGCCTCACTTCGTGTCCAGGAACAACACCAGTTGCTTGGTGATGATTACGTCCAGGCAATGTGGCAAGAGCTCGAAGACCTTGACGAACATCGCATCACTGCTTTCAACAATCTCATCCTTGAGAAGCAGCGTGTTGCGCGGTCTTATGATAAAGTCACTCGAGGTCGGAGTTATGCCGAAGGCCAAACGGTATGGCGTGCTGTGCTCCCACTTGGGAAGAAAACCGAAGGCCGTGGGAAATGGTCCGCGCGGTGGGAGGGACCCTTTATTATTCATCGCATATTGCCTAAAGGGGCATACCATTTGTGCGACCTTGACGGTTCACTCCATCCCAATCCTATTAATGGCCGTTTCTTAAAGAGCCACGTCGCTGGTGTTTAGGAGCGCGCATATCCTCTTCCTCCTCCTGATCCTGCGACCACTGTCATTAGTGTCACGGGCCGTCACGCTTACGCTCCATCACCTCACACTAGGGGGCAACCCCAGGGAGAAGCGTGCAATTAGTTTTTCTTTGTAAACGTGCGTGGTCAAAACTAACAGACCAGTACAAGATTGGGGCCTATTCCAGAGGCCCTAACTATAAAAAACAAAAGAATTGTTTCTCAGTCATCAGTTTTTCTTTGTAAACGTGCGTGGTCTAACTAACAGACCAGTACAAGATTGGGGCCTATTCCAGAGGCCCTAAATAAAACAAATTCATTCAAGTGTTTCTTAGTCATCATCTAGGCCAACCCCTGTGGCCTCCTCCAAATTTTCAAAGTTGGTTCGCCAGCGTTATGCGGCCATTCGCCGACTCTTTTGTTTGTCTCTCACTGGTTCGCACTAGGGGGCAGCGAAGTGCATGGCCAAAGTTGGTTCGCCATCTTTATTTTCCCGTTTGCATTGGGGGGCAGCGAGGTACATGGCCATTGTCGTTCCATGTTTATCACCAAGTTGATTCGCCATTGCTAAGATCTCGCGAAGAGCCTTTTTTGGAATCTAGTCAAGTTAAACGTCTGCTCAAAATACATCCATGCGGGTTACATTCGCTCGTGGTATATGCAATGTACTATGTCTTCTGAGCAAAAAGCAGGCGAATACATTTGAAGTTCAAGTCCAAGGCGCCTAGGCGAGCCGTGCAGCAGCTTCGCTCCAATGCCTTACTAGGTGCTTGAATCTCAAGGCCTATTCACAGGCTTGTCTACTCACACTCATTTTATGTATGACCCGAGCCAATACCAGCGGCTTTGGAGCAACATGAACATAAACCTCTTCAGTCATTTTTTTGACATTCATGACTTCGAGGCTAGGGGGCAATGTTTATGCCTGAATTAATATTTTTACTGGACAGTAAATGTCTATGTAAATATTAATTATTTCTTGGTCCATGTTATACCGGCGAGCCCAAGTTTCTTTAAGTTAACAAGTGATGGCCCGCCAGTAAGACCACGCGAGCTGAGAACAGAGTTCACATGCGAACTGAACTTCACTTAGCTCGCGCGCGGAATTGACATAGGCGGACTGCGCAGTCCGCGTGGAACACATAGCTCGCATGCGGAATGACTTCGCACGGAATTACTGTATACAAGTCCGCGTAGGCGAGACGCAAATGTACTTCGCGTAGGCGAGATTAACTCTCCGCGTAAGCGAGGCGAGGCGAGCTAGCGAACTAGCTCGCGTAGGAGACTTCGCGAGGCAACGACATGTGGAGTCCGCGCGCACCACGACAAACGTCGAAGACTGTTGCAAGTCTTTGATATGCTTCGGGCCAATCCCTGTGGCCCTTTTAATATAAAAAGCCCTTTTGAGGCTCGCGAGCTGCAATAGCCTGCGAAATGGAAAGCAAGCTACAGGAGCACACGAGATAACATCCTGTAGCAACCCGCGAATTGGTAGCAAGCTACAGGAGCACGCGAGATAGCATCCTGTAACAGCCCGCGAGATGAGGATACTCCTAATTCCAGTTTGCATAAGAGTTTACAGTTGGCAGTGCGGAAGCAATGCCCTATGCGGAATGAAGTGTGTGAACTGGACATGTGTCACAAGATGGTTGGTTCGCATGGATAGAACAGTGCCCTTGTGCTATAGGGTTTCAGAGTCCGACTTGGATTCTAGTTACTTTTCTTCCGCCACAAGTCGAACTACTATATAAGGGGGGCTCAAAGACAACTCAAAGGACTCTCAAAACAACAAACAAATACAAACACAAACTGAAACCCAGTTCCCTTCGAGCTCCTCGAAACCCTAACCTTAAGCGCCGCCGCCTAGGTTTCTTCTTCAGAGCCCTCCGGACTCTACCCCCCCCGACTTCTCTCTGAACTCCCTATAGTTGCTCTGCTCGCGCCGCCGTGAGTATCGATCGCTTGTGCTCGTAAATCCTCGTCTAAGGTGGCACCTGTAACCCCCTTCGCCTGATCAAGAAGTCAAGTGCACCCCTACAACCTCTTTCCTCGTCCGCGAGGTGGCACGCCCGCAACTCTCCCCTCTCTTTGTTCGCTAGAAACCTCTGCTCCGTGCGCTGAGGATCGTGGCCAAAACAGTAGACATATAAAATTTAACGATAATAATAGTCGTTGAATAGTCCAAGCAAATACGTGGCTCGCGAGTCGACAAAATTGGAAAAGCCGTCGGAAATGACACGTGGCAACGTGGGAATGGTTAGCCGACAACAAAACCTTAAACCCCGATTTAAATCAATTATCAAGTGCAATTGATGATCATATATCAATTAAATTAAATTAATTATCAAAATAAAGAAGTGGGACATCCCCAAAAATAGTTGGCGATGGTTCGCCAAGGGTCAGGCGAGCTAGATAGTAGAATTCGCATGCGGACTGAACTTCGCATAAAAGTAAACGAAGGGCAGACGAAATGACTCCGCGCGCGTAGATTTACATAAAGGGGAGGTAAAATGGCCCCGCGTAGGGAACTTCGCGAAGGAGCTAGACGGCAGAGTTCGCATGCATGCAGAGGTGTACGATCAAGATAAGTCGTCCGAGAGGTGGGACCAGGAATCACCGCTTGCTTGGAAATCAAGGTTCCTCGCACTCTTCCTTCCGTGTTCGTGAGATGGCTCGCCCCTTACTAAGGATCTTGGTCAAAACAGGAAATTCAATCCAAAGTGATCCGGGCATATCTAAATCTTAAGATTTGATTGATTTGATTATGTTAAAATTGGCAAGTAAATCAATCAGTCAAGATTCATTAATTCGATTAAGAAAATATTATTGATTCAGAATTTTCATTACATGCCATAAGTGGAGGCATGTTAAGACTATAAATACCCCCTCTCATACCGAGGAGAGGGGAGGAGGCAAAGGGGAGCATAAACAAGGCAGCGAACTAGAAAGAGAGAAATCCCTCCGCGAGCTCAGAAGTCTCCCCAAAACTCTTGAAGAACTATCAAGCTCCCCAACTAGCCAGTTCTTCACTAAATCCAAATCCAAATCCAAATCCAAATCCCAAATACTCGTTACGTGATCAATCCGCGTAACCCTCAAGAACAAGTGTTTGTCACCTTTGAGTTAAATCTATATTCGGAGATAGAATCAGAGGAGTTTACAAAGATTGTAACCCGCATTCGCATTGATTAAATTATATTATTCTTTGTACACGTGTTGTTCTGTTATTTGTTGCATATACTTTCGTGTTTACAAAAGTGGCACGCCCAGTGGGACTACTTTGCCTCTCATCCCTTTCTCCGAAAGAAAGTTCAAATCCATTCTAAGCGATGGCCTCCAAGAGCACCCAAGCCATCTCGACAAAGAAATCTAAACCAACGACCTCGAGGTCAAGCAGCGAATCCTTCGGTCATGTTACCTGTAGCATGGCGAGGAATCAACCCACAACATTCGTGGCTTTGTCTTCCAAGCCTCGCGAACCAGTCATCACCTTGGCGAATCTCGCAGAAAACAAGCGTGGCTCGCGAAGTGAAGAGAAGGAAACTCCAAAAAAATCAAGGGAGCGATCCTTCTCACCTGCTTCGGATGACGAATCAAGCACGGGTTCGTACCATGGAAGTCCAAATGGTGATGAAAACAACATAAATGGCCCACCGGCAGACGATTCATCATAACCTATCCCCATACAAGTCATGGTGATAGGCGCGTCCACCATTAAAGAGTAAATAGCCAATCTGATGGGAGCGGTTGAGAAGCTCACCAAAACAGTGGAAGAAAAAGACCTGCAAATTGCCGAGCTCTATAGCAGGCTGGAAAGTCAAGATGAAGAAAAGAGGGAGAAAGAAGGCGAGAACTCCAAGAACGATGGCAAGGACGATGATGGCTCGCTTGGCTCTATGTCCTTCCAGCAATTGCAGGACATCATCACCAACTCCATTAGAGCCCAATATGGAGGTCCTTCTCGTGATTCTCTCACCTACTCCAAACCCTACACCAAAAGAATCAATAGCCTAAGGATGCCGATGGGATACCAGCCGCCAAAGTTCCAGCAATTTGAAGGGAAGGGCAATCCAAAGCAACATGTTGCTCATTTCGTTGAAACTTGCAATAATGCTGGAACGGAGGGTGATCACCTTGTCAAACAATTCGTTCGCTCTTTGAAAGGCAATGCCTTTGAGTGGTACACAGACTTAGAATCCAAATCGATCGACAGTTGGGACCAAATGGAACGCAAATTCCTAAACCGCTTCTACAGCACAAGGCGAACTGTGAGCATGATGGAACTCACCAACACGAAACAATGGAGGGACGAGCCAGCAATTGACTTCATCAACCGGTGGCGCTCGCTCAGTCTTGATTGCAAAGACCGTTTGTCAGAAGCGTCTGCAGTTGAAATGTGCATCCAAGGCATGCATTTTGATTTGTTGTACATTCTCCAAGGAATCAAACCTCGAACCTTTGAAGAACTGGCTACGCGAGCACATGATATGAAATTGAGTATAGCTAGCTACAAGGGTAAGAAAGAGTCCATCGGTGACCAACGAAAGGATAAGGCTTTCAGCAGCAGAGTTGACAAAGTTGGGAAAAGGCCTACAAAGGAGTCGATGACTGTGAATGTTGCTCCAGTCAAAATCTCCACATGAGACAAGAGGGAGGTCATGAAAGCAGAACCAACTCAAACCCATGAGATGAGGAAGCGCTCATTGACTGAATGGGAGCAAAAGACTTACCCATTCCCAGATTCCGACATGGCAGGCATGCTGGAGGATTTGCTTGAGAACAAAGTGATAGAACTTCCAGAGTGCAAACGTCCAGAAGAAATGCATCGGGTCAATGATCCGAAGTATTGCAAGTTTCATTGCCTCATCAGCCACCCAGTCGAGAAATGCTTTGTTTTGAAGGATTTAATCATGAAACTTGCCAGACAAGGAAGAATCGAGCTAGATGTCGACGAGGTTGTTGCGGTCAATTGCACTACCATTTCGTTTGGATCTTTTGAGCCGGTTAAAGTACCTTCCATACCAATGAAAGCGCCATACCATTTCTCGAAAGTGACTAGCAATGGTAAAAAGTTAGAGGAAGCAAAGCTAATCCAGCAAGTGGACCTCATTCTTAAAGCTGCCCCACACAACGATGGTGAAGAATGAATACTTGTCACTCGAAGAAAAGCGCGCAAAAGTGTGCTGTCGAGTCCATTACCCTCGCAACCAAATTGCAAACAACCACATGGAAGTCGTCAATGGCTCGAGAAGAGTGAGACAAGGTGTATAAGAAAGAAATTCGCACCCTGCGTACAAGGGTCCCTCAATCAAAATTCGCCAACAAAGTGCATGCCTAAGACGCGGATGAATATGAGGGCTAACTCAATGACGACAAGTTATGAAGGTGATCTCAAAGATTCCGAAAAGGTTGAAGAAAATGAAGTGTTGAAACAGTTGGAAGACTTACCTCCAAAATTTAGCCTATCTAACCTATCACAGTTGCCCAAATCGACAAGACATGCATTAGTCCAATTGCTGCTTGATGTGGGCCAGCATTCTTCGAACATCAATGAATGTGCGACATGCGTAGCATGTTGTGACGCAATTCACTTCACGGATGAAGATTTACAATTGGGATCAAAGCCGCACAATCAACCTCTTTTTGTGACAGGTTACATGCGAGAGCAAAAATTAAATCGCATGCTTATAGATGGAGGGTCTGTTGTGAACATTATGCCAAAATCAATAATGTCTCGACTCGACATCAATATCGACGAGTTATCTAAAAGTCGTCTCATGATCCAGGGATTTAACCAAGGAGGGCAAAGAGCGATAGGCATGATTCGGCTAGACATGGTTATTGGCGAATTGAAGTCAAACACTTTGTTCCACGTGAGCGATGCAAAGACTTCATACAACATATTGTTGGGGCGACCATGGATTCATGAAAATGGTGTTGTACCTTCAACTCTACATCAATGCTTCAAGTTCTACCGCGGAGGTGTGAAAACAGTTGTAGGTGATACCAAGCCATTTACCGAAGCAGAGTCTTACTTCGCAGATTCCAAGTTCTATTCAGATGAGGAATCAGTTTTAGAAGTTCTTCCGGTTGGAGTACCCACAATAGGGAATGCCACAGTGGGGACAAAGGAAGAAGTTGAAGTAAAGGGCAAGGGAAATGAAGAGTCATATAAGTCTCCAACCGAAACTGTGAATCCAGTTGTCCCAATTCTTCGATATGTGCCAATGTCTAAGCGCAAGGAAGGAGAGTCTCCTTTTGTGGGAGTAAGATGGCAAGTGAGTCCTCGGAGGTTGAGTGAAGAGGACATAAAATTATTGAAGGAAGCGTCGATATTACCACTGACGAAGTTGAATGACCAGACTCCTACCAAGCAACCATTGAAAGGATTTGTCAAACCAATCCAAGGAAGGGTAGAGCATGGGCCTTTGCCCGAGAAGAGAACAAATGAAGGGTTTGACCCCAATGCTTACAAATTGTTGGCAAAGGCTGGATTCAACTTTGGTTCACCAAGTAAAAAGGATGATCAAGTTGTCAGTAAGAAAGCACATGAGCTCAATGAGTTTCAAAAGAAGTTAAGAGAACAGGGGAAAACAAATGATTTGGCTAAGACGGGTCTTGGTTTTGTCCCAAGCAAGACAGTCAAAATCTCAGGCAGAAGAAAAGAGGAGAAGGCAAGCATGCAGTACCTAAGCATTGAAGAAGTAGAAGATGAAATTCCACAAACCCAATCCGTATCTCACGCTTCGATATTCGATCGCATCTGCCCGTGTTTTCAAGGTACTACTACTGAATTAACAAGCAGAGTATCGGTGTTTGAGCGTGTTGATAGATCAACAAGTCAAAGTTCAGTCTTCAATCGTCTTGACACCGCAGCTACACGAACTTCTGTGTTCAAAAGGTTGTCATCATCAAATGAAGAAAGCAAACAGGAGGAGCCAACTCCTTGAAAGTCGGCACTTGAGAGGATCCAAGCCCCTAACGAACTACAAAGAAGCAAAAGAAAGGAAGAAGTTGGCCAATCGGAAAATAAAGAAATCCGAAGTCTCATCCCATCACGCATGAAAAGGCATTGTGTGTTGGAGGTGAATTCGACCGACCAGCTTAAGGTGAAGCAACATACCATCATACTCACTAATCACGATAAGGAAGGCGATGGTGAGAATGATACTATTCAATGTGCTTATCACATCACAGTGGCGGAAGTGGAAACCTATGAAGAGGATGACCATGAGGGCACCGAATATGGTAGAGGCAGCTCCTCCAGAACTTGAAGATGGGGTGAAAGCTACGATTGATGAACTTAAGAAACTCAATCTCGGGACAGAAGAAAACCCAAGACCAATATTTATGAGCGCATCACTAAGTCCTCAAGAAGAGAAGGAGTACTATGACTTGTTGCTCGAATACAAGGATGTCTTCGCTTGGACTTACAAAGAAATGCCTGGTCTTGACCCTAAAGTAGCAGTTCATCGATTAGCTATTAAACCGGAGGCTCGACCCATCAAACAGCTGAGACGATGTTTTCGAACAGAGGTACAAACCCAAATTGACGAGGAGGTTGACAAGTTGATCGCTGCAGGCTTCATTAGAGAGGTCCAATATCCCAAGTGGATTGCAAACATTGTTCCAGTGGAAAAGAAGAATGGACAAATGCGTGTGTGCATAGACTTTCGCGACTTTAATGATGCGTGTCCGAAAGATGATTTCCCTTTGCCTATCATCGAACTCATGGTGGATGCAACCACTGGTCATGAAGCTTTGTCTTTCATGGATGGATCGTCTGGCTACAACCAAATAAGGATGGCGTTAGAAGACGAAGAGTTAACTGCATTTAGCACTCCCAAAGGCATTTATTGTTACAAAGTCATGCCATTTGGATTAAAGAATGCTAGTGCAACGTACCAACGTGCAATGCAAAAATTTGGAGACATGCTTCACAAGTACGTCGAATGCTATGTTGATGATTTAGTTGTCAAGTCAAGAAAAAGAAGTGATCACTTGCAGGACTTACGAAGAGTGTTCAATAGGTTACGCAAGTACCAACTCAAAATGAACCCATTAAAGTGTGCTTTTGGTGTGAGTTCAGGCAAGTTCCTTGGATTCATTGTGAAGCATCGGGGTATTGAAGTAGATTAATCGAAGATTAAGGCCATTCAAGAAATGCCAGAACCAACGAATTTAAAAGAATTGAGAAGCCTCAAAGGAAAACTCGCGTTTATCAGATGGTTCATCTCAAACCTCGCGGGTCGGTGTCAACCTTTTAGTCGACTCATGAAGAAAAATGTGCCTTTTGTGTGGGATGAAGCATGTCACAATGCTTTCGAAAGCATTAAAAAGTACTTGGCTAATTCTCCAGTGTTGGGTGCACCCATTCCTGGGAAACCTCTTACCCTTTATATTGTAGCTCAAGAAAGATCAATTGGAGCGCTTCTAGCCCAAGGAAATGAGGAAAAAAGGGAGATGGCCTTGTATTATTTAAGTCGAACTCTCACAGGAGCAGATTTAAATTATTCTCCAATAGAGAAGATATGTCTCGCTCTCATCTTCACCATCCAAAAGTTGAGGCATTACATGCAAGCTTATACAGTTCATTTAGTAGCACGAGCTGACCGAGTCAAGTTTGTCATGTCTAAACCAGTCCTATCAGGACGAATGGCAAAATGGGCTCTGCTCCTCAATCAACACGACATCGTCTATGTACCTGCCAAGACGGTCAAAGGGCAAGCTGTGGATGACTTTCTAGCGGATCACCCAATCCCTGCCGATTGGGAAATTTTAGATGACTTGCCAGATGAAGAAGTCTTTCTTGCAGAGGTTCTCCCCACTTGGAAAATGTTCTTTGATGGATCTTCAAGAGTAAATGGAGCAGGGGCCGGTGTTGTCTTTGTCACCCCACAAAAGCAAATATTGCCATATGCCTTCACTCTCAGTGAATTGTGTTCCAACAATGTTGCAGAATACCAAGCTCTCATTATGGGGTTGCAAACAGCCTTAGAAATAAAAATTGCAAATCTAGAAGTGTATGGGGATTCGAAGTTAGTAATTAATCAACTACTAACTAATTACGAAGTCAAGAAAGAGGATTTGGTTCCTTATTTCCGCTTTGCTACACAACTCTTGAAGGGTTTCGATGTTGTTACACTAGAACATGTGCCAAGGAAAGAAAATCAAATGGCGGACGCCTTGGCCAACCTAGCAGCAACTTTGGCATTATCAAATGATGAAATTGTGGACCTTTCAATTTGCCAACGATGGGTTGTATCAACAGAAATTGTACCATTGTGCGAAAATTCCAATGTAGTCTCCGTCTATGTTATTGATGTCGAAGATTGGAGGCATCCTTTGATCGACTACATTGAGCATAACAAATTACCTGACGATCTAAAACAGCGAACGAATATCAAACGAAGAGCCCCGCGCTTTTTCTACTACAAGGAGACTCTTTATCGACGATAATTTGACGGGTTACTCCTTAAGTGTTTGGGAAAAGAAGAGGCGTCCAAAGCCATGGAAGAGGTTCATTCTAGAGTATGTGGAGCTCATCAATCAGGTCCTAAATTGCATTTTCAAGTAAGGCGAATGGGTTACTACTGGCCCACAATGGTCAAGGATTGCATGGAGTACGCACAGAGATGTCAAGCTTGTCAATTCCATGTGAACTTCATCCATCAACCGCCTGAGCTGTTGCATCCGACAATCGCTTCACACCCGTTTGATGTTTGGGGGATAGATGCTGTGGGACCCATAAATCCGAAATCTTCTGGAGGCCACATGTACATTTTAGCAGGCACAGATTCCTTCTCAAAATGATCAGAGGCGGTACTGCTTAAAGAGATAAAGAAAGAAACAGTCGTGGACTTTATCAAGACATGCATCATCCAACGATATGGTGTACCACGTTGCATCATCGCAGATAACGCCAAGTACTTCTCAAATAGCGCTATGCAAAAACTTAGCGAGAAGTATCACTTCAAGCTACATTTTTCGTCAATGTACAATGCACCAGCTAATGGTTTGGCAGAGGCATTTAATAAGACGCTCTGCAACATCTTGAGGAAGACCGTCAGCAAGTCACAAAGAGACTGGCATGAGAAGATGGGCGAAGCATTGTGGGCATATAGAACGACATATCGAACTACGACAAACGTCACACCTTATTCTCTGGTGTACGGTGTTGAAGCCGTCTTGCCATTAGAGAAAAAAATTCCCTCATTGAGGATTGCTTTGCAAGAAGGCCTCACGAATGAAGAAAATATCAAGTTACGACTTCAAGAGTTGGAAGCCTTGGACGAGAAGAGGCTCGATGCGCAACAACATTTAGAATGCTACCAAGCCCGGATGTCGCGTGCCTTCAACAAAGGGGTTCGGCCTCGATCCTTTCAAATTGGCGACTTGGTCCTTGCTGTGCGCAGACCCATCATTATGACACACAAGACCGGTCCCAAGTTCAAATCAAAATGGGATGGTCCTTATGTCGTCAGCGAAGTCTACACCAACGGAGCCTACAAAATCGTGGCTGAAGACGGCTTGAGAATTGGCCCAATCAACGGCAAGTTCTTGAAGAAATATTATGCTTGAAACAAGTGTAAAATGCTCCTAGCCTGCATGAGCCTAAACTGCACAAGGCACTCAAAAAAAAAAAGGGTTCTAAATCCTCATTCTTGAACTACGCGATGACTTAATTCTTTCTTTGGAAAGATACGTAGGCAGCTTGAGAATTATATTCTTGAGTTCAGTCACATAAAAAAAAAATCTCTTTATTGCATAGTGAGTTCTGTTGTCAAAATGACTTATTACATGCGAAAAAAAAGAGAATAAATCATAAGTTACTAAACGATGATGGGCCCTTCACGTCCAAGATAGGCCTTTGAAGCTGTTGCGTTGCTTTTCAAAATCATCTCGGAACCTCTTTGCTTCCTCAAGTTCTTCAACAGTCAACTCTGGAGTTTCCTTGATTTGGACTTTCTGCTTCTCTAAATCGGCAGGCCTTTTGTCGTGAAGTAGAAGGCTCGCGTCTAGGGAGGCTATTTTCTGCTCTAACTTCTGTTGCTCTTCCTTCAAGTTATCCAAGGACGCAATCATAGTTTGACGTTGACCAAAGTCAGTTTGACGAAGTTCGATCGACTTTGCAATTTCAGCCTCCATATGAGGCAAACGTTGATCACATGTGCCTGGAGTAGCTTTATGCGTGCATACAAGCCTTGCCGCGTTGTATTGAGTAGCATAAGTCATCAAGCTTTCTACCTTGTCTTTTACTGGCGAAGGATCAAACCCATAACACTGAATTTCGGCCACCATTTCTTCAAGGTCTCTCTTTTTAGAAAGAATGGTTCTTGATGAGTGCTTCGTAATGACGTCTTCAATTTGTTCACAAATTAGAGTGGCAGCCTGCATACGAATCTTTCGGAGCCTCTGGTTGGTGTCCATAACATTAACTTCACCACGGGTGACTTCAGAGAACACCATATTGTTTAAAAGCCTCGGAGGATTCACTGAAATATCTTAACGATTAACTTGTTGCGATTCATTTTGTTTGCATGCATCGTCTTCGTGAAAAGAATCAGTCTTCATGGGTTCTGTTGAAAGAATGCGAACCTCTTTCGAACAAGCTTCGTCTTCGAAAATTGGGAGTCCTTCTAACTGAAAACAAGAAGGTAAAAAAATGAGTCCAGATCATGCATATAATGTCAAAAAGATATGCATGGTGATGATGGCAAACGTACCTCAACATAATTTGGTGTTTGTTGCGAGGGACCCGGAATTTCGCCAAGAAAATTGCTATCGAGGAGAAATTCATCGTTGGGATTAAAATAAACAGAGCCAAGGTCGGGTTCGACCCTTCGACGCTTGAAATTCACGTCCTTAGAACTATTGCTACTTCCACTAAGCCTTTTTGCTTGAGTGTTGGTCCCCTTCAACTTAAGGTAACTTCGGGCGAGATGATGATCAGATGAGTCCCCATGACCTTCTAAAGCTTGGTGCGGATCATTCAGAGAGCTATTATTTGGGGGCAACACCTTGATGGATGCACAAGGATCATTTTCAAGTTCAATCTTGCGGAGAACCACTTTCTGGCGAAACGGTACCTCGCGAGGAACCACTTTCTGGCGAAACGATACCTCGCGAGGAACCACTTTCTGGCAAGACGGTACCTCGTGAGGAACCACTTTCTGACGAGGCGGTACCACGCGAGCGGCGATCTTGTCTTCTTTCGCTTTCAGAAGCCTGTGCTGCGACCCAACAATAGGTATTGTTGCTGTGGTCATCTTGGGCATAGAACGATATACTTTGTACCACCATTCAACATAATCACGAGTCACCATGTACTCTGTTAGAGCTCTCTCAGGCGACAACGTCACTGTGCTCCCTATCTCACGTTTAGTAAAACTTTCCCAATGCCAGTACATCAAGGATAACACGCCAGTTCGAATGTCTTTTTGAAGGCTTCCTGGAACATCTTGAACATAGCCAAAATGTCGGCTGAAACGATAAGGACTGTAGGGTTGAACGACTCGCCGGTTGTCTTGCCTAAGAGTAAGAAATCCAGATCGAAGACAGGTGAGATAGACAATGTCTGAGCGTTTAGCGTTTTCACAGTCAACGATTACTTTGCGTTCTTTATGGACCATAGCTAAGATGTCCATCCTCACATTACCACATGCATTGAATAAAGAGCGAGCTTGTGCGTCCCCAAAGTGCTTGGCTGAAAATGCCCCTGAAAAGTGAACCATGCGCGGTTTAAAGTTGTCAGGGAGAGGAGAATAAAAATGGGTGCCGAAGTACTCTGCTAACCACGTATACACGTAGTGAAAGGGTAATGTGGCCAAACAGTTCCCTAGGTCGTTGGAAGCAGAAATCTCGTTCAAGCCTTGATAAATGTTGGCCAACACAGGTATCGCTAGACAGAATTGATAACCTTGGGACATTTTGTTGGCAACTTTAAACACACTGGGTCAGATTAAGCCTGTGTCGTCCATAGGGAAGACGAATAGACACAACCAACACGCGTAAAATGCAGCCAAGTAAGTGGACTCTATGTCTTCGTCATCCACGCCCAAATCATTAAACGGTGCGGAGTCAGCATCAGTTCGGGCTTGAACCTCGCGGATTTCACCAGACGGATTGTACGTGTTCTGAGGTGCATCTTTCTTGTTCCGTACACTCTTGGCGGAGGGCCTCTTGTATCTCAGATTTCCCTTGAACCAGTACTGTATCCATGATGCAATCTTCACTTTTTGCCCTTTATCGTCCTTGCAGAGCTTATGGTATGTGAGAAAAAAAAACCTGCAACTTTTGGGAATGACAGGCTCACCTCCTTTACCCTTGGTTGAAAATTCTTCGATAGATGGAACAACTTCGTCGTAAAATCTTCCAGTTATGGGCAAGCCACAAATATATGTCAAGTCCCTCAGAGAAATGGACATTTCACCACGCGATGTGTGAAGAGTATTTGTGTTAGGGCACCAATATTCAAAAAAGACTCGCATTATAGGCACAACATGGTCATAACTGAAAAGCGATGCAAACACCGCACGGTAGAGACCAGTTTTGTGGATGAGATCTCCGTTTCGACTTAAGATGTCTTCTAACCACTCCCAGTAACGTTCTGTACAGGAGAAGGTTCTGTTGGCACGAAACCCGCTCCATTGCACATGCGGTCACTGAGAAGTGCGAACAGTGTTTGAGGAACATTATGATCATGATGGGCAGATTTCAACATCCATACATCTGCGTTTCGCTTCTCACCGATGGGTTTGGCTGATTGAAAGGTGGCCAACTGACGTGATTGTTGAAAAGTCCACTGAGAAATATGACCTGAACCATCATAAGAGAGAGACTCGAGGGTGCGCGGCCCAGTCAATGAAGGATAGGTATATAAGGTGGTGTCGTCGCTTTGAACGTTGTTGGCATCTTCAAGGATAGTGATTGTGCCTTTCTCGAAACTCTTGAAAAATGCCATGCAAAGTGGTGTACGTCTAGTGATTTGTTGAAAGAAATACGCCTCGCCGCCTTAAAATTCTGCTGCACCTCGCCGAGTAAGGTTTCTGCTGTTACTGATAAAGATGGATAACTTGGATATACCTCGCGACCTACACATACAAGATTAAAAAAAAAAAAAAAGTCAGCGAATTATATAATTCTGCGCCATAGCAATCAAATCAAAAAGAGTAAAAACGAAGAGTGTACCGCTGAGATCTCACAGCGAGATGGTTGTGACTTTGGGATGAAGAATGTTAAACCGGAAGCTCTAATTTATACTGCAGTCTTTCCTCATTGAAACTAGAAAAATTATGGAGAATCAAGCAAATCAAAAAAGAAATACATCAAAGGTTTCCACCCACTACTCGGAAACTTTACCAAATCAAATTCGTAGGAATCCTTGCGAATTTAAGGAACCTCTACAAAATTTTGGTATCCTATAAATTCAAGGAACCTCTACAAGAAAATGGGAAATCCTTACAAAATTAGAAATCCCTATAAATTTGGGAACTCTCACAAAATTAACCCATTAACATGGACTTCAAGTCGCGCCTCTGGCACATGACGACAACATGGCTACGACGCACCGTGAAGTGGGGGCATTTGTAGACATATAAAATTTAACGATAATAATAGTCGTTGAATAGTCCAAGCAAATACGTGGCTCGCGAGTCGACAAAATTGGAAAAGCCGTCGGAAATGACACGTGGCAACGTGGTAATGGTCGGCCGACAACAAAACCTTAAACCCCGATTGAAATCAATTATCAAGTGTCAATTGATGATCAGATATTAATTGAATTAAATTAATTATCAAAACAAAGAAGTGGGACATCCCCAAAAATAGTTGGCGATGGTTCGCCAAGGGTCAGGCGAGCTAGATAGTCAGGCGAGCTAGATAGTAGAATTCGCATGCGGACTGAACCTCGCATAGAAGTAAACGAAGGGGAGTTGAAATGACTCCGCGAGCGTAGATTTACATAAAGGGGAGGTAAAATGGCCCCGCGTAGGGAACTTCGCGAAGGAGCTAGACGGCAGAGTTCGCATGCATGTAGAGGTGTACGGTCGAGATAAGTCGTCCGTGAGGTGGGACCAGGAATCACCGCTTGCTTGGAAATCAAGGTTCATCGCACTCTTCCTTCCGTGTCCACGAGATGGCTCGCCCCTTACTAAGGATCTTGGTCAAAACAGGACATTCAATCCAAAGTGATCCAGGCATATCTAAATCTTAAGATTTGATTGATTTGATTATGTTAAAATTGGCAAGTAAATCAATCAGTTAAGATTCATTGATTCGATTAAGAAAATATTATTGATTCAGAATCTTCATTACATGCCATAAGTGGAGGCATGTTAACACTATAAATACCCCCTCTCATACCGAGGAGAGGGGAGGAGGCAAAGGGGAGCATAAACAAGGCAGCGAACTAGAAAGAGAGAAATCCCTCCGAGAGCTCAGAAGTCTCCCCAAAACTCTTGAAGAACTATCAAGGTCCCCAAATAGCCAGTTCTTCACTAAATCCAAATTCAAATCCAAATCCCAAATACTCGTTACGTGATCAATCCGCGTAACCCTCAAGAACAAGTGCTTGTCACCCTTGAGTTAAACCTATATTCGGAGATAGAATCAGAGGAGTTTACAAAGATTGTAAGCCGCATTCGCATTGATTAAATTATATTATTCTTTGTACACGTGTTGTTCTGTTATTTGTTGCAGATACTTTCGTGTTTACAGTAATTTAAGAAGATCGAATTGTGGGATTTCATTTGTATCTATTCTAGAATGTTAAAATCGATGAATTAAGGTTGTGGTGGAGTTTCATGTGAATCCGGTAAACTTAACCCTAGTAAGGGTAGTGGGTTAAGCAGAAGAGTTTTGAGTGTTTATATTTAAGTATTTATTTTTCCGAAATTGAAGTTTGGTCCTAAGCATGAATATTGTTCCAGGATACGAGGAGACCTCGCTTGAGTGGCGATTTGGATTTCGTCAGGCTTAGGCCTAAATCTGTGAGTGGACATTTTGGTTTCTAATTAATATACATGCATGATTTTATAAGTTGTCTATTATATTGTTCCAAACTTAAATTATAATTTCAGCTTTTGAATTGGTTATGGAATTTATTTGAGATTGACAGATTAGTTATGTTTTCGATAATGAACTTATGGATTTGAGCTTGGGTTAGAGTTTTGGTATTTGAGTTTTGATATTCTTTATCATTTCCGGATTTGAGATTACATACAGATTTGCATATTGTCTGGTTTTCGGAAGATGATAATTATTTAGGTTATTTATTTCATTGAGCATTTTAACGTGTGAGACACGTCGTTGAATTTAATTAATTTCTTTGCTCTTTGAATTCTTTGAGTACGGTTGGGAATCGTATTTATGCTTTAGTTATGTGTTTCGAGGAAACTCACATACATGGATTTATGTTTCTTTATTTATGTCATACTTGTGGGATAATATATTACTAATGCTAGCATGTTGTTCAGCTTTTTGAGGCGATGTGGCTACACGTTCTGAGTGAAGACACACAAGCCCTTTCCGCCCTAGTGGTGATGTGATGTTGCCAGCGGCATCACGCAAGCCCTGCAGCCTCTCCGTTATCATGACGTGAAGGTCTAGGGAGTATGTGAGTACTTTTGCTTGGGAGTATGTGAGTACTTTTATTGGCTCTCTTATCTATGTTTTCCTTCTTTATTAGAATTGCTCTGATGACTTTTGAGATTGTTGTTAGTTAACTAAGGCATGTTGTGACGAAGTTGGGGAGCAGGAAGGATCCAGGAGTTGAGGTTGGGCTAGGGCAGCCCGTATTGGGTGCACTCTATCGGGCCCTGCACACACTCTCCTTGAAGCCTTTCCATCTGCCGGCCGGCCCGCTATGGATCATGGACCTATGGCTGCAGCTATATTTCCCTATCTTCAGACGTTCCCCGCTAGCCTTTCTACCAGAGGACCAACTGCTTGGGTTTGCGGTATGCAAGAGTCCGGCGAACCGCACTCTTTTGTCCTTCTTCGCCAGCCTATCCATCTTTTACAACCAATTGGAGCCTCCCCCCACCATAAACAAGATGGTTAGTCGGCGCCATCCTGAAGTCCTAGCGGAGGGCTTCTTTCCTCGTCCTGACTCCTGATCCGATGCAAAGACGAGCTTTATGAGGGCGGTTTCATGCTGCAATCTTCAACTTGTTGAGGAGGACCAAGGTTTTGAAGTGTACGCTCCCAATCATTTCTCTAGACAACTTGGTTTTATCAAGGGGTTCCAAAGAGAGAAATGAAGGGATTAGCATAACTAATTTGCATGTAAACTTTATTTAGGGCCTCTGGAATAGGCCTCAATCCTGTACTGGTCTGTTGGTTAGACTTTGTACGTTTCTAAAGAAATGATCTAATTACATGCTTCTCTCTCAGGTTGCCCCCTAGTGTGAGGCAATGGAGCGTTAGCGCGATGGCGCGTAGCACTATTAACAGTGGTCGCGGGATCAGGAGGAGGTTGAAGATCCTTGCACTCCCAAACACCAGCGATATGGCGTTTTAAGAAACGACCATTAATAGGATTGTGGTGGATAGTGCCGTCAAGGTCGCGCAAGTGGTATGCCCCATTGGGTAAAATGCGATGAATGATAAATGGTCCTTCCCACCGAGCGGACCACTTGCCCCGGCCCTCGGTTTTCTCCCCAAGTGGTAGTACAGCGCGCCATACTGTTTAGCCCTCTGCATAACTCCGCCCTCTGGTGATTTTATCATACGACCGCGCAATGCGCTGCTTCTCGAGGATGAGATTGTTGAAAACAGTGATACAGTGTTTGTCGAGGTCTTCGAGCTCCTGCCACATTGCCTGAACGTAGTCGTCATCAAGTAATTAGTGTTGTTCCTGGACACGAAGCGAAGCGACGTGAATCTCAAGGGGTAGGATGGCGTCATGACCAAACATGAGAGCATATGGGGTGGTATCTGTCGGACCGCGCTTGGAGGTGCGGTAGGCCCACAAAGTATGGTAAAGCTCTAGATGTCAAACGCGGGGGTTTATTTCTAGCATCTTGCGTAAGATACTGAGGATAACCTGATTGCTCGCCTCCGCCTGACCATTGGACGGTGCATAATAGGGGGACGAATTCAGGAGCTTGATACCATAGCCAGTGAGGAACGTGACCACAAAATCGGCCATGAAAGCTGCTCCCCGGTCCGTCACGATGCACTCTAGAAGACCAAAGCGAGAGATAATGTTGCAGAAGATAAAGTTGCAGACCAAAGTCGCCGAGGCGATTTTGAGTGGTTCAGCTTCAACCCACTTGGTAAAGAAATCGGTGGCCACGATAATGAACTTGTGTTGCTCGAAGGAATGGGGATGAATAATGCCGACGAAGTCTATCGCCCATCCTTGACCTGGCCATGGTTTAATAATCGGCTACAACGGAATGTTGGGGATGTGTTGCACTGGTCCGTGAGCCTGGCAATCATGACAACCTTTGGCGAAAGCGATACAGTCCTTGAGAATGGTAGGCCAGTAATAGCCGTGGCAACGGATTAACCACCGCATCTAGGGCCCTACCTGGTGCGAACCACAAACCCCGCTATGAACTTCGCGCATAAGCCGCTTAGCCTCGTTGCCATACACGCAGCGGAAGTCATTACCGTCTTCGCTCCGCCGGCAAAGCTCACCATTGCGGAGCACGAAGTTAAGGGCGAGAAACCTCATTTGCCGCGAATGAGTGGCATCCTGAGGGTTCATGAGGTAGGCGATGAAAGGTAGCCGCCATTCCTCGTCGATAGGGTCGAAGGCAGCGACGTCAAGAGAGTCTGCCTGATATTGCCCCTAGCAATAAAAGAAGGAAGAGTGCATCGTTCGACCTTGAGTAGTCATTCGCGCACGCCGTCTCGCAAGCTAAGGCCAGAGGCAATCTGGGGCGGAGCAAACGGCAGCGCCGCCTCTTTTAAGTAGTTTTTCAGGGTTTTAAATTTGTTATGTTGAAAGGAGTCTAATGATGTGAAGTTTGGAATTTTTGGAGGAGTTTTGGATAGGTTTGGGATTTTTTAAAGATTGGTGAACTTGATGGTTATTAGGGTAGAATCCAGCCGTTGGAATGATATTATTGAAACTGTAAAAGGTTATTATAAGGCTGCCGGTGCTTGTGGTGAAGTTCGGGCCGTATCAATTTAAGGATAGCGAAGTTGGGCAAGGATGAGCGTGTATAAGGCTCACTTTTGATTTTTGCCTATTTTTATATAAGTGTTGATTCTTGGATGGGGATTTAATTATATATTTGAAACAGGACGTGAGGAGGCTCGAGCAGAAGAGACCTCGGATCCACGTCAGGCTGAGACCTAAATTTGTGAGTGAACTTTTGTTTTAATTTAAAAGCATGTGTTGCATTAATTTTTTATGATCAATTATTTCGTTTGCTGGGATTTATTCCTTTTTTTGATAATTGGCAATTTTCATGATTTTTGGAGAGTTTCCGAAAATGAGATTTTCGGTGTGTATATATATATATGTATATTTATGAGGAAAGTATGTATATAAATACTAGCTAGCTATACGTGTCTATCCGCCTTATACTACAACACATATTGTAATTTCAGACAATGGAAATTGTCGGTAAAAGCCGTATTCTCGTCGGAAATATTGTTTCCGACGAAATATTCCTTGTCGGAAGATGTCGCTAATACTCCCGTGGGAAATACCATCTTTTTGACAAATCATCGGAAATTCTTCCTTATTTCCGACAAAAGTACCCGTCGGACATTGGTCGGAACTTATTATTTGTTTCATCCAAAAATATGTCGGTAACTCGTCGGGAATAATTCCAGTTTCGACGGACTAGTTTTGACCATACATTTGTCGTGGTATATACTTCCGACAACTTATTTTCGGGTAATCTCTTTGTCACAAAACTTTTTTACGAATTGTTCCCAATTGCAGTTGTCGGTAACATCAGTTGTAAAATTTCAAGAATATATAAAATTAAAAAAAGCTAGGTACAACCCACTTATTTCTGAAATTTTTTTCAATTCATTAAAGAATGTATTGTACAATTAGTATACAATATTGTATAATTTGTATACAATTTCAAATAAACTACAACAAAAGAAATAATTTGTATACAATTTCTATTCTCTTCCTGTTTCCTCTCCAAGGCTGGATCTGCTGCCCTCTATTGACCAAACAGTAAGCCCTTTTTCTGCAAGGTAGATGATTGATGAACAAATTAGTCAACAACACAAGAACAGTTTATATCCTTACTGGTCTGCTTTCTTACGTTTACAGTGTGGGTTTATACTAGTTTGGTAAGAGAAAGCTTTCTAGATAACATAAATGATCTCTTGATAAAGTTTTATGCTATGAGAATCTAATGAATGAGAGTAAACATCCTTCTATAAACCCAGTCACAAATTCTTCAGTGACATAGAATAGATAACAAATTTATACTGATATAGTGATACCTATCAAGGCCATGCCACTTAATTCCAATGACTTTCATGTAAGCACTATCAATCCCCCATTATGATACCAAACAAAAAAAGAGCAAACCTTATTTCTGCTCAACCCCTACTTAACAAAGTACTACTTGTAGCTATTTAACTTTCTTGTTGAACAATTGGAATAGGATTTAACCACGGTTCTAAACTACCTGTGTAAAACATTCCATCATCACAAAGCCAATTCCCCTATTGATCACTAACATGAAACACTGCAAAACACACAATTCAAACCAAGAAACTTACCCACAAATAAACAAAAAATAAGAGGTCAAGCACAGCAATTGGAACTCCAAATGCTTGATTAACATATAAATTAGCCTTGCTGCAGTACCAATTACATAAATGTTTAGCTGTCTTATTAATCTGAACATAAAGACACAACAATAGTCTCCATCATGGTGGTCCAAATTCTATATGAATGTTGATTCAGAGGCTCACAATCATGAAAACCTGAGTACATAACCAAAAACTTGATTACACACATACACTAAACACTGCAATTGCCAATTACAGACCCAATGCTAAAAACAATATAGAAGGTGAAAAAGATAAAGAGCTACTACCTTATGGCCACTTGACAACGCATAAATTGAATTGACCAGCTCCACATTCAATATGTCCACCAATGCTACTGTCCAAATCTTCCTGGCTCATCTTCCTGTCCAATTCACTGATTAAGGATGAATGACAAGGGTAATCACCTTTAAGGTCAATAACATAAACAAATTACTTAAGGGTTCTAACTCTAATTACTTAAACAAATTGATGATATATGAAGGGTCTGTGTCATTTGCTAGAATATGAACAAGCTCAAGACAAGATCTTTCATTTGTAATCAAGAGAAATCTTGGTAACATTACTTCACTAGTATTATAACTATTCTGAAGATAAAAGAGGAGCAATTACATCACATCACTATTACACTCTACCCCACCATTTGGTGATGAAAAGATTTAGTTACGAATAGATTGGATTAGTTAATTACCTTGCTTATAGTACTTTAAGAATGAGATTGGATCATTGGATGCAACCTGCTGCGTGCCGGTGCATCTATGTGAGATTGAAAACTACTTCAAGTTCAAACTGCAAAATACCAAATTACCAAAATCCAATACCGTCTTCCGTGCATAACCCCAAAAGCAATAAGAAGAAACGCCGAACCTCGTTTCGAAACCATATCTCACTATCAAAACCACGTTAATCACAGAAAATTAGGACTACCCAGATTATCGTATAAGAAAGATCGCGCATTACCCAATTTGATTCGCAGCCGTGGAGTCAATCGTCGGCCTCCCAAATCCCGATCACCATCCCTCCCGACCAGTGTTACCGGAAACAGTGGTATTGCCCGCGAACCGCTTTCGGGATCGAACGTACCCAATCACGGTGCGTTCGCGACCCGAATCGCCATGTTTATCGATCCGGTGTCGTTAATGATATTTACACAGGTCGATTGATCGAGTTGACTTTTACCCAGCATCATGTATGGACGGGTGGATTGAAGGGAATGATATTTTTACTCAGAAACTTCTCTGTGTAATCCGAACAAGAGGAGGATGAAGAATAGTGATGTTGCCCAAACGACAGCGGTTGCCTAGAATAATATTCTTACTTTTCAAAAAAAAAAAAAAAAAAGGAGCATAATATTCCTTTGTTAATTTACATGTTTATCCCCCTCAAAAAAGGTTGTTATTGTATGTTAATAAGGGGTATTTAGGTAATGAAAATTTCTTGTTCTTTGTTGTTGTTGAGATTTTGTGTATAGATTTGTAACATATTTATGAAGCAACTATATCTTTCAAATATAGATTTGTAAAATCGGCCGTAGGATGTGATAGGTATAGTGAAATACTGTTTTGGTAGAAAAGTCACACATTTTCGATAACGTTTGGGCCCCGATCAAGGCGGTCAACCATATTTACGCTTATTCTCTCTTATGGGGAGCTTTATCGTCGGGAGGTAAACTTCCCCAAATTTTTACATGGGCTGCTTTATCTCATCTACGCGAGAGTGTGTGCGCAGAATAATCGACCAAAATTAATCACGATGGAGTAGGTGAGAGCATTTTCGTGTGATAAGGGACGTTGATTTAGGGTTGACCTTGTAGATTGAGACCCAAACATTATCAAAAATAGGTGAATTTTTTTCCATAGCCATATTTAACTACTCTGATCACATCATACGGTCAAAATTTAATTTTGTGAATTTTAGTCATCGGAATCCTAACGTGCCCACTGATGTGGTATGACTTGTATAATAAGTTTTATGCAAGTGTATATCTTTGTGAAGCAACTATATCTTGCACATAGAGTTTTGAAAAATCGGTTGTAGGATGTGATATGTATAGTGAAATACGGCTATGATAGAAAAATCACATATTTTCGATAACGTTTGGGTCCCGATCAAGGCGGTCAACCATATTTACGTTTATTCTCTCTTATGAGAAAACCCTATTGTTGGGAGGTAAATTTTCCTAAATTTTTACATGGATTGCTACATCTCATCTACGTGAGAGTGTGTGCACGGAAAAATCAATCAAAATAAGTCACAAAGGGGTAAGTGATAAAGTTTTCGTGTGCTAGTTAGGGTTGACTCTTTTACTTTTTTATATTCCCGACAACGTATGTGTGGTCGGAATTAAACCTTTTATTTTCTGATGACCTTACGACAAAACAAAAATCTCGTTGGAAAATAATTAGCGGGAACATTTGTCGCCAAATTATAATTGTTTCCGATGACCTTTTCCGACATATTGATTTTCGTCGGAAATAGTTTTCATCAAAAAATTGTATTTCCGACCATTTCTGACGACTCGTCGGAAATAGTGCTATTTCCAACCAATAATTTATTTGGTTGGAAAATGTTCGTCGCAAAAAGGGATATGTGTTGTAATTAATGGTGTAGCAATTAGCCGCCATTATGGTGTGACGTGAGCGTGAGATGCAAGCGTAGTAGCCCTATATGAGTGTTTTAATTCATATAAGGGGTATGGGCACGTATATATACACCCGTATGTCCACCTTAATGGCGTAGTGAATAACCGCATTATGGTATGACGTGAGCGTTAGACGCGAGTGTAGTAGCCTTATATAAATTTCTTTAAATCCATAAAATTTATATAGGGGTATGGACGTGTGTAAATACATACTGATTTTTATTAGAGCTTGAAAGACTTAATATTTTATGAGTTAAAAGTTTTATCGCTTGAGGCATGCATCCATTGTTCTTTGGAAATTAATTGGGAAAACATAAATATTTTTATTTGTTCATTTTATTAAATTTATTTTTGTCCACTCACTCTAACGTTTTCGAATGTTTTCCCTTGGACTCTTCGTTTTTAAAATGCCCAGTCTGCAGAGTTCGGGTCGGTACTAGTAGGAGGCGAGGCATAATTACCCACATCACTACCATTTTTCACCAGTAGGTTACCTGTTAGCCTACCGATGTATTTTCTTGTTTCCTCTAGTTTTAGTAGCTCTGATAACCTTATGGGTACTGTATAATATTCGGTTGGGTGCTAAGACTCAGGATTATATTTTAGAAATATTTGAAGGTTGTTGTATAAATTATCTTGGGATGTTTGTGTGATGGATTTAGATTTGGTATAACGTTAATGGTGGCGGATGTGTTTGTGGGGAACGGATGACTCCAGGAGTTGAGGATGATTATTTTTGTTATAGGAGTGTTTATCTGAATTTTTCAGGTTAGAGTTGTCTATTTTCAAGGGAAGTTATGCCGAATTTTTCGGTAAATTTTCCTTGGAGGTGGACACCACAAGATTTATTTCGGGTTTTAGGGTGAAATTCAGGGTGGGTCCTGACACTATCTGTAGGACAAATTGAAATTTCCCGTCCGGCAGCAAACCGACGTTAGCAAAGCCTAGGTTAGCCGAAGCCAAGCCCGCCTCCTAGAGATGCCTATTTTTTCTCTCGCTCTCTGGTTATTTCTGCATATTGTTTGATTAATAAATGAACAATGTTTTTATTCCAAAAAAAAAGGACATAAATAAATAAATAAGGACAAGCCTTGTACGTTTCAGTACTCTCCACCTATGTTGGAGTTTCCGACACACCCGATACGGCAACACGCACCCGACACGTAATGTGGCATGTCAGAAAATGTTGATTTTTCCGACACTGCCCGACACGTTGACCGACACGTCATGGAAGCCTCGGACAAACCATGTCACCAACTTTAATAATAATTATTAGAAAAAAACCAAACCTAGCTAAATCCAAATGACCTCGCATTCACAGCCTCTTCCTTTCGCCAAATCCTAGCGTCAAGATCCTCTTCTCAGCCTCCAAGGGCGACAAGCCTCTTCTTTGTGTGAGTCGTGTCAAGGTCCTCTTTTCCGATGGCTTCTATGCCAATAGCTGCGGTCATCAAATAATTCGGGCTTCAAGGACGAGAATGGGAATGGAAGAGATCGAGTACGTGGAGGTATGATTAGGGTTTTGAAATTGAAATTGAAACTTGATTTAAGAGTAAAGAAGAAGAGATGGCAGGATATGGGTTGGTTGGTTTAGTCAGAAACAGAGAGGGAGGAGGGATTGGGTTGAGTGGTATAATTCTTGTACATATAAATTAGAAGCTTGTTGAAGGAGAAAAGATAACGAGAATAACGGTCTACTCATTCATTGATAGAAAGGCCTATTTATAGGCATTACATAGAATCTCCCGAAGGATTTAGAAGTTCTATCAATTGTAATCTATTCTAATAAGGAAACTGGATTAACCAATCCTATCTGTATTAGGGCAAGACACATAACAGAAGGACGGAAATATAATTTTCTTAAACACTCCCCTTTGTGTTGCGTCCCTAATATGATATGGTGCTTATGGTGTTGCCTCGGTAAAAACCTTACCAAGTAAAACAAAAACCTCGTGGGTAAAACAAAAGACTTGGACGAAGGGAAAAAGAGCACAATGTACCAACTACAATTGAAGATAACATGTGATGCATGTAGACACCCCCTGATGTCTACACAATGACTCCCCCTGATTGGTAACTCAATCTCGGAGTACAGATAAACGACGCGAGCCAATGCACTTCACATACTTCAAACGTAGACTTGGGCAACGATTTAGTCATTAAATCCAGCCACAACATCCTTAGATCAAACTTGCTATGCTTAGCATTACTTTGATCTTGAAGGAGAAGGTTGCCTAACAACTCAAAACATAAGTTCGTGTTGAAAATCAGATTCACGCGTGACATGACCTTCGTGTACTTAAATAGTCATAACGTCTTCGATATAATAGGTATGGACTAACGGTACAAAGTTCTGAAAACTAGACACACGTAGCTTTCCAACAATATAAGGTCCATCACCTAGTTCATCTTGAGATGATCACAAAGCTCTGTCGAAGTTTGACTGTTCTGCCAAAGCAGATTCTCGGACAGATCCGTTATACTTTATGAAAATAGCCATAACTCACTCAATATGATAGGTGTGATCAAATGGTTGGTTTCTCTGGAAAGTAGACACATAGACCTTTCCAATGGTATCAATTTCACTATTTTCCAACGAGTGGGCTATCCTATAAGTCCCGTGGAAGTTGACCTACGAAACTGGGCAAATTCTGATTTCATTGTTAATGTGTCTTTCTGTAGGGATGAATATGCCTAAACCTTTCTTAGAAGAAATTACTGCCATTACATTGGTGTTGCGTGGGCGCATCCGGCCACTACCTTGATGTTCCTTCACACTCATCTAAAAGGGAGCGAGGATGCACGACCACTAGGAAGAGAGTTGAAAGACTAAGGAGAACTTGGTCTTACAAGTTTATAGTGAATGAGATGTCGAGTCAAGCATATTGTAACAAGTACATGAATGTGCTACCATACTTAGATGAAGAATTTCTCCTCAGACTTCTTCGTTATATGGACGAAACAAGTCTTCTCAAGACTTCGACCGATCAAGGGATACATATAGGCATAACTTCATCGTCCTTTAGATTGCCTTAAGCCGACAGATGAATAAGCATCATCAATAACGGTCCTCACTTACGAGACCAAGTGCATGGAATCCTAAAACTCGGGATGAGAAGCTTCAAAATGGTCCCTCACGCGACCCTTTCACCGGCTCTGCTACAAAGGCAATAATATTAGTCTCAAAAGACTCAAAATAGCAAAAATTCCCTTGCGAGTCTAGACTAAGAACCCTAAATCCCCAAATTCAATCTCCAAACCCTAGATTCTTGAAAATTAGCCCCAATTTCGCAATTCAATACCTAGTTCTGGATTCAAAATCTCCACCACTACAAACAAACTGAGATTTCACTTCGATTCTTCAAACTATTTCAATCCATCAAAAGGCAGAATTACACTCCCTCCTACCAATCCCACACCAAAGCTCAAAATACGACACATAGCTAACAATACTCAACCGAAGAGAATAAACCAAGAAAGCCAAATCAAAACATACCTGGACGAAGAGTTTCTATGGAGACAACCTTGCACGAACCGATGAGCACTTCTTCACAACTTCAATAGTCCAACACCAAACCTCTACAAGCACGCAAACCAAAAGGAGCTCCATCCTCTCACTCCTGTTCTTTATAGAGAAACTCCACTCATCCTCCGCCATACGATCGTTTCCACGCCACCACTACTAGAAAAATCTACAGTAGCCACCCTTTGTGGATACACTTTTCTAACCGTATCACTTGAGTAGAGCAAATGACACCCTTTTACTTTTTTGGTATTCTTTGTTTTATGGATACTGATAACCGTAACAAGATAATTTCATATTGTAATTAAAGACAAGAATCCGTATTCATTGCTAAATAAAATATTAAATTTATGTATTAAATTAGATATTCAAATAAAAGTTTTATATAGATACGGTTAAGGTGTCCAGTAATATTATCCAACTAACTATTAATTTTTAAAAATTCACAAATTATTAATCATTTCCTTGCAAAACTAAAGTAATATTAATATGATGAGATTTAGATACGCAAGTCCGTATTAATAGCATAAAATAATAAGATTTCATTAAAATTAATTCAAATAATCCAATTAAAGAAACATTATATTTCAAATAATGATATTTCTATAAATAATTTTTATACATAATTACAAATCTTACGAGAATCTTAATTAAATGCTGATGATTATCCCTAATAACTGCAACGGTGGTTTTTATTTTTGGGTGAGTCTATCTCTCTCTGGAATATGCCCTTCATTCTCGAAGAAGAAGAGAAAGCTTTGCTAAAGTACCAGGGATTTGGATTTGGTTTTCAATGGTTGCTCATGTTAGATGAGTTATTGTTAACAGCATTATTTGATTTTCTTAAAGTCAGCATCATAGAATCATAGTTACCATGATTCTTTCCTTTTGGCTTTTCGTTCAGATAAATTCTAATGACGTTGTTCACTGACGTTGTTCACTTCTTCTAGGTCTCAATAAGTCTTTCGTGCAGCTGATTTCATTCTAGCAAAGAAGATCTGCCAACATTGGTCGATAAGCCGTGAGGTATGTAAATATGTAAGCCCTCGTCCCCTAATGAAGTTTTCATTAGAGATTAATTGCAAAAGTTTTGACAAGGTGTATATATAAAATTGCAGGTTGGATCGATCTCGGTGGGCGACTGCAGCGGTTTGAGGAGAGAGAGAGAGAGAGAGAGAGAGAGAGAGAGAGAGAGAGAGAGAGAGAGAGAGACGACGGCGGAGAGAAAGATCAAAGAGAGAGAAGAACGGAGCTCTTGTTGCCGGTGCTGGCAGCTTGATCGAATGAAAATAAATTAGATATAAAATATTTAATAAATTTAGAGTAAATGGATAATAAAATGAAAAAGGAAGAAATGGGAAATGATAATTAAGAAAAAAAGAAAATGAAGAAATAGAAAGTAAAAGAAAATGAAAATTAAGAAAAAAAAGTTAATATTTACACTATTTAAAATAAAATTAAAAACAGAGACACCAAAGTTAAAAGCGTGGCCTTTGGTTAGTGGCACCTGCAATAGAGAATACCCTTTTTCATTCCATGGCTGCACCGTACCTAATGACTTTTAGATACGGTTATTTGTATCCTATAGAGCAATATGTACAGAAAAATAACAGTATCCTATAAGGCTTATGCTAGTAGTGCACGTCAACCATCAAAGCACGCCTCACCCCGAAAATCGTAAAAACTCCTCACTTCTCCCCCACTAACTTGACATGTGTCACACATGCTGCGCATAAGCATTTCAAAATTAACACCCGGTATTGCTAATCGAGAAACCCCGGGAAGGTGATCAACACCTGACAAACACCCGCTTGGCCGGGGACTTGGGGGACTAGATGACCCTTGCAAATAATCGAAAGCCACAAGTCCCGACCTAAGCGGTACTCCTGACCGGGCACTTGAGGGACTTGTTGGCTAGGAGAGCCCAAAATGGCTCTCTACAGGCCCAATCGTGACACAAGAATGAGAAAACAAAGCATGAAAGCCCATAAGGGCAAAAGGACAAACATTTATATAAATATAAGGGAATTAAATACCCATAAAAGTACAAGAGAAAACTCTCCCACATCGCAAAGAGAGGAAAGGGCTCATCCTCCACTAGCCTATAAATACAAGCACAAGCTTCCAAATCAAGTAAGTCCAAATTCCTACTTTATTCTACTTTCAGCCCATACAACATTTCTGACTTAAGCATCGGAGTGGGCTCCCCCAGAACACCCGGGGTCACCCTCTGACTTTGTCTGTTTTAACAGGTTAAGACTCAATGAAGATGTAAACCCCATTTTCGTGACACGCAGACTGACTCCGGTACCGTGAGCATACTGAGAGACAACAAGCGATTTGTTGGCTCACTTTATTTCTTAAACATAAATATAAGTATCGAGTTTAGCTTTGAGATTTAATTGTATCTTTTGAACAGGACGTGAAGAGGCTCGTGTTAAGGGGACTTCGGATACTGTGAGTGGACTTTTAATTTTAACATCATGCATGCAATAAAGTTTTCTTATTAACAAGACCTTATTCGATTTATATTTGGAGCAACTTTGATTCCTTGATTAATTTTATACTTTAATCGAGCGATTACTTCAGAATGAGTGTTATATTTCTTGGACAAGTGGGCCGAGAAAAGTGGTTCATACTTTTCTCGTGAGCTCTATTTAGTGGGCCGGGAAAAGTGGTTCATACTTTTCTCTTGAGCTAGCTTTATTTAACTTTTTAAGATTTACTACTAATTTTTTGAGACATGTGGGACATGTTGAGTAGTTTATCATATTCGTAACATTCCTTTGATTTTACATAAATACTTTGTATAGTTGGGAACTGTGCTTTGGGGAAGTGTCATCTTTCATTGTGTTACATCATTTTTGTTTCACCATATAAGGGTTGTTATACATTTATTATTGCTAGCTAGCTTTTATATATGATCCTCACCATAGGTGAGTCAAGCACTTAGCGTGGGACACTACTAGAACCTGGAAGGCTCCGACCCTAGCCTGGGAGGCTCATATTTATGATGAAACACCTTCCCCTTTCCATGATTTGTACGAACCAATGGGATTGGTTCGTCACTTTTATTTTTGAAGTATTATTGGTGAGCATCAAGTGTTGCATGCATATTTGTTTTTCGACGAATAAATGGGAAAACATAAATTCTTGTTTGAATACTTCTTAGCACAAGTATTTATTATTATTATTTATTTTTGTCCACTCACGCTAACGTCTTTAAATGTTTCTCCCCTAGGCCCTTTCTTTTTAAAGGCTCAGTATGCAGAGTTCGGTTTGGCAATTGTAGGAGACAAGGCATAGTCACCACTACTTCCAGTTTTCACTCGTACGTTACTTGTTTAACCTACATGTGTATTTTCTCGTTTCCTTCAATTTAGTTGCTATGATAACCATAAGATAATGTATTATATTCGGTTGTGTGTTAAAGGTCTATGACCCGACTTAGAAATGATTGGAAAGATTATTATTTGTTATGTTAGAATGAGTTGTTGGATTGTGAATTTAGTTAAGGATTATTATTTGTGTTGTGGTGATTGTTTACTTGGGGGAGCGGATGGCTCCAGGAGTTGAGGATGGATGTTTTGTTTTTAGAAGTGTTTGTTGGGAGTGGCAGGTTGGGTTGTCCATTTTCAGGGGAGGTTATACCGAAAATTTTGTTAAAATTTCCCTTGAGGTGGACCTCGCAGGGTTCACTCCGGATTTCACGGGGAAATCTGGGGTAGGTTCTGACACTCGACCTTAAGAGAAAGTCTCGAAAATAGAGTCGAACGATCTCGTTAAGGGTGACACATGCGACGTTACAAATTGACAAGAACGAGAGTGATCTAACCTCAATTCACTCTACCTTTCTTAAAGTATCCTATATATAGTGGTCATAAGCATGTAAAAAAAGTACGGGGGCTCACATGGTCAACGTCCCATTGGATGTAAATGGGTCTTCAAGATCAAATATAATGTTGATGGCACCATCGAGTGTTACATAGCTCGTCTAGTCGCCAAAGGGCTTACTGAATGTGAATGTATTAATTATAAAGATACTTTCGCTCTAGTTGCAAAATTGATTATTGTTCGATGTTTGTTAGTTGTTGCTGCAATTCGAAATTGGCCTCTGCACCAGATGGATGTGCTGAATGCCTTCCTCCACGGCGACCTTGTCAGGACCCACCCCGGATTTCATCCTGAAACCCGAGGTAAATCCTGCGGGATCCACCTTCAAGGAAAATTTACCGAAAATTCGGCATAACCTTCCTTGAAAATGGACAACCCTTACCTGAAAAATCCAACTTAACACTTCTATAACCAAACATTCATCCTCAACACCTGGAGCCTTCTTGTTCCCCAATTTCATCACATCTTCCAATAAATCAATTACTCAACTAAAATAATCCCACAACCAACAATACTCAAAATTAATTCACTAATATTATAAAGTATACTTCACGGGGAACGTGACAATTAATATATAATATATAGTCAGAGATCAAATCTAATATGACTTGTTACATTATGACAAATTTTGTTCCAATACAGAAAAATCATTACTCATAAGCTTCCAATACAGTAGTCTAGAATTACCACTACCCATAATTAAGCTCCATAACCTTAGTCTCGAGGAATGATTCAATACCAGGTCGAACCAATTCAAACACAAAACCATCCCACTATTACGTAAAAAGACATACGTAATGAAGAAATTATTTTTCGTCTCTTAAGTAACAGTTTATGCTACGAAAACAGATTCGTCGATTAAGTAAAAACTTAAGCAACGAAAACTTATTCCGTCGCATAAGTTATTTACCTAAGAGACGAATAATAAACGTAAGAGACGAAATAATTTTCGTCTCTTAAGTTTTGTCTTAGGCGACGAATAAAAGATTTTCGTCGCATAAACTATTTCTTATGAGACAAATTTTATTACTAATACGACGAAAGTTTCGTCGCATAAGTGTTTTCGACTTTAATTGTCCTTCCTCACTGCCCAGATCTAAAACAGAAGGAAAAAACTGGGGAGCTCAAATCAGGCAACAGATTTTCGATGTCAGTTTCGCAAATCATCAAATTCGGACTTCTAAAACTTTGTCTACCTCTACTCGATCATCACTAGTTTATAACTTGGTATAATCTCATTCTCTCTTCTTTTCACCATTTATGTTCCATATTTTCCTATGAGTTTTCCGGTAATAGATATCGGTCATTTGTACGTTGCTAGTATTGTTTGATGATGATGTTATTTGTTGAAGTTATAATTTCTCCTTGTTTAGACCATGTTTCCTCCTATTCAAAAAAGAAAAGAAAAAAGTTAAGACCATGTTTTCCGGTAACTTTTCCGGTTAAGAATTCCGGTGGTATAAAACATGCTATTGATGTTATATTGGTTGCATTGGTTATACCAATATATATATATACTAGAAAAGTTGGCCGCGCGTTGCTACGGGATTTGGTACCGCAACAGGCTCTGATTTTGTTTTCTTTGTGAAGGGAGGGACTAATATAGTCATCAACTTATTGTTAGGTTTACTGTGAGAATGCATTGTGATTTTCTTGTTTCAACTATCTGCTCCATAATTACAAAATCGATTACAAAATATTGCTAGTATTATGATAACAGCAGGGCATCCACATTCAGGGCATCCACATTGTTTATCGAAAATAGTGGGATGTCTATCAGCAAAGATATATAATGGCTACATGGTATCGTTCTAGCAGCTACTGTGTTTGTTTTTAGAGATCAATATCTATACTAAAGTCTAAAATATAGAAGCTGATTAGTTTCTTGCTTCAGCTTGAGAAGCTTGATCCATCCCTCTGCATGAGCAGAATTGTGGCTTGAACATTTCCATCTTTGATCAGAAGCATAACCCTGTAGCTGTGAAAAAATGAGCTGCAGTTTTCCTCTACATATACACAAAGCAGATATAGTGAGGCCAACTAAAATCTATATTCTCAATACTATTTTAAATACACAAAGTACTATTGTCCAATTGATTGAATAACGCACGGGGCATATCACATTGCGAAAGAGTTGAGAAAAGTTTTGATGCGCTATAGACACAGCTTGATAAAAGATGTAAATTTAAGGCCTTCAAATAAGATTTATTATGAACAACACAGTTTTTTGCTTGTGAATCTCGGAATGCAATTGTAATGAGGCAGCATATCTACCATATGCATAAACTTTGATAAAACAACAGCAAAATGGCAGGGTGGAGTGATAGCTTACACTGAAGATCATAACTCAATATCCACTGTAACAGTCACAGAAGAAATAGCTTTCAGCTATATCATGGCAACTAATAGCTTTTAGGTAACTCTCTCTCTCTCTGTCTCTCTCTCTCTCTTGAAAATCAGTACACTCTAAACACTAAGAACCTTGGGAATAAAACTACCTTGTGCATAAGCATATATAAATGTAGCTTGCTTTAGCCTAAGTCGGACCAATTTGATAATTAACAAAGGATAGTAATTTTAAATTATGGAATGCGTTGACCTCTTCTTTGACACACTGATAGTGCACAGAGATGCAAAATGTCTGATCTTCTACTGTGGCACCTTCTATCCCTTTATTTCTTCTTCCAGTGCCTTCATGATCTGCAACACCTTATTTTTGCTAATAGATATATGATGAAACATGTATGTGAATTCTTAATACACGATAAATCCTCACAAAATGCAGCAGAAACATTACCTGATTGTTGTGATATCCCATGAACCTGCAAAATTAAGAGAGTAGCGGGAGTTAAAGATTGGTCAGCACGATCAATTGACTTAAATTTATTTATGGATTTTGGGGGTAAAACTGTCAAGACCCACCCCGAATTTCACCCTGAAACCCGAGGTAAGTCCTGCGGGGACCACCTCCAAGGAAAATTTACCGAAGGACTCGGCAAACCTCCCTTGAAAATGGACAACCCTAACCCGGAAAAATATATAAAACACACTCTTAACCAAAATATTAATCTTCAGTTTAAACCAAATAACTGAATAAAATAATACACAATTATTTTTCCGAAATATTCAGAGCTACTACAAGAAAGACAACGGAAGCTGAAGAAAATCCTAGTGGGTTAAACAAATAACCTACTGGCGAACAGTAGTGGAAATGTGTGTGACTATACCTCGTCGCCTCCTTCTAGACCCCACCCGAACTCTGCAGACTGGGCAATTAAAAGCGAAGGAAAAGCCCAGGGGAAAATATTTAATCACGTCAGGGTGAGTGGACAAAATAATCTCGACAAGCAATAAATATTTCCCCAAGAGACACTTTCAAGGACACGACTAGTTCTGGCTAGTCTCCAAATCTTAAACAAATACAGCCTCTCAGGCTAAAATTATATATTTATATCAGTATGTATTCACACCCGTCTACTCCATGTATGCTATCTATGAATAAGCTTGAAAGTAGATAGTCATACCAGGCTACTACGCTCGCGTCTAACGCGTACGTCACCCTATAGTGACATTTTTCCTTAGTATGGGGGAAACGACTGAGTGGTATTTATACGTGCTTACTCCCTGTACGAATTCTATGAATGAATCTAAAAACATAGAATGAACTCGAAAAGTAGAAAGTCGTACAGGGCTGCGACGCTGGCGTCTAACGCTCACGTCACCTCATAATGACATTTTTCCTCATTATGAGGGGAATCACGTATTGCTAGCTAGCGTTCTCTCATATACATACTATACTCATAAACGTTAATAAATGAGTAAAGACACCGAAATTCTCAATTCAAGATAAATTCCAACAAAAGAAATTATTCAACAATAAAACATTATTTAAAAACAAAGATCCACTCACAACTTAGGCCTAAGCCTGACGTCGGTCGGAGGTCTCCTCTGCTCGAGCCTCCTCGCGTCCTGTTCCAAAACGTAAATAATTCCTCAAATAAAATCCCAACGTTCAAAGAAAATAGGCATAATTAAATATGAGCTTCCCGCGCTCAACCATGCCTATCGTCATAAATCTTAACTTTACTGCCGACCACAAATCTCCAAAAATACCGACATCCTCAAAAACACTTTTCAACGTCCTAATCATCAAAAATAATCCAATAGCCGGATTTTAACTTATTAATCCGCCAAAAATACCAAACTTAACAAATTCCAAAACCTATCCAAAACTCCTCCAAAAATTCTAAAACTCATTCCATTAAACTCCTCATAATATTCACCACCAAAAACATTTTCTCGGCGGCGGTGCCGGCGGCGGCTCCGCCGGCGACCAACTCCGGCGACCTCCAATGCTCACCAAAATTTGACAGCACCTTCCTCTCAACCTCCTCTACAACATTCCTAACTACCACCAACTCCAATTCTAAGCCTAACCAAGTCAATCGAACACAAACACACAATAAAGCCCTAGAATTTCAAATACCGATTTCTCCTTACCTAGCTCAAGATGGAGGGAGCCCTTTGGAGGGATTGAAGCACGGGAGGAGGGCTTCCTTTTGAGCCAAGGCTCGCCGGATATGGCGGCCGGAGGAAGGAGTTCCGGCGAAAAATAGCTTTCGGCAGTCGAGGCTTTCGGCGTTGATTCCTCCTTCACGGCAGCGCTAGGGAGGCTGTCACCGGTCTAGAACTGTAGCTGGGTTGGAGACCGATCGTTTGGGACCGGTGCGGCGGTCTGGGGCGGCCGGACGGCGGCGGACCGGCGATCGGAAGTTTTCCGGGCGGAGGGAGAGGGAGAGAGAATCGGGAGGGAAGAGAGAGAAAGGAGAGGGGGAAACTGATTTGGGCCAAAGCCCACCCGGTCCAACAACACATACCCAATTCAAAATTCAACACCCCAAAATAATACCCCAATAAAAATTACCTTTTACTAGCTAAAATTTACCATTTGTACCGTCGTCACATTTTCTTCCTTCGAATAATTCTTTCGAAATATTCGTCCCTCAACACACCTCTAGGGACTTTAGGACTATAAATTCAATGACGAAGACGGTAAAATTCTTATTACCACAGTGCTAGTAATTAAGGTAAAATTTAAGAGTCAAGGCGTGACAAAAACTGTGCAACCAAAAGTATAATTTTAGACAACTGAAAGAAAGCATAATGTTAATAACCTCATGCTATGATTGACTGTGATGTACATGAAACAAAGAGGATGAAGCAGCCAACGTGGTTGGTCTTTTTCTTGAAAGGACTTGTAGCAACAAATTTGGAACAATCTATAACTTTCTCATCTATATGTCAAAACATAGAAGGCATCCAAAGGTCACATTACCTTCAAAATCCATGACTCATTTTTCCATTTGGATGACGAAACTATCTCTTGCAATCACATAGGTCGCCAACAATTTTTCATTAATCAACAATGTACCTAAATTGAAAGAAAATTTATCAGAACAAAAAAGGAAAAATAAAGAGAAACCATAGAACTTTGAACATCTTATTTTAATCCTGTTGTATTACCTGGCATAAGCAAAAGCCTTACCCATTGGCTTCGAGATAAGAACATCCACTATCTCAAGTAAGTCAAATTCATAGATTGAGTGAGCAATCTACAGTTTCAAGTTCATAGATTCAATATCTGAAAACTACCAAACAAATATGAAATACAAACAGCAGTTTTTTAGGGAGATGACAAAGCCATGTTTTGAGGGTCGGGTGATGAAAACTAAACAGAGATTTGACACACTATCGAATAATTAAAAACCTGCAAAATCCAATAATTAAGGACAGCAAAATAAAAGAAAAGTTCGAGATTGGAACAACGAATGAAGGTTTGAAAGAAAAGAAATACTCAAATTGGACTGTAACCAATATGCGAATCCGTTTCCCACTTGTTTGTTTGCGTACATCTCTGATCAATCTCGTGATAAAGAGCAACTGCCCTCGTATTGAGAAGATTTCCCTCTCTCTCTCTTAGGAAATCAGGGAGAACATATCCTATATTAAACCGACCAAAAACAACAAACACCCAGAGCCACCAAATTTTTCAGGGGTCTGAGGAAGCTGAAATTTGACAGAGCTTACCTTGAGGAACTTCAATTTTTTACCTGGGCCACTCTCAGTTTTGCAGGCAACGCTCAGTGTTTCTCTTTGTTTGTGGAAGACGCGAGAACCATATGTCGTGGAGACTAAGAGGTCGAACAGGTGACAATATCTTAGCGAGGAAAACACAGGCCTAAAATTGAGGCCCAACACTGTTAAACACTGTTCATTATAAACAGTAGTACAACAAATAGATATATAGTAAATATGTAAAAAATGATGTTGTGGTTTTTTAACGCGATGAATGTAAGAATGGTTAAATTCTTTCATTCACGTTTAGCCTTAGAAATCCCGTTCGAGAATGATTTTGGTTTGGCAACAGACTAAAAATGGTTCTTGAATTGTCCCATTTTTGGACAGTTTGGGAGAATAAGACTTTGTTATGTGGTTTGCAGTTCTTTTGTTTTTGGTTTCGATTGTGGGTATATATATTTCGACAGAGTCTGTATTGTTCCTCGAGTGCATACTAGGCTTAGATATTTATGCACTTGGGGAACTCTAGGGAGATGCTACCGAAATTTTACCACATCGAAATCGAAACACAAGAACAGCAAATTGCTTAACAAAGTCTTATTGTCCTGAATGAGATTAGGACCCTAACCGGAGGCATAAGGTGAAGAAGAAACAAATATTTGTATGAGTAATGTTGGCTTATTGCTATATAACTTGGTGCTAATTTGTTGTTTCTCTATGACAGTAGATGCAAAACATGGACAAAAGTTGGATGTTATACGACAGGTGTCACCACTTGTATATACAGGGAATCTTTGATTTCTTGAGATTCGTTGATTATCATGCTGCCCCAGGAACTGAGTGCCACAAGTGTCCATGTAGAAAATGTATGTGCGACGATTGGTAGACACGTGAAGGTATGGAACAACACTTGTCACATTTTGGTATGTGGAAGAATTATACTATATGGACGGAACACGGTGAGGTGGAAAAAAATAATCCTACACTAGCTGAATTTCGAGCAAGTTGCATTCGTGAAGTTGGGTCATCTAGTGGTACTGCCGACCCTTCTATATACCCCACTATGAATATGCTATATGATGTTTTCCCGTATGCTTCAAGATATGAAGAAGAGGCAGTTGATGATGATGCCCCCAATGTCAATGAGGCAGTTGACATCTCTGATTATGAGAAGTATAACAGGCTTCTCATGCAAGCCCAGACATCAGTGTATGACGAGTGTCCAGTTTCAGTTTTGAGTGCCATCATGTCACAAATGCATTTGAAAGTGAAGCACAAAACGAGTAATGGACATTATGGAGACTATTCAAAGTTTATCAAAACTTTGCTTCCTCCTGTAAATAGACTTTCTGAGAGTCATTATAAGACAAAAAAGATTCTGGGCGAACTCGGCCTCGATTATATGAAGATCCACGCCTGCAAGAATAATTGCGTGTTGTTTTACGGAGATTACAAGCATGCTATTTACTGTCTCATTTGCAATGGGCCGAGGTATGATGAGGAGTCTTCTTCAGATAAAGGGAAACCTGTTCCTGTGAAGGTGTTTCATTATTTCCCGTTAACTCCTAGGTTGCAGCGTCTCTACATGTCATCAGAGACTGCAGAGGAGATGAGATGGCACGGTCTTCCTAGGGAAGATAACGGTGTTCTGAGACACCCCTCAGATGGGGAGGCTTGGAAATCTTTTGACGCATCATTTCCTGATTTTGCGGAAGACGTTCGAAATGTAAGGCTTGGACTAGCATTAGACGGGTTCAATCCTAGCGGCAATATGACTCTGTCTCATAGCATTTGGCATGTTATTTTAATGTCGTACAACTTATCACCGTGAATGTGTATGAAGAAGGAATATAATTTTCTGGCACTGTTAATTCCAGGTCCCAATTCTCCGGGAAAGTGTCTAGATGTGTATTTGAGACCGTTGATTGATGAGCTAATTATGGGAAAATGGAATCCCCACTTTTGACAGACATAGTAAAACTTCATTTAGGATGAGAGCAGTCGTGATGTGGATAATTAGCGACTTTCCTGGCTACGGTATGTTACATTCTCATACCACTCAAGGGCACTAGGCTTGTCCCGTCTGCTTAGAGAACGTCTGTCAGGACCCATCCCGAATTTCACCCTGAAACCCGAAGTAAATCCTGCGGGGTCCACCTCCAAGAAAAATTTATTGAAACTTCGGCATAACCTCCCTTGAAAATGAACAACCCTAACATGAAAATACATGTCAACACTTCTAGAAATCCAACCTTATACTCCTAGAGCCTTCGTGCTCCCCAAATTCACAACACCTCCCAAAATTCACTAATCTAAAATAATTAATCTCACAACCAACACTCAAAGGTTCAGAGCGACTCTAATAGTGAAGAAAAGAAACATAAATATATAAATTAGCGGAAGCTATACTATTGATTATGCCTCGTCTCCATGTACACTCGACCTCAACTATAATAACCTGCAAACTGGGCATTTAAAACCGAAGGGCCCAGATGAGAAGCATTTGAAAACGTTAGAGTGAGTGGACAAAAATATAGTTAAAAGGATCGAACAAATAGATAAGACTTTATGTTTTTCCAATTTAATTTTTATAGAAAAGCTACGCTGCATGCGACAAGTTCAAAAGATTTTAACTTAAAAACTGGCAAATACGTGACTAGCTCCGCTAGTCTCCAAAACTTTATAATATAGAGCCTCCCAGGCTATAATATATATATATATGTATTTACACACGTCATACTCCTTGTATGAATTCTTATGAAAAATATGAAAAATAGAAAGTCATACAAGGCTACAACGCTTGCGTCCCACGCTCACGTCACACCATAATGGAATTTCAAACACTACATCATTATAGCGGAAAAGACGGGTGTATATACGTGCATATTCTCTATATGAATTCCTACTTTCATATAGGGCTACGACGCTTGCGTCCAACGCTCATGTCACACCATAATGGCGGTTAATTGCTACACCATTATGGCGGAAAAACATGTATGGCTAGCTAGCATTTATATACATACTATCCTTATAAATATTCATATATATATCTACCGAAAATCCCATTTTCGGTAACTCTCCAAAAATAATGAAAATTTTCAATTATCAGAAAAAGCAATAAATCTCAGCAAAAGAATAACTAATCATCAAAATAATGCATCGCATGCTTTTAAATTGAAACAAAAGTCCACTCACAGTGATTCGGATGCACTATTGTCGAGCTAAAACTCCGAAGATGAGCTCGGCAAAACCTCCTAATGGTCCTTTCTTTATACAACCCTCTTCTTTCACTTCTAAGCATGCACGAACAAGTCCTTAATAAAAACTAGAATGCATAAGTGCGCAGTAGATTCATTACTTATTTTATCATTAGGTTTCACAAAGTAATTCGTCAAATTATGGACACTCAATGCCTATCCTAGGCAAATTTATTAATCGAGAGTCAATATATCGATAATGCAATTCACTCAAATTTATCCTGCCAACCAGATCGACATTTCCCAATACCTATACAACTTGACTCTTCTATTTAAGAATAAACATACGATTACCGATCTTGACATAACTACAGACCCGTCAACAAACCAACACCACCAACATAATTACCAACACATTAATACTAAACCATTTCTTTTATTAACAACGTTTCCTCAACTCCCTTAACTCCGATTCTTTAATCACCAGCTCAAAACCAATGCAAAATACCCCAAAATTAACAACCCTTCTAATACCATAAAGCTTAGCAATTCACCTTTTTTATCAAGAATGATAACCGCAACCCAAAAACTGCTCTTCACACCCACGCCAATCTCAGCGGCAAAAAACTTCCTTAACAGAGCCTCTGCCTTCCACCAACAACAAGCCAAACATCAGACAAACTCAACTTCAACCAAATATCCATAAATTTGACAGCAATACAGTAACAACATAGCAGTTCAAGTCGTAATCTTTACCTCCAATCTCCTCAATTCTAAAATCGTAGTAGCTCATCCTTGTTGATTTCTCCACAAATTGAACCACTACACACCAAGACACTCGATTAACAGCCACTCCAACACAAAAACAATCAACACAGTAGCTCTAATTGTCAGGACCCACCCCGAATTTCACCCTGAAACTCGAAGTAAATCTAGTATCTGCTAAGTTTATTGGTCTTTAGGTTCAAAAGTTTCATTTTATCGAAACTCTTATTAGTTTTATTTGATCTGCATATAGTTCTCTTTTAAAGCTTGTATTATATCAAGAGGTAAGGTCTTATGTCCCCCCTCTTTGTATCTATTTTCGATTTATATTAAAAATCATTTCATATTTGTGGCCTGAATTCAGTAGTCTTTCTATATGTTGGAAATTCTTCACTTGACCATGTAAAGGTCATCACCAATTCCAACTATTCCAAAGTCATTGAAACACCAATAATGATATGCGACTTTTAACACTTCAGTAATAACGATACCAGAATTCCAAACAAACTCATTCTAAAGTCGTCAAGTCATTCAAGCATCAAACATACGTGTCTTTGACATAACCAAACTCGCTTCGATATGTATAACATAACATTCCAAAATGTAATCATATGCATAGTATTTCCCAAACTAGTTGGCTGGTTTCTCCACATAAAGCGTATTCTCCCTGAAGTATCATATGCATAGCATATCCATAAATCTTCTGATAGATCTTCTTTTCATCTATCAGATTGGTGCTAATATCAATATATGTTTGAATAAGGATCCTACATCACAAAAAATACTTTTGTTATTAATAAACAACTCCTGTATGTACTAAGAAATATATCATCTCATTTCAAAGAATGAAGTATTTGTAATCAGACATGATAGAATTCTCAAGCTACATGAAAAGAGAGGCGCAATGGGCTAATGTAATATATAAAACAAACTACAGACATCATCTATTCAATTCATCAAACTTGTCAGATAAGAAGCTACCCAGTTGTAATAAGAAAATAAAAAACAACCAGATTCGCAAAGGAAATAAGAAAAAAAGGAGAAGAGCGGAAGATGTTTGTTTACCTTGATTACAATCATTGTCTACCATATTGCAAGTCGTGTTGGAGGCAAGTTGCAGTCTTTGTACAAATTGACAAGATTGTATGACCTCTCTAGGTGATGACTAATGAGATAGAGGCGGCAACGATATTTCTCTCTAGGGTTTAACAGGAGACGGCTATAGCTAGTTAACGCCTTAACAGGAGTTTGATTTCTTTTTTTTTTCCTCACCTTGACTGGTTTTACGGTAGTATTTTTTTACCTTGATGTGAGTTGTCAAAAAAGTGTCATGTGTCAACATCTCATAGGCTCGGAGGACCATCCGGGACGACTGAAAAATTTCTCCTCTTAGACTTTTTTTTTTTTTGAAAGGAAAACTTTCATTTAGTGAGAGCAAGAATTTTCAAAAAAAAAAATTAAAAATTAAAATATCTAGGATTCTGACACGTTTATTTACCCAATATATTTCTGACTCGCTTATTTATCTAATTTATTTTGTCAATAATCACTATACACTCTATATTGAATATGGTGAGTCTTGAACGGGGCTGTTTTGTTGTTTGACTTGATAAGCATTAAAGATAGGGATGATACACGATTATCTTCGGAACCGAAGATTCTTTCCCATTATTTATCTTACAAATAGGAGTAACTAAAACATACCTATACCGAATCAACTTCTCCACGAGAAATTTTTCAGTGCTACAGGAGGACCATATGGCAGTATGAAGTGGTCCTACATAAGGAAAAATTATTGACATTTGGATTTTACTAAGGAAAAATTACATCAGTTATTTTGTCAAAGACAATTTTGGGTTTGTTGTTGCTTTTTAAACCATAAACTATAAACTCTAGACCCTAGACCCTAGACCCTAAACCCTAAACCAAAACCCTAACCCCTAACCCCTAGTCCAAACCTTTCATAAAAAATAGAAAACCTTAGTTTATATTTTAGTTGTAATAAATCCACGTGTCAATATTTAATTGGAATGTAGAACCACGTTATACTGCCACGTGATCCTCTTATAGCATCTAAAAAATTCTCCTTCTCCACCAACAATTAATCAAGGAATTTATTTAAATTAACCCAGAGATAAACACTGAAAGGAAATGAAAGATAGAGTTCAAATCCAAAGCATCTACCCGACTCTTCATATCCCACAACCATCCCCTATAGAAGGACCTACCTGCAGCCTCTCCAGATCACTCACAACCAATTCGTTGACTCTCTCTTTCTGTCCATATCACAGTTCTTGCTCTTCGTTTTTATTTTTCTTTTCCAAAATGCCAAAGAAGCATGTAACCTATTTTTCTGGACATGCAGAGGTGCAGCCCTGGAGCAACAATGTGTCAAATGAAGTGCAGAACAAGGTGAGATCCTCCTACAGTGACCAGTACAGCAGGTCTTCGACCAATGTTACCAAAAGCTGCAAGGCATCTGAGTACGTGGCTGACAAGAGCACCGGGCAGATGGGTTACAGGCAAGAGGCTAAGTACACCTGCACTGATGGGTATGTTGACAAGGAGCAAGGGTTTACCACTGAGTACAAGACCCAGTTGAAGTGCACCAAGTCTGTCTACCCAAACAAGAGCAGCTCCTCCAACAATCGCATCAACTATTATTAGCCTTTTCATTTAATCATGCTTGCTTGGATTTTCATATTACCTGCTATGTTCGACTATGTTTCTGTTTCTTAGGGTTCTTGGTTTGTAATCAACTCATTTTTATCGAGTTATTAATCAAATTTTATTTTTTGTTTTGAGATATTTTCACTTCTTGAGATTCAGTTTCTGGGTTGGCTCTTATGAATAAAGAACGATCCGGAATTTATTTTTAGATCACGAACTACGTACATACGAAGTTTTCTATCTAGCTAGGTCCGATCTGTTGTTTCATCATATGGTGCAACACCATCACATTTGAGAGTTTCTAGGAGATGGGGCTCTACCCACTAGTTTTATCATCATTGTCTGGTCGATCTGAACTGTATCGTTCTCTTGTTAATTTGTATTTCTTTAATCAATGTGATTATAAATTTTGGTCACTGATGGAGAACAAAAGATTGTGTTACGAAAATTTTGTTGTATCTTGGTTGGGTGTTGCATATGGCAACATGTTTGGAGAGCTATGTTCTACTAACACAAATACGGATACGGCGACGTGTCACGGTAAATAATTAATATATTTATATATTTTTAGTATATATAAAAATTACTAAAACACTTAAAAATATTTAAGTTTTGTTTAAAAAAATTATATTTCCGTCCTTCTGTTATGTGTCTTGCCCTAATACACATATGATTGGTTAATCCAGTTTCCTTAATAGAATAGATTACAGTTGAAAGAACTTCTAGATTTTTCGGGAGATTTTATGTAATGCCTATAAATAGACATTTCTATCAATGAATGAGTAGACCGTTATTCTCGTTATCTTTTATCTTTCAACACGTTATCAGCACTTTGCTCTAACCGAGCTTGATAACGAAACCCTAAAACAGAAAAACTCTACACTTTTCTGCTGCTGAACCTCACCAAATTTGCTCTGGGCACCCATTAAATTACTGTTGGCACCCTAGCTTGTCAACAGCCGCCGTACCCCCTCGTCCCGGAGCTCCACCGGCGCTCAACTTCAACCCTGCGCGCCTCCTCACCTAGGCGGCTCTACCCCAGCTAGCAACCCGGATTTCCCTCGCCCTGGATCTCCTTAGATCCCAAAGCCACCGGCAGCAACCCAGTCCTCTGTTCACGACGTTGCTCCCGACTTGCTTCCCAAACCGAGGACAAGGTCAGCCTAGGCGCCGTCGGTCTAGTCTCCGTCGGCGGTCGTCCCCAACGCAGTCGTCCGGAAGCAACTCAGCCCAGCAACCTTGCGCGCCGCTCCGGCCTCAACCAAAACCCGCTCCTTCGATCCCAGCGACCGGATCTCCTTCAATCCCAAAATATCCCGACCCGGATCCGACCCAGAGAAAAGGGGATTTTACCCTACCGAAATATGTTAACAATTTCGATGGAGATTGAAAAAATGTATTGGAACCCTTTAGAGTGCATTCCATGACATGTAATACTACAAAGATGGACAAAACAAGGCTTAGAACATGTCAAAGTTGGCAAAACAGGTCGTGAGCGTTATATATAGGGGCGACGCCATCGCCAACGGCTCACTATTGGATCTTGTAGAGAAAGAGGAGGATTTTTCAACATCCAATTTTGGATGACATATAGCGTAACGCAAATTCCTTTTTGCAATTGTGAATCCGCTAAAGAGTGTAGAAAACTACTCATGTTTGTAATGTCTTTGCAATTGTATAAGTGTGCATTGTGCCACACTTGACATCACAAATCCTCTTTAGACAACTATTCATGGATTTAGTGTTTTATAAATCCGTTGTGACTACGATGATTAGATCATCACAAATAATCAAAGAGCGGATTAATGCTCAAGTTTCAATGCCTAATGGCGTTATGATTAAAGTCACACATGCTCTTTATGCATAAGGAAGCAATCGAACCGTGTTATGACTTAATGATATTGACGCCAACGTTTATCACCTGTAAACACATTGTGAGAATTGATGAGAATTTCTTATGTATCACTATAATGAATGCGCAACATTCATGAGTCACTAAGATTCGGTTAATTGAATCGGTTATTATCACCAATGATGAGAATTGAGATATCGACTCATGTAGGCTTTAACATAAATCGTCCGGGACAATTTTGGACGTGTTTTGATGATCCGTATACTAAATAGTAAAGACTCTCACAGACATCCTTTCTTTTGAGCAAAATAACCATTGAGATCAAAGATCACCAAAATACAACTTGGTGGAGCTATGAGCAATGCTCACGGCCTATGAATGGCATTAAAGCCATTCGCGTCATCCTCCTATACAATGGAGGCACTACTCATGCTTTCATAAGCAAATATGACGAAAAAGAATCCCCCATGATCTCTCATTGGCCATGCTCGTTAATTGTTTTGTAAAGCCTATTCTTTAGCAAAGATTAGGAGCAACACTCTCCTACGCTAAAGATAATGATATGTAGAGTAGCATAAACAAAATGCTACGTCGTTGTTCACCAAGTAAGACATTACAATGTCTGTGAGTGATTCTACAAGAATGATACATAAGATGTTGGCCTAAATGGCTTCTCATTATTCACTTCAAGGCATAATGATGCTATGGTGATGTTCACAATGGTTTAACTCAAACAATTAGATGTTATGGGGAATCTTAACAATGATTGAAAAGTTGAAAAAACCTAGAATTTTCGGTTTTTCCAGCTTGCGGACCAGTAATTGTGAGGACCGGTTCACCAAATTTTAGACCGATTCTTGAGGTTCTGTTTGAGGGCCACAGATTTCTAACATCCAAGCCTACCGATTTTCAAAATTTCGTGGCATTTGGAGACATGGAAGGTGGTGAACCGCTCAATAGAAGTGTTCACGGATGTCCTGCGATTCCGATGGCCGGTTCGGCACTTTTCCGGCCGGTTCTGTCGTCGAGACTAGCGGTTTCTGAATTCTATCGCCCATGTCTACCTGCTTACAAAATTTGGTAGCGTTTAGAGCTCTGGAGGATAGTGAACCGTTAAAGGAAGTGTAAAACAAAGGTCCGTTGATGCTGGCGGTCGGTTCAATCAGTTTCATTTTAACCGGTCCTGGCGGTGAGGCCAGCGGTTTTTTGGACCTGTAAGACCAATGACTACGGGTTGTAGCAGAGTCATAGTTTTACTTATTCATCTTTGCCCGCCATCATTCAAATCTTTATGTTACGGTTGTAATGGTATGTATATTTGTTAACGGATTGAGTTAACGTTCTATAATCTATATCGTCCACATGTTGTATATGCCAAATTGCGCCTCCACAAGCGCACAATGATGGGTTATTTGATGAATATTGTCTTTGAATAAGACATAAGCTTCTGACTATAGTCAGCTTCTATAGAAACCTTGACAGGCGATCTCTTTTATGTCACTTTGTTGAGCCAGTCTTCCTGTCGTTAGGGGGAGATAAGAACAAGAATTTTCAAGTAGAACGACTTGGAATTGTCGTGGTTTGTCCCTACTGTGTCTCATCAAGTTCTCTAAAGTGACGAGATCACATATGCATGCTGCAAACATGCCTGCAAGGATTGATGTCCAGATAAGGACATGTGGATGTCCAGATAAGAGGACATGTCGTCACCCAAAGATGGTGGCATGGTGACACCACAAATGTGGTAGATGGTGTCGCTAGGCCGTGGCTCCCATGGTTTAGGGGGAGGCCACTTGGTTCGATACATACTCGCCAAGGAAGAATGCGAGTTTGGCACAACTTGATCATTTGATCAATGATACTCATTCGTCTGTTATTTTTGGATTATGGTCATCATTGGGGGACACCTCAATGTCAATACCAATCCATATAGAGATCTCTACACTTAGAAATTACACCGGTGTATATGATGACGTGGTTTAATGAGTTTGATATCGAACCATACTTCGTTGAGAAAATACCAACGTTGTAGATTGGCCTAAATGGAAAGATGCGATCCAGTTTAAACAAAGAGATAGTGTTTTGGTTAGGTGACGCCGACACCCCAAGTGTAAACTCTGTCAGTTATGTCTTTGTTAGAAAGCGTAGTGAGAAAAAGAGTTTAGACTCACCTTCTGGCGCAAGGTCTCTCACAAACGCCCTGGAATCGACTACGATGAGATATACTCTCGTAATGGATGTCATTGCACTCCACTACCTTGTCAGTTAGGTAGTTTCCGAAAAACTAAACAAGCATTTTGTGGCCACAACTTATCTCTGTTGGGAACTAAGAGATGTATATAAAGATCTTGAATAGATCAGTTTTCACCCAAATCAAGTGGCTCCTGACCACGGAGCGCGTTCGCAAGGTATTTGCTAAGTATCTACTTGATTTGGGAAGGGATACGAAGAATTATGCCTATTTGCATGTAAATTCTAGATGAATCGTGATGAACTCTTGATAAACTAAAAGATGCCACTGATCCAAAATTATGAATGAAAGGATCTTGGGAACACTGGGTGTTTGTTGTATACTAATATTTTTATTCTTTTGCGATGTCAGCGACGGATGCCGAGTCTCACGTAGCCTCCTCTGACTTCATTCAGGAATGTTGTATACTAATATTTTTATTCTTTTACGATGTCAGCGGCGGATGCCGAGTCTCACGTAGCCTCCTCTGACTTCATTCAGGATGTAGAGGTTTATAGGATGGCGAATTCCCGAGTGCATGACATCACTCATCTACCAGAGGAACAAATGCTTAATGCTTTTAAAGACGGGACACTGCTCGACCCCCCCCCCTCTCGGGTTTTCTTTGATGCAACCGAAGATAGATGAGTTACGGGTGAATTGGAAGATCCTGGAGTCAGTTGAGATGCGTCCCTTGGAGCCTGAGGACGATTTTTATGACCCCGGGGACGGCTGGACATTGTGCCATGAATACTTACTACGATGTGGTTTATCGCTACTAGTGCCCATAAAGGTCCAATATTTGCTGTCTACGTTGAATTTCGCCTTGGCTCAGCTGGGGCCGAACTCATGGCATCAGATCCTTGGCTTGTGTGTGATGTATTGGGGTGAAGCAACAAGCGCCTTGTTTTCACGAGTTCAACGCCATGTGCCGAGCGGAGTATTGCCAGAATATTGGGTTTAGTGGGACTGTATAGTTCAAGTCTCGCCCTCAGTTCAAGAAGATCGTGGATGATCTGCCAACATCGGTTTATAAAAGTTATGGGGGCGATGCTTTTTTGTGCGGAATTTTCAATGGGATAATGCTATGTAGCAGACCCCGTTGGGCTTCCGACAAGTTGGTAAGTTTTATCTTTTTCAGGTTGTAATGTGTTTGTTTTCTTGCCATGTACTGACCTGGAATGCTCTTAGAAAAAGATCAATTGGTCGAGCTGACCCAGTTGATGGAAAGGAGGATTCGACGTATGCTATGGACTTTTCGGGGAAAGATGAGAGAAGCTATTATCGGCTGTGTCGGCTGTATGTTTATGACTGCTGCTTGCTCGCTAGTCTTCCGGGTTTGTTATTATCATGTTATCCTTGCTTTTGTTTTTGCTTTTTATAACATCTCACCGTGACTGTGTTTTTACTGTAGGGTTGATGCCGATAGAATTCACAAAGAAGAAGAACCCCAGTTTGTTTGATGACGTGCCGGATAAAGAGGTTTGGCAAGGTATCTGTGATCAAGGTGCTGAAGGAAGGAGGCGTGACTTTAATTTGAAGAGCAGGAAAGTTGTTGAAGTTTCGGACTTGCCCGACAATGAATATGTTAACCTGCGTTTGGTGCCAAGCATCTATGACGAGCTTCCTGAGTTTGTGGTGAAGCTGAGAGAGGAAGGAGTGTCGGGGGAAGACGAGATGGCTGATGATGTGGAAAGGCATGTGATTGAGGTTGATACTAGCAACTTGGTGGGGTTGTTTGAGCGGGAAGAGGAAGAGAGAGAGGAACCAGCAATGGGGAATGTTGTGATCACTCAACCATCATTGGATGAGCATACCAAGGATTAGGAGGATGACGATTTTGAGGAGGAAGAGGATACTGGGGATTGCCAGGTCTTGGAGCATACTGTGGACCAAGGCTTGTCCCGCAAACGAAGCCATGGTGACCGCGCCTCCGAGTCTAACAAGTCGCACAAGAAGAAGAAGAAAGAAAAGAGGCGAAGTACAGCCTTTTTCGAGATTATGGATGAGCTTGAAGGTCTCTGGATAGAGGATTTGCACGTAAGGAGGATGATTGCTGATCTACGCCATTATGGGGCTGATTTATATATCAAGGAGCAAAAGGACCCGATCACGGCGCTGTATCGGGCTCATGAATAGATTATGCGGGTAAATTGAAGGAAACGAGTTTTCAGAGTATGAAGATGTCAAAACTAGCAACTTGTTCTGGTCTGTATATACTAAGGTAAATTGAAGGAAACAAGTTTTCAGGTAGATACTAGCAAATTGTTTTGGTCTATATATACTAAGGTTGTTCAAAACTTGATTTGGTAATTATTTTTGTCCTTTGTTTTCAGAGTGTGAAGATGTCGTATTGTGCTGCCGAGTGCCTCGTCGCCAAGGGCATACCCTCCCTGGAGGCAAGGTTGTAGGAGAAGCTGAGGGCTACCAGGGACCAGGTAAAGCAAAGAGAGACTGCCTTTGCTTCCTGTCGGGAAAGTGCCAGAAATATGGTGGCCCAGGCTCATAAGGATCTGGAACAAGTGAAGAGTCGTCTGATTGAGGCGGAGAATGAGATCTCGAGGTCGCAGTCTGAGTTGAGGACCCAGGATGAGCAGTGGAAAACCCAAAATCATGAGATTGCGAGGCTGATTGAGCAGAATGAGACTCTGAATCGTCAAGTGACGAGTATGGGCTTAAAGCATAAAGAAGAGTTGGCGAGCGCAAAGAAAATTGGGATTGCTAACTACTTGGCTTATCTTGCTTTTCGACCTGAGCTAGAAAACATGAGGCGGCAAGCGAAGACCGACCTGGTGAACGTGGGTATGAGGCAAGGGTGGGTTGGAAGCTTATCTTAAAAAAGATGGCGGGTCCTCTGAGCAGAGCCAGACCTGGATCCTCCAAGTTGTCCTCAATATCCTTCCCGTTAGGCCGCTGATCCGATCCAAAAATCATCACGTACCAAAGACTCCCCAACCGTTGCAATCCGCAGACATAACCTAGCATATAACTGATCCATTTATAATCCATGGTGGCCCCCCAAACAAGGATGCAGCAGTCGTCGTCCCAAATTGACTAAGGCTGAGAAAGGACCTCTCTGGTCCTGTCCTCCGAGCCCGGACCACATCCATCAATCAGTAAATCTCATCCGACCACAGCGATCGGATGTCAGCAAAACCAAAGATCGGCACCAATGTCGCAGCGTAGTTGGATGAGAAGGAGAGAACAATTTCCTTTGCGAAGCCTAGTTCCTACTTATACGGAACCAGTAGTGAGAAACAAAATGATTGCCCTTGTTTCCATCGAGAAAGAATTTGGTAAAAGAGTAAGTTATTATCAAGAGCTACTAAAATTTGTTGCATCGAATAGCTTCGACTCTACAATTCGTAGCACTTCACAATGCTTCGACTCTAAATTTATTATCAATGATTGCCCTTGTTTCCATCGAGAAAGAATTTGGTAAAAGAGTAAGTTATTATCAAGAGCTACTAAAATTTGTTGCATCGAATAGCTTCGACTCTACAATTCGTAGCACTTCACAATGTTGTAGAGAAAGCAAAGATAATGCAAAGATAACGGACAAATGTTGATTATCCGAACACCATATGACCAAACTGGCATAACAAGACTCAAAGATAAAGGACAAATGTTGATTATCCGATTTTTTCGGCGACGTTTTTCTCGTGTGGCGAAATATCTTTCACCTTCCAAAGCATTCTGGTCCAAAAATCTCGAAATATCGAGATATTTTGCGAAATATTCGATTTCTCACCGATATTTTCAGAATATTCCAGAAAGTGGCACTTTGACTCATGGACTGCACCCCACGTGGCCAAATTGTATTGGTCAACTTGTCCCTTGTCTCCATTCTCTGCACCCCACGTGGCCAACCTGTCCCCTTGTCTCCATTCTCCAAACTAAAATTCAAACAAAAACAAAAGTTTGCTCCCAACATATCTTGAACCCTGCTTGGGTTGATACAATTTCAATGACATAACCAACCTTGCTAGGCATCCAAGTTATTCATTATCGCATCTTTATGATATATATTTCTTTTTTTACGAATCTGAAATGTAAAAAATTATGTAAATATCTAGTTTACAACTAACTTATAAGTATTTCTTACCTACACTTCTTAATTCCTATTTATAATTATCAACAAGTTGTTTAAGGAAATTATATTTCTGTCATTCTGTTATGTGTCTTTCCCTAATACACATAGGATTGGTTAATCCAGTTTCCTTATTAGAATACATTACAGTTGATAGAACTTTTAGATCCTTCAGGAGACTCTATGTAATGCGTATAAATAGGCCTTTCTATCAATGAATGAGTAGACCGTTATTCTCGTTATCTTTTCTCCTTCAACACGTTATTAGCACTGTGCTCTAACCCGAGCTTGATAACAAAACCCTAAAACCCACCATTTTTGCTTTGGGCACCCACTAAATTATTGTGTGCACCCTAGCTTGTCAACAACCGCCGTTCCCCCTCGATCTTGGAGCTCCACCGGCGCTCTCCCTCAGCCCAGCCTCAACTCGGCCCCAGCCCAGTCGTGCCGCTGAGATCCGACGCAGCGCCGGCAGCCTTGCGCGTCACCCTGGTCACCCCCACACGCCGACGCCTCATAGCTGCGCCTCGTCAGGCAAGCCAAGTTCCCGGTCGTCGTGCCTCACCTGCAACATTGCTTCGATCCACAAAACCAGATCGGATCCCTCGCTAGCACGCAGTAAGCCTACGTCGACTGCGGGCCAGTACCCACAACTAACCCGGGCCGTCGTCGAACCCGCGCCGCCAACGAATCAGCGTCGTACCGACTCGACCCGAATCCGGCATCAGTGCCCTACCCGGATTATCTCACTGTGTATTGAACGAGAAACAAAACGGTAAATTTGCCCCTCCGGGTAAAAAGTTTTTACCTAACGAGTAAAAACAGTTTATTTACAGTAGTAACTATTTAATTAGTTTTACTGTTTATATTATATGGTGAATATAACTAACCATATGTTTTTATTTTTCATGAAATTTATCGCGTGACGGATCACGATGGAATAGCGAGAGTAACTTCGCAGCATGAACATTGCAAGGATAACTTCTCTTAAACACACGCACTATATTTGGCAAAATAGCAAGTAAGCTTTTATCAAAGTTGTCGCTTTTGGGTGATTGGGAGAGACTCACCAAATTTGCACATTTCTTGCCGGTGGGAAAGAAGTATACACTGGATAAATTGGAAGAGCTTTATGTGAATGAGATCGTGAGACTTCATGGTGTACCTGAATCAATAGTGTCGGATCAAGATCCTAGATTTGCTTCTAAATTCTGGGGAGCTCTTCAGGTAGCTTTAGGTACCCGATTGCACTTCAGCACTGCTTTTCATCCTCAGACCGATGGGCAATCAAAGAAGACTATTCAGACTTTGGAGGATATGTTGAGATCTTGTGCCTTGCAGTTCAAGGGGAGTTGAGATAAGAACCTATCTTTGATGAAGTTTGCTTACAACAACAACTACCATTCTAGTATTGGTACGGCTCCCTTTGAGGCACTTTATGGGAAACAGTGTCGTACACCTTTGTGTTGGAATGAAGTAGGAGAAAGAGAACTTTGTGGTCAAGAGTTAATCCATGATACAAATGAGAAGATTAAAGTGGTCAGAGATAGACTCAAGGCCGCTCAGAGTAGGCAAAAGAGTTATGCAGATGTCCGCAGGAAGGACCTTGAGTTTCAAGTGGGTGATTGGGTGTTCTTGAAACTATCTCCTTGGAAAGGGGTAGTGCGTTTTGGTAAGCGTGAGAAGCTTAGTCCGAGATATATTGGCCCTTATGCAATAATAGAGCGAGTTGGCTCACTTGCTTATCGGTTACTTTTGCCCCCAGAATTATCCAGGATACATAATGTGTTTCATGTATCCATGCTTCGCAAGTATATTGCCGATCCCTTGCATGTGCTGCAAGAGCAGCCGATTAGTTTGCAAAAAGATTTGACTTATGAAGAGGAACCGGTTCAGATTCTTGACCGAAAGGAGCAGGTGCTTAGGAACAAAACAATCCCACTAGTCAAGATGCTTTGGAGGTGTTATCAAGTAGAGGAAGCTACTTGGGAATCAGAGGAACATATGAGGCAGCAGTATCCCTACCTCTTTGATTGACAGTTATGTAAATTTCGAGGATGAAATTTTTATAAGGAGAGGAGAATTGTCACATCCCGACTCTTAAATTTTTACCTTAATTACTAGCTTGGTAATAATAAGAATTTTACCGTCTTCGTCAATGAGTTATTAGTTTAAATGGTCCCTAGTGGGGTTTTTTGGGACGTTTATTTCGAAGGAATTATTCGTAGGAGAAAAATGTGACAACGGTAAAAAATATAAATTTTGGCTAGTAAAAGGTAATTTTTATTGGGGTATTATTTTGTGGTGTTTGATGTGTTTTAAAATGTTACTCGCAAGCGCACGAATCAGTTGTAGTACAGAGATGCAAGAGCGAGGTCGAATCCACAGGGAATGTATGAAAATAGGAAAAACTAATCGAATCAAATTAATTTAACACTAACCTAGTTGAATGAAAGTTGATGGTGAAGTAGCTAAGACAAATAAAATAGATAAAAAATTACTTTGATGACGAAGTAACTAAGGCATCGGATTCCACCACATTACTTAATAAGTCTCTTAATATTGAAGATTGGAAATCAAATCGACTTTGGCCTTGTCAACCTCTATGCCATTGGAGGAAATCACGTGTCCTAAAACAATTCCCTTTTTGACCATAAAATGACATTTCTCCCAATTCAAAACAAGATTTTTCTCCTTACAACGCATCAAGACAAGGGAAAGATGGTGTAAACACTCATCAAATGAAGATCCAAACACGGAGAAATCATCCATGAATATTTCAAGGAAGCGCTCTACCATATCAGAAAAGATAGAGACCATACACCGTTGAAAAGTAGCAGGTGCATTGCATAACCCAAAAGGCATACGACGGTAGGCAAAGGTTCCAAAAGGACAAGTGAAAGTGGTTTTCTCTTGATCTTCAGGTGTAATGGGGATTTGGTTATAACCGGAATAACCATCTAAGAAACAGTAGTACGCATGACCAGCTAACGTTTCCAACATTTGATCAATGAAAGGAAGAGGAAAATGATCTTTCCTCGTGACAGCATTTAACTTACGGTAGTCAATGCTCACACGCCAACCAGTTTGGATTCTTGTGGGAACTAACTCATTGTCATCATTTTTAACAACAGTGATGCCAGACTTCTTTGGGACAACTTGAACAGGACTCACCCATTGACTATCAGATATTGGGTCAATGACACCAACATCCAAAAGTTTCAACACTTCCGCTCTAACTACTTCCTTCATGGCCGGATTCAGACGTCTTTGTGCGTCACGCGAAGTCTTGGCATTATCTTCAAGGTGAATCCTATGCATGACTACGGATGGGGAAATACCTTTGATATCTGCTATCGACCATCCTATGGCTTCCTTATGTTCCCTAAGAATTTGCAACAATTTTTCTTCTTGAGTACAACTCAAATCAGAAGCAATGATGACAGGCAATGACTCAGATGGACCTAAAAACGCATACTTGAGAGTATCAGGTAATTGTTTTAAGTCTAACTTTGGAGGCTTGACGATGGAAGGGATTGGTGGGGATGAAGACAAAGGAAGTGGTTCTACCTTCGATTTCCAATTGGCAGAATCTATAAGAGGGACAAAATCTAACAAAGCATTGACCTCTTCAATAGATTTGTCAAAATCAAAATCAGCACCAAAATGAACTAGACATGCCTCTAAGGGGTCCTTAATGCTAGACTGGTGGAAAGTGTCTGTCACTAAGTTGTCAATCAAATTGACCTCACTAACTTCGTCATTCTCTAAAGGTTGCTTGCTTATACTGAAAATGTCATGTTACCAAAGGAAATTGTCATCATACCACTCCGACAACTAATATTGGCATCACAAGTAGCTAGAAAAGGACGACCTAGACTGACTGGAATTTCATCACTTAGGTTAGAGACAGGCTGGGTATCTAAGATTATGAAGTCGACAGGAAAGTAAAACTTGTCAACCTGAACCAAGACATCTTCAACAATACCTCTAGGATATTTCACCGATCGGTCTGCCAATTGCAATACCACACGGGTTGGTTTCATTCCCCCTAAACCCATTTGCGCATATACAGAATATGGCAACAAATTCACACTAGCCCCTAAATCTAGCAAAGCTCTCTTGAAATGATTCTCTCCTATAGTACATGAAATGGTAGGGTTACCAGGGTCTTTGTACTTGACAGGAGATTTTCGCTGAATGATTGAGCTCACTTGTTCCGTTAGAAAAGCTTTCTTTGGAACATTCGTCTTTCGCTTAAGGGTGCAAAGGTCCTTCAAAAACTTGGCATATGAGGGCACCTGCTGAATGGCATCTAAGAATGGAATGTTTATGTTGACTCGCTTAAACACCTCTAAGATCTCACCAAACTGGGCACCTTTCTTGGGATTCACTAATCTCTGAGGAAATGGAGCTTTTGGGACATGATTCCTAACAGGCTGATCAGCTACAGGATGAGTTTGGATTTTTGGGGCACTCGAAGAGTGGTTTTCAAGAGGGATTGGCACATCTCCATCTTTGGATTTATTTATGGGAGCTTCATCATCTAGGTTTGGCATCTGAACTTTGTTATCAACTTGTTTGCCTGACCTAAGAGTGGCTATGGATTGGACTTGCTCATGGGAATTCAAAGAACTTGAAGGTTCACTAATCTGAAATTGCCCTTTTGGATTAGGCAACGGCTGACTAGGAAACTTTCCTTTCTCTCTCTCACCAACAACAGTTGCTAACTGGCCTATTTGTTGTTCTAACTTAGAAATGGCTTGACCAGTAACTTGCATGAACTTTTGGAGGGATTCCTCCAAAGATGATTGTTGTGGCTGGGGTGCCACAAATTGTGGATTGGACTGAGGAGCTGAATGATATGGCTGATTAGGAGGGCGAAATTGATGATTCTGTGAATTTTGGTTCCCTCCGAAGTTCACTTGAGGTTGGGTAGTCCTCCAAGAAAAATTGGGGTGGTTCCGCCAATTTGGATTGTAGGGCTCAGAAAATGCAGTACCAAATGGTTTCCTGAAATTGTTCAAGGCATTAACTTGCTCAGGGTGGCTATCAGAGTAGCCGCACATGGAAGGACATGTTTGAGCTAAATGCATTGGGCTTGCACAAAGAGAGCAACCCTCGGACTGGACTTGGTTGACTGAACTCATGGTTTTATCTAAAGCTAACGCTTCAACCTTTCTTGAAAGACTCTCAATCTTTAGCTCTAAATCAGAGCCACTTCTCACCTCATACATTGCTCCTCGCTTGGGTTCCTTCACTTGTCTATCGTATTGATTGGAAAAATCCCATTGCTGAGAATTTTCAGACAAGTTTTCGAGAAATTCATAGGCTTCATCATCTCTTAAACTTAGAAATGCTCCTCCCTTCATTGACTCTATCATATGACGGTTTGATTGGGTCAGACCGTTATAGAAATATTGTACCAGTCTCCATGTTTCAAAACCATGGTGGGGGCACCTCAAAATCAAATCTTTGAATCTTTCCCAAGATTCGTAGAATTGTTCGTCATCTTTTTGCCTAAAGTCGGAGATGTTTCGCCTAAGGGAATTGGTTCTAGACATGGGAAAAAATTTAGACAGAAATTTTCTGACCAATTCGTCCCAAGAGGTGATGGAACTTGGAGGTTGGGAATTCAACCATCCCTTCGCCTTATCTTTTAAAGAAAAGGGAAACAGACGCAAGCGGACAGACTCATCTGAAAAGTTATGAAATTTGAAGGTGGAACATATGTCTAGAAATTCTTTGACATGCATGTATGGGTCCTCACGATCTAATCCATGAAAGTTGGGCAAGAGTTGAAGAATCTGAGGCTTCAACTCAAAATGAGCAGCAGTAGTGTTCGGTAACACTATGCATGATGGGGAATTTGTGGTGATGGGAGCAAAGTACTCCCTTAGAGTTTTGGTCTCTAAATTTTCTCCCATCGTGATCTGAGAATCAGGTTTCTCGATTCCTTTCCTAATTGTTCTCTCAATCTCAGGGTCGTATGACAATAACTCTAAACTGAGTGAACGACGACCAAACATAAACTACAACACTATTTTTTTTTTTTTTTTTTTTTTTGCACACACAAATCTACAAGAATATCTACTCAATGCAACAATTAATTACAAGTAAGCTCCTACTCTCTTTTAGAGTGAATTAGAGGATAACCAGTTAAGGGCTGCCAAAAATGTAACCAGGTGAGTTCCGGAAAGATTGGAGGGGTCACAATGGTCCCACTTAAAACCCAATTCTTCTTAAACACCGAAGGTGTTTCCTTAAAGAACTTTTCTAGACATCACACTTTTGGAAGGTACTCACTGGAGTTACCAAAAATTGACTCTATCCAAGAGGATCGTATGAGTTATATGAAAACCTAAGCCGATGTCTAATGAATTTTATGAATTAATTTGGCTTGAGTTTTGACAAATGCAGGAGATGGTTAACCTAGATGGGTAAGGAATTGGTGATGAAATCCAATCCCTATGTTGTTAAGGTGGAAATTCTACTAATTATTTAAATGAATAAATGTTAGATAAAAAAAAATACCACAATGAACAAAAGAAAACTAATAAAAGACACAAAAAAAATTGAGAAATTAGAAGTGTCACACCCGGAAAAGAAACAATGTTGTGTCGAGGCGACAATTTGATTTCCGCTGTGATCACAGCCAAGTAATCACAACTTTCTCTTCTTCGATCAACTGTCACTTTGTTTCTCCAAATTTTGATCTTCTTTGGCTAGCTCTCCTTCTTTGACTCAAGAAAATTCCCTACAAAATAAGCTATAGTGAGAATAGTAAGAAAAATAGTAGCCTAAAAAGTGCAAAATGATATGAAATAGAGCTATATAGAACGTAAATGTAGTCTACCAATTATTATTATTATTTTATATTTTTATTTTTTATTTTTTTTATAAAGTTTGTTCCTATTCCTATGTTACCAAAATGAAACAAAATAGACAAAAAGGTGAAGCTAGGAAACGTAGGTGTAGAAAAAAAAATAATAAAAAAAATAAAAAGTGACTATTTGTTATCAATGCTATGCAAGTTGATATATAGATATATATACATGTATATATGAATGTAACAAAAGTCAAAAAGAGACAACTACAAAGACAAATGAATGATGCAGTTTTTTTTTTTTTTTTTTTTGTTTATAATGAATGAGCAACTAAGCTATAACTAGTGGAAGAATTAAATCAACTTAAAACGAAATTAGTTTTCCGTTACACTCTCCGGCAACGGCGCCAAAAACTTGATGTGTTTTAAAATGTTACTCGTAAGCGCACGAATCAGTTGTAGTACAGAGATGCAAGAGCGAGGTCGAACCCACAGGGAATGTATGAAAATAGGAAAAACTAATCGAATCAAATTAATTTAACACTAACCTAGTTGAATGAAAGTTGATGGTGAAGTAGCTAAGACAAATAAAATAGATAAAAGATTACTTTGATGACGAAGTAACTAAGGCATCGGATTCCACCACATTACTTAATAAGTCTCTTAATATTACCTATCAATTCCCGAATTAGGAGTAGCAATCTAGAAATCAATCTTTCTCAAGATTTAACAATGAAGCACACATGAAATATATCTAAAGTAGACTCTTCTTCGCTTCTTAATTATGAACACCAAAGCATCACATGTACACAAACTTATTGAAACTACAAAAGATCAAAGTGTTTACAAAGCATCAAATGGGAAACAAGTTCATTTGAATGACAAGAGATCAAAGGATTTCATATTAAATATTTTACAAAGCCAAGCATGGATTAGTAAAAGTGACTTCCAAACTACCAAAAATGCATGACATTAGAGGTGAAAGGAACAAAGATTTTATTAATGCATTTTGAAGCAAGAGTCATAGGCATGAATAACATAATTATGGAAATCGATAGATAATTAAGAGAAACTTATTTCATAATGTGGTTTCCTCCTTAACCTTAGTTAAGGAAATTAGCAACACATAGTACAAATTGAAAACATGCTTAAAACAATACAAAACATCATAGGAAAAATAACTAAAGAAAGGGAAGAACAAGAGTAACAATATGTCTCTCAATCTCTCCCCTCTCCCCTCTCCCCTCATTCACTTGAAGCAACATCTATTTATAGGGCAACAATGATCTTCATTCAACTTCATCTCCATGTGAAAATGACTCTTCATCTTTCAAACTTCTCAAGCTTGATAGCTAAAGTCTCCATCCATAAATGCTTCCATACATAGCTTCCTTCTCTCATTTTTCATGTGAATGAAGAGAAGTTACGTACACAATCTTTGAACAATTGAAGATTTAGTTCCTAGAATCATGCTTGCATGCTTCTTGCCTCCTTGTTTCATGGTATATGTCCTTGGAAATTCTTCATACTCTCTTCCGTTTGTATCAATGCATTTATATACCTATGAATCAAACAAGCAAAAGTGAATTCAACAATGGATGCCATGGTAATATTTTTACACATCACACCTAATGCATGAGAAAATAACCCACCAATTTAACACATGCATATATGCATACATGCTACTAGAACAAGACGAACATGTGTTGCAATTATTCACTTAATTAAAGGAAAAAGACTCATGTTAAAACAAAGACTCAATTTACTATATGAAAATAAGTAAATTGCTTCCATAACTTTAACATTTTATTTATTTAGACAAAACATATATAAGAACACAAAAACAAACTAATTAAACAAGTAACTAACACATAAATTAGGGATAATAATATGATATAAAATGTGCTCATCAGTGTTATTTTTGGAGTTGGGTTTATTTTAATTTTGGTGTGGGTATATTAGTGTTGAACCGGTTTGGGGAGGCCCAAACCATTTCTCTCCTCTCTTTCTTCTCTCTCTTTCTTCTCTCCTCTCTTCCCCGAGACTTCTCTCTTCCCTGCCGGATTTTCTTCTCGCCCATCCGCCGCCGTCCGGCCGCTTGAGACCGCCGGACCGGTCTCAATCGGTCGGCCCTTGTTCCCTCTTCCTTCTTGGACCGGTGGTAGCCGCCCTAGCTCCGCCGTGAGGGAGTTATCTCGCCCGAAAGGTCCGAATGTCGTGGTGGTTCTCTCGCCGGAACTCCCTCCTTCGGCCGCCATAGCTGGAGCTACTTGGCTCAAAAGGAAGCTCTCCTCCCGTGCATTCATTCCCCTAAAGGTTCACTCCCTCTTGGGCTAGGTAAGGAGAAATATGGAGTTGAAATTCTAGGGCTCATTTGATGTTTTTGTTCGATTACCCTAACTAGGCTTGGAATTAGTGTTTGTTCGAGTTAGGGAAGTTGTTTTGCGTGTTGAGAGGAAGGTTGTGCTAAATTTTGGTAGGCATTGGAGGTCGCTGGAGCCGGCCGCCGACCGCCGCTATTAGGGAGATTTTTATGGTTTTAGATTTGGAATATTAAGGGGAGGTTAATGATGTGAATTTTGGAATTTTTGGAAGAATTTTGGAATTTTTGGATTTTTGAAGTTTGGTAATTTTGACGGATTAATAGGGTAGAATCCGGCCATTGGTTTAATGTTGTTTTGGCTGTAGAAGGTTGGTTTAAAGCTGCCGGTATTTGTGGTGAAGTTTGGGCCATATCAATTTTAAGATTGGCGAAGTTAGGTAAGGATGAGCGTGGTTAATGCTCATAGTTAATTTTGCCTTTTTTGAATAAATATTGGATTTTTAAGTTGGGAAATTAATTATATATTTGGAACAGGACGTGAGGAGGCTCGAGCAGAAGAGGCCTCGGACCGACATCAGGCTTAGGCCTAATTTGTGAGTGGACTTTTGTTTTAAATAATGAGCATGCAAATGGTTTGTTGATGAATAATTTCTTTCGTTAGAGAATAACCGAAATTGAGAATTTCGGTGATTATATATTCATATATGGATGCTTATGAGGATAGTATGTATATAAATAAATGCTAGCTAGCTATACGTGCTTTTCCGTCATAATGAGGTAAAATACCATTATGGTGTGACGTGAGCGTTAGACGCAATCGTCGTAGCCCTATATGAATATAATAATAATTCATATAGGGAAGATGCACGTATATATACACCCGTCTTTTCCGCATAATGAGGTAAAATTCCATTATGGCGTGACGTGAGCGTTAGACGCAAGCGTAGTACCTTTGTATGAATTTCTATTTTTCTTCATAATGAATCATACAAGGAGTATGACGAGTGTAAATACATACATACATACATATATATATATATATTGGGACAGTAATATATATATATATATATATATATATATATATATATTTCATATCTATACACATTCTTAAGCCGAAAGGACAGTAATATTGGGACTTTTACTAATGGCTTGGAAATTCATGTTTGTGCCGGTGACTTTATAATGGATCCTATAAATTAAGGCTAAATGTTGGGTTCCTTCAAGGACATGGTATCCTAAAGTTTTAATGCTGAGAGTTAAAGCTTTTAAGATATGAGGATCACTGAGGTTAATAGTAAAATCTGGGTAGCAATTAAAATGAACTGGACCATTAAACAAACTTGACTCAATTAATCCAAGGGTACTATCATTAAAATCAGTAAATCTTGCATCTCTTAAACATAAAAGAATGGAGGCATTTAGATATTAGTTTTAGAGGATATGTTGTCAACCTTTATTTCTATTTTATCTAACTGGGCTCCTATGGTTACTAGGCTTTGGTTTGTATAATTATTTTGTTCAATAATTTTTTTAGTATCTGGGTTAATTTTCTTAGTGTCTGGATCTTCTATGGCAATTTTAAAAGGTGAAGCTGTGATTGGACTGTTTAGATGATCAATTATTATTGTTTCAACAGGGGGATGACTGGAAAGGACTGAGCTAGTGGAAGTTTTCCAACGTGCTTTTGTTAATGTTTGAATTTTTTGGTTGTTTAGTTGATCGATAAAATCAAGAAAGAATATTTCAGATCTAGTTTCAAGCATAAATGCTTGCCAATCACGAAATAATTGCTTTCGTTGATCCATGAAAGGAAATTTCATCCTGTAAAGGTTTCTCCTAAGGAGATTTTCGTTTGATTCAAGATGTTTATCTAATTTAGAATAGTTGATTACGAAAGGTTGGTTAGGTGTGCTTAATTGCGGATTTAGTGGGGGAGTAACTAAAAAATCAGAAGCAGTAGGAGAAGTTTGATCTTCATCTGTTACTGAATTGTTTTGAAGTTCATTTTCTGTATAATTTGGGTAACTAACTTGAGAAGTAGTTTTGATGTTTTTAATTTTAAGCTTTTGCAGTTCTTCTTCTAGTTCTCTGATCCTGATATTTTTAATTTCTTTATCGAGATCAGAATCTCGTCTAGACATTGTTTCAGCTGTAGTGGAACCAGCAAATGAATGTCTAGCAGTAGCAAAAGAATGTCGCGAGGAGTTTCCTACCTCTTGAATTCTTGGGTTTTGTTTTATTCGAGAGTTTTGAAAATTAATTCTTACTGTGCCATCATTAAACTGTTGAATACAGTCTAAATCAGAAAGACTATGTTGTGCATTAGATGGTTGATTCTCACTAGTGAGAGACCATTCAGAGGGAAGATGGACATCTGACCATCTGATAGTGTGAGGGACAGTAATATTGGCGTTTTCTTGACTACTTTGAATCAAGAGAGTATGGTTTTTGAGACTTTTACTAATGGCTTGGAAATTCATGTTTGTGCCGGTGACTTTATAATGGATCCTATAAATTAAGGCTAAAGGTTGGGTTCCTTCAAGGACATGGTATCCTGAAGTTTTAATGTTGAGAGTTAAAGCTTTTAAGATATGAGGATCACTGAGGCTAATAGTAAAATCTGGGTAGCAATTAAAATGAACTCGACCATTAAACAAACTTGACTCAATTAATCCAAGGGTACTATCATTAAAATCAGTAAATCTTGCATCTCTTAAACATAAAAGAATGGAGGCATTAAGACCTTTTCTAGTTAAAGGCTTGACACCAATTTGAACTAACCCAATATGTAGGAAATTATGACCATCTTTTTTATGTTTTTTAATTGATTCTGGACTAAAAAGTTGGCAGGTTTTATGTTGTTTACTAAGGGCATAAACTTGTTCTACTGATTTAATATGGTGTTCACTTTTGAATGAAGCTAGGCTCCATTTTTTCTTATAAATTTCATGACTAGGAACTCTGGGAATATTCCAGTCATTTATGTCTATGTTATCGTTTGACTGATACTCTATTTGTTCCTCGTTAACTATATCTGGAATCCTATTGAGAGAGGACCTAGACGAACTAGAAGTGACTGAGTTGGATCTAAAAAGTCGACTCATTTTGGGAAAGGAAAGGAAAACTGGACCGTAAGAAAAAGATAGGAGGTTTTAAGAACCTAGGCTTAAAATCCTAAAGGCTAAGACTCACTCTACACCGCTCATGTCGCATCCGCTCATGCCTCACCTGAGACTTAGTGTTTGGACCTGGACTTAGTGTTTGGTTTGGAGAGAATAATAGGCTTAAAAGAAGATAAGGAAAGGAAAATAGAACCCAAAATCTTAAAATTAAGGAAAAATTAACAAAACATTTCATAAAATAAGTAAAGCAGATAGATCAACTCAAGATCCACTCCTAGGCGGTAGTCCGCCACCTGGGGATTGAGGTGTTTTAAACAGAACAACTAAAGATGAACACCAGAACCACTCCTAGGCGGTAGTCCGCCACCTGGGGTTGGAGATCCTTTAAAGTGTAACTATATCAGGCCTTTCGGCTCTGATACCAAAAGGAAACGGAAGCATATTACTGTTTGTGTAACCAATATTACTGTCCCTCACACTATCAGATGGTCAGATGTCCATCTTCCCTCTGAATGGTCTCTCACTAGTGAGAATCAACCATCTAATGCACAACATAGTCTTTCTGATTTAGACTGTATTCAACAGTTTAATGATGGCACAGTAAGAATTAATTTTCAAAACTCTCGAATAAAACAAAACCCAAGAATTCAAGAGGTAGGAAACTCCTCGCGACATTCTTTTGCTACTGCTAGACATTCATTTGCTGGTTCCACTACAGCTGAAACAATGTCTAGACGAGATTCTGATCTCGATAAAGAAATTAAAAATATCAGGATCAGAGAACTAGAAGAAGAACTGCAAAAGCTTAAAATTAAAAACATCAAAACTACTTCTCAAGTTAGTTACCCAAATTATACAGAAAATGAACTTCAAAACAATTCAGTAACAGATGAAGATCAAACTTCTCCTACTGCTTCTGATTTTTTAGTTACTCCCCCACTAAATCCGCAACTAAGCACACTTAACCAACCTTTCGTAATCAACTATTCTAAATTAGATAAACATCTTGAATCAAACGAAAATCTCCTTAGGAGAAACCTTTACAGGACGAAATTTCCTTTCATAGATCAACGAAAGCAATTATTTCGTGATTGACAAGCATTTATGCTTGAAACTAGATCTGAAATATTCTTTCTTGATTTTATCGATCAACTAAACAACCAAAAAATTCAGGATCTGATACCAATATGGCCGAAAGGCCTACCTCCCTTACCTCCTTCAAGAAGAAAAAAGGCAAGCAATAAATTTATTCCTTACCATTCAAAAAGAAAATTCACACCCTACAAAAATAACTTTGAGCCAAACAAATTTTATTCCAAAAACAGATTTCGCAAAAATTGGTCTAAAAAACCAAATCCCCAACTAAAAAGTAAACCTTTCGATAAAAGTAAAACTAAATGTTTTAAATGTAATAAGACTGGTCACTTTGCAAACAATTCTCCAGTTAAAAGTACTATTAATCAACTCAAAATTAGTCAAGAAGAAAAAGAAAAACTTATACAAACTTTAGAATTACGAAACACTGATTCAGAAAATGAATTGAGTGAAGATGACATCACAATGATGGAATCTTCTTCCTCTGAATCCAATGAACATTCTTCCCCAGATATTACTTTTGGGTGTAAGGATGCTTGTAATTGTAAAACAATAAATGTTCTTTCCAAACAGGAAGAACAAGAAGAACTCTTGATTGATTTAATAGGTAAAATAGACAACCCTGAACTTAAAGCAGAATACCTCAAAAAATTAAAAAAATTAATTACCTAAGAAAATATAGTTAATCCTCCATCACAAAAAATTAGCCTTACTACAACTTTCGATAAATTCTCCAACATCAAGTAAAAACAATCAAGAGTAAAATACATGCTTTACAACAAACACACCTGGAACTTACGAATGACAATAAAGAGATTAAACAGGAATTAAACTTACTAAAAATAAATAACCAATTTCTTAAATTACAGGATCCACTTGAAAATCCTTTCCCAGAAAATAATGAAGCTGAAAACTCTGAAAATAATACTATTAGTACCATACGCCAGATCCAACTTAAAAAATGGTACACTACTGTCCAACTCAAAATAAAAGATTTCCAAATAACAATAACAGCCCTTATTGACTCTGGTGCGGATCTTAATTGCATCCAAGAAGGCTTAATACCCTCCAAATATTTTGAAAAAACGAAAGAATCTTTACGATCAGCTAATGGAACAAAAATAGATATTAAATACGAAATCCCTAAGGCCCATATCTGCCAAAACAATGTTTGTTTCAAAACTTCGTTTGTCTTGGTAAAAAATCTAACTGATAAAGTAATTTTAGGATTACCTTTCATAACTTTAATTTACCCTTTCAAAACTGAATATGATGGTATTATTACCTACCCTTTTGATGAGCCAGTTAAATTTACTTTTCTTTCAAACCCCGAAATCCATACTTTAAAAGCATTTCAAGAAAATAATATTTCAAAAACTCTCGGTTGCATTCAAGCAAAAATCAAACAAATAACCTTTCTCCAAGAAGAAATTAATTTCAAAAGAATTGAAAATCAACTCCAAAACTCTTTTCTTCAGCAGAAGATCAAAACTTTTGAAGAAAAGATAATCAAAGAAATATGTTCTGATATCCCTACTGCCTTTTGGCACAGGAAAAAACATATTGTCTCACTACCCTACATCAAAGAATTCAATGAGAAAAACATCCCCACTAAAGCTCGTCCAATTCAAATGAGTCACGAGATCATGAATTTTTGTAAAAACGAAATTAATGATTTACTCAACAAAAATATTATTCGCCCTAGTAAATCCCCTTGGTCTTGCCCAGCGTTCTATGTTCAGAAAAATGCTGAACTCGAACGAGGGACCCCCCGTCTGGTTATAAATTACAAACCTCTTAACACAGTTTTAGAATGGATCAGGTATCCCATTCCCAATAAACGAGATCTCATTAACAGATTAAACAAATCTGTTATCTTTAGTAAATTTGATATGAAATCAGGATATATATATATATATATATATATATATATATATATATATATAGTTTAGCCTGAGAGGCTGTATTTAATTAAGTTTCGGAGACTAGCCGGAGCTAGTCTTGTATTTGCCAGTTTTTGAGTTGAGAGCTTTTGAGCTGTCGCATGCATCATAATTTCTACGGAAATTAAATTGGGAAAACATAAAGAATTATTTCTTTTAAATTTATTTTTGTCCACTCACTCTAACGGTTTCAAATGTTTTCCCCTGGGCTCTTCGTTTTTAAAATGCCCAGTCTACAGAGTGCGGGTCGGTACTAGTAGGAGGAGACGAGGCATAGTTACCCATCTATCAGCCACTTTTCACCAGTAGGTTACCTGCTTAACCTACTAGGGTATTTTCCTGCTTCCGTTGGTTTTAGTAGCTCTAAATACTCTTGGGATTATTGTATAATTATCTCAGTAGTGTGCCCTGACATATGTTATAGTATTTGTAAATTTATGGGTTGAAATGGAGAATGGTTAATTTATTATAAAGAGTAGTTTTTCTATTTTCCGGGTTAGGGTTGTTCATTTTCAAAGGAGGTTTGCCGAGTTTTTCAGTAAATTTTCCTTGGAGGTGGACCCCGCAAGACTTACCTCGGGTTTCAGGGTGAAATTCGGGGTGGGTCTTGACAAAACATGCTTGCAAGGATTGATGTCCGGATAAGGACAAGTTGATGTCCGGATAAGAGGACATGTCGTCACCCACAGATGGTGGCATGGTGACACCACAAATGGGGTAGATGGTGTCGCTAGGCCGTGGCTCCCACGGTTTAAGGGGAGGCCACTTGGTTCGATACATACTCGCCAAGGAAGAATGCGAGTTTGGCACAACTTGATAATTTGATCAATGATACTCATTCGTCTGTTAATACTGGATTATGGTTATCATTGGGGGACGCCTCAATGTCAATACCAATCCATATAGAGATCTCTACACTTAGAAATTACACTGGTGTACATGATGACGTGGTTTAATGAGTTTGATATCGAACCATACTTCCTTAAGAAAATACCAACGTTGTAGATTGCCCTAAATGGAAAGATGCGATCTAGTTTAAACAAAGAGATAGTGCTTTGGTTAGGTGATGCCGACACCCCAAGTGTAAACTTTATCAGTTATGTCTTTGTTAGAAAGCATAGTGAGAAAAAGAGTTTAGACTCACCTTCTGGCGCAAGGTCTCTCACAAATGCCCTGGAATAGACTACGATGAGATATACTCTCGTAATGGATATCATTGCACTCCACTACCTTGTCAGTTAGGTAGTTTCCGAAAAATTGAACAAGCAGCTTGTGGTCACAACTTATCTTTGTTGGGAACTAAGAGATGTACATAAAGATCTTGAATAGATCAGTTTTCACCCAAATCAAGTGGCTCCTGACCACGGAGCGCGTTTGCAAGGTATTTGCTTAGTATCTACTTGATGGGGAAGGTGTTTTGGCCACAATCCTCAACGCGCGGAGCAGAGGTTTCTAGCGAACAAAGAGAATGGGGGAGTTGCGGGAGTGCCACCTCGCGGACGAGGAAAAGGTTGCAGGGGTGCACTTGACTTCTTGATCAGGCGAAGGGGGTTACAGGTGCCACCTCAGACGAGGATTTACTAGCACAAGCGATCGATACTCACGGCGGCGCGAGCAGAGCAACTATAGGGAGTTCAGAGAGAAGTCGGGGGGTAGAGTCCGGAGGGCTCTAAAGAGGGGAACCTAGGCGGCGGCGCTTAGAGTTAGGGTTTCGAGGAGCTCGAAGGGTAACTGGTTTCAGTTTGTATTTGTGTTTTTGTGTATTGTTTGAGAGAGAGCTTCTGTAAACCTTCGAGCCCATTATATATTGGTTCGCTTGCAGCAGAAGAAATATAGCTTAGAATTCAAGTCGGACTCTGAATCCCTAATTGACAAGGACACGGTTTACTCCATGCAAGCCAACCAATTGGTGACACCTGCCCAGTTCGCATACTTCGCATAGGCATTGAATCCGTGCTGCCAACTGTAGACTCCTATGCGAACCGGAATTAGCAATATCCTCATCCCGCGGGCTGGCACATGATGCTATCTCGCGTGCTCCTGAAGCTCGCTTCCATTTCACGGGCTATTGCAGCTCGCGAGCCTTAAAAGGGCTTTTTATATTAAATGGGCCACAGGGATTGGCCCGAAGCATATCAAAGACTTGTAAAAGTCCTCAACGATTATTGTAGGGCGCGCGGACTCCGCCAGTTTCTTCCTCGCGAAGTCTCCTAAGCGAGCTAGTTCGCCAGCTCGCCTCACCTCGCCTCGCCTCGCCTACGCGGAGAGTCCATCTCGCCTCGCCTATGCGGACTGGCAAATAGTAATTCCGCGCGAAGGCATTTCGCACGCGAGCTAAGTGTTCCACGCGAACTGCGTAGTCCGCCTATGTCCATTCCGCGAGCGAGCTAAGTGAAGTCCAGTTCGCGAGCGAGCTAAGTGAAGTCCAGTTCGCATGCAGTTTGTTCCGCGCGAAGTCTAACTCGGCTCGCGTGGTCTCACTGGCGAGCTATCACTTGTAAACTTAGAGAAACTGCATCTCGCCGGTATAACATGGTTCAAGAAATAATTAATATTTACACAGACATTTACTGTCCAGTAAAATATTAATCTAGGCGTAAACATTGCCACCTAGCCTCGAAGTTATGAAATGTCGAGAATGACTGAAGAGGTTTATGTTCATGTTGCTCCAAAGCCAATAGTATTGGCTCGGGTCATACATAAAAGGAGTGTGAGGAAACAAGCTTGTGAATAGGCCTTGAACCTCAAGCACCCAGTAAGGCATTGTAGCGAACTTCTCTATAGCTCGCCTCGGCACCTTGGAACTTCAAATGCATTCGCCTACTCTTAGCTCGCATTTGCCTGTCCCACTTTTGCATTCGCGTGCTTCTAACCCGCATTCGCCTGCTCAACTCAGAAGACATAGTACATGGTACGTACCGCTAGCGAATGTAGCTCGCATGGATGTAACTTGAACAGACGCATGTGACTTGAGTAGATTCCAAAAATTAGCCCTTCGCGAGCTCTTGGCGATGGCGGACCAACATGGAATGACAATGGCTATATATTTCGCTGCCCCCCAGTGCGAACCAGTGAGAGACAAACAAACAGAGTCGGCGAACTAAGAAATACTTGAATGAAGTTGTTTTTTATTTAGGGCCTCTGGGATAGGCCCCAATCTTGTACTGGTCTGTTAATTAGACCACGCACGTTTACAAAGAGAAAACTGATAACTGAGAAACACTTGAATTTAAAATTCTCTATATATTTAGGGCCTCTGGAATAGGCCCCAATCTTGTACTGGTCTGTTAGTTAGACCACACACGTTTTATGAAAAACTAATTGCATGCTTCTCCCTGGGGTTGCCCCCTAGTGTGAGGGGATGGAGCGTAAGCGCGTCGGCGCGTGACACTAATGATAGTGGTCGCGGGATCAGGGGGAGGGGGAGGATCTGCGCGCTCCCAAACACTAGCGATGTGGCGCTTTAAGAAACGACCATTAATAGGATTAGGATGGAGTGTACCGTCAAGGTCACGCAAATGGTATGCCCCCTTAGGCAATATGCGATGAATAATAAAGGGTCCCTCCTACCGCGCGGACCATTTCCCGCGGCCCTCGGTTTTCTCCCCAAGCGGGAGAACAGCACGCCATACCGTTTGGCCTTCGGCATAACTCTGACCTCGAGTGACATTATCATAAGACCGCGCAACACGCCGCTTCTCAAGGATGAGATTGTTGAAAGCAGTGATGCGATGTTCGTCGAGGTCTTCAAGCTCTTGCCATATTGCCTGGACGTAATCGTCACCAAGCAACTGGTGCTGCTCCTGGACACGAAGCGAGGCGACGTGAACCTCAAGGGGAAGGACGGCGTCATGGCCATACATGAGAGCATATGGGGTGGTATCTGTCGGACCACGCTTGGAGGTACAGTAGGCCCACAAAGTATGGTAAAGCTCTAGATGCCAGACGCGGGGGTTTAACTCTAGCATCTTTCGCAAGATGCCGAGGATGACTTTGTTGCTCGCCTCCGCCTGACCATTGGACTGGGCATAATAGGGGGTCGAATGTAGGAGTTTGACACCATAGCCGTTGAGGAATGTGACTACCGAATCCGCCATGAAAGCTGCCCCCCGGTCCGTCACGATGCATTCTGGAATACCAAAGCGGGAAATAATGTTGCAGAAAATAAAGTTGCGGACCGAGGTCGCGGAAGCGACCTTGAGTGGCTCGGCCTCAACCCACTTGGTAAAGAAATCGGTGGCCACAATAAGGAACTTGTGCTGCTCGGAGAAATGGGGATGAATAAGAACGATAAAGTCTATCGCCCAACCTCGACATGGCCAGGGCTTAACGATCGGCTGTAACAGAATGTTTGGAATGTGTTGCACTGGTCCGTGAGCCTGTCAGTCCTGACATCCTTTAGCGAAAGTAATACAATCCTTGAGAATAGTAGGCCAGTAGTAACCGTGGCGACGGATTAACCAACGCATCTTTGGTCCAGCCTAATGCGAACCACAAACGCCGGAATGCACCTCACGCATAAGCCGTTTGGCCTCGTTGCCATATACGCAGCGGAAATCGATACCGTCCTCGCCGTGCCGGCGAAGCTCGCCATTGTGAAGCACAAAGTTGAGGGCAAGAAACCGCATTTGCCGGGAATGGGTAGCGTCATGAGGGTGCTTGAGGTAGGCAATGAACGGTAGCCGCCAATCTTCATCGATAGGATCTAAGGCAGCGACGTTAAGAGGGTCTGCCTCATATTGCCCCGTAGCAAGAAAAGAGGGAAGTGTACGTCGTTCGACTTTGAGGAGTCGTTCGCGCACTCTATCGCGCAAGCTAAGACCGGATGCGATCTGCGCGAGCTCATTCGCCGTGAAGTTGAATTCGCGCGGGATGTGTTCAATGTGAACATCGTCGAAGCGGTCCAAGACATCAAAAGCTTTCCGCAAGTAAGGTTCAATGGACGAACTTAAACACTTGAACTTCGCCACAAGTTGGTTGACGACCAATAAGGAGTCGCCAAAGATTTGAACCTCGCGGACTCCTAAGTCCAGCAAGATTTCCAGTCCGATGATGAGCGCCTCGTATTCCGCCTGATTATTTGTACATTTAAAGTCCAGCTGGAAAGAATAAGAAAACCGATCTTTTGCAGGGTTCTCGATGGCGATCCCGGCCCCTGCAGCAAGTTCAGTACGCGAGCCATCAAAGTAGAGAGTCCATGGAGTAAAGGAGACTACGGCAACCTCCAACTCGCGGAATGCTGTCAGCTCGGACGGCGGGTGATGAGCGAGGAAGTCTGCTATGGCCTGTCCTTTAACCGCCTCTTGGGGAACATATTGCAAAGAGAATTCAGACAAAGCCGATATCCATTTACCTATGCGGCCCCGTAGGATAGGGCGGGAAAGCATATATTTGACTAAGTCGGACTGAGCGATCACCACCGTGGTAAAGGCCAACATGTAGTGGCGGAGCTTGCAACCTGCAAAGAAAAGGGTGAGACACAACTTTTCCATTTGGGAGTAGCGCGTCTCGCAATCGGTCAACACCCTGCTAAGATAGTAAACGGCGTGTTCCACTCTGTTCTCGTCGTCTTGTGCCAAGAGTCCGCCGATAGACAAATCAGCAGCGGTGATGTAGAGCTTAAGCGGAACGCCAGGGCGAGGGGGAACCAAAACAGGTGGATTCCCAAGATAGTCCTTGATACGATCGAAGGACTTCTGGTGTTGTGACTCCCATACGAACTCGGTTGCCCCCTGGAGCTTTAGAAGAGGCGAAAAGGGATGAACTTTCCCTGCCGCGTTCGAAATGAAATGGCGGAGGAAGTTGATTCGTCCGATCAATTGTTGGAGCTCCTTTTTGGTTCTAGGAGGCGAGGCATTGATTACCGCTTGCGCCTTGTCTTTTGGGATCTCGATACCCCTTTGATGGATTAGAAAACCAAGGAAGTCGCCTGCCTCCGCGAAGAAAACACATTTTGCGGGGTTCATCTTCAGGTGGTGTTTCCGCATCCGCGTGAAAACCTGTCGGAAGTCTTCAACGTGTGTCGCCCGCGTCTATATTTTTTTCCACTACGTCGTCGATGTAGAATTCGATCAACTTGCCTAGGATATCGTGAAAGATAAGGTTCATGGCGCGTTGATATGTTGCCCCCGCATTTTTGAGCCCGAATGACATGACCACATACTCGAACGCACCTGTAAACCCCGGACAGCGGAAAGCAGTCTTGTGGCGATCTTCTTCAGCAACAGGGATCTGATGGTACCCAACAGTTCCATCCATAAAGGATAGCACTTCATGCTCCGCGGTCGTGTCAATGAGGAGGTCAGCAACTGGCATGGGATATATATCTTTAGGCGTTGCGTTGTTAAGGTCACGGTAGTCAACATAGATGATGGTGGAGATATATATATTTAGGCGTTCTTCTTGCGAACTGGAACGATGATGGAGAGCCATTCATTGTATTTGGCCACGCGAATGATACCTGAACGGTGCATGTTCTCAATTTCTTCCTTGACCACGATCTGGGTCTCAGTTCGCATGAATCTGCCGTCTTGGCGGACTAGACGTCTGTCAAGATGAGTAGGCAGACGGTGACAGACTAAATCCGGGGATAGGCCAGGCATGTCTTCGTACTGCTCGGCGAAACAATCCATATACTGTTGTAGTAAGGCGAGAAGGTCTTCCTTTTCTTGACCTGCCACCTTGGCACTAATAGAGAGTAATAAAGGTTTCTCGGCAGTCCCCACGTCGACTTGTAAGGTAGGATCGCGGACTTGGGGCGGCGTGTCGTCCAAGGCAGCGGGAGCTAACTGAATAACTTCCTCCTCAGTATCGGTATAGTCTACTATCTCGTCTACATACTCCATAGTAGCGACCCTGTCGTAGGCTTCGCGTTCTGCCCAGTATGAGAGGAGTCTCTCACACAAGGACTCGCCAGCCTCGCGTGCTTCTTCTGAGGGTGTACTAATCATAAGATGGTTGTAGGGGATCCGCGATGGTGTGGGGACGTTGTAAATCGTCCCTCGCCTGAGTGAGTCCCCATCGCGTTAAGTTGGAGGTCGTGACCCCATATGGGCGGCCTTTAGAATCGACGCCTTGGACGTCCAATGGGCCCAAGTCCATATTGTAATAGCGGGCGTCATTGAAGTTGGCGGAAATGAAGAAAGGACGCGGATCCGCTTGGATAAGGACCGCCTCGCATTTCTCAGTATCCCAGATCAGAAGTTCCTGATGCATGGATGAAGGTATACAAAAACTTCTATGGATCCAGTCGCGGCCTAGGATCATGCTGTAGGACGAAGCACACTCGGCGATGAAGAATGTGTAGACCCTTGAAACCGGTCCCACCTTGACCCGTAGGAACAACAAACCTAGAGTCCTGGAGACTTGTCCGGTGAAGTTCTTGACTGTCAAGGACGTAGTTTGGATCATCGAGCGTGGGATACCAAGGAGTCCCATAGTACGGGTGGTGACGACATTCACTGCCGCCCCCGTGTCGACCATGATTTTGTTGATCATAATCCCTTCAACTTCAGCCGTGATATACAACGGCCTCATATGAGTGGCCATGTCCAGGGTTGGAGTGGAGAAGGTCAGAGTCGGCATGCTCGTGATGCTGCTTGTGGCCTCCAACGGTGCAGCTTGTGCGGGCTCCGCCAAGATTGGACCCATCTCACTGCTGCATGGGGGGGATATGTCACAGACACTTTCGCTATTGTCTGGAATATCCGCCCCGTTGCATGTTGTATTTGGTGGCAGAGCGTATCTCTCTGATATGAAGAACACCATTCCGACCTGAAAAGAGAACTGTTCACGGACTGGAACCAGTGGCGTCTCAATGCTCCCATGTTCTCCGTCGAGCACAGCGAATGCGCCCTCCGCTGGATTGACCACTTCGAGCTCGGGCCATGCAGAGATCTCAAGCATGTTGCAGTCGAATGATTCACCCTGCCCTTCTGCTTGGTCGTCGCCCAAGTCGATGCGAGGCTCGGAATGAGTCTCCTCGTTCAGTGAATTTTCACGAAAGCATTGGGCCATGAGCTCCGCGAGGTTAGGGCTGGAGGTGCTACTTTCGACCCCTGGCGAGACGTTACCCTCTGGCTACAGTGGTCGCCACACGAGTTTGGTCGAGGGCTGTTTGTCCTCAGCTGAAAGCTTATCCGCGGCTAGTGGGGTTCTGGCATTGTCCTCTGCCTTAGGTGGAGGAAGGACTGAGACCTGAGGCTCCTGTGTGGGTTGAGGTTGGGGCAGACCCGGTCGTGATAGTTCCTCTTTAGCCGCAGGTTCCCGGCGAATAGGTTTCTGGGGATGTGATGACCGAGGCAGCTCGCGCCTTGGCTCTGGCCTTGATACGGCGAACAGTCTTTGCTTCGCTGGGGAAGACGGTTCTCGTCTTCTCTCAGCCTCTGGCGACTGCCTGCGCCTTGGTGGAGGTGGCGGGTTCCTTAGTTGTTCGGCTTCCGGCGACTGCTGGCGCCTTGGTGGAGGTGTAAGGTTCCTTCTTCTCTCAGGTTCTGATGAAGGCTTGTGCCGGGATAACTGTGGCTCCCTTCTCCTTTCTGGCTCCGGAGATGATCTGTGCCTAGCGGGGCGCGGATCCTGTCTTGGTGGTACGGTGAGGCGACAGAGGACATTCGCCCTTGGAGCGGGGTCGTCTGTTGCCTGCACACAGACACGTGGAGGCGTGACAGGTGGCCTTTGGAGTAGAGCGCGCAAGCCCTCAGCTTCTCTCCACATTCTCTCGGGTGTCTGCGCGAGCTACGAGGGTCAGATGATGCCATCATCAGCCGCTCGCAAAGCGCGTAGTATGCTGCCATACTTCTTTTGTAGCTTTCGCTTCTTGGATCTGCTGATGGTAACCGGCTTTCCCCCTTGCTGTGTGTACCAAATCCCTTCCTTAATCGCTGATTTGGATGTCGGAGGAATGTAGGGGTCAGTCAAGATACCTCGCCTGGGGCTTGAAGCCTCGCTATCTTGGCGTTCGCTGCCGGAGTCGGAGATGTCCATCTTGCTTGAAGCTGGAGATGAAGGTACATCTTTAGTCCAGTGTGATTGGACGAAGGTTTCGAGGCACTTGATCCTTTGTTCCAGCTCTTCGCGAGTCCTGGGACTCATGGGTTGATAGTTGTCAGCTGGAGACGGTGTATCGTCCCGCATGGTAGCTTTGCCTTTCTCCTTTCTTGAAAGGCGATTGGGCTGTAGTCTGACAGTTAACTCCCTTGCTGGGTAGTGGTTCCCATTTTGGTTCGCCAGAACGGTGTAGTCATTCGCCGGCCTTTTACGGTTTCGACCTGGCGGTTCGCGTTGGCCCGCGTTTGGAGATAGGTCCAAAGTTATCGCGCGCTGGCCGACGCGAGGCCAGGCGATGTCAGCAACTGTGATCATGAAGCCACCTTTGTCCTCGAAGCGAATATACTTGAGGTCTAGCCAGTCCTGGACTTGCTCGCGGAGCTGGTAACAGTCACGAGTTCTGTGCCCCCAACTGTCATGGAGCTTGCAGTGGACGCGGCCCTCCTTGTATTCAAAATAGGGCAAGGCCCTTGACACAGTGACGAGTCTGCCGTCAATAAGATCGTCTAAGACCTCGTGCGTGAGGTTGACGTTGTAAGTGTACCGGCGAGATGGCTGACGTGTGTCATCATTACCATCCTCTCGGTCTCGCTTAAGTGCCCGGCGCGGACTATCATCCTCTAGATGTTCGGCCAGGTCTAAGGTAATTCTCCGCTCGCCTGGCTTTGGTGCGCGGCGGCGGCTATTCTCCGTTGGTTGGTCAGCCCAATTCACCTCGACCATACCGACAATGGCCGGGAATGGATCAACATCCACTAGAGAAGCGGTGCTTCCTGGCGTCTTCATTTTTAGGGCGCCCGAATTCAACCAGGTTTGCAGCTGGTCGCGGAGTTTGACACAGTCCTTGGTGTCATGATTGTAAGCGTTGTGGAAACTGCAATACTTCTTGTCCTTTAGCTCTTCCTTGGACGGGATCCTGTGATCCAAGCGTACGCATTTCGCCTCAATCAAGTCATTAAAGACAAGATGGGCGTTTTTCGCGTCATACGTGTATGCCTCATATTCGGGCTTAGTCCATGCAAAGGACTGAATGGTGATTGGCTCGCGGGTCATCTTGAGATTCTTCAGCTTGTGAGCTAAAGGCTTCCCGGTCAGTTCGACTGCTCCGACGTCGTCAACATACCCCTGCACGGCCTCATTCTCCTCCTGCCTTTGGTAGTAAGGGTCAAACGCGAGGGATTGGAGGTTTAATGCCCCCACTATCCTGTTTCTCCCAGGTAAATGTGTTCCTTTGGAAGCATTCGCCTTCTCGTCCATTTCATTGAGGATCAGCTCATAACTGCCGACCTTGTTGATGAGGTCGCCCATAGACGCGAAGCGTTCCCCATGGTGCTTCAACCGCTGGCAGTGTTTGAGGCCACGGACAGCCAACTTAATGGCTTCCTGTTTAGGGAGGAGGAAGTCACACTTGGCTTGTTGGATCTTGAACCGCTGGAGGAAGGAGACTCCCGACTCCATGCTTTGCTGGCTCATTTGGGTGAGGGAGTCAAGGCCGACCTCTGGCTCAATGGTACTGTAGGTTTCCCGGAACAGTTTCTCCATGGTAGGCCAGTCCGCAATGGATCCTGGCTTCAACCTGGAGTACCAAGTAAATGCAGCTCCGGACAGAGAGGTCCCGAAGAGCTTGAGCTTGAGGATGTCATTGTTCCCGTACTGGCCGCACTGGACTTTGAAGCGGGTCATGTGGGTTGCTGCGTCCTCCCTTGTTTCACCAGAAAAGGTAGTGAACACTACGTTCTTGAACCCATGCGGGAAGGGGTATTGCGCCACGCTATCTGGATAGGGGTCGCGATACCGCAAGTTAGCATCACCGTGTCCGGTTTGCTCCTTGACAATGGAGGAGATAAGCTTGCGCCAGTCGGCTGTTGTCACGGGCAAGGATTCTGCCCCTTCCCCATGGTTTGGCCATGCAGAGAGATTGACGGCCTGTCCGCCGTTCTTGGGAGTAAGGTTGGAATAAACTAGAAGCGGGTCATCTGGTGTCCCTGCTCCCTGGCGTAAAGAATTATGCGGTCCCTTAGAGGGAGCAAACAAGCCATGCGGGAGCGGACTCTTTGACGTTCCTGCTCCTGGAATGAACTGCGGGGCCTTCGGAGTCCCGACCTTAGGGTTTCCCCTGGTGCGTTCATTAGGAGGGATGTACTTGGGTGTCCCTTCGTTCGCGCTTGGGCTAGTAGGGTTTAGAGCAGGGTTCTTTGGTGCCTGCGCCCTCATCCAGTCTTCAACTTCAAGGACCCGTAGGTTCAGCCGGTCCTGTTTGTCTTTGAATTCGTCTAGCTTCTCTAGACTGTTCTTACTTCCAAAGAAGGAAGCATTCTGCTGGTCATGCAGCTTGGTATCGTGCTCGTCCAGGCGGCGAGTCGGCTCGTCTACTGTCGCTCGAGTGAGCGACAGGACCTCTGCATGCTGTTTCGCGGTCTCCGTGTTCTGGTTCAGATCCGAGCGGATCTGTTGAAGACTTCCTTCGACCAAGCCCTTGGTTTCCCTTGTTTCGCCGACAAACTGGTTGAAGTCTTCAGTGAGTACGGTAAGGTTGTGCTGGTCCGCTTCCCAAAGGGTTTTGTCCCTTTTGACCTGTTTAGCAAGGTCGTCGACCTTACCAGCAAGGTTAGTGATGCTTTGTTGAGTAGCCAAACCCTGGCTCGTCAACTGCTCAAACATCTAAAAGATTTTCTCCGTAGATAGAGCAGAACCTGTGTCTTGGGTCGGCTGAGAGCCTAGCATGGCGGTCTCGCTGTAGTATGGGGCTTATACCGTAGCGATCTGTGCTTGAGACAAGAAAGCTGGGGCTTTCGGTACGGCGCTTCTCCCGGTTTCCCTATGATGTATCCGCTTGCACTCCCTGTCCCACTGGGCGTGCCAATGTTTTGGCCACGATCCTCAGCGCGCGGAGCAGAGGTTTCTAGCAAACAAAGAGAATGGGGGGAGTTGCAGGCGTGCCACCTCGCGGACGAGGAAAAGGTTGCAGGGGTGCGCTTGACTTCTTGATCAGGCGAAGGGGGTTACAGGTGCCACCTCAGACGAGGATTTACGAGCACAAGCGATTGATACTCACGGCGGCGCGAGCAGAGCAACTATAGGGAGTTCAGAGAGAAGTCGGGGGGTAGAGTCCGGGGTAGAGTCCGGAGGGCTCTGAAGAGGGGAACCTAGGCGGCGACGCTTAGGGTTACTGTTTCGAGGAGCTCGAAGGGTAACTGGTTTCAGTTTGTATTTGTGTTTTTGTGTATTGTTTAAGAGAGAGCTTTTGTAAACCTTCGAGCCCTTTATATAGTGGTTCGCTTGCAGCAGAAGAAATATAGCTTAGAATTCAAGTCGAACTCTGAATCCCTAATTGACAAGGACACGGTTTACTCCATGCAAGCCAACCAATTGGTGACACCTGCCCAGTTTGCATACTTCGCATAGGCATTGAATCCGTGCTGCCAACTGTAGACTCCTATGCGAACCAGAATTAGCAATATCCTCATCCCGCGGGCTGGCACAGGATGCTATCTCGCGTGCTCCTGAAGCTCGCTTCCATTTCGCGGGCTATTGCAGCTCGCGAGCTTTAAAAGGGCTTTTTATATTAAATGGGCCACAGGGATTGGCCCGAAGCATATCAAAGACTTGTAAAAGTCCTCAACGATTATTGTAGGGCGCGCGGACTCCGCCTGTTTGCTTCCTCGGGAAGTCTCCTACTCGAGCTAGTTCGCCAGCTCGCCTCGCCTCGCCTCGCCTATGCGGACTGGCAAATAGTAATTCCGCGCGAAGGCATTCTACACGCGAGCTAAGTGTTCCACGCGAACTGCGTAGTCCGCCTATGTCCATTCTGCGAGCGAGCTAAGTGAAGTCCAGTGCGCGAGCGAGCTAAGTGAAGTCCAGTTCGCATGCAGTTTGTTCCGCGCGAAGTCTAACTCGGCTCGCGTGGTCTCACTGGCGGGCTATCACTTGTAAACTTAGAGAAACTGCATCTCGCCGGTATAACATGGTCCAAGAAATAATTAATATTTACATAGACATAAATTGTCCAGTAAAATATTAATCTAGGCGTAAACAGAAGGGATATGAAGAATTATGCCTATTTGCGTGTAAAATCTGGATGAATCGTGATGAACTCTTGTTAAACTAAGAGATGCCACTGATCCAAAATTCAAAATGAAAGGATCTTGGGAACACTTGGTCTCGAAAGTGAGGACCGTTATTGATGATGCTTATTCATCTGTCGGCTTAATGCAATCTAAAGGACGATGAAGTTATGCCTATATGTATCACTTGATCGATCGAAGTCTTGAGAAAACTTGTTTCGTCCATATAACGAAGAAGTCTTAGGAGAAATTCTCCATCTAAGTACGGTAGCACATTCATGTACTTGTTACAATATGCTTGACTCGACATCTCATTCACTATAAACTTGTAAGGCCAAGTGCTCCTTAGTGTTTCAACTCTCTTCCTAGCGGTCGAGCATCTTCGCTCCCTCTTACATGAGTGTGAAGGAACATCAAGATAGTGGCCGGATGCGCCCACGCAACGCCAATGTAATGGCAGTAATGTCTTCTATGAAAGGTTTAGGCTTATTCATCCCTACAGAAAGACACATTAAAGGCGAAATCAGAATCTGCCCAGTTTCATAGGTCAACTTCCACGGGACCTACAGGATAGCCCACTTGTTAGAAAATGGTGAAATTGGTACCATTGGAAAGGTCTATGTGTCTACTTTCCGGAGACACCAACCATTTGATCACACCTATCATATTGAGTGAGTTATGACTATTTGCGTAAAGTAGGACGGATCTGTCTGAGAATCTGCTTTGGCAGAACAGTCAACTTCGACAGAGCTTTGTGATCCGCTCAAGATGAACTAGGTTATGGACCTTATATGGTTGGAAAGCTATGTGTGTCTAGTTTTCAGAACTTTGTACCGTTAGTCCATACCTATTGTATCGAAGACGTTATGACTGTTTAAGTACACGAAGATCATGCCACGCGTGAATCTGATTTTCAACGCGAACTTATGTTTTGAGTTGTTAGGCAACCTTCTCCTTAAACATCAAAGTAATGCTAAGTATAACAAGTCTGATCAAAGTAATGCTAAGTATAACAAGTCTGATCTAAGGATATTGTGGGTGTATTTAATGACTAAATCGTTGCCCAAGTCTACTTTTGAAGTATGTGAAGTGCATTGGCTTGCGCCGTTTATCTGTACTCCGAGATTGAGTTACCAATCAGGGGGAGTCATTATGTAGACATCAGGGGGAGTCTACATGCATCACATGTTATCTTTAATTGTAGTTGGTGCGTTGTGCTCTTTTTCCCTTTGTCAAAGTCTTTTGTTTTACCCACGAGGTTTTTGTTTTACTTGGCAAGGTTTTTACCGAGGCAACACCATAAGCACCATATCGTATTAGGGACGCAACACAAGGGGGAGTGTTTAAGGAAATTATATTTCCGTCCTTCTGTTATGTGTCTTGCCCTAATACACATAGGATTGGTTAATCCAGTTTCCTTATTATAATAGATTACAGTTGATAAAACTTCTAGATCCTTCGGGAGACTCTATGTAATGCCTATAAATCGGTCTTTCTATTAATGAATGAGTAGACCGTTATTCTCGTTATCTTTTCTCCTTCAACACAAGTCAAATTTTCCATAAGTACAGTTCAAAAAAAATTCCTACATCAATTTAATCCTTTCTTACCCATTTCATGATCCTCTACTTCTATTTTTCATTATTTCTTCGTGAGGTATCATTTAATGATTATTCTTCACAATACATTGAAGACTCTACATAGAGAGACGATGAAGATAGTGAAAATTTTGTACTTCATAGGTCTTCTATGTGGTTTAAATTACTTATGTAATTCCATGTGAAATGTAAGGCATGATGACCTACCATTTGTTTGGGTTTCCAGCCATAAAAAAAAGGTTTAAAGTAAATTTTTAAGAATTATCAACGATTCAGTGATTACTTTTTCCCCTTAAATTACTACAACTCACTATAGATTAATGTTTATTCAAGATTATCTTTTCAAATATAGTAGATAATATAGAAAACAAACATCTCTCAAAGTTTCATTTAAAAATTCCTTGTTTTTCTTCAGATTTCCATCAATTTTCTCAATATTTTAATGCAATCGATATTTCCTCGAAATTTCTATATTTTGGAGGGTCCAAATTTCTGTAATCACCGAAATTTTAGTCCTTGCTCAAAAGCCATAAGCTAATCATTTTATACAGGTCTCCTGCTTTCTTAGATGCTTTCGGAAGATGAAATAGTAATAAATAGAGAAAATTAGATAAAAACCCAAAATACTAGACCTCTTTTAAGATAAACCCATACATATTTTTCTTTCATTTTACACTCACTCCACATAAGCAAACTTACTATATATAATTAATAGTTTTCTTCATTTTTTTAGTTTCTCTGATTTGCCCTTCAGGCGATATAAAGCTAAATTTGGTATCTTTCTCAATTTTAGCATCAATTTAAAACTCAAATACTGAGCTAAAATTTAGCTGGATTTAACTTTATCATAATCAATTACATTCTTTAATTTATTACCTTGTTGTTACTAACTGGAGTGTATATATATATATATATAGAAGTATGTCATTTGTAATAGAATGATTCTTTTCATTCTTAAGCTCACATTTGGTGTCTTTCTACATAGTCGAAAAATGTCTAATTGTAAGGAACATGTTCTTGTTCTTTGATTAATTTTCTTCTTTTTAGGTATATTATTATATCATTTCTCATCCTGATCGAGAAAACATTTACATTTCTAATATACCTATTAAGTAGGACATGATATGATAATATACCTACAAAGAAGAAACTCAAAATTGGGTTTAGGATATAGGGTTAAGGTATAGGGTTTAGGGTATAGGGTTTAGGGTTTAGGGTTTAGGGCTTAGGGCTTAGGGCTTAGGGCTTACGGTAACACTATAAAATTTCTTTCTTTTACTTTAATAATTAGATATCTTATTTATATTATATTTTACCTGATGTATAGATCATATAATGTATTTATTTCACCTAGATTTTTTCATAAAAATAAAGAAAACTGCATGATTCTTGCAAATTAATTGAAAAATGTTAGTGTTAGAAGAAAAACTCATAATCAAGGTATTTAAGACAACATCAATTAAGCTTATTTATTATGTTTATATGTTATAGTTGAATGGTGGCAATTGTGTAAAATTTAGAAAAAATAAGACATAATATGTATCATAATTGATACATTTTAGATGTCTATCAGAAAGAAATATTAGGTGGGTTTTATTTAAAACCACTCTTCAAAATTGGGTGTATATGAAAATCCCCCTAATGAATATATATATGCATGGTTCGGGCTGAATAAGCCTGCCACTTCTTTTTTAATAGTAGACTGAATCATTCATCTCTCCAACATCAGCTCAGCGACGATGTATCAGCCGCGGTTGGTCTGTTGCCGATGTTTGTGTACTCTATCAGAAGCTTTCTTCACCTACAAAACGAATAAGAGAAAGAATAACAAAATGGTATGAGATTATTATAGTAGAGGTTGATAAATGAAATATGATATGGAAGTAGCTAGTTTACTTCTTTCTCCCAGTCTGTAAATAAGATTATGATCGTAAGAGACAGTGCTTGCACAAATAGCGCAACAATGATTCCCATCCAGAGACCCTATAAAAGAACATGTTACTTTGTCTTTAGTATGACTTACATAGGTTATATTCTCTCCTAGAAGACTGAACAAACTTAACAGCTTATTAAATTGTAAGAGAAAATAGTGAAAGGATTTGGCATCACCTTTCCTCCAATGTGGAATACAAATGCTAATACTACTGCAGTAGGAATTCCCATAACATAATAAGCTCCCAGGTTAACATATGCTCCAATCTTCTGCTGTCCACTTCCTCTTATGATACCAGATTTTGTGAACAGTTTTGAAGTCCTACCATCAAAAGGAGGCTGACATCAAGTAGATTGGACTTGTTTTTTGAAGTGAAATTCTTAATGAACTCAAGGGGACGCTATAAATTCAAAAGCAAGCTCATTCGCCGCGAAGTTGAACTCGCGCAGAATGTGCTCAATGTGAACGTCATCGAACCGGTCCAATACGTCAAACACTTTGCGCAAGTAAGGCTCAATAGACGAACTCAAGCATTTAAACTTCGCCACCAACTGGTTGACGACCAATAAGGAGTCGTTGAAGACCTGAATCTCACGGATCCCTAAGTCCAGCAAAATTTCCAGTCCGATGATAAGCGCTTCGTATTCCGCCTGATTATTTGTACATTTAAAATTCAGCTGAAAGGAATAAGAAAACCGATCTCCTGCAGGGTTTTCGATGGCGATCCCGACACCTGCAATGAGCTCAGTACGCGATCCATCAAAATAAAGAGTCCATGGGGTGAGTGAAACAACGGCGAACTCCAACTCGCGGAACGCTGTTAGTTCGGTTGGTGGGTGATGAGCAAGAAAGTCCGCTATGACCTGTCCTTTTACTACTTTTTGCGGAACATATTGTAGGGAGAATTCAGACAAAGCCAATATCCATTTGCCTATGCGTCCCCGTAGTATAGGGCGGGAAAACATGTATTTGACGAGATCGGATTGAGCGATCACCACTGTGGTAAAGGCTAACATGTAGTGGCGGAGCTTGCAACCTGCAAAGAATATGGCGAGACACAACTTCTCTATTGGAGAGTAGCGCGTCTCGCAATCGGTTAACAACCTGCTAAAGTAAAAAACGGCGTGTTCCACTCCGTTCTCATCGTCTTGTGCCAAGAGTCTGCCAATGGACAGATCGGCAACGGCGATGTAGAGCTTAAGCGTAACGCTTGGGCGAGGTGGAACCAAACAGGAGGGTTCGTAAGGTAGTCTTTGATACGATCGAAGGCTTCTTGGTGTTGTGGCTCCCATACAAACTCGGTTGCCCCCTAGAGCTTGAGCAAAGGTGAAAAGGGCTGAACCTTCCCTACCGCGTTTGAAATGAAACGGCAGAGGAAGTTGATTCGCCCGATCAATTGTTGGAGCTCTTTCTTAGTTGTAAGAGGTGAGGCGGTTATTACCGCCTGTGCCTTGTCTTTGGGTATCTCGATACCCCTTTGGTGGACCAGAAATCCTAGGAAGTCGTCTGCCTCTGCAAAGAACACACATTTGGCGGGGTTCATCTTTAGGTTATGTCGTCGCATCCGCATGAAAACCTATCGGAGGTCTTCAACGTGTGTCGCCCGCGTTTTGGTTTTAACCACCACGTCATCGATTAATACTTCAATCAGCTTTCCCAAGATGTCGTGGAAGATAAGGTTCATGGCGCGCTGATACGTTGCCCCCACGTTCTTGAGCCTGAAAGGCATGACAACATATTCAAACGCACCTGCAAACCCTGGGCAGTGGAAGGCGGTCTTTTGACGATCCTCTTCGGCAACAGGAATCTGGTGGTATCCGGCGGTTCCATCCATAAAGGATAGCACTTCATGCCCCGTAGGTGCATCAATGAGGAGGTCGGTGACAGGCATGGGGTATATATCCTTGGGCGTTGCGTTGTTGAGGTCCTGGTAGTCAACACAGACGCGCATTTTGCCGTTCTTCTTGCGGACGGGCACTACATTGGATAGCCATTCGTTGTACTTGGCCACGCGAATAATACCTGATCGATGCATGTTTTCAATCTCTTCCTTGACTACGATCTGGGTTTTAGTTTGCATGAATCGGCCATCCTGGCGGACGGGATGCCGATCAGGATAAGTGGGTAGCCGATGACAAACTAAGTCCGGAGACAAACCAGGCATGTCTTCGTACTGCTCAGCGAAGCAATCCCTATATTTGCGTAGGAGGGTTAGAAGAGCTTCCCGTTCGTCCGCCACCCGCTTAGCACTAATGGGAATGAGCAGGGGCTTCTCAGCAGTCCCTACGTCGACTTGTGAAATGGGGTCATGCACTTGAGGTGGCGTATCGTCCAAAGCAGCGGGAGCTAACTGAATAACTTCCTCTTTTGTATCGGTATAATCCACTATCTTGTCTACGTATTCCATAGTTGCGACCTTGTCGTAGGCTTCGCGTTCTGCCAAATATGAGAGGAGTCTCTCACACAAGGACTCGCCAGCCTCGCGTGCTTCTTCTGAGGAGGCACTATCCATCAGAGGGTTGTAGGGGATCCACGATGGTGTGAGGACGTTGTAAGTCGTCCCTCGCTTAGGTAAGCCCCCATTGCGTTAAGTTGGAGGCCGTGACCCCGTAGGGGCGGCCTTTGGAATCGACGCCTTGGATGTCCAATGGCCCAAGTCCGTATTGTAGTAGCGGGCGTCATTGACGTTGGCGGAGATGGAGAAAGGATGCGGATCTGCTTTGATGAGGACCGCCTCACGTTTCTCAGTATCCCATATCATGAGTTCTTGGTGCATAGAGGAAGGCACACAGAAACTTCTATGGATCCAGTTGCGGCCTAGGATCATGTTGTAGGATGAAGCGCATTCGGCGGCGAAGAAAGTATAGACCCGGGATGCCGGTCCTACCTTGACTCGTAAAAATAACAAGTCTAGAGTTCTGGAGACTTGTCCGGTGAAGTTCTTGACTGTCAGAGATGTGGTTTGAATCATTGAGCGCGGGATACCAAGGAGGCCCATGGTACGTGTTGTAATGACATTCACCGCAGCTCTGGTATCAACCATAACATTGTTGACCATGATCCCTTCAACTTCAGCCGTAATGTATAATGGCCTTATGTGAGTGGCCATGTCCAAGGTTGGTGTGGAGAAAGTCAGATTCTGCATGCGTGTGATGCTGCTCATAGCTTCCAATTGTGGAGCGTCCTCAGGTTTCGCCAAGACTGGACCCATTTCGCTGCTACAAGGCGGGGACATGTCGCAGATATTTTCGCTACTGCTTGAGATATCCGCCGCGTTGCATGTTGAGTTCGGCGGGAGAGCATATCTTTAAGATATGAAAAACACCATCCCGACCTGAAAAGAGAATTGCTCGCGGATTGGGGTCAGTGGAGTCTCAATGATCCCATGTTCTCCTTCGAGCACAGCGAACGCCCTCTCCGCTGGGTTGAACTCTTCGTCCTCAGGCCAAGAAGAGACTTCAAGCATATTGCAGGTGAATGATTCCCCCTGTTCTTCGTCTTGGTCTTTGTCTAAGTCAATGCGAGGCTCGGAATAAGCCTCATCATTCATCGAATTCTCTTGGAAATGCTGGGCCATCAAATCCGCTATGTTAGGGCTAGAGGTGGTACTTTCGGCACCTGGTGATGCGTTAGTCTCCATCTGTCGTGGTCGCCACACAAGTTTGGTCGAGGGCTGTTTGTCCTCCGCTGGCTTCTTATCCGCGGCTAAAGGAACTTTGGCATTCTTATTTTCCCTTGACGGAGGGAGGGCTGAGATGCGAGGCTCCTTCTTGGCCTCTGGCTCCGGGTTAATTTGTGGCTGAGGCTGACGTGGTCGTGGTGGTTCCCTCCTTGCCTCGGGGTCCTGGCGAGGAGGCTCCTGGGGCCGTGATGGCCGGGACAACTCGCGCCTTGGCTCGGGCTCCGTGTTCGTGAATAGTCTTTGCCTTGCTGGAGGGGGTGGTTCCCTTCTTCGTTCGACCTCCGGCGATTGCCGGCGCCTTGGTTGAGGAAGCGGTTCCCTTCTTCGGTTAGGCTCCGGTGAGGGCCTGCACCGGGAAGGCTGTGGATTCCTTCTTTCCAGCTCCGGAGATTGTCGGTGGCTTGTTTGAGGAATCGGTTCCCTTCTTCGGTCAGGCTCCGGCGAGGGTCTGCACTGGGAAGGTTGTGGATCCCTTCTTTCTGGTTCCGGAGATGGCCTATGCCTGGAAGGTTGTGAATTCTGTCTTGGTGGTACGGTGAGGCGACAAAAGATGTTTGCCTTTGGAGCAGGATCATCTGCTACCTGTGCACACACCCTTGGAGGCGTTACAAGTGGCCTTTGGAGTATCGCACGTAGGCCTTCTGCTTCTCTCCACAGCCGCTCAGGTGCCTGTATGAGCTGCGAGGGTCGTATGACGCCATCATCTATAGCTCATAAGGCACGCAGGATGCTGCCATACTTCTTATGTAGCTTCCTCTTCCTGGATCTGTTAATGGTAACTGGCCTGCCCCCTTGCTGTGTGTACCATATCCCCTCCTTGATCACTGATTTGGATGTCGGGGGAATGTAGGGGTCGGTCAAGATACCTTGACGAGGGCTTGAAACCTCGTTTTCCTGATACCCGCTGCCGGAGTCGGATATGTCCATCTCGCTTGAGGCTGGAGACGAAGGTAAAGCGTTTGATCCTCTGTTTCAGCTCTTCGCGAGTCCTGGGACTCACGGGTTGGTAGTTTTCAGCGGGGGACGGTGCGTCGTCCCGCATGATAGCTTTGCCCTTATCTTTCCTCGAAGGGCGATCGGGCTGTAGTCTAGCGGCTAATGGCTTTGGCAGGTCATGGTTTCCACTTTGGTTCGCCAGCTCGATATAGTCATTCGCCGGTCTCTTGCGGTTTCGTCCTGGCAGTTTGCGCGGACCCGCGTTTGGAGATATGTCCAATGTTATCGCGCGCTGGCCGATACGAGACCAAGCGACACCAGCGGTCGCGATCTTGAACCCGCCTTTATCCTCAAAGCGAATGTACTTGAGGTCGAGCCAATCCTGGATTTGCTCGCGAAGCTGTTAGCAATCGCAAGTTCTGTGTCCCCAGCTATCATGGAACTTGCAGTGTACGCGGCCTTCCTTATATTCGACGTAGGGTAAGGCCCTTGCCACTGTGACAAGTCTGTCATCAATTAGGTCTTCTAAATCCTCGTGTGCGAGGTTGACGTTGTAGGCATACTGGCGAGATGGCCGAAATTCGTCGTCATTGCCTTCCTCGCGGCCTCTCTTAGATGTCAGGCGTGGGTTTTCGTCTTCCGGGCGTTCAGACAAGTCCAATGTGACTCTCCGTTAGCCTGGCTTCGGCACCCGGCGGCGGTTGTTCTCCTCTGGCTGGTCGGCCCAGTTCACTTCGACCATGTCGACCACGGGCGGAAAAAGGGTCCACATCTACCAGCGAGGCTGTGCTCCCCGACGTCTTCAGTTTCAGGGCGCCAGAGTTTTGCCAAGTCTGCAGTTGGTCTCGGAGCTTGACACAATCTTTAGTGTCGTGATTATAGACGTTGTGGAAGGTGCAGTACTTCTTGTCCTTCAGCTCCTCCTTGAATGGGATCCAGGCGCACGTACTTCGCCTCGATCAAGTCATTAAAGACTAGATGGGCGTTTTTCGCGTCATACGTGTATGACTCGTATTCGGGCTTGGTCCATGCAAAAGACTGGATGGTGACTGGCTCGCGGGTCATTTTAAGATTCTTCAATTTATGAGCCAATGGTTTCCCAGTCAATTCTACCGCTCTGACATCATCATAATCCGGCGCGGCCTCAGTTTCCTCCTGCCTCTGATAATAGGGATCATAAGTAGGGGATTGCAGGTTCAATGCCCCCACAGTCCTATTCTTTCCTGGCATGTAGGTTCCTTTAGAGGCATTCGCCTTCTCATCCATCTTGTTGAGAATCAGCTCATAGCTTCCGACCTTGTTAATGAGGGCACCCATGGACGTGAAGCGCTCCCTATGGTGCTTCAGCCGCTGGCGATGCTCAAGGCCTCGGATAGCCAACTTGATGGCTTCTTGTTCAGGTAGTAGGAAGTCGCACTTGGCTTGCTAGATCTTGAAGCGTTGGAGGAATGAGACTCCAGACTCCACACTTTGCTGGCTCATTTGGGTGAGGGAGTCGAGGCCAACCTCTGGCTCGATGGTGCCATAAGTCTCTCGGAACAGTCTCTCCATCTTAGGCCAGTCTGCAATTGATCCAGGCTTCAACCTGGAATACCAGCTGAAAGCAGCTCCGGACAGAGAAGTCCCAAAGAGCTTGAGTTTGAGAATATCGTTACTCCCATATTGGCCGCATTGGACTTTGAAGCGGGCCATATGTGTTGCTGCATCTTCCCTTGTCTCCCCAAAGAAAGTTGTGAAGACAATGCTCAAACCCATGGGGGAAAGGATACTGCGCCACACTATCAGGGTAGGGGTCGCGATATTGCAAGTCAGCATCACCTTTTTCGGTTTGCTCCTTGACTATGTTGGAGATAAGTTGGCGCCAGTGGGGCTGCCATCACAGGTGCCCCTAGAGTGAGCTATAACCGGGTCATCTGGTGCCCCTGTCGCCTGATATGGAAAGCTACTAACACCCTTCAGTGTGATTCTAGGGCTGCGCAGAGGAGGTAGAGGTGGCGGTGTCTTTGAAGAACTAGCCCCCAATGCGAATTAAGGGGTTTTCTGATCCCTAACCTTTGGGTTAGCCCTAGGGCACTCATTAGGTGTAATGTACATGGACGAGCCCTCAGTTGCACCTGCACTAGTCAAGTCAAGGGCAGGATTCTTTGGTGCTTGAGACCGCACCCAGTCTTCCACTTATAAGACCCTCAAACTCAGACTATCATGTCGTTCCTTGAAGTCTTCAAGCCTTTCCTGGCTGTTCTTACTTCCAAAGAAAGATGTGTTTTGCTGGTCGTGCAACTTGGTATCGTGTTCATCCAAACGACGAGTTTGCTCGTTCACTGTCGCGCGAGTGAGAGACAGGGTCTCCGCGGTCTGCTTCACGGTCTCCGCGTTCTGGTCCAAATCCTTTTGGATCTGTTAGAGGGAACCTTCAACCAGGCCCTTAGTTTCCCTTACTTCGCCTGCAAACTGGTTGAAATCCTCGGTGAGTATGGCGAGGTTGTGCTGGTCTGCTTCCCAAAGGATCTTGTCCCTCGTGACCTGTTCAGCAAGGTCGATGACACTCTGTTGGGTAGTAGTGGCCTCGAGTCGGCTCTTCAGTTCCTCGAACATCTGGAGGATTTGCTCCATAGGCAGAGCAGATCCTGTGTTTTGGGTTGGTTGTGAGCCTATCATTGTGGTCTCGCTAAAGTCTGTGTTACCAAACTGAGCAAGGACCTGTTCCGTAGTGAGAGATTGGCAAGCCGCGCTGTTATGGGGCTTGTACCGTGATGATCTTTGCTTGAGACAAGAAATCTGAGGTCTCCTGTATAGTGATTCTCCTGGTTTCCCTATGGTGAATCGCTTGTACTCCCGGTCCCACTAGGCGTGCCAATGTTTTGGCCACGATCCTCAGTTTGGGATTGAAGAGGTATTTAGCGGTACCAAAAGTAAACTAATGGTGCGGATGTGGGCGTGCCACCTCCCGGACGAGGAAAGTGATGTGGGATGCGTCGATTCTTGACTTCTTGAACAAGCAGCGGGTTTCCGGTGCCACCTCACGGACGAGGAATTACAAGCACAGGGCGATTCGATACTCATGGTGTCGTGAGCAGAGCAACCGAGGGATTAGAGGTGATCGGAGTAGAGTCCGAAAGGGCTCTGAGAAACCTAGGCGGCGGCGCGCTTAGGATTAGGGTTTTCGAGAAGCTCGAAGAGGTTCAACTAGGTTGAAAGTTTATTTGTATTGTTGTTTGTGTTTTTTTAGAGTGCTTTCTGTAAGTCTTTGAGCCCCTTTATATAGTAGCTTGCCTTCGGCCTGAAGAAAGATATTCATAGTCCAATTCGAACTCTGAAACAGAATACCACAAAGACACTGCTTTTTTCGCTTATACCAATCATCGGCATGACACGTGTCCAGCGGCGTGGGTCACTGCCTCCGCGTTGCCCAACTATGCAGACTCAAATGAGGAAAGTTCTTATCCCGCGAGGTGTCACAGTCTTTGTGGAAACCTATCTCGCGTGGGCCGCGAGCTCAACCCATCTCGCGAGTTCCTGAAGCTTGACTCCATCTCGCGCGCCCCTGAAGCTTGTTTCCATCTCGCGCGCCCCTGAAGCTCGCAAGTCTTAAAAGGCTTTATATTAAATGGGCCACAGGTATTGGCCCAAATGTTATCCAAAACTTATTATGCAGTCTTGGACCAAAATATCCACTGGGCTCAAACAGTTACAACATCAAACTTGCTAACATGATGCCGAATGTCATGAACTAGAACTTTGATCCGCCAAGGACACTCTGCCAGCCAAGGACTATCAGGATCTTAGAATTTCCTTCAATTATGAAGGCCTACGTAGTGATTAGACGCAGTTAAGAGTATCTCCAACAACTTCTCCAAAATTGCTCCAAAATTGGGAAGCAAAAACTAAAATCTCTAAAAAATTTATGCTCAAAATCCAACAGCTTCTCCATTTTGGAGATTTCGGCATTTAATACAACAATAAAATATACTATATCATTATTAATTATAACAAAAGACCATTATATATTTCATTGTAACAATAAAATACCTAATAAAATATTCTATTGTTGTCTTGAATTTGTTGGAGCACGTGAAGAATTAAATTTTGGGGAATGAAGGTTTTGCTGCAAATTTGGGGAATGAAGGCTTCTCTTTCTTCTCCATCCCTATTTTGAGGAATGAGATGGGAAAACTGTTGGACCTAAAAACAGCTCTATATTCCTAAAAATTGAGAAATTCAAGAAAATGGGGAAGCTGTTGGAGATGCTCTAAGAGAGACATTCTCAAAGTATGCGCCTCCGCTACAAGAACATTCATAAAACCTAGATTTTTTTAAGCTGGACGAATTGGATGTCCTCGAGAGTTGTGAACCACATATATAACCAACTACAGCTTTGGAAAGATTGTGTATCGAACCATCAAAATTGAGCTTGTTACAGTTTGGAGGTGGGGGATACCATTTAATAACTGAAGACTAGTTAGTCTGGAAAGTCGGATGATCATACTACACTAAAACCTCGATAAATGAATGTACGATAATTTAATAACCACGATTAAATAATAATTTTCTTCGGTCCCGACTCGAGACCAGTGTATATTACTAGGTTTCTCGCTAAATGCATAAGATAATAACTTTTTTAGAATCCCTTTAGGTCCCAGCGCATATATAAAGTAATAATTGATTAAATAAATAATAAAAAAATATCACAAAAAAATATTAATAATTGATAAAATATATTAAAAAAAAGATTAAATAAGGTTTATAATTAATACAAATTAAGGAAACTCTTTACAATTTTAATTTCTCAATTTAGTTATTCTCAAAATTCCCATAGATGGTCCTTCATTTTTCCTTGTAATATGAAAAATTAAGAAAACTCTCGACAAATTAAGGAAACTCTTACAACAATACTCTCTATAAAGTAATAAATATTCATTTATCCGTAAATAAATAAATTATTCATTTATCGATAATATAATAACCTCTCTAAAGTAATAATTTTCTATGGTCCCAACGTTATTCATTTATAGAGGTTTTACTATACTTTATATCAACCACAGTATTCCATGGTAAGAAAATGGGTGTTCTAATATTGCAAATCATTCGACATGAATCTCATGCAAGATCAACTGGATTTCTGAGACTTGATTCATCACAGTCTTGGAATCCACCATCTTATAAATTTATAATCAAGGAAATAGGCCCACGATAGATTTTTCGCCTTCGACATCCTCTGTTTTATAATTTTTTCTTAAGGATTTCCACATCTCTTTAGCCGCTCCCATGTTTATGTACATATTGTGCAGGGAGTCGGCTAAGCATAGATATTTATATCTACTCCATGCATTCACTCCAACATTCTTTGTCTCATCATTTTGCTCATCTTCTTTGAGCACATAAGCTATTTTATTCAAGTACCTTGCCATATTCAAAGTGTTAATCTCTTATTTAAAGTCAACAATAAGTTTTAGTCGGTAATAAAATATGATTGTTAACAAATATATGCAATATCAATAATCTTTGTCTTAAGATTGTTAGAAAAATGGATTATGATATTGTAGATATATTAGGGTGTGTTCAGTAAAGTTTCAAAAAATAGTCCCGTAAAGGAATAATGCTCATTTAGTACTAATTTAAACCCCTTATTAGGGGTGTGACTTCGAAACCGAAAACCGAAAAAAACCGCACTGAAAACCAAACTGAAACCGTAAAAACCGCACTGAAAAAAACTCTCACTGCACCGAAAAACAAAAACTGGGCCGAACCAGATCTGTTCGGTTCGGTTTTCGGTTTAAGGCCAGTAAAAACCGAACTGAACCGTTTGAACCAAGGTCAACGGTCAACGTTGTAATACGACGTCTTTTTGATTAAAAAAAAAACACCCTAGTTCTTCTAGTCAGCGACACCCACAGTCCCACACGGCCACACCCTAATTTAGTTTCAGTCTTTCTCCAATTCTCCCCTCTCGCCCTCTTCTCCCCTCTCGCGACCTCGCTCTCTTCTGAGGATGAGGTGATTTAAACTTTGAACATTGGACTCTATTTTCAATTTTTGGACTTTTAAGTTTGAACTATATGGAAGTATACATTATCAAATATGGATCTATAAGTGTCTATTAAGAACTCTATATTGAAATTATCAGAAATTTGTACTACTGTTTTTTTTTAGCAAAAAAAAAAAACCGAAGAAAATCCGAACCGGGCTGAACCGTTCGGTTCAGTTCTGTTTTCGATTTGTAGTTTTAAAAATTAAAAACCGAACTGAACCGAGCCAAATTTTTAATTTGGTTTGGTTTCCGGTTTTAGGTGGAAACCGAACCGGATTAAACCGATAACACCCCTACCCTTTATTACTCATTTCAACGAATCTAATAGACATGAGCCCATTCTAATATAAGGTGTTTTTACTTGTGCCCAAATACGCAAATGACTTCAATCATATACTTGCAATTGTACGAATCGTATCAAGTAAGGGAATATATAGACCTTAGTTATCGTACCATGAGGATGAGGTTGGACCTAACCGAGGTAATCGGCTCTAGGAGTACTAAAAGGCACACAAGAAAAATAAAATAAAGACAAAGAAAACTATAAACAAACACTCAAAACACCAAGCCTTGGCAATGCTTGGCCTCGCTCGCATTAAGCCTAATTAAAACCACTAACTTGTATCCTAAGGGTGGTTATGCACAAATGAGTCGATAGTTGAAAAGAAGTTGAACTGGGGATTAAATAAATTAATGCAAACTACAATGAAAGTAAACAACTAACTAATAAACTAGAAAGTAAATTTGGTTTTTCAAATCAATGGGGACATGGGAGTGTCGGGTGACCTACACTAACCCTCTTGCAAATATTGATACCAATTTCACAAACACATGCATTTCCTAATGTGTCAAGTCCTGTATCTAATACCGGTTAAGACTACTAAACCAATTATCCTTTCGATGTATTGATTATGCCGGTTAAGGCCACAATCAACTCTCTAATATAGGCACTACGCCTGTTAAGGCCGCAATATCTAAATTAGAGACCTAGAGTGCAAGATAATAGAGACCTAAGTAAGCTTAGCTACATTTAAGCTAGCTAATGGTTACCATGCTCAAATCCTAGATGCCACAAGACTAACAAGTAGTCAACTTGTTAATCTACTCATCACAATTGCCCACAGCATAATTTCAAATGGTGACTAAGCCTAGAAACATGCTTCTAATGACCAATAAATTCGGATTTAAAGCATACACAATGGAAATTGCATCTATTATAATTAAAGTATCAATGTCATTATAAGATGAGTTAGGACTTCACAACCCTAACTCCCATAATCAAACTACTCACTACCCATTAGCAAATACATCATCAAATACATGAGAAATTAAGAGAAAGGATAGAGAAGAGAGAAACACAAGCTAGATTCACAAATTGATATAAGCAATCATGAACCTACTTGATATTAAGTCTCATCTCTTTACCAAAATCAAAATCATTTGAGTTGGTGAAGTCTTGATGATGTTGGTGAGAGTTCCTTCTTAATCTCCTTTGAAGATGAAGTGGTCTTGAGGAGAATGGTGGCCTTAAGGTGATGGTGTTGAGGTGAAATGGAAGAATGAAATATGGAAGAGAATGGCGAGATGAGGTGCAGTGTTGCGGCTGTGTCCAGAAGAGAATAGAGAAGAGAGAAGAGAGAATTAGGTTTCTCTGTCTCCCTTTTTGCTGAGAGAAAAATGGGTTCCTCCTTGGGCTGGTCACGTGTGTGTGTGATGTTCGTGTTGAGAAAGTCAAACGGCCATGTGGCGGATGATGATTGGTTAAGAAGAGAAAGCCAAACGGAGGTGAGACACGTGAGAGTTGTTGATGAGATGATGATGTTTCCTTTGATTAACTAATCAACCAATTAATTAACCAACTTAATGGTTAAATTAAATGGTTAATTAATCATTCCAATCATTAATTTCTTCCACATCCTCTTTGATAGTTAAAGAATTTCTTCTAAGCCTCGAATAAGGTTGACCGCATCAAGAATTTTGGCATTTTCTCGGAATCTTCATTTTGCTACAATGTTCGCACTATTTTCTTCTGAAATCCACATTTCTGCTTATTTTCTACAAATAAATAAAAAGTAGATTAATTAACCTAAGGAGTAGGTAAATTCTAGCATTTAAGTTGTAACTACGTGTATACAAATGCACGTAATCAACAAATCTATATTAAAATCATTATAAAAAAATAATTTTTAAGACAATTTTACCTTTACCACTTCAACATGTATAGAGAGAGAAAGTGAAAGAGTGAGAAGACTTTGCCGGAATCTCACCGGACTTCGGTAGCCGGTTCGTCGGATTCCTGTCACCAGTTCCCGGTTCACCGGATTCCGGTTGCTGGTTCGCCAATAACTCGGTTACTGACTCCCAATAACTTGGTTGCCCCCAATAATCAATTACTTACTCCCAATAATCAATTTATTTCAGTTTAATGTAATAGAAAAGAAGAAATACTAGAAAAAATCGAGTTACTGACCCCAATAACTTGGTTTGCTAGGGGGTAATAAATATTGAGAAATTGTTTACTAATCCCCCACCCCCCAATAATCAGTTACTAACCCATAATAATCAACTTATTTCAACTTAATGCAATAGAAAATAAGAAATACTAAAAAAAAATCGAGTTACTGACCCCTAATAACTTGGTTTATTAGAGGGTAATAAATATTGAGAAATTGTTTACTACCCCCCCACATAAATGTTTTTGAACAATTGCTACCCAAACCGTGTATCCGACTGAAACGCCAACAACAAGTGCTCCACAGACACAAAATCGTCATTCATTTCTTTCTTCTGCCGTCGTGCATTGTCCAACAGACCCTTCCCCCCCATATGCGAGCCTATTGTAGGTCCATTGGTGCCACCCATCACCTATAAGCACAACAACACAATGTTCAATCCCTCATTTACAAACAAATGAATTTGAAATTGCAAAATAAATAGTCTGAAATAAACAATGGAGAACACTAGTGTTGTCCAGACCGGCCTTGGTGAAGATTCGCCTGGCCAAACCATCCTTATGCTCCAATAATGCTTTCATCAAGTCCTCAGATTCCTCCACCTATTGCTTGCTAACTCTGGCGGCCTCAACCGCCCCAATTATGCCCTCCCACGCCATCTCAGTTAACTCCCCCGCCCCAATTTCACACACTCCTGATTTTAGTTTCACAAATCAATCTCAAAAACCAATCAAAATGAATCAAAAATTGAAGATTCAGAGACCTGAGCGGCGTTGTTGGTGGAGTAGAGAGGAATGGAGGAGTGAAAGCTCCGAGTGAAGGCGTTTGCCAAAACGACATGACTTGGATCCCAAACGAAATTACTGGCTCGAGAGAGTCAGTCGAAGCGTTGGCGTCGTTGAAGCATCGAGGTTGCGTCGGCGTCGTTGTGTCGCCGAGGAGAGAGAGAGAGAGAGAGAGAGAGAGAGAGAGAGAGAGAGAGGTGAGATAAGTTTCAGATCGGGGTGAGACAAATAGGTTAGTTCAATGAGGATGAGGATAGAAAAGTCTTTTCCTTAAGAATCATTGGAATGGGCTAATGAATAAGGTTTTCATTGGAATGGGTTTTGGAAACCATATTTTTGTGCATTAAGGCATTTTCCCCAGGGCTATTGTTATCCTGCCATCCTCTTTGTTCACCCTACTTGCTCATTTTACCCTCTATCTTAATTTTTAATACTAAATTTACTTACGTCACCTATTTCTTTTTTCAAAATTATCCTTATATGACATATTCAATTAGAAAGTCAATTTTTCTTTATGAAAATATCTCTCTAATAGAGAAATTTTGTATAGCAATAAAATTCAACAATAATGTTTCTTAAAAAATCATAACCTGATTTATTTCTAATTTTATTTCTACATTAGTTTCTGTTTATGTCTATACCGATTCATTTCAAAAGATTTGTATGTTAACCATTCTGAGCAATGAATTGAGAACGAAATGATATATATAAATATGTGTGTGTGTGTGTATTTCTTTGTGTTTTAAATTTGGGCATATAACACTAAACTACCATTTAAAGGTATAAATGATAAAATAGTCTTCAAATGTTCCACTTGATAAAAAAGTCACCATCAAAACATGTTACATAATAAAATAGTCATCTCATAACATCTTAAATGATAAAAAAATGTATTTTCACACTTTTTACCTGACTATTATACCCTTCTCTCTAATATCATATGTTTTTTTATTATTCTGAGTTTCGTCGTCTCTCTTCTCTCTCTCCTGCATCCAGACCAGACGTGAGGACCATAATCTTCATCCTGGCCAAGTTTTTGGTGGCAAAGAAGAAGGACGGGATTGTTTTGGCCACGATCCTCAGCGCGCGGAGCAGAGGTTTCTAGCGAACAAAGAGAAGGGGGTGTTGCGGGAGTGCCACCTCGCGGACGAGGAAAAGGTTGATGGTGTGCGAGATCTTGACTTCCGATCAGGCGACGGGGGTTTCAGGTGCCACCTCAGACGAGGATTTACGAGCACAAGCGATCGATACTCATGGTGGCGCGAGCAGAGCAATTATAGGGAGTTCAGAGAGAAGCGGGGATATAGAGTCCGGAGGGCTCTGAAGAGGGGAACCTAGGCGGCGGCGCTTAGGGTTAGAGTTTCGAGGAGCTCGAAGGGTAACTGGTTTCAGTTTGTATTGTGTTTTTGTATATTGTTTGAGTCGTCTTTTCTGATAGGGTTCGAGCCCCTTTATATAGTAGTTCGACTTGCGGCAGAATAAGAGTATAATTAGAATCGAAGACGGACTCTGAAACCCTATTCGCACAAGGACACTGTTTCGTCCATGCGAACCAACCAATTGGTAACAACTGCCTAGTTCGCACACTTCATTCCGCATAGGGCATTGCTTCCGCGCTGCCAACTGTAGACTCCTATGCGAACTGGAATTAGGAGTATCCTCATCTCGCGGGCTGCTACAGGGTGCTATCTCGCGTGCCTCTGTAGCTCGCGTCCATTTCGCGGGCTATTGTAGCTCGCGAGGCTTAAAAGGGCTTTTTATATGTAATGGGCCACAGGGATTGGCCCGAAGCATGTCAAAGACTTGTAAAAGTCTTCAACGTTTGTCGTGGTGCGTGCGGACTCCACCTGTTTGCTTCCTCGCGAAGTCTCCTACGCGAGCTAGTTCGCCAGCTCGCCTCGCCTCGCCTCGCCTACGCGAAGAGTCCATCTCGCCTCGCCTATGCGGACTGGCAAATAGTAATTCCGCGCGAAGGCATTCCTCGTGCGAGCTAAGTGTTCCACGCGAACTGCGTAGTCCGTCTATGTCCATTCCGCGCGTGAGCTAAGTGAAGTCCAGTTCGCCTCGAGCTAAGTGAAGTCTAACTTGGCTCGCGTGCGTTCATTGCCTACGCGGACTATCACTTGTAAACTTAAAGAAACTTGGGCTCGCCGGTATAACATAGACCAAGAAATATTTAATATTTACATAGACATTTACTGTCCAGTAAAATATTAATTTAAGCGTAAACAGGGATCAGGCTCAGAGTTGTCGAAGAATCAGATCTGGTTGTTGTCGAAGAATTGGTCGAAATCGGTAACGTTCCAACGCTGGAATTCGATGGATCCGATAAAAATGGACTGGAGGTTGACGATAGATCCGGTGAAGGCGCACTCTAGTCTTGGATCCACAAGGAGTTTAAGAACATGGACCTGACTCTGAGGTACGTACTCACTCACCATTTTCCTCTGGATTTTAGGGTTTTTTTTTAGATTTTCCCCAAATTTTTTGACGGGTTTATGGTATAATTGTTTGAGTTGGCCATAATTGTAGCTTGAGACAACACAAACATGATTATGAGATGGAATAACAGGCACAAATCGTACATATATTATATTCACTTTCTCTCTGTAAGTCTGTATTGTTCTTGTTTATGTTCTTCAGCACACCTCACACAGATTTGTGAAGATCAAATTGCTTGAGCCCTGGTTCTCCCATCTCCTTCTCTATGAGGTGGAATAACAGTCACAAAGCGTACATATATTCACTTTCTCTCTTTAAGTCTATATTATTCTTGTTTATGTTCTTCAGCACACCTCACACAGATTTGTGAAGATCAAATTGCTTGAGCTCTGGTCTTCCATCTCCTTCAGGCACAAAGCCTAGTATTCTCCTATCTGACATTTGTTCAATTGGACACCGATTTTATTATCTCATTTGCCATGTTATGTGATTTGTTCTTTTGAATAGTTGTAGATGCAATTATATTCTCAGTTAGTTGCAAGAATACTACGATCTGTTTTGGACCATATTAGCATGTTGATGAATTTGGTTTGTATTCTTTGATCTATGTGAAATTGACTTCCCTATTGGAAGTGCTAAATCTCAGTAGTTGGAAATAATCTGATCTTAGTTTAATCTCAATTAGTTGTAAATAATCCGATCTTGGTCTAATCTTAGTTGTAAACAAAATCTATTACATATTATCTGTTCTGGGTACAAGCTTAATTTGTTTTGTTTTGATGTTTATACAAGCTGATGTTTGTGTTATTATTGCCGAGCCTTGTAGTGTGGTCTTGTAACTAAGCAGGGCATTTAAGTGATTGGTGTGTGGGAAGCTTGGTTAGCACGCCCTTTCCTTCGGGTTAGCATCCCATGGATCAAGAGATGATGAGATAAAAAAATTTAGGGTGTCTGTTTTGGACCATATTAGCCCTGGCCACCATACAGAATGCCCCTCATGGACTTGATTATGATCGTCATAAAAAGTTCTCCAAGGTACTGTTTTTCATTCTAGATAGAGAGTGGCATTGATACAAGACTCACCATGGGCTTGTGAGTTTCTTAATGCTTTAAGTAATTTGCATTTGTAATTCTTGCTTATAGAAGCATTATATCTCTATAATCTTGCTTAGTGATAATGATCAATGCATTTGTAAGCTTGCTAATCAGTTTCATTTTTTGATACTTTCCAGCTTTATTTTGATTCTGATGGCATTATGAAGCTGGGTTCACCCCATTAAACTGAAGAACAGAAGGATTTGATTTTTATGGTATTCTGAACATGGTTCCTTCCATAAAGCTGAGTTCACTCCATAAGAACCTGAAGGCTTTGACAATGAAGCTTATGTAGTTAAGCACACATATGGAACTTCTTCATCATGATGCTATAACTTATTCACAAATCTCATTGTACATGTCAGCCATGTTGTTGCAGGTTTAATTAAACAGAGAGGTTTGACAAAATTAGCAAGGAGCATAAATCAAATAGGATGCTGCTTTGGGTTGTTTTGATATGATGCAGAGAAAGTGGGGTTAGCACCTCTTTAGTCTAGGATGTACTTTCTTTTTTGGTTTAGTAAACTACTGTTATTGTATTAAGTATCCACTGAAATTATATGAATGAAGGTGAAAATGTCTTATTTCTTTAATACGTTTTCCAGATTTCACTCTTAATTAAATAATGACATCTTAGTTACATAGCTAGATTACACTCTTATTTCTTTATTACGTTTTCCAGATTACAGTCTTAATCTATGTAACTATCCATCTATGTAACTATCTATGTAACTATGTATGTAACTATCTATCCATGTAACTATTCATCTATGTAACTATGTAACTATCCATGTAACTAGGGCATGTAACTATCCATGTAACTATCCATCTATGAAACTATACATGTAACTATCCATGTAAATATCCATCTATGTAACTATCCATGTAACTAGGGCATGTAACTATCCATGTAACTGTGCATGTAACTATCCATGTACCTATCCATCTATGAAACTATCCATGTAACTATGCATGTAACTATCCATCTATGTAACTATCCATCTAACTATGCATGTAACTATTCATCTATGTAATTATCCATCTAACTATCCAGCTATGTAACTATGCATGTAATTATCAATCTATGTAACTATGCATGTAACTATCCATCTATGTAACTATGCATGTAACCATCTATGTAACTATCCATGTAACTATCCATCTATGTAACTATGCATGCAACTATCCATGTAACTATCCATATATGTAACTATGCATGTAACTATCCATCTATGTAACTATGCATGTAACTATTCATCTATGTAACTATGCATGTAACTATGCATGTAACTATGCATGTAACTATCTATGTAACTATCCATGTAACTATGCATGTAACTATCCATGTAATCATGCATGTAACTATCCATCTATGTAACTATGCATGTAACTATCTATCTATGTAACTATCCATGTAACTATGCATGTAACTATCTATCTATGTAACTATGCATGTAACTATCCATCTATGTAACTGTTAGTACATCGTAGACAATCAGTCATACTCGCCTAAGAAGACACGTATTGCCGCATATAATGGGCTTGGGCCTTAACTAAGCTCATTAAACCTACACTATCCCTTGAGGGCATAATGGTAATACACTCTCTAATGAGGGCAAAGGGGTATTTTTAGGGTGCACCCACCCTATCTCTATAAATACCATTCTCCACCCCTCATTTGGGGACACTCCATCTCCACCCTATTCACACCTCATTTCTACTCACATATGGCTGACTTAGGCATCGGAGGGTCGAAGGCCGGCAAACCCGGTCTTCCCTCTGACGCCCTTTACTCATGATTGACAGGTTACAGGTCTTGAAGATGGTGTTCCCGCATTCTGTATGATACATCCCCTCAGCGATCACACTGAAACAGTAACTATGCATGTAACTATCTATCTATATAACTATCCATGTAACTATGCATGTAACTATCCATCTATGTAACTATCCATGTAACTATTCATCTAACTATCCTTCTATATAACTATCCATGTAACTATCAATCTATGTAACCATCCCTGTAACTATGAATCTATGTAACTATCCATGTAACTAGGGCATGTAACTATCCAGGTAACTAGGGCATGTAACTATCCATGTAACTATCCATGTAACAATCCATCTATGAAACTATGTATGTAACTATCCATGTAACTATCCATCTATGTAACTATCCATGTAACTATGCATGTAACTATCCATCTTTGTAACTATCCATGTAACTATGCATGTAACCATCCATGTAACTATCCAGCTTTGTAACTATGAGTGTAACTATCCATCTATGTAACTATGCATGTAACTACGCATCTAACCATCTATGTAACTATCCATGTAACTATGCATGTAACTATCTATGTAACTATCCATGTAACTATCCATCGATGTAACTATACATGTAACTATCCATGTAACTATCCATGTAACTATCTAGCTATGTAACTATCGATCTATGTAACTATGCAGGTAACTATCCATAAATGTAACTATTCATGTAATTATGCATGTAACTATCCATCTAACTATGCATGTAACTATCCATCTAACTATCCAGCTATGTAACTATGCATGTAACTATCCATCTATGTAACTATGCATGTAAATATACATGTAACCATCTATGTAACTATCCATGTAACTATATATGTAACTATCCATGTAACTATGTATCTATGTAACTATGCATGCAACTATCCATGTAACTATCCATGTAACTATCCAGCTATGTAACTATACATGTAACTATCCATCTATGTAACTATTCATCTATGTAACTATCCATCTATGTAACTATGCATGTAACTATTCATCTATGTAACTATGCATGTAACTATGCATGTAACCATCTATGTAACTATCCATGTAACTATCTATGTAACTATCCATGTAACGATCCATGTAACGATACATGTAACTATGCATGTAACTATCTATGTAACTATCCATGTAACTATGCATGTAACTATCCATGTAACTATCCATCTATGTAACTATGCATGTAACTATCTATCTATAGAACTATCTATGTAACTATCTATGTAACTATCCATGTAACTATGCATGTAACTATCCATCTATGTAACTATGCATGTAACTATCCATGTAACTATGCATCTATGTAACTATCCATGTAACTATCTATCTATAAAACTATGCATATAACTATCCATCTATGTAACTATCCATGTAACTATGCATCTATGTAACTATCCATGTAACTATCCATCTTTGTAACTATGCATGTAACTATCTATCTATATAACTACCTATGTAACTATCTATGTAACTATCCATGTAACTATGTATGTAACTATCCATCTATATAACTATACATGTAACTATGCATCTATGTAACTATCCATGTAACTATCCATCTATGAAACTATGCATATAACTATCCATCTATGTAACTATCTATGTAACTATGCATCTATGTAACTATCCATCTATGTAACTATCCATGTAACTAGGGCATGTAACTATCCATGTAACTATCCTTCTATGTAACTATGCATGTAACTATCTTGCTATGTAACTATCCATCTATGTAACTATGCATGTAACCATGCATGTAACCATCTATGTAACTAGCCATGTAACTATGCATGTAACTATCCAGCTCTGTAACTATGCATGTAACTATCTATTTATGTAACTATGCATGTAACTATCCATCTATGTTACTATGCATGTAACCATCTATGTAACTATCCATGTAACTCTGCATGTAACTATCTATGTAACTATCCATGTAACTATGCGTGTAACTCTCCATGTAACTATCCATCTATGTAACTATGCATGTAATTATCCATGTAACTATCCATCTATGTAACTATGCGTGTAACTATCCATGTAACTATCCAGCTATGTAACTATCCATCTATGTAACTATGCATGTAACCATCTATGTAACTATCCATGTAACTATTGTTTTGGCCACGATCCTCAGCGCGCGGAGCAGAGGTTTCTAGCGAACAAAGAGATGGGGGGAGTTGCGGGCGTGCCACCTCGCGGACGAGGAAAAGGTTGATGGGGGTGCACTTGACTTCTTTATCAGGCAAAGGGAGGTTACAGGTGCCACCTCGGAGGAGGATTTACGAGCACAAGCGAATCGATACTCACGGCGGCGCGAGCAGAGCAATTATAGGGAGTTCAGAGAGAAGCTGAAAGGGGTAGAGTCCGGAGAACTTTGGAGAAAGACCTATGCGGCGGCGCTTAGGGTTAGGGTTTCGAGGAAGGCTCGAAGGGTAATTGGGTTTCAGTTGTAATGTGTTTGTTGTTTGTATTGATTTGAGAGAGTGCCGCTTCTGTTAGGGTTCCAGCCCCCTTATATAGTAGTTCGACTTGCGGCAGAAGAAAAGTGATTAGAATCCAAGTCGGACTCTGAAACTCTAATTCACAAGGACACTGCTTCGTCCATGCGAGCCAACCAATTGGTGACACCTGCCCAGTTCGCACACTTCATTCCGCACAGGGCATTGCTTCCGCGCTGCCAACTGTAGACTCCTATGCGAACTGGAATTAGGAGTTTCCTCATCTCGCGGGCTGCTACAGGGTGCTATCTCGCGTGCTTCTGTAGCTCGCGTCCATTTCGCGGGCTATTGCAGCTCGCGTGCCTTAAAAGGGCTTTTTATATTTAATAGGCCACAGGGGTTGGCCCGAAGCATGTCAAAGATTTGTAAAAGTCTTCAACGTTTGTCGCGGTGCGCGCGGACTCCGCATGTCGCTTCCTCGCGAAGTCTCCTACGCGTGCCAGTTCGCCAGCTCGCCTCGCTTCGCCTACGCGGAGAGTCAATCTCGCCTCGCCTCGCGAAGTACATTTCCGCCTCGCCTATGCGGAGAGTCCATCTCGCCTCGCCTATGCGGACTGGCAAATAGTAATCCCGCGCGAAGGCATTCCGCGCGCGAGCTAAGTGTTCCACGCGAACTGCGTAGTCCGCCTATGTCCATTCCGCGCGTGAGCTAAGTGAAGTCCAGTTTGCCTCGAGCTAAGTGAAGTCTAACTTGGCTCGCGTGCGTTCATTGCCTAAGCGGACTATCACTTGTAAACTTAGAGAAACTCCACCTCGCCGGTATGACATGGTCCAAGAAATAATTAATATTTACATAGACATTTACTGTCCAGTAAAATATTAATTTAGGCGTAAACATCCATGTAACTATCCATGTAACTATCCAGCTATGTAACTATGCATCTATGTAACTATGTATGTAACTATGCATGTAACTATCTATGTAACTATCCATGTAACTATGCATGTAACTATCTATGTAACTATCCATGTAACTATGCATGTAACTATCTATGTAACAATCCATGTAACTATGTATGTAACTATTCATGTAACTATCCATCTATGTAGCTATGCATGTAACTATCTTTCTATGTAACTATGCATGTAACTATAGATGTGACTATCCATCTATGTAACTATGCATGTAACTATTGATAGGAGCACATTGTGCGACGTTCTTAATTTGTTTTTACCCTCATTTATGCAATGTTTAGCCCTTAGTATTGTAATATAGAGTCATTGAGTCATGTTAGGAGTCTTTGGCAGAGTTGGTTGTGAAATGAGCATAAAACGCAGAAATTGTCTGAAAATGTGAAGAGTTCCAGTTTGAGTAGGAATCCTTGTAGACTAGGAAACCTGTTTGGATTAGGAATCTTTATTGTTCGTTGTTTCTGTAATATTTTAGGACAAGTTTATTAAATGATTTATTCTTCCATTATCCTAATTATTTCTTTTTTTGATTTTAGGTGAGATAAATCAAAGGAATTACCTTGGGGAGTAATTGCCGAATTACCTTGGAGAGAAGAAGATTTCGGTTGAAGATAAGGAGAGATTTATGGAGGAAGGAGATCAGCCAAAATCAAGGGAGAATTCATTGTGGAATTCGGCAAAGATAGGAGGAAAAGAAGGAAGATTAAGATCAAGCTTTAAGGGATTAAAATTGCCAAAAATATCAAGAGGATTTCAAGGGGTAGCAAGGACAAATCTGCCGAAATTGTCAAGGAGAAGCTAGGGTTGCCGACCTCCCTCTCCCTTGCTCCCTATATATAGCTTGGCAACTTTGTAATCTCTCATCTTTTGTCTCTCATATTTCACTAGCCAAAACTCTGTCAAAATCCCTACCAAAAATATTCAGTAAATTCACAAGCCACAACCATCCTCCATCACCATCAAGACGTCACTTTGTCAAGCCTCTTCAAGGTTCAACAAAGTGTGATTCATCCTTTCTCATGGCTATGTATTTATTGATTTGTTTTACTTTGTCTATGGAGTGTAAACAGATTTTTGTTGTTGGAATTTTGTGTAATAATTTGATATTGGATTTCCGAATTTGCTAATTGGTTATTTGTTATCTTATTTCTTCATAGCATGAAACGAAATTGGTGAAGGAATAGAGCAGTAAAAATACATGAGTTCTTGTTTTATCTTGATTAATTTTCTGCATTCATATGCATAAAAATCGATGCATGAGGGCAGCCTTGATCATGGCTGTCCCTTGTGTATTGGTTTCAATTGCCGGATTTAATATAAGGGGAAACATACACGAAGTTGTTTCTCCTTATGTTTATTCAAAGGGCTAGAGTAATACAGAAAATTTACATAGAGAAAGGAGATGAGGTGACGACATACTCCCTAATATGTTTCCAATTTAACTCATTGTGCGTATGTGTTTCTTGTTTCAGTTTCTACACGAAGTGTTTCTGAAAAAAATTAGCACTATGTCTAGGATTACGCACGAAGCTAGTTCTAGATAATTAAGGAGTTTTGCATGATTAGAATAACCACGAAGGCTCTAATTAAATTGGAATTAGGATGAAATTAGAATAATTGTCGAAAATTGCTGCCTTGTTTCTTTGTTGGTTTTGCTAAATGAGTTTTTGGTGATGTGTTGTGTGAAAGATGAAGATCATGTAAATAATAAAATTAGGTTTTATTTTATTTTATATTAGAAATTTTCAGTAGGATTTAATATATTTTTCAACCCCCAATTTGTTATGTGACACTTTGTGTAATTGAATACCCTAGGATTCCCCGGATAGAACGATCCCTATTTGTCTAATACTACATGCGATACAAAAGGGTTTTAATGTGATTGGAGTTTTATTGCAGGTACAATAACTTGGTTAATAAAAATTCTCGTCAATTTTTGGCGCCGTTGCCGGGGAATTCTATAAATTTCGATCCATGAAGTGTTACTTTGTTACTTTGTATATTCGGATGTGTATAATTGTAATTGGTTATGTAATTTTATAGTTTTCATATATGGTATAGTTTTATAGGATTTTTGATTTCATTTTCGTAAATTATGTGTTAATTTATATGGTATATTTGTAAACTGAGCTAAATTTCTAGGAAGTTAAAGTTTTATTTTCATAAAGTTTATTGTACTTTCTAAAGTGTACCGTGGAGGATGAAGTCGCTTTTGTTGATCTTAACCTTAACCCTCCATTTGTACCTTGCTAAGGTCACTTGGGGTTGAGGGCGGTTTCGATCAACACTTGTCGTTGACTAGTGACCCGTAGTTTGTTTTACAAGTAGGGGGCATGTTATTATTCATAGATATGGTTCTCAGGTTTGTTTAACTGGATCTCAAGATCATAGACTGATATCTCTTCTCGGTGAAGGGGTCGATAGGGGGATTTATCCCTCCGTGATCACTAAACGAGTCCTGCCTGGTTCCTGTAGTGGATTCGTCCTCCGTGAATCTTAACCACTGTTTCTGAAAGTTTAACACGCTCGAGCTAGCCAAAAAGCTTGAACCGGAACACCCACTTTAGACGCTAGAACATAGCTTTGTGTAAATATAACTATATAGCTTCAAAATAAAATATCTTTAACTTTTGAGGTATATCGGATTAAGCATGACACTACCGGGGGCTGTATCAGTCCATTGCACCGTTGACTCCACTGCTCCACGTACCTCAAATTTTATATAAATCTTGTATTAATTTTCTTTTCCTTTTACTAATATCTTGTTCTTCAAACAAATTCAGGTACATGAATGTCCAGAATTGAAGGTTGGGCCCAAGAAATTGAAGATAGACTGAATATAGTTTGTGGAGATAGAGAAACTGAGCAACCATCACCTAGCACACCATTCACTGAGCATATATTCATATCTCCCACTTCATCATTGTTTGGACGTGACTTTGTAAGGCCGTCATCACCATTTCCATCAGAGGCCTCATGTGAACTTAATCCTTTGTTTCACGAAGTCCCAGAGTTTGAGCTTTTGCAAAGCCCATTTCCAGTACACGCCTTGAACTTGGACCTACCAGATCCTCCACCACCAATGGCATCAATCAGAGAGCAAAATGGGCACGTTAATGGAGAGAATGGTACGCCATCAAACATAACATATCCTGCAGTTGCGGCCGGAAAATCAGATGACTTTGAGCTTAGGAGCGGATTCCTACATGAGTTGCCCAAGTTCCATGGCCTATCAGGGGAGGACCCTAACTCACACTTAAAGCTCTTCCAGTTTACATGTGACTCGATGTGCCCTAGAGGAGCAGACCCTCAACTTGTGAAGATGAGAGCCTTTCCATTCTCATTGGATGATAAGGCAAGGAGATGGATTTTCGAGGTACCAACAGGAAGAATCACTAGTTGGAACACGATGGTAAATGAGTTCCTACTCAAGTACTTCCCAGCATCTAGAGTCACTCAATTGAGGAGCCAAATCACTGGGATCAGACAAGCTAACGACGAAACATTTGGGGATTACTATGATCGATACAAGAGTCTCATTGCCTCTTGTCCAGCACATGGCATTAGGGAAGGTCTTCTCCTACAGTATTTCTACGAGGGGATGTGTGAACAAGACAAGGAGTTCCTAGACTCAGCGGCCGGTGGATCATTCTTAGAAAAGGGGAACGTTGAGGCCAAAGCTTTGTTGGATATCAGGGCCTTGAAGAATCAGCAATTTGGAGCCCAACAACGGTCAAGGCAAGTGAATGAGACAAGGACCAACCCTGCATTGGAAGAGAAGGTGGACAAGCTTTCGGATATGATGGCTCGGTTAATGAAGCAACAAAAAGCACAAGTTTGTGGGGTATGCACCGAGGGACATCCTACAGATCAGTGCCCCCAAATCGCCAACGAAGGGTATGAGGAAGTCAATGCGTTGGGATACCAAGGAGGGTACCAAGCAAGGCCACAATACAATCCATTCTCTAACACTTACAATCCAGGCTTTCGTGACCACCCCAATTTCAGGTGGGCTAACAATGATAATGTGTTGAGGCCCGATGTTCAACCACAAGGCCCACGACAAGGGAATATGGCGTTTCAACCTAGGCCTCAAGGGCAGCTTCAACCAAGGCCACAAGCCTCATATGTACCTCCAATGCAAGGGAAGGTGTGTCTAGTGCACCTAATTATGATGAGTTGTTGAAATCTCTAGCTATGGGGCAAAGTCAATTGAACACGGCCACTCAAGCCTTGTTGGTGGGGCAGCAGACCAATGCCAAGGACATTACCGAACTCAAGAACCAAATGGGCCAAGTAGTAGATTTCATGGGCCAGTTCAATGAACAAGGAAAGCTTCCAGGGGGTGTCATCAAGAACCCAAAGAAGGAGCAAGCCCAAGCCATTACCACAAGGAGTGGTAAAGAGTTGGAGGACCCTACAAGAGTCCCTAAAACGAGAAGGGCTTCCAAAAGCCTTATCATTGAGAGGGAGAAGGATGATAAGGATGTTGGCAATACAAGCAAGGATGTTGACGCCAAGGTTACCCTACATGATGAAGGTGACGTTTTGTTCAAGGATAATGACCTTGAGAAGGATCCAGCAACCTCTAAAAATGAGGCACCAAAGGTAAACAACCCTAACTCTAGTGGTTTAGTTAATACTAACCCATCTTCGTGTTTACCATTTCCCTCTAGGTTCACAAAGTCCAAGAAGGACAAATCTGATGAGGAGGTGCTAGAGGTGTTTAGAAAGGTGCAAGTGAACATCCCTCTTTTGGAATGCATCAAACAGATTCCAAAGTATGCCAAGTTTCTGAAGGAGATGTGCACCACGAGAAGGCATACGAGGAAGGAGCAAGTAGTGCGCATGAACGAGACGGTTTCCGCCGTCATTCAGAGGACGCTACCCCCCAAAATGAAGGACCCAGGGTGTTTTTCTGTACCTTGTGTTATAGGACAAACTCGTTTTGAAAATGTTATGCTAGACCTAGGGGCGTCAATTAATGTGATGCCCTACAATGTTTATGAGTCCCTAGCTTTAGGACCTTTGAAGAGAGATAATGTCATCATACAACTTGCTGATAGGTCTAACAAATACCCTGAGGGGTATGTGGAAGATGTTCTTGTGCAGGTGAACCAGTTGATCTTCCCAGCGGATTTTTATGTCCTACACATGGAAGAGTCCCCCCTAAATTCCACTCAATTGCTTTTGGGGCGACCTTTTATGAGGACAGCAAGAACGAAGATTGACGTTGCTGCAGGAAATCTCACCATGGAGTTTGATGGTGAAGTGATTGGCTTCAACATTTTTGAAGCAATGAAGTATCCGGTTTCTGATCTTAAACCATGCTATGCTATTGACGTTGTTGACTCTATTGCGCAGGTTTCATTAGAAACTTTGGATCTATAGCAATTAGCCATTGAGCTAGGGGCGGGATATGACAAACATGGGGAGGAGATAACAAAGGAAGCACGGCTTGATCTTGAGCCGTCTATTGCTAAAGTGGTTGCCATTCTAGAGGCGACACCCTATGTCAGGTATAACAAGTTCGAGTCAATTCCCATTTCCACTAACAAAATTCTTCCATCTGTGGAACAGGCCCCTAAATTCGAACTGAAGGTGCTTCCGAACCATTTGAAGTACGTATTCTTGGGAGACGATGACACTCTACCAGCTATTGTGTCATCACAGCTGAGCGAACAGCAGGAAGCAAAGTTGATTGATGTGCTTAAGAGAAACAAGACCGCCATTGGATGGACGTTGGCGGATATCAAGGGTATCAGCCCTACTACTTGTGTCCATCGGATCTTGCTCGAAGAAGGAGCGAAGCCCACTAGGGAGGGTCAGAGGCGCTTACACCCCCCTATGATGAAGATTGTGAAGGAGGAGGTTATCAAACTCCTTGATTGTGGCGTCATATATCCGATCTCGGATAGCCAGTGGATATCGCCAGTTCAGGTCGTACCCAAGAAGAGTGGAGTCACAGTAGTGAAGAACGACAAGGATGAGCTCGTGCCACAACGGTTGGTGACTGGACATAGGATGTGTATTGACTACAGAAAGTTGAATGCGACTACAAGAAAAGATCACATGCCTCTTCCATTCATGGACCAGATGTTGGAAAGACTAGCTGGGCACGAATTCTATTGTTTCTTGGACGGGTACAGCGGTTATAATCAGATATGCATTCACCCAGACGATCAAGAAAAGACAACGTTTACGTGCCCTTTTGGGACGTTTGCGTACAGACGGATGCCATTTGGGCTATGTAATGCCCCAGGTACGTTCCAAAGATCGTTTGTGTGGGATGAGAAGTGCGAGAAGGCATTCATGGCGTTGAAAGAGTTGTTGACATCTGCCCCCATTATGGCGCCACCTGATTGGAGTTCTCCATTTGAGCTCATGTGCGATGCATCAGCCTATGCGGTTGGAGCGGTTCTTGGACAGAGAAAAGAAAAGAGGCCTTGTGCCATATATTATGCTTCTAGAACCCTCAATGATGCTCAAATGAATTACTCTACGACTGAAAAAGAATTTTTGGCAATCATTTTTGCTTTAGAAAAATTCCGTTCATATTTATTGAATTCTAAAGTGATTGTTTATTCTGATCATGCAGCCCTCAGATATCTGATGAAAAAAAAGGATGCAAAGCCACGCTTGATTCGATGGATCCTCTTATTACAAGAGTTTGACATTGAGATCAAGGATAAGAAGGGAAGCGAGAATGTGGTGGCGGACCACTTGAGCAGAATTGTGCAAGAGGAGGAGACGTTACCCTTGCAAGAGTCATTTCCAGATGAGCAGCTTTTTCGATTGGAGGCACACGAACCTTGGTATGCGGATGTTGTTAATTATTTAGTTACTAAGACTTTTCCTAGTACACTATCTCAGGCATCCAAGGCGAGACTGAAGAAGACGGCGAGATACTACATTTGGGATGATCCATACCTTTGGAGACATTGTAGTGATCAGCTCATTCGACGTTGTGTTCCACAAGGAGAGCATATGTCGATACTCAAATTCTGCCATAGTGAGGCGTGCGGAGGACACTTTGGAGTGAGGAGGACAGCCCTTAAAATATTGGACTGCGGATTCTATTGGCCCACCATATTCAAAGATGCATATGCATTTTGCATGACATGTGACAGGTGCCAGAGGATAGGTAATATCGGCCCTAGAGATCAAATGCCCCTTTCACCAATTATCGTTGTGGAAATTTTCGATGTTTGGGGTATTGATTTTATGGGCCCTTTTCCCTCTTCTAAGGGATTCTTGTATATCTTATTGGCTGTTGATTACGTATCTAAGTGGGTTGAGGCAAAAGCCATGCGGACTAATGATTCAAAGGTTGTTGCAGATTTCTTGAGGACTAACATATTTTCCAGGTTTGGGGTACCACGTGTGCTTATTAGCGATGGAGGTTCTCATTTCTGTAACAGAACGATCAAGGCTTTACTCAAGAAGTATGGGGTCACCCACAAGGTGTCCACACCATATCATCCTTAGACGAGTGGCATGGCAGAGGTGTCGAATAGGGAAATCAAGCGGATTTTGGAGAAGACTGTGGACCCAACGAGGAAAGACTGGAGCGACAGACTCGACGATGCGTTGTGGGCCTACAGAACAGCATACAAGACACCCATTGGAATGTCTCCCTTTCGATTGACCTATGGCAAGGCATGCCATCTACCAGTGGAGTTGGAGCATAAGGCGTGGTGGGCGGTTCAGAAGTTCAATATGGACTTGGATGAGGCAGGATTGCACAGGAAATTACAAGTGAGCGAGCTTGAGGAGATCAGAAATGACGCATACGATGCCGCTTGGATCTACAAGGAGAAGACGAGAGTGTTTCATGACAAGCACTTAAGGGGTAAAATGTTTCACGTAGGACAAAAGGTCCTATTGTATCATTCTCGTCTTAGATTATTTCCTGGCAAATTACGTTCACGTTGGGTCGGTCCTTTCATTGTGACTAACGTGTTTGTTCATGGTGCTATAGAGATTAAAAGTGATGTTACAGGTAAAGTTTTTAAGGTGAACGGACATCGACTTAAACCTTATTACGAGCCTTTCGAGGAGCAGCTTGAGGAGATAAATGTGGGAGACGCCCCAAGATCCAAGGGAACATGAGAAGAGTCTAGGCTAAAGGACTATAAATAATTAAGCGCTGCATGGGAGGCAACCCATTTCAACCATAGCATTGGAGGAGCCATCACCGATAGTTTGCTCTGTCTAAATCCCTACACTCTCTTGGTTGAATTGTATAAGTGTGAAACGTGTGAATTTATCCTATGCTTAAAAATTACTTACAATTATTGGGATTACATTGAGGACAATGTAACTTCTAAGTGTGGGGTACGGATACATGTTTCCATGCTTTTATGCTTTTGTGTGTTTGATTTATGTAATTGATTTTCGTCACTTTTGGTTAAAAAAAAAAAAAAAAAAAAAAAAAAAAAAAATCGTTTTTTTTTTAGGATTTTTAGTTAGAGTCTTAAGTTATTGCCCCTAAAGTCGATGATGATTATATCTTTGAGCACATAGAAGATTGTTTTGCATGATCATAATAATTAAATTGTGAGCTTCATAGATATTGTGATTGGTATGAACATGTGAGTATTTGAATGATATGTGAAGCATGCATGTTGAGTTGATTCGTTTCCATAACATCCTATGTGAGTCTTAGAGCTTAATTGCTTTCTTCTTGAGTGTGAATTGATAATGTGGCAGAAATTTTTCAAAACTTCATCATTCTTTGATTATTCAATAACTATGTGCCATAGCTTTTAATGGACTCTAGAATTTACTAGAACTCGCTTTTGTGATTGTTAAAGCATATATGTCATAAACTGCTCTGATTTTGAAAAGGATTTATGGATCATTTTAGGATTACCACCACTTGAGCCAAAAAGCCATGTAACCCTATTTGTGCCCGTAGTGGGACCCCTTAGTTGACCCCTTTTGAGCCTACATTGAGCTTTTTCTTCATCACCTATATTATCTCCATGCTTAGTATAGTTACCTCTACCTTGTCCTATAGACTTGGCAGAATTCTATTTGAGATGATGTTGTGATGTATGATGTATGAAATAAGTGTGGGGTGGAAGACTTAGTAAAAAAAAAAAAAAAAAAAAAAAAAAAAAAACAGCTTTTAAGCAAATTGCCTAAAAAAATACATATATGGAATAAGTCTTCTATGTGTGATCGAAGAGTTTGATGATTAATGGAAGGTCTAAAAATGTTTATTTGACCTTTGTCCATTTGCATGTTGATGGTTGGGCCCAGCTTATTATATTTGGCCCTTGGGTTTTACTTGGTGATACAAGGAGGTGTTGGTTTCTGCTAAGTCTATTAGGATTATCTTTGTGATTCCTTGATATTCCATGCCTTTAGCTAAGCCTAAACATTAACCTTATATATTGATCCTAATGATTCTTAAGATGAGCAATCCTTGTTTTGTAGAGATAATCACAAGAGTTGAGCATATGGTGTTGGTCCATTTGTGCACATAGTGTTACATGAAGTTTTTCCTAAAAATATTATTCACAAAGTGCTTTTATTTGATGAAATATGCAAGCTATTTGTTGCCTTACAATCTGTTCTCTTGCATATACTTGAGGGAATATTGCCATTTCATGAGTGAAAAGAAGAGAGTATGCCTAGTGAGGAGGATTGAATTAACTTGACATGTTGACATGCTTATTTTCTCACTTCTTACTTGTTCATGCTGTGAAACATGCCTATGAGACTTGGGATTTTGTGCCTACATCTGAATGCTTAACTTGAAAGCTATGTGTTTAAAAGATCCTGAGACAATCATTTAGGGGCAGTAGTTTTGCTAAGGGACTAGCAAAAGCTAAGTGTGGGGTAGTTGATAGGAGCACATTGTGCGACGTTCTTAATATGTTTTTACCCTCATTTATGCAATGTTTAGCCCTTAGTATTGTAATATAGAGTCATTGAGTCATGTTAGGAGTCTTTGGCAGAGTTGGTTGTGAAATGAGCATAAAACGCAGAAATTGTCTGAAAATGTGAAGAGTCCCAGTTTGAGTAGGAATCCTTGTAAACTAGGAAACCTGTTTGGATTAGGAATCTTTATTGTTCGTTGTTTCTGTAATATTTTAGGACAAGTTTATTAAATGATTTATTCTTCCATTATCCTAATTATTTCTTTTTTTGATTTTAGGTGAGATAAATCAAAGGAATTACCTTGGGGAGTAATTGCCGAATTACCTTGGAGAGAAGAAGATTTCGGTTGAAGATAAGGAGAGATTTATGGAGGAAGGAGATCAGCCAAAATCAAGGGAGAATTCATTGTGGAATTCGGCAAAGATAGGAGGAAAAGAAGGAAGATTAAGATCAAGCTTTAAGGGATTAAAATTGCCAAAAATATCAAGAGGATTTCAAGGGGTAGCAAGGACAAATCTGCCGAAATTGTCAAGGAGAAGCTAGGGTTGCCGACCTCCCTCTCCCTTGCTCCCTATATATAGCTTGGCAACTTTGTAATCTCTCATCTTTTGTCTCTCATATTTCACTAGCCAAAACTCTGTCAAAATCCCTACCAAAAATATTCAGTAAATTCACAAGCCACAACCATCCTCCACCACCATCAAGACGTCACTTTGTCAAGCCTCTTCAAGGTTCAACAAAGTGTGATTCATCCTTTCTCATGGCTATGTATTTATTGATTTGTTTTACTTTGTCTATGGAGTGTAAACAGATTTTTGTTGTTGGAATTTTGTGTAATAATTTGATATTGGATTTCCGAATTTGCTAATTGGTTATTTGTTATCTTATTTCTTCATAGCATGAAACGAAATTGGTGAAGGAATAGGGCAGTAAAAATACATGAGTTCTTGTTTTATCTTGATTAATTTTCTGCATTCATATGCATAAAAATCGATGCATGAGGGCAGCCTTGATCATGGCTGTCCCTTGTGTATTGGTTTCAATTGCCGGATTTAATATAAGGGGAAACATACACGAAGTTGTTTCTCCTTATGTTTATTCAAAAGGCTAGAGTAATACAGAAAATTTACATAGAGAAAGGAGATGAGGTGACGACATACTCCCTAATATGTTTCCAATTTAACTCATTGTGCGTATGTGTTTCTTGTTTCAGTTTCTACACGAAGTGTTTCTGAAAAAAATTAGCACTATGTCTAGGATTACGCACGAAGCTAGTTCTAGATAATTAAGGAGTTTTGCATGATTAGAATAACCACGAAGGCTCTAATTAAATTGGAATTAGGATGAAATTAGAATAATTGTCGAAAATTGCTGCCTTGTTTCTTTGTTGGTTTTGCTAAATGAGTTTTTGGTGATGTGTTGTGTGAAAGATGAAGATCATGTAAATAATAAAATTAGGTTTTATTTTATTTTATATTAGAAATTTTCAGTAGGATTTAATATATTTTTCAACCCCCAATTTGTTATGTGACACTTTGTGTAATTGAATACCCTAGGATTCCCCGGATAGAACGATCCCTATTTGTCTAATACTACATGCGATACAAAAGGGTTTTAATGTGATTGGAGTTTTATTGCAGGTACAATAACTTGGTTAATAAATGTAACTAGCCATGTAACTATCCATGTAACTGTCTAGCTCTGTAACTATGCATGTAACTATCCATCTATGTAACTATGCATGTAACTATTCATCTATGTAACTATGCATGTAACCATCTATGTAACTATCCATGTAACTCTGCATGTAACTATCCATGTAACTATCCATGTAACTATGCGTGTAACTATCCATGTAACTATCCATCTATGTAACTATGGATGTAACTATCCATGTAACTATCTATCTATGTAACTATGCGTGTAACTATCCATGTAACTATCCAGCTACGTAACTATCCATCTATGTAACTATGCATGTAACCATCTATGTAACTATCCATGTAACTATCTATGTAACTATCCATATGACTATGTATGTAACTATCTATGTAACTATCCATGTAACTATGCATGTAACTATTCTTCTATGTAACTATCCATGTAACTATCCATCTATGTAACTATCCATGTAACTATTCATCTATGTAACTATCCATGTAACTATCCATCTATGTAACTATCCATGTAACTATACATGTAACCATCCATGTAACTATCCAGCTATGTAACTATGCATGTAACTATCCATCTTTGTAACTATGCATGTAACTATCCATCTTTGTAACTATGCATGTAACTATCCATCTATGTAACTATGCATGTAACTATGCAGGGAACTATCTATGTAACTATGCATGTAACTATCCATCTTTGTAACTATCCATCTATGTAACTATGCATGTAACTATCCATCTATGTAACTATGCATGTAACTATCCATGTAACTATCCAGCTATGTAACTATGCATCTATGTAACTATGTATGTAACTATGCATGTAACCATCTATGTAACTATCCATGTAACTATGCATGTAACTATCTATGTAACTATCCATGTAACTATGTATGTAACTATCTATGTAACTATCCATGTAACTATGCATGTAACTATCCATCTATGTACCTATGCATGTAACTATCTATCTATGTAACTATCCATATAACTATGTATGTAACTATCCATCTATGTAATTATCCATGTAACTATCCATCTATGTAACTATGCATGTAACTATCTATCTATGTAACTATCCATGTAACTATGCATCTATGTAACTATCCATCTATGTAACTATGCATGTAACTATCCATCTATGTAATTATCCATGTAACTATGCATGTAACTATCCATGTCATTGTGCATGTAACTATCCATGTAACTATCCATTTATGTAACTATCCATCTATGTAACTATGCATGTAACTATCCATCTATGTAACTATCCCTGTAACTATGTAACTATCCATGTAACTATGCATGTAACTATCCGTGTAACTACCCATGTAAGTGGCAATGTAAGTACTCTTTATATTCCGTGACTATTTTGTTGATATTTGCAACGTGTCGCTGTACCATGGCGCAGCATTCGTATGTAACTGTTAAAATGGATATGTAACTATCTATGTAACAATAGCGCAACATATATAAAAGATTTGTCCCTGGACATCAATCTTATTTATCTTATAGAAAAGTATGTAAAGAGAATCTTGTTCTCTTAAATGTAGACCAAATTATCTATACAAGAACAACAATTGCACCATATTCTATCTCTGTAGAAGCTAAGGACAACTTTTGGTGAGTTCTAAACAACACAAATCAGGGCTTGTTCTGAACAACCCAATCAACTTGTTCTGAGCTAGCTGATTATATCTCATCGCAGCAACTTGAGTCAAATATGCGTAGAGGGTGTAATAGGGATGACCCTCACCAACTTAACATAGAACAACATACATCAAAATGTGAGCTTCTAGTTGATTGATGGCAGTACTTCTTGGCCACTTCTCTCGAATTGCAGCTAAGTTAGAACCATTGCCATTACAATATAAGTGATGCAGCAAGTTATCACAATCACACAAATCAGAGGCTTGGTAGATATAATGTAGAATTCTGGACAAAAAAAAAAAGAGAGAGACCAAATGCCATGTCAAGTAAGAGGGAATAAAATGTATGGCCAAGAAACAAAATATGACAAATACTTTCATACACACCCAATGCCTTTCTTCTGGATATAAACCCTAAAGTGTGATATACACCAAATACATATACTCTTTAAAACTGTCAGGACCTACCCCGGATTTCCTCTCAAAATCCAGGATAAACCCTGCGGGACCCACCTCAAGGAAAATTCTACCAAAATTCTTGGTAGAACCTCCCTTGAAAATGGGTAACCCTACCTGAAAGAAAAATCACCAAGCCCAACTCACAAAAACTCTCAAACAACATCCATGAATATAATCTCTCAAATAAACACAAACAAATGAATCTTTTGTTTTATCAGCTTTTAACATACTTAAACCATCTCATAATTATCAGAGCATCTAATAGGAAAAATAAGGTAAACAACACAATAGGTTAACTGGTAACCTATATGGGAAAACTGGATGAGGTGGGGATCTAGGACACGCCTCCTATCCTCGCCGAACCGAACTCTGCAGACTGGGCATTTAAAAACGAAAGGCCCAGGGGAGAAGCATTTAAAACGTTAGAGTGAGTAGACAAAAAATAAATAACAAAAGAATATGGAGCAATGAAATCAAACCTATGCTCTCCCATAATTTCCATTGGATAAATATTTATGCATGCCACTCTTGGAGCTCTTCCCGAAAAATAATTATAAACCAAAACAATGAACCAATCCCATTGGTTCTCAATAAAACAAAACAAATAGGGAAAAAATATTTCACCATAACGATGAGCCTCCCAGGCTATACTGGCGTCTCACGCCAAGCGCTCTACTCACATATGATGAGGACCGCTAAATAGATTATAATAGCGTCCCACGCTAAGCGTTCAACTCTCATATGATGAGGACCGCTAAATAATGGCTAGCTAACAATAATATATTATATATACCGATCGGTTGCCTCCCAGGCTATAGTAGCGTCCCACGCTAAGCGCTCAACTCTCATATGATAAGGACCGTTGGTAGGACTATAATAACGTCTCACACTAAGCGCTCTACTCACATATGATGAGGACCGCTAAATAATGTTAGCTAGCAATAAATAATATCAGACAACCCCTTTAGGGTGTAATAGATTACCAAATATAAAAGATCAATTGACATGTTCCACATGTCAAATGATATGAGCAAGAGAGTTCCCAATTAACAGATGGAACTCATTAATCTCAAGAAAACACTAAATCTCAAATATGCCTTTGAAATTAAATAACTTTAGTGCATGCATGGAATTTAAATCAAAGATCCACTCACAGTGCTCGGCTACGCATGCCAACGAACCGAGGCTTCCTCCAAATGATTTTCCTCACGTCCTGAACAATAATTAATATTAATTCCCAATCAACACTTAAGACTTCAATAAATAATTCCATGAAATTAAGGGTCTAAAATTATTATTCTTCCTTGCCCATTTTCTTCATCTTTAATCCAATATAACTCAAAATTCACCACCATCACCGATAACCAAAAATTAGCCTTATACGCATATTAAAACCCGTTAACTCAACTACCGATATTCCATTCTAATCACCGCCAAAATCCTTAACCATGGAAAAATCCCCAACATTATCAAAACTCCTCCAAAAATTCCAAACTATACTTCATTAAACTCCTCTCCTTAATACCATCTTAAAAACATGAAAATCAGCCCCTGAGGGGCGGCCGGCAGCCGTTTTCCGGCGACTTCCTATGGCCACCAAATTTAAACAGCATAATCCTCTCATCATCCACAACAACTTCCTTAACTAGCACTTAGTCCAATTCTAAGGCTATCTAGGGTAATCGAACCAAAACATCCATAAAATCCCTAGAACTTCAATTATACAAATCTCCACAATAAGATCGAATTAAGCCTATTCCTTTGGAGGGATTACTCACCTAGATGAGGGTTACAAGTTGAGCCAAAAATATCGGCCTATGGTGGCCGGAGGACGGAGCTCCGGCGAAAAGACACTAGGCCGGGGAGAGAGAGGAGGTGGCGGGGGTTTGAACTGGGCTGGAGCGGCGGCCGGTTGCCGGCTGGATGGCGGCAGCTGGTGGCAAAGCTTTCCGACGGGAGGAGAGCTCGGGGAAGGAATTCGGGAGAAGAAAAGAAGAGAAGGAAGAGAAAGAAAAAGAAAAGGGAAGAAAGGAATGGGCTCGGGCTTCTTTCCCTCTACCCGGTCCATCACTTAAACTCAACTAAATAAACCCACTTCAAATTTTACCCATATTTTACTAACACAACAATTTCCCTTTTTGAGGATAACTTTTCCATGCTAATTCCGATTTTAACGCGTAGCATGTCTACGAACTCGTAATCACGTCCTCTACAACTTTCATGAAGAAAATTTTCCCAAATTCCAAACGAAAGAAAAAGTCAACTTTAAGGTCCTTAACAGTAAACGGTTACTTAATACGGTAAAAGACTAAAATAATTCCAAAGTAAATAACCGTAAAATAACTTAAGGACTGGGGTGTGACAAAAACCCTGTCCAAAGTTTCATTTGCTAAATATCACCAAATTGCAGCTAAGTTAGAACCACTGCTATTACAATATAAGTGATGCAGCAAGTTATCACAATCACACAAATCAGAGGCTTGGTAGTTTATAATATAGAATTCTGGACAACAAAAAAAACAAAAACCAAATTCCATGTCAAGCAAGAGGGAATAAAATGTATGGCCAAGAAACAAAATCTGACAAATACTTTCATACACACCCAATGTCTTTTTTCTGGATATAAACCCTAAAGTGTGATATACACCAAATACATATACTCTTTAAAACCCTGTCCAAAGTTTCATTTGCTAAATGTCACCAATCTGGTTGTAAATCATAGACCGAATAAGATTTCGAGTCTAACATTATTCCATAGAGCTTCACCTTATATATCAATAGAAACAATGGATTCATACAATTCATTTACAATTTGTTAAAACTTCCCATATGAACGAATATGGAAGTCATCTTCATTTTTAATTAATCTCCCCTAAGCTTCTCTTATTTCCTAAATTTTTAGATATGAACAAATCAATAAGCAAAAATTCAATCAAACATTAAGAGCTTCATGTCGAAAGTGAAGCTTACCTGACCGGTGGGCACCGCTAGTTCCCGCGAAATTAACCTCCAAAATCATCATCCAAATTTAACGGCTACATTGCCAGTTACATGAACACTTGCTTGATATACTTTTCTCATTGTTTTTCCAGTTTTCGGCAGAATGACCTTCCCTCCTTCCGATGGCCATAACTTCCTTTACAAAATAGCTATCAACGATCCATGAAAAGTTCTGGAAACTAGACTTTTCTAGCTTTCCGTTGATATAAGCCAAGGTTCCAGAATCGCTCTGAGCTGCTCGCAATTTGCTGTCAAATTTGACTCAAAATCTGGGTAGAATTCTGTATTTCTTAAGGTTTCATCTTTAATGCGCATCTCTTTGCAGCATGTGGCATCTCTTTCCTCACATTCCTTGCTCAAGAACTTGAGAAGGTCAGCCCTGGCTAGCACATCAAGGTCCACTGTGGTCTCATCAAGCAAAAACACCAAAAGTCATTCACAGACATTTCATCAAGCACCTGGTGTGCATAACCAAATTCAATGTGGTCCTTCTCGTAAAACCAATTCATAGGCATCACAGATCAATGCCTATTCATGAAACTTTGAACTGAAATCTATCAAATTTGAAGTGCGCCACAATCTCGCAACAAATGTGATATTCCTATACGATTCAAACTTTCACATTTCAAAGCAATCAAAGAGAGCCAAACCTTGAGGCTCATTGTACTCCTGACCCTCCGCCCGCATCGGAAGCAACACGTCCTTCAGCACATCGACATCGGCCTTTGATTTCTTGTTGCCAGCGTCAGTATATATGGCGTAGTCAACGGGAACCAGCCTTAGTCGGCGTAGTTGGCAAGGTCGAGGAGTAGCGTTGAAATGATGAAGGGTTCGTCGCTGGCGGATTTGAGAGAAAGAGAGAGAAGGAGGTGGTGATCTGAAATGGATTTGGGATTTGGAAGAGAGTGGATTTGCCTTGAGAGAGATAAGGATTCGACGGTTTTCGTCAGTGGCATAGATCGTAATTTTTTTTATTTTTATTGGCAACGCTTTAAGGGATTTAAATAAGTGTATTGTCTTATCATCAATGAACATTTATTAACAGTTTTATCATTTGTTACTTGTAAAAGTACTTTTTTATCATTGGCCCTTTTAATTTGAATTGTTATTTTCAATGCTCAAAAGGTTGTTGTAAAGATTTTGATCAAGTTAATGCTAATGGTTTTATGAATTGAAGAACGAATCAATGATGATGAGTGAATAAAACAAAACATCACAGATTAAGACATGGATGGAGAAGTGTGAGGATTATTATCTAGTGAAATATCATTAAGTAGTCTTTGACTCTTTGTATATAATTAATTGGTTATCTATATAGTTTTATAAAAATGAATTTGACAAAATTATTGTACTTGTAAGTGATTTTGCACTTGAGTAATTTAGTCGTTCAATAATTGAAATGTTTGTAGAGTGAACAAAGAAGATGGTAGTGTGGCAATAGACAGTTAAATGTATCTCTTCAATTATATGTGATAGCATCGTATCACTGACTCTGACTCAACCATATCCAGAAGCACCATTCATCTTCTCCAGCAAATATATTTAGGGTTTAGGGGGTTCAACTGAACTTCACCGGTGTATGTATGTAGATTTAGCAGATATATGGAGAAAAGGAGATTGTGTCGTGAAACTGACCGGGAAGAGAGGATTTTGGGTGGCAAAAGAACGTTTGAAGACTAGGCAAGAGACGATAAACACTGAGTGAGAATAAATATGTCTCTTTTAGTTTACTTACGGGATACGATGTTCTCCGAAAACAATGAAAACAAGCCAAAGCAGTTTCCAAAATTCTTACAAAGCTTCGGAGTTGTATCCTGAAAAGGGTTTACCTTGTTTTTAGGCACTCGAAGTGTATTACGTCGATTTTGTTTTCATAATACAGATTACTGTATCTGTACTCACGTACCGAACGGGCCCTTAACAACATGAAATTATAACTAAAACAATAATTATAAATAACAAAATGATGAAAAACTTTTGTTACCAAACATGATAGTAGGAGAAGAAGAATTTGGTGAAGCCGAGTCGTTTGTATCACACATTTTCCTTAACACAAATTGTGCCTTCTTTATTGGTGCATAAGATTTGATAGCGCTTGTGTCCAGGATACAACGACTACTTATGTTTATAGCAAAGGAAGAGGTCGCTGTTTATACAGGGGAAATCAAACTTCTGCTTGAATCGCCATGATTTCAAAAATGAATTATGTTCATATGTTACGACTGTTACACAATGAATTATGTGGTAACAGAATCACAGAATTCAATCTCATTGAATCTGTTTTTACAAAATCCAAAACTGCTAGCGCAGGTGTTCGTCAACGATGAAAACCTTTGAGCTTAAGACTCAAGTTGAGAAAGAGGGCTAGGGCCAGGGGGACAATCTATCTAAATAGCTACTAGTTGTACTGTGTAAACCATATCCTACTGTACTTATTCATCTATGATTGATGACTGAAAGAATTCTTCAGACTTCTCGAGAGGAAGCCAAACTAGCCTATTAAGCGCAGCTAAGCCTGGACAAATTCAGGTGTCAAAGGTACGTAAGCACTATTTGGCCCGGAACATTGATTCCCCGTAACGAACAGGTTAGCTCAACTGCGTATTTTATACTCGAGAAGGTCCCCCAGTTCCTAGGAAGCACCTCGAGGTGCATTTAGGTGTCTTACATGAGACTTGGATAACCTTGTTTTTCTTCAAAATTATGATGAATATTAACTTGATTAGCCTTAATGGATAGACTTTTTGAAACCAAGACCCTTCTTTCCTTTCAGAACCTTTATCCTGCCCTAGAACTAAACCTCTAGGCTAATTATTATTATTATTATTATTTTGTAAAGATCATTCTCTTAAAGGTCTTTTTTTTTTCTTTTTCTTTTTTTTTTGTTAAAGATCATCTCTATTAATTAAGACAATTTGCCTTATAGAACTGCCATTTGGTTAAATTTTCAATAACCCTGAAAATACCCCTACATGAAAAATTCTTACACCAAACAAAATTTGATAAGTGAAAGACAAAATAGACAAACTCTATATGAAAATACCCTTACATGAAAAATTCTTACACCAAACAGAATTTGATAAGTGAAAGACAAAATAGACAAACTCTAAATCCAAAAATCTTTCAAACATTTACCCGCAACCAACTGACGACCACATTTTAAGGGAATTTGGCTTCTCTACTTGGATTTATGTTACTTGGATTTGCTTGGATGACTTCTAACCATTGGATTGAGTACTACCTAAGACTGTCATATCATCCTTATGTCATATTTACTTTATTTAATGGTTATAAGACATCCAAGCAAATCCAAGCAACTTAAATCTAAGCAGAGAATTCTGATCCATTTTAAGGAGAGAAGAGGAGTTGCCCACTCCCACTCCAATTCAGTTTCTCTTACGGTTTAAAGTTCTTTTATATCTATAAAGTAGTGCATAACTGCACACTGCAAAATACGTGAAAATCTTTGGCTGGAATCTCTTCTCTCATATGCTTCAATCTACTTAAAAGGTATGGTTATCATTTTTGATCGGTCATTTGCATCCGAAATGGTCCCTTTCCGGGTTCCATTCTCCAACAAATGGAAGGAGAGCATTAGGCGTTTTGTTTTGATCGTATCCGTTTTATTTTGATTGTATCAATCAAACAAGATCATTCTGATTTCTCATGCATATGTTGGAACAATAGGGCTATTAAATATTGGAAGAGTCCATGAGGAGCCATGGTGCCGGAATTTTCTGATTTCCGTGCTTATTGATTTTGTCTCAGACTTTCAGGTAAAAAAAAAAATTATTTGTTTAATTTTTTGTTTATTTTACGGAAAAGCAGCCTTTCCCATCAAGAATGATATGAGAGAAGAGATTGAATCCTTTCTGTTTGTTTTTGTAAGAGTTTTGAAACAGAGAGCCTTGTGATTGCACCAAAGACCATTGTGAAAGAAGCAAGGGACGAACTGTGCAACCATGAAAGTCTCAAAATTCAAATTGATCCCCCCTTCTTTGGGTAAATATGTATGGAACAATTTTTCTTTATTTTCAAGGTTATTTCAAGTTTGAAACTACTGAATAAATATTTAAGAGAAATAGCCGCTTCTCTAATCATTGATCTAATCTTATTCATAGTATTCTTTGTTCTTAGGGTGCGTCTATTGCTACCCCACAAATCACTTTGTTCATCTCACGTTTTCTTAACACGCCACTTATATTGAAAGGACCCACCCCGAATTTCATCCTGAAACCCGAAGAAAATCCTGCAGGGTCCACCTCCAAGGAAAATTTACCGAAAATTCGGCATAATCTACATTGAAAATGGACAACTCTTACCTGAAAATTTTCATATAAACACTTTTATTATAAATCATCCATCCTCAACTCCTGGAGCCTTCCTGCCCTCCAAGTTCATCACGACATGCCTTAGTTAACTACAACAATCTCAACGGTCATCAGAGCAATTCTAATAAGGAAGGAAAACATAGATAAGAATGCCAGCAAAAGCTGTGTTATTGGCTAGCCTCAACTCTGTGTATGCCCGACCTCTTCTAAGCTAACCTACAATCTGGGCATTTGAAACCGAAGGGCTCAGGGGAAAGTATTTGAAAAACGTTAGCATAAGTGGACGAAAAATAAACAAGTAATTGAACGTAAAATAAGTAACCAAAACTTTGTTACTTTCCCACTTTCCAATAATCAAGAAATCTGTTGCATGCAAGTGTTGATAACGCCTTCAAAAAAAAATCTCGAGAAAGATAATTATCGGCAAAGAAAATTAATAACCTTCATAGAAGAAGGTACCAAAATAATGGACTAGCCCCGCTATTCAAAACAACAACAAGGATTCATAAAGACCTTTGTAAAAAGGAATATCAAAAAGATGGACTAGCCCAGCTAGTCAAGACAACAACAATAAATAAGGAGCAGATATAGCCATACAAGTGAGCCTCCCAGGCTCGGGTTGTAATACCCCAGATTTTCATATCATTTTTCCTTGTATTATTTCCATATTTAATGAAGGAATATTTATGGAAATTCTTATTGGTTTATGCGAAGTTGAAGTTCGGGATTTATTTAAGGTGCTTTAACGTTTAAGGGACCAAAAAGTTGACTCTATTTCCAGTAAGTATTTTGCAAAAACTTCCTTCTTGAAAGTTGTAGAGCTCGTCAATATGAGTTTGTAGACATGCGGCACGCGTGAAACGGACATCGTATGAGAAAGTTATGGTATGAGGAAGTTAGTTTCCGGGTTTGGAAAGTATATAAGTAGAAAAATGTGTTGGAGATATTGTTGGAAACCCTATAATTGCAGCCCAGTTCTCAATCCCTCTCTTCTCTCTCCCGACCCTCTCATGCTCTCATTCTTCTCCGGTCATTTTCTCCCTCATCCGGCCACCAAATTGGACACCGCCGGTTCCGTTGGGTCGGCACGGGTCTCCTTTCCACTGTTGGGGAAGCCTTGTTCTCCGTCGCGCCGCCTGAAAGCCGCCACGAAGCGGTGGAGCTGCTGCTGTTCTGCCGGAAAGCCGGCGATTTTGACGCCGATTCCGGCCAAGTTTAGGTGAGTCTTGCTCTCCAATCTCTTCTAGAGATGTTTCTACCCTTTGGTGATCTAGAAATCAAGTTTTAGGGTCAGTTTTGTAGGTTTGGATTTTGTTTTTCGGGTTGCTGTTTCGGGACAGTTTCCGGCAGGTTCCGGCCAGTTTCGGTTGAAATCTCAGGTATTAAAGTTGTTCACCATGCTTCAATCTACAAGTTTCATGTTTTGAGTTTTCCCAAATTTTGAAGTTTGGTGGAGGCGCGTGAGGCTCACTCGCCACCGCCTGTCACGGCACGTGGGAGCGCGTCCGGGCAGGGTAAAGGCTTTGGTTGCTGTGTTAGCTAGTCCTTGTTATTGCTAGTGTGTTGTTGGTGTGTGAAAAATGAGTGTTGATTAGGTTTTTTGCATTGTAGGTGTTAAGTTGGTTCTTGGTGTTCGTTAGGTCGGAAACTTGGAAAATTTGATCTTGGAGGTAGTGTGGTTGTTTTTGAGTGTCCAATGACCTTGGGAGGTCTTGGAGGAAGGATTTCCCTTCTTTGGGCAACTTTTAAGTTAAGGGTACTTTGATCCTTGTGGTGTTTTTACTAAGGGTTTTAATTGTGTAATTTTAAGTGGTTTGTGAGGTTGTGGTTAGCTTGGCTCTTGTGTTTTTGTGAAGACGCAGCAGGAGTATTTAGGTGAGTAAATCTCACTAAGGTTCACTTTTGAACCAAGTTTAATTATGGTCATTTGAGGAGGTTAATGATTATGATGTGATTTTAATATTTTGCTAGTATTGGTTTTAAAAATATATGAGCTTGATCGCCAACGGCTCACAAGTAAGATAAAACAAGTTTTTCCTTATGTGTTAATTGAAGGTTCATATGATCATAATGTTTTGGTTATTGATAGATTATTCTTGTGGAATATCTATAATTGTTCATGTAAATATATCTATGTGAAAGGACATAATTTATGATTTGATCTGGTATTGTTGTTGTGATATTGTGATTGTTGGATAAATAGCCAAACCGGGTTCCAAGCCTTTATCAGGTGATTGGTTACGGTTTAGATGCTATTTACCATCTTGAGTTTGATATTGGATAGTCAAACCGGGTTCCAAGCCTTTGGCCGGGTGATTGGTTGCGATTAGAAATTAGAGCTCTAGTCCGTCTGTCGGTGTAGGTCATGGAGGATACCTTATCGTATCTGGGACCCATGGGTACACAATTTTGTTGTTGTAGGTCATGAGGGGTATTTCTTAATACCTGGGACTCATGGGTACAAGTTATTTGAAAAAGTGTTGGATTTGTGGTTATATTTATTGATATAAATTGCTTTTGTGGAATTTTTTAGATGTGAGAAATATTGTGCTATTTGAGTTTACTCATACGAGCTTTTTAGCTTACCGGGTTTGTTATTTTAAAATCCCGATGCACCAATTCTTGGTGTAGGCGTTAGACCTGCAGGTGAGGACCAACAGGGTTGAGACGGTGGCGTAGTGGTAGGGTCCTTTTTGGTTTTTGATGTACTATGCATAGTTTTGTTAATTGAGTAGATAGTATTAAACTCATGAGATGGTTTTCATATTCTTGAAAATTGCAAGCTTATGTAAACATGGAAATGTGATATTTAACTCAATGATGGGTTGTAGGATATTTATTTTTCTATGTTGAGTTTTAGTTGTGGGATGTTGTTGGAACAGGTTTGGGATTGTAATATTTTAAGTTATATCATGCCAAAATTTTTGAAAATTCCATTTGAAAATTGGGGTGTGACAGTTTGGTATCAGAGCGTAGGTTTACATATTTGGTGATAATCAATACTTCGGAGTGATGACCCGACTGCAGCGGATCACCATCATAAGCTCTTCGGTACTGATATGTCATTGGGTATGTGAATGGTAGGTGTCGCCTCTAGGTCAATAGGATGTAAAAGTAGAGAATACTCTGTTAGTGGTTCTCAAATCTTGTGTCCACCTTGAGTTAGTGCTTTGGTTAATAAGTGTCGTATTTGACTTATACGTTGGTTTAAGTTTTATGCATAAATTAACCAAGGTTACTTGCTCCTTAGGTGATGGATCCTCCACAAGGAAGAGCTAGAGGCTGAGGTACGGCCAGAGGGGCAGGTAGGGCCAGAGGCAGAGGTAGAGCTCCACCTGTGGATGATTTCTTTGAGGAGGAAGTGGTGTTGGAGATGCCGGTGCCAGTTGTTGTAGATGATGGACTACGTCTGGCCAGGCTGGCTCAGGATATCATCAGGTTAGGAGCACCTTCCTTTCTGGGAGGTACAGACTACCTTGTGGCTGATCATTGGATAGAGGGCATCGAAATATACTTCACCATGATCACTTGTACGGAGATTGAGAAGATGCGTATTGCTACGTTTCTTCTCAAGGATGAGGCACGGGTATGGTGGAGGGGGTAGAGAGAGCTTGAGATGTGACCACTTTGACTTGGGAGGGGTTTGTTCAGCTCTTTCGAGAGAAGTATTTTCCTGATACACTGAGGGAGCAGTTGGAGCTTGAGTTCATAGCTTTGGTGCAGGGCTTGATGAGTGTCAGGTATTATGAGGCCCGGTTTTCTCAGCTGTATCGTTTCACTAGAGAGATGGATGCAGTAGATCTGGCACGGAAGTTCATTCGGGGTTTGCGACATGAACTCCGGAAGTTGGTGACTTCCCACCGGTTTGCTACTCTAGCAGAAGCGGTAGAGAGTGCCCTTGCAGTTGAGCAGGAAGTGCATGATACTGAGAGGCATAGAGATGTTTAGGGGAAGGGCAAGGCCCTTGCAGGGAGTAGCAGTTCAGGGTACCACAGAGGTGGTTTTGGGAAGAGGCAGCGGACTCATCAGCTGGCTCCAGCTAGAGCAACAGCTGCACCTATTAGGGCTCCACCTATTAGGCAGGCAGCACCCTTGAAGTGTTTCAACTGTGGTGAGCCGGGCCACTTCTCTTCGGCATGCACGAAGCCCAAGAGGCAGGGATGCTTCACTTATGGGCAAGCATGCCATTTTTCTAGGGATTGCACTCGACCTCAGGCTGGAGGGCAGGGTAATCAGCAGAGACCATTACTTCCAGCACCAGCCAAAGTGTATGCCATTGGTCAGCGTGATGCAGGAGTGGAAGGTGCCATTCTTGTTTATGATCTGCTTGATACAATTTTGTTTGATACGGGGGCAACCCATTCCTTAATATCTAGCTCGGTGGTGAGGGCATTAGGCTTGACTCCGACACCGCTTACTAGATCATTGTGTGTTTCATCGCCTCTCGGTGTTTCTATCGAGCTAGGCACTTTGTGTGGTGCTTGCCCTTTAGTGATTAGTGGGAGAGAGTTCCTTGCATCTCTGATTGTGATTCCAGACCACTCCTATGATGTGATTTTGGGAGTGGATTGGCTAAGGCCAGACCATGCTGTGATTGACTGTTTTGATATGGTGGTGTCATTTCACGTTCCTGGACAGCAGAGCTTTCGCTATCGTTGTCATAGGTCAGACACGGCCATGTGGGAAGGAGTGTTAGCTCACATTGAGGCTATCGGTAGTACCGTGGGTATTACGGATATTGCAGTAGTCTCTGAGTTTAGTGATGTGTTTCAGGAGATTCAGGAATTACCTCCTAAGAGGGTAGTGGAGTTTGCTATAGATGTGGTACCAGGTACTTCACCGGTATCAAAGACTCCTTATTAGATGGGGAGAACTGAACTTCAGGAGTTGAAGGTTTAGATTGAGGGTCTTCTTGAGCAGGGATTCATTAGACCTAGCACCTCGCCTTGAGGTGCACCAGTGTTGTTTGTGAGGAAGAAGTATGATACACTCCGGTGGTGTGTGGATTACCAGGAGTTGAACAAGGTGACCATCAAGAATAGGTATCCCTTGCCTAGGATTGATGATTTGTTTGATCAGCTTAGAGGTGCTACAGTATTCTCTAAGATTGACCTGAGGTCCGGTTATCACCAGTTGAGGGTGAAGGAGGAGGATATTCCGAAGACCGCTTTCAGGATGAGATATGGCCATTATGAGTTTGTTGCTATGTCATTTGGTCTGACCAATGCGCCTGCTACATTTATGGATTTGATGAACCGCATGTTCAGTCCTTATCTGGATGTGTTTGTGGTAGTATTTGTAGATGATATTTTGATTTACTCCAAGACCTTGAAGGATCATGATAGGCATCTACGGATCGTACTACAGGTTCTTAGGGAGGCCAAGTTGTATGCTAAGTTTGAGAAGTGTGAGTTTTGGAAGGAAGAGGTCAAGTTCCTTGGTCATGTGGTATCAAAGGAGGGGATTTCGGTGGATCCCTCTAAGGTGGAGGCTGTGTTGAATTGGAGTCGTCCCACTACTCCTACGGAGATCCGTAGTTTCCTTGGGTTGGCAGGATACTACCGGAGATTTATTGAGGGATTTTCTAATATTGCCTCTTCTTTGACCAAGTTGACAAAGAAGAATGCCAAGTTTGTGTGGTCCGATGAGTGTGAGAGGGCATTTGAGGAGTTGAAGACTAGGTTGACTACAGCCCCAGTGTTGGTCATTCTTATTAGTGGTGTTGGCTATGTTTTCTATAGCGATGCATCTCATCAGGGTTTGGGCTGTGTGTTGATGCAGTTTGGTGGTGTTGTGGCTTATGGCTCGAGGCAGTTGAAGGTTCATGAGAAGAATTACCCCACTCATGACCTAGAGCTAGCTGCGGTAGTATTTGCCTTGAAGATTTGGAGGCATTACTTGTATGGAGAGAAGTTCGAACTCTTTTCTTATCATAAGAGTTTGAAGTATTTATTCTCTCAGAAAGATTTGAACATGAGGCAAAGGAGGTGGATGGAGCTCCTTAAGGACTATGACTTCACTTTGGAGTATCACCCTGGGAAAGCCAATGTGGTGGCGGATGCATTGAGCAGGAAGCCTAGGGTTATAGTCGCCTCTATCATGGTGCAGTAGTGGCTCATGTTGGAGACTGCATCTGAGTTTGGCATTCTGCCATCAGGCAGGGAGCAGGGGATCTTCCTTGGAAGTGCCTCTGTGCAACCCACCTTGATTTCCAAGATCATCCAAGGCCAAGCACATGACGAGTTCTCACGTGCAACGTTGGCGGAGTTAGTGGTAGATTTGTTGGATGATTGTCCTTCAGAGTGGTCGGTTGGATTAGATGGTGGTTTAAGGTATAGATTGAGATTGTGTGTTCCAGATAGTATTGATCTCAAGGGGGACATCTTTTGGGAGGCACATCGATCTTGTTATTCGGTGTATGATAGGAGCACAAAGTGTGACGTTCTTAATATGTTTATACCCTTTATTTTCCCTTTGTTAACTCTTATTTAGTTGATTTAGCTTTATATTTGTGTTTAGTGTAGAATAATTGCTTAAAGTAGAAATATGTAGGTTTGAGTGTTAAAACACATAGTAATTTCGGAATTGAAGAATTTGGTGTTAAAATTGTGCTAAGTATTTGAAATTCTTGTTTACTCAGGATTCATGTCTTAATCAGGATTCCATCTTTCCTCGAAGCCGAGTCCATGAAGGAGAGGCCCAAACCAAGTCCAATATGGAGAAGAAGATTTAAATTCAGCAGAATCCGGATCAAATCGGGAGAATTCCTGTGCACGTCTGCCAACTTCAACGGACTCTCCAGGACAGCTCACAATGAATCAGAAAACGTGCCATATATGGATAGAAAGCTACGGGAGTCTAGTTTCCAAATCACTTGGAGTCATCTCAATATCTATTTTCTAGAGGAAGTTATGACGTAATCTTCAGACGGAGGTCATTCTGCCGAAATTGAGAAGAACTAGGAATCCTAAACCAACTTGGTTTAGGCTTTGTGGCTGACTTCTCTAGGGTTTTTCCTCTATATAAAACTTGGTTTAGGCTTTGTGGCTGACTTCTCTAGGGTTTTTCCTCTATATAAAGCACGACTTCAAGGACAGAAGAGGATCATCAACCCGTGCAAATAACACCAAAGCCTTTGCCGAAACTCCATCAATCTCCAAACACCACAATCCGATCCCACCTTCAGCATTTGTCCAAAGCAAGTAGCCTAGGACTCCGCTCACTCGAAGAATAGAACACGTAGGGATATTTTGAGAGTGAATTCCATCTTCTATTTTCGGATTGCTATGTGTTTGTTCTCGTTTATGTTTGTTTTAGGTTTTTGCTTAAGTATACTTCGATTCTTGTCTATGAGATAGAAGTACTTTTGAACCATGTTTTGAATTAAAGTTTTCAATTTTTAATCAATGATTTTAGGTATTATGCCGTGAGTTTAATGTCTAAATACTTTAAGATTTTCGGTGCTATATTACATTATCATGTGAAGTTGATACAAGTAGTTGATATTGCATGTGTTAATCATCCAAAGTTCGACTTTGATACACGTAGTTGATAAGTTCCATTGTCTTTGTTTTTCATCGATTTTCTACCTATGTTTGATTTGGACTTGTGCTTAAACACATCGATTCTTTATGTGATACGTAATTGCATGATTAGTTTATGTGTGTGACCTATAAGTAGAGCACGTAGCCGAGCTTGTTGTGTCGCGATGTTGAATGAAACCCGTAGTCTAATTCTAAGTTGGTCTATGTCATAGGAACCACGTAGGAACTTATGTGCATATCAAATTTAGGTTGTATATTTGCTCACGGTGTAGACTTAAATGAGATTAGAGATTGTCTTCTTTATTCTTACATGGTTGTTTAGTTGAGTTTGCATGATTGTTGGTTGATCACATGTATATATGTATAGAAGTAATTTAGGATTTATTATTAATGTTGTTCCGAAATTATAAAACCTTAAACCCTTTATGCTTATTTCGACATTTACATTAGATTAGATGGATCTACCCTGTAGTTGGATCCCCGGTTTAGAACGATCCCTGCTTGCTTTATACTACGATTGATTTGTTGACAGGGTTAATTGATGCGTGTGCAAATACGTCTTATCAGTGTATGATGGAGACTACATCGACTACAAAGTAAACAATGCAATCTCACACAATTATTACCCTGCAAATGTCATCGTTAGTATAGAATAAGTAGGGATCGTTCAGTCCGGGGATGTCAAAGGGTGAATTGAACTTATAAGTGCTAATACATATTCACATAATACACATAGAAATTGGGGGGGTTTTGGAAAGATTTATCTAACTAAAACTACTGCTGAAATAAAACCTAAACTAACATATATACATGTGATCGACAACTTCACACAAAACAAGAAACGAAAACACTCAAGAACATGTAACAAATTATGCAAGACATTTGGTACAGCAGTTTCAACACATCCTAGACTCTACTTCAATTCCGATTCTGATTTAGAGCCCTTCGCGGTTACTCCAATCGTTAAGACTTCATAAGTATTTAGAATCAACTTCGCGTGTAATCCTAAATAGTATGCTAACTCATTTAAAGACACTTCGCATAGAAATTAAACAAGAAAACACATAAGCATAGTAAGCCGAATCAGAAACATGCACAAGGTATGGCGTCACTCATCCTATTAACATGCAAGTTTTCAGAATTATACTTAACCACTTTTAAGCAACAAAGACCTAGACAACTTCGCGTATGACTAAATCATATATCACTTTGGTAGATGACAACCATGGCCTTAGGCTGTATGCAACCATTGATTTTGCCTGCTCGATTCAGAAAACTAATCGAATACAATCAAGAACACATTGAAACATGCTGCCCTAAATCTAACACAGAAAATATCACATGATCAAGTTTGTAACAATCGTCATACATTAGTTATAAATATCAGAAAATCTAAACATGTTACAAAACCAAATCGGCAACCATAAAAACATACAATCTTCATAGACAAAGTATTGTAAAATTACAGAAACATAAACAGCCATGAGAAGAATGGATCACACTTTGTAGAAACCTTGAATGGTGGCTGCAAAGGTGGTGGAATTGGTGATGGAATTATACAAAGCAAAAGGGAGATGGTGGTGGTTCGGCTAGTCTAGTTTCTGTATAGGGTTTATGGTGAGAATTTGGTAGAATTCCGGCTTGTGTTTGTATGGAAGATGTGATGCCCAAAACGTTGCTTCTCTGCTCCTCTTTATACTATCTTGGCCGAACCCTAGCTCTTTTCTCAGCCCTTGATGAACTTCTGATCCAACGGTAAAGAATATTGCACAAAATCTTCCCCAGAATTCTCTGGAATGTCTCGTGCAGTAATTCATTGCATGAGGCTTGAATAGAGACCAGGTACGTTCCTTGTTCTCCAAAGGAAATCCCAGCGATTAAGAACTTTCCCTCTTCTGCCTTCAATCAGACTTGTGACGAAAATCCATGATTTTCCTTCCTTTATTTGTGCGCAATTAGGGTTCCTGGAAAAGAAATAAAGTCAGATAAATATGGTAGGGAATAACATAATTCTAACAACGAAATTAAAGGAAAGAATCTCCCTTAATTTCTTATTTATATTAGCACAGATAACTCCTTGATTGCTGCAGAATTCGTCCTTCCCTTTTATACCCGTTCAAAACATTGCTATTCCAAGTTGGATTAGGTTTCCTGACTTCAAACGGTTTCCCTGTCTCATTAGAAAAGAAAGTTTCCTAAATATTTTAGGAAAGTCATAATAGGAAAGATTCAGAAATAGTAAGTTTCCTAAATCAAAATAAGAAAGTTTCTTAAAATGAAATAGGCAACTTTCCCTTTTCAAAACAGGAAAGTTTCCTAAATGACTTATCCTCAGATTTTGCGACTTAATGAGACTCCTTGCTGCACCAGGAATCCTATTTTGATTAGGATTTCTCTCAACTCTTGCGTTTTAGCCTTCTTTTGTGTAAAACTTCCTCTTTCGACCTATAAAACAAAAACAAGCTAGAAATGACATTATTAAGGAAATAACAAAGCAAAAGAAGGTCAGAAATATATTGAGAATATAGCATAAAATGCGTGTATCAACAACCGACTCTACCATAAACTCTTAACTTGACAAAATGACTCAATATTACAACAATAAGGGTTAAGCAAAGTATAAATGGAGGTAAAAAGATATTAAGAACGTCGCATTTTATGCTCCTATCAACTACCCCACACTTATCTTTTGCTAGTCCCTTAGCAAAACTAAATAAAAGACTCTACCACTACTGCCCTTAAATGATTTGTCTCAGAATCTTTAAACACATAGCTTTCAAGTTTTGGCATTAGAATGTAAACACATAAATTTCAAGTTTCACAAACATGCTTCAAAATATGAATAAGTAAGAAGAGAGAAAAATAAGCATATAGCACATCTAGTTAATTCGATTCTCCTCACAAGGCATACTCTCTTCTTTTCACTCGATCATGGCATTCACTCATAAGTATATGCAAGAGAAAAGATAGTAAGGCAACAAATAGCTTGCATATTTCATCAAACAAAAGCACTTTGTGAATTTTCTTTTGGAAAAACCTCATTTAACAACTATATGCTGAATGGACCAAAACCATATGCTTAACTCTTGAGAAAATCTCCACAAATCAAAGTTCACCTATCTTAAGAATCATGAAAAGATCTCAAACAAAGGTTGTAATGGGGCTCGGCTAAGGGTGGGATCATTACGAATTTTTCTGAGTTTTAAAACGTCACCAAGACTTAGCAAGCTCCATAAACGTTATAACTTCACTCCAAGGGTCTGATTCCTTCATGTTAGACCCCAAACCGTCATTCTTCACTCCTCCAATATTGTGAAAACGAACAAAGGTCAAGTATAACAATGCTAGACCTTCCAACTCCAAATTCACAAATTTTTTCAAAGGACTTAATCCATGCACATTTATTTATTTTTTTTCTGCCGAACCTATATATATTTCTTTTTATTGTTTTTTTTTCTTCTTTTGGTTCGGCACACATAAAATTTTTTATACTTGAATAAGTCCACCCCACACTTATTTCATGCATCACTCCATCATATCTCCATATTGAATGTAAGCTTTGCCAAGTCTCGACGACAAGGGTAAAGGATATAACTGTTCTAAGCAAAGGATGTTTATGAGGGTGATGAAAGAAAGGCTCAATGTAGGCTCAAAGGGGTTAAACTAAGGAGTCCCACGACGGGCACAAATAGGGCACATGCTTTCTTTGGCTTTGGTGGTCATCCTAAAGAGATCTTTTTCAATCCTTTTCGCAATCAAGGCTTTTTTGATATAAAAGTTTCGAAAATCATCAAGAGTAAGTTCTAGTAAATTCTAGAGTCCATTAGAAAGCTGTAGCACATAGTCATAGAATATACAAAGAATGATGAGGTTTCAAAACTGAAATTGCCGAAATTTTCTTCCTTAAGTCACTCATGAAGAAAGCATTTAGGCTCAAAAGCTCACATAGGTTGTTATGAACACAAATTAACCAAGACATGCATGCTTCCATAATCGATCAAATCTCAAATGTTCATACCGATCCACATTATTCATGAAACTCACAAATTTTCTTAAGTAAATGCAAAACCATCATCTATGCATCCAAAGATATAATCATCCTAGACTTTAAGGGCATCCTAAGACTCAAACAAAAACAAAAACACACATATTTTTGTGGAACAATTTTCTGATTTTCCGATTTTTTATTTTCTTTTTGGTTTTTATAAACGCAAGAACTAAAATTAAACTAACATGTTAACATGTAAACCTACCCCACACTTAGAAAATTACGTTGTCCTCAATGTAAGCCCGAAAATAATCATGTAATTCCTAAGCATGCTTCTAAATTCACACATATAACACATATACAATTCAAACATAAAAGTGAAGGGATAGAAAACGCAAACTCCCGTTGATGGCTCCTCCACAGCTACGGTTGAAATGGGTTGCCTCCCATGCAACGCTTAATGTTTATAGTCTCATCAGCCTAGACTCTTCATGTGTTCACTTGGCTTGTGGTGCGTCCTCTAGCTGTGTTTCCTCAATTGTGTGCTCCTCAAAAGGCTCGTAATAAGGCTTAAGTCGATGACCATTCACCTTAAAGGCTTTACCTGTGACAACACTTTGAATTTCAACAGCACCATGAGCAAACACGTTAGTAACAATATATGGACCAACCCAACGAGAACGTAATTTTCCTGGAAAAAGTTTAAGTCTTGTGTGGAATAAGAGAACTTTATGTCCAACTTCAAACTTCTTCCCTCGAATCATCTTGTCATGATAAGCTCGTGTCTTCTCCTTGTAAATCCATGCCGCATCATAGGCTTCATTCCTTATCTCCTCCAGCTCGTTGAGTTGTAGCTTCCTATGAGTGCCGGCAGCATCTATCTCCATGTTGAATGTCTTCACCGCCCACCATGCTTTGTGCTCTAGCTCCACGGGTAAGTGACATGGCTTCCCATATGTTAGCCTAAACGGTGACATCCCAATTGGCGTCTTATACGCTGTCCTGTAGGCCCATAATGCATCGTGTAAACGATCACTCCAATCCTTCCGCGTTGGACCTACGGTCTTCTCCAAAATCTGCTTGATCTCTCGATTCGAAACTTCAGCCATTCCACTTGTTTGAGGGTGATAAGGTGTCGACACCTTGTGAGTGACACCATATTTCCTTACCAAAGCCTCTATGGTTCGGTTGCAAAAGTGAGAACCTCCATCGCTGATCAAAACGCGTGGAACTCCAAACCTACAAAAGATGTTAGTTCTCAAGAATCTTGCAACCACTTTAGAATCATTAGTCCTGGTGGCTTTGGCTTCCACCCATTTTGACACATAATCGACAGCCAATAAAATATAGAGGAAGCCTCTAGATGAAGGAAAATGTCCCATGAAATCTATACCCCAAACATCAAAAATTTCAACCACAATAATAGGAGAAAGGGGCATTTGATCTCTCTTACCAATGTTACCTGTCCTTTGGCATCTATCACATGTAATGCACGTTATGTACGCATCTTTGAAGATTGTCGGCCAAAAGAAACCACTCTCTAAAACCTTCAAGGCTGTCCTCTTTGGTCCAAAATGACCTCCACACGCCTCACTATGGCAGAATGCTAGGATGGATTTATGCTCGTCTTCGGAAACACATCGTGGAATGACTTGATCACTACATTGCTTCCACAAGTATGGTTCGTCCCAAATGAAGTGTCGAGCTGCCTTCTTAATCCGTATCTTCCTTGAGTTCGGCATTGTGCTAGGAAATTTCCTAGACACAAGATAATTTACTATATCAGCATACCAAGGCTCCTTTGCATCCATCCGAAAGAGTTGTTCATCCGGGAAAGTTTCTTGTAGTTGTGTCGGCTCCTCCTCTTGCAAGATTCGGCTCAAATGGTCCGCCACTACGTTTTCACTTCCCTTCTTGTCCCTGATTTCGATGTCAAACTCTTGAAGTAAGAGAATCCATCGAATGAGCCTCGGGTTGGCATCTTTCTTTGTCATGAGATATCTCAAAGCTGCATGATCAGAATATACAACAACTTTAGATTGTAAAAGATAAGATCGAAATTTTTCTAAAGCAAAAATCACAGCTAAGAGTTCTTTTTCAGTTGTGGAATAATTCAGCTGAGCATCGTTGAGAGTTCGTGATGCATAATAGATAGCACACGGATTCTTCTCCTTCCTTTGGCCGAGCACAGCTCCCACAGCATAATCTGATGCATCACACATGAGCTCAAACGGCAAAGTCCAATCCGGAGGTGATATGATAGGTGCCGATGTCAAGAGCTCCTTCAACCGCACAAATGCTTGCTCACATGCTTCATCCCACACAAATGGAACGTCTTTTTGCAATAGGGAACTAAGTGGTTTCGCCACCATGGAAAAATCCTTGATGAACCTCCTGTAAAAACCTACATGACCAAGAAATGAACGAACCTCCCTCACAGTTGTGGGAGAAGGTAAGTGTTGCACAATATCCACTTTAGCCTTATCAACTTCTATTCCCCTTGCTGAAACTATGTGTCCTAAAACTATACCTTGATGAACCATGAAGTGACATTTTTCCCAATTAAGTACAAGGTTAGTTTCGCAACACCTCTCCAAAATTAACTCTAGATTCTTTAAACATGTATCAAAGTCTTTTCCATATACGCTAAAGTCATCCATAAAGACCTCAATAATATTTTCAATGAAATCCGAGAATATAGAGTACATACATCGTTGAAACGTACCTGGTGCGTTGCATAATCCAAAAGGCATTCGTCGATAGGCATACGTACCAAAGGGACATGTAAACGTTGTCTTCTCTTGATCGTCTGGGTGGATCATGATTTGGTTGTAACCGCTGTATCCGTCAAGAAAACAATAGAACTCATGGCCGGCTAACCTCTCAAGCATTTGATCCATGAATGGCAAAGGCATGTGGTCCTTCCTTGTTGCTGCATTAAGCTTCCTATAATCGATGCACATCCTATAACCGGTCACCAAACGTTGCGGCACAAGCTCATTCTTGTCATTCTTTACAACCGTGACACCCGACTTCTTTGGCACAACGTGAACGGGTGAGATCCATTGACTATCCGAGATTGGATAAATCACTCCACAATCTTTCAGCTTGATCACCTCGTCCTTGACAACTTTCATCATTGGAGGGTGCAACCGGCGCTGCCCCTCCCTTGTAGATTTCGCACCGTCTTCCAACAAGATTCGGTGAACACATGTAGTAGGGCTAATTCCCTTGATATCCGCCAAAGTCCAACCAATGGCGGTCTTGTGTCTCTTCAGCACATCAATCAATCTCTTTTCTTGCTGCTCGCTCAGCTTTGAAGATACAATAACCGGTAAGGTATCTTCTTCTCCAAGATATACATACTTCAAATGTTCCGGAAGCACCTTCAACTCTAGCTTCGGGGCCTTCACCACAGATGATAACATTTTGTTAGTGGAATTCGATATTGACAAGAAAGGAAAGCTCACTATAGGGACTGCCTCGAGTTCGGCAATGACTTCAAGTATTTCTGGTTCAAATTCAGCCTGTGCTTCCTCTTTCACATACTCCCCTTCTTTGTCATATCCGGCCCCGAGCTCAATAGCTCGTTGCTATTGATCCGTAGTTGCTGAGAAAACCTGTGCAAAAGAATCAACATCATCAATAGTGTAGCACGGGTTCAACTCAAAAACTGGATGTCTCATCGCTTCAAAAATATTGAAGCTGATCACGTCGCCATCGAACTCCATTGTCAAATTTCCTTTGGCGACGTCAATCCTCGTGCGTGCGGTCCTCATGAAAGGTCTCCCCAAAAGTAGTTGAGTAGAATTCACGGGCGAGTCCTCCATCTCTAGCACATAGAAATCGGCAGGGAAGATTAAGTGATTCACCTGCACAAGAACATCTTCAACATATCCCTCGGGATACTTGTTAGAGCGATCTGCTAATTGGATAATTACATTGTCCTTTTTGAGGGGTCCTAGACTTAGGGATTGATACAAATTATAGGGCATTACATTTATCGAAGCACCTAAGTCTAGCATTACATTCTCAAATCGTGTATTTCCAATTACACATGGCACATTAAAGCTGCCCGGATCCTTCATCTTCGGTGGTAGCTTCCTTTGAATTACGGCCGACACCGTCTCGCTCATCTTCACTACCTGTACTTCCCTTGTTTGCCTTCGTGTAGTGCATAGCTCTTTCAAGAACTTAGCATACTTTGGAATTTGTCTAACGCACTCTAACAAAGGGATGTTTACTTCCACCTTTCTAAAGACTTCCAACACTTCCTCATCAGATTTGTCCTTCTTGGACTTAGCGAACCTAGAAGGAAAGGGTAAACACGAAGATTGGTTAGTCGTCACTAAACCATTAGAGTTAGAATTTATACCCTTAGATGCCTCATGAATCGGCACACTCTCCTTCTTGGAAGTTGCTGGATCTTTCTCTAAGTTATCCTCCTCCATTGCTTCCACAACCTCATTGTCGTGAGCTACATGCTTGTCTTCATTATTTGGCTCGACACCTTTCTTCTTCTTCAGCATTCTCGGTTGCTCCTCCAACACTTGACCACTCCTTGTGGTGATAGCTTGAGCTTGCTCCTTCTTAGGGTTCGGTATCACTCCTCCCGGCAGTTTTCCTTGCTCGTTGAAACGTCCCATGAAGTCAACAACTTGTCCCATTTGCGTCTTGAGCTCGACAATGTCCTTGCTGTTCGTTTGCTGCCCCACTAACAACGCTTGTGTAGCGGTGTTCAACTGAGTTTGTCCCACAGCTAAAGACTTCAAAAGTTCATCATAATTGGGAGCATTCGCCATAGGCATAGGAACACTAGGCATGAAAGGTGCTTGTGGTCTTATAAACTGTCCAACCGGCCTAGGTGGAAATTGCATTGCATTCGGCTGAGCTTGTGTTGCATTCGGCTGAGGTCTAAGCACATTATCATTGTTCGCCCATCGAAAGTTAGGATGATCACGAATGCCAGGATTATAAGTGTTTGAAAACGGATTATACTTCTGCCCTCCTTGATATCCTACGGCATTGACCTCCTCATAAGACTCATTCGAAGCAATCTGTGGACATTGATCAGTTGCATGGCCTTCGGTACACACTCCACAAACTTGAGCTCCTTTGAACTTCATCATATTAGCCATCATTTGAGACAGCTTATCAACTTTCTCCTCAAGAGCTGAATTTGAACTCGTCTCATTGACTTGCCTCGTGGAACCAATAGTTGTTCCAAATTGCTGATTGTTAAGAGCTCGAATCTCCAAGAGTGTCTTAGCCTCCTCGGCACTCTTGTCTAAGAATGATCCTCCGGCTGCTGAATCCAAGAATTCTCTCTCCATAGTACGCAGCCCTTCGTAAAAGTATTGAAGCAAGAGCCCCTCTCGAATCCCATGAGATGGACATGAAGCGACAAGAGACTTGAACCTCTCATAGTAAACACAAAAAGATTCGTCACCTCCTTGCTTAATCCCGGTGATTTGCTTCCTGATATGCGTCACCCTCGACGATGGAAAGTACTTAAGCAAAAATTCATTCACCATAGTAGTCCATGAGGTAATACGACCAACAGGTACCTCAAACAACCACTTCCTAGCTCGGTCCTCTAGTGAAAACGGAAACGCTTTCATCTTCACATGTTGCAAATCAGCTCCTCTAGGACACATTGACTCACAAGTAAATTGAAAATGTGTCAAGTGTTGGTTCGGATCCTCCCCTGAAAGTCCATGGAATTTCGGCAATTGATGCAAAAATCCACTCTTCAACTCAAACTCACTCGACTTTCCTTCAGCTACGGCAGGATATGTGATATTGCTTGGTGCCGTTCCTCCTGTTGCTCCGTGAACTTGTCCATTCTGCTCTCTGATGGTAGTCATCTTCGGTTTTGGATCAGGTAAATCAAAATTCACAAAGTCGGTAGGAAACGGACTTTGTAACAACTCAAACTTAGGATCTTCGTGAAACAATGGATTGAACTCGCTAGATGCTGTTGATGGAAAAGGTGAATGTGGTGGAACAATGATCTGCTCAGTAGGTGGTGAACTCGGTTCTGGTACGTCAAAACCTCCTTCTTCTCGAAGTCGATCTAAACGTTCCCTAACTGCTTGTGACCAAGTATTAAAATCGGACATTCATTCCTGTCACAAGCAAAAGAAAGTTAGTGACGTTGAATACAAAATAAAAACAAAAGAGAAAATAAGATTAGCACATACACATTTCATACAATCGGTTACAATACTCATATAACACATTCAATTCTATCTAAGTATGTGATACATTCAAAAATTAACACGATTTCAAGTATACACAAATGATGTTGCCGAACCTAGTTAGTTCCTAGTTGATTTTATTCGCACAACTTTAACTTTCAAGGTACGTGGAGCAGAGGAGCAAACTGTGCAGCCCACCGTAAGGTTTTGCTTCATCCGATATACCTCGAAAATTAAAGACAAATTTTATTGAAGTTATATAAATCTATTTATGCAAAGTTTATTCCAAGTTCTAAAGCCAGGTGGACGTGCGGCCCAAGTATAGTCATCTAGACATAAGCGTGTTCCGTGTTTTCAGAAGGCATTGCGTGCTAGATCAAAAGATAGTCACTAAGGCAGGACTCATTTGTTGGTAACCACGGAGAGCGAACTCCCTATCGACTCCCTCACCGAGAAGGAACATCAGTCTGTGGGCCTCTGAGATCCAATTTTGTAACACTTGAACCAGGGTAATGAAAATAGCATGCCCCTTACTCAGTTAAGAACAAACTCATGTGTTAGACAGTTCTCCAAGTGTTAATATAAGCCGCCCTCAACCTCATGAGACCTTAAAAAGATAACATGAAGGGTTTAGGCTAATATTAACAAAAGGGACTTCACCTATTCCGTTCGCTTTAGAACCTACGATAAACTAAACATAAAGAAATCTATAACTTCCTAGAAATTTAACTAAGTTATTACATCACACATTCAAAAATACAAACAAATCGGAAACTTATAAGAAAAATTATACAACCCGAAACAAATAAAAAACAATTACAAACACAATATATACAAAGTTAACACTTCATAAAACAATTTCTTCTTGGCATCCCCGGCAACGGCGCCAAAATTGATGAAGACTACATCGACTACAAAGTAAACAATGCAACCTCACACAATTATTACCCTGCAAATGTCATCGTTAGTATAGAATAAGTAGGGATCGTTCAGTCCGGGGATGTCAAAGGGTGAATTGAACTTATAAGTGCTAATACATATTCACATAATACACATAGAAATTGGGGGGGTTTTGGAAAGATTTATCTAACTAAAACTACTGCTGAAATAAAACCAAAACTAACATATATACATGTGATCGACAACTTCACACAAAACAAGAAACGAAAACACTCAAGAACATGTAACAAATTATGCAAGACATTTGGTACAGCAGTTTCAACACATCCTAGACTCTACTTCAATTCCGATTCTGATTTAGAGCCCTTCGCGGTTACTCCAATCGTTAAGACTTCATAAGTATTTAAAATCAACTTCGCGTGTAATCCTAAATAGTATGCTAACTCATTTAAAGACACTTCGCGTAGAAATTAAACAAGAAAACACATAAGCATAGTAAGCCGAATCAGAAACATGCACAAGGTATGGCGTCACTCATCCTATTAACATGCAAGTTTTCAGAATTATACTTAACCACTTTTAAGCAACAAAGACCTAGACAACTTCGCGTATGACTAAATCATATATCACTTTGGTAGATGAAATCGCAACCCACATAACAACCATGGCCTTAGGCTGTATGCAACCATTGATTTTGCCTGCTCGATTCAGAAAACTAATCGAATACAATCAAGAACACATTGAAACATGCTGCCCTAAATCTAACACAGAAAATATCACATGATCAAGTTTGTAACAATCGTCATACATTAGTTATAAATATCAGAAAATCTAAACATGTTACAAAACCAAATCGGCAACCATAAAAACATACAATCTTCATAGACAAAGTATTGTAAAATTACAGAAACATAAACAGCCATGAGAAGAATGGATCACACTTTGTAGAAACCTTGAATGGTGGCTGCAAAGGTGGTGGAATTGGTGATGGAATTATACAAAGCAAAAGGGAGATGGTGGTGGTTCGGCTAGTCTAGTTTCTGTATAGGGTTTATGGTGAGAATTTGGTAGAATTCCGGCTTGTGTTTGTATGGAAGATGTGATGCCCAAAACGTTGCTTCTCTGCTCCTCTTTATACTATCTTGGCCGAACCCTAGCTCTTTTCTCAGCCCTTGATGAACTTCTGATCCAACGGTAAAGAATATTGCACAAAATCTTCCCCAGAATTCTCTGGAATGTCTCGTGCAGTAATTTATTGCATGAGGCTTGAATAGAGACCAGGTACGTTCCTTGTTCTCCAAAGGAAATCCCAGCGATTAAGAACTTTCCCTCTTCTGCCTTCAATCAGACTTGTGACGAAAATCCATGATTTTCCTTCCTTTATTTGTGCGCAATTAGGGTTCCTGGAAAAGAAATAAAGTCAGATAAATATGGTAGGGAATAACATAATTCTAACAACGAAATTAAAGGAAAGAATCTCCCTTAATTTCTTATTTATATTAGCACAGATAACTCCTTGATTGCTGCAGAATTCGTCCTTCCCTTTTATACCCGTTCAAAACATTGCTATTCCAAGTTGGATTAGGTTTCCTGACTTCAAACGGTTTCCCTGTCTCATTAGAAAAGAAAGTTTCCTAAATATTTTAGGAAAGTCATAATAGGAAAGATTCATAAATAGTAAGTTTCCTAAATCAAAATAAGAAAGTTTCTTAAAATGAAATAGGCAACTTTCCCTTTTCAAAACAGGAAAGTTTCCTAAATGACTTATCCTCAGATTTTGCGACTTAATGAGACTCCTTGCTGCACCAGGAATCCTACTTTGATTAGGATTTCTCTCAACTCTTGCGTTTTAGCCTTCTTTTGTGTAAAACTTCCTCTTTCGACCTATAAAACAAAAACAAGCTAGAAATGACATTATTAAGGAAATAACAAAGCAAAAGAAGGTCAGAAATACATTGAGAATATAGCATAAAATGCGTGTATCAACAACCGACTCTACCATAAACTCTTAACTTGACAAAATGACTCAATATTACAACAATAAGGGTTAAGCAAAGTATAAATGGAGGTAAAAAGATATTAAGAACGTCGCATTTTATGCTCCTATCAACGATGTAAAAATGTACATCTTGTTTCTAAATCAATACGAACCATAAGAGGAGAATAGTTTCATAACTTCGAAAAAATTCTCAAGGCATTCATTATTGCTAATGTGAGTACATCGAGGTCACAAACAATGTTTTTAATGGTTTGTCATTCAGATTGATCACACACAATCCGGAAAAGCCGCGAATTGATCAAACACAATTCGGAAAAAGGCCTCGGATTGATCAAACACAATCCGGTGATAGGTCGGGGTTGATCATACACAACCCGGACAAGGAAACAAGAGTAATCAAACACACTCTTGACCCGCGAATAAAATTTCGGGATTTTTGGTACCTGCACGCACAAAATCCCAAGCATAGAATGGAGATAGAGAAGGGAGAAAGGATTTTATCCCCCGAGTTATTCCAAAGTAAATAACTGTAATATTAAAGCTCACTTGCTAGTTTACCAAATAAACTGCGTTTATAGGAGCTCTGATGAGTTTGAGTCGATTGCAGGCTTCGACCGAGGGTTGGGAACCTTTCTGGCTTTCCTTGGAAGACGAGCAATCTTGAAATCTTTGGTTTCTAGTGGTTGCCGAGAGGAGAAACAACGTTTCACCTACTTATACTTCGAATTTGGGGCTCAAAATTTGACAGAAGGAGAAACTCTGGATGGGGAAGCTTCTGTCAAAAATTCAGGTTGATCGGAGCAAGGAAAGATGGTGAACCGGTAGTCGGTAGTGGCGGCGGTCTGGAATATTCCGGCGGCCGGTTCGGAGACTTTCCGGCCGGTTCTCAGGGTACGACCGGCGGCGTTGGATCCGGGACGGAGAGAGCTTTCTGTGGATATAAAATTCCGGCGGAGGAAAGTAGGAATTTTGGTCGGAAATCGGGAAAAACAAGGCTGCCCGATTTTAGGGTTTTTGGAAAACAAATGGTGCCCTATTGGCTCTAGGGTTAGAACAAAGTGCATGATAACGTGATGAAGGATAAAGTGTAGAGACAAAGAGATAGCAAGAGAATCATCATCTTATTCATTGATAGGAGCCTTTTATATAGGGAATTACAAAGTACCAATATGGTAATGATAAGGAATACATAGATCTAGTCAAACTACATATCCTAATGGCATAAGACCAAAGCACACATAAAGAATATCTAGAAAGATACAGAATATCCTAGAACACATAATGCATTCTTTTTAAAATTATTTTATTTACAACAATAAACCGTAATTCTTTTCTCTCTCTCTCTCTCTTTTTTTTTTTTTTGAAGAAAATGATGAATATTTCATTGATACTCATATCAAAGCAGTCTTTCTCAGCTGTGGAGGTCCGCACCAATGGTTTTGGTGCGGATTTCCATTTTTGCACCACTTTTTGATCGAATTTCCTCAACTCCACAGTGTAGTATCTAGATAATATTGTGTAGATCATCTCTGCAAAATTTCAGCCAATTTGGTAATCGTTAAGGCTCTCAAACTCGAAAAACAAATTGACGGACTGAATTTTATCAAACATGAACCGTTCATGTTTAAAACAGAAAAACGCAATTTTGAGGGCCTTAACGATTACCAAATTGGCTGAAATTTTGCAGAGATGATCTACACAATATTATCTAGACACTAGATGGTGGAGATGGAGAAATTTGATCGAAAAGTGGTGCAAAAATGGAAATCCGCACCAAAACCAGGGTGCGGACCTCCGCAGCTGAGAAGACCTGCATATCAAAGTATATCAAGACAACATTTATGTGTCGTTGGAAGACATATATGCCACACAATTGAATGCATCAGGCGACACAACTCGGAAAAAAAAAATGTCGCCCTGTACGGTGTAGCCTCTTGGTGTATCTGGCGACACATATATTGTGTCGCCTAATATATGTTTCAAGCGACACAAAATCAAAATGTTGTGTCGTCTGAGGCCTCTATCAGGCTACATACTACAAGGAGACACTTATGATTTCCATCAGGCGACACTACAGTTGTGTCGCCTGATGCATATATTGGCATAGTGTTAACTGAAGGGCTTGGGGATTTGCCAACATACAAGTAGCTGAGCACATCTTCAACAACAACCTTCTTCTTGTTTTTTGAAGGATTTTTGTTCTTGGAGCCAATAAAGCGGCCTCTCTTTTTCTTTGGTGCCACACATGTCATCTGCATATTAAAGACACCTCCAGAAGCTTCAACTAAACCAAGAGATCAAAGAGTTAGTGTGGATCACCCGACACTCCCATGTTCCCATAATTTTCTAGTTCTTTAGTTAATAGTTTATTTTTCATTTAGTTTGTCGTCAATTTGTTTAATTCTCCATTCAATCTCCATTTTATATATCGACTCATTGTAATTAACCATCACTAGGCATTTAGTGTTGATTAGGCTTTGGTGATAACTGAGGCCGAGCATTGCTAAAGCTTGGTGTTTTAGAGTAGCTTTTCTATTTGTTTTATTTTCTTTGCTTAGTGACTTTTGTTCCGATTATCCTAGGATTGTGGGTTAGCCACTAATCCTTGTGGTACGATAACTTGGGCATTTATACTTCCCTATCTTGACAACGATACGTTTGCTTGCGTGAATTGTATCCAAGTCACAGATCAAACTTTGCTGAAGTGATCTATGCATTAAGTTCTACAAACTGAACGGTGGAGATGTGAAAATATGATTAAGCAGTGAGTCAAATAATGAACTTCACACTTTAATTTCAGAGCGAAACTACGCTCTGGATATATATATATATATATATATAGGATCTAGAGAGGATATATATATATATCCAGGATCTAGAGAGGACCTCCTTATTTTAAGAATTTAAGAATTTTTACTATTTTACATTAGTAGATGACTTCATTTAACTATTTTAATTGTTGATCCTCTAGATTCATATGCAAGAAACATGTCTACAAAATTTCAACTAATTCCATAATTATTTGGTTATTCAAATTGATGTAAACAATTGTAGGCCGTTAGATAAAATTAAAACAAATATTGTGCTAATTAAATGGTTAAACGTTTTTCATTTTGGTTATTTTTTTGTAGGATTCATATGTGGGTAAGTACCTGGGAGATGGGTGACTTTGATTGTCAAAATACATGCTAGAACTAAAAACATCCTCACTTTAAGAGTTTAAGGAGGTCATCTCTAGATCCGGACTATATATATATAGATCCGGACTATATATATTTAACTCACACCTCACACACAACCTTCCAATCTTCTGCTTCTTTTTTTAGAAGGATCCCAATCTTCTTCGACTTCGATAAAATTTTCAGTTTCCCATACTCTCTCTCATAGGTCTCATCGACAAAACTTCCCCAGATTATTAGAGAGCCTCGACTCAATTGCTTTGACCACGACTCGATTCTCGTATTTTGGCGTCCGGCCTACATCGTCGGCCTTCCTCGATGAGACTTTGTTCAACTCTTCCCGTCTTCCCGTTCCTCATCCCAAGTCTACGACGAAGTTTGATTTCAAGTTTTTGGTGGATTTCATTTCGTGGTTTCGGCTACCGAGGTTGAAATTGAAGCGATGTGTAGGCCTATGATGTGTAAGGTTTGGATTTGATGCGCAAGATTTGGTTTTTAATTTCAGTACTGAAGCCAGATTTGAACTTTTACAGATCAGGTTTAGTGATAGTACATCGAAATTGGTATGTTAATATTGGGGATTGTTCATCTCAGGTCTTCCCCGTCTCACTGCTTTTCTGTTTCTCAAACCAACATGATTTTGCAATCATGCAGTGAAGGTTTTGGAATGTTTAATTACTGAGTTTTATGGAAATTTCAGATCTTTAAGCGAATAGGTGTTGGTTTTGGGATGTTTCTGACTATGAGATGTTTTGGGATGTTTGATCGGAGCCAGATGGTTGAACTGGAAAAGAGCCCAAAAAACCGGCAAGACCGGCCGGGTTTATGCCGGTCCGGGATTTTACCAGTCCCAGAAAGTTTGACGACAGAGACTGGCCCGTCTGGACAGTAGCCGGTCCGGGCTTGAAGAGTTGGGTGCCGGTTTGGGACCGTGCCCAGCCCAAGTCCCGACATACCCCTACTGCCCCAATAGACCCTGACATAACCCATACTACCCCTAATATACCCCCGACATGACCTCATACTGCCCCCAATAGACCCCTTGACAGACCCCCCTACTACCCCCAATAGACCCCCCGACGAACCCCCTACTGCCCCCAATAGACACCCAGTCGCCGGAATCCGGTCAACGATCACCGGAGTCAGGTTAACGGCCACCGGAGTCCGGTCAACGGTCATCGGTCTCGGAATCTGGTCATAGAATCTTTATTTCATAATAGACCATTATAATGGTATATTATAGTTATTTAATTCATTAAGAGTATAAATGGTTTTTAGAAATTTATAAATCTGATTTTGTTAGAGGAAATAAAATTCTCAAGATTAAGGCTAGTGGGAATTAACCCATATTCCCCTTTTTTTATGTTGTAGTGAACATAAATGTGTGTAGGCACATATGCCTAACTGACGCACTTGGACAACACTTAGACTGGCCATAGCCGCCAAACTCGCTCGAACCGGAACCAACAAAGGCAAGACAATAACACTACCTACAAGTTGCAGCAAGCCGCTCGTCAAACAGAGCTAGGACGCGCCTGCTTGCGCGACCTCAATATCGCCCGACAGAACGATAATTGAACTCACCAGTCCCACATCGACGAAGAGGAGAAGTCACCTACACCTTCAGCTCGTAAATAGTAACTCCATCTCTCTTCATTTACTATACAATTACTTCTTACCTACTGTTATTCTGTCAACATCAACACTGACTTAAGCATCGGAGCATAGAAGACCGCTCCCCCACGGTCTCCTCCACTGTGTCTTGTGTTCTTATCAACAGATCCACTCAGCTAAGGATACCTACACCACTACTCGTGTTCAGATATAGATATAAGGGATTGGACAAGCCGCTAATCCATTGTATCAACACAGTGTTTACTCGTAGACCGTAGTCATTACCTCACCTTCCAACTTAATTCAAAAGACCTTCAAATGTGGCGGGACTTTATACCTTCCCATTAAAACGCGGGAAATCAAATTTTGTTGCGCGAAAAATCTTTTCAAAAAAGAAAAAAGAAAAAAGAAAAATAAAGGAAAAACGGAAAAAGAGAAAAAGAGAAAAAGAGAAAAAGCAAGTCCTTTTATTAATTTCAGACTCTCAGTTGTCTCCTAGAGCCGAATCACTGCTCTTAGGGTTTCTGAGAGATCAGGAGAAACCGATGAACGTGAGCCAATTCGACGGAAGCGCCGCCTTCCAAGGCGGTGGCTTCATGCCCCCCGCCGCCAACCCAACCCCTGATAACTCTTTCTTTAAGGTAATCCACTCGAGGCTCTCAATGGACCAATTGGGGCTTTCTACCACTCACTCTCACCTTGTGCTTTGTATGGCTTAGCGATTTGGTTGATGATTTGCTAGATTGAAATTAAGCCTTTTCATGATTCCTTTCGCAGAATCGTGACGCCCAAACACATACACTGCTTCCGGTAACCCTGAAGCAGTTCAGGGACGCGATTGCCGGCGAAAATGGTAAAATGGAATTCTCCGTTGACGGCGTCGTTGTCTCCACCGTGAGTTTATTTTTTCTATCTATTCGAAAAGCTTTTGGTTTTGGTGCTTTTGTGTGTTAAAGGCTTCTGAATTTGATGTTTTATTAGGTTAAGCTTGTGGGAATAGTGCACGAGTTTGTTGAAAAATTAACAGATGCTACTTTTATTCTTGATGATGGGACCGGACGGGTCGAATGCAACAGATGGTGAGAGAGTTTGTCAAACTCTTCTCTGTTGCTGGTGGATTTTGCTATTCTCTATGTTTATAATGGACTTGTTCTTCTGTTTATTGTTTGTGTGTAGGTCTAATGAGCAAGTAGACACTGCCGAAATTGAAGCAATCTCGTATGTTTAGGGCAAAGGGATTTATTTTTGCAATCGCATTTCTTCCATTTTTTGTGAGATGTGTTGCAGGACATTTTTAATTTAACGCGTCATCTTCGTGTCTAAGGTTAGGAACGGAATGTATGTTCGGGTTCATGGGCGCTTGAGAACCTTTCAGGGGCAGAAGACCATAAATGTCTTCTCTGTTAGGTAATTTCAATTCTCTTCATGCTTCAGAGGAATAATATTCTATTTCTGTCACAGCTTTAAGGTAATGTGATAGTAAGTTCTTATTGTTAGCGTTTTCTTTGCTTTTGTTAGTTGTCTTGTGTTTGTTAGCATATAATTTCGTATGACTTCATGAATGTCACTACCGTTTGTTTATGTGCTAATTGAGAGAGATTATAAACTCGAGTATTGTTCACAGCATGTGTAACCATTAAAATTTTAAGGAACATAGTCTGTCGAGCCTTAGATGTAAGGTGTCCAGATTCCAGGTTATTAAGATTCCATATGTCCAGAATAAGATAGTTTAGTTATTCCGATTACTTTACGCATGAGCTGGGATTTTGTTTCTAGAAGACACTCAAATGTTGAACAGGTTTTCTATGCTGTTGGCATTTTTGGAAAGACTCAAATTGGAATACTCCAAGTTGGATATGCTAAGATGAAAGCTAGAGTCTTTTGTAGCTTTATCTTGTCAAATATTTTTATAGATTTATGATCGCTGATGATTCTGATTAATTTTCTTGTCTGCTAGTTTTACGTGGAATACCTAGGTGCCACTTAAGATTGAGACTTTAGGGTGGTAAACTGTTTTGTGGAAGGGATAACAACTAAGATATGCTTCTACAAAGAAGGTTGATTTCTCCTCATTGGTGTGTCATGTTGAGCTTGCAGGGAGTGTAGAACTTATTTCTGTCCGATGTGAAATCTAAGATCGTTTTGTCGATAGGCTTTAGAAAGTGAAGCCTTTCCTTATATTTTGCTTGACTTCAAGGCTGCGAAAATCTAAAATTACAGTCACTTGGGTGTTGTAGCTTAACTACATGTATTAGGTATAGCTTTGAGGATTTGCTGTTCTTTTTTTTTTTCTTAGATGTAGACCTCTTGTCCAGTTGTATTTCTTCATTCATTGCAGTCATTAATTTTTTTTTTTCTCGAAAGGAAATGAAATCTATCATAGTTCACGTGTATCGCTTAGTAATTTATGAAATGGAGCTTCAAAGGAGGTGATGATGTTTCTTGTACTGTTAATGTGCATGGTTAAAGTTCTGTTAATTAAATTTTGATGTTCTTTTATTTTTTTATTTTTTATTTTATTTCTGATTGGAAGGCTGTACACTGGCTGGAATTTGAACTCTACCCTGTAATCATGTATTGATCTTATTACCTTCCAAAAAAAAACCCTTGCAATGTGATAATCAATTTATTTCCTTTGTTTTTCTGCAAGTACAATTGTATTTTCCCAGGTTTTGTGTATGACAGTAAAGGTAACAACAAATTTCTTATGCCAAATAACTTTTGCTTTCAGAAATAGGAACTGTATGGAGCAGTTGATTTTACTTATGGAAAGAAGATACTTTCAATTTGTGAGAATACTATGTAACTAGTGTCCCAAAGTGCTATTTAGTAATGATACCACATGCCATTTACCACTACAACAACACTATTTTCCTAGCTTTGGTTGCTATATTTTGACTCATTAGGTCGATCCAATTGTTTGTCCTTAGTGATAATTGGATTACCATTGGATGACTTCCTGCAGTCCAGTTCAGTGACCAAACCACAATATCTGGTATAATTTATATTGACGTTTCACCATTGATGAAGCTGGTGTAATTTTCAGGCCAGTGGATGACTATAATGAGATTGCAAGTCACTTTATCGAGTGTATATATGTCCATTTATACAACAGCAAGTTACCGGTATTTGTCTAACTACTCAGAATGTGATTCTGTCTTGTTTCCACACACAAGATACATTGATGTGAAACATTATGCTCTGTTTGTTTGTATGTATATATTTCTTATTATTTTTATGGTCTGGCTATGTACTTGTGATGACAGAAACCACAGGTTGGTATGGGTCTCACAACTCAGTCATATATGACAAATCCACAAAATCAGGTCCGTTATTCCTTTAGAGACTTCAGTCTGTTGTATTTCTAACGTATTTGTTGTTTCTTTTATTGGTCCACTTCATTTTGCCCACTTAGCAGGTTGGTGTTGGTGTCACAACACAGTCATATATGACAATTCCACCAAATCAGGTCAGTTATTTATCTAGAGACTTCAGTCTGTTATATTTCTAATGTATTTCTGGTTTCCTTTACTGGTCTGCTTCATTTTGCCCCTCAGGTATCTGGACAATATAGGCATGATGGACAGAGGATCATTGCAGAAAGGGTCTTTCAAGTTTTGAACCATCCTCGATATCTGTAAGTACCCATGTCCTTCAAACATCATTTGTATGTATAAGAATACTACTGTGAAATAGCAACTCGGTGTCAGTGTTCAGCTGACTGTTAATCTAGAATCTCAAGGTTTTGTCTTACTGCAAAACAGTCTCATTATCATGCGTTACATGGATTTGTTATTTATCTAATTGTTGAACACGAGACTATGGTCTTCAGACAGGGTGAAGAAAAGAGCCCCTGGATCAGATTGTTTACTTCTTTATTCTCTATTATTCTATTAAACTAAGCGAGATGTTTTTTCTGTATGCTTTTCCTCAAGAACCCATCATATGTTGATAACTGGTAAATCTGTAGTAATTGTAATAAGATCATATGTCAATTACACTTCCTTCCATGGTTTGGAGGTGGCATAGAGATTTGACAAGATTTTGGTAATATTTGTTCTCCGCTAAAAAAAGATGTTCATATGTCATTTATAGATTCTGTCAAGTAAATTAAATAACTTATGCGGTCTAATTCACTCAGCAGCCTTCTGATTATACTTGATAGTTGATGCTAGATCATCATTACCAGTGGCAATAATATAATCCTCTGCCAAATGCTTAGAATAGCAGGAACTTTGTTTTAGCTTGTAATAATTTTTTTGTGTGTGATCCTTGTTATTTTAATACTCCTTCCTCAGTTCTGCCAGTTATCACTTTTGTTTTTGTTTTGTTTTGGTTCTAATAACCAAGATGGTTGCCTATATTGCCTCATCTTGTATAATGCATGGCCTTATTTCATCGGCGTTGTTGTGGGCAAGAAAGTCTTCAAATATTCAGTTTGAAACTAGGCAAGGGATGAGGAGGGATTTAAGTGAAAGTTTTAATTTCTCTAACTCTGCGACTGGATAAAAAATTTGTTTGTAACGTCATTGGATTGATAATGATGGCATAGACTTTCTTTTAGTATCATGCAAGTTTCATACTAGGCACAGGGGATGAGAGGGTTTTATGGGATTGTGTAAAATCGGTCAGTGGGGATATAAGAGGAACAAAAAAGTTGGTTTGGGCATGAAAATTATTGATGTACTAGTATGCTATACATATCTGAACTTAGTTGTATGTTATTGTATTATTGGTACATTGTTTATCTTGTATGAATTTTGTCAACGTCTGCATGTATGCCTTCCTGTTTGTTCCTCATTTCCTACTTAATAACTAGCTCTTATTTCATTTCAAGGCAAGACGGAGCACACATTGATACAATGGCCCAAGAACTGAAAGTACCAGCGAAAGATATCTTGTCTCTCTCTCTCTCTCTCACACACTTTACATCTCTCTCTCTCTCTCTCACTTTACATCTTATGACCATTAACAGGTATGCTGCTAAGACTCTTGCTGAAGAAAACAGAATTTACGAGATTGCAGAGGATTGCTTCAAATCCCTTGCCAATGGTTGAGCAGAGCTAACAGAAATAAGTCTTAGTCTCGATTAGGTTTTGCTCTTTTACTTTGTTATGTGAAGCCTTGAAGGTAATCTACAAACTTGAGAATGAACAGCTGTTTGTATATTCTAGTATAATCACTTGGACACGTGAGTTATTATTAATCTGGTCGTTTCACGACTCCGTAGTCAATTATGTTGAAGTTGTTGATACATCCCAACTGTTTCTTCATCTATCTTCAATCTTAAACAGCTTACCAAGCTTATATACTGGGTCTTCAAGCTTAGCAAAGCTTATAGTTTGCTGTTTAAAACAGTTAGAAAGTATCAACAACTAAGCTGTTTCTTCAGGCTTGGTTATATAATAGTTGCCACGTCGAGCAGTTATAAACTTATAATGGGGTAGTCATTGTTCACTGTAGAACGGCAAACCCAAATTTTCTTGAAGGAAAATGTCCAAGAGCCTTAAATTTGGAGATTTTTCCCCCACTAGATGTCTTTTAGTGGAGCGCAAAATTTGCCTTATTTTAGAGAGTATATACAATCTACGTCACTGGCAAGAGCGTAGGTCCACCAAGTACCGAGTTATATCCTCCCGAGTCAAGAGTCAAGTGGAGCAAGCTGGGCCATCCTAGACTTGAACCAGGACCTTGCCCGGGAAGTAAATCGTCGCACCTTACGGTCCAACGAATTGGGAGGGAATGAATAGTTTCCTTTTCGGGAGTGATTTATCCTTCTCGAACGCAGCATACAATAATAAGCAGACTTGGAGAGCGCAATACAACGGAGAATTGTATTCTGCGTTCACTAGGATCTTTTACAAACCTACTCCTATTTCGGGTCAAGAGATAGATAAGTATACACATCCCATTGTCCTGATCGGTATACACATCCCATTGTCCTGATCGGGGGCGTTCGTAGTGGACTGAGGGGTCGGAAGACCAAGAAGTGAGGTTCACATCTAAAACCAATTAACAATAGATGAAGAGGCCTAAATCCTTGTTAACCCACATGCAATGTCCCATATTTTCGATGTGGGATTGATATCTCAACATGCCCCCGCACGTGTGACGAATTTTTAAGCCTAACACGTGGACAACATTTTGGGTGACGTAAAGTGCGTGTGGCTTTTGGGCTTCACACGTGGACATGGGTAACCCGTTCTGATACCATGATAAAGTAGCATGTGGTTCACATCCAAAACCAATTAGCAATAGATTGAGAGGCTCAAACCCTTATTAACCCACATGCAAGGTCCTATATCCCCGATGTGGGATTGATATCTCAACACAATTGAGACTTTTTAGCCCGCTTTGTGGTTGACTGCGCAGGTACTTCTTTGTCGTGTTTGCGAGTCAAACTACTTGATCTCAGAACTTGTTTTTGAATTTTGGGGCTGCCCTTTCTTCTTCTTTTTTAATTAGTTAGTAATTTTTCAGTCGATCGGAAACGTTTATGGAAAATCTCATGCAAAGAGAGTTGTACACAAGACTTTCCATAGCTATTGATATTGACTTGGGCTCATCAAGTATTACCTCCGTCCGCCCTTGCCATGCATCGATAAAAACTTTCGCGCCCAAAGAACTGCTAATATTTTAGGTCTCCGACCTATTTGACTCTTTGACTGCAGTTATTTAAATGGTATCCCAAGATTGAAGAGATCGAATTCCTCCCGCCTGCATAACCGATGCAGTTAGCTCAAAAGGGAGTTCAGTCACTTCCGGATCCGGATTCAATGATTGTTGAGTGAACGAAGCCAAGTGGCTTGACAGATGCGAAACCTTAACTGGCGGATGAGTCCTTATAGCGTTAACTGTTCCTATCGGAAAAAGGATTGACTACGGATTCGAGCCATAGTCGACACTTTCGAGAATGATACGCGTTAGCCTGCCTTTAATAGTAACATGAAACTCCTAGCCTTTATAGTGGTGAACCCGAAGCGAGATCGGAGTTGGTAGACCATGAGCGGTGAAGTTCTTTTCCCGCCTAGCCGAAGGAGAGGTACTTATGGCAGAACAGGCCGATCAAAGAAGCATGCATTTACAGACGCTCGAATAGGCCAATAAAGAAAGATATGGACTGTGAAAGGAGTTGGTAGATAATAACTAGAGGCACACATGTGATCGACTGAAACTATAAAGACAAGATGTAGTCCGACGAAATGCTATTGATTTTAGGAGGACTATAATGAGGAGGACGACAGACCCCGTCACGATCTACTAAAGTGGAAGTAGCTTGATTGGTTCAAATCCAATTCGTGAGATATGAAATGTTGTTGATGTCACCGAAACGAGAAAACTGCTTGTAGTTAATCTACTCTTGTCTCTCCTACTTTACATGACTGGTATTATCGTTGTGATTGATCATTTCATTGTGTCGTTCTCTCGGCGAACCGACAGAAACAGTGATCAATCATGTTCTATCTTATGAAGTTGAGACGACTTCAATACAGGAAGGCGGACATCGGGTCTTCGCTTTTAACAAACAAGTTATATCCACCTATAAGCCCACCTTTTCATTCTAATGCTTGTCTTAATTACGAAGACGTGAACCTTTAATTTGCAAGAGTCGTTTCATCGGTGGAAGGGAGGGAGAAGGTTGTTCGACTGAAGCCCAACCTGTATGATTTGAAATGAGTGCGGAAAATTTCCTTTAAGAGAATTAGCCTTTCTGCATGCGCGATGCTCGTGCGAAATGGCCCCGCGATGCGCGTGCATTGTCTTATTTTTAAGGTAAGATATTGACATTATAAATAGGTCTTCCGTTCTAAAAGAAAAAAAAAAAAATACCATACTTTTGTTTAGTTCTATCAATGAGGTCATTTTTCACCGTTAGTCATTTTTCTTGGGCTATTGCTCGACATCATGCCAAATATGTAGCTTGTTCTGAAGAACTTATTGACTGTCGATCACCTGGACACTCCATTTGTACCTGAGTGTTTAGCGTTTGTTTCTACCACAAAGGTTAAGACCAATGTCGTCAGTCTAATTTTTTTTTTCTTGAAATATTATTTATATAATAAGTTCTCCATTGCATATGTTTTCAAATATAATGTACTTTTGTGTGTCCAAAAGTGTCTACAGTTTCTTTGGACATGATTACATGAATAAATTGTATTGTTAAAAGGGAAGTACCTTCCCACTGTAGTTCTTTGATTATTTTTCCCTAACTATGGCCATCTCATAAACTCTATTTTCTTGTTGTTGCCCGTAGCACTCTTTGTGACTATTAACCAACTATCAACTATACCCCAAAAGAGATCAGCATCCATATTGTCAAAAATATAATGAGCAAGAAGAGTTCATTAGTTTTGATCATCGGATATCAATATACAATAAGAACAAGGGTGCGTCTATTAACACCCCACAAATCACTTTCATCACCTCACACGTTGTTGATTTATTGAATGACTAACATACCATAATGTGAAATTACAGCAAGGGACAATAAGTTGTTACAAATTAAAAAAACTTTTTTAGATAAAGACGTACTTCATAAAATCTTAACCCATAATTTATCATATTCGATCTTTATAAAGTCTGAAGAAGACATAAGCATTCAATTGAAGATGAGGTGAACTGTTTAATTATATATATTTTTTTCTTCTCTTTTTTTTTTTCTTTTCTTTGTTGATGCTTCGTCTATCCCTTTACTCATTATTTCTCATATCAATTTTGTATGTAAATTTTCATGTCTAGTCGCTCACTTATATATATTCGATTTTTTTTTCATTGGTGTCAGAGCTTTTTCCAAGTAGAGTTTACAGACGTTGTGCATCTTGATATCAATGGATACCAATGAGTTGTTAAGTTTGAGATTTTTTCTTGTTCTTTAATTGAGATTTATACTTTAATGTGATTTTTATTGTTCAGTTTGTGATTCCACTTACCCAAATGATATTAATCTTATGGTTTTCTTCAATTTCATTTTGTTTTTGTAGTTGAATGACTATTGGAAAATGATGATATTGTTTGTATTGCAAATCGGTGAATGAAGTAAATTTAAAATTAAAAAATATATAGGCGGGGTAAGAAGAGATCGAATGTAAGGTGAACAAAGCAAATCTGAAATTGAAAAAAAATATATGTAGGGCGAAAAAAGAATTTAGGGTGAACAAAGCAAAAATGACAAAAGGATATTTTAGGTATTTTAAATTGGTGAACAAAGTAGACTTACAATTAAAAATATATATGTCACATCACGGTTCTTAAGTTAATTTGCGGGTATTTACTTTTGTGTTACTTTAATGTTTTACCGTTTTGAGTAATCATTTACTGTTAAAGGACCCTAGAGTTGACATTTTGTAGGAAAATTATTTTGGGAAAATTTCTTTAAGGAAGTCGTAGAGGACGTTAATACGAATCCGTGGATATGCTATACGTTAAAATGGGAGTTTGTATGTAAAAGTTATGGTGTAAAATGTAAAGTTACTATTTTTGGTTGGGAGTATAAAAAGGAAAACTTACTATTTGAGGTAAGGTAGAAAAATCAGATTTCACCTCCCTCTCTCTCTCTCCTCTCTACCGCGTCTCTCTCCTCCACCGGACTTCTTCGCCGCTGTCCGGCTAAGATAGGCGGCAAGCTTGGTATCAAATTGAACCTCGGAGCATCCTCTACAAGTCTAGGTAGGTGGCAGCCCGTGTCTCGCCGTCGTGAGGGAGTAAGCTCGCCGTGAAGTCACGGCTGTGCCGCGGAGGTGTTCTCGCTGGAACTCCTTTTTCCGGCACCAAAATCGAAGTTGCTGGTCTCGTTTGGAAGCTCTCCTCTTATGCAACAAAACCTTAAAAGGTTTCAATCTATCTTGATCTAGGTAAGGAGAATCGGGCATTTGGAATTCTAGGGTTTTAAACTGGGATTTTTAATGTTTGGCTTCGATTACCCTAGTTAGGCTTGAAATTGGACTTTGTGCTAGTTATGAAAGTTGTTTAGAATGTTGAGAGGATGATTGTGCTAAAATTTGGTGATCATCGGAGGTGGCCGGAGTAGGGGCTGGCCAGCCGCCGTTGCCCGCGGAGCAGACAGTGGCGGCGGCACCACTTTTAGGTGGTTTTTCAAGCTGATTAGGTAGAGTATGATGAGAGGAGTCCATTGATGTTAAGTTTGTGAATTTTTGGTTGAAGTTTGAGAATTTTCAAAGTTGGTTTTGTCGGTATGTAATTTAAGAAGATCGAACCGTTGGATTTCATTTGTATCTATTCTAGAATGTTAAAATCGATGAATTAAGGATGTGGAGGAGTTTGATGTGAATCCGGTAAACTTAACCCTAATAAGGGTAGTGGTTTAAGCGGAAGAGTTTTGGGTGTTTATATTTAAGTATTTATTTTTCCTAAATTGAAATTTTGATGGGATTTTCGAATGGAATTTTCACCCCAATTTTCGAATGGAATTTTCAAAATTTTTGGCATGATATAACTTAAAATATTACAATCCCAAACCTGTTCCAACAACAACAACAACATCCCACAACTAAAACTCAACGTAGAAAAGTAAATATCCTACAACCCATCACTGAGTTAAATATCACATTTCCATGTTTACATAAGCTTGCAATTTTCAAGAATATGAAAACCATCTTATGAGTTTAATACTATCTACTCAATTAACAAAACTATGCATAGTACAGCAAAAACCAAAAATGACCCTGCCACTACGCCACCGTCTCAACCCTGCTGGTCCTCACCTGCAGGTCTAACGCCCACACCAATAATTGGTGCACCGAGATTGTAAAATAACAAACCCGGTAAGCTAAAAAGCTCGTATGAGTAAACTCAAATAACACAATATTTCTCACATCTAAAAAATTCCACAAAAGCAATTTATATCAATAAATATAACCACAAATCCAACACTTTTTGAAATAACTTGTACCCATGAGTCCCAGGTATTAAGAAATACCCCTCATGACCTACAACAACAAAATTGTGTACCCATGGGTCCCAGATACGATAAGGTATCCCCCATGACCTACACCGACAGACGAACTAGAGCTCTAATTTCTAACCGCAACCAATTACCCGGCCAAAGGCTTGGAACCCGGTTTGACTGTCCAATATCAAACTCAAGATGGTAAATAGCATCTAAACCGTAACCAATCACCTGATAAAGGCTTGGAACCCGGTTTGGCTATTTATCCAACAATCACAATATCACAACAACAATACCAGATCACATCATAAATTATATCCTTTCACATAGATATATTTACATGAACAATTATAGATATTCCACAAGAATAATCTATCAATAACCAAAACATTATGATCATATGAACCTTCAATTAACACATAAGGAAAAACTTGTTTTATCTTACTTGTGAGCCGTTGGCGATCAAGCTCATATATTTTTAAAACCAATAATAGCAAAATATTAAAATCACATCATAATCATTAACCTCCTCAAATGACCATAATTAAACTTGGTTCAAAAGTGAACCTTCGTAAATACTCCCGCTGCGTCTTCACAAAAACACAAGAGCCAAGCTAACCACAACCTCACAAACCACTTAAAATTACACAATTAAAACCCTTAGTAAAACACCACAAGGATCAAAGTACCCTTAACTTAAAGGTTGCCCAAAGAAGGGCAATCCTTCCTCCAAGACCTCCCAAGGTCATTGGACACTCAAAAACAACCACACTACCTCCAAGATCAAATTTTCCAAGTTTCCGACCTAACGAATACCAAGAACCAACTTAGCACCTACAATGCAAAAAACCTAATCAACACTCATTTTTCACACACCAACAACACACTAGCAATAACAAGGACTAGCTAACACAGCAACCAAAGCCTTTACCCTGCCCGGACACGCTCCCACGCGCCGCCACAGGCGGCGGCGTGTGAGCCTCACGCGCCTCTACCAAACTTCAAAATTTGGGGAAACTCAAAACATGAAACTTGTAGATTGAAGCATGGTGAACAACTTTAATACCTGAGGTTTCAACCGAAACTGGCCAGAACCTACCGGAAACTGTCCCGAAACAGCAACCCGAAAAACAAAATCCAAACCTACAAAACTGACCCCAAAACTTGATTTCTAGATCACCAAAGGGTAGAAACATCTCTAGAAGAGAGAGAAGAGCAAGACTCACCTAAACTTGGCCGGAATCGGCGTCAAAATCGCCGGTTTTCTGGCGGAACAGCAGCAGCTCCGCCGCTTCTTGGCAGCTTCCAGGCGGCGCGACGGCGAGCAGGGCTTCCCCAACAGTGGAGAGGAGACCCGTGTGGACCCAACGGAACCAGCGGTGTCCAATTTGGTGGCCGGATGAGGGAGAAAATGACCGGAGAAGAATGAGAGCGTGAGAGGGTCGGGAGAGAGAAGAGAGGGACTGAGAACTGGGCTGCAATTATAGGGTTTCCAACAATATCTCCAATGTTCTAGGATATTCTTTATGTGTGTCTTGGCCTTATGCCATTAGGATATGTAGTTTGACTAGATCTATGTATTCCTTATCATTACCATATTGGTACATTGTAATTCCCTATATAAAGGGCTCCTATTAATGAATAAGATGATGATTATTTTGCTATCTCTTTGTCTCTACACTTTATCCTTCATCACGTTATCATGCACTTTGTTCTAACCCTAGAGCCAATAGCCCACCATTTGTTTTCCAAAACCCTAAAATCGGGCAGCCTTGTTTTTCCTGATTTCCGACCAAAATTCCTACTGCCCTCCGCCGGCATTTTATATCCCCAGAAAGCTCTCTCCGTCTCGGATCCAACGCCGCCGGCCTCACCCTGAGGACCAGCCGGAAAGTTTCCGAACCGGCCGCCGGAAGATTCCAGACCGCGGCCGCTACCGACCACCGGTTCACCATCTTTCCTTGCTCCGATCAACCTGAATTTTTGACAGAAGCTTTCCCATTCAGAGCTTCTCCTCTTGTCAAATTTTGAGCCCCAAATTCGAAGTAGAAGTAGGAGAAACGTTGTTTCTCCTCTCGGCAACCTCTAGAAACCAAAGATTTCAAGATTGCTCGTCTTCCAAGGAAAGCCAGAAAGGTTCCCAACCCTCGGTCGAAGCCTGCAATCGACTCAAACTCATCAGAGCTCCTATAAACGCAGTTTATTTGGTAAACTAGCAAGTAAGCTTTAATATTACAGTTATTTACTTTGGAATAACTCGGGGGGATAAAATCCTTTCTCTCTTCTCCATCTCCATTCTATGCTTGGGATTTTGTGCGTGCAAGTACCAAAAATCCCGGAATTTTATTCGCGGGTCAAGAGTGTGTTTGATCACTCTTGTTTCCTTGTCCGGGTTGTGTATGATCAACCCCGACCTATCACCGGATTGTGTTTGATCAATCCAAGGCCTTTTTCCGAATTGTGTTTTATCAATTCGAGGCTTTTCCGGATTGTGTGTGATCAATCCGAAGGACAAACTTTTAAAAGCATTGTTTGTGACCTCGATGTACTCACATTAGCAATAATGAATGCCTTGAGAATTTTTTCGAAGTTATGAAACTATTCTCCTCTTATGTTTCGTATTGATTTACAAACAAGATGTACATTTTTACATCGTCCTTAGAAGCATGGCATATTTACAATCTACATGGTTAGATTGTGCCGTTTTGGTCTCTTCCAAGTGAAGATGACGCACGGCCTTGCATCCTCAAGGAGGATCGCCAACGTGTTTCTGGTTAAGTCTTCTACCCTATAGCGGATTTTCCATCATCAATTGTTCAACTAGGCTCATCCAAGCTCAGTGTGATGTCTTCGAATTGTCCGAAATTAAGGAGATAGTGGTTTCAAGTGTGCCTCGCACTACCGACCCTCCACGGACATGCCTGGTCATACTGACTTGGAGTTACCGAAAGCTTTTGATTTTGGATCCCCCTACGCTATTAAACCAATTGCCGTCTTGCAAAAGACGTTGAAGACTTATCAAAACCGGAAAATTATCATCATGATTGAATCCTCTAGGTCCTCTGAGTTAGTTTATGTTTATGTTCATGTCAGGGAGCTTTTGCTAACTAGTCATGGAGTTTACGACCTTAGAATGACTGAAAGGACTTGGTTTTGATCATACACACGTCACTTTTGGCTAAGGCAAAAGCCTACACACCACCTGTAAGCTTCATAGCTTCGCACATGCCAATTCTGCGAAAAACAGCAATCTGTCCCTTCTGGAAAGTCAACTTCGTTTGACCTTTGTGAGGAGCTCCGGACGAACCAGACAGTGAGCTTTATATCATTGGAAAGCTCTACGAGTCTAGTTTTCAAACTTTTCGCGGTTTGTCCATATCTATTTTAACGAAGACGTTATGGCTGTTTTAGTGTGTAAAGGTCATTCTGCGCGGAAATTTTTATGCACTCTCGGGATTGCAGCTTTTCGTAGCTTCTTTCAATCCTTCTAAATGGTTCAAGTGGAACTATTAACTCGCCTATCTACTCCTTCTTGTAGATATGTCTCATCAAGACATTGAGTGCTTCGCATATAGTGGAACTATCCACAACATTCTAAGGAACCGACAACTATCTTTGAATTTTGTGCCTTTGTAAATCTTCTGTGACTACAATGATTGAATCATACCGGTCATTCAGGGACGCGGTTTAGCTTGAATCTTGATGCCTCGTAGCACCATGATCAACGTCACAGATGCCCTCTATGCATTGAGAGGCAACTGAACCATGTTGAGCTTTAAAGACATTCATGCTAATAGTTTTCATTTGAAAACACATTGTGAGAATGAACAAGAATTCTTTTGTGTATACCTTCTCATGAATGCGGACTAAAGCGTATCTTGGAGAAGTTCATGAGTCAATCTAGTAGACTGTATGTCACTATGATTCGAATATCGAATCTCATATTGTCGCCAAACATGATATTTGGGACACCGACTCATATAGGCTTTGGTTTGACCAAATCGGTCATCCTGGAAGAGATGATCCAAATTTTGAGAATTTCTCATGGACATCCATTCTTCCGCTCAAAACGAAGACATTCGAGATCTAGCATCACCATGAAGCATGATGGTGACCCGAGGGACATTGACGTCACCCGAATACGATTCCAACTTCTTGGAGACAGTCCGGTCAATTCCTCAAGCAATTGAGGTGCACCGGCCTTCCTTCGATATCGCATTGGCCCCCTGCAATGTTCATTGCTCGTTTTGAAAGCCTATTCTTTAGCTAAATTAGGAGTGAGACCCTCCTATGCTAAATGACACAAAAGTGAACATTTCATTCTTACATCAAACTATGCAGATAGATACAACCAACTTGCGAACAACTTTTTATGCTTTATGGTGGTTAGTTGAAGTGTTAACACACTGGTCACATGTTACACTATTATCTACTGCTTATGCTGCTTATACTTCTACGGGCTCACTACCCATTCTTTAAAGAAGTTTATCGGGATGTAATTTGAAGTGTCCTGTACCCCATGTTCACATGCAATACGGTCTCACTGAGGCTACGACTAAGCAACTTTAGCTTGTCGCTCGAACATTATTGATGCGCACCAATCTTTCTATTGCGTCTTGGGGCTATGCAATATTTACATGCAGCTTTACTATTCACCTACGACCCACCATCATTGAATATTGTTGTACTACAGCTCGTGAATGTGTACTAGGATTGACACGAAGTTGTAATCCTTGACCTCAACAGGATTGAAACAGATCTCCAATCCTTGAGCTCGGCTAGATGTTATTTCTAGGTGCCAAATCGCAATGCCACTGCGCACAATGATGGGTCATTTGAGATGAATAAGTTTCGGTTGGATATGAACCTCCACCTATAATCCGCATATGTAGAAACCTTGTCAGGCGATCTCATTCACTGCTAAATTGTGAATTGTCACTTTGATGAGACAATATTCTCGCCGTTAGGGGGAGATAAGAACACAAATATTCAAGTGGAACGACGTGAATTGTCATGGTTTGTCCCCACTAAGTCTCATCTTGATCCCAAATGCTTAAAGTGTTAAAGTGACGAGATCACATCCTGCAAATATGTCTGCAAGGATTGATGTCCTATCAAGAGGACATGGCGCGACCAAAAGGTGTTGGTCTTGACACCATCATCATAGATGGTGAAATGGTGACGCCATATAGTGGCAAAATTGGTGTCACAAGGCCGTATGGCTCCCCAAAAGGAGGGAGGCCCTTAGGTTCGATACTTTCTCGCACTAGGAAGAAAGCGAGCTTGGCACAACCTGATCCATTGATCAATGATACTCAAATCCGTCTCATGAAGTCTGAATTGTGATTATCGTCGGGGGACGCCTAAATGTCAAATCCAATCCATATAGAGATCTTTACAAGTATTACACTAGTGTACATGAGGACGTGGGATAATGAGTCTACTATCGAATTACCTTTCGTTGATGGATATCAACTTAGTTGATTGGCCAAATGGAAAGATGCGATCCAGCATTAACAAAGAGATAGGTCCTTGGGCAGGTGATGCCGACACCGCAAGCTAAACCCTATCAACTATGTCTTTGTTAGATAGCGTAGTGAGAACAAGAGTTTAGACTCACCTTATGGCGCAAGGTCTCTCACTAACACGCACTGAGATCAACTACGATGAGATATGCTCTCGTAATGGATGTCATTGAACTCCACTACTTTGTCAGTTTGGTAGTTTCCGAATAACTGAACATGCAGCCTATGAATGTGGTCATAATAACATCTCTATGGGATTAGAGATATACATGAAGGTCTTAATCGGATTTCATTCATCCGAATCAAGTGGCTCCAGACCACAGGAGCATGCGTTTGCTAAATGTATTGGAACGCACATGGACTCTACTTGATTTGGAAGGCATATGGTGAATTATGCCTTTGCGTGTCTCATTCCGGATTTACATGGACTCTTGATGGATCAAGAGATACCAATATGTATTAACATCCGAAGAAAAAGATCTTGGTAAGACACGGTCATGGAAAGGTACTCGATGACTGTATTGATGATGATTTTCCATCAATCGGCTTAGGCGCTCTATAACTAGTGAGGCCTACATATACTCCCATGATTAGTCAAAGTCTTTGCTCTAAAGAGAGATATGTTGTTTTGTCTAAAGCAAGATGACAAATATGTGTTAAGAGATGGAGTTCCCATCTAAGTACAATAAGACGCATCAATGTACTCAACACAATACGAAAGACTTGACATCTCATTCGCTATGAAAAGTTGTAAAAGCTAAGTGTAGCTATGCGCCCACGCAATGCCAATGTAATGGCAGTAACTCCTTTTTCAATACTTAATGGTATGAAAGGTTGAGCCTTATTCTATCCCTACATAAGAAAGACACATCAAAAGCGAAATCAGAATCTGCCAAGTTTCGTAGTTCAAATTCCATGGGACTTACAGGAAATCTCACTTACTGGAAAATGGTGACATTGATACCATTGGAAAGGTCTATGTGTCTACTTTCCAGAGATACCAACCATTTGATCATACCTATCATATTGAGTGAGTTATGGCCGTTTTGGTAAAGTAGGATGAATCTGTCAGAGAATCTGATTTTGGCAAAACAGTCAACTTCGACGGGACTTTATGAACAGCTACTGATGAACCAGAATGTTTGTAATATACGGTTGGAAAGCTAAATGAGTCTAGTTTGCAAAACCGTTTACGGTTCGTTCATATGTATGTCCTAGAGGAAGTTACAGCTGTTCTAGTAACTGAAGGTCATGCTGCGCTGAAATCTGATTTCCTGCACGAACTTATGTTTTGAGTTCACAAGTGGCCTTCCCCTCAAGATCTAAGTGGAAAAGATCATGTTTGAGGACAATATGGTATGATTTAGTTAATCATTACCCATTGCCACATTTGAAGACATGTTAAAGAGCATGGACATGCTAAATTGTTGAAACTTCCGTGATTAGTAAGAATCAGGAAGAGCCCTATGATTGATATAAAGATCAGGCGGAGGTGCGAACTTCAGGGGGAGTCTAGCACATACATACATGTCACTATCAAATGTGAAGGGTGCGTTGTACTTTTTTTCTCCTACGATCAAGGTTCAGTTTTTCTCCCACAGGGTTTTTATGACTTGACGAGGTTTTTGACGAGGCAACAGATCAGCACCATCGGCATATCAGCGCGCGGCACAAGGGGGAGTGTTCTAGGATATTCTTTATGTGTGCCTTGGCCTTATGCCATTAGGATATGTAGTTTAACTAGATCTATGTATTCCTTATTATTACCATATTGATACATTGTAATTCCCTATTGGCACTTATCAATGAATAAGATGATGATTCTCTTGCTATCTCTTTGTCTCTACACTTTATCCTTCATCATCCAACACATTTTTCTACTTATATACTTTTCAAACCCGGAAACTAACTTCCTCAGACCATAACTTTCTCATACGACGTCCGTTTCACGTGTGCCGCATGTCTACGAACTCATATTGACGAGCTCTACAACTTTCAAGCAGGAAGTTTTCACAAAATACTTACTGGAAATAGAGTCAACTTTTTGGTCCCTTAAACGTCAAAGCATCTTAAATAAACTCCCGAACTTCAACTTCGCATAAACCAATAAGAATTTCCATAAATATTCCTTCATTAAATATGTGAATAATACAAGGAAAAATGATATGAAAATCTGGGGTATTACAATCTACCCCCCTTAAAGGAATTTCGCCCTGAAATTCACAAGTACTAACCCAAAAACAACTTGGGGTACTTAGCCCTCATATCCGACTCTAACTCCCAAGAAGCATCTCTCTCATCATGGTGACTCCAACACACCTTAACCAATTCGACTTCCTTCGTTCGAAGCCTCTTGATTGATCTATCCAAGATTCGAACCGATTCAACAATAAAGGTTGCATCTGCATTCACCTTGATAGTTCCATAATCTATCACATGTGATGCATCTGGAATATACTTTCTCAACAAGGACACATGAAAAACTTTGTGTACCCCGGACATAACAGGAAGTAAGGCAAGCCGATAAGCCAAATCTCTTACTCTTTCCAAAATCTCAAAAGGCCCTACATACCTGGGAGCCAACTTCCCCTTCTTGCCAAATCTCACCACCCCTTTAGTAGGAGAGACCTTCAAGAACACATGGTCCCCAACATCAAACTCTACTTGCCTCCTCTTCAAGTCGGCATAGCTCTTTTGCCTGCTTTGCGCCGTTCGGATCCTATCTCGGATAGTAGAGACCTTTTCAGTTGTCTCTTGCACAATATCAGGACCCAACAGCTCACTATCATCCACCTCCGCCCAATATACAGGAGATCTACACGGCCTTCCATAGAGTGCCTCATATGGTGCCATGCCGATACTAGAGTGATAACTATTGTTGTAGGCAAACTCAATCAGTTGGAGGTGATCCTCCCAACTTCCCTTAAAGTCCATGACACAAGCCCTCAGCATATCTTCTAACACCTAATTCACCCGCTCAGTCTGCCCGTCAGTCTGAGGGTGGAATGTTGTACTCATGTCTAAGGTAGTACCCATGGCTTTCTGAAAACCACCCCAAAACTTTGAAGTGAATCGGGGGTCTCGATCTGAAACAATCGAAGTAGGCACTCCATGAAGTCTCACTATTTCCTTCACATACAACTTGCACAAGGCATCAACTGTGTACGTCATTGACACTGGAAGGAAATGTGCTAACTTCGTCAATCGATCAACAATTACCCATATAGCATCATGTCCATGCTTGGACTTAGGCAGTCCAGTCACAAAGTCCATAGAGATATGCTCCCACTTCCACGTAGGAATAGGTAATGGCTTCAACATACCTCCAGGCCTCTGATGCTCCGTCTTCACCTGCTGACAAGTGAGGCACTTGGACACATACTCTGTTACATCCTTCTTCATCCCATTCCACCAGAACTGCCTACGTAAATCTTTATATATCTTAGTGCTCCTTGGGTACACTGATAGGAGCATAAAATGCGACGTTCTTAATATCTTTTTACCTCCATTTATACTTTGCTTAACCCTTATTGTTGTAATATTGAGTCATTTTGTCAAGTTAAGAGTTTATGGTAGAGTCGGTTGTTGATACACGCATTTTATGCAATATTCTCAATGTATTTCCGACCTTCTTTTGTTTTGTTATTTCCTTAATAATGTCATTTCTAGCTTGTTTCTGTTTTATAGGTCGAAAGAGGAAGTTTTACACAAAAGAAGGCTAAAACGCAAGAGTTGAGAGAAATCCTAATCAAAGTAGGATTCCTGGTGCAGCAAGGAGTCTCATTAAGTCGCAAAATCTGAGGATAAGTCATTTAGGAAACTTTCCTGTTTTGAAAAGGGAAAGTTGCCTATTTCATTTTAAGAAACTTTCTTATTTTGATTTAGGAAACTTACTATTTCTGAATCTTTCCTATTATGACTTTCCTAAAATATTTAGGAAACTTTCTTTTCTAATGAGACAGGGAAACCGTTTGAAGTCAGGAAACCTAATCCAACTTGGAATAGCAATGTTTTGAACGGGTATAAAAGGGAAGGACGAATTCTGCAGCAATCAAGGAGTTATCTGTGCTAATATAAATAAGAAATTAAGGGAGATTCTTTCCTTTAATTTCGTTGTTAGAATTATGTTATTCCCTACCATATTTATCTGACTTTATTTCTTTTCCAGGAACCCTAATTGCGCACAAATAAAGGAAGGAAAATCATGGATTTTCGTCACAAGTCTGATTGAAGGCAGAAGAGGGAAAGTTCTTAATCGCTGGGATTTCCTTTGGAGAACAAGGAACGTACCTGGTCTCTATTCAAGCCTCATGCAATAAATTACTGCACGAGACATTCCAGAGAATTCTGGGGAAGATTTTGTGCAATATTCTTTACCGTTGGATCAGAAGTTCATCAAGGGCTGAGAAAAGAGCTAGGGTTCGGCCAAGATAGTATAAAGAGGAGCAGAGAAGCAACGTTTTGGGCATCACATCTTCCATACAAACACAAGCCGGAATTCTACCAAATTCTCACCATAAACCCTATACAGAAACTAGACTAGCCGAACCACCACCATCTCCCTTTTGCTTTGTATAATTCCATCACCAATTCCACCACCTTTGCAGCCACCATTCAAGGTTTCTACAAAGTGTGATCCATTCTTCTCATGGCTGTTTATGTTTCTGTAATTTTACAATACTTTGTCTATGAAGATTGTATGTTTTTATTGTTGCCGATTTGGTTTTGTAACATGTTTAGATTTTCTGATATTTATAACTAATGTATGACGATTGTTACAAACTTGATCATGTGATATTTTCTGTGTTAGATTTAGGGCAGCATGTTTCAATGTGTTCTTGATTGTATTCGATTAGTTTTCTGAATCGAGCAGGCAAAATCAATGGTTGCATACAGCCTAAGGCCATGGTTGTTATGTGGGTTGCGATTTCATCTACCAAAGTGATATATGATTTAGTCATACGCGAAGTTGTCTAGGTCTTTGTTGCTTAAAAGTGGTTAAGTATAATTCTGAAAACTTGCATGTTAATAGGATGAGTGACGCCATACCTTGTGCATGTTTCTGATTCGGCTTACTATGCTTATGTGTTTTCTTGTTTAATTTCTATGCGAAGTGTCTTTAAATGAGTTAGCATACTATTTAGGATTACACGCGAAGTTGATTCTAAATACTTATGAAGTCTTAACGATTGGAGTAACCGCGAAGGGCTCTAAATCAGAATCGGAATTGAAGTAGAGTCTAGGATGTGTTGAAACTGCTGTACCAAATGTCTTGCATAATTTGTTACATGTTCTTGAGTGTTTTCGTTTCTTGTTTTGTGTGAAGTTGTCGATCACATGTATATATGTTAGTTTAGGTTTTATTTCAGCAGTAGTTTTAGTTAGATAAATCTTTCCAAAACCCCCCCAATTTCTATGTGTATTATGTGAATATGTATTAGCACTTATAAGTTCAATTCACCCTTTGACATCCCCGGACTGAACGATCCCTACTTATTCTATACTAACGATGACATTTGCAGGGTAATAATTGTGTGAGGTTGCATTGTTTACTTTGTAGTCGATGTAGTCTCCATCAATCGTCCTTAGAAGCATGGCATATTTACAATCTACATGGTTAGATTGTGCCATTTTGGTCTCTTCCAAGTGAAGATGACGCACGGTCTTGCATCCTCAAGGAGGATCACCAATGTATTTCTGGTTAAGTCTTCTATCCTATAGCGGATTTTCCATCATCAATTGTTCAATTAGGCTCATCCAAGCTCAATGTGATGTCTTAGAATTGTCCGAAATTAAGGAGATAATGGATTCAAGTGTGCCTCGCACTACCGAGCCTCCACGGACATGCCTGGTCATACTGACTTGGAGTTGCCTAGATACAACCAACTTGCTGACACCTTTTTATGTTTTATGGTGTTGGTTGAAGTGTTAACACACTAGTCACATGTTACACTATTATCTACTGCTTATCCTGCTTATAATTCTACGGGCTCACTACCAATTCTTTAAAGAAGTGTATCGGGATGTAATTTGAAGTGTCATGTATCCCATGTTCACATGCAATACGGTCTCACCGAGGCTACGACTAAGTAACTTTAGCTTGTCGCTAGAACATTATTGATGCGCACCAATCTTTCTATTGCGTCTTGGGGCTATGCAATATTTACATGCAGCTTTACTATTCACCTACGACCCACTATCATTGAATATTGTTGTTCTACAGCTCGTGACTGTGTATTAGGATTAACACGAAATTGCAATCCTTGAGCTCGACAGGATTGAAACGGATCTCCAATCCTTGAGCCCGGCTAGATGTTTATTCTAGGTGTCAAATCGCACTGGCACTGCGCACAATGATGGGTCATTTGAGATGAATAAGTACTTAGGTTGGATATGAACCTCCACCTATAATCGGCATATGTAGAAACCTTGTCAAGCGATCTCATTCACCGCTAAATTGCGGATAGTCACTTTGATGAGACAATCTTCCCACCGTTAGGGGGAGATAAGAACACAAGTGTTCAAGTGGCACGACGTGAATTGTCGTTGTTTGTCCCCACTAAGTCTCATCTTGATCCCAAATGCTTAAAGTGTTAAAGTGACGAGATCACATGCTGCAAATATGTCTGCAAGGATTGATGTCCTACAAAAGGACATGACGCGACCAAAAGGTGTTGGTCTTGACGCCATCACCATGGATGGTGATATAGTGACACCATATAGTGGCAAAATTGGTGTCACAAGGCCGTGTGGCTCCCCAAAAGGAGGGAGGCCCTTAGGTTCGATACTTTCTCACACTAGAAAGAAAGCGAGCTTGGCAGAACCTGATCCATTGATCAGTGATACTCAAATTCGTCTCATGAAGTCTGAATTGTGATTATCGTTGGGGGACGCCTCAATGTCAAATCAAATCCATATAGAGATCTCTACAAGTATTACACTAGTGTACATGAGGACGTGGGATAATGAGTCTACTATCGAATTACCTTTCGTTGATTGGCCTAATGGAAAGATGCGATCCAGCATTAACAAAGAGATAGGTCCTTGGGCAGGTGTTGCCGACACCGCAAGCTAAACCCTATCAACTATGTCTTTGTAAGATAGCGTAGTGAGAACAAGAGCTTAGACTCACCTTATGGCGCAAGGTCTCTCACTAACACACACTGAGATCGACTACGATAAGATATGCTCTCGTAATGGATGTCATTGAACTCCACTACTTTGTCAGTTTGGTAGTTTCCGAATAACTGAACATGCAGCCTATGAATGTGGTCATAATAACATCTATATGGGATCAGATATATACATAAAGGTCTTAATCGGACTTCATTCATCCGAATCAAGTGGCTCCAGACCACAGGAGCATGCGTTTGCTAAATGTATTGGAACGCACATGGACTCTACTTGATTTGGAAGGGATATGGTGAATTATGCCTTTGCGTGTTTCATTCCGGATTTACATGGACTCTTGATGGATCAAGAGATGCTAATATGTATTAACATCCGAAGAAAAAGATCTTGGGAAGACACGGTCATGGAAAGGTACTCGATGACTGTATTGATGATGATTTTCCATCAATCGGCTTAACCACTCTATAACTAGTGAGGCCTACATATACTCCCATTATTAGTCAAAGTCTTTGCTCTAAAGAGAGATCCGTTGTTTTGTCTAAAGCAAGATGACAAATATGTGTTAAGAGATGGAGTTCCCATCTAAGTACAATAAGACGCATCAATGTACTCAACACAATACAAAAGACTTGACATCTCATTCGCTATGAAAAGTTGTAAAAGCTAAGTGTAGCTATGCGCCCACGCAATGCCAATGTAATGGCAGTAACTCCTTTTTCAATACTTAATGGTATGAAAGGTTGAGCCTTATTCTATCCCTACATAAGAAAGACACATCAAAAGCGAAATCAGAATCTGCCAAGTTTCGTAGGTCAAATTCCACGGGACCTACAGGAAATCTCACTCACTAGAAAATGGTAAAATTGGTACCATTGGAAAGGTCTATGTGTCTAATTTCCAGGGACACCAACCATTTGATCATACCTATCATATTGAGTGAGTTATGGCCGTTTTCGTAAAGTAGGATGAATCTGTCCGAGAATCTGATTTTGGCAAAACAGTCAACTTCGACGGGACTTTGTGAACAGCTCCTGATGAACCAGAATGTGTGTAATATACGGTTGGAAAGCTAAATGAGTCTAGTTTCCAAAACCGTTTACGGTTCGTTCATATGTATTTCCTAAAGGAAGTTATGGCTGTTCTAGGAACTGAAGGTCATGCTGCGCTGAAATCTGATTTCCTGCACGAACTTATGTTTTGAGTTCACAAGTGGCCTTCCCCTCAAGATCTAAGTGGAAAAGATCATGTTTTAGGACAATAGGGTATGATTTAGTTAATCATTACCCAATGCCACATTTGAAGACATGTTAAAGAGCATGGACATGCTAAGTTATTGAAACTTCCGTGATTCATAAGAATCAGGAAGAGCCCTATGATTGATATAAAGATCAGGGGGAGTCTAGCACATACACACATGTCACTGTCAAATGTGAAGGGTGCGTTGTACTCTTTTTCTCCTACGATCAAGGTTTAGTTTTTCTCCCACAGGGTTTTTATGACTTGACGAGGTTTTTGACGAGGCAACAGATCATCACCATCGGCATATCAGCGCGCGGCACAAGGGGGAGTGTTCTAGGATATTTTGTATCTTTCTAGATATTCTTTATGTGTGTCTTGGTCTTATGCCATTAGGATATGTAGTTTGACTAGATCTATGTATTCCTTATCGTTACCATATTGATACTTTGTAATTCTCTATATAAAGGGCTCCTATCAATGAATAAGATGATGATTCTCTTGCTATCTTTTTGTCTCTACACTTTATTACTCATCATTATGTTTATTATAAGACATATACATTGGACAAGAATTTTACAAAAATAACACTGTAACCTCAGCGTTTGAATTTTAATTTGAGACACTTCATTTGATATATCAGTTAGGGATGCTTAAAAAGTGTTTTGATGGCTATTGGGTCTGTGGGGAATGGGGTTAGTGTGAAAAGGTTCATGTACCTAGATCCGCTTTAAATGAAGAAAAAAACGAGCCATCATACATACATATGTGTTGTGATGTCATCTAGAAAACACTATAGTGTAGAATGAAAAATAATGAAACAAACTTCTGTAAATCCAAACCCACGTGTCATAACAAAAACTGAAAACGTATGGAGCTAACTTTTCAATACGTAAGTTGTATTTAAACAATCAACAAAAACATTGAGAGACTTGGAGACAGTTAGAAAGCAATTAATTCAACCGTTGAATCTCGATAATTCATAAATGAATATTAGATAAATTGATAACTTCGATTAAATAATTTTCTTCAATCCTGGAATGCTGCATAAGATAATAATTTTTCAAACTCTCTTTAGGACTTAACGAATATATAAAGTATTATTTAATAAAATAAATTTTGAAAATGATTTTCAATAAAAATAATTTTCTAAAATAAAAATGAGAAAATGAGATTGTTATTTTCTACTTTGGAAATATATTCGGTAATTCATTATGAAAATTATTTTTCATATTTTCTAAATTAAGAAAATGAAAAAGTGAAAACATCAAATTGATGTTTTCAGTTTTTCTATGTAAAAAGCTAAAAATACTTTCATTTTTCATTTTCAAACGTATTCAGACCGAACACATTTTCATCTCATTTTCATTTTCAAAAATGAAAATATAATCAGGAAAACGTTACCGAACTCCACCTAAGTATCTATAAACCAAATCAGGTTTTTCTTTTGTTCATCATCTATGTTTAAATTTTTACTTTTACAAATTTCTTTTTCCTTATGTGCTCTCTCTCTATGAGACTTTATATGCTCTTTATGTATCTCTAAAGTCTCTGGAGTAATAATGAAGAAGTGAATCTGTAACCTCTCATCCGAAATGAGTACCTATAAGTCTATTGTTTCATATACTAAACTGCCATAATTTCATAAAAAAAAATATACTGCAACACTCTCTCGCTCTCTCTAGCTTTCTTCTGCTAGGGTTTGGGTTAGAAAACTTGTTGAGCGGTGTGTCAATGGCAGTGGCCTTGGCAAAAATGACAGTGAGGCTTGCAACGAGACTCTCTCTGAAGGATGCAAAGGAACTCATCGACCTTTGCAATTTGAAGTGTCAGGAGAAAAGCTTTTTGACTCGGCGTTTTTATCTAGTGGGGAAACTGAACAGCACCCAAGCGGTGGTTCTTGATTCGTTTCACAACGCCTTGAGATCGATGCGGCGGTTGTCGGTGCCGGTGGAAGTCTAGGTTCGCAGCGATCACTTCCTCTTTACCTTTGCTAACGAACGTCACTTGCACCAAGTCAAGAGAAGTGGACCATTTGCGTTTTAGAGATATATGATCTTGATCAACGACTACGACGGTTTCTCCGACTCTGCTTACGGCGGCGACATTGAATTTGATTGGTGATCGAGACTATCAGATCAGTGATGTAGGCAGGGCTGGCCTTGGGCCAAGACAAGAAAGGCCCATGTCTAGGGCCTCTGATTCTGAGGGGCCTCAATATATTTTATCTGGTTTAGGCATATGCTGTCAACTTGGACTTGTTCTAGTGGTGGGTAGTTTTTGTTGCAACTAAAATTTCAGGGATCGAATCCCGTCTATCTCAGTTTGGTTTTATATTTTTATTTACTGTGTATTTGTGTTTGTGTTTGTATTAAAAGTTGTTTACACTTTTAATCCGTATCTTTTATACCTTAATTATGTTAGGTATTTGACATCCTATTTCTTTTTTAAATTTTATTTGAAACGGTTGTTTCTTATTATCTTAATTTAATATGATTCATTTCATAATGTTTGATCGTATCTTTTACTGTAACATATTTCATCAAATTTTTTTCATTTCAAGTTATAACTATTTTTATAATTATTTAATATATATAATGATCGTTATTGAAAATGATCTTTATATAATTTATCGATTTTTTTTTGCCGATCATATATTAAGGGGCCTCGAAATTTTTTTTGCCTATAGGTTCCAAGCTCACAGGGCCGGCCCTGGCTGTAGGTCGACCATACAAGGCTGCATCAAGGTGTGGCTAGGGTTAGGTTTTCCCTACTCTTGCATGAGTAGGTACGTCTCTCTCGACGTATTAAGGTTTCCCTTACTAACATCTGTGAGTTGTAGTTTCGATATGAAAGGCTATTGGGGCGGTGCCGTGAATGCTCTATGATTAATCATTGTGGGCAGCACTGCCCATTGAGTCTAATGGAGAAGGCGGCACATGTGCCTCCCCTGATGGCTACTAGTGAGTCGGAGATGGTGTTCAAAGCTTCTTCGTCTACTTCATCGGCAACAAGGTTTTTTGTCCCTTCTATGAAGCGCATGGAGAAACGCTCTATTACCATTAGGGATTTGCAGGAGGGCAGTAACGCCATGCCAAGGGTGTCGGGGGCTCAGTGGCTCGGTGGGATCGGTCTGAGAACAGTGAGATGGAGCATGGGAAACGAGCCAAACATTCTTTGGCCATTATCCTTTTGTTCTCCAATTGGAACAACTGGGCTTCACGAATGCAATTGGTTCGGGGCTCCTTCTTGTGGTTGATAATCGTTGTGCCAAGAAGCAAGGCGCCCAAGGAGCAGTAAGAACAAGCTAATTAAGTCTGTGGTGGATGCTTCGATGGCCTCGGGACCCAGTGCTTCAGAGATCGGGCAGGCTGCGGAGGTGGAGGAAGGCGAGTTCATTCCAACCAAGGATGTGTGAGGATGTTAACTCGGGATTAGCAATTTTGAAGCATTGGTTGATTTAGATGTGGAGGGGTACACCTTGAGGGTCACTAGGCCCCAAGCTTTTAAGTTAACTGTTTTGAAGTTTGTTAGTGTCGTTAGCTATTGAGTCATTTTGTTTATGTTGAGTCAGTTAGAGTTTTTTGAACATGGATTTCTTGTTTTCAAGTTGTTTCCCTTTCTAGATAGTATCGAGTGATATGCGTAGTGGATAGCTATGAAGGTCTATGGCCTTCAAGCTTGGTCTTGTAAGATCGTGATGATTGTTAGAGCAGATGCACCGCAATGGTCAATGACAGAGGCAAAAGGAATGGTTTTGCCTCTAAATTTGCCTTTTCCTTTCGATTTTTCTGCACCCTAAAAGGCAAGATTTTTAGTCTCAACCAGCTTCCGTGCTACACTATTTTTTTCTCATGTTTGTCCATTGTGATGTTTCTATTTCTTTTTCCTCTCTCTCTCTCTCTCTCTCTCTCTCTCTCTCTCTCTCTCTCTCTCTTCTTCTTCTTCTTCTTCCTATCCTACTGGTGTAGATACAACTCATACAAGCTCATAGTTTATACTTCTCTCTTGTGTTAGTTGTCGTTCGTGGCTTTGTTCCAAAGAACCCAGATCCCAAATTTGATGCTATGTTCCAAATAAAAGACCCAGATTTTTATTTCATAGGAGTCGTTCCGATTTGATTCAAACTTCTACCTTTCTTTCTCCCACTGTTCTTTCCCTCTTCCTTCCTTAATCTTTGTTGAAGAAGACAAGGAAGAAAGAGAAAGAAAGGAACAGAGTAATGACGAAGAAGAAAGAGAAAGGAATGGGCAAATATACTGTATAGCTAGCGTCAAAACTGGAAGTAAGAAAAATAGTGAACAAAATACAGTACGGGCCCACTATATTGGACGACCTCATAAAGAGACAAAACCTGCCAGGGTAGTTAGTCGACCATGCTTTTAATTGGACATAAGTTATGCGATGGATGAATTTTAGGCTAATTAAGAGGCTAGACTATGGTCTTGCCCCTTACGGTGCATCTGCTCGTAATCAATCGATTTAATCCGTTTCTTTAAAAAAAATGTCTATTCTTTCATATCCAAATTTTGTTAGTTTTTACGAGGACTAAAGGGGAGTAAAGAGAAACACTTGTTTTGAGTTTACATGTTAAGAAAAATTCTATATGCCTACGTGTCAGCTGTAAGAACCATGCGTGACAAGGTTTGAGAGGGATCAATCGCCACGTTTCAGCGACAAACAACTAATGCCGTCATCTAAACGAGAAATTTTTCAGTGCTACGGAAGGACCACGTCAGCATGCTTAGTGGTACTCCCTCACCAATAAAACAACGCCACATGGTATTTTTTTAACAAGTTATATTAGAGAGAAAAATTACTACATCTTCAACTTAAAGTAAAATGAAACAACCACATTAAACATACAAAAAATAATTAAAAAAATAAATTGAAAAAAACCCAGATCTGCGTTGGCTACTGTAGAATCTTCAATCTCTTCAATCTCTTCTTGGTTCAATATTGTCATTATCCATCATGACATGTAAGTTCTGGCATGACCCTCTATATACATATTGTTTGTTTTGAACTTTGGATTCCTAAGGATATCTCACATGCAAACTAGTGCAGGGAACTAGGGTTTTTGATGGATGCCTTGGCCGGTTTCAAATGGAAAATTAAGAGCATATATGTCCAGATAATTAAATGGCTAATCCAAACTCAAAATCATCTGCAATTGAACGGGAATTTGCTCTGAAAGTAAGAACAAGACTTGCTCAAAATTAATCATCTATTATTGCTTCTATAGTAGTAGGAACAAGAATGATGATTTTACTATTTATATCGATAACAAAACAAATATATGAAATTGAATACTCTCATAGATTATGCAGGAGTCAAATGAGATATGTATATTTGATGTTTGGATTTACTTAAGTTGTTTTACCTTGTTATGACTTGTTAAAAAAATATCACTAAGCTGCTGACGTGGTTTTCCGGAAACATTGAAAAATTTCACCATTTAAACACCGCTGTGGGTCCACACTATATCCATTAATTTCATACGTGTCTGCCAGCGCACTCTTGCACAACCTCACTTTCAATTACCTATATAACCATTGCTACAACATCGTTCGAAACAGCTATCACATGGGTAGTTTCGTCATTCAACACTCCGCATATACAATACAGCACGTGCGAGATCCCCACGTGGTCGCCGTCAATGACCTCACCCCCTCCTCCCTAATTTGACAGCGTTAAGAGCTCTAAGACTTCACGAAAATTCCAGATTTTCGTTGTTAGGGTTTTCAGAAAACCAATCAACCTCTCAATTCTCCTGAAAATCGAAATATAGATATCGATTTCCGGTTCGGGAATCCGCTCTCTTTTTTATTTTGTTGTTTGTTTGTTTTGGGGAAACTAATTCATGGTGCAGTTGATGAGTTCCGGCGATCTCCGCCAAACGACGCCGTGTAAGGATAAGGTGCCGGTCAAATTGGAGATCGAAGACTCTTTGGAGGAGGAGCATGGTCCCCTCAACAAGCGCTCCAGACCGTCCTTTGCTCATCAAGAGGTTCCATTTTTTTGATCTATTTCGTTCTTCTCCTGGATATATAATATAGCTCAGAAAAATGAAAATAGTTCAATACCTTCTATGATCCTGGCTTTTTTTTTTGTTTTTGTTTTGTTTTGGAATTGGAATCTAAACCAGCTCGATATATTCATGCTTGATTTTGTATGTATGTGGTCCAATATATAATGTAAAGCAGCCGGAAAAAAATACATGTTCATGCTGGTTGTTTTTGATTTCGAATACTTCAACTGATCTCGCGGTTGATGTTGAACTTAGGCTTGTAGTTTATTTTGTTGTATTGCTTTTATGGTATATTGTTGTAATTATGACTCATTGATCTTGGTGTTTACTATGATGATTTCACGGTATAGTTATTCGACTGATCTTTGGATTCTATGTTATAAAGGTTTACATTGAACTGTAGCTATCTTAGGCTTTGTAGTTTGATTTGTTGTATTGCTTTTATGGTGTTTCGGTGTAGTTAAAGAATGTATGACTCAGTGGAACTTTTTTACAATATTTATTTCCGAATATTTTTATTCCACTGTTTCCGTTACTTTTGGTATAACATTTTAAATTTGATCATTTATTGAAATGCTCCCTTACGGTTTCTCTTGATTTCCGCAGAGGTCGGGTGATAATGGGGTTGCTGTCCCAACTTCTCAATACAATCCCCTAGATGAGCCTAGCCCTTTGGGTCTGAGGCTCAGGAAGAGCCCGTCTTTATTGGAATTAATTCAAATGAAGCTTGCTCAGGGGGTTCCTCCTACAGCTGGAGCTGTACAAAGAGAATACCTTAACTCTGGGGTTAAGAAAGAGATTAAAGGAAATGCCGCAGTGGGGACTACTGATAAGCTTAAGGCGTCAAATTTTCCAGCTTCAATGTTAAGGATCGGTAACTGGGAGGTATGTTGAAGAGTTTCTGAGTCATTCATATTGGATATTGTGACTGCAATATGCTTGGTGTGAAATCCATTTATGTTTCATTATTTCCTGGCAGTACAAATCGAGGTATGAGGGTGATTTAGTGGCAAAGTGTTATTTTGCAAAGCATAAGCTTGTCTGGGAGGTTCTTGAAGGAGGCCTCAAGAGCAAAATAGAAATCCAGTGGTCAGATATCATGGCTCTAAATGCAAAATGTCCTGACGATGGGCCTGGTACTTTGAATGTTGTGGTAATGCCTTTGATTTCGTATTCACTATTTACATGTGTGCTCATTCTCTTGATGATAAATTACTTATTTGTATTTTCACCTGGCAATCCCTTTTATGTTGCAGTTGGCTAGACAACCTCTATTCTTCAGGGAGACCAACCCTCAGCCTAGAAAGCATACTTTATGGCAAGCAACATCAGATTTTACTGATGGGCAAGCAAGCCTTTACAGGTAAATTCAATTGGTAGTTACAGTTCTGCAGTTCACTGAAGATCTCAAAGTTAGTTTTCTGCCGGTGTAGCGGTGTTGAAATGTTTTGAATGCTTTTACTTTTAGGTCTATGTATTTAAGGTTATAGGTTATTTCTCCACTGCACCTATGAAAAAGTGAATTATTTTAATTTCTTCCAATTTAAACTATTCTGATGATCTTAATTGTTCAGTGCTGGTGTCACATGGTTTTGCTTTCTGTGTTTGACATGGAGCTAAAAAATTAACTTATATGATTAATACATGTTCTATCAGTCTTTATGAAGTTGCAGTATGAAATTTAGGATGCTGTTATATTGATCCAATTTCTTTGGGATTGTGTTTTGCAGGCAACATTTTCTGCAATGTCCACAAGGACTGTTAAACAAGCATTTTGAAAAGCTCATCCAGTGTGATACACGTCTTTGCTTCTTAAGTCGGCAGCCAGAGATCGTTTTGGATTCACCTTATTTTGAACTGCGGCCTTCTGTATTTGAAGACCAAGGTGAAGCCAAGGGCCATGGTTTTGACCAACTGGCAAGTGGCAAAGGTCCCTCCATTTCTGGTTTCCAGGAGATAGCATCACCATCTGCAAGTCAGTCATCATCTTTGAAGACAGACCCGCAGGACTCAGCTGGTATGACATTAGAGCATCGGTCCAGAGAAGCTCCTTCCCCTAGCTCAGGTATGATAACCTAGCATTTTTATATGATTGAGGTTACCTTTAATTCCTGTTTCTTCAAATATAAGTACTATGTTCTGTAAATTTGCTCACTTTGTTTCTTTAATTTTTATGACATACTTGATGGTGAAATTAGATAGGTTATATTGGGATGGTTTCCTCGGTATCTATTTAGGATACTAATACCGCTTTTAGTTCACAATTGAGGAATCCATAGATTTCAGATTCCAGATAGGCTGTTAAAATCCGCAAGGAATGTCTGTCAACGTCAGAAAATTCTAGAGAAATAATTAGTTCATCAATTACGTTTTTAAACCTATCTGGAATTCATATATATATATATATATATAGAGAAATATGTTAGTTCATCAATTACAACATATTTGTACATTATAGTGAGAAAAACCAAATTATTCATTATGGAATTGATTATGAATATGGCAAGAGATGATTAAGGTAGGAGACATAAATTGTATAAATCAAACAATAAATGGTGCTTAATTATGGTTTATTGCGAAAGGAATGGGGGGCCAAACCTCAAAGCTTCCACTTCAATTATATTAAACCTCTTATTAACACAAGTATAATACACAAGTTTTAAAAAAAAAAAATATTATGGGGGGTGCCATGGCACTCCTTTGACCTATATGTAGCTCCGTCTGTGATTGTATGCTAGATCATGTTTTGCTTGTTATTGCATGATATATTACTTGCATGACAGTAAAGGCTGCAATAGATTCATGGCTGGATGATTGTCAGTCTGACAGGGCTCCTGTCACTGTACAGAGAAAACTTCTGTGCACTAATGATTTGGACTAGCTTTGCATATCTAATTTCTGTGACATCGATATATTTAGTGTGTGTGCGCTGAATTCTTAAGTTGATCAATATCTGACCCCCCAAAAAAAATTACAAGATAGTTACTAGTCTCTGTGTTGTGTTATTTGTGTGCCACCCAAGATCAATGCTAAATATTTTGATTATGAGTGCATGTTAGAATCTTGCATTTAAAGTTGTGGAGTCATGCTTTATATTAAGATTGTGTAGGAACTGGTTAGGGGAGTGATTGAAGGGATCTGCCTTTTATGCTAGGATTACACTGTTATGCTTGGTTGCACAAAGTGAGGCATTTATTTAAAATTAAGCATGAATGCATGTGTTTGGTGGACACTGACTCACTGGTTGCCTTTATCATACTAGTTATGGATGCTCGTGCAATTGAAGGACATGGCAATTCTGAAGTTGTTGATTCAAGAGGGCCAAGAAATTGGGAACAGATAAAAGTGCCTGGGCTGCATCCTTCAATGTCGATGAGTGATTTTATGAGTCACATTGGGAACTGTATTTCAGAACAAATGACTTCTGGAAATCCGCCTTCTGCCGATCAACAGTCGGAATACCAGGATATTTTGGAGGACATTGCGCAGTATCTGTTGAGTGACACTCAATTAACTGCTGCAGATGAGAGTCATGAGACATCTCTCATGTCCAGGGTCAATTCTCTATGTTGCCTTTTGCAGAAGGACCCCGCTTCTCTGCAGAATTCACAGGTTGAAGTTGAAGGCACAGCTGGTGGAAGAGATAATCAGCTTAACCACACTCCTGGTGGTACATCGGGAACTCATATGCAGGCTCCTGAAGAGGATATGAAGGATGTTTCTGGGGGGAAGAAGGCACCAGGCATGTCGAGAAAAGACTCCTTTGGGGAATTGCTATTTCATCTCCCTCGCATCGCCTCTCTTCCCTCGCTTCCGAAAGTCTTGTTCAACATTTCGGAAGATTGTGAGAGTCAAGGTAGATAGTCATTTTTCTCCAAAGAACAAATCCTAATGCGAGCTGAATATACTCCTCCGCACCCTCCAAATTTCTCCTCAGTGTACACAGTGAATAATGCTGGCTATTTCATACTATTGTCCGTCACCAAAAGCTTGTATTATGTTGGGAGACTGGGATTCTGAAATTTGTGTTGATGAAGAATCCGGAAAGATTTCCCACTGTACAAATGACTGTACATCAGGGTTAGTGTTGTTTGGTTCCCCTTCATGCCGTATGACTTAAGGCACCTGTTTGTAAAGTCTGTTGACTATTTAAATATGAATGAAAGTTTTTAGTTATTCAGCTTGTTTACAATTCCAGAAGAAGAGGAACTTTCCAGAGCCAATTGTTACTTTTCTTTTTGGAAAAATAGTTTCCTTGTCGAAAACAATATTTTTTTTTAAAGCAAATCACATATACATCTTCCAAAAGGATTTGAAACACAAATAAATTCACTTGTGTTGTTAAACAAACAAGGACAGTTTTTAACAATTAAGGACAATCTTTTTTCTGCATGACATGTGTCATGATTTAATTTACCAAACTAACCTTACATTAATTAAATATGCTTTTAGAATAGATATCATTTTGAGATGTTTCAGTAAATGGAATACAGTGACACGTTTTCAATAACTTAGTGTAGTAGCAGTTAATTCTAGTAGAAGTAGTAGCAGGAGTTAACATTCTAGTAGAAGTAGTAGCAGGGGTTAACATCCCAGTAGAATAAGTAGCAGAGGTTAACATCCCAGTAGTAGTAACAGTTAATTCCGGTAGAAGTAGTAGCAGGGGTTAACATTCTAGTAGAAAGTAGTAGCAGAGGTTAACATCCCAGTAGAAGTAGTAGTAGGTTTTCAGTGGCTCAACTAATGCAGTAGCATGTTTTGCTGGAAAACTACACTTCCAACAGATATAGTAGCAGGGTTTTAGTGGTTCAGTTAGTGTAGTAGCAGCTTCAGTAAGTGTAGTAGCAGGTTTTTAGTGACTCAGCTAATGTAGTAGCATGTTTTGCTAGAAAGCTACACTTCCAACAGATGTAGTAGCAGGGTTTTAGTGGTTCAACTAGTGTAGTAGCAGCTTCAGTAAGTGTAGTAGCAGGTTTACAGTGACTCAGCTAATGTAGTAGCAGCTTCAGTAAGTGCAGTAGCAGCAAATGTAGTAGTAGCTATTTTCAATATGTGCAGTTCAGGTTTTGAGTACCACAACTGCAAATGGATGTCTTTTTCTCAAGAAAAAGATGTACTCTTATTTGAGGATTTTAGTATATATCGGCATAGTCTCTTTGATGTTTATTTAAGTCTCATAAACATCTCATTTTTTTTTATGCTTTCTGCAAAAAAGAAGAAGTACAGAGCACTCATGGTCTCTGCTATTGTACAACACTCATACTCGTCTTTTTCTGTTACTACACTTGTTGTACTCTTGTTTCAGTTCTGCCACTGCATTCACGATCCGTTGCATTCATGCTTTTCAAGATTGAGTCTCATCCAATTCTACAGTTCTACGCATTCATCAATCCAATCTCATCACCCCACCCTTTTCTTTCTCTTCACCGTTGAAAGACTATCACATTCAATCAAATAAACATCGATAACATTCCCAAATCATTAAAACCCCAACCGAGCATAATCTCACGAGCTTACTTTTTCCTAAGCTACTCGTGCGGCCTTAGCACCCTCTTTGCGCTAAGTCAGCCTTATTCACGCGCAACACTTGGTTAGAACAACCGAAAGAAGACAAGAAGAACACTTAGAAAGCAAGAACTTGTATTAAGCTTTAAGAATGCTTTACAAGGCTTGGTGATGCAATGCTTTCTCTATGTACAAAATGAGAGGGGTGCCTCCCTATTTATAGGCATCCTTCCCCTTGCCTAAAGTTCTAGAGTAATCTAGGACTTTACAAGTAAAGACAAAGTCTAGAGACTTCTACATGTCTCTAGGGAAGTCTTAAAATATCTATACAAGGCCTTGAGTGTTCTAGAGAGTTCTAGGGATCTCTAGTTGCTTGAGCCTCCTCAAGGGTTCTAGAGAATTCCATAGTCTCCTAGAGACTTCCCGATTTATCCGGACACCTCCGAGGCTTTCCACAACGTTCTAGAACACTCTAGTGTGCTTCAAATTATCCTTGGGCAATGCTTGCTTCAAATATGCCCAAGGAACTTGGCGGGTCGTGACATTCTCCCCCACCTAAGTCCGCGACGCCCTCGTCGCGTCTTGCTCATGGTAGTGTTGGATTTTGTCCTTGAATTGCCAAAGCAAATCCTCGGACTCCCAACTTGCCTCCGTATCGGGCAACCCTCTCCACTTGACGAGATACTCCTTGTAGCTTGGCACGCCTCGACGTCGGATGACACGGTCCGCAAGTATCTCGTCTACTTCCTTGTCAAAGGAGGTGACAACTGCCGTTGGTGCCCGATGTGAAACTCCCCTTGATGGGTCTTCCACGTCTTCATTGTAAGGCCTCAACATGCTTACATGGAAGACCGGATGAATCTTCAACTTGGGTGGAAGATGAAGCTTGTATGAAACCTTGCCCACACGTTTGATAACTTCAAATGGCCCCTCATACTTACGTATCAAGCCCTTGTGCACCTTTTGAAAGGACTTGAATTGTTGTGGCAAGAGTTTCACGAGTACAAGGTCCCCTTCCTTGAACTCCACGTGCCTCCTCTTCTTGTCCGCCCACTTCTTCATCCTTGAGGCAGCCTTGTGCAACGCAGCGCGAGCTAACTCCGTTTGCTCGTGCCATGACTTGGCGAACTTGAACGCGGCGGGACTCTTCCCCTAGTAGCGAGTGGCAAGGGACAAGGGTGTAGTCGGCTGCTGTCCCAACACGATCTCAAAAGGACTCTTGTTGGTGGCCTCGCTTTGTTGCAAGTTATATGAAAACTGCGCCACGTCAAGAAGCTTGGCCCAATCCTTTTGATTGGCACTCACGTAGTGCCGCAAGTATAACTCCAAGAGAGCATTGACGCGCTCCGTTTGCCCATCGCTTTGTGGATGAAAGCTTGTTGAAAAGCTTAAGTCCGTCCCAAGCATCTTGAAAAGCTCCGTCCAAAACCTTCCCATGAAGCGTGGGTCTCGGTCGCTCACAATGTTCTTTGGAACTCCCCAATGCTTCACTACATCGCGAAGGAATAGCCTTGCCGTCTCCTCCGCGGTGCAATCGGCTAGTGCGGCCATAAAGGTGGCATACTTGCTAAATCGGTCCACTACCACAATAATGCTCCCAAACCCCTCGGACTTTGGCAAACAAGTGATGAAGTCCATAGAGACACTCTCCCATGGTCTCTCGGGAATGGGCAAGGGATCAAGCAAGCCCCCCGGCTGTTGTTGGACAACCTTGTCTTGTTGGCATACAAGACATGTCCTCACATACTCCTCGACCCCATCGCGCATCCTTGGCCAATAGTAGGTGGACTTCAACAAGGCAAGTGTGCGCTTTACTCCCGGATGGCCAGCCCATTTAGAGTCATGACATTCTTTCATGAGCTCCCTTCTCAAGTTGCCCCACTTCGGTACATAGATGCGGCGGCCCTTCGTGTATAGGAGGTCTTCCTCCATCCAAAACCTCCGTGTCTTGCCCTCCTTTATCAAGGCGATGACACTTTGTGCTTGTGGATCCGCCTTGAGTCCCTCCTTGATCTTGTTCAAGAGTGGGCTAGTGACTTGCGATATGCTTGCAAATTCCGCCTTCCGGCTTAGTGCGTCAGCTACCACGTTCACCTTTCCTGGCTTGTACTCCATGACATAGTCGAACTCCGCCAAGAAATCTTGCCATCGAGCTTGCTTCGGACTTAGCTTCTTTTGTGTTTGAAAGTAGCTTGTTGCCACGTTGTCGGTCATGATTACAAACCTTGTCCCAAGCAAATAGTGCCGCCACACTCTGAGGCAATGGATGATGCCCGTCATCTCCTTCTCTTGCACTGTGTAGCGACGCTCCGTGTCGTTGAGCTTCCGACTCTCATAGGCAACCGGATGTCCCTCTTGCATGAGCACGCCTCCAATGGCAAAGTCGGAAGCATCGGTGTGTAACTCGTATGACTTGGTGTGATCGGGTAGGCTTAACACGGGCTCCTCGCATATCGCCTTCTTCAAGTCTTCAAAGGCTTCTTGGCACTTTGTCGTCCATTCCCATGCCTTGTTTTTCTTGAGAAGGTCGGTTAGTGGAGCGGCCCTTGCCGAATATCCCTTGATAAAACGGCGGTAATAATTCACTAACCCAAGGAAAGATCTTAACTCATGTACCTTTGTGGGTGGCTCCCATTCTTGGATGGCATGCACCTTGCAACCCTCCATCATGAGTTTGCCATCCTTGATCTTGTGCCCTAAGAACAACACCTCGTTCTTCGCAAAAGAGCACTTCTCCCTCTTGATGTATAGCTCATTTTCCCTTAGCACCTTGAACACTTCCCTCAAGTGTTCTACGTGCTCCTCCAAGGTTTGGCTATACACCACAATGTCGTCTAAGTAGACGACCACGAACCGATCAAGATAAGGGTGGAATATCTTATTCATCAAGGTGCAAAACGTTGCCGGTGCATTTGTTAGACCAAATGGCATAACCAAGAACTCGTAAGAACCATACCTTGTGATGCACGCGGTTTTTGGTTCATCACCCTCGGCTATGCGCACTTGGTAGTACCCTGATCGAAGATCCAACTTCGTGAAGTAGCGTGCATGCCCCAATTGGTCAAACAAGTCGGCAATGAGAGGGATGGGGTACTTGTTCTTCACCGTGACCTTGTTGAGCGCCCTATAGTCGATGCACATGCGAAGGGAACCATCTTTCTTCTTTTGAAACAAGACCGGGGCACCAAAGGGTGCTTTTGAAGGTCTAATGAATCCTGCGTCCAATAACTCCTTCAATTGCCTCCTTAGCTCCGCCAACTCGGGTGGTGCCATGCGGTATGCGCCCATGGCGGGTGGCTTGGTTCCCGGCTCCAACTCAATTGCATGGTCGACTTCCCTCCTTGGTGGTAGTCTCTTGGGTAACTCGGATGGTGACACATCCTTGAACTCTTCAAGCACTTTGGCTACCTCCTTGGGCACGTCGTCTTGTGGCCTCAGCTCCTCATCATCGTACTCCTTGAGGATGGCTAGGTAGCTCTCCTCTTCCCTCTTGACGCCCTTCTTGAATTGTAATGCCGACAACACCTTCAAGTCTTGCTTGGCGCCTCTCTTTGTCGGCATGACGCACGCCTTGTCGCCATCTATGATGCACATGCTATTGGCGAACAGCACCGGTATGGCCTTGACTTGATCATAGAATTCCAACCCTAGGACAACTTTGTAGTCATCCATTGGAACAATCGAGAAGTCCAAGTTTCCACACCATGCCCCCACGGTAGTCTTGACTCCTCGAATCACGCCTTGAATTGGTCGGGCGGGTGAGTTAACCGCCTTGATGGAGCCCTCTCCATCACTCCCTCGTAGCCCTAGCCTTCGGGCTTCTTCAATCGAGATGAAATTGTGGGTCGCCCCCGTATCGAGCATTGCGGACGTTGGCTTCCCTCCAATTGTCAAGTCGACGAAGTGTAGGCCTTTGGCTTGGACTTTGGGTGTCGATCGAATTACGTTGAGTAATTGCATCGACCCCATGCTTACACCTTCGTCGCCGCCCTCGGCTTCACCTTGATGACTCCCTAAGAGTGCACTTAGTGCCCTCTTTTGCGGACAATCTCTAGCCCAATGCGGCCCATCACAAAGGAAGCACTTGTTGTTGTTGGGCTTTGAACTCCTCACGTCCTTTTGCTTGCCTTTGTCTTTGCTTCTTGCAGCATAGTTGTCTTGACGGGGCTCGTCTTTGCGTTGGCTCTTGTCTCCCCCACCTTTGGCATAACTACTCTTCTTTTCCTTCGGCTTGCTCGTGGACTCCTTTGGACTAGTGTAGTCGATTAGGCTTTCGGCCGTGGCTATGGCGGTAGCAAGGTCTTGCACCCCACGTCGCCTTAGCTCGGTCTTAGCCCATGGTTGGAGACCATCCATAAAATTGAAGAGAGCATCCTTGTCGGGTAAATCGGGAATCTCAAGCACCAAGTTGGTGAAGTCCTTAATATAATCCTGAATAGACCCCGAGTGCTTGAGCCTTCGCAAGCGAGCTCTTGCCTCATCCTCGGCATTCTCGGGACAAAATTGTCTCTTGAGTTCTCTAGTGAAGTCATCAAAGGTGTCGATGGTGCACGTACCTTTCTCAATATCTCCTCGCCTTCTCCTCCACCATAACATGGCAGTGTCGGTGAGGTAGAGAGCCGCGGTTCTAATCTTGGCGTCCTCCTCGGTGATGCCTACGGCTCCAAAGTATTGGTCTAGCCCCCACAAGAAGTTATCAACTTCACGAGCGTTGCGCGATCCCCCAAAACTCTTAGGCTTTGGCATCTCGATGCGCTTAGCCTCCACAATACCGTTGGTGCCGGCTCCCGTAGCCAATGCGCGCTTGCATAGGACCAAGTCCCCATGCATTTCCTCAATGCGTGCAAGCGTGCTATTCAACTCCTTCTCGTGGACTTGACGCATCTTGGCGAGTTCCCCCATGAACTCCTCGCGAATCTTCGTCATCTCGCCCCGCAAGGACTCCTCTAGCTGGACCACCATGCCCTTAATCGCAGTGTGGATGGCGGCATCCTCCGCCTCTAAGCCTTCTACCCGTTGGCCTAGATCATCCACCTGGGCCTCCATGCCACTCACGTCCTCCTCCATTTGAGTCAGGCGTGAGTCGAAAGCAGAGATCATGTCCTTGGACCGTTCCCGCCTTGGAACGACAGGGTCGACTTGCTCTTCGCGACCTCCCATTTGCGTAACTTCCTCGGAAGGGTTGGATCCTGATGCACCTTTGGCAGCATCTTGCTTCGGCAATTCGGAGGGGTTTGATCCCGAAGTAGTTTTGGTAGCGCCGTGCTTTACCATTGTGTCGAGCGAGGTTCCGATCGAACTTCGGCTCTGATACCAACTGTCACGAGCTTACTTTTTCCTAAGCTACTCGTGCGGCCTTAGCACCCTCCTTGCACTAAGTCAGCCTTACTCACGCGCAACACTTGGCTAGAACAACCGAAAGAAGACAAGAAGAACACTTAGAAAGCAAGAACTTGTATTAAGCTTTAAGAATGCTTTACAAGGCTTGGTGATGCAATGCTTTCTCTATGTACAAAATGAGAGGGGTGCCTCCCTATTTATAGGCATCCTTCCCCTTGCCTAAAGTTCTAGAGTAATCTAGGACTTTACAAGTAAAGACAAAGTCTAGAGACTTCTACATGTCTCTAGGGAAGTCTTAAAATATCTATACAAGGCCTTGAGTGTTCTAGAGAGTTCTAGGGATCTCTAGTTGCTTGAGCCTCCTCAAGGGTTCTAGAGAATTCCATAGTCTCCTAGAGACTTCCCGATTTATCCGGACACATCCGAGGCTTTCCACAACGTTCTAGAACACTCTAGTGTGCTTCAAATTATCCTTGGGCAATGCTTGCTTCAAATATGCCCAAGGAACTTGGCGGGTCGTGACAATAAGCTCCGCGCCAAACTCATGCCTCCGACAAAGAAAACATTCCACTTCCTGGCATCACTACCAAAGACAAAGCTAAACCATTCCCCATCTTTCATTTTAGACTCACCGGAGATCAAAGAACCAACATTTCATCCGTATGTTCTTGGTTCACCAGATCTATTTCCTAAAAAATTCATTTCAATTTCTCAAATTCTGCTGAAATTGAAATACAAGGAAAAAAAAAAATCAATTACCTAGCCTGCAACAGCAACTCGTCCAGCTACAACTATGACGTTTCCGGCGACGCCATAACCACCAAACGACGCCGTCTAATCTCCATCGAACGATGTCATAACCAGATCTAAGGGTTGCCGACATTAGTCAAGCGTTGAGCATCCGCCAAACTTTAGTTGTCGTCGTGGAGCAGCGTCTCAGGTGTCGAGCGTCCGCAGTCGTCAAGCGTTGATCGTCGGGATCAACCTTCGTCGTCGTGCATCAATCGATCGTCGTTAAGCATCGATCAATCCTCGTCGTCCAACACCAAGATCGGCTGTCATGGTCGAGCATTGGGATCGTCGCCGAGCGTTGGACTTCATCATCGTCAATTGCCTAGCGTCGTCGAGCTTTGGGATCAGGTGTCTTAAAGGTGTCTTCACTTGGACTTTACGGTAGATTTGAGTGAGAGAGAGAGAGAGAGAATCAAATCAGATTGAAACTGTGAGAGAAGGAGTGACACGTAGTGTAATTTTATTGAAGAACCGAGTATTATTGTCTTTTTGTATTTAAAATTTAGATAAGACCTGACACCATTTGGTCAAATCATATTGAAACTGTGAGAGAAGAAAAAGTGGTACGTAGTGCAATTTTATTGAAGAACCGAGCATTATTGTCTTTTTGCATTTAAAATTTAAATAAGGCCTGACAGTATTTGGTTTTAGGTTTGGGCTCATGTCTTTATTTGTTTAAATTTTCTTGAAGGTGGGTTATGTGTGTTATGTATCTTTTTGTGTTATGTCCTTTTTTTTTTTTTGTTCCTGATTTTGTAATGTTTAGCAGACCAAATAGTAAGATGATGAGCTGAAGGATAAGAGTGAAAAGAAATTGATGGTAGTTTTTAGAGTTGTTTCCCTGCAAAACTCATGCCACACAGTACTCTACAAAATCGGCAAACCTTGCTTCCTCCTATAAGAGACAAAAAGCCAAGGGGTGCAGTGAGTCGATGGGGGTGGACGAGGTCATGATCATTGATCGTGGTGGGTGATCGGCAAGTCAGTGGATGAGGTGATTGGTGCTGGTTTTAGTTCGTTGATTAACGAATGATGGTGGTAGAATGGCTGGGCGGGTGGGAGGACTTTCTACTGGAAGCAAGAGTCGGCAATGTGGGATGGTGGCAACGCAGATTACTGGCAGTGGTCTTTTGTCTTGTGGATCCTCTTCTTGGCGGCAATGTTGGTTTTTGCTTAGTTCAGTTAGTTTTCTCTAGATGGTTCTGCCCGACTACTACGCACCATGTGTGCATCTAGTTTTCGTTTGGTTCTAACCATGTCAAACAGATTTCAGTCTTTTTTTTTTTTTTTTTTTTTTTTCCGAAGATAATGGACTACGGTCTTTATCAGCTTAGTTCCTACTCGTTATTCTAACTATACACCAATTCGGTGTCTAGGCGAGTAGTTTTACTATGAAAGGGAGTTAGGTCGTGAGGTTTCAGTGATTTGATTTTTAGGCTCCAATGGGCGAGCTCATTTGAATGCAGTAATGGTTGCTTGTAACTTAGTTTGGTAACCTGTGGTCATATATCTGACGAAAGACAGTTATTGATGTACATGCTCAGAAAAAAAATAAAAAAATCATCTCACACAGCATATCAAAAACTAAAAATAAAAAAAGTTCCTAGATACTATGCATTCCTTTAGCATCTGGATTAGAAATGCAATGCGTGTAAGAAATTTGGGCTATAATCAAGAGCTTGCAACAAGGTTTCAAATCCCCTGAAGCAATGTATTGCTTCATATATAGTGTGTGCTGAAGAACGTACGTCTGTTAGATTACCCGGAGTGAACTAACGAGCATACTTACAGTAGGTAACGATCTTGAAGCTGAATAATATTTACATTATTTACAAGTTCATTGAGATTATGTACGTACGGGCAACAGTGGGAGCGAAGACAATTCTATTGGGAACATCAGCTGTACAGAAAAGAGATTAAGTTCCAAATTCCCAGAAAAAGGAAAAGGAATAAACTGTTAAATGCAATGATTATATATGTACACTTGAAATTCTTCCATCACGTCAATCTGCCTAAAACAGGGATCAGGAAGGAGGTGGTGAATGAATGGTGTCAGGTAACATGGCTACTGTCACTACGAAGTATTCACACCCAATAGGGAGACCGTATGGGTTCGATCCTGAATTCAAGGCCAACTGGTCAGTCCCTGTGTCAGATGTTAGCTCATGCTCAAGCCGAATTGGAATAGCCGATGGCTTCACAATCTGGCGTTCAATATGCACAATTTGTCCAACAATATAGTTAGGTTGACGCGGGAGATGATCTGTAAATAGGGCAACAGATTCAGCAGAGAGATAGTAGTTAGAGCAATTTCGATTGATTGCCTCGTAATGCCCAGTGGTGTTGAGAACAAATACAGCTATCTCATGGACTTCCATACGGCCAAAAGAAATCTTCTCCTTGTTTGCCTGCAGAAATATTGGAAGTAGAACACCACTTGTTAGCATACCATTCAGTAAGAAGTAACAATTTTACAGGCATGTATAAATTACATAGTCAGACCAAGTATGCAACAGAACCCAACTAAAAGTTGATCAAATGTGAGTTCATGATAAACCATGTAAACCAAAGGGTCTATCACTTCCAATCTAACCAAATGGGGGTTTTTTTACAATTCTTATTATTATAAGAAAATTACACTAATCAAAATTTAAGTTACCTGCTTCTCAAGTTGATGCTTTGTGTACAATGTTTTAACCAGATCCTTCTTCTCTTCCAATTCTTTTCTAAGCTGTTCATTTGCAGCTTCGACCTTTGGATACTTGTCGAGCAGCTCTTCACGGTGCCTTGACAAGAAACCAACTCTATCAGCGAGGACCCGGATGCACTTCCGAAACTCAAGGGTACCATCATCTTCATTGTCATTAATAGAGCTGAAACATAACAAAGCCAAAACCACCTCCATTGTCAACAATACAGCTAAATATTCTTTTCATTTCCTTCAGTTTAAAAAAATGCAAAAAGGGTTAAAAAAACCTTCAGAAGGCAGAGAAAGGTCAGAGGATATGTATTGTTGGACAAAGCAATACTGATAGTAATAGAATTTGTTAAAGGGAGATAAAACTTGTGCATGGCAGGACTTACTTTCCCAGAGATTGTGCCAAACCACGCAAAGACTCAACGAAACTAGTCATTCCCTGTGCATTAACACAGCTGCGAAGCCTTTCAAAAAGGCCACGCATTTTCACAGCAGATGCCCGCAGGGCACTGTACTCTGAGGCCCTACGATCAGCGGCACAAAGATGAGTTTGAGCTTCCTCTCTTGCTTCATGCAAACAGTTCTCCAAGTGAGCACAATTCATCTGGCAAGTACAACAATAAATACATAATCAGAACATAAAGGTTATCATCAAGTGATAAAACTATAAGACAAAGTGCAAGTGATTAACAGAAGCATCGATAACTAAACCAGACACTAGGGCAGGCGTTCATCCAATTAAAGAGAAAAGACGAAATTGATGATTTCACCAACCAAGAAGAAAATTGAGGATTGTTATGACGAGTACAAAACAAACAGTGTAAGTCAGCTACTCATTAATTTATGTCGAGTCTAAGTTTTCAAGACCTCATACTATTAAGTTTTTGAATGGCCACGAAGTTCCATCAGACAAGGTGTATAAAATGTCTTACACTAGGGCCATGTTTCTTCTACGAAAACTCGAGGCCATTTGCTACAACTACTCTGCCAAATTTTATTGGATAATAGTGTCTGTAAATGAGAAACAGTGTTCAAATATTTATGTCGTAAGTGTCCAGACTCAAAATACTGGATATAGGTTATAATGTTCTCTATTTCTTTTCCGTTGTGAAACGCTTTAAAAACTATTTTAATCAACGAATACTTGTATACGAAACTATAAATAATGATCAATCAACCCTCACCCTCGATACTCTGAGGCAGTATACATATGCATAACTTTTCAAAAAAAAAAGAAAAAGTATACATACGCATAAATGCAAGTTCCTCTTTCTGGGCAAAAAAGCACAGGTAACATAATCTAGCACTTTCAACCATAGCATAGCATAGGGCAAGTGAAACTAGCAAGTGAATGGTATTAAATGACACTTACTAGACAACCAAAAAAAAAAAAAACACAGGTGCCTTGTAGTCTCAACTATAGAAATGTTATCAAATCCAATCAGTAAAGAAAACAAAAATCTATACAACTCCAAACTCACAAGAATGAAACAACGTATAAATAAAGGGGAAGAAGCCGTGACATCCAAGCAAATATGCTTAACCACAGAATATGTTTCAACAGACAAAGAGACAGTGAGAAGGATTGAAATTGCAAAGGAAGAAATTAAGAGTAGTAAGATGTTACAATACCTGAGATTCATCAAGGAGCTTCCTATTTGTGTCCAATTCCCGCTTAAGCATGGCCACATCCTCCATAGCAGTTTTAAGCTTGATTTCTGTTTCATTCAACTGGTTTGACTTGTTTTTCAGTAGACTTTCCAATTCCAACAACAGCTCAGTACCGACTCTAGTGCCAAAGCCTGGGTCAACTGCTGTTTCGCTAGGAGACACATTCAGATGTTCAGGCATGCTTTCAGCAGTAGAACTGTGTGTCAATGACATGCCCAGCTGCCCCATTATTTTTTCTTTGCCATCTTTACCACTGCCTAGCAGTTCTTCACGACTTAGCTCTTGCATTGATGAATCCAGTTGATGATTATGTACTGCAGAAGAGTCCATCATATTTTCATCAGCCCCATCTCGCATTTTATCAGCTCGTGCATTGAAAAGACCCAATTTGGCATCCAAAGAATTTGAGATGCATGAGACCTCATCCATGGGCTCAGTATTAGATAAGCAAAGCGTGCTGGCTTCTCCACTACCTAATACTTGCTTGCAGTTATCAACCTTATCAGACAAAAGGGTAAAATCAGAGGCATCCTTATCATTTGAAAGCTTCTGACCTTGCAAATACTGATCAGATAGTCTCTGTTCCAATTCTTGAATGCGTTTCTCATACGAAAGACACTGCAGCTGCTTCGTCCTAAGCATAGATTGCAAATGCTTTCCATACTCATCTTTGAGGTGCAAGGCTTCAGCTGTTTTCGCTGCAGCATCCTTCAATAAATTATCCGTTTTACTGTCATCCAATGCCTCAAAGTCCACGTCAGGCCAGAATGAACAAATCAAAGCTATTGCAGAAGCCAGTTCAGCTTTCAGTTTTGCATTCTCAACTTCCAACTTACTAGTTCCAGCAATCTCTACTAATTCACAGCCTTCAAGTAGCTCCTCAGAGTCACATTTCTCAAGGTTATCTAATGTAAGCTCCTCAGCCTCTGCAGAATGACTGCTCTCATTAGACATAGAAAATGAACCTCTAAAAGAACCCTTAGAAGACAGTCCTGCCAGGTACTCAGGTGCATAACGGTCCAGGTCTGAAATGTCAACATCAAGCAAACCAGTATCAAAGGGAGCTATATTGACATCACACTGATTGGGGGTATCATATAAACCCATAGATGCTAATACATCCCTGGGTATGAACGAACTATGACCTTTCAGAAACTCTTCCCGTCTTCTGACTTCAGCCTCCCTCTTTGTTGCAAGCCTCTCAGCTAACTGTCCAGCCATGCCCATGTAGAGCTTTAGGGAAGCCTTTCTTCTTACTATCTCTGCTAGACAGGCTCTATATGCTGGGCCAATCCCGCGAACCAACTTGATTTCAAAAAACAAATCATCCTGGCGCACCATTGCCTCTTTAAAAACAGGAAACTGTAACTTCGCATCTTTGATGATATAAGAGATATATGTTATCTTTTGCATATAATTATGAAGAAACATGTTCATTTCATTCTTTTTGTCCTTGCAAAAGTCAAGTAGCTTGGAAATTGCATTATCACAAGCCTGCATCCTAGGCAGGTGATTTTTGTCATGGACATCATACATAGGGCCCAAGGCTGAAACTGCATCATGAGGACGAAGTGAGGAAGACATTTGTGAAGACAAGCAATCATCTACAAGCTTCTTGACGGTATTCACATCTTTGCTGCATAGACGAAAATCGTTAACCATATAAACGACATTCAAAAAATTCAAGTCAAACATTTATGTATTTCACGTCAGTAGCCAAGATAAAGACACATGTTATACGAACTCTCAAGTCAACCCCACTAAATAGTAGTTTTAGCTTTATCCCAAACACATTCTTTAGTTGACGGCATATGATCCGGTTCTATTCTGATCAGGCTCCACAAGTTCACAACAGTAAATAGTATGACAATTTATTATCCTTCTCTCAGAGTTGATATCTGTCTCAAAGATATAAACACACAAAAGGAAGTTCTTACAGAAAAACAAGGGAAGGATAAAAATTTAAGAAGACCACCAAAAATAAAATAAAAAATAAAACATACTAACAGATGACTATGTGATCTTCTACAATAACAAAGCATGCAGAGGTTCGATCATCAACCTTCGCTTATCTGATATAAATCAGAAAAAGATAACTATCTTCCATTCACATTATAGCTTTCCTCAAGCTTTAATAGTGTGAGCCTTGAGCTTTAAAAACGTGAACGGAAAAGACAAATCTTTTTAAAGGTTCCTTTTGTTTAAGGATCTATGTTGTGTCATCTCATTTCTTGAAACATCATAAGAATTGAATGCATTACGTTCCAGCAATGTTTCAAAGTTTAATTTCGGAAAAAACCCAGCCTTCTGATTTTGGAAGCAACACATGAACCGTACTATTCAGGTCCATACTGGTAATAAGAAATACAAAACCCACAAATGCTCATATAGCTGGGATTCGTATCTTCACTACCCCCCTTTCTTTTCAATTTATCTTCCTTGCTTACATCACACTACCCTAAGTAGGCATCTAAGCAATTTATATAGCAGAACTCCTAATAAAATCTCTGTACCTACAACATAAGCCCATTATCTAGCTTCAACAAATTCTCATATAGGTGGGATTCGTATCTTCAGTACCCCCCTTCTTTTCAATTTATCTTCCTTGCTTACATGACACTACCCTAAGTAGGCATCTAAGCAATTTATATAGCGGAACTCTTAATAAAATCTAGCTTCAACAAAAAATAATGTATACTCTTCAATCTGGTTCTTTAAATAAGCATCCACATCATCTGACAAACAAATGCAGAAGTAACAAAATCTCTTTCGGGTAGGCCCTGAAAGGAGAAGGATTGAACTTGCATGTCTTCATACAGTGAAGAAGCAGTACATATCTTGCAGGCAACAAAACATGACTACAAAACCAGAAAAATCATAGTAAATTAAACCAATGTCCGTGTCTGCAAGGATACAGAAAAGTAATCCTCATGTGTGAACTTCCAAACTAAATCTAGAATACCCCCTTATAGTTATAAACCTGACATACAGAGCATAAGACATAAACTTGCATAACTCATGGAACAATGTTGCTGGACCACTGTAAAATTCAAAGACAATAAAGACCCGAAACAATTTATGGATCTCCCAACAATTCATAAAAAGAAATTGGATGCAGACAGACAACCAGAAAGACAATATTTGGCAATATTTGAAAGGAAACTAACCTCAATGACTGCATTATACTCTTCTGCTCATTAAGATATCGTTGGTGCTCCTTAATTGTCAATTCCAAATTCCTAATAGGCAAAGATGCCGTGTTAGAAAACAGTTCCTCAACTTTTCGCTTCACCTCACTAAACATGTGCTTGAACTGTGAAACCTTATTCTCAAACTGTTTATGGGAACTGGTACAATTCTCCCCCACTTTCCTCAGATTCTCTTCCTTTACAAAATCCGATAAGCATTTACGGTTAACAGTTTGTAATGCAGGATGAAGTTTGATGGATCTCAGTTTTTCTACATCCCTCCCAAGGTTCACCAAAAGATCAGAATGAATCCGATGTTGTTGTGAATATCGCTTCATGAATTCTGTATAGTTCTGGTTTATCATCCTATAATATTGATCCAAATTACCCTTGGCAACCTCCACCGCCCTCTGTTGAACCTTTTGCTCCCTCAGAAGCCTTTCACAATTCTCATATTTCACTTGGGTTCGACTGTAAATTGCATGACCCTTGTGGTAATGAAACCTGAATTCCCTTTCATAAGAAGGTAACGCTTTCAAAGCAGGATCTGAAGCGTCATCCAGAGCATGACGATCATGTGAAGCCGAGGGTGATCGGGGTTCAGCGATGTCAAGAATATCAACATGCTCAACAGGAGGAGGGGAAGAATTTGGTTGCAGCCTTGCTTTATTGAATATGAACACTTCCTGGCCATCAGCTGGAAGCTTATAAGCAGAAAGTGGCCGCTGTGGCTCAAGCTTCATATCCAAACACAGAACAAGCTGGTCATTCATATTGATATCAGACAGTGATTCAATATACCGCATAACTGCCTCTACAGATGTGGTTTCTTCACAATCAAGCTCAAATGAGTGCCCATTTTCAGCAATATGCACCAAAAGCTTACCCTCATGAACCGAACCTCCAGTGCTACTTGAACTCATCTTATCCAAATCTCCACCACAAGCGCCCCCAGGCAACACTATCAAACAGCCACTACCACCTTAGTCAGATAAAGTAATTTCTTCCCCCACAACCACAACCAACCACTCCAATTCAACCCCTCTAAAATATCTGACCCAAATCAAAATTCCCCAAATTATCACAAACCCACCGCCGAGCTTCGCAAACTTGACACAATTCTGGGCAACCCACCTTGTATCCGAACGAAACACCAATGATTACCCAGAACTTATAAAGAAACAATAACCCAAACCAAATAATAACCAGAAGAATTGTCCCCAACAGCAACAACTTCGATCCGTCCAACAGCAGCTGACAATGAATTGAATCCCACAGAGGAACCCCAATTCCAAGAGTCAAACAAACAACGACACCGAAGAATGAAAATAAAAGGACCCACAGTATCTTCAAACCCAAATCCCTTGAAAGTTTCTCAAAAACCCTTAAATCCTTCGCAATCACCACCCAGAAAACCAAGTAAAAAACCGAAACCCAAATCGAGAAACTAATAAGATCAAACGATTGTGACACGAAAGGGTTTGAAGTGAGAGAGGCAAGAAAGATGATCGAAAGCGATTACGTGAATAGGAGGTCCCTCAGTACAAGTTTTCCACGAAACCCCTTTCGATATATTTCTTTTGTTTCATTCGTATACACAGCAGTCTAGCGTCTACGTTTTCTCTAGCTTCTCCTTCTTCCACAATTTTATTTTCCCTTTTCTTTTTAATAAACAAAACAACGCAGAGAAGCTTATGAGGGAAGCAACCACCGCCTAGCAGACTCTCTCTCTCTCTCTCCCTGTCTCTGTCTCTGTCTCTCTCCACAATTAAAGTTTTCGAAGTACAGAAACCGAAGCAAACATGTTTACATCGCCCAGCCCACGAACAAAATTTGGGAAAAAAATATCAAAATATAATTATATATATATATATATATATTTAAATAAAAAACTCAAATTACATCCCACCCAAACAGAGTTGTCAAAAAGGAAAATTATAGAGCGCACCTGGATTATCCACCGTCTATTTTGACGCGTGGATTAAGGACGTTAGTGCGGCGTTTGGAGAACGTTTGTAGGCGAGTGAGGGGGAGAAAATGAAGAGAATGGGTGTGCATCCATCTTCAATGCAATCCTCGTAATGACTTTTCTGGTTTGGCGCACACCATCGCCGATGATGTAGGCCTTCCTTGTCGGATTCTGGGTTCGGGTTTCCTCCAACACAATGACAGTAGCCCTTCTAGCCTCCCTCCATGTTCGTTTTTGTCTCCAGGAGAAAAAGGCGACGCCAGGAAGGAGAGGGAGGTGCTGGAATACCTCGCCGGAGACTCTCCGTGAAAAAATCCAGAAAAAAGGTATTAAAGATTCGGGCACCATTCAAGGAAAAAAAGATAAAGGAATTGAACAAGAAGAGAAGAGGAGAGAAACCTTACCCATTGCTGTTACAGTCGCCATCGGATCTCGCCGGAAACTGAAGAACACAGTGAAGCACCCTTGAATTCGATCTCCATTGAATTGGGTTGCATGTCTGATATATGGACTGGGTTTTGTAGAGTGGAAGAAGAGAAAGAATTTGGTGGTGGTCTCGCCGCCTGGGGTGGCTGGAATCGGGCGGAGGGCGGCGGAGAAGATGGTTGCGGCGGAGAGAGAGGAGAAGGAGAGAGAAAGAGAGAGAGAGAGAGAGAGAGAGAGAGAGAGAGACGGGTCAACACCCGAAATGGGCTTTTGACCAAGACGGGTCCACATGCAAGCCGCCTCTTATGCAATCAATCTGTTATCCAACCAAGAATCATGTGGAGCTCGCCTCCTTTGGTCCCTTTATGCGGACTCTTCTTCTTCACTCCTCGTGAAGTCTCCTTTGTATGCGAAGTCATCTCGCCTCTCTCAATCTTCTACGCAAAGTTAGTCCACTTCGCATGCATCTCGCCTCCATATTAAAAACTCCACTTCTATGTGAAATCTATAACTCTTCGCAGGCAAGCATCTTTCTCTGCCTGTAAACTTATCCCGTTTGCAAGCTCGCCGCTTCATATTGAATCAAGTCCACTCATGTCTCTTAGTCCCTCTATACCACGCGAAATCTCTTGCCCATGCAAACTTGTCCAGCTCGCATGCCCTTTTTGGCGGGCCATTACTTGTAAACCCATTATTTTGGGCTCGCCGACGTGACGTGGACTATAAATTTAACTAATATTTACTTAAACAATCACTGTCTAGTAAAATATTAATTTGGGTGTAAACATCTACATCTGACGGTGAAATTTTTAGTTTCACATATTTATGATCTCGGATCGCCACGTGCCTACTAAAGCGGTATAACTTGTTTAGTAGGTTATATGACTTGTATATCATTATGAACCAACTATACTAAAGAGACAAAATTTTCAAAAATCTTATGAAATAAGATGTGACTGGAATAGTGAAATACATATAGGGTTAAAAAATCACAAACTTTCAGTAACGTTTGCTTCCCGATAAAAGCAGTCAACTCTAAATATGGTTAGGCGCTCCTAAGGGGAGCCTAACCACTGGAGGGCCAATTTAACAATTTTTTTTCATGCGTTCCTAAATCTCATGTATACGAGTTTTAGGTTCGAAAACGAAAAAAAAAATAGGGTTTCGCACAATGCCAGTCAACCGTTTTTTGTGTAAAAAATGATGTTGAATTTAGGTTGACCGATTCGATGGGGGGTCTAACGAATCTGAAACAGGGTGGATTTTTTTCAGTAGACCTATTTAATCACCATGTCTACATCTGACGGTGAAATTTTTATTTTCACATATTTATGACCTCGGATCGTCACGTGCCTACTAAAGCGGTATAACTTGTTTAGTAGGTTATATGACTTGTGCATCATTGTGATCCAACTATACTAAAAAGACAAAATTTTAAAAAAAATCTTATGAAATAAGATGTGACCGGAATAGTGAAATACATATAGGGTTAAAAAATCACAAACTTTCAGTAAGGTTTGCTTCCCGATAAAAGTAGTCAACTCTAAATACGCTTAGGCGCTCCTAAGGGGAGCCTAACCACCGGTGGACCAATTTAACAATTTTTTTCATGCATTCCTATATCTCATGTATACGAGTTTTAGGTTCGAAAACGAAAAAAAATAGGGTTTCGCACGATGCCAGTAAACCGCTTTTTGTGTAAAACATGATTGTTTTCCTTCTTTTAATCATGGCCGTACATTTCCCTATAAAAGGGAAGAGATTGTTGACCTCGGTCAAAAGCCCATTCCGGGCGTTGACCCGTCTATCTCTCTCCTCCTCCTCCTCTCTCTCTGCCGCATCCATCTTCTTCGCTGCCCTCCGCCTGATTCCGACCACCCCAGACGGCGAGACCACCACCAAACTCTTTCTCTTCTTCTACTTTACAAAACCCAGTCCATATATCAGACATGCAACCCAATTCAATGGAGATCGAATTCAAGGATGCTTCACTGTGTTCTTCAATTTCCGGCGAGCTCCGACGGCGACTGTAACATCGGTGGGTAGGGTTTCTCTCCTCTTCTCTTCTTGTTCAATTCTATGCTTTGTTTCCTTGAATGGTGTCCGAATCCTGAATATCTCTTTTTGGTTTTTTTTCACGGCGAGTCTCCGGCGAGGCTTTCCAGCGCCTCCCTCTCCTTCCCAGCGTCGCCTCTTTCTCCTGGAGACAAAAACGAACACGGAGGGAGGCTAGAAGGGTTGTTGTCGTTGTGTTGGAGATAGGAAGGAAGAAGTCAGACTAAAAATTCCACAATTGCACAAACAACGCGTGCCACTCACTCCCCGTTAAATTTCCAGGTGCGTCGCGCACCCGGGTGCGCTGAATAGGCTCTCTGTCAAAAACAAGTCGTTACTAACGTGAATAGTTTGATGCACAATAGTAACGACTTGTTGAAGACCTTCCAAGTTGGAAATTAGATGCACATTTGGAAATTGAACTGCTCTCCCAAGTTGAAGACTTTCATATAAACAGTTGTTCATAAGAAAATTCTTACTAATATGCAAAGAGTTGGGAGAGGTTTTACTACTCTTGCTACTTGTCTCATATGCAATATTGATGATGAGACTCTTTTGTACCTTTTTAGAGACCGTCTAAGATCAAAAGCTATTTGGAATTCCAGGTTCCATTTTTAATTTTTTTTCCTTTCATTGAAATAGTTGGCTTGCTGCTCAAATGCATTGCCATACCAGCATCAAAAACAACATTAAATGGTGCAACCTTTTTGTGTTTGTGTGCTAGATTATCTAGAAATGGAGAAATAAGGTGGTTTTTTATTATGTTTTAATCTTGCTTGCCTGCCCTGAGAAAATTATTTGGAATTATGTTGCAAATGGAGCAGTACTCAATCTAAAGCTAATATTAATTCCATGTTCAGCTATACTATGCAAGCCTCCTGAGAATTATTTCAAATTGAATATTGATGGAAGCAGGTCTACTAACTCTGGAAAAATTGGTGTCAGGACCCAACCCGAATTTCACCCTGAAACCTGAAGTAAATTCTGCAGGGTCCACCTCTAAGGAAAATTTACCGAAAATTCGGTATAATCTCCTTAAAAAGTGGACAACCCTAACCTGAAAATACCTGCAAACACTTCAAAAAATTCAACTCCAACCTTATACTCCTGTTGACCAAAAAAAAAAAAAAAAACCTTATACTCCTAGAGCCTTCATGCTCCCCAAATTCACAACACCTCCCAAATTAATCACTAATCTAAATAATTAATCTCACAAGCAACATTCATAGGTTCAGTAACAAGACCCGCCCCGAAAATACACATGAAAACAAGCAAGTCTTGCGGGGTCCACTATAAAGAAGATTAAACCAAAATTTCGACATAATCTCTCCTAAAAATGGACAACCCAACTTGTGTTAACATCAAGAACACTTCAACTATAACAATCAACCACAACTCCTGGAGCCTTCCGCTCCACACAACACAACCCAAGTCACAACAACATATAAGCAAACTGAACCAAATATTCAACTGCATTACATAAACATGAACAACAACCAGAGTTAAACTCTCTACTTGGATCAGAACCCTTAAAAACAACTTTAACTTAATTCACATCTACCCATGGTCATCAGAGCAACTAAAGCAGAAAATAAAATAACAACACATGTTAACAAGTAACCCACGCAACAAGGTGCAGCGGAAGATACTATGCCTCAACTCCTAGTGAAGCCGAACATGAACTCTGCAATTTGGGCATTTGAAAATGAAGGGCCTAGGGAAAAGCGTTTAAAACGTTAACGTGAGTGGACGAAAAATAAACTAATTAACAAGTGACCAAGAATAAAATAATACGAAACTAAATTTTTATATGTTTTTCCGTTTATGCGGAATTTAAGAAATTCCATGTGTGCAAGTATTTATAAGCTCATATAAAAGGAAGCATATCAAAAATTCGCACTAGCCCCGCTAGTCAACATGCAACAAGAAAATAAATGGATACCTCATACAAGAAACTTCCAAAATAATGGACTAGCCCCACTAGTCAAATTAGCAACTCAAATAAAAGAACATATATGACCATATAAGTGAGTCTCCCAAACTTGGTTGCCTTCCAGGCAAAGTACTCCCATACTCTCTGTACCTTCATGTCGAGTTGACGGAGAGGGTACAGGGCTTGCGTGATGTCGCTGGTAACATCACATCACCACTAAGGTGGAAAGGGCTTGTGTGACTCCACTTGGAACGTGGAAATCACATGACCTCGAAAGGTGGAACAACATGCTAGCTTTGATATCCTAAATATTCCAAAAAAAATATGGCATAAGGAAAAATATAGTCATATGAGTTTCCCCGAAACTCATAAATAAAGCATAAGTACGATTCCCAACTGTATTTGGAAAATTCCAAGAGCAAGGTAATTAATTAAATTCAACGTGTCCCACACGTTAACATTCTTAAATAAAATAACTCAAATAATTTTCAAGATCATGTCAAAGGACGAAATAATAATATCAACTTAGAAAAATAGAGTAAAAATTTCCTAAACAAACCATGCATTCATATTCCTTTAAAAACAAAATGTCCACTCACTGTATAACCCGCTACGCCTGACGGTGGTCAGAGCCCTCCTCACGTGGTGTCTCCTCTTGTCCTGTAGAAAACGAGATTTAAGGTTAGAGCCCTCCTCACAAATTTATCAATTATAAAGAAAAGCTACCCTAACACCTTCCTTACTCGCCCATACTTCCCAAAACTTACTTATAGTTCTTACTTTACCACTAACTTCCTACAATCCGACGAGGTGTTCTAAAGCAGAAAATAATGAACCAAGTAAATGAGCCTTCACAATTCCTCCTCTACCAAACAACTCTCAAAATTTCCTAAATCCCCATCAACATTCACTAAAATTTTCAATACCTCTTAACAACTCATTTTCCATCCATAGAGCAACCCAAACTAACCCAAACTACCCAAACCTTAGCACACCCGACGGTCAACCACCAGCAGTGGCGGTCAACCACCACCACCATTCAAACTTCAACAAAAATTAACAAGACATACATCAATTTCTTCCTCTTAACAAGCACAACAACAATTATGACTAACACAAAACCCACAAATCAAAGGTTTGGGCGGAAAATACCTCAAAAGCTCAAGAACACAAAAACTCTGATTTGATCTATACTCTGAATTGATCTTCCATTTTTGAATAGATGAATGGCCAATGGAAGAGCTACAAAACCCCCCAAAGATACCTAGAATCGGTGGCCGGAGAAGGGAGTTCCGGCTTCACAAAACCAGCGGCGGGGAAGGGAGTTCCGGCTTCACTTGTCACCGTTCCCGTGCGCCGCTGTAGGTGAGTTGAGGCCAGCTACTACCCCAGGAAGTACGTGCGGTGTCCCAGCTGTCGATCGGGACTGGTGCGGCGACCAGGCGTGGCCGGACTGCAGCGATCCGTCAAGGAGAGTTGGACGGGGTCGGGGTCGGGGTCGGGGAGAGAGAAGGTGAGGTGCAGCTGTGAGTTTCTGTTTCTACCCTAACATAAAAAGTAAGTCTCACTTAAAAACCCTAGCCCAAAAATAGTAATTCCTATTATTTAGTTAAAACCTTCACTTATGAACTCTTATTCGGGTAACTAAAAGTCTACAAATTCGTCTACACCACCTCTATAAAAAAAATAATATAACAAATTCCCGAGTTAACAAACTACAATTAAATTGGAAACCACAGTAAAAAGTAATACTAGGTTCGGGGTGTATGATTCAGAGCGACTCTAATAGTGAAGAAAAGAAATAGAAATATATAAATGAGCAGAAGCTATACTATTAACTATGCCTCATCTCCATGTATGCCCAACCTCAACTATGCTAACCTGCAAACTGGGCATTTAAAACCGAAGGGCCCAGGGGAGAAGCATTTGAAAACGTTAGAGTGAGTGAACAAAAATAGAGTTTAAAAGAAACAAGTCTTTATGCTTTCCCAAATTTATCTCTTCAGGAAAACTACGCTGTATGCAATAAATAATAAAACTTATACCTCAGAAAATTGGCAAATTCTGAAATACACGACTAGCCCCGCTAGTCTCCAATACTTTACGATATTGAGCCTCCCAGACTCTAGTATATAAGTATGTATTTACACACGTCCAAACCCCCTATATGAATTTTTTTGGGATTTAAGAGTTCATATAGAGCTACTACGCTTGTGTTCCACGCTCACGTCATACCATAATGGTGGCGGTTATTCGTTGCACCATTATGGTGGACAGACGTGTATATACGTGCCCATACCCCCTATATGAATTTATACATTCATATAGGGCTACTACGATTGCGTCCCACGCTCACGTCACACCATAATGACGGTTAATCGCTACGCCATTATAGCGGACATGCACGTATGACTACTAGCATTTATATACATACTTTCCTCATAATTATAAATATATATCTCCACCGAAAATCCCATTTTCGGTAACTTTCCAAATTAAAGAAAATTGTCAATTATAAAAGAAGCAATATATATACGACTCCACCGAAAATCTCATTTTCGGTAATTCTCAAAATAGCGAAGTTAACAAATAAAATAAGAATATTTACTTCTGAAAATAACTTCGCAGAAAATAACTCACGAGAGGAAAACCAATTTCACAAATTAATAATTCAGTCAAATAAAATCATTCATTAAATGTGAAACCATTACATGCATTTAATTTAAAATAAACGTCCACTCACAGGTTAAGCTCAAGTATTCCAATGCCTCCAACTATTCACATTCTCGAGTCAATCCCTACGTCCGATGACAAACAGTAGATCAAATCGGTCAGACCGATTCCCGAAATAATCATTGACTCGACTTCTTCCTAATTTAACTAGGTTTCCTAGGTTGACCAGGATTTACCAAGTTAGACCAATTGACTTCGGGTTGGCCAACTAACGATGTTTCGACCTTTTCCAATTTAACCTTTGACTTAATTATTAGAGTCAATTCACTAGACGCCTTACTAGGTATTAACCGTTAAACACTTGACCTTGGTTAATAATTTATGAATCACTAAGTACACCAAAACGAGTTTCCATAAAATGGAAATAAAGGGAAAGTTTCCCAAAATGGAAACTTTCCTAACTTAGCAAATTTTCCGATTACAACCCGAATTTTTCCCTTTTTCGGAACTACAATTCGAATTAGAAAGAAAGTCCTCAAAAACTACTTCATCGGCTACTGTTGGAAAAACTGCTCCTTTGCCCGAATATTCGTCAGATTCCGGCGACTTGCCGAAAATTGGCTATGACCTCCCCGTATTCTTCAAAATACCAAGTTATCGACATAGAACAACCAAAACAACAATATCAGCCACATCTCACTTCAATAATTGTAACCTAGAGACAACACAGTAGCTAAAACAGTAGATCCCCTCACCTTAGCCACTATTAGGATGCCTTCATTGCCAGATTTGCACTTGCAGCACCACCTTCAAACGAGGAATCGCGCTTCCCTCATCGGCAGTAGCTTTCCCGCCGGATTCTGGATTCGGGTCTCCTCCTACACAGCAGCAGCAGCCCTCCTTGTTTCCATACTAACTAATCTTGGTCTCCAGGAGATCAATGCAACATCAGGAAAGAGAGGAGGAGCGCCGAGCAGCCTCGACGGCATCAATGGCGATGGCTCGCCGGAAATCCCAATTTAGGCAGAAAATCTCTCCATAGCGGATGCAAAGTTGTATTTTACGCTTAGGCTAGGAGGGAGAGAAGAAGAGAAGAAGTTTGACGGTGGCCTCGCCGTCTAGGGTGGCCGAAATCGGCCAGAGCGTGGCGGAGGCAGACATAGAGTAGGAGAGAGAGCTGGGCTCGGGTCAACGCCTGAGTGTAGGCTTTCCTTGAAGTCAACCCATCTCATTTCCTTAAATACCCAAACGAATGGCAAAGATCGAAACCCTACTTGATCAGACGGCCCAGATTAAAAGTTATATCCTAATTTCAGAAAATTAATTTCTTTTACCAACCTTCAATAAATCGTAGAAAATAGCTCGAAGCTCCAAAAATAATCCGAAGACACCGGTGAACTCGTGTCGACTTGCACTTCGACATTGGAGTCTTAACAGAAGAATTTGACATTTTAAGAAAAAACTCGAAAATAAACTCAAACGTTAACTTACTAAGTTACCGAACACGGTTAAATTCCTCAATAACTCGTAGAATACCCAGTAAATAGGTAAAATTGGGTATGGAGTGTTACAATTGGAGCTCGTGGAGTTCTTAGGGATCACCTAGGCAGTTGGGTGGAAGGTTTTCAGGTTAACATTGGAACTTGTGAAATTCTAGATGTTGAAGCTTAGGGGCTCTTTTCTTGTCTTAAAATGGTGTCTAAGCATTCAATTTTCAACTTAAAGATTGAATTAGATTATGCTATTATGGTTCAGCTCATGCAAAAGTCTGAGAATATTGCTCATCCCTTGGGATCCTTACTTGATGGTTGTGTTATGATGATGTCAAATTTGCAGAATGCCAAGCTTAGTCATTTTTTTAGAGTGCAACATGGTGGCAGATGCCTTGGCCAAGGATAGCATCAACCATGATCTTGGTTTAATTACTTTTGTTGAAGCTCCTGTTCATGCTACTCAAGCAATTTTGGATGACCTTGCTGGTATCACTAGAGCTAGAAGGGCTGGTTTATGTTCCAGTTCTTAGTTTTTAGTTTTTCCTTTTTATTTTCCTTTGTTTGGGCCTTTTAGGTCCCTCTTATAACCAAAAGAAAAAAAAACAAGTCGTTACTAAGTGTGAAACCGAAATTTGCGATGCGCACATAGAACTTGCCAAGCACTTGATATCCATGACCTAGTAGCAAAGTCAGCTACTATGTACGTACATTGCAAAGAACAATGAAAAACCACACGATATTAATATGGTATTAGCGCGACAAGTAGAAGATAATTATATAAATGTTGAGTAACCACCAACAATATTTTAGTAAAACCTCGATAAATAAATATTCGATAAATTAATAACCTCGATTAAATAATTATTTTTTCCGGAGAAATTTATTTCACTATTTTTGTTTCCTTTCAATAAAAGAAATCTTCTTCAAAGACTTAAAATTAGCTTGAAGAGCCGCCAACGGTCGAACCTTAAGCCCGACCAATTTGCAATATAAAGTTCACGAACCTTAAGACATAACCTTGGAAGGGTTTGTTGATTGCTAGTAACATAACATACGGTAACCACAACCCATGATTCGCACAATTACTTCCTCCTCTTTGGTCCAAGTAGTACCAGACTTTCCCATTTTGTTGATTGAAGAATGAAATAGAAGAACAAATGAATTGAAGAAGAAAGAGATGGATAGAAGAAATTATGGTAAAGATGAACAAATAAATTGGAGAAGGAAGAGAGGGATAGGTAAAATGTGTGGAAAATGAAGAACAGTAGTATGGTATTTATAGAAGATTTTGTAAAAGTAAATGGTCTACTCATTTCATTAACAATCCTCTTTATATAGAGGTCGATTACAACGGTAATTACATGCACATAATGACGATATTCAATGATAATAACAACGTACATAATGACTAATTGAGCTGTTACATCTATTGATTAATAATATGATCGTGCTCTAAAATTCCTTAAGCAACAGTGTGAATATATCATCAATGTGTATACCCTCATAATCCGTTGAGATTTTGTCTCTGAAATCATTTAAACATCGGAGCATCCTTTAGTATTGATTCATGGATAAAACTGTAATTAGAGACAATCTCATGAGAGAGGTTCTCTACACTGATGTTTAATAGGTTGTGCCTTACACGCCCCTTCCTTTAGGCGAGTAGTAATCGAACCAAGTGGCCTCCCCTGTAATACCCCGGAAAATTGATATTAGTTTCTAATATTATTTGAGAATTTTTGAGTTAGAAGTAGTGGGTTTTTGAGGTTCGAAGGAAGAGCGGAAATGTTCGGACACATGAATTTACCCAAAACGGTTCTTTTCTCTTCAAGGGTCATAGAGTTGACTTTTTATCTGTTGGGTTTCTCGAGAAACTTCCTTCACGAAAGTTGTAGAGCACGACGATACGAGTTCGTAGACATGTGGCACGCGTAAAACGAACTTTGTTTGAGAAAGTTATGGTCAACGGAAGTTCGTGGCTTTACGGGAATGTGAGTTAAATAGGAAAGTTTTATGGTTCACTTTTCATTTTCACACAAACTCTCTTTTCTCTCTTTTTTTCTCTCGCACGCCTCTCCTTCAGAACCAAAGTCATCCGTCTGACCCGACCTTAACCCGGCCGACCTGACCCGGCTTTTCCGGCCACCTCCGACCGATCTAGACACCGGCACCGGTCAGGTTCTCTTCCTCTCCTCTGCGCAATCTTCCTTGTGTTGGTGGGTGAGGACGACCCGAGCTGAGCTGTTCAAATCGAGCGCCACAGTGAGGGCAGCGACCCGGTTTGTAACCCGATCGGATTCTCACCTTCGGCGGCGGCAACAAGGCTTGAAACCGGTCGGGATAGGAAGTGTTGAGCGTCCTTGTTTGATCCTTGGTGGTTTTGTAGTTCGCCTTGGTGGATTTCTCATTTCGGCGGCACTACTTTGGCCGAAAATGCCATTTCTGGTGGCGACGAGGCTCGACGTTAGGTGAGGTTTGGCATCCCTTTCCTTATGAGTACTCTTTTGCGTATCAAACGACTTGAAGTTGAGTTTTCAAACCTTGAATTATAGTTTGAGGCAGCGAGTTTGCGGCGACGTTTCAGACCTAATTTTGACCAAATTGAGCTTGACCCCAAGTATAAGAATTGCTCTCCTTGTTGTGAGCTACATTTTTGGTGTTGAGAGTTTGTCCGAATTATGAAGTTTTGGGGTGGCGCGTGGGGCCCACACGCAGTCGCCTGTGGCAGCGCGTGGCGGTGCGTCTGGTAGTGTTTGTGGTGATGATTAGGTAGTACTCATCGATACGATTGTGTTGATATGTGGGTTGTAGATTTTGGTTACCAATATTGCATGTTAGGACCTTTTGGTTAATCTTAGACTTGTATAAGGTTGTAAGTTTCTGTTTTGGGAATTAGAAGCAGCAGTTTTGGGTCGTTTAATTCGGTGACCTTGGAAGGTTGTCCTCCCTTGGGCTAAAGTTTAGTTTAAGAGTGTTTGTTATCCTATGATACCTTAGTTACTAAGGTTATTATTTGTGTAATTATAGGTGACTTGTGAAGTGTGTTTTGGGCTTGGCTCTTATTTTGTGTTGAAGACGCAGCGGGATTGTTTAGGTGAGTAAAATCTCACTAAGGTCCACTTTGGGACCAATTATTGAGGATGATTATGATGATGATTAGGATGATTGATTTTGATGATGATGATTATGATGATGATAATTGTTATGAGGATGATTATGATGATTGATTTCTGATGATGATGATTATGATGATGATAATTATTATGAGGATGATTATGATGATGATAATTGTTATGAGGATGATTGTGATGATGATGATTATAATAAAAAAAAATTATGTTTTTGTTTGTTTTAAAATATATGAGTTTGATCGCCAACGGCTCATAGGTAAGGTTAAACAAGTTTTCTTATTGTATGATTATTTTTAAGGTTCATGTGATCATAATGTTTTTTGGCTATTGATAGATTATTCTTGTGGGAATATCTATATTTGTTTGTATAAATATATCTATGTGGAAGGATATAATTTTTTGATGTGCTCCTTGTGTTGATTGATGATGATTTTATTATATTGTGATTTGTGGTTTAGATAGTCAAACCGGGTTCCAAGCCTTTAATCGGGTGATTGGTTGCGGTTATGATGATTCTACTCTTTTGGTGAAATGTTGTGTAGATAGTCAAACCGGGTTCCAAGCCTTTAATCGGATGATTGGTTACGGTTATGATGCTAATATTTATTTTGTGATTATTATTGGACAGTCAAACTGGGTTCCAAGCCTTTGATCGGGTGATTGGTTACGGTTAGGAATAGAGCTCTAGTCCGTCTGTCGGTGTAGGTCATGGGAAGTACCTGAAGGTATCTAGGACCCATGGGTACATAAATTGTTGTTGTAGGTCATGAGAGGTATTTATTAATATCTGGGACTCATGGGTACATGTATATTTGTAAAAGTATTGGTTATGTGGTTTTAACATTGTTTTTAATTGTTGTCTTTTAACTTCCTTGTTTTGGGTATCTCCTGAACTATGCTTAATGCATGATATTCTTTAATCTTATTTGTGTGAATTTTAGTGGACTTCCTGAACTATCCTTTTTGCAGGATTCACTTATGATTTGATTGTTTTGTGATTTGTTGGGTTTTCTTATGTACTCACTTTCAAAATTTATTGTTTTGAGGCGATTCCTGAAGTAAGTTCTAAGCAGGAATTACCGGTTTTATCTTATGTGATGTTGGGTTGAGTTATTTTTGGGAATTACTCATACGAGCTTTTTAGCTTACCGGGTTTGTTGTTTAGATACCGGTGCACCAATTCATGGTGTAGGGGTTAAACCTGCAGGTGATGATCAGCAGGGTTGAGGCAGAGGTATAGTGGCAGGATTTTAGTTTCTGTGCACTTTATTTTATTATATTATGGCAGTTTAGTTTTAAGCTCATGTGAGCGACTTTATTATTACTAGACTTTTGAAGTTGATGTAATTTAAAGAGATATATAATGTTTAACTCGGTTGATGAGTTTATTTGACATTTACATTTCCAGTTTTTGATTTTGTTTTTAGTTGGAAGTTGTAGAGCAGGTTTTAGGATATTAAGTTTTTGAGTTATATCATGCCCAAATTTTTGAAATTTTATCCTTCAAAAATTGGGGTGTGACATCCCCCTCTTCCCTTAGGGAGCCACGGCCTCAACCACACCTCCACAAAGTGAGGTTGCATCCCCTCTAATTGCGGAGACGTGCCCCTAATTGGGGACTTTTAACCTTGCAGTCATTTGCAGCTGGTTTGTGTGATCTTGTCACTTTCTCTATATCTTCAAACGTGTCAGGCATCAAAACTGTTACGTTCTAGATATCGATTATGTGGGGATCTGGATGAGACAGAGTGGGGACAAACCACTACAATTCATGTCGTTCCTTTAGAAAATCCTCTTTCTTATCTCCCTCTAACGACGGGAAGACTGTCTCATCTAAGTGACACTCCGCAAAACTTAGCGGTAAAGAGATCGCCTGTCAAGGATTCCGAATAACGGATAATTGTTGGAGATCCGTATCCAACGTAAGTACATATTCGTTTCTGAGGACTCATTTTTAATGCGTTGTGGGGGCGTAATAGACACATATGCTGCCAAACGTAGTATGCGTAAATCTCAGGTTTATGTCCAGTTACTAACAGGTACGCAGGGAATGGTTGGCTAGCAGTGGGTTTAAAAATGAATAAGTAAGAATGCGTGCAATATTGCATAACCCCAAAGAGATATAGGCAGGTTGGTGCGCATAACCAGTATCTTAGCCATCATCTATGGTGGCTTATGTGAGACCATTTTGTGTATGCAAATGGGGTACAAGATGCTTTACATTGATCCTGATAGATTTGCAATAACCATCAAATCCTTTTGATGTGAACTCTCAGCATTGTCAAGTCCTATAGACTTGGTGATTAGGGTGGTGAGCCCTTAAACATATAATATGCGCTAATAGTTTTGTAAATGCAGCATTTATTGTGGACAATTATTCAACATGTGATCAGTGTGTCGAAACGTCCTCTAGATCCATAAAATACTTTAATAGTCCGCATTTCTGGATAAATATGTCCACAGTTAACACGTTATATTCTTTATAAGAATGAAATATATTGGTTTCTATCTTTAGCATAGGAAGGTCTCGATCTTGTTGTTGCTAAAGAATAGGCTTTGCAAAATAAGTGATGTGCCTTTGAATTAATTAATAAAGCATAATGGGAGGCATGTTGTGTATGAAGTGCTTTAGAATGCAATGACTGCTTTGGAGCAGCACTAGCTGAACCAACTAGTGTCTGGCGGTCAGAGTCAGTGCTGTCACCTTGCAGTGTGACGAACTTCTGTCTCATTTTACTATTCACTCAAATGAGGGGATGTCCATGTGAGTTTTTTAAAATATGGATTATCATGTCATGACCAAGGTGTTTCTATGTGGTCATACCGAAACATGTGTGAGTCTAGACAGGAGGCCTCTTTGCCGAACAATTCCAACGCCGCTGCCATACTTATACACGGTTGCCGCCTTGGAATAAAACACCGCCGCCTCTTTGCTAAACCTAGGTTTCGCCCACCTCGGTCGCTCAGCAGAAAGCGGAGGCCTCATTGTTGTTTTTTTTTTATTGGAGTTGTACAGGTATGTATAGCTTCACTAATTAATAAAAGGGTTGTCTGATTTATAAAAATAAACAAAGGAAAAATCATCACTAAAAAAAGAAATAAAAGTCATGAATCTATTGATAAGCAGTGATTACCTCCTTACAATGAATGTCTTCTTCTATGCCTTCTAATTTCCTCCCTACAATGAATGCAATCTGATATGGTAGCTTGATCTTAGGATGTCTTGTAATTTCATATTGTAACTAACAGGCAACACTTTAGTGTGATTGTTGATCCTTAGGATCTAAACTGATCCTTATCTTGTATATATGATTAACAGTATCAATGGGAAAAATTAAGCATCTCACTAATTATTCTTTCATGGTATCCAGAGCCATTGTCTAATCGACATATCTGATCGTCCTCTCCAGTTCTCAATTTTTTTAATTTCCTCTGCCCTCCCTAACCCACCCATGGCCACCTCCTCTGAAATTCCTAACACCACCAACTCAACCATCAACACCCCGACCAACAATGCTACTGTTACCAACACCACAACTTCCAACTTTCTCACAATTAAGTTGGATCGTAACAATTACTCTCTTTGTCTTGCCCAATTCACCCCACTCCTCAAGAGTCGAAACCTTATGAGTTTCGTAGATGGCACCAAACCTTGTCCCCCAGCATTCCTCCGCACTGAATCTGGTGACCTCACCGATGCTATCAATCTAGCTTATGAAGAATGGATTGCCACAGGCCAAATGATACTCGGCTGGATCTAAAGAAATTGGGAATAACTATGTTGTATTACTTACAAAAACAGAAGAGTTACATAGCTTATATACAAGCCACATTGGAACCCTACAAGACTTCTTGTACAAGAAGGTAACTCTAATCGAACTAGGTAACTATAGATACATATCTCTATAAACAATAATGATAGAATCAGTTAACCGTCTTGAGTATCTTCTACATATCTTCTTTAGTTTTAATACTCCCCCTCAAGTTGGAATGGATATTGATGACACCCAACTTGTTAAGTAATGTCTCAAACTGAATGGAGCTCAACGGCTTGGTGAAGAGATCTGCCGGCTGGTCTTTGGTTCCAACATGGACCATCTTTACTACTCCTCGTTGCACTTTCTCACGTACAACATGACAATCAATCTCAATATGCTTTGTACGTTCATGAAAAACTGGATTGGTAGCTATGTAGATGGCAGCCTGATTATCACAAAATAATCTTGTAGGAGCTAAATCACGTACATTTAAATCCTTTAAGATATTTCTGAGCCACGTTATCTCACAACAAGTAGATGCCATAGATCTGTACTCAGCCTCTGCACTGGAACGAGAAACCGTACCTTGTTTCCTAGCTTTCCATGAAACCGGTGCATTGCCGAGCAGGATGCAGTATCCAGTAATGGATCGTCGAGTATCCTTGCACCTCGCCCAATCAGCGTCACAGAAGGCAGTGAGTTCTAATTTTCCTGTCGAAGGGAGTAAGATACCTTGTCCAGGAGTGTGTTTAATGTAACGTAGAACTCGATAGGCTGCATCCATGTGTGGTTGACGAGGTTGATTCATGAACTGACTTAGGATGTGTACTGAATATACCAAGTCTGGCCGAGTAATGGTCAGATAGATAAGCCGTCCCACTAATCTCCTGTACTGTGATGGATCTTCCAACAAATCACCGTCTGCTTGTGTGAGTGAGAGGTTCTGGTCAACATGAAACCGAGATGGTTTTGCACCCAAGTAGCCTGCATCCTCAAGGACTTCAAGGGCGTATTTCCGCTGACATAACACTAATCCTTTCCTTGATCTTGCCACTTCAATGCCTAGAAAGTACTTAAGCTGCCCAAGGTCCTTCAACTTGAATCGGTTCGAAAGGAAGGTCTTTGTGTCTTCGATGTCTTGTATGCAATTTCCTGCCAAGATTACATCATCCACATACACTAAAAGAGCAGTGAACTTTCTTCCTCGTGTTCGTACAAAGAGAGAATAATCGGACCATGACTGATGAAAGCCTGCAGTTTTAAGAGCAGTAGAAAGCTTGATAAACTATTGTCTCGAGGCTTGTTTCAATCCGTATAAACTCTTGTGAAACTTGCAGACACGAGTCTCCCCCTTTCCTCCAAATCCAGGAGGAAGATGCATATAGACTTCTTCGGTAAGATCGTCGTTCAAGAAGGCATTGTTGACATCAAGTTGATGCAAGTGCCAACCATTGAGGGAAGCAAGGCCGAGTAAGACACGCACGGTGGTGAGCTTGGCAACCGGGGCAAAGGTCTCGCGATAATCGACTCCTGCTTTCTGACTATAACCTTTAGCTACAAGACGAGCTTTGTACCTCTCGATGGTGCCATCCGGATTAAACTTGAGCTTGTAAACCCATTTGCAACCGATAGCACGTTTGTTTGGCGGTAAAGGCACCAAGCTCCACGTGCGGTTAGATTGTAAAGCCTCAATCTCAGCTTGCATGGCAGTCCGCCATTCAGAGACTAGCACTGCTTGTGAATAAGAAGTAGGCTCCTTGTGGATGGTGAGTTGAGTGCTAAAAGCACGATGAGAAGGTGATAAACGATCATAAGACAACACATGAGCAAGGGAGTGAGTAGTACCTGACGGCGGAGCAGATGATGGGAGAGTCCTGGAAGGCAGCGCTGTCTCGACATGGAAGTCTTGCAAGAAGGTTGGAGGCTTGGTAGGACGGGAAGAGCGACGAGGAACAGAAGGAGTGATGTCGGGAATGGGGGTAGAAGAGAGAGACTCGATAGGGTTCGGAGTCGGAGTGGTGGAGTCTTCGAGGATTGGAGATGGAGGTGACACCGGAGCGGTGAGGGTTGTAGGATCATTGGAGGGATCGATGGTTTGTGGCGGAAGCAAAGTGTCAGATGGTGGAGAAGAATCCCTACTTGGTGCGGAAACCCCAAAGTCATGGGAAACCCTAGAAAACCCAAAGTCTGGTGGTGGAACCGTAGTTGAAGGAGGATTGTGTGTAGTGGCATATGGGAATTCTGTTTCATGAAAAATCACGTCCCTAGACACAGTAACTTGCTCGGTGTCTATGTTGTATACCCGGTAACCTTTCTGCCCGGATGGATAGCCCAAAAAGATGCATTTGTGAGCCCGGGGTTCGAATTTTGCTGGTTTGCTGGGATAGGAGGAAGCAAAGCAAAGACAACCAAAAATCTTAAGATGAGAATAACTAGGTTCTTTGTGGAACAGTCGTTCGAAAGGGCTCTGACCTCCTAATAGTGGTGTGGGAGTGCGATTGATTAGGTAAGCCGATGTAAGGATGGCATCACCCCAGAAACTTTTAGGAAGGCTAGCTTGGAAAAGTAAAGCTCGTGCCATGTTGAGAAGATGGCGATGCTTCCTCTCAACCACACCATTTTGCTGAGGTGTGTTGACACAGCTTGTTTGATGACAAATACCTTTGGACGCATAAAATTCGCTGTGTTTGAATTCAGGACCATTATCACTACGTACAATTTTGACACTTGCACCAAATTGTTTTTCGGCAAAGTGAATAAAATTGACTAATAAACCTCGAGCTTGTGATTTTTGTGACATTAAAGAAACCCAAGTGCTCCTAGTGTGGTCATCAACTATGGTGAGAAATTATTTGGCGCCCGAATAAGTAGGTTCATGATAAGCACCCCAAATATCAACATGAATCAATTCAAAAGGAAATTTGCTTGAAATTGAACTTAAAGAAAAAGACTTCCGAGTTTGTTTGGCCAAAGGGCACACAGAACAGGTATTTGCATCGCAAGATTTATTGGAAAGAAAAGAAAACTGAGAGAAGACTCGGCTTGAGGGATGTCCAAGCCTTTGGTGCCAAAGAGAGGATGACTGGCTCGAGACCGTGTGGCATGTGCCTTGCTTAGCTTTGTCGAGACAGTATAGGCCTTCCTTCTCAGAGCCCGTCCTAATCATCTTCCCCGATCGTAGGTCCTGTATGAAACAAAATTCTTTTAGAAAAATGGTGACGCAGAATGAATCACGGGCAAGCTTGCTGATAGATATAAGATTTAGGTAAAACAATGGTACACATAAAACATTGTGAAGCACAAGGGTGGACGAAAAAGACACGGTTCCAACATGACTCACTCTAGCAAAGCTACCATCAGGAAGTTTGACACTTCTATTTTGGACAGGATATTTAGTGGTGAGAAGATGAGGAGTACATATGATATGATCGCTAGCCCCACTGTCTAAAATCCAAGTACTTTTCTGATCATGTCGTACATGATGTAAAGCTTTACCTGACAGTTCTTCAAAGCTAGAAGAATTACCAACATGGTTTGCGGTGCTGGCTTTGTTCTTGTTCAACATATCAACAATCTGCTTGCATTCTTCCTTTGAGAAAGGAAAGCCGACGTGATTTCCTTCTTCAACCATTGCAGTAACATGGTGACTGCTGGAGTTACAATCTGCTATGGTCTTTCTTCTTCGGCAAGTGTCATAGGTGTGACCCTTCCAACCGCAGAATGTGCACTTGAGATGCTGGCGGCAATGCTCGGTAAGGTGACTCTTATGGCACTTCTCACACTTCGGCTTGCTGCCTTCGGCACTCTCTGCATGGCTATTGGATCTGCCGCGATCTCGACTATGGTCTCGGTCACTGCCTCTCACAGCAAAGGCTGCAGCTTCTAGGGGCTGCACGCTTTGTTTGCTTCCCATGGCTGCCGCAGCCTGTTTCTCGTGATGTAGCACCATTGAATAGGCTTTGTTGACAGCCGGGAGAGGCTCAATAGCAACAATAGTACCACGCATTTGCGCATAATGTTCATTCAATCCCATGAGAAACTTCATTGTTTTCTGATTTTTCACATACTCACTTAGCTTGCCACCTTCCTCACATGCACAGGGACTTAGATCACAGAGGGCATCCCGCTCATCCCATAGGGCTTTGAGTTTTGTGAAAAAGGTAGTCACAGAATCGGTGCCTTGCTCACATCCGTGAATCTCATTCTCTATGTTGAATAACTGGACAGTGTTGGATTGCAGGAACCTTTCTTGTAACTCAAGCCAAACTGTGCGTGCGGTTTTGCAATGCATGACGCTCTTGGCAATAGGATTCGACATGGATGCTCCAAGCCAAGTCTTGACAAGAATGTCGCATCTGTCCCATTGTTGCCTCTCATCTGCCTTGTCTTCTGTAGGACGTTGTGAGGTCCCGTTGATAAAGCCAATCTTGTTTTTGATCTGCAATGCCAGGGTCATAGATTGGCTCCATTGCATGTAGTTGTCTTCTGCCAAGGACTGTGGTACGAGAATCGCACCAGGCTGATCCGAATGGTGAAGATAGAGGGGATGATTTGGGATCTCCCTTGGTTCGGGTGTGCGTGCGAGAGCGCCGGAAGAAGAGGCTTCTTTGAGCAGCTTCTCCCTTAATAGGGCTAGCACTTTTGTCTCGTCGGCACCTTCTGTCATGGGGCTGGTTCGGTGTTTTAGGGTTTGGCCGAGGATCGGTTTGCTCTTGATACCATAAAGAAATTGGGAATAACTATGTTGTATTACTTACAAAAACAGAAGAGTTACATAGCTTATATACAAGCCACATTGGAACCCTACAAGACTTCTTGTACAAGAAGGTAACTCTAATCGAACTAGGTAACTATAGATACATATCTCTATAAACAATAATGATAGAATCAGTTAACCGTCTTGAGTATCTTCTACATATCTTCTTTAGTTTTAATAGGATCAATGGATCACTAACCCCCTCAGTGCTAGCTACGGTCTCCCGATCTATCTCATTTCACCAAACATGGACCTCTCTCTCCGGCGGTCGTTATGCTTCCCAAAATCAGAATCGGATTCTTCAGCTGTGCAACACACTCCTTCACACAACAAGGGGAGATTTATCTATTTCTGATTATCTGGACAAGATCAATCAAGTAGCTGATACACTTGCACTCTCTGGACACCCTGTTGGTGATGAAGATCTCATCTCCATTATCATGAACAATGTCGGACCACTGTATGAACACACGGTCAGTTCGGCCCAGGCCCGTGACACACCTATCACCTATGATGGTCTAGAGGCTCTTCTCAAATTCATCTTCTAATTACTAGATACAAAACCCTAAGGTGATCAATCAAAAAACTTAAACATATAACATCGATTAAAATAGTGACTAAGAATTCATCATAAAGAAACTATAAATCAAGTAATCGATCATCAAAAACATAAACAATCATGCTAGGGTCGGTATCATCATAATTAACCCTAGAAAAGGTTTAACAAAACATGACTAAGGAAAACATAACGAAAACATAAAAAGAATGGAAAAGTAAAGGGTGGATGGATCTTTGCTCCTTTAGGCGTCTTCAATGTGCTTCCGAGACCTCTTTTTCATGTGAATTCATGCTCCCTTAAATAGAGAAGTTTTATGCTCATCTTTGACTTCAAGTTTCCTTTCTTGATATGGAATGGGAAAACCTTGAAATATCTCTTGTAGAACTAAGAATACATGTACTCCTTGAATCCTCATCTGCATTATTGTCCTTGAAGCTTTAGGGTTACGGTTTTGTGACACGGAACTTGAGTTCTCCACAAATGTTTGCAAATCCGAGCAGATTTTCTAATCTGACCTTTCTTCATTCAAACAATCATAACTTGGTCTAGAAGTATCGAAATTGAGATCCGTAAAATTCTACATAAATTAGACATCCGTAGCTTTTCAATGATTCGATTTGAGTAATTCCCTGTAATTCGGCGAAGTTGGATGTTCTGCACAGACAGATTCTGACACTTGGGATTTCAGTTGCCTTTCAATCCTTATTTACGCATTTTAGCTCCTTTTCTTCTCTCTACGACATAAACCTACAAAAACATTAAATTAACATAAATAAGTCCTAAAGAAGATAACTAAACACAAATACGAAGATTATGAGACATATAAATATAGGATAATATGAGCACATCAAGTATCTAAACTGATCCTCATCCTCACCAATTATTCTTTCATCTAACAACGAAAAAAAAAATTATGATAAAAATGAACAAAACAAAAAAAGAGATACCCAAGGTTTAAACCGGGATCCTTAGGGCAACTCCATCGGTGCAGTTAAAAACCAAGACCAACCCCTAGAATAAAAAAAGCTATCTCCAACAAAAAAAAAAACTAGGTGTTGGTTTAAAAATATAGCCCCAAGTGCCATCTCAAGTCTTATATTCAAGACTTTTCCAAGACCAGCCCTTGTGGGCCCTAAAGGCATCAGTTTTTTATTTATTGCTGACACAACTCATATGACACAATACCTCATTGTTGGAATAGTGAGAATAACACTTCCATATAACACCTCATTGTTGGAGATGAGAAATTAGTGAAATATGAATAGTGTCATAAGAGGGTTCTAAAATGAGAATAATACCTTCAAATAACACTTATTGTTAGAGTTGCCCTTAGTGATGAGAAGATAATGGCTTAACCAACTTTGTTACTCTACATACATTGAATCATGTGCATCTTTTATTATATATTCTTACACATTTTCTAAGACAAGAGGCCTCCAAAAATCAGAGGCCAGTGCTGCTGCACTAATTGCACTACTCTAGGGCCGCTTACGCCCTCACGTGGGTGACATAATTTTGAGACCATGATAACGTAATTTGAGGTTTACATCTAAAATCAATAGATGATGGATAAAGTGACCCCCAAATATTTATAAACTAATAGGCAAGCTCCTATTTTCTCAATACAGTATATAATTAGGCAATCTCGTTTACAGTTAATATCGATTCACATTGGATCTTTTGTTGGTATATTGGCTATTACTATTCAACACTAAGAACTCCTAATGCAACCAGGAAAGGAAGCAATCAAGACAGCAGCTTGATCAGAGGTATTTTGAGAGATAAAAGTGAATCACAAGGTAATGAATTTTAAACTTCTCATATATGGTAAGTTAATCTTTTTACAACTTATTCATTTAATTGAGGAAATTTTGGTGAAAAGTCTTACTTTTGGGAATTTCCATATCAGATACATTAAGATGTTTATATGTAGAATCTTGAGTCATTATAGGACATCTGATTTACAAATCAGGTGCACTAGAATAATTATCTGCATAAATCTTGGAATATTTAAATATATCTGATCATTCATATGCATGAGCATAATCATTGTTCTCTCGAGAGTAAGAGATTGATTTGTGGAATATTTGATTGCTGTGTTGTAGCACGAAACTAGTTAATGAGTTTTGGAAAGTGGAAAATGATGGTGGACTTATTGCATCTTTCCAGAAACGAAAAAATTGATCTTCTCATTGAATTGCATCAGTTAAGGGGGAGTGTCAAACTCTATAAATTGCTTCTGCTGTAATCTGTGTAAAACAAGCTTTGTGTGATTGATCAGAGTCTTTGGTGTTCTAAGTTGATATCGTTGATCTACAGATTGCTTGTGCATGTGTGTCTCAAAAGACTGAGCCTTTCCTTCTTACTTGCATTCAGGTTGCATTTGAGATTGTTGAAGCTGAAGTCTGGTGAAAGAAGGAAATTGGTTGTATTGCAGAACTCAGCTAACTGGTTGTGTGAAAGAACCAAAGAATACTGATTGTGTGAGAATCAGTTGGAAAAACTAAGAGTGATTAAGTCTTAGGTTTTGTTCTTGTATCTAGTTGTGTGTAAGAACTAGAAAACTAAGAGTGATATTAGTCTTAGTGTCTTTGATTCAGTTTCTCTTTGTAGAGGTACATGAGTCCCTCATTGAGGTTTTGCACCAAGCCATTGAAAATCTTTATCTGTGTTATTTTCATCTGTATTTTAACCATTTCTATACTTGTATCTTTTTATAAAGGAAAGATGATAAGAAAACGAAGCTAGTGTGCAGATCCATTCAGTAGATAATTGAACAAGTCCATGCTAGCTAAGTGATCCTCAATAGTTCCAAGCAACCACATAAACAGGAGAGTTTGTAAATCATCACTGAAACAATTTGATGCATTGCTATAAAATGCATGTTGGATCAGTACGTTAGCTTCCAAAATGGTATAATGTTTTTCAGAAAGGAGAGGGGAAGAAAGAAGCAAAAATGATACTTGTAAGCGTCGGCATCTAATGATAGATGCGCAGCCCCGGCGGCGCGCAGCCCAGGGCCTAATACGGGAAGATGGGGGAACCTTCTTTTTTGCTTTGTTTTTTCTGGTAGTAACTAGCCACTTCTCCATCGCCCTAGCTTCTTGCCTCCGTTTTACATTTTTACTCATGTCAGATATATAATATGGGTCATATATGTTACTGGAGGTTAAATGCTATGTCAGTAATAATCGAAAATTTATATTTCTAGATGGGCGCTAAGAACCTCAGGACCGGCTCTGATAGATGGTTGTCCTCTGCTTCACACTAGCTTACAGGCTCGACCGTAAGCATCTTTTTCTTTTGTTTTTGGTCAATGAAGCATCTTTATATATCTCCAATTGATCGATTTCTGACTTTCTATACTTTCCTTTCAATTTTCTGAACGTTTAAATTGATTTTGGCCTATTCTCAAAGGAATCCTATATTTTTGTGGGTTCTTATGAACATGTGATTCGTTGTCTGTCATTTTCCTTTGTGCTTTATTCATTGTTAGGCCTTTCTTTGGACCCAGCAACAGTATAATTAGCTGGGACTTTGATAAACCCTTTCTAATCTTTTGGTGGCTGTAGGTTAGGTTATAAAGTAGGGGGATTTTCATATATACCTAATTTTAAAAAGTGGTTTTAAATAAAACCCACATAATATTTTTTTCTGATAGACATCTAAATAGACATCTAAAATGTATCAATTATGATACATATTATGTCCTATTTTTTCTAAATTTTACACAATTGCCACCATTCAATTATAACATATAAACATAATAAATAAGCTTAATTGATGTTGTCTTAAATACCTTGATTATGAGTTTTTCTTCTAACACTAACATTTTTCAATCAATTTGCAAGAATCATGCAGTTTTCTTTATTTTTATAAAAAAATCTAGGTGAAATAAATACATTCTATGATCTATACATCAGGTAAAATATAATATAAATAAGATATCTGATTATTAAAGTAAGAGGGCCCTTCCACTAAGGGATCCCTTTTTTTGACATATATGAGGGATGAAGGATTACACCAACTTTTCGATCACAAAATCACATCTCCACCGTTCAATATGTAGTTCTATATGAGTAGATCACTTCTGTAAATTTTCAGAAATTTTGGTAATCGTTAAGGCATTTAAAACTACGATTTATAATTATAAGCATGAACGATTCATGTTTGGCAGATTTGGTTCGTTCATCGATTTAATCTTGTTCGACACCTTAACGATCACCAAATTGGCTGAAAATTTGTAGAATTGATCTATATATAAGGACCAACAAACTGAACGGTGGAGATTCAAAAATATAATCGAAAAGTTGGTGTAATCCCCCATCCCTCATATATGTCAAAAAAAGGGATCCCTTAGTGGAAGAGCCCTCATTAAAGTAAAAGGAAGAAATTTTATAGTGTTACCGTAAGCCCTAAGCCCTAAGCTCTAAGCCCTAAACCCTGAACCCTGAACCCTAAACCCTAAACCCTATACCCTATACCTTAACCCTAAACCCAATTTTGAGTTTCTTCTTTGTAGGTATATTATCATATCATGTCCTACTTAATAGGTACATTAGAAATGTAAATGTTCTCTCGATCAGGATGAGAAATGATATAATAATATACCTAAAAAGAAAAAAATTAATCAAAGAACAAGAACGTGTACCTTACAATTAGACATTTTTCGACTATGTAGAAAGACACCAAATGTGAGCTTAAGAATGAAAAGAATCATTTTATTACAAATGATATACTTCTATATATAACATATATATATATATATATATATATATATATATATATACACTCAAGTTAGTAACAATAAGGTAAGAAATTAAAGAATGTAATTGATTATGATAAAGTTAAATCCAGCTAAATTTTAGCTCAGTATTTGAGTTTCAAATTGATGCTAAAATTGAGAAAGATACCAAATTTAGCTTTATATCACCTGAAGGGCAAATCAGAGAAACTAAAAAATGAAGAAAACTATTAATTATAGACATATGCTCTATATAGTAAGTTTGCTTATGTGGAGTGGGTGTAAAATGAAAGAAAAATATGTATAGGTCTATCTTAAAAGAGGTCTAATATTTTGAGTTTTTATCTAATTTTCTCTGTAAAGTATTGGTTTAAGGATAATGAGCATGATCGGCGCTCGGCAGATATATATTGCAAGAACAACAAAAATGTCCGGCTTTTAACTTTTTCTGAGGAGCATAATGATGATGGAGGCTATTTATATCCTGTCCTTGTTCGGCTAGTACTTCTGCATATATACCTTGTTTCATTGTGCCTTTCACAAAGAGTTAGTCACAAAGAGATAGCCAGTACCTAAAAATGGAGGTAACCAATAGGTACATCACCATAAAGACTCATGTAGATGGAGAGCCCAAAGAGTCAGATTTCGAGCTCAAAACCTCAGCCCTTTCGTTGTCACTTGATCCCGGTTCTAATGACATCATCGTGAAGAATCTGTATGTGTCAGTCGACCCTTACCAGCTAAACCGCATGAAAAGTCAGAGTTCATCCCAGAAAGCTATTGGTTTCGCTTCTGCCATCATTCCCGGTGAAGTAAGCTAGCAGCTATACAAAGCATTACTTGAATGATAGAAATTCTTCTGTTACAGATTTGTTTTTGTGATCACAGGATATTGATGCTTACGGTGTTGCAAAAGTTGTGGCTTCTGGGAACCCTGAGTTTGAGAAGGATGACTTGGTTGTGGGGATCATCACTTGGGGAGAGTACAGTTTGCTAAAAGGAGGAAAATACATGTTGAGGAAATTTGATCCTATGGGATTCCCACTGTCTTACCAAGTTGGAATTCTAGGTATATAACCACTTTCAATGCCACAATTTCATGTGCTTGAACTCAAACAAGTACCTGTTTATAATAAAAAAAATATGTATCAATTAATGTGCTTATTTTGCTGTTGCAGGTTTCAGTGGACTTACAGCATATGGTGGATTTTTCGAAGTATGCAAACCAAAGAAGGGGGAGAAAGTTTTCGTCTCTGCAGCTTCTGGATCGGTTGGAAATTTGGTCGGACAATGTGCAAAGCTTTTCGGTTGCTATGTTGTGGGATGTGCAGGAAGCAAAGAAAAGGTAACTCCACATAAGTTTTCAGGATGTACATTTGATACGTGTGTATCATGCTCTCTAGGAGCTTAGCTAGATTCCTTTTCCAACTTAGTTAGGGAAACAACTTTCTTACTTAGATAAGGAAATTGACAGGACCCACCCCGAATTTCATCCCGAAATCCAGGATAAACCCTGCGGGATCCATCTCAAGAGAGATTTTACCAAAAATTTCGGCATAACCTTTCTTGAAAACGGACAACCCTACCTAATCAAAACTAACCCACAACACACTTCTAAAATCATACTCCAACCTTGTACTCCTGGAGCCTTCCTCCTCCCCAAGTTCAACACATCTCCTAGAATATTAAATACTAATCTAAAAGAATATCACCACCAACAACAAAGACATTTAATAATTTACTATTTGATTTTCAGAACATATCTAATAATGAACGAAAAACAATGAATAAAGAATACGCGGAAGCAACCTCTGACTATGCCTCGACTCCATGTACGCTCGACCTCAAATGAACTTAGCCTGCAACTGGGCATTTAAAACCAAAGGGCCCAGGGGAAAGTAATTTAAAAAACGTTAGAATGAGTGGACAAAAATAAATAAAAGGACATAGGATAAGAAACCAAAACTTAAATACTTTCCCACTTTCCGATAAGCAATAAATCTGTTGCATGCAAGTGTTGATAACTCCTTCAAAAGAAAATCCCAAGAATACGAACTAGCCTTGCTAGTCAAAATATCGACAAAGATAATTAATAACCTTCATAGAAAAATGTACCAAAATAATGGACTAGCCCCGCTAGTCAAAACAAGATCAAGGATTCATAAAGGCTTTCGTAAAAAGGAATATTAAAAAGATGGACTAGCCCCGCTAGTCAAGACAACAACAATAAATAAAGAGCATATATAGCCATACAAGTGAACCTCTCAGACTCGGTTGCCTCTCAGGCAAAAGTACTCCCATACTCCCTACACCTTCACGTTATGATAACAGAGCGGGTGCAAGGCTTGCGTGATGTCGTCGACTACATCACATCACCCGAAGGCGGAAAGGGCTTGAGTAACCCCACTTAAAACGTGGAAGCCACATCGCCTCGAAAGGCGGAACTACATGCTAGCATGAATAATAACGATCCAACAAGTATGACATAATTAAAGAAACATAAATCCGTGTGAGTTTCCCCGAAACTTATAACTAAAGCATAAGTACGATTCCCAACTGTACTCAAAGAATTCAAAGAGCAAAGAAATTAATTAAATTCAACGACGTGTCCCACACGTTAAAATGCTCAATGAAATAAATAACTCAAATAATTATCATCTTTCGAAAACCCGACAATATGCAAATCTGAAAGTAATCTCAAATCCGGAAGTCATAAAGGATAATATACTCAAATACCAAATCTCTTACCTAAGCTCAAATCCATAAGTTCATTATCGAAAACATAACCAATTGGTCAATCTCAAATAAATTCCATAACCAATTCAAAAGCTGAAATTATAATTTAAGCTCGAAAAATATAATTATCATCTTTCGAAAACCCGACAATATGCAAATCTGAAAGTAATCTCAAATCCGGAAGTCATAAAGGATAATATACTCAAATACCAAATCTCTTACCCAAGCTCAAATCCATAAGTTCATTATCGAAAACATAACCAATCGGTCAATCTCAAATAAATTCCATAACCAATTCAAAAGCTGAAATTATAATTTAGGCTCAGAAAATATAATTGACAACTTATAAAATCATGCATTCATATTAATTAAAAACCAAAATGTCCACTCACAGATTTAGGCCTAAGCCTGACGAAATCTGAATCGCCACTCAAGTGAGGTCTCCTCGTATCCTGGCACAATATTCAAGCTTAGCACCAACTTCAATTTCGGAAAAATAAATACTTAAATATAAACACCCAAAACTCTTCCGCTTAACATATTACCTTTACTAAGGTTAAGCTTATCGGATTCATGCCAAACTCCACCCATAACCTCATTTCATCGATTCTAGCACTTTAGGACCATAACCAAGGAAATCCAATGGTTGGATCCATTTTATTAACCGTCAAGTCCTCCAATCTTCAAAAAATCCCAAACCTAACCAAAACTCCTCCAAAAATTACAAACTTCACATCATTAAACTCCTCTCATTAAAACAAACTCAAAAACATGCAAAACTATCCATAAGAGGCGGCGTCACCGTCTGCTCCGCCGGCAGCCTTACTCCGGCGACCTCCAATGCTCCCCAAAATTTAACACAATATTGCTCTCAACACGCACAACAACTTCCCTAACTAGCATAAACACCAATTCCAAGCCTAGAGTGGGTAATCGAACCAAAACATTAAATTAAGCCCTAGAACTTCAATTATACATTTCTCCTTACCAAGATTGAATTGAGCCGATTCCATTTGAGGGTTTACTACCCTGAATAAGAGCTACAAGATGAGCCAAGAATTGCTGGCTATGGCGGCCGGAGGAGGAAGCTCCGGCGAAGAGACAGTCGGGTTTCTAGGGGCGTTTTCCCCCCATTCGGTGGTGTTATACGCTCAGTCACCAGCCCAGGAATGGAGAGGAGGCGGCGGCGGTTCGATCGGGACTGGTGTGGTGTTCTAGTCCGGCAGGACGGAGTCAGAAATTTTCCGGTAGGGAGAGAGGGAGAGAGGGAGAGAGTGAGAATCGGGAAGGATGAGAGAGAGAAGAGAGAAGAGTTTGGGTTTTTTTTCTCCCAAACCGGTCCAACACTTAATACCCCAAAAAATAAAGCCTACTAAAATTTACCCCCTTTTTACCAACTAAAATTTATCGTTTTTTTTATCTGATGACTTTTACATGCTAACTTCGATTTTAACGTATAGCATGTCCACAGATTCGTATTATCGTCCTCTACGACTTTCTTTAAGAAATTTTCTAGAAATAATTTTCCTACAAAAAATCAACTTTAGGGTCCTTAAGTAGTAATCGGTTACTCAAAACGGTAAAATGTCAAAGAAATACCAAAAGTAAATAACCGTAAATTAACTTAAGAACCAGGATGTGACAGAAATAATTTCCAGGTTAGTTAAGGATTCTAAAGTCTATAAATATAGATGTTTAGTTTAGATCTAAACATAGAGGGAAACAGAGACAACATCTGTTTAGATAGACTGAAACAGAAACATAAATCTGTTTAGTGATATTGTGAGGGAAAGATTTAGAGATTTGTATCTTTTGCACAATATAGAAAAGAAGATAGTTTTCTTCAAAAGTTCTGTTCTTGTTTGTTTTCCTTTCTAATTGCTATTGATAATTCCGCGATCAATAGCACCTTGCTTGGTGATTTGTATCAACATTAGTGTAAGGTGAAATAATGAAGCTTAAGTTAGCCTTAATATATATAGGTAGCATTGCTTAAGGAAAAGCTTGGATTTGATGATGCATTTAACTACAAGGAAGAGCCTGATTTGAAGTCAGCTCTCGGAAGGTAAATCACTCGAACATTTATTCCCCGTTAAGGCAAACTAGTACTTCTTTGAGTTCAAGCACATGCAAGTGTATAACACACTGCGATTTGTATATGACTTATGTTTGATATACATGCAGGTACTTCCCTGATGGGATTGACATCTACTTTGACAATGTGGGGGCTGAAATGCTAGAGGCTGCGGTTGTTAACATGAACAGCTTTGGTAGGGTTGCTGTCTGCGGCGTGATCTCCGAGTACACTGATGCTTCAAAGCGAGCTGCACCGAATATGCTAGATGTCGTGTACAAGAGAATCAAAATCCAAGGGTTTCTAGCAGCCGATCATATGAGTGTGTTTTCAGATTTCCTTTCCACAACAACTGATCATCTTCGTACAGGGAAATTGCATGCACTTGAAGACATCTCAGATGGTGTGGAGAGTTTTCCTTCCGCTTTCATTGCACTTTTTCGTGGTCACAACACTGGAAAGAAAATGGTTAAAGTTGCAGATGAATGAACAATATATATTACATTGAGTCCGATTATTGTATCATTGCTTCTACTAGGCCCTGACAAATTCAAAAGAAATGATTAAACACTTAAACAATGTAGGTGCACCAGAGGTCCATTTTGTACTGCATTTTGAGAAAGCATGGTAGAAGCTTTAAGGTTTATTTCTATCAAAAACAGAAGTACGACAATAGTACAGATTTAGTTTTCTCACAGGAATGAAGTACGACAATACTACAGATCAAGTTCTCTCTCCCGCTGAATCTATTCCCCTCCCACACAGTCTACTGAGTCTAGTCTCTCTCTCTCGTTCGTTCACTCCTCTATCCCGCCAAGTTCAGTGAGCCTTCAATCATGATTTCGTTATTCATTGTGTTTGTTGTTTGTTGGATATTGTTCTCTCATACCTCCAAAATCGGTGGTTAGCCTCAAATTTTTGAACATTTCAGTCCAAAAAAAAAGTTCTTTATCCTCAGGTTAAGGGAACAGATTTTACACACCAAGATATACTTGCATAATTAATATGTACGTCACGAAAACTGGAGCTGCAGAGATAGAACAATGACTGAAGACCTTTAATTCCTTCTTTTACTTTTCTGTTTTGATCTGATCAAATTAAGCGCCCATAATAATGTGTTGGAAATACTTGAACTATCTTTTTAGTGTTTCAATTTTGTTAACCGCGTTAATATATATACATGATAGTATCATGTGAATGATTAGATTAAATACTACATATTAGTTGTTCGGTTCACTTGCATCTTGGTGCGTAGAAGAATTTTCGCTCGAGTAATTCGATCATGTGATCTAAACTCGCAATGTAGTAATATAATTTGTAGCTACGTTTTTATGTTATGACGTTGTTTATCCAAAATGTGACGCATGTGATATTAAATAAATTATGATGAAAATTTTCCTATATGTAACGCATTAGTCAAAATATTAGTGTAATGGGATGGCTAGCCTTGGGAGATGTAAATTGTAGTATGGACTAAGGGACATTTCTGATAGATTGGTATCAATTCATGGTGACAAGAGGTCCCAGAAATCTTTTTCTGAAACATACTTGATACTGGAAGTGTGTGTACAAGTATACTCCTAACCTATGTTGCACGGACACTCTGACACGCCGACACGGCGCCCAACACGTCAAAATACGTGTCCGATACGCCACATGGCGTGTCTGAAAAAGTTGACTTTTCGGATACGTCTCGGACACGTTGACCAATCCCGACAAGGCATTGCGACACGCCACGTCAGCGTTTCAGACTTAAAAAAAAAAAAAAAAAACTTCGTTTTAGACTCGGAGGTCGGCGGAAAAACTCAGAACTTCTACTCTTCGATTCTCCCTCCTTAAAGCTCGTCGTGGACAACTAAAGACATAGATAGGTTTTCCAAGTCGAGGTGAAGCTACCAGCACCATCCATGCCCGCCGCCGTGGCCGTATTCGAAAAATCGTCGACGAACCCAGAAAAGCTTCTTCTTCTTTGAATCTCTCTCTCCTCAGCTTCCCATGGAAATCCAATACTAAAGTGACGTCGGGGAGGACGAGAAGAAGTTATCCATACCAGTCGTGCTCGTCGTCGTGGCCGAAATCCGAAGATTGCCGGAAAACCCAGATTTTCTTCCTTTGCTTCTTTTCTCTCTCGTCGGAGCTCCTCTTCGTAATCCAACATCACAGCCACGTTAGGGACGACGTGACGAAGCCGTAGCCACCGGTTGGACGCCGGGAGACGGCCGAACGATGGAGAACTCCTCCGAGCTCCTCCGCTGCAGAGCAGCTCAAGACCGAGTCGGTCTGGGCTCGAACTGATCAAGTCCAAAGTTCAAACTGATCCACATTCGTATATACTCCAAAATATGCAACCTAGATCTTGCAGTCTAATAAATCCAACTGTTGAATTTAGAAATAGATTGAATTTAGAACTTTATTTGGTAATGTAATGAACTTATTTCATATTTTAGTATATTTTTTATTTATTAAAAATACATAAATATATAATTCTGTTTGCCATGTCCAAGCCGTGTCGGAAACTCAGTTTTTTAATTTTGCCGTGTCGCCGTGTCCGTGTCCGTGCAACATAGCTCCTAACCTTAGATGGCAAAACTGAAACAAATATAGCTTCAGAAATGGAAGCCTAGCTAAATGATTGAGTGGAGGAAAACAAACAATGTGACTTGCACCAACTTGATCGCTCTCAATGGCCACATCCCATAGCTTTGACTCGTGTATGTGTAAAGCAAACATCCACTGTTGATAACAGAATACAGCGGAGCGACAACCGAAATCTTCTCAGATACCATGCTTGGTCCGCAATTTTGAAGTTGAGTTTTGGTAAAGAACATCGATTGTCAACTTTTTCTTAGTTTAAAGCCAGGGACTTTCTTCCAAGAATGACCATCCCGTACTATAGAATTTCAAATAGTTCCTTCATTGTTGATTTCAGAATCATTCCTTCTCTGCAATCACCACAAATACATCCTTCACTGACCACCTTCGTCTCTCAGTTTTTGCAGGAGGGTTGATGACAGCTCTCTCAGCATCAGCTAAACGATAACCAATCATGACCTCTCTCCTTTGTCGTGCACGCAACAGTACTTCATATAAGCTCAACTCCTCACCTTCACGGAGATAGAGATCTCCTTGCCTTATTTGCAATTCATTTCCCTGAATAACATGTAAGATGTTATGTTTTGAAATAAGAATTTAGCCAAGTACAAAAAGAAAATGAACCACAAAACGGGATCGGAACAGCTATAAGTATCTGAAGTAACAAAGATAAGTGAAAACTAATGAAAATGTGACACTAAGCGCTTATATATTTGTGAGGCTAACCTTTTTTTCGCTAAAAACATAAAATAAATAACTCTCTTAAAACAGGGTAGAAGTGAAGTCCAACCACTTTTCCAGATGAATTACTTTAATTCAAAACACACAGGACTGCTGCTATCAAGAACCCCAATACATGATGCCAAACCCTCTAACATAATGATCATCACAAAATCCTGCTTAAGGCTGTTGTGTTCCAAATGTCCCCAGATCAATAAAAATTGACAATTTGTTAAGATACTACATAAGGTGTTGCACCCTACAGAAACTTCTATCATGTCCTATACATTTGGTATAAGAGCAGTTTGTACGGCACAACTAGACTACTGGACATAGGTGAGTGAAAGACCATCAAGGAAAGGAGAAGAATAAAAACAAAAACACAACAGAATCTATAACGGAAAAGGCAAGGCTATGTGTCATCATCAAGAGAAGCTGATAATCATTCACCATCTTTAATTGTCCTAATTAAAACCTGGGAAGTGCCAAGAATGAGTTAACTACAGTGTAGAACAAACTTTCATCAAACGTGAGAATACCTCCTCCGCAAACAACTCTTCCAACACATCATTTATCTGCCGATCCTCTGCTACCATAGCGAGGGCCATGCTGACAAGCTCATTCGATAGCACATAGTCGCTGATCTTTGACATGGATAATAGATTTTTGGTCCTTGGGTCCAGGATTTCACTAATTATAACCGACTTATCAGAAGCTTGTTGCATTTCCCCTATCCATGAACTTTGTGAGAAGCTTCCTCTTTCAACATGTGTTACCATAGGGAGACGCTTGGCCTGAAATAATCAAAAGGGAAAATTCCCATCAGCCTTAATTTTAGAGATTTTTTTCCCACTAACAAAAAGAGAATCTGAAATTCCCACCAGCCACTAAGACTCTTAATGGCTCTTCCCATTAGCCAAACATTTACATGTTTCTATATTTTTCATTACCAATTCCCCCCCCCCCCTCTCTCTCTCTCTCTCTCTCTGAACCGTCGGCTGCCTCGAAGCTCTCCGGCGCCGATCTGCTGCAGGAAAATCTAGTTTGATGCCGACAATCGACGCCCGGCCTTTGAGGCCGGCAATTGATGACCAACCATCGACGCCGACGATCAACAACCCTACTCTCTTCCTTATGTTCTCTAAACTGCATCTCTCTAGATCGGAGGCCTCTAGCCTCGAGTTCTGATTGAAGGAACCAAATCGAGGTCTACATGCTCACTAAATCAGATTTTTTTGAAGGTAAGTATGGGTTTCTGCAAGTTTGGTGCTACTTGGCCAGAGTCTGTGTAAAATTGAAATCAAGTTTTGAAACTTAACCATATGTGTTTGATTGAATTTGAATAAGACTTAACATAGTAGTTGAATGATCGGTGTGTGGGGTGATAATTATCCATGTTGTTTGCAATTGTAAGTTGTGTTCCAGAGTCATTAATATGGGCTTGATTGTGATTCATAGTTGGGGAAATAAGGTGTATACAACGAAAGCTTCAATTTGATATGGTAGCCCTTCTAGGTAAAATCATGAAGCAATGGTCTGTAGCTGGGTAGAGTACTAGAGTTTGGGTTATCATATACACACGATGCTATGTATGAAGAAACCAATAGGTTTTAATGGCATTCGCTTGACCACAGTAATCGTAGATGACATGAAATGTGTGCTTTGCTTGTGCTCTTTTCTTTTAATTATTTTTTACATATTTTTATTTTTTTGATCGGTTTTCGTTGTAGTGATTTCTACCAGAAAGCACTCCTATATAGTTGTCATATGCCTCCTCACATTGGACAATTGAAGTGCCTCAGAATACTGTACGGCCCGTTTTTGTACTCGAGTTTGTTTAGCTATACAACTCATGCTGATAGCACTGATTTATTCACAGATCATACGTTAAGAGTAATGGTTGAATTTTACAATGTACAATGTAATCCCCATCGACAAATTTTAATTCTTTATACACAACTTTTGTAGCTTTAGTTGATAACTGTGTTCTAATCAAGTCTTGATATGCTCATTTACTCCATTGTTATTGCTTACTTTTGATGGTAATTTTGATATTAATATATGAATTGTGACAGAACTCATATTGCCCTTAATAGACCCTCCTACTGCCCCCAGTAGACCCCTGGACAGACCCCATGCATATTGCATCTCTCATCTTTCATGTATACTGACCCCAATAGGAGGTCCTACTGCCCTCAGTATGAGGTCCTACTGACCCCAATAGATAGTCATACTACCCCCAATAGGGACCTGATATAAGTGACTGAAGCACACAGTTAAGTTCATGGGTTATACTGCCCCCAGTAGGAGGTCATACTGCCCCTAATAAGAGGTCCTACTGACCCCAATAGGAGGTCCTACTGACCTCAATAAGTGGTCATACTGCCCTCAATAGGACATCATATTGATCCCAATGCCCCCAATAGGGACCTGTTATAAGTGACTAAAGCACACAGTTAAGTTTAAAGGTCCTACTGCCCTCAGTAGGAGGTCCTACTGCCCCCAGCATGAGGTCTTACTGACCCCAATAGGAGGTCTTACTGACCCCAATAGGAGGTCCTACCCCCAATAGGTGATCATACTGCCCCCAGTAGAAGGTCCTACTACCCCCAGTAGGTGGTCCTACTGCCCCCAGTAGGTGGTCCTACTGACCCCACACCCCATACTGCCCCCAATAGACCTCCTGACAAACTCCCTATTGCCCCGAATAGACCCCCTACCGCCCCAATAGACCCCGTACTGCTCCCAATAGACACCCTATTGTCGGAATCCGGTCAACGACCTCTGAACAAACTTCATATTGCCCCCAATAGACGTCATACTGCCTCCAATAGACCCTCTACTGCTCCCAATACACCTTATCGCCGGAATCCGGTCAACGGCCCCCGGAGTCTAGTCAATGGTCCCCGGATCCCGGTCAACAGTCGCCGTAGTCCGGTCAATGGCCCCCGGAGTCCGGTCAACGGTCCCCGGAGCCCGGTCAACGGCCTCCTGAGCCCGGTCAACGGCCTCCTGAGCCCGGTCAACATCATTGGTCAGGGGAATCCGGTCATAAAAACTTTATTTTATAATATACTCTTATAATGGTCTATTGTAGTTTATTTAATTCATTAAAGGTATAATTGTCTTTCTGCTGTTTAAGTTGGCTCTTGAAAATTTTAAAATCTGATTTTGTTAATGGGAATAAAATTCTTAAAATTAGGGCTAGTGGGCATTGTCTCTAATCAAAATGTATTTTGGTGAAAGTAGATAAGATATGGACAATGAAAATCAAATCATCTTCATAAACAGTCCTTAATAAATTCATAACTATTTGGTGAAAAGGAAAAATCTTGATTAATACAAGCAATAAGTAATACAGTTATGAAACCAATACAAACATGTGTATTGGCTTTTGGTTACGCTTTATAAAGATACTTATGTGTATCTTTATACAGTTACGCTTGGCTTTTGGTTTTTTGGTATTACACGACTGCTCATCTAAGACCAAAAAACCAAAAGCCAACCATCCATTTCAACATCAATAACATGATGAATATACTTAAATACTCCAGGCTCAATAATGAAAGTTACGAAACCAATCAAACGTGTGTTATACACTAGCTTTCTGATCCGATACATGTCAGACGCCGAGATTTTTATAGGAAACAATATTGGATGAACCGGTGAACCAGTAAACAGTATACGAACCACAAAAATAAAGAGTCTTTGACCAAAATAATGAAACCAGCTTCCTATACACAGAATAAAATGTTTAAGAAATTTGAATTGAAGAATCAGTTGTGCATGTTCAACTTTTTCAATAAATTCATGATCCATGGGGTAGTAAAAGGGCACAGAGTAAATTACCTGAATATCGCGAATCAAAAGCAAAGTGGCAAGAGATCTTGAATCAGCTTGAATTGCTGAGTCTTCCACAGACTCGTCAGCCAAAATTAAGATCTACACATGAAGTAGAGTATGTTTAACCAATTACGGGAAAGAGACATGCTTAATTATAAACATCAACAACAAAAAACGGCACAGGCCAACTATCAATGTTGAGAGAACCTGATGCATTCTTGAAACGAATTGGTTTACCGATTAAGTATAGAAAAATCAACTGCTCACCGAATCAAAAGATTGCAAAGGAAGGCTTTCTAAATGACGCCGTATGACAGCATTTCCTTCACGGTCAACTAAAGATATATTAACTAAACGATTGATTTCAAGACCGCCATCAATGAGCTTCTTTTTCCTCTCCTTCTCTGCAACCTCATTGAACATCCAGAGCTCGGAACCAGGGGCTAGAAAGGCATCCAACACCTGAATATCATAAATGCTGTAATTTTCTACATAGGTAAAACTAACAATTATCGAATCACATAAATGTATCCGTGGAAATGGAATTTCAAAATTTTGAACTGAAGTCCAAGAATGAAATCTAATATGCAGCTATGCAAGAACATGAAGATATCTCCAAGAGGATTATCATCCATTATTCAGATTGTATACTAGAACTGCACCCCAAGTATTAGGAGCATGATTGCAGACATCCTGTGGCATTACCATAATCATATCCTCCATATCTCGCCGCCAACCACATAAAAGTATCCTTTCTGCAGACTTTGGAACAACAAAGTCTTTGGGTAGACTTCCTCTCCAGACCTGCATCATTGAGGCGAAGAAAAAGAAAAATTAGGGGAATCCATAGAAAGAACTTACCACAAGCATATCATCTATGTCCCTCCTCCATCCACAAAGTAGAATCTTCTGTGGCTTTCTTGCTGTTCGGGAAATTTGAATGAAAGATGCCTCTTTGACCTGAATGATCAAAGTGATTATAGTTTTGTGAGTTTTTATTATGGCATCTCCCCTTCAATCAAACTCCACGGGCATCATCCTAATTTGGACTTTAAGAGATTAACCTCTAACCTTTTCCACAACTTCAGTTCCACTCAATTTTTCGTTTATTTTCACTTTGTTGAACTGTCATATGCATAAAGACAAGATACTTCTATAGCATTATATATTATGGAATAGTTGTAAGGGAGGTATGGGGAAGGGATGGGTTGGGCAAGAAAAGAAGAAAGCATGTGATTTCATCTAAGGGATAAGTTGTAGCAACAGTCACAAAGAATGGTGCCAGCAACAACCATATAGCAACAGTCAATGGCCTGAGCACTGAACTGATATTAGTACTTCCGGTGTTTCAGCTTGTATTTTAGTACTGTTTTGAGGACTTCTTGTCCTCTATTGTACTGTTGTCCTTTTTTTTTCTACAAAAACTTCTGCTTATTCCTGGAAACAAAATACAAGAAGAGAAAACAAAATAGATAATAAATCTAGTCACAAGAAAGTCTTAACCCAGGATACTATTGCTATATCAGTCATTTATTAGTCATATTGTTTCTTTCACCCACCTGACTATGTGAGCCTAAATCCAGCATGATTTAAACAAGAAGCAAGCAATGTCTAATTTACATTCACTCTGCTTTTTTTGGATAACAGGGCATTGATGCTACGCTAGACCTATTGACTTAATATATTCCAACACCAAAAACAAGAACAGGCCAACATCCTTGAGAACTAATCTACCTTCAATATACTTCTACCAGTAAAAAAGATGGAACAAACTGGCAAACAGACCAAGCAGATATTTTAAAAGCTCTATGCTTAAGAGAAACTTGAATTCACCATAGGCAATTCTGCAGGAGCATAGGTATCGTCGTCCTCTGCTATGACAAGTACTTCATCGCCTTCTTGTAGAACATAAGAGTCATCCGGGTTCAAAATAATTCTACCACCCAATGATGCAACCTTGATTCCACAAGGAATAGCATCAGGAAAACTGATCAGTACATCCTCAAAATGCATGCCATCCAACTGTGGCCATCTTTTGATATAGAACTCACAATTTTCAAACCCAAGGATATCTTCCCAAATCTGTCATCGCATTAACGAGAACGGATTACCCAATTGCCATTCAAAACTCAATAAGAACTTGAAATGAAGAAAATCACCAAACATGTGTAAAGCAATATGCTATCACCCCCACCCAAACAATGCTAAAAGAAAAACAGAAAATGACCTGTGCAAGTCCAGGCTGCCTAGCACATTGAATCATCAGACGACCAATTACATCATGAGCCACAACAGTTTCAACAAGATCTCCACCAACAAGTTTAACAAGAACCTCATTGTCAAGATCACTTAGTTCAACAACAATATGTCCTCTCAGCCCCTCTTTCACTCCGGTTAGACTTAAAACAGTTCTCAATGCACGGGCATCACTCTGCACCAAACAAACATATACTGAACAATATTCTTGTAAGGTATCAAATATTTAAGCACAATTTGTGAGTGAAGTAGAACCCAAGGCAAATAAGCATTAATACCTAAAATATAGTTCATCAACATATAAACAATAAATATGAATAATAAAAAGAAAACAGCCATTTCACATCAATTGGATAATTATACCTGATCAGCATTTCCATCTTCAGCAAGGACAATTATTGCACGTGCCTTCGAGACAGATACCTGCAAATGATGGTTTTTAGGAAACGCATGACAAAGCATACAAAATCCATCAATACTTTCAAAATTATGTCATTGGATGCAACAGAAAACATATGTGCTAGTACTTCAGAGATCTTTTGGTGCGGAATATAAACAATTTGGAATAAGTATCAGAATTGATATTCAAATCCAGCAAGCTAAGAATACAAAGCCGTAGAACATCATCAAAATGCTCTGTTTCTTTCGTTTATAGAACAAAACAGAGAATATACTTCTAATTGATTTTTACAGTAGTTAAAAGATCATATGATGCTAAACACCCCGATAACAAAGCTGGAGAAGAATAAGAGAGCTAAAATTGTTTAAAACAAAAAACAAAACAAAAAAAACAAACACAAAAACTGTGTACATGTCACTCATAAGTAAGATACAAAGTGAACTCCATTAGCATCTTCCAATGCTTACAGACACTTGGGAAAGAGAGCCAAACTGCTTCAGGAAATTTAACAAACCTCCCCCATCTTATTTGATGAAACTATGAAATTAAAAGTGACAAAATAAAATATTTGAGTTGTCACAAGAACATAAACCGATTCAGTATCACATGCCAAGCTAAACAAGTCTTTTTAATGGACAACAATAGCACAAAATATACAAAGATCAGAAACTACGAGCTTCACACCAATATGGTTCCAACACACACTCCTAGAGAAAAATTAGAATGTTTCTGGCTTCACACAAGTATTTGGCATCACAGCAAAGGTGTCTTGCAAAACAGTCCAAGTAATCATGCTTCACACACGAGCAGAAAAGCATAAGAAATATTCCTGAAGACTTGTTTCCAACGCATTCTTATAGAGCCATGCATGAACCACTGAAATCCCTCAAACTAATGCACTTAGGAACGTCGAACGCTGATGACATTAAATACATTGAACAATGACAAAAAGTAAATCCAGAAGACAGTAAGCTCAAAATACATCTGTGAAGTGTACTTGTAACAACCTCTAAATTCTATGGTGCTTATTATTAGTTGAGTATATCTATATAATTTGAACTTGGCTCCTGCATCACTTTCTTTGTTCAACTATATACACAGAATAGTCTTCATTTTTTAGGTATCTCAAGTTTCTGGGGTTATTGAAGCTTGGGCTCATGAAGCCTATTTATTAATGTTAGGGTTAGTAAAACATATTTTACTATTAAGAGTTTTAGAATTCATCAGATTGTTTTATTTTCCTTTTTTTTTTTTTACAGAGCATCGTTATTTATCAGACTTCATGGATAATTACATTTCCTTATATCAATCTTGACTATCACCGCTCTAATATTTTTATTCTCTCTCTGGTCTGTCTTTTCCTTTCCCCTTATTGTTCTATTTCTCCTCTCCAAACCCTTAATTTCCTCTCCTCTCAGTCACTCAAAAGTCTAAATTCTATCCTAATTGATGCTGCATCTTCTCATCACATGCCCCACTGCTCCATTTATCTAGACCATCCGAGAATTTTGCTGACCTATAAAACCCTACACATAAAGCAATGCTACAGCACCATAATTCTGTTGACGAACCTAGACACCTCCATGTGCACCCCTCATCTCGTTGATCTACATAGCTCATCCAGTTGTGCTGTCTGCCACCATCTAACAAGCACAACCACTCTATTTACCTACACCATTCCTGAATTTTCCTAACCTATACAACCCCCACACATCAAGTGATGCTACAGCGCCACACATCTCTTTTGACGAACCTATACATCTCTGGGTTCACCACCGTCATTTTGCAGATCTAATATGCAGTGTTCATGCCTGGGACTCCTGGCTGATTGAAATGCTACCTTAACAACAGCGGAATATTCTTGAACCTGCAAAACTGCCACCATTGTTGAGCATGACCTTCCTATCCTCGAATCAGGAGTTCTTACTCTATCAGTGATTGAGAAAGTTCCTTCAATAACCAGATATAATAATCCCCTTTTTTAGCACCTTCTTACGCATCAAAATTTTGAGATTGTGGAAGTTACAACTCAACCAAAGTCCCCTCCACTGCAAATCTGAAATCCCCTTCATTGTGAGCCATAGTCCAAACACCCCTTACTTCCAGTCTTCACAAAGTCCAGACTAATGCCTTCCCTCTCGATTGTTGTCTTCTACTCGATCTACTAACTGTAAAGATCGTAACTGAACTCTTATGTGGTCTTTATGACATTGATCTTGAACACCTATGTGAGCTTATCTGGACGAAGGTGTTTCAGCATCTCATCTCCCTTGAAAGGAATGTGTTATGTCACCTGGGGGGAATGATGGAGTCTAATCAAATTATTATTTAAGTATTTTAATTTGAGTATTCAGGCTATTTACGCTTTGACTTATCGACCCAATTTACTGGGGTTTTTAATGCTAGGATTAGTAATTTCTTGTCAGGGTTTCAGGAATCATCTTTACTTTCTTTAGTAGAGACATTGTCATTGTTACTTCTCAGAGATCCTGAAATGAAACTGACTACCTCTCCTGTAATATTGTTCTTGTTTTCTTCCCTAGTCCGCCCTTCCATTGTTTTTAATTCTTCTATTTCTCCTCCCTCTAAATACTAAAAAATATCCCAGTTGGTGCTAAATCAACTAGGGATATTGTAACAACTTGCCTTTAAGTCCCCATAAAAATAAATAAATAAAATAAGTAAAAAAATAAATAAATAGAAAACTAATTACCAGCCCATTTCAATGACCCTACTGAGGTAGATGATTAAAAGTTTGGATAACAAGTATAGTGCCATCATTGCATGAGGAATGTCCCAAAAGAATGGTGATAGACATCAAAGAGGGAGGACATACTTCTATATTTTTATGTTAAGTAACAAAGAAAGCAGACCGCCATACCTTTTTCAGGTCAGCAAGAATAAGAGGACTCCCACTTCTGCATATTACAGATGTTCCCTTGAAATCAAACTCCATTTTGCCAATGTCAAGTTCCATTTCCTCTTTGTCTCGCTCAGCCATAACTACAACAATCCCTCCACCCAAACTCTCATTGGCTATCACAATCTGGTTCAACAGTGATCCCTGAATTCACAATGGCATTTTCAGTCAAATCACTCTTTATCAAGTTAAACTGACGTAATATGTTCCCACAACAAAGTAATGAAAGGAAACTAGCAATACAAAAGGAATAACAAAAAATAATATTACCAACTTATCGCTCCAACCAAGGATTAAAGTATGGTTTTGCTCCACAACCTCACTTCTTCCCTTCCTCAATGAGTCAAACTTCTCCGAAATTGCATCAGAGACAAGTCCAAGCATCATTGCAAATATCAGCATCCCACCAAAGCTAATGGAAACTGAAACAAGCCTTTCACCAATTTTTTCAGAGTCGGTATGGTTGCCTGAATCAGCTACGTACGTCCACGATAACCAAAGACATTCCGCTAAGCTATCATCTTTCACTCCAAAGAGTGCTAACCCCCCGAGACAAATAAGCAATAGTGTTGCAACCAACAAGGCCAATGGCTTAGAATACGGGTGGACTGATAAAAACAAATCAACACGGTACGCTAGCTGCTTGTTTAGAGATTCTTCTTCAGAGATGTTCTCTGGTGATCGTGATCTCGAGACGTAGTCAATGTACTTGAAAACTACAACAGGGACTGACAAAAGTATGAGGGAGACCATAAGAGCTAATCGTTTCAAGCTTCTGTTGGGAATATCACCCTCCGGCTCAGAATAACTGATGAGCTCCATAGAGTCTGACGAATAGTAGGCTTGTAATCTAAATTCAAGCTTGGAAATATAATTCTGAAAGCAGAAAATAGATCAAAGCTAAAAGCTAAGTTGCATACACCATTTCAATTCAATCTTTGATGAATAAAAAAATACCTGCAGCTCATCCACTTGGCTATGTAAACAGAAATTTTGGTACACAACTGATGAGAAAACTGTCATCAAAATCTGCCAGGCACAAACAGAACTATGAGCTCCAATCACAATCAAACTACGTATAAGAGAGAGAGATAGAGATGTACCGATACTGAAAAGGCCATTTTCCACCGAAGCTTGAAGCTGGGCCCGGCAAACCTAATGAACTTGTCGCCGGATGCCTCCGATCGTTTTTTGGAGAGGCCGTCGGGGACGCCGGAAACGGGCTGGTTGACATATGTTCGCGGCGGCTTATCTCGCCGGCGGGAGAAGTCAACTCTCCGGCGGGACCTTTCATGGCTGAAAGTTCTCGGAGGAACGGCACGAAACGGCGTAGCCGGATTGGGAGACGAAACGCCGGCGGCAAATGGCAGATGAGAATCGGAGGGGGATGGTCTGGGGTTTGTGGAGAATCTTCGGTGGTATTTTGGGGATTTTGCCGCGTGGATGAAGGGCGGTGAGGGAAAGTACCAGTCTCTGCTCGAGGAAGGGACCGCTGAGTCGGACTCAAGGGACATATTTGGTTATCTTTTTGTTGGCCATCTGTTGCTGGTCTCTGCTTATATTTTTCCTAGCTTGTACTTGTTGGTATCTTAATATAAGATGGTGTGGTTTTATGTACACGAATCTATTTTCTTTTTTTTTTAGAGGAATGGAATTTCTTTCGATCGTTAGGGCATCTCCAACAATCATTTCTATACATAAATCCATTCTTATATTTTGAGTCACCTAAATCCATTACTATTCAAACTCATATTCTATCTCCAACCATTATATCAAAACTCATACTCATACCCAAATTTTAATCATTTTATATAATTTGGGTATGAGTATGGGTTTTGATCATCAACAAATAAATAAATTTTATATATAATGTTTAGGGTTAAATGATTTATATAACAACAAATAAATTATATAAATTATACATAATAATTTAATATAATATGTTGTCCTAGTTAAAATTAAATAAATTTTTTTATTTAAAAAAATTAAATACTTGTTATTTTTTTACCGAAAGACAAATATGACGTGATATTGCACGTGTTAAATGTTGATATGATGGTGAGATTGCGAGTTAGATTTTTATCTGCCACGTGAGGACAATCTATCTTCTCAATAATTACATATCCGATAAGATTTCAGATCTCGAATTTTGGGCAAACTTTAGTTCCTCGTGTCGTTGCGTGAGAGGCTAGTGAGATTACGTTTTAGATCTTTATCTGCCACGTGTCATATCTTATCTTGATCAATCATTTTTGGTCCGTCCATATTTACAAGACTTTTCACTCCATCATACCTCACTAATTCACAAACACTTCTCTCTCATATCAGAATTCAATAACTGAGTTTCATTTTCATCACATAATTTTTGTTGATTGCTGCAATGAATAGGTTGAGGAAACTACTAATGAAGGAGGAGGAAGATTCCATCACAAGGAATCGTCAAAGAGCCCTGGTGATGCAGGCAACTTCCTCACACATTCAGATGATCCAAGAGGAAGAATCTGAATGGGGTGGTTCCCAAGAAGGTCGGCGATACACCCCTAGAGAGCGTGAAACTATGGATCAACGACTGAAATCTCTTTACTTCACTTCGCCATGTCGGTTCGAAGGCGATGTGTTTCGTAAAAGGTATCGAATGCGGCCTCATGTGTTTGACCAGATGATGCGCGATGTCGCTAACCATGACTCTTACTTCGTCCAAAAGCCTGACGCCTCCGGTCGGCTTGGCTTGTCAACTGAACAAAAGTTGACTTGTGCCATGAGGATGCTTGCTTATGGGCTTCCCGCAGACCTGTGTGATGAGTTCCTCGACATAGCAGAATCTACAGCTTTGGAAATTCTAAGTCACTTTACTAGAGCAATCTGGAAAGTATACCACAAACATTACCTCCGTCAACCATCAAAGGCAGATTTGCGGCAGTTGCTCAATGTTGCTGACAAAAGAGGGTTCCCTGGAATGGTTGGAAGTCTCGATTGTATGCACTGGCAGTGGAAAAAACTGCCCTACCTCATGGCAAGGGCATTTCACCGGTTACAAAGGAAAGCCGACAATCATCCTGGAGGCGGTTGCATCATAAGATACTTGGATATGGCACGCCTATTTTGGACTTCCAGGCTCCCTCAATGATATCAATGTCCTTGGACAGTCTCTGCTGTTCGACGAAGTCTGTAGAGGTGAGTCGCCTCGAGTCAAATACCATGTTGGAGATCGCCAATATGGTCAATGCTACTACCTAGTTGATGGGATCTACCCGAAATGGGGGACTTTTGTGAAAGCAATTAGAAACCCGATCACGCCACAACAAGCTCATTTTACAAAGATGCAGGAGTCATTCCGAAAAGATGTGGAGAGAGCATTTGGAATACTCCAAGCTCGTTTTGCAATTATGAGAGGACCAGCTCGTGGATGGGACAGGGAAGATATCTGGTACATCATGATGACTTGCATTATTTTGCATAATATGATTGTTGAAGATGAGCGCGATGAAACTGAAGATAATCATGAAGTTGATCCTGATGAGGTCCCAACAAGACCAAGGAGAGCAGAAATATATGACCACTACGAAGTAGATCATTTGGTTGAGCGTGATCCTCCTGCACTTGGGGAATTCATGCGCCGATACCAGCAGGTTAGATGTCCAGTTATGCATAGAAGCCTCCAGGAGGATTTGGTTAACCACCTATGGAATGTGAAGCAGCAGGCAGAGCAGAACCGCATGTGAAGTGTTTGTATGCTTATGCTTTCAATAATTGGCGTTGTGCCATAGTGTGTTATGTTTGTATGTTTGTTTCTTTTATTTATTTCTTGTTTGTGTGTTTAGTATTATTGTAATGTTTGCAATTTGATAAATAAAATTGAGATTAACAAAAACAATAAATTACTCATTAATTATAATTGAAAGTTTTAGTACATTCATTTCATAAATTAAAATATCAAAATAAAATTAAAATAGAGGCAACAAAGTACAATTAATACATTCGGTCATCTTCACCTTCAGATGAAGCAAATGGTTGGTGTAACCCGGCATTGTAAGCTTGTTCCTCCCTCTCAATAACCATAGCTTGCTTCCTTTCCCAATAAGCCCTAATTGAGGTGGAAAATTTTGATGGATCCACCGCCATTGTGGCTGCATCATCCGCACGTTCTTGTGCAAGTCTAGTCTCCTCCCTAAGTTGTAGTCTGTGTTCGAGATCACGATCTCCTTGGTCCGCAATTCTTTTCATTTGAGCTAAGAGTTGAGATGTGTCATCTTGTTTGCATCTTTTCTTAGCAGCCCTTTGAGCTTTTTGACCTGGAGGGCGTGCATGCACATTTGAAGGGCTTGGGGTTCCCTCAATGGGTATATCTTCTCCGGACAAGTCAATAGGTGACGGACCACTAGAGATTTCCTCATCCAAAGACGGAGGTTTGCTAAACTTTTCTGTATCTTTCAATATTGGCCAACAATGCGCAAATTTAAACTCCTCCCCCAAAGACAATGTACGATATACCGACCTAGCTTGCACTTCCTATATATTCATACAAGAAATAATATATAAGTTGTCATATATATAAACATGTATTAGTGATTATAAACAAGTAGATATTAATTGTCATAAACATAAACTAATATTAATTAACAAATTACTTATATTGGGTTATAAACAAATAAATACTACCGGTTATAAACAAATAAATGATTACCAAGTCGGTGGCATTTTCACCACTTGCGTGAGCGGCCTCCGCTTTGGTAAGAGCTTCACGCCACTTTGTGCAACCCGGTCTAATCTTTCTCCAACGAGCTTCACACCCTCCTCCCGATCTAATAACGGAACCGGGTGGCTTGCAAGCTTCATTCACTTCCCATATACGATCCCATAATTTTTTCTTCTCTTGACCAGTAGCTTTGTCACCGTCTTCACCAACCGCAACCACCGCCATGCACAACGACACATCTTCAAGATTTTTCCAAGCTTCTCCTCTAGGTTTGGGGTTGGACATCTTTGAAAAAAAAAATTGAAAACTAGATAGATGAAGAACAATTATGAAAATTAAAGAATGTAGAAGGAGTAGAGAAGTTTTGGAGTGAAAATTATGAAGAAGGTGGATGGTATTTATAGACATTGGTGCAAATTACTGTTCCAACCGGCAAAACAATTTTTTATATTTTCCTAAATTTTTTTTCTTATTTTTCAAGTTTTTTGTTCATTTGAAAACAAATTTTCGGCCTCATTTTTTATTTTTCCAATTGATTTTATCTGTACCTTTAATTTTGAATGGAATCAAATCTGGGCCGCGCATTTTTTGACCGTTAGAGGACAACAGCCGAGCTCACGTGGGACGACCCACACCAGTCCAGCTCTCTCCCAACGCGTGCATCGCGCGTCGTCAACTTCGGACCATTTTTTTGTCGGCTAGCGCGCGTTTCTCACAGGTGAAGCATGACGCGCGTTGCTCCTTTGTCTGCCGGCCCTTCACGTGCAGCTGCTGCAGTCTGGGTCCCACGCAAGTGATAAATGGGTTTCCTCCCTGCAGCTCGACCCATTTTGGGTTGTGAGTTTAGTAGGAACCCATAACTGGGTATGGGTTTTAATTGTTGGAGATGAATTTTTATGGGTTTTGAGTATAGGTTTGGGTATAACAAGTATTGTTGGAGATGCCCTTACAATCAAGGGAACTAAGCTCCTCCACATGCGGAGAGATTACGATCATTACAATCAAGGGAACTAAGCTCCTCCACATGCGGAGAGATTACGTACAGTAGTTTTTTTTTTTTTATCAGATTTGCATTCATACGGAAGAAGTTACAAGCGGTATGAATAATACAAAACAGAGTCACTAATGGACCACTTATAACAAATATCGGACCAAAAGCCCCGACCCTAACTTCCTACTAGAGCTAAATCTCTTGTACACCATGAGACTAGAAAGATGATCATCAAGACCGGAAGACTCAACAGAGCCACTACTGGACCACTTATAACAAACATCGGATCAAAAGGCCCAACTCTAACTTCCTACTAGAGCTAAATCTCTTGTACACCATGAGGCTAGAAAGATGATCATCAAGATTAGAAGACTCAACCGACATATTGCCAACAAAGTTGGTAACGAAGCATCGGAATTCCGACAAGGCAGTGGCTTCTATCCTTTGAAGAAATAAGAACATGAGTCAACTCCGCCTCCTGAGTAGTGAATACTCGTGATAAAGAACGGGTGAAAACCATCATCACTCATCAGCGGTGTTTGTAATGAGCCAATCAAGCAGAACGACCACAAAGGATCAAAAGAGCTAGACACAAATACAAAACAAAAGAAAAAATAGAACACACAGAAACATAGTGAAGTGCAGGAGCCCAGCCCTTGACCACCGAGCCCAAATCTCAGCATAGGCCGAGATATCTGTGGCCTACCCAAAAACCAGACCCTGTCCGTGGTCTAGATTCGCTTCACCTACCTGCTTCAGTCGACCCACCACTCCTCCATCAACACCTCCACCAGCTTGCCCCAAGCTACAGATCGAGCTTCCCACACTAGCCTGCACAACTCAGATCGACAGGGCCATCACCATCAGATCCACGACCAAAGCTTCCAAACTCGGTTGCACCTCCCTGAGATAACTCGCCGTAACCCAACCAGAAACTCAGACAGAAGGAAACCGGATCGGGTACTATGGACGCCAGAACAACCATGAAAATCCCATGCCGGAACGGATCTAAACCCTTCCCCTCCCACCTCAGATGGATCTGCAACTTCCAATCCCACTTCTTCCTTCCTTCCAACTCGCCCACCAACCCAGACAAAAACAGGAGAAGAAGACGAGCAAAATGGCGCACACTCCAGTTAAACGTTTCCTCTCCAGGGCTAAAACATTGTGGCGAGGCCGTCGACAATGTTCAGCTAGGAGAGATAGGCTTTCTCTCTTGCTAGGGTTTTTCCTTAGGGGCGTTCTATTTTCTAAAGGCGCGTGGACTTGATTACGTACAGTAGTTAATGCTGGACTCGTATGAGAAAACAAAACAATCTGAGCTAAAGAATGAACAACATAATCTTTTTATATTACTGATATTTGACAACTACAATTTCGCATGTTGTGTTCTTCATTCACTTTAATAATATTACGTGAACTTGGGAGTAGATCGAACAGATTCATTATATCATAAGTGTGATCGAGCTTATGTTTTTATGAAAACAAAGGTAGAGGCTAAGGTAAAGGAATTATAGTGGTACGAGGCACAAGCTGCAAACCACCCTATACGGATGTCTTTAAATATCCCCAATCTGAATCCTTTCTTTCGTTATAATGTGAGAGCCAAAAATTTACCGAGCATAAGTGGAACCTATTGAAGGACATTTACTAGCACTACGAAATTTTAAGAAGAAATGCTCGGGTTATATTTTTCACAAATTTTTCAAAAGATCAAGTTCTCAATTTAATGCCTTGATATTAAAGTACTTGTTGTCACGAGTTCAAGAATACTTTTGATTTTAGACAACCGAGCTATTTTCTATGAATTTTGAAAGATTCGGGGAAAAAAATAAATTTAGAAATTAGAAAGGACCCTTGAAAATACAAGAAAATATATTCGGGTCAACACTACAGTTGAAAATCCCCAACGTGTCTGAGATGCTCTCCACTTGAGAGACGTCTCAAGACAGAGCCACAACCTGACCCGGAAGCAGCTCCATCGTCCAGCCACCTCATGTTGGTGGAACCACTGTTGAGTAAATCTCACATGCTCGAGCGCACGTGTTTTACTAACGAGCTACATTGGCGTGTTGTCAGATAGTGCACGTGGACGCACGTGCGTGAAGCTTCTTGAACGAGTGCGCTCCAACTCTCAGCTCCAAAGCGCATCTCCTCTCCAATCGATCTGTAGTATTTACGAACCTCTAGTCTCACTAGATTACACTTGCTTTTGCTATGGATCCTAACTTGAGCGTCTGAGAGGTAACGCCTGGATCCATCCAAACGCCCTTTTAACCCCTCGCTCTTCTCTTGCAGGTTTTCGAGTGGAACCAGAGCAAAAGCACCTTATACTTGACATAATCTCCTTGAGATAAATGCATGTATCAACATTTGGTGTCGTCTGCGTGACTGGACACCTATGGACTACGTTTGAATCACAATCCACCGCACAAAAGCCATGTACGTTTGCTAAAATGACATCTCCCCTGGAATAGTTGGCTACTACGTCCTTCTATACTTCTACAACATTTCTTACGCTTACAGAAGTAACAGAAATCCGTTGATACAATTGCAACTCCAAACTTGGAACCATCTCAACCAACTCCTCACAAAGAAGGAATATCCCAACCTCCACACGCTCGCCGCATTGGCCTTTGCTAAGTGAGCCAACAGCTAGATGCTACTCAATAGCTATGGGGGGAAGAGACTCAGCAGGAGGGATCGGTGCATACTGATTTTGAGTCAACAAGCCCAGTGGCCAACCCACTCACTAAGCGACTATATACAAGTTGAATAGGAGCATGTCGAGGAAAGAAGATACAACAACCTGATAGCACACAAGAGGGTCCTCAACCAACTTGAGAAAAAGAAGGTTAAGCACGTATAGAAGGCCCACAACGCAAAATCTCATACTTCATAGGCGCAGCAAACGAAACTGACAAACGCTAGGCAGACCGCAATCATGACTATGGTTCAAGGCATGAACAGACCACCGATATCAGGGATAGCCTTAGGGTTATACAGTACCTGAAAAGCAAAACACAACCACCGACCCTGCCTCGACCCCACTTCGATGGTTGGAAGACATGGAGCATCGCTTGGCAAAAGCAGAAGCCTCCCCTTATATATATGCATCATACCCAACCACATTTCATACGACAACCGGGCCTCATTACAACTCGCATCCTTGAGTCAGTCGGTACACCAGCCCCTAGTGGCGGAGCCACGTTGGAGCCTACTGGCTCTCGTGCCCCATGGAGCTATATAGATCATAGTATGTGTAATAAATAAGGTGGCTAGTATAGCATAGTGATAACATATTTTGATTAGCATATGGGAGGCCTCCGCTTCAAAACGTCCAAGCGCACACGTAGCTTTCTTTTTTTTTTTTTTTCTTTTTTTTTTTTTTTTTTTTGCTTTGGTTCTCAATTGTGGTTTTTTTTAATGTTATAGCTTTTTTTTTTCTCTTGGTTCTAAACGTTCAAGTTCAGTTCATATAATATATACTTTGAAATTTAACAATATTTTTATTTTTATTCACTACTACAAAAACATTATCAGACAACCTTTTAGGGTTCCCTACTTGTCTGATGAAGTGAACTGTTATATACAACGCAAAGTTACAAAGTTTTGTTGTCTGATGACACGAAATTATAAGGTTATATTTCAAGAGTTCAAAACACAACAATGATGCTAATTTTCTGTTGTATGATTTATGAAAATTTTAGCGGAAAGATTCCCCCCATCACCAAATTGAAAGTCGTGCAAGATGCAAAATGTTTGGACAATAGACTTTTATTTCTTTGTTGTATGATGTTGTTACAATTTATACTAGGCAATACCTAGTGCAAGTTTAGAAAATATATACAACAGTTTAAAACATTCTGTTGTGTGACTGGAAAATCTGGTGGCATGCCAAAGTCGTTTTGGCTCCAAAGTTTGCCTCCATTGATTTGGTGTGCTATGCCAAAATAGTTTTGGCTCCAAAGTTTCCCTCCGAGTATATATTCTGTTGTGTGAAAAAGTAGCTGTCTCACACTCTCACTCTCTTGCATTCATATCGCTGTCTCTCTCTCTCTCTCTTTCGCATTCATTCACCCTAAACCCACCAAACAGATCGACTCTCAACTCTCACTCTCAAACAGATCGACACTCTCGCCCTCTCACTCTCAACGGTAAGCCCTCTCTCTATCAATGTTGTCTCAACTCTCACTCTCTCGCCCTCTCTCTCAACTTTGTTGCTCTCTCAGCTCTCTCACTCTTCTCTCAAATGATTCAATCTCTCTTCTCTCTTTTATAACTGTGCACGGCGAGGCAAGGCCGGTCGCGGCGGCTAGGGCTCAGTTCGGTTCAATGATTCAATCTTTTGATTTTGCATGCAGGAGGTTTGTTTCTGGTGGAGGTTTGTTGTTGGTGGATTCAACTGGAGGTATGTCCTCTCCTCTCTTCTCTTCTCTTTGATTTCCCCAGAATGCCATGCTGCTTGCTCTAAGTAATTGATGCTTGCTTGCTTGTGAACTGTGTTCTGCTTGCTTCGATTTCCCCAGAATGTCATGTTGTATTGCTGATTATTGATTTTGATTTTTAAATTATTTGGTTTATTGCTGATTGTTAATGCTGGTGAAATATTCATGCTATTGCTGATTGTTGCTGAGAAGTTACATGTTGAAATTACATGTTGTTTGTTTTTCTGAAATTGCATGTTTGGATATATATAGATGGATAGGTCGTGGCTAGTTGTTGATAGGAGATCTTCTGAATATAAGTTTGGTGTTGAAGATTTTCTTGAATTTGCTTTGAGAAATGCAAGAGATCCCAAGCAGATCAACTGCCCTTGCATGTTGTGTGGAAATGATGATAGCTATTTTGTTTGGGTAGTTAAGGATCATTTATATGTTAACGGGATTGATCCGTCTTATGTTATTTGGAGCGAGCATGGGGAGGCTACATTGGTTTCAGATAGTGATAGTGATCATGGGATGGACACAGATTCAGATGAATCTGTGCAGGGTAATATGGAGATAAAAATGAATAGTGATGTAGAGTTAGATTTTGGAGAGGATCAAGAACCCCCAGATGAATGCAACGAGTTTCAACGGTTGGTTGAGGAGGCAAACAGACCGCTATACCCCGGTTGTAAGTCGCACACCAAGTTCAATGCACTTCTACGACTTCAAAACCTTAAAGTAAAGCACCATATGAGTGATGTCGCTTACTCTGATTGGGTAGAATTGATAGGGGATTTTCTTCCAGAAGGCAATGAGATACCTAATACTTATAGCGATGCAAAGAAGTCCTTATTAAGTAAATTAGGGATGGATTATGAGAAGATTCATGCTTGCCCCAATGACTGTATCTTATACAGAGGGAAGCACGCAGAAGCAGTAGTGTGTCCCACATGTGGTGCTTCTCGGTGGAAGGTAGGGAAAAACCAAAAAATAATAGAAGATGTTCCAGCAAAAGTACTGTGGTACTTTCCCCCCATCCCTAGGTTCAAAAAGATGTTTCAGTCAAGTGAAATATCCAAGAGTTTAACTTGGCATGCTACTGATAGGAAGAAAGATGAGTTAATGCGTCATCCAACTGATGCGGCGTCATGGAAGTTAGTTGATGAAAAATGGCCTAGTTTTGGTGCAGACCCTAGAAACCTCAGACTTGCCTTGTCAACTGATGGTTTCAATCCCTTTAGTGGACAAAATAGCAAGTATAGTTGATGACCTGTAATTCTTGTGATTTACAATCTGCCTCCTTGGCTCATAATGAAGAGGAAACATATGATGTTAACTCTTCTGATATCAGGTCCAAAACAACCAGGAAACAACATTGATGTCTACCTTCAGCCTCTGATAGATGACTTAAAAAGGTTGTGGGAAGGGGTTAGGGGACTGTATGACGCAACTCAAAATCAGACTTTCACACTTAGGGGTTGTCTGTTATTGACAATCAATGATTATCCAGCTTATGGTAACCTTTTCGGAAGTATAGTGAAAGGTTATAATGCATGTCCTATCTGTGTTGAAAACACAAAACCCATGAGATTGGTCAATGGAAGGAGAATGTCCTTCATTGGGTCTCGTCGGTGGCTGGGCAGAAGTCACCCTTATCAAAGACAGAAGGTTGCTTTCAACAACCATACAGAGCATTCTCCCGCTCCAGTTCCTTTAACTGGTGAAGAGGTATTGCAGAGGGTGGAAAAGGAGGTTCCAAAGTATAAATTTGGAAGAAAAAATGGCCCACCTGCTTATAAAGGTGCAGAGGATGAAAGTAGGCCGTGTTGGAAAAAAAAAATCTATTTTTTTTGAACTGGAATATTGGAAGTTTCTCCCTGTTCGGCATTGCCTTGATGTCATGCATATCGAGAAAAATGTTTTTGAGAGCCTTATAGGAACTTTGTTGAATATTCCTGGAAAAACAAAGGATGGGGTGAAAACTCGCTTGGATCTGGTGGAAATGGGTATCAGATTAGGCTTGAAACCTAATTTAGAAGGTAGCAAGAAGGAGCGCTTACCATTGGCGAGTTGGAATCTAACTTTAGCTGGAAAAAAAACTGTGTGTGGGTCCTTTTTTGGTATGAAGGTTCCAGAAGACTATTCTTGTCCATGGATGATTTAAAGCTTAGTAATTATAAATCCCATGATTGTCACACCATAATGCAGCAACTACTTGGTATTGCCATTTGAGGAGTACTTGAAAAGCCTGTTAGAATTGCAGTGATCACATTATGCATTTTTTTCAATGAAATCTGCAGCAAGGCTGCCGAAAATTCAGAATGATATTGCTAAAACCTTGTGTGAGCTGGAAAAGTATTGTCTGCCATCATTTTTCACCATAATGGTTCATTTAACACTCCACCTAGTGAGAGAGGTGGAGTTATGTGGACCAGTTTGCTATCGATGGATGTATCCATTCGAGAGGTACATGAAGGTTTGTATGGGATATGTTCGAAATCGAGCTAGGCCTGAAGGTTGCATGGCTGAGAATTATATTGCTGAAGAAGCGGTTGAGTTTTTAGCAGAACTCTTATTGGAAGACAAGACTGCTGGAATCCCATCTGCTCCTGACACTGTGGACAGGCCTGCCTCTGGTGCTCATGTTGTTAGTGTTTACGGCAACCTATTTGACCAAGCTCACTTATACGTCCTTCAAAACACAAATGAATTCAGAAGCTACTTTGAGTAAGTTCTATTATCCCTTTACCTAATGTATGTGGTTTATGTTACTGTTTTTGCAAGGAAACACTAATTTTAATTCACTGCCTCTCTTTTGTTGGTAATTGCAGTGAGCACTTAGAGTTCTTGAAACAAGAGTTTCCAAGATTCCTCAAGGATCAAAAGTGGCTCACGGACAAGCAAAAGAAGACATTTGCTGACTGGGTGAAACAGAAGGCAAGTTCCAAACTAAACCACATACATTAGGTAAAGGGAATCTGAAGTTATTTTTACATATAAATTGGTAATCTGAAGTTATATCTTAATTAATTGTTAATGTGTTATAATATTGTAGGTTGCTGACCAAATGAGTGAATCAGCTGCTGACATCCCTGAAATTGTGAGATGGCTTTCAAACAAGCCGAGCAATGAAGTTCTCAGTTACAGTGGCTATAAAATAAGCGGAACTCTATATACCACAAAGGGGAAAGATGATGTCTGATTGACACAAAACAGTGGTGTGTACTTGGTTGCTGATACACCACAAGTAGCTAGTGCTAGGGATAAAAGGATGATCAGAGATGAGATGAGTTTCTATGACGTAATTACTGAAATATGGGAGCTTGACTATGAGAAGTTTAGGATCCCAATCTTTAAGTGTGATTGGGTCAATAATGGAAGGGGTGTTGTAGTAGATGAGCTTGGGTTCACATTGGCGAACCTGAATAAGAAAGGTCATTTTAATGACATATTTGCGTTGAGAAGATCTTCTATATTCAAGACCCTGCTGATCCACAATGGTCAGTAGTTGTAAGGCTCCCAAAAAGAGACTACAGTGATTTTGAGGTTGAAGATGTGGTTACAGACAATGGAATTATTCACCAGCCCATCACAGTGTTGATGATGTCTATTGAGTTAAGTGGTAGCTTATCTGATGGGGAAGAATTAGGATACATGCGAGCTGGAGAGGAGGATATAGTCATCGAGGGAGAGTAGCAAATGATTGCCTAGATCAAGTGTTTTCTCTTTTTTTTTGTTTTTTTTGTTTTTTGTAGTTTAATTGGTATTACAAATGTTATTTCATATGCTGCCATTGTTGTTACTTTGTTTGTATATATAAATGACTTTTAATGACATCTATTTGTACATTGTTTGTTTTATAGGGTAATGGCGCCATCCAAGAAGTCTACACCAAGGAAGTCAAAGAAGGCTGCATCAAACAAGACAGTTGGTTCAGCTTCAGCTACGATATCCACTACATCGAAAAGGAAGAAATCTAAAAAAGCTTGAGGAAGAATCAGAAAAGGGCCTAAAGCTATTGAAGCGTAACTGTGTGGCAATGAAGAGGATTTCAAGAAGCAGAAGCTTAAAACAGAAGAGAGTGGTTCAGTTCAACCGAACAAGGACTCCATATGGGAAGGCGGCGACAGAGATGAATTCATATATTGGTGTCTTAGCCCGCCAGAAGATTCCCATAGTGAGGACTACTTGGAGAACTGCCAGCAAAAAAGTGCCTGGAGGGGTTACTGTTGAGAAAAAAGAAAAAATCTGGGAACGTGTGCAGGTATTTGAATTCTTTAGATAAACATTATAGGCTTTTGAACTTTTGTTTGTCTTCCTACACTTAAATGATATGTTTTTACGAACACAGGGAGCATTTGTTATTGGAAATGAAAGCAAAAGAGTTGTAATGCAATCAGCTGCTGCAAGATGGAGAGAATTCAAGTCTCGTCTGACAAAGGTATACATTGTGCCTTACTTGGATCAGCCAGAAATGCTGAAGTATCCTCCACAAGACTACAAGTTCATTAATGAAGATCATTGGACGCAATTTGTGACTGAGCGGACTAAGCCGACATTTCTTGTAAATAGTTAAGCGAACAGTGTTATTAATTACTAATTAAGTGTTTCATTACCAGGGTTCCTCATCAGTGCATATGTTTACTTGATTAGGAATTGCGTAAGACTCAACAGGCATGCCGCAGGATGAACAAGTATCCCCACCGACTGTCCCCCAAAGGCTATGTTGGGCTGGTGGCAGAGTTGAAGGCAAAAGCCGAGCCGGTAAGTCCAACATATTTGTTTATATTATGTAAAATGAAATGGTTGATCTGAATACTAGCAGCAAATTTAATTATGACGTTTTGGTAACAAGTGCTTATAAATGCCAGGAAAAGGCTTCAACAATATCGGATGAAGATGAGTTGTACGACAGGTGTGAGACACGGGTTGCTGCACGTGTTACAAAGGAGGGCAAATTTGCAGATGAAGAAACACAGAAGAAGGCTGAAGAGATAGTGAGTGCATGCATTTTACTAAAGTTCATTGTGGACAAATTTCAATTGTCATGCTAAATTTTAATGAAGTCTGCAACAACAGATTTTAAATGTGATGCTAAATTTTAATGAAATCTGCAGCAACACATTTTAATTGTGATATGCTAAATTTTAATTTTGTGGACAGATTGAGTTGAAGGAGAAGGTTTCTACTGGAGAAACTAGCCTAAGTGGGTATAATGATGTCTTGGAGAAGGCTTTGGGGAAGGAGCATGGTGGCAGAGTGAGAGGGGTTGCCGGCTTTGTCAACCCAACAACCTACTTTCACCTCTCTAGACGTAACAGCAGATAAAGCATAGAAGAAACAATTAAAATCAGCCTGGAAAAAGTACTGGCTGAGCAAAAGGCAAAGATCATAGAAGAGACAAGGAAGAAAACAATTGAAGAAAACAATGCATTTTGGGCCATGAAGTTTGAAACTTACAAGTCACAGTTTATTCCAGGCAATGGTAATGGGGGACCAGTAGGTAGTAATCCAGCTGGACTACATAAGCCCATCCCACTTGTTTCTAGGCAAGCTATCTGTTCAGACACCGCTGATCTCTTTGAAAATGATATGCATGACCAAGTGCAAGCCCCCAATGCACAAGCTGAAATTGAAGAAGTCACTGAGAAGAATATCAAAGGCCAAGTTGAAGTGAATGGCCAAGTGGAAGGAAATGATGAACCTGGGGTGAAGTCAACCTTAATTTTTAAGTATCTTGAAGCAATGGAGGTGAACGAAGTTGCTGAAAAGAAAACTTCAACCAAGAGGAGGCGGTGCGAACCCAAGTCTACGCAACCTAAAGAAGTGTTTGGTCAGGAGATAGCAGAGACTGATTGCAAGGCAGCCGAGGAAGATGTACTTCCGAAAACCAGTGATGCTGATACGCAAATTAAACGACCAAAGGTATCAAATATTGTTGCCTAAACTTTTTTATTCCTTGAGTAAGATATATAGCAAAGCATTACTGTTTAACATGTAAATTCTGTTATTACTACATCTCTCAGGTAACTTGTGAGGAAGTTCCGGTAATGTTGGCATTAGGTTTGCTTGATAACATTGTAGCTACAAGCACAGCAATGAAAACTGATGACCCAGATCAACTTTGTCATGGTTATCCATTAGGGGACCAAAATGTACGTGTCTGGATAGAGATAGCAAAGCAGGAGTGTCACACCCCGGTTCTTAAGTTATTTTACGGTTATTCACTTTGGTATTAATTTAGTCTTTTACCGTATTAAGTAACCGTTTACTGTTAAGGACCTTAAAGTTGACTTTTTCTTCCGTTTGGAATTTGGGAAAACTTTCTTCATGAAAGTTGTAGAGGACGTGATTACGAGTCCGTAGACATGCTACGCGTTAAAAATCGGAATTAGTATGGAAAAGTTATCCTCAAAAAGGGAAATTGTTGTGTTGGTAAAATATGGGTAAAATTTGAAGTGGGTTTATTTAGTTGGGTTTAAGTGATGGACCGGGTAGAGGGAAAGCAGCCCGAGCCCATTCCTTTCTTCCCTTTTCTTTTTCTTTCTCTTCCTTCTCTTCTTTTCTTCTCCCGAATTCCTTCCCCAAGCTCTCCTCCCGTCGGAAAGCTTTGCCACCAGCTGCCGCCGTCCAGCCGGCAACCGGCCGCCACTCCAGCCCAGTTCGGACCCCCGCCACCTCCTCTCTCTCCCCGGCCTAGTGTCCGAGCCGGTAGTGCCGCCGGAGAGGAGAAAAAGCCGTCGGAAACGCCGACTGTCTTTTCGCCGGAGCTCCGTCCTCTGGCCACCATAGGCTGAGATTTTTGGCTCAACTTGTAGCCCTCATCTAGGTGAGTAATCCCTCCAAAGGAATAGGCTAAATTCGATCTTGTTGTGGAGATTTGTATAATTGAAGTTCTAGGGATTTTATGGATGTTTTGGTTCGATTACCCTAGATAGCCTTAGAATTGGACTAAGTGCTAGTTAAGGAAGTTGTTGTGGATGATGAGAGGATTATGCTGTTTAAATTTGGTGGCCATAGGAAGTCGCCGAAAAACGGCTGCCAGCCACCGCTGCCGGCGGAGCAGGCGGTGGCGCCGCCCCTCAGGGGCTGATTTTCATGTTTTTAAAATGGTATTAAGGAGAGGAGTTTAATGAAGTATAGTTTGGAATTTTTGGAGGAGTTTTGATATTGTTGGGAATTTTTCAATGGTTAAGGATTTTGACGGTGATTAAAATGGAATATCGGTAGTTGGGTTAACCGGTTTTAAAAGGCGTAAAGGGTTAATTTTTGGTTATATTGTGAAGGTGGTGAATTTTGAGTTATATTGGATTAAAGATGAAGAAAATGGGCAAGGAAGAATAATAATTTTAGACCCTTAATTTTATGGAATTATTTATTGAAGTTTTAAATGTTGATTGGGAATTAATATTAATTATTGTTCAGGACGTGAGGAAAATCATTTGGAGGAAGCATCGGATCGTCGGCAGGCTTAACCGAGCACTGTGAGTGGACCTTTGATTTAAATTCCATGCATGCACTAAAGTTATTTAATTTCAAAGGCATATTTGAGATTTAGTGTTTTCTTGGGATTAATGAATTCCATCTGTTAATTGGGAACTCTCTTGCTCATATCATTTGACATGTGGGACATGTCAATTGATCTTTTATATTTGGTAATCTATTACACCCTAAAAGGGTTGTCTGATATTATTTATTGCTAGCTAACATTATTTAGCGGTCCTCATCATATGTGAGTAGAGCGCTTAGTGTGGGACGTTATTATAGTCCTACCGGTGGTCCTCATCATATGAGAGTTGAGCGCTTAGCGTGGGACGCTACTATAGCCTGGGAGGCAACCGATCGGTATATATAATATATTATTGTTAGCTAGCCATTATTTAGCGGTCCTCATCATATGAGAGTTGAGCGCTTAGCGTGGGATGCTATTATAATCTATTTAGCGGTCCTCATCATATGTGAGTAGAGCGCTTGGCGTGGGACGCCAGTATAGCCTGGGAGGCTCATCGTTAGGGTGAAATATTTTTTCCCTATTTGTTTTGTTTTATTGAGAACCAATGGGATTGGTTCATTGTTTTGGTTTATAATTATTTTCGGGAAGAGTTCCAAGAGTGGCATGCATAAATATTTTTCCAATGGAAATTATGGGAGAGCATAGATTTGATTTCATTGCTCCATATTCTTTTGTTATTTATTTTTGTCCACTCACTCTAACGTTTTAAATGCTTCTCCCCTAGGCCTTTCGTTTTTAAATGCCCAGTCTGCAGAGTTCGGTTCGGCGAGGATAGGAGGCGTGTCCTAGATCCCCACCTCATCCAGTTTTCCCATATAGGTTACCAGTTAACCTATTGTGTTGTTTACCTTATTTTTCCTAGTAGATGCTCTGATAATTATGGGATGATTTAAGTATGTTAAAAACTGATAAAACAAAAAAGATTCATTTGTTTGTGTTTATTTGAGAGATTATATTCATGGATGTTGTTTGGGAGTTTTTGTGAGTTGGGCTTGGTGATTTTTCTTTCAGGTAGGGTTACCCATTTTCAAGGGAGGTTCTACCAAGAATTTTGGTAGAATTTTCCTTGAGGTGGATCCCGCAGGGTTTATCCTGGATTTTGAGGGGAAATCCGGGGTAGGTCCTGATAAGGAGTACGCCAAAGTTCCATTTCCTGTTGGCGATGATATAAAAACTGTTAGACAAGCCATGGGGAGTTGGATAGCATGGCCGGAAAATCTTGTTATCTATACACCTGTCTCACCATCGGAGGTAAGTATTATTAGAATTGTAATCCAGTATTTCATAAGGTAGGTTGAAAAAGGGTACAAGTTTATGTCATTGTAAGATTAGAAAACCTTATATATATATATATTGTCTGTTTATGTGTAGCAACCTCAGAAGAAGAGGGAAAAGAGAGGGGTACCTGTCGAGATTATTGACCTGAAGGCAGATGCACTTAATGCACCAATCTAGTTGAAGATGTTGTGCATGTGGGGTGCAGATGAGCTCAAAAATGATAAGAGTCTTGAGTTTTTAATTGAGCCTGAGGTGTTTGGATGCACTCGGAAATCATGGATATTTGATTTAGATTTGCATAGAATGGCAAGCATGACAGAGATCACTAGGAACTGCATAGTGACATATCAAAGGTAATATTTGCTGTCAAATGGACTATTCTTGGTGTATCCATGTGAATTTGGTTGCTAATTAGAATCTGGATGTTATATTGGGTTTTTAGGTACCTGTATGATGTCCTGAAAAACACCAAAATGCTGGATATGATTGCCTTTGTTGACCCTGCTATGGTTGGAGAAGAGTGTGGAACAGTAAGGAGTAAGGCTGAACACTTATGTGCTAGGTTCATAACCTCAAAACCTGGACAGTTTTTTATTGTGCCATATAACTTAGAGTAAGTGGCTATAACTCAGAGTATTTTTTATTTTATTTTATTTTATTTTATTCATGAGCCTTATTTGATCAAAATATGGTAACTTTGTCATACAGTCAGCATTGGGTGCTTACTGTTGTGGAGCCGGAAAAAGAAAAGGTGTATTACATGGATCCTTTGAGGAGGCGGTTACCTATAGCCTCGGCAGAATGGAAGTCTGTTATCAATAGGTAACTTGTAACAAAACTATATATGCATGCACCGAGATTTATGGAATAATGTTTTCTTCTGCTTCAGCTTTTCATGATGCAGTTTCATTGTGGTTGGTTTTTGTTTTAGTGCAATAGCCAAGTATAATACAGAAAAGGGCAGGCTAAGCCTAAATGCAGTTGCTTGGAAGAACCTTGGGGTATGTAAATATTGTAACGCTCAGTACCCAATTTTACCTATTTACTGGGTATTTTGTGAGTTACTGGAGATTTTAACCGTGCTCGGTAACTTAGTAAGTTAACGTTTGAGTTATTTTCGAGTTTTTCTTGAAATGACAAATTCTTCTGTTAAGACTTCAATGTCGAAGTGCAAGTCGACACTAGTTCACCGGTGTCTTCGGATTATTTTTGGAGTTTCGAGCTATTTTCTACAATTTATTAAAGATTAATGAAAGAAATTAATTTTCTAAAATTAGAATAGCCCATTTAATCTTGGCCATCAGATCTTTAGGGTTTTGATCTTGACCATCAATTCGAGTATAAAGGGAAGGGAAGAGTTGACCGAGTCAAGAAGCCACACTCGAGCGTTGACCCGAGCTCCAGCCTCTCTCTCCTCTCTCCGGCTGCATCAGTCAACCCCGGCGCATCGTCGCCGATTCCGGCCACCACTCACCGCCAAACCGGTCTCAAAATGACCGTCTCCTTCTCCTCTTCCAAATCCAACCCTCCATTCCAGCTAGCATCCACACAGAGAAGAGATCGAAGTGGAAGAACACAACTGTGTTCATCGGATTCCGACAGACACCGGCGGCGACTGCGACTCCGGTTTGTGAGCTCCGGTCACCGATCCACCCAGCGACGGTGAGTCCCTTCCTCCTCTCTTCCTTTTGCACAGTCCAGTGTTTCCTTTCCCCAATCGTGCCCTAACCGAAAGTCCCTCTTTTCTGTATTTTCTGGGTTTCGAGTTCTTAGCTCCGGCGACCTGCGTTCGACGATTTCCGGCGAGTGCTTCGGGTTTTGGTCGGTCCTCAATGCTCTGTGTGTTGACGAGTTGGACCTTGGAGGAGTTGCAGGTCGATCCAGATTGAGGCAGAGGTCGGGTGTGCTTGGGCTGAGAGGAACCGAAGTGGTGTGATGCTAATTCGGTGAAGGTGGCGACTAAGGCAGCAGCCGGGGATGTTTGGAGGTCCTGCCTGTTGAGTCCGGACCAGGAGAGTTCTAGGGGTAGTGCTTGAGATCGATGGAAGGTAATCTCGATCTCCTTTGATGTTATATTGATTTTCGGATTGATTGGGTGCATTTTTGGTGTCGCAAGTCGATAACTTGGTGATTTGGAGTTTATGAGGAGGCTATGGCGAAATTCCGGCAGAATATTCCGGCAAAGACAGTTAATCCGACAAAAGTAGTTGAGGTAGTTATCGACTTTTTGCCTTTCTATTTTGTGTTGTTTAATAAATAGAAAATTTGTCGGTTTGTAATCGGAAATTTTTCAAAGTGAGGGAAGTTTCAATTTTAGGAAACTTTTTCTTTATGGAAACTTTCCATTCATGGAAACCCTTTTGGGTGCCCTTAGTAAATTTTGTGGTGAAGTTGTGTAGAGAGGAAATGAAGGAAATTATTGGTATTGTATGTGGACATGCTTGAAGGTAGGGGACCATAAAATAATTTTGGTAATATGAACATTATTCATAATAACTCTAGAATCTAGACCAGATTACTATGTGATGAATTTGGAAGTAAATTGGTTGATGTGTTAAAGGCATGAAAATTGATTGTGACTTCGATTCTAAGTTAAGGTTTTGTTTGGGAGCAATGCTCGAGGAGTATTTCGGGCATTATATTTGAAGGCTTAGGCTTAACCTGTGAGTGGACCTTTGTTTTAAATATTATGCCAGTAAAAATATTTATTGATGAATATTTTCTTTTGTTGGAGAATAACCGAAATTGAGAATTTCGGTTATTATATATTTTTATATGGATGTTTATGAGGATAGTATGTATATAAATAAATGCTAGCTAGCTATACGTGCTTTTCCGTCATAATTAGGTAAAATACCATTATGGTGTGACGTGAGCGTTAGACGCAATCGTAGTAGCCCTATATGAATATAATAATGATTCATATAGGGAGTATGCACGTATATAAATACACTCGTCTTTTCTGCATAATGAGGTAAAATTCCATTATGCCGTGACGTGAGCGTTAGACGCAAGCGTAGTAGCCTTGTATGCATTTTTATTTTCTTATATTTCTTCATAAGAAATCATACAAGGAGTATGACGAGTGTAAATACATACATATATATATTTTAGCCTGAGAGGCTGTATTTTATTAAGTTTTGGAGACTAGCCGGAGCTAGTCAGACACTTGCCAGTTTTTGAGCTGTCGCATGCAACATAATTTCTATGGAAATAAAATTGGGGAAGCATAAATATTTTCGTTAAATTCATTTTTGTCCACTCACTCTAACGTTTTTAAATGTTTTCCCCTGGGCTCTTCGTTTTTAAAATGCCCAGTCTGCAGAGTACGGGTCGGTACTAGTAGGAGGAGACGAGGCATAGTCACCCATCTTTCAGCCACTTTTCACCAGTAGGTTACCTGCTTAATCTACTAGGGTAATTTCATGCTTCCGTTGTTTTTAGTAGCTCTGAATACTTTTGGGATTATTGTGTAATATTTTAATGGAGTGTGCTAAGATTCATGTTATATTATTTGGATTATTTTTATGGGTAATTCATGGATTCTCCGGATTAGAGTTGTCAATTTTCAAAGGAGGTTTGTCGAGTTCTTCTGTAAATTTTCCTTGGAGGTGGACCTCGCAAGACTTACCTCGGATTTCAGGGTGAAATTCGGGATGAGTCTTGACAAATATTGCTTTAATTTGTTGGATTTCTGGATTGTTTCTTATCAAGTGTACGTATTTGGATTAGGGTATGACAATGGTGGTGGAATTTGAAAATTGAAAATCAGTTATAGGAATTTTTTTTTTTTTTTAAGAACCTGAAAAACTAAAAGAAATATTTCAAACTCGAGAGCAGCTGATCTTAAATGTAAGAGAAAAACCACAAAGCTCTTATCTAGTTGAAGGGTAGCATGTATAGTGAGCCCAAGATATTAAGATAGTAAGTAAAACTGAATACTTGTACTGTATTTGCTAAAGGTGTGTATCTGTATAAGATAAATATTTTCATAAACACTCTGGTTGCTTTCAAGAGCTTGATACTATCAAATTGAACATTTAGGAAACTTGAGCATAGTTTCAAGATCAGTTGTAGTCAAAACTAAAGAAACACATGCTGAATTTGATAAGATAAAAAGGCTGAATCTGTTTCATGATATACATAGCCAAAAGATGTAGTTTATATACAAAATAGTTCCACCACCTGGTATCAGGCTAACTGTTCATGTATGAATATAAATTGATTTTCTGCTTCTAGGTGTTCCTCACCAACCCGACCACATTCAGTGCGGCTTTTATGTCATGCGGTTCATGCGAGATATCATATATGATCAGGATCACTCTTTTGTGACAAAGGTACAATCAAGTACAATTTTTGTTTGTGTTGGGAATCAGATTTTCGGGATAATGTCATGTTCATGTCTAACTTTAACATTATGTTTTTCAGTGGGACAGGAGAAACAAATTTGTCTACACCCAAGATAATTTGGATGTGTTAAGGAATGAGTGGGCAAATTTCATCATCAGCAAATACCTATTAGGTGCATGATCTGGTCTGTTTTGGTGAACTTGGTGCTTTCTATATGTATGTGGTAGTACTTTGCTTTTGAACTTGGTGTTTCTATATATTCGGAACAGCTATATGGTAGTACGTACTTTGTGCATTTCTCATGTTGGAATGCTTTTGTATATGTAAGACTATCTAGGAGCTTAACTAGTTGCTTGTTTTCAGTTTATTATTCAGCTGTAATGTTGTTTGTGGAAGCTTGAATGATATATATGGAAGCTGAAATGCAATGTTTTATGGTATCAGTCAATTTGTGTAGCAGTTTCTTTTGTGATGCTTGTGTGTGTAAAACTTGGACAACAAAGTCTGTCCACATGAAAATGCAACTGTTGTATGATTCTCATCAAACAAGAAAGCAGAATGCTATATCTATTGTGTGATACAACGGTCCAAATATTTCAGTTGTAGGTTATTCAATGTCACACAACAGTAAAGATAGGGAATAAATCGTTGTAGCTTACTGAAAAACACACAACGGTAGAAATGAAAACCAACAGTTGTCTGAAAAGGTAAAAATACAACGATAATGTTTTATTGTTTGCTGTCTGAGTGGACTTGTCGATGCCGCGCATGCCGCACATGACATCGATCTGCGCAACGATTTATACAACGAAAGTATTGAACTGTTGAGCAAAATGTGATCACACAACGGTGATTTTCACACTTGTTTGAAAATTCAATCAGACAAGCCCGAGATATACAACAGGAAACTTTTAGTGTGTTGACAAATCTGTAGTAGTGATTTAAAATTATTTTGTAATACTCTGACAATTTTGAAAATATATAAAAATTATACAGTGAACTATTAATTGTGTATCAAGACAGGATGCGAGATCTCATTTTGTTGTCTCTGTAATATCAATTAGATGAACGTGTCCAAGACTATTTTTCTGATATTTAGCTCTCAAACATGAGCTCTCAACCCACCGACAGAAGGAGATCGACCCAAGTTCCTCCATCTGGCCACCATAGACTGATAGACCGGTATCCTTCTCTTCCTCTCGAGGAAGACGACAAACTCTGACCAGAGATGCGATGGTGTGGTTCTACGTGCTCCCTGCTAATTAGATTGCATCCTTCAAAGAGCTGCATAATGCATTCTTGAAGCGCTTTGAACCCGTTGTTGATACATTTGATAACTCCAATTCAATTATTTGATGTACACCAACAAGTTGATGAAAGTCTGCCCACATTTGTCAACTGTTTTTTTTTGTCAACCATTGGCATACAACCACATCACAATGTCTGTCACTCAATAAAAGGGTCACTTCATAGAAATTTCAGGTATTTCCTCAAGACAGGTTCCCAAACTAGGATACGAGGAGATGATGGAGTACGCCATTGTACACGCTAAGGCTGGGTATAAAACTTATGGTGACACTCCTCCCTCATGGACATAATCTAAGGAAACTCCTTGGTTGCCATGAACATCGAACGCTCATAACAGTTGTAAGAAGCGTGAATGTTCTCGCTTCAGCTCTCGTTCTCGATCTCAAAGTCATTAGTATCATACGAAGAACAAACAGACCGACCGCCCGCCATAACAATGCTTACGACACTGGTTGAGAAAACAATACCAGCAACAATGGGAACTTCTCACAAGGTATTCGCAGTCACCACCGCCTTAAATGCTGAGATTTGAGAGGAATGCAAGAAAGACATTGCCCCTCCTCCTTAGAGCAAGTTCTCAAGAAGAAATGTGGTCGCAAAACCGTCGGTAGTGTAAATACCAACGTGATGATGACCACAACACCAACGATTGCAAAACAATCAAGAATAAGATTGAAGATCTTATCTGCGATGACAAACTTCAGCATTTTGTTGCTCCCTCTGCCCCGACCAATGACCAGGCACTCATGGTACATCAACTGGTTAGTCGCTTAGCTTAGATTGAACCAGCAATAACGGCACGATGACCCCCACCATGTCTTATCGTTCACGGCAAGAAAATTGAGTAATCTCCTCAAAAGCTAGTGTAGGACCATCAACTTTGTATCTTGGTTTTCTCTTTAATAATCATGAATAGAAATGGAGAACTATTCAAACCATTGTTCTTCTTTCACCACGTGAAAGATCTTAACAATTTTAATTACATTGATATTTGATTTAATACTTAACAACAAGGAAAATCAATACAAATTTACGCTAATACAAACACTTTATATTTGTTTCAAAACAATGGCTTTTAAATAGCGGAGAAAACATATAGAACTCATCAAAAGACCAAGAGTACTAGTGTTGATACCCGAAAAATCATACACTTTGCCACGCGACAATCTGTTACGCAATTCATGTAAAATCCTATAATAATTAGGATTTTAACATGCTAAGCAAATATGCCCATTGATGTGGACCCAAGCCACATCCACGCATCTTTGGGGCTTGCAGACGTGGGTATGGTGTGGAAGGTTACGGAAACGCAAAATACTCATTTGTCAATTTAACGTCATTGGTGATTTCGGTCTTGGGCCCGAAATTCAAGCCCAACGACTTAGATGACAAATGAAATGGTGAGCACGCATGAGAATATTGGGCTAGTCCTTATTTCCTTTAAACCTAAGGCCCAACTATACTTAAACCAAAGTCAGCAACCAATTACCCAGATTCTTCCCTCCCTTCTTCCCCGCAGCAACCAATTACCCAGATTCTTCCCTCCCTACCTCCCTGCAGCAACCATATACCTAGTCCAAACCATGATCTCCCAAAGCTATCACCTTATCTTGCTAAGAAGAACCCTTGAAACCAGTCAAGGTGTGTCATCTTCTCCCAAAACCACAAGCTTAGTCTTCACAATCTCTCTTGTCCACATCGTTCCGGGTTTTGTGCTACTGTTGTCAATGTCACTGCAGCAATCCTCTACTTCCCAGAACGAAAACATCAAAGCAGGCTTTCTTTTCCATGATTTGGGGCACAAATCACGAATGAGTTGAAGAGGAAGTGTTTTACCCGGATAATGAGATACTTTAGATCATCAAAACCTTATCCATTGAGCCTATAAAAGGTGAGTCCCTGCAGTAGAAAAAAGGGGGGAAACACTATCAAGCAAAACCCAGATAAGCTTAGAACCAACCTCCAAGCACCAAATCCAATTCTTAATCACCATTCCAAACAGCCACATTTGATATCTACTTTTTCCAGAAATCCCTTACCCAGAAAACCCCCGAATTCTCTCACCACAGTGTGTTTCTAGCTCCCACACCATGCTTTCATGCTGTGAAGCTCCTTTCGATTTTTAGGCCATCTGAATCGCGAACGGGGACTTCGCGAAGAAGAAAGATGCGCAGCCCGCATGCACGCCAAGCCAGGCGAAATGGCTTCCAGGCAAGGCGAGATGGCTCCCAGGCGAGGCGAGATGGGTTCCAGGCGAGGCGAGATGGCTAGATGGCTTCCGCGCAGGGGACTTCGCGAAGAAGAAAGACGCGCAGCCCGCATGCACGCCAAGCCAGGCGAGATGGCTCTCAGGCGAGGCGAGATTGCTTTCAAGCCAAGCGAGATGGCTTCCAAGCGAGGCACGCCAAGCCAGGCGAGGCGAGACGACTCCCAGGCGAGGCGAGATGGCTTCCAGGCGAGGCAAGATGACTAGATGGCTTCTGCGCAGGGGACTTCGCGAAGAAGAAAGACGCGCAGCCCGCATGCACGCCAAGCCCATCTCTAACACCAAATTCAAACCTTCAAGCCAAAACCCCACCAGCCATCCTTCAATCCCTATTCTTCAAACTCAAATTCTTTCCAGAAAACCCAATACTAAAACCCAGTCCAAATCTCTCACCACAGTGCGCTTCTAGCTCCCACACCATGCTTCACGCCGTCAAGCTCCCTTTGATTTCCACTCGATCTGAATCACGTACAAAATCCTCCCAATAATCGGATTATTGGGTTGGTTTTGGCCTAGTCAATGCTTATTTCAAAAAAGACCCTCACAACTAGTTATAACTGTACAAAAGTCATACAAAAGTCACTGACATAAATGTCAAATGTAAACGCTAGCTAGCATTCGAGCTTTGATAGGAGCATAAAATGCGACATTATTAGTATCTTATTATCCCTTATTTGTGCTTTGTTAAGTCTATTTAGAGTAAGATAGAGTCATAATTTAGTTAAATGAAGCTCTGGTATAGTTTTGGAAAAATGTGCTTAAATTGCTAGAAAAACGACTAAGTATAGAAAATCTGTGAAAAAGTGCCAAGATATGTAGTTTTTGTGATTTTGAGGCTTGCGTCTGACTGACTTATTCTTATCCGAATTCGATGAAATTTTGCAAGTGTATTATTTAGAAGCTAAAGTATATTATGTCAAAATTTCAGGTCAATTGGAGTTCGGGAGGTCGTTCAAATGAAGGCTCAAAGCCGGCAGTTCGAGAATTTCACTCCAGGGGCTAAAACAGAGTTTCCAGCTACTGTGTCCTAACTTTAAGAGCTTGTGTACGATTAAATACTTGGAATTAAATTGTGTGCTATATATGGATGGAAAGCTCTACGAGTCTAGTTTCCCCAGAACTTGGAATCACGCAAATTGGATTAACGAGGAGAGAGTTATGCCTGAAGGAATGACCAAAGGTCAGTCTGCCGGAAATCAGGATTCTGCTACTTTGCAATTCCGGTTTGGAGTTCAATGTTTCTACATCAAAGTCACATCAAAACTCATCAAGAGAGGTCTACTAAGCATATTGAAGATTTGAAAAGTCATTTAGGGCCAAAGCTTTGCATGGAATGGAGGAGAAGAAGCAATCCTAGTCCGGCTAGGATTGGAAGATGCATTTCCTGTTTTGGAGATTCCATGTGCAACCATGAAATAAAGCTTGCATCTGCTATCCTAGGCCGATTATGACAAGGATTTGAAGGCAAGAGACGCAACAAAGGAGTTCCTAGAAGATTCAAGAAGTTCAAAGTCTAGTTGGTTTAGGAAAAGCTAATATTGTTGTACTAGGAAAACCAATTCCTCTTGGTTTTAGGTTAAGGCTTGGCTGGCCATTGTAATCACTATATATAGGACCCTCTAGGCACTTAGATAAGTGTCACAACCTAGCAATACACAGAGCGTAAGTCATTGTAATACGAGAGTTTTTGAGTGTTCATCCTATAGACAAGTAGAGAGAGATTTCACCACCGCCGGCCACCTTTCATAATTCCGTCCATCACCATACTTTGGAGCTTTAACTTATAAAGTATGATCCATACATTCTATTCTTCATCTCTGTTTATTTGTTTAGATTTGCATTATTTTGTCTATAAAATATGCATGTTTGATTGCTTGATTCTTTTGTTGTATGAAAGTTGTGAAACCATTTTCAAAATCTATACTTAGGATTTTCATACTCTTAAAACTTGTGATAATTTTGTGCATTAGATTAGGCAAAGCATGTTCATGTAGTCATTCTCATAACTTGATTAGTTTCTAGGATTCGAGCAACTCCATCAACACTTGCATGCGGCTAAGGCCTTAGTTGTTGTGTAGGTTTAGATGTCATCAACCAAAGTATTTAGGGCTTAGTTAGGCGCAACGTCGATTAGGTTCCATTGCTTTTAGGGCAGTTATAATTCTAGAAATTTGCATGCTAATAGGATGAGTGACGCCATACCTTGTGTGTGTTTTCGATCAAGACTTTTGTGCATAATTACTTGTTGGTTTTATTTTCGACGCAACGTGTTCTTAAAATCAATTAGTAAAGGCTTAGGATTCGACGCAACGTGTTTTCTAAGTATAATCTAAGAAGTCTTATAACGATTAGATGAACCGCAACAGGCTCTAGTTAGGTCGAAATTAAGTTAGAGTTAGGTTATTTGTTCATTGTTTTGCCGATTCCCTTGTATGATCTTATTGCATGTTTTTGATTGCTTTTGATTTATGCTATGATGTGTATGGTTGTCGATCACATGTAAATATTAGTCTAGGATTTATTTTTCGTGTCTTTAGGATCATAGTAATGTTTTCTAAAAACCCCCAACGTGACAACTTGTAAATATGTATATCTAGGACCAGAACTAGATCTTGAGGGTTGGCACCTAGCACACATATAATCAAAATGGAACACTGACTCCGAGTATACACATTCAGAGTTACACGACACCTCCTCGACCCACTATCGGTCGTCACTGTCACGACCCACCCCGAATTTCATCCTAAAACCCGAGATAAATCCTGCGGGGTCCACTTTCAAGGAAAATTTACCGAAAATTCGGCATAACCTTCTTTGAAAATGGACAACCCTTACCTGAAAAATACAACTTAACACTTCTATAACCAAACATCCATCCTCAACACCTGGAGCCTTCCTGCTTCCCAAGTTCATCACATCTCCTAATAAATCAAATTACTTAACTAAAATAATCCCACAACCAACAATACTCAAACTTAATTCACTAACTGGTTATCAGAACATATCTAATAATAAAAGAATAACAATGAATAAAGATTAAGCGGAAGCAGCCTCTGACTATTTGACTATGTCTCGACTCCATGTACGCTCGACCTCATTTAAACTTAGCCTGCATACTGGGCATTTAAAACCAAAAGGACCAGGGGAAAGTAATTTAAAAACGTTAGAGTGAGTGGACAAAATAATTTAAATAATTTAACAAATACTCAACTTAAATATTTTCCCACATTTCAAACTTCAAAAACTTAGCTGCACGCAATTATTTTGATAAATCATATAACTTAAATTCATAAACCCATAAGAATGGACAATCCAGCCTCGCTGGTTAATCAAATAAAGAAATCTCGTAAAAAGAGATAAACCAGCCCCGCTGGTTGATCAAATATATATCTGAGAAGAATAAAATAAGGGGAAGAGTTATCACCATGTAAAAGGAGCCTCCCAGGCTATAATAGCGTCCCACACTAAGCACTCTACTCACCTATAGTGAGTAGCCGCTAATAACGTCTAGCTAACAAATAAATATAAATACCGATCGGTTGCCTCCCAGGCTATAATAGCGTCCCACGCTGAGCGCCCTACTCACCTATGGTGAGTAGCCGCTAATAATAGTTAGCTAGCAGTAATCAATATAAGCGACCCTATATTATGGTGACTAAAACATACGAAAACACTTAAATCCATTAATCTTCCCCAGGATCATACGAATGGTACGGTTCCCAACCGTACTTGAAAATCATCATAAGAAATTGTATTAAAACTCAATGACGTGTCTCACACGTCAAAATATTCTCAAATTTATAAATATAAGCGAGATTTCAATACCAAATATAAATCATAAATAATAATATCTCCACTCGAAAATACTCGTTAAAATATTCTCCAAGTCAAAATCATTATGCCTCAAACAAACAATTAAATTATGATGGAGAACTACCGAAAATCCAATTTTCGGTAATCATTTATAAATCTCAAAGTCATCAAAATAAAACCGATAATATTTAAATCCGGAGTCATAAAGAATATCAAAACTCAAATACCAACTTTATAACCCGAGCTCAAATCCATAAATCATGACCAACACTTAATCGATGCTTCAAACTCAAATAATTTCCAAGATCATCTCATAAGCCGAAATTATAATATAAGCTCGGAAAATCAAATAATAAATTATAAAATCTTGCATGCATATTTCATAAAAACCAAAATGTCTACTCACAAATTTAGGCATAAGCCCGATGATATCCGCATTGGCACTCAAGCGAGGTTTCCTTCGTATCCTGGCACAATAATTATGCTTCGAACCAAACTCCAATTCTAGAAAATAAATACTTCAATATAAACACCAAAACTCTTCCGCTTAACTCACTACCCTTACTAGGGTTAAGCTCACCAAATTCCCACCAAACTCCACCACAACCTTAATTCATCAATTCTAACATTCTAGAATAAATATCGAGGAAATTGTACGGCCGGATTTTCATTTTAACAGCCGCCAAAATTCTGAATCTTTGAAAAATCCCAAACCTAACCAAAACTCCTCAAAAAATTCTAAATTTCAATCATTAAATTCCTCTCATTAAAACAAAATCAAAAACATGAAAAACTGCCGCTAAGGGGCGGCGGCGCCGCCTGCTCCGCGGGCAACGGCGGCCGGCAGCGGTACTCTGGCGACCTCCAATGCTTCTCAAATTTTTGCACAACACTCCTCTCAACCCGCACAACAACTTCATTAACTAGCATAAAAACCATTTCCAAGCCTAACTATGTTAATCGAATCAAAACCTTAAATTGAGCCTTAGAACTTCAATTATACAGTTCTCATTAACAAGATCGAATTAGACCGATTCCTTTTGAAGAATTACTCACCTTGATGAGGGCTACAAGATGAGCCAAAAATCCCGACCTATGGTGGCCGGAGGCGAGAACTCCGGTGAAGGGGCAGTCGGTGTCTCCGGCGGGTTTTCTCCTCTCCGACGGCGTCACAGGCTCGAACGCTTGCCCAGGAAGAGAGAGGAGGTGGCGGGGGTCCGAACGGGACCGGTCCGGCGGTCTCTGGTGGCAAGACGGCGGCGGACAGAGGCTGGGTCTCCGGCGGGTCGGGAGAAGTTCACGGGAGGGAGAGAGAGAAGATAGAGGGAGAGAGAAAGAAAGTGATTGCGGGTGTTGGGCTGCTCGACACCCGGTCCAACTTAAAACACCCACCAAAAATAAAGCCTACTAAAATTTACCCCCTTTTACCAAAACAGTAACTTTCGTTTTTAGACCATAACTTCTTCATATGAACTCCGTTTTAAGCGTGCCACGTGTCTACGAACTCTGTTTAACGTCCTCTACAACTTTCATGAAGAATATTTTGCCAAATTCCAAACGGAAGAAAAAGTCAACTTTTGGAGTCTTAAATAGTAAGCGGTTACTCAAAACGGTAAAAGCCAAAGTAATACCAAAAGTAAATAACCGTAAAATAACTTAAGAACCGGGATGTGACAATTTTCCCCTCCTTATAAAAATTTCGTCCTCGAAATTTCAAATCATAAAAGGGGTAGAGGTTACTTCTTTTCACCTCATACTTCAATAAGCGCTAGGCTAAATTGTCCCATCATCAATGCTCTTCAAACTTTCTTCTATCACAAAATACACCTTTTCACTTGTGGAAACAATTAGCCGAATTCTTTTCCACATACATTGGCACATCACAACTTATCTACCAAACCCAAGGCGAGTGCATATGCTTTAACAAATCTCGAACTCAGGGTCAACTGAAATACTCTGTCAACGTTCCACATGACACCACTCACACAATACACTTTGCTCTTTGACTTATCTTCACTAATTGAATAGCTTGACCGATTTTAATTACTTATGGAACATAACCCCAAATCACACGGATGACTTTGATTTTCGTCAAGTCAAAATGGTCAATAAACTTCATGATTCACAACATCATCTTACTTTCGTCACCAACTAATCAAGACAAAACACAATCATTCACACCGAAATTGGACCTTCAGCACCTATGTGGTTGGCCTAAATGATTATGCTAATCGGCGAATATCTCCCTTATCGCCAGATTATGCTAATGCAATCTATATTACCATACCCCTACAATGAATATCTCTTATATCTCAAATCGTATCCATACAACAATGACCTCCCAGGTCTTACACAGATCAAAAGTGGTCCCACCATAATACGATCACGTATGAATACACATCACAAGAAAGACATTTAACATGACCTATCACAATTTTACTATTGATGCCAACGAACTGACAAGCCTTAACTAAAAATATTTCCCGGGTCATCGAATCTTTTTCCTTAAAGCTATACCACCAGCCAATCATATTATTATTTCCAACAATTCGCCCCGCGATTTAATCATTACTAACCAATAATAACCCTCGAAATCTCATCCCTCAATGATAAATTCAACAGTCGCCACCAACAACGACTTACAAGCACAAGAAAAAATATCACCCTCAAAATCGATCAGCATACCCGAAACTAGCACCTCCAAAAATGAGGAAAATACAATGACTTGACGTGTGATGATACCTTAGAAGTTACGAGTATCCCCTCATACTAACCAAATTCGTTCTAACTTGCATGCAGACGAGCCTTTAGGTTGCAGGACCTATTCCCCGAACAAGAAGAGATGAGTTGTTCACTATTTACAACGACAATTCATGTTGCTTGACTAAACGTCGAAATCCACGCAAGCAAATCACCTTCCTTAAGCATTGACAAAATCTATACCCCAAGCCACACTTCTTATTCGGGTTCAAACGCGACCACAAATCCAATAGCTAAAATCATACGGCGAGAAAGATTTTTAAATGCCAGACAGAACCTTTGAACTGTACAAACACACATCTCTTTCCACTTCCTTATCAATTAGTCCGAGGACAGGACACGATCCACAAACCTGTCATGGTCAAAATTCTTGCAAACGCTGGTTGCTGCAGCTGCTAAGCCCCAAAAGTCTTTGACCAGAGTATCAGCAATAACTAGATTATATCTAAGTTGACTTTATTGATAGTCACAAGCAGCGACATCCGAAAACAACATTTAACAGCTGTAGACATAAAAAATTTAACGATAATAATAGTCGTTGAAAAATCCAAGCAAATACGTGGCTCGTGAGTTAACAAAATTGGAAAGCCGTCAGAAATGACACATGGCAACGTGGGAATAGTTGGCCGACGACAAAATCTCAAATCCTGATTGAAATCAATTATCAAGTGTCGATTGATGATCAGAAATTAATTAAATTAAATTAATCGGACATCCCCAAAATAATTGGTAATGGTTCGCTAGCGGTCAGGCGAGCTAGATAGCTTGACTTCGCGAGGTGAAATTGACTCCGCGAGGCGAAATGGACTTCGCAAGGTGAGCTAGGCTTGGCGTGGTGAAATTGACTCCGCGAGGCGAAATAGACTTCGCGAGGTGAACTTGATTTCGCGAGGTGAAATAGACCTCGCGAGGTGAAATTGACTCCGCGAGGCAAAATAGACTTCGCGAGGTGAACTTGACTTCGCGAGGTGAAATAGACTCCGCGAGGGGAACTTGACTTCGCCAGGTGAAATAGACCTCGCGAGGTGAAATTGACTCTGCGAGGCGAAATAGACTTCGCGAGGTGAACTTGACTTCCCCAGGTGAACTTGACTTCGCGAGGTGAAATAGACTCCGCGAGGCGAAATGGACTTCGCGCTTGTAGATTTACGTGAAGGCGAGGCGAGATGGCTCCGCGCGCGTAGATTAAAATAAAGCGAGGCGAGATGGCCCCGCGTAGGGGGGAACCTCGCGAAGGAGCTAGACGACAGAGTTCGCATGCATGCGGGGATGTACGTCCAAGATAAGTCGTCCGCGAAGTGAGACCAGAAATCACCGGTTGCTTGGAAATCAAGGTGCCCTGCGAGATACCTTCCATATCCGAAAATATCTGCAACAAATAATAGAACAACACGTGTACAAAGAATAATTTAATTTAATCAAATGCGAATGCGGGTTACAATCTTTGTGAACTCCTCTGATTCTATCTCCGAAATATATGTTTAACTCAAGGGTGAAAAGCACTTGTTCTTGAGGGTTACGCGGGGTTAATCACGTAACAGGTATTTGGGATTTGGATTTAGGTTTAGTGAAGAACTGGCTATCTGGGGAGCTTGATAGTTCTTCAAGGATCTAGCGAAGAACTGGCTGTTTAAGGAGCTTGATAGTTCTTCAAGGGTTTAGGGGAGACTTCTGAGCTCGCGGAGGGATTTCTCTCTCTCTAGTTCGCTGCTTCTCTTCTATGCTCTTCTTGGTTTCGCTCCCCCTCCTCTTGGTATGAGAGGGGGTATTTATAGTGTTAACATGCCTCCACTTAAGGCAAGTAATCAAGATTCTGAATCAATAATATTTCCTTAATCGAATAAATGAATCTTGACTGATTGATCTACTTGCCGATTTTAACATAATCAAATCAATCAAATCTTGAGATTTAGATATGCCTAGATCGCTTTTGGATTGAATGTCCTGTTTTGGACAAGATCTTTAGTAAGGGGCGAGCTATCTCACGGACATGGAAAGTATCCCGCGAGGAGGCTTGATCTCCAAGCGAACCGTGATTTCCAATCCCTGCATGCATGTGAACTCTGTCGTCTAGCTACTTCGCGAATTTCCTAACGCCGAGCCAACTCGCCTCGCCTTCGCATGAAACTACGCGCGCGTAGTCAATCCACCTCGCCTTCATGCGCGCGGAGTCATTCCACCTCACCACTATTTAAGTCTACGTGAAGTGAAGTCCAGTTCGCCTCGCCTTCATTTATCTCTACACGAAGCCATTTCCCCTCGCCACTGTTTAGGTCTACGCGAAGTGAAGTCCAGTTAGCCTCGCCTTCATTTATCTCTACACGAAGTCATTTCACCTCGCCACTGTTTGCGTCTAGGCGAAGTGAAGTCGAGTTCGCCTTGCCTTCATTTATCTCTACACGAAGTCATTTCACCTCGCCACTGTTTAGGTCTACGCGAAGTGAAGTCCAGTTCACCTCGCCTTCATTTATCTTTACTCATTTCACCTCGCCATTGTTTACGTCTATGCGAAGTGAAGTCTAGTTCGCCTCGCGAAGTCTAGTTCGCCTGGTAAAGTTTTAGTTCGCCTCAGGAAATTCAGCGTTCCTCGCGAAGTCTACTCTCTAGCTCGCCTGACCACTGGCGAACCATCACCAGTTATTTTTGGGGATGTCTGATTAATTGATATCTGATCATCAATCGTCACTTGATAATTGATTTCAATCGGGATTTAAGGTTTTGTTGTCGGCCGACCATTTCCACGTTGCCACGTGTTATTTCTGGCGACTTTCCAATGTTGTTGACTCACATGCCACATATTTACTTGGATTATTCAACGACTATTATTATCGTTAAATTTTATATGTCTACACCCTTACCAAGAATCTTGATCAAAACATGACATTTAATCCAAAGCAATTTGGGCATATCTAAATCTTAAGATTTGATTGATTTGATTATGTTGAAATCGGCAAGGAAATCAATCAGTCAAGATTCATTGATTCGATTAAGGAAATATCATTGATTCAGTATCTTCATTACTTGCCAAAAGCGAAGGCATGTTAACACTATAAATACCCCCTCTCATACCAAGAGCCGGGCAGAAACAAAAGGAGCGGACTAGAGAGAGAGAAAAATCCCTCAAGAGCTCAGAAGCCTCCCCGAAATCCTTGAAGAACTATCAAGCTCCCCAAATAGCCAGTTCTTCACTAAACCCTTGAAGAACCATCAAGCTGCCAAATAGCCAGTTCTTCATCAACCTCAAACCTAGAAGTTGTCAAATCCTGAAGAATCATCAAGCTACCAAATAGCCGATTCTTCATCAACCTCAAGCTTAGAAGTTATCAAATCCTGAAGAATCATCAAGCTGCCAAATAACCGATTCTTCATTAACCTCAAGTCTAGAAGTTGTCAAACTCCGAAGAGTCATCAAGCTGCCAAATAGCCGACATCTTCACCAAATCCAAATCCCAAATACCCGTTACGTGATGAACCCGCGTAACCCTTAAGAACAAGTGCTTGTCACCCTTGAGTTAAACCTAAATTTGGAGATAGAATCAGAGGAGTTCTCAAAGATTGTAACCCGCATTCGCTTTGATTTAAATTAAATTATTCTTTGTACACGTGTTGTTCTGTTATTTGTTGCAGATATTTTCGTGTTTACAAAGATTTCTTCAACTTGTTGCAGGAAATCGTACGGCCGAATTTTCATTCTAACAACTGCCAAAATTCTCAATCTGTGAAAAATCCCAAACCTAACCAAAACTCAAAAAATTCCAAAATTCACATCATTAAATTCCTCTCATTAAAACAAACTCAAAAACATGAAAAACTGCCCCTAAGAGGCGCCGCCGCCGCCTGCTCTGCCGGCAGTCGTACTCTGACGACCTCCAATGCTTTTCAAATTTTTGCACAACACTCCTCTCAACCCGCACAACAACTTCCTTAACTAGCACAAAAACCATTTCCAAGCCTAACTAGGTTAATCAAATCAAAACCTTAAATTGAGCCCTAGAAGTTCAATTATACATTTCTTATTAACAAGATCGAATTAGACCGATTCTTTTTGAGGAATTACTCACCTTGATGAGGGCTACAAGATGAGCCAAAAATCCCGACCTGTGGTTGTCACGCCCCGGTTCTTAAGTTATTTTACGGTTATTTACTTTGGTAATATTTTGGTCTTTTACCGTTTTAAGTAACCGTTTACTATTTAAGACTCCAAAGTTGACTTTTTCTTCCGTATGGAATTTGAGAAAACTTTCTTCATGAAAGTCGTAGAGGATGTTATTACGAGTTCGTAGACATGCTACGCGTTAAAGTCGGAGTTAGCATGTAAAAGTTATCATTAAAAATGTAAGTTTTATTGGGGTATTATTTTAGGGTGTTAAAATTTTGGGAGATTGGGTTATAAGTGGTGTGGACTGGTTTGGGCCAAGCCCATATATTTCTCTCCCCTCACTTTTCTCTCTCCCTCCCGATTCTCTCTCCTCCCACCCGATTTTCTCCTCCCTCCGCCCGGAAATTTCACCACCGCCGTCCGCCGCCGTCCGGCCACCACCGACCGCCAGACCGGTCCCGTTCGGACCCCCGACATCTCCTCTTCCTTCCTGGGCTGGTGGCCGATCCCCTAACGCCGCCGTGAAGGAGCGGTCAACCCCGAAAGGTTCGACTGCCGGAAAGGGTTTTTCGCCGGAGCTCCGTCCTCCGGCCACCATAGGTCGTGATTTTTGGCTCAACTTGTAGCCCTCATCTAGGTGAGTAATCCCTCAAAAGGATTCGGCTAAATTCGATTTCGTTAGGGTGGTTTGTATAATTGAAAGTTTTAGGGATTTATGGATGTTTTGATTCGATTACCATAGTTAGGCTTGGAATTGGTGTTTGTGCTAGTTAGGAAAGTTGTAGAGGAGATTGAGAGGAAGATTTTGTTAAATTTTGGTAGCATTTGCAGGTTGCCGGAGTTGGTCGCCGGCCGCCGCTGTTTTGGAAAATTTTGTGGTTTTTGATGTAGAATATTAAGGGGATATTATTGATGTGAATTTAGGAATTATTGGAGGATTTTTGGTTAGGTTTTGGAATTTGTAAAGTTTGGTATTTTTGGCGGATTAATAAGTTAAAATCCGGCCATTGGATTATTTTTATGATTAGGACGTTGGAAGGTGATTTTTGAGGATGTCGGTATTTATGGAGATTTTTGGTTGGCAGTGAAGTTAAGATTTAGGACGATAGGCATGGTTGAGCGCGAGAAGCTCATATTTAATTATGCCTATTTTCTTTAAACTTTGGGATTTTATTTAAGGAATTATTTATGTTTTGGAACAGGACGCGAGGAGGCTCGAGCAGAGGAGACCTCCGACCGACTTCAGGCTTAGGCCTAACTTGTGAGTGGACTTTTGGTTTAAATAATATGCATGCAATTGTTTATTTGGTTGGACCATTTGACGTCAATTTTATTTGACGATTTTACTCATTGTGGTGAGTTACCGAAAATGGGATTTTCGGTAAATTATAATATATTTTTAAGGAGAGTATGTATATAAATGCTAGCTAGCGATATGTGTCTGTCCACCTTAATGACATAGTATATAACTGCATTATGGTGTGACGTGAGCGTTGGACGCAAGCGTAGTAGCCTTATATGAGTGTTTAATTCATATAAGGGGTATGGGCACATATTTATACACCCGTCTGTCCACCTTAATGACGTAGTGTATCACCGCATTAAGGCGTGACGTGAGCGTTGGACGCGAGCGTAGTAGCCCTATATAGATTATTATTAATTTATATAGGGAGTATGGGCGAGTGTAAATATATACATGTATATATTTTAGCCTGAGAGGCTGTATATTGATATATATATATATATATATATATATATATATATATATATATATATATTTTAGCCTGAGAGGCTGTATTTTGATATATATAATTTTGAGCAGTAGAGGCTCGATATTTATAACGATAAGAGAATTATCGTTTAAGACATGCATTCGTTTTCTTGGAAATTAAATTGGGAAAACATAAATATTCTTTTTATTTATTTTTGTCCACTCACTCTAATTCTTGCGAATGTTTTTCCCCTGGGCTCTTCATTTTTAAAATGCCCAGTCTGCAGAGTTCGAGTTAGAACGAGTAGGAGACGACAAGGCATAGTTACCTATTTCTCAGCCACCTTTCACCAGTAGGTTACCTGTTTAACCTACTAGAGTATTTTTCCTACTCCTCTAGTGTATAGTAGCTCTGAATACTCTTTGGGATTTATTGTAATGTTTCTGGTGGTGTGCTTAGACTTTTATTGTATTTTTGAATATACGAAGTTTGTAATTATTTACTCACTTTCGTAAAATTGTGGGTTGATTTGGAGGATGCTCAAATTTATTTAAGAAAGTAACACTTTAGTTTTCTAGGTTAGGGTTGTCCATTTTCAAGGGAGGTTTGCTTATTAGTAAATTTTCCTTGGAGGTGGTCCCCGCAGGACTTACCTCGGGTTTCGGGGTGAAATTCGGGGTGGGTCTTAACAGTGGTGGCCAGAGGAGAGAACTCTGGCGAAGGGGCAGTCGGCGACTCCGGCGGGTTTTCTCCTCTCTGGCGGCGTCACAGGCTCGAACGCTTGTTGTCAAGACCCACCCCGAATTTCATCCTGAAACCCGAGGTAAGTCCTGCGGGGACCACCTCCAAGGAAAATTTATCGAAGAACTCGGCAAACCTCCCTTGAAAATGGACAACCCTAACCCGGAAAAATATAGAACACCCTCATTGGCCAAAATATCAATCTTCAACTCAATCCAAATAACCGAATAAAATATTACACAATTATTTTTCCGAAAGTATTCAGAGCTACTACAAGAAAGACAACGGAAGCTGATAAAAAATCCTAGGGGGTTAAACAGATAACCTACTGGCGAACAGTAGCGGAAAGATGGGTGACTATGCCTCGTCGCCTCCTTCTAGACCCCACTCGAACTCTGCAGACTGGGCATTTAAAAACGAAGGAAAGGCCTAGGGGAAAATATTTAATTATGTCAGAGTGAGTGGACAAAAGTAATTTCGACAAACAATAATATTTCCCCAAAAAAACTTTAAAGGAAGGCGCTATGCAAGCGACAGCTTAAAAGCTTAACTCAAAAAAATTCTTAACTGGTGTCTAGCCTCGCTAGACTCCCAAACTTCAGAAAATGGCCTCTCAGGCTAGAATTATAAATATATCAGTATGTATATATACTCGTCATACTCCTTGTATGATTTCTTTGAAGAAATATAAGAAAAATAGAAATTCATACAAGGCTACTACGCTCGCGTCTAACGCTCACGTCACCCCATAATGACATTTTTCCTCATTATGGGGGAACCGCACGAGTGGATATATATATATACGTGCTGACTCCTTATACGAATTCTAGGAATGAATACGAAAAAAAATAGAAAGTTGTACAACGCTACGACGCTAGCGTCTAATGCTCACGTCACCCTATAATGGCATTTTTCCTCATTATGGGGGGAAATCACGTATAGCTAGCTAGCGTTTACTTATATACATACTATTCTCATAAACGTCAATAAATGAGTATAAACATCGAAATTCTCAATTTCCGGTTAAATTCCAACAAAAGAAATTATTCAACAATAAAACATTATTTAAAAACAAAAGTCCACTCACAACTTAGGCCTAAGCCTGATGTCGGTTAGAGGTTTCTTCCGCTCGGGCCTTCTCACGTCCTGTTCCAAAACATAAATAAATCCTTAAATAAAACACCGACGCTTAAAGAAAATAGGCATAATTAAATATGAGCTTTTCGCGCTCAACCATGCCTATCGCCCTAAATCTTAACTTCACTGCCAATCATAAAGCTCCACAATTTGTCCGACATCCTAAAAAATCACCTTCCACCTTCCTAACCATAAATAATCTAATGGCCGGATTTTTAACTTATTAATCCGCCAAAAATACCAAACTTAACAATTTCCAAACCTATCCAAAACTCCTCCAAAAATTCTAAAACTCATTCCATTAAACTCCTCATAAAATTCCCCACTAAAAACAATTTTTCAGCGGCGGCGGCCGGCGGCCAACTCCGGCGACCTCCAATGCTCACCAAAATTTGGCAGCACCTTCCTCTCAACCTCCTCTACAACATTCCTAACTAGCACAAACTCCAATTCTAAGCCTAACCATGTCAATCGAACGAAAACAACAATAAAAGCCCTAGAATTTCCTTTACCGATTTCTCCTTACCTAGCTCAAGAGGGAGCGAATAATTTGGAGGGATTGGAGCATGGGAGGAGGGCTTCCTTTTGAGCCAAGGATCGCCAGCTATGGCGACCGGAGGAGGAAGTTCCGGCGAGAAAACATTTCCGGCAGTCGGACCTTTCGGGGTTGATTTCTCCTTCACGGCGGTGCTAGGGAGGCTACCACCGGTCTAGAATGGAAGCTGGGTTAGAGACCGATCGATTGAGACCGGCGCGGCGGTCTGGGGCGGCCGGACGGCGGCGGACGGGCGGTCGGAAAATTTCGGCAGTGAAGGCTCGGGGAGAGAGAGAGGAGCACGGGAGGAAGAGAGAAAAAGAGAGAAATGAGTTGGGCTCGGCCCAGCCGGTCCAACTTCACCAAATACCCATTCCAAAAATTCAACACCCCAAAATAATACCCCAATAAAAATTACCTTTTACTAGCTAAAATTTACCATTTTTACCGTCGTCACATTTTTCTTCTACGAATAATTCTTTCGAAATATTCGTCCCTCAACACACCTCTAGGGACCTTAGGACTAAAAACCCAATGACGAAGACAGTAAAATTCTTATTAACACCATGCTAGTAATTAAGGTAAAATTTAAGAGTCGGGGCGTGACACTTGTCCAGGAAGAGAGAGGAGGTGGTGGGGGTCCGAACGAGACCGGTCCGGCGGTCTCTGGTGGCCGGATGGCGGCGGACGGAGGCTGGGTCTCCGGTGGGTCGGGAGAAGTTCACGGGAGAGAGAGAGAGAAGATAGAGGGAGAGAGAAAGAAAGTGAGTGCGGGTGTTGGGCTGCTCCACACCCGGTCCAACTTAAAACACCCACAAAACATAAAGCCTACTAAAATTTACCCCCTTTTACCAAAACAGTAACTTTCGTTTTTAGACCATATCTTCTTCATACGAACTCTGTTTTAAGCGTGGCATGTGTCTACGAACTCTGTTTAACGTCCTCTACAACTTTCATGAAGAAAATTTTCCCAAATTCCAAACGGAAGAAAAAGTCAACTTTTGGAGTCTTATATAGTAAACGGCTACTCAAAACGGTAAAAGCTAAAGTAATACCAAAAGTAAATAACCGTAAAATAACTTAAGAACCAAGACGTGACAGGCACAACCTTGCACATTGCCTATGTGACCTCCTGAGGGATAATCACATCCAACCCAGGGGACAAAGAAATAACATAAGGGATTTCCCCTTCTCCCATTTTCTCAATCAAAGTTTACATCCATATAAAGGTATAAACTCCAACCTCTTGCCACAATTGAAACTGAAGTACACTCTCAATAATAATGCTGGTCAATTGCCGTTCCAGTTGATCCGGTCAATCTTTAATCTTTTGATGAATGTGATTTCCTTAAGAGAACTCTCAATCTTCTTCTGAAACTATAAACCCTAGATACCTATAGAGTTGCCAATCTTTTTCCTTCTTACAAATTATCAATTATATGTTTAAATCTCTTAACTATGTCCTTGTTATAATTCAATTTCAATTTGTTGCATGTCTAGCTAATCATCACAACCTTTGAAGCCGAAACATGCTTTGTATTGAAGGAATAGAACTTCAGTTATCAAAATAAAACTTCAGGCATATCGTATATTTGATGCTAAATTTTTCTCTCAAAAAGATAAAAAGGAGGTCTGGAGACTATGCGCTAGTTTGAAAACTCTATGACTTTTAAAAAAAAAAAAAAAAAAAAACTGCCGTTGCTGTTGTGAGGTGACAAAATTCAGCAGTGACAAAAGTCATTTTCGTGTTTGGTAAATAATATTTTTAAAAGTGTTGTCGGTATTTAAATTGTTTTGGTAAATAGTAAAAAAAATGTAGATATGTTTATTGACCAAAACTGACAAGATTTTAATATGTTTCTACTCTTAACAAATAATTATTTTAATAAATAAAATACTACAACAATAATGAACAATGAGAATTTTCTCAAAAAAAAAAAAAGAACAATGAGAATATATAGTTGAGAAATAAATATCCAAAGATCACCAAACTTGCCCAGTACCATTTGGTGTAGTGACATTAGTCTCCTCTCTGTAAGTGAAAGGTCGTGAGTTCGACGTACGTTAGACTTGTTGTAACATTTCAGTTATTTGTTTGATAAAAAAAAAAAATGAAATGATCACGCTGTAGAACAAGAGGAGGAGCCAAATTGGGTAGTCTTTTGGATTTGTCAAAATTAGCATCAGAAGCTATTGTTTAGATAACTGTAACCCGTACTAGATTGATTAAGAATTTAAGATTACTTTCAAGTTCTAATACATGATCACATATATCACTACGCCAATTTTGCCTTTAGATGATGGGCAATGCCCGTCGTTTGATTATTTTTTTGCGTGTCGTCTATCAAGCTGTCATCTGATAAGCTCTCAATCGACATGCGATGTATGTCGTCTGATTAAGGTTATACGATAGACTAAATGTCGTCTGTATGAATCCAGGTTCGTAACATAAAAAATAAATCTTTCGTTAGAAAGCGTTACAACGACAATCAATTTTCGTTGAAATGACAGTAAAGCTGCAAATGATTTCATCTGTCTCTCGTCTCAAACAAATTCTAACGTCACTTGTTTGACGTCTGAATGTTTTTTTCATTTCTTTTCTTAACTTATCCGTCGTCTTTATGCTAGTACTACTATGCTTATCTGTCGTTGAAATAGTTTATAACCTCATTTGTCTCTCGTTTGAGATCAGGTCAGACGTCACAGTTCCGTCGTATGAATGCTAAGTTTTATGTGATTTTAGGATACAGACGACAGATATGTTTACTTGTCTATCGTCTGTATCAGTACCAGAAGACAATTATATGTCGTTTTAATGTGTAATAAGTTCTTTATGTCTGTCGTTTGAATGTTTTATGACCGACAATATAATCAAGCGACCTATACCAAAAGTCTGCATCTGCACAAGATAATTCAGAAATCTCAAAGCCATTCTCATTGCCAAAAACCAACAAAGTTTACAAAGAGTTATAAAGAGACTTATAAGCTATAACATCAATAAGTTACTATTTTTGAAATGACCTACAGTACATCTACAATACAATGGTCATTCCATATATAACCTAATAACTACAGAAAAAAAGACATCAAACCAAATATTGGTGGTGTACTCTAGAGGGCAGAAAGTCCTCCTAACTGCAGTGGTGTACTCTGATACCTCCTCTTTTATACCCTAACTCAGTATCCACCATTTAATCAAGCGTCTCTTGCCAAATTGAAGATACAGAACTTCAACAAGTTTTACTTAAAGAACACAAAAACCAAATAGAATTGAAAGATCATTATCCAACACCTTAATTAACTGATTATCAGGCATGCAATTGTTACAAGTTCGAATTAAGGGATTCAATTTGGAACAGTTAAATTGTTGGCTTCAAATGGGGTAATGACAGTGTTAACTGGTTTAGAAAAGCATACGGCTATTCTCACTATTCTGGATGTTGAAAAATTGAAATCAACACAATCATATGAATATCAAACCACCACCTAATGTTCAAGGAAATTTATGATCAACCAATACTTTATAACATGATATTGAAATCATTTTTACTGTTTAGGGAAAGTACTGCTCTAGTCAACTTGTTACATATAACTATTCGAGCTAGTTCTATTTCATATAACAATATGAGCTAGTACATAAATCCGAGTAAGGTTCTATACCCCATGAAATGAACCTTGTTTAGAAAGATGCATATAAGTGATATAACTAAAGCTTTATTAATATACCTGGAGGTTCATCATGTCCTGGAATATATCCAGCGACTGAAGACTTGAGGCAGGTTTGAACACCCAGGTAAAACTCAAGTAGCACCCACGTTGGTCAGTCAGATGGATTCCAGAATGCAAGCACAAGATCTGTCAATCAAATTTCAAGATACAATTAAATGTATGCTATGTAATTCAAAGAATTAAAAATCGACATGCTATAGATCATAAAGACATAAACATATGTCTGAACTCTGAAAAGTCTATACTTGCATTAAAATATGCATTAATTTCTATTCATCACTACGTCAATTTTGCCTTTAAACGAGCGGCAATGCCCATCGTCTGATCATTTTTTTGCGTGTCGTCTATCGAGCTGCCATCTGATAAGCTCTCAGACGACAGGCAATGTCCGTCGTCTGATAGATATTATACGACAGACAATATAAACTCATTTGTCGTCTGTGTGCATATAGATTTGTAACAAACTCTAACTTTATGTCGTTAGATATTGGCTATAACGACATAAAAGTATCGTTGAAATTACTTTTATACTAACAGTGAGCAATTGTATGTCGTCTCACACCAATTCAAACGTCACTTATATGTCGTATGAGATATAATGTATGTCGTCTCACACCAATTCAAACGTCACTTATCTGGCGTTTGATATATATCTCAGATAACATACAATATGATCTTTTACTTTAAGACGACATATAAATGTTGTTTGAAAGATGTAGAGACATCAGAGTCCATGAGACTATCTGTTGTCTGATTTTGATTTGGATGTCAATTTTATGGGAATTTAATGTCTCAACAAAAGCATTTGCACAACATGATTCAGAAATCTCAAATTCATTCTAATTGCCAAAAACCAACATATTTTACATAGAGTTACTTGTTCTAAATAGACCTATAAGCTATAACATAAAAAGACATCAAACCAAATATTAGCAACTGCAATAGTGGTGTACTCTATAGTGCAGAAAATCCTCTTAACTGCAGTGGTGTACTTTGTTGCTTCCTTCATACTCAAACTTTAGTGTCTCCTGCCAAATCGAAGACACAGAGCTTTAGTAAGTTGTACTTAAAGAACACATAAACCAAATATAAACTAATATACAGTTAAATGAATTGCCATAGAAGCTAACATAGACCAAGAAAACACTTGCAATGTACTGGTTGGTTTATCCACATGTAATCTTTATAGAAGGTTGGGTATCCACTTTTAAATCACTTGAAAAGTTAACGCTGTTTATCTCTATTACACATGCTGGTGTGTGCAAACCCACATTAGTAGTTAGAGAGGACACCAAGCTATCTCTCGGTAATTATGGCACATTACAACACCCTAAAATACGTAGGAGGCTAATAATTATTGAGTTTTATGATTCCTCAGTTTCTGAGGTGATAGCCCGCATGGTTTGTGTTTTGGCCATGATCCTCAGCGCGCGGAGCAGAGGTTTCTAGCGAACAAAGAGATGGGGGGAGTTGCGGGCGTGCCACCTCGCGGACGAGGAAAGAGGTTGTAGGGGGTGCGCTTGACTTCTTGATCAGGCAAAGGGGTTACAGGTGCCACCTTGGAGGAGGATTTACAAGCACAAGCGAATCGATACTCACGGCGGCGCGAGCAGAGCAACTATAGGGAGTTCAGAGAGAAGCAGGGATGCAGAGTCCGGAGACCTCTGGAGAAGAAACCTAGGCGGCGGCGCTTAGGGTTAGGGTTTCGAGGAAGGCTCGAAGGGTAACTGAGTTTCAGTTGTATTGTGTTTGTTGTTTTGTATTGATTTGAGAGAGAGAGAGTTTTCTACAAACCCTAAAGCCCTTTATATAATGGAGCTGGACTTGCGGCAGAAGAGAGAGATAGTCATATTTCAAGTTGGATTCCGAAACCCTAATAGCACAAGGGCACTGTTCCGTCCATGCGAACCAACCATCTTGTGATACATGTCCAGTTCGCACACTTCATTCCTCATAGGGCTTTGTTTCCGTGCTGCCAACTGTAGACTCCTATGCGAATTGGAATTCATCCCGCGGGCTGTCACAGGATGCTATCTCGCGTTCTCTTGAAGCTCATTTCCATTTCGCGGGCTATTGCAGCTCGCGAGCCTTAAAATGGCTTTTTATATTTAATGGGCCACAGGGATTGGCCCGAAGCATGTCAAAGACTTGTAAAAGTCTTCAACGTTTGTCGTGGTGCGCGCGGACTCCGCCTGTTTGCTTCCTTGCGAAGTCTCCTACGCGAGCTAATTCGCCAGCTCGCCTCGCCTACGAGGAGAGTCCGTCTCGCCTCACCTACGCGGAGCCATCTCGCCTCGCCTCGCGAAGTACATTTCCGCCTCGCCTCGCCTACGCGGACTGGCAAATAGTAATTCCGCGCGAAGGCTAAGTGTTCCACGCGAACTGCGTAGTCCGCCTATGTCCATTCCGCGTGCGAGCTAAGAGAAGTCCAGTTCGCACGCGAACTCTGTTCTCAGCTCGCGTGGTGGTTCTGGCGGGCCATCACTTGTAAACTTAGAGAAACTCCATCTCGCCGGTATGACATGGTCCAAGAAATAATTAATATTTATATAGACATTTACTGTCCAGTAAAATATTAATTTAGGCGTAAACAGTTTGGAACTTTGGATATAAGAATACTATTATAAGTTCATAAGTGGGAAAATATGTGGAAATAATTAACTGCAATTGAGCAAACATTTTACCTACCATCACAGGTGAAGCAGCCTTTAAATGCAATGGTATTTGAAGATCTATGGCAGATGGTAGATGAACCAACTCAGAGCGATTATCAGCTATAGCAGATGGTAGATGAAGATCTATGGCAGATGGTAGATGAACTAACTCAGAGCGATTATCAGCTATAGCATCTGCAACACATTCAGCTGTCTCCCTCTCCCCACTGCATGAGTAATCATCAGAGAAATAAGATGCTGGGAAAATAACAGAGCTTTAGCGAAACACTTGAGATTTTTTCTTATTTGTGGGCTACACATTCTATTTGGACATAATACCAGAAATCTTCCCTAAAATATTTTGACTAGTTGACACTTCAAAAATATCATAAAGTACTATTGGAAGTGATATCATAATATTTCCCTCATATATTTTGGCTACTTGACTACTATACCAAACGAGACTATTTAGATAGATGAGGATTCTAAGACATGCGCAATTTATTACAATACATTACTACACAAAATTTCTCACATGCTGAGTTTTATGACCATATTGCATGTCTACAAAAAATTTAAGAATGCCCATAAAAATAATTGCAAACCTTTTCAAGGTTCAGCATACATGTGAGGCCAAAAAGCTACATTTGGAAAATTCAATGGAGTTTTAAAATCTTTTGATTCTCTATAAAGATGTAATAGCTCATTGCATTTATGGTTTCAGACTTGGAACTGAATTAGAGATAAGCTTACATTTTCAAGATGTAATTACCCTCCCTGATCCTTTGCGCTACACAACAATGTCTACCAATTGTTGCAGATTTCACAGTTCCTACATTTCAAGACATAAACTTGAAATAAGGTGAAGTCTGTCAAGATATAATTCTTTAAATTGAGCAACTTGCTGAAGAAGTAGAGGTTCAGTAACTCAAAAACTTTGTAAACTATATCAGTACAAATACACGAGCTTGATAGGGATATGATTTCATAAGAATTTAAACTCAAGGAGTCTCTTTTGTTATAGAACTTGATAAAGATATCATAGAGTGACAGAAAGAGAACAAGAAGCATGAACATGATAGGCTGCTCAGGTTTTGCGAGAAGAGAATGAAAATACAACTACTTGGTGGGAATGATTTGAAAAGTTCCAGTATAGTTAGATTTCAGCTTTGGTTTAACAAGTATATAAATACTAATGAATAAGGATTCGAATATGAACCAAATATATGAATGAGGTGTGGCACAACTAGACATCAGGAATAGATCAAGAAATAACTCTCAAGTGCAGCCAAATAAATATTTTTGGAATCACCAAGTACTACAGTAAAACAAGATTGACATAGATCAATTAGTCAATAAAATACTTTCAATGATATATACCAAGTAAATATAGATCATGACTGCAACCAAACTCGAGAAGAAGAAATTTAGACGAAACGAATGACAAGGTCTGCCATGTACACTTCAATAATTTCGATTTATATCATGAATAAGACATCCAAGAGAGGATACTTGCTACTGTGATCAAGTTGGCAACTACGAATGCATAACAATACCATTGAAAGGAATTTAAAACCCAAAGGAGCAACATATCATTGAAAATCAGTAGGATATCAATTTCATGAATCAACTATTCTATGAACTTCAATTCACTCAAAGGGAAACATGCTTATCAACAAGGATTCTGATCAAAGCTCAAACTTGATAAATCGTAATCTCAACAGATCAATGGAATTATATAGGAAGCTAAGCATTCACACCTAAACATAGATACCTGGTGTGCATAAAATCAATCCCACCACCATCTTAATACCAACTACCAATGTACACTTATCAATTTCGTCGCCCTCGACTCTTTCAAAGATAATCCCCACAACCGATTCGAACATAAACCCCACATCCCTATGAACACAACCCATCAAAAGCAAAATCAATAAAAAAAAATTAAGAGCACAGTAATCTGACATTAATCTAGTGAATAAATTCTTAACATAAAATATATCATTCTTTTTTGATTCAATTGTAGATAATATTTAACAAAATGTTTCATCTCCACTGATCTGCATCTCCATAGTATGAAAAATTGCAAAATTCCTAACATAATGCAGCAAAGAATTTCACTAGAAGCAATGACAATGTATCTTGGAAATGAAAAATAGGTAACCCAAATTGTATAGGAAGAACAACACATTGTCAAACTCAAACCCTGATTCTATTAGAATGGTACAAACTAAAAAGGAGGATTGATATCTGTGGATGAATATCAAAGTAAAAAAATAACAAAATTAACCTATTTTTTATTTCTCCATCAAAGAGTATTTGGTTGTCCAATGACCAAAGCTTTAATCTCTTCCATCACATCCCACTGTAAACCAATAATAGCAATACTTTGATTATGTTCAAGCCTAATTTACATAACAAAATCATAACTTCACATCAAGTAAGCCAAATTATAACAACTTAGTAAATGGTCATGAGTCGTTGGTCACTGTAAAACCTAATTTCCCCGAAAACATGAAATCGAAATGACAAATCTAGTCTGTCATCGATGGAACTCAAAGCATATAAATCAGACAAGGAAAAGAAACCATATACAAAATCGTGAAGGAGAGACAGTTACCCATTCGCATGATCACATCCCCAATTCGCAAAACCTAGCAAAACTAAATCGAATTTCAATGGAAAATTGCGAAATTAAAAGAAATTAGATTGAGATAGAACCCTAGAAGCTAAAAGCCTAAAATGAATCCAATAAAAACCCCAAACCGAGTCATAGTGAATCAAAACGCTTACCAACAATATAGAACTGGCTTGTAGAGACTGATGAAGTCGACGATCTCATAGATCATAATTTCAACCCCCACACAAATGCGATGGAGATGGGGATGAGGTTCTTCGGTGTTTGTCGAAGAGAGATGGGGGAAGGGAATTAGGTTCTTTTGGATTTTCTCTTTTGGTTTGAGGGGTTGAGGTGTTGGGTTTTCAGTTGGCGCAAGGGAGGGATCGAGAGAACAGAAGTTTCAGTTAGGGTTGAGAATGAGCGAATGAGGGAACTGAGAGTTGTTGAAGAATCTATTGGGGAGAGAGAGTTTATCAAGTGCCCAAAAAAAGCCTTTATGTTGTGCCAAAAAAAAAACAGTTTGGTCCAAATAAATCTTTGATCTGTCTTTTGTATGAGACGACAGAAGACTATCGTCTTAAAACTAGCATATTTATCGGTTAATTTTTCTTGTTTGTAAGACGACACTCATCTGTCGTTTAAAAAACAAGCTATTTTTAACAATCATCTGTTACGATATTCAGACGATAGATTTTTAAATGTCTGTCGTAAAAATTTATCAAACGACAGTAAAAATCAATTCTGTCGTCTGATCCCTATCGGCTGATTGCAAAATTGATGTAGTGCATTATCATGAAAATCTCTTACAAATTGCAATTACTTCATATACTTGAGGTGCTTTGAGTAATCCTGAAGAGCCAAAAAAATAAAAATAATGAATGAGACCAAGTTCATGAAATAATAGTATTTGGATAGTGCATATATGCAGACAAAAATAAAGAATTATAAAATCATTAAGTCCAACTCTTACTAGGATCATAGCCAAATGATCATAAAATGTACTGCTCTAAATTGAGGATCAAAATGCTAGAGTAGTATCACATGGTTGTAATTGTATGGACAAATGCTTACCATTCATTTGACTAAGAAACACAAGAAAGAACAACACATGAACAAATCTAGTCAAGCGATTCTTTAATTCTTGAAAACTTTGCTCACACTGATCTGACCATTCGAACTTAACTCCCTTCTTGGTCAATCTTGTAAGTGAAGCAGCAATCTTTGAAAAATCTTGCCAAATCGTCGATAATAACCTGCTAACCCCAAGAAACTACGAATCTCCGTCATAGTGGTGGGTCTTCTCCAATTTGACACTGCTTCCACCTTTTGGGGATCCACACTAACACCTTCTGCCGAAACCACATGACCCAAGAACCCCACTTTATCCAGCCAAAATTCACACTTGCTGAGTTTAGCATACAACTGCGTATTTCTCAAAGTCTGCATTATCATTCTTAAATGTTTGGCATCCTCCTTCTCACTTCTTGAGTATACCAAAATGTCATCTATGAATACGATCTCGAAGCGATCAAGATATGGACGAAACACCCTATTCATGAGACCCATGAAGGCAGCAGGTGCATTAGTAAGTCCAAAAGGCATCACTACAAACTCATAATGACCATAGCGTGATCGAAAAGCAGTCTTGGCTATGTCACCCTCCCGGATCCACAACTGATGATAACCAGATCTCAAGTCAACCTTTGAGAAAACAGAAGCACCCCTCAACTGATCAAATAAATCATCAATGCGAGGCAACGGATATTTATTCTTCACTGTGACTTGATTTAGCTTCCTATAATCAATACATAGTCTCATGGTGCCATCTTTCTTCTTAACAAACAACACCGGAGCACCCTATGGAGACATGCTAGGCCGAATAAAACTCTTATCTACCAACTCCTGCAGTTGAGTCTTCAACTCTTTCAATTCCGCTGGAGCCATTCTGTAAGGTGCTTGAGAGATAGGCATAGTTCCGGGAAGTAACTCAATAGAAAAGTCTATCTCCCTTACAGGAGGCAAACCAGGTAACTAATTGGGAAAAACATCCGGAAACTCTCTTACTACAGGAATATCCTCTACTTCCAACACTCCCCACACTTGTATCTACAATGTCAACTAAGTATGCCTGACAACCTTTATTTAACAATTTCCAAGCCCTTATTTAACACCAAAGAAAATTTACTGAAGAACTCGGTAAACCTCCCTTGAAAATGAACAACTCTAACCCGGAAAATTCAAGAATTACCCTCCTAAACTAATCAACCAACCTCCAATTCATCCCATAAATATCCAAATAATATAACATAAATCAAAACAATCATATATTTCATCTAGCTACACATAAATTGAGAATTTAAAACATATACAGAAATGCATGAATAAAGCTTTCGTACCCTGAGTTATAGGGAACCAAAATTATTTGGCTTGGCTTCCCTCTTTTAAAATGCATCATACAAAGATCGAGATCGCTCAGTTGAATTTCCACAGCCAAGGGCACCTGTCACAGAAGGGTCAATGAAACCGATCATGTGAAGCATATTCGATTCTTTCAACATTTCATGAAGGAAGCTGCAAATCCAAAGAGCATATCACTTAATGCTACTGGACATCATGTATTGTGCAATATAATTAAACTAGCTAGTAAGGATAATTCAAAATTATATATATACCTCATATACATCACAATGGTATGGCCAGAAACCTCAAGTACGTTGGTGACGGCAAAAAGATCCCTTCTGAAGATGGCGATTTTCCTTTCACGTCGGAATAATTCCTCGCTAAACTTTGTGTGGATAGTGGCCCTATTTTTCAAGAACTCATTACCCCATATACTTAAGGTCTTAAGCGCTGGAGGCAAATCGGCTGGTAGGTTGTCCAAATCACAAGTATCATAATAATCATCATCCATATCAACCCACTGCTTCTTTTTCTTCCTCCCATTCTTATGGGGTGCTCGCTGCATTCCAGATTAGAAAAAAGAAAACAATTATTACATGTTTAGTATTTGAATTTCAAGTAGCCCCTGATCGATATATATGCATGAAAAACTACATTATCTTTGCATTACCAACTGCAAGTAGACATCGATATCATTACCGGGCTGCTTTGGTCCCGATATTAACAAGGTCAACATCATGAACTTCCTTTTCATGCAAAGCCATGAATGTAGGTTATATGTGACTAGTATAACCGGCTAACATGAATACAGGCTATTTTGCATACTATGCGGGTTAAATCCATCCGAAGATAGAGCTAATCTGAGGTTTCTATGGTCGCTACTCAGTTCAGGATATTTATTGTCTAGTAATTTCCAAGTAGGAGAATCAGCTGGGTGTCGCATCATCTTATCTTTCTTTCTACCCCAGTCATGCCAAGTAAGATTCATAGCAGTTTTGGTTGACTGGTAAAACCTTTTGAACCTGGGGATTGGTGGAAAGTACCATAAAACCTTCGCAGGTACATTTTTTTCTCAATATTATCCCTACCTACTTTCCACCTTGAAACACCACAGTCTGGGCAAACATCAGCTTCTTTATACTTTTCTCCTCTATACAAGATACAGTCATTAGGACATGCATGAATTTTTTCATAGTCCATCTCTAAAACACTAAGTGTCTTTTTAGCATCATTCACCGTCAAAGGAACAAGATTTTCTTCAGGAAGCAGACCCTTAATGAATTCTAAAAAGTCTCCATAGCAAGCATTACTCAGTACATGCTTTGCTTTCCAATTAAAACTCTAAACCAGAAAATTCATCTTGGTTGTATGGTCACAACCATGGTACAAAGGTTGATCTCCATCCTCTACGAACTTTAAAAACTCATTAGAGTCTTCAGACATCTTCTCATCCTCACTTTCTCCTATTTCTACATCGTTCTCCCTCATCCCAGGTTCCCCATGAAAAGATTCAGATTCAGATTCAGCCCCATTATCATACATAGATTCCCCATGCCACCTCCACACCTTATAACTCTCTAAAAAACCATAATATAATACATGATCCCTAACAACTTCCACAGAAAATCCATCGGTATTGCAACAATTCATGCAAGGACATGAAATCTTGTCTATGTTAACAACATTAGACTCAGCAAATCCTAACTCAAACTCTTTTGATCTCCTATCAGCATGTATCCATAATTTATCCATCTTAGACAGAAAATGCATTATTAGTAGGTACATACACTATAGCCATTTATACACATGCACATATATATAACAGTTCATTCATAGTTTCACATACAGCTACAAGCATTACAACAATCCAAGCTCCAACAATACATTATACGAATACAATAATCTATCACAGCAAAGATAAAACACAAACAAGGCATGCATGCATATACAAACTTTAGACAAACAATCCATAAACTTTCTGGTCATTTCGAAGACTCACCAGAAATTCACACAATCAAGCCTTTGGCCTTTTCCACTGCACCACGGGCACTGAACCTTCCCAACAAATCCTTTTGTAACACAGCATTGAGCCTTCCTAGCATTATAGGATTAACAACAATTTCAACAAGCAAATTTTCAGTAAGAAGCTTTTCAACATAGTAATTTAAAGCTGTTAACATTAGAGAAATGAACAATGACTAACCTCAGGTAATGAATAAGCAAGTTTTCCAGCTCATATCGCACCTATACAACAAAGAAGTTCAGATCGTATCAATATGTGACAAGAATAGAATTTCAATTGCAAAATCCCAAATAGAAGAACCCAAAATCCTAAACTGAGTTTAAATCGAAAGAAGAAAAACCCAAAATCTATTTGAATAGAAGTAACAATCCCCAAATCCCAACCGATTTCAATCAACCCCTAGAGCCCTAAATCCCCAAATAGAAGAAAAAACCTAAAATCGATTGAATCAAGAACTCAGTCGAAACCCTAAGCTTACCGTGAGAAGAAGAAGGAGATAGCGCGCTATGAAAAGAAGGAGAGACTAGAACAATGATGGAGGATGAGATGAGAACAGTGAGGATGAGATGGAGGAGTGTTTTGGAGATGAGAATGAGAGAGGAGCTCGATCTATGGAGGCTGAGAGAAGAATGAGAATGAAAGTGTTGGGTGCTGAGAGGTTCGATCGGTGCTAAGAATGAGAAAAGAATGAGGCTGAGAGGTTCGATCGGTGCTGAGAGAGTGAATTGTGACAGAGAGAGTTTTTTTCCATGGAGGCTGAGAATGAGAGAGTAGTGAGAGTGAGAGTGAGAGTAGTGAGAGTTGATAGGTTTTAGGTCAAAATGCGCAAGCGCGCCAATTTTTTCCAAAGAGTGCGCCTTTTTTTTTTCAAGAATTGCGCCTCTTTTCCTTACACATAGATGTTGCCCTAACACACTAACATATTTGTGTAGCTACAAAATCAAATGTTGGGGGGAACCAAACTCAATTGTTGAGGGTATTCCCTCCAAAGGTATTTCAGAAACTAAAAAGTAACTATAAAACAACACATAAATATTGTCCTATTAACAAAACAATTTGTCTGCAAAATGAAATGGTTTGGAGGGAATCCACCTAAGTTAAAATTAAGACTAGGGTTTCGTTTACCTTCAAAGTCAGAAATTACACTATTCCTGTCAAGACCCACCCCGAATTTCACCCTAAAACCTGAAGTAAGTCTTGCGGGGTCCACCTTCAAGGAAAATTTACCGAAAATTAGGTAAACCTCCCTCGAAAATGGACAACCCTAACCCAGAAAAATTTAAGAATACCCTCCTAAAAAGACTCAACCATCCTCGAACGCATCACATAAATATCCAACTAATAAAACCAACTTCATCCTCCGAATATTCGAAAAATATATCATCAGTCATCAGTCTTAGCACACCACCGAAATATTATACAATAACCTCAAGAGTAATCAGAGCTACTAAACACCAGAGGAAGCAAGAAAATACCCTAATAGGTTAAACATACTGGTGAAAAGTGGCTGAGAAGTGGGTAACTATGCCTCATCGCCTCTTACTAGGGCCAACTCGAACTCTGCAGACTGGGCATTTTTAAAACGAAGGGCCCAGGGGAAAACATTCGCAAACGTTAGAGTGAGTGGACAAAAATAAAAAGAATAAATAAAGAAAAATAATTAACAAGATTTATGCTTTCCCAATTTAATTCCAAAGAAATCAAATGCATGCCTCAAGTGATAAATGTTTTATCTCATAAATATCGAGCCTCTTCAGCTCAAAAAAATATATCAATATATGTATGTATTTACACACGCCCATACTCCCTATATAAATTAATAGATTTAAAATAATCTATATAGGGCTACGCTCACGTCACGCCTTAATGCGGTGATACACTACGCCATTAAGGTGGACAGACGGGTGTATAAATATGTGTCCACACCCCTTATATGAATTAAACACTCATATAGGGCTACTACGCTTGCGTCTAACGCTCACGTCACACCATAATGCGGTTATATACTACGCCATTAAGGTGGACAGACATATATGACTAGCTAGCATTTATATACATACTCTCCTCATAAATATATTTATAATTTACCGAAAATCCCATTTTCGGTAACTCTCCAAAATAAATAAAATCGTCAAATCAAAATGACGTTAAATGCTCCAACAAAATAAATTACTCAACAATAAACAATTGCATGCATATTATTTAAAACAAAAGTCCACTCACTAATTAGGCCTAAGCCTGATGTCGGTCTGAGGCCTCTTATGCTCGAGCCTCCTCACGTCTTGTTTCAAAAACATAAATTAATCCCCAACTATATACCAACGCTTATATAAAAATAGGCAAAATTAAATGTGAGCTTTGCACGCTCATCCATGCCTAACGTCTTTATTCTTAAATTCGCTTCAATCCATACTTCACCACAATTACCGATATCCTTAATACCACCCTCTACAGTCCTAACAATATATTTAACCAACGGCCGCATTCTATCCCATTAACCGCCAAATTTCAACAATCTTAGAAAAATCCAAAACCTATCCAAAACTCCTCCAAAAATTCCAAACTTCACATCAATAACCTCCCCTTAAAAAAAACCATGAAAATCCCCCTAACAGCGGCGGCTAGCGGCCGACTCTGGCGACCTCAAATGCCTACCAAATTTTAACAGCATGTTCCTCTCAACCCCCTCTACAACTTTCCTAACTAGCACAAAACCCAATTTCAGCCTTAACTAGGTCAATCGAACAAAAACATGCAAGAATCCCTAGAATTTAAACTCGACGTTTCTCCTTACCTAGCTCAAGAGAGAGCGAAACCTCTTGGGGGATTGCTGCACGGGAGGAGGGCTTTCCAAAGAACCAAGCGGCTCTGGTTATGGCGGCCATAGGAGGGAGTTCCGGCGACGGAACACGACGGCAGTCGGACCCGCAATATCTCCCTCACGGCGGCGCTAGGGAAGCTCTCACTAGTCTCGAAAGGAAGCTGGGCCGACGACCGACCGATTGGGACCGGTGCGGCGACCAATGGTGGTCGGACGGCGGCCAACGGGCACGGGGAAAATCCGGCAGGGAGAGAGAGCTCGGGAGGGAAGAGAGAGAAGAGAGAGAGAGAGAAATGTTTTGGGACACTAATCCAAACCGGTCCAACACCACTAATTAAAACCCAACTCCAAAAATTAACACCCCAAAAATAATACCCTAATAAAACTTACCATTTTTACTAGCTAAAATTTACCATTTTTACCGTCTTCAAATATTTCTCTTACGAATAATTTCTCCGAAATAATCGTCCCTCAACACCCCTCTAGGGACCTTTGAAACTATAAACACATTTACGAAGACGATAACATTCTTATTAATACCAAGCTAGTAAATAGGGTAAAAATTAAGAGTTGGGATGTGACAATTGTCACACCCCAGTCCTTAGGTTTTTTTACGGTTATTCACTTTGGTATTATTTTAGTCTTTTACCGTATTAAGTAACCGTTTACTGTTAACGACCTTAAAGTTGACTTTTTCTTCCGTTTGGAATTTGGAAAAACTTTCTTCATGAAAGTTGTAGAGGACGTGCTTACGAGTTCGTAGACATGCTACGCATTAAAATCGGAGTTGACATGGTAAAGTTATCAATTAAATGGTAAAGATTTTGAGTTGGTAAAAAGGGGGGTAAAATTTTTAGTGGGTATATTTTTTGGGTTTAAATGATGGACCGGGTGGAGAGGAGCAGCCCGAGCCCAATCTTTTCTCCTCTTTTTCTTTCTCTTCCTTCTTCCTTTCTCCCGGGCTCCCCGAGACTTCTCTTGCCGGAAACTTCAGCCACCAGCTGCCGCCGTCCAGCCAGCCACCAGCCGCCGCTCCAGCCTAGTTCGGACCCCCGCCACCTCCTCTCTTTCCCCGGCCTAGTGTCCGAGCCGGTAGTGCCGCCGGAGAGGAGAAAACCCCGCCGGAACGCCAACTACCTCTTCGCCGGAGCTCCGTCCTCCGGCCACCATAGGCTGAGAGTTTTGGCTCAACTTGTAGCCCTCATCCAGGTGAATAATCCCTCCAAAGGAATAGGCTTAATTTGATCTTGTTGTAGAGATTTGTATAATTGATGTTTTAGGGCTCAATTTAAGGTTTTGGTCCGATTAGCCTAGTTATGCTTAGAATTGGATTTTGTGCTAGTTAAGGAAGTTGTTGTGCGGATTGAGAGGAGTGTTGTGCTAAAATTTGAGAAGTATTGGAGGTCGCCGGAGAACGGCTGCCGGCCGCCGCCCCTTAGGGGCTGATTTTTCATGTTTTTAAGATGGTATTAAGGAGAGGAGTTTAATGAAGTATAGTTTGGAATTTTTGGAGGAGTTTTGATAATGTTGGGGATTTTTTAATGGTTAAGGATTTTGGCGGTGATTAGAATGGAATATCGGTAGTTGGGTTAACCGGTTTTAAAATGCGTATAAGGTTAATTTTTGGTTATCGGTGTTGGTAGTGAATTTTGAGTTATAATGGATTAAAGATGAAGAAAATGGGCAAGGAAGAAGAATAATTTTAGACCCTTAATTTTATGGAATTATTTGTTGAAGTTTTAAATGTTGATTGAGAATTAATATTAATTATTGTTCAGGACGTGAGGAAAATCATTTGGAGGAAGCCTCGGGTCGTCGGCAGGCGTAGCCGAGCACTGTGAGTGGACCTTTGATTTGAATGCCTTGCATGCAATAAAGTTGTTTTGGCCACGATCCTCAGCGCGCAGAGCAGAGGTAAATAGCGAGCAAAGAGAAGGGGGAGTGCTGCGGGCGTGCCACCTCGGGGACGAGGAAAGGGTGATTGTGTATGCGCTTGACTTCTTGATCAGGCGGAAGTGGTTTCCAGGTGCCACCTCAGAGGAGGAATTTACGAGCACAAGGCGATCGATACTCAAGTAAGGACGCGAGCAGAGCAACAATAGGGAGGTAAGAGAGAAATCGAGGTAGAGTCCAAGATCGGGACAGAGTCCGGAGGGCTCTGAAGAAAAATCTAGGCGGCAGCGCTTAGGGTTAGGGTTTTCGAGTAGCTCGAAGGACAACTGGGTTTCAGTTTGTATTGTGTTTTTTATGTTAGTTTGAGAGTCTTTTCTGTTAGGGTTCGAGCCCCCTTATATAGTAGTTCGACTTGCGGCAGAAGAAAGGTAATCATAATTCAAGTTGGATTCCGAAACCCTAATCACACAAGGACTTTGCTAATCCTGCGCAGGCCAAAAGAAGGCTTTTTAATTATTAAGGGCCACAGGGATTGGCCAAAAGCATATCAAAAACTGGTGAGAGTCTTCAACGATTAACGTGGTGTACGCGGACTCCGCCTGTTGCTTCCTCGCGAAGTCTCTTACGCGAGCCAGTTCGCCAGCTCACCTCGACTGGCCTACGCAGAGAGTCAATCTCGCCTCGCCTACGCTGACTGGCAAATAGTAATTCCGCGCGCGATCTGTGTAGTCTGTGCGAAGTAATCCCGCGCGCGAGATCCGCATCTCGCGCGAAGTTTATTCAAGTATGCGCGAAGTACGTTCCACGCGAAGTTCATTCCGTGCGCGGACTGTGTAACTCAGTCCGCGCGGCCTCACTGGCGGGCCATTATTTGTAAACCCAAAGAATTTGGGCTCGCCAGTGTGATGTGGACCAAGATTTAATTAATATTTACATAGACATTTACTGTCCAGTAAAATATTAATTTAGGCGTAAACATTGCCCCCCAACCTTGAAGTCATGAAATGTCGAGAATGACTGAAGAGGTTTATGTTCATGCTGCGGTATGGGTCGGGTCATACAAAATGAGTGTGATTAGACAAGCCTGTGAATAGGCCTTGAAACCCAAGCACCTAGCAAGGCATTGCAGCGAAGCTGCTGTACAGCTCGCCTACGCACCTTGGACTTGAATTCTGCCCGCATTCGCCTGCTCTACTTTTGCATTCGCCTGCTCCTAGTCTGTATTCGCCTGCTCTGCTCAGAAGACATAGTACATTGCACATACCGCGAGCGAATGTAGCTCGCATGGATGTATCTTGAGCAGACGCATGTAACTTGAGTAGATTCCAAAAAATAGCCCTTCGCGAGCTCTTGGCGATGGCGGACCAACATGGAATGACAATGGCTATGTACTTCGCAGCCCCCCAGTGCGAACCAGTGAGAGACAAACAAAAGAGTCGGCGAACGGCCGTATAAAGCTGAAAGAATTAAGTGGCCATGTACTTTGCTGCCCCCCAGTGCGAACCAATGAGAAGCGAACAGAGGAGTAACTTTGAAAATGTGGAGGAGGCCACAAGGGTTGGCCTAGATGATGACTAAGAAACACTTGAATTAATTCCTTTATTTAGGGCCTCTGGAATAGGCCCTAATCTTGTACTGGTCTGTTAGTTAGTGTAGATATATAAAATTTAACGATAATAATAGTCGTTGAATAATCCAAGTAAATACGTGGCTTGCGAGTCAACAACATTGGAAAGCCTTCGAAAATAACACGTGGCAACGTGGAAATGGTCGGCTGGCAACAAAACCTTAAATCCCGATTGAAATCAATTATCAAGTGTCGATTGATGATCAGATATCAATTAATCGGACATCCCCAAAAATAACTGGTGATGGTTCGCCAGCGGTCAGGCGAGCTAGAGAGTAGACTTCGCGAGGCGAACTGAACTTCGTGAGGCAAAAAGACTTTGCCAGGCGAACAAGACTTCGCGAAGCGAAATAGACTTCGCAAGGCGAAATAGACTTTGCCAGGCGAACTAGACTTCGCGAGGCGAACTAGACTTCGCGAGGCGAACTAGACTTCGCGAGGCGAAATAGACTTTGCAAAGCGAACTAGACTTCGCGAGGCGAACAAGACTCCACCAGGCGAACTAGACTTCACGAGGCGAACAAGACTCCGCCAGGCGAACTAGACTTCGCTAGGCGAACAAGACTTTGCAAAGTGAACTGGAATTCGCGAGGCAAACTAGACTTGGGTTCGCGTATACTTAAACAGTGACGAGGCGAAATGACTCCGAGTGCATGTCTATGAAGGCGAGGTGAAATGACTCCGCGCGCATGTATATGAAGGCGAGGCGAAATGACTCCGCGCGCATGTATATGAAGGCGAGGCGAAATGACTCCGACCGTATGAAGGCGAGGTGGAATGACTCCATGCGCGTAGGTTCACGTGAAGGCGAGGAGAGATGGCTCCGCGCGCGTAGATTGACATAAAGGCAAGGCGAGATGGCCCCGTGTAGGGAACCTCGCGAAGTAGCTAGACGACAGAGTTCGCATGCATGCGGGGATGTACATCCGCGAAGTGGAATCAGAAATCGCCGCTTGCTTGGAAATCAAGCTTCCTCGCGGGATACCTTCCATATCCGCGAGATAGCTCGCCCCTTACCAAGAATCTTGATCAAAACAGGAGATTCAATCCAAAGCGATCTGGGCATATCTAAATCTTAAGATTTGATTGATTTGATTATGTTGAAATCGGCAAGTAAATCAATCAGTCAAGATTCAATGATTCGATTAAGGAAATATTATTGATTCGGAGATAGAATCAGAGGAATTCACAGAGATTGTAACCCGTATTCGCATTTGATTAAATTAAATTATTCTTTGTACACGTGTTGTTCTGTTATTTGTTGAAGACATTTTCGTGTTTACAAAATTGGCATGCCCAGTGGGACAACTTTGCCTCTCATCTCCTTCTCCGCAAGAAATCCGTTCGAAATAATGGCCTCCAAGAGCACTCAAGCCATCTCGACAAAGAAGTCTAAACCAACGACCGCGAGGTCAAACAGTGAGCCCTCTGGTCATGTCACCTCTAGCATGGCGAGGAATCAATCCACAACATTTGTGGCTTTGCCTTCCAACCCTCGTGAACCAGTCATCACCTTGGCGAATCTCACAGACAAGCATGCCTCGTGAAGCGAGGACAAGCGCGCCTCGCGAAGTGAAGAGAAGGAAACTCCAAACAAATCAAGGGAGCGATCATTCTCACATGCCACGGATGATGAATCAAGCACGGCTTCATATGATGGAAGCCCAAATGGTGATGAAGACAACATGTATGGCCTGCCAACGGACTATTCATCACAACCTATCCCTATGCAAGTCATGGTGACAGGTGCATCCACCATTGAAGAGCAAATAGCCAATCTGATGGGAGCGGTTCAGAAGCTCACCAAAACGGTGGAAGAAAAGGACCTGCAGATCGTCGAGCTCTACAGCAGGCTTGAAAGCCAAGATGAAGAAAAGAAGCACAAAGTAGACGAGAGCTCTAAGAACGTTGACAAAGATGATGATGACTCGCTTGGATCTATGTCCTTTCAACAATTGCAAGACATCATCACCAACTCCATCAGAGCTCAATATGGAGGTCCTTCTCGTGATTCTCTCACCTACTCCAAACCCTACACCAAAAGAATTAATGGACTAAAAATTCCGTTAGGATACCAGCCGCCAAAGTTCCAGCAATTCGAAGGGAAGGGCAATCCAAAGCAACATGTTGCTCACTTCATCAAAACCTGCAATAACGCCGAGACAGAGGGTGACCACCTTGTCAAGCAATTCTTTCACTCTTTGAAAGGCAATGCCTTTGAGTGGTACACGGACTTAGAGCCCGAGTCCACCGACAATTGGGACCAAATGGAACGTGAATTCTTAAATCGCTTCTACAGTACAAGGCGAACTGTAGGCATGATGGAACTCACCAACACAAAACAATGGAAAGACGAACCAGCAATTGACTTCATCAACAGGTGGCGCTCGCTCAGTCTCGATTGTAAAGACCGCTTGTCGGAGACGTCTGCGGTAGAGATGTGCATCCAAGGCATGCATTTTGATTTGTTGTACATTCTCCAAGGTATCAAGCCTCGATCCTTTGAAGAACTAGCTACGCGAGCCCATGATATGGAGTTGAGCATAGCTAGCCACAAGGGTAAGAAGGAGTTTGTCAATAATCAACGAAAAGATAAAGCTTTCAGCAGCAAAGTTGACAAGGTCGTGAAAAGATCTACAAAGGAGTCGATGACTGTAAGTGTTGCTCCAATCAAAATCTCCACACGAGACAAGAAGGAGGTTAAGAGAGTAGAACCGACTCAAGCCTACGGGAGGAAGGAGCATTCATTGACTGAGTGGGAGCAAAAGACTTATCCATTCCCAGATTCCGACGTGGCAGGCATGTTGGAGGATTTGCTTGAGAACAAGGTGATAGAACTTCCAGAGTGCAAACGTCCAGAAGAAATGCATCGGGTCAATGATCCGAAGTATTGCAAGTTTCATCGCCTCGTCAGCCACCCAGTTGAGAAGTGCTTTGTTTTGAAGGATTTGATCATGAAGCTCGCCAAACAAGGAAAAATCGAGCTAGATGTCGATGAGGTTGTTGCGGTCAATTGCACTACCATTTCATTTGGGTCTTTTGAACCGGTTCAAGTACCTTCCACGCCAATGAAGGCGCCATGTCATTGCTCGAAAGAGACGGGCGATGATAAAAGTTAGAAGGAGTGAAGCCAATCCAACAAATAAACCTCGCTCCTAAAGCCGCCCCATGCGATGATGGCGAGGGATGGATACTTGTCACTCGACGAAAAGCGCGCAAAGGTGTGTTGTCAAGTCCACTACTCTCACAGCCAGATCATAAACGACCACATGGGAGTCGTCAATGCCTCGCGAGAAATGAGACAAGGTGTATAAAGGAGAAATTTGCTCCTTGTGTACAAAAGTCCCTCAATCAAAATCCGCCAGCAAGATGCATGCCTAAGATGCGAATGAGTTTGAGAGCTAATTCAATGACAACCAGTTTTAAAGGTGGTTCCAAAGATGCTGAGAAGATTGAAGAAACTAAAGTGCTGAGACAATTGGAAGATTTGCCTCTAAAATTTAGCCTCTCTAACCTGTCGCAACTTTCCAAATCGGCGAGACGTGCGTTGGTCCAGTTGTTGCTTGATGATGGCCAGCATTCTTCGAACATCAATGAGTGTGCGGCATGCGTAGCATGTTGCGACGCCATTCACTTCACGGATGAAGATTTGCAATTGGGTTCAAAACCACACAATCGACCTCTTTTTGTGATAGGTTACATGCGAGAGCAAAAGTTAAACCGCATGCTTGTAGATGGAGGGTCTGCTGTGAACATTATGCCAAAATAAACAATGTCTCAACTCGGCATCAATATCGACGAGTTATCTAAAAGTCGTCTCATGATCCAGGGTTTTAACCAAGGAGAGCAAAGAGCAATAGGCATGATTCGACTAGACATGGTTATTGGCGAATTAGAGTCACACACTTTGTTCCACGTGATCGATGCAAAGACTTCATACAACATATTGTTGGGGTGACCATGGATTCCGGAAAATGATGTCGTGCCTTCAACTCTGCATCAATGCTTCAAGTTCTACCGCGGAGGTGTGAAAACAGTGATAGGTGATACCAAGCCATTCACCGAAGCTGAGTCTTATTTCACAGATTCCAAGTTCTATTCAGATGAGGAATCGGTAATAGAAGTTCTTCCGGTCAAAGTACCCTCAACAGGGAAGGCTACAATGGCAACAAGGAAAGAAGTTGAAGCAAAGGGGAAGGGAAATGAAGAGTCACACAAGTCTCCATCCCAAATTATGACATCAGACGAGTCCAGTCCAATTGTCCCAATTCTTCGATATGTGCCAAAGTGCAAGAGCAAGGAAGGAGAGTCTCCGTTTGCGGGAACAAAGCGGCAAGTGAGTCCTCGGAAGTTGAGTGAAGAGGACATAAAGTTATTGAAGGAAGTATCAATATTGCCATTGAAGGAAGTATTGAAGGAAGTATCAATATTGCCATTGACAAATTTAAACGACCAAACTCCTACCAAGCAACCATTGAAGGGATTTGTCAAACCAATCCGAGGAAGGGTAGAGCACGGACCTTTACTCGAGAAAAGAACAAATGAAGGGTTTGACCCCAATGCTTACAAATTGTTGGAAAAGGCTGGATTCAACTTCGGTTCGTCGAGTAGAGAGGATGATCAAGCCGTCAGTAAGAAAGCTCATGAGCTCAATGAGTTTCAAAAGAAGCTAAGAGAACAGGGAAAAACAAGTGATTCGGTTAAAAAGGGTCTTGGTTTTACCCCAAGCAAGCCGATCAAAATCTCAGGCAGAAGAAAAGCGGAGAAGGCAAGCATGCAGTACATAAGCGTCGAAGAAGTAGAAGATGAGATTCCACAAATCCAATTTGTTTCTCGCACTTCAGCATTCGATCGCATCTGCCCAAGTTCTCAAAGTACTTCTACTAAATCAACAGGCAGAGTTTCGGTGTTTGAACATGTTGAAAAGTCAACAAGTCGAAGCTCCATCTTCAATCGTCTTGATACCGCAACTACACGAACTTCTGTGTTCAAAAGCTTGTCATCATCAAATGAAGAAAATAAACAAATAAAGCCAACTCCTCGAAAATCGGCACTTGAAAGGATCCAAGCTCTTAAAGAACAACAAGATAGAAAAAGAAAAGAAGTGGGCCAATTGGAAAATAAAGAAATCCAAAGTCTCATCCCATCACGCATGAAAAGACGTTGTGTGCTAGAGGTGAATTCGACCGACCAGCTTAAAGTGAGGCAACATACCTTCATACTCACTGGTTAAGATAAAGAAGGCGATGATGCTAGCGGCGATGAGGATGATGTTATTCAATGTGCTTATCACATCACCGTAGCAGAGGTAGAAGCTTATGAAGAGGAGGACCATGAAGGCTTCAAATATGAAGTAGAGGCAGCTCCTCCAGAACTTGAAGATGGGGTGAAATCTACAGTCGATGAACTTAAGAAAATCAATCTGGGGACAGAGGAAGACCCAAGACCGATATTTGTAAGCGCATCACTAAGTCCCCAAGAGGAGAAAGAGTACTATGACTTGTTGCTTGAATACAGGGATGTCTTCGCTTGGACCTACACAGAAATGCCCGGTCTTGATCCTAAAGTAGCAGTTCATCGATTAGCTGTTAAACCGGAGGCTCGACCCATCAAACAGCTGACACGACGTTTTCGAACGGAGGTTCAAACTCAAATTGAAGAAGAGGTTGACAAGTTGATCGCTGCAGGCTTCATCAGAGAAGTCCAATATCCCAAGTGGATCGCAAACATTGTCCCAGTTGAAAAGAAGAATGGACAAATGCGTGTGTGCGTAGACTTTCGCGACTTGAATGATGCATGTCTGAAAGATGATTTCCCTTTGCCTATCATCGAACTCATGGTGGATGCAACCACAGGTCATGAAGCTTTGTCTTTCATGGATGGATCGTCTGGCTACAACCAAATAAAGATGGCGCTAGAAGACGAGGAGTTAACTGCATTTCGCACTCCCAAAGGCATTTACTGTTACAAAGTCATGCCGTTTGGATTAAAGAATGCCGGTGCAACATACCAACGTGCCATGCAGAAAGTCTTTGGAGACATGCTTCACAAGTACGTTGAATGCTATGTTGATGATTTGGTTGTCAAGTCAAGAAAAAGGAGTGATCACTTGCAAGACTTACGAAAAGTGTTCGATAGGTTACGCGAGTACCAACTCAAAATGAACCCATTGAAGTGCGCTTTTGGTGTGAGTTCAGGCAAGTTCCTTGGATTCATAGTGAAGCATCAGGGCATTGAAGTAGATCAATCGAAGATTAAGGCCATTCAAGAAATGCCAGAGCCAACAAGTTTAAAAGAATTGAGAAGCCTCCAAGGAAAACTCGCGTTTATCAGGCGGTTCATCTCAAACCTCGCAGGTCGATGTCAACCTTTCAGTCGACTAATGAAGAAGAATGTGCCTTTCGTGTGGGATGAAGCATGTCACAATGCTTTCGAAAGCATTAAGAAGTACTTGGCTAATTCTCTAGTGTTGGGTGCGCCCATTCCTGGGGAACCTCTTATCCTCTACATTGCAGCTCAAGAAAGATCACTTGGAGCACTTCTAGCCCAAGAAAATGAGGAAAGAAGGGAGATGGCCTTACACTATTTAAGTCGAACTCTTACAGGAGCAGAATTAAATTATTCTCCAATAGAGAAGACATGTCTCGCTCTCATCTTTTCCATCCAAAAGTTGAGGCATTATATGCAAGCTTACACGGTGCATTTGGTAGCCCGAGCTGACCTAGTCAAGTTTGTCATGTCTAAACCGGTCCTATCAGGACGAATGGCAAAATGAGCTCTGCTCCTCAATCAACATGACATCGTCTATGTACCTGCCAAGGCGGTCAAAGGCCAAGCTGTGGCTGACTTTCTAGCGGATCACCCAATCCCTGCAGATTGGGAAATTTTAGATGACTTGCCGGATGAAGAAGTCTTTCTTGCAGAAATTCTCCCCACTTGGAAGATGTTCTTTGATGGATCTTCAAGAGTAGACGGAGCAGGAGCCGGCGTTGTCTTCGTCACCCCACAAAAGAAAATATTGCCATATGCCTTCACTCTCGGTGAATTGTGTTCCAACAATGTCGCGGAATACAAAGCTCTCATCATGGGATTGCAAACGGCTTTAGAAATGCAAATTGCAAATCTAGAAGTGTACGGGGATTCAAAGTTAGTAATTGATCAACTACTAACTAATTACGAAGTCAGGAAAGAGGATTTGGTTCCTTATTTCCGTCTCGCTACACAACTATTGACAGGTTTCGATGTTGTTACACTAGAACATGTGCCAAGGAAAGAAAACCAGATGGCGGATGCCTTGGCTAACCTAGCAGCAACTTTGGCATTATCAAATGATGAAATTGTGGACCTTTCAATTTGCCAAAGATGGGTTGTCTCAACAGGGATCGTCTCATTGTGCGAAAATTCCAATGTGGTCTCCGTCTATGTTATTGACGTCGAAGATTGGAGGCATCCGTTGATTGACTACATTAAGCACAACAAATTGCCTGACGATCTAAAACAGCAAACGGATATCAAACGAAGAGCCCCGCGCTTTTTCTACTACAAGGAGACTCTTTATCGACGATCATTTGACGGGTTACTCCTTAGGTGTTTGGGAAAAGAAGAGGCGTCCAAAGCCATGGAAGAAGTCCATTCCGGAATATGTGGAGCTCATCAATCAGGCCCTAAATTACATTTTCAAGTAAGACGAATGGGTTACTACTGGCCCACAATGGTCAAGGATTGCATGGAGTACGCACAGAAATGTCAAGCTTGTCAATTCCACGCAAACTTTATCCATCAACCGCCTGAGCTATTGCATCCTACAATCGCTTCACACCCGTTTGATGTCTGGGGGATAGACGCTGTGGGACCTATAAATCCGAAATCTTCCAGAGGTCACATGTACATTTTAGCAGCCACGGATTCCTTATCAAAGTGGTCGGAGGCAGTACCGCTTAAAGAGATAAAGAAAGAAACCGTTGTAGACTTCATCAAGACATGCATCATCCAGCGATATGGTGTGCCACGTTGCATCATCACGGACAATGCCAAGTACTTCTCAAATAGTGCTATGCAAAAACTTAGCGAAAAGTATCACTTCAAGCTACACTTTTCGTCGATGTACAATGCACCAGCTAATGGTTTGGCGGAGGCATTTAATAAGACGCTCTGCAACATCTTGAAGAAGACCGTCAGCAAGTCACAAAGAGACTAGCATGAGAAGATGGGCGAAGCATTGTGGGCATATAGAACGACATATCGAACTGCCACAAATGCTACACCTTATTCTCTGGTGTACGGTGTTGAAGCCGTCTTGCCATTAGAGAAGCAAATTCCCTCATTGCGGATTGCTTTGCAAGAAAGCCTCACAAATGAAGAAAATATCAAGCTACGACTTCAAGAGTTGGAAGCTTTAGACGAGAAGAGGCTCAATGCGCAACAACATCTAGAATGCTACCAAGCCCGGATGTCGCGTGCCTTCAACAAAGGAGTTCGCCCTCGATCCTTTCAAATTGGTGACTTGGTCCTTGCCGTACGCAGACCCATCATCATGACACATAAGACCGGTCCCAAGTTCAAATCAAAGTGGGATGGCCCTTATGTCATCAGCGAAGTCTACACCAATGGAGCTTATAAAATCGTGGCTGAAGATGGTTTGAGAATTGGCCCAATCAACGGCAAGTTCTTGAAGAAATACTATGCTTGAAACAAGTGAAGACTGCTCCTTGTCTGCACGAGCATAAACTACAAATGACAAATAAATGCTCTTTGTCCGCACGAGCATAAACTGCGAATGACAAATAAATGCTCCTTGTCTGCACGAGCTTAAACTACGAATGACAAAAATGCTCTTAGCCTGCATGAGCCTAAACTGCACAAGGCACCCAAAAAAAAAATCTCAAAAAAAAAAAGGGTTCTAAACCCTCATCCTTGAACTACGTTATGACTTGATTCTTTCTTTGGAAGGATACGTAGGCAGCTTGAGAATTATATTCTTAAGTTCAGTCACATCAAAAAAAAATCTCTTTTTATTGCATAATGAGTTCTATTGTCAAAATGACTTATTACATGTGCAAAAAAAAAAAAAAAAAAAAAAAGAATAAATCATAAGTTACTAAACAATGATGGGCCCTTCACGTCCAAGATAGGCCTTTGAAGCCATTGCGTTGCTTTTCAAAATCATCTCGGAACCTCTTTGCTTCCTCAAGTTCTTCAACAGTCAACTCTGGAGTTTCCTTGATTTGGACTTTCTACTTCTCTAAATCGGCAAGCCTTTTGTCATGAAGTAGAAGGCTCGCATCTAGGGAGGCTATCTCCTGCTCCAACCTCTGCTGCTTCTCCTTCAAGTTCTCCAAGGACTCAATCACAACTTGACGTTGACCAAGATCAATTTGACGAAGTTCGATCGACTTTGCAATTTCAGCCTCCATATGAGGCAAACGTTGATCACATGTGCCTGGAGTAACTTTATGCATGCATACAAGCCTTGCCGCGTTGTATTGAGTAGCACAAGTCATCAAGCTTTCTACCTTGTCTTTTACTGGCGAAGGATCAAACCCATAACACTGAAGTTCGGCCACCATCTCGTCAAGATCTTTCTTTTTAGAAAGAATGGTTCTTGGTGAGTACTTAGTGATGACGTCTTCAATTTGTTCACAAATTAGAGTGGCGGCCTGCACACGAATCTTTCGGAGCCCTTGGTTAGTGTCCATAACATCAACTTCACCGCGGGTGACTTCAGAGAATGCCATATTGCTTAAAAGCCTCGGAGGATTCACCAAAATATCTTCATGATTAACTTGTTGCGATTCATTTTGTTCGCATACATCGTCTTCGTGAAAAGAGTCGGTCTTCATTGGTTCTGTTGAAAGGACGCAAACCTCTTTCGAACAAGCTTCATCTTCAAAAGGTGGGAGTCCTTCTAGCTGAAAACAAGAAGGTAAAGAAAATGAGTTCAGATCATGCATATAATGTTAAGAAAAAGATGCATGGTGATGGTGGCGAACATACTTCAATACGTGCGTGTGTCATTTGTTGCGAGGGACCCGGGACTTCGCCAAGAAAATTGCTGTTAAGGAGAAACTCATCGTTGGGATTGAAATAAACAGAGCCAAGGTCGGGTTCAATCCTTCAACGCTTAAAGTTCACATCCTTAGAACTGTTGCTACTTCCACTAAGCCTTTTTGCTTGAATGTTGGTCCCCTTTAACTTAAGGTGACTCCTGGCGAGTTGATGATCAGATGAGTCCCCATGACCTCCTAAAACTTGGTGCGGTTCATTTGGAGAGCTATTACTTGGGGGCAACGCCTTGATTGAAGATGCATGCGAGTTATTGTCACGTTCAATCTCGCAAGGAACCATTCTCTGGCGAGACAATCTCTCGCGGGAAACCACTCTCTGGCGAGACGGTATCTCGCGAGGAACCATTCTCTGGCGAGACAGTCTCTCATGGGAAACCACTCTCTAGCGAGACGGTATCTCGCAAGGAACCATTCTCTGGCGAGACAGTCTCTCGTGGGAAACCACTCTCTGGCGAGACAGTATCTCGCAGGGAATCACTTTCTGGCGGGGCAGTACCACGCGAGCAACGATCTTGTCTTCCTTCACTTTTAGAAGCTTGTGCGGCGACCCAACAATAGGCATTATTGCTATAGTCATCTTGGGCACGGAACAATATACTATGGAGCAGAGCTCACGGTCAACGATCACTTTGCGTTCTTTAGGGACTATGGCTAAGATATCCATCCCCACCTTTATCCTTGGCTGAAAATTCTTCGATAAATGGAACAACTTCGTCGTAGAACCTTCCAGTTATGGGCAAGCCACAAATATATGTCAAGTCCCTCAAGGAAATAGACATGTATTCGTGCCAGGGCACCAAAACTCACAGAAGGCCCGCATCACAGGTACAACACAGTCATAGCTGAAGAGCGATGCAAACACCGCTCGGTAGAGGCCAGTTTTGTGGATGAGAGCTCTGTTTCGGCTTAGGATGTCTTCTAACCACTCCTAGTAACGTTCCGTGTAGGAGAAGGCTCCGTTGGCACGAAACCCTCTCCATTGCACTGAACCATTGTACATACGGTCGCTAAGAAGCACGAACGGTGTTTGAGGAACATGATGGTCATGATGGGCGGACTTCAACATCCATATGTCTGTGCTTCGCTTCTCGCTGGTGGATTTGGCTGATTGAAAGGTGGCTAGCTGACGCGATTGTTGGAAAGTCCACCGAGGAATATGACCTGAACCATCGTATGGGGGAGACTCAAGAGAGCGCGGCCCAATCAATGAAGGATAGGTATATAAGGTGGTGCCATCACTTTGAATGTCGTTAATTTCTTCAAGGATGGTGATTGTGCCTTTCTTGAAACTTTTGAAAAATGCCATGCGAAGTGGTGTATGTCTACTTGTTGAAAAATTGCGCTTCGCTGCCTTAAGATTCTGCTGCACCTCGCTGCGTTGAACTTCTGCTTCGCCTCGCTGCCTTAAGATTCTGCCGTGCCTCGCCGAGTAAGGTTTCTACTGTTACTGAAGATGGATAACTCAGAAATACCTCGCGACCTACAAGATTAAAAAAAAAAAAAAGAAGAGGGGTCAGCGAATCATATAACTCCGCGCCAAAGCAATCAAATCAAAAGGAGAGAGAGTATATCGCTGATCTCACAGCGAGATGGTCGTAACTTTGTGATGTATAATGTTCAACCGGAAGCTCTAATTTATAGTGCAATCTTTCCTCATTGAAACTGGAAAAGTATGGAGAATCAAGCAAATCAAGAAAGAAATACATCAAAGGTTTCCGCCCATTACTTGGAAACTTTACAGGAATCCTTGCGAATTAAGGAATCCCTACAAAATTGGGTATCCTATAAATTCGAGGAATTTCTACAAGAAAATAGGGAATCCTTAATAAATTAGGAATCCCTATCAATTCGGGAACTACCACAAAATTAACCCATTAAACATAGACTTCAAGTCACGCCTCTGGCACATGACGACAGCATGGCTACGACGCACCTTGAAGTGGGGGCATTTATAGACATATAAAATTTAACGATAATAATAGTCGTTGAATAATCCAAGTAAATACGTGGCTTGCGAGTCAACAACATTGGAAAGCCGTCGAAAATAGCACGTGGCAACGTGGAAATGGTCGGCCGACAACAAAACCTTAAATCCCGATTGAAATCAATTATCAAGTGTCGATTGATGATCAGATATCAATTAATTGGACATCCCCAAAAATAACTGGTGATGGTTCGCCAGCGGTCAGGCGAGCTAGAGAGTAGACTTCGCGAGGCGAACTGAACTTCGTGAGGCAAAAAGACTATGCCAGGCGAACAAGACTTCGCCAGGCGAACAAGACTCCGCCCGGCGAACTAGACTTCGCTAGGCGAACAAGACTCTACAAAGCGAACTAGAATTCGTGAGGCGAACTAGACTTCGGTTCGCGTATACTTAAACAGTGACGAGGCGAAATGACTCCGAGCGCATGTCTATGAAGGCGAGGTGAAATGACTCCGCGCGCATGTATATGAAGGCGAGGCAAAATGACTCCGAGCGCATGAAGGCGAGGTGGAATGACTCCATGCGCGTAGGTTCACGGGAAGGCGAGGCGAGATGGTTCCGTGCGCGTAGATTGACATAAAGGCAAGGCGAGATGGCCCCGTGTAGGGAACCTCGCGAAGTAGCTAGGCGACAGAGTTCGCATGCATGCGGGGATGTACGTCCGCGAAGTGGAATCAGAAATCACCGCTTGCTTGGAAATCAAGCTTCCTCGCGGGATACCTTCCATATATGCGAGATAGCTCGCCCCTTACCAAGAATCTTGATCAAAAAAGGAGATTCAATCCAAAGCGATCTGGGCATATGTAAATCTTAAGATTCATTATGTTGAAATCAGCAAGTAAATCAATCAATCAAGATTCATTGATTCGATTAAGGAAATATTATTGATTCAGAATCTTCATTACATGCCTTAATTGGAGGTATGTTAACACTATAAATACCCCCTCTCATACCGAGAGGAGGGAGCATAAAAGAAGGCAGCGAACTAGAGAGAGAGAAATCCATCCGCGAGCTCAGAAGTCTCCCCTAAACCCTTGAAGAACTATCAAGCTCCCCAGATAGCCAGTTCTTCACTAGATCCTTGAAGAACTATCAAGCTCCCTAAATAGCCAGTTCTTCACTAAACCCAAATCCAAATCCCAAATACTTGTTATGTGATCAATCTGCGTGACCTTTAAGAACAAGTGCTTGTCACCCTTGAGTTAGACCTAGATTCGGAGATAGAATCAGAGGAATTCACAGAGATTGTAACCCGCATTCGCATTTGATTAAATTAAATTATTCTTTGTACACGTGTTGTTCTGTTATTTGTTGCAGACATTTCCGTGTTTACAGTTAGACCACGCACGTTTACAAAGAAAAACTAATTACACGCTTCTCGCTGGGGTTGCCCCCTAGTGTGAGGTGATGGAGCGTAAGCGCGACGGCGCGTGACACTAATAACAGTAGTCGCGGGATCAGGAGGAAGGGGAGGATCGGCGCGCTCCCAAACACCAGCGATGTGGCGCTTTAAGAAACGACCATTAATAGGATTGGGAATGAGTGTACCGTCAAGGTCGCGCAAATGGTATGCCCCCTTAGGCAATATGCGATGAATAATAAAGGGTCCCTCCCACCGCGCGGACCATTTCCCGCGGCCTTCGGTTTTCTCCCCAAGTGGGAGCACAGCACGCCATACCGTTTGGCCCTCGGCATAACTCCGACCTCTAGTGATTTTATCAGATGACCGCGCAACGCGCTGCTTCTCAAGGATGAGATTGTTGAAAGCAGTGATGCGATGTTCGTCAAGGTCTTCAAGCTCTTGCCACATTGTCTGGACGTAATCGTCACCAAGCAACTGGTGCTGTTCCTGGACACGAAGCGAGGCGACGTGAACTTCAAAGGGAAGGACGGCGTCATGGCCATACATGAGAGCATATGGGGTGGTGTCTGTCGGACCGCGCTTGGATGTACGGTAGGCCCACAAAGTATGGTAAAGCTCTAGATGCCAGACGCGGGGGTTCAACTATAGCATCCTTCGCAGGATACCGAGGATAACTTTGTTGCTCGCCTTCGCCTGACCATTGGACTGAGCATAATAGGGGGTCGAATGCAGGAGTTTAATACCATAGCCGGTGAGGAATGTGACCACAGAATCCGCCATGAAAGCTGCCCCCCAGTCCGTCACGATGCATTCTGGAATACCGAAGCGGGAGATAATGTTGCTGAAAATAAAGTTGAGGACCGAAGTCGCAGAAGCGACCTTGAGTGGCTCGGCCTCAACCCACTTGGTAAAGAAATCGGTGGCCACGATAAGGAACTTGTGCTGCTCGGAGGAATGGGGATGAATGAGGCCGACGAAGTCTATCGCCCATCCTCGATTTGGCCAGGGTTTAACCATCGGCTGTAATAGAATGTTTGGAATGTGTTGCACTGGTCTGTGAGCCTGGCAATCCTGACATCATTTAGTGAAAGTAATACAATCCTTGAGAATAGTAGGCCAGTAGTAGCCGTGGCGACGGATTAACCAACGCATCTTTGGTCCAGCCTGATGTGAACCACAAACGCCGGAATGCACCTCACGTAGAAGCCGCTTAGCCTCGTTGCCATAAACGCAGGGGAAATCGTTACCGTCCTCGCCATTGCGAAGCACAAAGTTGAGGGCGAGAAACCACATTTGCCGGGAATGGGTAGCGTCATGAGGGTGCTCGAGGTAGGCAATGAACGGTAGCTGCCAATCTTCATCGATAGGGTCTAAGGCAGCGACGTCAAGAGAATCTGCCTGAGATTGCCCCCTGGTAATGAAAGAAGGAAGAGTACGTCGTTCGACCTTGAGTAGTCGTTCGCGCACGCCGTCTCGCAAGCTAAGGCCAGAGGCAATCTGGGCGAGCTCATTCGCCGCGAAGTTGAACTCGCACGGAATGTGCTCGATGTGAACGTCATCGAACCGGTCCAATACATCAAACGCTTTGCGCAAGTAAGGCTCGATTGATGAACTCAAGCACTTGAACTTCGCCACAAGGTGGTTGACAACCAATAAGGAGTAGCCAAAGACTTGAACCTCGCGAACTCCTAAGTCCAGCAAGATTTCCAGTCCGATGATGAGCGCCTCGTATTCCGCCTGATTATTTGTACATTTAAAGTCCAGCTGGAAAGAGTAAGAAAACCGGTCTCCTGCAGGGTTCTCAAGGGCGATCCTAGCACCTGCAGCTAGTTCAGTACGCGAGCCATCAAAGTAAAGAGTCCATGGAGTAAGGGAGATTACGGCGACCTCCAACTCGTGGAATGTTGTTAGTTCGGTTGGCGGGTGATGAGCGAGGAAGTCCGCTATGGCCTGTCCTTTAACTGCCTTTTGCGGAACATATTGCAAAGAGATTTCAGACAAAGCCAATATCCATTTACCTATGCATCCCCGTAGGATAGGGCGGGAAAGCATATATTTGACTAGGTCGGACTGAGCGATCACCACCGTGGTAAAGGCTAACATGTAGTGGCGGAGCTTGCAACCTGCAAAGAATAGGGCGAGACACAACTTTTCCATTGGGGAGTAGCGCGTTTCGCAATCGGTCAACACCCTGCTAAGATAGTAAATGGCATGTTCCACTCCGTTCTCGTCGTCTTGTGCCAAGAGTCCGCCAATAGACAAATCAGCAGCGGCGATGTAGAGCTTAAGCGGAACGCCAGGGCGAGGGGGAACCAAAACAGGCGGGTTCGTAAGATAGTCCTTGATACGATCGAAGGCCTCCTGGTGTTGTGACTCCCATACGAACTTGGTTGCCCCCTGGAGTTTTAGAAGAGGCGAAAAGGGGTGAACTTTCCCTGCCGCGTTTGAAATGAAACAGCGGAGGAAGTTGATTCGCCCGATCTATTGTTGGAGCTCCTTTTTGGTTGTAGGAGGCGAGGCATTTATTACCGCCTGCGCCTTATCTTTGGGGATCTCGATACCCCTTTGATGGATTAGAAACCCTAGGAAGTCGCCTGCCTCCGCGAAGAAAACACATTTGGCGGGGTTCATCTTCAGGGGATGTTTTCGCATCCGCGTGAAAACCTGCCGGAGGTCTTCAACGTGTGTCGCCCGCTTCTTGGTTTTAACCACAACGTCGTCGATGTACACCTCAATCAGCTTTCCCAAAATGTCGTGAAAGATAAGGTTCATAGCGCGCTGATACGTTGCCCCCGTGTTCTTAAGTCCGAAAGGCATGACAACGTATTCAAACACACCTGCAAACCCTGGGCAGTGGATGGCGGTCTTGTGACGATCCTCCTCAGCAACAGGAATCTGGTGGTATCCGGCGGTTCCGTCCATAAAGGATAGCACTTCATGCCCTGCAGCGGCATCAATGAGGAGGTCTGCGACAGGCATGGGGTATATATCCTTGGGCGTTGCATTGTTGAGGTCCCGATAGTCGACACAGACGCACATTTTGCCGTTCTTCTTGCGGACTGGGACGATGTTGGATAGCCATTCATTGTACTTGGCCACGCGAATGATACCTGAGCGGTGCATGTTCTTAATTTCTTCCTTGACAACGATCTAGGTCTCAGTGCACATGAATCTGTCGTCTTGGCGGACTGGACGTCTGTGAGGATGAGTAGGCAGATCGTGACAGACTAAATCCGGGGATAGGCCAGGCATGTATTCGTACTTCTTGACGAAACAGTCCCTATATTCATGTAGTAAGACGAGAAGGTCTTCCTTTTCTTGTCCCACCAGCTTTGCACTGATGGAGAGTAGCAAGGGTTTCTCTGCAGTCCCCACGTCGACTTGTAAGGTGGGGTCGCGGACTTGAGGCGGCGTGTCGTCCAAGGCAGCGGGAGCTAACTGAATAACTTCCTCCTCGATATCGGTATAGTCCACTATGTCATCTACATATTCCATAGTGGCAACCCTGTCGTAGGCTTCGCGTTCCGGCCAATGTGAGAGGAGTCTCTCACACAAGGACTCGCCACCCTCGCGTGCTTCTTCTGAGGATGTACTAATCATCAGAAGGTTGGAAATGGTCCGCGATGGTGTAAGGACGTTGGAAGTCGTCCCTCGCCTGAGTGAGTCCCCATCGCGTTAAGTTGGAAGCCATGACTCTATATGGGCGGCCCTTAGAATCGACGCCTTCGACTTCCAATGGGCCCAAGTCGGTATTGTAGTAGCGAGCATCATTGAAGTTGGCGGAAATGGAGAAAGGACGCGGGTCCGCTTTGATGAGGACCGCCTCGCATCTCTCATTGTCCCAGATTATGACATCCTGATGCATGGATGAAGGAATACAAAAACTCCTATGGATCCAATCGCGGCCTAGGATCATGATGTAAGATGAAGCGCACTCGGCGATAAAGAAAGTATAGACCCTTGAAGCCGGTCCAACCTGACCCGTAAGAACAACAAACCTAGAGTCCTGGAAACTTGTTCGGTGAAGTTCTTGACTGTCAAAGATGTAGTTTGGATCATCGAGCGTGGGATACCAAGGAGTCTCATAGTGCGGGTGGTGACGACATTCACTACAGCTCCCGTGTCGACCATAACTTTGTTTATCATAATTCCTTCAATTTCAACAGTGATATACAACGGCCTCATGTGAGTGGCCATGTCCAGGGTCGGAGTGGAGAAGGTCAGAGTTAACATACTTGTGACGCTGCTTATGGATTCCAATGGTGCAGCGTGTGCGGGCTCCGCCAGGACTGGACCCATCTCACTGCTGCAAGGGGGGGATATGTCGCAGACATTTTCGCTATTGTCTAGAATATCCGCCACGTTGCATGTTGTATTTGGCGGGAGAGCGTATCTCTCAGATGTGAAGAACACCATCCCGACCTGAAAAGAGAATTGTTCGCGGACTGGGACCAGTGGCGTCTTAATGCTCCCGTGTTCTCCGTCGAGCACGGCGAATGCATTCTCTGTGGGGCTGACTTCTTCGTTCTCAGGCCCTGCGGACACCTCAACCATGTTACAGGTGAATGATTCACCCTGCCCTTCTGCTTGGTCGTCTCCCAAGTCGATGCGAGGCTCAGAGTGAGTCTCCTCGTTCAGTGAATTTTCGCGGAAGCATTGGGCCATGAGTTCCGCGAGGTTTGGGCTGGAGGTGCTACTTTCGACCCCTGGCGAGATGTTACCCTCTGGCTACCGTGGTCGCCACACGAGTTTGGTTGAGGGCTGTTTGTCCTCAGCTGAATGCTTATCCGCGGCTAGAGGAGCTCTGGCATTGTCCTCTGCCTTAGACGGAGGAGGGACTGAGACCTGAGGCTCCTATTTGGGTTGTGGTTGGGGCGAACATGGTCGCGATAGTTCCTTTTTAGCCTCAGGTTCCTGGCGAAGAGGCTTCTAGGGATGTGATGACCGAGGCGGTTCGCGCCTTGGCTCGGGCCTTGATGTGGCGAACAGTCTTCGCTTTGCTGGGGTAGACGGTCCTCGTCTTCTTTAAGCCTCTGGCAACTGCCTACGCCTTGGTAGAGGTGGCGGGCCCCTTCGTCTTTCGGCTTCCAGCGACTGCTGGCGCCTTGGTGGAGGTAACAATTCCCTTCTTCTTTCAGGTTCTGATGAAGGCTTGTGCCGGGAGGACTGTGGATCCCTTCTCCTTTCTGGCTCCGGAGATGATCTGTGCCTAACGGGGCGCGGATCCTGTCTTGGTGGTACGATGAGGCGACAGAAGACATTCGCCTTTGGAGCGGGGTCGTCTGCTACCTGCGCACAGACACGTGGAGGCGTGACAGGTGGTCTTTGGAGTAGAGCGCGCAAACCTTCAGCTTCTCTCCACATCCTCTCGGGTGTCTGTGCGAGCTGCGAGGGTCGGATAAGGCCATCATCGGCCGCTCGCAAGGGACGCAAGATGCTGCCATACTTCTTCTGTAGCTTCCGCTTCTTTTATCTGCTAATGGTAACCGGCTTTCCCCTTTGTTGCATGTACCAAATCCCTTCCTTGATCGCTGATTTGGATGTCGGGGGAATGTAGGGGTCGGTCAAGATACCTCGCCGAGGGCTTGAAGCCTCGCTGTCTTGGTGTTCACTGTCGGAGTCGGAGATGTCCATCTCGCTTGAAGCTGGAGACGAAGGTATATCTTTAGTCCAGTGTGATTGGACGAAGGTTTCGAGGTGTTTGATCCTCTGTTCTAGCTCTTCGCGAGTCCTGGGACTCATGGGTTGATAGTTGTTAGCTGGAGACGGTGTATCATCCCGCATGGTAGCTTTGCCTTTATCCTTTCTTGAAAGGCGATCGGGCTGCAGTCTGGCGGCTAACTCCCTTGCTGGGTAGTGGTTCCCGTTTTGGTTTGCCAGAACGGTGTAGTCATTCGCCGGTCTCTTGCGGTCTCGACCTGACAGTTCGCGTTGGCCTGCGTTTGGAGAATGGATATTGGCATAGGTAATGGATATCTTTCTCTCCCTATCCTACGGGGACGCATAGGTAAATGGATATTGGCTTTGGCTGCATTCTCTTTGCCATATGTTCCGCAAAAGGCAGTTGAGGGATAGGCCATAGCGGACTTCCTTGCTCATTACCCGCCAACCGAACTAACAGCATTCCACGAGTTGGAGTTTGCCGTAGTCTCCCTTAATCCATGGACTCTTTTTCGTGGTCAGGATACACGCGAATTTGCAATGTGCATTTTCACTGTGTTTTCATGACCTCGTAACCTGCTTTCCTCACTGGGGGGCATTGGTACCACAACTCTGTCCCTGGGGGGTATGCTAAAGTTTTGATGTCCTTCATTTCTTCTCAAGCATCGGCGAACAGACATCAAAAATGGGGGGCACATTCGAGGATCGTGTTCCAAAAATTTCAGATTTTAGACCTTCTTCAAGTGTCTTAGTCATTATTTAGGCCAATCCTTGTGGCCTCCAAATTTTCAAAGTTGACCAAGGCTTCTCATTGGTTCGCACTGGGGGCAGCGAAGTGCATGGCCTCTTAAAATTTTTCACGGTTACGCGGCCGTTCGCCGACCCTTTTGTTTGTCTCTCATTGGTTCGCACTGGAGGGGCAGCAAGGTACATGGCCATTGTCATTCCATGTTTATCACCAAGTTGGTTCGCCATCGCCAATAGCTCGCGAAGGGCCATGTTTGGAATCTAGTGAAAGCAAACATTTGCTGCAGGCGAATGTAGGCGAAGTTCAAGTCCAAGGTGCCTAGGCAAGCCATACAACAGTTCGCTACAATGCCTAGCTGAGTGTGTTGGTTACACGGCCTATTCACAGGCTTGTCTCCTCACACTCTTTTTATGTATGACCCGAGCCAATACCATTGGCTTTGGAGCAGCATGAACATAAACCTCTTCAGTCATTCTTGACAATCATGACTTCGAGGCTGGGGGGGGCAATGTTTACGCCTAAATTAATATTTTACTGGACAGTAAATGTCCATGTGAATATTAATTAAACTCTTGGTCTATGTCATACCCGCGAGCCCAAGTTCTTTAAGTTTACAAGTGATGGCTTGCCAGTAAGTCCATGCGAGCTGAGTTAAAGAGTTTGCGTGCGAACTGGACTTCGCGCAGCTCGCGCACAGAATGGATATAGGCGGACTACACAGTTCGCGCGGAAAACTTAGCTCGCGCGCGGAATAGACCACGTGAGCTAACTTACAGAATTCGCGTGCGGAATGACTTCGCGCGGAGTAGAGAGCTCACGCGCTTCGCGCGAAATACAGGGCTCACACACTTAATGATCTCGCATGCATAATAGACTTCACGGGAACTACATAGCTCGCGCGCGGAATGACTTCGCGCGGAATTACTATTTGACACTTCGCGTAGGCGAGGCGAGATTGACTGTCCGCGTAGGCGAGGCGAGGCGAGCTGGCGAACTGGCTCGCGTAGGAGACTTCATGAGGAAGCAATAGGCGGAGTCCGTGTACACCACACTAATCGTTAAAGACTCTTAAAAGTCTTTGACATGCTTCGGGCCAATCCCTGTGGCCCTTTTAATATAAAAAGCCCTTCTAAAGCCCGCGAGATGGAGAGAATGAGTCTATAATTTCAGTTCGCATAGGAGTCTATAATTGAGCAGCAGTATCCTATGTGAAGTGTGCGAACTGGACATGTGTCACAGGATGGTTGGTTCACGTGGACGGAACAGTGCCCTTGTGCTATTAGGATTTCAGAGTTCAACTTGAATTCTAAGTCATCTTTCTTCCGCCGCAAGTCGGATTGCTATATAAAGGGCTTGAAGGTTTACAGAAAAAGACAACTCTCAATACAACAAAACAATCAACTACTCAATAGAAGTATACAAACCTTCGACCTAGTCGAACCTCCAACGCTCCCCGGAGCTCTGCCTTCACTTCCCTGCTGAAGCGACTCTCGCTCAAACAAACACAAAAAACACAATACAAACTGAAACCCAGTTATCCTTCGAGCTACTCGAAAACCCTAACCCTAAGCGCCGCCTAGGTTTTTTTCTTCAGAGCCCTCCGTACTCTTCCCCGATCTCTCTGAACTCCCTATTGTTGCTCTGCTCGCATCCTTCCGTGAGTATCGATCGCCTTGTGCTAATAAATTCCTCCTCTGAGGTGGCACCTGGAAACTCCTTCCGCCTGATCAAGAAGTCAAGCGCATACACAATCACCCTTTCCTCGTCCGCAAGGTGGCACGCCTGCAGCACTCCCCCTTCTCTTTGCTCGCTATATACCTCTGCTCCGCGCGCTGAGGATCGTGGCCAAAACAAAAGTTTATTTAATTTTCAAAGGCATATTGAAGATTTTATAATTTCTTGGAGTAAAGAGTTCCATTTATTTTTGGGAACTCTCTTGAAAATTTTATTTGACAGGTGGGACATGTCAAGTGGTTTTATATTAATTTTTGGGAAAGTGACATTCTAGATATTTGTTATTTCTTTTATTTCACCATAAAGGGTTGATATATAATCATTGTTGCTAGCTAACCATTATTAGCGGCTACTCACCATAAGTGAGTAGTGCGCTTAGCGTGGGACGCTATTATAGCCTGGGAGGCAACCGATCGGTATTTATATATATATGTTAGCTTGCCATTATTAGCGGCTACTCACTATAAGTGAGTAGTACGCTTAGCGTGGGACGCTATTGTAGCCTGGGAGGCTTCGACCCTAGCCTGGGAGGCTCATCGTTATGGTGAAACCTCTTCCCCATTTTTATTAATTAATGAGAACCAATGGGATTGGTTCATCATTTTTATCTATAAATATTTATGGAGAATCTTCCATGAATGGCATGCAAAATATTTTTCTAATGGAAATTATGGGAGAGCATAGATTGGATTTCATTGCTCCATATTTTTGTTATTTATTTTTGTCCACTCACTCTAACGTTTTAAATGCTTCTCCCCTAGGCCTTTCGATTTTTTAAACGCCCAGTCTGCAGAGTTCGGTTCGGCGAGGATAGGAGGTGTGTCACAAATGCCCACCTCATCCAGTTTTCTCATATAGGTTACTAGTTTAACCTACTATGTTTCTGTTTCTCTCATTGTTCCTAGTAGATGCTCTGATAATTATGGGATGTTTTAAGTGTGTTAAGAGGTGATGAAAAAGATTCATTTGTTTATGTTTATTTGAGAGATTATATTTTTGGATACTGTTTGGGGATTATTTTGAGTTGGGTTTGGGGATGTTTCTCTCAGTTAGGGTTACCCATTATCAAGGGAGGTTTCGCCAATATTTTTGGTAGAATTTCCCTTGAGGTGGGTCCCGCGGGATTTATTCCGGATTTGAAGGGGAAATTCGGGGTAGGTCCTGACAACAATTCTTCCCTCCTTATAAAAATTTCGTCCTCGAAATTTATATACCTGTTAATCAAAGAGATAGGGATATTGCTGCCTCACTTGCTCCTCCGATTCCCAAGTAGCTTCCTCCACTTGGTGACTTCTCCAAAGCACATTGACAAGTGGGATTGTCTTGTTCCTAAGCACTTGCTCTTTTCGGTCAAGAATCTGAACCGGTTCCTCTTCATATGTCAATTCCTTTTGTAAACTAGTCGGCTGCTCTTGCAGCACATGAGAGGGACCGGCAATATACTTGCAAAGCATTTATACATGAAACACATTATGTATCCTTGATAATTCTGTAGGCAAAACTAACCAACAAGCAAGTGAGCCAACTCGCTCTATTATCTCATAAGGGCCAATATACCTTGGACTAAGCTTCCCATTGTTTTGGCCACGATCCTCAGCGTGTGGAGCAGAGGTAAATAGCGAGCAAAGATAAGGGGGAGTGCTGCGGGTGTGCCACCTCGCGGACGAGGAAAGGGTGATTGTGTGCGCTTGACTTCTTGATCAGGCGGAAGGGGTTTCTAGGTGCCACCTCAGAGGAGGAATTTACGAGCACAAGGCGATCGATACTCACGGAGGACGCGAGCAGAGCAACAATAGGGAGGTAAGAGAGAAATCGGGGTAGAGTCCGGAGGGCTCTGAAGAACAACCTAGGTGGCGACGCTTAGGGTTAGGTTTTCCGAGATAACTCGAGAGATAACTGGGTTTCAGTTTGTATTGTGTTTTTGTGTTTGTTTGAGAGTGTTCTTTCTGTTAGGGTTCGAGCCCCCTTATAAAGTAGTTCGACTTGCGGCAGAAGAAAAGTAATTAGAATCCAAGTCGGACTCTGAATCCCTAATAGCACAAGGGCACTGTTCCGTCCATGCGAACCAACAATCTTGTGACACATGTCCGGTTCGCACACTTCATTCCGCATAGGGCATTGCTTCCGCGCTACCAACTGTAGACTCCTATGCGAACTGGAATTAGGAATATCCTCATCCCGCGGGCTGTCACAGGGTGCTATCTCGCGTGCTCCTGAAGCTCACTTCCATTTCGCGGGCCATTGCAGCTCGCGAGCCTTAATAGGGCTTTTTATATTAAAAGGGCCACAGGGATTGGCCCGAAGCATGTCAAAGACTTTTAAGAGTCTTTAACGATTAACGTGACGCACGCGGACTACGCTTGTGTCTTCCTCGCGAAGTCTCCTATGCGGACCAGTTTGCCAGCTCGCCTCGCCTCGCCTACGCGGCATGGCAAATAGTAATTCCGCGCGTGAACTGTGTAGTCCGCGCGAAGTCATCCCGCGCGCGAGATCCGCATCTCGCGCGAAGTTCATTTAAGCATGCGCGAAGTACTTTCCACGCTGTAGTCGGTAGTCAGTAAACTACCTTCTCCGCCCATAGACCAGTCATGAAACTTGTAGACCGACGTCCGGGCTACCTCGCCGTGGTGAAAGATCATCGGTACCACATCGAGAAGGTGCTCCTCCAAGCTCCACAAGAAGGCACCATGATAAGATAAATGCATAATTGTCCCACATCGGAAATGTATAACAAAAGGGAATCTTCCTTATCTATAAAAGGAAGGCTCCCCCTATGTAGAAAGGACCTTTAGTCTTTTGACTCATCCCCACTCCCTCCCCCATTCCTCCCGGGCGGGATGGATGGATGCTCTTGTAACACCAAAGGCCTATTGGCCATTATAGTAGATTCAAGTGGATGTAGCCATGCCCTCCGATGGCATGGTGAACCACTATAAATATTGTCTTTGTGCGTATGATTATGTTCCACTGTGGTTCCGCATAGCCTACGGGTTCTTGCAGAAACACACGCGAAGTCCGTTAACACAGTCCGCGCGGTACATTCGACGCGAAGTTCGTTCCGCGCGCGGATTGTGTTACTCAGTCCGCGCGGCCTCACTGGCGGGCCATTATTTGTAAACCCAAAGAATTTGGGCTCGCCGGTGTGATGTGGACCAAGATTTAATTAATATTTACATAGACATTTACTGTCCAGTAAAATATTAATTTAGGCGTAAACACCCATAAAGTGCCTCAAAGGGAGCCATACCAATACTAGAATGATAGCTGTTGTTATATGCAAATTCCATCAAAGATAGGTTTTTGTCCCAACTCCCCCTGAACTGCAAGGCACACGATCTCAACATATCCTTCAAAGTCTGAATAGTCCTCTTCGATTGCCCATCAGTCTGAGGATGAAAAGCAGTGCTGAAGTGTACTCGGGTACCGAAAGCTGCATGAAGAGCTCCCCAGAATTTAGAAGCAAATCTAGGATCTCGATCCGACTGATTCAGGTACACCATGAAGTCTCACAATCTCATTCACATAAAGCTCAGCCAATTTTTCCAGTGTATACCTCTTTCCCACAGGCAAGAAATGTGCAGATTTGGTGAGTCTATCCACAATCACCCAAATACCGCCATGCCCTTCACGGGTACGAGGTAAACTGAAAACAAAATCCATAGTGATGTGGTCCCACTTCCACACTGGAATAGACAACGGCTCAAGCAACCCAGAAGGTTTCTGCCTTTCAGCTTTCACTTGTTGACAGATCAAACACCTACTCACAAAAGCTGCAATTTCTCTCTTCATGTTTGGCCACCAATAAAAATCCTTCAAAGTCCGATACATCTTTGTACTACTCAGATGAGCAGCATATGCAGAACTATGAGTTTCCTCCATTAGCTTTTTCTTTAACTCTTCATTCCTCCTTGGAACACAAAGCCTATTTTTGAACAATAAAGTTCCATCTCTTCTTACCGAAAAAGCCACGGCGGCTCCACTCAATGCTCTTTCTATCAACTGAACTATGGAAGGATCATTATATTGAGCCTCCCGCACTTTATCAACCAAAACTGGCCTCACATGGAAACTAGCTACCAAGGCACCAACATCATCCACCGCTAAATCCACCCCTGTAGCTCGCAACTCATAAAGAAGTGGAACTCGAACCGTCCTCATGTGAGACAAAGATATTGTGGGATTTTGACTAAGAGCATCAGCTACCACATTAGCTTTTCCAGGATGATACTCAATAGTGTAATCATAATAATTGATTAACTCCATCCACCTTCTCGGTGTCGCCTGATGGGTGTTGCCTGATGCAAGAAATGGCATAGTGGTGCCTCGCCGCCGTGTAGAAGAAATTCCGTCAAGAAGCCGCGTCTCTCCTTTTGCCCGAAATCTCTTTTCCAGCCACCATAGCTGGAGTTGTTGGCCTCGCTTGGAAGCTCTCTTCATGTGCAGCAAAACCTCAAAAGGTTTCAATCCATCTTGACCTAGGTAAGGAGATTCGGGCATTTGAAATTCTAGGGCTCAATTTTATGTTTTGGTTTGATTATCCTATCTAGGCTTGGAATTGGTGTTTATGCCTGTTAGGGAAGTTGTTATGCGTGTTGAGAGAACGGTTGTGCTAAAATTTGGTGATCATTGGAGGTCACCGGAGTTAGGTTGCCGGCGGAACAGACGGCGGCGCCGCCTCTTTTAGGTATTTTTCAAGGTATTAAATTTGTTATGTTGAGAGGAGTTTAATAATGTCAAGTTTGTGAGTAATGGAGTAGTTTTTGATAAGGTTTGGAATTAATCGGGGATTGGTTAATTTGTTAGTTGTTAGATGAGAAATCGGTTATTGGAGGAGCTTTGAATTTAGCGTAAATCCATCAAAATTTATTGTCAAGGCTTTTATACGGGTTCGGCCCGAACCATTTTTAGAATTTGAGGTAGTAGGCTAAGGAGAGCAATTTAGGTTCTCATTCATACTTGTTAATTTTATGATTCAAATTGGGATTAGAATTTAATAGTATCCTTTGATCAGGACGTGTGGAGGTTCAAGCTAAAGAGACATCGGATCGACGTCAGGCTTAGGCCTAAATCTGTGAGTGGACTTTTGTTTTAAATCAAAAGCATGCAATATCTTGATGATCAGTTTATTTCTTCTGTTGGAATATATTACTTTTCTGATAATTGGCAATTTTACTTATTTTGGAGAGTTACCGAAAATGAGATTTATGTGGATATGTATATGGATATTTATGAGGATAGTATGTATATAAATGCTAGCTAGCCAAACGTGCTTTTCCGCCATAATGAGGTAAAATTCCATTATGGCACGACATGAGCGTTGGACGCAAGCGTCGTAGCCCTATATGAAAACTACTTTCATATAGGGGCTATGCACGTATATATACACCTGTCTTTTCCGCCATAATGAGGTAAAATTTCATTATGGCGCGACGTGAGCGTTAGACGCAAGTGTCGTAGCCTTGTATGAATTTGTATTTTTCACATTTTTTCATAGAATTTGTACAAGGAATATGACGAGTGTAAATACATACATATATTTCTATTTTAGCCTAAGAGGCTCTATTTTATAAAGTTTTGGAGACTAGCCAGGGTTAGTCATGTAATTGCCAATTTTTGAGTTAAGAGCTTTTGAGCTTGTCGTTTACAGCATATCTTCTCTATGGAAATTTAATCGGGAAAGCATAAAGATAATTGTTGCTCATTTCTCTTAAATTTACTTTTGTCCACTCACTCTAATGTTTTCAAATGTTTTCCCCTGGGCCCTTCGTTTTTTTAAATGCCCAGTTTGCAGGTTAGCATAGTGGAGGTCGGGCGTACATGGAGTCGAGGCATAGTCCATCGTATAGCTTCCGCTTATATATATATATATATATATATATATATATATATTTTTTTTTTTTTTTTTTATTTATATTTATTTATTTATTTATTTTCCCTTCACTGTTAGAATTGCTCTGAACCTATGAATTGTTGGTAATGAGATTTTTATTAGATTAGTAAATATAAATTGGGAGATGTTGTGATTTGTGGGGAGCACGAAGGCTCCAAGAGTTTATAAGGTTGGAGCTGGAACTTTTAGAAGTGTTTGCAGGTGTTTTATTTAGGAAGGGTTGTTCATTTTCAAGGGAGGTTATGCCGAGTTTTCGGTAAAGTTTCCTTGGAGGTGGACCCCGCAGAATTTACTTCGGGTTTCAGGGTGAAATTCGGGGTGGGTCCTGACATTCTTTCTATAACTACTACTGCATTTTAATTTTGTAAGTTGTTTGCTCTTTCAGACCTTCTTAAATTTGTACTATTGTATTTTATCCTACTGCTACTGCATTTTACTCTACTGGTACCTGGATTTCATGTAGTTTCTTAAGCAGATCAGCTCTTCCTCTTACTTGCATTTGATGCATTTTTTTTTGTAGCATGTGCATCACCATTTGCAGTGCCATGCTCTGAACATATTTTAAGACAAGTCTTATGAAATTTAAGATTTACTCTTCATGATGTTTAAAATTTAATGACATTACAATGAAGTTGAAGACAACATAATACTGATTTATATTTGAAAGCAAATCACTACTGGCCTCCATGTATTCTCCATATGTGCTTGACAAGATCTTCTTGGAGTTGAGTATGCATTTGTTTATCTCTAAGCTGATGACGATTTGTGATGAACTCCATAAGGGTTGGTGTATGCTTAAGCGAAAGTGATATGCGTGAAATGTCTGCAACATGATCATATTCTTTTTCGATTTCATGTATCTTCCTTAGTCTACGATTACGCTCATGTTCATCACGCTCGTCTTCACAAATTATATTATGCATGATTATGCATGCCATCATAATATATTTTAGGATATCTTTATCTCAAAGTCTTGCTGGGTTTCGAACAATTGCAAAACGGGCTTGAAGCACTCCGAATGTGCGCTCCACATCTTTCCTTGCTCTTTCTTACTCTTTAGCAAAATTTCGATGCTTATTTCTTTGTGGAGTTGGAATATAATCTTCACTAATGTTGCCCATGATGGATATATACCATCAGCAAGATAATATCCCATGTCATATGATCTACCATTGACTTTATAGCTAATAGGAGGAGCACAACCTTCATCCAATTCACTAAATACATAAGAGCGCTCTAACACATTGATGTCATTAAGAGACCCAGATAATCCAAAGAAAACATGCCATATCCAAAGATCATATGAAGCTACAGCTTCTAAAATAATAGTCGGTTCATGAATATGGCCAGTAAACATACCATGCCAAGCAGCTGGGCAATTTTTTCATGTCCAATGCATACAATCAATGCTTCCAAGCATCCCAGGAAAGCCATGTTGTTCACCTATTGTAAGTAATCTCGCGTGAGATCATCACTATTTGGTGACCTTAAGTACTCATCACCAAACACTTCAACAACTGCTGTGATGAATCTTTTGAGACTGTGTATAGCGGTGCTTTCTCCAATCTGCATATACTCATCTACATAATCGGCTGGAACACCATACACAAGCATTCGAAAAGCAGCCGTTCCCTTTTGAAGTGATGACAAACCAAGACGCCCAGCAACATTCCTCCTTTGAACAAAATAAGTATCATGTGCAATGACAACATCATGAATGCGCATGAAAAGAGCTTGCTTCATTCTGAATCTCCTTCAAAAGAGACGAGCCCCATATTTTGGAGGATTGGCAAAGTAGACATGAAAAAGTCTTTTGTGACCCTCAATTGGATCACGATTAACAATAGGGTGACCCATAACAGAACGACGATGACCTTTACTCTTGTTGGCAAGATCTTTTTCTTCTATTTGAGCAAGTAACAATTCTTCATATTCTTCTTCAATATCGTCGTCGTGATCCATGAACGTATCAACTAGATAATGACTAGCCAATGAATGACGAGCCATAAAAAGTATTTTTGAAGTGAGAAAAAGATGAGGAAGCAAAGAAATTAACAATGTGAGAATGAGATAACAAAATTGATGGGATAGAAAAAACTAGATGTCAACTAGCCGTTATAAACTTGTCATTAGAAAATAGCCGTTGGAAAATAAACGTTTCAAACTTTTCTTTTCCCATTTTAGAGAAATTTTAGAGAAGCTGTTGAAGATACTCTTAGTAAAGCAACCAGTCAAGTTGATTAGTTTTAACATCAACATTTAGTGTCACAAAACAGCTTTAGAGGAAAGATCCGGGTCATCGCAATTAGTATCAATTGGAGAGCACATTCGACTGGGTGAGATCCAATGGGCTGCTCTTGACGTTGTTAAGATCGTAACTAGGCTTTATCATTCTAGATCCCTCTGATTTCATCTTCAATGATCTTGGATGCCTCCATTTTCTTCGCCTTCGTTCTCTGGAGCTAAAGCTGTATCAATCTCTTTAGTAATCATCTGAGGCGGGTCTTGTTTTCGACCCGGGTCGTAGTCACTTATAACCCACCCGTAACATCTGAAAATGACCCATTTCATATTCTTTTAATCTTGACTGTTGCATATCATTTAAGGAGATATGACGGCTGACGTCATACATCCGTAGATTTTCATAGAAACGGACGTTCATAGCAGAGAAACCCTGTATATATAAAATTCAGATCTAAAGAGGACCTTCTTAAACTCTTAATGTGAGGATGTTTTTAGTTCTAGCATGTATTTTGACAATCAAAACCACCCATTCCCTAGTTATTTACCGACATATGAATCCTACAAAAAATTAGCCAAAATAAAAAATGTTTAACCATTTGATTAGCACAATATTTGTTTTAATTTTATCTAACGGCCTACAATTGTTTACATCAATTTGGATGACCAAATGGTTATGGCATTAGTTGAAATTTTGTAGACATGTTTCTTGCATATGAATCTAGAGGATGAATGGTTAAGATCGTTAAATGAAGTCATCTACTAATGTAAAATAGTACAAATCCTCAAATACTTGAAGTAAGGAGGTTCTCTTTATATATATATATATATATATATATATATATATATATATATTATTGATTGAGCTCAGGAATTGTGAAATGCAGAATTGATTGAATTGTTAGCTTTATTGATACACCCCGAGCTTAGTATTACTTTTTATGCTGTGGTTTCTTATTTAATGGTGGAAAATAAATTTGGGAGTTGTGTTGCTATTTTTGGTTAGAGGTGGTTTAGTTGAGTTTTTAGGTTTTTAGTTACCCGAATGACAGTTTATAAACGAAGAGTAGCTAAAATAATATCAGTTCCATATTTGGGCTAGTGTTTTAAGTGGGAAACTTTATATTTTCGGTGAAGGAGAAACAAAACAGCAAACCCACCCCTCACGTTCTCTGACACGACCCACCCCGAATTTCACCCTGAAACCCGGAGTAAGTCGTGCGGGGACCACCTCCAAGGAAAATTTACCGAAGGACTCGGCAAACCTCCCTTGAAAATGGACAACCCTAACTCGAAAATTCCAAATTTCACTCTTAATTCAACACTTCCAAACATCACATAGTTATCCTTCATAAATTCTACACATAATATACAATAATCCCAAAGTATTCAGAGCTACTAAACACTAGCGGAAGCAAGAAAACACGAGTAGGTTAAACATGTAACCTACTGATAAAAACTGGCGGAAATGCGGGTGACTATGCCTCGTCTCCTACTAGATCCAACCCGAACTCTGCAGACTGGGCAATTTAAAACGAAGGGCCCAGGGGAAAACATTTAATAACGTTAGAGTGAGTGGACAAAAATAAAATAAAATATTTATGTTTCCCCAAATTAATTTCTAAGGAAAAATCGAATGCATGCCGCAAGCGATAAAACTTTTATCTCATAAAATATCGAGTCTCTCAGACTCTATAATATATGTATGTATTTACACTCGTCCATACTCCCTATATAAATTCATGGGTCTATATAGGGCTACTACGCTCGCGTCCAACGCTCACGTCACGCCTTAATGCGGTGCTACACTACGCCATCAAGGTGGACAGACGGGTGTATAAATATGTGTCCATACCCCCTATATGAATTAAACACTCAAATAGGGCTACTACGCTTACGTCCAACGCTCACGTCACACCATAATGCGGCTATATGCTGCGCCATTAAGGTGGACAGACACATATGGCTAGCTAGCATTTTCTATACATACTCTCTCATAAATACATATTTATATCCACCGAAAATCCCATTTTCGGTATCTCTCCAAGAGAAATAAAAATCGTCAAAAATTAAAATGACGTCAAAATATTCCACGACATTAATTGTTCATTCATGAACCATAGCATGCATATTATTTAAAACAAAAGTCCACTCACAAATTAGGCCTAAGCCTGATGTCGAACTAGGGCCTCGTCTGCTCGAGCCTCCTCACGTCCTGTTCCAAATATAATATTAATTTCCCAACCAATAATCCAATATTTAATCAAAATAGGCAAAATTACCCGAGAGCCATACATACGCTCATCATTGCCTAACTTCGATATTCTTAAATCGGAACGATCCGAACTTAAATATCATACTCATCAGTCGTAAATACAAACTCCCCAAAATACGACTTAAATCCTACGGCCGGATTCTACATTAATTAACCGCCAAAAATACCAAACTTCGGAAATTCACAAACCTATCCAAATCTCATCCAAACATTCCATAAATCACACCAATATACTCCTCTTAATATTCCACATTTAAAACCCTAAAAATCTCCTAACCGGCGGCGGCGCCGCCGGTGGCTCCGCCGGCAGCGGCGGCCGGAGGTCAAATCCGGCGACCTCCAAAACCTATGAAATTTTGACAGAATAATCTCCTCAACATGCTCTACAACTTTCATGACCAACACATCACCCAATTCCAAGCCTAACTAGGCTAATCGAACGAAAACAACTTAAAAGCCCTAGAAATTTCAACTCCACATTTCTCCTTACCTAGCTCAAGAGGGAGTGAGCTGATTGGAGGGGTTGCTGCACGGGAGGAGGGCTACAAAACCGTACCAAGCTTGTCCGGATTGGTGGCCGGAGGAGGGAGTTCCGGCGACCGGAAGTTCGGGGCAGCCTAACCTTTCGGGCGGCACCGCTCTCTCACGGCGGCGCTAGGGGGGCTGTCACCGGTCCTGGAAGATAGCTGGGTCGGAGACCGATCGATTGGGACCGGTGCGCCGGTCTGGGGCGGCCGGACGGCGGCGGACGGGCGGTCGGAAGGTCCGGCAGGGAGGAGAGAAATCGGGAGGCTCGGGGAAAAGAAAACCGGGAGGAAAAGGGAGAAAGGAAAAAAGAAAAATGGGTTGGGCTCGGCCCAGCCGATCCAACACCATATATAACCCACAAATCCAAAAATTCAATACCCCAAAATAATACCCCAATAAAAATTACCTTTTACTAGCTAAAATTTACCATTTTTACCGTCGTCACAATTTCTTCCTTCGAATAATTCTTTCGAAATATTCGTCCTTCAACACACCTCTAGGGACTTTAGGACTATAAATTCAATGACGAAGACGGTAAAATTCTTATTACCACAATACTAGTAATTAAGGTAAAATTTATGAGTCGGGGCGTGACAATTCTCCCCTCCTTATAAAAATTTCGTCCTCGAAATTTACAAACACACTACTCAAAGAGATAGGGATATTGTTGTCTCATTTGCTCCTCCGATTCCCAAGTAGTTTCTTCTACTTGATGACTTCTCCAAAGCACCTTGACAAGCGGAATTGTCTTGTTCTTAAGCACTTGCTCCTTTCGGTCGAGAATCTGAACCGGCTTCTCTTCGTAGGACAAATCTCTAGTCAAACTAATCGGCTGCTCTTGCAGCACATGAGAAGGATCGGCAATATACTTGCGAAGCATGGATACATGAAACACATTATGTATCCTAGCTAACTCTGGAGGCAAGGCTAATCGATAAGCAAGTGAGCCAACTCGCTCTATAATCTCATAAGGGCCAGAATACCTCAGGCTAAGCTTCCCACGCTTCCCGAAGCGCACAACCCCTTTCCAAGGAGATAATTTCATAAACACCCAATCCCCCACTTGAAATTCAAGATCTCTCCTACGGACATCCGCATAACTCTTTTGCCTACTCTGAGCGGCCTTGAGTCTATCTCTAACCACCTTGATCTTCTCATTTGTCTCATAGATAATCTCAGGACCACAAAGCTCTCTTTCTCTGACTTCATTCCAACATAAAGGTGTACGACACTGTTTCCCATACAGTGCCTCAAACGGTGCCATGCCAATACTCGAATGGAAACTGTTGTTGTAAGCAAATTCCATCAAAGATAGGTTCTTATCCCAACTCCCTCTGAACTGCAAGGCACATGATCTCAACATATCCTCCAAAGTCTGGATAGTCCTCTCTGATTGCCCATCGGTCTGAGGATGAAAAGCAGTACTGAAGTGTAGTCGAGTACCTAATGCTGCTTGAAGAGCTCCCCAGAATTTCGAAGCAAATCGAGGATCCCGATCTGACACTATTGATTCAGGAACACCATGAAGCCTCACAATTTCGTTCACATAAAGCTCCGCCAATTTATCCAATTTATACTTCTTTCCCACTGGCAAGAAATGTGCAGACTTGGTGAGTCTATCCACAATCACCCAAATGCCGTCATGCCCTTCACGGGTACGAGGTAAACTAAAAACAAAATCCATGGTGATGTGGTCCCACTTCCACACTGGAATAGGCAACGGCTCAAGCAACCCAGAAGGCTTCTGCCTTTCATCCTTGACTTGCTGACAAATCAGACATCTACTCACATAAGCTGCAATTTCCCTCTTCATGTTTGGCCACCAATAATAATCCTTCAAAATCCGATACATTTTTGTACTACCCGGATGAGCGGCATATGCAGAACTATGAGCTTCCTCCAAAATCTCTTCCTTTAACTCTTCATTCCTCTTTGGAACACAAAGCCTATTTTTGAACAATAAAGTTCCATCTCTTCTTACCGAAAAATCCACAGCTGTTCCATTCGCTGCTCTTTCCATCAACTGAACTATGGAAGGATCATTATACTGCGCCTCACGCACTTTATCCACCAACATTGGCCTCACATGAAAACTGGCTACCAAAGCACCTACTTCATTCACCATCAAATCCACTCCTGTAGCTCGCAACTCACAAAGAAGTGGAACTCGAACCATCCTTAGGTGAGATAATGATATGGTGGGATTTCGACTGAGAGCATCAGCTACCACATTAGCTTTTCCAGGATGATACTCAATAGTGCAGTCGTAGTCACTTATCAACTCCATCCACCTTCTCTGCCTCATATTCAACTCCCTTTGAGTGAACACGTACCGAAGACTCTTGTGATCGGTAAAAATCTGACACTTGGCTCCATAAAGATAGTGTCTCCACAACTTGAGAGTAAAAACTACTGCTGCAAGCTCTAGATCATGGGTGGGATAATTCACCTCATGCTGCTTCAGTTGCCTAGAAGCGTAGGCAAAAACCCGATCATGCTGCATCAACACTCCGCCTAGACCTCGTCTAGAAGCATCACAGTAAACTACGTACTCCCCACTATCATCCGGAAGCGCCAAAACAGGAGCACTAGTCAAACGATCCTTCAATTCTTGAAAACTTTGCTCACACTGATCTGACCATTCAAACTTGACTCCCTTCCTGGTCAACCTTGTTAGTGGAGCTGCAATCTTTGAAAAGTCTTGCACAAATCGCCGATAACAACCTGCTAACCCCAAGAAACTACGAATCTCCGTCACAGATGCGGGTCTTCTCCAGCTGGACACTGCTTCCACTTTTTTTTTTTTTTTTTTTTTTTTTTTTTTTTTTTTTTGGGAATCCACACTAACACCTTCCGCTGAAACTACATGACCCAAGAATCCCACTTTATCCAGCCAAAATTCACACTTGCTGAACTTGGCAAATAACTGAGCATTTCTCAAAGTCTGCAAAATCAATCTTTGAGAAAACAGAAGCACCCCTCAACTGATCAAACAAATCATCAATGCGCGGCAACGGATACTTATTCTTCACTGTGACCTGATTAAGCTTCCTATAATCAATGCATAGTCTCATGGTGCCATCTTTCTTCTTAACAAACAACACCGGGGCACCCCATGGAGACATGCTAGGCCGAATAAAATCCTTGTCTACCAACTCCTGCAATTGAGTCTTCAACTCCTTTAATTCCACTGGAACCATTCTGTAAGGTGTCTGAGAGATAGGTCTAGTTCCAGGAAGTAACTCGATAGAAAAATCTATCTCCCTTACAGGAGGCAAACCCGGTAACTCCTCGGGAAACACATCCGGAAACTCTCTTACCACAAGAATATCCCCTACTTCCAACACTCTTATCCTTGTATCCACAACATGAGCTAGGAATGCCTGACAGCCTTTATTTAACAATTTCCTGGCTGCCACAGCCGATATCAGACAGCTCGAAATCACATCTCTTTCTCCCTGAAAAACAACCTCGAATCCATCTGGACTCTGAAATACTACTTCTTTCCAGAAACAATCCACCATAGCTCTGTAAGTCTACAAAAAGTTCATCCCCAAGATCACATCAAACCCCACAATATTTAGAGGAATAAAATCTGCCTTGAAATTAAATCCCTCTACTAGCACTTCACAACCACTAAACACCCAATCTATTCTCATCGCCTCACCAGAGGGAAAAGATACATGCCACTCGCCTGAAAGAGATGATGATGGCACCTTGGCATGGAGAGCGAATCTACTAGACATAAATGAATGCGTAGCTCCAGGGTCAATTAAAGTAAATGATGGCTGGCCAAAAATTAATAACGTACCAATGATGACATCTGGAGAAGTACGACCCTCCTGCTGGGTCATAGCATGAAGTCTAGCACGAGTCATGGGACGTCCACGCTGACCACCACTCTGTTAAGAACCACCCCTGGCTGCTGATCCACCACTGGAACCTCTAGCTGAAGACTGACCGACTGGCTGAGTAGGGGCGGTCCTCTGTGCCAACAAAGGACTGTCTCTCCTGAAATGATCAAGACCACCACACTCAAAGCATCCAGATGACTGCTGCTGGCCAAAGGAAAAAGTATGACCACCAGATGATCCCCCTTGGGAACTACCACCAGCACTATACTGACTAGTCTGCTGCCTACCCAACTGGCTCTTGAAAGGTCTCCGGTAAGGTCCTCTAAATCTACTCCGAGAACCAGAACCTGATCCTCCACTACTGCCACTACCCGCTGAAAATCCAGAAGCGGATGATGAAGCGGCCTTCTTCGATGGACCCTGGCTGGGACCACCGAAATCTCAGGGCCGTGCACTATAAGTCCTCCTGGTCTCGATGGCCATGGCTACAGTAACCGCATCGAGAAAGGTCGGGTAAATGACACCGGTCATCTTCTCGGCGTACACTCCGCCAAGTGCTCCAATGAACATGTCAATCCTGGTCCTCTCATTAGGAACCAAATAAGGCACATGGTAGCTCAAGGTAGTGAACCTTTGCTCAAACTCAAAGACACCCTCATCATCCATCTTCTTCATGTTCAGAAAATCCGACTGGATCCTGATATGATGAGCATGACTGAAATACTGACATAAGAAGAGCGTCTTAAACTGCTCCCAAGTCATGTCCTGAGCACCACCATTATTTCTGCTAGCGAGAGTCCACCAATGATGTGCAGAGTCATCCAGAAAAGTCACTACCATCTTCACTTTCATTTCTTCCGGTATGTCAGTGCTCTCGAAAGCCTTTTCCATCTTGTCTACCCACGTATATGCATCAAGGGGTCCCTTGGCACCCTTGAACTCAATTGCCCCAGCATCGAAGATATCCTTCTTCCTCACAGAATGTGGGTGCTGAACTCTGTCTAAAACACCCCTCAGCATACTCCCAATGGAATAAACTAATCCTCTGACCTCATCACCCTCATTCGCGTTGGTCGAGGTAGCTACCCTGGGTCGGCGTCTAGGAGGCATAGTACACAAAACTATCACACATACCCAATAACACATAGTATCCAAAGCATAAAATGCTAGTGAATCCGCCGCGGTCGGACCACCACTCTATAGGAACTACGTGCTTCTTAGGCAAATATAATAGTATTATGGAGGCAAGAAATGAAACCTAGAGCTCTGATACCAACTGACACGACCCACCCCGAATTTCACCCTGAAACCCGGAGTAAGTCGTGCGGGGACCACCTCCAAGGAAAATTTACCGAAGGACTCGGCAAACCTCCCTTGAAAATGGACAACCCTAACTCGAAAATTCCAAATTTCACTCTTAATTCAACACTTCCAAACATCACATAGTTATCCTTCATAAATTCTACACATAATATACAATAATCCCAAAGTATTCAGAGCTACTAAACACTAGCGGAAGCAAGAAAACACGAGTAGGTTAAACATGTAACCTACTGATAAAAACTGGCGGAAATGCGGGTGACTATGCCTCGTCTCCTACTAGATCCAACCCGAACTCTGCAGACTGGGCAATTTAAAACGAAGGGCCCAGGGGAAAACATTTAATAACGTTAGAGTGAGTGGACAAAAATAAAATAAAATATTTATGTTTCCCCAAATTAATTTCTAAGGAAAAATCGAATGCATGCCGCAAGCGATAAAACTTTTATCTCATAAAATATCGAGTCTCTCAGACTCTATAATATATGTATGTATTTACACTCGTCCATACTCCCTATATAAATTCATGGGTCTATATAGGGCTACTACGCTCGCGTCCAACGCTCACGTCACGCCTTAATGCGGTGCTACACTACGCCATCAAGGTGGACAGACGGGTGTATAAATATGTGTCCATACCCCCTATATGAATTAAACACTCAAATAGGGCTACTACGCTTACGTCCAACGCTCACGTCACACCATAATGCGGCTATATGCTGCGCCATTAAGGTGGACAGACACATATGGCTAGCTAGCATTTTCTATACATACTCTCTCATAAATACATATTTATATCCACCGAAAATCCCATTTTCGGTATCTCTCCAAGAGAAATAAAAATCGTCAAAAATTAAAATGACGTCAAAATACTCCACGACATTAATTGTTCATTCATGAACCATAGCATGCATATTATTTAAAACAAAAGTCCACTCACAAATTAGGCCTAAGCCTGATGTCGAACTAGGGCCTCGTCTGCTCGAGCCTCCTCACGTCCTGTTCCAAATATAATATTAATTTCCCAACCAATAATCCAATATTTAATCAAAATAGGCAAAATTACCCGAGAGCCATACATACGCTCATCATTGCCTAACTTCGATATTCTTAAATCGGAACGATCCGAACTTAAATATCATACTCATCAGTCGTAAATACAAACTCCCCAAAATACGACTTAAATCCTACGGCCGGATTCTACATTAATTAACCGCCAAAAATACCAAACTTCGGAAATTCACAAACCTATCCAAATCTCATCCAAACATTCCATAAATCACACCAATATACTCCTCTTAATATTCCACATTTAAAACCCTAAAAATCTCCTAACCGGCGGCGGCGCCGCCGGTGGCTCCGCCGGCAGCGGCGGCCGGAGGTCAAATCCGGCGACCTCCAAAACCTATGAAATTTTGACAGAATAATCTCCTCAACATGCTCTACAACTTTCATGACCAACACATCACCCAATTCCAAGCCTAACTAGGCTAATCGAACGAAAACAACTTAAAAGCCCTAGAAATTTCAACTCCACATTTCTCCTTACCTAGCTCAAGAGGGAGTGAGCTGATTGGAGGGGTTGCTGCACGGGAGGAGGGCTACAAAACCGTACCAAGCTTGTCCGGATTGGTGGCCGGAGGAGGGAGTTCCGGCGACCGGAAGTTCGGGGCAGCCTAACCTTTCGGGCGGCACCGCTCTCTCACGGCGGCGCTAGGGGGGCTGTCACCGGTCCTGGAAGATAGCTGGGTCGGAGACCGATCGATTGGGACCGGTGCGCCGGTCTGGGGCGGCCGGACGGCGGCGGACGGGCGGTCGGAAGGTCCGGCAGGGAGGAGAGAAATCGGGAGGCTCGGGGAAAAGAAAACCGGGAGGAAAAGGGAGAAAGGAAAAAAGAAAAATGGGTTGGGCTCGGCCCAGCCGATCCAACACCATATATAACCCACAAATCCAAAAATTCAATACCCCAAAATAATACCCCAATAAAAATTACCTTTTACTAGCTAAAATTTACCATTTTTACCGTCGTCACAATTTCTTCCTTCGAATAATTCTTTCGAAATATTCGTCCTTCAACACACCTCTAGGGACTTTAGGACTATAAATTCAATGACGAAGACGGTAAAATTCTTATTACCACAATGCTAGTAATTAAGGTAAAATTTATGAGTCGGGGCGTGACATTCTCTCTCCCCGAGCCCGACCCCGAGCCTGACCCGTCCAACTTCTTTCTGACGGATCGCCGCCATCCGACCACGTCTGGCCGCCGCACCGGTCTTGTTCGACAGCTGGGACGCCGCTCGTCCAGCCTAGGGTGGTTATCGGCTCAAGATCGCCGGCGTTGAGGTGCGGTGACGCCACTGCGCGTGTTTTGCCCTAGCCGGAACTCCCTTTTTCCGGCCACCGATTCCAGTGGTTCTTGAGGGGTTTTGTAGCTCTTTGATTGGCCATTCAACCATCCAAAAGTGCTAGAACGACTCGGAGTATAGTACAAATCGGAACCTAGAGTGTTCTTGAACTTTGGAGGTTTTTTCTGGCCAACTCTTTGGTTTCTAGGTTCATTACTAGTTATGATTGTTGTTATGCTTGTTGAGAGGAAGAGATTGGCATATGCCTTGTTAATTTTGGTTGAAGTTAATATAGTGAGGATGGTTGACTGTCACTGCCGGCAGTTGACCGCCACTGCCAGTGGCTGCTGCCGGTCTTGGTGGTGGTTTTGAGGAATTTTGGTAGATTTCTAGAAGGGGATAATGTTGTTAGTGTATTGTGATTTTTGTGGTGAAGGGTGTTTGGAATTTGGGATAGTTTTGGGTACTCTATAGAGGGGAAGTGAGTTCAAAAGAGGTATTGAAATATTTAAGATGATTTTGGTGGAAGAGGGAAGGTGAGTCTCGTCCATAGGAGATTCTATGTTCTTTTTCATGTGTAAGAGCGTGGGGGGAAATTTGGAGGAGATTGATAAAAAGAGTTGGAGTTCTCCTTAGTCTTTAGAGAATAGAACGAGTGTGGATGGCGTCGCTTTACTTTGTTAAATTTGATATTCTTGCCTTTTTGTCTTGGACCTTAAATCTCGTTTTGTTCAGGACGAGAGGAGACACCACGTGAGGAGGGTGCTGACCGACGTCAGGCTTAGCTGCCTATATTGTGAGTGGACATTTTGGGTTTTTATTAAAATGCATGCATGATTTTATAAGTGGCTCATTATATATATTTTTCCATGCTCTAGTTATATTTTCAGCTTTTGGATTTGGTTATGAATTTGTTGGAGATTGACATATTGGTCATAATTTCATTATTGAACTTATGGATTTGAGCTTGGGTAAAAGTTTTGGTATGTAAGCTATACCAATCCTAATGATTCAAGAATTTGAAATTCCTTTAGATTTCTTTGAAATATGTTGATCTTTGGCGTTGTTCATTCTCTTAAGCATTATAACGTGTGGGACATATTATTAAATTTAATTTATTTCTTTTCTCTTGAAAATTTTCCGAGTACGGTTGGGAATCGTACTTAAGCTTTTAATATGAGTTTCGGGGAAACTCACATGAATTTATATTTTCCTTTCTTATGCCATATTAGTTGGATTATATGATGTCAATGCTAGCATGTCGTTCCACCTTTCGAGGTGATGTGACTTCCCTGTTTCAAGTGATGTCACGCAAGCCCTTTCCACCCTAGTGGTGATGTGATGTTGCCGGCGGCATCATGCAAGCCCTGTGCCCTATCCGTCAACTCGACGTGAAGGTATAGGGAGTATGGGAGTACTATGCCTGGGAGGCAACCGAGTTTGGGAGACTCACTTATATGGCCATATAGGTTCCTTTATTTGAGTTGTAATTTGACTAGCGAGGCTAGTCCATTATTTTTGGAGCTTCCTTTATGAGAGTTGTATATTTCTTTTCTTGTTGTTTTATGGCTAGCGGGGCTAGTGTGAATTTGTGATGAGCTTACAATATTTGCATGCATGGAAATTTTTTTTTTTTTAAATTCCGTATAAAAGGAAAAGCATATCACCTTAGATTTCGTACTAGTTTGTTCTTGGATACTTATTAATTAGTTTATTTTTCGTCCACTCACGCTAACGTTTCAAATGCTTTTCCCTGGGCCCTTTTGTTTTCAAATGCCCAGATTACAGAGTTCCTGTTCGGCTTCACTAGGAGTTGAGGCATAGTATCTTCCACAACACCTTGTTGATCGTAGGTTACCTGTTAACCTATGTGTAGCTATTTTATTTTCCTTCCTTAGTGCTCTGAGGACCATGGGATTATGTAAATTAAGTGAAGTGGATCTTTTTAGGATTATGACTCAAATAGAGTTTTTAACTCGGGATGTTCTTTTTCCTGGTTATGTAATGTAGTTGAACATTGATCTGAATTGTTCTTATGTTGTTATGACTTGGGTTATAGTTGAACTGTATTTTAAATTTTATTTCAGGTTGGGTTGTCCATTTTTAGAGGGGGTTATGTCTAAATTTCGGTATAACCCCTTTTAAGAGTGGACCCCGCAAGACTTGCCTGTTTTTCCTGTGTGTTTTGGGGCAGGTCTTGTCATTTGTTGTGTAGGGTTTGAAGTTGTGGCTGAGACTGTCAAGACCCACCCCGAGTTTCACCCTGAAACGGTCCACCTCCAAGAAAAATTTACCGAAAAATCGGCATAACCTCCTCTGAAAATGAACAACCATAGCCTGAAAAATCCAGATAAACACTTCTATATCAAACCTTCTATCCTTAACTCTTGGAGCCATCCGCTCCCCACAAACACATCCACCACAATATAACATCAAATCATCTCCAAACCATCACTTAAACATCCAAACGATAAATCATACACAATCATCTAAATTCTTCGAAAGTAGAGTCATGAGCTTTAACACACAACCGAAATAATATACAATACCCTAAGGTAATCAGAGCAACTAAAACTAGAGGAAGCAAGAAAATACACATGTAGGTTAAACAGGTGACCTACTGGTGAAAAGTGGTGGTGATGTTGATGTTGATGACTATGCCTCGCCTCCTACTAGTACCGACATAAACTCTGCAGCCTGGGCATTTAAAAATGAAGGGCCCAAGGAAAAACATTTGAAAACGTTTGAGTGAGTGGAAAAAGTAAATTTAAAAGAAATAAACAAATAGATAAATTTATACTTTTCCGACTTAATTTCTATAGAAGTGCTGTAATCCATGCCACAAGAAATTAAGACTTTAAACTTAGAAATTGGCAAATATTGAGAATACGCGACTAGCCCCGTTAGTCTCAAATATTATATAAAATTGAGCCTCTCAGGCTCTAGTATATAGCTCTAGTATATAAGTATGTATTTACATACGTCCGAATATTCCCTATTTGAATTCTTGTGAATTTAAGAATTCATATAAGGCTACGACACTAGCATCACACGCTCACATCACACCATAATGGTGGTGTTTAATCGCTGCACCATTATGGTAGAAAAAGACAGGTGTATATATATACGTGTTGAATTCCCCGTATATGAATTCCTACTATCCTCGTATGGCTAGTTAGCATTTATACACATACTATCCTCGTAAATATACATATATATGTCCACCGAAAATCCCATTTTCGGTAACTCTTAAAAATAATAAAAATTGCCAATTTAAAAATGACACCATATGCTCCAATAAAAAGAAACTATTCAACAACAATCCATTGCATGCATATAATTTAAAACAAAAGTCAACTCACAAATTTAGGCCTAAGCCTAACGTCGATCTGAGGTCTCTTCAGCTCGAGCCTCCTCACGTCTTGTTCAAAGGATACTAGTAAGTTCTGATCCAAATTTTAAATTATAAAATTAACAAGTATGAATATGAGCCTAAACCGCTCTCCCTAGCCCACTTCCTCAAATTCTAAAACGGTTTGGGCCAGATCCATACTAAATCCTTACATAATATTTTGATGGATTTAAGCTAATTCCAAAGCTACCCCAACAACCGGTTAATTTCTCATCTAACAATCAACAAGTTAACCAATCCCCGATTAATTCCAAACCTTATCAAAAACACCTCCAACACTCACAAACTTAACATTAATAAACTCGTCCCTTCAAACACAACCTATAAAGCTCAGAAAAAACACTTCAACATGGCGGCGCCGCCGTTTGCACCACCGGCAGCGGCGGCTGACCACCACAAAATTTCGGCCAACACCTATGCTTACCAAAATTTAACACAAACATCAACTCAACCTGCTGATCAACTTTCATTACTAACACAAAGCCCAATTCCAAGTATAAACATGTCAATCGAAGAAAAAACAAAAAAACCCAAATTGAAAACCCTAGAACTTCAACTATTCGATTCTCCTTACCAACAACGAGTTGGATTAAATCCTTTCGAGGGTATACTACCCTAGGTGAGCACTTAAAGATGAGACAAGAATCCCCTTCGATGGTGGCAGGAGGAATGAGTTCCGGCGAGAGGTCAGCTAGGCTTCTTGATGGGATTTCTCTCACAAGCTTGAGTTGCAGGTTAGATCACCAACCCAGAAATTAAAAATGAAGGAGGAGACGATAAACCTAACATGACCGGCGGTGATCGGATGTCACACACCGGTTCTTAAATTATCATACGGTTATTTTACTTTGGTATTATTTTGATCTTTTACCGTGTTGAGTAACCGTTTACTACTTAAGGACCCTAAAGTTGACTTTTTCTTCCGTTTGGAATTTAGGAAAACTTTCTTCATGAAAGTCGTATAGGACGTTATTACGAGTTCGTAGACTTGCTATGTGTTAAAATCGGAGTTAGCATGAAAAATTTATCAATTAAAAGAGTAAATTTTTGAGTTGGTAAAAAGGGGTAAAAATTTAGTGGGTATTTTTTTTTTATAGGGGTTTTAAGTGTTGGACCGGGTGTGGAGCAGACCAACACCCCCTCACTCTCCCTCTGTCAGGACCTACCCCGGATTTCCCCATAAAATCTAGAATAAACCGTGCGGGACCCATCTCAAGGGAAATTCTACCAAATTTTTGGCATAACCTCCCTTAAAAATGGGTAACCCTAGCTGAAAGAAAACTCACCAAAAATCCAAACACTTCTAATCAATCTAATCCACATCTTCTGGAGCCATCCGCTCCCCCAAATAATCATCCACCACCTCAACTAAAATAATAATTCAAAATAATTTCATGAATTTAATCTCTCATACAAACAAACCAAAATAATTCTTTTTCAACACTCCTAAATGGAGTCACAAGCTCTTAACACACACAACCTCAATAATATCATTTAAAACATTCCATGGTTATCAGTGTTTTGGCCACGATCCTCTGCTCGCGGAGCGGAGGTAAATAGCGAGCAAAGAGAAGGGGGGAGTGCTACGGGCGTGCCACCTCGCGGACGAGGAAAGAGTAGTAGGGGTGCGAGATCTTGACTTCTGATCAGGCAGAAGGGGTTTCCAGGTGCCACCTCAGAGGATTTACGAGCACAAGGCGATCGATACTCACGGAGGACGCGAGCAGAGCAACAATAGGGAGGAAAGAGAGGAATCGGGGTAGAGTCCGGAGGGCTCTGAAGAACAACCTAGGCGGCGGCACTTAGGGTTAGGGTTTTCGAGTAGCTCGAAGGATAACTGGGTTTCAGTTTGTGTTGTGTTTTTTTGTATTTGTTTGAGCGTCCATTCTGTTAGGGTTCGAGCCCCCTTATATAGTAGTTCGACTTGCGGCAAAAGAAAAGTAATTAGAATCCAAGTCGGACTCTGAAACCCTAATAGCACAAGGACACTGCTCCGTCCATGCGAACCAACCATCTTGTGACACATGTCCAGTTCGTACACTTCATTCCGCATAGGGCATTGTTTCCGCACTGCCAACTGTAAACTCCTATGCGAATTGGAATTAGGAGTATCCTCATCTCGCGGGCTGTCACAAGATGCTATCTCGCGTGCTCTTGTAGCTCGCTTCCATTTCGCGGGCTATTGCAGCTCGCGAGCCTTAAAAGGGCTTTTTATATTAAAAGGGCCACAGGGATTGGCCCGAAGCATGTCAAAGACTTTGAAAAGTCTTCAACAACTCAAGTGGTGCAAGCGGACTCCGCATGTGTCTTCCTCGCGAAGTCTACTACGCGAGCCAGTTCGCCAGCTCGCCTCGCCTCACTTACGCGGAGAGTCAATCTCGCCTCGCCTATGCGGACTGGCAAATAGTAATTCCGCGCGAAGTCATTCTGCGTGAAGTCATTCCACGCGCGAGCTAACGTAGTTCGCGTGAAGTTTATTCCGCAAGCGAGATCATTAAGTGTGTGAGCCCTGTATTTCGTGCGAAGCGCGCGAGCTATGTGTTCCGCACGAAGTCTTTGGAATTCAACTCGCGTGGTCTCACTAGCAGCCATCACTTGTAAAGTTAGAGAAAAGTTGGGCTCGCCGGTATGACATGGACCAAGAATTTAATTAATATTCACATAGACATTTACTGTCCAGTAAAATATTAATTTTGGCGTAAACATTGCCCCCTAGCCTCGAAGTCATGAATGTCAAAAATGACTGAAGAGGTTTATGTTCATGCTGCTCCAAAGCCAATGGTATTGGCTCGGGTCATACATAAAATGAGTGTGAGTAGACAATCCTGTGAATAGGCCTTAAAACTCAAGCACCCAACAAGGCATTGGAGCGAAGCTGCTACACGGCTCGCCTAGGCACCTTGGATTTGGACTTCAAATGCATTCGCCTGCTCTTTGCCTGCATTAGCTTGCTTTTTGCTTACGTTCGCTTGCTCAAATTAGAATACATGGAACATTGCACATATCGCGAGCGAATATAGGTCGCATGGATGTATCTTGAGCAAACGCATGTAACTTGAGTAGATTACAAAAAATAACCCTTCGCGAGCTCTTGGCGATGGCGGACCAACATGGAATGACAACGGCTATGTACTTCGCTGCCCCCCCAGTGCGAACCAGTGAGAGACAAACAAAAGAATCAGCGAACGGCCGTACAAAGCTGAAAAAATTTTAAGAGGCCATGCACTTCGCTGCCCCCCAGTATATACTTTGTTGCCCCCCAGTGCGAACCAATGAGAAGCGAACAAAGGAGTAACTTTGAAAATGTGGAGGAGGCCACAGGGGTTGGCCTAGATGATGACTAAGAAACACTTGGATTAATTCCTTTATTTAAGGCCTCTGGAATAGGCCCCAACCTTGTACTAGTCTGTTAGTTAGACCACGCACGTTTACAAAGAAAAACTCCTAGATGATGACTAAGAAGCACTTGAATTAATTCATTTATTTAGGGCCTCTGGAATAGGCCCCAATCTTGTACTGGTCTGTTGGTTAGACCACGCACGTTTACAAAGAAAAACTAATTGCACGGTTCTCCCTCGGGTTGCCCCCTAGTATGAGGTGATGGAGCGTAAGCGCGACCGTGCGTGACACTAATAGCAGTGGTCGCGGGATCAGGAGGAGGGGGAGGATCTGCTTGCTCCCAAACACCAGCGATGTGGCGCTTTAAGAAATGACCATTAATAGGGTTGGGATGGAGTGTACCATCGATGTCGCGCAAATGGTATGCCCCCTTAGGCAATATGCGATGAATAATAAAGGGTCCCTCCCACCGCGCGGACCATTTCCCGCGGCCTTCGGTTTTCTCCCCAAGTGGGAGCACAGCACGCCAAACCGCTTGGCCCTCGGCATAACTCTGACCTCTAGTGATTTTATCATATGACCGTGCAACGCGCTGCTTCTCAAGGATGAGATTGTTGAAAGCAGTGATGCGATGTTCGTCAAGGTCTTCAAGCTCTTGCCACATTGCCTGGACGTTGTCTAAGGTGATTCTCCACTGGCCTGGCTTTGGTGCGCGGCGGCGGCTGTTCTCCTCTTGATGGTCATTCTAGTTTACTTCGACCATACCAACCACGGTGGGGAAAGGATCCACATCCACCAAAGAGGCTGTGCTCTCTGGCGTCTTCATTTTCAACGCGCCAGAGTTTAACCAAGTTTGCAGCTGGTCGCGGAGCTTGGCACAGTCTTTGGTGTCATGATTGTAGACGTTGTGGAAACTGCAATATTTCTTGTCCTTTAGCCCCTCTTTTGGCGGGATCTTGTGGTCTAAACGTACGCACTTCGCCTCGATCAAGTCATTGAAGACAAGATGGGCGTTTTTCGCGTCATACGTGTAAGACTCGTATTCGGGCTTGGTCCATGCAAAAGACTGAACGGTGATTGGCTCACGAGTCATCTTGAGATTCTTCATTTTGTGAGCCAAAGGCTTCCCGGACAGTTCAACTGCTCCGATGTCGTCGACATATCCCTGCGCGGCCTCAATCTCCTCCTGCCTTTGGTAGTAAAGGTCGAACGTGGGGGATTGGAGATTGAGTCCCCCTACTGTCCTGTTTCTCCCTGGTACGTATGTCCCCATGGAGGCATTCGCCTTTTCGTCCATTTCGTTGAGAATCAGCTCATAACTGCCGACCTTGTTGATCAGGTCGCCCATAGACATGAAGCGTTCCCTATGGTGCTTCAACCGCTGGCGATGCTCGAGGCCACGAACAGCCAACTTAATGGTTTCCTGCTCGGGCAGGAGGAAGTCGCACTTGGCTTGCTGAATCTTGAAGCGTTGGAGGAAAGAGACGCCCAACTCCATGCTTTGCTGGCTCATTTGGGTGAGGGAATCAAGGCCAACCTCCGGCTCAATGGCGCCGTATGTTTCCCGGAACAGTTTCTCCATGGTAGGCCAATCCGCAATGGATCCTGGCTTCAACCTAGAGTACCAACTGAAGGCAGCTCCGGACAGAGAAGTCCCAAAGAGCTTGAGCTTGAGAATATCATTGTTCCCGTACTGGTCGCACTAGACTTTGAAGCGGGCCATATGGGTTGCTGCGTCTTCCCTTGTTTCCCCAGAGAAGGTAGTGAACACAACGTTCTTGAACCCATGCGGGAAAGGGTATTGCGCCACACTATCAGGGTAGGGGTCGCGATACTGCAAGTTAGCATCACCGTTTCCGGTTGCTCCTTGACGATGGAGGAGATGAGCTGGCACCAGTCGGCTGTTGTCACAGGTACGGACTTTCCCCCTTCCCCATGGTTTGTGGTTTGGCCATGCAGAGAAACTGACGGTATGCCCAACACTCTTAGGACTAGGGTTGGAGGCCAGAAGCGGGTCATCCGGTGTTCCGGCTCCCTGGCGTAGCGAGTTGTTCAATCCTTTGAAGGGAGCAGCAGAGCCATGTGGGAACAGACTCTTTGAAGGTCCAGCCACTGACACGAACTGCGGGGCCTTCGGAGTCCCGACTTTAGGGTTTCCCCTCGCGCGCTCGTTAGGAGGGACATATTTGGAGGTTCCTTCATTCGCGCTTGGGCCAGTAGGGTTCAGAGCAGGGTTCTTTGGTGCCTGCGCCCTCATCCAATCTTCAACTTCGAGGACCCACAAGTTCAGCCGGTCCTGTTTGTCCTTGAACTCCCAAAGAAGGAAGCATTCTGCTGGTCATGCATCTTGGCATCGTGGTCGTCCAAGCGGCGAGTCTGCTCATCTACTGTCGCACGAGTGAGCGACAGGATCTCTGCATGGTGCTTCACGGTCTCCGTGTTCTGCTTCACGGTCTCCATGTTCTGGTCCAGATCTGTCCGGATCCGTTGGAGGCTACCTTCGACCAAGCCCTTGTCTTCCCTTACTTCGCCGGCAAACCGGTTGAAGTCTTCAGTGAGTATGATAAGGTTGTGCTGGTCTGCTTCCCAAAGGGTCTTGTCCCTTTTAGCCTGTTCAGCAAGGCTGTCAACCTTCCCAGCAACGTCGGTGATGCTTTGTTGAGTGGCGGAGCTCTGGGTCGTCAAATCCGGGATCTGCCCCGTGAGTTGTGTGAACATCTAGAAGACTTGCTCCATAGACGGAGCAGAGTCTGTGTCTTGGGTCGGCTGAGAGCCTACCATGGCGGTCTTGCTGAAGTCTGGATCACCAAACTGAGTAAGGACCTGTTCTTGAGTGAGGGATCGGCAAGCCGAGCTGTTATGGGGATTATACCGTGGTGATCTATGCTTGAGGCAAGAAAGCTGAGGCTTTCGGTACGGCGCTTCCTCTGGTTTCCCTATGGTGACTGCTTGTACTCCCTGTCCCACTGGGCGTGCCAATGTTTTGGCCACGATCCTCTACGCGCGGAGCAGAGCTAAATAGCGAGCAAAGAGAAGGGGGGAGTGCTGCGAGCGTGCCACCTCGCGGACGAGGAAAGAGTAGTAGGGGTGCGAGATCTTGGCTTCTGATCAGGCGGAAGGGGTTTCCAGGTGCCACCTCAGAGGATTTACGAGCACAAGGCGATCGATACTCACGGAGGACGCGAGCAGAGCAACAATAGGGAGGAAAAAGAGGAATCGGGGTAGAGTCCGGAGGGCTCTGAAGAACAACCTAGGCGACGGCGCTTAGGGTTAGGGTTTTCGAGTAGCTCGAAGGATAACTAGGTTTCAGTTTGTGTTGTGTTTTTTTTTATTTGTTTGAGCGTCCATTCTGTTAGGGTTCGAGCCCCCTTATATAGTAGTTCGACTTGCGGCAAAAGAAAAGTAATTAGAATCCAAGTCGGACTCTGAAACCCTAATAGCACAAGGACACTGCTCCGTCCATGCGAACCAACATCTTGTGACACATGTCCAGTTCGCACACTTCATTCCGCATAGGGCATTGCTTCCGCGCTGCCAACTGTAAACTCCTATGCGAACTGGAATTAGGAGTATCCTCATCTCGCGGGCTGTCACAGGATGCTATCTCGTGTGCTCTTGTAGCTCGCTTCCATTTCGCGGGCTACTGCAGCTCGCGAGCCTTAAAATGGCTTTTTATATTAAAAGGGCCACAGGGATTGGTCCGAAGCATGTCAAAGACTTTGAAAAGTCTTCAATAACTCAAGTGGTGCAAGCGGACTCCGCATGTGTCTTCCTCGCGAAGTCTACTACGCGAACCAGTTCGCCAGCTCGCCTCGCCTCACTTACGCGGAGAGTCAATCTCGCCTCGCCTATGCGGATTGGCAAATAGTAATTACGCGCGAAGTCATTCCGCGCGCGAGCTAATGTAGTTCGCGTGAAGTCTATTCCGCAAGCGAGATCATTAAGTGTGTGAGCCCAGTATTTCGCGCAAAGCGCGCGAGCTATGTGTTCCGCACGAAGTCTTTGCAATTCAACTCTCATGGTCTCACTGGCAGCCATCACTTGTAAACTTAGAGAAAAGTTGGGCTCGCCGGTATGACATGGACTAAGAATTTAATTAATATTCACATAGACATTTACTGTCCAATAAAATATTAGTTTTGGCGTAAACAATGAGAGCAACTACTACGAAAGAGACAAAATACAAGTAGGTCAAACTAGTAACCTACGAGAGAGAACTGGATGAGGTAGGAAATATGACTCGCCTTCTACCCTCGCCGAACAGAACTCTACAGACATGAAAACTGGCCACCAAAGCACCAATTTCATCCACTGACAATTCCACTCCTGTACCTCATAACTCATAAAGAAGTGGAACCCGAACCGTCCTCATATAAGATAAGGACATAGAAGGATTGCGACTAAGAGCATCCGCTACTACATTAGCTTTCCCAGGATGATACTCAATAGTACAATCATAATCTTTAATCAATTCCATCCACCTTCTTTGCCTTATATTTAACTCTCTCTGAGTGAATACATACCGAAGAATCTTGTGGTCGGTAAAGATCTGGCACTTGGCTCCATAGAGATAATGTCTCCATAATTTCAATGCAAAAACCACTGCAGCAAGCTCTAGGTCGTGGGTGGGGTAATTCACTTCATGCGGCTTCAATTGCCTAGAAGCGTAAGCAATTACTCTTTCATGTTGCATCAACACACCACCCAAACCTTGCCTGGAAGCATTGCAATAAACCACATACTCTCCACTATCGTCAGGGAGTGCTAGAACTGGAGCACTAGTTAAACGATCCTTGAGCTGTTGAAAACTCTGCTCACACTTCTCGGACCACTCGAACTTAACCCCCTTCCTGGTCAATCTTGTAAGAGGAGCGGCAATCTTTGAAAAATCTTTGACAAAACGACGATAATAGCCTGCTAACCCCAAGAAACTAGAAGGCCTCTTCCAATTTGTCACCGCTTCTATCTTTGGGGGATCCACACTGACACCTTCTGCTGAAACCACATGGCCTAAAAGCCCCACTTTATCTAACCAAAACTCACATTTACTGAGCTTCGAATACAACTAAGCTTCCCTCAAAGTCTGCAATACCATTTTTAAATACTTAGCATGCTGCTTCAAATTCCTCGAATATACCAAGATGTCATCTATAAATACAATCACGAAATGGTCAAGGTATAGACGGAACACCCTATTCATGAGATCCATAAAAGCAGCGGGTGCATTACTAAGTCCAAACGGCATCACCACAAACTCATAATGACCATAACGTGATCGAAAAGCAGTCTTGGCTATATCACTTTCCCGAATCCGCAACTGATGATATCCTAATCTCAAATCAATCTTTGAAAAGACTGTGGTACCTCTCAACTGATCGAATAAATCATCAATGCGAGGTAAAGGATATTTATTCTTTACCGTAACCTGGTTCAACTTCCTATAATCTACACAAAGTCTCATGGTGCCATCTTTCTTCTTGACAAATAACACTGGAGCACCAAAAGGATACATACTAGGCCGAATAAAACCCTTATCCACCAACTCTTGCAGTTGAGTTTTTAACTCTTTTAATTCTACAGGTGCCATTCTATAGGGCGCTTGAGAAATAGGCGTTGTTCTAGGAAGTAGCTCAATAGTAAAATCTATCTCCCTTACAGGAGGCAAACCAGGCAACTCATCTGGAAAAACATCGGGAAACTCATTAACTACAGGGATATCTTCCATTCTCAGCTCTCCCTTTCTAGTATCCACCACATGGGCTAAATAAGCCTGGCAACCCTTATTCAATAATTTCCTAGCAGTGACAGCTGAAATTAAGCAATTTGAAATAATATCGCTCACCTTGAAATGTAACCTCAGGCTTTCTAGGACAGCGTAACATCACTATTTTCCGGAAACAATCAATCATGGCTCTATGTGCCTCTAAAAAGTCCATACCCAAAATCACATCAAACTCCACAATATCTAATGGAATTAAGTCAACTTCAAAATTAAGACCCTCCACCAACACTTCACAACCTCTAAATACCCAATCTATCTTCATCACATCATCGGAGGGCAAGGAAACCTGCCATTCGCCTGGAAGTGGCCATGATGGCACATTGGCGAGAAATGAAAATCTACTAGACATAAAAGAATGCGTCGCTCCAGGGTCTATCAATATAAATCCAGGATGACCGAATATTAACAACGTACCAATGATGACATCCGGGGAGGTACGTCCCTCTTGCCACGTCATAGTATGGAGCCTAGCATGAGTAGTGGCAGGACGACCTCTCTGTCCTCTGCCCTGCTAAAAGCCGCCTCTGGCTGGAGCCATGGCGCGAGTACCACTACTAGAACCACCAGCTGATGTCTGACCCATGGCCTGAGTAGGAGCATATGTAGCTCCCTGAGTCAGAAGAGGGCAATCCCTCTTGAAGTGATCTAGCTGACCACACTGAAAACATCCCCCTGGTTGAAACTGACTCTGCCCAGACTGAAAAGACTGACCACCAGAGATCCCACTCCTACTGCTCGATCCACTCCTAAATCGCCCAAACTGATGCCCAAAAAAGTTCTTGAAGGATCTACCACCCTGCCTCTTGAACCTCCCTCTGAAACCGGAGCCAGTACTCGAACTGCTACCATGTCCACTACCAGAAGATGATCCAGAACCCGAGGTGGATGCCAATTTCTTTGATGAACCCTGGTTATGACCACTAGAATCACGAAGACGGCCAGCGGCCAACTCCTGTGCCTCAATATTTAGAGCAAAAGTCACGGCTTGGTGAAATGACTGATATGGCACCGCTGTCATCTTGTTTGCATAAATACCACCAAGGCCCTTGGTGAACTGATAAATCTTCTCCTGCTCTGTCTTCACCTAATCCGGCACATAATAAGACAACTCCCAGAATCACTGCTCAAAACCCATCACTGTCATGTCATCACCCTTCTGCAAATTCAAGAACTCCTCCCTCATTCGGTTGACATGAGCATGACTAATATAACGCTCTCTAAAAAGAGCTGTAAACTGATCCCAGGACATATGATTTGCAGCATCACCCATACCTCTACTCATATCAAGCCACCAATACCATGCTTCCTTCCCCAAAAACTGGGTAGCCAAGCCCACTTTCCTATCCTATGGGCATCTCACCTGAATAAACATTTTCTCAATGGTCTCTACCCAATTCTGAGCATCCAATGGCTCAATAGCGTGGCTAAACACTCTAGCTCCATTCTTGTAAGCTCTATCATAATTTATCTCTGGGACCATGCTAGTGCTAAAACACTTAAAGAACTGCTCCATGGCATTAGTCCAATCACCCTATACATCCTCATCTTCCCCCCTTAGAGGATTCTACCTAGGTGCTCGGCAAGGAGGCATACTACCTGAGAATAAAATATTTAGCACAAGAAACAAGGAAAGGACAACTACCCACATACTTAATAAACACTTAGCATACAAACGCTAATGGATCCGTCGCGGTCGGACCATCACTCCCATCATACTAAGTTTTACTAAGCATATGTGGTAGTGATAAAGAAAGACAGGAATCGGACAACCTAATTCTCGAATACCAATTGTCAGGACCTACCCCGGATTTCCCCATGACATCCAGAATAAACCTTGCGGGACCCACCTCAAGGGAAATTCTACCAAATTTTTGGCATAACCTCCCTTTAAAATGGCTAACCCTACCTGAAAGAAAACTCACCAAAAACCCAAACACTTCTAATCAATCTAATCCACATCTTCTGGAGCCATCCGCTCCCCCAAATAATCATCCACCACCTCAACTAAAATAATAATTCAAAATAATTTCATGAATTTAATCTCTCATACAAACAAACCAATATAATTCTTTTTCAACACTCCTAAATGGAGTCACAAGCTCTTAACACACACAACCTCAATAATATCATTTAAAATATTCCATGGTTATCAGAGCAACTACTACGAAAGAGACAATATACAAGTAGGTCAAACTAGTAACCTAAGAGAGAAAACTAGATGAGGTGGGAAATATGACTCGCCTCTTACCCTCGCCGAACAGAACTCTGCAGATTGGGCATTAAAACGAAAGGTCAAGGGGAGAAGCATTTAAAACGTTAGAGTGAGTGGACAAAAATAAATAATAAAAATAATGACTTAATGATAGAGCCTTGAAATCAAAATTTATGCTTTTCCCATATTTTCCAGTGAGAAAAAAAATATTTATGCATGTCACTCTTGGAAATCTTTCCTAAAATAATTATAGATAAAAATAATGAACCAATCCCATTTGTTCTCAATAAATCAATAAAAATGGGGAAGAGGTTTCACCATAACGATGAGCCTCCCAAGCTAGGGTCGGAGCCTCCCAGACTATAATAGCGTCCCACGCTAAGCCCCTTACTCACCTATGGTGAGTAGCCGCTAATAATGATTAGCTAACAATAATGAATATATATCAACCCTTTTATGGTGAAGTAAAATTACAAATATCAAGAATGTTACTTCCCCAAAAATAATATAAAATCCATTGAACTCAGAACAGTTCCCAACTGTACCTAGGAATATTGCGTAATAAAATAAATCACTTGACATGTCCCGCATGTCAAATAAAATGCTCAAGACAGTTCCCAAAAAATAAATGGAACTCATTACTCCAAGAAAATAATAAATCTCTAATATGCCTTTGAAAATTAAATAAACTCTAGTGCATGCATGACATTCAAATCAAAGGTCCACTCACAGTGCTCGGCTATGCCTGCCGACGACCCGAGCCTTCCTCCAAATGATCCTCCTCACGTCCTGAACAATAAATAATTATTAAGCCTCCAAACTAGGATAATACTTTAATAAAATTTCCGAAATAAAAGGAAGCCTATAATTTCATCTCTCTTGCCCAACTTCTCCACTTTTAATCTAATAAGGCTCACAATACTCCGCAGTTTCCGATAGCCAAAAATTAACCTTTTTGAAGTTTAAATCCTGCTAAACCAACTGCCGGATTTCCATTTGAATAACCGCCTAAATCCTTAATCATTGATAAATCCCAAACCTTATCAAAACTCCTCCAAAAATTCCAAACTATACTTCATTAAACTCCTCTCATTATAACAAACCTGAAAACATGCAAAAACAACCTCTAAACGGCGCCGCCGCCGCCTGCTCCGCCGGCAGCCGAACTCCGGCGATGTCCATTGCCTCTCAAATTTTAACAGAATAATCCTCTCATCATACACAACAACTTCCATAACTCCACCTTAATGGTGTAGTGTAGCACCGCATTAAGACGTGACGTGAGCGTTCGACTCGAGCGTAGTAGCCCTATATAAATTATTTTAAATCTATAAGACGTGTGTAAATACTTACATATATTGGTATATATTTTTTGAGATAAAAGATTTATCGCTTGGACCACGCATTCGTTTTCTTTAGAATTTAAATTGGGAGAGCATAAATATTTTTATTTATTTTCTTTATTTATTCTTTTTATTTTGTCTACTCACTCTAACGTTTTTCGAATGTTTTTCCCGGGGCCCTTCGTTTTAAAAATGTCCAGTCTGCAGAGTCCAGGTTGACACTAGTAGGAGGCGAGGCATAGTTACCCACTTCTCCACCACTTTTCACCAGTAGGTTACCTGTTAAACCTACCAGTGTAATTTCTTACTTCCTCTAGTTTTCTTTAATAGCTCTGATTACCCTTAGGGTTAGCGTATACCTTAATGGTGGTGTTCTAATATTTATGTTATATTTTTCGAATTCTCAAAGATTGAAGTTTGTTATATTATTTGGATATTTATGGGATGAATTGGAGGTTGGTTGATTCGTTTAGGGGGGTAATTCTTAAATTTTCCGGGTTAGGGTTGTTCATTTTCAATGGAGCTTTACCGAGTTCTTCAGTAAATTTTCCTTGGAGGTGGACCCCGCAAGACTTATTTCGGGTTTCAGGGTGAAATTTGAGGTGGGTCTTGACACTAGTAGCCAGACTGGAATCTATCAGACTGCTATTAGCAATTCCATGTCATATGCGATTCAATCTCTATCAAATGGATATCAAAACAACTTTCCTGAAGAAGAAGTCTATGTGGAACAACCAAAAGGTTTTAAAGATCCTCATCATCTTGACCATGTGTACACACTGAAAAAAGCACTGTATGGTCTCAAGCAAGCTCCAAGAGCCTGATATGATAGACTTTCTTCTTATTTGGTAAGTAAAGGGTATGTGCGAGATAAGGTTGACAAAACTCTACTTGTCAAGAATGAGAAAGAAAATTTCATGGTTGTAACACCCCGGACCTAATTTTACCTAGTTACCGGGTTTTCTACGAGTTACTGAGGAATTTAACCGTGTTCGGTAACTTAGTAAAATTAGCATTAGAGTTTAATTTTTGAATTTTTCTAAAAAGGTTAAATTCTTCTTTTAAGGCTTCGAGGTCGTAGTGCGTGACGACACGAGTTTTCCTTGGATTATTTTTAGAAGCTTCGGGATATTTTCGTTGATTTGTCGAAAAATCTGAATCGTTGATCTTTAATCATTGATCACATGTTGTCCATTTTTTTTTATTGTTGTTGTTGTTGTTAAACAGGGGAAGACTGGTCAGACCCAGTCAAAGAATCCAAGTTGGGTTTGACCGAGCCCAACCAAGTCTCTCTCTCTTCTCCCTCGTCTCCCTCTGCCGCTACCCTTCTCTAGCGCAGCACCGCCGTCTCCGGCCACCCCTGGCGACGAGACCACCGCCGTTCTCTTCCTCTCCTCCTCTCCTTTCTAGCCCAACCCGTGGATCACGCAAGCAAACCAGATCAGAGGAGATCGAAGCTGTCGAACACGACTGTGTTTGTCGGATTCCGGCAAGCTCAAACGACAACGATTGGTAGGGTTCTTCTCGTCTGTCCTTCTTCTTTCTTTCTATGCCTTTCACTCTTCTAATCGAGTTCGAATTCGAAAAGCCCTCTTTTGTGTTTTTAGGTTTTCCGGTGGGTTTGTTCTTGGAGCTCCGGCAGGACTACCGAGCTCCGGTGAGTCTAGAAACGGTCGAATGGAGCTCAGTCGTGCCTTGGAGGGATTTAAGAGCAGCAGTCATGGTTTGGGATTGGAGCAGAAGCTCGAGTTCCCAATCGGGGACTCCGGTCGGACTTCAAAATTCGTCTTCAGAAGAAAATCCGGCAAGGGTCGAGGTTCTGCAGTTCGATCTGAGATGGCTAAGGTAGTTCCTCTTTCGTCTAGAGCTACTGTGTTGTTGCTTCTATGTTAGATCATTGGAGTATGGTGACTGATTCAATGTTTTGGTTATTTGTCGAGAACTTGGTGATTCGGAGTTTGCGGGGAGGCTATGGCCAAATTCCGACAAGTCACCGGGATCCGGCGAACTATTCCGGCAGGTCACCGAAATCCGGTGAGGGTTCCGACGAAGCAGCAGATCAGACAAAGAGCCAAGAAGGTAGTTCTCAAGGTTTTCTTTCTAAGTCAAGTCGTAGTTTCCGACTTAGTAAAATCTGTCATTTTAGGAAAGTTTCTATTTAGGGAGACTTTGCCTTTTTGAGTACTTTCTATTTATGGAAACCCATTTTTGGGTGCCCTAAGTGATTTATGGTGGGAAGTTATGTAGAGAGGAAGTAAATGAGGATTGTATGGATGAAGAAACAAAGGTAATTATGTTGTGATTGAGGATTTCTCGGATTAAGAAAATTGGATAAATGAGGAATGGATTTAGTAAAAAGGTTTGTTCTTATTCAAGAACTAATTGATTTCAAGTGAAGCGAATAAGTGAATTAGTAAAATGGTTGTTGGAATTAAATCGGATGGTTAAGAGTAATCAAGGTAACCTGAATTATTAAAAGTGGACTGTTGTCAAGAGATGAAGCATCCATATCCCAAAGTGGAGCTTGATTGGTTAAGGGAAGTATTTGGGAATTGTCAATGTAATTTTATTTAGGGACCAGTCTTAAGTCTTCGCTTAGACTATTGGTTAAGGCTATATATAACTGTTAATCTGGAAGTAATTGAGATTATTAATTTACAGTTTGGGTTAATAGTCTAATTAATGGACTCAAGTATGTGCCTTTGGACGTAGAGGCTCGCCGTAGGAAGTTGTCGGGCAATTGAGTTGGGAAGCCTCCACTTGGCAATAAATAATTGAATCATTGTGAGTGGACTTTTCTTTTAAATTAAATGCATGCATAGATTTATTTTAAATAAATGTTTTTATTGGTCATTAATTTGTAGAATTTGTTTTCCTCTCGTGAGTTATTTTCTGCGAAGTTATTTTCGGAGGTAAATGTTTTTATTTTATTTATTAACTTCGCTATTTTGAGAATTTCTGAAAATGAGATTTTCGGTGTATATATATGTGTATTTATGAGGAGAGTATGTATATAAATGTTAGCTAGCTATACGTGTGTGTCCGCCTTAATGGTGTAGCAATTAGCAGCCATTATGGTGTGACGTGAGCGTGAGACGCAAGCGTAGTATATGAGTGTTTAATTCATATAGGGGGTATGGACACGTATATATACACCCGTCTGTCCACCTTAATGGAACAGTGAAGAACCGCATTATGGTGTGACGTGGGCGTTAGACGCGAGCGTAGTAGAGCTTGTGTAAATACATACTGATTTTTATTAGAGCTTGAGAAGCTCGATATTTTTCTAAATTAAAAATTCTCCATTTGAGGCATGCATTTAATTTTTCTGAGGATATTAAAATTGGGAAAGCGTAAACAACTTTTATTTGTTTATTTTATTAAATTTATTTTTTTTGTCCACTCACTCTAACGTTTTCAATTGCTTCTCCCCTGGGCCCTTCGGTTTTAAATGCCCAGTTTGCAGGTTAGTATAATTGAGGTCGGATGTACATGAAGTCGAGACATAATCCATCATATAGCTTCCGCTTATATATATATATCTTCCCTTCACTGTTAGAATTGCTCTGAACCTACGAATTGTTGGTTATAGGATTTTTGTTAGATTAGTAAATATACATTGAGAGATGTTATGATTTGTGGGGAGCACGAAGGCTCCAGGAGTTTATAAGGTTGAAGTTAGAACTTTTAGAAGTGCTTGTAGGTGTTTTATTTAGGAAGGGTTGTCCATTTTCAAGGGAGGTTGTGTCGAGTTTCGGTAAATTTTCCTTGGAAGTGGTCCCCGCAGGATTTACTTCGGGTTTCAAGATGAAATTCGGGGTGGGTCCTGACAATGGTAACTCAAGTGTTTATGGATGATATTGTTTTTAGCTCAACCTCAGATTCATTAGTTCAGCAATTTACAAAAATCATGACTAGTGAATTTGAGATGAGTATGTGTGGTGAATCGACATACTTTCTTGGACTTCAGGTTAAGCAGCATAAGATAGGGATGTTTTTTTTGCAAACCAAATATGCGTAAGGACTGGTAAAAAAGTTTGGACTAGAAACCAAGAAAGTTGTTGTTAATCCAATGAGTACTATCATCAAGCTGGATGAAGACAAAGAAAGAAAATCAATGGATCAAACTCTTTACATAAGCATGACAAGGAGTCTACTATATCTCACAGCAAGCAGGCCAGACATATCATTTAGTGTAGGTGTCTGTGCAAGGTTTCAGGCAAATCCAAAAGAATCACAACTAGCTGCAATCAAGAAGATCATCAGATATATATCAGTAACATTTTCTTATGAAATTTATTACACATGTGATACAAGTGCTGAAATTGTAGATTATCTGGCGGATGCTTTTTCATTGGAAATAACTTGGTAGCTTGACACAGCAAGAAACAAAACTACATATCTCTACCCACAACCGAGCCAGAGTATGTGGCTGCTGGTAGCTGTTGCACACAGATGCTCTGGATTAAGCACGTGCTGGAAGTTTATGGAATTCTTCAAGGTAAACTTGGTATATTATGTAACAACACAAGTGCTATAAATATCACAAAGAATCATGTCCAGCACCGGAAAACCAAGCATATTGCTATCAGGTATCACTTCATCAAAGATTTGGTAGAACAAAATTTGCTTGAGCTAAGTTTTATTCCCATTGACAAACAGCTTGCAGATATTTTTACCAAACCATTGTTAACTGACCGATTTGAAGAACTCAAAACTGCATTGGGCATCTGCACTTGTCCATGGTGAATCATCTGCAATGTCAAGGTTTTGAATGTATATATATGCTTTTGATCTTAGCTTGACAGTTTGGATTGCTTAAGTTAATGTTTTGTCTAATAGATGAGTTATGTTAATATGCTATGTCTTCTTATATGCCTGAGAAAATGTGAGTTGTTACCAACTGCACACACACTAACAACATTGTGTTTCACATATGAAAGTGGTGGAATGGTTTTCTAAGATTAAGTTCTATGGTAGTGACATAGTGTGAAAAGAAGGTTATTAGTTGTGCTCAAGAAAGATACACAAGACAAAAGAGCAGCCTCTTTAAAAAGGTGAATTGCATGGAGGTTGATTTTAAGTCTCAACCAAAGTAACTAGAGCATGAGGAGGGGGAACTTCACATGTTCTACATGAAATGGTGAGGATTTTAGATCAGATACTTGAGTATTGATGCCGTCAGATATCTCTCGAATATCTAGTACCCTAAAATCAACTGATTTGAGAGTGACTGCATTTGACTTACTCAATAAGTGTTCAAAAATATATGCAGTGAAAAACAGAAACACTCATATCATCATGAATTTGTTTCTGCACAAGAAAAATTGGAAAGTTTGTTGATCTCACAAAGATACTCTCTCAGAAAACTGAACTCCCCATCTTATATGTGTTTGCACAATCTTTGTTCTAAACTGATACAATTGGTTTCAATTTTCCTATAACTTGGGTATATAGGCCCACATTAGTAGTACTAGAATTTTTCTCAGCTGTTGGTCGTAACATTAGCTACTGCATCTTAAAGTACTGTTGATGTGCTTTGCAAAGCTATATACATGTTCTTCCAAGTTAACATGCAGGTTGAGAAAAGCAATTCAGGTTGTTGTAGATGTTTGATGTGGTTCTGGGCCTCGTTTAGGTCTTCACAAATTGCTTTGTTTCTCAAAAGCCCAGTTTAATGACTCAGCCCATAATTACATGATGATTGTCTTTTTGGTTGCTCTCGGTTCCCTATAAGTTAGCGTGCCTGCCTAGTCAGTTATTCAATCCTTTACTTCACTAGGGTTTCATGTTTCTTGTGCAGATCAATCTCTTTTAGTCAAGGGCAAGCAACTGGCAATACCAGAAAAACCCAATCCACAAGTTGGCAGGCCAGTGATTCCATCATCATCTCTCGATGCTCAACCGTCGCCACCAGTCTCTCCTTGACTACATCTAGAATTTCATCGTGCTAATACCTTCCCAGGTACTTGGTATGAAGGTCAGCCTTGGCCTTCTATGGTTCCTCAAGAGGATGATTCAAATCCTGATCGAATTGTGACATACCTCAATTTCCTGGAAAAGGTAACTCGAAACTGGGTTGTCGACATACAAACACAGATTGGAGCTCTCACTGAAGCAGTGCTCATCATGGGAAGAAAGATCAATGAACTCACCTACCTTGAGGCTGCCTCTTCTAGCAAATCTTGAAGTTCCTCCCGGGTTTCCCCCCAAAACGTGATCTGCGCCTACATGACTATCCAATGCAGACAGTCCTCAGGAGGACATGCAGGAGAATTCAGATGATGATGAGTCTGTACCAAAGAAGTCTTTCAATCCATGGGAACCAGAAGAAAAGAAGAATTTGGATCAAGATCTTTGGCATAAGAACAAGTGGGCAAAATGGCCATAGGACCTTTGGCATACTATTCAGGGGAGAGAAGATCAAGCTTTGGTCTATCTTTGAAACTTTGGTTTATTTCTTTTTGAAATTTGAATTTGTTTTGAACAATATTTGCACTATTTTCAGTTTGTAAGTGCATAAGCACTAGATTGATGTGTTTGGTTGAACTCAAACTTAGTTTGCTTTCGTTTTCAAATTGATTTTGTGTCATCAGTAGTTGTTGCCTTGGAGATTTTTCAGAGATTGGAAAAGGATGGAAACTGATTCCTAATATCTCTAAAAATACTCTGTATATGTTAGATTTGTGTTGATATTCTTGCAGGTCTTGATCTTTTGTTGAATAGCAATGCCAAAGGGTGAGAATATAGACATATTGGCTATTCCTATTCAACACAAGAAATCCCATTGGAGCTAGGAAAGATAAAAAGAAGTCAAAATCGAAAGAGCTTGAAGAAGTGCATGTTCAGAGGTCTTGATGAGGTAAAACGTAATCAGTTAGCTTGATTCGATACAAGGTAATCTTCTTTTATCATATTATGGTAAGTTGACAATTGGATGAGTATGTTATGGTAATCTTCTTTTATGGTCACTGATAATTAGCATTGATGATATTGATTTCCTGATTTCCTAAATCTGATTCTTACATTTACATGAGTGAGATGTTTATGAGGAATATGGTTTTGCTGATATGTTAAGTGCTTGATCAAAGTGAAGAATATGATTTTGAGATATGAATGTTGAGTGCAGGTGTCATGGAGATCAAAGAGTTAGTTTGGAAAATCACAAAGTGATGGTTGGCTGATTGTATTTTTTCAAACTACGAATTGATCCTCTTTCAAGTGCATTAGTTGAGAGGGAGAATTTCATTCTCTATAAATAGGTTCTGTTGTGATTTGTGAAATTAAACTTTTTGCATGCATTGAGAAAAGACTTTGATATCATAGTCTTTGAGTTGAATTGTGTTCATGCTCTTGTTGCAAATTGCTTGTTGTATTGTTCCAGATAACCTAAGTCTGTCACACCCCAATTTTTGAAAGATAATTTTCAAAAATTTTGGCATGATCTAACTTAAAATATAAATATCCCAACCTGTTTCAACAACAAACCCAAACAACAAGAACTTAATAGCGGAAAAGTAATATCATTCAACCTAACACTGAGTTAAATATTACACTTCCTTGTTTACATAAACTTGCAACACAAAAACATGAGAACAATATCATGAGTTTAATACTGTCTACCCAATTAACAAAACTATACAGAGTACAGCAAAAACCAAAAAGAACCCTGCCACTAAGCCTCTGCCTCATCCCTGCTGATCCTCACATGCAGGTCTAACCCCTACACCAATAATTGGTGCACCGGGATTGTAAAATAACAAACCCGGTAAGCTAAAAAGCTCGTATGAGTAAACTCAAAAATAACACAACATTTATCACATCCAACATAACACAAGAGAGATTTGATCAATAATTAAAAACCACACATCCAACACATTACCAAAGAAATGTACCCATGAGTCCCAGATATTTAATAAATACCTCTCATGACCTACAACAACAAATTGTGTACCCATGGGTCCCAGATACCATAAAGTATCTCCCATGACCTACATTGACAGACGGTCTAGAGTTTTATTCCTAACCGTAACCAATCACCCGGCCAAAGGCTTGGAACCCGGTTTGATTGTCCAATATCAAAACACAAAATAATAAATAGCATCTTAACCGTAACCAATCACCCGATTAAAGGCTTGGAACCCGGTTTGGCTATTTATCCAACAATCACAATATCACAACATCATCATCAACAACACAAGATCACATCATAAGATTATATCTTTCACAAGGATATAATTATATGAATAATATATATTATTCCACAAGAATAACTTATCAAAAATCAATAGAATTATTATCACAAGAACCTCAAAATAAACATATAAGAAAAGCTTGTTTTATCTTACCTATGAGCTGTTGGCGATCAAACTCATATATTTTAAAACAAATAATAGCATAGTATTAATTTTATCAACAAATGATCATAATAAGATTTGGTCCTAAAATGAACATTGGTGAGATTTACTCACCTAAATATCCCGCTGCGTTTTCCGCACAACACAAGAACCAAGCTAAACCACAACCTCACAAATCACTTAAAATTACACAATTAAAAATCTTAGAAACCAAAATACTAAAGGATAACACAATACCCTTAAACTAACCCTTAGCTTAAGGGAGGACAACTTCCCAAAGTCGTTGAACTCGACGACACAATAGAGCTGCCTCAAATCTTCAAAACCTAAACTCAAACTCAACCAAGCCCAAACAAATAAACCTAAGTCCTAACATGCAAACCTTGCTCAAAACCTAGCCCTACTACCTCTTAATAAGCCCACAGCAGCAAGGACTAGCTAACCACAGGAAACTAAGGCCACAACTCAACCGGACGCGCCGTCACAGGCAGCGGCGAGTGAGCCCCATGCGCCACCCCGAACTTCCGAATTAGGAGAAACTCACAACATGAAACTTGTAGATTAAAGCATGGTGAGTAACTTTGATACCTGGAGGTTCAACTAGTTCGGCCGGGATCGGCCGGAAAATACCCCGAAACAACAACCCGGAAACAAAAACCAAACCTACAAATCCGGCGCCCAAACTTGGTTTTCAGGTCACCCAAGACGTATAAACATCATTAGAGGAAGGAGAGGAGCAAGACTCACCTAACTCTCACCGAAAACGCCGGTTTTCCGGCGATACCGCAGCAGCTCCGCCGCTTTGTGGCGGCGCGACGGCGAGCGGGACTGCTCCAGAAATGGAGAGGACAGTTGTGGGAGTCGAACAGGACCGGTGGCGTCCGGTTTGGTGGCCGGATGAGGAAGAACTTGGCCGGAGAAAAAAAGAGAGCGGGAGGAGGTCGAGAGCGTCAGGAGAGGGAGGAGAGAGAAAGTATCACCGGTTTAGGTTTCCAAAAATAACTCCCCCACATTTTTCTACTTATACAGTTTCCAAAACCGGAAACTGACTTCCTCTAACCATAACTTTCTCATACTACCTCCGTTTCAGGCGTGCCACATGTCTACGAACTTGCATCGACAAATTCTACAACTTTCAAGAAGGAAGTTTTCTAAGATAACTTACGGAAAATAAAGTCAACTTTTGGCCTCTTAAAAGTCAATGCACCTTAAAAATTACTCCTAAAACTTCAACTTCGCACTAACTAAAGAATTTCAATAAATAACCCTTCATTAATTATGGAAATAATACAAGGAAAATAATATAAAAATCTTGGGTATTACAAAGTCTATCTTCTACTTATTTGCATGTCAGGTTGCACTTAAGAGTCGAGTAGATGTGTTCATCAGAGGAGAATTAGAGAAAACACTTCAGAGATCTAGTTGTGGTTTAGAACCAGCTGAAGAAGTGTACGAAAGTGGTCAATCTGATTGTGTTGAAGAATCAGATGAAGAACTAACAATGTTGTAGTGTTAGTAGATAGATTTCAGTTTCTCTTTGTAGAGTTACTTGGAATAAATCACTTTGTGAGAGTGAGGAGTGTTTACAATGAGAAAGGAATGAGAACTTGATGTTTGTGTTGTAGAAATATCAAGTTAGGTATTTGTCTTGAAGAAATACCTCTTCTTGAAGATTATATTAAGATTATGTAGTCGGTTGTGCATAAAACAACCTCCCAAGCCCGTAAACCAGCAAGAACCGGCACCCTACGGTCAAGACAGCCGAGCCCACCTTGGGGTTCCCGTCCCGTCCGTTTGTATGGGCCGGGCCCGACCTTGTTGGCGGCATTGGGCCGGGAGCGGTTCCAGAAGGCATAAGGGAGCTGCGCATTTGAAGTAGAGAACCCACTATGGGCCATAAATTTGGCCCAACCATCAGCTTGTCAGGTACCATTAACTACCCTCATCAAATATATTCACCAAGATACTGACTAAAGCTTCGGAGGAGGAAAGACCGGAACATCCCGGTCGCCTTTGTTATTGCAGGCCGAGAGGAGGATAACCCACCATCAACTTCTGCAAGCACCATCTGGGATTGTGCAGAAACATTTGGCGCCATCTGTGGGAACCAATACTAAAAGTGCCAGCGTGACTCGATGGCTGAGTTAACTGAGCAGCAAGACCAGGAGGCGGGACAGGAAGGGCGAAGGGAGGTGACATACAGACGGACCCCGCAGTCAGGAGGGGGGAGTTCAGGAATTACAGGGAGAGACTTGCGGGATGGAACACCAGAGTATGTGCCGCAGGATCTCAATCCCCAGGAGGTGGCAGAAATGTTGGAAGACATGAGGACCCAAATCACCCGTCTAGAGCAGCAAAGTGCTAGGGATTGGGGAGAGGCCTACGGGAGGGAGCGCAGGTTGGAATGAGATAATGCCACGCTCATGAGAGCGCTAGCCAGAGGGGTTGAGCACCGGGAGACATTGGATAGGGCGGGTGAGTTCGATCGGGCGGCCATGTCCCGGAAGACGGGCACCCCGGTGGGAACGAACCGTAGGACCGTGCACATAGGGACGAACCTATTCCCAGAGGAGATGCGGAACGAGGGACCGCTGCCCTTGCTCGAGCCAATCCCGGAAGTCCAAACTGGAAGGCAGGGAGAATTGGAAGAAACCTTAAGAGAAATCAGGGACAGTGTGGCGAGTTTGGCAGACCGAATCTTGGACACCGAGAGAAGGGGAATGCGTAACCCGACCCGTGCGAGTTTCGAGGAAAGAGGGGGACCATTCACAAGAGCGGTCACCCGATCCGTCTGGCCAAACACAGCCAAGCCACTGAAACTTAGCTACAATGGGGATCGTGACCCCCACCTCTTCCTCGATAGTTTCAAGTCTCACACGAACGCTAAAGGATACTCGGATGCAGTATGCTGCAATATGTTCCCGGAAACGTTAGCAAGGGAAGTGCTAAGCTGGTTCTACGAACTCCCGTCAAACTCGTACGACTGCTTCCGGGAGCTGGCAGACAAGTTCGTCAATAGATTCATTTTATGGACGGACGGGCAGAACACCGCCCAACTGTTCAAAGTAAAGCAAGATAGGGGAGAAGGCTTGAAAGCTTTCGTGAACCGATGGCAAGGAGCCACGGCCAGGGTCCGGAGCTTTGACAAGAAGGTTGCGGAGGAGGCGTTCATTCAAGGATTGCTGCCCGGGAAGTTTTTATATGCAGTAAAAATTGAAAATCGACAAGGCTACGACGAGCTTATGGACATGGCGATCCGGCATGCACAAGCAGACCATGATACTTATGGGGGAACCTCGGCCGGGAAAAGGAAAGACGAAGGGAGAGACGGCGGGTCCCCGATGCAAGTGATCCAAGAGGTTAGAGCATGGAAGGGAGAGCGGGAACCGGACACGGGCCCAGCTGGAAAGAGGTACAAGGAAAGCAACTGGGGGAAAGCAGGGAAGCAGCCTAGCGCGCAAGAGAAAGCAAAAGGATCCAACCAAGATACCGGGTATGCGAGAACGGTGTCGGTAGGCAAGGAACATTTCTCGGCGCTCAACACCACTTACGAGGCGATATGGAACGAGAATAAGACTGCCAATCTGCCTCCCCCGGCCCGGAAGTTTCCACCTTCTCGGCTCACCAAGGAAGACACCGGAAAATTTTGTGGATACCACGGTGAGGCGAGCCATAACATTAACAGCTGTATAGAGTTGAAAAGAGCGGTAGAGCGCCGGGTAAAAGAAGGGAAGCTGCAGCAGTATGTGCCTGGGCCAAGGAACGCAGGGGCAATCGAGGTATATGGGACAATCAACACCATCCTTGGCGGGTCCCTTATATATCACAGGAGCAACAAGGAAAAAAAGTAATGTACAGGACAACGGGATGGCAGGGAAGTCTACGCCTTTGGTAGTAACAATCAGCGGGTAACCGCCGGTTGGAAGTCTGTAACCTTCTTGGAAGAGGAAGAGGAGGGAATCAGGCAGCACGAGGATCCATTCCTGATAACGTTACAGCTCGATCACTATATCACGAAGAAGATCCTCATTGATACGAGAGGCTCAGTCAACGTATTGTTCAGGAGTGCTTGGAAAGGACTTCATCGAGGAAGCAATAAGTTGATCCAAGACCATGAGCCGCTGATTAGCTTCTCGAGAGATGTTGTTCAACCTCTCGGTTCAGACAGCTTTGGAGTAAGCTTGGAAGGACGGGAGGGGGTCGCCCGAGCAACAATCGAGTTTATCATTGTTGATTGTCAATCGTCTTACAACGGGATCTTGGGAAGACCGGCCTTGTGGAAGTTGAAGTCATTTGTTGCTGGCCATATGCTGATGATGAAGCTCCCGACCCCAACAGGAATCATTACGATCTGGGGCGACAAGGGGGCGGCAAGGAGCTGCTATGCGGTAGACAACGGGAGGAGAAGGTCAAAGGTCTTGTCGGCCAGCCAGCCCACGACATCATCCTCAGACCCTTACATGGATCCCAGAGATGATGCCGACTCGGATGAGGAACATCTAGGATCAGTAGACAAAAGAGAAGCGGTATCAATCTCAGAGGAGTTCACGGATCGCAAGTTGACCATCGGGACGGGGCAGTCACCCGGGGTGCGAGCGGCCTTGATCGACTTCTTAAAGAGAAACAGCGGGGCGTTCGCCTAGACTTACAGAGACATGCCCGAGATAGCAAGCGACATCGTAACACACAGGCTAGGAATCCAGGACGGATTCCCTCCCGTGCGGCAAAAGCGGAGGACGTTTAAGCCAGAAAAGTATGAAGCAATGAAGGGGGAAGTGCAAAAGCTAATAGACATCGGGTTCATAAGGGAGGTCAGATACAATCAGTGGCTGGCCAACGTGGTCATGGTTCTAAAGAAGTCAACTGGGCAATGGAGGATGTGCGTGGACTACTCGAATCTCAACAGGGCATGCCTAAAGGATAGCTTCCCGCTCCCGCACATCGATCAGCTAGTGGACTCCACATCCGGGTTTGACCTCATGAGCTTCATGGATGCCTACGCCTGCTATAATCAGATCTGAATGGATCCAAGGGATGAGAAACACACGGCTTTCACGACCGACAGGGGCTTGTATTGCTACAAGGTAATGGCTTTCGGGCTGAAGAATGCGGGAGCAACTTACCAGCGGCTAATGAATGTCATGTTCGCCGAGTACCTCGGGAACATAATGGAAGTATATATCGATGACATGCTGGTCAAAAGTCTAAAGGCCGAGGAGCATGTAGGGCATCTTGAGAAGGTCTTCGAAGTCATAATGAGGTTCAGGATGAGGCTGAACCCTCAAAAATGCATCTTCGGGGTCTGTAAAGGAAAGTTCTTGGGTCATATAATCAGCCGGCGAGGAATCGAAGCCAACCCGGAGAAAATCAAGGCCATCTTAGATATGGAAAGACCCACGCTAAGGAACCAGGTGCAGTCGTTGGCCGGGAAGGTTATCGCGCTGGCTAGGTTTGTGTCATGGCTCACGGATAAGTGTGCCCCTTTCTTCCGGCTGTTACGAGACCAGAGATGTAAGGAGATAGTGTGGGGGTCCGAACAGGAAGAGGTTTTCAAGCAGATAAAGGCGTACCTCACGTCCGCACCAGTTTTGTCAAAGCCAATCCCGGGCGAGATGCTTTACTTGTACCTTGCCGCATCGCAGTCGGCGATAAGCTCGGTGCTCATCAGAAAAGAGTCCGACGTCGAGCATGCAGTATTTTACGCCGGGAAAGGATTCACACTGGCCGAGAGCAGGTACCCGAACGTCGAGAAGCTTGCTTTGGCCCTTATAGTAACTGCCAGAAGGCTCAAGCATTATTTCCAGGCCCACTCGATAACCCTTTATACCAACCACCCCCTGAGGTAGATCATGCAAAAGCCTGAAATTAGTGGGAGGCTGGTTAAATGGGCCATTGGATTGGGAGAGTTCGATATCCATTACCGGCCGACAATAGCTATAAAGGGTCAAGCAACGGCCGATTTTATATCCGAGCTCACACACATGGCAGTAATGGGGGAGCCGGCAGATTTCAGGCCCATGAAAGTGGTGGGGGAGTCATCCGAACCCGGCCGGGAGGAAACTGATTCCAAGCCGTATGCAAAGGTACAAGCCGAGGAGTGATCGACACCATTCTGGAAACTCTTTGTCGACGGCTCGGTGACAAGAAGTAAAAGCGGGGCGGGAATAATGTTGGAGACCCCAGATGGGTTCAAGCACGAGTACGCATTGGAATTTCAATTCCAGGCATCCAACAATGCAGCAGAGTACGAAGCCTTGATTGGTGGACTGCAACTCACCCGAGACATTGGCGTGGATAGAGTGGCAGTGTTCAGTGATTCACAGCTGGTTGTGAATCAGGTCAACGGTAGCTTTGAAGCAAAGGAGCCTCAGCTGAGCTCCTACCAAGCACTTTCAAAAGCATTCATACAACGGTTCATGTCGGCCACTCTCTCCCACATCCCCCGGAAGGAAAATCGTGATACGGATGCCCTTGCTCGCCTAGCCACGGAGGGCCAGGTAAAGGAAAGAAGAAGGCAAGGATTGAGGTTCTTGGAAAACCGAGTATCAGTAAGACAATCTCGGAGATATTCATGGTCGAGGCAGGACCCGGAGAGCCTACATGGATGGACCCTATAATCGAATTCATGAAGGAAGGGGTACGCCCGGAGGGCAGGCGTGAAGCACGAAAACTCCAATCAAGATGTGCGAAGTACACGCTCATGAACTTGAAGCTGTACCGAAGAGGTTACAGTTGTTTTGGCCACGATCCTCAGCAGGGGCTTTGAGAGACGGTAGCAGTCAATGCTTCTTGGGAATGCGGGGCGTGCCACCTCACGGATGGGGAAAGGAAGTGGGGTGCGTCAGGTCTTGACTTCTTGAACAAGCGTGGGGTTACAGGTGCCACCTCGCGGACGAGGAATTTACAAGCACAAGGCAATTCGATACTCACGATGTCGCGAGCAGAGCAACCAAGGAGAGATCAGAGGTGATCAGAGTAGAGTCCGAAAAGGGCTCTGGGAAACCTAGGCGGCGGCGCGCTTAGGGTCAGGTTTTTCGAGAAGCTCGAAGGGGTTCAACTAGGTTGAAAGTTAGTTTTGTATTGTATTGTTGTATTTTTTGAGAGAGTGCTTTCTGTAAGTCTTCGAGCCCCTTTATATAGTAGCTTGCCTTCGGCCCGAAGAAAGATAATCATAGTCCAATTCGGACTCTGAAACCGAATACCATAAGGACACTACTTCACTCACGCGAACCAATCATCTGCATAACACGTGTCCAGCCGCGTGGGTCTCTGTCTCCGCGCTGCCCAACTGTAGAGTCCTATGCGGACTCAAATGATCTTATTCCGCGAGATGTCACAGTCTTAGCGGAAACCTATCTCGCGCAAGCCACGGACTCAAACCAACCCGCGAACTCCTGAAGCTTAATTCCATCTCGCGCGCCCTTGAAGCTCGCGAGACTTAAAAGACTTTTATTAAATAGGCCACAAGTATTGGCCCAAATGTTACCCAAAACTTATTATGCAGTCTTGGACCAAAATATCCACTGGGCTCAAACATTGCCCCCTAGGTCTTGAGCTTTTGATTATCCAAAACATCTAAGCGAAAAGGCCTTATAGAGCACGTTCCGGAAATTTGAAATTTGAAAGGCCCTGGTGTATCGGCGTTATCACGTCCCTTGATTGAAAAGACGTTACGGTTCGTCTCTTTAAAAACATGAAACGGGTCCCAACATTTCGTCACACCATCCCTTACTTTTCCCTTCTACAAACAAACAACCCTTTCGCTGCCGTCACCACTCTACCCAAAAAACAATGCCTCCCAAACCAATCGTCCGAGACCCGAATCTCAACATTACGGCGACGATCGGCTGGTCTACCGATTTCGGTCGGCGTTTATCCGCAAACCCCCCTCAAGGAGCGCCCATCTATTTCCTTGAGAACAGGCAAGCCCTACTCGGCCCGACTCCTTCCCAGCCTTTCTCTGCCGCCGATCTCAATTCATACACCGACCCCGTACGGCACCCCAACTTCGCTCACCGTCATGAACCTGGCGACTTCCCGACCTGGGCTCAGCAAGCTCGCTCCCATGTCAACATCCGAGTGGGAGAATGGCCGAACACCACCGGCGAAGAACGAGCGTGGTATGAGGCTCGCCTCCAAACCGATAAGCCAATATGGGAGGTGGCGGGCATAGCCGAGGCTATCGCCTTGAGCTTTTCACTGCCTTCTTCTACTGACAGGGCACCGATCGCTGCAGCAGCGTGTCTATGGAACAGCGCCCCCAACACTTTTGACTTTCCCTTTGGGTAGATTAGTGTCTCTCTGCTGGATATTCTTGCTATCACGGGGCTGCCGATCCACGCGAAGCCATTCGCGCCAGGTGATTTTGCGACAACTGAGTTCACCTACACCTACAACCTAGGAGCACGCCGTTCCCTGAAGGCTTCATTCCCGGTTTGGAGGAACTATTTTATCCAGCATGCAGAGCGGCACGAAGGAGGTATTGCTTTCCTTGAGTACTGGCTAAATAAATTCATTTTCTGTGGTAGTGCTCACAAGCCTACGGACAAGTAGACGAAACTAGCCGAAGCCCTCTATAATGGGATTGAGGTTGGGCTAGGGAAACCTGTATTAGGTGCACTCTATCGGGCCCTACACACACTCTCCTTGAAGCCTTTCCATCTGCCGGCCTGCCCGCTATGGATCATGGATCTATGGCTGCAGCTATATTTCCCTCTCTTCAGACGTTCTCCGCCAGCCTTTCTACCAGAGGACCAACTGCTTGGGTTTGTGGTATGCAAAAGTCCGGCGAACCGCACTCCTTTGTCCTTCTTCGCCATCCTATCCATCCTTTACAACCAATTGGAACCTCCCCCCACCATAAACATGCTGGTTAGCCGGCGTCATCCCGAAGTCTTAGCGGAGGGTTTCTTTCATCGTCCTGACTCTGGATCCGATGCCAAGACGAGCTTTATGAGGGCGGTTTCATGCTGCGATCTTCAACTTGCTGAAGAGGACCAAGGTTTTGAGGTGTATGCTCCCAATCATTTCGCCAAATAGCTTGGTTTTATCCAAGGGGTTCCTTATCCACTCCTTCATTCAGTGAATAAGTATACATCCTGGCGCAAGATTGGCGAGGCGGACCGAGTCACTCCGCTAGCGAACATCTTCCCGCTCACTCCGGGCCTGCTTGAGATTGAGCCTGCCTTAGGTGTTAACCCTGCGTACCTCTCTTGGTGGCGCTCCCTCTCTGATAACCATTGGGAGTATACAGATGATGACGTCTTTGCCGCCATCTTCTCTCCCCTATATGACACATTGGGGGAATCGGACCGCGCCATCCTTGACGCCCCGCGTGGACAGACAAGGACATCACAGAGGGCAGCGACGAGGCCCAGGCTAGCAGTGCTTCCTGACGCCCAAGTGCCTCACCGTCCAACTGGAATCGTCATCAGGGAACGCGATTCCGCTCTTGTGGTATGTTAATGACTTTGTCATTTTTTAACACTTTTGTCTATTTCATGCGAAGTGACTTCCTTTCTAATTGTTTAGTCCCTTTTACAGACTGCACCTCGCCTTAGATCTTCCAGGAGACTTGCAGCTGCAACAGATAAAGGGAAAGTTACTGCGCAAGAGGAGCCCGCGGCGGGCCCCGAAGATGAGCCTGTCTCGACCAACCCTCAAACGACAGGCGGTGAGAGCTCTCGCAAGCATCCTGCTAACGATGAAGAGGAAATGGTGGAAGACTTGCGCTATCAGCGAGAACATGGCCTGGTAAATGCCCTTTTCTCTTGTAACCAATTTGTTCAAGTCGGCAATGACTTACTATCTCTTCATTTGTAGGTTCGTCGCCGCACTCGCCCCCGCTTTGACAGCGCTGAAGGGGAAACAAGTATAACTGAGACCCTTGTCCCGGAGGTGATTGTGGCTGAAGCGACATGTGTTGTACCTGAGGATACTGAAGAGCAACCTCCTTCACCAACCGGCGCGCCGGATGACCCAGGGTTGATGCTGGTGTCCTCTCCTGGTCCTATTCGGCTCGGCCATCCAGTCTCAACTCCAGACTTCGCTACCTCTTCTGCAATTCCGCCAGAGGAGATTCAACCAGAGGTGATGCATTCCCCACCGAGGCTGGAGCCGGTCGCTCAAGAGTTTGAAGAACGAGAGGTGTTAACAGCGTCTGCCGCCCCGCCAACTATCTCGGAGGTAGAACCGGTCACTCCTTCTCCGGTGAAACTAACCACCGGAACAACTTCTTCTTTGGCCATCCGGACTGCCCGTCTCCGAGCTTGGGTAACTCCACCCGCTGATTCAGAACCGGTTCACCTGGCCCGAGGCTTTCTTCATGGCCTAATAAGACAAGGCCCCAACATGGATGTGTTTGAGTTGGTGCGACGCGCTCGTGAGGCTTATGGTACCTTGGTCCGCCACCTCGCTTGCAGCAACCCCGCACTGGACCATTCCTTATAGTTGATCAATGCAGTCGAGCTGCAAGCCCGTCGCGTCAATGATGCGGAGGCCCAGTCAACTGCTCAAGAGAGAGTCCGCCAGGCCTTAGACAACCAAATGGTGGCTCTCTTGAACCAGCTTGAAGATATGGAGGTTCCTGAGACAACTTCAGAAAACCCCTGTACCTTTTATGCTAGGCAAGTGGAGACTTTGGAAGCTCAGATAACGGAGCTGCAGGTTCAGCTTGCTCAAGCTCGCCAAAAACTCGCGTAAGCTGAAGTTGCCGAGGCGCGTGTACAAGCCGCAGAGGAAACTCAATAGGCTCTGGACTCAGCCACTGCTGTTGCGGACGAAGCCCAAGCCCAGGCGGATGTTGAGGAATTGGCCTTGGAAGGCCTTCTCCTAGACTTGTATAGGGCTTCTAGGAAAGTCTAGTTTTTCCTTTTTTGTTGCCCCCATGTATGAACCTTTGTATTAGGTATATTATTTCAGTACTTATTGCCTATTATCTCTGTCCCGCGCTTGCTGAATCTTTCGTATTTCCAACAATAAATGCCTCGGTTCAAAACAAGTTTTTCATTGAGATTGGATAAAGGTCTCTGCGTGACTGTTTGCTTGGAAAGCAGGAAGTCACTATAGACTCGCGCATTCACCTTATCTAAAGCCTATATCTCGGAGCAAAGCTCTGCATGCAGGACATATGTCAAAGGGAATCGGTCCTTTCTTTCTATAAGAGAGTCCGCTTGCTGGGTTTGGGACATCGATCAAGTCTTTTTGCCCCTTCGTTATGGCTCCCTCTTCCTTTCTGTTCATCCTTCTGTCCCCGCTTAAAGCAAAACCACCATTTCTCCTGCTCATTGTCTGCCTTGATGAGTTTCGAAATCTACTCTTAGGCCAAAGGTGGTTTTCAAAATCTACTCTTAGGCCAAGCCTCTGATAGGAGCATAAAATGCGACATTCTTAATGTGTTATTACCTCCATTTCTACTTTGATTATCTCTCATTGTTGTAGAATAGAGTCATAATGTAGAGTCGAAAGTTTTTGGTAGAGTTGTGTGTAAAACGTGTTAAACATAGAAGAACGATATAGAAATTTGTCAAAAGCTGATTTGTGGAGCCTTAGAGTTGTTCTAATGATTCTGTAAAGCTTTTACATTGTCACAAATTGAGTTAACTCTCTCTGATACTTAGGTGACATGTAGAAGAGTTCATGGGAGAAAGAATCAGGAAAACTGGAGATATGCCGGAAGGTCAGACTGCCAGAACAGAGTAACCTACTGCCTGCCGAGAGAAGTGTTCCAGATGGACCTCGAGAAGCAAAGCAGCTGATCCATGAAGCCTAGTACATGAAAGGAGAGGTCCAAACCAAGTCCAATATGGAGAAGAAGATCTAAATTCGGAAGAATATCAAGGAATGTCCAAGTCTTGAAATTCCTGATTAATTTCAGGAAAATTCTTATGCACGTCTCACAAATTCAACGGGCTCTCCAGGACATCTCACAATGAATCAGAAAACGTGCTAGATATGGATAGATAGTCAAAGGAGTCTAGTTTCCAAATCAATTGAAATCACCTCAATATCTATTTTCTAGAGGGAGTTATGACGAAATCATCAGACAGAGGTCATTGGGCCAAATTGAGAAAAACTAGGGAAACCTAAACCAACTCGGTTTGCACTTGTGTGGCCGGCCTCTCTAGGGTCTTTCTTCTATATAAAGCATGACTTCAAGGGCAGGAGGGATCATCTCTACCCTTGCAATTACATAGCCGAAACTCTACCAAACCCTATACAGAAAATTACTTAACCGATTCATCCACCACAAACCATAAGAATCACTCCATCCTTCCACTGATTTTCCCCACACTTGCCGAATCTTCGAAGGTTGTAAAAATGTGATTTTCTCATGGCTTCTTGTATTATTTTCTGTTTAGTTTCGAACTCTATTGTAATATACTTTTCGATTTTGGTTTTATTCATCAAACATGGTTTTCGGATTTCTTTGTGATCTTTGATTGTTCTATGTTTTGATTTGTAACTTCTTGAATATATGATGATTTCGTGATTTAGGTTTTGGGGCAGTAGCATTTTCTTATGTGTTTTTGATTTCTAATTGATTAATTGTCATGAATTCATGCATCTAAATCAATCCTTGAGGCTGCCTCGGCCATGGTTGTCCTTCAGGTGCGGTTTCATCTACCATAATAATTTTGGATCGATTCATACGCAAAGTTGTCTTGGTCTTTGTTATTAACTTATGGCGGATTTAATTCTGATAATTTGCATGCTAATAGGATGAGTGACCACATGCCTTAGATCATGTTTCCGATTGATTCATGTGCTAAAGTGTTTTCTTGTTTAATCTCTACGCAACGTGTTTTTAAATGAGTTAGCATTCATGTTTAGGATCAAGCGCAAAGATGGTTCTAAATACCTAAGGAGTCTTAACAATTAGATAACCGCAAAGGCTCTAATTAGAATCGGAATTGGTTAGAGTCGAGGACAATTTGAACGTTGCTGCCCGGCCTTGGATGAAGTTGTTATGTGTTCTAGATGATTTTTCGTGGTACGTGTTGCATGAGTATGTTGATCACTTGTGTATAATAATCTTAGGTTTAATTTTCAGTAGGTTATTCGTTAGAATTAATCAATCTTAAACCCCCAATATTTCGATGTATATATGTGAATACTTGTTTATAAGTTGTTTGGTTTCTCTTCTTTCGATCGCCCTTTGGTTTCCCCGGCTAGAACGATCCCTACTTGTCCATATTACTACGATTGCAGGGTAATTAAATTAAAGTTGTTTGACCTCGGTTACGCAACACATCAATTTTTGGCGCCGTTGCCGGGGAAGCCAAGAAGAATCGAAGAAGATGTTATATAGTCTTTATTTATTTATTGGTTTCCGGCTTGTAATTAATTTTGGCCGATTTGTATTTTTAATTTTTGGAAGTTTCGGTCTTGATTTGTGAGTTTGAGTTGTTGATTTCGATGCTTGAAAGTTGTTCACATACTTGTAGTAATCTTCGATGCTTTATATGAATGACGATTTGTGTGAAGCTTTGGAGATTTTGTTTGTGTATATTGTCTTGAAAATTTCGAGTGTTTATTGTATAAAAATCTGAAGATTTCGTGTATAACCCTTGTATAACCGATTGTTTGATTTTGTAAAGCATGAAATATTTGCCAACGAACAGGTAATTTAGGTAAGCGAGATCAACTGCCCCTAAACCCTATCATTGTTGTTGAAATTTTTTATGTTTAGGGAATTGATTTCATGGGACCTTTTCCTTCTTCTAAGGGATTCCTTTACATTTTATTGGCTGTTGATTATGTTTCTAAGTGGATGGAGGCAAAAGCCACCAAGACTAATGATTCTAAAGTTGTTGCAGAATTTTTGAGAACTAACATATATTCTAGGTTTGGAGTTCCAAGAGTTTTGATAAGTGATGGAGGTTCTCAGTTTTGCAACCGCACCATAGAGGCTTTGCTCAAGAAGTATGGAGTCACTCACAAGATATCAACGCCATATCATCCTCAGACTAGCGGAATGGCCGAAGTCTCAAACCGAGAGATCAAGCAGATTTTGGAGAAAACTGTAGGTCTAACAAGGAAGGATTGGCGCGATCATTTAGACGACGCATTGTGGGCCTATAGGACTGCATACAAGACACCTATTGGGATGTCCCCTTTTCTGCAATGGGAAAACATGTCATTTGCAGGTTGAGCTTGAACATAGAGCATCATGGGCGGTTAAGCAATTCAACCTGGACCTAGATTTGGCCGATTTGCATAGGAAGCTACAACTTTGTGAGCTTGAGGAGATTAGGAACGAAGCTTACATTTCGGCTATGATTTATAAGGAGAAAACAAAGGCTTATCATGACAAGATGATAAGGGGAAAGAGTTTCGAAATAGGGCAGCAAGTCTTTTTATTTAACACAAGACTTCAACTTTTTCCAGGTAAGCTTCGTTCACGTTGGCAAGGTCCATTTGTTATTACTAATGTGTTTGCTCATGGCGCCATTGAGATTCAAAGCAGTACATCAGGAAATACGTTCAAGGTGAATGGTCAACGACTTAAGCCTTATTACGAGGCATTCAAGGAGTACAACGTTGAAGAGCAAAACGTTAAAGACCCACGGCATGGAGAGTGATGCCACTATGGAGATGAAGAGTCTAGGCTAAAAGACTTTAAACATTAAGCGCTACATGAGAGGCAACTCATTTCAACCGTAGCGGTGGAGGAGCCGTCACCGAGAGTTTGCATCATTTTTATCCCTTCATTTCTTATGGTCGAATTGTATATGTGTTTGTTGTGTGACTTAGACGCATGCTTAGGAAATTATGACATGATTTCGGGTATTACATTGAGGACAATGTAATTTTCGAAGTGTGGGGTAGAGGTTTACATAATAACATGTTTGTTTGAGTCATTTAACTATAGTTTTGAGTCATAAAAAAGAAAACCAAAGACAAAATTCAGAAAAACAGAAAATCGGATCCAACAAAAAGACGAGTGTTTTGTTTTATTTTCAGTCTTAGAATGCCCTTAAAGTCAATGATGATTATATCTTTCAATGCATAGATGATGGTTTGACATTTACTTAAAGAAATTGTAAGTTTCATGGATATTGTGGACTGGTCTGAACATTTGAGATTTGATTGATTGTGAAGCATGCATGTTTGGTTAATTTGTTTCCATAACAACCCATGTGAGCTATTGAGCTTAAATGCTTTCTTCCTGAGTGCTAACGTAAAAAAAGAAAAAAAAAAAAAAAAAACTTTTCGAAATTCACTATCATAAACCTCATCATTCTTTGCATATTCAATGACTATGTGCAATAGCTTTTTAATGGACTCTAGAATGTATTAGAACTCGCTCATGTGATTATCGAAACTCTATAATCATAACAGGTCTTGATTTTGAAAAGGATTGAATTGATCTCTTTAGGATTACCACCATTGCCAAATAAAGGATGTGCCTATTTGTGCCCATCGTGGGACTCCTTAGTTTTAACCCCTTTGAGCCTACATTGAGCCTTTTCTTTCATCACCTTCATAAAATTCCCTTGCTTAGAATAGTTATATCCTTTACCTTGTTATCAAAACTTGGCAAAGCTTACATTCAATGTGGAGTTATGTTTGTGTAATGTTAAGAAACAAGTGTGGGGTGAACTGATGTAAAAATTGTGTGTGCCGAAACCTTTATAAAAAAAAATAAATGAAAATCGGATCAAAACAAAATAAAAGAAAGGGACGGCACACTACAAAAGAAGGTGTTTTGAATTTGGAGTGTGTGTCTATTTGAAGGTCTAAAATTGTAATATGTGACCTTTGTTCATGTTCATGATGCTTTGAGGAGTTAAGGATGACGTATGGGTTCAACAAGATGAAATTCGGCCCTTGGAGTGAAGACATAAGGAGGATCGAGCTTTGCTAAAGTCTTGGTGATGCCTTAAAGCACCACTTATCCTAAAAATTCCTACCCTATGCAGCCGAGCCCCATTACGACCATTATTGAGATTGATTCATGATTCCTAAGATAACTAACTTCGATTTGTGGAGATTTTCTTATGAGTTGAGCATATGGTTTTGGTCCATTCTTGCACTTAGTTGTTAGATGAAGTTTTTTCAGAAAATTTTATTCACAAAGTGCTTTTATTTGATGAAATATGCAAGCTATTTCTTATCTTACAATCTGTTCTCTTGCATATACTTATGAGTGAATACCATGATCGAGTGAAAAGAAGAGAGTATGCCATCGTGAGGAGGATTGGTTGACCTTGTGTGTTCATGCTATTTGTTCTCACTTCGTACTTATTCATGCCATGATACATGTTTTATGAAACTTGGAATTTACGTGTTTACACTCAAATGTTCAAATTTGAAAACTATGCATAATAAAGATTCTGAGACATTTGTTTAATGGCATTAGTAATGTTTGTAGTAGAGTCTTGTATTTAGTTTGCTAAGAGACTAGCAAAGGATAAGTGTGGGGTAGTTGATAGGAGCATAAAATGCGACATTCTTAATGTGTTATTACCTCCATTTGTACTTTGATTATCTCTTATTATCGTAGAATAGAGTCATAATGTAGAGTCGAAAGTTTTTAATAGAGTTGTGTGTAAAACGTGTTAAACATAGAGGAACGATATAGAAATTTGTCAAAAGCCGATTTGTGGAGCCTTAGAGATCTTCTTATGATTCTGTAAAGTTTTTACATTGTCACAAATTGAGTTAACTATTTGATACTTAGGTGACATATAGAAGAGTTCATGAGAAAGAATCAGGAGAATTGGAGTTATGTCGGAATCATTGCAGGAAGGTCAGACTGCTAGAACAGAGTAACCTACTGCCTACCGAGAGAAGTGTTCCTGACGGACCTCGGGAAGCAAAGCAGCTGATCCATGAAGCCTAGTACATGAAAGAAGAGGTCCAAACCAAGTCCAATATGGAGAAGAAGGTCTAAATTCGGAAGAATATCAAGGAATGTCCAAGTCTTGAAATTCCTGATTAATTTCGGGAAAATTCTTGTGCACGTCTCACAACTTCAAAGGGCTCTCCAGGACAGCTCACAATGAATCAGAAAACGTGCTAGATATGGATAGATAGTCAAAGGAGTGTAGTTTCCAAATCAATTGAAATCACCTCAATATCTATTTTCTAGAGGGAGTTATGACGAAATCATCAGACAGAGGTCATTGGGCCAAATTGAGAAAAACTAGGGAAACCTAAACCAACTCGGTTTGCACTTGTGTGGCCGGCCTCTCTAGGGTCTTTCTTCTATATAAAGCATGACTTCAAGGGCAGGAGGGATCATCTCTACCCTTGCAATTACATAGCCGAAACTCTACCAAACCCTATACAGAAAATTACTTAGCCGATTCATCCACCACAAACCATAAGAATCACTCCATCCTTCCACTGATTTTCCCCACACTTGCCGAATCTTCGAAGGTTGTAAAAATGTGATTTTCTCATGGCTTCTTGTATTATTTTCTGTTTAGTTTCGAACTCTATTGTAATATACTTTTCGATTTTGGTTTTATTCATCAAACATGGTTTTCGGATTTCTTTGTGATCTTTGATTGTTCTATGTTTTGATTTGTAACTTCTTGAATATATGATGATTTCGTGATTTAGGTTTTGGGGCAGTAGCATTTTCTTATGTGTTTTTGATTTCTAATTGATTAATTGTCATGAATTCATGCATCTAAATCAATCCTTGAGGCTCCCTCGGCCATGGTTGTCCTTCAGGTGCGGTTTCATCTACCATAATAATTTTGGATCGATTCATACGCAAAGTTGTCTTGGTCTTTGTTATTAACTTAGGGCGGATTTAATTCTGATAATTTGCATGCTAATAGGATGAGTGACGCCATGCCTTAGATCATGTTTCCGATTGATTCATGTGTTAAAGTGTTTTCTTGTTTAATCTCTACGCAACGTGTTTTTAAATGAGTTAGCATTCATGTTTAGGATCAAGCGCAAAGATGGTTCTAAATACCTAAGGAGTCTTAACAATTAGATAACCGCAAAGGCTCTAATTAGAATCGGAATTGGTTAGAGTCAAGGACAATTTGAACGTTGCTGCCCGGCCTTGCATGAAGTTGTTATGTGTTCTAGATGGTTTTTCGTGTTACGTGTTGCATGAGTATGTTGATCACTTGTATATAATAATCTTAGGTTTAATTTTCAGTAGGTTATTCGTTAGAATTAATCAATCTTAAACCCCCAATATTTTGATGTATATATGTGAATACTTGTTTATAAGTTGTTTGGTTTCTCTTCTTTCGATCGCCCTTTGGTTTCCCCGGCTAGAACGATCCCTACTTGTCCATATTACTACGATTGCAGGGTAATTAAATTGAAGTTGTTTGACCTCGGTTACGCGACACGTCAATTTTTGGCGCCGTTGCCGGGGAAGCCAAGAAGAATCGAAGAAGATGTTATATAGTCTTTATTTATTTATTGGTTTCCGGCTTGTAATTAATTTTGACTGATTTGTATTTTTAATTTTTGGAAGTTTCGGTCTTGATTTGTGACCTTGAGTTGTTGATTTCGATGCTTGAAAGTTGCTGTTTTGTCCACGCGTGAGGTTTCTGAGGCCCTTCGCCCTTTCGTGCTTCAAGAGCTTGCAAGTGTCCTTGAAGCATCCTCTGAAGCTTGGCTGGTAGCATGAGGGACCCTGTTCCAGTGGACCTCTAGCCTCCCAGTGCGTCGTCTCTTGTTCGTTCTTCGTTCCCAGATCTACACTTGTAGGCGTGGTAGATCTATGCACTTAAGCGTAGGATAATCAGATTCCATTATTTTGCTAATGTGTTTGCTTCGGCCGCAAAGCCGCTTATGAAACCTGTATCAGAAAGGAAAAATATGTGATTTTCTTTATTTAGGGCCTCTGGAATAGGCCCCAATCTTGTAGTTGTCTTTTGTCTAGACTTCGCAGAAAATAAAGAGAGGAATGAGGAGATTAGCATAACTAATTTGCATGTAAAACTTTATTTACGACCTCTGGAATAGGCCCAAATCCTGTACTGGTCTGTTGGTTAGACTTTGTACGTTTTCAGAGAAATGATTTAATTACATGCTTCTCTCTCGGGTTGCCCCCTAGTGTGAGGTGAGGGAGCGTTAACGCGATGGCGCGTAACACTAATAACAGTGGTCGCGGGATCAGGAGGAGGTGGAGGATCCGCGCGCTCCCAAACACCAGCGATATGGCGTTTTAAGAAACGACCATTAATAGGATTGGGGTGGATGGTGCCGTCAAGATCATGCAAGTTGTATGCCCCCTGAGGTAAGATGCGATGAATGATAAAGGGTCATTCCCACCGAGCGGACCACTTGCCCCGGCCCTAGGTTTTCTCCCCAAGTGGTAGCACAGCGCGCCATACTGCTTGGCCCTCGGCATAACTCCGACCTCTGGTGATTTTATCATACAACCGCACAACGCGCTGCTTCTCAAGGATGAGATTGTTGAAAGCAGTGATACGATGTTCAACGAGGTCTTCGAGCTCTTGCCACATTGCCTGAACATAATCATCACCAAGTAATTAGTGTTGTCACTGGACGCGAAGCGAAGCGACGTGACCCTCAAGGGGGAGGACGGCGTCATGACCAAACATGAGAGCATAGGGGGTGGTGTCTGTCGGACCGCGCTTGGAAGTGCGGTAGGCCCACAAGGTATGGTAAAGCTCTAGATGCCAGATGCGGGGGTTTATTTCTAGCATCTTGCGTAAGATACTGAGGATAACCTTATTGCTTGCCTCCGCCTGACCATTGGACTGTGCATAATAGGGGGAGGAATGCAGGAGCTTGATACCATAGCCGGTGAGGAACTTGACCACAGAATCGGCCATGAAAGCTGCCCCCCGATCCGTCATCATGCACTCGGGAAGACCAAAGCGGGAGATAATGTTGCAGAAGATAAAGTTGCGGACCGAGGTCGCCGAGGCGACTTTGAGTGGTTCGGCTTCAACCCACTTGGTAAAGAAATCGGTGGCCACGATAAGGAACTTGTGCTGTTCTGAGGAATGGGGGTGAATAATGCCGATGAAGTCTATCGCCCATCCTTGACCTGGCCATGGTTTAATAATCGGCTGCAATGAAATGTTAGGGATGTGTTGCACTGGGCCGTGAGCCTGGCAATCCTGACAACCTTTGGCGAAAGTGATACCATCCTTAAGAATGGTAGGCCAGTAATAGCCATGGCGATAGATTAACCAACGCATTTTGGGCCCTACCTGGTGCGAACTACAAACCCCACTATGAACCTCGTGCATAAGCCGCTTCGCTTCGTTGCCATACACGCAGCGAAAATCATTACCATCCTCGCCCCGCCGGCGAAGCTCACCATTGCGGAGCATGAAGTTGAGGGCGAGAAACCTCATTTGCCGCAAATGAGTGGCGTCTTGAGGGTTCATGAGATAGGCGATGAATGGTAGCCGCCAGTCCTCGTCGATAGGGTCTAAGGCAGCGACGTCAAGAGCGTCTGTCTGATATTGCCTCCTGGCAATAAAAGAACGAAGAGTGCATCGTTCGACCTTGAGTAGTCGTTCGCGCACTCCGTCTCGCAAGCTAAGGCCAGAGGCAATCTGGGCGAGCTAATTCACCGCGAAGTTGAACTCGCGCGGGATGTGCTCGATGTGAACGTCATCGAACCGGTCCAATACGTCAAACGCTTTGCGCAAGTAAGGCTCAATAGACGAACTCAAACATTTAAACTTCGCCACTAACTGGTTGACGACCAATAAAGAATCGCCGAAGACTTGAATCTCGCGGACCCCTAGGTGTAGCAAAATTACTAGTCCGATGATGAGTGCTTCGTATTTTGCCTGATTATTGGTACATTTAAAATTCAGCTGGAAGGAATAAGAAAACCGGTCTCCTGCAGGGTTATCAATGGCGATCCCGGCACCTGCAGCGAGTTCAGTACGCGATCCATCAAAGTAAAGAGTCCATGGGGTGAGTGAAACAACGGCGAACTCTAACTCACGGAACGCTGTTAGTTCGGTTGGTGGGTGATGAGCGAGAAAGTCCGCTATGGCCTGTCCTTTTACCGCCTTTTGCGGAACATATTGTAGGGAGAATTCTGACAAAGCCAATATCCATTTGCCTATGCGTCCCTGTAGTATAGGTCGGGAAAGCATGTATTTGATGAGATCGGACTGAGCGATCACCACAGTGGTAAAGGCTAATATGTAGTGGCGGAGTTTGCAACCTGCAAAGAAAAGGGCGAGACACAACTTCTCCATTGGAGAGTAGCGCGTCTCGCAATCGGTTAACAACCTGCTAAGGTAATAAACGGCGTACTCTACCCCGTTCTCATCGTCTTGTGCCAAGAGTCCGCCAATGGACAGATCGACAGCGGCGATGTAGAGTTTAAGTGGAATGCTTGGGCGAGGTGGAACCAAAACGGGAGGGTTCATAAGGTAATCCTTGATACAATGGCAGGCGTCTTGGTGTTGTGGCTCCCATACGAACTCTGTTGCCCCCTGGAGTTTGAGCAAAGGTGAAAAGGGTTGAATCTTGCCTCCACGTTTGAAATGAAACGGCGGAGGAAGTTGATTCGCCCGATCAATTGTTGGAGCTCTTTCTTAGTTCTAGGAGGTGAGGCGTTTATTACCGCCTGTGCCTTGTCTTTGGGGATCTCGATACCCCTTTGGTGGACCAGAAAGCCTAGGAAATCGCCTGCTTCTACGAAGAACACACATTTGACGGGGTTCATCTTTAGGTTATGTCGTCGCATCCGCATGAAAACCTGTCGGAGGTCTTCAACATGTGTCGCCCGCGTTTTGGTTTTAACCACCACGTCATCGATATATACTTCAATCAACTTTCCCAAAATGTCGTGAAAGATAAGGTTCATGGCGCGCTGATACGTTGCCCTCGTGTTCTTGAGCCCGAAAGGCATGACAACGTATTCAAACGCACCTGCAAACCCTGGGCAGTGGAAGGCGGTCTTGTGACGATCCTCTTCGGCAACAGGAATTTGGTGGTATCCGGCGGTTCCGTCCATAAAGGAAAGCACTTCATTCCCCGCAGGGGCATCAATGAGGAGGTTGGCGACAGGCATGGGGTATATATCCTTGGGCATTGCGTTGTTGAGGTCCCGGAAGTCAACACAGACGCGCATTTTGCCGTTCTTCTTGCAGACGGGCACTACATTGGATAGCCATTCATTGTACTTGGCCACGCAAATGATACCTGATCGATGCATGTTTTCAATCTCTTCCTTGACTACGATCTGGGTCTCAGTTCACATAAATCGGCCATCCTGGCGGACTGGATGCCGCTCAGGATAAGTGGGCAGACGGTGACAAACTAACTCCGGAGACAAACCAAGCATGTCTTCGTACTTCTCGGCGAAGCAATCCTTATATTCGCGTAGGAGGATTAGAAGAGCGTCTCGTTCGTCCTCCGCCAGCTTAGCACTAATGGAAATGAGCAGGGGTTTCTCAGTAGTCCCTACGTCGACTTGTGAAATGGGGTCGCGCACTTGAGGTGGCGTATCGTCCAAAGGAGCTAACTGAATAACTTCCTCTTTGGTATCGGTATAATCCACTATCTCGTCTATGTATTCCATAGTGGCGACCTTATCGTAGGCTTCGCGTTCTGCCCAATATGAGAGGAGTCTCTCACACAAGGACTCGCCAGCCTCGCGTGCTTTTTCTGAGGAGGCACTATCCATCAACGGGTTGCAGGGGATCCGCGATGGTGTGAGGACATTGTAAGTCGTCCCTCGCCTGGGTTAGCCCCCATCGCGTTAAATTGGAGGTCGTCACCCCGTAAGGTCGGCCTTTGGAATCAACGCCTTGGATGTCCAATGGGCCCAAGTCAGTATTGTAGTAGCGGGCGTCATTGAAGTTGGCGGAGATGGAGAAAAGACGTGGATCTGCTTTGATAAGGACCGCCTTGCGTTTCTCAGTATCCCATATCATGAGTTCTTGGTGCATAGAGGAAGGCACACAGAAACTTCTATGGATCCAATCGCGGCCTAAGATCATACTGTAGGATGAAGCGCATTCGGCGGCAAAGAAGGTATAGACCCGGGATGCCGGTCCTACCTTGACTCGTAAAAATAACAAGCCTAAAGTTCTGGAGACTTGTCCGGTGAAGTTCTTGACTGTCAGAGATGAGGTTTGAATCATTGAGCGCGGGATACCGAGGAGGCCCATGGTACGTGTTGTAATGACATTCACCGCAGCTCCCGTATCAACCATGACTTTGTTGACCATGATCCCTTCAACTTCAGTCGTGATGTATAATGGCCTCATGTGAGTGGCCATGTCCAAGGTTGGTGTGGAGAAAGTTAGAGTCTGCATGCATGTGACGCCGCTCATAGCTTCCAATTGTGGAGCATCCTCAGGTTCCGCTAAGACTGGACTCATTTCGCTGCTACAAGGCGGGAAAATATCGCAGACATTCTCGCTACCATTGGAGATATCCGCCGCGTTGCATGTTGAGTTTGGTGGGAGAGCATATCTTTCCGATATGAAAAACACCATCCCGACCTGAAAAGAAAATTACTCGCGAACTGGGGTTAGTGGAGTCTCAATGATCCCATGTTCAGACAAATCCAATGTGACTCGCCATTGGCCTGGCTTCGGCACCCGACGGTGGTTGTTCTCCTCTGGCTGGTTGGCCCAGTTTACTTCGACCATGCCGACCACGGGCAAAAAAGGATCCACATCCACCAGCGAGGCTGTGCTCCCCAGCGTCTTCAGTTTCAGGGCGCCAGAGTTTAGCCAAGTTTGCAATTGGTCTCGAAGCTTGATGCAGTCTTTAGTGTCGTGATTATAGGCCTTGTGGAAGGTGCAATACTTCTTGTCCTTCAACTCCTCTTTGGATGGGATCTTGTGATCCAGGCGCACGTATTTCGCCTCAATCAAGTCATTAAAGACCAGATGGGCATTTTTCGCGTCATACGTGTATGACTCGTATTTGGGCTTGGTCCATGCAAAAGACTGGATGGTGACTGGCACACGGGTCATTTTAAGATTCTTCAGTTTATGAGCTAGTGGTTTCCCAATCAGTTCTACTGCTCCTACATCATCATAATCTAGTGTGGTTCAGTTTGCTCCTGCCTTTGATAATAAGGATCATAAGTAGGGGATTGCAGGTTCAATGCCCCTACAATCCTATTCTTTCCTGGCATGTAGGTCCCTTTAGAGGCATTCGCTTTCTCATCCATCTCGTTGAGAATCAGCTCATAGCTTGCGACCTTATTAATGAGGGCACCCATGGACGTGAAGCGCTCCCCATGGTGCTTCAGCTGCTGACGATGCTCGAAGCCTCGGATAGCCAACTTGATGGCTTCTTGCTCAGGTAGTAGGAAGTCGCACTTGGCTTGTTGGATCTTAAAGCGTTGGAGGAATGAGACTCCGGACTCCATGCTTTGCTGACTCATTTAGGTGAGGGAGTCGAGGCCAACCTCTGGCTAGATGGTGCCATAAGTTTCTCGGAACAATCTCTCCATCTTAGGCCAGTCTGTAATTGATCCAGGCTTCAACCTGGAATACCAGCTGAAAGCAGCTCCGGACAGAGAAGTCCCAAAGAGCTTGAGTTTGAGAATATCATTACTCCCATATTGGCTGCATTGGACTTTGAAGTGGGCCATATGGGTTGCTGCATCCTCCCTTGTCTCCCCAGAGAATGTTGTGAAGACAATGTTCTTAAACCCGTGGGGGAAAGGGTACTGCGCCACACTATCAGGGTAGGGGTCGCGATATTGCAAGTCAGCATCACCTTTTCCAATTTGCTCCTTAACTATGTTGGAGATAAGTTGGCGCCAGTCGGCTGCCGTCACAGGTGTGGGCTCTGCTCCCTCTCCATGGTTTGGCCATGCAGAGAAGCTAAGAGCCTGCCCGACATTCTTTGGGGTTGGACCAGAGTGAGCTACAACCGGGTCCTCTGGTGTCCCTGTCGCCTGATATGGAAAGCTACCAGCGCCATTCAGTGTGATTCTAGGGCTGCGCGGAGGAAATAGAGGTGGTGCCTTTGAAGAACTAGCCCCCAACGCGAATTGAGGGGTCTTTTGAGCTCCAACCTTTGGGTTAGCTCTAGGGCGCTCATTAGGTGGAATGTACCTGGAGGGGCCCTCGGTTGCACCTGCACTAGTCAAGTCAAGGGTAGGATTCTTTGGTGCTTGAGACCGCACCCAGTCTTCCACTTGTAATACCCTCAAACTTAGATCATCATGCCGTTCCTTGAAGTCTTCAAGCCTTTCCTGGCTGTTCTTTCTTCCAAAGAAAGATGTGTTTTGCTGGTCGTGCAACTTGGTATCGTGTTCATCCAAGCGACGAGTTTGCTCGTTCACTGTCGCGCGAGTGAGCGACAAAGTCTCCGCAGTCTGCTTCATGGTCTCCGAGTTATGGTCCAAATCCTTTCGGATCTGTTGGAGGGAACCTTCAACCAGGCCTTTGGTTTCCCTTACTTCGCCTGCAAACTGGTTGAAATCCTCAGAGAGTATGGCGAGGTTGTGCTGGTCTGCTTCCCAAAGGATCTTGTCCCTCGTGACCTATTCAGCAAGGTCGTTGACCTCTTCAGCCAGCTAGATGACATTCTGTCGGGTAGCAGTGGCCTCGAGTCTGTTCTTCAGTTCCTCGAACATCTAGAGGATTTGCTCCATAGGCAGAGCAGATCCTGTGTTTTATGTTGGCTGCGAGCCTACCATTGTGGTCTCGCTGAAGTCTGTGTTACCAGACTGAGCAAGGACCTCTTTCGTAGTGAGAGATCGGCAAGCCGCGCTGTTATGGGGCTTGTACCGTGGTGATCTGTGCTTGAGACAAGAAATTTGAGGTTTCCTGTATAGTGATTCTCCAGGCTTCCCTATAGTGAATCGCTTGTACTCCTGGTCCCATTGGGGTGCCAATGTTTTGGCCACGATCCTCAGCAGGGGCTTTGAGAGACGGTAGCAGTCAATGCTTCTTGCGAATGCGGGGCGTGCCACCTCGCGGACGAGGAAAGGAAGTGGGGTGCGTCAGGTTTTGACTTCTTGAACAAGCGGGGGGTTACCGGTGCCACCTCGCGGACGAGGAATTTACAAGCACAAGGCAATTCGATACTCACGGTGTCACGAGCAGAACAACCAAGGAGAGATCAGAGGTGATCGGAGTAGAGTCCGAAAAGGGCTCTGGGAAACCTAGGTGGTGGCGCGCTTAGGGTTAGGTTTTTCGAGAAGCTCGAAGGGGTTCTAGGTTGAAAGTTTGTTTTGTATTGTATTGTTGTATTTTTTGAGAGAGTGTTTTCTGTAAGTCTTCGAGCCCCTTTATATAGTAGTTTGCCTTCGGCCCGAAGAAAGATAATCATAGTCCAATTCGGACTCTGAAACCGTATACCATAAGGACACTGCTTCACTCACGCGAACCAATCATCTGCATGACACGTGTCCAGTCGCGTGGGTCACTGCCTCCGCGCTGCCCAATTGTAGAGTCCTATGCAGACTCAAATGATCTTATTCCGTGAGATGTCACAGTCTTTGCGGAAACCTATCTCGCGCGGGCCACGGACTCAAACCAACCCGCGAACTCCTAAAGCTTGATTCCATCTCGCGCGCCCCTGAAACTCGCAAGACTTAAAAGGCTTTTATTAAATAGGCCAAAGGTATTGGCCCAAATGTTACCCAAAACTTATTATGCAGTCTTGGACCAAAATATCCACTGGGCTCACATAGTCCAATTCGGACTCTGAAACCGTATACCATAAGGACACTGCTTCACTCACGCGAACCAATCATCTGCATGACACGTGTCCAGTCGCGTGGGTCACTGCCTCCGCGCTGCCCAATTGTAGAGTCCTATGCAGACTCAAATGATCTTATTCCGTGAGATGTCACAGTCTTTGCGGAAACCTATCTCGCGCGGGCCACGGACTCAAACCAACCCGCGAACTCCTAAAGCTTGATTCCATCTCGCGCGCCCCTGAAACTCGCAAGACTTAAAAGGCTTTTATTAAATAGGCCAAAGGTATTGGCCCAAATGTTACCCAAAACTTATTATGCAGTCTTGGACCAAAATATCCACTGGGCTCACATAGTCCAATTCGGACTCTGAAACCGTATACCATAAGGACACTGCTTCACTCACGCGAACCAATCATCTGCATGACACGTGTCCAGTCGCGTGGGTCACTGCCTCCGCGCTGCCCAATTGTAGAGTCCTATGCAGACTCAAATGATCTTATTCCGTGAGATGTCACAGTCTTTGCGGAAACCTATCTCGCGCGGGCCACGGACTCAAACCAACCCGCGAACTCCTAAAGCTTGATTCCATCTCGCGCGCCCCTGAAACTCGCAAGACTTAAAAGGCTTTTATTAAATAGGCCAAAGGTATTGGCCCAAATGTTACCCAAAACTTATTATGCAGTCTTGGACCAAAATATCCACTGGGCTCACATAGTCCAATTCGGACTCTGAAACCGTATACCATAAGGACACTGCTTCACTCACGCGAACCAATCATCTGCATGACACGTGTCCAGTCGCGTGGGTCACTGCCTCCGCGCTGCCCAACTGTAGAGTCCTATGCAGACTCAAATGATCTTATTCCGTGAGATGTCACAGTCTTTGCGGAAACCTATCTCGCGCGGGCCACGAACTCAAACCAACCTGCGAACTCCTGAAGCTTGATTCCATCTCGCGCGCCCCTGAAGCTCGCGAGACTTAAAAGGCTTTTATTAAATAGGCCACAGGTATTGGCCCAAATGTTACCCAAAACTTATTATGCAGGCTTGGACCAAAATATCCACTGGGCTCAAACAACAGTTTCCTAAACCTCAAGTGCGTGACTGAGGAGGAAGGAGAAGCGATCATGGGAGAAATACATGAAGGGGTGTGCGGGAATCATTCTGGATCCCAGTCGTTAGCGCACAAGGCACTACACACAGGGGTCTTCTAGCCCAACATGGGCGCCATGGCAGATAAGATGTCGGCGAGATGCCGAAAATGCCATTTGCATGCCAACGGGATACACTCCCCTTCTACCGCTCAATCCATATTGTTGTCACCCTGGCCTTTCGCACAGTGGGGCCTTGATCTCATCGGGATTCTGCCAACGGCACCCGGACAGTTCAAATACGTGATAGTGGCCGTTGACTACTACACCAAGTGGGTGGAGGCAGAGCCCTTGGGAAAGATAATCACCGAGTGTGTGAAGAATTTCCTGATGAAAAACATATATTGCCGATTCGGGGTCCCGGAGACAATTGTCACGGACAATGGCACACAATTCAACAATAACCATCTCATCGAATTCGCGAAGGACATGGGCACTAAGATGGTCTTCGCCTCTGTGGCGCACCCTCAGACCAACAGTCAGGTGGAGACAGTTAACAAAATTATTAAAAAACTACTAAAGAAAAGTTGGACGACGCAAAGGGTCTGTGGGCGCAGAAGCTGCCGGAGGTGTTGTGGGCAATCAGGACCATGGCAACTGAAGCAACAGGAGAAACACCTTTTAGTATGGCTTTTGGCCTGGAGGCTGTTTAGCCAATCGAGACATTGATACCATCGGGAAGGGTGGAGAACTTTGATGCCACCACCAACGAGGAGGGCCTCCGGTTAAATATCGATCTCATCGAGGAAAGAAGGGAGAGAGCAAACTTGCACAACCAGGTCTATAAGCAGCGAGTGGCACGCCATTACAATAGGAAGGTCAGAACCCGGACATTGGGACTGGGGGACTGGGTAATGAAGACAATCATGACAAAGACGACGGCCTTGGACCCAACCTGGGAGGGACCGTACGAGATCATTGAAGAAGTCGGCCCATCAACTTTCTTTCTCCGGGACCAGGATGGGGTAGTCACCGGGCGGCCCTGGAACACGGAGCACCTCAAACTCTACCCCGTATGAAGGACCGAGGTCCATTCCATTTTTGTAATAAGTGCAGTTGTAAGTGTTATTGTCCCCGGGAGAAGAAAAGAAACACCCAGTCCCGGAGGATGCCTCCATTCGTTTTGAATGAATATAAGAGTAGAAAGTTCAATTCAAACTCTAATGATAGGTAATCCACTGGGAGACATAAGTCAATACAATCCCGAGTAACGTCGAAGGGGATAAGTAATCATCCTCGAGGCAAAAGTTATTGAAGTCCCACAGTAGCACCAAGCGGGACAGGCATAATATAAATTGTATATAATACGGCGACACAAGCAATAAGGTTAGCCAAGGCATAATAAATTAAAACTCGAGATGCCGGGGGTATACCACCAATGGGTATTTACAAAAACAACCAGGATGTGTGATCACCGGGATACGGCACGAGGCCATTGTTTTACAAACGCAAGGGCGACCAAAATAAATTACAGCCTATGACTGGCCGAGATCCTCTCCCTCATCCCCGGACGATTCAGCTAAGTCATCCTCTCAACCAATTCCTTCTTCAGCAACTCTCCCGGACGGCTCACCTGTGTTAGGTTCTTTCTCGGCCGCGGCACTAGAGTTGGCCTCCTTCTCTTTGGCCTCTTGGGCAGCGAGCAAGTCGGCCGTCATCTTGGCCTTGTCCAAGTACCCAAGGCTGCTCCAGACACCAAATTTCTCGGTAATGCCACTCTCCCAGGCGGCTTTGAGCATAGCCTTCAGCTCCTCCGACTCTTTGAACCGGGCAACGGCAAGCTCGCCTTGAGCGGGGATCTGGCTTTGCAGATCCACTATCTGGTCGTCCCTCTCCTTCAGCCTAGACAGCAGCTTCGCGTTCTCCCACTGAAGCGCGTCTATGTCGCACTCCAACGCGTTCACCCTTTCAAATTTTCCCTCCAGCTCTTTGGTGTGGAGGCTAAGTTTGGCCAGCTTGTCGGCCAACGAGCGTTTCTCCTTCCTCTCGGCCTCCAAGTCCTTCTCTATTTTCTTCCTCTCTACCCCGAGATAGCTGATCTGGCCTTTCAGACTGGCCAGACGTTCTTTCATCTCGTTGGAATCCTCGCTGGCGTCAATGGCATAGATAGCAAAGAGAGCCTGCAAGCAAATAAAGTTAGTTCAACATCCCGAACAGTGATAGAACATCAACAATACTGGGGAGAAGATTACCCTCATCATTGTCTCCCAGGCATACTGTCGGTTCTCTTGAGGAGTGCTGGACCCGACCTTGATCCGGTCCAACTCAATACCCTTCAGGTCGCCCACCATGGCACGGACAAATTTTTCGTCCGCGCACCCATGCTCGTCCAGGATCTGCCGGATGGGGGTCTTCCGAATTTGAGGAAGTGTCAGAGCGAGAGCGCTCATTAAAATTGGGATCCTGGCTGAGGAATTGGCACCCTTCTGCTTCTTCCGAGGTGGCGAGGCGCTAGAGATACTTAATCCCATCAAAGTCACGCCTTCATCCTGCTGGGACTTCGATTTCTTGGATGACGGTTTCTTCCTCTTCTCGCCCAAATGAACGTTGACCACGTCACCGGTCTTGGCGGGCCCCTCTTTGTCCGAAGGCAGTTTCCCATATCCTTCGTCGGGTATCTCCAGAAGCACAGCTTCATCCGAGACACGGGTAGTTTCGTCTGCAAGATCCACCACAGTGCGGGAGGCCTTTTTCCCGACCTCCAAGAGTTTGCTCAGCAAATCCATGTCGGACTCCATATCGCTCGGGTGTGACTCACGGTGTTTTTGTCTGGGTATTCTAGTTGAAAATAAAACCAACAGTCAAGATCACGGGTACTAAGAATAAAAGGCCAATGCAAAGCGAGAACAGAAAACAAGCAACGCTAATTTGGAACCCCACCAGGCATATGGCCGAGTTCACAGTGAACCAGGACAGCCCACCGGGTCAGGTTGTACAAGCTTTGATCCTCATCCGAGGGCCATGCCGCATATATCCGCCTGATACGTCGCTTCTCGATCTCTGACAGCGAGAAGGACTGCTCCCGAATATATCTAAACCGGTTGGGAACAACGTACATCTGACAGTTTCTTTGCCATTAACCGCCGGCAAGCACGACCTTTGCACGCCAATGGTTATTTATGGACGTCGGGAGATCAGTGACGGGAGGCAAGTAATCCCGGGCAGCAAACGAAACACACCCTCGGCAGTTCCGCTTCTTCGAGTACAAGAGGGGTACATGGCGCGGAATTCGTTAATGGTCAGCCAACCCATCTCGGACAAGTAGTACAGACAGCATAGAGACAACAACTGGCGCCATTGGTTTGGGGGAATTTGCCCGGGAGCAAGCTGAAGCATGCTCAGCAGGTACTGCACGCACTGAGGAAGCGGGAGGGAGAAACCGTTCCTAAACATGTGCTCATACACCGCCACGAAACCGTCTCTCCGGCAGCACGCCAGCTCGCCCTCGTACAAGCCGCGTAGGGTAACCGTGGGCGGGATCCCCCAGTCTTCGCGGAATTGTTCTATCTCAACCGGAGACATGCTAACCCCGGGCTCGTCGCACATGGTGTCATCCTCCAAGATATATCACCTTACCGAGCTTGCGACGTTGGTCATCGGGACGCCATGGAAAACCCCCGAGACCCAATCGACATCTCTGGTGGGTACACCTTTGTGTAACTCGGCAGGCTTGGTTGAAGATGATTCCCCCGGGCGGGTTGATCGACTAAGGTACTCTTCAATCCTCTCGTTGTTGTCCACCATCGGCCGAGAGGATGTACTCGCTCCGCTTAGATCGGTCGAACTTCAGGAGTCCATCTACCCTAGCATAACAAACCCTAAGATCTATCAGTACGCGCTGCCAGGAGTATGCATTAATTCAAAGTTAACACAGGTTCCACCTAGAAATCCATAGAACGCTAACATTCCCAGTTCTACCAAAAAACACACAAGCAACTCAAACGCAGAGCACCAAAACAGAAACAAGCATACAGCCCAGCAAATGAAGAAAATCTTACTAGATTTTCGACGTAGAAGCAACGCCGGAAACTCAGACGTCCGGTAACACCTCGCAATCGTCGGGATCGGCAGCAGCGAAACACAAAGATAGAGAAGCAGTAGAGACAGCGAAGTAGAGAGAACACAGAAAGCGACTAGAGAGAGTTGAGAGTGAAGCGTAGAAGAAAAAGGGGGGAAGAATTTATACTCAGCGATAGCGAGAAGTCGTCTCGATCTCCGAGCCGGCGCATTAAAAACCAGTAAACGAAAACGAGGCACCCCTAGCCAACCGATCCAACCGCAGGATGGTGCCACGTGGCTTCAACCGCCGCAGCTTCTTGAAGAAGGAAAGAGTGAAGCGACGTGCATTAAATGCTTGGCAGTTATCCCCAGGAATATCGTGACATCTGGCGAACATGCATTTAATGCCCCTACCACAGCAACGCACAAACCTCAAGAAGTGTAAGACCCATCTCGGGTGAGAGTCACCGAGACCATTAGTGCAAGACCCATCACCATAAGATTAAGAGTAAAACCCATCTCGGGTGAGAGTCACCGAGATCACAAGTGCAAGACCCATCTCGGGTGAATGTCACCGAGATCATAAGACCAAGTGTAAGATCCATCTCGGGTGAGAGTCACCGAGATCACAAGTGCAAGACTCATCTCGGATGAATGTCATCGAGATCATAAGACCAAGTGTAAGATCCATCTCGGGTGAGAGCCACCGAGATCGTACGAAGTAAAAAAAAAAAAAAAAACCACCTTGGCTGAGTTCCGCCAACAGGCATAAGTAATCAACCAAAAGACGAATTTTATATCATCCTTTTAAAAACGGAGCAAGTGGCTTGATAAAACATGGACGGCGTTAACACCCCGTCACTCGAGTAGTAACACATGATGTAACACCCAGGTACAAGACCCATCTCACGTATGTCACAGAGTTAGTCCTTGTGTGCGGGGCGAACTTCTCAGCTCGCGCGACAATTAAAGTCCTTGTGCGCGGAGCAAACTTCTTAGATCGCGTGACAATTATAATCCTTATGCGCAGAGCGAATTCCACAGCTCGCGTGATAATTATAGTCCTTGTGCGTGGAGCGAACTTCTCAGCTCGCGTGACAATTATAGTCCTTGTGCGCGGAGCAAACTCCACAGCTCGCCCGGTAAATGTCAGTCCTGAGAGAAGAAAACAAGAAAAGTAGACCCGGAATTCGCAACACCTGTTCAACTCATGTCATGAGTCCGGACTTGGGGGGACTATGGGCAGGACCCGTCCTAAATTATATACTGGTCTACGAGCTTATTTTAGCAAGTCCCCACTCAAGATGTGTCTTGAACGGGAACTTGGGGGGACTTGTAGTCGGTTGTGCATAAAACAACCTCCCAAGCCCGTAAACCAGCAAGCACCAGCACCCCACGGTCAAGACAGCCGAGCCCACCTTGGGGTTCCCGTCCCGTCCGTTTGTATGGGCCGGGCCCGACCTCGTTGGCGGCATTAGGCTGGGAGCGGTTCCAGAAGGCATAAGGGAGCTGGGCATTTGAAGTAGCAGCAGAGGCAATTGTCCCACATTGGTTTTCAAGTAGAGAACCCACTCTGGGCCATAAATATGGCCCAGCCACCAGCTTGTCAGGTACCATTAACTACCCTCATCAAATATATTCACCAAGATACTGACTAAAGCTTCGGAGAAGGAAAGACCGGAACATCCCGGTCGCCTTTGTTGTTGCAGGCCGAGAGGAGGACAACCCACCATCAGCTTCTGCAAGCACCATCCGGAATTGTGCAGAAACAGATTATAAGTGATAATCTAAACTTGGTGCCTTTTCCCTCATTGAGGTTTTTGTACCAAGTTATTTGATAACTCTTGTGTTGATTGTTTGTGTTCACTTACTGTGTTTCTATATCTTTATTAGGAATCCGCGTAAAGTAGTGGCTTCAGCAACAAAAACATTGATAACCTAAGTTTTTTTGCAGCAGCTAACAGAGGGTCACCAAGATGATCTCGCAAAACAAATCTAATAACAGCTTGCTGATGAGTAATAGAAGCATGCAAATTTACTTTGATGAAATCACAAAATGCAGGTTTTCTTTTGTTCTTTGTTTGCAAAAACGAAGAAGGGTAAAACAAGATTTTAAAATGTCCAAATATTGGTGGAGGTCTATATGCTCTCATGTTAAAAAATAATGTGTTTTGCGATGGTTTTGGTTGTTGTTTTGTTTTGTTTGTTTTTACGATTTTGGAAGAAAAATAAAATAAAAAAGAATGTGTGATTTGTTTTTAAAAAAACCACAAATATGGGAAAAATAGAAAAAACAATGCGTGTTTTATTTTCGCTATAAAGGAGTCCAAATGTTTATATAACATCAGTTTTCGGTGGACAAATAGTTATCGGACGACCCGCAGAGAAACTCAACGCACCTCTTCATATACACACCTTTTTCCCTTTCTTCCCAAATCTTCCCTATTTTCTCCCTCTTTCATTTTGATCGACCCACTCCTCAGTCATGGCCGAGGTTTGCTTCTCTCCCTCTATCTCTTAACGCTCATCGTTCAAAGTTTTTGTTAATTCCTATGAATCTCTCTGTGTTGGGTTAATTCTTTCGATATAATTCGTTGTGAAGTGTAAATATTTGGATTCAAGTTTTTGTGTTTCTGATTATTTCGTTGATTGATGATTCGTTCAAAGATTTCTAAGATTGACTTTTTGTATTGATTTGCTATTTGTAAATTTATTTATAGGTGTTCTAGGTTTGAAATCTGAAGATATCTGTTTTCAGATTAATGAATGAGATTAGTGAAACCTTGGTGATGAGAAAAAATGATATTAAGATGTTGAATTTTATAATTGTTATATAATGCCGAAAACATGTATCAAATGTATTGACAGTAATTTAGATGCATGTTGTAACCGGATTGATCTGTGGATTTTTTGGGATGATTAAGTGTGAAGCCCGAAGATTCTACTATTGTCTGCATATTCATCCTACATTTGTTTGGCAATATTATTTATTTTCTGCAAAACGAAGTTGTTGTGTCCAGTTGGCAACCGTTGACATATTTTACTTTACATCTTACATAATAATTCTGCTATGTGTCTTAGGTTGAGCTGAAAACTGCACCTGCTGATTTTCGATTCCCCACAACAAATCAAACCAGGCACTGTTTCACGCGATACATTGAGTTTCATAGGTAGGTTTCTGAACTTTATTGCTTTATAACTTGATATAAAACAGTTGATTGAGCCTTCAAACATTTAAAACCAATTGCAGGTGCTTGGCAGCAAAGGGTGAAGAGTCTGCTGAATGTGAAAGATTTTCCAAATATTACCGTTCGCTTTGCCCAGGCGAATGGGTGAGTGTTTCTTAGCCTATTCTGAAATTGAGGGAAAATCTTGTTAGGCTTATTCAGATATGTACTATATTAAGTAATTTTAATAAAGCACTTGCATGTTCTTAAATTCGGAAATAAATCAAGAACACCATTTTAATCTCGTGTAGTCCTGTTTCATAATTTTGAGATGAAAGAAACTTTGCAATAGAAAGCTCTGGTAGTAAGCTCTCCAATCTTAATTCTAAGGTGAGCAAGATGGGTTATTTCTAGCATCTGGCATTGCCTTATCTGCACAAGGCTTCTAGGCTAGGGAGAATTGATGAAGTTTAGTGGAACTCTGGAATGGTGCATTTTTTTTTGGGTATTATGGATATAGGTATAAAGGAATGATTTCATAGTTAAAGTAGGGAGTTGTGGAGATTTGATAAAAAAAATAAACCAGATTTTGGTATTCTGGTATTCCCTTTTCCTCATTTTTTATTTTTATATTTTTTTGGATGGGGGATGGCTGAGGTAATGTAGTGGGAAGGCTAATTGCTTAAGCAGTTTTGTCCATGTGGGCTTGTTATGTGCCAGTTATAGTGTTCTTCTTTGGTTACTTTTGATCCTTGTACAAGTGCAGTAATTATAAGCAAGTAAACTGGACAAAAGTTATTAGTACTTTTTACCTCATTACATTTTGCTTCTTAACCTTTTTTTGGGTGCTTGAATTGCTGTAGGTTGAGAAGTGGAACGAGCAGAGGGAGAGTGGGACTTTCCCCGGTCCACTTTGATTTAACATCAGCAGCTTGGAATGTTCTTTCTTTCGCATGAAAAGTTGGTTCACTTTTTCTGTTTTAAGTCATATGAGTTGCATGATTTTCAGTTGGATCATTGCGAATCAATAAGTAATCATTCAAATTTATTTGGGTTTATTGAAACTGCATTTGTGAAGGACTTGAAGTAAACCTGAAATGTCATTCGTCTTTAATATTTGGTTATTTTCAGCAGCTTCCTCAGTATGATAACATTTTGAGGTCTCTCTTTTTTTCTTTTTCTTGCTGGCTGCATCAAAATTTGTACTATTCCCCAAGGACATAATGGTTGATGTGCATTGGTATCAGGCTGATAAGCTAGTATGAACCAGTCCTTGACAGCATCTGATGATTCTCTTAACTGTAGACAAGGAGCTCCCCCAATTGCTATTTGGTTACTTGACCTAGTTTTGTAAGATTAAGAGAAAATATTTGATCTTCTATTATTGTTTGCCCCCAATAGTAAGCCGGGCTAGGTTTAGTACTATCAATCATTTCTCCAATCTCCATATAGTAAGTCGGTCGTTTGTTGGTGTCTCTTTTGTTCTTGTCAGCCGCTGTCTCCATCTCCTTGGGTTGCGCTGTGTTGATTAGGGTTACCCAGGCCTGTCTCGTTCCAGATTTTGGCTCTAAGAGCTCCGGTGGGTATTGTGTCAATCTGACCCAGTTCTGCATGTTGGGTGTGACTGCATTGATGTGGGTGTGGTAGGTTAGGTCAGCTTCTCCTCTCTCTCCTCCCCGTTGCATGTCTCTGTACCGGTTGATGTTGCAGTGGAGGTGGGAAGCTGCTACCCTGATCCTTTGTAGGTGAAAAGAAATATCTCATATTTTATGATATTTACGATATATATTCGATATATCAAATAAATATCTGTAAAATTTTTTGGCATAAAGAAAAATCACCTTTAAAAATATTCGAGAGAGAAGTGATGTTTTTGAGTCTTGAGGTATATCTCAATGAATAGTGAAGGTTTCAAGTGATTTTTGGGAAAAGAGTATTTTCTGGAGGAATATTAGGATGTGGAGTGAGCCAGTGAGGGACCAATGTGCATCTTTTCAACCATCTTGAGTCTCTTTCTAGACGTAAATGAAGTTGATGTTTGTATTTTTATATTATTTATATGTAAATATAATAAATTTCAGAAAAAAAAAATCTTCCCAAATTTCTGATATTTTTTCCCCGGATATTCCCGATATATCTCTGATATATCCCACATCTTTATTTTAAAGATATATCCCACATCTTTATTTTAAAAAATACTGATAGGTACACCGATACTGATATTTTAATGGTCGGGTAGACTGAGGTATTTTTCATGTTTTGCAGAAATCTGCACCCCCAGAAACGCAGCTGAAAACAATGCTACTTTCTAAAAGTTGACACTGACCAGAAGCTAACTCGTAATCATGTAGTGCTGATTTAATGTGAACACATTCCTCCACCAAATAACAAGCTGTCATCGGCAAATAGAAGGTGGTGGATTAGAGGAGCTCCCTCACAAACTTGTATCCCTGTCAAAAGACCAAGAGCTGCTTTTTTGTCCAAAAAAGCAGAGAAGACCTCGACACATAGCAAAAACAAATAGGGAGATAGCGGGTGACCCTGACGCAACCCTTTGGAAAGAGATATCAAACCCTTCGGACGACCATTGATCAAGAAAGAATAGCGAACTGTACTAACACTGCATCACCACCTAGACACAAGAGGTAGCAAAACTCAACCGTAGCAGAACCGCCTCCAAGAAACACCATTTCACCCTGTCATATGCCTTACTCATATCAAGCTTAAGGGATATAAGACCCTCCACATTTGGATTAGTATGTATGTAATGAGAGACCTCATTGGCAATCAAAGTGTTATCCGTTATCAGTCTACTTGGGATAAACGCACTTTGAAACGGTGAAATAAGTTGGTCCAATTCAATATAATCTTCAACCTATTCGCAACAGCTTTAGAGCAAATTTTGTAAACCACATTGCAAAGAGCTATAGCCCTCATGTCTGATACTTGAGTAGCGTTTGGAACTTTTGGAATGAGGTAGATTTGGGTATAGTTCACTTCCCACAGAAGATGACCAGAAAGTAGAAAGCTTTGGGCAGCCTCAACAACATCATCACCCACCACATCCCAATAGTGTTGATTAGGGCTGCCACTTGGTTTGGTAAATACCAAACCGATCGAAAACCGACCGAAAATTTATGATTTGATAAACCGAATTTTGGTAATCGAAATCAAAAAAACCGAAACCGAGAAATACCGAAAAAGTTGGTTTGGTTTTTGGTAAATACCGAATTTACCGAAATTCTAATTATTTAAAGACTTATATTTCTAAAAACACACAGACTAATAATCTTATCTCATGTTTTCAATTGTATATACCATTTAGTAAAAAACAAGACAATGAATAAAAAAATTCAACTATACTTGGTAGCATTCGGGTCTCAATTAAAGCGATCAACTTTAATTCAATATTACTTGTTATATAAAAACGCTCTTACCTACCCGTCTTAGTCGATTCATCACACACACACATAGACAAACCCACTTAGATGACATGTAACCGCCCATGTAAAAATTTAGGAATGTTTTTACCTCTCTTAATGATAGGGCTCCCCATTGGAAGCACAAGCGTAAATAGGGTTAGCCGCCTTGATCAAGGTCAAAACATTATCAAAAATAGCTAATTTTTCTACCATAGTCGTATTTCACTATATTGATCACATCATAGTTCACAAGGTTTTTGAAAATTTTGCTTCCTCTTTGTAGTTGGTTCACAAAGATGTACATATGCATATAACTTACTAAATAAGTTATACCATATTACCAGACATGTTGTGGTTCCAATGATTACAATTCACAAAATTAAAATTCGACCGTCTAATGTGATCATTATAGTATAATACAATTATGATAGAAAATTCAATTGTACTCAATAATGCTCAGGTCTTGATCAAAGCGGTCAACCATAATTTAACGTCACTTATTACACGAAAAAGCTTTTACTGCCCTTATGTGACTTATTTTGGTTGACTCTTCCACACACATACTTTCACATAGATGACACATAACTTGTTCATATAAAAATTTGGAAACATTTATATCCTGACTATTTCGGTAGAAAATTAAACCATACTCGATAATGTGTACTGAAATGATTATCTTTTGTATATGTATTATCAGACTCTAGAAACTCAAGTGATATTTAAATTTTATAGTTTTGTATTGTTTTGTTATATTTTGAAAATATATTTGTTATGAAGTTTGGTAATACCGAAAAACCGACATCCGAAGTTGGTAAGATTTATCTCATACCGAAGTTTTTGGTTTGGTAATTGAAAGTCATATTTCATTACCGAAAGCTTTGGTTTTGAAGTTGGTAACGCCCATTACCGATTCGAACCGACCGAGTGGCAGCCCTAGTGTTGATAAAATAGGGGAGGCATCCCATCCGGTCCAGGGAACTTAGTAGAAACATCTGAAACAAGGCTTCTTTAATCTCTACAGCCGTATAATCAGCACACAAAGCCAAATTCATCTCCGGAGTTACCTTTGGAACAAGCAAATTCACAATAGTGTTGATAAAATAGGGGAGGCATCCCATCCGGTCCAGGGGACTTAGTAGGATACATCTGAAACAAGGCTTCTTTAATCTCTATAGCAGTATAATCAACACACAAAGCCAAATTCATCTCCGGAGTTACCTTTGGAACAAGCAAATTCACAGTACTTCTCATATGATTAAGATCGATATTTGCCGATTGAAACATAAACGAGAAATAGGACAAAACAACTTTCTCAATGCCATCATACGAATCCTGCCAGCTCCCCTGCTCATCAAACACACCCTGCTCAACTTACTTACAATAATATAATTCATCAATGCTTTTCGTAGTTGGGCTCTCAAGTTCATATGCCAAACTTGATCAAAGAAAGAAAATGTTCTTATGCAATATAATTGATTTTGATATCAAAAGAGAAGTTCCTCGAAGTCTCGAACACTGGAGTTTCATTTGCCATCCTCATAATTGATACATCTTTTCTATTTAAGTAGGGGTGTAATTGGTAAAAATTTAAATGCTAGTACATTTAGAAGTTTGTTGGGTATATTTAGCAACACCTTTTGATTTTGAAGATTAATTAGGAAACCAATAATGAAAAAAGGGGACAATGTCCACTAGCCCTAATTTTAAAAATTTTATTCACATTAACAAAATCAGATTTTAAAATTCCCAAGAGTCAACTTAAACAGCAGAAAGACAATTATACCCTTAATGAATTAAATAAACTACAATAGACCATTATAAGAATCTATTATAAAATAAAAATTTTATGACCGGATTCCTACGACCAATGACGTTGACCGGGCGCTGGGGGCCGTTGACGGGACTCCGGCGACTGTTGACCGAGCTCCGGGGGCCGTTGACCAGACTTCGACCACTGTTGACTTGGATCCGGGGCCGTACCGTTAACGGGACTCCGGGGGCCGTTGACCGGATTTCGGCGATAAGGTGTCTATTGGGGGCAATAGAGGGTCTATTGGGATAGTAGGGCGTCTATTGGGGGCAATATGAAGTCTGTCCAGAGGTCGTTGACCGGATTCCGGCGATAGGATGTCTATTGGGGGCAGTAGAGGGTCTATTGGGGCGGTAGGGGGTTTATTCGAGGCAATAGGGAGTTTGTCAGGAGGTCTATTGGGGGCAGTAGGGGGTGTGTCGGGGGGTCTATTGGGGGTAGTATGACCACGTATTGGGGTCAGTAGGATCTCCTATTAGAGTCAGTATGACCTCCTACTAAGGGCAGTATGACCACCTACTAGGGTCAGTAAAACCTCTTACTAGGGCAATAGGACCTCCTAATAGGGTCAGTAGGACCTCTTATTAGGGGCAGTATAACCCTTGAACTTAATTGTGTGCTTCAATCACTTATAACATGTCCCTATTGGGGCCAGTATAACCACCAATTGGGGGCAGTAGGACCTCTTATTGGGGGTAGTATGATCACCTACTTGGGTTAGTATGACATTCTATTAGGGGCAGTATGACCACCTATTAGGGTTAGTATGAACTCCTACTGGGGGTAGTATGATCACCTACTGGGGTCAGTAGGACCACCTATTGGGGTCAGTAGGACCTCCTACTGGGGGCAGTATGAGGGTATTGGGGGCAATAGGTGGTCTGTTGAAGGCAATAGGGGGTATGCATAAACATTTACAAACACAAATCTCAATATATCGATATTGGATTGATTCACCAAAAATTTCAATTGGAGGAAAAAAAAAAAAACAAAGCCAATGTAATATAAAAAAGCTACTAGTTCCAGTACCAGTAGCCTCAAACATATATTCACAACTACCAAGTTCATATCAGCTTCCCTTTATCATCATCTATAAACAAATTACACATTATTAAGAGTCTGCTTAACACCCAGCTATATCTCTTAACAACTATTGATAGGAAGGTAAATACAACTTATATTCACATCAACAAATGTCATCTGAAGGTACCAATTTGCCGCCTCCACTCATAAGATCATTGCAATATCTTGGCATATATTAACTCAGAAATACTGCTATTTCATGTAAAAACATCAAAAAAAAAAACCAAACTGAATATAGCAATCAGATCAATTCAATCCACGAGCAAATAGAAATATCTCAATAACCAAATATGGAGCCTACTCACTGATCTCTACCTCATACGAGAACTTCATATCAATATTAGTGGCAAAGAATAAGATTGGATAACATTTCCACTCACATAAATTGATTTTTTTTTTCCAAAATCAAAACTCATAGAAACAACCTAAGACAAATTATGAAGAAGCTCTCCAGATCGCCATGGCCAACATGATAATGGCCTCTTGTGATAACCTGACTAGGCAAACAAGCTAGTAGGTGCATCCGTCCCACATCGCCCGGGGGAGACAAGTTGCTATGCTTATATGTGCAGAGCTAGCACCTTACATTGAGACGCGTTTTGGGGTAAAACCTCAAGAGCAAAACCGTGAGGGTCGTTGGGCCCAAAGCGGACAATATCTCAATGGAATGGGCCGGACTGTTACACCTCCTCCAAGGTCCCAATCTCGACAGTTGCTTCCACCAAATCCATCTCCGTCATGCCGACATCTCCCTCGCCTTGGCGCCACCGTCCCTCCCCATGGAGATTGAGAAGGCGCGCTGTTCGACTTCGACCTCACTTTCCTAATCTAGGCCGTGCAGTTCCTCCTCCTCATGGCGGCGCTATCGAAGATGAAGTGGTGACGCTGATGCAGGCGGAGCTGAAAAACGAGAGAGAGAGAGAGAGAGAGAGAGAGAGAGAGAGAGAGAGAGAGAGAGAGAGAGAGAGAGAGAGGAGATCTGAAACAAAGTGGAGAAAGAGAGGTAAGAGGCAAGGGTAATTGGTCACGAAAAAAACATAAAAAGTCAAAAATTTTGTTATTGGGAATAATCTATAAGAGTATATTAGGCTGATGAAAATTTTAAAATCTGTTTTTGTTAATGGGAAAAAAATATATAAATTTAAGGCTAATGAGAATTTTCCCATGAAAAAAAAGGTATAATGAAAAAAAAAAAAAGGTATGGAATCGAAAAAAAAGGGAAGAACTCCTTATGTGTGAGACTTGACTCTCCGCGTAGAATAACCGTCGAGTCGTCGACGTTATCAGGAAACGAATCTCTCTTCAGGGGAATATTGAAAATAAAAAATCCCCGTAATTAATTACACAGTGTCACACACCTACTATATAAACAAACAAACCCTCTCTCTCTGTAAAAATCCAACCGGCTTCGCGTGAATCATCAGCAAACAAACACAATGAGGCTCAGCAACAATCTGGTGGGGTTCCTCAACTTCCTGACCTTCCTCCTCTCCATCCCGATCGTCGTCGCCGGCGTATGGCTGAGCAAGCAAGGCGCCACCGAGTGCGAGAAGTTCCTCGACAAGCCGGTCATTATCCTCGGCGTCTTCCTTATGCTGGTCTCCCTCGCCGGCTTCATCGGCGCCTGCTTCCGCGTCTCGTGGCTCCTCTGGGTCTACCTCCTCGTCATGTTCCTCCTCATCGTCGTCCTCTTCGGCTACACCATCTTTGCCTTCGCCATCACCAACAAGGGCGCCGGCAACGTCCTCTCCGGCAAGGGCTACAAGGAGTACAAGCTCGGCGACTACTCTCACTGGCTGCAGAAGAGAGTCAACAGCACCAAGAACTGGAACAAGATCAAGAGCTGCCTCATTGATAGCAAGGTCTGCTCCAATTTCCAGGACAAGTATCTCAATGATACTCTCAACGAGTTCTACGTCGAGAACCTCTCTGCACTTCAGGTATTGTTCTCTTGCTCCAGATCTCAATTTTGATTTTCATTTAAGGATCTGAATTATTTGTTTATTTTTAGCCAATTTTAGGTTACGATACAGATCTGCGCTTGTTATAATTTTGTGATTTTTTTGTTTGAATTCTTGTTGATTATTATTATGATATTTGAATTGTGGACGTTGTTATGATTTTTGTTTTGAATTCTTTGTTGATTATGAAATTTGAATTGTGGATATTAAAGTGATTAATAATTAGAGTTTTTATTGTTTTTACTGTAATTTTTTTTTTTTGAACTCAAAGACAATTTTGTCATTACTACTAAAGTAGAGGGTACAATACGAATCGATCTGTTGCCATGCGTACAGAGGACAAGCAAGATCATCTGATTCGTATGAGGGTTGCATCCTCCTTACAAATTTCGGCTCATAAGGAGCCTATAATCTTAATAGCATATAGATCATAGACAATTGTTTCTAACCTCCATGCCCTTCAAGCTAGGGCTTCGGGGAATAAGTCGAATCTTCCTTATTGGCATCTCTTTTGGGTTTCTAGAGCCAACAGGACTTCCCCGCTTCTTCTTTTGACCTTCAGTTGCAACCGAAGCCATCTTAACTGGTTCATGGGTGATGGTAGGAGGCTTCTCTTCCTCTTGCATCTTCTTCTGACTCATTCTGTTCCGTGAACCCATAGGGCGTCTTCTCTTCTTTTTGGGAGGAGCAAAGACACAATTTGAGAGTCCGATAACCTTTGAGTTAGCGAAGGCCAAGGAGGCAGCATATGCTTGACTAGGGTTTTGAATACCCAAAGAGGATGATGATGCTAGCATATTGGCTATGCTAGGGTTTTTGCCAATAGATGGCGAAGGAGTGGTGGAAAACTTGCTCTTCAATCCTTTCGAAGAGGGTGAGAGATCAAGGTTTGGGTGCGAAGAGGCCATGAGAATGATTGAAAACAAGGAGAACCGATGAAAGATAAAGCTTCTTGGGTTTGGTGGCCGTGCTCTGGGAGAGAGAGAACAGCTTAGGGTTTTAGGGTTTAGGTGCGGCGGTAAAATTATTGTTTTTACTGTATTATCATGAAAAGGTGGAATTTAAAGGTTGGGAAAAGATTCAATCCATAAAGAAAAAAGAAAAGATTAGATGGTCTTCTATTACGACATGAAATAAGAAAGGAAGATAAAGGGATTAGAGTTTGGACTATAGTATAATATTCTGTGAAATAGAACTTGGAAAAGGTTAAAAGGTCATCTTGACAAGTTTTTAAACTGCTGGATGGATAAAAAGGGTGTATTCTTTTATTTTGATAGCTTATACATCCTTTTTTGAATCTGTAGCTTTTGTTTCGTTACTTGATTTGGGTTGCAGGAGCTTCTCCTATTTGAAGTCATATACATGTGAAGTTTAATTTAGCAGTCTAATTATATTTTGCAATTAAAAGTTGCTTGACTCACCTTTTTGCTTCTTCCGTGGAGTAAATTCTCATCTGAAAGCCCTTTACTAATAGTCATTTGATGGTCTTAACAGTTGCTTTACTTGCTAATCCATTATTCAAAGTTCCTTTATATATCCATTTGCTTTACTCCCTTGCCATTTTGTTACAGTCGGAGAGCTTGCTTTGTGAAATAATGGCTTAGAATATGCCATGTTCATGTTGTTATGCATTTTACCTGGGACTAATGCAATTGTTTCGCACATTTTGCTTTTACATTTGGTCGTTCTTGAAGTCACTGCTCCTACTGCTAGCATACTGTTTGTGGAAAGTGTTCATGGATTCCCTTTAGAAACAAACTCCTACACTGTATTTATCTATGTTTATATGCATAGCCATTTGAAGTTCCTTTGTTTCCCATTTGGTGATTACAAGGACTGTTTTACATGCTCATTTTCATGAAGGACTATTACAATTTCTGATTTATCTTAGGGGAAAACTCAAAAGGTTTTTGGTACCCTTAGTATATTGGTTCTTTTGGCTTATAAGTTGAAACTTTATACTTTGTTTTGCACAAAGAAATTGTCTGCCTGTGTTTCTCTTGCACTTTGTTTTGTGTTTAGCTTTGTTGGATTTGCTGGGTTTGCTAACATGTTTACTGATTTGCAGTCCGGCTGCTGTAAGCCATCAGATGACTGTGGTTTTGCCTATGTAAGTCCCACAGTCTGGACCAAGAATGCTACTTCTTCTACTGTCAACCCTGACTGCAATGAATGGGATAATGATGCAAAGGTTCTGTGCTTCAATTGCCAGTCATGCAAGGCTGGACTGCTTGACAATCTGAAAAGTAACTGGAAGAAGACGGCTGTTGTCAACATTGTCTTCCTTATCTTCCTCATCGTTGTGTATTCCGTAGGGTGCTGTGCATTCAGGAACAACAGGAGGGACAATGAATATTATAAGCAGTAAATGAATATTGGAAGCAGCGGTAATAAGTTGGATTGGATGTAAAGAGTAGTTGGCAACTTTCTCTTATTACTGATGGAAACCTATGTCCTATTGACCATTTCACCGTGTTAATTCCTTGTTAAGTGTTTGGTCATCGTTGATGTTTAGATTTTGGGTTTAAACCGGCGTAGCTTATGAATATGTTTCTCTGCTGCTACTATTTTGTGCGACACTGCCTTATCTTCTATGACATTGTTTATGAACATGATGATTGAGCTCAGTTGTGTCCGTGCGCTTGTTGCAAACTGGTTTCGCTTGCAACCTAGTTACAAAGGACGTAAGCGGTCTGATGCTTAACTAGAGGGAGGACCTTCGAGACATGCATCAAAAAAAAATTCTGGTATCAGGTCAATTCTTGGTTTTACTTAATATCTGTATGTTTCTAGAGATCTGAAAGCGCTGAGTAACTACTAAACATAGTTTCGACGATAAGGTATTAAGGTTATTGTGTGTATAGAACATATATGCACGAAACAACGTACCTAGTTGTGGAGCAATAAGAACCCTAGTTGGTGGCGTGTTCCATCACTAATTGGAGGTCAAGATTTTGATTAGAGTATGGGAGAATTTACGAAACGAGTGGTTGATCACAGATTGTTGGACGTGTTGGAGAGGAATAGATCTCACATCAGAAAAGTGGCAAATAAAATATATTTTATAAGTGGGTGGATCATACTCAATTGTACCGATGTCTTTTGTGATTAAAACCCAACACCTTAAAGGTGGTTAAGTTGGGACAGTATCGGTACAATGTGATCCACGGGCCACGCTTGTCGTTGTTTAACATGGTATCAGAGTCAGGTTCCTCTCCAAATACTTTTCCAATTCTCATGGGCCCGGCTGAGTTCTATCTCTCGCCTAGTCCGGGGTTCTTTTCTCGCCATCAGAAAGTTCCGATTGGATTGTCACCAAGTGTCTCTTGGTTTGTTTCTTCCCAATTCATTTCACGTGCAGACCTTGAGCCAAGTTGCACGTGAGGGGGTGTGTTGGACGTGTTGGAGAGGAATAGATCCTACATCAGAAAAGTGGCAAATAAAATATATCTTATAAGTGGGTAGATCATACTTAATTGTACCGTGGCCTTTTGTAATTAAAACCCAACACCTTAAAGGTGGTTAAGTTGAGACAGTATTGGTACAATGTGATCCACGGGCCACGCTTGTCGTTGTTTAACACAAATGAGAAAAATTGCGGCAGTGAAGATAGGGGAAAAAGAGCAACAAGGAGAAGCTGGTGGAGGCAAACACTAGTTTGTTTAGTGGAAGTTCCATCATTGCAGAGTTGAGCAAGCATATCTTTTTGTTTTATGTCTTGTCGTCTTGCACATACGAACACTTGTTAAAAAGCATAGCGGGGCAGCGCATTCTGTCAAGACCCACCCTGAATTTCACCTTGAAACCCAAAGTAAGTCTTGCGGGGTCCACTTCACAAGAAAATTTACTGAAGAACTCGGTAAACCTCCCTTGAGAATGAACAACCCTAACCCGGAAAATTCAAGAATTACCCTCCTAAATGAATCAACCAACCTCCAATTCATCCCACAAATATCCAAATAATATAACAAACTTCAACCTTCGAGAATTCGAAAATATAATATAAATCTTAACACACCACCATTAAAGTATACGCTAACCCCAAGAGTAATCAGAGCTACTAAAGAAAACTAGACGAAGCAAGAAAATACATTGGTAGGTTTAACATGTAACCTACTGGTGAAAAGTGGTGTAGAAGTGGGTAACTATGCCTCCCCTCTTATTAGTGCCAACCCGGACTCTGCAAACTGGGTATTTTTAAAACGAAGGGCCCAGGGGAAAACATTCGAAGTGAGTGGATAAAATAAAAGAATAAATAAAGAAAATAAATAACAATATTTATTCTTTCCCAATTTAAATTCTAAAGAAAACGAATGCGTGCTCTAAGCAATAAATCTTTTATCTCAAAAAAATATATACCAATATATGTATGTATTTACACACGTCCATACTCCCTATATAATTATTTTATAGATTTAAAATAATTTATATAGGGCTACTACGCTCGCGTCGAACGCTCACGTCACGCCTTAATGAGGTGATACACTACGCCATTAAGGTGGACAGACGAGTGTATAAATATGTGCCCATACCACCTATATGAATTAAACACTCATATAGTGCTACTACGCTTGCGTCTAACACTAATGTCACATCATAATGCGGTTATATACTACGCCATTAAGATGGACAGACACATATGGCTAGCTAGCATTTATATACATACTCTCCTCATATAAATATTTATAATTTACCGAAAAATCTCTTTTCGGTAACTCTTCAAAATAAATAAAATCATCAAAATAAAATGACATCAAATGCTCCAACAAAAGAAATTGTTCGACCCAGAACCATAGCATGCATATTATTTAAAACAAAAGTCCACTCACAAATTAGGCCTAAGCCTGATGTCGGTCTGATACCTCTTCAGCTCGAGCCTCCTCACGTCCTGTTTCAAAAACATAAATTAATCCTCAACCATAAACCAACGCTTATATAAAAATAGGCAAAATTAAATGTGAGCCTTATCTACTCTCATCTTTGCCCAACTTCGCAAATCTTAAAATCGATACGGTCTAAACTTCACTACAAATACCGGTAGCCTTAAACCAACCTTCTACGGCCAAAACAACAATAATCTAACGGCCAGAAATCCAAATTAACGGCCAAAATACCAAACTTTGAAAAATCTCAAACCTATCCAAAATTCCTCCAAAAAATTCAAAATTCACATCATTAAACTCCCTTTAATATTACACATCTAAAACCATAAAAATCTCCCTAACAGCGGCGACCTCCAATGCCTACCAAAATTTAGCACAAACTTCCTCTCAACAAGCACAACAACTTCCCTAACTAGCACGAACACTAATTCCAAGCCTAGATAGGGTAATCGAACCAAAACAATAAAATAAGCCCTAGAACTTCAATTATACATTTCTCTTTACCAAGATCGAAATGAGCCGATTCCTTTTGAGGGATTAATAACCTTGATGAGAGCTACAAGATGAGCCAAGAATCATGAGCTATGGTGGCTGGAGGAGCGAGTTCTGGCGACTGGACCTCCACGGCAATTAAAGCTTTCGAGCGGCTTTTCTCCCTCACGGCGGCACTAGGAAGGCTCCCACCGGTCCACGAAGAGAGCTGGGTTGATGACCGACTGATTGAGACCGGTGCGGCGGTCTGTGGTGGCCGGACGGCGACGAACGAGCGGCGGAAAGCTCCAACAGGGAGAGAGCTCGGGGAGAGAGTCGGTAGGGAGGACAGAGAAGAGAGAGAGAGAGATGTTTGGGCTTTTCTCCCCAACCCGGTCCAACACCACCAATAAAACCCAATTCCAAAATTAACACCCCAAAAATAATACCCTACTAAAACTTACATTTTTACTAACTAAAATTTACCATTTTTACCGTCGACACAATTTTTCTCCTACGAATAATTTCTCCGAAATATTCGTCCCTCAACACTCCTCTAGGGACCTTTGAACTATAAACTCATTTACGAAGATGGTAAAACTATTATTAATTCAAATCTAGTAAATAAGGTAAAAATTTAAAAGGCGAGATGTGACACATTCCATCTATAAGAAGAGGGCACGTGTCGAGTCGTTTCTAGTCCATTCTTGGTTAGGACTTCAGTGGCTTAACAAAGTTAAATTATTACCCGACTTTTAGAAGAGTATCTCCAGTACACGGCGTGTATCTTCATATACATACATGACTGGTCAGGATCAGAGAAAATAATATAGAAACATGGTGGTCAAACATATGAATTGTTATGAACAGTTAAAATTATGTCGTGTATACAAGAATTTTTAGACTTTTAGAGCCCAAAGTCAAACTAAATCATACGAGCTACCGTGCATAGCTAATCCAGACCCATCTCTGATCGAGTGATCGGCTTTTCCTTCCTTTTGTTGCTTCCAATCGAGGTCTAATATGAGGGAGGGTGTTTTTTTTTGTTTTTTGTTTTTTGTTTTTTTTGTTTTTTTTTTTTTTTTTTTTTTTTTAAAAGAGGACCTGAGGGTGTATTTAGGACAATATCCTCGGATAAATGCAATGTGCAGTAGTAGTTGGAAGTCTAAGTCTTAACTCTGATGCAACACCACGCCAAGTACCTAGCTTTCATTCATGTGGTCTTTAAATCGAGCTTTGCCTAAACTAACTAGCTTTCAATGCTGGAGATGAATACTTGGCAATAACCCACTTTGATTTTCTTGGTGGCTGGTGAGAAATCTTTGTAAACTAGTCTCTGTTTTGATTCATCAATTGTACACATTTCCATATTCGATAGATCCATGTGCAAGTAAGGTTGACCTCATAGCAGTATGTACTCGTGCAGAATTTTGATAGATACGCGTGGCCGGATAGGATACTGGCTATAATATCTTCCACCCAATTTAATGAATATATCCTTTTAAACAGGTGATGTGATTACATTTATTTTTAGGAAAAATGCTTATTTAGTTAAAAATAGGGTTTTGAAAGCCCTTTCAATGAAAAAGTATTGAGTAGCCTATTTCAATGTTTTAACGTGAAATATGAACTATACCCTCCGTCATTCAATCACCCTCTCTCCTCTCTTCCACTCTCTTCCCGATCAGAACTCTCTCTGCAACGAATAAAATCTCTGATCTCCAGCCATGAACACCTTTAGCCTCGCCGACGATATGACTCACCTCATCAACATCAACATCCTCATCCTCATCCTTCCCCTCCTCGGAGCCGACGCCGGAGACAAGGGAGATGACGGCCGGGAGAGTACTTCTACGAGAACCTTACCCATACCTGGTGAGAACTAGCTTATTTGGGGTCGAATTTTCGCGATTTCAAGATCTAGGGTTTGATAGGAAGCATGGAAATCAGAAAATGACAAATCTGGAACTTGAAATTGAAGAGGTCACCTTAATTGCTTGTTGGCTGTGTCCGTGGCAACCATGGAGCGGGCTTGAAGCACATTTACAAGTAGGCCAACATGGTAACTTTTACTATTGGGTTCGATTAGATGTAATTACGGGAACTAGAGGTAGTTTATGATAAGTGCGTACTTTGTAGCTTTCAAAATGGCCTGGGCAATCATTTTGTCGTGCTTGCGGTTGTGATTTTATCATTTTTTGTTTGATAATTTTTTTTGCTTTCGTTTTGATAATAGGTGAAACAATAGTATGGAGGTAATATATTTTTTTTTAAAGTACTTTCTTCTTCTTCTTCTTCTATCTTCTTGATTTTGTGCTTTTCCGTTAGTTATTGGGGGCTAGGAACGCTGATTATTGGGGGTCAGTAGTTATTGAGGGTTAGGAACGTTGATTATTGGGGATCAGTAACTGATTACTGGGGTCAGTAACTCGATTACTAGACTAGGGGCCAATAACTCGGTTACTAGGGGCCAATAACTCGATTACTAGGAGTTAATAACTAATTATTAGGGGTCGGTAACTGAAAACTGGGGGTCAGTAATTAATTACTAGGGGTCGGTAACTGAGTGACCGAAGAAAATCCGGCGACCGGAGTCCGGCGATCGGTGACTGGAATCCAGCGATGGGAGTCCGGTGAAATTCCGACAAAATCTTCTCACTCTTTCACTTTCTCTTGATACATGTTGAAGTTGTGAGGGTAAAATTGTCTTAAAAATATACAAATTTTTTTTATTTTTTATTATGACTTTAATATAGATTTGTGTATTTGGGCACAATTAAGAACAACTTATATTGGAATGGGTTCATGTCTATTAGATTCATTGAAATAGGCAATAAAGGATTTAAATTAGTATTAAATGAGCATTCTCCGTTATTCTTATACACGTACTTTGTCAAGACCCACCCCGAATTTCACCCTGAAACCCGAGGTAAGTCCTGCGGGGACCACCTCCAAGGAAAATTTACCGAAGGACTTGGCAAACCTCCCTTGAAAATGGACAACCCTAACCCGGAAAAATATAGAACACCCTCTTAACCCATAATATTAGTCTTCACTTATATCCAAATAACTGAATAAAATAATACACAATTATTTTTCCGAAAATATTCAGAGCTATTACAAGAAAGACAACGGAAGCTGATAGAAATCCTAGTGGGTTTAAACAAATGACCTACTGGCGAACAGTAGTGGAAATGAGGGTGACTATGCCTCGGCGCCTTCTTCTAGACCCCACCCGAACTGTGCAGACTGGGCGATTAAAAGCGAAGGAAAAGCCCAGGGGAAAATATTTAATCACGTCAGGGTGAGTGAACAAAATAATCTCGACAACAATAATATTTCCCCAAGAAAAACTATCAAGGACACGACTAGTTCTGGCTAGTCTCCAAATCTTAAACAATACAGCCTCTCAGGCTAAATTATATAGTTATATCAGTATGTATTCACACCCGTCTACTCCATGTATGCTATCTATGAACAAGCTTGAAGGTAGATAGTCATACCAGGCTAGGACGCTCGCGTCTAATGCGCACGTCACCCCATAGTGGCATTTTTCCTCAGTATGGGGGGGGGGACCGGGTGGTATTTATACGTGTTTACTCCCTGTACGAATTCTATGAATGAATCTAAAAACATAGAATGAACTCGGAAAGTAGAAAGTCGTACAGGGTTAGGACGCTGGCGTCTAACGCTCACGTCACCTCATAATGGCATTTTTCCTCATTATGAGGGGAACACGTATGGCTAGCTAGCGTTCTCTCATATACATACTATACTCATAAACGTTAAATAAAATGAGTAAAATCACTGAAATTCTCAATTCAGGATAAATTCCAACAAAGGAAAATATTCAACAATAAAAACATTATTTAAAAACAAAGGTCCACTCACAACTTAGGCCTAAGCCTGACGTCGGTCGGAGGTCTCCTCTGCTCGAGCCTCCTCGCGTCCTGTTCCAATACATAAATAATTCCTTAAATAAAATCCCATCGTTCAAAGAAAATAGGCATAATTAAATATGAGCTTCTCGCGCTCAACCATGCCTATCGTCCTAAATCTTAACTTCACTGCCAACCATCAATCTCCAAAAATACCGACATCCTCAAAATCACCTTCCAATGTCCTAATCATAAAAAAAATCCAATGGCCGGATTTTAACTTATTAATCCGCCAAAATACCAAACTTAACAAATTCCAAAACCTATCCAAAACTCCTCCAAAAATTCTAAAACTCATTCCATTAAACTCCTCACAATATTCTCCACCAAACACATTTTCTCGGCGGCGGCCGGCGACCAACTCCGGCGACCTGCAAATGCTACCAAAATTTGCCAGCACCTTCCTCTCAACCTCCTCTACAACATTCCTAACTACCACAAACTCCAATTCTAAGCCTAACCAAGTCAATCGAACACAAACACACAATAAGCCCTAGAATTTCAATTACCGATTTCTCCTTACCTAGCTCGAGATGGAGGGAGCCCTTTGGAGGGATTGAAGCACGGGAGGAGGGCTTCCTTTTGAGCCAAGGCTCGCCGGATATGGCGGCCGGAGGAAGGAGTTCCGGCGAAAAGAAGCTTTCGGCAGTCGGGGCTTTCGGCGTCGATTCCTCCTTCACGGCGGCGCTAGGGAGGCTGCCACCGGTTTAGAACTGTAGCTGGGTTGGAGACCGATCGTTTGGGACCGGTGCGGCGGTCTGGGGCGGCCAGACGGCGGCCAACCGGCGGTCGGAAGATCGGGAGGGAGGAGTGGAATCGGGAGGGAGAAAAACCGGGAGGAAAAGAGAGGAAGAAAAGAGGAAGAAATGGGTTGGGCTCGGCCCAACCGATCCAACACCATATTTAACCCAAACTCCAAAAATTCAACACCCCAAAATAATACCCCAATAAAAATTACCTTTTACTAGCTAAAATTTACCATTTTTACCGTCGTCACATTTTCTTCCTTCGAATAATTCTTTTGAAATATTCGTCCCTCAACACACCTCTAGGGACTTTAGGACTATAAATTCAATGACGAAGACGGTAAAATTCTTATTACCACAATGCTAGTAATTAAGGTAAAATTTAAGAGTCGGGGCGTGACAATTCTCCCCTCCTAAAAAAAATTTCGTCCTCGAAATTTACAAACAGTCTACTCAAAGAGATAAGGATACTGTTGTCTCATTTGCTCCTCTGATTCCCAAGTAGCTTCCTCTACTTGATGGCTTCTCCAAAGCACTTTGACAAGCGGAATTGTCTTGTTCCTAAGCACTTGCTCCTTTCGGTCAAGAATCTGAACCGGCTCCTCTTCATAGGACAAATCCTTCTGCAAACTAATCGGCTGCTCTTCAAGCACATGAGAAGGATCGGCAATATACTTGCGAAGCATGGATACATGAAACACATTATGTATCTTGGACAACTCCGGAGGCAACACCAACCGATACGCCAGAGAGCCAACTCGCTCTATTATCTCATAAGGCCCGATATACCTCGGACTAAGCTTCCCACACTTACCGAAACGTACTACCCATTTCCAAGGAGATAGTTTCAGGAACACCCAATCACCCACTTGAAACTCAAGGTCCTTCCTTCGGACATATGCATAACTCTTTTGCCTACTCTGAGCGGCCTTGAGTCTATCTCTAACCACCTTGATCTTCTCATTTGTCTCATGGATAATCTCAGGACCACAAAGCTCTCTTTCTCCGACTTCATTCCAACATAAAGGTGTATGACACTGTTTCCCATACAGTGCCTCAAACGGTGCCATGCCAATACTCGAATGGAAACTGTTGTTATAAGCAAATTCCATCAATGATAGGTTCTTATCCCAACTCCCCCTGAACTGCAAGGCACAAGATCTCAACATATCCTCCAAAGTCTGGATAGTCCTCTCTGATTGTCCATCAGTCTGAGGATGAAAAGCAGTACTAAAGTGTAGTCGAGTACCTAATGCTGCTTGAAGAGCTCCCCAGAATTTCGAAGCAAATCTAGGATCCCGATCTGACACTATGGATTTAGGTACGCCATGAAGTCTCACGATCTCATTCACATAAAGCTCCGCCAATCTATCTAGTGTATACTTCTTTCCCACCGGCAGGAAATGTGCAGATTTAGTGAGTTTATCCACAATCACCCAAATTTCGTCATCCCCGTCACGGGTACGAGGTAAACTGAAAACAAAATCCATGGTGATGTGGTCCCACTTCCACACTGGAATCGGCAACGACTCAAGCAATCCTGAAGGTTTCTGCCTTTCGGCCTTCACCTGCTGACAAATCAGACATCTACTCACAAAAGCTGCAATTTCCCTCTTCATGTTTGGCCACCAATAATAATCCTTCAAGGTCCGATACATTTTTGTACTACCCGGATGAGCAGCATATGCAGAACTATGAGCTTCCTCCAAAATCTCTTTCTTCTTAACAAACAACACCGGGGCACCCCATGGAGACATGCTAGGCCGAATAAAACCTTTGTCTACCAACTCCTGCAATTGAGTCTTCAACTCCTTTAATTTCGCTGGAGCCATTCTGTAAGGTGTCTGAGAGATAGGTCTAGTTCCAGGAAATAACTCGATAGAAAAATCTATCTCCCTTACAGGAGGCAAACCAGGCAACTCCTCGGGAAACACATCCGGAAACTCTCTTACTACAGGAATATCCCCTACTTCCAACACTCCTATTCTTGTATCCACAACATGAGCTAGGAATGCCTGACAGCCTTTATTTAACAATTTCCTGGCTGCTACAGCTGATATCAAGCAGCTTGAAATCACATCTCTTTCTCCCTGAAAAACAACCTCGAATCCATCTGGACTCCGAAGTACCACTTCTTTCCAGAAACAATCCACCATAGCTCTGTAAGTCTCCAAAAAGTCCATCCCCAAGATCACATCAAACTCCACAATATTTAGAGGAATTAAATCTGCCTTGAAATTAAATCCCTCTACTAGCACTTCACAACCACTAAACACCCAATCTATTCTCATCGCCTCACCAGAGGGAAGAGATACATGCCACTCGCCTGGAAGAGACGATGATGGCACATTGGCATGGAGAGCGAATCTACTAGACATAAATGAATGCGTAGCTCCAGGGTCAATTAAAGTAAATGCTGGCTGGCCAAAAATTAATAACGTACCAATGATGACATCTGGAGAGGTACGACCCTCCTCCTGGGTCATAGCGTGAAGTCTAGCGCGAGTCATGGGATGTCCACGCTGACCACCACTCTGCTAAGAACCACCCCTGGCTGCTGAACCACCACTGGAACCTCTAGCTGAAGACTGACCGACTGGCTGAGTAGGGGCGGTCCTCTGTGCCAACAAAGGACAGTCTCTCCTGAAATGATCAAGACCACCACACTTAAAGCATCCAGATGACTGCTGCTGGCCAAAGGAAAAAGTATGACCACCAGATGATCCCCCTTGGGAACTACCACCAGCACTATACTGACCGGTCTGCTGCCTACCCAACTGGCTCCTGAAAGGTCTCCGGTAATGTTCTCTAAATCTACTCCGAGATCCAGAACCTGATCCTCCACTACTGCCACTACCCGCTGAAGATCCAGAAGCGGATGATGAAGCGGCCTTCTTCGATGGACCCTGACTGGGACCACCGAAATCTCGGGGCCGTGCACTATAAGTCCTCCTGGTCTCGATGGCCATGGCTGCAGTAACCGTATCAAGAAAGGTCGGGTAAATGACACCGGTCATCTTCTCGGCGTACACTCCGCCAAGTGCTCCAATGAACATGTCAATCCTGGTCCTCTCATCAGGAACCAAATAAGGCACATGGTAGCTCAAGGTAGTGAACCTCTGCTCAAACTCAATGACACCCTCATCATCCATCTTCTTCATGTTCAGAAAATTCGACTGGATCCTGATACGATGAGCATGACTGAAATACTGACCTAAGAAGAGCGTCTTAAACTGCTCCCAAGTCATATCCTGAGCACCACCATTATTTCTGCTAGCGAGAGTCCACCAATGATGTGCAGAGTCATCCAGAAAAGTCACTGCCATCTTCACTTTCTTTTCTTCTGGTATATCAGTGCTCTCGAAAGCCTTTTCCATCTTGTCTACCCACGTATATGCATCACGGGGTCCCTTGGCACTCTTGAACTCAATTGCCCCAGCATCGAAGATATTCTTCTTCCTCACAGAATGTGGGTGCTGAACCCTGTCTAAAACACCCCTCAGCATACTCCCAATGGAATCAACTAATCCTCTGACCTCATCACCCTCATTCGCGTTGGTTGAGGTAGCTACCCGGGGTCGGCGTCTAGGAGGCATAGTACCTGAGGAAGGAGATATTTAGTAGTCTATAAATAAGACTAGCAGAACTATCACATATACCCAATAACACACAGTATCCAAAGCATAAAATGCTAGTGAATCCGCCGCGGTCGGACCACCACTCTATAGGAACTATGTGCTTCTTAGGCAAATATAATAGTATTATGGAGGCAGGAAATGAAACCTAGAGCTCTGATACCAACTGTCAAGACCCACCCCGAATTTCACCCTGAAACCCGAGGTAAGTCCTGCGGGGACCACCTCCAAGGAAAATTTACCGAAGGACTCGGCAAACCTCCCTTGAAAATGGACAACCCTAACCCGGAAAAATATAGAACACCCTCTTAACCCATAATATTAGTCTTCACTTATATCCAAATAACTGAATAAAATAATACACAATTATTTTTCAGAAAATATTCAGAGCTACTACAAGAAAGACAACGGAAGCTGATAGAAATCCTAGTGGGTTTAAACAAATGACCTACTGGCGAACAGTAGTGGAAATGTGGGTGACTATGCCTTGGCGCCTTCTTCTAGACTCCACCCGAACTGTGCAGACTGGGCGATTAAAAGCGAAGGAAAAGCCCAGGGGAAAATATTTAATCACGTCAGGGTGAGTGAACAAAATAATCTCGACAACAATAATATTTCCCCAAGAAAAACTATCAAGGACACGACTAGTTCTGGCTAGTCTCCAAATCTTAAACAATACAGCCTCTCAGGCTAAATTATATAGTTATATCAGTATGTATTCACACCCGTCTACTCCATGTATGCTATCTATGAACAAGCTTGAAGGTAGATAGTCATACCAGGCTAGGACGCTCGCGTCTAACGCGCACGTCACCCCATAGTGGCATTTTTCCTCAGTATGGGGGGGGGACCGAGTGGTATTTATACGTGTTTACTCCCTGTACGAATTCTATGAATGAATCTAAAAACATAGAATGAACTCGGAAAGTAGAAAGTCGTACAAGGTTAGGACGCTGGCGTCTAACGCTAACGTCACCTCATAATGGCATTTTTCCTCATTATGAGGGGAACACGTATGGCTAGCTAGCGTTCTCTCATATACATACTATACTAATAAACGTTAAATAAAATGAGTAAAATCACTGAAATTCTCAATTCAGGATAAATTCCAACAAAGAAAAATATTCAACAATAAAAACATTATTTAAAAACAAAGGTCCACTCACAACTTAGGCCTAAGCCTGACGTCGGTCGGAGGTCTCCTCTGCTCGAGCCTCCTCGCGTCCTGTTCCAATACATAAATAATTCCTTAAATAAAATCCCAACGTTCAAAGAAAATAGGCATAATTAAATATGAGTTTCTCGCGCTAAACCATGCCTATCGTCCTAAATCTTAACTTCACTGCCAACCATAAATCTCCAAAAATACCGACATCCTCAAAATCACCTTCCAACGTCCTAATCATAAACAAAATCCAATGGCCGGATTTTAACTTATTAATCCGCCAAAATACCAAACTTAACAAATTCCAAAACCTATCCAAAACTCCTCCAAAAATTCTAAAACTCATTCCATTAAACTCCTCACAATATTCTCCACCAAAAACATTTTCTCGGCGGCGGCCGGCGACCAACTCCGGCGACCTGCAAATGCTACCAAAATTTGCCAGCACCTTCCTCTCAACCTCCTCTACAACATTCCTAACTACCACAAACTCCAATTCTAAGCCTAACCAAGTCAATCGAACACAAACACACAATAAGCCCTAGAATTTCAATTACCGATTTCTCCTTACCTAGCTTGAGATGGAGGGAGCCCTTTGGAGGGATTGAAGCACGGGAGGAGGGCTTCCTTTTGAGCCAAGGCTATCCGGATATGGCGGCCGGAGGAAGGAGATCCGGCGAAAAGAAGCTTTCGACAGTCGGGGCTTTCGGCGTCGATTCCTCCTTCACGGCGGCGCTAGGGAGGCTGCCACCGGTCTAGAATTGTAGCTGGGTTGGAGACCGATCGTTTGGGACCGGCGGTCGGAAGATCGGCAGGGAGGAGAGGAATCGGGAGGGAGAAAAACCGGGAGGAAAAGAGAGGAAGAAAAGAGGAAGAAATGGGTTGGGCTCGGCCCAACCGATCCAACACCATATTTAACCCAAACTCCAAAAATTCAACACCCCAAAATAATACCCCAATAAAAATTACCTTTTACTAGCTAAAATTTACCATTTTTACCGTCGTCACATTTTCTTCCTTCGAATAATTCTTTTGAAATATTCGTCCCTCAACACATCTCTAGGGACTTTAGGACTATAAATTCAATGACGAAGACGGTAAAATTCTTATTACCACAATGCTAGTAATTAAGGTAAAATTTAAGAGTCGGGGCGTGACATACTTACTATTTAAACATGTGAATTCAGCTCATTCTTATTTTGTTCTTTTTATAAAGGTTGATAGGTAATTTCATTGATACTGAAGCTACAATGACGTGGATACATGCATTCCTTTGCTACCGAAAACAAGTTAAGGACTTAGCATGCTAGTACCACTCATTACATATTCTCATCACTTATTTCTAGACAAAACAAAAAAGAAATATTAAAACTAAGCAAAGGTAAGTCTGATATGAATTATTTAACCACAATCTCAACGAAATCTATTTGGTTGGGCCAAGCCTTTGGGATCTCAAACGTGAAACCCAAGATCATTAGGTCTCATGAGTCTTGCCCATGGATGAGCCCCAATCCAAGCAATGTCTCCAAACAACTTGGTCCCAAAATTGATTTTGGGTTTCACACCCAATTAGGCTTCAGAACTGATTTGTAAGGCCCTATTGAGTCTATGCCTCAGAATATATCGTATTAATGCTGATTGAATCTAGAAAACTTCTCGGAGCATAAAAATTAGATAATCTAGTTTTTGATTTCATGTTTCTTTATTCGTGAGATTGATCGATTGAGAGTGACGAAGAGGAAGCCAAAAACAATTGAGAGAGACACGAAGGAATCTAAATAGATAAAAAAAAAAAAAGAATTTGAACTAAACCCATATTAAAAAGGGGTATTATTGGTATAGAAAATGAGTGAACTAAGCAAACTGCAAGTTAAAAAAATATATACATTCGGTGATAAGAGAAAATAGGGTGAACAAAGTGGTTAATAGGGTGACAATAACCGCACCCTTATTTAATCATGTATTGAGCCATGAGCACGTGTTGGAGCCATGAGTCTCGGTGGGTCTCTTTTTTTTTTTTTTTTTTTTTTTTTTTTCAGATTTGCTACCTACCCATGGTGGGTAGGGGGGCTCACCTGCAGCTCCGGGATGCCAACCTGCAGGAGGAGCTCCGGGATGCCAAGCAGAGTGCTGTTGCATAATCTCAATATTTCAGTTTGATTTGCTACCTACCCATAAGGATGATACATGACTCTTCTCTCATTTCTATCCCAACCAAACGACAAGGTGACAAGGTGACGGTGACTACAGTAGAATCTCAATAAATTATTATTTAATAAATTAATAACTTTGATTAAATAATAAATTTCTTCGTTCCTACTCAGGATTAGTGTATATTAATTCTTTTAGACTTGTTTAGGATCCGCGACGAATATATAAAGTATTAATTGATTAAATAAATATATAATTTTTTTAATAATTAATAAAATACATGAAAGAAAAGAGTCAATAATACCCAGTACCATTTGGTCTAGCGGCATAGTCGGTAGTGGAAGGTTGTGAGTTTGACTAGCGAAGTTGTAATAGTTGAGTTGTTTACTTGATAAAAAAAAAAAAAGTCAATAATGTTCATTATACAAATTGAGGAAAATTTTAACAATTTTAATTTCTCAATTTAATTATGTCCATATATAGTCATTCGCTTTTTCCTTTTTTGAATATATATCCTATTAATATTAAATATCAAGCCAAATAAGGTCATTACATGTCCTTCCTCTACCGACTAAGAGTAGATAAGAAGTTTGTGATAACTAATAAACAATGATATATGGGGTAGACCTGTCGCAAATGCTCACTTATTGCGAGCCTACTAATTAAGCATGATAAGCAAAGTAACAGGCAAAGTTCAAAATGAAAATAAACTTAAATTTTCTCCTTGCCCTTGACACTAGGGCTAGGAGGTTTCTTATGAAAAGTAAAAATCGACTCCTACATGGCCTTGGTCTCAGCATCGATCAACTGCATCTTTCTTGGAACCCTTCTTGTTCTTGGATCCGATTGGCCTTCCTCTCTTCTTTTTTGGCTCAGTTTGCGCTTCATTGAGAACTAGCACACTACCAGGTGCCTCTTTCAGTCCAATTGAATTCAGTGTGAATTTTGGAAGTGAATTCATGGAGCTTCACTTTCTTCTGGGGAGCCTCAGTGCATGGTATCATACGCAACAAGGGGGGAATGGCCAGCTTTGTTGGTGAGGGCTACAGGTTACCTCCTCGGCGCTTAATGCTTCCCACTTCAGTTGCGATCGGAACAAGGGTAGTGACACTGGCTTCGGTCTCAGTTGGCTGCTGTTCATGGTTATTCTGAAAAGGCACAATAACCATCTCATTATTCCTACTGAATTCACCAAATTGCACATGTTTAAGAACTGGATCTTTAATGACAATTGGTTTGCGTACCTAATTTCGAGTGCTAAAAAGAGAGAGTCTAATTGATGGTGGGTGGGTGGGGGGGTGATCTCCCATGAAAACAAACAAATTTTCAATTGATCATGTTCTTCCCCGAAACCTAGCACTAGAGCAGAGTTGCTAGGTCCGGTTGCAGTAGCAGGTTTTGGCGCAAGTTTTTCCGCCCCCGGGCAGATGTTATCTCGATGGAAAATCAGATGTTATCTTGCAAAGTTCTACTAGAGTCTCATAGTAGAAGGATACCTCAGATTCAATTCCCTCATCAAACTTGATGAGTTTTTTTTTGAGAATAAAATGATGGGTTATGTCATGAGAAACACGAACCCTAATTTTTCTCCCTTCTCAAACAAAGGATCATCAAGGTCTTCATAGTTACCTGCAACAGATGAGACATTGCGGATAATATGACGACGTTCATACTCCGTTGGAAAATCCTGTCAGATGCACCCAGAAGTATAGCTCTGCCATAGGGACTTGGGAGATAGGAGAGACACCATCGTACGGCTGAATAACAATATGGGCCTTTTCATACCTCTAAGGTCCTCCCCTGAGAACCTTATTTCAATCGGGTCTGAGATCGAACGTAATCAGAAATCTGCCAGGAGTACGTTGAACAACTCGGTATCCTTTCTTGAGAACCCACATGCGACGAAGGTCTTGCCGGAGATATTGCAGGTTTGGAGACACGGCTAGTGGCCGTGCCAGCAGATAAGGGGCGTTGAGGCCCGGTGCGCCACCCTCCATCTTCTAGATATCAAGAGCTTCACTTCCAATCAGAGCAAGAGACTTTGCAAAGGAGGCTGTGACTGCTTCAATGGACATGGCAGGTGAATTTGGGAGGTTGGGTTTGCAAGAAAGAAGAGCTACATGTCGCAGCAATCGGACCTAGGGTTTGGGGCCGCAGCTGTTATTCATTTATTCATTTATGGATAAATAAATTATCCATTTATCGACAATATAATAATCTCTTAAACTTTAAACTTATAATTTTTCATGGTCTCAATTAATATTATTTATTTATAGAGGTTCTACTCTATTTCTTTCGATTCACTTAAAAAGAATTGAAAACTATCATTAATAATATTATTCCTATTGGAAATCGTTAAAAGATGTGAAACCCTAACCTCAGGAGCTATGCGCTCCACCAATGGAGGCCCGGCGGTGGCCTCCCTCCAAACTCATCTCTTGAAGGTGTTCCACGGTCGTCGCTATGCGGTGGCCACTAAATCTTCTCCTCTCACTCCCAATTTTTGTCTCTCAATGGGGTGAATTGAACTCGATCGGTACAATAGATTGGGGTAATATGTCGGGATCCAATGATAAAAAGGAGCAGAAGAGGGAGTTTTGGATTGGCCCATGTAGGGCTCGGCCCAGATCACCTAGGGAGCCCAACTACATTTTGGTTCCAAACCTGATCCGGAGGCCCAAATTGGTGCCCAAACCATTTCTGAAGCCCAATATGTTACTTACAGTAGGGCACTTTTGTGGACCAGAATCATATGGGCTATAACTCTCTAGGGTTTCGCATTTGAGATCCTGAAGATTTGGTTCAACAAAACAAATTAGGTATTGGTAAATCAGGTACCAGTGATTTTTCCAAGTTTTAGTACTTCAATAATTACATTGGTTTCTTTTCAAAGCATTCTAGGTTTTTTTTTCGCCAAAATTTCTCATGATTTAGAAATATGTGAACAAGATTATGTAATAAATAATACTAGCACGCCAAGTCTTTAACTAACTTGTGGTTGCAAGGAAAAACATATATCCGCGCTGTACTAACTTTCAGTACTAACTTTCAATATCAATACAATTGCCTGTCAGGCCTTGTCAAAAAAACTCAAAAAAAGAAAATCGTTTAGTCAGCACCATATAGATCGTGCCTTACAAAAATGAATAAACTATATAGATTAATTCAATTCATTCTCATGAGATGGACATCCTCAACCATATAATAGAATGGAAAACTTTTGTGTTGCAAGAATTTCTTGCATATCTAGTATTGTGTTGGGCCCATGAACATTCTAGAAATGACTATAATTATGTCATGAGCGCAACTCTCAGCAAGAAACTCATATCAATCTTGGGGTTCAATCATCGTTTTAAATCTGCAAATCCAAAACTAACAACATCAAGCAATCAGAGATGATCATTTAATACAACAAACCGACAGAAATAATATGTTCATATCAACTTCCATCCTCCAAACTAATACGTACCTCCCGTTCGAAATATATATATTTCCTCATTAATACTCTGATAATATACCATTCGATTCGAAAGATTTCTTTTCCCTACTAATCTGAATCTGTTAGTTGGAAAGCTGGTAGAAAGCTGATCGAGTGCCTTCCACAATCCCAACCAAACTCTTCCCTCCTTTCATATAGATGAATGTCGTAGTCAAAACGACTAAGAACTGTACAGAGCCGTCGATCACATAGTTCAACATACAACAGAAATCATACAACAAACCATCATTTGATATCACTTCGTTTCTTTGTTCGTTCCAGCGTTCCTGCTGATTACATAATTATTACGTACCATGCTTGTATTCTTCTTTTTCTTTTTTTTTTCTTTTTTTTTGTTTTTTGAAAGGAACCATCAACCAGGCGTCCAGGCTTATTCTGTTTCGAGAAAAAGATGTTGCTGTATTAGGATATTGACATCTGCGAATATATATTTACCAGTGCCATCGTCAAGGAACGTTTAAAGGAAGAAACTAAATGCAGATGTATTAAACTTGATACTATGGACGACGTGCAACTGTAAAGTTCCAGCGCAAAGGGTGTTATATTAATATGTACGTACCGGCATATATAGCTGTGGAATCCTTAATAGGGGAGCGGAAGTACCATTGTCATCAATGAAACAATGAGAGTCAGCGAAGTAACATAAATATTAGATGAACTAATTCAACTGAATATGTATAAGTAGGTTTAGCTAGGGCATGAGATAGATGATATTTGATATCCCCAAAGGCAATCTTCTTGCGGTAAGATTATCGATAATTAAGTCCCTTTCTGGCTTGGAGAATCATGTTGGGAGCGATAGTCTGCTTACTCTTTACAGAATCACAGATGACGGGCCGGCCGGGGGTACTAGCGCAGACTGATGATATTTCATCAGATCGTGGTATTGGCGGGTATCATATGCAGACGGAGAGTGAGCTAGGATCAACTAGGACAGAAGGATGCACATCTATATGAAGCATTAAAAAAAAAAAAAGATATCCGTTCAATTCTTCTTCTTCACCTTATGCTACCGGTTAGGGTCCTAATTTCATCCAGGAGAACAAGACTTTGTTTCGCACTGATTTATGTTATTGTGATTTCGAATCCGACATGGGAAAATTTCGGCAGCATCTCCTTACAGTTCCCCAAGTGTATCAATTTCTATACCTAATGTGCACTCGAGGAATGGTAGCGGGAGACCTTGTCGAAATTACCTACTATCGAAAACTCAACCACTATAACATAAATCAGTGCAAATCAAAGTCATGTTCTCCCAAACTGTCCAAAAATGGGACAATTCAAGAATCTTTTTGTCAAACAAAGTCGTAACAATCTTTTTATCAAACAAAGTCGTAACAAAATGATTCTTGAACGAGATTTCTAGGGTTAAACATGTAAGTAGGTAGAATATAAGAATATAATCATTCTTACATTCATCGCGCAAATAAACACACAGATTATCATTTGCATACATAAATGATTTGGTGTACAATAATATTCTCATAAAGTAGCAAACAAATACTACCAAAATTCAACATAATGAGCAATATGAAAAAAATGTAATATATAAACAATAAAACAAGGAGGCGGATCCGTGACATACAAGATTATAATCAAAATTATAACTAGAATATCAACCATTAGATCTAATAATAACTAAGGCCCCGTTTGGTTGGCAGGAAACCATGATATGGGAAAGGAATTAATTTGGTTTTTCATTTCAAGGGGTTCATTGGTTGTACATATAGACAGGAAAGGAAACAAAAAAAGAGATTTGACTGGAAATTGACTCCCTCATAAAACCTGAATTCAATTACCTTGTCAAGGGGTGGTATTCCAATTTAATTCCTATTGTCAAAGCCACAATTATATAAACTATCCTCTAATAAATTTTAATGTTGTACGTATTTGGAAATTATAAAGAGGCATTATTGAAAAATATTACTTTGTATTTCATTATAATGACTTACCAAACATTACAATAGGAATTAACATACTTGATTCCATCATTTAATTTCTAATATGTACCAAACACCCACATGGAAATACCAAAACATATTCCATTCCAAATCTGTTTGGAAAGGAAAATAAATCTATTTCTCATTTTTACTTTCCTGCTAACCAAACGGGGCCTAAGGGTTGAGATTAGTCATAAAAATTGAAAGCAATTTATGTTCTTTTCTTTTTCTTTAAATCAATTAATGAAATCTATCTATTAAAAACATAATGAAAATTGATGATTACCTACTCTCATTTTGGAACACGATTAACAGGAAGGTAATGGTTTCCATTTGATTTGAAACTCATTTATTAGAAAGTACCATCATCATCTACCTCTTATTCTTCAAAGAAAAAAAAAATTATCCAGATGATGTCTGCCATAACACGTTAGAAAACTTATGATAAGATTATGTATGGAAGTACTCATATCATCTTGTGCTATGAACAACTAGAAGCTTTTGATAACAAAAAAAAAAACAAGAAGCTGAAATAAGCATGTCTATGAGACTTAATTTGTTTTCTTTCCTCTCTAGTAAATGAGTTTCAATAGGAAACGAATTATTTCCTCTTAATTATATTCCAAATGAAGAATTGTAATCATGAATTTTTAGATAGATTTCATAAAATTGAATTAACGAAAAAGATAAGAAAAGAAAAAAAAATAGTTTTACGACTAATCTAAACCGTTAGTTTTTATTAGATCTAATAGATGATATTCTGATTATAATTTTGATTATAATCTTGTATGTCATGGATCTGCCCCCAGAAAACAAATAGGTAACCAAAATTCATCATAAAATTAAACCAACACATCTAAAATCATTAGTAACAAAGAATAACAAGAATTGACCGGAATACTTCACCGGAAAACTCATCGGAAAAAATAGTAGAAAAGAGGGATAAAGAGCATGTACCAAACTAGAAACTAGTGGATGAAGATGAACAATGCATTAGAAGAACACGGTTGATGATCTTGCATCATATAAGCCAGAGATTTGCGAGATTCATCATTGCAGATTTTTTTTCACTGTTTGGGAGCAGTTTTCCTTCAATTTCTCGATCTGCAAGTGATCCAGAAGATATAAAGAAGATTTCACTTAAGCGACAGACATATTTCGTCGCTAAAGTCAATAAGTTTTATCGCTTTAGTTTAAAAACTAAGACGACGAAAACATTTTGTCGATTAGGTGAAGGATTTCATGCGACACACATTTTCGTCACTTAAGTTTGCGTGTTTTCGTCGCTACATAAACCATCAGCAATGAAATTTGTTTTGTTGCTTTAGGGGGACCTGTGGCGACGAAACTTAGGCGACAAAAAAATACCGTCGCCGAATCATTTTCTAGCAACGAAACATGTACCTTCGGTGATGATATTTTTTTTTGGTGAGGATTTACTTAAGCGACGAAATTTGAAAGTTTTCCGTCGCTTAAGCCTTTTTTTACTAATGTGGCTTTGTCTCTGATGAGCTTTAAGTGGGTTATAATTGGAGGACAATAACCATTTTTGATAACAGTCCACATCAGTTCATCTTGAGAAAACAAAAATATTTTCATGTATATCTTTCATTAAGCATACTGATGACAACCTACATCAAACCACCGTGGGACATTTATTGAACGACTTGTTCTCGAGTGTTCCATCTTAATAAGGTTCTACTAAAATTCTCAAGGACCTGCTCTGATACTAATTGAATTATAGATTGAAACAAGTATGAGAAGATTGAAATTATCCTATTTCTTCTGAGATATTCCTAGGTTGAATATCATGTCATATACTTACAAACTTTTAATGAAAGCCATGACAAGCTAGCTTCACTTCAAGAATATGTTATCCCCATATAATTTTGAGCATGATGGTACTCATACATTCATACCGTATGTTGGTAACCCCTGCCAATATAGAGGGATGCAATGTGACCAAAACAATCGGAGATAGAGTTAAAAATCAACTCAAAAGCAGTGGGTTTACTTATCCAAAGGCGTCTACCTTCATCGTGCTCCAAATACAACTTTTTATGCTAAATTTCTAAGACAATCATGTGACCAAAACAATGGCAACCTAACTCTAACCCAATGCTAGCATGACAGACTGCATTATTATACAATGCATATCAACTTTGTTGTTGATTCTATAGCTCGAAGGTCACTCCTCAAGCTGTCGAAGCCCTTCATTTGATTTATTCCAAGGGTAATGCTAAAGGGCGTTAATAAGGCCTAAGATTTATGGTTTTAATTTTATGTAGCATGTCATGTCATATAGACACGTCATCAATGTAAAAAATTATGTCATATCATCCTTAGGTCAAAATACAATTTTATCATTCTCAAATCCGAATTAAGCAATAATTATCAAATTCTTCTCTCGTCTAGATGATTTAGTTACCTTTTTTTATCAAGTTGATTTAGTTACCTTACATGAATTTTAATAAATTTATTTCTTAATCGAGTCTAACATTATAATAATTTATTAGATTTTAAAGGTCACAAGTACAATATTAAGAAAAAAAAATCCATCTTTGTGAATCAGAATTCAATTTTAAACTTTTTAATTCATCATTCTTTTTACTTTTACTGTTTTACGGTTAGAAGTACGATATCAAAAAAAATATATATTCTTCCTCAAATTTTAAAATATAAAATACAAAATAGAAAAATCTATTGTGTTGTAGGATATTCGACCTATGTGTGTCATGGTCTAATGCTAGTCATAGAAGGAATCTCAATTCGTATAGTGATAGGACATCAAGATATGTTTCCTTATACAACATTTAAATGTGCCATATAAATGACTTCTATCATATGAATAAGATGATGATTCTATATTCTTTTTACAATCTATCATTCTCAATAATTCCTCGTGAAACACGTTATCAGCACGAAACACGTTGCTCAAAATGTGGAACGGAAAAATTGACTAAGTGGTAAACATTCCACTTGACTAGTAACTCAACGAGTAGAGTTATATATATGGACGTTTTAAGAAACGCTTCATGAGTGCATTTCACAGAATTTTGTGAACATTACTTTTTGCACATATTACCGTTGAAAGTTTTTGTCGATGTGGCGTCTCAAAAGTTTTGAGTGCAAGAGATTTTAAATATCCACATCTAGGCATTTTAGCATTGGGGTCAAAATATGTGGTGTAACACTTTCCAATGAAAGTTCCATGTAGACAACCCATATATGGCATTTCTTACGAATCCATGGTGTCAAATTTCGGACAAAAAAGTTGGAAGCCAACTCAAAAAGAAAATTGATTAGTATCAATACAAGACTACTAATTATGATCATTTAAGCCGACCAAGATGCATATTCTCGTCACTTAATTCAATGAATTTGTTGTGAAAATATTTTATTATCCTTTAGGTTGATACCACACAATTCGTATAATTCTTGGATTGATACTACACAATCCGAGCTCTAGGATTGATACAACACAATCCAATAATGCCGCGGTTGATACAACACAACCCGAACTTCTAGGATTGATACAACACAATCCGAAGTAATGTCGCGTTTGATACAACACAACCCGGACTTCTAGGATTGATACAACACAATCTGGACCTAGAACGCTCTTAGTTCTAGGATTTCCCTGTATGCACAAAATTTCAAGCATAGAATAGAGATGGAGAAGGGAGGAAAAGATTTTATGCCCCCCCCCCCCCCCAAAAGTTATTTGAACTTTAAAATAACTTGTATATAAAAGCTCACTTGCTAGTTGCTAAATAAACTGTGTTTATAGTAGCATTTTGCAATTTCCATGCTTAATTTCATGTGCGTGCGGCGAGGTTACTCGCGTAATTCCATTGCGATTCGTCGCACGATAATATTATGAAAAATAAATCATATGGTTAGTCATATTCACCATATATATATAATCGTAAAACTTGAAAAAGACGAAAAATTTGGGTCGAAGGAGGCCAAAAATCGATGGCGGGAGGCAATCGAGAGATTGGCGTCCGAAGGAAGGTCAGACGTTGATGCCGAGAGGCTTGTAGGCTTTTTCTTTGAAAAATCGGTTAGGGTTTTTCTATTATCAGCTTAGGGTTAGAGCAACGTGCTTAATAACATGTTTCAGGAGGAATTATTGAGAAAATGATAAACAGTAAAAAGATTGGAGATTCCATCATGACCTTCGGGAATCATTATGGACATCTCTTCTTTTGCTCAAAAAGAAAAAATTCGGGAACTAGTATCACCAAAGAGTCTGGTGACGACGCCATGGTTGTAAATGGTGGCCACTGTGAGACATTGAAGTCACCCGCCCACGGCTTCGACGTCTTGGATGCCGCTCGGCCACGTCCTCGAGCAATCTAGGCGTTCCGGCCTTCCCCTGATGCGTCAAAGTCTTTTTCTGACGCCCACCGTTCGTTTTGTAAAGCTTGTTCTTTAGCTAAATTAGGAGCGAGACCCTCCTACGGTATGACACAAAAGAGAACATTTCATTCTTGTAACAAATCCAAAGAGGGATTATGTAGACATATACAACCAACTTGCTGACACTATATATGCTTTTATGGTGTTGGTTAAAGTGTCAACACACCGCTTACATGTTACACCAACATCTACTACATGTTGTTATACTTCTACGGGCTCACTACCCATTCTTAAAGGAGTTTTATCACAGGGTTGATGACTATTACATATCAAAGAGGATTGATATCTATAACCTATTTGGTCTACGAAAAACGAGTACGATTATAGTCTTGAGATTTGGTCAATGCGCACCAATGCTTTCGTTTAAGGTTATATCGCATGCAGCTTTACTAATTTGTGCACAACCCACCATCATTGACCTTTTTGCACGATAACTCGTAATTGTGTGCGAGGATTGACACGGAGTTGCAATTCTTCCTTGAGCTCGGTAGGAATGAAATAGATCTCTTAATCTTGAGCTCGGCAAGGTGCCAAATTGCACTGCCACAATGCCTAATGATGGGTTGCCTGAGATGAATAAGTTTTTAGGTCGGATATGAGTCTCCAACTATAGTCTGCTTATGTAGACTTCTTGACATACGATCTCTTTTACAACTATATATATTTGCGGATTGTCACATTGATGTGACAGTATTCCCATCGTTAGGGGGACATACGAACACAAGTGTTCAAGTACAACGACGTGAATTGTTGTGGTTTATCCCCACTAAGTCTCATCTTGATCCCCAAATCTATCGCACAAAGTAAGGTGCGTAGATACTTAAAGTGACGAGATCATCTGCTGCAAATATGTCTGCAAGGAATGATGTCCTATCAAAAGGACATGGCGCGCCCAAAATGCATCACATGCGCCATCACCATGGATGGTGATATAGTGACGCCATATAGTGGCAACTTGGTGTCACTGACCGTGTGGCTCCCCAAACGAAGGAGGGAGGCCCTTAGGTTCGATAATTTCTCGCACTAGGAAGTGAACTTGACATAATCCTGATCCATCGATCAATGATACTCAAATCTGTCTTATGAAGTCTGAATTGTGATTATCATTGGGGGACGCCTCAAATGTCAAATCCAATTTATATAGAAATCTCTACAAGTATTACACTAATGTACATGAGGACGTGGAATAATGAGTCTATCGAACCACACTTCGTTGATAAATCGACATAGTAGATTGGCATAATGGAAAGATGTGATCCAGAACAAAGAGATAGGTCCTTGGGCAGGTGATGCCGACACTGTAAGTGTAAACCCTATCAAATATGTCTTTGTTAGATAGCGCAAGGTCTCTCATTAACACGCACTGGGATCGACTACGATGAGATATGCTCTTGTAATGGATGTCATTGCACTCCACTAAGTTTTCAGTTTGGTAGTTTCAGAATAACTGAATGTGCAACCTATGAATATGATCATAATAACATCTCTATGGGATCAACGATATGCATGAAGATCTTGAATAAAATGTATTCACCCAAATCAAGTGGCTACAGACCACATGAGAGTGCGTTTGCAAGAGGGGTTGAAACACACACTAAGTAATTACTTGATTGGGAATGGATATGGTGAATTATGCCCTTATATGTTGATTTCAGATTTAAATGGACTCTTGATGGACAAGAGATGCCAATATATATCGAACATCGGAAATTAAGAATGAAAAAGATCTTGGGATGACACGGTCTCGAAAAGCCACTCGAAGACCGTATGGATGATGTTTTTCCATCAATCGGCTTAAGCGCTCTAAAGAAAGTAAGAACTACATATACTTTCATGATTAGTCAAAGTCTTTACTCAAAATAGAGTTTACTCTAAAGAGAGATCCGTTTCATCTAAAGGAAGATGACAAAGAAAGACTTGACCTCTCATTTGTTGTAAAGCTAAGTGTAGCTTTGTGCCCACGCAACGCCAAAGAAATGGCATAAGGACATCCTTTCAATGCTTAAATCTATTTGGGATTATTCAATCCCTACGTAGAATACGGCATGATAGAATGGACGCTATCTAAGTCATCGCTAGCTATTCATGAAGAAAGATGCATCAAAAGCAAAATCAGAAAATCTGTATTTTTTGGACAGCCAACTTCAACGAAGCTTTTTGAATAGCTCAGTTCGAACCAGGACGTGTGTAATATACGGTTGGAAAGGTACGGATGTCTACTTTCTAGAATCGTTTACAGATCATTCATATCTATTCCTTAGAGCAAGTAATGGATGTTTTAGTCCCCAAAGGTCATGCTGCTCGAGAATCTAATTTTATGCGCGAACTTGTGTTCTAAGTTCTCAAGCAACATTCTCCTCAAGATCAATGTGTGAAAGATCATAATTGAGGACAGTACGACATGGTTTAGTTAATCATTGTCTAATGCCATATTTGAAAACATATTAAAAAGCATTGATATGCTAAGTTATCTAAACTCCTATGATTGAAGTAAGAATCACAGGGAGGTGTAGACTTCAGGGGGAGTCTAGCACATACATGTCATTATCAAATGTGAAGGGTGCGGTTGTGCTCTTTTTCCCTTAGACCAAGACTTTTTGTCCCATTGGGTTTTTGCTTGGCAAGGTTTTTAACGTGGCAACATCGCATACACAGCTTGTGTCATATAGAGATTATTGATCAACATGAAGTTATTCATGAATGTGTTTGGTTTAGGATAACTATTACACATGACAAACTTGTTTAAGTCTTTGCCTAAATCTACTTTTGAGAAACATGTGGAAAACATTGGAATGCGACGTTTATCAAGTATCACCGATTAAGATACTTATTAGGGGGAGCATCACATGATCGAGTTCTCAATGAAGTAGTTTGTGCATTGTACTCTTTTTTCCTTCAACCAAGGTTTAGTTTTTCCCCAGGGTTTTTGTAATTTTACAAGGTTTTGACGAAGCAACACCGTATACACCTTTCCGCATGTAGACGCGCGGCACAAGGGGGAGTGTTGTAGGATTTTCGACCTATTTGTGCCTTGGTGTAATGCTAGTCAAAGAAGGAATCCCAATTCTGTATTGTGATAGGATATCAAGATATGTTTCCTTGTACAACACCTAAAAGTGCTATGTAATTCCCTATATAAAGGGCTCTTATCATATGAACAAGATGATAATTCTCTATTCTCTTTACAAACTATTGATGCAGCGGAAATATAAACGTTAGAATCCACCAACAGCGACTTAAATCCACAAGTCTGGTTTTTTCGAACTCAAGGGTTTTTATTAGAACAAAATACTGGTCATTGTCAGGACCCACCCCGGATTTCCTTGAAATCCGGAGTAAACCCTGCGGGACCCACCTCAAGAGAAATTCTACCAAAATTTTGGCATAACCTCCCTTGAAAATGGGCTACCCTACCTGAAAAATAACCAACTTCCAACAAACACTTCTAAATAACCAAATAATCAACAACTCCTTGAGCCACCCGCTCCCCCAACTAAACAACCACCACATCAACAAAAAATAATATCTCAATAGCAAATTCATAATTTAACATCTCGTAGCATCTGTCACATCCCAACTCTTAATTTTTGTTTACCCTATTTACTAGCTTGGTATTAATAAAATTGTTACCGTCTTCGTAAATGAGTTTATAGTTTCAAAGGTCCCTAGAGGGGTGTTGAGGGACGATTATTTCAGAGAAATTATTCGTAAGAGAAATATTTGAAGACGGTAAAAATGGTAAATTTTAGCTAGTAAAAAGGTAAGTTTTATTAGGATATTATTTTTGGGGTGTTAATTTTTGGAGTTAGGTTTTTATTTGGTGGTGTTGGACCGAGTGGTAATAGAGGCCTAAAACATTTCTCTCTCTCTCTTCTCTCTCTTCCCTCCCGACTCTCTCACTCTCTCTCTCCCTGCTGAACGTCTCCATCGCCCGTCCTCCGTCATCTGACCACCATTGACCGCCGCACCGGTCCCAATCGGTCGGCCTTCGACCCAGCCTTCTCCCTGGACTGCTGGCAGCCTCTCTAGCGCCACGGTGAGAGAGAAAACGTAGCCGAAAGCCTCGACTGCCAGTGGTGTTTCGTTGCTGGAACTCCCTCCTCCGGCCGCCATAGCTGGAGCCGCTTGCCTCGTTTGAAAGCCCTCCTCCCGTGTAGCAATCCATCCAAAGGATTCATTCCCTCTTGAGCTACGTAAGGAGAATCGGTGAGTTGAAATCCTAGGGCTCTATTTTATGTTTTTGTTCGATTGACCTAGTTAAGGCTGAAATTGGGTTTGGTGCTAGTTAGGAAAGTTGTAGAGGGGATTGAGCGGAAGATGTTGTTAAATTTTGGTAGGCATTGGAGGTCGCCGGAGTCGGCCGCCGGCCTCCGCTGTTAGGGGGATTTTCATGGTTTTAGATGTGTAATATTAAGGAGAGTTTAATGGTATGAAGTTTAGAATTTTTGAAGGAGTTTTGAATAGGTTTTGGATTTTTTTGAAAGATTGGTGAAGGCGGTTAATTTGTTAGAAATCCAGCCGTTAGATTAATGTTGTTTAGGCTGTAGAAGGTTGGTTTAAGGCTGCCGATATTTGTTGTGAAGTTTGGACCGTATCGATTTAAGAATGGCGAAGTTGGGTAAGGATGAACGTGGATAAAGCTCACATTTAATTTTGCCTTTTTTTTTATATAAGCTTTGGTATATAGTTGGGGATTAATTTATGTTTTTGAAAAAGAACGTGAGGAGGCTCGAGCACAAGAGGTCTCGGATCGACATCAGGCTTAGGCCTATTTAGTGAGTGGACGTGTGTAAGCGTTAGACGCGAGCGTAGTAACCCTATATAAATTTTATAGAATCTATAAAATTTATATAGGGAGTATGGACGTGTGTAAATACATACATATATTTTGATATATATATTTTTGAGCTTAAGAGGCTCGATGTTTATGAGATAAATGTTTTATCGCTTGAGGCATGCATTCGATTTTCTTTTGAAATTAAATTGGGAGAGCATAAATATTGTTAATTATTTTCTTTATTTATTCTTTTATTTTTGTCCACTCACTCTAACATTTTAGAATGTTTTCCCCTGTGCCATTCGTTTTAAAAATGCCCAGTCTGCAGAGTTCGGGTTGGCACTAGTAGGAGGCGAGGCATAGTTACCCACTTCTCCACTACTTTTCACCAGTAGGTTACCTGTTAAACCTACCAGTGTATTTTCTTGCTTTCTCTAGTTTTTAGTAGCTCTGATTACTCTTGGGGTCATTGTATAATATTTCGGTGGTGTGCTAAGATTGAGGATATACATTTTCGAATATTCAGAGGATGAAGTTGGTTTTATTAGTTAGTTATTTATGTGATGAGTTCGAGGATGGTTGAGTCTTTTTAGGAGGGAATTCTGAATTTTTCCGGGTTAGGGTTGTCCATTTTCAAGGGAAGTTTGCCGAGTTTTTCAGTAAATTTTCCTTGGAGGTGGACCTCGTAAGACTTACTTCGGGTTTCAGGGTGAAATTCGGGGTGGGTCTTGACAACATCATCACCAAATAAATCTTCAAATCATCCCTAAGTCGGGTCATAAACCCTTAACACGCATAAAAAATAAATACAACATCCCATGGTTATCAGAGCAAACTAACTGAAGGAAACGGGAAAATACACAAGTAGGTTAAACAGGTAACCTACGAATGAAAACCGGAAGTAGTGGAAAATATGACTCGCCTCCTACACTTGCCGAACCGAACTCTGCAGACTGGGCATTTAAAAACAAAAGGCATAGGGGAGAAGCATTTAAAAAGGTTTGCGTGAATGGACAAAAATAAATAACAAATAATATTAACTTAATTATGGAACAACGAAACCAAAGTTTATGCTTTCCTAAATTTTCAGTTGAGAAACATTTATGCATGCAACTCTTGAAATTTTCCAATAATATTTATAGATAAAAGTGATGAACCAATCCCATTGGTTCAAATAAATTAAAAAAATGGGGAAGAGGTTTCACCATAACGATGAGCCTCCCAAGCTAGGGTTGGAGCCTCTCAGGCTCTAGTAGCGTCTCACGCTAAACGCTCGACTGACCTATGGTAAGGACCGCTAATAAATGCTAGCTAGTAATGAATAAGAACCGATCAGAGCCTCCCAGGCTATAGTAGTGTCTCACTCTAAGCGCTCGACTGGTCTATGGTGAGGACCGCTAATAAAGACTAGCTAGCAATACTAAATATATATCAACCCTTTTATGATGAAGTAAAATTATAAAAAGATAAGGACAACACTTCCCCAAGAATATAGTAAATCAATCGCACACAGTACAGTTCCCAACTTTACTTAGAAGTATTACGTAATATTCATGGATGCATTAATAATATAAACCACTTGACATGTCCCACATGTCAAATAAAATTAGTAAAAGTTCTAGAAAAACCAATGGAACTTATTAGTCCAAAGAATATAATAAAACTCCAATATGCTTTTGTGATTATGAAAACTTTAGTGCATGCATGATGTTAAATCAAAAGTCCATTCACTGTGTACGGCTATGCCTATCGTTGATCCGAGGTTTCCTCCACACGATCCTCCTCACGTGGAATAGTGGATAATATTAAATCTCAAGATTAAGTCGATACTTTAATAAACATGCAAGAATAAAAGTGAGCCTATAAATTCTTCGCCCTTGCCTAACTTCTTCATTCTTAATACAATAAGGCCCTAACTTCACCACAAGCATCGACAGCCTTAAAACAACTTTTTAAAGTTTAATCAATGCTTAACCAAAGGTCGGATTCCATTCTATCAACCGCCAAATTCACCCAACTTTGGAAAATCTCAAACCTAACCAAAACTCCTCAAAAATTTACAAACTTCACACTATTGGACTCCTCTCAACATAACAAATTAAACAACATGAAAAACTACCCAAAAGAGGCGGCGTCGCCGTCTGTTCTGCCCGCAGCGGCGGCCGGCCAGCCCCTATTCCAGCCACCTCCAATGCTCACCAAATTTTAGCACAATCATCATCTCAACACGCACAACAACTTTCTTAACTAACACAAAGATCGATTTGAAGTCTAACTAGGGTAATCGAAGCATAACAATAAAAATGCCAATTTGAAAACCCTAAAACTTCAAATACTCAATTCTCCTTACCTACATCAAGATAGATCAAATCCTTTGGAGGGTTTACTACTCGAGAGAAGTACTTCACTTTGATATGAGGATTTCCGACGATGGCGGCCGGAGAAGGCGGTTCTGGAGAGAAGAAGGCAGCTACGGTGGCGCGACTTCTCATCGTGGTTTCTCTCTCAAGGCGGCGAGACGGAGCCAGCAACCAACCCAGATGGAGAGTAGAGAGTCTCCGCTTCAATTTGACAACAAGCTTGCCGCCTGGTTCGGCCGGATGGCGGCGAGAAATCCGGCGGAGGAGAGAGACGCGAGGGAAAGGCGAGAGAGAGGGAGTGTAGTTTATGATTTTCTACCTTACCTCAAATGGTAAGTTTCTCTCTTTATACTCTCGACTGAAATAGTAACTTTATATTTTACACCATAACTTTTACATACAAACTCTGATTTTAACGTATAGCATTCCCACAGATTCGTATTAACGTCTTCTACGACTTCCTTAAAGAAATTTTCCCGAAATAATTTTCTTACAAAATGTCAACTCTAGGGTCATTTAACAGTAAACAGTTACTCAAAACGGTAAAAGGTCAAAGTAATACAAAAGTAAATAACCGCAAATTAACTTAAAAACCGGGATGTGACAGGTCACTCCTCTTATTTTTGAGGTTTCGACAGTTTAGTCCTCTTTTTCTCAATTTCGACAAGTCACTCCCATTACTTTTTAATGTCACACAATTAGGTCCAACCGTCTACTTTCCATCCAATTTCACCATTCAGTTGTTGAGTTGTCATTTTCTCTCATGCCAAGTCAGCTGAATGAAGGGTAAAATCACTATAACACCATTTGGCTTCTCCAGCAAAAGAAAAATGATAATCCCTCCAAAATTGAAACCATTTCCCTCCAAAATCATTGTGCAAGATAGTCACTAAAATTCAAGTTTCAAGAACTAAAGCATAACTTGTATCAAAAAAAAAGAAAAAAAAAAGAAAAAGAACTGAAGCATAACTAAAGGAAACTGAATAAAAAATAAATTTCACCTACATTCATAAATAGGTCATTCATAACACTGTTATTGTCACCAAAAATACATTGCATATTTTTCAAAATTAGCAAGCCAATCAATAAAGTACTAATTTACCGAAAACAAAAATTGCATCATCCAATTTTTGTTTTGGAGGGATTTCTATCCTTCTTTTGCTAGAGAAGCGGGAAAATAAACCAAAGGGTGTTATAGTGATTTTACCCTTCATTCAGCTGACTTGGCATGAGAGAAATGACAGCTCAACAACTTAACGGTAAAATTTGATAGAAAGTAGATGGTTGGACCTAATTGTCTAACATTAAAAAGTAATGGGAGTGAGCTGTTGAAATTGAGAAAAGAAAGACTAAACTGTCGAAATCTCAAAAAATAAGAGGAGTGACCAGTATTTTGTCCTTTTTATTAATATTAAAGCTGTGTTAGCTGACGACTACAACTGATACAAAACAACATCTTCTTGAATATTCCAGATGCTAGTAACCTCTTGACACGAGAATTACCGATCTTCAAATTATTCTTTTTTATTATTCGCCGATTCCTGACTTTTATTTTTTTCTGTCTAAATTTGAACATGTTCTCGTCCTACATCATTCTCTCAATCCTGCATCATTCTCGTCCTACATCATTCTCTCAATTCCAGCTAAAACATATTGTAGTAATAATGAAAACGAGTACGTAATGCAAGATTCGAGGAGGAAATTACGAAAGCAACCCGGATCGATCAAGCAAAAACGAAGAGAACCCAGTGCCCCGGTCTGTCCTTCTCATCATCATCATCATCATCATCATCATCACTCTCCCAACCATATGAGCTATTAATTTGATGGTGGGATTAGGCTATCACTACAGCTGTGTTTGCTTCTTAATCGATCCCATCATCGGACAAGTCCACAGTGTGTGAAAACAAAGACCAACGCGTCCACCGATCCTGCTTCTTACACTAAAAGCCTTGGGGTGGTTATTTGAGAGAGACCGACTGACAGAGAGTTTTAACTGTATTGGATGCAAACGCTTCTTTTCTTCTCTTCTTTCTCTATATAACAAGCCTAGGCCTGCCTTGAGGTTATTGGGGAAACATTACACAAGCCAAAGGGCTCCAGCTATTTCTATATTTAGCTATAAGAGAAAGAGAGAAAAAGAGAGGAAGAGATAGAAAGAGAGAGAGATAGAGGGGAGAGATTAACTTACTCCATCTTCAAAGGTAGCTTGTAGTGCTTGAGGATTAAGTGCTTCTTAGCTGACGATCCTCATCAACAACCTCTTTCTTGATATCTGGGGGGGGACTTGTTCTTGTTCTTACTTTAAAATGGGTGCTCCTTTGTCCGCTTGGCCTTGGGAGTATCTAGGATCCTACAAGGTATAGATCCCAACTCAAAACTTTTCGTTTGTGAATCATTAGTTGGTTTTTCTGCTACCTTTGATTTGTCCTGATCATTTTTGTTCTTTTTTTTTTTGTTTTTTTTTTGTTTTGTTAAAGTATGTGTTGTTTGGACCTTTGATTTGGAAAGCCTTGTACTCGATCATGTATGAAGATGTCCTCCCTATGCAAAGCTGGTGTCTCCATGTTCTCATCATCTGTGCGCTTCGAGGACTAATTTATCAGCTATGGAACAGTTATAGTAACATGCTTTTCCTAACTCGGAATCGCCGGATTATCAAGCAAGGTGTTGATTTCAAGCAGATTGACGCAGAATGGCACTGGTAATATTCCTTCACGCTTAACACTTCATTTCAACTTGATCACTGTTTCAAAGTTTCAGTTAACCTGAACGATTTTCTGTTTTTCTTCTTTCTTTTACAGGGACAACTTCATAATTCTTCAAGGTTTGATTGCCTCCATGGCCTGTTATCTTGTCCCATACCTGCAAGACCTCCCTGTGTGGAATCCAAAAGGCTTAATTACATGTATGGTACTCCATGTGGGAGTTTCAGAGCCTTTATATTATTGGGTACACAGAAGATTTCATGCCAACGACTTTTATCAAAACTACCACTCCCTTCACCATTCCTCTCCAGTACCCCAACCTCTTACAGGTAAGAGCAATTAATAGACACACCGCCCTAGCTTTTTATTTTATTTTAAATACAATAGTTTTCTTCAATTTAATTTCAATTTTGGGGTGCCTGCAGCTGGAAATGCAACATTTCTGGAGGATCTGATATTGACTGTGATCATTGGAATTCCGATTCTGGGTTCTACTCTGATGGGGTTTGGATCAATCGGCATCATCTACGGCTACTTTTCAGTTTTCGATTTTTTGAGAGGCTTGGGGTATAGCAATGTTGAAGTTATTTCTCATAAACTATTTGAGAAAATTCCATTTCTCAAATACCTTCTCTACACTCCTACGTAAGTAGTCGATCACAACCTACATATTTTCACAATTGTCTATAAACTCACGTAATAATTAAAAAAAATTATAAATTGATCTTAATATGGATAGTTTACTGCAAGGTCTGTTAAATCTTACTTCCAATATGGTCAATTCTTGCTAGCTATATAATAATAAATTTTTATTTCTAAAAGAATGCAAAGGTGAAAAAAGTTGGGAACGATTTTTATTTCTACGTAAGTAGTTTCAACCAGGCTTTATTTGTGTCGGGTTCTTATCATTAAATTCTAACATGAAAGAAGTTGGGAACGACTTTTGGAAGCCAACATAGCCTTCTACAAATAATTGATGTAGTCAATGAGTTCCAATTATAGCTTTTTTTTTTTTTTCATAAATATAATTTGATGGAAACATATTGAAGCTGAAAATATTGATTGCATGGTTATATATATGCAGATACCATACCCTGCACCACACTGAAAAGGGCAGCAATTTCTGCCTTTTCATGCCTCTCTTTGATGCACTGGGGAATACACAGAACCAGAAATCCTGGGAATTACACAAGGAGATGAGCTTAAAAGCAGGTAGGGCTAAAATTTAATGTCAATTACGGTAAACATTCCAAACTGTATAATGTTAAACATCACTCAGAACTTACTGCGATCACTATATCACAAAGTACAGATGGACAGAAATTGGTAAATAGTAATGCCTTACCTTTGGTTTTGATAAACTTTAGTGACATTTACCAACGTTGGCTGTTTATAATGGCGCAGGAATAAACGGGAATGTACCGGATTTCGTTTTCCTTGCTCATGTGGTGGATTTGACGTCGCAGATGCACGTTCCGTTTGTTTTCCGATCATTCGCTTCAATTCCCTTTTCATTTAGGCTCTTCCAGGTGCTGTTTTATCCTTCCGGCATTTTGGTGTGTCTAGCAATGTGGGCATGGGCAAAAACGTTTTTGATTACATTCTACAATCTCAGAGGTCGGTTGCACCAGACTTGGGCTGTACCAAGATATGGCTTTCAGGTTTTTCCTTGAAACCACACTCATCATTCTTTTGGTAGTAAGAAAGGACCACCATTAATATATCAAGGGGAATTTTGTAGATCATTTTGGTAATTATAGTCCTGATTCTATGATGCAAAATATTGTAATGTTGCTAGATACGTGATTTGTTATGTGTCTAAACATTCTAGATTCTACATTACAACTAGCTATGACAGCATCTCACAATTATTTATTATAGGTCCGAAATTCGGTCTGATTTTAGGTATTGTAATAATGTTAATACTATTATAAAATACTTATAGGGACCTATATACGTTTCTGTATTGAAGATACAAAATGTATAACTAATACTTCTAGGTAATCGGTGTATAACTGTATTCCTCATATATATATACCAAACACTCAACACACCAAACTAACTATTTCGGTAATCTTTTATCTTGGTAATATCGGGTTTTAATCAAGAATAAATCGATTTAGCAAACATAAAACATCATTTGGTATTTGATCGTCACGATAATCAAAATACAAAATGGCATCCCTAATTAAATTCCATGTTTTCTGGTTGGTTTTGTAGTACTTTTTGCCCTTTGCTCTAGATGGGATCAATAATCAAATAGAACAAGCCATCATCAGAGCTGACAAGTTGGGGGTCAAGGTCATAAGCCTGGCGGCATTGAATAAGGTTGGTATCAGTTCTGCCTATGAATTAATTTTCCTTGTCAATTTGCAAACGCTACAATATTATTTTTTCTTTTATTTTGCATGTTTTATTTTTCCCTCTGTTGCACATTTATAATCCGTTTCTGGCAAGTTCTGGTGTTGGTTGTTGGACATTATACCAATAAGTACTATTTGTTGGCCGGTTGGTTGATTTTTAAACCTAATAATGGGAACTGGTAGGGGTTGCCCTCTACAGTGTTCGCTCTAATTAGAAAGATAGGTTCCATTCCTGCTGCTGCCATAGGTGAGATCAGAAAGTAGTAAACAACCAACCCAATTTCTCATCTGTCATCCCACTAAAATTTTACACACGCAACTCTTTGCATTTATGGGACGGGATCGGATGCTTTGAATCTGAAAAGTTGAATGATCTTAACCTATCTCGTGCGATAGTGATGTAGAACTACACCACTCTAGCTACTACTAAATCTACATACACTTATTTCACTTCGATACATAATGTTATGGCACTGGCGGAGCCAGTGAATACACAAGAGGTGGGCCAATATATATAGGAGAAAGTTATAGTAAACCTTCGAAGTTAGCTAGATCTCAAACACAAAATAACATATAAAGCCAAAGTTTTGAGGGTTTTGAGGGGTGCCATGACTCCTCTTGGTCTGTGTTTAAATCCGCCAATGTGTTACGCTAAATCGCTTACGACACGCTCTTGCTTATATCAAATTATCGATGAACAAAGCAGGTTAATTTTCTAAATTCTTACCCATGTACAAATTATTGAAGAAAAAGAAAAGTGTATGTTGGTAACTTCACATGGGTAATGGGTTTGTATTTGAAGCTGGTACCGCTAGTTCAGCAAGATTAGTGAGAGCTTGTTTAATTGATGCGTTTAGGAGTTGAATACGAGAATTATATTGCAGGTCATGCTAGAGTTATTAATCGGTGTAATTCATTTGTTAGTATTAAATATAATTATTTTGCCAAAACTTAAGACGTACGTCGATCATTGATCAAGTAATTCTTCACCCGCGCCGGATTAGAGAGGTTATAACACCTTCCCCAAAGATAGTGGGGAAAGAGAAATAACATGACTCGGGGGCAACTACCCCAGCCCAAATTTGTTAAACAAAGAAAAAAAATTTGTTATATGATTAATAGTGTGTTTAATATAATGAATAATTGATTAATTACGCAGAATGAAGCACTGAATGGGGGAGGAACACTGTTTGTAAACAAGCATCCGGACCTTAGAGTTCGAGTTGTGCATGGGAACACCTTAACTGCTGCTGTTATCCTGAATGAGATCCCAAAGAATTGCCAAGAGGTCTTTTTGACCGGAGCAACTTCCAAGCTCGGAAGAGCCATTGCTCTCTACCTCTGTAGAAGAAAAGTTCGAGTCCTTGTAAGCATACTTTTCCTTTTCCTTTTCCTTCTGTTAGAAATTAGGGTTTAGGGCTAGAACATGTATGAGAGATGAATTCACTAACTAATGTATGCATGCATCTATGCTATGCTACAGATGCTGACATTGTCTACAGAAAGGTTTCTAAAAGTTCAGAAGGAAGCTCCGGCAGAATTTCAAAGCTACCTTGTTCAAGTGACAAAGTACCAGGCTGCGCGGAACTGTAAGGTAAGTAGCTCGATCTGGGAGTAGTCTTTTAAACCAAAACCAAGAACCGTTAATTTACCAGTTTTGGTCTGATGATCGATGAGGTTTTTTGATGTAACCTATAATTGTGAATGGCAGACATGGATCGTGGGCAAATGGATCACACCAAGGGAGCAACGTTGGGCTCCAAGTGGAGCACATTTCCATCAGTTTGTTGTCCCACCCATCTTTCATTTCAGAAGAGACTGCACTTATGGTGATCTTGCAGCCATGAGATTACCAGATGACGTCGAAGGGCTTGGCTCCTGTGAGGTTCGTAAGCAGATTTTAGTTTCTGTCTCTATATACATTAACGGCATTTCTGATGCCATATTAATGTTGCAACCTATATATGTGTGCAGTACACCATGGACAGAGGAGTAGTGCATGCTTGCCATGCTGGTGGTGTTGTTCATTTTCTGGAAGGCTGGACTCACCATGAAGTTGGGGCAATCGACGTTGACAGAATCGACCTTGTTTGGGATGCTGCTCTAAAACATGGTTTAAAGCCAGTTTCATCAAGCAAAGTTCATTCACTGTAACATAAATCAGAGTGAATTACTGAAACCTTTTGGTTGTGTTATAAATGTAATACTTGATATTTAATTATTTATTATACCTCAATCTATGAAGCAAAGCTTCCCATTCTATTTTAAGTATATACAGTACCTTCTTAACAAATAATTAAACCGACTGGGTTGTGCAAAATCTGCACGTAATGGACGTTTTGCCTCTCTAATTGCGGGGCAATCATTATAGTATCTAGATCCATCTTTTTTTGGTTGAGAGGGGATCAATTAATCTTCCCCAAAGGTGATAATGAAAATGCCTAACCAGTTTAATGGACAGCCCAAACACATACTCTAAACTTTTCCTCTTGGACTCCAAGAAAGCCAGTAACAGAAAATTTATCCCTAAATCACTTCATCTATAACCGCGAGAGAAAAAAGCATTCACAAACTTTCGACGTGCCAGAGAGCTTTCTCTCTCGTTTTGTAGCCACAAGGCCGTACGCTTGAGATTGTTTAGATGGATCATTTTGACGTATAATAGTCATGTGAATTGGGTTGAGCAGCGATCTTGAGTCATACCCTGTTCATGTGACATATACGTGTGGCTCGAGGGGTTTACATTATATATAGGGGCTTATATCCAGACCATGGTTGGCTTCTTGTAACGCACTCTGCTTATATATTTGGGTCTGTTCATTTAATAAAGTTATCGTTTTTGCTTAAAAACTCCCTAAAACAATAAGACTTGGCTAATACATACGCCCGAACAGAGGCCACACCCATTACCGAAACTCTCGTTGTTGCCGTCCAATTCATGCTTCGAGCAACATATTGTTGCCGAGCTGCCGGAAGCAAAACACTAAAAATTCCGTTGTGATATACCGCTGTTAATATAATTCCAAACCAAAAACCATGAGAGAACCACCAACTAAAAGGATGAGATCCCTCACTAAGGCTGGGCTCGGGCCCAGACCGGCACCAATTTTGGAAGAATGGGGCCCGGACCGGGTACTCATCTACCGGGCCGGCTTTGTGTCTCAGAAATCATTTCAAAATACCACAATAGAGAGAGTTCGAACGCCAGACCTCTCGCTTGATATTCAAGTCAGAATCAAGCGAGAGTTCGAGCTGCCGGAAGCAAAACACCAAAAATTCCGTTGTGATATACCGCTGTCAATATAATCCCAAACCAAAAACCATGAGAGAACCACCAACTAAAAGGATGAGATCCCTCACTAAGGCTGGGTTCGGGCCCAGACCGGCACCAATTTTGGAAGAATGGGGCCCGGACCGGGTACTCTTCTACCGGGCCGGCTTTGTGTCTCAGAAATCATTTCAAAATACCACAATAGAGAGAGTTCGAACGCGACCTCTCGCTTGATATTCAAGTCAGAATCTCGCGGGGAAAAGAAGTCCAAACTTCCCGAGGATCCATCTAGAAACACAGCTTCAAGGTTCTAATCATTTTTGTTTGCAGCTGTGTGGAGACCGATCAAGGTTGATACTTGGATGATGGCTAATCATAATCTAAATGATCAGACCCGATGTCAAGACCCTTCCGAATTTTACCCTGAAACCCGAAAAGATCCTGCGGGAACCACATCCAAAGAAGATTATACATAAAACTCGACATAACCTCTTTGAAAATGGACAACCCTTACCTAATCCAAAATCCCAAAACACTTCTATAATTAGGATCCAACCTTAACTCCTGGAGACACCGTACTCCCCATATAAAACAAGCTCCACCACAAATCCACAAACTCTAAATAAGAAGTTTCACAAGTTTCAGAAATTAAAAGAAAATCCCCAAATGGTTAGACATGTCTAATGGTTTAGAGCACTCTAAAGAAAGGGACTGATAAGATACAAATAGGTTAACTGGTAACCTAACACAATGTGTAGCAGCGGATGTGTACTATGCCTCAACTCCTACTAAGCTGAACCACGATCTGCAGACTAGGCATTTAAAACCGAAGGGCCCAGGGGAAAGCATTTCAGAAAACTACGTTAGAGTGAGTAGACAAAAATAATTTTTCTAAAAACAATGGAATTTAAAATATTAATTTTTTTTTAATACTTTCTCATTTTCTAAATAATTTAAAATAAAAATCAAGCATGCGATCATTTTAAATAAAATCACAAAATACGTCATATCATACATTCTGAAAATCTATTTCAAATACGAGAACATATAAGTGAGCTTAGAATTCCGAAATACAGAAACTCACAGAATCAAATATAGTCAACACATCAAGAATCATCAATGCCGAACATCAACAACTACGTACCTTACACTCACATATGACCTTCTAGACAATTCTACAACCACACACCCACGACTACACAACCACTCATATTTGTACACACATGACCACATCAAAAACTCTACCACACACAATAGACCACACCAACACTCTTATACACACACACACCAGTACATCCCCTCTCTTCTGGTGCCACCAGTGCATCCCTTCTCTCCTGGTGTCTAACTCCTGGGGCCCACTAGTACATCCTCTCTCTTCTAGTGTCCCGACACATCTATATAGCAACAACTACACATCCCCTCTGTTCTGGTGCTACAATCCAAAGAGACAACTAGTTCATCCCCTCTCTTCTAGCGTCTTGACACACGACACTATATATAGCTACCGGTACATCCCCCCTCTTTCGACGCTATAATCCTAAGAGATCGCTAGTTCATCCCCTCTCTTCTAGCATCTTTGTCACATCTTGATTCTTAAGTTATTTTACGGTTATTTACTTTTGGTATTACTTTGGCTTTTACCATTTTGAGTAACCGTTTACTATTTAAGACTCCAAAAGTTGACTTTTTCTTCCGTTTGGAATTTGGGAAAACTTTCTTCATGAAAGTTGTAGAGGACGTTAAACAGAGTTCGTGGACATGCGGCACGCTTAAAACGGAGTTCGTATGAAGAAGTTATAGTCTAAAAACGAAAGTTAATGTTTTGGTAAAAGGCGGTAAATTTTAGTAGGCTTTATTTTGTGGGTATTTTAAGTTGGACCTGGTAGGTGCGGAGAAGCCCAACACCCACCCACACTCTCTCTCTCTCTCTCTCTCTCTCTCTCTCTCTCTCTCTCTCTCTCTCTCTCTCTCCCTTTTCTCTCTCTCTCTCTCTCTCCCGTAAGTTCCTCCCGACCCGCTGGAAGCCAGTCTCCGTCCGCCGTCGTCCGGCTGCCAGAGACCACCGGGCCACCTCCGTTCGGGTCCCTGCCATCCCCTCTCCCTTCCTGGGCCGGTGACCGGCCGTGTAACGCCGCCGTTGGAGAGGAAATTCTCCGGAGACGCCGATTGCCCTTTTGCCGTAGTTCTCTCCTCCGGCCACCATAGGTCGGGATTTTTGGCTCATCTTGTAGCCCTCATCAAGGTGAGTAATCCCTCAAAAGGAATTGTTCCAATTCGATCTTGTTAATGAGAAATGTATAATTGAAGTTGTAGGGCTTATTTCTCTATTTTGGTTCGATTACCCTAGCTAGGCTTAGAATTGGATTTTGTGCTAGTTAAGAAAGTTGTTGTACGTATTGAGAGGATTGTTGTGTTAAAATTTAGGAAGCATTGGGAGTCACCGGAGTACGGCTGCCAGCCGCCGGCCCTTAAGGACTGTTTTTCATGTTTTGAGATGAATTTAATGAGAGGGGTTTAATGAAGTAAAGTTTGGAATTTTTGGAGGAGTTTTGATAAGGTTTGAGATTTTTCAATGGTTACGAATTGTGGCGGTTATTAGAATAAAATTTCGGCAGTTGATTTAGCAGATTTTAAATTCTAAAAAGGTTAATTTATGGCTATCGGTAAGTGCGGAGTAATGTGAGCCTTATTAGACTAAAAGTGGAGAAGTTGGGCAAGGGAGATGAAATTATAGGCTTCCTTTTTATTTCGGAAATATTTATTTAAGCTTTAATCTAGTCTGGAGACTAAATATTATTTATTGTTCAGGACGTGAGGATGATCATGTTGGGAGACCTCGGATCGACGGCATGCATAGCCGTATATTGTGAGTGGACCTTTGATTTGAATGTCATGCATGCACTAGAATTTATTTAATTTTCAAAGGCATATTGAAGATTTAATATTTTCTTGGAGTAATGAGTTCCATTTATTTTTCGGGAACTCTCTTGAGCATTTTATTTGACATGTGGGACATGTCAAGTGATTTATTTTATTACGCAATATTTTCATGTACAGTTGGGAACTGTACTGAGTTCAATGGATTTAAATATTATCGGTTTTATTTTGATGGCTTTGGGATTTATAAATGAGTATGATTTTCAAATACGGTTGGGAACCGTACCATTCGTATGATCTTGGGGAAGATTAATGGATTTAAGTGTTTTCGTATGTTTTTAGTCACCATAATATAGGGTCTCTTATATTGATTATTGCTAGCTAGCCATTATTTAGCGGTCCTCATCATATGTGAGTAGAGCGCTTAGCGTGGGACGCTATTATCGCTTGGGAGGCAACCGATCGGTATATATAAATATATATATTTATTGTTAGCTAGCCATTATTTAGCGGTCCTCATCATATGTGAGTAGAGCGCTTAGCGTGGGACGCTATTATAGTCTTATCAGCGGTCCTCATCATATGATAGTAGAGTGCTTAGCGTGGGACGCTATTATAGCCTGGGAGGCACTGACTGGAGCCTGGGAGGCTCCTTTTACATGGTGATAACTCTTCCCCTTATTTATTTTTCTCAGTTATAATTTATTAACCAACAGGACTGGTTTATCCCTCATTTTGAGATTTCTGTTTTATTTAACCAGCGGGGCTGGTTTATCCATTGTTAAGTGATTTTGGATTTAAAGATTTAAGTACCTTTAAAGTTGCGTGCAACCAAGTTTTAAAGTTGAAACATGGGAAAGTATAAAGATTATGTTTTTGTTAAGTTATTTATTTTATTTTTGTCCACTCACTCTAACGTTTTTAAATTACTTTCCTCTGGGCCCTTTGGTTTTAAATGCCCAGTATGCAGGATAAGTTTAAATGAGGTCAAGCGTACATGGAGTCGAGGCATAGTCCGAGGCTGCTTCCGCTTAATCTTTATTCATTGTTATTCTTTCATTACTAGATATGCTCTGATAACCAGTTAATGAATTAATTTTGAGTATTACTGGTTGTGAGATTATTGAAGTGGAGTGTTTGATTTATTGGGAGATGTGATGAACTTGGAGAGCAGGAAGACTCTAGGAGTTGAGGATGTATGATTGATAATAGAAGTGTTTATCAAGAGTTTTGTTGCAGGTAAGGGTTGTCCATTTTCAAGGTAGATTATGCCGAATTTTCGGTAAATTTTCCTTGGAGGTGGACCCCGCAGGACTTACCTCGGGTTTCAGGGTGAAATTCATGGTGGGTCCTGACAATTGGTATCAGAGCATTAGGTTATCCGATTCCTATCACTACCTCATATACTTGGTGATACTTAGTGTCTACAGAGTGATGGTCCGACCGCGGCGGATCCATTAGCATTTTATGCTTGGATGCTAAGTGTTTATTAAGTATGTGAGGTAATTGTTCTTATCTTATTTATGGACAGTATGGTGCCATAAATGTCTACATCTTCAAGACTATGCCTCCGTACGCCGACCTCAAAGAGTATCTTGGATATTTTCCGAGTAATGGGAAGGTAGATGATTTGTGAGATTTTGTGTTCAGTTATGAGTTGGGGAAGTGACCTGGATTTGCAGTGTTTTATTATTTATTTATTGAGTTGTGGACTTTCATTTAAGTGGCGAGTTGAGCCTTTTTGCGGATATTAATAATAGAGAGGGCATGCATGTGAATGAAGGATTGAGAAATTTTTAGATAAGATTGGTGTTGAAATAAGAGATATCATAAGGGAGTTAAGTTGTCTTGCTTTGAGATAAATAGTAAGGTGATATTGCTTGAGTTAATTAAGTTGTGGATGTTATTGGATGCGTTAAATGAGGCTATTAAAGTTTGGTTTATGCATTAAAGTTCGATTTCTGTAATTGTTATTGGTCGATTTAAGTTTGGTATCTATAATGTGGGATTCACTTTCCTACTTATGATGAGTGTTTTAGATGGATTGTAAGTATAATGGGCTTTGAAATTGTAATAGTAAAACGGATGTGAGATGGTTGTGGTCGCTTTGATTTTACTGCAACAGATGAAGAATTTAAGTCATGCTGTCATTGGGTATTCTAATTGTTATCTGAGACTGTTGCGTGGAGATGTTGAATTTATTTTGTTTTTAAGCAATATGTTTGTGGTTAAATGACTGAACTCAAGGAATGAAGTGGAGAAAAGGAAAGTGCGGCTTTTGTGTGTAGGTGTCAATTTTGTTAATAGGTAAAAAGAGTTACAGAATAATTCAGTGTATGACATAACTGAAGACGTAGGAATTGTTTAGAGAAGTGAGGTTGGGTGCCTATAGTAATGTTCAAGCGGCATTGTTTGGGTTAGTTGATACAAGTCTTGGACTTTTGGGTTATGATAGCGTGACCAAAGTTTGTTTGCTAACATCACTTAGTTCATAGTGGGAGATTAACTTTGATGTTCAAGTTGAGATTATGTTTACCCACCATATTTCTAACGCGGTAGACAGGGTAATAAGAGTTTTAGATGTAACGTGTTTTGGCTATACCTAAGTTGGCTTTGCTGCAGTTTTAGATAGCCGAAACGCTCTATTTTTTTTCTAACGATCTTGTGATTTTGGAGGGCGGAAACTATAATTTTTAATTGTTTGAAATTCTGGTCAGTTTGCTGAAAATTTCAAACTGTTGAAAAAAAAACTGGTTGTTGTGTCATGGTCAGGGATCATTGTTAAATCTAATAATGATGCTATGTGATTGAATTTAGTGTAAGTTACGAATCTTGGAGCAGCAAGTATTAAGTAGTGGCAAGAGAGCCGCGTGGCGATGTTAAATAAATTGTTCGGGTCATGAGGTGTATGATTTATGGAGTGGCTTTAGGGGAACGGTTTCTCTGTGATTTAGTAAGTATTTTTATTCAGAGTTTAGGGTATCAAGGACAATGCATGTCCTGATACGTTTAACGCCTTCCCTCCTATAAGAGTTTTTCTTATGGACCGTATAATGGTGGGACCACTTAGTAATCCAAGTATGGTCTGGGAGACGATCACCGTTTGGTCAGGTGTCGAGAGGGGGATATGCTGAAACTTTTCTATTAGATTCTGGCTTTAAGGACGTGATCGAAATTGGTTGCTAGTGGATGTCGGTTATTGGTAGAACTTTTGAGCTTGAAATTATGAATTTGCTTTCTTCTTGTACTTTAGTTATTTTGCTCTCGAGTTTGAGCCAAGGTCAGCTGTGAGTTTCGATATATTCTTGGTCTTACAGTTTTCTGTGGTTGATAAACCACAAATTGTAGTAGTGGCTTTGGAGTGGTAATTAATTTTGACATCCGATAGTTAACTTAGTGTTTTGCGAGCTCAGCTTAACAGTGGTGTTGAACTGAAGGAGCCGTTAAATGTTGTTTTCGGATGTCGCTGCTTGTGACTATCAATAAAGTCAACTTAGATATAATTTTGTTATTGCTGATACACTGGTCAGAAACTTTTAGGGCTTAGCAGCCGTAGCAACCAGCGTTTGCAAGAATTTTGACCATGACAGTTTTGTGGATCGTGTTCTGTGCTCGGACTAATTGATAAGGAAGTGGAAAGAGATGGGTGTTTGTACAGTTCAGAGGTTCTGTCTGGCATTTAAAAATCTTTCTCGCCGTATGATTTTAGCTATTGGATTTGTGGTTGCAATTGAACCCGAATAACAAGTGTGGTTTGGGGTACAGAGTTTGTCAATGCTTAAGGAAGGTGATCTACTTGCGTGGATTTTGATGTTTAGTCAAGCAACATGAATTGTCGTAGTAAATAGTGAACAACTCATCTCTTCTTGTTCGGGGAATAGGTCCGGCAACCTAAAGGCTCATCTACACGCAAGTTAGAACGAATTTGGTTAGTACGAGGGGATACTCGTATCTTCCAAGGTATCGTCATACGCCAAGTCATCGTATTTTCCTCATATTTGAGGGTGCCAGTCTCAGGAATGTTGATCGTTTATGAGAGCGATATTTTTTCTTGTGCTCGTAAGTCGTTTGTGAATGGCGACTGCTGAATTCATTATTGAGGGATGAGATTCTGATGGTTGTTATTGGTTAGTAATGATTAATTCGCGGGGCGAATTGTTGGAAATAATAATATGATTGGCTTGTGGTATAGCTTTAAGGAGAAAGATTCTTGATAATTCGGGAAATATTTTCAGTTAAGGCTTGTCAGTTCATTGGCATTAATGGAAAAATTGTGTCAGGTCATGTTAAATGTCTTTATGTGGATGTGTATTCATACATGATCGTATTGTGGTGGGACCACTTTTGATCCGTGTAGGACCTGGGAGGTCATTGTTGTATGGATATATATGATTTGAGATACAAGAGATATTCAGAATAAAGGGCATAGATCGTATTAGCGTAATCTGGTGACAAAAGAGATATTTGCCGATAAGCTTATCGATTGAGGCCAATCATATAGGTGGTGAAAGTCCTACTTGATGCGAACGATCGAGTTTTATTTTGATTAATTGGTGATGAAAGTAAGATTGTGAGGTGAATTACGAAGTTTATTGGCCATATTGACTTGGCGGAAGTCAAAGTCATCCGTGTGATTTAGGGTTGTGCATCATAATAATTATAATCGGGCAAGCCATTCAATTAGTGGAAGATAAGTCAAGGAGCAAAGTGTATTGTGTGAGTGGTGTCATGTGGAACGTTGGCAGGGTATGTCAGTTGACTCTTAGCTCGAGATTTGTTAAAGCATATGCACTCGCCTCGAGTTTGGTAGATAAGTGATGATGTGCCAAAGTTAGTGGAAAAGAATTCAATTAATTGTTTCTACAAGTAAAAATGGTTTAATTTTGGGATAGAAGAAAGTTTGAAGAGCATTGATGATGGGATGATTTAGCTTAGCGTTTATTAGAGTCTGAGGTTAAAGGCAGTAACCTTCACCCCCTTTGCATGATTTGAAATTTCGAGGACGAAATTTTTATAAGGAGGGGAGAATTGTCACACCCCGGTTCTTAAGTTATTTTACGGTTATTTACTTTTGGTATTACTTTGGCTTTTACCGTTTTGAGTAACCGTTTACTATTTAAGACTCCAAAAGTTCACTTTTTCTTCCATTTGGAATTTGGGAAAACTTTCTTCATGAAAGTTGTAGAGGACGTTAAACAGAGTTCGTGGACACGCGGCACGCTTAAAACGGAGTTTGTATAAAGAAGTTATAGTCTAAAAACGAAAGTTACTGTTTTGGTAAAAGCAGGTAAATTTTAGTAGGCTTTATTTTGTGGGTGTTTTAAGTTGGACCGGGTAGGTGTGGAGAAGCCCAACACCCACCCACACACTCTCTCTCTCTCTCTCTCTCTCTCTCTCTCTCTCTCTCTCTCTCTCCCTCTTCTCTCTCTCTCTCTCTCTCTCTCTCTCTCTCCCTCTTCTCTCTCTCTCCAGTGAGTTCCTCCCGACCCGCCGGAAGCCAGTCTCCGTCCGCCGCCGTCCGGCCGCCAGAGACCACCGGGCCACCTCCGTTTGGGCACCTGCCGTCCCCTCTCCCTTCCTGGGCCGGTGACCGGCCGTGTAACACCGCCGTTTGAGAGGAAGTTCGACGGAGACGCCGATTGCCCTTTTGCCGTAGTTCTCTCCTCCGGCCACCATAGGTCGGAATTTTTGGCTCATCTTGTAGCCCTCATCAAGGTGAGTAATCCCTCAAAAGGAATTGTTCCAATTCGATCTTGTTAATGAGAAATGTATAATTGAAGTGGTAGGGCTTATTTCTCTATTTTGGTTTGATTACCCTAGCTAGGCTTAGAATTGGATTTTGTGCTAGTTAAGAAAGTTGTTGTGCGTATTGAGAGGATTGTTGTGTTAAAATTTAGGAAGCATTGGGCGTCACCGGAGTACGGCTGCCGGCCGCCGCCCCTTAAGGACTATTTTTCATGTTTTGAGATGAATTTAATGAGAGGGGTTTAATGAAGTAAAGTTTGGAATTTTTGGAGGAGTTTTGATAAGGTTAGGGATTTTTCAATGGTTACGAATTGTGGCGGTTATTAGAATGAAATTTCGGCGCTTGGTTTAGCAGATTTTAAATTCAAAAAAGGTTAATTTATGGCTATCTGTAAGTGCGGACTAATGTGAGCCTTATTAGATTAAAAGTGGAGAAGTTGGGCAAGGGAGATGAAATTATAGGCTTCCTTTTTATTTCGGAAATATTTATTTAAGCTTTAATCTAGTCTGGAGACTTAATATTATTTATTGTTGAGGACGTGAGGATGATCGTGTTGGGAGACCTCGGATCGACGGCATGCATAGCCGTATACTGTGAGTGGACCTTTTATTTGAATGTCATGCATGCACTAGAATTTATTTAATTTTCAAAGGCATATTGAAGATTTAATATTTTCTTGGAGTAATGAGTTCCATTTATTTTTCGGGAACTCTCTTGAGCATTTTATTTGACATGTGGGACATGTCAAGTGATTTATTTTATTACGCAATATTTCTAGGTACAGTTGAGAACTGTACTGAGTTCAATGGATTTAAATATTGTCGGTTTTATTTTGATGACTTTGGGATTTATAAATGAGTACCGAAAATGGGATTTTCGTTGTTCTCCATCATAATTTAATTGTTTATTTGAGGCATAATGATTTTGACTTGGAGAATATTTTAGCGAGTATTTTCGAGTGGAAATATTATTATTTATGATTTATATCCAATATTGAAATCTCGCTTATATTTATAAATTTGAGAATATTTTGATGTGTGAGACATGTCATTGAGTTTTAATACAATTTCTTATGATGATTTTCAAATACGGTTGGGAACCGTACCATTCGTATGATCTTGGGGAAGTTTAATGGATTTAAGTGTTTTCGTATGTTTTTAGTCACCCTAATATAGGGTCGCTTATATTGATTATTGCTAGCTAGCCATTATTTAGTGGTCCTCATCATATGTGAGTAGAGCGCTTAGCATGGGACGTTATTATAGTCTTACCAGCGGTCCTCATCATATGAGAGTAGAGCGCTTAGCGTGGGACGCTATTATCGCCTCGGAGGCAACCGATCGGTATATGTAAATATATATATATATATATATATATATATATATTTATTGTTAGCTAGCCATTATTTAGCGGTCCTCATCATATGTGAGTAGAGCGTTTAGCGTGCGACGCTATTATAGTCTTACCAGCGGTCCTCATCATATGAGAGTAAAGCGCTTAGCGTGAGACGCTATTATAGCCTGGGAGGCACCGACCCGAGCCTAGGAGGCTCCTTTTACATGGTGATAACTCTTCCCCTTATTTATTTTTCTCAGTTATAATTGATTAACCAGCGGGGCTGGTTTATCCCTCATTTTGAGATTTCTGTTTTATTTAACCAGCGGGGCTGGTTTTTCCATTATTAAGTGATTTTGGATTTAAAGTTTTAAGGACGTTTAAAGTTGCGTGCAACCAAGTTTTAAAGTTGAAACATGGGAAAGTATAAAGATTATGTTTTTGTTAAGTTATTTATTTTATTTTTGTCCACTCACTCTAACGTTTTTAAATTACTTTCCCCTGGGCCCTTTGGTTTTAAATGCCCAGTATGCAGGATAAGTTTAAATGAGGTCAAGCGTACATGGAGTCGAGGCATAGTCCGAGGCTGCTTCCGCTTAATCTTTATTCATTGTTATTCTTTCATTACTAGATATGCTCTGATAACCAGTTAATGAATTAATTTTGAGTATTGTTGGTTGTGAGATTATTGAAGTGGAGTGTTTGATTTATTAGGAGATGTGATGAACTTGGGGAGCAGGAAGGCTCCAGGAGTTGAGGATGGATGATTGATAATAGAAGTGTTTATCCAGAGTTTTGTTGCAGGTGTAAACACGAAAATATCTGCAACAAATAACAGAACAACACGTGTACAAAGAATAATTTAATTTAATCAATGCGAATGCGGGTTACAATCTTTGTGAACTCCTCTGATTCTATCTCCGAATTTAGGTTTAACTTAAGGGTGACAAGCACTTGTTCTTGAGGGTTACGCAGGTTGATCACGTAACGGGTATTTGGGATTTGGATTTGGTGAAGATGTCGGCTATTTGGCAGCTTGATGACTCTTCAGGATTTGACAACTTCTGGACTTGAGGTTGATGAAGAACCGGCTATTTGGTAGCTTGATAGTTCTTCAAGGGTTTAGTGAAGAACTGGCTATTTGGGGAGCTTGATAGTTCTTCAAGGATTTCGGGGAGGCTTCTGAGCTCTTGAGGGATTTTTCTCTCTCTCTCTAGTCTGCTCCTTTTTGTTTTTTGCCCCCTCCTCTCGGTATGAGAGGGGGTATTTATAGTGTTAACATACCTCCACTTAAGGCATGTAATGAAGATTCTGAATCAATAATATATCCTTCATCGAATCAATGAATCTTGACTGATTGATTTACTTGCTGATATCAACATAATCAAATCAATCAAATCTTAAGATTTAGATATGCCCAGATCGCTTTGGATTAAATGTCCCGTTTTGATCAAGATCCTTAGTAAGGGGCAAGCCATCCCGCGGATATGGAAGGTATCTCGCGAGGCACCTTGATTTACAAGCAACCGGTGATTTCTGGTCTCACTTCGCGGACGACTTATCTTGGACGTACATCCCCGCATGCATGCGAACTCTGTCGTCTAGCTCCTTCGCGAGGTTCCCCCTTACGCGGGGCCATCTCGCCTTGCCTTTATGTTAATCTACACGTGCAGAGCCATCTCGCCTCGCCTTCACGTAAACATACGTGCGCGGATCCATCTCGCCTCACCTTCACGTAAACCTACGCGCGCGGAGCCATCTTGCCTCGCCTCTGTTTACTTCTACGCGAAGTCCAGTTTGCCTCGCGAACTCTACTATCTAGCTCGCCTGACCGCTGGCGAATCATCACCAATTATTTTGGGGGTGTCCGATTAATTTAATTTAATTGATATCTGATCATCAATCGACACTTGATAATTGATTTCAATCGGGATTTAAGGTTTTGTTGTCGGCCGACCATTTTCACGTTGCTATGTGTCATTTCTGACGGCTTTCCAATTTTGTTGACTCACGAGCCACGTATTTACTTGGATTATTCAACGATTATTATTATCGTTAAATTTTATATGTTTACATATACCCCCACTTCAAAGTGCGTCGTAGCCATGCTGTCGTCATGTGACAGAGGCGCGACTTAAAGTCCATGCTTTAGTTGTGGATGGTTCTAGGCCAACTTCTTGGGCTCAAATGCGTGTAGGAATTCTATAATTAGTAAGAATTCCTGACTTTGTTGGGACTCCTTGAGTTTATAAGGATCCATGCATCTGTAGAGACCCCTCAATTTTGTATGTCTACTCTTTGACATGGGAAACACGTTGAGCAAATTCATTTCCTTGTTTTGTTATGGCAGTGCTCTGAACAACCCGAGCAAACGCATTTTCATGCTTTGTTATGACAGTGCTCTGAACAACCCGAGCAAACGCATTTTCATGCTTTGTTATGACTGGACTCAGAAGCTTCTTCCGAGCTGCCTACGTACTCTTATGAGAAAGAGATCAAGTCATGACGTAGTTCAAAGAAATTTTTTTTTGGGCGCCGTATGCAGTTTATGCTCGTGCAGGCAAGGAGCATTTTTTTTTTTGTGTGTGTCATTTACAGTTAAAGCTCGTGCAGACAAGGAGCATTTTGTGTCATTTGCAGTTTAAGCTCGTGGAGACACGGAGCATTTTTTTGTCATTCGCAGTTTATGCTTGTGCGGACAAGGAGCGTTTTTTGTCATTCACAGTTTATGCTCGTGCGGACAAGGAGCGTTTTTTGTCATTCGCAGTTTATGCTCATGCAGACAAGGAGCATTTTTTATTTTTTTGTGTCATTTGCAGTTTAAGCTCGTGTAGACAAGGAACATTTTTTTGTCATTCGCAGTTTATGCTCGTGTGGACAAGGAGTGTTTTTTGTCATTCGCAGTTTATGCTCGTGCGGAGGAGCGTTTTTTGTCATTCGCAGTTTATGCTTGTGCGGACAAGGAGCGTTTTTTGTCATTCGCAATTTATGCTCGTGCGGACAAGGAGCGTTTTTTGTCATTCGCAGTTTATGCTCGTGCGGACAAGGAGCGATTTTTTGTCATTTGCAGTTTAAGCTCGTGCAGACAAGGATCGTTTTTGTCATTTGCAGTTTAAGCGCTCGTGCAGACAAGGAGCATTTTTGCCATTCGTAGTTTATGCTCGTGCGGACAAGGAGCGTTTTTGTCATTTGGAGTTTAAGCTCGTGCAGACAAGGAGCATTTTTTCCATTCGCAGTTTATGCTCGTGCGGACAAGGAGTGTAGTGACTTTGGTGTGGCCTACATGAGGCTCGGCAGGTTGCATGCCCCCAGCAAAGAAAACGATGATATTGCTTTAAGTTGTTCATAGATGAAGGTAGCATGATTTGACTGAGCTACGTCATCTTCAACGTCTAAACATATCTTTCCTTGTCATGCGAGCTTCATGATGAGGTCTTTCAAAACAAAGCACTTCTCCACCGGATGACCGATTATACGGTGGTACTTGCAGTATTTTGGATCATTGATGCGATGCATCTCTTCTGGACGCCTGCAGTTTGGCAATTTGATTACTTCTTCTTCAAGCAAGTTTTCCAACATCTCAACAACATCGGAATCTGGAAAAGGGTAACTTTTAGCTTCCAAGTCTTTTAGAGTTTTCCTCCTTGCTTGATCTTGAGTTGACTGAAACTTCTTTTGATCATTTGATTGGACTTGTTTCATGACCCTTGCAGGAGCTGTGCTGATTGCCAAAGACTCTTGATTCTCTGGTTCCATGATGTCACATTCTCTTTGGCCATGACTAGCCAAACTAAGTTCCATATCATGAGCTCGAGTAGCAAGTTCTTCAAAGGTGCGAGGCTTTATCCCTTGAAGAATGTACAACAAATCCCAATGCATGCCTTAAATACACATTTCTACCCCAGACGTCTCCGACAAGCGGTCTTTACAATCGAGACTGATCGAGCGCCACCTGTTGATGAAGTCAACTGCTGGTTCGTCCCTCCATTGTTTTGTGTTGGTGAGTTCCATCATGCCCACAGTTCGCCTTGTACTGTATAAGCGGTTTAAGAATTCACGTTCCATTTGGTCCCAACTGTCGATGAACTCGGGCTCTAAGTCCGTGTACCACTCAAAGGCATTGCCTTTCAAAGAGCGAACGAATTGCTTGACAAGGTGGTCACCCTCCGTCCCGGCGTTATTGCAGGTTTCAATGAAGTGAGCAACATGTTGCTTTGGATTGCCCTTCCCTTCGAATTGCTGGAACTTTGGCGGCTGGTATCCCAACGGCATCCTTAGTCCATTGATTCTTTTGGTGTAGGGTTTGGAGTAGGTGAGAGAATCACGAGAAGAACCTCCATATTGAGCTCTGATGGAGTTGGTGATGATGTCTTGCAATTGCTGAAAGGACATTGATCCAAGCGAGCCATCATCTTCCTTGTCGTCGTTCTTGGAGTTCTCGCCTACTTTGTGCTTCTTTTCTTCATCTTGACTTTCAAGCCTGTTGTAGAGCTCGGCAATCTGCATGTCTTTTTCTTCCACCGTTTTGGTGAGCTTCTCAACCGCTCCCATCAGATTGGCTATTTGCTCTTCAATGGTGGATGTGCCTGTCACCATGACTTGCATGGGGATAGGTTGTGATGAATAATCTGCTGGCATGCCATACGTGTTGTCTTCATTACCATTTGGACTCCCATTGTATGAAGCCGTGCTTGATTCATCATCTGTGGCAAGTGAGAATGATCGCTCCCTTGATTTGTTTGGAGTTTCCTTCGCGAGGCACGCTTATTTTCCGCGAGATTCGCCAAGGTGATGACTGGTTCGCGAGGCTTGGAAAGCAGAGCCACGAATGTTGTGGGTTGATTCTTCGCCATGCTGCGGGTGACATGACCAGAGGGCTCGCTGCTTGACCTCGAGGTCGTTGGTTTAGATTTCTTCGTCGAGATGGCTTGGGTGCTCTTGGAGGCCATCACTTCGAACAGATTTGAACTTTCTTGCGGAGAAGGAGATGAGAGGCAAAGTTGTCCCACTGGGTGTGCCAATTTTGTAAACACGGAAATATCTGCAACAAATAACAGAACAACACGTGTACAAAGAATAATTTAATTTAATCAATGCGAATGCGGGTTACAATCTTTGTGAACTCCTCTGATTCTATCTCCGAATTTAGGTTTAACTCAAGGGTGACAAGCACTTGTTCTTGAGGGTTACGCGGGTTGATCACGTAACGGGTATTTGGGATTTGGATTTGGTGAAGATGTCGGCTATTTGGCAGCTTGATGACTCTTCGGGATTTGACAACTTCTGGACTTGAGGTTGATGAAGAACCGGCTATTTGGTAGCTTGATAGTTCTTCAAGGGTTTAGTGAAGAACTGGCTATTTGGGGAGCTTGATAGTTCTTCAAGGATTTCGGGGAGGCTTCTGAGCTCTTGAGGGATTTTTCTCTCTCTCTCTCTCTAGTCCGCTCCTTTTTGTTTTTTGCCCCCTCCTCTCGGTATGAGAGGAGGTATTTATAGTGTTAACATACCTCCACTTAAGGCATGTAATAAAGATTCTGAATCAATAATATTTCCTTAATCGAATCAATGAATCTTGACTGATTGATTTACTTGCCGATTTCAACATAATCAAATCAATCAAATCTTAAGATTTAGATATGCCCAGATCGCTTTGGATTAAATGTCCCGTTTTGATCAAGATCCTTAGTAAGGGGCGAGCCATCCCGCGGATATGGAAGGTATCTCGCGAGGCACCTTGATTTCCAAGCAACCGGTGATTTCTGGTCTCACTTCGCGGACGACTTATCTTGGACGTACATCCCCGCATGCATGCGAACTCTGTCGTCTAGCTCCTTCACGAGGTTCCCCCTTACGCGGGGCCATCTCGTCTTGCCTTTATGTTAATCTACGCGTGCGGAGCCATCTCGCCTCGCCTTCACGTAAACCTACGCGCGCGGAGCCATCTCGCCTCACCTTCACGTAAACCTACGCGCGCGGAGCCATCTCGCCTCGCCTTCACGTAAACCTACGCGCGCGGAGCCATCTTGCCTCGCCTCTGTTTACTTCTACGCGAAGTCCAGTTCGCCCCGCGAAGTCATGTTCGCCTAACGAAGTCCATTTCGTCGCGAACTCTACTATCTAGCTCGCCTGACCGCTGGCGAATCATCACCAATTATTTTGGGGGTGTTCGATTAATTTAATTTAATTGATATCTGATCATCAATCGACACTTGATAATTGATTTCAATCGGGATTTAAGGTTTTGTTGTCAGCCGACCATTTCCCCGTTGTCATGTCTCATTTCCGACAGCTTTCCAATTTTGTTGACTCACGAGCCACGTATTTGCTTGGATTATTCAACGATTATTATTATCGTTAAATTTTATATGTCTACAGCAGGTAAGGGTTGTCCATTTTCAAGGTAGATTATGCCAAAATTTTGGTAAATTTTCCTTGGAGGTGGACCCTGCAGGACTTACCTCGGGTTTCAGGGTGAAATTCGGGTTGGGTCCTGACAATCTTGACCCACAACACTCTATGTATAGCTATCAGTACATTCTCTCTCTTCCGGCGCTATAATCCTAAGAGATCGCTAGTTCATCCCCTCTCTTCTACCGGTCACATCCGGGTTCTTAAATTATTTTGTGGTTACTTACCTTTACGTTACTTTGGTCTTTTACCGTTTTGAGTAACCGTTTACTATTTTAGGACCCTAGAGTTGATTTTTTTTAGGAAAATTATTTTAGAAAAATTTCTTAAAGAAAGTCGTAGAAGACATTAATACGAATCTATAGACATGTTTTACGATTTATTCGGAATTAGAATGTAAAAGACATCAGGTAAAAAAAAAACAAGAAGATGAGGGAATTACTATTTTCGGGTGGGAGTTTTTAAAGAAGACTTTCCACTATAGGAAAGTCAAAAACAGAAGCTCATTTCTCTTCTTCTCTCTCCTTGCCCGTGCACCTCTCGACCCGGCCTCTTCTCCACCTCTGATGTCAGGACCTACCCTGGATTTCCTCTTGAAATCCGGGATAAACCCTGCGGGACCCACCTCAAGGGAAATTCTACCAAAATTTTGATATAACCTCCCTTGAAAATGGGTAACCCTACCTGAAAGAAACATCACCACAACCCCAAAAACTTTTGAAACAATTAAATCCACATCTCCTGGAACCACCCGCTCCCCCAAATAAACATCAACCACCTCAACAAAAGTAATAATTCAAAATAATTTCATGAATTTAATCTATCATACAAACAAACCAAATAACTATTTTTCATCACTCCTAAGTGAGTCATAAACTCTTAACACATCTTGACATAAATTCATTTACAACACCCCATGATTATCAGAGCAACTACTAGGAAATGAGAAAATATATAAGTAGGTTAAACTAGTAACCTATGAGAGAGAAAACTGGATGAGGTAGGAAATATGACTCGCCTCCTACCCTCGCCGAACAGAACTCTGCAGACTGGGCATTTAAAACGAAAGACTCAGGGGAGAAGCATTTAAAACATTAGAGTGAGTGGACAAAAATAAATAATAAAAATAATGACTTAATGATAGAGCCTTGAAATCAAAATTTATGTTTTTCCCATATTTTCCATTGAGAAAAAAAAATTTAGGCATGCCACTCTTAGAAATCTTTCCGAAAATAATTATAGACAAAAATAATGAACCAATCTCATTGGTTCTCAATAAATCAATAAAAATGGGGAAAAGGTTTCACCATAACGATGAGCCTCCCAGGCTATAATAGCGTCCCACGCTAAGCTAAGCGCCCTACTCATCTATCCGCTAATAATGGCTAGCTAACATATAAATATAAATACCGATCAGTTGTCTCCCAGGCTATAATAGAGTCACACGCTAAGCACCCTACTCACCTATGGTGAGTAGCCGCTAATAATGATTAGCTAGCAATAATGAATATATATCAACCCTTTTATGGTGAAATAAAATAACAATTATCAAGAATGTGACTTCCCCAAAAATAATATAAAATCCATTGAACTCAGTACAGTTCCCAACTGTACCTAAGAATATTGCGTAATAAAATAAATCACTTGACATGTTTCACATGTCAAATAAAATATTCAAGAGAGTTCCCGAAAAATAAATGGAACTCATTACTCCAAGAAAATATTAAATCTCCAATATACCTTTGAAAATTAAATAAACTCTAGTGCATGCATGGCATTCAAATCAAATGTCCACTCACTGTGCTCGGCTATGCCTGCGGACAACCCGAGGCTTCGTCCAAATGATCCTCCTCACGTCTTGAACAATAAATAATTATTAAGCCTCCAAACTAGGATAATACTTTAATAAAATTTCTGAAATAAAAGAAAGCCTATAATTTCATCTCTCTTTCCCAACTTCTCCACTTTCTAATAAGGCTCACTATACTCCGCACTTACCGAAAGCCATAATTTAAACTTTTTAGAATTTAAAACTTGCTAAACCAACTGTCGAAATTCCAATCTAATAACCGCCACAATTCTTAACCATTGAAAAATCCCAAACCTTATCAAAACCCCTTCAAAAATTCCAAACTATACTTCATTCAACTCCTCTCATGTTAACAAACCCAGAAACATGAAAAACTGCCCCTAAGGGGCGGCGGCGCCGCCTGCTCCTCCGGCGACCACCAATACTTCTCAAATTTTAGCACAACACTCCTCTCAACCCGCACAACAACTTCCTTAACTAGCACAAAAACCATTTCGAAGCCTAACTAGGTTAATCGAACCAAAACCTTAAATTGAGCCCTAAAACTTCAATTATACATTTCTCAATAACAAGATCGAATTAGACCAATTCCTTTTAAGGAATTACTCACCTTGATGAGGGCTACAAGATGAGCCAAAAATCCTGACATATGGTGGCCGGAGGAGAGAACTCCGGCGAAGGCTGCCCAGCGTTTCCGGCGGATTTTCTCCTCTCCGGTTGCGCTACCGGCTCGGACACCGGCCCAGAAAGAGAGGGGACTGCGGGGGTCCGAACGAAAGTGGTCCGGCGGTCTGTGGAGGCCGGACGGCGGCAGACGAAGGCTTGAAACTTCCGGCTGGAGAAGGGCTCGGGGAGCTCGAGATCGAGAGAGAGAGAGAGAGAGAGAGAGAGAGAGAGGAGAGAGAGGTGAGAGAGAGAGAGAGGAGAGAGAGAGTGTGAGAGAGGAGAGGAGAGAGAGTGTGTGAGGGGGTGTTGGGCTGCTCCACACCCGGTCCAACACTTAAAACCCTAACAACAACAAAAAAAATACCCACTAAATTTTTACCCCCTTTTACCAACTCAAAATTTTACTATTTTAATTGATAACTTTTTCATGATAACTCCGATTTTAACATATAGCAAGTTTACGAACTCGTAATAACGTCCTATACGACTTTCATGAAGAAAGTTTTCCCAAATTCCAAACGGAAGAAAAAGTCAACTTTAGGGTCATTAAGTAGTAAACGGTTACTCAACACGGTAAAAGATCAAAATAATACCAAAGTAAAATAACCGTAAAATAATTTAAGAACCTGGGTGTGACAATTCTCCCCTCCTTATAAAAATTTCTTCCTCGAAATTTACTTACCTGTCAATCAAAGAGATACGGATACTGCTGTCTCATTTGCTCTTCCGGTTCCCAAGTAGCTTCCTCTATTTGATGACTCCTCCACAGAACTTTAACAAGTGGAATCGTTTCTTGCTCCTTCTAATCAAGAATCTGAACCGGTTCCTCTTCATAGGTCAAATCTTTCTTCAAAATTATCGACTGCTCTTGCAAGACATGAGAGGGATCGGCAATATACTTGCAAAGCATGGACACATGAAAAACATTATGTATCCTGGACAGCTCTGAAGGTAGCTCCAATCGATAAGCAACTGAGCCAACCCGCTCTAAAATCTCATAAGGACCAATATACCTCGGGCTAAGCTTTCCTCGTTTACCAAAACGCACTACGCCCTTCCAAGGGGATAGTTTCAAAAATACCCGATCACCCACTTGAAACTCAAGGTCCTTCCTGCGGTTATCTGCATAACTCTTCTGCCTATTTTGAGCCGTTTTGAGCCTATCTCTAATCATCTTGATCTTCTCATTTGTATCCTGGATAATCTCTGGACCACAAAACTCTTTTTCTCCCACCTCATTCCAACATAGAGGTGTACGACATTGCCGCCCATAAAGTGCTTCAAAGGGAGTCATACCTATACTAGAATGAAAACTGTTGTTGTAGGCAGATTCTATCAAGGACAAATTCTTATCCCAACTATCTCTGAATTGCATAGCACATGACCTCAACATGTCCTCCATGGTCTGAATTGTCATCTCAGACTGCCCGTCCGTTTGAGGATGAAAAGCTGTGCTGAAGTGCAATCGAGTGCCCAAAGCTGCCTGTAAAGCTCCCCAGAATTTAGAAGCGAATCTGGGATCCCGATCAGATACTATAGACTCAGGCACACCATGGAGTCTCACAATTTCATTTACATAAAGCTCCGCCAATTTATCCAAGGAATACTTCTTCCCCACTGGCAAAAAATGTGCAGACTTTGTTAATCGATCCACAATCACCCAAATACCATCATGCCCATCACGGGTACGAGGTAAGCTAAAAACAAAATCCATGGCGATGCGATCCCACTTCTATATCGAAATAGGCAATGGCTCTAGCAGACCGGTTGAATATTTTTGCTAAAGTAAATTGTTCTATTTGTATTTAATAACCTCAAAAAATAAATTATTTTGTTAAAACAAATGTAAAAAATGATACATTTATTGAAATGACGAAAATGCTCTCAACATTTAAGGGTGTTAGTGGTTAGGGGTATCAAAATGCTAACAGAATTAAACTTCGGATATGAAAATACAAATTTTTGATAGTTAGGTATGAAAATGAAAATAACATCATAATTCAGATGGTGTTTTGTAATTAATCCTTAGAGGAGGATGTGGTTCCCGTTTGGGCTGCCAATTTCACCTACATTGCCGAAGACCCGAAGTATATCCCAAACTAATATGTAAAACCCAGAATTCAATTATTCACTATATAAGTGCACCCAGCACTTCAACATTATCATATAATTCCAACTTTACCTTTATGCACACCCAGCAAACATTCACCAAACATTTACCCTGTAAACCTCTTTGTCTTCTCACGCTTCACCACCAGCATTGCTTACTCTCTGCTTTCTCTGTACTTTTTTGAAAACTTTCGCGTTTTATTCTGGCCTAAACTGAGAAGCTGTTTCAATTTCTCGTTATGGTGACTCTGGTAAGTCCAGTCAAATACAACTAACCCTCTTTGAAGTTGGAGGCTAAATTGTGTTGTAGAAGGGGGTTATGATCTGCCTTTGGACCATCAAAGCACAGATCTTTGTAGTTTTGGTGCAGTCTTTTCATCTGCAGTAGAAAATTACATGGTATATCCAAATAATCCTTTAATTGATCTTGCTCCAGATTACGAGTTCAAAATCACAATTAGGGAAATAAATTGGAAGACAAGCAATTAGTAGAAAAAGATAATCTTCGGTGAAAGGATATCAGATGGAGATCCTTTCAAATAGAAATTAATCATCTCTTACATGATTTCAAGTCTCAACTTTGATAACGAGGAAGACTTTGGTTTGCTGGGATTGTATGGGTAGAACTAGACAAGGTTAAAATCTGGAAAACATGAAATAATTTGTTAATGCTCGGGGCAATTAGTTTTTGCTGGGTTCAAATAGCAACATCCTTATTTAAAAACACTTGCTCACTGAACCCTCTCCCACTCACATTCTCTCACTCAATCAACCATCAAAATCACTTAATTTATTTTATTAGAACTATATAAAATCAGAAAGGAGCTTGAAAGGATCTTTTAGCAAAATAAAAAAGATCATTGTGATCACCAGGATAGTACACAAGATGTTACGTTATCATTTTGAAGTTCCACAACAAACACGAAAGCACCAATAGGCAATCGATGAGTTAAAATTCAAAAGTTACCCTTTACCAAATCAATTAACAAATGGGAAATGAAAATAAATAAATGTAATGAACTTGAATATATAGACGAAAGTAGAATGCAGCATGAATTAATAGCTAATAACATCTCTATAGAAATAGTAAAACAATTATCCAGGTCTAAATTCCATGTATAAGTACATTCACTCCATTGATCTGTTCAAGCTTCACGCTAGATTCCACTTACTTTAAATAGTACTCTTTTTCCAACCAGACCACTTTTCTCTCCACCCTGCTAACTATCCTTTATCATCTCTGTTTTCTCTATCAACTAATTACTTCAATAATTGAAACCATTTATTCATGATTGCTCAAATTAAGAGCAATTTCGGAAAAAAGAAAAGAAAAAAAAAACGGAAGTGATTAACATGAACTAAAAACTAAATACATAAAAAAACTACACAATATAGATTTTGCATGACCTAGCCATTTTCCTATGTGACGTTAGTACACAACCAAACATGTTCCAAATTCTAAACCATTACCTCATACAAGTTTTACCATTTTTACAAGATACAAAATCAGACTAGATCTCTAATCAGCCGCCTTCTATCCCACACCATTTTTCTTCTCTTCCAATCAAAATTTCCATAACAAAAACACAGCAACCAACAGAACATAATGATTCTACAGACGGTTTAGGGCAGCATGATAGATCTTAATGATAACCGCATAATACTACTAATTTATTTTGTTAATTGATTATTCTTGGGGTTCCAACAACACAATATAGTGACCAAGTATAGAAGTACTTGAATGATTCAAAAAGAACCTGGACTTCCCATCTCCCAGTGACGCTTCAAAAGAGGCCTTTGCACTTGATCTTTTCTCAGCAGCTACTTATAACCATTTACGATAAATAATAACCTAAAAACAAACCAATGATAGTTACATAAATACCGACCAGTTAACCTCAAGTATAGTATATCATAATACACAAAAGAAAAATTAAATTCTAACAGAGGCATAGGGCCCAGTATAATAACTAGCCGCCCTGAAAATCTCAGGGCTGGCTGCTCTATGTTTACTGCCGAGCAAGTGCTGAATCATATGCTCCTCCCCAAACAGCACTGTTCCCAGTGGTAGGGACAGTAGCACCACCAGAAGCAGTGTCAGGCAAGGGATTATATGCTGCTCCCCAGATAGCACCATCCCCAGCAGTTGGGATACCAGCAGCATGCTGCTTGCTGCTGCTGCTGGCAAAGTAAATTATTCCCTCTCCCAGTGGCCTATTACCCACTGAAACATAAGGCTTTCCATAACCATCAAAATATGCACTAGCACCTGGCATGGTAGCAGTGTAATAAGAATCTGGATTCATGTAACCGCCATTAGGTGGCTTTGGGGCTAAAATAAGTAGAAAGCGTATCAGTACTAAACTATCTAAGAAAGCTTTAACTGATAACAGGAATTATAGAGACAGGCAGGGAACTTACCTTGTGCTCTCTTCTCTGCATTTAGGACCTCATCACGCAACCTTTCTACTTCTCCAGCCATGCCCATTAGATTCTTCTCCATTTCTTTCATTTGCTCCACTAGTTCTATGTTTCTACTTTTTTCATATTCAAAAGTAGCGCTGTTTTACACACGAGAGATTGAGAGGATCAGCGGAACATATTAGAAGGTTTATATAATACAAAAACCTCAAAACGAAACATGAATTTAACCAAAGTGATGCTGAATGTGTATATGGTGGACTATAATTACTAGACAGATTGGAGAAAAGTCGTTACAATTTGAATATGTGAATAATCAGCATATGATTCCAATCAATCAAAGGGAACAAACATGCACAAAGTGATGTTTGCCTGAATAATATTTCCAGAAAGTACATAGAAAAGATATCTGCAACCTGTTATACTCTGTAGGTATGAAGCTGTCGATAAAAGTTAAGAATGACACTTATGTTTTACAGTTAGTTCTGCTCACGTAATAGGCAAATAAACTTGGAAGTACTTTTACAACATCAGTGACTCACCGCAGCTTCTGGTGTTCTTGCCTCAAACTGTCAAGTTCACCATGCAGATCTGGCAGTTTCTTAACCTCAACACGGGATTTCAGCAACTCATCCGTAGCCTGTCGAATTTGAATTCTCAGCTCTTTCCGTACTTCGACCAAGCTGTGTGCTTCCATATGAGCTTTTTGCAGCTCCTTCCTCACAACCTCACAGGCTGTAACTTCTGCTTCCTTTTTGGCAATTTTATCAAGCATCGCCCGGATCTGGATGTCGCTTTCAGTCTGGATACTTCTCATGTGTGCCTTGACAGTTTGAACTTCCTCCTCTGCAGCTAGAAGCTCCTGCCTCAAATCCACCTGAGAAGTTGCCAATCTATGATTGTCTCCTGCAAGTTGTTTTATCTCTGCTGCTTGATATGCAATTTTGTTTTCCAATAGTTCAGGCCGGGGTAGTGACTCTAATAACCGGTAGCCAGGCAATGACCCATGCCGCATCATCCCTGGAGACTGCACAGGGCGTCTGTCATAGGATGATGGAATATGTCGTCGCCCAGACATTTTTCCCTAATATTCTCCTTTGAATGATACAAACATCAAGTTATTCTGACCCGAGTTCAAGCTACCTGCATTTGAAAAATAAGATAAAATCAAGTTATAAGCTTCAAGAAGAACAGCAATTTGATCAGTATAAATTCAAGGAGATTAATTCCAACGCTCCAGATCAATCATAATAAGTAGACCTCCAAAACTAACCATCCCAAAGTGTATGATATGCAAACCAATACCGAGAACAAGAGAAAAAAAAAACCGGAATAACAATTGTATAACAATCAGTAACTTTCTTTTGAAATAGATAAATAGCCAAGAAAACAATAACCAATCTACAGAAAAATAGAGCAATAACATTCGTATTAAATCCCTTTTGAGATTCTTTGATGTCAGCAACGCAAGAATAAGAATTCAATAACAACCCAATCTCACCATTTAACATGTTGAATAAGCAGAACAACAAATCACACGGTACGAAGATACCAAGTGTAGAATCTCAGTAGCATCAAAATTCGTAAAAGTTGAACGATAAGTGAACGTAAGAGAGGATCGGAGGTACTCACAACGAGATTAGTGAAACAGACAGAGCAAAAGAGTTGGGTATGTGTTTGTTCTGCTAAATCGAAAGGTGGTTGTCGTGATTATGCTCTGGGATTGTTAGTGGGTGCTTGACCTCAACGACCTGTGTTTCTGTAAAGTCTGAATCACTAATGAACCAAATTATATGTTTTTTACGGACGGGCAATAAGTACCCGAATCCCAAACCTGACCCATAATAAGTACCCAAATTTGCTCCCCACTCATACTTTCCCGTCCTTATTCCTACCCATCTAATTAAACGTCAGATGTTTTATCTTTTAAGAGAAAATCTTACGTGCGACGGTCGTGCCACGTGGATATTGCGACCCACTATTCACAGGCCGACACGTTTTGTTTTTTTTTTTTTCACAACTCTTCTTCTTCCTCCCTTCCTCTTCTCCGGTCGGAAACCGATCCCCTCCGATCTTCCTTCCTCTTCTCCGGCGAAGCTTCTTCTTCCTTCCTTCCTCCGGCAAAGCTTCTTCTTCCTTTGTATCGAGGTTGGAGCGGTGAGGCTTAATGGTGGAGGCGGCGGGGGTTCCAGGTTTGAGGCGGCGGCTGTGCAGGGGGAAAGAACCTGCTATGTTTTTTTTGCCGGAGGGGATCGGTTTCGCCAGAAAAGAGGAAGGGAGGAAGAAGAAGAGTTGTGAAAAAAAAAAAAAAAAAAACATGTCGGCCTGTGAATGGTGGGTCGCACCATCCACGTGGCACAACCGTCGCACATAAGATTTTCTCATCTTTTAATCACACTAACCATAATTAACAACATCCATTTATAACAACAAATTATATTATCTCCTACATTTACTCTTCTTTTTTTTTTGGAAATCATCTCCTAAATTTACTCTAATTGCTCTTTTTTTTTCTAAACAATTTGACAAAGTCAAACAAATTTATTAGGACTCCTCCTAGTGTCGTTGTTATCGACTCATGTCTCTGTGTTTCTTCCTTCTCCTTATATTGCTTTCCAATTTTATTTTTTTAGCGTTTGAATGCTACTCCTAATTTTTTGTTGGCATTAATGCTAGTGCCAATTTTTATTTTTATTTTTTAGTGTTTGAATGCTACTAAAAATTTGGGTATGTATATGCAAGAACTTATTTATTTGAATCGATAATTCAATAGCAATCTATATATACAGCCTACAGGAGATGACTACTTGTAGTTCAATCACTTTTTTTTAAGTGTGAGATTGTTCTATGATATGAGAGGGTATTTTCAAATATGTCAACTTGATAATTATTCTTTCAAAAAACACCAAGACGTTATATATCTTTGTTGATCGATCTTGAGGAGTCCTAAATTTGTTAGGCTTTGTTATTTTGTTTAGAAAAAGAAAAAGAAAAAAAAAGTGATTTAAAGTAAAAGATAATATAATATATTGTTATACATAAATGTTGTTAACCATGGTTAGAGTAATTAAAAGATATGACATGTGGCATTCAACTAGGTGGGTGGGGATGAGGGTGAGAAAATATGGGTGGGGAGCAAATTTGCATCCCAAACCTGACCCGGTCCTGTCCTGAAAATTGACAGGATGAAATTTAAAAGGCATAATTGACAATTTGCTACCCTAGCTTTCACCTTGGTGTCAATTTGTTATCCTTTTTTTTCATAATTAGTCAATTTGCTATCCTAACTATTAAATCTGCCAATTTGCTACCCTTCTATCAAATTTGCTAGTTTAGGCTTTTAAGATTAACCAATTTACATATCAAAATTTCAATATCGACCAACTTTAACCTTCGATTTTCAGAATTAATTCATGTTTGGATCAAAAAATGAACAAAATAAAATGACAAAAAAGGTAGCAAGTTGGCTAATTTTGAAAACATAAGGTAGCAAATTGACAAATATAATAGTTAGGGTAGCAAATTGGTTAATTATGAAAAGTTATGGTAGCAAATTAGCTTAAATAAAAGGTATGGTAGCAAATTGACACTAAAGTGAAAGATAAGGTAGCAATTTGGCTAAAAAGTCAATTTAAAAATGTCAATACCGTCCAGTTATTTTGAAGCGGGACGGCTGCAGGAAATCCCGACAAATCCCGTCCCGTCCCGATCATTTATAATTACTGTTAAATCCTAACAGTCCTATAGTTTAATTACTTCTTTACTATAACTAGACTAGGTAAGCGTTCTGACCTTTCTAAACTTCTCACAAGTTCCACATAGACCAAAAAAATTGCAACACAAAAGGACATGTTTATGTGCTTAGTTACCAAATTTCTCGATCCGGATTACAAAGTGCATATAGAACAAGTCTCTTCTTTCGGGAAACGTCTTTGATTTGTAATAGTTTCGATCTTCGTTGTTCTTAATTATTGCAATCGGAGTTTTTGGTTACTGAGTTCGATTTGGGCCTCTCTAAGACTCAGTGACACTGTTTAAGATGAAGGAAAATATTGGTCTTTACAGGGTTTGATCTTTGTTGTGTCTTATCCCAAAGGCTAATAAAAAGGGCATGCAAGAGTTTCGAAGAGTTCGATATCTCATTCAAATTCAAACCTGGTAGATTACCTACCTTTTTTCTTGCCGATTGAAGAGGTTTGCCCTTTCAATTTCATATATCTTTAGTGGATTATGTTTTGTAACTTGATAAATTGTGACTTAAACTTATACTTCAATATTGTTTCAGACCCTTACGTTATAATTTAATCCGTAAAGTCCTTGACCTCACAATTTCGATTCAATCAGTCCATTGCTTGTTAAGTGGATGATGTGTCAGATGAGTAAACGCCCATGTAGCGCCACATAAGTTTGTCATATTGAAAATGTCCAAAATACCCGTTACCATTATTTATTTTCTAATCTCTATCTGAGATTCTGAATTCATTGCAATGTCTTCTTCAAAAAAGAAAAAAAAACTTCATTCTCCAAAAAAGAATCCATTGTTGTGCGACGGCGTCACAACATCATCATCAAGAGCCACCAAATTACCTACCACAATGGAGCTCAAAAAAACTGGCTTGATGTTGTCTCAAAGAACTTTTCACTACTAGAAAAATGCACTTAGGCGATGAAACTTTTTAAGGCAAGATAATTTGGAGGTGGGAAGAAGAGGATTGGGATTGGAAGAGGCGATGGAGGGTGAGCGGATCAACCTGATCTGCCCTGAGGGGGTGTAGAAAGAAAGGGAGCAAGTGGAGCAAGAAACACATAGTGATCGTGGCAATGAAAGTGGAAGAGGAGAAGTAGAAATCGTCATCGCCTCATCAGTGACAGTTGGATTGATGTGGCTGACATGGCCAAAAATTAAGCCGCACACCGCACCTTGGGAGGTGGAGAAGTGTTATATCATGTAGGCTAGGGCCGAACATCGTAATTTTCTCTATTGAACGATCTTTGATTCCATTTAGCTGAGACAAGGATTGCAAATTGAAAAAAAAAAAAGTGTAATGAAACTAGTAAAAAGTTATTTCTATGGAATAGAATGGTATGGTAAACTACATTCTTCACATGTTTAGTTTCTTCTTATGTAGTTGATTACTTAAATTGTTTAGTTGTTTAAAACAGTTCAGTTGTTTAAATTACTTATTGTCAATTTTATGATTCATTTTGGGGTTTGTATTTTTTTTCTCTTCAGATAATAGAAAGGTAGTATTAGTGAGTAGATGATGAGCCAACAAATTTAGGTATTGGTATAATTTTTGTTTGAAATATGGGTACATTATTGCTGTTGATGATTCTCTTCTTTCACAAATAAGCAAGATATTTATGGATCACTATTGACTCGTTGGAGGCTCATGGGTTTGATGGTGAGGAGATGAACGGCAGAAATCAATGGTGAAGGAGAGAGGAATCCAGTTCTAGTCAGAAAATGCAAGGGGGTATATCAGAGAATTTATTAGTGACTCGGAATGCAACTAGCTAATGTGGCATGGAATTCAAGGCCACGTCTACGACTTAACGACACAATTTGACGGCAATGATCTATTGAATGAAGAGATTTAAGGTCAGCGACTTTATATATCAAATTGAAATGTCAAGGACTAAAACGATTTTGGCTGCAAAGTATAGGAACTAAACAGAATTTAACCCGTTTTTTTTCATGTTGTTGGTGGTGTATTTATAATCTAATCTATTAGTACATAGAACTCATGAGATGGTAATGTTAATTAACTAGATAGACGTTATATGTTAACCTCCTCTTGTGCCTAGTTATCGTAATAACTAGCCGTGTATATACAGTAGGTATACATTTTACATATAGTATATATGTTAAATTATGAATTAAATTCAGTTTACTCTATTATGGTTTAAAGGTGACTTCATGTTAGTATCTAGACTTTCAATTTCATCAGATTACCCTCTGAGCTCTTGTTTTTCTGGTAATTTAGCTTCTCAACCCCCAAAAAGTCATCACACGTCCCAATTGGACGGAGCATGAGTGATAGGAGACGGCAGACAGAAAAACAAAAGCTCGAGGGGTAATATGATGAAATTGAAAGTTTATGAACTAATATGAATTAACCTCTAAACCACAGTGGGGTAAACTGAATTTAATTATTATATTATTCATTACCATGCTTGTAGTAATTGACATAGAAAATGATGAAGAGTATCACAAGACATCTGATACAACGATCCTAGCTAGTAATGATGATAATTTGTTGGGACTTGAGAGTAATTGTTAGTTGATACTAGTGAAAAAGAAGCATTTGACTTCAATATAACAATTGTCAAGACCCACTCCGAATTTCACCCTGAAACCCGAAGTAAGTCTTGCGGGGTCCACCTTCAAGGAAAATTTACTGAAAAACTGGACAAACCTCCCTTAAAAATGGACAACCTTAACCCGGAAAAATTCAGAATACCCTCCTAAAAAGACTCAACCATCCTCGAACTCATCACATAAATAACCAACTAATAAAACCAACTTCATCCTCTGAATATTCGAAAATGTATATCCTCAGTCTTAGCACACCACCGAAATATTATACAATGACCCCAAGAGTAATCAGAGCTACTAAAAACTAGAGGAAGCAAGAAAATACACTGGTAGTGTAATATCCCAGATTTTCATATCATTTTCCTTCTATTATTTCTAAAATTAATAAAGGATTATTTATGGAAATTCTTTTTGGTAGTGCGAAGTTGAAGTTTCGGGAGTAATTTTTAAGGTGCTTTGACTTTTAAGAGGCCAAAAGTTGATTTTCTTTTCTGTAAGTTTTTAGTGAAAACTTCCTTCATGAAAGTTGTAGAGTTTGGCGATACAAGTTCGTGGACATGCGGCACGCCTGTTTTGGATGTAGTATGAGGAAGTTATAGTCAGAGGAAGTTAGTTTCCGGTTTTGGAAAGTTTTTAAATAGAAGGTGGTGGGTTTTATTTTTGGAAAACCCTAAAACCTTCTCTCACCTCTCTCCCGACCTCTCCCGCGCAGCCAACTTTCGCAGGAGCTAGCTCCTCCGTCCGGCTACCGTTAGGACCGCCGCCGGTCCCGTTCGACTCCCACCGGCGTCCTCTTCAAGGTTGGGCAGCTGCTGGACGGCATAGCACGCCGGGATCGGAGCTCCTTGCCGAAAAAAGGGGCTGCTGCATCGCCGATCGGAACCGCCGTATACGGCGGCGACCGGGGAAAAACCTAGGTGAGTCTGGTTCCTCTCCTCCTCCTGGTAGTGGCTAGGCTTAGATTGAAACAACTTTTTGAGGTTTTGAACCTAGATTTGCAGGTTTGAAGTTTGAATTCGGGTTGGTGTTTCGAGGCGTTTTCCGGCCTGTTTTGGCCACGATCCTCAGCGCGTGGAGCAGAGGTTTCTAGCAGACAAAGAGAGGGGAGTGTTGCGGGCGTGCCACCTCACGGACGAGGAAAAGGTTGATGGGGGGTGTGCTTGACTTCTTGATCAGGCAGAAAGGGGTTACAGGTGCCACCTTAGAGGAGGATTTACGAGCACAAGCGAATCGATACTCACGGCGGCGCGAGCAGAGCAATCACAGGGAGTTCAGAGAGAAGCAGGGATGCAGAGTCCGGAGAGCTCTGGAGAAAGACCTAGGCGGCGGTGCTTAGGATTAGGGTTTCGAGGAAGGCTCGAAGGGTAACTGGGTTTCAGTTGTGTTTGTTTGTTGTTTGTATTGATTTGAGAGTCTCCTTTGATTTGCGAGTTCGAACCCTTTATATAGTGGAGCTTGACCTGCGGCAGAAGAGAGAGATAATCCTACTTCAAGTTGCATTCGGAAACCCTAATAGCACAAAGGCACTGTTTCGTCCATGCGAACCAACCATCTTGTGACACATGTCCAGTTCGCACACTTCATTCCTTATAAGGCATTGCTTTCGCGCTGCCAACTGTAAACTCCTATGCGAACTGGAATTCGCCCCGCAGGCTGCTACAGGGTGCTATCTCGCGTACTTCGGTAGCTCGCACCCATTTCGCGAGCTATTGCAGCTCGCGAGCCTTAAAAGAGCTTTTTATATTTAATGGGCCACAGGGGTTGGCCCGAAGCATGTCAAAGACTTGTAAAAGTCTTCAACGTTTGTCGTGGTGCGCACGGACTCCGCATGTCGCTTCCTCGCGGAGTCTTCTACGCGAGCTAGTTCGCCAGCTAGCCTCGCTTCGCCTACGCGGAGAGTCAATCTCGCCTCGCCTATGCGGACTGGCAATCTCGCTTCGCCTCGCGGAGTGTTGAATAGTAATTCCGCGCGCAGTCATTCCACGCGCGAGCTAAGTGTTCCACGCGAACTGCGTAGTCCGCCTATGTCCATTCCGCGCGCAAGCTAAGTGAAGTCCAGCTCGCATGCAGTTCGTTCCGCGCGAAGTCTAACTCGGCTCGCGTGGTCTCACTGGCGGGCTACTGTTTGAAAACTTAGAGAAACTCCATCTCGCCGGTATAACATGGTTCAAGAGATAACTAATATTTACATAGACATTTACTGTCCAGTAAAATATTAATCTAGGCGTAAACACGGCCGATTCCGGCCAAATCAGTTAAAACCTCAGGTATTAAAGTTGTTCACCATGCTTCAATCTACAAGTTTCATGTTGTGAGTTTCTCATAATTCGGAAGTTTTGGGGTGGCGCGTGGGGCTTACTCGCCGCCGCCTGTGGCGGCGCTTCCGGCTGAGTTGCGGCCTTAGTTTCTGTTTCTACAGGAACCCGTAGGCTATGTAGAAGCACTGTAGAACATAATCAGTAGACAACACAGGGGCATATATTGGTTCACCATGCCTCGGAGGACATGGCTACGTCCACTTACGAATTCACTATCATGGCCAATAGGCCTTTGGTGTTACAAGAGTATCTATCCATCCTGCCCGGGAGAGGGAGATGGGGAAGTCAGAGAGACTAAAGGTCCTTTCTACATAGGGGGAGCCTTCCTTTTATAGATAAGGAAGATTCCCTTTTGTTATACATTTCCGATGTGGGACAATTATGCATTCATCTTATCATGGTGCGTTCTTGTAGAGCTTGGAGAAGTCCGCCTCGCACAGAAGAGCCGACACTCGGGCGAGCTGAGGAGTCCGCCTCGCACAGAAGAGCCGACACTCGGGCGAGCTGAGGAGTCTGCCTCGCTCCATGACTGAAATTGTCAGGCGAGCTGAGTCCGCCTTGCCTAGGAAGGTGCTACTATATTAAGTCCGCTCCGTGCTACTACAAGTTTCATGACTGGTCTATGGGCGGAGAAGGTAGTTTACTGACTACCGACTACAAGTCCCTCCAAGTTCCCGCTCAAGACACGTCTTGAGTGGGGACTTGTAGAAATGGTCCGCGATGCATCATAGTCCCCCCATGTTCGTACTCGGGACATGTTTGAACGAGTCCGCCTCGCACGGAAAGGCTGACAAAACCAGGCAAGCTGAGGAGGCACGCGACCTGAGGTGTTCGCTCCGCGGCCAATGCCTGCACGCGAGCTAATTAGTCCGCCCCGCGGCACAATGCTTACACGCTAGCTGTGGAGTCCGCTCCGCGTACAATGACTTTCTTCGTGACATACGCGAGCTGTATCTTGTTCCACGCGAGATTGGTCTCGGTGACACACGCGAGGTGGGTCTTGGTGTTATACTTTCATGGACAAGGGTAGCGAACCCTTTACACATCTGGTGTTACTGCTCGAGCGCGGGGTACTATCCCAGCGTGGGTTATCAGGCCATTATTCTCCGTGTGAAGGGAATGATATGAACTGCCCAACTCCCACTCTACGGGAGCTGTACAAGGGACGTACAGTTCTCATGGCTCTAGTTGTTTCATCCATGCTGCCCGGTGATGTGTTTCCGGGGTTGTATGCATGCCTTCTAGTTCGTGCGCATGCTTCCCGTTGGTTCTTGCTCGGGTATAAGAATCTAATGAAACAGTTGTTGTATGTTTCTTCCCGTTAGTTCTTATCCAGGAATCGAGATTTCCTAAGAAGTTGTTGTATGCTTCCTCCAGGTGACACTTATCCGGGACTTACTACCATCATGTTTGCCTTTCCAATTATTGGCCATTTAGTTGGAATATACGGCAACCCGGTGCCCTCAATACTCAATTGCAAACTTACCGAGTCCAATCTTCAAGACTTGGAACTCCTAACTTTTACACTACCGCGCGAGCTGAGGATCTTGCGCCGTGTGCCATGACTACCGCGCGACGGTGGAGTCCGCTCCGCGTACATTGCAGACACGCGAGCTGAGGGGTCCCCTCCGCGCGAGGTGAGGAGTTCGCCTCGCGCAAAACGACTGAACCAGTCACGCGAGCTGAGTACGTCGCTCCGCGTTCAATACTTACACGCGAGTTCGCTCTGCGTGCCATGACTTCCCCGCGAGCTGTTGACTTCGCTCCGTGTGTCATGACTAGCACGCGAGCTGTGGGGTTCGCTCCGCGTGCAATACTTCCACGCGAGCTGGGTTCGCTCCGCGTGCCAGTGACCACGCAAACTGAAGAGTCCGCTCCGCGTACATAATTTTACACGCGAGCTGTGGTCGCTCCACGCGCAGTACTATCACGCGGACTGAAGAGTTCGCTCCGCTTACATGAACTAAGCGCGAGGTGAGTTCTCGGCGGGGTGAGGATTGTTGTACCTTCATTGCAAATGATCGACATAATTATGGGGCTAGCCAAGTATGGTTATGGCATAATAATTATCGAAAAGCAAAATGGTTCATGCAATTGCGTAATACTCTCTCGGTGGAATGCCAATCTTGGTCGAATGCCTATCTCTCGGTGGAATACCTCTCTCTCGGTGGAATGCCAAAACATGCAGGTTGACTTGCAAGTAGAATATTATGCATTTTTCACAAACCAATGAGGTTATAACAATCATAAGTTGGACGAGACTTATCTGTGAGAATAGCTGCCGAATGGGTGCACACAGGTGGTGCAGATTCAGGCCTGTACTACTCCCAGACGATGAATCCTTGTTGCCAATATGGTCGGGCTACCTTGTTCAATTTCTTTTCTGCTCCCGGATGGCTAACTCTTTAAACCTGGGTCATTGGGGTAAGTTGATTGAAACCCGGAGAGATGATGCTACTGCCGAGCTGGGTGTCCATAGCAAGTTTCTTCTGCATTTGAATGATGCCAACAGATCGAGTGACCCAAGTTCCAAGTCGATCGAGGCCGATCCCAACTATGACCGGGTTGAACCCATGTGCTATGTTGATTTGCAGGTGAAACCAGACGAGCCTTGACCGAGTTGCTCGTGCGGTTCCCATCCCGGCCGGGTAACTGACCGACGCTGCCGGTGGATCCCGGGCGCTAGCTGCCAATCGGGAACCCGGGTGGGTCACTCCTTGGACTGAGTGAACAAGGGTCCGGGATGGGCCTTACGGTGCCGGCAGAGAGAGCAACCCTTGGGCCTTGTTGAATCATCTCCGGGAGGCTGGAGGCGTCGGTCGCAGGCCAGTTGGCCTCTTGGTGATGACCCGGTTATAAATGGAACCGAGGGCGGGTAATCTCGCTTCGCCTCCGTGCGAATTCATCTCGCTTTGCTCCCTTGCGAGGTCAATGCTAACCTCTCGGTGGAATGCCTCTGAATGCCAATTTCACTTCGCTTCCACGCGAGGTCATCTCGCTTTTCTTCCACGCGAGCTATCTCGCCTCGTTTCCACGCGTGGTGTCTCGCCTCTTCCTACTGCTCATGGATTTGAATGAAATGCCTCTCGGGCGGTAGAGTAACATGACTTTTAGTAATTTTCCCAGAGACGGCGCCAATTGTTTCTACAGGAACCCGTAGGCTATGTAGAAGCACTGTAGAACATAATCAGTAGACAACACAGGGGCATATAGTGGTTCACCATGCCTCGGAGGACATGGCTACGTCCACTTACGAATTCACTATCATGGCCAATAGGCCTTTGGTGTTACAAGAGTATCTATCCATCCCTCCCGGGAGAGGGAGATGCGGAAGTCAGAGAGACTAAAGGTCCTTTCTACATAGGGGGAGCCTTCCTTTTATAGATAAGGAAGATTCCCTTTTGTTATACATTTCCGATGTGGGACAATTATGCATTCATCTTATCATGGTGCCTTCTTGTGGAGCTTGGAGAAGTCTGCCTCGCACAGAAGAGCCGACACTCGGGCGAGCTGAGGAGTCCGCCTCGCACAGAAGAGCCGACACTCGGACGAGCTGAGGAGTCCGCCTCGCTCCATGAGTGAAATTGTCAGGCGAGCTGAGTCCGCCTTGCCTAGGAAGGTGCTACTATATTAAGTCTGCTCCGTGCTACTACAAGTTTCATGACTGGTCTATGGGCAGAGAAGGTAGTTTACTGACTACCGACTACAGTTTCCTGTGGTTATCTAGCTCTTGCTGCTGTGAGCTTGTTGAGAGGCAGTATTGCTAGGTTTTGAGCAAAGATTTCATGTTAGGACCTTAGGTTTATTTGTTTTGGCTTGGTTGAGTTTCAGTTTAGGTTTTGAAGACTTGAGGCAGCTCTATTGTGTCGTTGAGTTCAACGACTTTGGGAAGTTGTCTTCCCTTAAGATAAGGATTAGTTTAAGGGTATTGTGTTATCCTTTAGTATTTTGGTTTCTAAGGTTTTTAATTGTGTGTTTTTAGGTGATTTGTGAAGTTGAGTTGTGGGATTTTACAGCGGGATTTCTAGGTGAGTAAATCTCACCTGGTTCACTTTTAGACCTAATTTTATTATGGTCATTGGATGTTGATGTTGGATTCAATTTTATGCTATTAATCGTTTTTAATATATATGAGCTTGATCGCTAACGGCTCATAGGTAAGATAAAACAAACTTTCATTATATGTTTAGTTTTGAGTTTCTTGTGATCATAATTCTATTGATTATTGATAATTTATTCTTGTAGAATAATATATATTGTTCATATAATTATAGCATTATGAAGGATATAATTTTATGATGTGAATCATGTGTTGTTGATGATGATGTGGTGATATAGTGAATTTGTCATGACCCACCCCGAATTTCACCCTGAAACCCGAGGTAAATCCTGCGGGGTCCACTTTGAAGGAAAATTTACCGAAAATTCGGCATAACCTTTCTTGGAAATAGACAACCCTTACCTGAAAAATCCAACTTAACACTTCTATAACCAAACATCCATCCTCAACACCTGGAGCCTTCCTGCTTCCCAAGTTCATCACATCTCCCAATAAATCAATTACTCAACTAAAATAATGACACAACTAACAATACTCAAAATTAATTCACTAACTGGTTATCAGAGCATATCTAATAATGAAAGAGTAACAATGAATAAAGATGAAGCGGAAGCAGCCTCTGACTATGCCTCGACTCCATGTACGCTCGACCTCATTTAAACATAGCCTGCACACTGGGCATTTAAAACCAAAGGGCCCAGGGGAAAGTAACTTAAAAACGTTAGAATGAGTGGACAAAATAATTTAAATAATTTAACAAATACTCAATTTAAATACTTTCGCACATTTCAAACTTTAAAAATTTAGCTGCACGCAATTTTTTTGATAAATCATATAACTTAAATCCATAAACCCATAAGAATGGACAAACTAACCCCGCTGGTTAATCAAATATATATCTAAGAAGAATAAAATAAGGGGAAGAGTTATCACCATGTAAAAAAAGCCTCCCAGGCTATAATAGCGTCCCACGCTAAGCGCTCTACTCACCTATAGTGAGTAGCCGCTAATAATGGGTAGCTAACAAATAAATATAAATACCGATCGATTGCCTCCTAGGCTATAATAGCGTCCCACGCTAAGCGCTCTACTCACATATGGTGAGTAGCCGCTAATAATGGTTAGCTAGCAATAATCAATATAAGCAACCCTATATTATGGTGACTAAAATCATACAAAATCCTTTAAATCCATGAAACTTCCCCAAGATCATACGAATGGTACGGTTCCCAACCGTACTTGAAAATCATCATAAGAAATTATAATATACTCAATAACGTTTCTCACACGTCAAAATATTCTCAAAACCATATTACAAACGAGATTTAATTAACAAGTAAAAATTATAGTTAATATCTCAATCCAAAATACTCGCTAAAACATTCTTAAGGTCCAGATCGATATTCCACCAATAATTTCCAAAATTATAAATAGCAAACTACCGAAAATCTCATTTTCGGAAATCTTTTATAAATCTCAAAGTCCACCAATAAAACCATTTTAATGAAATCCGGAATTTATAAAAATATCCAAACTCAAATATCAAATTAATAATCCGAGCTCAAATCCATAAATCTTGACCAACAATTTATCCATGCATCAAACTCAAATAATTTCTAAGATCATTTCATAAGCCGAATTTATAATATAAGCTCGGAAAATAAAATAATAAATTATAAAATATTACATGCATATTTAATTAAAACCAAAATGTCCACTCACAAATTTAGGCTTAGAACCACTCTTCGATTTAAGAAAATAAATGCTTTAACTTAATCATCGAAATCCTCCCAATTAACCCACTAATAAGCTAATTAGATTTTTACCAAACTTCATCGACAACTTCACTTTATCGATTCTAGCACTTCAGGACCATAACCAAGAAAATCCAATGGTCGGATTTATTTTATCAACCGCCAATTTCTCCAATCTCCGAAAAATTCCAAACTTAACCAAAACTTCTCCAAAAATTCCAAACTTCATACCATTAGACTCCCCTTAATATAACATATTTAAAACCCTGAAAAGCCCCCTTACAGCGGCGTCCGGCAGCCGACTCCGGCGACCCCTAATGGCTATCAAATTTTAACAGCATCTTTGTAATATCCCACATCGGCCATACGGAGAGGGGTTATGTGCTGTATATGTACATGCCCACCTCCAATCTAACACGAGGCCTTTTGGTGGCTCAGCGGCTTCGGAGGGGATGGGTACTCCGAGGTTAAGCATGTTGATGCTAGAGCAATCCCAGGATGGGTGACCTACTGGGAAGCTGCTCCTGAGCTGCCGGAAACAAAACCGTGAGGGCCGGTGGGCCCAAAGCGGACAATATCGTGTTACGGCGGAATGGGTCCTGGGATGTGACAAATGGTATCAGAGCCACTCTGCCGTGTGGTGCAATTGTGCCGACGAGGGCGTCGGGCACCCAAGGGGGGTGGATTGTAATATCCCACATCGGTCATACGGAGAGGGGTTATGTGCTGTATATGTACATGCCCACCTCCAATCTAATACGAGGCCTTTTGGTGGCTCAGCGGCTTCGGAGGGGATGGATACTCCGAGGTTAAGCATGTTGATGCTAGAACAATCCCAGGATGGGTGACCTACTGGGAAGCTACTCCTGAGCTGCCGGAAACAAAACCGTGAGGGCCAGTGGGCCCAAAGCGGACAATATCGTGTTACGGCGGAGCGAGTCCTGGGATGTGACAATCTTGCTCTCAACATCCCAAAACAACTTTCATAACTATCACTAAGTCCAATTTCAAGCTTAAACATGTCAATCGAACAAAAACACAATAAAGAACCCCTAATAATTCAAACCTTCGATTCTCCTTACCTAGCTCGTGTTAGGATGTATCCTTTTAGGGTTTTTCTGCTGGGAAGGAGAGCTTCAAGTTGAGACCAATGGCTCCGGTTATGGTGGCCGGAAAAGAGAATTTCCGGCAAAACACCTCCACGCACAGCCGCTCCTTCTCGGCGTGATTCCTCCCTAACGGCGGCACAACACGACCAGCCACCTACCTAGACTTGAAGAGGATGTTCCAAGCTTCGATTTGATACCAAGCTTGCCACCTATCTTGGCCAGACGGCGGCGGACGGAGGCGACGAATCCAGCGGGTCGAAACGAGCGCGGGAGAGGGAAGAGAGAGAGAGAGAGAGAGAGAGAGAGAGAGAGAGAGAGAGAGAGAGAGAGAGAGAGTTGGGCTTCTCTTACCCGGTCCAAACTAAATACCCAACAAAATAAAGCCTACTAGAATTTACCTCCTTTTACGAAAATAGTAACTTTTGTTTTTAGACCATAACTTCTTCATACGAACTCCGTTTTAAGCGTGCTGCATGTCCACGAAATCTGTTTAACGTCCTCTACAACTTTCATGAAGGAAGTTTTTCCAAATTCCAAACGGAAGAAAAAGTCAACTTTTGGAGTCTTAAATAGTAAACGGTTACTGAAAACGGTAAAAGCTAATGTAATACCAAAAGTAAATAATCGTAAAATAACTTAAGAACCGGGATGTGACAGAATTGTTGTTCAAAATAGTCAAACCGGGTTCCAAGCCTTTAACCGGATGATTGGTTACGGTTATGATGAAATTTTATTTTGTGATTTTTATTGGACAGTCAAACTGGGTTCCAAGCCTTTGGTCGGATGATTGGTTACGGTTAGGAATAGAGCTCTAGTCCGTCTATCGGTGTAGGTCATGGGAGATACTTTATGGTATCTGGGACCCATGGGTACACAAATTGTTGTTGTAGGTCAAGAGAGTTATTTATTAAATATCTGGGACTCATGGGTACATTTCTTTGGTAATGTGTTGGATGTGGGGATTTTAATTATTGATCTAATCTCTCTTGTGGTATATTTGGTTGTAAGAAATGTTGTGTTATTTTTAAGATTACTCATACGAGCTTTTTAGCATACCGGGTTTGTTATTTTACAATCCCGGTGCACCAATTCTTGTTATAGGGGTTAGACCTGCAGGTGAGGATCAACCCCCAAAAAGTCATCACACGTCCCAATTGGACGGAGCATGAGTGATAGGAGACGGCAGACAGAAAAACAAAAGCTCGAGGGGTAATATGATGAAATTGAAAGTTTATGAACTAATATGAATTAACCTCTAAACCACAGTGGGGTAAACTGAATTTAATTATTATATTATTCATTACCATGCTTGTAGTAATTGACATAGAAAATGATGAAGAGTATCACAAGACATCTGATACAACGATCCTAGCTAGTAATGATGATAATTTGTTGGGACTTGAGAGTAATTGTTAGTTGATACTAGTGAAAAAGAAGCATTTGACTTCAATATAACAATTGTCAAGACCCACTCCGAATTTCACCCTGAAACCCGAAGTAAGTCTTGCGGGGTCCACCTTCAAGGAAAATTTACTGAAAAACTGGACAAACCTCCCTTAAAAATGGACAACCTTAACCCGGAAAAATTCAGAATACCCTCCTAAAAAGACTCAACCATCCTCGAACTCATCACATAAATAACCAACTAATAAAACCAACTTCATCCTCTGAATATTCGAAAATGTATATCCTCAGTCTTAGCACACCACCGAAATATTATACAATGACCCCAAGAGTAATCAGAGCTACTAAAAACTAGAGGAAGCAAGAAAATACACTGGTAGTGTAATATCCCAGATTTTCATATCATTTTCCTTCTATTATTTCTAAAATTAATAAAGGATTATTTATGGAAATTCTTTTTGGTAGTGCGAAGTTGAAGTTTCGGGAGTAATTTTTAAGGTGCTTTGACTTTTAAGAGGCCAAAAGTTGATTTTCTTTTCTGTAAGTTTTTAGTGAAAACTTCCTTCATGAAAGTTGTAGAGTTTGGCGATACAAGTTCGTGGACATGCGGCACGCCTGTTTTGGATGTAGTATGAGGAAGTTATAGTCAGAGGAAGTTAGTTTCCGGTTTTGGAAAGTTTTTAAATAGAAGGTGGTGGGTTTTATTTTTGGAAAACCCTAAAACCTTCTCTCACCTCTCTCCCGACCTCTCCCGCGCAGCCAACTTCCGCAGGAGCTAGCTCCTCCGTCCGGCTACCGTTAGGACCGCCGCCGGTCCCGTTCGACTCCCACCGGCGTCCTCTTCAAGGTTGGGCAGCTGCTGGACGGCATAGCACGCCGGGATCGGAGCTCCTTGCCGAAAAAAGGGGCTGCTGCATCGCCGATCGGAACCGCCGTATACGGCGGCGACCGGGGAAAAACCTAGGTGAGTCTGGTTCCTCTCCTCCTCCTGGTAGTGGCTAGGCTTAGATTGAAACAACTTTTTGAGGTTTTGAACCTAGATTTGCAGGTTTGAAGTTTGAATTCGGGTTGGTGTTTCGAGGCGTTTTCCGGCCTGTTTTGGCCACGATCCTCAGCGCGTGGAGCAGAGGTTTCTAGCAGACAAAGAGAGGGGAGTGTTGCGGGCGTGCCACCTCACGGACGAGGAAAAGGTTGATGGGGGGTGTGCTTGACTTCTTGATCAGGCAGAAAGGGGTTACAGGTGCCACCTTAGAGGAGGATTTACGAGCACAAGCGAATCGATACTCACGGCGGCGCGAGCAGAGCAATCACAGGGAGTTCAGAGAGAAGCAGGGATGCAGAGTCCGGAGAGCTCTGGAGAAAGACCTAGGCGGCGGTGCTTAGGATTAGGGTTTCGAGGAAGGCTCGAAGGGTAACTGGGTTTCAGTTGTGTTTGTTTGTTGTTTGTATTGATTTGAGAGTCTCCTTTGATTTGCGAGTTCGAACCCTTTATATAGTGGAGCTTGACCTGCGGCAGAAGAGAGAGATAATCCTACTTCAAGTTGCATTCGGAAACCCTAATAGCACAAAGGCACTGTTTCGTCCATGCGAACCAACCATCTTGTGACACATGTCCAGTTCGCACACTTCATTCCTTATAAGGCATTGCTTTCGCGCTGCCAACTGTAAACTCCTATGCGAACTGGAATTCGCCCCGCAGGCTGCTACAGGGTGCTATCTCGCGTACTTCGGTAGCTCGCACCCATTTCGCGAGCTATTGCAGCTCGCGAGCCTTAAAAGAGCTTTTTATATTTAATGGGCCACAGGGGTTGGCCCGAAGCATGTCAAAGACTTGTAAAAGTCTTCAACGTTTGTCGTGGTGCGCACGGACTCCGCATGTCGCTTCCTCGCGGAGTCTTCTACGCGAGCTAGTTCGCCAGCTAGCCTCGCTTCGCCTACGCGGAGAGTCAATCTCGCCTCGCCTATGCGGACTGGCAATCTCGCTTCGCCTCGCGGAGTGTTGAATAGTAATTCCGCGCGCAGTCATTCCACGCGCGAGCTAAGTGTTCCACGCGAACTGCGTAGTCCGCCTATGTCCATTCCGCGCGCAAGCTAAGTGAAGTCCAGCTCGCATGCAGTTCGTTCCGCGCGAAGTCTAACTCGGCTCGCGTGGTCTCACTGGCGGGCTACTGTTTGAAAACTTAGAGAAACTCCATCTCGCCGGTATAACATGGTTCAAGAGATAACTAATATTTACATAGACATTTACTGTCCAGTAAAATATTAATCTAGGCGTAAACACGGCCGATTCCGGCCAAATCAGTTAAAACCTCAGGTATTAAAGTTGTTCACCATGCTTCAATCTACAAGTTTCATGTTGTGAGTTTCTCATAATTCGGAAGTTTTGGGGTGGCGCGTGGGGCTTACTCGCCGCCGCCTGTGGCGGCGCTTCCGGCTGAGTTGCGGCCTTAGTTTCTGTTTCTACAGGAACCCGTAGGCTATGTAGAAGCACTGTAGAACATAATCAGTAGACAACACAGGGGCATATATTGGTTCACCATGCCTCGGAGGACATGGCTACGTCCACTTACGAATTCACTATCATGGCCAATAGGCCTTTGGTGTTACAAGAGTATCTATCCATCCTGCCCGGGAGAGGGAGATGGGGAAGTCAGAGAGACTAAAGGTCCTTTCTACATAGGGGGAGCCTTCCTTTTATAGATAAGGAAGATTCCCTTTTGTTATACATTTCCGATGTGGGACAATTATGCATTCATCTTATCATGGTGCGTTCTTGTAGAGCTTGGAGAAGTCCGCCTCGCACAGAAGAGCCGACACTCGGGCGAGCTGAGGAGTCCGCCTCGCACAGAAGAGCCGACACTCGGGCGAGCTGAGGAGTCTGCCTCGCTCCATGACTGAAATTGTCAGGCGAGCTGAGTCCGCCTTGCCTAGGAAGGTGCTACTATATTAAGTCCGCTCCGTGCTACTACAAGTTTCATGACTGGTCTATGGGCGGAGAAGGTAGTTTACTGACTACCGACTACAAGTCCCTCCAAGTTCCCGCTCAAGACACGTCTTGAGTGGGGACTTGTAGAAATGGTCCGCGATGCATCATAGTCCCCCCATGTTCGTACTCGGGACATGTTTGAACGAGTCCGCCTCGCACGGAAAGGCTGACAAAACCAGGCAAGCTGAGGAGGCACGCGACCTGAGGTGTTCGCTCCGCGGCCAATGCCTGCACGCGAGCTAATTAGTCCGCCCCGCGGCACAATGCTTACACGCTAGCTGTGGAGTCCGCTCCGCGTACAATGACTTTCTTCGTGACATACGCGAGCTGTATCTTGTTCCACGCGAGATTGGTCTCGGTGACACACGCGAGGTGGGTCTTGGTGTTATACTTTCATGGACAAGGGTAGCGAACCCTTTACACATCTGGTGTTACTGCTCGAGCGCGGGGTACTATCCCAGCGTGGGTTATCAGGCCATTATTCTCCGTGTGAAGGGAATGATATGAACTGCCCAACTCCCACTCTACGGGAGCTGTACAAGGGACGTACAGTTCTCATGGCTCTAGTTGTTTCATCCATGCTGCCCGGTGATGTGTTTCCGGGGTTGTATGCATGCCTTCTAGTTCGTGCGCATGCTTCCCGTTGGTTCTTGCTCGGGTATAAGAATCTAATGAAACAGTTGTTGTATGTTTCTTCCCGTTAGTTCTTATCCAGGAATCGAGATTTCCTAAGAAGTTGTTGTATGCTTCCTCCAGGTGACACTTATCCGGGACTTACTACCATCATGTTTGCCTTTCCAATTATTGGCCATTTAGTTGGAATATACGGCAACCCGGTGCCCTCAATACTCAATTGCAAACTTACCGAGTCCAATCTTCAAGACTTGGAACTCCTAACTTTTACACTACCGCGCGAGCTGAGGATCTTGCGCCGTGTGCCATGACTACCGCGCGACGGTGGAGTCCGCTCCGCGTACATTGCAGACACGCGAGCTGAGGGGTCCCCTCCGCGCGAGGTGAGGAGTTCGCCTCGCGCAAAACGACTGAACCAGTCACGCGAGCTGAGTACGTCGCTCCGCGTTCAATACTTACACGCGAGTTCGCTCTGCGTGCCATGACTTCCCCGCGAGCTGTTGACTTCGCTCCGTGTGTCATGACTAGCACGCGAGCTGTGGGGTTCGCTCCGCGTGCAATACTTCCACGCGAGCTGGGTTCGCTCCGCGTGCCAGTGACCACGCAAACTGAAGAGTCCGCTCCGCGTACATAATTTTACACGCGAGCTGTGGTCGCTCCACGCGCAGTACTATCACGCGGACTGAAGAGTTCGCTCCGCTTACATGAACTAAGCGCGAGGTGAGTTCTCGGCGGGGTGAGGATTGTTGTACCTTCATTGCAAATGATCGACATAATTATGGGGCTAGCCAAGTATGGTTATGGCATAATAATTATCGAAAAGCAAAATGGTTCATGCAATTGCGTAATACTCTCTCGGTGGAATGCCAATCTTGGTCGAATGCCTATCTCTCGGTGGAATACCTCTCTCTCGGTGGAATGCCAAAACATGCAGGTTGACTTGCAAGTAGAATATTATGCATTTTTCACAAACCAATGAGGTTATAACAATCATAAGTTGGACGAGACTTATCTGTGAGAATAGCTGCCGAATGGGTGCACACAGGTGGTGCAGATTCAGGCCTGTACTACTCCCAGACGATGAATCCTTGTTGCCAATATGGTCGGGCTACCTTGTTCAATTTCTTTTCTGCTCCCGGATGGCTAACTCTTTAAACCTGGGTCATTGGGGTAAGTTGATTGAAACCCGGAGAGATGATGCTACTGCCGAGCTGGGTGTCCATAGCAAGTTTCTTCTGCATTTGAATGATGCCAACAGATCGAGTGACCCAAGTTCCAAGTCGATCGAGGCCGATCCCAACTATGACCGGGTTGAACCCATGTGCTATGTTGATTTGCAGGTGAAACCAGACGAGCCTTGACCGAGTTGCTCGTGCGGTTCCCATCCCGGCCGGGTAACTGACCGACGCTGCCGGTGGATCCCGGGCGCTAGCTGCCAATCGGGAACCCGGGTGGGTCACTCCTTGGACTGAGTGAACAAGGGTCCGGGATGGGCCTTACGGTGCCGGCAGAGAGAGCAACCCTTGGGCCTTGTTGAATCATCTCCGGGAGGCTGGAGGCGTCGGTCGCAGGCCAGTTGGCCTCTTGGTGATGACCCGGTTATAAATGGAACCGAGGGCGGGTAATCTCGCTTCGCCTCCGTGCGAATTCATCTCGCTTTGCTCCCTTGCGAGGTCAATGCTAACCTCTCGGTGGAATGCCTCTGAATGCCAATTTCACTTCGCTTCCACGCGAGGTCATCTCGCTTTTCTTCCACGCGAGCTATCTCGCCTCGTTTCCACGCGTGGTGTCTCGCCTCTTCCTACTGCTCATGGATTTGAATGAAATGCCTCTCGGGCGGTAGAGTAACATGACTTTTAGTAATTTTCCCAGAGACGGCGCCAATTGTTTCTACAGGAACCCGTAGGCTATGTAGAAGCACTGTAGAACATAATCAGTAGACAACACAGGGGCATATAGTGGTTCACCATGCCTCGGAGGACATGGCTACGTCCACTTACGAATTCACTATCATGGCCAATAGGCCTTTGGTGTTACAAGAGTATCTATCCATCCCTCCCGGGAGAGGGAGATGGGGAAGTCAGAGAGACTAAAGGTCCTTTCTACATAGGGGGAGCCTTCCTTTTATAGATAAGGAAGATTCCCTTTTGTTATACATTTCCGATGTGGGACAATTATGCATTCATCTTATCATGGTGCCTTCTTGTGGAGCTTGGAGAAGTCTGCCTCGCACAGAAGAGCCGACACTCGGGCGAGCTGAGGAGTCCGCCTCGCACAGAAGAGCCGACACTCGGACGAGCTGAGGAGTCCGCCTCGCTCCATGAGTGAAATTGTCAGGCGAGCTGAGTCCGCCTTGCCTAGGAAGGTGCTACTATATTAAGTCTGCTCCGTGCTACTACAAGTTTCATGACTGGTCTATGGGCAGAGAAGGTAGTTTACTGACTACCGACTACAGTTTCCTGTGGTTATCTAGCTCTTGCTGCTGTGAGCTTGTTGAGAGGCAGTATTGCTAGGTTTTGAGCAAAGATTTCATGTTAGGACCTTAGGTTTATTTGTTTTGGCTTGGTTGAGTTTCAGTTTAGGTTTTGAAGACTTGAGGCAGCTCTATTGTGTCGTTGAGTTCAACGACTTTGGGAAGTTGTCTTCCCTTAAGATAAGGATTAGTTTAAGGGTATTGTGTTATCCTTTAGTATTTTGGTTTCTAAGGTTTTTAATTGTGTGTTTTTAGGTGATTTGTGAAGTTGAGTTGTGGGATTTTACAGCGGGATTTCTAGGTGAGTAAATCTCACCTGGTTCACTTTTAGACCTAATTTTATTATGGTCATTGGATGTTGATGTTGGATTCAATTTTATGCTATTAATCGTTTTTAATATATATGAGCTTGATCGCTAACGGCTCATAGGTAAGATAAAACAAACTTTCATTATATGTTTAGTTTTGAGTTTCTTGTGATCATAATTCTATTGATTATTGATAATTTATTCTTGTAGAATAATATATATTGTTCATATAATTATAGCATTATGAAGGATATAATTTTATGATGTGAATCATGTGTTGTTGATGATGATGTGGTGATATAGTGAATTTGTCATGACCCACCCCGAATTTCACCCTGAAACCCGAGGTAAATCCTGCGGGGTCCACTTTGAAGGAAAATTTACCGAAAATTCGGCATAACCTTTCTTGGAAATAGACAACCCTTACCTGAAAAATCCAACTTAACACTTCTATAACCAAACATCCATCCTCAACACCTGGAGCCTTCCTGCTTCCCAAGTTCATCACATCTCCCAATAAATCAATTACTCAACTAAAATAATGACACAACTAACAATACTCAAAATTAATTCACTAACTGGTTATCAGAGCATATCTAATAATGAAAGAGTAACAATGAATAAAGATGAAGCGGAAGCAGCCTCTGACTATGCCTCGACTCCATGTACGCTCGACCTCATTTAAACATAGCCTGCACACTGGGCATTTAAAACCAAAGGGCCCAGGGGAAAGTAACTTAAAAACGTTAGAATGAGTGGACAAAATAATTTAAATAATTTAACAAATACTCAATTTAAATACTTTCGCACATTTCAAACTTTAAAAATTTAGCTGCACGCAATTTTTTTGATAAATCATATAACTTAAATCCATAAACCCATAAGAATGGACAAACTAACCCCGCTGGTTAATCAAATATATATCTAAGAAGAATAAAATAAGGGGAAGAGTTATCACCATGTAAAAAAAGCCTCCCAGGCTATAATAGCGTCCCACGCTAAGCGCTCTACTCACCTATAGTGAGTAGCCGCTAATAATGGGTAGCTAACAAATAAATATAAATACCGATCGATTGCCTCCTAGGCTATAATAGCGTCCCACGCTAAGCGCTCTACTCACATATGGTGAGTAGCCGCTAATAATGGTTAGCTAGCAATAATCAATATAAGCAACCCTATATTATGGTGACTAAAATCATACAAAATCCTTTAAATCCATGAAACTTCCCCAAGATCATACGAATGGTACGGTTCCCAACCGTACTTGAAAATCATCATAAGAAATTATAATATACTCAATAACGTTTCTCACACGTCAAAATATTCTCAAAACCATATTACAAACGAGATTTAATTAACAAGTAAAAATTATAGTTAATATCTCAATCCAAAATACTCGCTAAAACATTCTTAAGGTCCAGATCGATATTCCACCAATAATTTCCAAAATTATAAATAGCAAACTACCGAAAATCTCATTTTCGGAAATCTTTTATAAATCTCAAAGTCCACCAATAAAACCATTTTAATGAAATCCGGAATTTATAAAAATATCCAAACTCAAATATCAAATTAATAATCCGAGCTCAAATCCATAAATCTTGACCAACAATTTATCCATGCATCAAACTCAAATAATTTCTAAGATCATTTCATAAGCCGAATTTATAATATAAGCTCGGAAAATAAAATAATAAATTATAAAATATTACATGCATATTTAATTAAAACCAAAATGTCCACTCACAAATTTAGGCTTAGAACCACTCTTCGATTTAAGAAAATAAATGCTTTAACTTAATCATCGAAATCCTCCCAATTAACCCACTAATAAGCTAATTAGATTTTTACCAAACTTCATCGACAACTTCACTTTATCGATTCTAGCACTTCAGGACCATAACCAAGAAAATCCAATGGTCGGATTTATTTTATCAACCGCCAATTTCTCCAATCTCCGAAAAATTCCAAACTTAACCAAAACTTCTCCAAAAATTCCAAACTTCATACCATTAGACTCCCCTTAATATAACATATTTAAAACCCTGAAAAGCCCCCTTACAGCGGCGTCCGGCAGCCGACTCCGGCGACCCCTAATGGCTATCAAATTTTAACAGCATCTTTGTAATATCCCACATCGGCCATACGGAGAGGGGTTATGTGCTGTATATGTACATGCCCACCTCCAATCTAACACGAGGCCTTTTGGTGGCTCAGCGGCTTCGGAGGGGATGGGTACTCCGAGGTTAAGCATGTTGATGCTAGAGCAATCCCAGGATGGGTGACCTACTGGGAAGCTGCTCCTGAGCTGCCGGAAACAAAACCGTGAGGGCCGGTGGGCCCAAAGCGGACAATATCGTGTTACGGCGGAATGGGTCCTGGGATGTGACAAATGGTATCAGAGCCACTCTGCCGTGTGGTGCAATTGTGCCGACGAGGGCGTCGGGCACCCAAGGGGGGTGGATTGTAATATCCCACATCGGTCATACGGAGAGGGGTTATGTGCTGTATATGTACATGCCCACCTCCAATCTAATACGAGGCCTTTTGGTGGCTCAGCGGCTTCGGAGGGGATGGGTACTCCGAGGTTAAGCATGTTGATGCTAGAACAATCCCAGGATGGGTGACCTACTGGGAAGCTACTCCTGAGCTGCCGGAAACAAAACTGTGAGGGCCAGTGGGCCCAAAGCGGACAATATCGTGTTACGGCGGAGCGAGTCCTGGGATGTGACAATCTTGCTCTCAACATCCCAAAACAACTTTCATAACTATCACTAAGTCCAATTTCAAGCTTAAACATGTCAATCGAACAAAAACACAATAAAGAACCCCTAATAATTCAAACCTTCGATTCTCCTTACCTAGCTCGTGTTAGGATGTATCCTTTTAGGGTTTTTCTGCTGGGAAGGAGAGCTTCAAGTTGAGACCAATGGCTCCGGTTATGGTGGCCGGAAAAGAGAATTTCCGGCAAAACACCTCCACGCACAGCCGCTCCTTCTCGGCGTGATTCCTCCCTAACGGCGGCGCAACACGACCAGCCACCTACCTAGACTTGAAGAGGATGTTCCAAGCTTCGATTTGATACCAAGCTTGCCACCTATCTTGGCCAGACGGCGGCGGACGGAGGCGACGAATCCAGCGGGTCGAAACGAGCGCGGGAGAGGGAAGAGAGAGAGAGAGAGAGAGAGAGAGAGAGAGAGAGAGAGAGAGAGAGAGAGAGAGAGAGAGAGTTGGGCTTCTCTTACCCGGTCCAAACTAAATACCCAACAAAATAAAGCCTACTAGAATTTACCTCCTTTTACGAAAATAGTAACTTTTGTTTTTAGACCATAACTTCTTCATACGAACTCCGTTTTAAGCGTGCTGCATGTCCACGAAATCTGTTTAACGTCCTCTACAACTTTCATGAAGGAAGTTTTTCCAAATTCCAAACGGAAGAAAAAGTCAACTTTTGGAGTCTTAAATAGTAAACGGTTACTGAAAACGGTAAAAGCTAATGTAATACCAAAAGTAAATAATCGTAAAATAACTTAAGAACCGGGATGTGACAGAATTGTTGTTCAAAATAGTCAAACCGGGTTCCAAGCCTTTAACCGGATGATTGGTTACGGTTATGATGAAATTTTATTTTGTGATTTTTATTGGACAGTCAAACTGGGTTCCAAGCCTTTGGTCGGATGATTGGTTACGGTTAGGAATAGAGCTCTAGTCCGTCTATCGGTGTAGGTCATGGGAGATACTTTATGGTATCTGGGACCCATGGGTACACAAATTGTTGTTGTAGGTCAAGAGAGTTATTTATTAAATATCTGGGACTCATGGGTACATTTCTTTGGTAATGTGTTGGATGTGGGGATTTTAATTATTGATCTAATCTCTCTTGTGGTATATTTGGTTGTAAGAAATGTTGTGTTATTTTTAAGATTACTCATACGAGCTTTTTAGCATACCGGGTTTGTTATTTTACAATCCCGGTGCACCAATTCTTGTTATAGGGGTTAGACCTGCAGGTGAGGATCAGCAGGATTGAAGCGAAGGCATAGTGGCAGGGTTCTTTTTGGTTTTGTTGTACTCTGTATAGTTTTAGAATTGGGTAGACAGTATTAAACTCATGAGATTGTTTTCATGTTCTTGTTTTGCAAGTTTATGTAAACAAGGAAGTGTAATATTTAACTCAGTGTTGGGTTGTGTGACATTTACATTTCCGCTAATGAGTTTTAGTTGCTTGTGATAGTTTGCTGAAACAGGTTAGGTGTTTAATATTTTAAGTTATATCATGCCAAAATTTTTGAAAATTATCTTTCGAAAATTGGGGTGTGACAGGTAGGTTTAACAGGTAACCTACTGGTGAAAAGTGGTGGAGAAGTGGGAACTATGCCTCGCCTCCTACTAGTGCCAACCCGAACTCTACAGACTGGGCATTTTTAAAACGAATGGCCCAGGAGAAAACATTCAAAAATGTTAGAGTGAGTGGACAAAAATAAAAGAATAAATAAAGAAAATAATTAACAATATTTATTCTTTCCCAATTTAATTTCTAAAGAAATCGAATGCATGCCTTAAGCGATAAATCTTTTATCTCAAAAATATCGAGCCTCTTCAGCTCAAAAATTTATATTAATATATGTATGTATTTACACACGTCCATACTCCCTATATAATTATTTTATAGATTTAAAATAATTTATATAGGGCTACTACGCTCACGTCTAACACTCACGTCACGCCTTAATGCGGTGATACACTACGCCATTAAGGTGGACATACGGGTGTATAAATATGTGTCCATACCCCCTATATGAATTAAACACTCATATAGGGCTACTATGCTTGCGTCTAACGCTCACGTCACAGCATAATGTGGTTATATACTACGCCATTAAAGTGGACAGACACATATGGCTAGCTAGCATTTATATACATACTCTCCTCATAAATATATTTATAATTTACCGAAAAATCTCATTTTTGGTAACTCTTCAAAATAAATAAAATCATCAAAAGCTTCAACAAAAGAACTTGCTCAACAGTAAACCAATGCATGCATATTATTTAAAACAAAAGTCCACTCACTAAATAGGCCTAAGCCTGATGTCCATCTGAGGCCTCTTCTGCTTGAGCCTCCTCACGTCCAAAACCAAAACCTATTCAAAACTTCTTCAAAAATTCACCGCTTTCACCAATCTTTCAAAAAAATCCAAAACCTATTCAAAACTCCTTCAAAAATTCTAAACTTCATACCATTAAACTCCCCTTAATATTACACATCTAAAACCATGAAAATTCCCCTAACAGTGGCGGTCGGCGGCCGACTCCGGCGACCTCCAATGCCTACCAAAATTTAACAACATCTTCCTCTCAATCCCCTCTACAACTTTCCTAACGAGCACCAAACCCAAATTCAGCCTTAACTAGGTCAATTGAATAAAAACATAAAATAGAGCCCTAGAATTTCAACTCACCGATTTTCCTTACCTAGCTTAAGAAGGAGTGAATCCTTTGGAGGGATTGCTGCACGGGAGGAGGGCTTTCAAACAAGCCAAGCGGCTCCAGCTATGGCGGCAGGAGGAGGGAGTTCCGGCGACGGAACACCACTGGCAGTCGGGCTTTCGGCTGCGTTTTCTCTCTCACGGCAGCGCTAGAGAGGCTGCCACCGGTCCAGGGAGAAGGTTGGCTCGATGGCCGACCGATTGGGACTGGTGCGGCAGTCAGTGGTGGCCGGATGGTGGCGCACGGGCGCGGGAGACGTCTGGCAGGGAGAGAGAGAGTGAGAGAGTCGGGAGGGAGGAGAGAGAAGAGAGAGAGAAATGTTTTGGGCCTGTATTCCCACCCGGTCCAACACCATAAAACTTACCTTTTTACTAGCTAAAATTTACCATTTTTATAGTCTTCAAATATTTCTCGTACGAATAATTTCTCCGAAATAATTGTTCCTCAACACCCCTCTAGGGACCTTTGAAACTATAAACTCATTTACGAAGACGGTAACAATCTTATGAATACCAAGCTAGTAAATAGGGTAAAAAAATTAAGAGTTGGGATGTGACAACAATGGTGCTAAAATAAGGTTTAGTGTTTGGATAATGCAAACGAGGAAAATCAACAATATCCTGAGACAAGTTAATTATTGTTGTTCAAAAGAAGGTTTAAGTTAGATAGAAATTCTTAATAAATAAAAATGGCCGACAGATTGAGACACTAGAGTTGGTTGCCCAACAAAAATTCAATTTGGATTGCAAGATAAAGGGTTATGGAAAGCACTCACCTTGATCTTGAACACCGTCACAAGCTTGCAGAGCAAGAAGAAACACCATTTCTACGCTCTAATCAAATTGTTTCAAATGCTCATCAAGGGGTGATTAAATCAATGAGAAGTATACATATTCATATTAGCAGAAGGAGTTGGGGGATCTCAAAATATTGGATTTACAAAGACTGATTGCTATAATTTTGTAAGTAGAGAGAGAATGATCATGCTTGAAGAAGGTGATGCTCAAAGCTTAATTAATTTATTCAAAAGAAAACAAATTGAAGATCCTATGTTTTTCTACACCGCGCTAGTGGATAAAGACAATCAAATGACAAACTTTTTCTAGAGAGATGAATAGTCGAAAATTGACTTTGAATGTTTCGAGACGTAGTTGTATTTGGTTCGACTTATCAAATGAGACGACTTATAGCATGATTTGTGCTCCTTTCGTTGGGTTAACCATCAATGGAAAAATGTATTATTTGGTTGTGCATTTTTGCTAAATGAGACAACTACTTTATTTATTTGGTTATTTGAGACATTCTTAGAAACAATGGAAGGTAAAAAAAAAAAAAATTAAACTAAGACTATTTTCATTTGAACGGTTTCAGGCAATGACAAATGCCATGGAGAAGGTTTTTCCAAGATACATGTCATCGGTTATGTTTGTGGCATATATCAAAGGATGCGGTAGACAACTTGAAATCACTTTACATAAATCCTGAATTTAGTGAGCTTTTCAAGAAGTTGCTTTTCGGCCTTGTAACAGAAGATGAATTTGAGTCTAATTGGAATGATATCATAAAATGGTTTAACCTTACAAGGAATACATGGCTGAAGACACTTTATGATCGTCGTGAAAAATGGTGCGCATTATTTAGCAAGGATACATTAATAGCCGGTATATTATCTATACAAAGAAGTGAGAGCACAAACAATGTGTTTATTGCTGTCTACTAAAACATTGAGTCTTACTGAATTTGTGCATCATTATGATACACATACAAAAATGATGCGCTCAAGTGAATTGGAAGAGACTTTTCAATGCAATAACGAGATACTTTCTAGAGCTGCAAAAAGTAGTGGAATTAAGAAGCAAGCTGGTATGGTCTACACTGACAAAATTTACACTTTATTTGAGTTTGAGTTTATTGCTAGCTTGGCAATGAAGATGGAGGAAGCTGGAAGTGATAGAACACTACAGAAATTTGAATTTAATGAAGAGGGTCATAAAAGAGTGTAGTTGTCAGATGTATGAATCTATGGGTTGGTTGTGCCGTCGTTAAATGTGAAAAATATTACTTAAATTCCAGTAAAGGAAAATAATGCATCACTGCAAATTAAGCAAAATCAACGGTGACATTGCGTAGAAAAACTTTGATGCGAAAGACTTATGATATAATCAATAAGGGAGCAAAGACAACTAGTGTTACTGACATTGCATTGCAGAAGTTGCCAGAAACAGAATATTTAATTGAAAATAGTATGAAGAAGTTAATTATTGAGGGAGATGTCATTGAAGGAATCAACGACGGTTATGATGCGAAAACTTCTTGTGGTGATACTCACAAGAGATCTTTATGTGGTGAACAACCAATACCAAATTCAGCCAGATAGTGATGCAACCCACAGAACAAAGCGAAGGGTATGGTTTTTCACCGCCATACCCACAGAACAAAGATAGTGATCATCTTCAGGGGTCTTTATTTTCTTATTAAATTTGATTTGAAGAATATGAATTTTAGTTTTATGTTCTATATAGTTATATGTTTAACTTTTTTAATATTTTGCTTTTTATTTTCGTTTTATATACATATAGAAATGTTCTAGGTGTCGTGTATGCAAAGTATAATGAGTGATATGTTACCTCTAAAATCGAATACCTCATTCTTGCGAGCTTTAGATGATGGACTATAATATTTAATTTATTTTTTTCTTTTTTATTCAAATTTAAGATTTTTAAACTTTAAAATTTAGAATTTATTTGGATGGACTTTAAACCATGAAGTCTATATTTTGTGTTCAAGATGAACTTAAAAGTTTTAAAATTACAGTTTCATGGTGTGCTGGTCAATTCCCAATACTTTCAAAATTATTGAGTATTAAACTTTCAAAGTATCTATTTGGTTTATATTATTGGTTTGTTGGAGAATCATTGTCATAAATTTTTCATAAATTTTATTGATATATTATATGTCCTTATAAAAACAAGTAATGGAAGAAAAAAAGACCTAAAGTATACAAATTATAAGAAAAATTATTTTAAAAAAAAAAGAAAAACCGAAAAAAACCGAAACCGAACCGAACCACGGTTTGGTTTGGTTTTCGTTTTAAGGTCTCAAAAAATGTCAAACCGAACCGAATCTTTTATTCGGTTTGGTTTCCGGTTTTAGGTAAAAGCCGAACCGAACAAAACCGAACCCACCCCTATAGATACGTCTTTCCAGTTCCTCCAGGACAATCGACAAAAAATATGGTATTTTCTCTTCCCTCCAGAACATACGTTATGGTGTTGAATGCAATCATTTGGTCTTTGTTGAGGCGATCGATTGAATCAATATCTTCTTGGGGGACATTGATAGAAAGTTCATCTTCGATATATCTCGGCATTCCTAAATTATCTTCTGGCTCACCAATCAATTGAGGGAGTCAAAATCTCTAATTTTCTTACCAAACAGCTGAAGTAATTCATTTAGCTCTCGTAAGAGCTTGTTTTTGTTTGCAACATTAATGAAGTATACTCTTCCACCATAAAATGAAAAAAAATTCATTTCACAATGTTCGAACACCGACTGGCTAACTCTATAACATGCAATAATCATTGTCAAGAATATTATGATGTGAGAGGCATGCTATATTGTTTCGGTGTGAATTCTGAGAGGATGAATCACACAGAATGCGGGAAAAAACACCATCTTCAAGACCCATAACTTGTCAATCATGAGCAAAGGGCGTCAAAGAGAAGACCGGGTTTGCCGGCCTTCGATCCTCCGATGCCTAAGTCAGCCACATGAGAATAGAGATAAGGTATGAATAGGGTGGAGATGGAGACTTACCCAAATGAGGGGTGAAAATATGTATTTATAGAGATATGGTGGATGTACCCTAAAAGTACCATTTTGCCCTTATTGGAGAGTGTATTACTATTATTGTCAGGACTCACCCCGAATTTCACCTTGAAACACGAAGTAAATCTTGAGGGGTCCACCTCTAAGGAAAAATTACCGAAAATTCGGCATAACCTACCTTGAAAATGGACAACTCTTACCTAAAAACTCTAGATAAACACTTCTATTATCAATCATCCATCCTCAACTCCTGGAGCCTTCTTGCTCCCCAAGTTCATCACATCTCCCAATATAACAATTTCTCATCTAAAATAATTCCACAACCAACAACAAACAATTAATAAATTACTACTGGACTTTCAGAGCATATCTAAAGATAAACGAAAAACAATGAATAAAGAATGAGCAGAACCAGCCTCTGACTATGCCTAGACTCCATATACGCTCGACCTCATTTAAACTTATCCTGCATATTGGGCATTTAAAACTAAAGGGCCCAGGGGAAAGTAATTTAGAAACGTTAGAGTGAGTAGACAAAAATAACTTAAACAATTTAACAAAATACGTAATTTAAATACTTTCCCATGTCCAGTTTTAAAAACTTAGCTGCACGCAACTTTCGTAAATCATATACTGCCACAGTAATAGACCGGGAGATCGTTATCATGCTCATGGCGTGTAAGGGCAGCACTGATGGCAATGGCAGAAACAACAAAATACAGGTAAAGCACTTCTCCCGGGACTGGCTTGGAGAGTAGAGGGACCTCTGCAAGGTAGGCCTTGATACTGTTGAAGGCGTCGTCATGTTCCGGGCCCCATGTGATATCCTCTTTATGCTGTGCTTTGAGCAGTTGGAAGAAGGGATTGCACTTGTCTGTGAGGCGGGAGATGAAACGTGCCAGAGCTACCAAGCGTCCCGTGAGGCACTGGACCTCGTTCCGGGAGGTCGGGACAGTCATGTTAAGTATGGCCTGTACTTTTTCTGGGTTGGCCTCAATGCCTCTTTCACTGACCATGAAGCCTAGGAACTTGCCGCCCCCAACGGCTAGGATACACTTCTGTGGGTTGAGGCGCATCCTGTGAGCCAGGAGCTTAGTGAATACTTTGCTAAGGTTGGCAATGTGGTCGCCCTCTGTCTTGCTCTTGACCAACATGTCGTCGACATATACTTCCATGGCTTCTCCAATTTCATCTTCAAACATGGCGTTTACTAGCCTTTGATAGGTTGCCCCTGCATTCTTGAGACCGAAAGGCATGACCTCGTAACAATATAGTCCCTTGTCCGTGACAAAGGTAGTGTGAGTCTGATCCGCGGGGTGCATTTTGATCTTATTATAGCCCGAGTAAGCAACGAGGAAGCTGAGCATCTTGTAGCCAGCTGTGGAATCAACAAACTGGTCAATCCGTGGTAATGGGAAGTTGTCCATGGGGCATGCCTTGTTGAGGTTTGTGTAGTCCACACACATTCGCCACTTGCCGTGAGGCTTGGGGACCATGACTACATTGGAGACCCATGTTGGGTAAGAAACCTCATGTATGAACTTGATTTCTTTGAGCCTTTGGACCTCGGCTTGGATAGCTCGATACTTGTCTGGGTGGAAGGCACGCCTTTTTTGTTTGACAGAGGGGTGGTCTTGAAGGATGTTAAGCTTGTGGGTGATGATATCAGGGGAGATGTCTGGCATGTCGGCATAGGACCAAGCGAAGACTGTTTGTTTTTCTTGGAGGAAGGTAATGAGCTTTTGGCGGAGTTCTGGGCTGAGGTTCGTGCCAATGCGAACTTTCCTTTCTGGGGCGGTAGGTGACAGGGATACCCATTCCGTGTCTTCCACTGGATTAGGGCGCGGGGCCCTCTTCCCGCTCCCCTCAGGGTAGTCTCGCTGGTCATCGATGGGCTCTGAATGGCTAAGGGGCAACATCTCATAGGTGCCCCGCCCCTGCTGGATGGCATTAAGATGGCAACGCTCAATGGCTACCCGATCACCCTGAATTGTCAAAATGCCTCCTGGGGTGGGTACCTTCATGAGTAGCATGTGGCCGGCGATAAAACATTGCAGCCCCTAAAGAATGTCTCGGCCTAAGATGAGGTTATAGGACGAGGGACAATCGACTATTAGGAAGCGGGCTGTTATGGAAGAGCGGCGAGGAGCGGTTCCCACCGACACGGTTAGGTGGTCTGAGCCTAACGGCTGCACTATCTCGCCAGAGAAGCTGACAAGGGGATCATGGTTGTTGTACAATTTGGCTCGGTCCCGCCACAGCCCTCTGTAACAGTCGGTAAACATGACACTGACGACGGCCCCCGTGTCTACCAGGGCTCTATGGCACCTGCAATGATCCACCTGCACGTTTATTATGAATTTATCATATCCTCCTCTTTGCGAAATGTCACTGATCCCACGCTGACGGGGTGATCGTGACACCTCGCTGGATGTCAAAGACTTCCAAGGGGGTCGTGCATTGTCTTTTTGTAGAAGGCTGGTGAGGGGGGAGCCGCGGGGCTCCGCCGTGCAGGGTTAGGATCTGGCCATGCACCTCGATGGCATTAGCTCCTGTTGCAGGAGTGCAATATTGGTGGAGTTGTCCATTCCAGACCAGATGTTCTATGGCATTGCGGAGGCCATGACACTGTTCTATTGTATGGCCATTATCATCATGATAAGCACAGTATTTATTGCCCGTTGCCCGCCGGGGCTTTTTTGGATACTTGCTCTTAGGAGGTGGGGGAATGAGGTCTTTGTGCTTGGCTCATATGTCCGCGTATGTGGTGGTCAGAGTAGTGTGGACCTCGTAACGAGGTGGCGGGGAGGAACGGCGTTGTTGTTGCGGAGGGCTCTGGTCCCTTCACCAATAAGGGTGGTCGTGGTTCCTCTGTCCCTCGTGACGACAGTCGGAACCGCGTCCCTGGTCCCGGGAGGAGCCATGCTATTTACCCTTATCCTGCCCTCTGTCAAATTACTCATACTTTTGCTGAGGTTGCTGCTTTGGGGGAGGAGCAGGGAGTGCTAATGTGGCTGGAGCAAAATGCCCAAAGGTGGCAAATTCAGCGTGTGCCCACCGGACAGCCAGGTCCATCAAGGAATCATAGGAAGCTGGAGGGTTCCTGTTGACCTCCATTAAGAAATTGCCGGGGAGCAGGGCCTTGCGGAAAGCTTGCTTGGCAACCCGAGGTTCCAGGTTGTGGCATCGCGCCGCCGGGATAGCAACTCATGGAGGCCTTCTCCGTCCTTCTGCTTGATGTGGAACAGGGCGTCCACACTGCGGTAAATACTGGCATGAAGTATAAAGCGGTTGAGGAAGCGTTCCGAGAGTTGGTCAAAGTTGTCAATGGAGTTGGGTGGTAGGTTGAGGAACCAGCTGAGTGCTTCGTCTGAGAGGGTCTCTTGGAAGGCATGGCAAGCCATGGCGTCTGTGTAGCGAGTGGAGCTACATAGCGAGAGAAATGCCTCGAGATGGAGATGAGGGTTCCCCGTGCCCTTATACTTGTCCACTTTGAAGGGCTTGGGCTCGGGGGGTCGCTTCTCCACTTGTACCCGTGGCGTGAAGGGACTTGGGCGATGTCCATAGCCAGAGAATAGAGGCCGCGGGCTCCCGCGACTCTTGACCCCTTCAATCCGCGAAGCCAACTGGGTCACAAATTGGCTAAGCTGGAGCAGCAAGCGGGTTTGCATGTCGAGAGGTGGGTTGGGGGTGTTGGCAGAGGTAGGAGTGGGGACAGGCGGAGCAGATGGGTCTAGTTGATTTAGCAAGATAGGGGGTTCATTGGGGATTGCAGATGGTTGAGGGGCTGGGAGTGGAAAAGATGGGTTTGTAAGTGGGTGGGTGACGTAGATGATCTGGTTAGGGCCTCCCGGGATCACGGAACTACTCTGGCCTTGGTTAGGAAAAGACGTGGTGGCGGGATCTGGGGTACCAGCGACCCGTGCCGTGCGGTCCAAGCTGTCGTTGTACACGTTACGATTGTCTAACGTGGTGCGGAGCAAGAATTGTTCCTTTTCCAACTCGGCAATGCGTACCCGGTACGCTTCAGCCTCCGCCCTCTCTCTGGCCGCTTAGTCGTGAAACGAATGGAAGTCTCGCTTTAGAATTTCGAGGGCGGTGGCGGGGTCGGGATGGCTAATGGAGGTTGCATTGCTGGTTTGGGGAAGGGATGCATCTTCAGATTGGAAAAGTTCTTTCTCTATTTGAGTGCCAGGGTCATTGGGGTCATCTATGGTTTACACCATTGTTTCGAGCTAAATGCGAGTTCCACAAGAGGCCCCCTCCTTCTAGCGCCAATTGTTTCTACTTGTCCCGGGGTCACGAGTCGAGAGGTCCAATTCTTGAGTCCGAGTCTTGTACCTACACAAATAGCAATGCGCCAGGAGTCGGGACTGGGTGACCCAGTCTTCAACTCTCTGATGCTTAAGTTAACGTTTAATAGCTATTCGTAGAGTACGAGAGTTTGGAAGGAGTTCGGTGGACTTACTTCTCCGGGGAGTTTGTGCTTGTTTTATAGGCCAATGTTAGGCGCTGCGGCCTCAGTCCTCGATGAGGGACTGTCTGTGGTCCTCTGCGGTACCTCCCCTTTAGGGGGTGTTTTGCCGCCGAAGAGTGGGTCTGGCAGGTGGATTGCTGCCGGACCTTCACTCTTTGGATACCCTTGAAGAGCTCGCCGGTGCTGCCTTTCCCGGAATGATCTTCGGCGACTGGGTAATTGTGCCATATGCTCGGCTTGGCCAAGCATTTTGGCTGTGTACTAACACTATTCTTTCTAATTCGAGTCATAGTTTCAAAATAAGGATAGTCAGGTTGTTTTCGGAAAACTTATTAGGAAACTTTCTATTTTGGGAAACTTTCCATTTAAGGAAACTTGGTCAAATGGTCAACCTTTGGTCAATCCTAGTCAAACTAGGAAAGAGGGCGAGACAATAGTTATTTCAGAGTTCGGTCTGACCGATTTGTTCTACAGCTTATCGTCGGACGCAAGATTGACTCGAGGATTTGGATATTTTGAGGCGGTGCTCGAGGAGCGTTCCGAGCATTGGAAGGCTTAAGCCTAAAACTGTGAGTGGACACTTTGTTTTTAAATGAATATGCATGCATGGTTTCTTTTTAAAATTATCGTTCTATTTTTCGAGCTTATATTATAATTTCGGCGTATGAAATTATTTTGGAATTTATTTGAGTTTGATGCATGGATTAATCTTTGTCATGATTTATGGATTTGAGCTTGGGTTACTATTTTGGTATTTGAGTTTTGATATTGTTTATGATTACCGGATTTGAGTGTTAGATTAGTTTTTGAAACATGATTTGAGATTTAGCCACACTGCGATACCCGACACCAACAACCAACCTAAGCTTAGCCACCATGCCAGCCTCACGAGGGAAGAGAGAGGAATCTCCAAGTTTCCAAACACCACCGAACCTATCGCCAACAATAAGATGCTCCTAAAGCGACTCAGTCAGCCTCACCCCGCCACTGGTCTCGACACCCATGGAAAGATACTGAGAGGAACAACCATGCCGATCGATGTTACTCATCTCATCGTCGACACACCTCCCAGAGTCGACTAGATCCAAAGGATCTTGAAACGACCCCAATCCTCCTGATCCTTCACTGTTGTGGCGCCACTCAATCCACACATCACCATTGCGATCAACCGAGACCAGTCCAACACACAGAGATGTTGTCACGTCCCGACTCATAAATTTTACCTTAATTACTAGCATTGTGGTAATAAGAATTTTACCGTCTTCGTCATTGAATTTATAGTCCTAAAGTCCCTAGAGGTGTGTTGAGGGACGAATATTTCGAAAGAATTATTCGAAGGAAGAAATTGTGACGACGGTAAAAATGGTAAATTTTAGCTAGTAAAAGGTAATTTTTATTGGGGTATTATGTTGGGGTGTTGAATTTTTGGATTTGTGGGTTAAATATGGTGTTGGATCGGCTGGGCCGTGCCCAACCCATTTTTCTTTTTTCCTTTCTCTCTTTTCCTCCCGGTTTTCTTTTCCCCGAGCCTCCCGATTTCTCTCCTCCCTGCCGGACCTTCCGACCGCCCGTCCGCCGCCGTCCGGCCGCCCCAGACCGGCGCACCGGTCCCAATCGATCGGTCTCCGACCCAGCTATCTTCCAGGACCGGTGACAGCCCCCCTAGCGCCGCCGTGAGAGAGCGGTGCCGCCCGAAAGGTTAGGCTGCCCCGAACTTCCGGTCGCCGGAACTCCCTCCTCCGGCCACCAATCCGGACAAGCTTGGTACGGTTTTGTAGCCCTCCTCCCGTGCAGCAACCCCTCCAATCAGCTCACTCCCTCTTGAGCTAGGTAAGGAGAAATGTGGAGTTGAAATTTCTAGGGCTTTTAAGTTGTTTTCGTTCGATTAGCCTAGTTAGGCTTGGAATTGGGTGATGTGTTGGTCATGAAAGTTGTAGAGCATGATGAGGAGATTATTCTGTCAAAATTTCATAGGTTTTGGAGGTCGCCGGAATTGGCCTCCGGCCGCCGCTGCCGGCGGAGCCGCCGCCGCTGCCGGCGGAGCCGCCGCCGGCGCCGCCGCCGGTTAAGAGATTTTTAGGGTTTTAAATGTGGAATATTAAGAGGAGTATATTGGTGTGATTTATGGAATTTTTGGATGAGATTTGGATAGGTTTGTGAATTTCCGAAGTTTGGTATTTTTGGCGGTTAATTAATGTAGAATCCGGCCGTAGGATTTAAGTCGTATTTTGGGGAGGTTGTATTACGACTGATGAGTATGATATTTAAGTTCGGATCGTTCCGATTTAAGAATACCGAAGTTAGGCAATGGTGAGCGTATTTATGGCTCTCGGGTAATTTTGCCTATTTTGATTAAATATTGGATTATTGGTTGGGAAATTAATATTATATTTGGAACAGGACGTGAGGAGGCTCGAGCAGACGAGGCCCCAGATCGACATCAGGCTTAGGCCTAGTTTGTGAGTGGACTTTTGTTTTAAATAATATGCATGCTATGGTTCATGAATGAACAATTAATGTCGTGGATCATTTTGACGTCATTTTAATTTTTGACGTTTTTTTTTTATTTCTCTTGGAGAGATACCGAAAATGGGATTTTCGGTGGATATAAATATGTATTTATGAGAGAGTATGTATAGAAAATGCTAGCTAGCCATATGTGTCTGTCCACCTTAATGGCGCAGCATATAGCCGCATTATGGTGTGACGTGAGCGTTGGACGTAAGCGTAGTAGCCCTATTTGAGTGTTTAATTCATATAGGGGGTATGGACACATATTTATACACCCGTCTGTCCACCTTGATGGCGTAGTGTAGCACCGCATTAAGGCGTGACGTGAGCGTTGGACGCGAGCGTAGTAGCCCTATATAGACCCATGAATTTATATAGGGAGTATGGACGAGTGTAAATACATACATATATTATAGAGTCTGAGAGACTCGATATTTTATGAGATAAAAGTTTTATCGCTTGCGGCATGCATTCGATTTTTCCTTAGAAATTAATTTGGGGAAACATAAATATTTTATTTTATTTTTGTCCACTCACTCTAACGTTATTAAATGTTTTCCCCTGGGCCCTTCGTCTTAAATTGCCCAGTCTGCAGAGTTCGGGTTGGATCTAGTAGGAGACGAGGCATAGTCACCCGCATTTCCGCCAGTTTTCATCAGTAGGTTACATGTTTAACCTACTCGTGTTTTCTTGCTTCCGCTAGTGTTTAGTAGCTCTGAATACTTTGGGGTTATTGTATATTTATGTGTAGAATTTCTGAAGGATAATTATGTGATGTTTGGAAGTGTTGAATTAAGAGTGAAATTTGGAATTTTCGAGTTAGGGTTGTCCATTTTCAAAGGAGGTTTGCCGAGTCCTTCGGTAAATTTTCCTTGGAGGTGGTCCCCGCACGACTTACTCCGGGTTTCAGGGTGAAATTCGGGGTGGGTCGTGTCAGTTGGTATCAGAGCTCTAGGTTTCATTTCCTGCCTTCATAATACTATTATATTTGCCTAAGAAGCACGTAGTTCCTATAGAGTGGTGGTCCGACCGCGGCGGATTTACTAGCATTTTATGCTTTGGATACTATGTGTTATTGGGTATGTGTGATAGTTTTGTGTACTATGCCTCCTAGACGCCGACCCAGGGTAGCTACCTCGACCAACGCGAATGAGGGTGATGAGGTCATAGGATTAGTTTATTCCATTGGGAGTATGCTGAGGGGTGTTTTAGACAGAGTTCAGCACCCACATTCTGTGAGGAAGAAGGATATCTTCGATGCTGGGGCAATTGAGTTCAAGGGTGCCAAGGGACCCCTTGATGCATATACGTGGGTAGACAAGATGGAAAAGGCTTTCGATAGCACTGACATACCGGAAGAAAAGAAAGTGAAGATGGCAGTGACTTTTCTGGATGACTCTGCACATCATTGGTGGACTCTTGCTAGCAGAAATAATGGTGGTGCTCAGGACATGACTTGGGAGCAGTTTAAGACGCTCTTCTTAGGACAGTATTTCAGTCATGCTCATCGTATCAGGATCCAGTCGGATTTCCTGAATATGAAGAAGAGGGATGATGAGGGTGTTATAGAGTTCCAGGAGAGATTCACTTCCCTGAGCTATCATGTGTCATATCTGGTTCCTGATGAGAAGACCAGGATTGACATGTTCATTGGAGCACTTGGCGGAGTGTACGCCGAGAAGATGACCGGTGTCATTTACCCGACCTTTCTCGATGCGGTTACTGCAGCCATGGCCATCGAGACCAGGAGGACTTTTAGTGCACGGCCCTGAGATTTCGGTGGTCCCAGCCAGGGTCCATCGAAGAAGGCCGCTTCATCATCCGCTTCTGGATCTTCAGCGGGTAGTGGCAGTAGTAGAGGATCAGGTTCTGGTTCTCGGAGTAGATTTAGAGGACCTTACCGGAGACCTTTCAGGAGCCAGTTGGGTAGGCAGCAGACTGTTCAGTATAGTGCTGGTGGTAGTTCCCAAGGGGGATCATCTGGTGGTCATACTTTTTCCTTTGGTCCAGTTGCAGTCATCTGGATGCTTTGAGTGTGGTGGTCTTGATCATTTCAGGAGAGACAGTCCTTTGTTGGCACAGAGGACCGCCCCTACTCAGCTTGTTGGTCAGTCTTCAGCTGGAGGCTCTAGTAGTGGTGCCCAGGGCAGTGCTTCGGTCAGAGGTGGCTCTCAGTGGGGAAGTGGTCAGCGTGGACGTCCCATGACTCGTGCTAGACTTCATGCTATGACCCAGCAGGAGGGTCGTACTTCTCCAGATGTCATCATTGGTACGTTATTAATTTTTGGCCAGCCAGCATTTACTTTAATTGACCCTGGAGCTACGTATTAATTTATGTCTAGTAGATTCGCTCTCCATGCCAATGTGCCATCATCATCTCTTCCAGGCGAGTGGCATGTATCTCTTCCCTCTGGTGAGGCGATGAGAATAGATTGGGTGTTTAGTGGTTGTGAAGAGCTAGTAGAGGGATTTAATTTCAAGGCAGATTTAATTCCTCTAAATATTGTGGAGTTTGATGTGATCTTGGGAATGGACTTTTTGGAAGCATATAGAGCTATGGTGGATTGTTTTAAAAAAATAGTGGTGCTTCGAAGTCCAGATGGTTTTGAGGTTGCTTTCCAAGGGGAAAGAGATGTGATTTCGAGCTGTCTGATATCGGCTGTGGCAGCCAGGAAATTGTTAAATAAAGGCTGTCAGGCATTCCTAGCTCATGTTGTGAATACAAGGATAGGAGTGTTGGAAGTAGGGGATATTCCTGTGGTAAGAGAGTTTCCGGATGTGTTTCCCGAGGAGTTACCTGGTTTGCCTCTTGTAAGGGAGATAGATTTTTCTATCGAGTTACTTCCTGGAACTAGACCTATCTCTTAGACACCTTACAGAATGGTTCCAGTGGAATTAAAGGAGTTGAAGACTCAATTGCAGGAGTTGGTAGACAAGGATTTTATTCGGCCTAGCATGTCTCCATGGGGTACCCCGGTGTTGTTTGTTAAGAAGAAAGATGGCACCATGAGACTATGCATTGATTATAGGAAGCTTAATCAGGTCACAGTGAAGAATAAGTATCCGTTGCCACGCATTGATGATTTGTTTGATCAGTTGAGGGGTGCTTCTGTTTTCTCAAAGATTGATTTTGCAGACTTTGAGAAATGCTCAGTTGTTTGCCAAGTTCAGCAAGTGTGAATTTTGGCTGGATAAAGTGGGATTCTTGGGTCATGTAGTTTCAGCGGAAGGTGTTAGTGTGGATCCCCAGAAAGTGGAAGCAGTGTCCAGCTGGAGAAGACCCGCATCTGTGACGGAGATTCGTAGTTTCTTGGGGTTAGCAGGTTATTATCGGCGATTTGTGCAAGACTTTTCAAAGATTGCAGCTCCACTAACAAGGTTGACCAGGAAGGGAGTCAAGTTTGAATGGTCAGATCAGTGTGAGCAAAGTTTTCAAGAATTGAAGGATCGTTTGACTAGTGCTCCTGTTTTGGCGCTTCCGGATGATAGTGGGGAGTACGTGGTTTATTGTGATGCTTCTAGACGAGGTCTAGGCGGAGTGTTGATGCAGCATGATCGGGTGATTGCCTACGCTTCTAGGCAACTGAAGCAGCATGAGGTGAATTATCCCACCCATGATCTAGAGCTTGCAGCAGTAGTTTTTACTCTCAAGTTGTGGAGACACTATCTTTATGGAGCCAAGTGTCAGATTTTTACCGATCACAAGAGTCTTCGGTATGTGTTCACTCAAAGGGAGTTGAATATGAGGCAGAGAAGGTGGATGGAGTTGATCAGTGACTATGACTACACTATTGAGTATCATCCTGGAAAAGCTAATGTGGTAGCTGATGCTCTTAGTCGAAATCCCACCATATCATTATCTCACCTAAGGATGGTTCGAGTTCCACTTCTTTGTGAGTTGCGAGCTACAGGAGTGGATTTGGCGGTGGATGAAGTAGGTGCCTTGGTAGCTAGTTTTCATGTAAGGCCAGTGTTGGTGGATTAAGTGCGTGAGGCGCAGTATGATGATCCTTCCATAGTTCAGTTGATGGAAAGAGCAGCGAATGGAACAGCCGTGGATTTTTCGGTAAGAAGAGATGGAACCTTGTTGTTCAAAAATAGGCTTTGTGTTCCGAAGAGGAATGAAGAGTTAAAGAAAGAGATTTCTGAGGAAGCTCATAGTTCTGCATATGCTGCTCATCCGGGTAGTACGGAAATGTATCGAACCTTGAAGGATTTTTATTGGTGGCCAAACATGAAGAGGGAAATTGCAGCTTTTGTGAGTAGATGTCTGATTTGTCAGCAGGTGAAGGCTGAAAGGCAGAAACCTTCAGGATTGCTTGAGCCATTGCCGATTTCAGTGTGGAAGTGGGACCACATCACCATGAATTTTGTTTTCAGTTTACCTCGTACCCGTGAAGGGCATGACGGAGTTTGGGTGATTGTGGATAGACTCACTAAATCTGCCCATTTCTTGCCGGTGGGAAAGAAGTATACACTGGATAGATTGGCGGAGCTTTATGTGAATGAGATTGTGAGACTTCATGGCGTACCTGAATCCATAGTGTCAGATCGGGATCCAAGATTTGCTTCGAAATTCTGGGGAGCTCTTCAAGCAGCATTAGGTACTCGACTACACTTCAGTACTATTTTTCATCCTCAGACTGATGGGCAATCAGAGAGGACTATCCAGACTTTGGAGGATATGTTGAGATCTTGTGCCTTGCAGTTCAGAGGGAGTTGGGATAAGAACCTATCTTTGATGGAATTTGCTTACAACAACAGTTTCCATTCGAGTATTGGCATGGCACCGTTTGAGGCACTGTATGGGAAACAGTGTCGTACACCTTTATGTTGGAATGAAGTCGGAGAAAGAGAGCTTTGTGTTCCTGAGATTATCCATGAGACAAATGAGAAGATCAAGGTGGTTAGAGATAGACTCAAGGCCGCTCAGAGCAGGCAAAAGAGTTATGCAGATACCCGCAGGAAGGACCTTGAGTTTCAAGTGGGTGATTGGGTGTTCCTGAAACTATCTCCATGGAAAGGGGTAGTACGGTTCGGTAAGCGTGGGAAGCTTAGTCCGAGGTATATTGGGCCTTATGAGATAATAGAGCGAGTTGGCTCTCTGGCCTATCGGTTGGTGTTGCCTCCGGAGTTGTCTAAGATACATAATGTGTTTCATGTATCCATGTTTCGCAAGTATATTGCCGATCCTTCTCATGTGCTTGAAGAGCAGTCGATTAGTTTGCAGAAGGATTTGTCCTATGAAGAGGAGCCGGTTCAGATTCTTGATCGAAAGGAGCAAGTGCTTAGGAACAAGACAATCCCGCTCGTCAAAGTGCTTTGGAGAAGCCATCAAGTAGAGGAAGCTACTTGGGAATCGGAGGAGCAAATGAGACAACAGTATCCCTATCTCTTTGAGTAGTGTGTTTGTAAATTTCGAGGACGAAATTTTTATAAGGAGGGGAGAATTGTCACGCCCCGACTCATAAATTTTACCTTAATTACTAGCATTGTGCTAATAAGAATTTTACCGTCTTCGTCATTGAATTTATAGTCCTAAAGTCCCTAGAGGTGTGTTGAGGGACGAATATTTCGAAAGAATTATTCGAAGGAAGAAATTGTGACGACGGTAAAAATGGTAAATTTTAGCTAGTAAAAGGTAATTTTTATTGGGGTATTATGTTGGGGTGTTGAATTTTTGGATTTGTGGGTTAAATATGGTGTTGGATCGGCTGGGCCGAGCCCAACCCATTTTTCTTTTTTCCTTTCTCTCTTTTCCTCCCGGTTTTCTTTTCCCCGAGCCTCCCGATTTCTCTCCTCCCTGCCGGACCTTCCGACCGCCCGTCCGCCGCCGTCCGGTCGCCCCAGACCGGCGCACCGGTCCCAATCGATCGGTCTCCGACCCAGCTATCTTCCAGGACCGGTGACAGCCCCCCTAGCGCCGCCGTGAGAGAGCGGTGCCGCCCGAAAGGTTAGGCTGCCCCGAACTTCCGGTCGCCGGAACTCCCTCCTCCGGCCACCAATCCGGACAAGCTTGGTACGGTTTTGTAGCCCTCCTCCCGTGCAGCAACCCCTCCAATCAGCTCACTCCCTCTTGAGCTAGGTAAGGAGAAATGTGGAGTTGAAATTTCTAGGGCTTTTAAGTTGTTTTCGTTCGATTAGCCTAGTTAGGCTTGGAATTGGGTGATGTGTTGGTCATGAAAGTTGTAGAGCATGATGAGGAGATTATTCTGTCAAAATTTCATAGGTTTTGGAGGTCGCCGGAATTGGCCTCCGGCCGCCGCTGCCGGCGGAGCCGCCGCCGGCGCCGCCGCCGGTTAAGAGATTTTTAGGGTTTTAAATGTGGAATATTAAGAGGAGTATATTGGTGTGATTTATGGAATTTTTGGATGAGATTTGGATAGGTTTGTGAATTTCCGAAGTTTGGTATTTTTGGCGGTTAATTAATGTAGAATCCGGCCGTAGGATTTAAGTCGTATTTTGGGGAGGTTGTATTACGACTGATGAGTATGATATTTAAGTTCGGATCGTTCCGATTTAAGAATACCGAAGTTAGGCAATGATGAGCGTATTTATGGCTCTCGGGTAATTTTGCCTATTTTGATTAAATATTGGATTATTGGTTGGGAAATTAATATTATATTTGGAACAGGACGTGAGGAGGCTCGAGCAGACGAGGCCCCAGATCGACATCAGGCTTAGGCCTAGTTTGTGAGTGGACTTTTGTTTTAAATAATATGCATGCTATGGTTCATGAATGAACAATTAATGTCGTGGATCATTTTGACGTCATTTTAATTTTTGACGTTTTTTTTTTATTTCTCTTGGAGAGATACCGAAAATGGGATTTTCGGTGGATATAAATATGTATTTATGAGAGAGTATGTATAGAAAATGCTAGCTAGCCATATGTGTCTGTCCACCTTAATGGCGCAGCATATAGCCGCATTATGGTGTGACGTGAGCGTTGGACGTAAGCGTAGTAGCCCTATTTGAGTGTTTAATTCATATAGGGGGTATGGACACATATTTATACACCCGTCTGTCCACCTTGATGGCGTAGTGTAGCACCGCATTAAGGCGTGACGTGAGCGTTGGACGCGAGCGTAGTAGCCCTATATAGACCCATGAATTTATATAGGGAGTATGGACGAGTGTAAATACATACATATATTATAGAGTCTGAGAGACTCGATATTTTATGAGATAAAAGTTTTATCGCTTGCGGCATGCATTCGATTTTTCCTTAGAAATTAATTTGGGGAAACATAAATATTTTATTTTATTTTTGTCCACTCACTCTAACGTTATTAAATGTTTTCCCCTGGGCCCTTCGTCTTAAATTGCCCAGTCTGCAGAGTTCGGGTTGGATCTAGTAGGAGACGAGGCATAGTCACCCGCATTTCCGCCAGTTTTCATCAGTAGGTTACATGTTTAACCTACTCGTGTTTTCTTGCTTCCGCTAGTGTTTAGTAGCTCTGAATACTTTGGGGTTATTGTATATTTATGTGTAGAATTTCTGAAGGATAATTATGTGATGTTTGGAAGTGTTGAATTAAGAGTGAAATTTGGAATTTTCGAGTTAGGGTTGTCCATTTTCAAAGGAGGTTTGCCGAGTCCTTCGGTAAATTTTCCTTGGAGGTGGTCCCCGCACGACTTACTCCGGGTTTCAGGGTGAAATTCGGGGTGGGTCGTGTCAGATGTTTCTCCATCAAAACTTACCTTCTGATCTCCCAAAGCCAAGAGACCAGAACAACAAAACCAAAGAGAAGATAATAAGAATAGGCTTGCAATTTGATCCATGAAAATGGAAAAGATGTAGAGGCAGCCTCCACCGGAGGCGGCGACACTCAAAACCCTAGCAGTGCTAGGTCGGGTTCGCATAGAAGCGAGTTTAGATTTGTTCAAGGTGATCCTTAAAAGAACATATATATTAATATATTATTGCCTCAATTTTGATTTGAATTAGGTTTTGAATTGCATATTGTAATGTATTGTAATGTATAATGGCAAAATAACGCTTAGTGGCATTGATTTATAATTAGACTGGGGATTGTACGTAGTTTAGTGTAGGATTTAGGAATTGAGCTAATGCAATTACGGATATTAAAAGTTTGTGCTTAGAAATGTATAGCGAACATTGAAAGTTTCTATAAGAAGGGAGTGATCAATGGACCTTCAGTGCCAAGAACTCTAGTTTTCATCTTGACATCTGTTATTTGGGTCAAGTTTAAAATTTTCTGTGCAATTCGTCTAAACCTAACACAGCCTGCATCATATTGAGTTTATTGTACCATCTGATTTGAATGTGTTCCGATTGATGTCCTTTATTTTGACTGACAAAGCACTTTCATACTTGATTGTATTTACTAACATAGTGTGAACCTTGATCTTATTTTCCTTGGTTGAATCAGTTCTATCAGTGTTGCTTATAAGTGCATGATTATGTCTACTGGAACAGAAACGTACATTTGCAGTAATAATGCATGAGTGCATGATTAATGCAGATTGTAGAGCAAGTGGTGGCAAGTGAGACATCTCAGTCTTTGTAGATCAGCTTGGTATGACATTACTGGAACTAAATGCTCATAATCATATTGCCAAGGACAGAAACCTTGATTTTTTTTTTTTTGGACGAGAATCTGAATACCTAGAAGCCAAGGAGAAGAAATTAAAAGAGGGCTATTCTGGTCAGTTTACAAATTTTTGGGTGACGTGGCGCTGAGTTGGCGAGTCTTTAGCTACCACGTCATCTACCCTTGCGACACTAATGTTATACTGCTACTTTTCCACGTCATCTACCACGTCATCTACTCTTCCTCAATCATATGCTTGGTAACAATCAAAATGGTTGCTTGCAAACTACACAACTATAGCCCAAAATTTTCAAGATAACATCCCTATTCAAAACCTGAAACCTTGTAGCAATATGAGTGCATTCCATAGATCAATCTGACATAACTTTGCTGGCAGCGGAAAAACATTAAGGCGGTAAGAAGAGGAACACCAGTGGCAGCAAACAATTGCTCAGAATTTCATATGAATCAACTTTTGTATCTTGTATCAAATCAAAATCAAACAAACTGTATATTAGATTGACAAACTGAAAAATTGTAAACTGAAAATTCAAAAGTGACTGCACACTGCATTTCTCAATATCCTGCTGCAAATTCCAGGAATTCAGCAACTCATTCCTTCACATAAATCCAGCAGCCCATTGCTAGCTCCACACATCTGAAAATTTATCATTCCTTCACATAAATCCAGCAGCCCATTGCTTGGAATTCAGCAACTCAAAAGCAACATACAACTCCCTTGTGAATGAACGTCGAATATACCTTCTATCCAATCAGTCCAATTAAAGAACCTGCCCTCATAAGAATATAACCCGCAGCTCAACACTTCTATAACTGAAGCACAATAACAATCTAACTCCAATTTCTTCAATACCAGGAGAACAAAACAACTAAAAATTTCAACACCATCTCTCAAATAGGCAAACAAGCACACAGACCCATAAAGCCAATCCATAATTCAATTAGTTAGGCTGATTCACCACTCCGAAAAACAAGATTATAAAACTGCTTTGTCACCTTCTCTTTTTGGTTGACGGCAGACACAAACATTTGATAAAAGAAAAAATGGATAACTGATGATATCAAGCATAATAGCCAAATCGGAGAGAGAATCCATGAATCTAAGTGAAAGAATGATCAAATCTGAGAGATACTATCAAAATCTCGTTGTAGATACTACAAAGGAGTAAAATATCGGATATCGAGGAGATATCGATAGTCTGGAAAATGGAAATTTCGAAGAGATATCGAAAACTTTCAATTTCAGTAAAATTTCGATAAAATGTAACATACTTATTTATAAAGATACACTAGTAAAAACAAATCCTAACACAGCAGGATTGGTTGGGACAATTGGGATTTCCTACCTTGTCTAAGGTTCGAATCCCGCTGAAGGCATACTTTGCCTTTTTCAGCGATTTTTGTATCTAATTTCTCAATCTGGACCTTTGTTGGGCTGTTGTGATACGAGAAAATGGACAAATATCGCGATATTATGATGGTTTGTGCATAATATCGCCATGTGAGAAAACGAAATTTTCGCTGATATTTCGGCAAAAATCTCTATTTTTCACTCCTTGCTACAAAGTATGAAGAGTCAGAGACAGTTTTTGAGAGGTTACCCAATTGCATATTCTCAATCCATATGCTCTTCAGACCCCCTCTGACTTCACAGAAGCACATTAAAAGAAACCCAAGGCACCGAACTAGATTAGGCTGAAGAATGAGAACCAGAAGCTTCAATGCAACGATTTAGATCCGAAAGCAAAACGACCAGAAAGAGGATTTCCCGCTCGCGAACTAGAATGAAAGGTCTATGACGGTGCGAGTGACGACGGGAGGTAGAGAGCTCCAGCGACATCGAGGACATAGATCCAGCTAGAGAATCGCGACGCAATCAGATCATGGAATAAGGGAAAAATTGAAATAGCTAGGGTTTTGAAATTGGGGGAACTAAAATCTGAGCTAAAACTAAACTAGGATTCTCAGAATCATGGATTATTGAGGCTAATTGCAGAAAACAAAAGGAAGCAGCAAAAGAAAACGATGACTCTGTAATTGTCTACATCTTGTATTCTCAATGACAAGGTGAACAGTACCGCATAGCCTTTATATTGGCAAATAGGTATTACAAGCCAATGACTATTCTACCCTTGCGACACTAATGATATACCGCTAACATGAAAGATAATGCTCATGCAGAACCATAAGTATATATTTCTATCAGCTTTCCCACCATGTTGCGCATTTTACAAGTGACACTAAGTTTCATCTAGAAGGCTGCAACCATTTGACGAAGTAAGGAACTAGCTGCCTGTCAAGACTCACCCTGAATTTTACCCTGAATCTTGAAGTAAATCCTGCGGGGTCCATCTCCAAGGAAAATTTTACCGAAAATTCAGCATAACCTCTATTGAAAATGGACAACCCTAACCTGAAAAATCTAGATGAATACTTCTATATCAAATCATCCATCCTCAACTCCTTGAGTCATCCGCTCCCCACATCCATCACAATAACATTAAATCATCTCAAAATCCATCACTTAAACATCCAAAAAATAAATTATACGCCGTCCTCCAAATATTTCTAAAATAGATTCATGAGCCTTAACATACAACCGAATATTATACAATACGCCATCCTCCGCTAAATTTCGGCCACCTCCTATGCCTACCAAATTTTAGCAGCACCAACCTCTCAACACGCACAACAACTTCCTTAACTAACACGAACAACAATTTCAAGTTTAGATGGGGTAAACGAATTAAAACAGTAAAAATCCCAAATGAAAACCCTAGAATTTCAAACAACCGATTCTCCTAACCTGATGTGAATTGATTTGATTCCTTCTAGGGTATTGTTACACCAAGAAAGGCCTTCAAGATGAGTCAAAGGTCTCTGGCTATGATGGTTGGAGGAGCGAGTTCCGGCAACAAAACCAACACTGTGCAGTCGAGCTTCCAAGCGAGATTCCTTCCAAATAATAGCGTTATGGACTCGATCACCAACTCAGAAAGATAGTAGAGGTGATGGCTAGTTGAACGGGACCGGGGCGACGTCCTGAGCTGGCCGGACGACGGTGATTGGAGGCGGAGGTCCCTGGCAGGGAGAGAGAGAGAAGAGAAAGTGTTTTTGGGCCTTTCTCAACCCATTCCCGATCCGAAAACTTCTAATATGGAAGTTTCCCTTTACATCCATAATCCAATAAATAAATTTTTACCCCTTTTATTTATCAGTTTTTTACCTACAACTCAAAACGCCATAACTCATGTCTGCAACTTCATTTTATCGTCCTTAACGACTTTCCTTTAAGGAAAAACCCCGTAATAGTCGTCAGATAAAAGTCGTCACTACGATCCTTTGACTAAAAGACCGTAAATACATATAGTAAAAACTTAGGGTAATACAACGTAAATAATTAGGGTAAAAATTAAGGGTCGGGATGTGACACTGCCTACCCAGAGCAAACATTGTACGCAAGACACGCAAGCCGGGACGTAACCCACATATCCAGATCAGGACATATTGGAAGCAGTAAATTACCAAAATCTAATAAAATAAATTGATATAAAGAGAAATACATAATTGCCCTAATTGGGCTAATATCCTTAACATGGGCCAGGCCCAAACCTAAGCCCAAACCAAAGGGAAATGAGAGATCACCGCCGCTAACTTGGGTCGGGCGCAAAATTAATTTTTTATTTTTTGTTTATGATCAATTAGGAAATGAGTAATGGAAGAAAATGACAGTAGCAAGTAGCAAGAAGGAACAATCGTACACGTACACACCAAAGATTACCCCCATGTAAGGAAAGACCAAACCAAGCCCATATCCATGTCTAAAGTACTAACCCCACCTATGTTGCCCGGACACTTCTGAGGCGGAGTGTCGGAGTGTTCAACACGCCACGTGGCGTGTCAGAAAATATAGACTTTTCCAACACGACCTGATACTTTGACCAACACGCCAAGTCAGCAATTTTAATTTAAAAGAAAAACATAAACCCAAAAGAAAAAGGGTTGTGAAATCCACACACCCTTTTTCCTTTTTTGGTTAACATATTCATAAAAGACAAAGTTTAAGTCACTAAAAAACAAAATTTAAGTTACTAAAAAAGGAAAAATTGTGTGTAGATTTAAATTTGGGGAGTGTGGATTTCACATCCCAAGAAAAACTATCACAGCCTCTAAGTAGCAAAAAAAAAAAAAAAATAAGAGTGTTGATATATGATATATCCCTCCTAGTCAATGTTTAAACTCTAATAGTCTAATCTAGTTTGTAAACTACAACTTAATCTCTCTTTTTAACTTCAGTTTAGTCAACGGGTTTCCTAATCTCCATTCAATTGCAGTGTCTCTTTATTGATAACCGCATATGGTCTCGAGCTCATGTTTTTAGTATGTATTTTATGTATTAAAATAGATAAATATATTAATTATTTACCGCGTTCAAATCATGTCGAATTTTAGATCTTTTTTAATTTACCGTGTCAGCGTGTTGCGTCGTGTCGCCATGTGGTCCGTGCAACATAGAACCCCGCCGACGTCAGCGTCGCCAGAGGAGCCAAGAACTCATCCTCATGAGACCAAAAATAATAAAGATAGACAACTACAACAGCTGGATCAAAGTGTCCGGAATCGAACGGCTGCTGTACGAAGCACTCTGAATGCTCACTGGGCCCAACAACAGTGCTACCAGCTGTTCCTTTTCCCTCGCCAGCTGTCTCTCCTATCAATTATATCACCGCAACGAATCAAACATATTTAATTAGTTAATCTGATTGACCTTGATTCCCGCTTTTCAGTTAAATTCAAGAAGCTACACAGGAGAAGCTACACAGGAGAAGCTACATCATCTTCGTAATTTTTAGCCAATTCAAATACTCCTAACCATTTGATGATTATCTGAAAGATTTTATTGTATCCAAATCATTCAATTTCTTCATAATCTAATTCATGTGTGACGATTATTGTAAAGTAAATTTACGACGCTGCTGATTTGAGAACGAGGCATATCGAATCGTAATGGCCCAGAAGAAACCTGAAACTTTTTCCTGAAGAAAAATAATGCTGAAAAAGAGAAGGGCATATAACATTAAACTACCATTTAAATGTACAAATAATAAATAAAGTTTTTAAATGTTCCAGATAATAAAAAAGTCAACATTAAAACATGTTACATGATAAAATAGTCACCTCATAACATCTTAAATGATTAAAAGGTCTATTTTCACACTTTTTAATGATCATTTTACCCTCATCTCTAATTTCACCTCTCTCTCTCTCTCTCTCTCTCTCTCTCTCTCTCTCTCTCTCTCATCCAGATCGTACATGAGGACCATATAGGCTCCACCACGCCGCGCCACGGTGCTCATTCACGTTGGCCAAGTCGTTGGCGGCGAGGAAAAGGCTGCGATCGGGCTCAGAGTTGTCGAAGAATCATATCTGGTCGTTGTTGAAGAATTGGCCGGAATCGGTGACGGTTCCGACGTTGGAAGTCGACGACGGCCGCCTGCTCGAAGCTCCACGACTTCAACCTTTTCGTTCAAGCTCCATATCTATAAAAAAATATAAAAAAATAAATAAAAAAAAGCTTGAATCCATGGGTTTTGTGTATTCCTTATGAATCTTTCATTGCTTAGATTGTAAATGAATATTTGCTTGTTCTATTTGATCTGTGTTATGTTATTTGGTCATGCACACCAAGTGTTTGATGAAATGTCTATGAATGAATTAAGGTGCACACCAAGTGTTTGATGAAATGTCTATGAAAGAATTAAGGTGCATGATTCTACTGGATGAATAAGAATGCATTCCTTATGAATTTTTCATTGCTTAGATTGTAAATGAATATTTGCTTGTTCTATTTGATCTGTGTTATGTTATTTGGTCATGCACACCAAATGTTTGATGAAATGTCTATGAAAGAATTAAGGTGCATGATTCTACTCGATAGATCAAAGTAGACCTTGATGTGCTTGCAATGGCTGATACTTTAGTGATGATACTTTATTGATATTTGTAATGTGCGGCTACACCGTGACGGTAGCGTTCCGCTACAAAATAACCAACTTACCATGCAAGTGTTCATGTAACTGATAATGTAGCTATCCAAAACTCAAAATGTTTATGTAACTAGCTAGGTAACTATTTATGTAATTAGCAATGTAACTAGCATTTAGTGATGATACTTTATTGGTATTTGCAATGTGTGGCTACACCGCGACGGCAGCAGTCCGCTGCAAAGTAACCAACTTACCAAGCAAGTGTTCATGTAACTGACAATGTAGCTATCCAAAACTCAAATTGCTTATGTAATGAGCTATGCAACTATTTATGTAACTAGGAATGTAACTACCTTTTATGTAACTACTCAACTAACTAGTAATGTAACTACTTAGTTTCATGAGACTGACCATGTAACTAGTCATATAACTGCCGGTTACATTGCCAGTTACATAGCCTGTTACATTCCAGTTGCTTCAATTGTCAATTACATCACTAGTTACATGACTAGTTGCACAAATAGTTACATGCACAGTTACATGACTAGTGAGGTGAGGAAGTGTCAAGACCCACCCCGAATTTCACCCTGAAACCCAAAGTAAGTCTTGTGGGGTCCACCTCCAAGGAAAATTTACTGAAGAACTCGGTAAACCTCCTTTGAAAATGAACAACCTTAACCCGGAAAATTCAAGAATTACCCTCCTAAACGAATCAACCAACCTCCAATTCATCCCATAAATATCCAAATAATATAACATAAATCTTAGCACACCACCATTAAAGTATATGTTAACCCCAAGGGTAATCAGAGCTACTAAAGAAAACTAGAGGAAACAATAAATACATTGGTAGGTTTAACAGGTAACCTACTGGTGAAAAGTGGTGGAGAAGTGGGTAACTATGCCTCGCCTCCTACTAGTGTCAATCCGGACTCTGCAGGGTATTTTTAAAACGAATGGCCCAGGGGAAAACATTCGAAAAACGTTAGAGTGAGTGGACAAAATAAAAAAATAAATAAAGAAAATAAATAACAATATTTATGCTTTTCCAATTTAAATTCCAAAGAAAACAAATGCGTGCTCCAAGCAATAAATCTTTTATCTCAAAAAAATAAATAAATACCCATATATGTATGTATTTACACACGTCCATACTCCCTATATAATTATTTTATAGATTTAAAATAATTTATATAGGGCTACTACGCTCGCGTCGAACGCTCACGTCACGCCTTAATGCGGTGCTACACTACGCAATTAAGGTGGACATACGGGTGTATAAATATGTGCCCATACCCCCTATATGAATTAAACACTCATATATGGCTACTACGCTTGCGTCTAACGCTCACGTCGCACCATAATGTGGTTATATACTACGTCATTAAGGTGGATAGACACATATGGCTAGCTAGCATTTATATACATACTCTTCTCATATAAATATTTATAATTTACCGAAAAATCACCTTTTTCGGTAACTCTTCAAAATAAATAAAATCATCAAAATAAAATGACCTCAAATGCTCCAACAAAAGAAATTGTTCGACCCAGAACCATAGCATGCATATTATTTGAAACAAAAGTCCACTCACAAATTAGGCCTAAGCCTGATGTCGGTTCGATGCCTCTTCAGCTCGAGCCTCGAGCCTCCTCACGTCCTGTTTCAAACATATAAATTAATCTCCAACTATATACCAATGCTTATATAAAAATAGGCAAAATTAAATGTGAACCTTATCCACTCTCATCCTTGCCCAACTTCGCCATTCTTAAATTGATACGGTCCAAACTTCACCACAAATACCGGCAGCCTTAAACCAACCTTCTACAGCCAAAACAATAATAATCTAACGGCCGGATTCTATCCAAATTAACGGCCAAAATACAAAACTTTGAAAAATCCCAAACCTATCCAAAATTCCTCCAAAAATTCCAAAATTCACATCATTAAACTCCCCTTAATATTACACATCTAAAACCATAAAAATCTCCCTAACAGCGGCGGCCGACTCTGACGACCTCCAATGCCTACCAAAATTTAGCACAACCTTCCTCTCAACACGCACAACAACTTCCCTAACTAGCACAAACACTAATTCCAAGCCTAGATAGGGTAATCGAACCAAAACATAAAATTGAGCCCTAGAACTTCAACTCACCGATTCTCCTTACCAAGCTCAAGAGTGAGTGAATCCTTTGGAGAGATTGCTACACGGGAGGAGGGCTTTCAAACGAGCCAAGCGGCTCCGGCTATGTTGGCCGGAGGAGCGAGTTCCGGCGACTGGACCTCCACGGCAGTTAGAGCTTTCGAGCGGCTTTTCTCCCTCACGGCGGCACTAGGACGGCTCCCACCGATCCAGGAAGAGAGCTGGGTTGAAGGCCGACCGATTGGGACCAGTGCGGTGGTCTGCGGTTTGGGCTTTTCTCCCCAACTCGGTCCAACACCACCAATATAACCCAATTCCAAAATTAACACCCCCAAAAATAATACCCTAATAAAACTTACATTTTTACTAGCTAAAATTTACCATTTTTACTGTCGTCAAAATTTTCTCATACGAATAATTTCTTCGAAATATTCGTCCCTCAACACTCCTCTAGAGACCTTTGAACTATAAACTCATTTACGAAGACGATAAAACTATTATTAATTCCAAGCCAGTAAATAAAGTAAAAAAATTTAAGAGTCGGGATGTGACACTTCTCCCCTCCTTAGAAAAATTCCTTCCTCAAAATTTACATATCTGTCAATCAAAGAGGTAGGGATACCGCTGCCTCATTTGTTCCTCTGATTCCCAAGTAGTTTCCTCTACTAGATGACTTCTCCAAAGCACCTTGACAAGTGGGATTGTCTTGTTCCTAAGCACTTGCTCCTTTTGATCAAGAATCTGAATCGGTTCCTCTTCATAGGTCAAATCATTTTGCAAACTAATCGGCTGCTCTTGCAGCACATGAGAGGGATCGGCAATATACTTGCGAAGCATGGATACATGAAACACATTATGTATCATGGATAATTCTGGAGATAAAACTAACCGATAAGCAAGTGAGCCAACTCGCTCTATTATCTCATAAGGGCCAATATACCTCGGACTAAGCTTCCCACGTTTACCAAAATGTACTACCCCTTTCCAAGGAGATAGTTTCAAGAACACCCAATAACCCATTTGAAACTCAAGGTCCTTCCTGCGGACATCTACATAACTCTTTTGCCTACTTTAAGCGGCCTTGAGTCTATCTCTGACCACTTTAATTTTGTCATTTGTATCATGGATTAACTCAAGACCACAAAGCTCTTTTTCTCCTACTTCATTCCAACACAAAGGTGGACGACACTGCTTCCCATAAAGTGCCTCAAAGGGAGCCATAGCAAGACTAGAGTGGTAGCTGTTGTTGTAAGCAAGCTCCATCAAAGATAGGTTTTTATCCCAACTCCCCCTGCACTGCAAGACACAAGATCTCAACATATCCTCCAAAGTCTGAATAGTCCTCTCCGATTGCCCATCGGTCTGAGGATGAAAAGCAGTGCTGAAGTGCAATCGGGTGCCTAAAGCTGCCTGAAGAGCCCCAAAATTTAGAAGCAAATCTAGGATCCCGATCCGACACTATTGATTCAGGTACACCGTGAAGTCTCACGATCTTATTCACATAAGGCTCCACCAATTTATCCAGTGTATACTTCTTTCCCACCGGCAAGAAATGTGCAGATTTGGTGAGTCTATCCACAATCACCCAAATACCGTCATGCCCTTCTCGGGTACGAGGTAAACTGAAAACAAAATCCATGGTGATGTGGTCCCACTTCCACACTGGAATAGACAACGGCTCAAGCAACCCAGAAGGTTTCTGCCTTTCAGCTTTCACTTGCTGACAGATCAAACACCTACTCAAAAAAGCTGCAATTTCTCTCTTCATGTTTGGCCACCAATAATAATCCTTCAAAGTCCGATACATCTTTGTACTACCTAGATGAGCAGCATCTGCAGAACTATGAGCTTCCTCCATTATCTCTTTCTTTAACTCTTCATTCCTCTTTGGAACACAAAGCCTATTTTTGAACAATAAAGTTCCATCTCTTCTTACCGAAAAATCCACGGCGGCTCCACTCAATGCTCTTTCTATCAACTGAACTATGGAATGATCATTATATTGAGCCTCCCACACTTTATTAACCAAAACTGGCCTCATATGGAAACTAGCTACTAAGGCACCAACATCATCCACCGCTAAATCCACCCTTGTAACTCGCAACTCATAAAGAAGTGGAACTCGAACCGTCCTCATGTGAGACAAAGATATGGTGGGGTTTCAACTAAGAGCATTAGCTACCACATTAGCCTTTCCAGGATGATACTCAATAGTGCAATCATAATCATAGATTAATTCCATCAACCTTCTCTGCCTCATATTTAACTCTCTTTAAGTGAACACATACTGAAGACTCTTGTGATCGGTAAAAATCTGAAACTTGGCTCCATAAAGATAGTCTCCACAACTTGAGAGTAAAAACTACTGTTGCAAGCTCTAGATCATGAGTGGGATAATTCGCCTCATGCGGCTTCAATTGCCTAGAAGCGTAGGCAATAACTCGATCATGCTGCATCAATACCCCGCCTAGACCTCGTCTAGAAGCATCACAATAAACCACATACTCCCCACTATCATCCGGAAGTGCCAAAACAGGAGCACTAGTCAAGCGATTCTTTAATTCTTGAAAACTTTGCTTACACTGATCTGACCATTCGAACTTAACTCCCTTCTTGGTCAATCTTGTAAGTGAAGCAGCAATCTTTGAAAAATCTTGCACAAAACATCGATAATAACCTGCTAACCCCAAGAACTACGAATCTCCGTCACAGTGGTGAGTCTTCTCCAATTTGACACTGCTTCCACATTTTGGGAATCCACACTAACACCTTCTACCGAAACCACATGACCCAAGAACCCCACTTTATCCAGCCAAAATTCACACTTGCTGAATTTAGCATACAACTGCGCATTTCTCAAAGTCTGCAATATCATTCTTAAATGTTTGGCATGCTCCTTCTCACTTTTTGAGTATACCAAAATGTCATCTATGAATACGATCACGAAGCGATCAAGATATGGACGAAACACCTTATTCATGAGATCCATGAAGGCAGCGGGTGAATTAGTAAGTCCAAAAGGCATAACTACAAACTCATAATGACCATAGCGTGATACAAAAGCAGTCTTGGCTATGTCACCCTCCCGGATCCACAACTGATGATAACCTGATCTCAAGTCAATCTTTGAGAAAACATAAGCACCCCTCAACTGATCAAGTAAATCATCAATGCGAGGCAACGGATATTTATTCTTCACCGTGACTTGGTTTAGCTTCCTATAATCAATACATAGTCTCATGGTGCCATCTTTCTTCTTAACAAACAACACCGGAGCACCCCATGGAGACATGCTAGGCCAAATAAAACCCTTATCTACCAACTCCTGCAGTTGAGTCTTCGACTCTTTCAATTCCGCTGGAGCCATTCTGTAAGGTGCCTGAGAGATAGGCATAGTTCTGGGAAGTAACTCAACAGAAAAGTCTATCTCTCTTACAGGAGGCAAATCAGGTAACTCCTCGGGAAAAACATCCGGAAACTCTCTTACTACAGGAATATCCTCTACTTTAAACACTCCCACACTTGTATCTACAATGTGAGCTAAGTATGTCTGACAGCCTTTATTTAACAATTTCCTAGCAGCAGCAGCTGATATCAAGCAACTCGAAATAACATCTTTTTCCCCTTGAAATGCAACCTCAAATTCATCTGGACTTCGAAACACCACTTCTTTTCGAAAACAATCTACCATAGCTCTATAAGCCTCCAAAAAGTCTATTCCCAAGATCACATCAAACTCCACAATATCAAAAGGGATTAGATCCGCCTTAAACTTAGTTCCTTCCACCAATACTTCACAACCACTAAACACCCAATTTATTCTCATCACCTCATCGGAGGGTAGAGACACATGCCACTCGCTTGGAAGAGACGATGATGGCACATTGGCATGGAGGGCAAATCTACTAGACATAAATGAATGTGTGGCTTTGGGATCAATTAAAGTAAAAGCTGGCTGACCAAACATTAATAACGTACCAATGATGACATCGGAAGAAGTACGACCCTCCTGCTGGGTCATAGCATGAAGTCTAGCGCGAGTCATGAGACGTCCACGCTGACCACTACTCTGCTGAGATCCGCCCCTGACTGCTGAACTGCCATTAGTACCATTGCTGGAGCCTCTAGCTGAAGACTGACCGAATGGTTGAGTAGGGCTGGGGGTGGTCCTGTGAGCTAATAAGGGACAATCTCTCCTGAAATGATCCTGACCACCACACTCATAGCACCCAGAAGACTATTGCTGACCAAAAGAAAAAGCCTGACCACCAGATGTCCCACCATGGAAACTACCACCAGCACCAAACTGACCAGTTTGCTGTTTACCCAACTGGCTCTGAAAAGGTCTCGTGTGACGCCCCCTAGCTTTGAACCGAGAATTAAAACTCGATCCCCCACTACTGCCACTACCCGGTGAAGATCCAGAAACAGATGATGAAGCAGCATTCTTAGATGGACCCTGACTGGGACCACTAAAATCTCGGGGCCAAGCACTATATGTTCCCCTGGTCTCGATGGCCATGGCTGCACTAACCGCATCAAGAAAGGTCGGGTAAATAACACCTGTCATCCTATCTGCATACACTCCACCAAGTGCCCCAATGAACATATCAATCCTTGTCCTCTCATCAGGAACCAAATATGGCACATGGTAGCTCAAGGTAGTGAACCTCTGCTCAAACTCTATGACACCCTCATCATCCCTCTTCTTCATCTTCAGAAAATCCATCTTAATCCTACTACGATGAGCATGACTGAAATATTGACCCAAGAATAGCGTCTTAAACGGCTCCCAAGTCATATCCTTAGCACCACCATTATTTCTGCTAGCGAGAGTCCACCAATGATGCGCTGAATCAACTAGAAAAGTCACTGCCATCTTCACTTTCTTTTCTTCCGGCAGTTCAGTGCTCTCAAAAGCCTTTTCTATCTTATCTACCCAAGTGTATGCATCAAGGGATCCCTTGGCACCCTTGAACTCAATTGCCCCAGCATCAAAGACATCCTTCTTCTTTACAGACCGAGGGTGCTGAACTCTATCTAAAACACCTCTCAGCATGTTCCCAATGGAATCAACTAATCCTCTAACTTCATCACCCTCATTCACGTTGGTCGAGGTAGCCACACGGGGTCGGTGTCTAGGAAGCATATTACCTGAGGAAGGATATATTTAGTAGTCTGTATACAAGACTAACAGAACTATCACACATACCCAATAACACATAGCATCCAAAGCATAAACTGCTAGTGAATCCGCCGTGGTCGGATCACCACTCTATAAGCACTACGTGCTTATTAGGCAAATATGATAGTAATAAGGAGGCAGGAAATGAAACCTAAAGCTCTGATACCAACTGTCAAGACCCACCCCGAATTTCACCCTGAAAACCGAAGTAAGTCTTGCGGGGTTCACCTCCAAGGAAAATTTACTGAAGAACTCGGTAAACCTCCCTTGAAAATGAACAACCCTAACCCAGAAAATTCAAGAATTACCCTCCTAAACGAATCAACCAACCTCTAATTCATCTCATACATATCCAAATAATATAACATAAATCTTAGCACACCACCATTAAAGTATATGCTAACCCCAAGGGTAATCAGAGCTACTAAAGAAAACTAGAGGAAACAAGAAAATACATTGGTAGGTTTAACAGGTAACCTACTGGTGAAAAGTGGTGGAGAAGTAGGTAACTATGCCTCGCCTCCTACTAGTGTCAACCCGGACTGTGCAGACTGGGCATTTTTAAAACGAAGAACACAGGGAAAAACATTCGAAAAACGTTAGAGTTAGTGGACAACATAAAAGAATAAATAAAGAAAATAAATAACAATATTTATGCTTTCCCAATTTAAATTCCAAAGAAAACGAATGCGTGCTCCAAGCAATAAATCTTTTATCTCAAAAAATATATATATACCAATATATGTATGTATTTACACACGTCCATACTCCCTATATAATTATTTTATAGATTTAAAATAATTTATATAGGGCTACTACGCTCACGTCGAACGCTCACGTCACGCTTTAATGCGGTGCTACACTACGCAATTAAGGTGGACATACGGGTGTATAAATATGTGCCCATACCCCCTATATGAATTAAACACTCATATAGGGCTACTACGCTTGCGTCTAACGCTTACGTCGCACCATAATGTGGTTATATACTACGTCATTAAGGTGGATAGACACATATGGCTAGCTAGCATTTATATACATACTCTTCTCATATAAATATTTATAATTTACCGAAAAATCACCTTTTTCGGTAACTCTTCAAAATAAATAAAATCATCAAAATAAAATGACCTCAAGTGCTCCAACAAAAGAAATTGTTCGACCCAGAACCATAGCATGCATATTATTTGAAACAAAAGTCCACTCACAAATTAGGCCTAAGCCTGATGTCGGTTCGATGCCTCTTCAGCTCGAGCCTCGAGCCTCCTCACGTCCTGTTTCAAACATATAAATTAATCTCCAACTATATACCAATGCTTATATAAAAATAGGCAAAATTAAATGTGAACCTTATCCACTCTCATCCTTGCCCAACTTCGCCATTCTTAAATTGATACGGTCCAAACTTCACCACAAATACCGGCAGCCTTAAACCAACCTTCTACAGCCAAAACAACAATAATCTAACGGCCGGATTCTATCCAAATTATCGGCCAAAATACAAAACTTTGAAAAATCCCAAACCTATCCAAAATTCACATCATTAAACTCTCCTTAATATTACACATCTAAAACCATAAAAATCTCCCTAACAGCGGCGGCACCGCCGTCTGGTCTGCCGGCGGCCGACTCCGGCGACCTTCAATGCCTACCAAAATTTAGTATAACCTTCCTCTCAACACGCACAACAACTTCCTCAACTAGCACAAACACTAATTCCAAGCCTAGATAGGGTAATCGAACCAAACTATAAAATTGAGCCCTAGAACTTCAACTCACCGATTCTCCTTACCAAGCTCAAGAAGGAGTGAATCCTTTGGAGGGATTGCTACACGGGATGAGGGCTTTCAAACGAGCCAAGCGGCTCTGGCTATGGTGGCCGGAGGAGCGAGTTCCGGCTAATGGACCTCCACGGTAGTCGGAGCTTTCGAGCGGCTTTTCTCCCTCACGTCGGCACTAGGACGGCTCCCACTGGTCCAAGAAGCGAGCTGGGTTGAAGGCTGACCGATTGGGACCGTTGCGGGGGTTTGCGGTGGCTGGACGGCGGTGGACGGGCGGGGGAAATCTCCTGCATGGAGAGAGCTCGGGGAGAGAGTCGGGAGGGAGGAGAGAGAAGAGAGAGAGAGGTTTGGGCTTTTCTCCCCAACCCGGTCCAACCCCACCAATATAACCCAATTCCAAAATTAACACCCTTAAAAATAATACCCTAATAAAACTTACCTTTTTACTAGCTAAAATTTACCATTTTTACCGTCGTCACAAATTTTCTCCTACGAATAATTTCTCCGAAATATTCGTCCCAAAACACTCATCTAGAGACCTTTGAACTATAAACTTATTTACGAAGACGGTAAAACTATTATTAATTCCAAGCCAGTAAATAAGGTAAAAAAAATTTTAAGAGTCAGGATGTAACAGGAAGCGTAAATCTTACAACCATTAGTCACACAAACCGCTTGAAAAAAAAGCTACATTTTTTCTTCTGCACACAGAATGCAGAAGATGACAAAGCAAAGCAATTTGTATTAATTGAAATATGTTTCATACAAATAATCTTTTCATTTAGCTGTTCAAATACAATTGATGAAACATTGATATTAAACTTGGTGAACCTACTGTTGATAATGTATTGAGTACCAACTGTGCCGATGGTTAAGAAACCTCTTCACCACTTGTGCTCTATACCTCAGAACATCGTCCTTCTTCAATGTGCTGTTAAACGTTTCCTCCTTGGAAAGTTTGTCCATGTAGTAAATCCCACAATCCATCATGTTTTTAATAAATCCCACAATCCATCCCACAATCCCACTTGTGTAACTACATTAACTTGTCTATGTAACTATATATCCATGTAACTATCTATGTAACTATCCATCTAACTATCCATCTATGTAACTACCCATGTAACTACAGATTGATAGTTACCTGGGTAGTTACATACATGCTACACTTGTGTAACTACATTATCCTGCCTATGTAACTATCCATATAACTATGTATATAACTATCCATGTAACTATTAATATAACTATCCATGTAACTATGCATGTAACTATCAATCAATGTAACAATCCACGTATCTATCCATGTAACTACAGATTGATAGTTACCTGGGTAGTTACATACATGCAACACTTGTGTGTTACTTGCTTCGTCAAGTCTGTACTGCCTCTTACCAACAAATGATAAAGTATTGGTTTGTTTTGCATGAAGAGCAGCATCTGAAGTCGGTATGTCTTTGTGGAAGGGTCTAGTACTGATCCATGGGGAACCCACCTGCTCTGGAGTTTTAGTTTCTTTTGTTGTTTTGGCAACTGTAACTTCTTCCCCGTTGAACTTACCCTCTTTGGTATTCGCTAAGTTAGCATTTTATGTTTCAGCATTTGGTACCACAACCTCCCTTTCCTTTGCACATCCAGACTTTTTCTTGTCTATTGAGTCTATACAACAACTCCAATTGACATCTTCCTAGATTGGATTGCTGGATGATTAATGCTTCCATAGCTCCAGCAATTGCTTGTTTGATCCTGAAACATGGCAATTGAAGTAAGCATTATATTTTGTGCTCCAGACTCAAATTAGAATGCAAAGTTCACATCCCTTCGGCCTAGCCAATCCCAATTCCATTTTTGTTCTATTCAAATTTGTTTCGGATGAAGATAAATTTAATAAACTTCAAACTAATACAGCCAGTGACATATATTTTTAGAATCACAATCTCAAGAGTTGAATTATACACAGGTAGATAGAACTAAATTAGTATTTTAAATCAAGAAAACCAAAACCACATCTATGGGGTCTTTCCTGATAACACAGTTGACTGAAATACCATAATGGTCATGTACGAGCTATATAAAACATAGACTGAGCTAGACACAGATCATGTACCATCCAACTCGAAAAGGATCACCAAAAATATAACTGGAAAGAGTTACATATTATGCACCATCCAACAAATGAGAAAAAAAACAGCCAAAGTCTAACAAAAAATTCTTACACACTATACAATTAGCTATGCAAATACAAGGTATCAAAGTTGTGAATGCTTACATCTCGCATATGCTTTTGTCTTCCAACCTCCATCTAGAGAACACGTACGTAGAACAACCACAATTGTAACCTGAACAACAGACCAAGAAATTTGGTCAAAAAACAAACCAAGCTATACAAAGTAAGAGGCGTAAATCTGTGTTCATGTGGTGAATGTTGCGATACGAAACCATTAGAAACTCAGTAACATTACAATTCATTTGACACCCAGAGCAGCAAGAACACAATCACACACAAAATGAAGCAACCGATAAAATATTCATCAATGATAAGCTGATTCTTAGTTCCCTGTCGAACTAAACAAGGTTTAAATTTCATAAACTACTCAATTGATGCAATCATCTCCTAATCAGACGAGAACCACGTGACTATATCAAATAAGCAAAGAACGAAAAAAAAAAAATCAACAATCGGCAAAACCCTAACAATTACGACCCATCCAATTCCCTCATGGATTCTCAATTACGCTCGTCTAACACTAGTTCGTCGCAAAATTGAAGTTCAGGCGCTCAGATCTCACGAGGAATTAACGCCTTAGGCTCCGAATTTGATTCGAAGCAGCAACAATCGGAATAACGAAATGGCGAAGAGGAGTTGCTTACAGGTTGTTCGGCGGCGATGAGCGACGAGCTTCAGGTTTCCCAAGAGTTTCTTTGTCGACGACGAAGCTAAAGAGGCTTCTCTGGTACATAGAGAGAGATTCGACGGTTTTTGTCAGTGACATACATCGTAATTTGTTTTATTTTTATAGGCAACGATTTAAAAGATTTAAATAAATATATTATTTTATCATCTGAACATTTAGAGCAGCTCTAACAAAAGAGTCAAATCTTTGTTGGCAGCCCAACAGCTATTTTTGACAGCCTAATGAATTCTCCAATGAAAAAGTCAAATCCTACATGGATTTGGCTACAAGCAAAAGGTTGTCAAATTATACCCAACTTGGGAGAAGAGTTATTCATTAAAAATATAATTTATGTCCGTCTCCTTCATCGTTCGTTCTCTCTTTTTCTTCAGAAACTCAGTTCTTCATCTATCACCATAACCCAGTTCTCGTCTCTCCTTCATCTTTTCTTTCATCTTTCTGTTTCTTTCTTTGGGTTTTCTTCATGAGTATGGATTATCAATTATCCGACTCTTCATCAAACGAAGAATTTTGGAATCTTGCAAATTCATCATCAGACGAAGAATTGCTCAATTTACAAATCAGGGTTCTACAAGAAGAGAAGGGAAGGAGAAGACGTCGAGGCTCTATTACTGGTCGGCTCTATAAAGATAGGGAATGTCTTCAAGGACACCAAAGACTATTCAAAGATTACTTTTCTGAAAATCCAATTCATGGAGAAGATATATTTCGGAGGAGGTTTCGGATGCATCGAGCTTTGTTTCTTCGAATTGTAGATGGGGTAACAGATCATGACTCCTACTTTGTCCAAAAAAGAGATGGGGCAAGCCGCCTTGGATTGTCTTCTCTACAAAAGTGTACAGCTGCGATGAGAATGCTTGCCTATGGAGTTGGGGCAGACGCTGTTGATGACTACATTAGAATCGGTGAAAGCACTGCAATTGAAGCTTTGAGAAGGTTTGTCCAAGCGGTTATTGATGTTTTTGGCCCTCAATACTTGAGAAGACCCACTGCTGAAGATATCTGCCGATTGTTATCAATTGGTGAGAGCCGTGGGTTTCGAGGAATGCTTGGTAGTATCGATTGTATGCATTGGAAGTGGAAGAATTGTCCGGTTGCTTGGAAATGTATGTTTTCTCGTGGAGATCATTGTGAACCTTCTTTAATTCTTGAAGTTGTTGCATCAAAGGATCTTTGGATATGGCATTCATTTTTTGGTTTACCTGGTTCCCACAATGATATCAATGTGTTAGAGCATTCACCTTTATTCGCCGACCTCCGTGAAGGCCGAGCTCCTCCGGTCAATTTTCGGGTGAATGATCATGACTATAAAATGGGATATTATTTGGCTGATGGCATATATCCATCGTGGTCCACTTTCGTCAAAACCATTCCATGTCCACAAGGAGAGAAAGCAAAGAATTTTGCTAAAGCTCAAGAGGGATGCCGAAAAGATGTAGAAAGAGCTTTTGGTGTGCTTCAAGCACGTTTTGCAATTGTGAAGGGACCTGCTCATTTTTGGGATCGTGAAACTCTTAAAAAGATCATGAAAACATGTGTTATAATGCACAATATGATCATTGAAGATGAACGTACCGAATGCATTGCAGCCAATGATCATGAAATTCTTGCAAGGCAGTATGTTGAACCGGATGAGCAATTTGAAAATCTGCTAGTTTCACGTAATCACACAATTGAGTTTGAAGAATTTATTAGCAATCATTTGGCTATTAGGTGTTTACGCCTGAATTAATATTTTACTGGATAGTAAATGTCTATGTAAATATTAATTATTTCTTGGACCATGCCATACCGGCGAGATGGAGTTTCTCTAAGTTAATAAGTGATAGCTCGCCAGTAAGTCCACGCGAGCCAAGTTAGACTTCGCGCGGAACGAACTGCATGAGAATTTGACTTTACTTAGCCCGCGCGCGGAATGACTGTTCAACGCTCCGCGAGGCGAAGCGAGATTGCCAGTCCGCGAGGCGAAGCGAGATTGACTCTCCGCGTAGGCAAAGCGAGGCAAGCTGCGAACTAGCTCGCGTAGGAGACTTCGCGAGTCAGCAAACATGCGGAGTCCGCGCACACCACGACAAACGTTGGAGACTTTTACAAGTCTTTGACATGCTTCGGGCCAATCCCTGTGGCCCATTAAATATAAAAAAGCCCTTTTAAGGCTCGCGAGCTGCAATAGCCCGCGAAACGGACGCGAGCTACAGAAGCACGCGAGATAGCACCCTGTAGCAGCCTGCGAGATGAGGATGCTCCTAATTCCAGTTCGTATAGGAGTCTACAGTTGGTGGCGCGGAATGAAGTGTGCGAACTGGACATGTGTCACAAGATGGTTGGTTCGCATGGACGAAACAGTGCCCTTGTGCTATTAGGTTTTCCGAATCCAACTTGAAGTAGGATTGTCTCTCTCTTCTGCCGCAAGTCAAGCTCCACTGTATAAAGGGTTCAAAAGCTCTCTCAAAAGGACACACAACTTTACATCAACAACTCAGAGACAACTCTCAAACAAACACCAACTGAAACCCAGTTCCCTTCGAGCCTTCCTCGAAACCCTAACCCTAAGCGCCGCCGCCTAGATCTTTCTCCAGAGCTCTCCGGACTCTGCATCCCCTTTCAGCTTCTCTCCGAACTCCCTGTGATTGCTCTGCTCGCGCCGCCGTGAGTATCGACTCGCTTGTGCTCGTAAATCCTCCTCTGAGGTGGCACCTGTCACCCCCCTTTCTGCCTGATCAAGAAGTCAAGCGCACCCCCCATCAACCTTTTCCTCGTCCGCGAGGTGGCACGCCCGCAACTCTCCCATCTCTTTTTCTGCTAGAAACCTCTGCTCCGCGCGCTGAGGATCGTGGCCAAAACATTAGGGATCGAGGAACACATTCTATGCTGCAAGCTGACCTTGTTGAGCATTTGTGGCAACTCCATATGACTAGAACCAATATGTAGGTTGTTAGTTGGTATGTGTTTGCGCCTGAATTAATATTTTACTGGACAGTAAATGTCTATGTAAATATTAATTATTTCTTGGAACATGCCATACCGGCGAGATGGAGTTTCTCTAAGTTTATAAGTGATAGCACGCCAGTAAGTCCACGCGAGCCAAGTTAGACTTCGCGCGGAACAAACACTTGGCCTTCATGCGAATTGAAACACTTAGCCTTCGCGCGGAATGGACATACGCAGTTCGCGTGGAACACTTAGCCTACGCGCGGAATGCCTTCGCGCGGGATTACTATTTGACACTGCGCGAGGTTAGGCGAGATGGACTCTCTGCGTAGGCGAAGCGAGCTGGCGAACTAGCTCGCGTAGGAGACTTCGCGAGGCAGCAAACATGCGGAGTCCGCGCGCACCACGACAAACGTTGAAGTATTTGACATGCTTCGGGCCAACCCCTGTGGCCCATTAAATATAAAAGCCCTTTTAAGGCTCGCGAGCTGCAATAGCCCGCGAAATGGACGCAAGCTGCAGAGGCACGCGAGATAGCACCCTGTAGCAGCCCGCGAGATGAGGATGCTCCTAATTCCAGTTCGCATAGGAGTCTACAGTTGGCAGCACGGAATGAAGTGTGCGAACTGGACATGTGTCACGAGTTGGTTGGTTTGCATGGACGAAACAGTGCCCTTGTGCTATTAGGTTTTCCGAATTCAACTTGAAGTAGGATCATCTCTCTCTTCTGCCGCAAGCAAAGCTCCACTATATAAAGGGGTCGAAAGCTCTCTCGACAGACACACACAACTTTACAACAACAACTCAGAGACAACTCTCAAACAAACACCAACTAAAACCCAGTTCCCTTCGAGCCTTCCTCGAAACCCTAACCCTAAGCGCCGCCGCCTAGGTCTTTCTCCAGAGCTCTCCGGACTCTGCATCCCCTTTCAGCTTCTCTCCGAACTCCCTGTGATTGCTCTGCTCGCGCTGCCGTGAGTATCGACTCGCTTGTGCTCGTAAATCCTCCTCTGAGGTGGCACCTGTGACCCCCCTTTCTGCCTGATCAAGAAGTCAAGCGCACCCCCCATCAACCTTTTCCTCGTCCGCGAGGTGGCACGCCCGCAACTCTCCCATCTCTTTGTCTGCTAGAAACCTCTGCTCCGCGCGCTGAGGATCGTGGCCAAAACATTGGCACGCCCAGTGGGACCGGGAGTACAAGCAAATACAACATTGGGAAGCCGGAGGAAGCGCCGTACCGAAAGCCCCAGCTTTCTTGTCTCAAGCATAGATCGCTATAGTACAAGCCCCATAATAGTGCGGCTTGCCGATCCCTCACCCAAGAGCAGGTTCTTGCTCAGTTCGGTAATCCGGATTACAGCGAGACCGCCATGGTAGGCTCTCAGCCGACCCAAAATACAGGTTCTGCTCTATCTATGGAGCAAATCTTCCAAATGTTCGAGCAGTTGACGAGCCAAGGGTTGGCTACTCAGCAGAGCATCACCGACCTTGCTACTAAGGTCGACGGCCTCGCTGACCAAGTCAAAAGGGACAAAACCCTTTGGGAAGCGGACCAGCACAACCTTACCGTGCTCACTGAGGACTTCAACCAGTTTGTCAGTGAGACGAGGGAAACCAAAGGCTTGGTCGAAGGAAGCCTTCAACAGATCTGCTTGGAGCTGGATCAGAACACGTAGACCGTGAAACAAGGCAGGAGACCGTGAAGCAACATGCAGAGGTCTTGTCGCTCACTCGCGCGACAGTAGATGAGCAGACCCGCCGCCTGGACGAGCACGACACCAAGCTGCATGACCAGCAGAATGCTTCCTTCTTCGGAAGTAAGAACAGTATAGAAAAGCTAGACGAATTCAAGAACAAAGAGGACCGGCTGAACCTACGGGTCCTTGAGGTTGAAGACTGGATGAGGGCGCAGGCGCCAAAAAACCCTACTCTGAACCCTACCGGCCCAAGCGCGACCGATGGGACAGCCAAGTATATTCCTCCCAATGAACGAACCAGGGAAAACCCTAAGGTCGGGACTCCGAAGTCCCCACAGTTCGTGCCAGGGGCAGGAACGTCAAAGAGCCCGCTCCCGCATGGCTCGTTTGCCTCCCCTAGGGGGCTGAATAGTTCTCTACGTCAAGGAACTGGGACACCCGATGACCCGCTGCTCGTTCATTCCAGCCTTACTCCCAAGAATGGCGGACAGGTCGTCAGTTTCCCTGCATGGCCAAACCATGGGGAAGGGGCAGAGTCCGCGCCCGTGACCACAGCCGACTGGCGCCAGCTTATCTCCTCCATTGTCAAGGAGCAAACCGGACACGGTGATGCTAACTTGCTATATCGCGACCCCTATCCAGATAGCGTGGCGCAATACCCCTTCCCGCACGGGTTCAAGAACGTAGTGTTCACTACTTTCTCTGGCGAAACGAGGGAGGACGCAGCAACCCACATGGCCCGCTTCAAAGTCCAGTGCGGCCAGTACGGGAACAATGACATCCTCAAGCTCAAGCTCTTTGGGACCTCTCTGTCCGGAGCTGCATTTACCTGGTACTCCAAGTTGAAGCCAGGATCCATCGCGGACTGGCCTACCATGGAGAAGCTGTTCCGCGAGACCTACGGTACCATTGAGCCAGAGGTCGGCCTTGACTCCCTCACTCAGATGAGTCAGCAGAGCATGGAGTCAGGAGTCTCCTTCCTCCAGCGGTTCAAGATCCAACAAGCCAAGTGCGACTTTCTCGTACCCGAGCAGGAGGCCATTAAGTTGGCTGTCCGCGGTCACGAACACCGCCAGCGGCTGAAGCACTATGGGGAACGCTTCATGTCTATGGGCGACCTCATCAACAAGGTCGGCAGCTATGAACTCATCCTCAACGAGATGGACGAGAAGGCGAATGCCTCCAAAGGGACGTACGTACCGGGGAGGAACAGGATAGTCGGGGAGTTAAACCTCCAATCCTCCACGTTCGACCCTTACTACCAAAGGCAGGAGGAGAATGAGGCCGCGCAGGGGTATGTCGACGACGTCGGAGCGGTCGAACTGACCGGGAAGCCTTTGGCTCACAAACTGAAGAATCTCAAGATGACCCGCGAGCCAATCACCATTCAGTCCTTTGCATGGACTAAGCCCGAATACGAGTCCTACACGTATGATGCAAAAAACGCCCATCTTGTCTTTAATGACTTGATCGAGGCGAGCTACGTGCGCTTGGACCATAAGATCCCATCCAAAGAAGAACTAAATGACAAGAAGTATTGCAGCTTCCACAATGCTTACAATCACGACACCAAGGACTGTGTCAAACTCCGCGACCAACTGCAGACTTGGTTGAATTCGGGCGCCCTGAAGATGAAAACGCCAGGAAGCACAGCTTCTCTGGTCGACGTGGATCCTTTCCCCGCCATGGTTGGTATGGTCGAGGTGAACTGGGCCGACCAGCCAAAGGAGAAAAGCCGTCACCGCGCACCAAAGCCAGGCGAGCGGCGAATCACCTTAGACCTAGCCGAACATCCAAAGGATGATAGTCCGCGCCGGATGCTTAAGCGAGACCGAGAGGATGGTAATGATGACACACGTCAGCCATCTCGCCGGTACACCTACAACGTCAACCTCGCGCATGAGGTCCTAGACGATCTTATTGACGGCGGACTCGTCACTGTGTCAAGGGCCTTGCCCTATGTTGAATACAAGGAGGGCCGCGTCCATTGCAAGCTCCATGACAGTTGGGGACACAGAACTCGCGACTGTTACCAGCTTCGCGAGCAAGTTCAGGACTGGTTGGACCTCAAGTATATTCGCTTCGAGGACAAAGGCGGCTTCATGATCACAGTTGCTGACGTCGCCTGGCCTCTCGTCGGCCAGCGCGCGATCACTTTGGACTTGTCTCCAAACGCGGGCCAACGCAACCCGCCAGGTCGAAACCGTAAGAGGCCAGCGAATGACTACACCGTTCTGGCGAACCAAGGTGGGAACCACTACTCGGCAAGGGAGGTAGCCGTCAGACCACAGCTCGATCGCCTTTCAAGAAAGGATAAAGGCAAAGCTACCATGCAAGACGATATGTCGTCTCCAGCTGACACCTATCAACCCATGAGTCCCAGGACTCGCGAGGAGCTGGAACAGAGGATCAAGCGCCTCGAAACCTTCATTCAAGCACACTGGACTAAAGATGTGCTTTCCTCTCCAGCTTCAAGCGCGATGGATATCTCCGACTCCGGCAGCGAACGCCAAGATAACAAGGCTTCAAGCCCCAGGCGGGGTATCTTGACTGACCCCTACATTCCTCCGACATCCAAATCAGCAATCAAGGAAGGGATCTGGTACACGCAGCAAGGAGGAAAGTCGGTTACTATCAGCCGATCCAAGAAGGGGAAGATACAGAAGAAGTATGGCAGTATACTGCGTGCCTTGCGAGCGGCCGATGATGGCATCATCCGACCTTCGCAGCTCGCGCAGACACCCGAGAGAATGTGGAGAGAGGCTGAGGGTTTGCGCGCTTTACTCCAAAGGCCACCTGTCACGCCTCCACGTGTCTGTGCGCGGGCAGCAGACGACCCCGCTCCAAAGGCGAATGTCTTCTGTCGCCTCACCGTACCACCAAGACAGGATCCGCGCCCCCCGAGGCGCATATCATCTCCGGAGCCAGCAAGAAGAAGGAAGCATTAGAACCTGAGAGAAGACAAGAACCGTCCTCTCCAGCAAAACGAACTGTTCGAAGGCAAACGCCAGAGGCTGAGCGACGAAGAAATCCGTCACCTCCACCAAGACGTAGGCAGTCACCAGAAGTTGAAAGAAGACGAGAACCGTCTTCCCCGGCGAAGCAAAGGCTATCCGCCGCATCAAGGCCAGAGGCAAGGCGCGAGCTGCTTCGGTCATCACATCCTCCGAAGCCTATTCGCCAGGCACCTGAGGTTAAAACGGAGCTATCACGACCGGGTCCGACTCATCCTCAGTCCACACAGGAGCCTCAGGTCTCCGTCCTTCCTCCTAGGGCAGAGGACAACGCTAGAGCCCCACTAGCCGCGGATAAGCTTTCAGCCGCGGACAAACAGCCTTCGACCAAACTCGTATGTCGACCACGGCAGCCAGAGGGCAACGTCTCGCCAGGGGTCGAAAGTAGCACCTCCAGCCCTAACCTCGCGGAGCTCATGGCCCAATGCTTCCGTGAAAATTCACTGAACGAGGAGACTCATTCCGAGCCTCAGATCGATCTGGACGACGACCAAGCGGAAGGGCAGGGTGAATCATTCACCTGCAATATGCTCGAAATCTCTGCATGGCCAGAACGTGAAAAAGTCAACCCGGCGGAAAGCGCGTTTGCTGTGCTCGAAGGAGACAGTGGACCCATTGAGACTCCACTAATCCCAGTCCACGAGCAATTCTCTTTTCAGGTCGGAATGGTTTTCTTCATATCTGAGAGATACGCTCTCCCGCCAAATACGACATGCAACGCGGCGGATATTCCAGACAATAGTGAGAGTGTCTGCGACATATCGCCCCCTTGCAGCAGCGAGATGGGTCCAGTCCCGGCGGAACCTGTGAACGCTCCACCAGTGGAAGCCATGAACAGCGTCACACGCATGCCGACTATGACCTTCTCCACTCCGACTCTGGATATGGCCACTCACATGAGGCCATTGTATATCACGGCTGAAGTTGAAGGGATCATGATAAACAAAATCATGGTCGACACAGGGGCGGCAGTGAATGTCGTCACCACCCGCACCATGGGACTCCTGGGTATCCCACGCTCGATGATCCAGACTACGTCCTTGATAGTCAAGTACTTCACCGAACAAGTCTCCAGGACTTTAGGTTTGTTGTTCTTACGGGTCAAGGTGGGACCGGCTTCAAGGGTTTACACATTTTTCGTTGCCGAGTGTGCTTCATCCTACAGCATGATCCTAGGCCGCGACTGGATACACCGAAGTTTCTGTGTGCCTTCCTCCATGCACCAAGAACTCTTGATTTGGGGCAATGTTTACGCCTGAATTAATATTTTACTGGACAGTAAATGTCTATGTAAATATTAATTATTTCTTGGAACATGTCATACCGGCGAGATGGAGTTTCTCTAAGTTTATAAGTGATAGCACGCCAGTAAGTCCACGCGAGCCAAGTTAGACTTCGCGCTGAACAAACACTTGGCCTTCATGCGAATTGAAACACTTAGCCTTCGCGCGGAATGGACATACGCAGTTCGCGTGGAACACTTAGCCTACGCGCGGAATGCCTTCGCGCGGGATTACTATTTGACACTGCGCGAGGCGAGGCGAGATGGACTCTCTGCGTAGGCGAAGCGAGCTGGCGAACTAGCTCGCGTAGGAGACTTCGCGAGGCAGCAAACATGCGGAGTCCGCACGCACCACGACAAACGTTGAAGTCTTTGACATGCTTCGGGCCAACCCCTGTGGCGCATTAAATATAAAAGCCCTTTTAAGGCTCGCGAGCTGCAATAGCCCGCGAAATGGACGCGAGCTGCAGAGGCACACGAGATAGCACCCTGTAGCAGCCCGCGAAATGAGGATGCTCCTAATTCCAGTTCGCATAGGAGTCTACAGTTGGCAGCACGGAATGAAGTGTGCGAACTGGACATGTGTCACGAGTTGGTTGGTTTGCATGGACGAAACAGTGCCCTTGTGCTATTAGGTTTTCCGAATTCAACTTGAAGTAGGATCATCTCTCTCTTCTGCCGCAAGCAAAGCTCCACTATATAAAGGGGTCGAAAGCTCTCTCGACAGACACACACAACTTTACAACAACAACTCAGAGACAACTCTCAAACAAACACCAACTGAAACCCAGTTCCCTTCGAGCCTTCCTCGAAACCCTAACCCTAAGCGCCGCCGCCTAGGTCTTTCTCCAGAGCTCTCCGGACTCTGCATCCCCTTTCAGCTTCTCTCCGAACTCCCTGTGATTGCTCTGCTCGCGCCGCCGTGAGTATCGACTCGCTTGTGCTCGTAAATCCTCCTCTGAGGTGGCACCTGTGACCCCCCTTTCTGCCTGATCAAGAAGTCAAGCGCACCCCCCATCAACCTTTTCCTCGTCCGCGAGGTGGCACGCCCGCAACTCTCCCATCTCTTTGTCTGCTAGAAACCTCTGCTCCGCGCGCTGAGGATCGTGGCCAAAACAGTATGTACGAAGACTACTTGATTGGTAAGTATACATGTGTTTGTTTAATCAGCAACATCTAGTACATCTCAAAATAGGATCCGTGTTTATTAACTCTTGTTTTTTCATATATTTGCAGTTTTCGTGCTATGCAGTCTGATATCGAGTTGATGTGAATTATTTGGCTAAGGTTAATGGTGGCTATGCTTTGACTGGCAATGCAAGGTGGTCGTATGTTGTTCGGCTTGTAATGAGGTATAATGGCAAGAAGAGGATGAAAGTTGTTGCTCTATGTGCAATCACTGCAAGGGTGTTTAGTGAATTTCTTGATTTGATTCATATCAATGGTACTTCTGCAGTTTTGGATAAATATGATCAATAGTAGATAGTTAGATACCAGCTTAAGCTTTAGTATTCTACATACCATCCCCTATGTTTAGAGAGGAGAGATTGAAGAGTTTAAAGGGGTTGATTGGGAAATGTGATGAGGAGGTGAGGCTGTTTAGAGAGGAGAGATTGAAGAGTTTAAAGGGGTTGATTGAGAAATGTGATGAGGAGGTGAGGCTGAACAAGGCAATGGAGGAGTGGTGCTGTAGAGTTGAGATGAGGAGAGGGAGGTTATTACTGGTATTTTTCTTTGCATTACTCTGATTATGTTCTAGGCTGCTTCTAGTTTCATCTTTATCATCTTACTATGCTTTCTGCTGTTAATGCATTCGCTAATAGTAACTTCTTTAAGTTTGTGATGATGTTATGGGATTCGGCTTCTGTCTAGCATTTTTATGAGTCCTTCAATTTTATTCACTTACAGGTACTATTCGGATTCTTATTGAGAGAAAGCAGCTGATTAAGGCTGTTCCATTTATCAGCAACTTCAAGCAAAATGACGAGTTTCCCCTGTAAAACTGATTTAGTTTGCTGCACAATATTAATGACCAACCAACCTCACGTAATTGTACGTTGTAATTCAATTGTAGCTGATAATAAATTGTAGTCTAATGTTGTAATTCAACTCAAATCCAATTTAGTAGTTCTATGTAAACATGGAGTACAACAAAGACAATTTAATGCAACGTTGCTTTAAGTATTGGTACATAGTTATGGAGCAGCTGCAATTGTACTTTGCCAATGTTATATTGGTGCATAGTTATGGAGCAGCTGCTATTGTACATAGTGATGGTTATGCTGCAATTGTACTCACTATTTAATTGTCTTTCTACCAGCAACTAGTAATTGTACCTTAACAAAATCCTTTAACAAACTTCATTAGTAATTGTACCTGCAATAAGTATCTACGTATTGAATTTTCATCAGTTTCCCATCTAACCCTTCTTTTGTCTCCCCTATATATCTTATTATCTTAGTTGCTTTCTCTGCATACTTTCTCTTCGATCTTCTTCTTGGTGCATAGTAATGAATTCTCAATATTTCAATTTTTCTTCACAAAACACAGAGCATGAATATGTTGAAGAATTCTCTCAAACAGTTTCCAAAAGGCCTGCAAGAGGTCCAAGCTTTAACACAGACGAGGATCGACTCCTTGTCAGTGCTTGGTTGAACATTGGTTTGGATCCCATTCAAGGTAACGAGCAGAAACTTCAAACTTTTTGGGGAAAGATACACGATTACTATCATGAGTACAAAAGTTTTGATAGTTATCGTTCACAACTGATGCTGAGCCAACGATGGAGAAAAATACAAAGGCTGGTGAACAAGTATTCAGGATGTGTAGCTGCTATAAATACATTAAATGAAAGCGGCAAGACTGAACAAGACAGGGTAAACTATTTTTGCAGCCATTACTTAGTTTTCAGCTATTCAAAATCATTACTGATATTACTCACTCTATTATATTCAGATTGCAGATACAAAAAAAATGTTTGAAGCACAAGAAGACTGTAAGTGGAACCTTGATCATGCTTGGATTTTGCTGAGGCGTCAACCAAAATGGATACAACTAAATCAAGAGCTGAACAACAAAAACAGTAAGAAAAAATCTAAACCTCATATCTCAACATCTTCAACTATAGGCAGTGATATAGACATTGAGGAAGAAATTAACATTTGCAATCCAGTAGCTAGACCACCAGGTAAGAAAACTGAGAAAAGAAAGCTGAAAGAAACAAGTGATCAGTCGGTTCTAATTGAAAAATTGCATCTAGAGAAAAAAGAAAAAGATGAAAAGAAACTAGCTCTTATGAAGGAGAAAGTTGAAGTTGATAAAGAGAAATTAAGGGTTAGAAAACTTGAGGTTGATAATAGGAAGTTTGAAGCAGAGATGAGAATAATGTCTATGGATACTTCTAAGATGAACCATGAGGAAATGACATACTATTCCAAACTACAAATGAAGATTTTGCAGGGTGACAACTAGAAGTACAAAGACTATCTTATCTTTTGTTTGATTTTTTTCCTTTTGGTGTTTCTTTGTTAGCCAATGTAATGTTTAGAGCACTGTGTGTTCTTTTTGATTTATTCATTATGTACTGGCCTTATTATCTTTTATTTAAGGAATGTTGTTATTTCTCACAGTTGGTTGCTTTGAATGTTGCTGTGTCACATTGAATTGATCTTCTATTGAACTAGTTTGAATGTACTTTTATTGAATTGATGCAATATGTGAGTTGTGAGTTTGCAGTAGCACTACTCTTCAGCAACAAACATCCTCAAATTCTCATCATTACTCTTCATTATTGATTTTGTAAAATTTTAAATTTAATTCAAGTTTGACATTTTTATTGGAGATGAGAATAGCCAAAATATGCAAAATTTAAATTTGTCATGTCACATGTCAAAATTTAAATTTGACAAAAAATTTTAACCACATGATTGGAGATACTCTTAGTAACAGTTTTTATCATGTGTTACTTCTAAAGATACCTTTTTATTATTGACGAAGAACTCTTTTCCGAGCTCCCTAAAGAATGTATCTCTTCGCCAAAAAAAAAGAAGTAAAGAATGTATCCAACAAAGAAAAGAAAAGGAAATCAAATCAAATATTAGTGTACAGGTTTGTCGTTATTGTAGCCGTAGTAAGAAAGGTACCACCTAACAAACTTCTTCAACCCGGTTTGCAAATCGGTCGTCGGTTTGTACCCGAGTTGTGTTCGGGCTAAACTTATGTTGGCGTGCGTGAACGGAACGTCGCCGTTTCCGGGCATCTCCACTACATTCCTCTTGGCCTTCATCTTCAAATGCCGCTCCAAGATGTTCACCAGCGTCGGGACCGTAACCGGCGACGTGTTCCCCAAGTTAAATATCCGGTACGGTGCGGGTCCCCGCTTCTTCCCGCCCGACCCGGTACTCTTCCCGGAGGTATCCAAAGACCCCAGACACCCCTTGACAATGTCGTCGATGTATGTAAAGTCCCTCGCCAAGTCAACATGGTTTTTACCGCGGTAAACCGTGATGGGTTTACCCTGGAGAATATTCCGGGTGAAACTGAAATACGCCATGTCGGGTCTGCCCCAGGGCCCGTAAACCGTGAAGAATCTCAACCCGGTGATTGACAGCCCGTAAATGTGGTTGTAAGTGTGGGTGATTTCCTCGCCGGCCTTCTTCGTGGCGGCGTAGAGGCTCGCCGGCTGGTCGGTCCGGTCGGATTCCGAGAAGGGGACCTTGTCGTTCAAGCCGTAGACGGAGCTGGAGGAGGCCCAGACGATGGACGGCTGAGGATTGGCGGATTTGCAGACCTCGAGAAGCGTGACGAGGCCGGCGATGTTGCTGTGGACGTAAGAGCCGGGGTTTTCCATGGCGTAGCGGACGCCGGCCTGGGCGGCGAGGTGCATGACGTGGGTGAAGGCGACGGTGTCGAAGAGCTTGTCGAGGAGCTTGTTGTCGTTTAAGTCGCCCTCGACGATGAAGATGCCGTGGCCTTTCAGGAGGTTTCTCCGGGCCTTCTTCAACGACGGGTCGTAGTAGTTGTTGAAGTTGTCAAGCCCCACGACACCGTCTCCGCGCTTTTTCAGGGCCATGGACACGTGTGTGCCGACGAAACCGGCGGCACCGGTGACGAGGACGGACATGCCGCCGGAGCGGTGGATCTGAGCCGAGTTGCGGACCTGCTTCTCCCACTGGATCCCTCCCCAGGAGGCCGAGAAGTAGCGGCTGCCGGAGTCGACGAAGCTCTGGAAACTCAGATACGACGCCGTCAGGGCGATCAAGAAGAGGGCCCACAAGAACATGGTGCTGGTGGAGGCGAAGCAGCGGTGAAACTGGCGGTTCATGGTATGGGACCGGTCGATCTTGAACTTCCCCGGCGTCGACGGGAACAGCTCGTCCTCCAATTGCGACGGCGATGGCATTCTTCTCTGATTATTCGTAATCGCTGAAACTCTGGGTTCTTCTTCCTAATCCTCGAATAGGGTTTTCTTTTTGTATCTTGAATTATATCTGGGGTTTTTGGAATTTGAAGAAGAAACCGAAGAGGAGGGTAGGGATCGAAGAAGAGAGCAAGTGCAGAGAAAAAATTGAAATTTTTTTGTTTTTGGGTTTTGAAATTTTTGGGTGAGTAAAAATTCTGCACCTGCCATTAGAGAAAGGCAATGGAGGGTTATATAGGGGCCACCCACAATTATACACGACGAAACCATAGACGCGTGAACGCGTTCAAATGACCGGGATGGTTTTTAGGATTTTTGGGTCAAAGAAAGCAGTAAACAAAAACACAAAGGGCAGTTTGGTCAAGAGAGCAAATATAAAAGTAAACAGATGGGAGCTGAAGAATAAACTAGATTTTGGGAAGATTTTGTTTGTTGGTTTTCCTTAATTAACTAACAAAACTAAATCAGTGGGTCGGTGGTAAGCAGTTGCTAATTGCTAACGCGCTTTTGGTTCTTTGGAGGATACTTCGTTATTTCTAATTCTCTGTTTTCAGTAATGAATGAAATTATCTGGGGGTGTTCATTTGGTTAGTCATTTAAAACGTCTCAAACAATTTTTTTTAATTTTTTCTAACTATTTGGTTTAGTGGCATAACTTTTTATTAGTTAGTGAGAGGTTATGAGTTCGAATCACGTAGTTATAATTTACCTGATAAAAAAAATAAACTCTAACAACTTCTTCATTTTAGAGATCTCGACATTTATTACAACAATAAAAACAATAAAGTATGTTATATCATTATTAATTATAACAAAAAAATTATATATTTTATTGTACCAATAAAATATTTTATATTTTTATTCTTCTCATTGGAGCATGTGAAAAATTAATAGTTAGAGAATGAATGTTTTGTTGCAAATTTGAAAAATGAGTGCTTCTATTTTTTCTTCATTCATATTTTAAAGAATGAGATGAGAAATTGTTAGACTACAAAACAGTCTAATATTACCCAAAATTGATAAAATTAACAAAATAAGGAAGGTGTTGGAGATGTTCTTACCGACCAGAAAATCATTAGATATGATGTATAGACATAAATAATTATATTTCAATTTAACTATTTTCTTTTTTGTTGTTAATATTCAAGTGATACAACAATGAATCAATGATTCAATGATTAAGCATATTGTTATTCCAAAAAAAAAATAATGATTAAGCATATTAATATGTGATGTGGGATTGCTATGATCTCAAGGAAAGTGAGGGGAGGAGGGAGTAGGGCAGTGGAGAGAGAGCTGGGGTATGGTGATTTGTGACCAAGTGGGGAATTTTGATATTGACTAGAACATGGGCGCCACTCCATTGGTTGTTTTCTGTAATACATAATCTGGGGGCACTACTCAAATCCCAAAACTATTATTCTATTTATTGTTAATTACTATTATCTTTCAAAACTAGGTCCAAGACTGAAAAAATGCTACTAGTTTAGTAATTGGGCGGTGTTGCTTCAATAGGAGTGCAGAGTGCTCCTACAGTCCAACACATCCCGTTTCTATTTTCTTTTTATTTTATTTTTTTTATTTAAGTTTTTGAGGTTTGGGTGTGCCAGCTTTGAAGTGGGCTTTTTGGGTAATTGCAAAGATGGGGACGTATTTTTATGAACGATTGGCTGGCAATGGAACATGATCCCTTTTCTTCCTCACACACTCCCTCGCCCTCGCTCTATGTATTTATTCTGTAATCTGTAGTCTAGTGAAGTGTAGCCAACTCCTCTCTGCATTGGTGTCTCCGCTTCTTCAACTTATATGGCACTTTCGATGATTGTTCGTGTTGTACTTCTTAATTTCTTATAGTAACAAGGAAGCACATCACCTGTTCCGGAATACCTTCTGCCAAACCTGTGTCGTTAATAGGAGCCTGACATGTGATCACTATCTTAAAAGGAGTTAACACTGTTACTATGCAGCTAAAGAAAAAAAAAATGAAAACTCAAAAACTTCAATACCCATCCCTTCTTCTGTGTGGTTCTTCAAATCAAAAACTCAAGATCTTTTTTTGTTCTGTAAAACCCAGCTTATCAATCTCCAGAACCATCTTCTTGATTGAAATCCAAATGAAAACTCAAATAAAGTTTTGACTTTTGAACTTGTTTAAAATCAAATTCCAATCTGAAATATTTGAACACATATCAATTTCATACACAAATCAATTCATAATCTGAAACATTCGAACCTATTATAGATATGGTAACTATAACCCTCACATTTCTACTCATCTTCCAGACTTGCATCACTTACTCAAATTCTCTATATTTTTTAATTTACCTTTGAAGTAAAACTACTCATCATACAGGGAAGGGAAATGAAAACAAATCTCATTCTTCTCACAACATCTGCCAAATCGATCATCTAAAAAATCACAATTCTCAATTGTAACAACAACATTCCAGAAAGAGAAGAAATTGTGTCACATCCCGCCTCTTAAATTTTTACCTTATTTACTGGCTTGGAATTAATAATAGTTTTACCATCTTCGTAAATGAGTTTATAGTTTCAAAGGTCCTTAGAGGAGTATTGAGGGACGAATATTTTGGAGAAATTATTCGTAGGAGAAAATTATGACGACGGTAAAAATAGTTAATTTTCGCTAATAAAAAGGTAAGTTTTATTAGGGTATTATTTTTTTGGGTATTAATTTTGGAATTGGGTTTTATTGGTAGTGTTGGACCGGGTTAGGGAGAGAAGCCCAAAACATCTCTCTCTCTCTTCTCTCTCCTCCCTCCCAACTCTCTCCCCGATCTCTCTCCATGCCGGAACTTTCTGTTTACGCCTGAATTAATATTTTACTGGACAGTAAATGTCTATGTAAATATTAATTATTTCTTGGACCATGTCATACCGGCGAGATGGAATTTCTCCAAGTTTACAAGCAATAGCTCGCCAGTAAGTCCACGCGAGCCGAGTTAGACTTCGCACGGAACGAACTGCATGCGAGCTGGACTTCACTTAACCTTCGCGAGGAATGGACATAGGCGGACAACGCAGTTCGCGTGGAACACTTAGTCTGCACGCGGAATGCCTTCGCGCGGAATTACTATTCAACAGTCCGTATAGGCGAGGCGAGATTGCCAGTCCGCAGAGGCGAGGCGAGATTGACGCTCCGCGTGGGCAAAGCGAGGCGAGCTGGCGAACTGGTCCACGTAGAAGACTTCGCTAGGAATTGACATGCGGAGCCCGCGCGCACCACGACAAACGTTGAAGACTTTGACATGCTTCGGGCCAATCCCTGTGGCCCATTAAATATAAAAAGCTCTTTTAAGGCTCGCGAGCTGCAATAGCCCGCGAAATGGAAATGAGCTACAATAGCCCGCGAAATGGAAATGAGCTACAGCAGCCCGCGAGATGGGGATACTCGTAATTCCAGTTCGCATAGGAGTCTACAGTTGGCAGCGCGGAATGAAGTGTGCGAACTGGGCAAGTGTCACCAATTGGTTGGTTCGCATGGACGAAGCAGTGTCCTTGTGAATTAGTGTTTCAGAGTCCGACTTGGATTCTAATCACTTTGCTTTTGCCGAACCACTATATAAGGGGGCTCGAAACCTAACAGAAGGCGCTCAACAACTCTCTCAAAAAGACACACAACTTTTACAACAAACAACTCAGAGACAACTCTCAGACAAACCCAAACTGAAACCCAGTTTCCCTTCGAGCCCTCCTCGAAAACCTAACCCTAAGCACCGCCGCCTAGGCCTTTCTCCAGAGCTCTCCGGACTCTGCATCCCCGCTTCTCTCCGAACTCCCTTTGTTTGCTCTGCTCGCGCCGCCGTGAGTATCGACCCACTTGTGCTCGTAAATCCTCCTCTGAGGTGGCACCTGTGACCCCCCTTTATGCCTGATCAAGAAGTCAAGCGCACCCCCCATCAACCTTTTCCTCGTCCGCGAGGTGGCACGCCCGCAACTCTCCCATCTCTTTGTCTGCTAGAAGCCTCTGCTCCGCGCGCTGAGGACCGTGGCCAAAATACTTTCCGCCGCCCGTCCGCCGTCGTCCGGCCACGACTGACCGCCGCACCGGTCCCAAACGGTCGGCCTTCGACCCAGCTTCCTCCCTGGATTGGTGGCAGCCTCCCTAGCGCCACCGTGAGAGAGAAACCATGCCTGAAAGGTCCGACTGCTGTAGCTCTCCGTCACCGGAACTCCCTCCTCCGGCCGCCATAGCCCGAGCCGCTTCATTAGTTTGAAAGCCCTCCTCTCGTGCAGCAATCCCTCCAAAGGATTCACTCCCTCTTGAGCTTGGTAAGGAGAATCAGTGAATTGAAATTCGAGGGCTCAATTTTATGTTTTGGTTCGATTACCCTATCTAGGCTTGGAATTAGTGTTTGTGCTAGTTAGGGAAGTTTTTGTGCGTGTTGAGAGGAAGGTTGTGCTAAATTTTGGTAGGCATTGGCGGTCGCCGGAGTCGGTCGCCGGTAGGATTTTTATGGTTTTAAATGTGTAATATTAAAGGGAATTTAATGATGTGAATTTTTGAATTTTTGGAGGAATTTTAGATAGGTTTGAGATTTTTCAAAGTTTGGTATTTTGGCAATTAATTTAGATAGAATCCGGCCGTTAGATTAATGTTGTTTTGGCTGTAGAATGTTGGTTTAAGGCTGCTGGTATTTGTGATAAAGTTTGGACCGTATCGATTTAAGAATGGCGAAGTTGGGCAATGATGAGAGTGGATAAAGCTTATATTTAATTTTACCTATTTTTATATAAGCGTTGGTATATAGTTGGGGATTAATTTATGTTTTTGAAACAGGCTCGAGCTGAAGAGGCCTCGGACCGACATCAGGCTTAGGCCTAATTAGTTAGTGGACTTTTGTTTTAAATAATATGCATGCAATTGTTTATTGTTGAGTAATTTATTTTGTTGGAGCATTTGATATCATTTTTATTTGACGATTTTATTTATTTTGAAGAGTTACCGAAAATGAGATTTTTCGATAAATTATAAATATATTTATGAGGAGAGTATGTATATAAATGTTAGCTAGCCATATGTGTCTGTCCATCTTAATGACATAGTATATAACCGTATTATGGTGTGACGTGAGCGTTAGACGCAAGCGTAATAGCCCTATATAAGTGTTTAATTCATATAGGGGGTATGGACACATATTTATACACACGTCTGTCCACCTTAATGGCGTAGTGTAGCACCGCATTAAGGCATGACGTGAGCGTTCGACGCGAGCGTAGTAGCCCTATATAAATTTCTTTAAATCCATAAAATTTATAGAGGGAGTATGAACGTGTGTAAATACATACATATATTGGTATATATTTTTGAGCTGAATATGCTCGATATTTATGAGATAAAAGATTTATCGTTTGGGTCATGCATTCGTTTTCTTTGGAATTTAAATTGGGAAAGCATAATTATTGTTATTTATTTTCTTTATTTATTCTTTTTATTTTGTTCACTTACTCTAACGTTTTTCGAATGTTTTCCCCTGGGCCATTCGTTTTAAAAATGCCCAGTCTGCAAAGTCCGGGTTGGCACTAGTAGGAGGCGAGGCATAGTTACCCACTTCTCCACCACTTTTCATCAGTAGGTTACCTATTAAACCTACCAGTGTATTTTTTTGCTTTCTCTAGTTTTCTCTAGTAGCTCTCATTACCCTTGGGGTTAGCGTATACTTTAATGGTGGTGTGTTAAGATTTATGTTATATTTTTCGAATTCTCGAAGGTTGAAGTTTGTTATATTATTTGGATATTTATGGGATGAATCGGAGGTTGGTTGATTCGTTTAGGATGGTAATTCTTGAATTTTTCGGGTTAGGGTTGTTCATTTTCAAGGGAGGTTTACCGAGTTTTTCAATAAATTTTCCTTGAAGGTGGACCCTGTAAGACTTACTTCGGATTTTATGGTGAAATTCAGGATGGGTCTTGACAAATGGGATATGAAGAAAAAATCAGACCACGTGAGAGATTTAGTGCTAAACCATTCAGGCTGCACGCTGGGGTTCACCTAAGGGAGGAAAGCCGGCGATAAAGTCCGCTTGATGCTGAAGACGACAGAATCAACGTCGTTGCAGTCGGGGTTCTTCCGACAGGGTTCAGGTTGTCGGGCTCCATGACTAGATCGGGATTGACACATCACTCACCACGGCGTAGTTCTCTGTTGATTCCATGCTAGGATTTGGAGCTTGAAGACGGACATGAGGTCGGTTTGATTCAGGTGAAGGAATTTTCCGTGGAATCTGGCGATTTGTGTTTTTTTTTTTCGGCGGAAGATTAAAAGAACTTAACGTCGTTAATGTGTTGTGAGATAGTGGCCACATGTCAAGTAGGGGATGGATTTTGAAACCGAAAACCGAAAAAAACAGAGCTGAAAACCAAATCGAAACCGAAAAAAACCAAACCGGAAAAAACCAAACCGAATTAAGAAAAACCAAACCAAACCAAATTAGTTTGGTTTGGTTTTTGGTTTCGACCCTTGAAAAACTGAACGGAACCGAAAAACCGAATCTCTCTAAAACGACGTCGTTTTTTGTCTTTATTTTCGTATTAAATATTTGATTTGAACAATATGATTTTAGGTTTTATGTTCTATATAATTATATGTTTGTCTTTTCTAATATTTTGCCTTTTATTTTCGTTTTATGTACATATAAATGTTTTAGGTGTCGTGTATGTGAAGTATACAGAGTGATATGTTACCTCTAAAATCAAAGACGTTATTCTTGCGAGCTTTAGATGATAGACTCTAATATTTAATTTATTTTTCTCTTCTTTATTCAAATTTATGATTTTTAAATTTTAAAATTCAGAATTTATTTGGATGAACTTTAAACAATGGAGTTTATATTTTTTGTTCAAGATGAACTTAGAAGTTTTAAAATTATGGTTTCATGGTGGGCTAGTGTGGTCAATTCCCAATACTTTCGAAATTATTGAGTATTAAACTTTCAAAATATCTATTTAGTTTATAAATTGTTGGTTTGTTGAAGAATTATTATCAAAATTTTTATTGATATATTATATGTGCTTATAAAAACAAGTAATGGAAGAAAAAAAAAAGGACCTAAAATACGATAATTTTTTACTAAGCCAAAAACATACAAATTTTAAGAAAAATTATTTTAAAAAAGAAGAAAAACCGAAACTGAACCGAACCACGGTTTGGTTTGGTTTCCGGTTTAAGGTCTCAAAAATTGTCAAACCGAACCGAACCGAACCGAACCGAATTTTTTATTCGGTTTGGTTTTAGGTTTTAGGTGAAAACCGAACCGAACAAAACCGAACCCACCCCTAATGTCAAGCTCCCATTAGCGGCACAAGGTTGACATAAGGTATTCCGCAACAGGTGATGTGCTCCCTAGTAACACCATGTTTTTCTTTGTCCATGTCATTTTGTTCTTTTTTCCAAACTTATCTTGTAACGCGGGACTGTTTCCAAGCTGTTACAATCAACCTTATACCAAATTTCGTTACCGCAATTGTCTTAGAGTATCTTCAACAACTTCCCTAAAATTTCTCTAAAATAGGGAAGCAAAAACCTAAATCTCTAAAAAAATTATGCTCCAACTCCAACATCTTCTCCATTTTGGAGAGTCGCGCCATCACCGCCGGATTCATCTTGCCGGAACTTCCTTTTCCGGCCGCCATAGCCGGAGCTTCTAGTCTCATTTGGAAGCCCTCCTCTTGTACAACAAACCCTTACAAGGTTTAAATCCATCTTGATCTAGGTAAGGAGAATCAGACATTTGAAATTCTAGGGTTTTAAATTGAGATTTTTAATGTTTGGCTTCGATTACCCTAGTTAGGCTTGAAATTGGACTTTGTGCTAGTTATGAAAGTTGTTTAGAATGTTAAGAGGATGATTGTGCTAAAATTTGGTGATCATCAGAGGTGTTCGGAGTAGGGGCGGGCCGGCCGCCACTGCCGGCGTAGGAGACGGCGGCGCCGCCACTTTTGGGTAGTTTTTCGTGTTAATTAATGTGTAATGCTGTGAGGAGTTCATTGATGTTAAGTTTGAAACTTTTGGAGGAGATTTCGTTTGGTTTGGAATTTTTCAGAGATTGGAGATATTGTCGGTTGATAGAATAGATTCGACCACTTGATTTTCTTGGTTATAGTCCTAAAGTGCTAGAATCAATGAAATGAGGTTGTAGATGAAGTTTGGTGAAAATCTAATTAGCTTAACCCTAGCTTGATTAGTGGGTTAAGTGGAAGGATTTCGGTGCTTAAGTTAAAGCATTTATTTTCCTAAATTGAAGAGTGAACATATTTATTGTGCCAGGATACGAGAGGACCTCGCTTGAGTGGCGATTTGGATGTCGTCGGGTTTATGCCTAAGTTTGTGAGTGGACAAATTGGTTTTTAATAAATATGCATGCAAGATTTTATAAGTTAACATTTTATTTTCCGAGCATATATTATAATTTCGGCTTATGAAATGATCAAGGAATTTATTTGAGTTTGATGCAAGGAGTAATCTTTGTCATGATTTATGAATTTGAGCTCGGATCATTAGTTTGGATATTATTTATGATTTCCGGATTTAATTATTATCGTCTTTATTGTTAACTTTGAGATTTATTAAAGATTACCGAAAATGAGATTTTCGGTAATTCTCTATTTATAACTTTCTCGTTTATTTGTGGATTATCGATCTTGGCATTGAGAATATTTTTTTAACTAGTATTTTCGGATTGAGAAATTATTTATAAATTACAACAACAAAATATGCAACATCATTATTCATTATAACAAAAAAAAAATCATAGGGGTGGGCATCAAATCCCGTAATCCCGAACTCGTCCTGGGTCCGTCCCGAAATTTACCGGGACGGGACGAGATTTAAATCTCAAAACGTCAGGCTCGTCCTGTCCCGTCTCATCCTTATACAACAGGACGGGACACAGAACGGATAATTCAAGTCTCGTTTAGGCCCGTCTCGTCCCGACTATTTTAATGATTGGTTTTTTTATTGATTAAGATGTGATTTGAGCCGTTCATTTAAGTGTTTTGATCTTAGCTCTTTATTTTGATCAGGCTCGTCCTGTCCTGTCCCATCATTATACAACAGGACGGGACACGAGACGGATAATTCAAGTCTCGTTTAGGCCCGTCCCGTCCCGACTATTTTGATGATTGATTTTTTATTGATTAAGATGTGATTTGAGCCTTTCATTTAAGTGTTTTAATCTTAACTCTTTGTTTCTTTAAGTTACTAGGTTGTCTCCAATTCAATAACAGTGATAATTAATACTTTAATTTGTTGATTGTTGTAGACTCTCTTCTTGCACCGTAGTAATGATGACAGGTTTAGAGAAAGTTAGCAGTATAAACTCTCTTATTACACCATGTTGTACTTGTAAATATGTTACAAGTACTTGTTAATACTTAATAGAGTAAAGATCACTATAAAACTATGGAACTCTTTCTTTTGCTTACAAGTTTATTTTAAACTTTTTTTATCCGGGATAGGACCCGGGTGGGATGAAATCTAAAAACGTAAAGCCCGTCCCGTCTCAATTTCAATGTCCGGAACGGGCCGTGGGATTAACTTTATCCTGTCTCATCCCGTCCCATGCCTAGCCCTAAAAAATCATATATTTTATTATAACAATAAAATATTATATGTTTGTAAACTTCTCGTTGGAGCACGTGAAAAATTTAATTTTGGGGAATAAAGGCTTTGCTGCAAATTTGGGGATGAATCATTATCTTTCTTCTCCATCTCCATTTTAGAGAATGAGATGAGGAAGCTATTCCCCAAACTTGAGAAAATCGAGAAAATATGGAAGCGGTTGGAGATGCTCTTAGTAATTACTATTGTTAAGATTGATTAGGTCATCGGAGATCTCCGGTTAATTACTATTTGATTAATTTTTAGGATTGATTGCACTTGTTGAGATCAAATTAGGGCTACAAATTTTAACAAGAATTGATACAACAAAGAGAATTTTCTCTTCAAAACCCCATCTAGCAGCCTCTTGTTGATAGTGCATGCCCAGTTCGACGGCATGTCCTTACATCGGCGTCATTGGATGGGCGAGAATGGACTTCGTGACCGGCCCAATTTGAGCGGCAGAGGTTGGGTTGTTGTCACGCCCTGGATTTTGGGGTAGATTTTTTTTTTTTTTCCCGAAAACCCAAAGAGTGAGCTAAAATAAAAATAAGCTAAAGGATAGAAAATAAAACAGACACCTTAAAGAAATCGACTTTTCATTTCAAAATCAAGATATGTACAACTCAAAAGTTCTAAGGAAACTTTCTTCCTTATGATGATTACACATTGGAAAATCCAAATAACTATAATTACTTCAATCACTAATTGTCATTGTTCTCCTGTTTCATAACTTGCAAGATTGTAACGGGGTGAGCTCAACCTGCGGCTTCGTAGGGAGCTATTCCTCTCCAAACAAAAGATAACCATACAATGATCACATGATATGCATAAATGGATGTTCTACACCAGTTAATCCACATAGTTGAACAAACTGAGCTTACATGTCTCATACCATGTTATTTACCAAAAAGGTAACTCAGCATACTCAGCTATATGAAAAACTTCACCAAAATCAATCCCTAGCCCTCTTTTGCTAGTCATCTTGTCCATTTCCCTTTCTTCAGTTCCGAATTACCCTTATCATTCCAATACTAATTGCGCAATAACCATGGGCATAACTGGGACATGGTTCATGCTGAGGTTTGGACTTAACTACGCAAAAGATCAATTTCATATTCCCTTCATCACCCTTATCCTTCAAATGACTTTAATGAATGATGCATCGATTCATAACATATACTTCAAACATGTAATTCTATCAAATATGCAATCATTCCAAAACAAACATATGAACAAACATATAAGCACACAATACAAATGAGTAAACGTTCCCCAGATCCCTCTACCTTTGCCGATCACCTGAGGCAAGCTCCTAATAAAAATGTAAGAATTATTTAAACAATCATATACATAGAACTCAATTTAAGACTCAGCTATGACACTAAAACATAGAGAGTAGCTAACCAAAACAGTATTTCACTTAAAACACAATAACACAAATCTAACATTCTGAACCAGTAATCTTCCGACTGAAAACTATACAAAACTGTACGAAATTTGACTTCGTGGTCTTCTAAAGAAATAAACTACACACAGTAAAGAAACTCTGAGAGTTGGAATCACTTTAAAACGATTTTTCTTGAATTAGTTATGAATTTCTAAAGAACAGCTACAGTTTCAGGATTTTCTAACAAGTTTCTGCTAAAAACCGATTTAAAGTATTTGAAAGTAAAACATGAACTCAAATGTATCAAAAACTACAGATTATTGAATATAGACACTAAAATGTTTCAGAATGAAGAAACAACACAAATATTGCACTAAAAAGACTAGCTTAAATTACCACAAAGACAACCAATAGAAAGTAGCATGCAATAGTCTTAACTTCTATATTTTTAAGCAACTTTATACAACTCCAGTCCTTGGTTTCTACTTTCAAAATTTAGGAATTAAAGACATATATAGGAACACCAATATCAGATATCTATATCAGCATAATTTCATAACATAACAACAAAAATTAAAAGCAAAGAGTACAACTAAAACAATAAAAGTCTGACAGCAAGATTTCCTGACCAATAAACTTTCAGACTGAAAACGACATAGTTTGGCTGGGCAATTACAGTTGGTGTCTTCATAACATTTGTAAAAGACAACCTAAAGATCATTTGAGAACTAGAATCGCAGAAAAAAGATTTTTCTACAATTACTTATGATTTTTCGAAAATCAGATACCGTAGAGAAAAACTGCTGATGTATGCTTATGTCTCAATTTCTAAGAGAAGGGTTTAAGACATGGAATTCTAACAACAAATCCTAGCAACAACTGCTGCATAAACTTGATTGTCTACATAAGAGAACTGATTTGGCTAACAAAGAATGCAATTCAAACTTAACCAAAACCAAGGAATCAACAATTCTACTTACCATCAAATTCAAATCCAAAACCAATTCTTAATAGCAACTAATCAAAACAAGCAAACAGTATAACTAAAATCCTAAAGCGATAACAACTTCTGATTAAAAGCATCTACTCACTTTGAATAACAATCAATCAACTGATCAGAACATGCATAAAAAGATCAAATTGAATTGAAAAGAGAAGTTCATACCTTAATTCTTCCTAATTCTTGTCTATTTCTAAAACATTGGTTCTCTCTATTCTCTCTAAGAATGAAGGGACCGCTGAAAACCTATCTAAAAACACATAATGCTCTACCTATTTATAGTGTTTTGAAAAGGAATAGAACTTGGCGTCCAAGACAAGAACAAAGGAAGCAAAATTGAATTGGTTAATCGAAATCTTACCCGTTTAGGTTTCTAGCTTTGGGGAGTCACCCGATGAGAAACTTGTTCTCCACCATCTTGACACCTGCTACTTCTCCAAGGCGGTTTCTATTCTTTAAGCTTTTCTTAGGACGGTTTCTGGGTTCATGGAAGCAAGGTTTCGGATCAGGAAACATCTTGTCGGAAGGAAGAAGAAGAGGGCGGTGAAGGAGAAAAAGACGAAGAAGAAGAAGAAGCAGAAGGCGGAGGAGAAGAAGAAGACGGCGTCGTTCTACTATCTCACGACAAAAGCTTTTCCCAAAAGCTATTTCAAGTATAGGCTTGGGTTTTGGGTTACTGATGTTGAGTTAGGCTTATGGGCTAAACTCTCCTACTTAACCCAAATAACACTATCAGAAAAAAAAATAAACAAAAGAAAACAACTTAAATAACTAATTTAAATTTATATATATATATATATATACACACACACACATACAGGGCCATTCCATTAAGGGATCCCTTTTTTGACATATATGAGGGATGAGAGATTACACAAACTTTTCGATCACAAAATCACATCTTCACCGTTCAATATTTAGTTTTATATGAGTAGATCACTTCTGGAAATTTTCAGAAATTTTGGTAATCGTTAAGGTATTCAAAACTACGATTTATAATTATAAGCATGAACGGTTCATGTTTGACAGATTTGGTTCGTTCATTGATTTAATCTTGTTCGACACCTTAACGATTACCAAATTGGCTGAAAATTTGCATAATTGATCTATATATAAGGACCAACAAACTGAACCGTGGAGATTCAAAAATATAATCGAAAAGTTGGTGTAATCCCCCATCTCTCGTATAAACCAAAATAAGGGATCCCTTAGTGGAATATATATATATATATATATATATATATATACACACACACACACACACAGACCTTCTCAGCTGCGGAGGTCCGCACCAATGGTTTTGGTGCAGATTTCAATTTTTGCACCACATTTCGATCGAATTTCTCCATCTCCACCATCTAGTATCTAGATAATATTGTGTATATCATCTCTGCAAAATTTCAGCCAATTTGGTAATCGTTAAGACCCTCAAAATTGCGTTTTTCTGTTTTAAACATGAACGGTTCATGTTTGACAAAATTCAGTCCGTCAATTTGTTTTTCGAGTTTGAGGGTCTTAACGATTACCAAATTGGCTAAAATTTTGCAGAGATGATCTACACAATATTAGCTAGATACTACACGGTGAAGATGCGGAAATTCGATCAAAAAGTGATGCAAAAATGGAAATCCGCACCAAAACCATTGGTGCGGACCTCCGCACCTGAGAAAGACTGTATATATATATATATATATATATATACACACACACAGTAGCTATATATAGATATATGTAATACATAAACAAATTTATAAATGGGTATATACATATTAAAATTTCGGGTTGTCACAGTTGTGGATTTGCCATCTAGTTTGTTTGGCCTTGTTTGGGAGAGACGGTAGGGAAGGCGGGTAAGTATTTTCAGCTCCTGGTATCTACAGCTTCTGGTATTCCGGATTCAGGAGATTTTGACTTCGGTTTATATCCTTCAATTTTTTTGTCCTGTACGTGCAAGTTAGACCGATTTAGCGACTAGTTTAGGAAAGAGAATTACTCCACATCAGAACGGTGCAACAGAAAATCTACAGGAAGCGTGAACCGAATCAGGCGATCTAGTTCAAAGGGAAAAGTGTTCACGTGTCTCTATTCAACCATGACTTCCTTGAGGACTCACGTGATCTTTGACTTCGCAACGTACCTCGGTGTTAGAGGTGTGATTGATGCAGTCTTTACAGTGTACGAATCCTCAAATCTGTTCAATTAACTGGTTTTCAGATTGCTAAGAGCATGTGAGAATGGGTGGACTTTAGTTTCTTAACAAGTGGACTTTGACGTCGACTTCGTGAGCAGCGTAATGACGAGTTTGCTTCATGACATTAGAAGATTCAAGCTAGGCGATGAAATCAAACTTTGTTCTTTGAGTGTGTTTGTCAAGACTCGCCTCGAATTTCACCTTGAAACCCGAAGTAAGTCTTGCGGGGTCCATCTCCAAGGAAAATTTACCGAAACCTCCCTCGAAAATGGAGACCCTAACCCGAAAAAATTCAGAATACCCTCCTAAAAAAACTGAACCATCCTTGAACTCATCACATAAATATCCAACTAATAAAACCAACTTCATCCTCCGAATATTCGAAATATTATACAATAACCCCAAGAGTAATCAGAGCTACTAAACACTAGAGGAAGTAAGAAAATACCCTAGTAGGTTAAACAGATAACCTACTGGTGAAAAGTGACTGAGAAGTGGGTAATTATGCCTCGTCGCCTCTTACTAGTGCCAACCCGAACTCTGCAGACTCTCTATATAAATTAATAGATTTAAAATAATCTATATAGGGCTACTACGCTTGCGTCTAACGCTCACATCACGCCTTAATGCGGTGATAGACTACGCCATTAAGGTGAACAGACGAGTGTATAAATATGTGCCCATACCCCCTATATGAATTAAACACTCATATAGGGCTACTACGCTTGCGTCTAACGCTCACGTCACACCATAATGCGGTTATATACTACGCCATTAAGGTGGACAGACACATATGGCTAGCTAGCATTTATATACATACTCTCCTCATAAATATATTTATAATTTACCGAAAATCCCATTTTCGGTAACTCTCCAAAATAAATAAAATCGTCAAATCAAAATGATGTCAAATACTCCAACAAAATAAATTACTCAACAACAAACAATTGCATGCATATTATTTAAAATAAAAGTCCACTCACAACTTTAGGCCTAAGCCTGACGTCGATCTAAGGTCTCTTCTGCTCGAGCCTCCTCACGTCATGTTTCCAAAAACATAATTAAATCCTCAACTATAAATCAATGCTTATATAAAAATAGGCAAATTAAATGTGAACTTTGCACGCTCATCCATGCCTAACGTCTTTATTCTTAAATTCACTTCGATCCATACTTCACCACAATTACCGACATCCTTAATACTACCCTCTACAGTCCTAAACAAAATTAATCTAACGGCCGGATTTCTAACCAATTAACCGCCTTCACCAATCTTTCAAAAATCCAAAACCTATTCAAAACTCCTCAAAAAATTCTAAACTTCCTACCATTAAACTCCCCCTAATATTACACATTTAAAACATTAAAATCCATTTCACAGCGGCGGCCGGCGGCCGACTCCGGCAACCCCCAATGCCTACCAAAATTTAGCACAACTTTCCTCTCAACAAGCACAACAACTTCCCTAACTAGCACAAACACTAATTCCCAGCCTGGATAGGGTAATCGAACCAAAACATAAAATTGAGCCCTAGAGTTTCAACTCACCGATTCTCCTTACCTAGCTCAAGAGGGAGTGAATCCTTTGGAAGGATTGCTGCATGGGATGAGGGCTTTCAAACGAGCCAAGCGGCTCCAGCTATGGCGGCCGAAGGAGGGAGTTCCAGCGATGGAACACCACTAGTAGTCGGTGTCACATCTCGGTTCTTAAGTTAATTTACGGTTATTGACTTTTGATTATTTTGACCTTTTACCGTGTTGAGTAACCGTTTACTACTTAAGGACCCTAAAGTTGACTTTTTCTTCCGTTTGGAATTTGGGAAAACTTTCTTCATGAAAGTTATAGAGGACATTAATACGAATTCGTAGACATGCTATACGTTAAAATCGGAGTTAGCATGAAAAAGTTATCAACTAAAAGGGTAAATTTTTAGTTGGTAAAAAGGGGGTAAATATTTAGTGGGTATAATTTTTTGGGTTTAAGTTATTGGACCGGGTGTGGGCAGCCCAACACCCCCCCCCCCCGATTCTCTTTCTCTCTCCCTCTTTCTTCTTCTCTCTCTCCTTCTCCCGAAGTTTCCCGACCCGCCGGCTTCACCACCTTCGTCCGCCGCCGTCCGGCCACCACCGACCGCCGGACCGGTCCCGTTCGGACCTCTGCCACCTCCTCTCTCTTCCTGGGCCGGTGACCGGCCGTGTAACACCGCCGTTCGAGTGAAACCCGCCGGAGACGCCGGATAGCCTTTCGCCGAAGTTCCATCCTCCGGCCACCATAGGCCGAGCACTATGAGTGGACCTTTGATTTGAATGTTATGCATGCACTATAGTTTATTTAATTTTCAAATGCATATTGAAGATTTAATATTTTCTTGGAGTAATGAGTTCCATTTATTTATCGGGAACTCTCTTGAGCATTTTATTTGACATGTGAGACATGTCAAGTGATTTATTTTATTACGCAATATTTTTAGATACAGTTGGGAACTGTACTGAGTTCAATGGATTTAATTATTTTCGGTTTTATTTTGATGACCTCGGGATTTATAAATGATTACCGAAAATGAGATTTTCGGTAATTCTCTATCATATTTTAATTGTTTATTTGAGGCATAATGATTTTGACTTGGAGAATATTTTAGCGAGTATTTTCGAGTGGAGATACTATTATTTATGATTTATATTTGATATCGAAATCTCGCTTATATTTATAAGTTTGAGGATATTTTGACGTGTGAGACACGTCATTGAGTTTATTATAATTTCTTATGATGATTTTCAAATACGGTTGGGAACCGTACCATTCGTATGATCTTGGGGAAGATCAGTGAATTTATGCGTTTTCGTATGTTATTAGTCACCTTAATATAGGGTCGATTATATGGATTATTGCTCGCTAGCCATTATATAGCGGTCCTCATCATATGTGAGTAGAGCGCTTAGCGTGAGACGCTATTATAGTCTCACCAGCGGTCCTCATCATATGAGAGTTGAGCGCTTAGCGTGGGACGCTATTATCGCCTGGGAGGCAACCGATCGGTATATATATATTTATTGCTAGCTAGCCATTATATAGCGGTCCTCATCATATGTGAGTAGAGCGCTTAGCGTGAGACGCTATTATAGTCTCACCAGCGGTCCTCATCATATGAGAGTTGAGCGCTTAGCGTGGGACACTATTATCACCTGGGAGGCAACCGATTGGTATATATATATATATATATATATATATATATATATATATTTATTGCTAGCTAGCCATTATATAGCGGTCCTCATCATATGTGAGTAGAGCGTTTAGCGTGAGACGCTATTATAATCTCACCAGCGGTCCTCATCATATGAGAGTTGAGCGCTTAGGGTGGGATGCTATTATCGCCTGGGAGGCAACCGATCGGTATATATATATATATATTTATTGCTAGCTAGCCATTATATAGCGGTCCTCATCATATGTGAGTAGAGCGCTTAGCGTGGGACGCTATTATAGTCTTACCAGCGGTCCTCATCATATGAGAGTTGAGCGCTTAGCGTGAGACACTATTATAGCCTGGGAGGCACCGACCCGAGCCTGGGAGGCTCCTTTTTACATGGTGATAACTTTCCCCTTATTTTAATCTTCTTAGTTCCGTATTTGATTAACCAGCGGGGCTGGTTCGTCCATTTATTTATGAGATTCCGGATTTAAAGTTAAATGTTCATCAAAGTTGCGAGCAGCAATGTTTTAAAGTTTAAATGTGGGAAAGTAGTGAAAATTACGTTTTGTTAAATGAATTTATTTATTTTTTTCCACTAACTCTAACGTTTTAAATTACTTTCCCTTGGGCCCTTTGTTTTCAAATGCCCAGTTTGCAGGCTAGGTTAATTTGAGGTCGAGCGTACATGGAGTCGAGGCTTAGTCCAATAGTCAGAAGCTGCTTTCGCTTCATCTTTATTTATGGTTATTCTTTCCTTATTAGATATGCTCTGATAACCAGATAGTGATCTAATGCTGACTTTGTTGTTTAGTATAGAAGTGTTAAGTTGGATTTTCAGATAAGGGTTGTCCATTTTTAAGGAAGGTTTAGCCGAATTTTCGGTAAATTTTTCTTGGAGGTGGACCCCGCAGGATTTACCACGGGTTTCAGGGGGAAATCCGGGGTGGGTCCTGACAGTCGGACCTTTCGGGCTCGAAATCTCCCTCACGGCGGTTCTAGAGAGGCTGCCACCGGTTCAGGAATGAAGAAGAGGTGATGGCCGACCGTTTGGGACAGGTGCTGCGGTCTGCGGTGGCTGGACGACGGCGGACGGGCGCGGGGAAGATCCGGCTGGGAGAGAGAGAGAGAGCGTTGGGAGGGAGGAGAGAGAAGAGAGAGAGAAATGTTTTGGGCCTCTATTCCAAACCGGTCCAACACCACCAAATAAAAACCCAATCTCCAAAAATTAACACCCCAAAAATAATACCATAATAAAACTTACCTTTTTACTAGCTAAAATTTACCATTTTTACCGTCTTCAAATATTTCTCCTACGAATAATTTCTCCGAAATAATCGTCCCTCAACACCCCTCTAGGGACCTTTGAAACTATAAACTCATTTACGAAGACGGTAACATTCTTATTAATACCAAGCTAGTAAATAAGGTAAAAATTAAGAGTTGGAATGTGACCGTGTTTGCTGCTTTACTGCACGGGAAAGCATGTGCATACCTACGGGTTACTCGTGCTTTGGAGCAGGCATCGTGAACCTACTTATGTGCAGACATTAGTGGTTTAGCGAAAGATTTAGAGCCCTTGAAGGAAGATTTACTCGCAACGAGCGAGGGATTTGTGAACCAGAATCACCAATGTTTCAATTATGTGGACGTCACACGTGGATGGCAGAGTCGAGTCATCGAGTTTCTTAGCGAAACAAAGAGTAAAAGGTAGTTGACCATTGACATCAACCAATTCAGTTTGAAGTTTCGAGGACGAAATTTTTATAAAGGGGGGGGGGGAAGATTGTAACGTCATGTACCTAACTTTTCCGATTTATCGAGTTTTCTACGAGTAATTACATGCGTTGTAATTTAACGTTCAAATTCATTTTCGAGTTTCTCGTAAAATATCAAATTCTTCTGTTAAGGCCCCGATGTCAACCATTTTGTCCAACCATGGGACAATATGCAATATATTTTGCCTGTGCTTGTAAAGCATGCCAGATGCAATATACTTTTCATACACCAACCTCCATTACCTCTTCGTCCCTCCATTCTATCATAGCCTTGTTATGGGCACCATAAGCCCTAAATCATCGTAATTACATGCGTTAAGGAAGTAGTACTGTTCATTCCGTGTGCGGAATGACGGTGCTGCCTCTGGTTCCGTTTTATTTACAATGTTGCCATTACTCTTTCTGTGTCCCACGTGGTTCCATCGTTGGCAGCCATCTAGTTCCATCTACGCGTGGTTTATTTGCAGCAGCAGATGTTTTCTTTATCTTCTCTTGCTCTCCTCGCTCTCTCCGTCTGGTCTCTGAGTCAAGACATACTATCATCTGGGTTACTGGGTTTTCTTAATTATCTTATGATGGAGAGGAAGAGATATTTGGGTAAGTGGGTAGGGATCTTTGTTTTTGCTTTTTTATTTCTAACTAATTGATTGGATTTGGTTTACTCATATGAACCTAATGTTCGATTGGGTTTTTTGTTTCCTTCATTTCTCAGCTGCAGTCTGAGACGCCGATCTACGTGGATAGTCCAATATATAAGTTGGTTTTTGTCGTGGGTTATCGATTTCGGTTTGTTGTGGATCTCTACAGTAACATAGGGCGCGAGGGTTGAATAATTATGTTCCTGGAGTTGAAAAGGAGTTCAATTTGTTTGGTTGGGGTTGTATTATTGTTGAATTTGGAGGCAAAAATGAGGGTTGAAATTGGCAGACAAATGTGGAATCTGCAGTTTTGACTCATGCAAAGCAGTAAATGGACTACCAACTGCTAAGGCCTAGAGGTACGCTCAGCTTGGGGAAAAAAAAAAACTATTGCATTATAGCTTCAGAGTTATGACATGACTGTTCATTGCTAATTGTTAAATGGTTAAAATGGTTACAGACGTCCTTAGGTAAACCAATGAGTTTCTGTCCAGTGGAAACAATTTCCAGAATAAGTGTGGTATGATTTACAGCTGATTGTGAATGTGATTGGGTGTATATTTGAGTTCTGTTATTTGTATGAAGTTTTCTATTAGAGTGACCTATGCTCATCTAGAAACTGAACTCGGGCTTACAAGCTACAAAGAGTAACCTATGAAATGTGCAGGAAAATATATAAAATAAATTTAGCACAATAACAAAACAAGTTTGGTTATATCATGATTTTGAATGGTGCAGAGAGGGGAGTAAAAAGAGGAGAAGTTGATACAGCTATGTAAAGAGCTCCTAGAATGACCGAGGTTGTTGACAAGGAAGTACTCCAGGTATATTTTCAGATACATTGTTGTGGAGTAATTGCAATTGTGGAACTTTTTTTTCTCTGTTATCAATGAACTTATGAGACCCTCGACTTTGTGGTTTTTCTATCTAACTATGTAAGACATGCTTTTAGGGTTATTTAAAATTGAGTTAGACGAATGGTAGAAACGGGATTTAATTATGATACAAATAAAATGGTGGTACGTTGGTGAAGAAAAAGGGGAAGAAAGAAGTGTATACCAATCGTGATGGTTTTGATTATGAAAGGTTTTGATTATGCAAGGACAATAATCGTTGTCGTTCTTAAATTCCTGTAGTCTCTTTGGTTGTCTTTGGTTGTCTTATTGTTGGCTATTTGGTATTTGTAGAATTGCACTTAGGAGAATGAGTCTGCAAGACTGCAACTATTTGAGATTGATCAGTTTAAATTGTTCTTAAATTCCTGTAGAGTGAAGGTACTTAGGACTAATTGTATTGTCGTTGTTATGATTAATGCAGGAGATCTTCATTGGAAAATTGCTTTTGCTTATATCAATAGGAGCAGTCAGGTAAAGCTCCTTGCATGACTGTGATGAACTGGTCATCATTCAGCAGTGAACAATTGCATGTGTTTTGTGTTCACACTTCATACGATGTATCAGTTGGCAATTAACAAAGTTGTGATCCTTGGGGTTTGTAGTTTTTGAGTAGTGAGGATGCAGCCTTGGCAAATATTACATTGTTTTGTATACGTAAATGTAGAATCCGTTTCAGACTGATTGATTGTATATTACCTGCTGAGGAATCTTGCTTTTGCGAGAACAATCTTGGTACAATTTGATGAAAAAGGTTTGTAATCTGATTGAAAAAGGTTTTTTAATGCAATTGCATTCTAATCAGGCATTATATATATGATTAAGAATGTGTCTCTAAGGATGTCTATCAAGTCCCTGTGCCAAGTCTGGGTGAAATGAAGGATCTTGCATGAAATATATTCTTACACAGCTGACTAGAAACTCGGGAAAAAAAAAAGGCCGCAGCAGGGCGCCGCCGGGCATTGACTAGTTACATCAGTACATACTAGCTGGAACATATATAATTTCTCCAAATGGTATGAAGCAGTCCCTCTAAAATCGGTCAAGGCAGTAGACGTCGCAAACTTTATTAGGAATCACAACATCTACTGCTTTGGTGTTCCTTCAAAGATAATATCGGACAATATCTCTTGCTTCAAATGCAAGGCTACATTCCAATTGTGTGAAAAATACCATATCCTACACGCATTCTCTGTAAGCTACAACCCCACAGCAAATGGGCAAGCTGAAGTTTTCAACAAAGTGCTCGGAGGTATCGTAAAGAAGATGGTCTCAATAAATAAGAGAGATTGACATGAATGTCTGCCCGAGGCATTGTGGGCTTATAGAACCATGTATGGTTCATACAAGGACAGGGTGCACATCATATTGTTTGGTTTACATATTCAAAGTAGTGTTGCCATTCGACATTCAGTTACCATCACTAAGAATAACCACCAAGCTAGTTGATATTTTGGTCCAAGACTATATAATAAGTTTTGGATAACGTTTGGGCCAATACCTATGGCTCTTTTTAAATAAAGCTTGATAAAGAGCGCGAGCTTCGGAAGCGCGCGAGATGGTTTCCTACAAGGACTGTAGCACATCGCGAGGTGAGGAGACTTGCTATTTGAGTTCGCATAAGAGTCTACAGGGTTTTGGGTAACGCGGAGATAGTACTCGTGACCTAGGCGGAGTATGGCTGTGTGACTAGACACGTGTCATCTAGATGTTTAGTTAGCGACTGAGATGTGTCCATGTGTTACTCTAATTGTTGAGTCCGAATTAGATTGTGATTACATCTTTATCAGTTGGCTATGAACCCCTATAAAAGGGAGGTTCGAGGATTGTTTACACACACAATCAAATATACACAACTCAACAACTCTTCGAGCTTCTCGAAACCCTAAACGTTAAAGTGTATCTTGCCTCACCTTTCAGAGCCTGTTCGGTCTCGCCCTTGTTTACTGTCCTAGTGAATTGCTCTGTTCGCTACCTACAGTGAGTATCGATTGCAAGCGAATAGGAGAGATACTCGTAATCCCTCGTCCGTGAGGTGCCACCGAAGCCCCTTCGTTTGATTAAAAGTCCAGCACACGCGCAATCTCATTCCGCGCCCGCGCGGTGGCACGCCTTGCACCAGTTGTTTTACTTTTGGTACTGCTAAGTTACCTCTCTGCCCCTGCTAAGGATCGTGGCTAAAACAGATTTATCAAGCACAGATGGCAAGCGCCTTCAATAAAAAGGTTAATTTCAGATCGTTCTAAATTGGAGACTTAGTCATAATGTTACAAAGGAGTAGTCATAATGTTACGAAGGCCTATCATTGTTGATAGGTGCACAATTATACATTATTTATATCAAATTCCTCTATACTTTAGTGTATTTTTTAGTTATTTAGTTTGTTTATTTGTTTTCTAGGTATTTGAAGCAAAGAAGAAGAAAAGAAGGAAAATGAGGATTGAAAGGTGATTGCAAAAAAAGTTCCAGAGTCTGCCTCTATAGATACGCTAACTTTGCCGAATCACTGGGAGCAGCTCAGTTCGAATCAAGCAACGAGCCTTATACCATTATAAAGCTACCAATGTCTTCTTTCTGTAGCATTTGACAGATCTTGATTTCGATATTTCTGGACTGAGTTATGATCGTTTGAATGGAGATAGGTCATATCAGGTCAATATTTACTATTTTATTAGTTTATGGCTCTTTTGACGTTTGAATGAAATATCCTATAACAATATTTACTATTTTATGGCTCTTTTGACATTAATTCTTCTATTTTCTATTAGAAATTTTTTCTTATAATCATCCAATTTATAATCACGAGTATTGTTATATTACAACTCAAAATCTCTAATACGACATCAATCAACTGGAATTCCGAGAAATGAAATATAATGAATATAAGTTCATATAAGAATTACATCATTTGACATTCTAAAATTGGAATTTATCCAAATTTCATTGCACAAATATTTTTCAAAATAATTTCTGATTTTAATATTTTAATTTGTGCTATATTTTCACTTTATTAGTTTTTAAAAATAAATATTTTAACTTTATAAGTTTCCAAAAATAATTTTTCATTTTTAATAATTTTATTTGTTTGATGTTTTCACATTATTAGTAATATTCTAATTTGTCTTCCTAATGTATTACACATGTTTTTTTGTGGTCATTTAACCTACAAATAAAATTTCATTTAAAATGTCAAATAATAGAGATGTGTATTAAGTAATTAGAGGTGTGTATTTAAAAGGAAAAATGCCCATTTAGTACTAATTTGAACCCCTCATTTCCTATTCCAATGATAATATTTTTCATTAGCCCATTCCAATATAAGGTAACATTTTTTATGCCCAAATGCATAAATCTTTATTAAAGTCTTAACAAACCATATTATTTTAAGACTATTTTGCCTTCACCCCTTAAACATGCATAAAGAGAGAAAATGGAAGAGAGAATACTTGGTCGGAATCTCACCGGACTCCGGTCACCGGCCGCCGGACTCCGGTCCGGATTTCTTCGATCGTCGGATTCCAGTCACCGGTGACTCGGTTATTGACCATCAATAATCAGTTACTAACCCCCAATAATCGGGTTACTGACCCTAATAGCTTGGTTACTGACCCCCAATAATCAGTTACTGACCCTCAATAATCGGGTTACTGACCCTCAATAATCGGGTTACTGACCCTCAATAATCAGTTATTGACACTCAATAATTAATGAAAAAGTAATTTACTACCTTCAATAGATGTTTATTAACCTCCAGCAAATGTTATTAAAGGGACAACATTGCAACCTAGCTATTCTCTTCAACACCACCTAATGGACAAACACAACGTCACTTCTTTCATCATCAACCAAGCGCAGGCTTTGATTTTGTACACCAGCTGCACATTTATAGTCCTCTTTGTACTGTAAACTCATAGAAATCCCCAATTACATGCAAACTCATTTATAGATAGTCAATGATATAGAGGAAGGAAGCTGGAAAATTAAACCCTAACCTCTTTTCTTCCTCCGATCTCTAGCTTCAAGATCTCTAGCCTCCGATCTGGAAAATTAGACACGCACCGAAGAGACTTATTTTCTTCCTCTGATCTCTAGCTTCAAGATCTAGCCCTGTGACGGCGTTTCCGGCGCATCTTGATCGAGATCGAGATCGACTGAGTTCCTCTGCCGCATATCAATTCGATCATAATCTCCCTCGACGCTCCGACCTCGACTCCATCTTCGCCGTCGTTGAAGCATCGGCGTTGTAGTCGTCGACATGGTCGTCATCAAGGTTGCGTTGGTGTTGGCATCGGCATCATCGTCGGCGTCGGTGCGTGTCGAGGAGAGAGAGAGAGAGAGAGAGAGAGAGAGAGAGAGAGAGAGAGAGAGAGAGAGAGAGAGAGAGAGAGAGAGAGAGAGAGAGAGAGAGAGAGAGAGACTCCGGGAGAATTTTGATCCGTAGAAAAATAAGGATTAGGATAGAGTGTTATTATTAGAATGGGTAAAACTGTCTTTTTGTTAAAAATCATTGATATGGGCTATGAATTATTATTTTTTCATTGGTTTAGGCATTTGTTTTTGTTAAGACCCACCCCGAATTTCACCCTGAAACCCGAAGTAAGTGTTGCGGGGTCCACCTCCAAGGAAAATTTACTGAAAAACTCGGCAAACCTCCCTTGAAAATGGACAACCCTAACCCGGAAAATTCAAGAATTACCCTCCTAAAACGAAGGGCCCAAGGGAAAACATTCGCAAACGTTAGAGTGAGTGGACAAAAATAAAAGAATAAATAAATAAAATAATTAACAAGATTTATGCTTTCCCAATTTAATTTCTAAAGAAATCGAATGCATGCCTCAAGCGATAAATCTTTTATCTCATAAATATCAAGCCTCTTCAGCTCAAAAATATATACCAATATATATATATATATATATATATATATATATATATATATATATATATCAAAATATGTATGTATTTACACACGTCCATACTCCCTATATAATTATTTTATAGATTTAAAATAATTTATATAGGGCTACTCCGCTCGCGTTTAACGCTCACGTCACGCTTTAATGCGGTAATACACTACGCCATTAAGGTGAACGGACGGGTGTATAGATATGTGCCCATACCCCATATATGAATTAAACACTCATATAGGGCTACTACGTTTGCGTCTAACGCTCACGTCACACCATAATGCGGTTATATACTACGTGTTTCTACATGTCCCGAGGTCACGGGACGGGAGGTCGAATTCTTGGAACCGAGTCTTGCACCTGCACAAGTAGCGATGTGTCAGGAGTCGGGACAGGGGTGGCCCAGTCTTCGACTCTCCGATGCTTAAGTTAGCGCTTAGTTGCTACTTGCCGAGTACGAGATTTTTTAGAAGGAGTTTTGTGGACTTACTTCTTTTGAGAGTTTGTGCTTGTTTTATAGGCCAATGTTAGGCGCTGCGGCCTCAGTCCTCGATGTGGGACTGTCTGTGGTCCTCTGCGGCACCTCGCCTTTGGGGGGTGTTTTGCCGCTAGAGAGCGGATCTGGCAGGTGGATTGCTGCCGGACCTTCGCCCTCTGGGTACCCGTGAAGGGCTCGCCGGTGCTGTCTTGCCCGAAATGATCTCCGGCGACCGGGTAATTGTGTCATATTCTCGGCTTGGCCAAGTATTTTGGCTATGTACTAACAAGTCCCCAAGTTCCCGGTCCGAGAGAACTCTTGGGTGGGGAGTTATTCTTTAGGTGTCGAGAATATGTTTTACTTGGTCGCTGGAGGCATGGTGTCGAGTCCCCAAGTCCCCACGCGAGGGTCGCTAGGTGACGGGGGAAGGTTTCGAGAATCTGAAGCGGACCATCTCGCCATGTCGCACGTGTGTCATAAATGACCAGTTTATGAGAGGCACGTGGTCATTCACACCGAGTGTTAAGGTCGTAACGGTTCGCGGTGGTGGGCTGAATGGTTCGCGCTGGTGGCGTAACTGTCCGCGCTGGTGGCGTGACCGTTCGCGCTAGTGGCGTAACAGTTCGCGCTGGTGGCGTGACGGTTCGCGTCTGTGCGTTTCGTCTTCGCCCCACATGCGCGGGGGAGTGGATGCGTCGTAAATGCATTTATGATCGTGGTCCACGTGGCTGTGCCCTGGCTGTATAGTGGTAGGGTCTGGTTGGGATGGACTAGAGGGGGGGGGGTTATTCGCGATTTTCTGCAGAGGTTTTTGGGTTGTGTTTTGAAATCAAAGCTGGGGAACGTCCAATTTCACCCTCGATCGATTAGGTGCGAGCGCTCGGCTGTTTGCAACCAGCTTCACTGCCACTATGCGTATCCCCCGTTTCAAGGTATGAACTTGTCGAGTTTTGTTTTGTTGCTGGGTTTGTGTTTTTTGTTATCTGGAGTTGATAGGGATTGTTCGTATTTTTGTGATGTTGGTAGGAGTTCTAGAGTAAGGGACTGACTGGTTTGCTGTCGGGTTGGTTAGGGTTAAGGTAGTGAGTGTAACTTGTGAGGGTGGGTATGACAGATCCGGTGTGGGTGTCCAGCGAAGAGATGCTGTCTCTAGTTCGCCTGATTCTGATTCGGACACCTTGCACCGGTGGGAGGAGGAGTTAGATGAGCTTATGGCGGAAGTTTCCCTTGATTTAGGGGAAGGCATCCCTGTTACGGATGTCGGGTCTCACGTGTCCTCGTCTGACCCTCTCTTGCAGGAGGTAGAGGATTTTAGCATGGCGAGATCTCGGGAGGAGGATGATTCGTTTTGGGAACCTCCTGGCGAGAGTATGACCGTGTCGAAACTTAAAGCGCTTCGACAGAATTAGAGTATTCCGGACGAGGTCTTGCTGCGGCCGCTTGGCAAGGGTGTGAAATTTTGGGACCCGCCGGGCAATTTCACGTTGGTATACGAGTACCAACTTAGATGCGGGCTGGCGTTCCCGCTGCCCCCGTTCGTGCAGTACATACTGGCGTGTTTGTATGTCGCCTCGGGGCAAGTTACCCCCAATATGTAAAGGTAGATGTTGGGGACGGGGGTCCTTTTTCGCCTCCTGAAGCAGGAGTTCCCCAACTTTGAGGCGTTTAATGCCTGCTGGCATATGGGGTGGTGTGCAAAGAAGGGCAGCCGGGGCTGTGTGACGATGAAGTCCCGGGGGAAGTTCAAAGTCTTGGTGGAAGACTTGCCTACGTTGACAAATGAGAATTGGCGGCGGAAGTGTTTTCTAGTTGGGGGGCAGTGGCAGGAGTGGCATGGACATCCCTTCCGGGTGGCCGGGGCTTTCCAGAAAATAGGTACCGTGTTCTCATGTCTTTGTGGTTCTTTACTTTGTTCTGTTCTGCCCTTGTTGACTGCTGGCTTTGTGTAGTGCCCCAAGAATATAATCTAACCGAGCTGATGGAGCGTCGGATACGCCGGGTGACATGGGCGTTCGACTGTAGGTGCTCTTACCGGATATGTCTGTAGACATATAAAATTTAACGATAAAAATAGTCGTTGAATAATCCAAGTAAATACGTGGCTTATGAGTCAACAAAATTGGAAAGCCGTTGGAAATAACACGTGGCAATGTGGAAATGGCGGGCCTACAACAAAACCTTAAACCCCCAATTAAAATCAATTATCAAGTGTGGATTGACGTTGTGACTTCGCCAGGCAAAATAGACTCCGCAAGGCGAAATGGACTTCGCGAGGCGAGCTAGGCTTAGCAATGTTAAATTGACTCCGCGAGGTGACTTTGACTTCGCGAGGCGAGCTAAGCTTGGCGAGGCGAATTAGACTACACTTCGCGTAGACTTAAACAGTGGCAAAGCGAACTAGACTTCACTTCGCATAGACCTAAGCGGTGACTTTGACTTCGCGAGGTGAGCTAAGCTTGGCGAGGCGAATTAGACTTCACTTCGCATAGACCTAAACAGTGACTTTGACTTCGCGAGGCGATCTAAGCTTGGCGAGGCGAACTAGACTTAATTTCGCGTAAACTTAAACAGTGGTAAGGCGGAATGACTCCGCACGCATATACATGAAGGCGAGGTGGAATGACTCCGCGCGCGTAGTCCCATGCGAAGGCGAGGCGAGTTGGCTCCGCGTGGGGTAATTCACGAAGTAGCTAGACGACAGAGTTCGCATACATGCAGGGATTGGAAATCACGGTTCGCTTGGAGATCAAGCCTCCTCGCGGGATACTTTCCATGTCCGTGAGACAACTCGCCCCTTACTAATGATCTTGATCAAAACAGGACATTAATCTAAAGCGATCTGGGCATATCTAAATCTTAAGATTTGATTGATCTGATTGTGTTAAAATCAGTAAGTAAATCAATCAGTCAAGATTCATTGATTCAATTAAGGAAATATTATTGATTCAAAATCTTCATTACTTGCCTTAAGTGGAGGCATGTTAACACTATAAATACCCCCTCTCATACCATGAGGCGGGGGGCAGAGAAAAAGGGCGAAACCAAGAGAGCATAAACAGAAGCAGTGGACTAGAGAGAGAAAGAAGAATCCCTCCCGCGAGCTCATAAGTCTCCCCAAGATCTTTGAAGAACTATCAAGCTCATAGCCAGTTCTTCACCAAATCCAAATCCAAATCCCAAATACTTGTTACGCGATCATCCCGTGTAACCCTCAAGAACAAGTGCTTGTCACCCTTGAGTTAGACCTAAATTCGGAGATAGAATCAGAGGAGTTCACAAAGATTGTAACCCGCATTCGCATTGATTTGATTAAATTATTGTTTGTACACGTGTTGTTCTGTTATTTGTGCCAGACAATTTTCGTGTTTACAAAATTGGCACGCCCAGTGGGACATCTTTGCCTCTCATCTCCTTCTCCGCAAGCAAGTTCAAATTCGTTCGACGTAATGGCCTCCAAGAGCACTCAAGCCATCTCGACGAAGAAGTCTAAACCAACGACCGCGAGGTCAAACAGCGAGCCCTCTGGTCATGTCACCCGTAGTATTGCGAGGAATCAACCCACAACATTTGTGGCTTTGCTTTCCAGCGCGCCTCGCGAAGTGAAGAAAAGGGAGCTCCAAACAAATCAAGGGAGCGATCATTCTCACCTGCCACGGATGATGAATCAAGCACGGCTTCATATGATGGAAGCCCAAACGGTGATGAAGACAACACGCATGGCATACCAGCGGACTATTCATCACAACCTATCCCCATGCAAGTCATGGTGACAGGTGCCTCCACCATCGAAGAGCAAATAGCCAATCTGATGGGAGCGGTTGAGAAGCTTACCAGGATGGTGGAAGAAAAAGACATGCAGATCGCCGAGCTCTACAGCAAGCTTGAGGGTCAAGATGAAGAAAAGAAGTATAAAGTAGGCAAGAGCTCCAAGAACGTTGACAAAGACGATGATGGCTCGCTTGGATCTATGTCCTTTCAGCAATTGCAAGACATCATCACCAACTCCATCAGATCTCAATATGGAGGTCCTTCTCGTGATTCTCTCACCTACGCCAAGCCCTACACCAAAAGAATCAATGGACTAAGGATGCCGTTGGGATACCAGCCGCCAAAGTTCCAGCAATTTGAAGGAAAGGGTAATCCAAAGCAACATGTTGCTCACTTCATCGAAACCTGCAATAACGCCGGAACGGAGGGTGACCACCTTGTCAAGCAATTCGTTCGCTCGTTGAAAGGCAATGCCTTTGAATGGTACACGGACTTAGAGCCCGAGTCCATCGACAGTTGGGACCAAATGGAACGTGAGTTCTTAAACCGCTTCTACAGTACAAGACGAACTGTGGGCATGATGGAACTCACCAAAACAAAACAATGGAGAGATGAACCAGCAATTGACTTCATCAACAGGTGGCGCTCGCTCAGCCTTGATTGTAAAGACCGCTTGTCGGAGACATCTGCGGTAGAAATGTGCATCCAAGGCATGCATTTCGATTTGCTGTACATTCTCCAAGGTATCAAGCCTCGATCCTTTGAAGAAATTGCTACGCGAGCGCATGATATGGAATTGAGCATAGCTAGCCACAAGGGTAAGAAGGAGTTTGTCAATGATCAGCGAAAGGATAAAGCCTTCAGCAGCAAAGTTGACAAGGTAGTGAAAAGATCTACAAAGGAGTCGATGACTGTAAGCGTTGCTCCAATCAAGATCTCCACATGAGACAAGAAGGAGGTTAAGAGAGTAGAACCAACTCAAGCCTACGGAAGGAAGAAGCACTCATTGACTGAGTGGGAGCAAAAGACTTATCCATTCCCAGATTCCGACGTGGCAGGCATGTTGGAAGATTTACTTGAGAACAAGGTCATAGAACTTCCAGAGTGCAAGGGTCCAGAAGAAATGCATCGGGTCAATGATCCAAAGTATTGCAAGTTTCATCGCCTCGTAAGCCACCCAGTTGAGAAGTGCTTTGTTTTGAAGGATTTAATCATGAAGCTTGCCAAGCAAGGAAGAATCGAGCTGGATGTCGATGAGGTTGCTGCAGTCAATTGCACTACCATTTCATTTGGGTCTTTTGAACCAGTTCAAGTACCTTCCACGCCAGCAAAGGCGCCATGCCATTTCTCAAAGGAGACGGGCAATGATAGAAAGTTAGAGGAAGCGAAGCCAATCCGGCAAATAAACCTCGCTCCTAAAACTGCCCCATGCGATGATGATGAAGGATGGATACTTGTCACTCGTCGAAAAGCGCGCAAAGGTGTGTTGTCAAGTCCACCACTCCCGTAGCTAGATCATAAACGACCACTTGGGAGTCGTCAATGCCTCGCAAGGAATAAGACAAGATGTATAAAGGAGAAATTCACTCCTTGTATACAAAAGTCCTTCAATCAAAATCCGCCAGTAAGGTGCTTGTCCAAGAGGCGAATGAGTTGGAGAGCTAATTCAATGACAACCAGCTTTGAAGGTAATTCCAAAGGTGCTGAGAAGGTTGAAGAAACTGAAGTGTCGAGACAATCGGAAGACTTGCCTCTAAAATTTAGCCTCTCAAACGTGTCGCAACTTTCCCAGTCAGCGAGACGTGCTTTTGTCCAGTTGTTGCTTGATGAAGGCCAATACTCTTCAAACATCAATGAGTGTGCGACATGCGTAGCATGTTGTGACGCTATTCATTTCACAGATGAAGATCTACAATTGGGTTCAAAGCCACACAACCGACCTCTTTTTGTGACAGGCTACATGCGAGAGCAAAAATTAAACCGCATGCTTGTAGATGGAGGGTCTGCCGTGAACATCATGCCAAAATCGACAATGTCCTGACTCGGCATCAATATGGACGAGTTATCTAAAAGTCGCCTCATGATCCAAGGTTTTAACCAAGGAGAGCAAAGAGCGATAGGCATGATTCGGCTAGACATGGTTATCGGCGAATTGGAGTCACACACTTTGTTCCACGTGATCGATGCAAAGACTTCATACAACATATTGTTGGGCCGACCATGGATTCATGAAAATGATGTCGTGCCTTCAACTCTGCATCAATGCTTCAAGTTTTACCGCGGAGGCGTAAAAACAGTGATAGGTGATACCAAGCCATTCACCGAGGCTGAGTCTTACTTCGCAGATTCTAAGTTCTATTCAGATGAGGAATCGGTAATTGAAGTTCTGCCAGTCAAAGCACCCTCAACAGGGAAAGCCACAATGGTGACAAGGAAGGAAGTTGAAGCGAAGGGTAAGGGAAAAGAAGAGTCACACAAGTCTCCATCCACAACTGTGACATCAGACAAGTCCAGTCCAATCATCCCAATTCTTCGATATGTGCCAAAGTCTAAGCGCAAGGAAGGAGAGTCTCCATTTGCGGGAACAAAGCGGCAAGTCAGTCCTCGGAAGCTGAGTGAAGAGGACATAAAAATATTGAAGGAAGCATCAGTATTGCCATTGACAAATTTAAACGACCAAACTCCTACCAAGCAACCATTGAAAGGATTTGTCAAACCAATCAAAGGAAGGGTAGAGCACGGGCCTTTACCCGAGAAAAGAACAAATGAAGGATTCGACCCCAACGCTTACAAATTACTGGCAAAGGCTGGATTCGACTTCGATTCGTCAAGTAAAAAGGATGATCAAGCCGTCAGTAAGAAAGCTCATGAGCTCGATGAGTTTCAAAAGAAGCTAAGGGAACAGGGAAAAACAAGTGATTCGTTTAAAACGGGTCTTGGTTTTATCCCAAACAAGCCAATCAAAATCTCAGGTAGAAGAAAGGCGGAGAAAGCAAGCATGCAGTACATAAGCGTCGAAGAAGTAGAATATGAGATTCCACAAATCCAATCCATTTCTCGCACTTCAGCGTTCGATCGCATCTGCCCAAGTTCCCAAAGTACTTCTACTAAATCAACAAGCCGGCTTTCGGTGTTTGAACGTGTTGATAAGTCAACAAGTCGAAGCTCCGTCTTCAATCGTCTTGACACCGCAGCAACACGAACTTCTGTGTTCGAAAGGTTGTCATCATCAAATGAAGAAAGTAAACAGTTAAAACCAACTCCTCGGAAGTCGGCACTTGAAAGGATCCAAGCTCCTAAAGGCCAACAAAATAGAAAAAGAAAAGAAGAAGTTGGCCAATCAGAAAATAAAGAAATCCAAAGTCTCATCCCATCACGCATGAAAAGACATTGCGTGCTAGAGGTGAATTCGACTAACCAACTTAAAGTGAGGCAACATACCTTCATACTCACCGGTCAAGATAAAGAAGACAATGATGCTAGTGGCGATGAGGATGATGTTATTCAATATGCTTATCACATCACAGTAGCCGAAGTAGAAGCTTATGAAGAAAATGATCATGAAGGCTTCGAATATGAAGTAGAGGCAGCTCCTCCAGAACTCGAAGATAGGGTGAAATCTACGGTCGATGAACTTAAAAAAATCAATCTGGGGACGGAAGAAGACCCAAGACCGATATTTGTGAGCGCGTCGTTAAGCTCTCAAGAGGAAGAGGAGTACCATGACTTGTTGCTTGAATACAAGGATGTCTTCGCATGGAATTATACAGAAATGCCCGGTCTTGATCCAAAAATAGCAGTTCATCGATTAGCTGTTAAACCGGAGGCTCGACCCATCAAACAGCTAACACGACGTTTTCGAACGGAGGTCCAAACTCAAATCGAAGAAGAGGTCGACAAGTTGATCACTGCAGGCTTCATCAGAGAAGTTCAATATCCCAAGTGGATCGCAAACATTGTCCCAGTTGAAAAGAAGAATGGACAAATGCGTGTTTGCGTAGACTTTCGCGACTTGAATGATGCATGTCCGAAAGATGACTTCCATTTGCCTATCATCGAACTCATGGTGGATGCAACCACAGGTCATGAAGCTTTGTCTTTCATGGATGGATCGTCTGGCTACAATCAAATAAAAATGGCCCTAGAGGACGAGGAGTTAACTGCATTTCGCACTCCCAAAGGCATTTACTGTTACAAAGTCATGCCATTTGGATTAAAGAATGCTGGTGCAACATACCAACGTGCCATGCAGAAAATCTTTGGCGACATGCTTCACAAGTACGTCGAGTGCTATGTTGATGATTTGGTTGTCAAGTCAAGGAAAATGAGTGATCACTTGCAAGACTTACGAAAAGTGTTCGATAGGTTACGCGAGTACCAACTCAAAATGAACCCATTGAAGTGCGCTTTTGGTGTGAGTTCAGGCAAATTCCTTGGTTTCATAGTGAAGCACCGGGGCATTGAAGTAGATCAGTCAAAGATTAAGGCCATTCAAGAGATGCCGGAGCCAACAAACTTAAAAGAATTGAGAAGCCTCCAAGGAAAACTCGCGTTTATCAGGCGGTTCATCTCCAACCTCGCGGGCCGATGTCAACCTTTTAGTCGACTCATGAAGAAGAATGTGCCTTTCGTATGGGATGAAGCATGTCATAATGCCTTCGAAAGCATTAAAAATTACTTGGCTAATGCCCCGGTATTGGGTGCACCCGTTCCTGGAAAACCCCTTACCCTTTACATCGCGGCTCAAGAAAGATCGCTTGGAGCACTTCTAGCCCAAGAAAATGAGGAAAGAAGGGAGATGGCCTTGTACTATTTGAGTCGGACTCTCACAGGAGCTGAATTAAATTATTCTCCAATAGAGAAGACATGTCTCGCTCTCATCTTCTCCATCCAAAAGTTGAGGCATTATATGCAAGCTTACACTGTGCATTTGGTGGCCCGAGCCGACCCAGTCAAGTTTATCATGTCTAAACCAGTCTTATCAGGACGAATGACAAAGTGGGCTTTGCTCCTCAATCAACATGACATTGTCTATGTACCTGCCAAGGCAGTCAAAGGTCAAGTTGTTGCTGACTTTCTAGCGGATCACCCGATCCCTGCCGATTGGGAAATTTTAGATGACTTGCCGGATGAAGAAGTCTTTCTTGCAGAAATTCTCCCCACTTGGAAGATGTTCTTTGATGGATCTTCAAGAATAGATGGAGCAGGGGCCGGCGTTGTCTTCGTCACCCCACAAAAGCAAATATTGCCATATGCCTTCACTCTCGGTGAATTGTGTTCCAACAATGTTGCGGAATACCAAGCTCTCATCATGGGGTTGCAAACGGCCTTAGAAATGCAAATTGCAAATCTAGAAGTGTACGGGGATTCGAAGTTAGTAATTGATCAACTACTAACTAATTACGAAGTCAGGAAAGAGGATTTAGTTCCTTATTTCCGTCTCGCTACACAACTCTTAACGGGTTTCGATGCTGTTACACTAGAACATGTGCCAAGGAAAGAAAACCAGATGGCGGATGCCTTGGCTAACCTAGCAGCAACTTTGGCATTATCAAATGATGAGATTGTGGACCTTTCAATTTGTCAACGATGGGTTGTATCAACAGGGATCGTCCCATTGTGCGAAAATTCCAATGTGGTTTCTGTCTATGTTATTGACGTCGAAGATTGGAGACATCCGTTGATCGACTACATTGAGCATCACAAATTGCCTGACGATCTAAAACAGCGGACGAATATCAAACGAAGAGCCCCGCGCTTTTTCTACTACAAAGAGACTCTTTATAGACGATCATTTGACGGATTACTCCTTAGGTGCTTGGGAAAAGCAGAGGCATCCAAGGCCATGGAAGAAGTTCATTCCGGAATATGTGGAGCTCATCAATCAGGCCCTAAATTACATTTTCAAGTAAGGCGAATGGGTTACTACTGGCCCACAATGGTCAAGGATTGCATGGAGTACGCACAGAAATGTCAAGCTTGTCAATTCCACGCGAACTTTATCCATCGACCGCCTGAGCTATTGCATCCTACAATCGCTTCACACCCGTTTGATGTCTGGGGGATAGACGCTGTGGGACCTATAAATCCGAAATCTTCTGCACGAGCTTAAACTGCAAATGACAAAAAAAAAAAAAAAAATGCTCTTAGCCTGCATGAGCCTAAACTGCACAAGGTCCAATCTCTAAAAAAAAACGAGAGAGTTCTAAATCCTCATCCTTGAACTATGTTATGACTTGATTCTTTCTTTGGAAGGATACGTAGGCAGCTTTAGAATTATATTCTTAAGTTCAGTCACATCAAAAAAAATCTCTTTTTTATTGCATAATGAGTTCTATTGTCAAAATGACTTATTACATGCGCAAAAAAAAGAGAATAAATCATAAGTTTCTAAACGATGATGAGCCATTCATGTCCAAGATAGGCCTTTGAAGCTGTTGCGTTGCTTTTCAAAATCATCTCGGAACCTCTTTGCTTCCTCAAGTTCTTCAACAGTCAATTCTGGAGTCTCCTTGATTTGGACTTTCTGCTTCTCTAAATCGGCAAGCCTTTTGTCATGAAGTAGAAGGCTCGCATCTAGGGAGGCTATCTCCTGCTCCAATCTCCGCTGCTTCTCCTTCAAATTCTCCAAAGACTCAATCACAACTTGACGTTGACTAAGATCAGTTTGGCGGAGTTCGATCGACTTTGCAATTTCAGCTTCCATAAGAGGCAAACGTTGATCACATGTGCCTGGAGTAGCTTTATGCGTGCATACAAGCCTCGCCGCGTGGTATTGAGTAGCACAAGTCATCAAACTTTCTACCTTGTCTTTTATTGGCGAAGGATCAAATCCATAACATTGAAGTTCGGCCACCATCTCATCAATGTCTTTTCTTTTGGAGAGAATGGATCTTGATGAGTACTTCGTAATGACGTCTTCAATTTGTTCACAAATTAGAGTGGCGGACTGCATGCGAATCTTTTGGAGCCCCTGGTTGGTGTCCATAACATCAACTTCACCGTGGGTGACCTCGAAGAATGCCATATTGCTTAAAAGCCTTGGAGGATTCACCAAAGCATCTTCACAATTAACTTGTTGCGATTCGCTTTGTTCGCATGCATCGTCTTCATGAAAAGAGTTGGTCTTCATCGGTTCTGTTGAAAGGACGCGAACCTCTTTCAAACAAGCTTCGTCTTCAAAAAGTGGGAGTTCTTCTAGCTGAAAACAAGAAGGTAAAACAAAGTGAGTCCAGATTATGCATATAATTTCAAAAAAAAAAATGCATGGCGGTGGTGGCGAACATACCTCAACGCGATTTGGTGTTTGTTGCAAGGGACTCAGAATTTCGCCAAGAAAATTACTATTGAGGACAAATTCATCGTTAGGATTAAAATAAACGGAGCCAAAGTCGGGTTCAATCCTTCGACGCTTGAAGTTCACGTCCTTAGAACTATTGCTGCTTCCACTGAGTCTTTTTCGAGTGTTGATCCCCTTCAATTTAAGTTGACTCTGGGCAAGGTGATTATCAGAATCCCCGTGACCTTCTAAAGCTTGGTGCGTTTCATTGGGCGAATTGCCACTTGGGGGCAGCGCCTGGATAGAGGATGCGTGAGTTATATTGCCAAGTTCAATCTCGCGGTGGACCACTTTCTGGCGAGATGGTATCTCGCGGGGAACAACTCTCTGGCGAGACGGCATCTCACGTGGAACCACTTCCTGTCGAAATGGTATCTCGCAGGGAACCACTTTCTGGCGGGGCAGTACCACGCGAGCAGCAACCTTGTCTTCCTTTAAAAACTTGTGCGGCGACCCAACAATAGGCATTGTTGTTGTAGTCATCTTAGGCATGGAACAGTATACTTTGGACCACCATTCAACATAGTCACGAGTCACCATGCACTTTGTTAGAGCGCTCTCAGGTGGCAACATCACTGTGCTTCCTGTCTCACGTTTGGTAAAGCTTTCCCAATGCCAATACGTCAAGGACAATGCGCCTGTTCGAGTGTCCTTATAAAGGCTTCCTGGCACATCTTGAACGTAGCCGAATTGGCGGCTGAAGCGGTAGGGACTGTAAGGTTGAATGACTCGCCGATTGCCCTGCCTAAGGGTAAGAAATCCGGATCGAAGGCAGGTAAGATATACAATGTCTAAACAGTTAACATTCGCACGATCAACGATCATTTTGCGTTCTTTAGAGACTCTGGCTAAGATGTCCATCTCTACATTGCCACATGCATTGAATAAAGAACGAGCTTGTGCGTCTCCAAAATGCTTGGCCGAAAATGCCCCTAAAAAGTGAACCATGCGTGGTTTAAAGTCGTCAGGAAGAGGAGAATAAAAATGGGTGCCGAAATACTCTGCCAACCACGTATACACGTAGTGAAATGGTAATGTGGCTGAACAATTCCCTGGATCTTTGGAAACAGAAATCTCGTTCAAGCCTTGATAAATGTTGGCCAACACAGGTACAGCTAGACAAAATTGATAGCCTTGGGACATTTTACTGGCGACTTTAAACACGCTAGGTCGGATCAAGCCTGTGTCGTCCATAGGAAAGACAAATAGACATAACCAGCACGCGTAAAATGCCGCCAAGTAAGTAGGCTCTATGTCTTCGTCATCCACGCCCAAGTCGTCAAACGGTGCGGAGTCGTCATCGGTCCGGCCTTGAACCTCGTGGATTTCACCAGACGGGTTGTACGGGTTATGAGGTGCATCTTTCTTGTTCCGTGTACTCTTGGCTGGCGGTCTCTTGTATCTCAAATCCCCTTTGAACCAGTAGTGGATCCATGACGCAATCTTCACCTTTTGCCCTTTATCGCAAAGCTTGTGGTACGCGAGAAATAAAAACCGGCAGCTCTTAGGAATGATTGGCTCACCACTTCTACCTTTGGCCAAAAATTCTTCAATACATGGAACAACTTCGTCATAGAACCTTCCAGTTATGGGCAAGCCACAAATATATGTCAAGTCCCTCAAAGTGATAGACATCTCCCCACACGATGTGTGAAGAGTATTTGTGCTAGGACACCAATACTCACAGAAGGCCCGCATCACAGGTGCAACACGATCATAGCTAAAGAGCGATGCAAACACCGCTCGATAGAGACCTGCTTTGTGGATGAGATCTCCGCTTCGGCTCAAGACATCTTCTAACCACTCCCAGTAACGTTCCGTGTAGGAGAAGGCTCCGTTAGCACGAAACCCTCACCATTGCACGGAACCATTGCACGTACGGTCGTTGAGAAGCACGAACGGTATTTGAGGAATGTTATGGTCATGATGGGCAGACCTCAACATCCATACATCCGCGCTTCGCTTCTCGCTGGTGGATGCGGCTGATTGAAAGGTGGCCAGCTGACGAGATTGTCGGAAAGACCACCGAGGGATATGTCCTGACCCATCATACAAAGGAGACTCTAGGGCGCGCGGCCCAGTCAATGGAGGGTAGGCATATAAGGTGGTGCCATCACTTTGAACGTCGTTGCTGTCTTCAAGGATAGTGATTGTGCCTTTCTTAAAACTCTTGAAGGATGCCATGCGAAGTAGTGTACAGGAGTTCGCCTCGCGGGCTTGAACTTTCTGCAACACATCGCTGCTCTAAACTTTTGCCGCGCCTCGCTGTTTTAAAACTCTGTAGCGCTTCGCCGAGTAGGGTTTCTTCTGTTGTTGAAGGTAGATAACTCAGAAAGACCTCGCGACCTACAAGACAAAAAAAAAGGGAGAAGTCAGCGGATTATATAACTCTGCACCATAACAATCAAATCAAAAGGAGAGAGAGTATACTGCTGATCTTACAGTGAGATGGTTGTGACTTTGTGATGAATAATGTTCAAACCGGAGGCTCTAATTTATAGTGCAATCTTTCCCCATTGGAACTGGAGAAGTATGGAGAATCCAGCGAATCAAGAAAGAAATACATCAAAGATTTCCGCCCACTACTTGGAAACTTTTTTGGGTAGGAATCCCTGCGAATTAAGGAATCCTTACAAAATTTGGATATCCTGTAAATTCAAGGAATCTTTACAAGAAAATAGGGAATCCTTACAAAATTAGGAATCCCTATCAAATTGGGAACTCCCACAAGATTGACCCATTAAAACATAGACTTCAAGTCACGCCCTTGGCACATGACGACGGCATGGCTACGACGCACCTTGAAGTGGGGGCATTTGTAGACATATAAAATTTAACGATAAAAATAGTCGTTGAATAATCCAAGTAAATACGTGGCTCATGAGTCAACAAAATTGGAAAGCCGTTGGAAATAACACGTGGCAATGTGGAAATGGCGGGCCTACAACAAAACCTTAAACCCCCAATTAAAATCAATTATCAAGTGTGGATTGACGTTGTGACTTCGCCAGGCAAAATAGACTCCGCAAGGCGAAATGGACTTCGCAAGGCGAGCTAAGCTTAGCAATGTTAAATTGACTCCGCGAGGTGACTTTGACTTCGCGAGGCGAGCTAAGCTTGGCGAGGCGAATTAGACTACACTTCGCGTAGACTTAAACAGTGGCGAAGCGAACTAGACTTCACTTCGCATAGACCTAAGCGGTGACTTTGACTTCGCGAGGTGAGCTAAGCTTGGCGAGGCGAATTAGACTTCACTTCGCATAGACCTAAACAGTGACTTTGACTTCGCGAGGCGATCTAAGCTTGGCGAGGCGAACTAGACTTAATTTCGCGTAAACTTAAACAGTAGTAAGGCGGAATGACTCCGCACGCATATACATGAAGGCGAGGTGGAATGACTCCGCGCGCGTAGTCCCATGCGAAGGCGAGGCGAGTTGGCTCCGCTTGGGGTAATTCACGAAGTAGCTAGACGACAGAGTTCGCATACATGCAGGGATTGGAAATCACGGTTCGCTTGGAGATCAAGCCTCCTCGCGGGATACTTTCCATGTCCGTGAGACAGCTCGCCCCTTACTAATGATCATGATCAAAACAGGACATTAATCTAAAGCGATCTGGGCATATCTAAATCTTAAGATTTGATTGATCTGATTGTGTTAAAATCAGTAAGTAAATCAATCAGTCAAGATTCATTGATTCAATTAAGGAAATATTATTGATTCAAAATCTTCATTACTTGCCTTAAGTGGAGGCATGTTAACACTATAAATACCCCCTCTCATACCATGAGGCGGGGGGCAGAGAAAAAGGGCGAAACCAAGAGAGCATAAACAGAAGTAGCGGACTAGAGAGAGAAAGAAGAATCCCTCCTGCGAGCTCAGAAGTCTCCCCAAGATCCTTGAAGAACTATCAAGCTCATAGCCAGTTCTTCATCAAATCCTTGAAGAACTATCAAGCTCATAGCCAGTTCTTCATCAAATCCTTGAAGAACTATCAAGCTCATAGCCAGTTCTTTACCAAATCCAAATCCAAATCCCAAATACTTGTTACGCAATCATCCCGTGTAACCCTCAAGAACAAGTGCTTGTCACCCTTGAGTTAGACCTAAATTCGGAGATAGAATCAGAGGAGTTCACAAAGATTGTAACTCGCATTCGCATTGATTTGATTAAATTATTGTTTGTACACGTGTTGTTCTGTTATTTGTGCCAGACAATTTTCGTGTTTACAATGTCGCCTTGGCATATACAGCCATTTCAGCTATGCCCGGGTTCCGGGTCTATATTGTGGTTGTTATGGTCCCTTTTTATGCTTGTTGGTCTCTTTCTGACCTTCCCTCTCTTTTTTTTTTTGCAGTCACGATGCCACGGGACGGTGGATCGCGGAAGAAGGAAGGTCCATACGACAAGGTGTCGGATAAGAACGTGCTGGAGGGGTTGCGTGCCGAGGCTGACCACGCCAAGCGGTATGACTTTGACTTGGAGACCAGTGAGGGGAAAGAGGTGGAGCTGGGTGATTGTGAAGATTTTTTGAGGTTGAATCTGGCGGATGAGGAATACGCCTATGTGCCTCCCTCGGTGGCAGAAGCAATGGGTTTGGGCGTCCAGGAAGTGGATGTCGAGGAGACGCAGACAGAGGGTGGTGAACGTGAGGACGAACAAAGTCAGTCCCCATTTGAGGAACCTGTCACGGAGCCAGAGGGTGTGGAGGACTTGGTGGTGGAGGATGTGGGCGGGCCTCGCTCAGGTGGCGAAGACGTGCTGGAGGAGTTAGCGGATCCTGTTGAAGAGATTGGCGTGGCAAAGTCGCGGAAGAGGAGGTAGAGTGTCGGGCCAACTCGCGGGGGCCAATCTAAGAAGCCGAGGAGGGAAGGGCGTTCCGGTAGTTCGAATAGCTTAGCTGGGATCACCCAAGCTTTAGAAGGGACGGGGGAGGCGCAGCCGTACTTAGCCCAAATGGCATACGACATGCGGCATTGCTCCCGCGATATGCATGCTTTGGAGGAGGTGGATCCGCTGGCTGGCATTGCACTCCCCAAGGAGAAACTGACGCGGGTAGGTATTTGTAACTCCCCTTTTTTTTTTTTTTGCTTAGACGTGTTGTCGTGTATATGCAGGCGACGTTGCTGATGTATGCTGCGAGTGAGAGGGCGGTCACTCACTTGCGGGATGATGCCGAGGCGAAGTGTCAACGGTTGAGGGAGGTGGAGGAGAATAACCACGCCCTCACGGAGCGTCTAGAGCAGGTGGCGCAGGATGCTGCTGTCTTCCGAGACCAGGCTGCCGCCGCGGAGAAAGTTGTGGCGGAGCTGAAGGGGGCGATGCAGAAGAAGGATGAGCAGGTGGAGGCTGGGCAGTTGGCGATAGCCAAGGCAGCATCCTTGGAGACTGAGGTGGCGAGACTGACTCAGGCACTGGCGGAGCTGGAGATGTCTTGGAAGGCTAAGTGTGGGCGAGCTGCCGGGGTAGGGGAGAGGTTGTTTCGCGAGAGTGAGGCCTACAAGCAGCAGCTGAGGGGTGTCTACAATAAAGGCCAGGATGAGCTGAGTCGGACTGGTTGCCAGGCGGGCTGGATTAATGAGGCGGCCATGCACAAGTGGTATGCCGATAGAGATGCTGCCAAGAAGGCGTGGGAACAGATGACGCCTGAACAAAGGAAGCAAGCCGAGATCTCGCGGTCTTTGGCGAAGCAGTATGAGGCTTGGCGTTCAACGTCTTCTGCTGGTCGGCAGGAGGTGTCGGCTTTGGGTGCGTCACGGCTTCCGGCCCCTTTGGCTGCGTCACCCGTGAGGGCTGCTGGTCCCGAGGGGTCCTTATTCAAGCAAGTGGTGGTGTCCCAAGTGTTGTCTGAGTCTCTAGCTGTGGGACCTCTGGCGCCTGCTCGCCCCGATATGCAGAGATCCCCTCCGGTTCCTGAGGTGGCACAAGTGAGTTCGCTTGTGCGCCCCAATGTTCCTATGAGGCCTCAACTTGTGTCACGGGATCGCGCAAAGCATCCGTTAGGGAAGAGGGTTTCAGTGAATGTCAGCAAGTCTCGCGGCCGTGGTAGTGGGTCGAAGGGTGGGGGGAGTGTGGACAAGTCTGGCGGCTCGTCTTCTAGGGGGAAATGATTGATGTAATTAGGATTTTTTGTTTTGGTAGGTGTAGGGAAAGAGAGATTTTTTTTTTTCCTGGAACAGTGTAAGTGGCGTGGTTAGCCATGTTGAACATGTTTGAAATATGGGAATTGCCTGGGAGTCCAGGTTGATGTTTGGCGTTATGTTTAGCCATATTGTGTGTTTGTTTTGCCTTTTACTAATGCTTTTGTTTGTGGTCCCGTGTTGTCGGGACTTAGTTCAGCATGTTGGGATGATAAGGTGATTCATCTCATTTAGATTTGGCCGCTAGTGGACAAGGTGTACATATTGTTGGAGCCGCTACTGGGTTAAAGTACACAAGTATCGGCTATGATGCCGGGTTTAATACTTATTAACTGGGGTAGAGGTGGAGGTGGCGAGCGTTCCAGGGGTGGGGTAGCACGTGACCGTCACAACCTCTAAGATAGAATGTGGCAGGTCCCGGAGCGTGAACTATCTTAAGTGGGCCTTCCCACTTTGCCTTGAGGCCGGTGGGGTGGGGGATGACCTCTTTCATGACCTAGTGGCCTACTTTCAGGGGGCGGGGTACGACTTTTTTGTTATAGTACTTGGCTATTTTTTGCTTATTGTTTATGGTCCTGAGGTGCGCCTTGTCCCGGCGTTCTTCCAAGAGGTCCATGTTAAGTCGTAACTCGATTGTATTTGTCTCGGGGTCATAGGCTGTGACACGTTCACTCGGGACCTCCACTTCCATTGGTATCACTGCTTCGGTGCTATAAGCCAAGAGGTATGGGGATTCCCCTGTGGCTGTTGTGGGGGATGTGCGAAGTATCCAAAGGACGTCTGGGAGCTTGGCTGCCCACAACCCTTTGGCCTCTTCCAGGCGTTTCTTCAAGTTTTGTTTGATGAGTTTGTTTATGGCTTCCACTTGGCCATTGGTCTGGGGATGTGCTGGGGAGGCATAAAAGATTGCAGTTCCCTGGTCTGATAGGAATTCCCGGAATGTGTCATTGTCAAACTGGGTGCCGTTGTCTGTAATGATGGTCTGGGGCACCCCGAATCGACAGTATAGGTTGCGCCATAAGAAGTTTATCACTTTTTCAGTGGTGATTGTGGCAAGGGGCTCTGCTTCTATCCATTTTGTGTTGTAATCTACAATGACAATGGCATACTTGAATTGTCCTGGGGCTGTGGGGAGTTGCCCGATGAAATCGAGTCCCCACTGGCTGAAAGGGACTGGTGAGATGATAATAGAGAGGGGCACTGGGGGATGATGTGCGAAATCTGCAAATTTATGACATTGAAGGCATGCTTGGACAATTGCCTTGGCATCTTGCTCTAAGGTTGGCCAATAATACCCCGCGCAAAGCGTTTTGAACATGAGGTTCCGGGCCCCTGCATGGTTCCCACAAATGCCACTATGGAGGGACTTTAGCACCTTGTGTCCTTCTGTCGTGGGGAGGCATCGCAGTAGGGGACATGACTGGCCTCGGAGATACAGTTTTCCACCCTTGAGCAAGTAAAGTGAGGCTTTGCGGCGTAGTCGCTGTGCTTCATTCTTGTCTCGGAGTAGGGTGCCATCAGAAAGGAAAGCGACAAATGGGTCTATCCATGAGGGCTGGTGAATGGACTCGAGGGCGAAGATGTCTGAATAAGCCTTTGAAAGGCTAGGCTTGTCCAGCGTCTCGATGTGCACATCAGGTAGCGTGGACTCGGGGGGTGTTGTGGCGAGTCTCGCGAGGGCATTGGCTTTGGAGTTTTTCGCTCGCGGGATTTGCGTGAGTTTGTATGAATTGAAGTGCTGCAGGAGGGCGCCTGGGAGACTTTTGTAGGATCCCAAGTTGTGTTGGTTGGTCTTGAAGTCCCCTGCCACCTGACTGATTACGAGTTGAGAATCACTGAAGATGTGGAGGTGTCGGGCTCCGAGTTCTCGACAGAGTTGGATGCCTGCTACGAGGGCTTCGTACTCAGCTATGTTGTTGGAGGCTTTGAATTCAAACCGGAGAGCATACTCATATGAGTTGCCCTCGGGGTCTGTGATTATGATTCCTGCTCCACTGAGTCTGTGATTAGAGGATTCGTCAACATGGAGTTTCCAGATGGCGTCCCGGGTGGGGGCGTCTAGGTGTGGATCGTCATTCTCCAAGGGGATAAACTCAGCAATGAAATCTGCAGTTGCCTGCCCTTTGATAGCCACTCTTGGGTTGAAATACAAGTCAAATTCGCCCAGTTCAATTGCCCATTTTACCATGCGGCCTGAGGTTTCAGGTTTCTGCAGTATTTGCCGTAAGGGGTGGTTGGATAACACATGGATTGTGTGGGCTTGGAAATACTGCCTGAGTTTCCTGGCGGCAGTAATGAGGGCGAGAGCGAGTTTCTATATGTCTGGATAATGAGTCTCGGGATCTGTAAATCCTCTGCCACAGTAATAGACCGGGAGCTCGTTATCGTGCTCATGGCGTGTAAGGGCAGCACTGACGGCAGTGGCGGAAACAACCAAATACTGGTAAAGCACTTCTCCCGAGGCTGGCTTGGAGAGTAGAGGGACCTCGGCAAGGTAGGCTTTGATACTGTTGAAGGCGTCGTCATGTTCCGGGCCCCATGTGATATCCTTTTTATGTTGTGCTTTGAGTAGTTGGAAGAAGGGATTGCACTTGTCCGTGAGGCGGGAGATGAAACGTGCCAGAGCTACCAAGCGTCCCGTGAGGCACTGGACCTCGTTTCGTGAGGTCGGGACGGTCATGTTAAGTATGGCTTGTACTTTTTCTGGGTTAGCCTCAATGCCTCTTTCACTGACCATGAAGCCTAGGAACTTGCCGCCGCCGACAACTAGGATACACTTATGTGGGTTGAGGCGCATCCCGTGTGCCAGGAGCTTAGTGAATACTTTGCTAAGGTTGGCAATGTGGTCGCCTTCTGTCTTGCTCTTGACCAACATGTCGTCAACATATACTTTCATGACTTCTCCAATTTCATCTTCAAACATGGCGTTTACTAACCTTTGATAGGTTGCCCCTGCATTCTTGAGGCCGAAAGGCATGACATCGTAACAATATAGTCCCTAGTCTGTGACAAAGGTAGTGTGAGTCTGATCCGCGGGGTGCATTTTGATCTGATTATAGCCCGAGTAAGCATCGAGGAAGCTGAGTGTCTTGTAGCCAGTTGTGGAATCAACCAATTGGTCGATTCGTGGCAATGGGAAGCATGGGGCATGCCTTGTTGAGGTTCATGTAGTCCACACACATTCGCCACTTGCCGTTAGGCTTGGGGACCATGACTACATTGGAGACACATGTTGGGTAAGAAACCTCACGTATGAACCTGGTTTCTTTGAGCCGTTTGACCTCGGCTTGGATAGCTCAATACTTGTCTGGGTGGAAAGCACGTCTTTTTTGTTTGACAAGGGGGTGGTCTTGAAGAATGTTAAGCTTGTGGGTGATGATATCGGGGGAGATGCCTGGCATGTCGGCATAGGACCAAGCGAAGACTGTTTGTTTTTCTTGGAAGAAGGTAATGAGCTGTTGGCGGAGTTCTGGGCTGAGGTTTGTGCCAATGCGAACTTTCCTTTCCGGGGCGGTAGGTGACAAGGATACTCATTCCGTGTCTTCCGCTGGATTAGGGCGTGGGGCCCTCTTTCCGCTCCCCTCAGGGTCGTCTCGCGGGTCATCAATGGGCTCTGAAGGGCTGAGGGGCAACATCTCATAGGCGCCGCGCCCCTGCTGGATGGCATTAAGATGGCAATGCTCAATGGCTGCCCGATCACCCTGAATTGTCAGAATGCCGCCTGGGGTGGGTACCTTCATGAGTAGCAAGTGGCCGGCGATAAAACATTGCAGCCTCCAAAGAATGTCCCGGCCTAAGATGAGGTTATAGGACGAGGGACAATCGACTATCAGCAAGCGGGCTGTTATGGAAGAGCGGCAAGGAGCGGTTCCCATTGACACGGTTAGGCGGTCTGAGCCTAATGGCTGCACTATTTCGTCGGAGAAGCTGACAAGGGGATCATGGTTGTTGTACAATTTGGCTCGGTCCCGACGGAGCCCTCTGTAACAGTCGGCAAACATGACACTGACGGTAGCCCCCGTGTCGACCAGGGCTCTATGGCACCTGTAATGATCCACCTGCACGTTTATTATGAATGGTTCACTGTGGTGGCAATTGATTGTGTCCTCCCCTTTGCGAAATGTCACTTGATCCCACGATGACAGGGTGATCGTGACACCTCGATGGATGTCAAAGACTTCCAAGGGGGTTGTGCATTGCCTTTTTGTAGAAGGCTGGCGAGGGGGGGAGGGGGGCGCGGGGCTCCGCCGTGTAGGGTTAGGATCTGGCCATGCACCTCGATGGCATTAGCTCCTATTGCAGGAGTGCAATATTGGTGGAGTTGTCCATTTCGGACCAGATGTTCTATGGCATTGCGAAGGCCATGGCACTGCTATGTTGTATGGCCATTATCGTTATGATAAGCACAATATTTATTGTCTGTTGCTCGTCGGGGTTTTTTTTGGATATTTGCTCTTAGGAGGTGGAGGAATGAGGTCTTTGTGATTTGCCCATATGTCCGCGTATGTGGTGGTTAGAGTAGTCTGGACCTCGTAACGAGGTGGCGGGGAGGAACGGCGCTGTTGTTGCGGAGGGCACTGGTCCTGTGACCGGTAAGGGTGGTCGTGGTTCCATTGTCCCCCGTGATGACGGTCGGAACCACGTCCCTAGTCCCGGGAGGAGCCATGTTGTTTACTTTTATCTGGCCCTCTGTCAAATTGCTCATACTTATGCTGAGGTTGCTGCTTTAAGGGAGGAGCAGGGAGTGTTAATGTGGTTGGAGCAAAATCCCCAAAGGTGGCAAATTCAACGCGTGCCCACCGGACAGCCAGGTCCAACAAGGCATCATAGGAAGCTGGAGGGTTCTTGTTGATCTCCATTAAGAAATTGCCAGGGAGCAGGGCCTGGCGGAAAGCTTGCTCGGCAACCCGAGGCTCCAAGTTGTGGCATCGTGTGGTGGCGGATTGCCACCTGGACAGTAACTCATGGAGGCCTTCGCCGTTCTTCTGCTTGATGTGGAACAGGGCATCCACGCTGCGATAAATGCTGGCATGAAGTATAAAGCGGTTAAGGAAGCGTTCCGAGAGTTGGTCAAAGTTGTCAATGGAGTTGGGTGGTAGGTTGAGGAACCAGCTGAGTGCTTCGTCAGAGAGGGTCTATTGGAAGGTGTGGCAGGCCATGGCGTCTGTGTAGCGAGTGGAGCTACATAGCGAGAGAAATGTCTCGAGATGGAGATGAGGGTCCCCAGTGCCCTTATACTTGTCCACCTTGAAGGGCTTGGCCTTGGGGGGGGGGCGCTTCTCCACTTGTATCCGTGGCGTGAAGGGACTTGGGCGATGTCCATAGCCAGAGAATAAAGGTCGCGGGTTCCCGCGACTCTCGACCCCTTCATAGCCAGAGAATAAAGGTCGTTGGCAGAGGTAGGAGTGGGGGCAAGCGGAGCAGATGGGTCCAGTTGATTTAGTAAGAGGGTGGGTTCGTTGGGGATTGTAGATGGTTGAGGGGCTGGTAGTGGAAAAGATGGATTTGTAAGTGGGTGGGTGATGTGGACGATCTGGTTAGGGCCTCCCGGGATCACGGAACTGCTTGGGCCTTGGTTAGGGAAAGACGTAGTGGCGGGATCTGGGGTACCAGCGACCCGTGCCGCGCGGTCCAAGCTGTCATTGTACACGTTACGATTGTCTAACGTGGCGCGGAGCAAGAATTGTTCCTTCTCCAACTCGGCAATGCATACCCGGTATGCTTCAGCCTCCGCCCTCTCTCTGGCCGCTTGCTCGTGAAACGAATGGAAGTCTCGCTTTAGAATTTCGAGGGCGGTGGCGGGGTCAGGATGGCTAATGGAGGTTGCATTGCTGGTTTGGGGAAAGGATGCATCTCCAGATTGGAAAAGTTCTTTCTCTATCTGAGTGCAAGGGTCATTGGGGTCATCTGCGGTGTCCACCATTGTTTCAAGCTAAACGCGAGTTCCACAAGGTCGGAGGTTTGAACCCTCCTTCTAGCGCCAATTGTTTCTACCTGTCCCTAGGTCACGGGACGGGAGGTCTAATTCTTGGAACCGAGTCTTGCACCTGCACAAGTAGCGATGCGTCAATTTGGGAGTTTGTGTCAATTTGGGAGTTTGTGCCTGTTTTATAGGCCAATTGTAATACCCTGGAAATTTAATATTAATTTCTAATATTATTTGGGAATTTTCGAGTTAGAAGTTAGTGTGTTTTGAGATTCGAAGGAATAGCGGAAGAGTTCGGTTGCATAATTTACCGAAGCGGTATTATGGTTTTGAAGGGTCAAGAGTTGACTTTTTAATTTGTTGGGTTTCTCGAGAAACTTCCTTCACGAAAGTTGTAGAGCACGACGATTCGAGTTCGTAGACACGTGGCACGCGTAAATCGGATGTCGTATGAGAAAGTTATGGTTAGCAGAAGTTCGTGGCTTTACGGGATTTTTGGGTTAAATAAGGAAAGTGTAGAGTTCCATTTCTTTTTTCCGGAACCCATTCTTCTCTCCCTCTCCTTCTCTCTCTCCGTCCCCGAGAGAGTCCAAATTTCCCAGCCGACCCGACCCGGACCCGGACTTTCCGGCGCCGTCCGACGCCGCCTGACCGTGACACCGGCCCGAATCGCTTCCTCTTCTCCTTGCCTTCGTCCCTCTCTAGCTGGTTCACGTCGATTCGACCCTGAAGTGGTGACCCGAAGCTAGGAAGTTCGGCTTGGAGACCGGTCGGGTTTCTCACCTCCGGCGGCGGCAACGAGGCTTGAAACCGGTCGGGATAGAAGCCCCTTGGCGTACTGGTTCAACTCCGGGTAGTCTTGAAGCTCGACTCACGGCGGATAGTGGTGGCGGCGGATTCCAACTTCCCGGCGAGTTTTCCGGCGTTTTCCGGCCGATTGGGGTGAAACCTCAGATATAAAAGATGCTCCCCTCTCTGCAATCTACAAGTTTGATGTTTTGAGTTTGCCCAAATTCGGACGTTTTGGGGAGGCGCGTGGGGCCCACTCGCCGCCGGCTGTGGTGGCGCGTGGCGGCGCGTCCGGCAGGGGTTGGGAGGTTAGGAGTAACTGTGCTTGTGCTTGTCGATACGAGCACGTTGACATGTCATGAGGTTATGTTATGATCAAGTTTTGCATCCTAGGTTTGAGACTAAGTTGAGAATCGTGAGAAGTCGTTAAACCGTGGTGTTTGAGCTTTGAAAATCTTGTTAACCTTTTTCAATAGGTTGGTTGAGGGTTCCTATGACCTTGGGAGGTCTCGGAAGAAGGTTGCCCCTTTTTGGGCAAATCTTGGATTTAGGATTTTTAAGGATGCTTTGTTCTTTTATTTAAGTGGTTATTATTTGTGTAATTTTAGGTGACTTGTGAAGTGAGATTGTGATTGGTTCTTGTGTTTTGTTGAAGACGCAGCGGGATTTTTGAGGTGAGTAAAATCTCACCAAGGTTCACTTTGTGACCTTTTTACTTATGATGATCATAATGTTGATGATTTTGGTGATGATTAAATGATGATTTTAGTGATGATAATGTTGATGAAAATGTTGGTGATTATGTGATGATGATCATAATGTTGACGATTTTGGTGATGATTAAATGATGATTTTAGTGATGATTATGTTGATGAAAATGTTGGTGATTATGTGATGATGATAATGATCATGGTAATTATATGATGATGACTAGATGATGATCATGGTAATTATATAATGATGATTAAATGATGATTATGATGATTAAATGATGACGATGATGTTTTGATTAAAAAAATTATGTTTGTTTTAAAATATATGAGTTTGATCGCCAACGGCTCATGGTAAATGAAAACAGGTTTTCTTTTAAAAATAAAATCTTTCTAATAGACTTTTGTTCATTTTGGTGTCTTAGTGGTGATAACGTGTTTTAGTTGTGAATGTGTGCATTCGTTGTTAAATGGTGTTTTTGTGGTGATTGTATTGCATTAGTTGTGGATGTGGTGCCTTAGTGGTGATGGTATTCATTAGTTGTGGATGTTGTGCCTTAGTGGTGATTGTGTGAATTAGATTAGGAGCCTTCGTGGTGGACCGGGAACCAAGCCTTGGCCGGGTGATTGGTTACAGTCAGTATAGAGCTCTAGTCTGTCTGTTGGTACTTCATGGGGGATGACTAAGTGTTGACGAACCCATGAGTACGCGTTTGTTTGGTTACTTATGGGGGATGACTAAGTGTTGGCAAACTCATAAGTAAGAGTAGAGAAATGATTTATGTAATGTTCTTATGTGTTGTTAATTGAATTCTTTGTTTTGAGTATCTCCTGAACTATTCTCATCCGCAGGAGATTCTTAAATCTTAATTGTGTGATTTTAATTGAATTCCTGAACTATGTTTTTACAGGATTTATTATGATTTTTGGTGTTCTGAATTGTTGTGTTTTTCTTAATTAATTCTTTGAACTCTCTTGCATTTAGGCGATTCCTGAACTAAGCTGTCAATGCAGGAATTTCCAGTTTTATCTTTAGTAAATTTGTTGGATTGGTAGATTTAATTTTTGTTCTCATTTGTTCTTGTGTTTTACTTCGTTGGTAGAAGTATTTAGTTATTTTGAGATTTACTCATACGAGCTTTTTAGCTTACCGGGTTTGTTGTTTACAACCCGGTGCACCATTTCCTGGTGTAGGGGTTAGACCTGCAGGTGTTGATCAGCAGGGTTGAGGTGGAGGCATAGTGGCAAGATTTTAGTTTCTGGCACTTTATTTTATCTTGTCGTGACAGTTGTTTAAGCTCATATGAGCGACTTAATTATTACTAGACTTTTGAAGTTAATGTATTTAAGTAGGTTTAATGTTTAACTCGAATTACGAGTTTGTTGACTTGTACACTTCCAGTTTTGTTGTTAGTTTAGAAGTTGTTGGGCAGGTTTTGGGATTTTAAGATTTTGAGTTATATCACGCCCAAATTTTTGAAAATTTAAAATTGGGGTGTGACACCAATGTTAGGCGCTGCGGCCTCAGTCCTCGATGTGGGACTGTCTGTGGTCCTCTGCGGCACCTCCCCTTTGGGGGGTGTTTTGCCGCTGGAGAGCGGATCTGGCAGGTGGATTGCTGCCGGACCTTCGCCCTCTAGGTACCCGTGAAAGGCTCGCCGGTGCTGTCTTGCTCGGAATGATCTCCGGCGACCGGGTAATCGTGTCATATTCTCAGCTTGGCCAAGTATTTTGACTATGTATTAACACTACGCCATTAAGGTGGACAGACACATATGGCTAGCTAGCATTTATATACTCACCTCATAAATATATTTATAATTTACCGAAAAATCTCATTTTCGGTAACTCTTCAAAATAAATAAAATCGTCAAATAAAAATGATGTCAAATGCTCCAACAAAATAAATTACTCAACAATAAACAATTGCATGCATATTATTTAAAACAAAAGTCTACTCACTAATTAGGCCTAAGCCTGATGTCGGTCTAAGGCCTCTTCAGCTCTAGCCTCCTCACGTCTTGTTTCAAAAACATAAATTAATCCCCAACTATATACCGACGTTTATAAAAAAATAGGTAAAATTAATTGTGAGCCTTATCCACGCTCATCTTTGCCCAACTTCGTCATTCTTAAATCGATACGGTCCAAACTTCATCACAAATACCGGCAGCCTTAAACAAACCTTCTACACCCAAAACAACATTAATCTAACGGCCAGATTCTATCTAAATTAACTGCCAAAATACCAAATTTTGAAAAATCCCGAACCTATCTAAAATTCTTACAAAAATTCAAAAATTCACATAATTAAACTCCCCTTAATATTACACATCTAAAACCATAAAAATTCCCTTAACAGCGGCGGCGCCGTCGTCTGCTCCGCCGGCAGCGGCAGTCGGCTGCCGACTCCGGCGACCTCCAATGCCTACCAAAATTTAGCACAATTTTTCTCTCAACACGCACAACTTCCCTAACTAGCACAAACACTAATTTCAAGCTTAGATAGGGTAATCTAACCAAAACAGTGAATTGAGCCCTAGAGTTTCAATCAACGATTTCCCCTAACTTAGCACGAATCGCACCAAAACCTTTCGAGGGATTGAAGCACGGGAGGAGGGCTTCCTCTTGAGCCCAACAGCTCCGGCTATGGCGGCCGGAGGAGGGAGTTCCGGTGACGGAGAGCTACGGGCAGTCGGACCTTTCAGGCGTGGTTTCTTTCTCACGGCGGCGCTAGGGAGGCTGCCACCGGTTCAGGGAGAAGGTTAGGTCGGAGGCCGACCGATTGGGATCGGTGCGGCGGTCAGCGATGGCCGGACGACGGCGGACGGGTGCAGGAGACGTCCGGTAAGGAGAGAGAGAGTGAGAGAGTCAGGAGGGAGGAGAGAGAAGAGAGAGTGAGAAATGGTTTGGGCCTCTCTTCCAACCCGGTCCAACACCACCAAATAAAAACCCAACTCCAAAAATTAACACTCCAAAAATAATACCCTAATAAAACTTACATTTTACTAGCTAAAATTACCATTTTTACCGTCTTCAAATATTTCTCCTACGGACAAATTCTCCGAAATAATCGTCCCTCAACACCCTTCTAGGGACCTTTGAAACTATAAACTCATTTACGAAGACGGTAATATTTTTATTAATACCAAGCTAGTAAATAGGGTAAAAATTAAGAATTGAGATGTGACAGTTTTTTTATTTTTGTGCATTTGAGCATTTTTCCTATTTAAAACCATTATAATATGTAATCGAAAATAGAGTGTCATGTTATTTGCCACATCATCTTTATGTATGTTGACATCATACCCACAATTAATCTACACCGATGTAAATTTTAAAGTCTAAAAGCTGAAAACGAGTGTCAAAATGTGTGTAAAAATAGATATCCCTCGATCCGGACCCTAATTATAGATAACTACCACTATCCTTGTACAAAAATACAACCCCTTCTTTTTACTTTGTTATTTCTCTACTTCGCCTTGACATTGAGGCTCTTGTGCTTCTCTTTCGTCCTAAAAACCATCATCACACAACACATATAAGCAAAACACGTAGTTGCTTGATTTAAATTCGTGTAAACCAAAGCCGACGGGATTAGAAACTTACGTCACCGAATTAGAGATACAGCTGAGGTCCAGCAAGACTCTGTCAACGGAATCAGAGATCGATTTGAGGTCGTCATTGAAAGAATCAGAGATCCAATCGAGGTTTTTGTCGGCCGAATTGGAGATCCAATCGAGGACGGAATAAGAGATCCAATCAAGGTTGTCGACGACAGAATCAGAGATCCAATCGAGGTCAAATTCGAAGATTCAGTCGATGTCGAGTCGGAGGTCATCGTCGATGGAATTGGAGATGCAGTCGACGTCGAGCCGATGTCGTTGTCGTTGGTGACCGCAATCGTAGTTGAGTCGGCGTCGCAGAGAGAGAGGTTTTGGCCCTTTGGCTGAGAGCGAGGAGAGACGTTTTGAGAGCCACGGGTCTAATAACTTTATACACGGTAAAACGGCCAAGATGAAATAATTTGAGTAAGAAAAATGGACTTGTATAGGTAAAAACTCTCTATGTCCAATGTCACGCCTCCTCTTCAGTTCAATACTGCGATGTTTCATAAAACTTGGACAGTACACAATCAAGTAGGATACCGCCACGTGTCCCCCCTTAAGCCGAACAAACCCCACTGCCACTAGACGGGTTTACTGCGAAACGCAAACTTGAACGAGAGAGCTCAGAAGTCAAAATGGCGAACAACCAGGAAAAGCTCGAGGTAATTTCATATTCCAGTCTTTTGAGATTCATAAATGTAGGTTTAATTCTCTGTGTATGCAATCGAATGTGTGCGAAACTGTTGTTTATGATGATTGGAGTAGTTAGGGTTTATGGAAATTGAGGGGTTTTGTTGCACAACTAGTTAGATAGTTTGGTTTGCTTTGTAATCTGAAGACCTGTATACTATACTGTGTTTGTCAATTTAGTGGTTGGGTATGTCAATTTGTTGCTTGTCAGGGTTCTATTGTTTATGAATTTAGTGTGTGATGTTGTGTTAGACATCCTTGCTGATATAAGCCAATCTTAAAGGGATTTTCTACCTCCATTCCTGATGAGAAGATAAGTATATACTGTTAACTTTTCAAGTTGAGGCCATTTCCTGCATCTTTTTCTAAATTAGGATGAGTATCATAATTGTTATTCTAACTCTAGTCTCATAATTCAAATAATAACCTTTTTTTATTTTTTTATGAAGTATATTTGGGGCATTAATTACTAATTCAAATTGTTTGTGATTGGGGTGTTTGATCACTTCGATGGCTCTAACTCAGAATACTCCCTTTAGAACAAAGTGAGTTTTTCTGAGCATCAATTGAATCTCCTCTCTCTAGCCACTTTGTTTTGCCCCCTCTATTTGAGCATATGAAAAGAAGTCGTTAACATAAATTTGTGCAAAAATGACATTTAGCTAACACAATATATGACTACACAACAAACATCATGAACTGTTTGAGATTTCTTTGAAATAATGAATGGTGGTACATCTGTTTTCCTTTGATTTTAAATCCTAAATGTACAGAACATGTCTGCAAAAATGTATAGGTTTCTATCAGATAGAATAAACATATATGGTTTATACTTCGATTGTTTTCTGATTAAGAGCTGTATATCTCCATCTCTCCTTCTCCACAAAATCTGCGTCTAGGAACTGTGCAACAAAAGCCCAAAGCCTGTATGTGTCTTCAAAATTTGATAGGAACCCAAGTGCAGCTGTAACCACACTTATTCCTGGACCAGATTTTGCTTTTAACTTGTTTGCAGCCATATCCTTTGCTCCATTATCTCTTCTCTCTAGGACTCTTCCTTTCTCTTCAGCATACTTATCTGAGAACCAGATATGGTGTAAGAATCCGTAGCTAAGAGAAATGTTGTTTCTATCGGCAAGTTTCTGGACAAGAACAGGCTCAACTTTTTCTCCCTTCCAGTCAAATACATTGAATGCAACAGCTGGTCCCCTGTCATATTTGATCTTTGGTCCGTAGATTTTGACCAAAGGAACTCCCTCTGAGTTAGGATGCTTAAGCTTTCTCAATGAACTCACCAACCAATTGATCAGGTACCTTGCCCTGTTAGTGATCAGTATTAGCCCCAGCGAATCCACTTGATCCAAGCTCCTGCATACAACCTCTTGATTCCCATTTTTGCTGCTCTTGGCAAGCCTTTCGGATTCTCCTGAAATTTCCAGTTCTTCTGAGTATGCACCTTCTTCTGCACTGTCAGAGAGTTCTCCTTGTTCTAATCTTTTCGCAGGTGTTCCCTGCCGACTGTGTTTTGTTATCAGACCAGAGAAAGAACGTGATATATCCAATATATCTTGTTGCAAACGAAGTTTAGATATCTCTTCAACTTCTATGTCGGTACCAGAGGACTCCCCTCCTGTTTGAAGAAATTCATGTGCTGGGACAAGGTTTACAATTCCTGTACTCATAGATGCTTCCAGGACCGCAATAGCAGATTTCTTGACAAAGAGGCATGCAAAGCCAGATGGGTTTTCCCCATACACCTTGTAGAAAGAAGAAATGAGGAAATCTGGTTGAAAAAGAGAGAGACCAAAGCTGTCCATATCCTTTGGTCCTAAGGCACAAGCATCAACTAAGACATGCCACCCATTCTCCTGTGCTATAGTCATCCATATGTAAGGATATCTAGAACCTGTAACTCTGGAATGTACTGGGACGACAAAAAGCCCTCTTTTCTTTTTCTTCTTCTTACTTCCTATCATCTTCCTCAATTTTTCCGACTGAATCCTCAGCCTTGGCCATGAAAACTCGGCTGACATGACTTGGGCGCCTCTCTTTTCCGAGCTGTTAATCATTGATTCCACTGCCTCACTCTCATAGTCATAAACTGACAGAAGCTTTCTACTAGTTTTGTACGGGTAAGATTCTGCAACAAGTTTGAAAGCTGAAGTTCTGTTGGCAGTGAAAACCATGCTGTAATCGTTTTCTGAAATGTTCAGAAAACTCATGATTCTTCTTCTCATTGCAGATTCCAGCTCTGATTCATGGCCGCCATGAAGAAGCTCCATCTTGAGATTCCCAGTCTTGTAGGATATACTAAAGAAAGGGTAATCTGAATTTTTTGGAGGTGATGGCAATAGAGAAGTGGATGAAGATGGTACCATTTGTTTTGATGATTCCTGTTTGTGCAGCTGGAAAGAGGAGAATAGACCGATGCCTATATAATCAAGGCAGGTGTGATTGGATTGTGAGAGATGGTAGTACTCCTGAGCTCGTATTTGGTCCACTTCTGCTGTCTCGTAGTATCTGGGATAAGCCTTGGTGAAGTCAGAGAAGGACTTCTGCAAGGATGGAATAGACTCATGGTTGGTGAACTGGGTGTTTGGGAAGATGGATGATGAAGTTTTGGCTGCAAAGTCACGACGGCAAGCCAAAGAAGTGCTTTCAGACTTTGAGGTGGTGTGGTGAGACGCTGTAGACTTGAATAAGGGGGAGGAGCAGGAGCAGCAGCCGCTGATGCATACTTCTGTGATCTCTTTCAGGCAAGGTGACTGCATTTTTTTCTCTTCTCTTGTCTTTCAACAGTTCATAATAAGAAGTATTTTGTGTTGTTGTCTTTGCTTTGGTTCAATCATCATCTAGCAACGCATGGTTTATAAAGAATAGATAATTGTAGACGCTTTTTTTTGTCATGTATTGGGTGTTTTGGGGCCTTGGTGGGTTATGGTATGTTTAGTTTGAACAGGTCATATCAATGAGATCACTAATTTTATAAACCAGGTCGCAAAGTTAGACATTGTCTATTATTCATTTCATACTTCACTAGCTAACCTTCTTATAAGTTAAAAGTGCTAATCCATTGTCATGAAGCAGCATGGTTTACTTCTCATGACCAGTAATTCAGTCAACCAGGCGTGCATTGAAAGATCGATTTCAGAGATTATCGGAAACATCATGATGAACTTAGGCTTAGCAACATTCGAGTGGAATGGTACACTACGTTAATGGCGTACTGGTTACATTATACATAGTAAGCGGATCATGTACACATTAGAATGAGCTGTCCAAAATGGAATTCTAGTGTTTTAACTTTAATGCTCTTCACTATAATCGTATTGTATGGGCAGTATGGCTTTAGTGAAAGGCAGTGGCGGGAATGGAGAACCCAACAGGCGAAAGTGGAGACAAGGGAGCCTTTATGTTGTGGCCGGCATTATCAATGCTGGCCAATATTGCTTTTGTAATCTCTAGGAATGCTTCCAACTTGCTTAACTCTTAAGTTTGAACATTTCTTCTAAGACATAATTTTTTGCTATATCATCGAAAGTTTCAAGCCGATTGTAGTAAAGATGCCATTCGTCTTTGCGGCTTTGCCTCGAATATATACAACATTCATATTCTCTCGAAGCAATTTTTCTCGGAGCGGATTCTACTCACCAAGGTGCATTTGCACCATTAATGATCAAGTCCTCAAATCTCTGTATGCGAAAATATAATAAAAACTGCAGACCCTAAATTCATTTATTTCATATTTATTTTTTGATTCAATCAAATTAAATGCTCATAATAAGAGTACATCTTCTTCGGCCTCGGATCCTCACCTCTTGTGTTAGAAACACTTAAGACTATTTTTTTGGGTTTCAATTTTGTTAACGGTATTAGTATATATGTTTGATCAGTTTCTTTCCGGAGCGGTGTCCTGCTTTGAAATTAAAGTATGGACCTTCTTATTTCGCTCACTTTCAGGTCGCATTTTCACAACTCCACATTTTCAGTGTCTAAAACACAGTGAGTAGATCATTTATGCAAAGTTTTATCCAATTTGAATATCATTTGAGCTTCCGTAATCGTCATTTACACGAACGGTTCTGTTTGAACAGTTTTTGTTCTGTTGATTTATTTAATCTCCAAATTAGATGAAACTGTGCATGAATAATATACACATGAATAGAGAAACATTGTACTTTCAATAGGAAACCATCAACTTCCTCTTAATTATATTCCAAAATGAGAGTAGGCATCAATTTTCATTATAGATTTCATAAATTAATTTAAAGAAAAAAACGATATTTAGTTTTCATGACTAATTTCAATCGTTAATTGCTATTAGATCTAACGGATGATTTTGTGTGCCACGGATCCGCCCCATGTTGGGGGATGTTTTAATATACATTGAAGTTGTTGAGTCGTCTCTGATCAATATGATGAACAAGCTTAATGTGGACATTAGGAATAACAATGCAATATATTTCAAGCAAGGAAATGATTAAGGCATGAAAGTGAACGTTGCTTAGAAACTTATATTATACTTCTTCAATAGATTATTGAAGAAAAAAGTGGACCTATACAATAATTTCTTTACCATTCGGAATATTTAAGAAAATTCTTCATGGATTATTGCATCTTTAACATAGAATTATATTGGAAAAGAAAGGAAGCTAACAAAGAAAAGTCAGTAGCATGATTGTCCTGGATGTGTTGGAATGATGAGAAAAGGAAAAGACGATAAAAGCAAAAGGGAAAAGCAGCTGATTACAACCTTGTATTTGAAATCATGTAAATACAATCTATTTATTTCATGCCCATCTTTCAATCCATGACATTTTTTTAGGAATAGATCACTAAGACACTGACTTAGGTTAATGTGAAACTCTATCCTGACTTTGGAGTCTGGCCATCGGTTCAAATAACATTTACCGTAAATAACTTCTTACATTTAAGTGAAATGAAACTATATTTCAAGTACTTTTTTTTTTATTAAATAAAATTTCATTTAATAAATTACAATTACAAAACAATCACAGTACTCAACAAGAGATTACAACTACGAGCGATTAACTCTAGCTTCAAACTACTTGCCCTCACTTCGAAGAGGAGAGATTGATGTCAGGACCTACCCCGGATTTCCCCTCGAAATTCGGGATAAACCCTGCGGGACCCACCTCAAGGAAAATTCTACCAAAATTCTTGATAGAACCTCCCTTGAAAATGGGTAACCCTACTTGAAAGAAAAATCACCAAGCCCAACTCACAATAATTCCCAAACAACAACCATAAATATGATCTCTCAAATGAACATAAACAAATGAATCTTTTCAATAGCTCTTAACACACTTAGACCATCCCATAATTATCAGAGCATTTACTAGGAAAATGAGAGAAACAACACTATAGGTTAAACTAATAACCTATATGGGAAAACTGAGTGAAGTGGGGATTTTGACACGCCTCCTATCATCGCCGAACCGAACTCTGCAGACTGGGCATTTAAAAACGAAAGGCCCAGGGGAGAAGCATTTAAAACATTAGAGTGAGTGGACAAAAATAAATATCAATAATAAGAAGCAATGAAATCAAAACCATGCTCTCCCATAATTTCCATTAGAAAAATATTTTTGCATGCCATTCATGGAAAATTCTCCATGAATATATACAAATAAAAATGATGAACCAATCCCATTGGTTCTCATTAATTAATAAAAATGGGGAAGAGGTTTCACCATAACGATGAGCCTCCCAGGCTAGGGTCGGAGCCTCCCAGGCTATAATATCGTCCCACGCTAAGCGCACTACTCACTTATAGTGAGTAGCCGCTAATAGTGGCTAGCTAACATATATAAATACCGATCGGTGGCCTCCCAGGCTATAATAGCATCCCACGCTAAGCGCACTACTCACCTATGGTGAGTAGCCGCTAATAATGGTTAGCTAGCAATAAAGATTATATATCAACCCTTTATGGTGAAATAAAAGAAATAACAAATATCAACCCGGCAGCCGTTTTCCGGCGACTTCCTATGGCCACCAAATTTAAACAGCATAATCCTCTCATCATACCCAACAACTTTCATAACTAGCACTTTGTCCAATTCTAATGCTATCTAGGGTAATCGAACCAAAATATCCCTAAATCCCTAAAACTTTCAATTAACGAGATCGAATTAGACCGATTCCTTTTGAGGGATATACTTGCGAAGCATGGACACATGGAAAACATTATGTATCCTGGATAACTCTGATGGTAGCTCCAACCGATAAGCAACCGTGCCAACCCGCTCTATAATCTCATAAGGACCAATATACCTCGAGCTAAGCTTTTCTCGCTTACCAAAACGTACTACGCCCTTCCATGGGGATAGTTTCAAAAATACCCAATCCCCCACTTGAAACTCAAGGTCCTTTCTGCGGTTATCCGCATAACTCTTCTGCCTATCTTGAGCCGTCTTGAGCCGTCTTGAGCCTATCTCTAATCACCTTGATCTTCTCATTTGTGTCTTGGATTATCTCTGGACCACAAAGCTAATTTTCTCCCACCTCATTCCAACATAGAGGTGTACGACACTGCCGCCCATAAAGTGATTCAAAGGGAGCCATACTAATACTAGAATGAAAACTGTTGTTGTAGGCAAATTCTATCAAGGACAAATTCTTATCCCAACTCCCTCTGAACTGTATCGCACATGACCTCAACATGTCCTCCATGGTCTGAATAGTCCTCTCAGACTGCCCGTCCGTTTGAGGATGAAAGACTGTGCTGAAGTGCAAACGAGTGCCCAAAGCTGTCTGCAAAACTCCCCAGAATTTAGAAACAAATCTGGGATCCCGATCCGATACTATAGATTCAGGCACACCATGGAGTCTCACAATTTCATTCACATAAAGTTCCGCCAATTTATCCAAGGAATACTTCTTCCCCACTGGTAGGAAATGTGCAGATTTTGTTAATCGATCCACAATCACCCATATACCATCGTGCCCATCACGGGTACGAGGTAAGCTAAAAACAAAATCCATAGTGATGTGGTCCCACTTCCATACTGGAATAGGCAATGGCTCAAGGTCCTGTACATTTTAGTACTACCAGGATGTGCAGCATAAGCAGAACTATGAGCTTCCTCCATTATCTCCTGTTTCAACTCCAGATTCCTCTTCGGAACACATAATCTGTTTTTAAACAACAAGGCACCATCTCTCCTAACAGAAAAATTCACCGCCGATCCGCTAATTGCTCTTTCCATCAACTGAACTATGGAGGGATCATTATGCTGAGCCTCACGCACTCTATCCACCAAAACTGGTCTCACATGAAAACTGGCTATCAAAGCACCAATCTCATCCACCGACAATTCCACTCTTGTAGCTCGCAACTCATAAAGAAGTGGAACCCGAACCGTCCTCATATAAGCTAAGGACACAGAAGGATTGCGACTAAGAGCATCCGCTACCACATTAGCTTTTCCAGGATGATACTCAATAGTACAATCATAATCTTTAATCAACTCCATCCACCTTCTTTGCCTCATATTTAATTCCCTCTGGGTGAACACATACCGAAGGCTCTTATGGTCGGTGAAAATCTGGCACTTGGCTCCATAAAGATAATGTCTCCATAATTTCAATGCAAAAACCACTGCAGCTAGCTCTAGGTCATGGGTAGGGTAATTCACTTCATGTGGCTTCAATTGCCTAGAAGCGTAAGCAATTACTCTTTCATGCTGCATCAACACACCACCCAAACCCTGCCTAGAAGCATCACAATAAACTACATACTCCCCACTATCATCAGGGAGTGCTAGAACAGGAGCACTAGTTAAACGATCCTTGAGCTCTTGAAAGCTCTGCTCACATTTCTCCAACCACTCGAACTTCACCCCCTTCCTGGTCAATCTTGTAAGAGGAGCAGCAATCTTTGAGAAATCTTGAACAAAACGACGATAATAGCCTGCTAACCCCAAGAAGCTACGAATCTCCGTCACACTAGAAGGCCTCTTCCAATTTGTCACCGCTTCTATCTTTTGGGGATCCACACTGACACCTTCGGCCGAAACCACATGGCATAAGAATCCCACTTTATCCAACCAAAACTAACATTTACTAAGCTTCGCATACAACTGAGTTTCCCTCAAAGTCTGCAATACCATTTTTAAATGCTTAGCATGCTGCTTCAAATTCCTCAAATACACCAAAATGTCATCTATGAATACAATCACGAAATGGTCAAGGTATGGACGAAACACCCTATTCATGAGATCCCTGAAAGCAGCGGGTGCATTAGTAAGTCCAAACGGCATCACCACAAACTCATAATGACCATAACGTGATCGAAAAGCAGTCTTGGCTATATCACTTTCCTGAATCCGCAACTGATGATATCCCGATCTCAAATCAATCTTTGAAAAGACAGTGGCACCCCTCAATTGATCGAATAAATCATCAATGCGGGGTAAAGGATATTTATTCTTTACCGTAACCTGGTTCAACTTTCTATAGTCCACACAAAGTCTCATGGTGCCATCTTTCTTCTTGACAAACAACACTGGAGCACCCCATAGAGACATGCTAGACCGAATAAAACCCTTATCCACCAACTCCTGCAGTTGAGTTTTTAACTCTTTTAATTCGGCGGGAGCCTTTCTATAAGGTGCTTGAGAAATAGGCGCCGTTCCCGGAAGCAGCTCAATTGTAAAATCTATCTCCCTTACAGGAGGCAAACCAGGCAACTCATCTGGAAACTCATTAACTACAGGGATATCTCCCATACTCACCTCTCCCTTTCTAGTATCCACCACATGAGCTAAATAAGCCTGACAACCCTTATTCAATAGTTTCCTAGCAGCGACAGCTGAAATTAAACAACTGGGAATCACATCCCGCTCACCCTGAAATGTAACCTCAGGCTTCCCAGGACTTCGCAACACTACTATTTTCCGAAAACAATCAATCATGGCCCTATGTGCCTCTAAAAAGTCCATCCCCAAGATTACGTCAAACTCCACAATATCTAATGGAATTAAGTCAACTTCGAAACTAAGGTCCTCCACCAACACTTCACAACTTCTAAATACCCAATTTATCTTCATCACATCACCGGAGGGCAAAGAAACCTGCCATTCGCCTAGAAGTGGCGATGATGGCACATTGGCGAGAGATGAAAATCTACTAGACATGAAAAAATGCGTCGCTCCAGGGTCTATCAATATAAAAGCAGGTTGACCAAAAATTAACAACGTACCAATAATGACATCCGGGGAAGTACGTCCCTCCTGCTGAGTCATGGCATGGAGTCTAGCATGGGTAGTGGTAGGGCGACCTCTCTGTCCTCTGCCCTACTGAAAGCTGCCTCTGGCTGGAGCCATGGCATGAGTACCACTACCAGAAGCACCAGCTGAAGACTGACCCATGGTCTGAGTAGGAGCATATGTAACTCCCTGAGTCAGAAGAGGGCAATCTCTCTTGAAGTGATCCAGCTGACCACACTGAAAACATCCCCTAGGCTGAAACTGACTCTGCCCAAATTGAAAAGGCTGTCCACCAGAAGTCCCACTCCTGCTACTCGATCTACTCCTGAATCGTCCAAACTGACGCCCAAAGAAATTCTTGAAGGATCTACCGCCCTGCCTCTTGAACCTCCCTCTGAAACCAGAGCTAGAACTCGAACTGCTACCATGTCCACTACCAGAAGATGATCCAGAACCAGAGGTAGATGCTAATTTCTTCGATGAACCCTGGCTACGACCTCCAGAATCACGAAGACGGCCAGCTGCCAACTCCTGTGCCTCAATATTTAGAGCAAAAGTCACGGCCTGGTGAAAGGACTGATATGGCACCGCTGTCATCCTGTTTGCATAAATACCACCAAGGCCCTTGGTGAACTGATAAATCTTCTCCTGCTCTGTCCTCACCAAATCCGGCACATAATAGGGCAACTCCCGGAATCGCTGCTCAAAAGCCATCACTGTCATGTCATCACCCTTCTGCAGACTCAAGAATTCCTCCCTCATTCGGTTGACATGAGCATGACTAATATATCGCTCTCTAAAAAGAGCTGTAAACTGATCCAAGGACATATGATTAGCAGCATCACCCATACTTCTACTCATATCAAGCCACCAATGCCATGCTTCCTTCTCCAAAAACTGGGTAGCCAATCCCACTTTTCTATCCTCTGGGCATCTCACCTGCATAAACATTTTCTCGATGGTCTCAACCCAATTCTGAGCATCCAATGGCTCAACAGCATGGCTAAACGCTCTAGCACCATTCTTGTAGGCTCTATCATAATTTATCTCGGGAGCCATGCTAGTGCTAAAACACTGAAAGAACTGCTCCATGGCATTAGTCCAATCACCCTGTACGTCCTCATCTTCCCCTCTTGGAGGATTCTGCCTAGGTGCTCGGCGAGGAGGCATACTACCTGAGAATAAAATATTTAGCACAAGAGACAAGAAACAGACTACTACCCACATACTCAATAAACACTTAGCATACATTCATAAGCTAATGGATCCGCTGCGGTCGGACCATGACCCTCATGACACTAAGTACTACTAAGAACATGTGGTAGTGATATGGAAAGACAGGAATCGGATAACCTAATGCTCTGATACCAACTGTCAGGACCTACCCCGGATTTCCCCTCGAAATCCGGGATAAACCCTGCGGGACCCACCTCAAGGAAAATTCTACCAAAATTCTTGATAGAACCTCCCTTGAAAATGGGTAACCCTACCTGAAAGAAAAATCACCAAGCCCAACTCACAATAATTCCCAAACAACAACCATAAATATGATCTCTCAAATAAACATAAACAAATGAATATTTTCAATAGCTCTTAACACACTTAGACCATCCCATAATTATCAGAGCATTTACTAGGAAAATGAGAGAAACAGCACTATAGGTTAAACTAATAACCTATATGGGAAAACTGAGTGAAGTGGGGATTTTGACACTCCTCCTATCCTCGCCGAACCGAACTCTGCAGACTGGGCATTTAAAAACGAAAGGCCCAGGGGAGAAGCATTTAAAACGTTAGAGTGAGTGGACAAAAATAAATATCAATAATAAGGAGCAATGAAATCAAAACCATGCTCTCCCATAATTTCCATTAGAAAAATATTTTTGCATGCCATTCATGGAAAATTCTCCATGAATATATACAAATAAAAATGATGAACCAATCCCATTGGTTCTCATTAATTAATAAAAACGGGGAAGAGGTTTCACCATAACGATGAGCCTCCCAGGCTAGGGTCGGAGCCTCCCAGGCTATAATATCGTCCCACGCTAAGCGCACTACTCACTTATAGTGAGTAGCCGCTAATAATGGCTAGCTAACATATATAAATACCGATCGGTTGCCTCCCAGGCTATAATAGCGTCACACGCTAAGCGCACTACTCACCTATGGTGAGTAGCCGCTAATAATGGTTAGCTAGCAATAAAGATTATATATCAACCCTTTATGGTGAAATAAAAGAAATCACTTCCCCAAAAATTAACATAAAGTCACTTGACATGTCCCACATGTCAAATAAAATGCTCAAGAGAGTTCCCAAAAATAAATGGAACTCTTTACTCCAAGAAATTATAAAATCTTCAATATGCCTTTGAAAATTAAATAAACTTTATTGCATGCAAGACATTCAAATCAAAGGTCCACTCACAGTGCTCGGCTATGCCTGCCGACGACCCGAAGCTTCCTCCAAATGATTTTCCTCACGTCCTGAACAATAATTAATATTAATTCCCAATCAATATTTAAAACTTCAATAAATAATTTCATAAAATTAAGGGTCTAAAATTATTATTCTTCCTTGCCCATTTTCTTCATCTTTAATCCAATATAACTCAAAATTCACCACCTTCACGGATAACCAAAATTTAACCCTTTACGCCTTTTAAAACCGGTTAACCAAACTACCGATAATCCATCCTAATCACCGCCAAAATCCTTAACCATTGAAAAATTCCCAACAATATCAAAAATTCTCCAAAAATTCCAAACTATACTTCATTAAACTCCTCTCCTTAATACCATCTTAAAAACATGAAAAATAGCCCCTGAGGGGCCGCGGCCGGCAGCCGTTTTCCGGCGACTTCCTATGGCCACCAAATTTAAACAGCATAATCCTCTCATCATACCCAACAACTTTCATAACTAGCACTTTGTCCAATTCTAACGCTATCTAGGGTAATCGAACCAAAACATCCCTAAATCCCTAAAACTTTCAATTATACAAACCACCCTAACAAGATCGAATTAAACCGATTCCTTTTGAGGGTTACTCACCTTGATGAGGGCTACAAGTTGAGCCAAAAATCTCGGCCTATGGTGGCCGGAGGACGGAGCTCCGGCAAAGACACAGTCGGCGTTTCCGGCGAGTTTTTCTCCTCTCCGGCGGCACTACCGGCTCGGACACTTGGCCGGGGAGAGAGAGGAGGTGACGGGGGTCCGACCTGGGCTGGAGCGGCAGCTGGTGGTTGGCTGGACGGCAGCAGTTGGTGGCTGCAGTTTCCGGCGAAAGAGAGAGAGCTCGGGGAAAAGAAGAAGAAAAAGAAAGAAAAGAAAGAAAAGGGATTTGGGTTGGGGCTGCTCCCCACCCGGTCCAAAACTTAAATCCAACTAAATAAACCCACTTCAAATTTTACCCATATTTTACCAACACAAAATTTCCCTTTTTGAGGATAACTTTTCCATGCCAATTCCGATTTTAACGCGTAGCATGTCTACGAACTCGTAATCACGTCCTCTACATGTTTCATGAAGAAAGTTTTCCCAAATTCCAAACGGAAGAGTCAACTTTAAGGTCCTTAACAGTAAACGTTACTTAATACGGTAAAAGACTAAAACAATACCAAAGTAAATAACCGTAAAAATAACCTAAGGACTGGGGTGTGACAATTGACATATCAATGGATCCAATAAATGTCGAATTTGGCAACTGCTCGAGTTATCTTGATCAATATAGGTAGCAATTACTGGGACAGGATCTGACCACAATGAAGAATCATTAGGCGGGAAAATTAATATTTTACTAAACAGTAAATGTTTAAGTGAATATTAGTTAAATTCGTGGTCTACGTCACATCGACGAGCCCGAAAGATTGGGTTTTGGTTGGCCTGCAAAACCATGCAGGCTAGATGAACAGTTCACGTAGGAGGGAAAGACTTCGCATGAAAGAAGGTCTGAAGTTCGCATGCGAAGGGGATCAGTTCGCATGGAGTAAGGACTCCTCCGCATGCTTGATTGAAGAAGGAATAATTATCCTTAATTGCTTGAAGAGTATACGTGGGCATGTGAACGTATTGGTTAAGGATTCAAGTCTTTAATTATATCATATGATGCATATCTAGCGGTGTACGTTTAGTAGGCTTCTTAAGTCTCTGGCGAAAGCATGCATAATTAAGGAGTCTTCTCCTTAAGTTGTATTACTTCACGAGGGAGTACATCAAGTAGGACTCTAAGTTTCTCCGCGAAGGCATCGTGATTGATTATATGGAGACAGCTAGGAGGTCCAATGCGCATGCATATTTTATCCACGAGTTCGCTAGCCTTATCTACGACATTAACGTTAAAGACTTATACAAGTCTTTGACTCGCTTTGGGCCTATACATGTGGCCCTAAAATAAGTCTACATACGTGATTGGAACTACGTCACCCAATTACGTGGTTGCCAAGTAAAACGAAACTTTGTGCAACTCAACCGACTATGTAGTGAGGACCGAATCCTTATCAGCAACTAGCGAGTTCACCTCTATATAAGAGAGTTCGAGGATCTGGTCTAGGACTACACTCTACAATCTACAAACACAACTATCAACTCTTGACCTAGTCGAAACCCGACGCTAAAGCATCTTACCTTAGCACCCTTTTACTTTTCAGGCTCTCCGGAGTCTTTGCTATTGATTATATGGAGACAACTAGGAGGTCCAATGCGCATGCATATTTTATCCACGAGTTCGCTAGCCTTATCTAGCTTCAGTACAGGAAATCGCGTCCTAGCCAACGGAAACAACTCGTTGCCTAAGACAAACAATTCGTCGCCTAGAATCTTGGCAGACGAATTATCTGTCGACTAAGTTCTGTATCCTCGTCCCATCCCTCTGATCTCCTTTCCTTTCCGAGTTTTGAGCACTGTACCCAACACCTCAATTTGTTGTGACTGAACACTTTCCATAATCTGCTTCTCCGTCGTGTCAGGGTGTTGTTTCTTAAATGCATCATTTCGTTTATTGACCTCATCTACTATGTCATTCTGCATTTAAAATACATCAATTAATAAACAAAACAGCTTAACATTTCCATTAGCACCTATAGCAGTAACACTTGAAGCAGTAATCTCAGCTTGAAACTATGAGGACTGAATAGACAGGGAAGCTTTCATTAGGTGTACTGAATAGACCATCAGCTTGACATTTTGTATAATAAACTTCATAAGTGCATGCATCAAACAATTTACATGACTTCAAACAATTAGGTCCATCAAACAATTTACATGACTTCACAACAGTCTCATTGGACATAGCAGTGCTAGCTATTTCAAGTATAACTTGAAATTTGACCTAATTTAGAGAGATAACAATAAGATAAAACCATAGAAGGTATGAGAACAGGTTTTGGATATGACCATCAATAACTAGCATAAAGTCACTAATATGTCACTTGGTATTCCTAGGGTCCTGCAAACTCGAAATCATAACTACAATCCAAACTAACACAAACAAATGAATTAGTGGTTGCACACTTCAATCTTGAATATCATATCATATCATAAAAATTATTTGCTGCAACTTCGTACAATGGACCCTCACATATGAAAAGCTTACCCAAGAAAATCAATTCAGTTTGTTATCTTCTTAAGGATATCTTTTAATAATATTTAATATTCATAGAAAAACAATAAAGGATCAATGATGCAGCAAACCTACTGCTTAGATACCAGGATCAACAAGCTCTAAAGCTTACGGCTTTAAACACACACAAAACACTTTGATTTGGGAATCACTCCTTCGTTTCTCACCAAATCTAGGCTTCTCACCCTAAAACTAGGCTTCACGCCAATCCCATCATATGAAAACTCAGAAACACTGATAATTTTATTCATATAACATAGCATAGCATACCTAGGTAGCCCTTACACTTATTTATACTTGAGCTGGTAGCTCAAATAGACTGCACCAAAGACTCTTAAATACTCTTCTGAAATTGAAGCATTAAAGACTCATTAGGACCCTATCCTGAAACATAAGCATTTAAGACTAACTTAAAAAGACTTTAAGACTTCTAAACTGAAATGTAAATATGAAAAGAAAAGACACAGACAGCTTAGAGACTTCAGGAATCAGACTTTGTTTCCCTCCCAGATGCAATAATTATCTTGAATGATTAGGTGCTTTCTCCTTCCATTTGTTTCGCTCATAAACCTTGAAAGGTTTGACTATGATGTCCTCATCAATCAAGTTCATTTCATACAATGACCAGACAATATAAAGTAAAGAATGAAATGTATCAGTGTCTGCTTTCTCATCTTTTTAGTCATAGTAAATCCCATGCATGCAAGACACTGTCCTCACAAGACTACAAGTCTACAACTAAACAAGCTAATTGGCTGTACTGAATATATAAACTATCAGCTTGACATTTTGCATAATAAACTTTTGAACATATAAACACTTATCTATCTCTAAACCTGCATATAAACACTGTCCTCATAGGACCACAAGTCTACCAACAACTAAACAAGCTAGTGATCCCATAAAACAATAAAGCAACACCCTTTCATTTCAAGGATACACAACAAACAATATATAGACAAGAGCACTCAAACCCCTACTTGAAACCTAAAGGAAGGGTTATATTCTGCATTCATGAATTTCATTCCACTCACCTAAAATACACTACTCTTATGATTCACAGCTAAGAATGACTTATGATTCATTAGAAAGATTAGTAAATCTTTGTTTGAAAAACCTCAAAGCGCCAAAAAAATCCATGTCAAAAAAGATTTTACACCTATACAGGGAATAAATCCATTCAACAGAAAGATCCCAATTAAATACTCGTTTCATTATCCACTTTGAGTAAGGCTAAGCCTATATCGATCACAACATGTTACTTTTCAATATTTCGATCATATGCTTGAAAATGCCTAGCTAGTCCTCCCAATTGCATGCATTGTAAATTCAGAAAAGATTGGAATCAAACAAGATTAAGTTTTGATTATTTGCTAATGGCAGTAGCAAATCGATTCCTATGATCATATATATATACCAACTAGGATTTACACAATCACAAGTTGTACAAAGAACAAAATTATAAAGATGTGTTACCACTTCACATAGAAATGACAAATTTTTAATAAATCTGCTGCAGAGATGTCTTAATGTAGCAACACACATTGTATGTTGTAATGATTATCCAAATAACAATAAAATAGTAAAAGGAAATACACTTACATAATGCTTGGTCGTAACTTCATCGCCGGCCCTAACATAACTTTTCTCAAAACCTTTGATTATTGGAAGTTGGTCGCCTTGTATTCTGAGTTCCTCCATTGTTTAGATGATAGGAGAAGACCCCGTGTGGTGGTGCATAGTCTTCTCCTCACGGTTCCACTTGTTTGCCAAGGAGTCTCTAATACACAAAAAAAATATTAAATAGATTAGTTCTAACATCTTGCAAATTTCACATTTCAAGTTATAAATACATAACTATACATGTTATAAATACATAATTATACATGCAAATATGACCCCTGTTAACAAAGTGTCTAGCTAAGCCACTATTCTCAAAGCCAATTAATATCCATAGTAATACTAAATATGGACAATGATCAGTCAATTAAACAAGGTAATATAAGACATAGTCAATTATGTAATACAGATTTGTTATGGTATTAAATGAGCTAATAATAAAATACAAGGGAAACAATGAAGCTAATTAAAAAAAATCACCTTAAATGCATCTGACTCGAAATGCTCGCATAAAAACTCCCATTGGTCCTCTCTCCCAATAAAATCGGAAGGCATGCCAGAGGGCCCTTCAAACTAATAAGCTTTGTGACACTAATACTTCCAATCGTGGTACTTCCAATCCTTGTAAATAATTGTTCCAGTTTCAATCTAATACAATACACATAATATCAACACCATTCAGTTTTCAGTTTCACTTTCAGTTTCAGTTTTGTAACACCAATCTTTAAATTTATATCAACACACAATAGTTTACACATTCAATCATAAGAAAACTCGGTCCATCTTATGCTTAAGTTATCCTTAGACATGAAATTTTACTTTTCATATACTTTTCATTTACTTACCGACATTGCATTCCACACCTTCCACTTCTCGGTTTGATCAAGCTCGTAGAACGTACTTGCCCTCATTCCCACAAGACTCCGTATGGCAGAACCGATATCATGTGCCATCAAGTTGTTTATCCCCCTGACGCTAGGACCTTTTAAACGGGAGCAATACTCCAGCTTGATCTTGTACCCCATTTGTTGAATGACCTCTGCTTCTTTCCAGAACATAAACCCCGCTTCTTTTTCGGGGCCGGAGCTATAATTAACATGTAAAAATACATTAGGATACTTAATGTACAAGAGGATTCTAATAAATTAATACAAGTATATGAGGAAAAAATAAGTAACATGTTGGGCTTCCAACTTTGATTCGAGCATTTTTGACGATGCGTCTTGCAGATTCGGACACATTTGCAGACGCCGATGGAGATCCGTTGAACTACTGTCAACTACAAGGGGCTGCACGATAAAAGGGGGAGCCCCTGATGGTACTGTCCCAGCCGGCATGGGGGTAGGCTGGCTTGTAGTGCTAGCTGAGCCGACGCTCTGCCGTATTAACTCCATCAAAAGCATGACCTTAGTGGCTCGGTCCTTCCTCTTCCCCATGATCACAATCTTGCACATGAATAACACCCAATTGAGCTAATAAACAACTTGATGAAAAAAAAATACAAGTAGCATTGATTATGAGAGAGAGGGTAGCTTCGACAAATCAGGTTATGTACTATCTTAGAACTCAAAACTCATCAACTCATGAAAGACATGAAGCATGTATACTACATACCAAATAAACAATTCAGACGAAACTCAACCAAAAAAGGAAGAATCAGAAAAGTTATATTTTCGAAATCAAGTTGAAATCTCAACCTTATAAAAACATCAGATATACTTATCCACTTCCAACACACTTCACTTCAGCAAAAGGCAATTACCAATAGTCTGAAAATTCAACGACATTAGCAGTATAAAATTCAGTCTAAACAGGTCTCTTACTCAGAAGCATTCCTTGGAGATAACAAAAACAACTACATATTATTTGAAATTGATAGAATCTACACAACATTTAAACAGAAAGAAACCTGAAGGTCATCCTTGCATCAATCACAGCAAGTTAAAAGTAGAATTACATTCAATCATACAAAAGAAATACTAATATTGTTACACCATCAACAGTAAAATTCTAATAATCTGTTATGTTGAACCTAGATTAGGTAGCGAGCGTATAAGCAATAACCAATATAAGCTAAAGTTTTTGGTTTGCTACTAACAAAAGAACAATGACATATTGCATTATGGATATATGCATAGTTTTATGTATCAATTTTGTTAAATAATTTCAAGATGATTCACAAGTGGGGATTGTCAGGACCCATCCCGAATTTCACCTTGAAACCCGAAGTAAATCCTGCTGGGTCCACCTCCAAGGAAAATTTACCGAAAATTCGCTATAACCTCATTTGAAAATAGACAACCCTAACCTGAAAATACCTGCAAACACTTCTAAAAATCCAACTCTGACCTTATACTCCTAGAGCTTTCGTGCTCCCTAAATTCACAACACCTCCCAATTTATTCCCTAAACTAAATATAGACCCACAACTAACATTCATAGGTTCAGAGCAACTTTAATATTGAAGGAAAGAGAAAAATATATACAAATAGGCGGAAGTTATAAGATGGACTATGTCTCGTCTCCATTTATGCCCGACCTCAACTATGTTAACCTGCAAACTGGGCATTTAAAACTGAAGGGCCCAGGGGAGAAACAATTGAAAACGTTAGTGAGTGGACAAAAATAAAGTTTAAAAGCAAACAAGTTTTTATGCTTTCCCAAATTTATATATTCAGAAATACTGCACTGCATCTGATAAGCTCAAAAGCTTTTAACTTAAAAATAAACAAAAACGTTCCAATACTTAATAATATAGAGCCTCTCAGGCCAAAATATATATGTATGTATTTACACTCGTCATACTCCTTGTATGAATTCTTATGAAAAATAGAAATTCATACAAGGCTACAACGCTTGCGTCTCACGCTCACGTCACACCATAATGAAATTTCAAACGCTACCTCATTATGGCAGAAAAGCACATATGGCTAGATAGCATTTATATATATACTATCCTCATAAATATTCATATACATATCCACCGAAAATCTCATTTTCAGTAACTCTCTAAAATAATGAAAATTGCCAATTATAAAAGAAGCAATAAATATATGACTCCACTGAAAATTTCCAAATAGCGAAGTTAACAGATAAAATATGAATAATCACTTATGAAAATATTTCGTAGAAATCAATAGTAAAAAGGAAATTATTCCACAAATTAAGAAATCAATAAATTAAACTCAATCATTAAATAAATACTTATTGCATGCATTTAATTTAAAACAAACGTCCATTCATAGTGATTTGATAGCGTCAACTGTTAAGCTGAGACTCCCCGAGTAAAAGGACACTCCACAATTCCTTTCAACTATCTTCCTTTTAAAATGACTCCTTCGTCCATTACTAGGCTACACGATCAAGATCTTAATTAAAACTAAATTGTATAACTGAGCGTAAAGTGAATCACCACTCAATTTGATAATTACCGATTATTACTTAACCCAACTATAGTGGTAACAGTTCACTTAAAGTAGTAAATTAAATAGGGATATTGTGGTTCTCATTTTTGGGTCAACACTCTTAGCTACCTTACTTAGCATTTTGGCCTTTACCGAAGGAACAATATTTACCAATAACTAGTTCATTTGTTAATTCGAAAACAACCAAGCTTACATAAAGAGAAGATACTAGTCCAGTACCCTCCCACACCTGGAACATTATAACTTTCATGACATAAAGGTGATCTTGTCATCTAGCAGACAATAACTAACCAATCAACACTACACCATTCAGAATATTAATCGCAGCACTTGTTCCTATCCAAATTCTCAATTCCACTTCAACTATACAAGACTAGTGAAATACAATTAAAATACTATAACCCTTACCAATCTTCTTTCCAAAGATAAAAGTCAGATAATCATAGCTACTGCTTCCTTCCACAACCAACTCTCGGTTCCCTACCAGACAAGCATATATAATAAACAACCAAGATATAGAAATTCCTGAACGAAGACAAAGGTCCAGATCCTTACCACTTATTATTTCCGAAATTGGAAAATGATCTGCCCTTGTTGCACTCCATAACCAAAATTTCATTTCAGGTCCAGACGTTGCCCTCAGTCAATTTAAGTTAACCTGGTAGCTTCCTCCTTCTCACAAAACTCTTCAAACGGGAAACCATGCCTCCCTCGCCGGCAGTAGCTGCCTTGCCGGATTCTAGGTTCCGGTTTACTACAACACACAGCAGCAGTCCTTCTAGCCTCCCTCCGTGTTGGGTTTGGTCTTCAAGAGGATGAGGCGATGCCGAGAAGGAGAAGAACGACGCTGTGAAGCCTCGCCGGAGACTCGCCGTAAAAACCCAAAAAACAGAATTAGGGATTCCTCCGATTAGGGCATGATTTAGAGCAACAGCAGTACAGAAAGGAAGAGGGAACCGAGGAGGTGAGGGACCTTACCCTTGACCAACCAGACGGTGGCCGGAATCGCCAGAAGTTCCGAGAAGACAACCGGGTTCCTCCTCCCCCGATCTCTCTTCCAAATGGCCACACAAACAATTTAAGGGTTGGGTTAGGTAGAGAAGAGGAAGACGGACGTTTTGATGGTGGTCACACAGGCTAGGGTGGCCGGAGACGGCGGCGTTGAGCGGAGGACGCCGGTGACGGAGGTAAGGTTGAGAAGAGAGAGAGAAAAAGAGAGAATGCGGCGAAGAGGAGAGAAGAGAAAATGAAAGAGAAGTTTTTGGGTTTTGGATCTAAAAGAGATACTTTAAGAAAAGTTCAAAACGTCCTTTAAATATCGATATAATAAGAAATTTTCAAAAATCATAGTTTTTTTGTACGAATTTTGATTTAAACGTATTACGTGTCCACGAGTTTAGTATAACAAGCTCTACAACGTTTATGAAAGAAAATTTCTCAAAAAGTATACGGTTAAAAAGTCAACCTTTTGGTCTCCTAAAATGTCTACACAAAGAGAAAAAGTGAATTAAGCCATCATTTACCGTACTGGTGACCAGTAAATTAGTAAAGTGGGGTACAGGGTGTTACAGGGATGCCCCCTGAACCTAGGTTTGAAACCCATATCATGGCTATCCTGCAAAGGAAAGCTGCTACCTCATAATCATCTATAGGATTCATCCTCATCCCCACTTCTTTTTATACAAAACAAAACAAAAATCAAAAACCCAAATGGGTGGCACAGCAAAAGAACTGAAGATGAGCCTAATATGTAACAGTTAATATATGCATAGTTTGTGTCCAAATTTAACATAATGGAGAAACATGTGTTGACATCTCCAAACAAGTGCAAGATAGGAAAAGATGGTACTTTTATCACAGAATGAAATAGTTGAACAAGAACTGAGATGGTAACATAAGTTGTGCAAAGACAAAGGATTTAAATCAGTTCAAGTTTCTTCTTTGCGTATTAGTTGTTATTTGGTATTTGAAATCATGGCATGCTCGCAGCTAGAGAAAAAGGATTGACATGATCAGGTTGCTAAATCCCTAATAAAAGCAGCGAAGCTACAAATATTAGAGACTATGTCCTACCTCCCCTCTAAACTACAATACACGGATCAATCCTTTTCAGTTTCACAAAGCGAAAAGGAAAAACATGACATATAAGAATATCAGTCTCCACATTCATAAACCATGCTTCTTAAGAATCTTTAAACAAAATAGATCCACTAATCCTCGCAGCTAACCTGTTTACCAACACTAGTATATTTCTTTAGTTTTATGATTACTACACTTTCCAACCCTTAGAACAAACTACAGATACCATTCTTCTAATCCAAAACCTTGAGCTTCACTCCTCTTATATTCTTAATCCTAATGTATGAGATTTAACCACAAACAAATTCAGATACGATTCAAGAATTTCATTCTTTCACGATACCAGTGATGCGGTTAATTTTTTTGTTCTACAGATTTTGAAGCGATGCATATGAAATCTCAACATCGAAAACAAATTCAATCTTGATTCAAAAATCACAGAACGAAAACAAATCATCTTCTATATATAAACTTTACTCTATTGAAACTCGAATCAAGGTTGAAAAATTACTGTCAGAGAAACTCTAGATTCGAATCCTGGCCTTTCAGTAAGAATCGTGTGCGCTACGAGAACACGGCGACTAACGGCGGTGGATGCGGTGGCGATGAGTGGAGGAGGTGGGTGGTGTCGATGCGGTTGCAATGATTGCTCTTGAAGGGTCGAGGCGGTTGCCGATCGGTGGATGGGGTCTCTGATGGGTGGAGGCTGTCACACCCCGGTTCTTAAGTTATTTTATGGTTATTTACGTTGGTGTTATTTTGGTATTTTACCGTGTTGAGTAACCGTTTATTACTTAAGGACCATAAAGTTGACTTTTTATTCCGTTTGGAATTTGAAAAACTTTTTTCATGAAAGTCATAGAGGACGTTATTACGAGATTGTAGACATGTTATACGTTAAAATCGGAGTTAGCATGGAAAAGTTATCAATTAAGTGGTAAGTTTTTGAGTTGGTAAAAAAGGGGGTAAAATTTTTAGTAGGTATATTTTTGGGTTTAAGTGATGGACCGGGTGTGGGGAGCAGCCGGAGCCCAATCTTTTCTCCTCTTTTTCTTTCTCTTCCTTCTTCCTTTCTCCCGAGCTCCCCGAGCCTTCTCTCGCCGGAAACTTCAGCCACCAGCTGCCGCCGTCCAGCCAGCAACCAGCCGCCGCTTCGGCCCAGTTCGAACCCCCGCCACCTCCTCTCTCTCCCCGGCCTAGTGTCCGAGCCGGTAGTGCCGCTGGAGAGAAGAAAAACGCACCGGAACGCCGACTGCTTCTTCGCCGGAGTTCCCTCCACTGGCCACCATAGGTCGGAATTTTTGGCTCATCTTGTAGCCCTCATCAAGGTGAGTAATCCCTCAAAAGGAATCGGTCTAATTCGATTTTGTTAGGGTGAAATGTATAATTGAAGCTCTAGGGATTTATGGATGTTTTAGTTCGATTACCCTAGTTAGCCTTAGAATTGGACTAAGTGCTAGTTATGGAAGTTGTTGTGGATGATGAGAAGATTATTCTGTTAAAATTTGGTATCCATTGGAGGTCGCCAGAATTCGGCTGCCGGCCGCCGGCGCCGCCCCTTAGGGGCAGTTTTTCATGTTTTCAGGTTTGTTATAATGAGAGGAGTTTAATGAAGTATAGTTTGGAATTTTTGGAGGAGTTTTGATAAGGTTTGGGATTTATCAATAATTAAGGATTTAAGTGGTTATTCAAATGGAGATCCGGCAGTTGATTTAGCAGGATTTAAACTTCGAAAGGTTAAATTAGGGCTTTCGGTAATTGCAGAAATTTTATGAGCGGTATTAGATTAAAAGTGGAGAATTTGGGAAGGAAAGAGAATTTGTAGGCTACTTTTATTTCGGAAATTTTATTAAAGTATTATCTTGGTTTGTAGGCTTAATAATTATTTATTGTTTAGAACGTGAGGAGGATCATTTGGAGGAAGCCTCGGGTCGTCGGCAGGCATAGCCGAGCTCTGTGAGTGGACATTTGATTTAAATGTCATGCAGGCACTAAAGTTATTTAATTTCTAAGGCATAATTGAAATTTAGTATTTTCTTGGAATTAATGAGTTCTATATATTTATTTGGGAACTCTATTGCTCATTTTATTTGACATGTGGGACATGTCAATTGATCTTTTATATTTAGTATTTTATTACACTAAAAAAGGGTTGATTGATATTGACTATTGTTAACTAACATTATTTAGCGGTCCTCATCATATGTGAGTAGAGCGCTTAGCGTGGGACACTATTATAGTCTTACTAGCAGTCCTCATCATATGAGAGTTGAGCGCTTAACGTGGGATGCTATTATAGCCTGGGAGGCAACCGATCGGTTTATATAAATATATATTATTGTTAGCTAGCCATTATTTAGCGGTTCTCATCATATGAGAGTTGAGCGCTTAGCGTGGAACGCTATTATAACCTTATTAGCGGTCCTCATCATATGTGTGTAGAGCGCTTAGCGTGGGACGCTATTATGGCCTGGGAGGCTCATCGTTATGGTGAAACCTTTTCCCCATTTGTTTTGATTTATTGAGAACCAATGGGATTGGTTCATTATTTTTGGTCTATAATTATTTCGGGAAGATTTTCCAAGAATGGCATACATAACTATTTTTCTCAATGGAAAATATGGGAAAAGCATAAATTTTGATTTTCAAGGCTCTATCATTAAGTCAGTATTTTATTATATTATTTTTGTCCACTCACTCTAACGTTTTAAATGCTTCTCCCCTGGGCCTTTCGTTTTTTATGCCCAGTCTGCAGAGTTCTGTTCGGCGAGGGTAGGAAGCGAGTCATATTTTCTGTCACGCCCCGACTCTTAAATTTTACCTTAATTACTAGCATTGTGGTAATAAGAATTTTACCGTCTTCATCATTGGATTTTTAGTCCTAAGGTCCCTAGAGGTGTGTTGATGGACGAATATTTCAAAAGAATTATTCGTGGGAAGAAAATGTGGCCACGGTAAAAATGGTAAATTTTAGCTAGTAAAAGGTAATTTTTATTGGGGTATTATTTTGGGGTGTTGAATTTTTGAAGTGGGTTTATTTGGGGATGTTGGACCGGTTGGGCCAAGCCCAACATTTTTTCTTCCCCCTTTCCTCTCTCTCTCCTCCCTCCCGATTCTCTCTCCCTCTCCCTCCGCCCGGAAAACTTCCGACCGCCGGTCTGCCGCCGTCCGGCCGCCCCAGACCGCTGCACCGGTCCCAATTGATCGGTCTCCAACCCAACTTCCGTTCTACACCGGTGGCAGCCTCCCTAGCGCCGCCGTGAAGGAGAAAACAACCCCGAAAGCTCCTACTGCCGGATCGGTTTTCACGCCGGAACTCCCTCCTCCGGCCGCCATAGCTGGCGATCCTTGGCTCAAAAGGAAGCCCTCCTCCCGTGCTCCAATCCCTCCAAAGGATTCGCTCCCTCTCGAGCTAGGTAAGGAGAAATCGGTAAAGGAAATTCTAGGGTTTTTATGGTTGTTTTCGTTCGATTGACATGGTTAGGCTTAGAATTGGAGTTTGTGCTAGTTAGGAATGTTGTAGAGGAGGTTGAGAGGAAGGTGTTGTCAAATTTTGGTGGGCATTGGAGGTCGTCGGCCGCCGCTACCGGCGCCGCCGTTGAAAAATTGTTTTTGGTGGAGATTTTTATGAGTTTAATGGAATGAGTTTGAGAATTTTTGGAGGAGTTTTGGATAGGTTTGGAAATTGTTAAAGTTTGTATTTTTGGCGGATTAATAAGTTAAAAATCCGGCCATTGGATTATTTATTGTTAGGAAGGTAGTGTTTACGCCTGAATTAATATTTTACTGGACAGTAAATGTCTATGTAAATATTAATTATTTCTTGGACCATGTCATACCGGCGAGATTGAGTTTCTCTAAGTTTATAAGTGATAGCTCGCCAGTAAGTCCACGCGAGCCAAGTTAGACTTCGCGCGGAACGAACTGCATGAGAATTTGACTTTACTTAGCCCGCGCGCGGAATGATTTCGCGCGGAATTACTGTTCAACGCTCCGCGAGGCGAAGCGAGATTGCTAGTCCGCGAGGCGAAGTGAGATGGACTCTCCGCGTAGGCAAAGCGAGGCGAGCTGGCGAACTAGCTCGCGTAGGAGTCCGCGCGCACCACGATAAACGTTGGAGACTTTTACAAGTCTTTGACATGCTTCGGGCCAATCCATGTGGCCCATTAAATATAAAAAAGCCCTTTTAAGGCTCGCGAGCTGCAATAGCCCGCGAAACGAACGCGAGCTACATAAGCACGCGAGATAGCACCCTGTAGCAGCCCGCGAGATGAGGATGCTCCTAATTCCAGTTCGCATAGGAGTCTACAGTTGGTGGCGCGGAATGAAGTGTGCGAACTGGACATGTGTCACAAGATGGTTGGTTCGCATGGACGAAACAGTGCCCTTGTGCTATTAGGTTTTCCGAATCCAACTTGAAGTAGGATTGTCTCTCTCTTCTACCGCAAGTCAAGCTCCACTGTATAAAGGGTTCGAAAGCTCTCTCAAAAGGACACACAACTTTACATCAACAACTCAGAGACAACTCTCAAACAAACACCAACTGAAACCCAGTTCCCTTCGAGCCTTCCTCGAAACCCTAACCCTAAGCGCTGCCGCCTAGGTCTTTCTCCAGAGCTCTCCGGACTCTGCATCCCCTTTCAGCTTCTCTCCAAACTCCCTGTGATTGCTCTGCTCGCGCCGCCGTGAGTATCGACTCGCTTGTGCTCGTAAATCCTCCTCTGAGGTGGCACCTGTGACCCCCCTTTCTGCTTGATCAAGAAGTCAAGCGCACCCCCCATCAACCTTTTCCTCGTCCGCGAGGTGGCATGCCCGCAACTCTCCCATCTCTTTGTCTGCTAGAAACCTCTGCTCCGCGCGCTGAGGATCGTGGCCAAAACAGGTAGAAGGTGCTTTTGAGGATGTCGGAAAAATTGTGGAGAATTATGGTTGGTAGTCAAGTTAAGATTTAGGGCGATAGGCATGGTTGAGCGCGAAAAACTCATATTTAATTATGCCTATTTTCTTTAAGCGTCGGTGTTTTATTTAAGGATTTTTTTTATGTTTTGGAACAGGACGTGAGGAGGCCTGAGCAGAGGAGACCTCCGACCGACATCAGGCTTAGGCCTAAGTTGTGAGTGGACTTTTGTTTTTAAATAATGTTTTATTGTTGAATAATTTCTTTTGTTGGAATTTATCCTGAATTGAGAATTTCGGTGTTTATACTCATTTATTGACGTTTATGAGAATAGTATGTATATAAGTAAACGCTAGCTAGCAATACGTGATTTCCCCCCATAATGAGGAAAAATGCCATTATGGGGTGACGTGGGCGTTAGACGCCAGCGTCGTAGCCTGGTACGACTTTCTTTTTTCTTTTCGTGTTCATTCATAGATTCGTACAAGGAGTAAACACTTATATATATATCCACTCGTGCGATTCCCCCATAATGAGGAAAAATGCCATTATGGGGTGACGTGAGCGGTAGACGCGAGCGTAGTAGCCTTGTATGAATTTCTGTTTTTCTTTCATTCCTTCAAAGAAATCATACAAGGAGTAGACGAGTGCATATACATACTGATATATTTAATTTTAGCCTGAGAGGCTGTATTTGTTTAAGTTTTGGAGACTAGCCGGAACTAGTCGTGTCCTTGAAAGTTTTCTTGGGGAAATATTATTGTTTGGCGAGATTATTTTTGTCCACTCACTCTGACGTAATTAAATATTTTCCCCTGGGCTTTTCCTTCGTTTTTTTAAATGCCCATTCTGCAGAGTTCGGGTGGGGTCTAGAAGGAGGCGACGAGGCATAGTCACCCACATTTCCACTACTGTCCGCCAGTAGGTTATCTGTTTAACCCACTAGGATTTCTATCAGCTTCTGTTGTATTTCTTGTAGTAGCTCTGAATACTTTCGGAAAAATAATTGTGTATTATTTTTATTCGGTTATTTGGATTGAGTTGAAGATTAACATTTTGGTTAAGAGGATGTTCTATATTTTTCCGGGTTAGGGTTGTCCATTTTCAAGGGAGGTTTACCGAGTTCTTCGGTAAATTTTCCTTGGAGGTGGTCCCCGCAAGACTTACCTCGGGTTTCAGGGTGAAATACAGAGGTGGGTCTTGAAAGTTGGTATCAGAGCTCTAGGTTTCCTTTCCTGCCTCCTTAATACTATCATATTTGCCTAAGAAGCACGTAGTTCCTATAGAGTGGTGATCCGACCGCGGCGGATTCACTAGCATTTTATGCTTTGGATGCTATGTGTTATTAGGTATATGTGATAGTTCTGCTAGTCTTATGTATAGACTACTAAATATCTCCTTCCTCAGGTACTATGCCTCCTAGACGCCGACCCCGTGTGGCTACCTCGACCAACGCAAATGAGGGTGATGAGGTCAGAGGATTAGTTGATTCCATTGGGAATATGCTGAGGGGTGTTTTAGACAGGGTTCAACACCCACAGTCTGTGAGGAAGAAGGATGTCTTCGATGCTGGGGCAATTGAGTTCAAGGGTGCCAAGGGACCCCTTGATGCATATACGTGGGTAGACAAGATGGAAAAGGCTTTTGAGAGCACTGATATACCGGAAGAAAAGAAAGTGAAGATAGCAGTGACTATTCTGGATGACTCAGCGCATCATTGGTGGACTCTCGCTAGTAGAAATAATGGTGGTGCTCAGGACATGACTTGGGAGCAGTTTAAGACGCTCTTCTTAGGTCAGTATTTCAGTCATGCTCATCGTATCAGGATCTAGTCGGATTTTCTGAACATGAAGAAGAGGGATGATGAGGGGGTCATCGAGTTTGAGCAGAGGTTCACTAGCTTGAGCTACCATGTGCCATATTTGGTTCCTGACGAGAGGACCAGGATTGACATGTTCATTGGAGCACTTGGCGGAGTGTACGCCGAGAAGATGACCGGTGTTATTTACCCGACCTTTCTTGATGTGGTTACTGTAGCCATGGCCATCGAGACCAGGAGAACTTATAGTGCACGGCCCCGAGATTTCGGTGGTCCCATCCAGGGTCCATCAAAGAAGGCCGCTTCATCATCCGCTTCGGGATCTTTAGCGGGTAGTGGCAGTAGTGGAGGATCGGGTTATGGTTCTCGGAGAAGAACTAGAGGAAATTTCATGAGACCTTTCAGGAGCTAGTTGGGTAGGCAGCAGACCGGTCAGTATAGTGCTGGTGGTAATTCCCAAGGGGGATCATCTGGTGGTCAAACTTTTTCCTTTGGTCAGCAGCAGTCATCTGGGTGCTTTGAGTGTGGTGGTCTCGATCATTTCAGGAGAGACTGTCCTATGTTGGCACAGAGGACCGCCCCTACTCAGCCAGTTGGTCAGTCTTCAGCTAGAGGCTCCAGTGGTGGTTCTCACGGAGGTTCAGCAGCCAGGGGTGGCTCTCAGCAGAGTGGTGGTCAGCGTGGACGTCCCATGACTCGCGCTAGACTTCATGCTATGACCCAGCAGGAGGGTCGTACTTCTCCAGATGTCATCATCGGTACGTTATTAATTTTTGGTCAGCCAGCATTTACTTTAATTGACCCTGGAGCTACGCATTCATTTATGTCTAGTAGATTCGCCCTCCATGCCAATGTGCCATCATCGTCTCTTCCGGGCGAGTGGCATGTATCTCTTACCTCTGGTGAGGTGATGAGAATAGATTGGGTGTGTAATGGTTGTGAAGTGCTAGTAGAGGGATTTAATTTCAAGGCCAATTTAATTCCTCTAAATATTGTGGAGTTTGATGTGATCTTGGGGATGGACTTTTTGGAGACTTACAGAGCCATGGTGGATTGTTTCCGAAAAGAAGTGGTACTTCAGAGTCCAGATGGATTTGAGGTTGTTTTTCAAGGGGAAAGAGATGTGATTTCGAGTTGCCTGATATCAGCTGTGGCTGCCAGGAAATTGTTAAATAAAGGCTGTCAGGCATTCCTAGCTCATGTTGTGGATACAAGAATAGGAGTGTTGGAAGTAGGTGATACTCCTGTAGTAAGAGAGTTTCCGGATGTGTTTCCCGAGGAGTTGCCTGGTTTGCCTCCTGTAAGGGAGATAGATTTTTCTATCGAGTTACTTCCTGGAACTAGACCTATCTCTCAGACACCTTACAGAATGGCTCCAGCAGAATTAAAAGAGTTGAAGACTCAACTGCAGGAGTTGGTAGACAAGAGTTTTATTCGGCCTAGCATGTCTCCATGGGGTGCCCCGGTGTTGTTTGTTAAGAAGAAAGATGGCACCATGAGACTATGCATTGATTATAGGAAGCTTAATCAAGTCACAGTGAAGAACAAGTATTCGTTGCCTCGCATTGATGATTTGTTTGATCAGTTGAGGGGTGCTTCTGTTTTCTCAAAGATTGATTTGAGATCTGGTTATCATCAGTTGCGGATCCGGGAGAGTGATGTAGCCAAGACTGCCTTTCGATCACGGTATGGTCATTATGAGTTTGTGGTGATGCCTTTTGGACTTACTAATGCACCCGCAGCGTTCATGGATCTCATGAATAGGGTGTTTAGTCCATATCTTGACCGTTTCGTGATCGTATTCATAGATGATATTTTGGTATACTCAAAAAGTGAGAAGGAGCATGCCAAACATCTAAGATTGATATTGCGGACTTTGAGAAATGCTCAGTTGTTTGCCAAGTTCAGCAAGTGTGAATTTTGGCTGGATAAAGTGGGATTCTTGGGTCATGTAGTTTCAGCGGAAGGTGTTAGTGTGGATCCCCAAAAAGTGGAAGCAGTGTCCAGTTGGAGAAGACCCGCCTCTGTGACGGAGATTGGTAGTTTCTTGGGCTTAGCAGGTTATTATCGGCGATTTGTGCAAGACTTTTCAAAGATTGCAGCTCCACTAACAAGGTTGACTAGGAAGGGAGTCAAGTTTGAATGGTCAGATCAGTGTCAGCAAAGTTTTCAAGAATTAAAGAATCGCCTGACTAGTGCTCCTGTTTTAGCGCTTCCGGATGATAGTGGGGAGTATGTGGTTTATTGTGATGCTTCTAGATGAGGTCTAGGCGGGGTATTGATGCAGCATGATCGAGTTATTGCCTACGCTTCTAGGCAACTGAAGCCGCATGAGGTGAATTATCCCACCCATGATCTAGAGCTTGCAGCAGTAGTTTTTACTCTCAAGTTGTGGAGACACTATCTTTATGGAGCCAAGTATCAGATTTTTACCGATCACAAGAGTCTTCGGTATGTGTTCACTCAAAGGGAGTTAATTATGAGGCAAAGAAGGTGGATGGAGTTTATCAATGACTACGACTGCACTATTGAGTATCATCCTGGAAAAGCTAATGTGGTAACTGATGCTCTTAGTCGAAATCCCACTATATCTTTGTCTCACCTGAGGATGGTTTGAGTTCCACTTCTTTGTGAGTTGTGAGCTACAGGGGTAGATTTGGCGGTGGATGAAGTGGGTGCCTTGGTAGCTAGTTTCCATGTGAGGCCAGTTTTGGTGGATAAAGTACGTGAGGCGCAGTATAATGATCCTTCCATAGCTCAGTTGATGGAAAGAGCAGCGAATGGAACAGCCGTGGATTTTTCGGTAAAAAGAGATGGAACTTTATTGTTCAAGAATAGGCTGTGTGTTCCAAAGAGGAATGAAGAGTTAAAGTTAGAGATAATGGAGGAAGCTCATAGTTCTGCATATGTTGCTCATCCGGGTAGTACAAAAATGTATCGGACTTTGAAGGATTATTATTGGTGGCCAAACATGAAGAGGGAAATTGCAGCTTTTGTGAGTAGGTGTATGATTTGTCAGCAGGTGAAAGCTGAAAGGCAGAAACCTTCAGAATTGCTAGAGCCGTTGCCGATTCCAGTGTGGAAGTGGGACCACATCACCATGGATTTTGTTTTCAGTTTACCTCGTACATGTGAAGGGCATGACGGAATTTGGGTGATTGTGGATAGACTCACTAAATCTGCACATTTCTTGCCGGTAGGAAAGAAGTATACACTGGATAGATTGGCAGAGCTTTATGTGAATGAGATTGTGAGACTTCATGGCGTACCTGAATCCATAGTGTCAGATCGGGATCCTAGATTTGCTTCTAAATTCTGGGGAGCTCTTCAGGCAGCATTAGGTACCCGACTACACTTCAGCACTGTTTTTCATCCTCAGACTGATGGACAATCAGAGAGGACTATTCAGACTTTGGAAGATATGTTGAGATCTTGTACCTTGCAGTTCAGTGGGAGTTGGGATAAGAACCTATCTTTGATGGAGTTTGCTTATAACAACAGCTTCCATTCGAGTATTGGTATGGCACCTTTTGAGGCACTGTATGGGAAGCAGTGTCGTACACCCTTATGTTGGAATGAAGTCGGAGAAAGAGAGCTTTGTGGTCTTGAGATTATCCATGACACAAATGAGAAGATCAAGGTGGTCAGAGATAGACTCAAGGCCGCTCAGAGTAGGCAAAAGAGTTATGCAGATGTCCGCAGGAAGGACCTTGAGTTTCAAGTGGGTGATTGGGTGTTCTTGAAACTATCTCCTTGGAAAGGGGTAGTACGTTTCGGTAAGCGTGGGAAGCTTAGTCCGAGGTACATCGGGCCTTATGAGATAATAGAGCGAGTTGGTTCACTTGCTTATCGGTTAGTGTTGCCTCCGGAGTTGTCCAGGATACATAATGTGTTTCATGTATCCATGCTTCACAAGTATATTGCCGATCCTTCTCATGTGCTTGAAGAGCAGCCGATTAGTTTGCAGAAGGATTTGTCCTATGAAGAGGAGTCGGTTCAGATTCTTGACCGAAAGGAGCAAGTGCTTAGGAACAAGACAATCCCGCTATAGGGAGACAACAGTATCCCTATCTCTTTGAGTAGTGTGTTTGTAAATTTCGAGGACGAAATTTTTCTAAGGAGGGGAGAATTGTCACGCCCCGACTCTGAAATTTTACCTTAATTACTAGCATTGTGGTAATAAGAATTTTACCGTTTTCGTCATTGGAATTTTAGTCCTAAGATCCCTAGAGGTGTGTTGATGGACGAATATTTCGAAAGAATTATTCGTAGTAAGAAAATGTGACCACGGTAAAAATGGTAAATTTTAGATAGTAAAAGGTAATTTTTATTGGGGTATTATTTTGTGGTGTTGAATTTTTGAAGTGGGTTTATTTGGGGATGTTGGACCGGTTGGGCCAAGCCCAACATTTTTTCTTCCCCCTTTCCTTTCTCTCTCCTCCCTCCCGATTCTCTCTCCCTCTCCCTCCGCCTGGAAAACTTCCGACCGCCGCACCGGTAACAATTGATTGGTCTCCAACCCAGCTTCCGTTCTAGACCGGTGGTAGCCTCCCTAGCGCCGCCGTGAAGGAGAAAACAACCCCGAAAGCTCCGACTGCCGGATCGGTTTTCTCGCCGGAACTCCCTCCTCCGGCCGCCACAGTTGGCGATCCTTGGCTCAAAAGGAAGCCCTCCTCCCGTGCTCCAATCCCTCCAAAGGATTCGCTCCCTCTCGAGCTAGGTAAGGAGAAATCGGTAAAGGAAATTCTAGGGTTTTTATGGTTGTTTTCGTTCGATTGACATGGTTAAGCTTAGAATTGGAGTTTGTGCTAGTTAGGAATGTTGTAGAGGAGGTTGAGAGGAAGGTGCTGTCAAATTTTGGTGAGCATTGGAGGTCGCCGGCCGCCGCTGCCGGCGCCACCGTTGAAAAATTGTTTTTGGTGGAGATTTTTATGAGTTTAATGGAATGAGTTTTAGAATTTTTGGAGGAGTTTTAGATAGGTTTGGAAATTGTTAAAGTTTGTATTTTTGGCGGATTAATAAGTTAAAAATCCGGCCATTGGATTATTTATTGTTAGGAAGGTAGAAGGTGCTTTTGAGGATGTCGGAAAAATTATGGAGAATTATGGTTGGCAGTGAAGTTAAGATTTAGGGCGATAGGCATGGTTGAGCTCGAAAAGCTCATATTTGATTATGCCTATTTTCTTTAAGCGTCGGTGTTTTATTTAAGGATTTTTTTATGTTTTGGAACAGGACGTGAGGAGGCCCGAGCAGAGGAGACCTCTGACCGACATCAGGCTTAGGCCTAAGTTGTGAGTGGACCTTTGTTTTTAAATAATGTTTTATTGTTGAATAATTTCTTTTGTTGGAATTTATCCTGAATTGAGAATTTCGGTGTTTATACTCATTTATTGACGTTTATGAGGATAGTATGTATATAAGTAAACGCTAGCTAGCAATACGTGATTTCCCCCCCCCCCATAATGAGGAAAAATGCCATTATGGGGTGACGTGGGCGTTAGACGCCAGCGTCGTAGCCTGGTAGGACTTTCTATTTTCTTTTCGTATTCATTCATAGATTTGTACAAGGAGTAAGCACGTATATATATATCCACTCGTGCGATTCCCCCATAATGAGGAAAAATGCCATTATGGGGTGACGTGAGCGGTAGACGCGAGCGTAGTAGCATTGTATGAATTTCTGTTTTTCTTTTATTCCTTCAAAGATATCATACAAGGAGTAGATGAATGCATATACATACTGATATATTTAATTTTAGCCTGAGAGGCTGTATTTGTTTAAGTTTTGGAGACTAGCCGGAACTAGTCATGTCCTTGAAAGTTTTCTTGAGAAAATATTATTGTTTGGCGATATTATTTTTGTCCACTCACTCTAACATAATTAAATATTTTCCCCTGGGTTTTTCCTTCGTTTTTTTAAATGCCTAGTCTGCAGAGTTCGGGTGGGGTCTAGAAGGAGGCGACGAGGCATAGTCACCTACATTTCCACTACTGTTCGCCAGTAGGTTATCTGTTTAACCCACTAGGATTTCTATCAGCTTCCGTTGTCTTTCTTGTAGTAGCTCTGAATACTTTCGGAAAAATAATTGTGTATTATTTTTATTCGGTTATTTGGATTGAGTTGAAGATTAACATTTTGGTTAAGAGGATGTTCTATATTTTTCCGGGTTAGGGTTGTCCATTTTCAAGGGAGGTTTGCCGAGTTCTTCGGTAAATTTTCCTTGGAGGTGGTCCCCGCAGGACCTACCTCGGGTTTCAGGGTGAAATTCGGGGTGGGTCTTGACATTTTCCACCACTTCCAGTTTTCTCTTGTAGGTTACCGGATTAACCTACTTGTGTATTTTTCTCGTTTCCTTCATATTAGTAGCTCTGATAACCATGGGATGATGTATCAATTTATGTTTATGTGTGTTAAAAGCTTATGACTCAATTTAGGAGGGATTTGAAAGATTTATGGGATATTATTGCTGAGAAATTAATTTATGAAATTGTTGGAATTATATGAAATTTGAGGTGGTGAATGTTTATTTGGGGGAGCGGGTGGCTCCAGGAGTTGTGGTCTTACTTGTTTTAGAAGTGTTTGGGTTTTGATGATTTTTCTTTCAGGTAGGGTTACTCATTTTCAAGGAATGTTACGCTAAAATTTTGGTAGAATTTCCCATGAGATGGGTCCCGCAGGGTTTATTCCGGATTTCCCCTTGAAATCCGGGGTAGGTCCTGACAAAGGCGGTGGCGCAGCTCTGGGAGAAGGTTGATGATTTGGTTTTAGGGATCGGAGTAGTGTGTATCAAACTAAGAGTGAGTCCATCGTTGTTTGTATCAATTTTATCTTATTCGTCGCCTAAAAAAAATTAAATTTTGGCAAAAAAAAAAAACGCGCAAAATTCACCAGCCTAATATTTCAAGATCCTAAGCAACGAAAAGTCCACTTTTTGTCGTCTTAGTAGTACTAAGCCGACGACTCCTTCAAATTCCGTCTCCTAAGTAACATAAAATTTTAGGCAAATAATAACACGTAAAATAATATTTCGGGACCCTTCCGTCGCCTTAGTACTACTAAGGCGACGACTACTTCAATTTCCGTCGCCTAAGTAGATGTTTAAAAATTTAGGGTTTTTTTATTAAAGTTACATCCAAGCATTTTCGTGTAGATTTTCAATGTAAACCCAACTGAAATTTCAACCATAACTCCAAATACGCATCGAAAAACAAAAAAACACTTAATTTGCAACCGAAAATTACATGTAGAAAAATTCAAATTTGAATGAATAATAAATGGTTGGACGTGGTTACAAATTTAAAAATACATATCCGAAGTTATGCCAAATTAATACAAGTAGATTAGACCGATCGAAATCCACAATAATGGTTAATAGTACTCATCATAATCCGAGTCATCCGAATCATCATCCTCCTCAATTTGGTCAGAATACTCATCATCCTCTATGTATTCGTCATCTATGAAGCCGTCGTCATCATGATTGGGGTTGTGTTGTAGCGAGTTCACTTCAGATGGTGTAATTGGAATGTAACCTATGATAACCGGAACGTGTTGGTTGTTGACGCGAATATCCTCAGTATCGGGGACTACATATGGAGATTCCTCTTGATATGGTTCATTTGGTTGATCAGCTGTTGGTTCACTGGGCCCACTCTCATCATCCCCTCCCAGTGTAGCTGCACTCCATATATTTCTATCATCACCTGCACCACTTTCCAACCCTCACACATAGCCGGATCATCAAGATAAAACACTTGTTTCGCCATGGTGGCAAGAATAAATGGCTCATTCTCATACCATACACTGTTTGAGTCCACTGATAACATGCCATGATCCATATTCGTACTCCTTCGTCTGGTTGTGTCAGTATTGAACCATTTGCACTTGAACAACACGACTAGCATACCCTTGCCGTAGATTAGTTCGATGACACTGACAAGAACCCTGTATTAGTTGAAACCCACACCCTCAACCATGACAACATTTTTTTGGGTGACATGACCTTCATCTCGTTCTGACGTAACAAACTTAACACCGTTCACAAAACATCCAGCACGAACTCTGTGGCTTCGGGGTCCTCCAGCTAACAAGTGCAACTCCGGGTCGTAAGAAGCAGGAAAATGTTGTTGAACGTGCATCATCTATAACAATTTTAAAAGCAACGTTGTTACATTCTGTAACATCAAAAAGACATATATTTAATTTATGTAACACCATAGAGATAGAAGGTACGTAAATAGGGAAGTAATCAGGAAAATCTCTCTTGTGAATGGCTTCGTTACCATCCTGCCTTTCCAAATGGGACTTCAAGTACCACTCGTGTCACACCCCGGTTCTTAAATTATTTTACGGTTATTTTACTTTGGTATTATTTTTATCTTTTACCATGTTGAATAACCGTTTACTACTTAAGGACCCTAAAGTTGACTTTTTCTTCCGTTTGGTGGAGCTTTATGTGAATGAGATCGTGAGACTTCATGGTGTACCTGAATCAATAGTGTTAGATCGGGATCCTAGATTTGCTTCTAAATTCTGGGGAGCTCTTCAGGCAGCTTTAGGCACCCGATTGCACTTTAACACTGCTTTTCATCCTCAGACCGATGGGCAATCGGAGAGGACTATTCAGACTTTGGAGGATATGTTGAGATCTTGTGCCTTGCAGTTTAGGGGGAGTTGGGATAAGAACCTATCTTTGATGGAGTTTGCTTTCAACAACAGCTACCATTCTAGTATTGGTATGACTCCCTTTGAGGCACTTTATGCGAAACAGTGTCGTACACCTTTGTGTTGGAATGAAGTAGGAGAAAGAGAACTTTGTGGTCCAGAGTTAATCCATGATACAAATAAGAAGATTAAAGTGGTCAGAGATAGACTCAAGGCCGCTCAGAGTAGGCAAAAGAGTTATGCAGATGTCCGCAGGAAGGACCTTGAGTTTCAAGTGGGTGATTGGGTGTTCTTGAAACTATCTCCTTGGAAAGGGGTAGTGCATTTTGGTAAACATGGGAAGCTTAGGCCGAGATATATTGGCCCTTATGAAATAATAGAGCGAGTTGGCTCACTTGCTTATCAGTCACTTTTACCCCAAGAATTATCCAGGATACATAATGTGTTTCATGTATCCATGCTTCGCAAGTATATTGCCGATCCCTCTCATGTGTTGCAAGAGCAGCCGATTAGTTTGTAAAATGATTTGACTTATGAAGAGGAACCGATTCAGATTCTTGACCGAAAGGAGTAGGTGCTTAGGAAAAAGACAATCCCACTTGTCAAAGTGGTTTGGAGGAATCAGAGGAACAAATGAGGCGGCAGTATCCCTACCTCTTTGATTGACAGGTATATAAATTTCGAGGACGAAATTTTTATAAGGAGGGGAGAATTGTCACACCCCGGTTCTTAAATTATTTTACGGTTATTTTACTTTGGTATTATTTTGATCTTTTACCGTGTTGAATAACCGTTTACTACTCAAAGACCCTAAAGTTGACTTTTTCTTCCGTTTGGAATTTGGGAAAACTTTCTACATGAAAGTCCTAGAGGATGGTATTACGAGTTCGTAGACATGTTATGCGTTAAAATCGGAGTTAGCATGGAAAAGTTATCAATTAAAAGGGTAAATTTTGAGTTGGTAAAAAGGGGGTAATTTTGATAGGATTTAATTTTGGGTTTAAGTGTTGGACCGGGTGTGGAGCAGCCCAACAACCCCTCACTCTCTCTCTCTCTCTCCCACTTCCTTCTCTCTTTCTCCCGAGCTCTCCCCGAGCCCTTCTCCTACCGGAAATTCCCAGCGCCACCTGCCGCCGTCCGGCCAGCAACCGGCCGCCGCTCCAGCCCAGTTCGGACCCCCGCCATTTCCTCTCCCTTCTTGGGCCGGTGACCGGGCTTGTGTCGCTGTCGATTGAAGGAAAACCGCCGGACTGTCCATTCGCCGGAGTTCTCTCCTCTGGCCACCACAGGTCGGGTTCTTTGGCTCATCTTATAGCACTCATCAAGGTGAGTAATCCCTCAAAAGAAATTAGTCCAATTCGATCTTGTTTATGAGAAATGTATAATTGAAGTTCTAGGGCTCATTTGATGTTTTTGTTCTAGGGCTCATTGGAATTAATGTTTGTGCTAGTTAGGGAAGTTGTTGTGTGTGTTAAGAGGAAGGTTGTGCTAAATTTTGGTAGGCATTGGAGGTCGCCGGAGCCGGCCGCCGGCCGCTGCTGTTAGGGGAATTTTTATGGTTTTAGATGTGGAATATTAAGGGGAGGTTAATGATGTGAATTTTGGAATTTTTGTAGGAATTTTGGATAGGTTTTGGATTTTTGAAAGTTTGGTATTTTGGCCGTTAATTTGGATAGAATCTGGCCGTTAGATTATTATTGTTTTGGCTATAGAAGGTTGGTTTAAGGCTGCCGGTATTTGTGGTGAAGTTTGGGCCGTATCGATTTTAAGATTGGCGAAGTTGGGCAAAGATGAGAGTAGATAAGGCCACATTTAATGTTGTCTATTTTTATATAAGCGTTGGTATATAGTGGGGATTGATTTATGTTTTTGAAACAGGACGTGAGGAGGCTCGAGCTGAAGAGGCCTCAGACCGACATCAGGCTTATGCCTAATTTGTGAGTGGACTTTTGTTTTAAATAATATACCTGCTATGGTTCTGAGCTGAACAATTTCTTCTGTTGAGGTTATTTTATTTTGTGGGTTTTATTTATTTTGAAGAATTACCGAAAAATTACCGAAAAAGGGATTTTTCGGTAAATTATAAATATTTTTATGAGAAGAGTATGTATATAATGCTAGCTAGCCATATGTGTTTGTCCACCTTAATGGCGTAGTATATAACCACATTATGGTGTGACGTGAGCGTTAGACGCAAGCGTAGTAGCCCTATATGAGTGTTTAATTCATATAGGGGGTATGGGCACCATATTTATACACCCGTCTTGACAGTTGGTATCAGAGCTTTAGGTTTAATTTCCTGCCTCCTTATTACTATCATATTTGCCTAAGAAGCACGTAGTTCCTATAGAGTGGTGATCCGACCGCGGCGGATTCACTAGCATTTTATGCTTTGGATGCTATGTGTTATTGAGTGTGTGTGATAGTTCTGTTAGTCTTGTGTACAGACTACTAAATATCTCCTTCCTCAGGTACTATGCCTCCTTTACGCTGACCCCGTGTGGCTACCTCGACCAACGCGAATGAGGGTGATGGAGTTAGAGGATTAGTTGATTCCATTGGAAATATGCTGAGAGGTGTTTTAGATAGGGTTCAGCACCCTCGGTCTGTGAGGAAGAAGGATGTCTTCGATGCTGGGGCAATTGAGTTCAAAGGTGCCAAGGGACCCCTTGATGCATACACTTGGGTAGATAAGATGGAAAATGCTTTTGAGAGCACTGATCTGCCGGAAGAAAAGAAAGTGAAGATGGCAGTGACTTTTCTGGATGACTCAGCGCATCAATGGTGGACTCTCGCTAGAAGAAATAATGGTGGTGCTCAGGACATGACATGGGAACAGTTTAAGGCGCTCTTCTTGGGTCAGTATTTCAGTCATGCTCATCGTAGTAGGATTCAGACGGATTTTCTGAACATGAAGAAGAGGGTTAATGAGGGTGTCATAGAGTTTGAGCAGAGGTTCACTACCTTGAGCTACCATGTGCCATATTTGGTTCCTGATGATATGTTTATTGGGGCACTTGGTGGAGTGTATGCAAATAGGATGACATGTGTTATTTACCCAACTTTTCTTGATGCGGTTAGTGCAACCATGGCCATCGAGACCAGGGGAACATATAGTACTCGGCCCCGAGATTTCAGTGGTCCCAGTCAGGGTCCCTCTAAGAAGGCCGCTTCATCATCCGCTTCTGGATCTTCAGTGGGTAGTGGCGGTAGTGGGGGATCGAGTTCTAATTCTTGGTTCAGAGCTAGGGGGCGTCACAGGAGACCTTTTCGGAGCCAATTGGGTAGACAACAGACTGGTCAGTTTGGTGCTGGTGGCAGTTTCCATGGTGGGACATCTGGTGGTCAGACTTTTTCTTTTGGGCAGCAACAGTCTTATGGGTGCTTTGAGTGTGGTAGTCAGGATCATTTCAAGAGGGATTGTCCATTATTGGCTCAGAGGACCACCCATGCCCCTACACAACCAGTCGGTCAGTCTTCAGCCAGAGGCTCCAGCAGTGGTACCCATGACATTTCAGCAGTCAGGGGCGGAATACAGTAGAGTAGTGATTAGCGTGGACGTCCCATGACTCGTGCTAGACTTCATGCTATGACTCAGCAGGAGGGTCGTACTTCTCCAGATGTCATCAATTGTACGTTATTAATTTTTGGTCAGCCAGCTTTTACTTTAATTGATCCCGGAGCCACGCATTCATTTATGTCTAGTAGATTTGCCCTCCATCTCTTCCAGGCGAGTGGCATGTGTCTCTATCCTCCGGTGAGGTGATGAGAATAAATTGGGTGTTTCGTGGTGTTGAAGTATTGATAGAAGGGACTAAGTTTAAGGCGGATCTAATCCCTTTAGATATTGTGGAGTTTGATGTGATCTTGGGAATAGACTTTTTAGAGACTTATAGAGCTATGGTAGATTGTTTTCGGAAAGAAGTGGTGTTTCGAAGTCCAGATGGATTTGAGGTTGCATTTCAAGGGGAAAGAGATGTTATTTCGAGTTGCTTGATATCAGCTGTTACTGCTAGGAAATTGTTAAATAAAGGATGTCAGGGATACTTAGCTCACATTGTAGATACAAGTGTGGGAGTGTTGGAAGTTGAGGATATCCCTGTAGTAAGAGAGTTTCTGGATGTTTTTCTCGAGGAGTTACCTGGTTTACCTCCTGTAAGGGAGATAGACTTTTCTATTGAGTTACTTCCCGGAACTACGCCTATCTCTCAGGCACCTTACAGAATGGCTCCAGCAAAATTGAAAGAGTTGAAGACTCAATTGCAGGAGTTGGTAGACAAGGGTTTTGTTCGGCCTAGCATCTCTCCATGGGGTGCTCCGGTGTTGTTTGTTAAGAAGAAAGATGACACCATGAGACTATGCATTGATTATAGGAAGCTAAATCAAGTCATAGTGAAGAATAAATATCCGTTGCCTCGCATTGATGATTTATTTGATCAGTTGAAGGGTGGTTCTGTTTTCTCAAAGATTGACTTGAGATCTGGTTATCATTAGTTGCGGATCCGGAAGAGTGACATAGACAAGACTGCTTTTCGGTCACGCTATGGTCATTATGAGTTTGTAGTGATGCCTTTTGGACTTACTAATGCACCCACAACTTTCATGGATCTCATGAATAGGGTGTTTCGTCCATATCTTGACCGTTTCATGATCGTATTCATAGATGACATTTTGGTATACTCAAGAAGTGAGAAGGAGCATGTCAAACATCTAAGAATGATATTGTAGACTTTGAGAGATGCTCAACTGTATGCTAAATTTAGCAAGTTTGAATTTTGGCTGGATAAAGTGGGGTTCTTGGGTCATGTGGTTTCGGCAGAAGGTGTTAGTGTGGATCCCCAAAAGGTGGAAGCAGTGTCAAATTGGAGAAGACCCACCACTGTGACAGAGATTCGTAGTTTCTTGGGGTTAGCAGGCTATTATCGACGCTTTGTGCAAGATTTTTTAAAGATTGCTGCTTCACTTACAAGATTGACCAACAAGGGAGTTAAGTTCGAATGGTTAGATCAGTGTGAGCAAAGTTTTCAAGAATTAAAGAATCGCTTGACTAGTGCTCTTGTATTGGCACTTTCGGATGATAGTGGGGAGTATGTGGTTTATTGTGATGCTTCTAGACGAGGTCTAGGCGGGGTATTGATGCAGCATGATCGAGTTATTGCCTACGCTTCTAGGCAATTGAAGCCGCATGAGGCGAATTATCCCACTCATGATCTAGAGCTTGCAGCGGTGGTTTTTACTCTCAAGTTGTGGAGACACTATCTTTATGGAGCCAAGTGTCAGATTTTTACAGATCACAAGAGTCTTCGGTATGTGTTCACTCAAAGAGAGTTAAATATGAGGCAGAGAAGGTGGATGGAATTAATCAATGATTATGATTGCACTATTGAGTATCATCCTGGAAAAGCTAACGTGGTAGCTGATGCTCTTAGTCGAAACCCCACCATATCTTTGTCTCACATGAGGACGGTTCGAGTTCCACTTCTTTATGAGTTGCGAGCTACATGAATGGATTTAGCGGTGGATGATGTTGGTGCCTTGGTAGCTAGTTTCCATGTGAGGCCAGTTTTGGTTGATAAAGTGCGGGAGGCTCAATATGATGATCCTTCCATAGCTCAGTTGATAGAAAGAGCATTGAGTGGAACCGCCGTGGGTTTTTTGGTAAGAAAGATGGAACTTTATTGTTCAAAAATAGGCTTTGTGGTCCAAAGAGGAATGAAGAGTTAAAGAAAGAGATAATGGAGGAAGCTCATAGTTCTGCATATGCTGCTCATCCGGGTAGTACAAAGATGTATCGGACTTTGAAGAATTATTACTCGTGGCCAAACATGAAGAGAGAAATTGCAGTTTTTGTGAGTAGGTGTTTGATCTGTCAGCAAGTGAAAGCTGAAAGACAGAAACCTTCTGGGTTGCTTGAGCCGTTGTCTATTCCAGTGTGAAAGTGGGACCACATCACCATGGATTTTGTTTTCAGTTTACCTCGTACCCGTGAGGGGCATGACGGTATTAGGGTGATTGTGGATAGACTCACCAAATCTGCACATTTCTTGCCGGATAAATTGGCGGAGCTTTATGTGAATGAGATCGTGAGACTTCATGGTGTACCTGAATCAATAGTGTCGGATCGGGATCCTAGATTTGCTTCTAAATTCTGGGGAGCTCTTCAGTCAGCTTTAGGCACCCGATTGCACTTCAGCACTGCTTTTCATCCTCAGACTGATGGGCAATTGGAGAGGGCTATTCAGACTTTGGAGGATGTGTTGAGATCTTGTGCCTTGCAGTTTAGGGGGAGTTGGGATAAGAACCTATCTTTGATGGAGTTTGCTTTCAACAACAGCTACCATTCTAGTATTGGTATGACTCCCTTTAAGGCACTTTATGCGAAACAGTGTCGTACACCTTTGTGTTGGAATGAAGTAAGAGAAAGAGAACTTTGTGGTCCAGAGTTAATCCATGATACAAATGAGAAGATTAAAGTGGTCAGAGATAGACTCAAGGCTGCTCAGAGTAGGCAAAAGAGTTATGCAGATGTCCGCAGGAAGGACCTTGAGTTTTAAGTGGGTGATTGGGTGTTCTTGAAACTATCTCCTTGGAAAGGGGTAGTGTGTTTTGGTAAGCGTGGGAAGCTTAGGCTGAGATATATTGGCCCTTATGAAATAATAGAGATAGTTGGCTCACTTGCTTATCGGTCACTTTTGCCCCCAGAATTATCCAGGATACATAATGTGTTTCATGTATCCATGCTTCGCAAGTATATTGCCGATCCCTCTCATGTGCTGCAAGAGCAGCCGATTAATTTACAAAAGGATTTGACTTATGAAGAGGAACCGGTTCAGATTCTTGACCGAAAGGAGCAGGTGCTTAGGAACAAGACAATCCCACTTGTCAAAGTGCTTTGGAAGAGTCATTAAGTAGAGGAAGCTACTTGGGAATCAGAGGAACAAATGAGGCGGCAGTATCCCTACCTCTTTGATTGACAGGTATATAAATTTCAAGGACGAAATTTTTATAAGGAGGGGAGAATTGTCACACCCCGGTTCTTAAATTATTTTACGGTTATTTTACTTTGGTATTATTTTGATCTTTTACCGTGTTGAATAACCGTTTACTACTCAAGGACCCTAAAGTTGACTTTTTCTTCCGTTTGGAATTTGGGAAAACTTTCTACATGAAAGTCATAGAGGACGGTATTACGAGTTCGTAGACATGTTATGCGTTAAAATCGGAGTTAGCATGGAAAAGTTATCAATTAAAAGAGTAAATTTTGAGTTGATAAAAAGGGGGTAATTTTGATAGGCTTTAATTTTGGGTTTAAGTGTTGGACCGGGTGTGGAACAGCCCAACACCCCCTCACTCTCTCTCTCTCTCTCTCTCTCTCTCTCTCTCTCTCTCTCTCTCTCTCTCCCTCTTCCTTCTCTCTTTCTCCTGAGCTCTCCCCGAGCCCTTCTCCTGCCGGAAGTTCCCAGCGCCACCTGCTACCGTCTGGCCAACAACCGGCCGCCGCTCCAGCCCAGTTCGGACCCCTGCCGTCTCCTCTCCCTTCCTGGGCCGGTGACCGGGCCTGTGTCGCCGTTGATTGCAGGAAAACCGCCGGACTGTCCATTCGCCGGAGTTCTCTCCTCCGACCACCACAGGTCGGGATCTTTGGCTCATCTTGTAGCACTCATCAAGGTGAGTAATCCCTCAAAAGGAATTAGTCCAATTCGATCTTGTTTATGAGAAATGTATAATTGAAGTTCTAGGGCTCATTTGATGTTTTTGTTCGATTGCCCTAGCTAGGCTTGGAATTAGTGTTTGTGCTAGTTAGGGAAGTTGTTGTGCGTGTTGAGAGGAAGGTTGTGCTAAATTTTGGTAGGCATTGGAGGTCGCCGGAGCCGGCCTGCTGTTAGGGGGATTTTTATGGTTTTAGATGTGGAATATTAAGGGGAGGTTAATGATGTGAATTTTGAAATTTTTGGAGGAATTTTGGATAGGTTTTGGATTTTTGAAAGTTTGGTATTTTGGCTGTTAATTTGGATAGAATCCGGCCGTTAGTTTATTGTTGTTTTGGCTGTAGAAGGTTGGTTTAAGGCTGCCGGTATTTGTGGTGAAGTTTGGGCCGTATCGATTTTAAGATTGGCGAAGTTGGACAAAGATGAGAGTCGATAAGGCCACATTTAATGTTGTCTATTTTTATATAAGCGTTGGTATATAGTGGGAATTAATTTATGTTTTTGAAGCAGGACATGAGGAGGCTCGAGCTGAAGAGGCCTCGGACCGACATCAGGCTTAGGCCTAATTTGTGAGTGGACTTTTGTTTTAAATAATATACCTGCTATGGTTCTCAGCTGAACAATTTCTTCTGTTGAGGTTATTTTATTCTGAAGAATTACCGAAAAAGGGATTTTTCGGTAAATTATAAATATTTTTATGAGGAGAGTATGTATATAATGCTAGCTAGCCATATGTGTTTGTTCACCTTAATGGCGTAGTATATAACCGCATTATGGTGTGACGTGAGCGTTAGACGCAAGCGTAGTAGCCCTATATGAGTGTTTAATTCATATAGGGGGTATGGGCACCATATTTATACACCCGTCTTGACAGTTGGTATCAGAGCTTTAGGTTTAATTTCCTGCCTCCTTATTACTATCATATTTGCCTAAGAAGCACGTAGTTCCTATAGAGTGGTGATATGGTGTGACGTGAGCGTTAGACGCAAGCGTAGTAGCCCTATATGAGTGTTTAATTCATATAGGGGGTATGGGCACATATTTATACACCCGTCCGTCCACCTTAATGGCGTAGTGTAGCACCGCATTAAGGCGTGACGTGAGCGTTCGACACGAGCGTAGTAGCCCTATATAAATTATTTTAAATCTATAAAATAATTATATAGGGAGTATGGACGTGTGTAAATACATACATTTATTGGTATATATTTTTTTAGATAAAAGATTTATCGCGTGGAGCTCGCATTCGACTTTATTGGAAATTTAAATTGGGAATGCAGAAATATTTTTATTTATTTTCTTTATTTATTCTTTTTATTTTTTCCACTCACTCTAACGTTTTCGAATGTTTTCCTCTGGGCCCTTCGTTTTAAAAATGCCTAGTCTGCAGAGTCTGGGTTGACACTAGTAGAAGGCAAGGCATAGTTACCCACTTATCCACTACTTTTCACTAGTAAGTTACCTGATGAACCCACCAAAGTATCTTCATGCTTCTTGTAATTTTTCTTTAGTAGCTCTGACTACCCCTGGGGTTAGCGAATATTTTAATGGGGTGTGCTAAGATTTATGTTATATTATTTGGATATTTATGGGTAATTCTTGGATTTTCCGGGTTAGGGTTGTCCATTTTCAAGGGAGGTTTACTGAGTGCTTCAGTAAATTTTCCTTGGAGGTGGACCCCGTAAGACTTACTTCGGGTTTCAGGGTGAAATTCGGGGTGGGTCTTGACAACTCGGCTTCGTCGCAATGTTGAAGGACAGACCAATGGGCCTCTTTGATCTCAGAATTACTAAATCTTTCAGAATTACTTAACCTGTTATATGGTTGAACATCGTTGGAAACAACTGATAGATTGAATTGATTACGGGATCCAGATGATTCCCCCTCTGTGTCTTTATCATTGAGATATGTGTTGCAGTAAGTTACGCACTCAGCCTGAATGTATGCCGCCGTGATAGACCCTTCAGGGAAAAGTTTGTTTCTGTTCAACTTCTTGAAATCCCCCAATTGCCTCCAAAACATATATTTATTCCCTTACAATAAATAAATATTTAAAAAAATTATCTTAATTTGAAAGGATGATTAATTAGAAAATGAGTGCATACCTCTCATTTATATAGCACCAGGTATACTATACCGGACCAGTAAGCAATATTTGTTCGGGAAGGTGAATCATGATGTCAAAGAAAGTTGGGGGAAAAATCCTCTCCAGCTTGCACATGATGTACACAATGTCTTCTTGCAATGACCGAACATCAAACTTTTTAAGCTCTTTAGCGCATATCCTCTGAAAGAACTTGGACAAAGCCATTAACGTGTCAACCACATCACTCTGCAAATACAGTCTAATGACCATGGGAAGAAGACGTTGCAGCAAAACATGACAGTCATGAGTCTTCAACCCAGTAATCTTATTTTCCCCCGTCTTAACACATCGAGCGATATTCCCTGCATACCCATGAGGATACTTAACGTCATTAAGCCACTTTAATACTTTGGCCTTCTTCTGAGGATGGACTGTGTAGCCTGCTTGAGGCATTATGGCTTTTTTTGTTTTTTTGTTCTCTAGTAGCCAAAGCTTCGGGCGTATACCCATTTTCTTAAGATCAACACAGGCTTTGGGGGTGTCCTTATTCTTATCTTTGAGATTCAGAATTGTTCCAAGAACATTGTCACAAACATTCTTCTCTATGTGCATGACGTCCAAGTTGTGTTTGATTTTCAACGTCGACCAGTAAGGCAATTCAAATAATACACTATTGTGCGTCCAATACTTAAACTCATCAAGCGTGGGAGGATTCAGGTCATTTACTTCTTTACTGGTGCTCAAATATTCGAACCAGTGCTCGTTAAGCCTCTCCAAAATCCACTCACCAGACCTCCCTAGGGGTTTCAGATTATGCTCCTCAGTCCCATCAAATGCCTCAGTATCCCACCGCCACTCGTGATCCTCGTCAAGCCATCTACGAGATCCCAAGTAACAAATTTTGTCGGCGTGACGACTAGAATTGATGTCATCTAAGCATAACGGGTTCGCCTTGTACCCCTTAGTTTGTTGGCCAGACAACATCCGGTAAGCTGGAAAATCACTGATGGTCCAAATAACAGCTACTTTCATCATGAATGAAGTTTGACCATGCCTGTCAAAAGTAGGGAGTCCATTTTTTCATAACTCCTGCAGCTCGTCAATTAATGGTCTCATGTACACATCCAAGCACTTTCCTAAAGAATTCGACCCTAGAACCATAAGCGTAAGAAAATTATACTCCTTCCTCGTACACATGTTGGGACGTAGATTGTACGGAAATACTATCACAGGCCAAATGCTATAAGACAAATTCATGTTTCCAGTAGGATTGAATCCTTCTGTTGCAAGTCCGAGTCTAACATTTCGACAGTCTCCAGCAAATTCGGGAAAAGAACGGTCAAAGTGCTTCCAAGCCTCCCCGTCTGCGAGGTGTGTGAGGTTATCCGGATCTATCCTCTCCTCTTCCTGGTGCCTTGCCTGGTGCCATCTCATATGCTTGGTCGTATGTGAAGACATGTACAGATGCTGCAAACGAGGACCCAACGGGAAGTAACGAAGAACCTTCCTAGGAATGGGTGGGTTTCTCTGCTTAGATGAAGTGGAAGCTTCATACCTTGGCTCGTAGCAGTGTGGGCACTCAAGTTCATCATTGTAATCTTTGTAATACAAGATGCAGTTATTGACGCAAGCGTCTATCTTCTGGTGATCAAGACCGAGGTCAGCCAACATGCTTTTTACCTGGTCGAAATCTTCCGGACAACTGTTACCTTTGGGAAGCACTTCCTTCATAAGTGCAATATCCTCATCAAAACATTTGTTAGTCTTTCCCCGCTTGTTTTTTATCTTCATTTGCTTCATGACGGTACCCAACACAGTATGTTCACTGCCAGGATACAATAGGGTTCGTACTTGCCGTACAAGCCTGTTGTACTTATCATAATCACTGCTGTAGTCAATGTGGGAGACATTAGGGAAGGTGTCAGGGGCGTTGTCATAAACAACATTTTTCTGATATCCTGAGGCGACGAACGGGAACGCATCGTTTAAGATGTTCATTATAACAGGGTCCCCGTAACTAGCATTGGAAGATTATGTCTGCTGATTATGTTGTGCTTGAATTTCTTCAAGTGTAGGCATTTGAACTTGATTTTCGCCGTGTCATGTCCATGTGGTATAACTAGGACAAATACCGTTTACTGCCAAGTGACAATACATGTCTTCATATGTTACTGGTTTCCGATGGAGATATTTGTTGCCCGGACATATGTGAATAACTTTGTCTGGAGGACTATGTAGACGCACGAACTCAAGAAAATCAAAAATGTCTCTCATATAAAGAGGGGACCCCCTCCCTAATTGCATCCAGCTCTTGTCCATATTGTACACTATAATAACATGAAACAAAAATATATAATAAAAAAATCATGAATAGTAAACGGGAAATATATATATACACTTACTATATATATAAGATATATTAATGTACGTTGTTTATATAAATTAATCTTCACCTTATGCCTCTGGTGAAGGCCCTAATCCCGTTTGAGAGCACATGACATTGTGATTTCGTTTGTTGTTGGGGCGTTTCGAATTCACATATGTGAGAAAATTTCGGCAGCATCTACCTACAGTTCCCAAGTGCACGAATATCTATACCTAGTATGCACTCGAGGAATAATAAAGGAAGATCTTATCGAAATATATATACCCACAACCGAAAATGAAACGCACCAACAACAAACGGAATCTCAATGTCATATGCTCCCAAACTGTCCAAATATGGGACAATTCGAAAACCATTTTGTTAGACACAGTCGTAACATAATGGTTCTCGAACGGGATTTCTAAGGGTAACAATATATTGATGAATGTCTAAGAATATTATAATTCTTTAACATGATTTATCACGGCAATATTATCATTTGAATACACAAATGATTTGCATGAAAACGAAAATTTGATAAACATATTATTCACATTAGGGGTGGGTTCGGTTTTGTTCGGTTCGGTTTTCATCTAAAACCGGAAACCAAACCGAATATAAAATTCGGTTTGGTTCGGTTCGGATTGACATTATTTGAGACCTTGAACAAGAAACCAAACCAAACCGTGGTTCGGTTCGGTTTCAGTTTTTTTTTTTTTCGGTTTTTCTTCTTTTTTAAAATAATTTTTCTTAAATTTGTATGCTTTTAGGTTAGTAAAAAATTATCATACCTTAGGTCTTTTTTTTTCTCCATTGCTTGTTTATATATATATATATATATATATATATATATATCAATAAAATTTATAACAATAATTCTTCAACAAATCAACAATCTATAAACCAAATATATAATTTGAAAGTTTAATACTTAATAATTTCGAAAGTATTGGGAATTGACCATACTAGCACACCATGAAACCATAATTTTAAAACTTCTAAGTTCATCTTGAACACAAAATATAGACTCTATAGTTTAAAGTCCATTCAAATAGATTCCGAATTTTAAAGTTTAAAAATTATAAATTTGAATAAAGAAGAAAAAAAATAAATTAAATATTATACTACATCATCTAAAGCTCGCAAGAATGAGGTCTTCGATTTTAGAGGTAACATATCACTCCATATACTTCGCATACATGACAGCTAGAACATTTCTATTTGTACATAAAAAGAAAATAAAAAGCAAAATCCGAGCGTGGGGCTGAGCCTCCCAGCTAGGCTGGGTTCCATACTCTTTTAAAAAAAATAAAATAATAATAAATAAATAAATAATAAAATAAAAAACAAAATATTAGAAAAGATAAACATATAATTATATAGAACCTAAATCAAATATTTAATAAGAAAATAAAGACAAAAAACGACGTCGTTTTAGAGGGATTCGGTTTCTTGGTTCGGTTCGGTTTTTCAAGGGCCGAAACCAAAAACCAAACCAAATTAATTAGGTTTGGTTCGATTTTTCTTAATACGGTTTAGTTTTTTTCGGTTTGGATTTTTCCGGTTTCGGTTTGGTTTTCGGCTCGGTTTTTTTGGTTTTATCCATCACAGTGGTGGGCCTTCTCCAATTTGACACTGGTTCCACCTTTTGGGAATCCACATTGACACCTTCTGCCGAAACCACATGACCCAAGAACCCCACTTTATCCAGCCAAAATTTACACTTGCTGAATTTAGCATACAACTGAGCATTTCTCAAAGTCTGCAATATCATTCTTAAATGTTTGGCACGCTCCTTCTCACTTCTTGAGTATACCAAAATGTCATCTATGAATACGATCACGAAGCGATCAAGATATGGACGAAACACCCTATTCATGAGATCCATAAAGGCAGCGGGTGCATTAGTAAGTCCAAAAGGCATCACTACAAACTCATAATGACCATAGCGTGATCGAAAAGTAGTCTTGGCTATGTCACCATCCCGGATCCGCAACTGATGATAACCATATCTTAAGTCAATCTTTGAGTGTCAGGACCTACCCCGAATTTCCCACTTGAAATCCGGAATAAATCCTGCGGGACCCACCTCAAGGGAAATTCTACCAAAAATATTGGCGAAACCTCCTTTGATAATGGGTAACCTTAACTGAGAGAAAAGTCACCAAACCCAACTCATCTAAAAACACTTAAAATTCACGACTCCTAGAGCAACCCGCTCCCTCTAATAAACAACCAACATTCCAAACTCAGAATAATTCCTAAACAATATCCATAAATATAAACTCTCAAATAAACATAAACAAATGAATCTTTTTCATCAGCTCTTAACACACTTAAAACATCTCATAATTATCAGAGCATCTACTAGGAAAATGAGAAAAAAAACATAATAGGTTAAACTAGAAACTTATATGGGAAAACTGGATGAGGTGGGGATTTATGACACGCCTCCTATCCTCGTCGAATCGAACTCTACAGACTGGGCATTTAAAAATGAAAGGCCCAGAGGAGAAGCATTTAAAATGTTAGAGTGAGTGGACAAAAATAAATAACAAAAATATGAAGAAATGAAATCCAATCTATGCTCTCCCATAATTTCCATTAGAAAAATATTTGCATGTCATTCATGGAAGATTTTCCATAAATATTTACAAATAAAAATGATGAACCAATCTCATTGGTTCTCATTATTTGATAAAAATGGGGAAGAGGTTTTACCATAACGATGAGCCTCCCAGGCTAGGGTCGGAGCTTCCCAGGCTATAATAGCGTCCCACGCTAAGCGCACTACTCACTTATAGTGAGTAGCCGCTAATAATGGCTAGCTAACATATATATATATAAGTACCGATCGGTTGCCTCCCAAGCTAATATAGCGTCCCACGCTAAGCGAACTACTCACCTATGGTGAGTAGCCGCTAATAATAGTTAGCTAGCAATAATGATTATATATCAACCCTTTATGGTGAAATAAAAGAAATAACAAATATCCAGAATGTCACTTCCCCAAAAATTAATATAAAATCACTTGACATGTCCCGCATGTCAAATAAAATGCTCAAGAGAGTTCCCAAAAATAAATGGAACTCTTTACTCCAAGAAATTATAAAATCTTCAATATGCCTTTGAAAATTAAATAAATTTTATTGCATGCAAGGCATTCAAATCAAAGGTCCACTCACAGTGCTCGGCTATGCCTGCCGACGACCCGAGGCTTCCTCCAAATGATTTTCCTCACGTCCTGAACAATAATTAATATTAATTCCCATTCAACATTAAAACTTCAATAAATAATTCCATAAATTAAGGGTCTAAAATTATTCTTCTTCCTTGCCCATTTTCTTCAGCTTTAATCCATTATAACTCAAAATTCACCACCATTACCGATAACTAAAAATTAACCTTATACGCATTTTAAAATCGGTTAACCCAACTACCGATATTCCATTCTAATCACCGCCAAAATCCTTAACCATTGAAAAATCCCCAACATTATCAAAACTCCTCCAAAAATTCCAAACTATACTTCATTAAACTCCACTCCTTAATACCATCTTAAAAACATGAAAAATCAGCCCCTAAGGGGCGGCCGGCCGCCGTTCTTTGGCGACCTCCAATGCTTCTCAAATTTTAGCACAACACTCCTCTCAACCCGCACAACAACTTCCTTAACTAGCACAAAATCCAATTCTAAGCATAACTAGGCTAATCGGACCAAAACCTTAAATTGAGCCCTAGAACTTCAATTATACAATTCTCAACAACAAGATCGAATTAAGCCTATTCCTTTGGAGGGATTACTCATCTAGATGAGGGCTACAAGTTGAGCCAAAAATCTCGGCCTATGGTGGCCGGAGGACAGAGCTCCGGCGAAGAGACAGTCGACAGCGGGGAAGCGGATTTCTCCTGCTCGGCAGCGACCCGTGCACGATCTCCGGCCCAGGGAGAGAGAGGAGGTGGCGGGGGTCCGAACGGGACCAGTCCGGCGGTCCCTGGCGGCCGGACGGCGACTGGCGCGGGTGGAGTCTCCGGTGAGTCGGGGGCGTTCGCAGGAGGAAGAGAGAGAGAGAAGAGAGAGAGAGAGAAAACGGGTGTTGGGCTTCCCACGCCCCGGTCCAACTTAAAAAACCCCAACCAAAATAACCCACTAAATTTGTACCCGTCTTTTACTAACACAAAAATTTCCCTTTTAAAGGATAACTCTTCCATGCTAATTCCGATTTTAACGCGTAGCATGTCTACGAACTCGTAATCACGTCCTCTACAACTTTCATGAAGAAAGTTTTCCCAAATTCCAAACGGTTACTTATTACAGTAAAAGACTAAAATAAAACCAAAGTAAATAACCGTAAAATAACTTAAGAACCGGGGTGTGACAATTCTCCCCTCATAAAAATTTCGTCCCCGAAATTTACGTACCTGTCACTCAAAGAGATAAGGATACTGCTGCCTCATTTGCTCTTCCGGTTCCCAAGAAACTTCCTCTAGTTGCTGACTCCTCCAAAGAACTTTAACAAGAGGAATTGTTTTATTTCTAAGCACTTGCTCCTTCCGATCAAGAATCTGAACCGGTTCCTCTTCATAGGTCAAATCTTTCTTCAAACTAAGCGGTTGCTCTTGCATGACATGAGAAGGATCGGCAATATACTTGCGAAGCATGGACACATGGAAAACATTATGTATCCTGGACAACTCTGAAGGTAGCTCCAACCGATAAGCCGTGCCAACCCGCTCTATAATCTCATAAGGACCAATATACCTCGGGTTAAGCTTTCCTCGCTTACCAAAACGTACTACGCCTTTCCAAGGGGATAGTTTCAAAAATACCCAATCCCCCACTTGAAACTCAAGGTTCTTTTTGCGGTTATCTGCATAACTCTTCTGCCAATTTTGAGCCGCCTTGAGCCTATCTCTAATCACCTTGATCTGCTCATTTGTGTCCTGGATTATCTCTGGACCACAAAGTTCCTTTTCTCCCACCTCATTCCAACATAGAGGTGTACGACATTGTCACCCATAAAGTGCTTCAAAGGGAGTCATACCAATACTAGAATGAAAACTGTTGTTGTAGGCAAATTCTATCAAGGACAAATTTTTATCCCAACTCCCTCTGAATTGCATCGCACATGACCTCAACATGTCCTCCATGGTTTGAATAGTCCTCTCAGACTGCCTGTCCGTTTGAGGATGAAAGGCTGTGCTGAGGTGCAACCGAGTGCCCAAAGCTGCTTGCAAAGCTCCCCAGAATTTAGAAACAAATCTGGGATCCCGATCCGATACTATAGATTCAGGCACACAATGGAGTCTCACAATTTCATTCACATAAAGTTCCGCCAATTTATCTAATGAATACTTCTTCCCCACTGGCAGAAAATGTGCAAATTTTGTTAATCGATCCACAATCACCCAAATACCATCATGCCCATGACGGGTACGAGGTAAACTAAAAACAAAATCCATAGTGGTGTGGTCCCACTTCCATATCGGAATAGACAATGGCTCAAGCAGACCAGAAGGTTTCTGCCTCTCAGCTTTTACTTGCTCACAAAAGTGGCAATCTCCCTCTTCATATTTGGCCACCAATAAAAATCTTTCAAGGTCCTGTACATTTTAGTACTACCAGGATGTGCAGCATAAGCAGAACTATGAGCTTCCTCCATTATCTCCTGTTTCAACTCCAGATTCCTCTTCGGAACACATAGTCTGTTTTTAAACAACAAGGCACCATCTCTCCTAACAGAAAAATTCACTGCCGACCCGTTAAGTGCTCTTTCTATCAACTGAACTATGGAGGGATCATTATGTTGAGCCTCACGCACTCTATCAACCAAAACTGGTCTCACATGAAAACTAGCTGCCAAAGCACTAATCTCATCCACCGACAACTCAACTCCTGAAGCTCTTAACTCATAAAGAAGAGGGACTCAAACCGTCCTTAAATAAGCTAGAGACATAGAAGGATTGCGGCTAAGAGCGTCCTCAACTACATTAGCTTTCCCAAGATGATACTCAATAGTGCAATCATAATCTTTGATCAACTCCATCCACCTTCTTTGCCTCATATTTAATTCTCTCTGAGTGAACACATACCGTAGGCTCTTATGGTCGGTGAAGATCTGGCACTTGGCTCCATAGAGATAATGTCTCCATAATTTCAATGCAAAAACCACTGCAGCAAGCTCTAGGTCGTGGGTGGGGTAATTCACTTCATGCGGCTTCAATTGCCTAGAAGCGTAAGAAATTACTCTTTCATGCTGCATCAACACACCACCCAAACCCTGCCTAGAAGCATCACAATAAACTACATACTCCCCACTATCATCAGTGAGTGCTAGAACTGGAGCACTAGTTAAACGATCCTTGAGCTCTTGAAAGCTCTGCTCACACTTCTCAGACCACTCGAACCTCACCCCCTTCCTGGTCAATCTTGTAAGAGGAGCGGCAATCTTTGAGAAATCTTGAACAAAACGACGATAATAGCCTTCTAACCCCAAGAAGCTACGAATCTCCGTCACACTAGGTGGCGGGGGTCTGAACGGGACCAGTCCAGCGGTCCCTGGCGGCCGGACGGCTACTGGCGCGGGTGGAGTCTCCGGTGAGTCGGGGGCGTTCGCGAGAGGAAGAGAGAGAGAGAAGAGAGAGAGAGAAGAGAGAGAGAGAAAACGGGTGTTGGGCTTCCCACGCCCCGGTCCAACTTAAAAAACCCCAACCAAAATAACCCACTAAATTTTTACCTCTCTTTTACTAACACAAAAATTTCCCTTTTAAAGGATAACTTTTCCATGCTAATTCCGATTTTAACGCGTAGTATGTCTACGAACTCGTAATCACGTCCTCTACAACTTTCATGAAGAAAGTTTTCCCAAATTCCAAACGGAAAAAAAAGTCAACTTTAATGTCCTTAACAGTAAACGGTTACTTAATACAGTAAAAGACTAAAATAAAACCAAAGTAAATAACCGTAAAATAACTTAAGAACCGGGGTGTGACATTGAGAAAACAGAAGCATCTCTCAACTGATCAAATAAATCATCAATGCGAAGCAACATATATTTATTCTTCACCGTGACTTGATTTAGCTTCTTATAATCAATGCATAGTCTCATGGTGCCATCTTTCTTCTTAACAAACAACACCGCAGCACCCCATGGAGACATGCTAGGCCGAATAAAACCATTGTCTACCAACTCCTGCAGTTGAATCTTTAACTCTTTCAATTCCGCTGGAGCCATTCTGTAAGGTGCCTGAGAGATAGGCATAGTTCCGGGAAGTAACTCAATAGAAAAGTCTATCTCCCTTACAGGAGGCAAACCAGGCAACTCCTCAGGAAAAACATCTGGAAACTCTCTTACTACAGGAATATCCTCTACTTCCAAAACTCCCCCACTTGTATCCATAATGTGAGCTAAATATGCTTGACAGCCTTTATTTAATAATTTCCTAGCAGCAACAACTGAGATCAAGCAACTCGAAATTACATCTCTTTCCCCTTGAAATGCAACCTGAAATCCATCTGGACTTCGAAACACCACTTCTTTTCGGAAACAATCTACCATAGCTCTATAAGCCTCCAAAAAGTCCATTCCCACTCCACAATATCTAAAGGGATTAGATCCGCCTTAAACTTAGTTCCTCCCACCAATACTTCATAACCACTAAACACCCAATTTATTCTCATCACCTCACCAGAGGGTAGAGACACATGCCACTCGCCTGGAAGAGACGATGATGGCACATTGGCGTGGAAGGCAAATCTACTAGACATAAATGAATGCGTGGCTCCGGGATCAATTAAAGTAAAAGCTGGCTGACCAAAAATTAATAACGTACCAATGATGACATCAGGAGAAGTACGGCCCTCCTGCTGGGTCATAGCATGAAGTCTAGCGCGAGTCATGGGACCACTACTCTGCTAAGATCCGCCCCTGACTGCTGAACTGCCATGAGTACCACTGCTGCAGCCTCTGGCTGAAGACTAACCGACTAGTTGAGTAGGGGTGGGGGTGGTCCTCTGAGCTAATAAGGGACAATCTCTCCTGAAATAATCCTGAACCCCACAGTCATAGCACCCAGATGACTGTTGCTGACCAAAAGAAAAAGTCTGACCACCAGATGTCCCACCATGAAAATTGCCACCAGCACCAAACTGACCAGTCTGCTCCCTACCCAACTGGCTCCGAAAAGGTCTCCTGTGACACCCCCTAGCTCTGAACCGAGAATTAGAACTTGATCCCCCACTACTGCCACTACCCGCTAAAGATCCAGAAACGGATGATGAAGCAGCCTTCTTAGATGGACCCTGATTGGGACTACTGAAATCTCGGGGCCAAGCACCATATGTTCCCCTGGTCTCGATGGCCATGGTTGCACTAACAGCATCAAGAAAGGTCGGGTAGATAACACCTGTCATCCTATCTGCATACACTCCACCAAGTGCCCCAATGAACATATTAATCCTAGTCCTCTCATCAGGAACCAAATATGGCAAATGGTAGCTCAAGGTAATGAACCTCTGCTCAAACTCTATGACACCCTCATCATCCCTCTTCTTCATGTTCAGAAAATCCGTCTGAATCCTACTACGATGAGCATGACTGAAATACTGACCCAAGAAGAGCGCCTTAAACTGTTCCCAAGTCATGTCCTGAACACCACCATTATTTCTGCTAGCGAGAATCCACCAATGATGCGCTGAGTCATCTAGAAACGTCACTGCCATCTTCATTTTCTTTTCTTCCTACAGATTAGTGCTTTCAAAAGCCTTTTCCATCTTATCTACCCAAGTGTATGCATCAAGGGGTCCCATGGCCCCCTTGAACTCAATTGCCCCTGCATCGAAGACATCCTTCTTCTTCACAGACCGAGGATGCTGAACCCTATCTAAAACACCTCTCAGCATGTTCCAAATGGAATCAACTAATCCTCGAACTTCATCACCCTCATTCGCGTTGGTCGAGGTAGCCACACGAGGTCAGCGTCTAGGAGGCATAGTACCTGAGGAAGGAAATATTTAGTAGTCTGTATACAAGACTAACAGAACTATCACACATACCCAATAACACATAGCATCTATAGGCACTACGTGCTTCTTAGGCAAATATGATAGTAATGAGGAGGCTGGAAATGAAACCTAAACCTCTGATACCAACTGTCAAGACCCGACCCGAATTTCACCCTGAAACCCGAAGTAAGTCTTACGGGGTCCACCTCAAAAGAAAATTTACTGAAGAACTCGGTAAACCTCCCTTGAAAATGAACAACCCTAACCCGAAAAATTCAAGAATTACCCTCCTAAACGAATCAACCAACTTCCAATTACGGGTGGAAGTTTGAAACCGAAAACCGAATAAAACCGAGCCAAAAACCAAACCGAAACCGGAAAAAACCAAACCGAATTAAGAAAACCGAACCGAAACTAATTAGTTTGGTTTGGTTTTTGGTTTCGGCCCTTGAAAAACCGAACCGAACCGAAAAACCGAATCCCTCTAAAATGACGTCGTTTTTTGTCTTTATTTTTTTATTAAATATTTGATTTGAAGAATATGATTTTTGGTTTTATGTTCTATATAATTATATGTTTATCTTTTCTAATATTTTGCTTTTTATTTTCGTTTTATGTACATATAGAAATATTCTAGGTGTCGTGTATGCAAAGTATAGGGAGTGATATGTTACCTCTAAAATTGAAGACCTCATTCTTGCGAGTTTTAGATGATGGATAATAATATTTAATTTATTTAATTTTTTTTTTCAAATTTATGATTTTTAAACTTTAAAATTTAGAATTTATTTGGATGGACTTTAAACTATGGAGTCTATATTTTGTGTTCAATATGAACTTATAAGTTTTAAAATTATGGTTTCAAGGTGTGCTAGCGTGATCAATTCTCAATACTTTCGAAATTATTGAGTATTAAACTTTCAAAGTATCTATTTAGTTTATATATTGTTGGTTTGTTGGAGAATCATTGTCATAAATTTTATTGATATATTATATGTCCTTATAAAAACAAGTAATGGAAGAAAAAAAAAACCTAAAGTACGATAATTTTTTACTAAGCTAAAAACATACAAATTATAAGAAAAATTATTTTAAAAAAGAAGAACAAAAATCGAAACCGAATTGAACCATGGTTTGGTTTGGTTTTTGGTTCAAGGTATCAAAAAATACCAAACCGAACCGAACCGAACCGAATATTTTATTCGGTTTGGTTTCTAGTTTTAGGTAAAAACCGAATCGAACAAAACCGAACCCACCCCTACTTCAACCCATAAATATCCAAATAATATAACATAAATCTTAGCACACCACTATTAAAATGTACGCTAACCCCAAAGGTAATCAGAGCTACTAAAGAAAACTAAAGGAAGCAAGAAAATATATTGGTAGGTTTAACAGGTAACCTACTGGTGAAGAGTGGTGGAGAAGTTGATAACTATGTCTCGCCTTCTACTAGTGCCAACCCGGACTCTGCAGACTGGGCATTTTTAAAACGAAGGGTCTAGGGGAAAACATTCAAAAAACGTTAGAGTGAGTGGACAAAATAAAAGAATAAATAAAGAAAGTAATAACAATATTTATGCTTTCCCAATTTAAATTTCAAAGAAAACGAATGCGTGCTCTACGCAATAAATCTTTTATCTCAAAAATATATACCAATATATGTATGTATTTACACACGTCCATACTCCCTATATAATTATTTAATAGATTTAAAATAATTTATATAGGGCTATTACGCTCGCGTCGAACGCTCACGTCACGCCTTAATGCGGTGCTACACTACGCCATTAAGGTGGACAGACAGGTGTATAAATATGTGCCCATACCCCCAATATGAATTAAACACTCATATAGGGCCACTACTCTTGCGTCTAACGCTCACGTCACACCATAATGCGGTTATATACTACGCCATTAAGGTGGATAGACACATATGGCTAGCTAGCATTTATATACATACTCTCCTTGTCAAGACCCACCCCAAATTTCACCCTAAAACCCGAAGTAAGTCTTGCGGGGTCCACCTCCAAGGAAAATTTACTGAAGCACTCGGTAAACCTCCCTTGAAAATGGACAACCCTAACCCTGAAAATTCAAGAATTTACCCTCCTAGACGAAACAACCAACTTCCAATTCAACCCATAATTATCCAAATGAAATAACATAAATCTTAGCACACCACCATTAAAATATTCGCTAACCCCCAAGGGTAGTCAGAGCTACTAAAGAAAACTAGAGGAAACATGAAAATAAATTGGTAGGTTTAACAGGTAACCTACTGGTGAAGAGTGATGGAGAAATGGGTAACTATGCCTCGCCTTCTACTAGTGCCAACCCGGACTCTGTAGACTGGGCATTTTTAAAATGAAAGGCCCAGGGGAAAACATTTGAAACACGTTAGAGTGAGTGGACAAAATAAAAAGAATAAATAAAGAAAAAAAAATAACAATATTTATGCTTTCCCAATGTAAATTTCAAATAAAGTTGAATGCGTGCTCCACGCGATAAATCTTTTATCTTAATAATATATATCAATATATGTATGTATTTACACACGTCCATACTCCCTATATAATTATTTTATAGATTTAAAATAATTTATATAGGGCTACTACGCTCGCGTTGAACGCTCATGTCATGTCTTAATACGGTGCTACACTACGCCATTAAGGTGGCATACGGGTGTATAAATATGTGTCCATACCCCCTATATGAATTAAACACTCATATAGGGCTACTACGCTTCCGTCTAACGCTCACGTCACACCATAATGCGGTTATATACTACACAATTAAGGTGGACAGACACATATGGCTACCTAGCATTTATATACATACTCTCCTCATATAAATATTTATAATTTACCGAAAAATCCCTTTTTCGGTAACTCTTCAAAATAAATAAAATCAACAAAATAAAATGACCTCAACAAAAGAAATTGTTCAACTCAGGACCATATCATGCATATTACTTCAAACAAAAGTCCACTCACAAATTAGGCCTAAGCCTGATGTCGGTCCGAGACCTCTTCAGCTCGAGCCTCCTCAAGTCCTGTTTCAAACACATAAATTAATCTCCAACTATATACCAACGGTTATATAAAAATAGGCAACATTAAATGTGAGCCTTATCTACTCTCATCCTTGCCCAACTTCACCAATCTTAAAATCGATACGGTCCAAACTTCACCACAAATACCGGCAGCCATAAACCAACATTCTACAGCCAAAACAACAATAATCTAACGGCCGGATTCTATCCAAAATAACGGCCAAAATACCAAATTTGAAAAATCCCAAACCTATCCAAAATTCTTCCAAAAATTTCACAATTCACATCATTAACCTCCCCTTAATATTCCACATCTAAAACCATAAAAATCCCCCTAACAGCGGCGGCCGGCGGCCGGCTCCAGCGACTTCCAATGCCTACCAAAATTTAGCACAACCTTCCTCTCAACACACACAACAACTTTTCTAACTTGCACAAACACTAAATCCAAGCCTAGATAGGGTAATCGAACCAAAACAGTGATTTGAGCCCTAGAACTTCAACTCACCGATTCTCCTTACCTAGCTCAAGAGGGAGCGAATCCTTTGGAGGGATTGCTACACAGGAGGAGAACTTCCAAATGACCCAAGTGGCTCTGGCTATGGTGGCCGGAGGAGTGAGTTCCGGCGACTGGACCTCCACAGCAGTCGGGGCTTTCGGGCAGCTTTTCTCCCTCACCTCCCTCACAGCGGCACTAGGGTGGCTCCCACCGGTCTAGGAAGCAACGCATTCTTTTATATCTAGTAGATTTTCATTTCTCGCCAATGTGCCATCATCGCCACATCCAGGCGAATGGCAGGTTTCCTTGCCCTCCAGTGATGTGATGAAGATAGATTGGGTATTTAGAGGTTGTGAAGTGTTGGTGGAGGGTCTTAATTTCGAAGTTGACTTAATTCCATTAGATATTGTGGAGTTTGATGTAATCTTGGGTATGGACTTTTTAGAGGCACATAGAGCCATGATTGATTGTTTCCAGAAAATAATGGTGTTACGCAGTCCTGGAAAGCCTGAGGTTACATTTCAAGGTGAGCGAGATGTTATTTCAAGTTGCTTGATTTTAGCTGTCGCTGCTAGGAAATTATTGAATAAGGGTTGCCAGGCTTATTTAGCCCATGTGGTGGATACTAGAAAGGGAGAGGTGAGAATGGAAGATATCCCTGTAGTTAATGAGTTTCCTGATGTTTTTCCATATGAGTTGCCTGGTTTGCCTCCTGTAAGAGAGATAGATTTTACAATTGAGCTACTTCCTGGAACGGCGCCTATTTCTCAAGAGCCCTATAGAATGGCACCTGCAGAATTAAAAGATTTAAAAACTCAACTACAGGAGTTGGTGGATAAGGGTTTTATTCGGCCTAGTATGTCTCCTTGGGGTGCTCCAATGTTATTTGTCAAGAAGAAAGATGGCACCATGAGACTTTGTGTAGACTATAGGAAGTTGAACCAGGTTACGGTAAAGAATAAATATGTCATTTACCCCGCATTGATGATTTATTCGATCAGTTGAGGGGTGCCACAGTCTTTTCAAAGATTGATTTGAGATCAGGATATCATCAGTTGCAGATTCGGAAAAGTGATATAGCCAAGACTATTTTTCGATCACGTTGTGGTCATTATGAGTTTGTGGTGATGCCGTTTGGACTTACTAATGCACCCGCTGCTTTTATGGATCTCATGAATAGGGTGTTCCGTCTATACCTTGACCATTTCGTGATTGTATTCATAGATGACATCTTGGTATATTCGAGGAATTTGAAGCAGCATGCTAAGCATTTCAGACTTTGAGGGAAGCTCAGTTGTATGCGAAGCTTAGTAAATGTGAGTTTTGGTTGGATAAAGTGGGGTTTTTAGGCCATGTGGTTTCAGCAGAAGGTGTCAGTGTGGATCCCCAAAAGATAGAAGCGGTGACAAATTGGAAGAGACCATCTAGTGTGACGGAGATTCATAGCTTCTTGGGGTTAGAAGGCTATTATCGTCGTTTTGTTCAAGATTTCTCAAAGATTGCCGCTCCTCTTACAAGATTGACCAGGAAGGGGATGAAGTTCGAGTGGTCTGAGAAGTGTGAGTAGAGCTTTCAAGAGCTCAAGGATCGTTTAACTAGTGCTCCAGTTCTAGCACTCCCTGTTGATAGTGGGGAGTATGTGGTTTATTGTGATGCTTCTAGACAGGGTTTGGGTGGTGTGTTGATGCAGCATGAAAGAGTAATTGCTTACGCTTCTAGGCAATTGAAGCCGCATGAAGTGAATTACCCCACCCACGACCTAGAGCTTGCTGCAGTGGTATTTGCATTGAAATTATGGAGACATTATCTCTATGGAGCCAAGTGCCAGATCTTTACCGACCACAAGAGTCTTCGGTATGTATTCACTCAGAGAGACTTAAATATGAGGCAAAGAAGGTGGATGGAGTTGATTAAAGATTATGATTGTACTATTGAGTATCATTCTGGAAAAGCTAATGTAGTAGCGGATGCTCTTAGTCGTAATCCTTCTATGTCCTTAGCTTATATGAGGACGGTTCGGGTTCCACTTCTTTATGAGATACGAGCTACAGGAGTGGAATTGTCAGTGGATGAAATTGGTGCTTTGGTGGCCAGTTTTCATGTGAGGCCAGTTTTGGTTGATAGAGTGCGTGAGGCTCAGCATAATGATCATTCCATAGTTCGGTTGATAGAAAGAGCATTTAACGGATCGGCAGTGAATTTTTCTGTGAGGAGAGATGGAGCCTTGTTGTTCAAAAACAGACTATGTGTTCCGAAGAGGAATTTGGAGTTGAAACAGGAGATAATGGAGGAAGCTCATAGTTCTGCTTATGTTGCACATCCTGGTAGTACTAAAATGTACAGGACCTTGAAAGATTTTTATTGGTGGCCAAATATGAAAAGGGAAATTACCGCTTATGTAAGTAAGTGTTTGATTTGTCAGCAAGTCAAAACGGAGAGGCAGAAACCTTCCGGTCTGCTAAAGCCATTGCCCATTCCGATATGGAAGTGGGATCGCATCGCCATGGATTTCGTTTTTAGCTTACCTCGTACCCGTGATGGACACGATGGTATTTGGGTGATTGTGGATCGATTAACAAAGTCTGCAAATTTTCTGCCCGTGGGGAAGAAGTATTCCTTGGATAAATTGGCGGAGCCTTATGTGAATGAAATTGTGAAACTCTATGGTGTGCCTGAGTCTATAGTATCTGATCGGGATCAAAGATTCGCTTCTAAATTCTGGGGAGCTTTACAGACAGCTTTGGGCACTCGGTTGCACTTCAGCACAGTTTTTCATCCTCAAACGGACGGGCAGTCTGAGAGGACTATTCAGACCATGGAGGACATGTTGAGGTCATGTGCTATGCAATTTAGGGGGAGTTGGGATAAGAATTTGTCCTTGATAGAATTTGCCTACAACAACAGTTTTCATTATAGTATAGGTATGACTCCCTTTGAAGCGCTTTATGGGCGGTAGTGTCGTACACCTTTATGTTGGAATGAGGTGGGAGAAAAAGAGTTTTGTGGTCTAGAGATTATCCAAGATATAAATGAGAAGATCAAGATGATTAGAGATAGGCTCAAAGCGGCTCAAAATAGGCAGAAGAGTTATGCAGATAACCGCAGGAAGGACCTTGAGTTTCAAGTGGGTGATCGGGTATTTTTGAAACTATCCCCTTGGAAGGGCGTAGTGCGTTTTGGTAAACGGGGAAATCTTAGCCCGAGGTATATTGGTCCTTATGAGATTTTAGAGCGGGTTGGCTCAGTTGCTTATCGATTGGAGCTACCTTCAGAGCTGTCCAGGATACATAATGCTTTCCATGTGTCCATGCTTCGCAAGTATATTGCCGATCCCTCTCATGTCTTGCAAGAGCAGCCAATAAGTTTGAAGAAAGATTTGACCTATGAAGAGGAACCGGTTCAGATTCTTGATCGGAACGAGGAAGTGCTTAGGAACAAAACGATTCCACTTGTTAAAGTTCTGTGGAGGAGTCATCAAATAGAAGAAGCTACTTGGGAACCGGAAGAGCAAATGAGGCAACAGTATCCTTATCTCTTTGATTGACAGGTATGTAAATTTCAAGGACGAAATTTTTATAAGGAGGGGAGAATTGTCACATCCCGGTTCTTAAATTAAATTACGGTCATTTACTTTTGGTATTATTTGATCTTTTACTGTGTTGAGTAACCGTTTACCGTCAAGGACCCTAGAGTTGACTTTTTGTGGGCAAGTTATTTTGGAAAAATTTCTTTAAGGAAGTTGTAGAGGACGTTAATACGAGTTCATAGACATGCTATACGTTAAAATCGGAGTTAGCGTGAAAAAGTTATCAAATAAAAGGGTAAATTTTGAGTTGGTAAAAAGGGGGTAAAATTTAGTGGGTTTTATTTATTTATTTTTTGGTGGGTGTTTAAGTTGGACCGAGTAGGTGTGGAGAAGCCCAACACCCACCCACACTCTCTCTCTCTCCCTCTTTCTTCTCTCTCTCTCCCGTGATCTCCTCCTGACCCGCCGGAGACCCAGCCATTGTCCGTCACCGTCCGGCCGCCATAGACCACCGTACCGGTCTCAAACTGTCGGCTGTCCACCCAGCTCCCTCCCTGGACCCGTGAGTGTCGCCATAACGCCGGTGTTCGAGAGGAAATTCCGCCGGAGACGCCGGCTGTCTTCTTGCCGGAGTTCCCTCCTCCGGCCACCATAGCTCGGGATTTTTGGCTCATCTTGTATCCCTCATCAAGGTAAGTAATCCCTCAAAAGGAATTGGTTAAATTCCGATCTTGGTAGGGAGAAATATATAATTGAAGTTCTAGGACTCAGTTTAAGGTTTTGGTTCGATTAACCTAGTTAGGCTTAGAAATGGATTTTGTGCCAGTTAAGGAAGTTGTTGTGCGGGTTGAGAGGATGGTTGTGTTAAAATTTGGGAAGCATTGGAGGTCGTCGGAGTACGGCTGCCGGCGGAGAAGGCGGCGGCGCTGCCCCTTAGGGGTAGTTTTTCATGTTTTTGAGTTTGTTTTAATGAAAGGAGTTTAATGAAGTAAAGTTTGCAATTTTTGAAGGAGTTTTGATAAGGTTTGGGATTTTTCAATGGTTAAGGTTTGTGGAGATTATTAGAATGGAAGTTCGGCAGTTGGTTGAGCAGGATTTAAGCTCTAAAAAGGTTATTTATGGCTATCGGTGATTGTGGTGAAATTAGAGCCTTAATAGTTTAGAAGTGGAGGAATTGAGCAAGGAAGGAGAATTCTTAGGCTCCTTTTTATTTTGGAAATTTTATTAAAGTATTGTCCTAGTTTGGAGGCTTAATAATTATTTATTGTTCAGGACGTGAGGAGGATCATTTGGAGGAAGCCTCGGGTCATCGGCAGGCATAGCCGAGCACTGTGAGTGGACATTTGATTTGAATGTCATGCATGCACTAGAGTTTATTTAATTTTCAAAAGCATATTGGAGATTTAATATTTTCTTGGAGTAATGAGTTTCATTTATTTTTCGGGAACTCTCTTGAGCATTTTATTTGACATGTGGGACATGTCAAGTGATTTATTTTATTACGCAATATACCTAGGTACAGTTGGGAACTGTACTGAGTTCAATGGATTTTATATTATTTTTGGGGAAGTGACATTCTTGATATTTGTTATTTTACTTCACCATAAAAGGGTTGATATATATTCATTATTGCTAGCTAATCATTATTAGCGGCTACTCACCATAGGTGAGTAGGGCGCTTAGCGTGTGACGCTATTATAGCCTGGGAGGCAACCGATCGGAATTTATATTTATATATTAGCTAGCCATTATTAGCGGCTACTCACCATATGTGAGTAGGGCGCTTAGCGTGAGACGCTATTATAGCCTGGAAGGCTCCGACCCTAGCTTGGGAGGCTCATCGTTATGGTGAAACCGCTTCCCCATTTTTATTGATTTATTGAGAACCAATGGGATTGGTACATTATTTTTATCTATAATTATTTTCGGAAAGATTTCCGAGAGTGGCATGCATAAATATTTTTCTCAATGGAAAATATGGGAAAAACATAAATTTTGATTTCAAGGCTCTATCATTAAGTCAGTATTTTTATTATTTATTTTTGTCCACTCACTCTAACGTTTTAAATGCTTCTCCCCTGGGCCTTTCATTTTAAATGCCCAGTCTGCAGAGTTCTGTTCGGCGAGGGTAGGAGGCAAGTCATATTTCCCACCTCATTCAGTTTTCTCTCATAGGTTACTAGTTTAACCTACTTGTATATTTTCTCATTTCCTAGTAGTTGCTCTGATAACCATGGGGTGTTTTAAATGAATTTATGTCAAGGTGTGTTAAGAGTTTATGACTCCACTTAGGAGTGATGAAAAAGAGTTATTTGGTTTGTTTGTATGAGAGATTAAATTCATGAAATTATTTTGAATTATTACTTTTGTTGAGGTGGTGGATGTTTATCTGGGGGAGCGGGTGACTCGAGGAGATGTGGATTTAATTGTTTCAGAAGTGTTTGGGTTGTGGTGATTTTTCTTTCAGGTAGGGTTACCCATTTTCAAGAGAGGTTATGCCAAAATTTTGGTAGAATTTCCCTTGAGGTGGGTCCCGTAGGGTTTATCCCGGATTTCAAGGGGAAATCCAGGATAGGTCCTGACATTAGGCCTAAGCCTAATGTCGGTCCGAGGCCTCTTCAGCTCGAGTCTCCTCACGTCCTGTTTCAAACACATAAATTAATCCCCAACTATATACCAAAGCTTATATAAAAATAGGCAAAATTAAATGTGGGCCTTATATACTCTCATCCTTGCCTAACTTCGCCAATCTTAAAATCGATACGGTCCAAACTTCACCACAAATACCGGCGGCCTTAAACCAACCTTCTACGGCCAAAACAACAATAATCTAATGGCCGGATTCTATCCAAATTAACGGCCAAAATACCAAACTTTGAAACATCCCAAACCTATCCAAAATTCTTCCAAAAATTCCAAAACTCACATCATTAAACTCCCTTTAATATTACACATCTAAAACCATAAAAATCTCCCTAACAGCGGCGGCGCCGCCGTCTGCTTCGCCGGCAGTGGCGGCCGGCGGCCGACTCTGGCGACCTCTAATGCCTACCAAAATTTAGCATAACCTTCCTCTCAACACGCACAACAACTTTCCTAACTAGCACAAACACTAATTCCAAGCCTAGATAGGGTAATCGAACCAAAACATAAAATTGAGCCCTAGAACTTCAACTCACCGATTCTCTTTACCAAGCTCAAGAGGGAGCGAATCCTTTGGAGGGATTGCTACACAGGAGGGCTTCCAAACGAGCCAAGTGGCTCCGACTATGGTGGCCGGAGGAGCGAGTTCCGGCGACCGGACCTCCACGGCAGTCGAAGCTTTCGAGCGGCTTTTCTCTCTCACGGCGGCACTAGGGCGGCTTCCACCGGTCCAGGAAGAGAGCTGGGTTGAAGGCCGACCAATTGGGACCGGGGCGGCTGTCTACGGTGGCCGGACGGCAGCAGAAAGCTCCAGCAAGGAGAGAGCTCGGGGAGAGAGTCGGGAGGGAGGAGAGAGAAGAGAGAGAGAGAGGGGTTTGGACTTTTCTCCCCAACCTGGTCCAACACCCCCATTTAACCCAATTCTAAAATTAACACCTCCAAAAATAATACCCTAATAAAACTTACCTTTTTACTGGGTAAAATTTACCATTTTTACCGGCGTCACAATTTTCTCCTACGAATAATTTCTCCGAAATATTCGTCCCTCAACACTCCTCTAAGGACCTTTGAACTATAAACTCATTTACGAAGACAGTAAAACTATTATTAATTGCAAGCCAGTAAATAAAGTAAAAATTTAAGAGTCGGGATGTGATAATAATTATGAGATTTAGCTATTGATATAAGAATTTGACTCCAGCAGTTATTGTTATGTGTAAGTTAAATAATATTTTTAACGAATTATAAACTGACATGTGGAGAAAAAAAGGAGGGAAAATATATGTATTCCTTTAACAATTCATGACTCAGTTGACAAATTTATCAATTTTGTTTAGCAATCCTTAAATTTAGCAGCCATTTAGGTATACTGTTGGAGCTCTTATTCATCTAAAAAGTTGACAAATTTCTAAAAAAAAATTGATTTAGCAATACTGCTGGAGATGCTCTACAGCTTCCCCATTTTCTTAAACTTTTCAATTTTGGGGAATATAGAGTTGTTTTTAGGTCCAACAGTTTCCCCATCTCATTCCCCAAAATGGGGATGGAGAAGAAAGAGAAGCCTTCATTCCCCAAATTTGCAGCAATGTCTTCCTTCTCCAAAATTTAATTTTTCACGTGCTCCAACGAATTCAAGACAACAATAAAATATTTTATTGGGTATTTTATTGTTACAATGAAATATATAATGGTCTTTTGTTATAATTAATAATGATATAGTATATTTTATTGTTGTATTAAATGCCAAAATCTCCAAAATGGAGAAGCTGTTGGATTTTGAGTATAATTTTTTTTGGAGATTTTAGCTTTTGCTTCCCCATTTTAGAGAAATTTTGGGGAAGCTGTTGGAGATGCTCTAAGAGCAAGTCCAACAGATTCCCTAAATTCTTTGATTTTCTCTATTTTGGAGAATATGAAGTCATTTTCCACTCCAACAGCTTCCCTATCTCATTCTCTAAAATAAGGAAAGAGATGAAAGAGAAGCTTTGCTTCCCTATATTTACAGATTCTCTAAAAATATTTAGGGAAAGAAGAATTGAATGTTGCACATTCTTCAAGGCTCAAAGATAAGAAAGAAAACATAATTTATTCTAAAAAATAAACTTTGAAATTTTTATACTTATTATTATATTGTAATAAATGAGGATTGTTGTTGTAATAAATATTTGAATATTTAAAATAGGGAAACTGTTGGATTTGGTATACAAAATTTTTAGAAATTTTGAGTTTTATTTCCCTATTATGTAGAAAATATAAGGAAGCTGTTTGACTTGCTCTAAATACTTAGCAATACCCGAGTGACATTTTGTAATTTTAACCAACATCATAATTAGGTTGTTTAGAAAGTTACTTTTTTATGATTTCGTAATAATTAATGACAGTTTTATCATTTATATATTCTAAATGACAATTTTATCATTACCCAGTAATATTTAAAAATTAAAAAATTCTTTGGACCCAGATATAGAAAGTACACTAGGACCTATGTGAGGAAAGCAAAAGCAAACCGAAAAAATAAAAACAAAGAAGAAAATTGGAAAAATGAGCAGAGTGATCCTCTGTAAATCGCTCCTCCTTACACCCTCTCTCTTTTCCGCTCCCCTCACCTCCTTCAAGCCCACACTCCCCCCTTCTTCTTCTAGGGTTCACCGCATGGCCACCGAAGCCTCCTCGTCACCGTCATCCAACGCCGGCGGTGGTGACCCGACCTCTTCGTCTCCCCCTCCCGCCTCTTCCGCCATTGATTTCCTCTCCCTCTGTCACCGCCTTAAGGTAATCTTTCTCACGCTTCTCCTTCACGTTTTGGATTCCAATGTGTTCCTGCATCTGATTGTGATTGCGATTTCAAGACGACGAAGAGAGCTGGATGGGTTAAGAGAGGTGTGAAGGATCCAGAGTCCGTAGCTGACCATATGTACCGCATGGGTTTAATGGCTCTCATTGCTTCTGATATTCCTGGTCTCAATCGAGACAAGTTGAGTTTTGTTATTCATGTTTCTGCCTCTATTTCTATTCATTTACGACTGTTAGTGTGTTCTAAGTTACGGTTTTACACTATTTCAGGTGTATAAAGATCGCCATTGTTCATGACATTGCTGAAGGTGAAACCAAATTTATGTCTATACTTACCAAGTTGAAATGAGGAAATGCAAATTGTTGAGATATTTAGAAATGAACTTTGCTTTTCGCAATATAGCATATTCTATTAACAAAATGGTAATTAGAAATCCTGGTCATTTGTTCTTGTCAACATTCTGGAATCATTATACTTTACCAAATAATGAGCAGGTATCTTTTTCTTGAAAAGTAAGTCAAGTTGATTTGTTGATTGTGGAGTTATAAGTTGTGGTTATGTGTGATTTCTTGGGTAGCCATTGTTGGGGATATAACACCCTCAGATGGGGTAACGAAGGAAGAGAAGAGCCAGCGAGAACAAGAGGCAATAGACCACATGTGCAAATTACTTGGTGGAGGCTCAATAGGTATTAATATATTACCTCCCAGATTTCTACATTTGTAACTGTTATAGTGGAAGTGAGAACTGTTTCTCATACTTCGGTTGTTTACGTTTCAAATTTCAGCTAAGGAACTAGGTGAACTGTGGTTGGAGTATGAGGGGAATTCCTCCCCAGAAGCTAAAATTGTTAAAGACTTTGACAAGGTATGTTGTCTGCTCATATCTTGTGCTAAATGAGTCAGCTTCAGCACTTCCTTCGATTAATTTCTGCTCATATCTGTGCTGTTGGAAGACATATGTAGAATAAGTGCTAATCGCTTCCAAATTGCAACATTATTCATCGACCAGGTTTAGGGTCGCCTCCATTCTTTTTAAAATCTGATGGAAATAGACGAAAGAATTTGTACACTTCCTAAAATGGAAATTAGAAATTAAGATTGATGTAAGTTTTGTTTGGGTGAATGGAAACCTCAAGAGGACATGAGACAGTTTTATTTATGGGGAGTCATGCAGACAGCTTCTGTAGTGTAGCACTTAGCTTGACCAAAAGGACATGATAGGATATAGAAGCTGACTGAGAAGCTGCAAGCACTTATAAAGTTATTCATAACTTACTGATGTCAAAATTGTTTTACCATTGTTAGCACTCAATTTTTCCTCCTTGGTACTTTGTACACTAGCTTATCTTTTATAACTGTTTCTTCCATGCAGGTGGAGATGATACTTCAAGCCTTGGAATATGAGAATGGTGAGGCTGTCCTCTGTTGGATTATCATTCTGTTATTACAGTATCAATCATGCTATCACTTTCTCAAACAATAATAACTAAAATTACATATTTTTTGGCAATCAACTATATTTACATGTTCAAAGAATGTAAAGGTTGCACCTCCAGTGTGCACTTATGAAAGATTTCTATTGCTAAAGTCTTCTTTTTATTCTTTCTATGCAGATCAAGGAAAGGACTTGGAAGAGTTTTTCCAGTCAACTGCTGGTATATACGTTGTCCTCTGTAATTGGATTTGCATCTATGTACATTTGCATCAATACACATTTCCCTCTATATTTATTCCATTAGCTGGCAAATGCATTTGTGTGTTCATTAATTATTCATGCCCCCAAATAAGAATGAAGTCTTGGGAGTGTCAGTCAATTATTTTGTGGCATCTAGGCATGTGTATTGTTGTGAGTTACTCTATGAGAGGCTTATATATGTTCTGCAATTTCAACTTTTCTGCAGGGAAATTCCAGACTGATGTAGGCAAAGCTTGGGCAGCAGAGATAGCATCCAGAAGAAAAAAACAAGGCTAATTTCAAGAAAGTTTTTCTTAGGGTTTAACATTTTAACCTACTCAAACCTTAATAGTGCACAGGACAACAGCACCAGTAGTTCTGAGCCAGAACAACATAATTTGTTGTTAGCTTGTAATTCATCTTTATTTCTATACAAATTTCATATATAATTTTAAGCTTGCACTTTGCCAGTTGAATATTGGGTTTGGTTCAAGTTGTATGTAGCAGGTTAGAGAATGAATAGATTTAGGAAGATCTAAGATCTCGTATAGATGAAGTACTTGTTTTCACCTTATCCACAACTTAGATTTTTGTTAAAAGAAGAGACTGGTACAATACAAACTAATTATTTTTACTTGCATTGATTAGACAATAGTAACCAACCGGAAATGGCAAGAGTTCTGATGAGAAACCAACCTTTGCACAAAACAGCCTGCAAATGCATAATTACCATGAAACGAAGTATAGTGGTGCAAAATGCAAATTTTCTTCACTGCCTCAAAGGGAGCGGAGACGAAGGATATAAGAATTTGTAAACATTTGTAGTCATCCTGATCTATTGAAGTAGTTCGGTAAGGACTAGAATCTAGATGCATTTTCTGATGTTTGGAGGCTTACAACAACTAAAAGTTAAACAAAGCTAATAAATATGTGCACATCAAAATATCCAAGACTCCAGATTGATGGTCTCGTTAACCTCGCAGCCAATCACTTTTTCAAATCCTCCATTTCTTGGTCTCGGGATCATTTCTTGTATGCTGGTCTCCCTCATCTTTCCACTTACGGTATCAGAGAATGCACACTTGCCCAAACAAGAAAAAAAAAACTTATCAATAAGAATGACTAAACGGTGAAACCCCTAGTATTTTGTCGAGCTCACAGGTCCTCCAGTATTCTTTGTCACATTTGGGGATGTGGTTTTCTTCTCGGACAACATGCCAACTGAAATAATGCCATAAGCATATCAGGTAACTAGCAGATAGAGGAGAATCTGGTCATGAATTTATTTATCAAAACAGAAGCAGGAAAAAGAACACATTATTGCAGTCAAAAGTAATCAAAGGCAACAAAATACCTTATACAAAAATACAAAGGTGAAAAAAACAAGCCATCTGAACAAACAACATGAAATAATGTTAGGTTTAGAAAAAAAAACTATTGTTCGGCACATCAAATGCATTTGTGGACAACTTGTAATGTTGCTATAAACGATTTTATCCAAATGTATTTTATAATGTGGACAAGATCCTAATCTGTGTACTGCTGGAAACAAAACAACTGGGCCCATATAATCATTTTGCCACCAGCGAAGTCTGTATAATGATTACTTGGAAAAGAACTACCTGAATAACCAGAAAATAAAACAAACAAAAAATAAATCAAGAATCTCAAAGTAAAAGAATAAACATTATAAAAAAAACTCGAAGAACCTAAAATAAATACTTGTTCGAAAGTCGAGATGATTTTCTTTGACATTTTTGAAGAGTGAATTGAGATAAGTGAGTTATAAATTCAACACCCCGGAAAATAAAGAAAAAGGCGATAGTGGATAACGAAAAGAAACAAAACTAGCTGGGCCATGCTATTCCAAGAAAGAGCTCCACCAACAAGAAAGAAGATGCAAAAACCTAGAAAGACTGGACCAGAAACAGAGAAGGAGAGGAAAACTAACAGCGTAAAGGTATGGGAAAAAATATCTTTGAAACAAGAAGGATATTTTGGAAAGTTACAAAACCTCACTAAACAATCAGCCCCTTTTATTAGAAGAGGAAATGAAAAACTACATTCAGCTGCATTACCAAATTGAAGTCAGGTCTCAGGATCAGTGAAAACATAAGAAAAGCAGATATCTTTTAATCTACCAAACAGGCTGCACCTAGCTTGATAAGCTTTCAACAAGCAATGACAAACATGACAAAAAAATGGTGACTTCTCATAGCCTGACAACCTTTGCATGGCTCTTCTCAAGTCATTAATATATAGGGGATCTCGATAGGCATATGATTTGCAATGTTAGGCATGCTTAATCAAGCTTCTATATGACAATCTGTAAGCTTCATTACCAGGCGAAACTTGAAGTTTTTACCCTCAACTCATAAGTCATACATCTCATAATCTAGAACTCGGATCCCTCTACTATATATTATTTATCCTTTTCTCTCCTCTCAAATCTCAGATATTCAAGTTTGATATAACAAGACTATGGACATTGTTATTTTTCCTCCAAAGAAGATTGTGGCATCAATAAAATTTTGTTTAGGTAAGTCGTGTTACAGTTCTTCTTGCTTCTTTTTAAATAAACTAAACTGTCCTTCAGCAATTAAAAGGCAAAAAAAAACAAAAAAGACACCCACATCCACCCGTCCTTTAATGAATCTTTTTAGAGAATGAGTATCTTCAACTTTTCTCGATAGTAATCCACAAGAAAACACACTTGGATTCGCCAATCTTCAATTGCCTGAAATAATTAAATGATGTCCTATTTCTGCTTATCCAATGACACGAAAAATATAGCGCCATTAGCTAAGTGCAAAAGATAGATATCCTGCATTTTCTGTCTCAACTGACAAGTGACAACCCTACACTTACTAGGCCTCCATTGCTATGTCTTTTACTCTGCTGGACACATTTACTGCCAATGTAGATGAAAAAGATTACAAAAGGATCACCTAATGTCAAACCCTGTGAACCACCAAATACCATTGGCCTCCCAAATTCATTTCTCCGTCTATCCCACTCCACAAGATCATATGCCTTCAAACCGTCTATCCCCACTCCACAAGACCATATGCCTTCAAACCCTATTTTGAAACCCCCTTTCTACATTGCCCCTTTTTTCATTCAATGGAGTTCTTTTGCATTTTTATCCATTGCTATCTAAGAAATGTGTATTTTACTTGTTTTAACTTCTTGAGAAAGAGCTTTAGGTTTCCCTCAGTAAGGGGAAACACAGTTTGTCCTATGTATTCCACCTTATAAAACCAATACAACATAGGCTGACAATTAATTATAGAAAGGAAATAGTAACAACTGGCCAGAGAAATTGCACTTCAAGAAGGAAAGGTTTTTATCTAATTTTGAGGTTAGACGTCTATTCTACATGATCCAACAGACCAACAAATCACGTACAAACCCATTCTATCATAGAAGGAAAGGTGATTTACTAAAGGCAGCTAGTGAGAAGACTGGGAATGCTAGGCCTGAGGAAGCAAATGTTAGGACGAACTGTTTGGATTTCAATTAGACATTTAGAGAAACACTGAAATGACATTTGTGAATTCTTTGCTCAGGGTTAGATCCTCTGGCTCATCTGTTGTTGTTGCTGTTGTTTTGCAACAAGAAGGAAATGCATTTATAATGGAAAGTCCAGTGGTTAAAGCGTATTCATTTTAGGCATGGTAATCTCCCAGAGAGATGTACACCCAGTGTTGCATCTTAAGCAACAGTGAAGTGTCCTATTGCTGAGATTTCTAACCAACAATAGGAACACTGCACGACTCATGAATACTAATCAATATATTCTTAGAGGATCTTTCTACATATCCTAGTGTTCAACCAACTGTTCATATTTCCCTACATTTTCCTAGGCCATAGGCCGTTACACTATTATCCATAATTATTTCTCCTCATTCTTTATACAGCTTCATGCCAACTTACAGCAATGGCGAAAGAAGGGAAACTTTGTCTGGTAGAATAAGTGGATGTTTAACCCATTTATGTTACTATATGATCCCTGGAAACTGGATTGGGGGACTCCTAAATTATCAGACAGGCAATAACTTTCGCCTAGCCATTGCTTAGTATCTATTGAGATTTTTAACTTTATCTTACTTGATATATCAGTTTTTACTTATTAATGATTTTAATTTTATGAATTAACATATCGGTCAAATGAAATAGCCACAGTCAATCACAAAAATATTAAGCAGGCAAATATATTTCCAAGCTCATAACAAGGTAGTATCTAGAACATAAGACAAACCTATCAGAATGTTGTTGCAGAAAACCAGCCGACTTTCTCTAAACATAAGTCTTCTTGTCTGGTGAAGACCTCCCCCTGCTTCTGGACAAATTAGATCCTTCTGTTGTATTCTGGCGGACATTATGCCTAACATCAGATTGTGTTGTTCTAGAGGTATCAGGTGAGACTCTCCCTCCTCTCCTACCAGGGTATTGTCCACCTGACCCCCCTCTCTCAGCATTATCAGATTTCCAGGCTCTTTTTTGACCTGAACTTCCTCTTCCAGCATTTCTGGAAGGTGTCATGACATCAAAATTAGATTTCGTAGCTCTTCTTCCTCTAGTATTAGCATCATTCATCCGAATGTTGTTCATACTCTCTTCTTCGTCCTCATCATCGTCTTCATCCTCTTCTTCATTGTCTTCACTGTCAACCTCATCATGCTCAACTTCAGCATCAGATGAGTCACACAAGTCCCCTTCCTCTTCCTCATTTTCATCATCGTCCTCATCTATATCTTCTCTTATAGGATCTTCAACTCCCTTCTTCCTCTTCCTCTTCTCCTTAGGACTTACCCCTTTACCATCTTCCTTCACAGCATTCATGAGGTGAATATACTCGTTTCTTATATCCATCAGCGGATGATTCTCAATAATAGTACCCCTCTTATACCCTTCTCTCAATACAACAGTATAAGTCCGGTTCTTGCTCGAAACATACAATATCCCCGGATGGCGAAGCAATGCCCTCTTAAACCTCGACCCAATCCCCAAATACTCACCGAGAGCCAGAATATTCTCCCTATCAGTCTTCTTGGGCACCAGAATATGCAGCAGCTCATGCAAAACCGCAACGGCCCACTTATCCGATTCGTCACTCTGAGAAGAAAGATGAGCTGCATTCTCATAAGGAGACACATACGGCAGCTTCTGCCACTCATCCATCCACTTCTTCATCTTCTTATCCATCTCAAACCCTCTCGAAAACTGCATAGGAAACGCAACAGGCATCCCCTTGGCGGCTTTGTTCTTCTTCTCCATAACAGAAGTGGCCAGCTCATCACTCCAGCACACCATCTCTAGCTCCGGCAGCCCGTATTTCCCGACTACAACCTTGAAGTAATCCGGAAACTCCGGCACCATGGTCTCCACATAGTCCTCAGGGAGCCCCAAATCCCATTTGAAAAGCTCGATGAGATTGAGCGGCAGTCTGTTAGTGCGGACGAGCATGAGCATCTTGAAGAGGCGATCGGCGGCCTGGTGGGTGTAGGAGTGGCTCTGGTACATGAGCTGATCCTTGGAGTCGATGTCGAGGAGCTGCGGGGTGAGGCGAAGGTGGGGCTGGACGGAGGCGATGCCGGCGGGGAGGAACTCTTCGAAAATGGTGGGGAACTGGCGGACGAAGTCGACGGGGCGGGTGGGGATTTGGAGGGAGTGGCGGGATTTGGTGAGGTAGGAAATGGGGAGGGATTTGGAGGGCTCTGATTTGATTAGGTTTTTGATGTTGATTATTGGCCGGAGGTTTTTCTCGCGCTCGATTACGTGGTCGAGGCCGCGGTCGCGGACCCAGTTTACGGTGGTGGTGTCGATGAAGGTTGGGCGGCTGATGTGGCGGTGGCGGTGGTGGTGATGGGGTTTTAGGACGGAGCGGAAGGGGATGCGAAAGGGAGGCATTTGGTTTCCTGCTCTTTGGTTTTCGCAGTCTCCCTCTCCCAAAACTTGGGTGTGGTCCAGGTGGCAAACGGGCTACTAAACACGAGCACCGCACGTTATAAAGCGGTCCGGTACGGTCCAGGTCCGTTAATGGCCTGACCCGACTCAAGTACGTTATTCTAATAGGTCGGGTTGAACCTAGAAAAATGACCCCATAGGCCTGACCCAACCTGAGCCTGTTATAAGCCCGGCCTGGCTCGACCCGAGCGCGATAATTTGAGGCCCACGGCCCGACCCACTATAAAATATGATTTTTTTTCCTATTTTTAATACGAAGATAACATATTTATAAATAATAAACTTAATTTGAGTGTGAATAATAAACTTATATACTAATAATTATTTATTTAAGTATGAATTTGGATTCCCTTAAACTCATAAGAAGTTTTTGCCTAAAAATTTATTAACTGTGAACAATAAACATTTATTACTTATTTCTTTAGTCTATTGACAAAGAAAAAAATGATCGATAGATTGTGTAAATTAGTTTTGGTTTATAATCGTATCATGTATAATTAAAAGTTGAGATCATGAGAGTAGAAGCGGTGATTAAGGACATTCACCTCGACTATTTTCAATTTTTGACATGAAACAAGCCCGACACGGCCCGTTCATGGGCCTGGGCCGGCCCACCACGTTATGGGCTTGGGCCGTGGGTCGAGCTGGGCTTTACATTTGAGTAAATGGGCCGGCTCAAACCCGAGCTTGTTAAGAAGTGGCCCGTCGTGGGCCGGCCCAAACACGGTCCGAAACCCGATTAGGCTGGCCAAGACGGGCTGAGCTGGCCCGTTTGCCACCTCTAGGGTGTGGGATGCTCAAAATGTAGCGAGGGTTTTTGGTAGGGTTTAGGATATTAGCTTAGACCTTTTTTTTATAATTAATGTTTTTTGGGAAACAATTCTTAATTTTCAATCTATATTTCTCATTTTAATTTGGTAAGCTCGTATTTCATCGATGCGAAGAGACCTGGTTGTTGGACCGTTGGACACCGCTCTAGGTAACATCGGTTCTAAGGCTTGGCTCGGGTTGGGCCGGTTCGGATTTTCAGAAAACCCCACCCGAAACCCAAAAATATCGGGTCAGGTCGGGCCTTTTCAGTTTTTAAGCCCGATTGAGCCCGACCCGTTTATCTTTTTTCGGGCTTTCAGGTATTTTTTCGTGCCCAAACATGATTATTGCAGTGCAGCTGTAATCAATACATTTTAAGCCCATTTCCCTTCATTAGTTCATTATGGGATCATTCAAATCTCAATAGTCCAACACAAAACATACTAAACAACAACCAAACATGATTATTACAGATCAATAAAACTAAATGGATCAACCAACATCATCATGATATCTACTTGACTCAAAATCTCTTCCCCCAAATCTTTTACTGAGTTCATTATTGCTCCCTATTTCTCCCTTAACGCTCTAAATAGTTCATTCCCAAGTATCTGTAATAAGAAGTACAAATATCAATGTCCTTCAACTTGAGCAGTGAGCACACACCAAAATCAAGACCAGAATCACATCAAAACAAGGGTTACCTGGAGATGGGGATGCAACACGAGCCTTATTTTTTGTTTTTGTTGCCTTCTCTCTTTAGCCTTATTTTTTGTTTTTGCTGCATTTCTCTCTTTAGTTGCTTTCCCTTTAAAAGCATGAGATGAACTGGTGGTAATAAGCTCCGGGTGATCCATAATCTCAGTAATAGCGTCTTCCTTTTCTTGTTCTGCACCATGGATACCAATAAGCAATAAGAAATCATGGCTAGCAGTTAAGGCTGTAATTTGTAAATGGTTGTGTAAGACAAAACTGAACCTCATTAGGAGCTAATATGCAGTTTAGTTAATACATGCTCTTTTTTTTTTAATCTGTTGTAAATAGATATATATGAATTGAAACAAAGTTACTAACGAAGTTGGCAGCTCGATAAACCTGTAAGAAGCAAGTCACCATATAAGAAACCTTTAAGAAAGAATATGCAAGTATTATGCGATCTATCTAAATAAAGTAGAAAAGGTATAGTCAACACAAAGAAACAGAAAAAATGAAAAGAAAAGAAAAAGAGCTTACCTTCCTCCACAGATTCATAAAACTCCATATCCTCAATAGTTAGAACATATTGGATATTATGGATACTCTCAGACCTAATCCAATTTTGGTAGCAGATTAAGGCCTCCACTGTCTTGGGAGTTAAAGAACTCTGGAATGGATCAATCACCCTTCTACCAGTGCTGAATGAAGACTCGGTTGCTACAGTGTTCACTTGGATGACCATCACGAAATAAAAGTTGTTATTTTCCTGTGTTTGACAACGCTGAAGGAAAAAAATCCATACGAACCACTTTCCCATCTCTTTTCTATGCATTTATTAGTCATAATATATTTTTTTATTATTTTAATTAACAACCTTCCAGATGATTTTCTTTGAGTGTGTCTATTGCCACCCCACAAACCACTCTGCTCACCATGTTTTAGAATATTTCATATGTGTGCCTTGGTCTTATGCCATCAGGATATGTAGTTAGAATATGACTATGTATTCCTTATCATTACCATATTGGTACTTTGTAATTCCCTATATAAAGGGCTTCTATCAATGAATAAGATAATGGTTCTCTATTCTCTTGCTATCTCTCATTCTCTATAATTTATACTTCATCACGTAATCATGCACTTTGTTCTAACCCGAGAGCCAATAGCCCACCATTTGTTTTCCAAAACCCGAAAAAAGCGTTTTTCGGCTCTTATGTCCGACCGCCGCCGCCACCTGTTTTCCCAGTCGCCGTCTGACATCACCGGCTGCCAATCCCTTGGCCGCCGCTCGCAAACGATTCTTGGTTTCCTCCAACTACAATTTTTGACTTCTTCAAGCGTTTGAAGTTTTGAATTCGAAAGGTATGTTTTGAAACCCTAAACTTTTCCAAGTTCAATAACTCGGGGAGGATAAAATCATTTCCTCCATTCTCCATCTCCATTCTATGCTTGGGATTTTGTGCGTGTAGGTAAAAATCCCAGAATTTTATTCGCGGGTCAAGAGTGTGTTTAATCACTCTTGTTTCTTTGTCAGGGTTGTGTGTGACCACCCCCGACATTTTTCTGGATTGTGTTTGATCAATCCGAGGTCTTTTTCGAATTGTGTTTGATCAATTCGCGGCATTTCCGGATTGTGTGTGATCAATCCGTAAGACAAACCATTAAAAAACATCATTTGTGACCTCTATCAAATCTCATAACAGCTTGGTTTTGTATGCAAGAGCAACGTAATATTCTACTCATCTGAGTTTTGACGTAGTCAATGCCCAAGGTGAATCTTCGCTAGGTATCTGTGGAACCTTTTATTGAAGAGGATTAAGCCACATGTTTTGACCCCGGGCTAACAAGCCTAGATTGTCAGGACCTACCCCAGATTTCCCCATGAAATCCGGAATAAACCCTGCGGGACCCACCTCAAGGGAAATTCTACTAAATTTTTGGCATAACCTCCCTTGAAAATGGGTAACCCTACCTGAAAGAAAACTCACCAAAAACCCAAACACTTCTAATCAATCTAATCCACATCTTCTGGAGCCATCCGCTCCCCCAAATAATCATCCACCACCTCAACTAAAATAATAATTCAAAATAATTTCATGAATTTAATCTCTCATACAAACAAACCAAAATAATTCTTTTTCAACACTCCTAAATGGAGTCACAAGCTCTTAACACACACAACCTCAATAATATCATTTAAAACATTCCATGGTTATCAGAGCAACTACTAGGAAATAGACAATATACAAGTAGGTCAAACTAGTAACCTACGAGAGAAAACTGGATGAGGTGGGAAATATGACTCGCCTCCTACCCTCGCCGAACAGAACTCTGCAGACTGGGCATTTAAAACGAAAGGCTCAGGGAAGAAGCATTTAAAACGCTGGAGTGAATGGACAAAAATAAATAATAAAAATACTGACTTAAGGATAGAGCCTTGAAATCAAAATTTATGCCATTCCCATATTTTCCATTGAGAAAATATTTATGCATGCCACTCTCGGAAATCTTTCCGAAATTAATTATAGATAAAAGTAATGAACCAATCCCATTGGTTCTCAATAAATCAATAAAAATGGGGAAGAGGTTTCACCATAACAATGAGCCTCCCAGGCTAGGGTCGGAGCCTCCCAGGCTATAATAGCGTCTCACGCTAAGCGCCCTACTCATCTACGGTGAGTAGCCGCTAATAATGCTAGCTAACATATAATATAAATACCGATCGGTTGCCTCCCAGACTATATTAGCGTCCCACGCTAAGCGCACTACTCACCTATGATGAGTAGCCGCTAATAATGATTAGCTGGCAATAAAGAATATATAACAACCATTTTATGGTGAAGTAAAATAACAAATATCAAGAATGTCACTTCCCCAAAAATAATATAAAATCCAATGAACTCAGTACAGTTCCCAACTGTACCTAGGAATATTGTGTAATAAAGTAAATCACTTGACATGTCCCACATGTCAAATAAAATGCTCAAGAGAGTTCCCGAAAAATAAATGGAACTCATTACTCCAAGAAAATATTAAATCTCCAATATGCTTTTGAAATTTAAATAAACTCTAGTGCATGCATGACATTCAAATCAAATGTCCACTCATTGTGCTAGGCTATGCCTACCGATGACCCGAGACTTCCTCCAAATGATCCTCCTCATGTCCTGAACAATAAATAATTATTAAGTCTCTAAAATAGGATAATACTTTAATAAAATTTCCGAAATAAAAAGGAAGCCTATAATTTCATCTATCTTGCCCAACTTCTCCACTTTTAATCTAATAAGGCTCACAATACGCTGCACTTTCCGATAGCCAAAAATTATCCTTTTTGAAGTTTAAATCCTGCTAAACCAACTACCGGATTTCCATTCGAATAACCGCCTAAATCCTTAATCATTGATAAATCTCAAACCTTATCAAAACTCCTCCAAAAATTTCAAACTATACTTCATTATAGGAGTGGGGGGGGTGCGGTGTGGTGCGGTTTGAGGCCGAAACCGTAGTGCACACCGCTTTTTCGGTTGTCCAATTTTACAAACTGCAACTGCTTTTATATAAGGAAGACTGCATTTTCGGTTGAACTGCATCTGCGGTGGTGCAGTTCGGTGCGTTTTTTTTCAAACCGCATTATATAGTTTAACCTCTTAGCCTGCAAACTTCCTCTTGGATGAATGATCTTCTTCTTTTTCCGGAATAACAGGAAGCAAAGGAAACAGTGGAAGAGTTACCAGTGGAGGACTGGGTAAGGCCGTGAGGGGATGGTTCGGCAGGTTTTGATGCTAGGCGACGACGAGGGCGTGAAGGAAGGTGAATTCCCTTCAATGAGAGCTTCGATTCTTTCTGATTGCTATGAGAGCTATTGAAGGAAGTATGTTTGAGTCTTTGAAATTGAGAAACAGAAGAAATCTTCGCTGGAAGTTTGAAGAAGATGAAAGTTTGCGGCTAGGGGAATGGAGAATAGGTTTGGGTTAGTGGGGTAGGGAAAAAGTATGGGTTAGTGGGCTTATGAATATAATATAAATTGAATATATAGATAATTAAACATATGCGGGTTAGTCGATGTCAAAGCGGGTGGTTTAGAACCTTAACCCGCTACTGCACCGGATCAAAACGGATCGGTGCGGGTTATACGTAAAACGACGTCGTTTTCCCTTAATTCGGTGACTGCATCACATTATTCGGTGTGGGTCGGGCGGTGACTGCATTTCGGGCTCAATATGCCCAGGCCTACTTCATTAAACTCCTCTCATTATAACAAACCCGAAAACATGCAAAAAAACCACTAAACGGCGCCGCCGCCGCCTGCTCCACCGGCAGCCGAACTCCGGCGATGTCCATTGCCTCTCAAATTTTAATAGAATAATCCTCTCATCATACACAACAACTTCCATAACTAGCACTTAGTCCAATTCTAAGGCTAACTAGGGTAATCGAACCAAAACATCCATAAATCCCTAGAATTTCAATTATACATTTCTCATTAACAAGATCGAATTAGACCGATTCCTTTTGAAGAATTACTCACCTTGATGAGGGCTACAAGATGAGCCAAAAATCCCAACCTATGGTGGCCGGAGGAGAGAACTCCGGCGAAGGGGCAGTCGGCGTCTCCGGCGGGTTTTCTCCTCTCCGGCGGCGTCACAGCTCGAACGCTTGCCCAGGAAGAGAGAGGAGGTGGCGGGGGTGGACCGGTCCGGCGGTCTCTGGTGGACGGACGATGGCGGACGGAGGCTGGATCTCCGGTGGGTCGGGAGGAGCTCACGGGAGAGAGAGAGAGAAGAAAGAGGGAGAGAGGGAGAGTGTGGGTGGGTGTTGGGCTTCTCCACACCTACTCGGTCCAACTTAAACACCCACCAAAAAATAAAACCCACTAAATTATACCCCATTTTTACCAACTCAAAATTTACCCTTTTATTTGATAATTTTTTCACGCTAACTCTGATTTTAACGTATAGCATGTCTATGAACTCGTATTAACGTCCTCTACAACTTCCTTAAAGAAATTTTTCCAAAATAGCTTTCCCACAAAAAGTCAACTCTAAGGTCCTTAACGGTAAACGGTTACTCAACACGGTAAAAGATCAAAGTAATACCAAAAGTAAATGACCATAATTTAATTTAAGAACCGGGATGTGACATAGATCCCGAGATTTCACATGTCATGCGCTCAAAGTCTTTGATGCGTCATATCGACAAAAGCCTTCAATGGCAATCAGTATAAAAAGTAATGACCACAATGTACTGTGGAATGCACTCATAAAGCGTTTCTTGAAACGTCCACCTAACTCAACAAGTTGAGTTATTAAGTCAAGCGGATTGCTTACCACCTTAATTGACTACATATCGTCGATGATATTCTGTGACATCCTGATCCATAATCTTTAGCGGATTCGATCATCATCAAGTTCTCTAAGCCCTCCAAGTTGGTTTGGAATTACCAACGAGACTTGATTTTGATAATACAATTACAAACGGGAATTGTATATACGCTAATGCGATAAACATATTTGGGATTGTCCCCTAATGTGGGGACAACAATATGGGTCACGGCAACGACAGAAAACGTCGTTCCGATGTCTAGAAAAGAGGGGGAGGTGTCACCGGCCCTAATGGCTACACTTCCGGTCTAGACACCAATCTGTCAAAACTACTCATGCCAGCTCATGACAATGCAACCGCTATGGATCTCTGGATCACTGGTTCAAGATTGTCAAGTTCATCCTCAAATCGCGAATGCATACAAAAAGGTATGAAAAATCAATATGAGGACAAGCAGGTCATCCTCATGATCGCGGACTTCAAAGATTCGGATCCTGCTCTAGCTACCCATGACTTTGACGTCATTGGCTAGACATTGATTTTCTTTCCAAGCTATATGTAATAAGACGTCGTATCGATGTCTGTTGTTTATTCGAGACCTTGATATATACTCGCATTAGCAATAATGAATGCCTTGAGAATTTTTTTGAAGTTATGAAACTATTCTCCTTTTATGGTTCATAATGATTTACAAAAAAGATGTACATTCTTACGTAGTCCTTAGAAACATGGCATATTGTGCCGATTTTGGTCCCTTCCTTTAAAGGTGACTCATGGCACCGCATCCTCAAGGAGGATCGCCCACGTATTTTCCGGTTAAGGCTCATCCAAGCTCAGTGTGATGTCTTAGAATTGTTCGAAATTAAGGAAATAGTGGTTTCAAGTGTGCCTCGCACTACCGACCCTCCACGGACATGCTTGGTCATACTGACTTGGAGTTACCGAAAGCTTTTGATTTTGGATCCCTCTACGTTATTAAACCAATTTCCGTCTTTCAAAAGACATTGAAGACTTATCAAAACCGGACAATTATCATCATGATCGAATCCTCTAGGTCCTCTGAGTTAGTTTATGTTCTTGTCAGGGAGCTTTTGCTAACTAGTCATGGAGTTTACGACCTTGGAATGATCGAAAGGACTTGTTTCTGATCATACACACGTCTTTTTTGGCTAAGGCAACAGCCTACACTCCACCTGCATGCTTCACATCTTCGCACATGCCAATTCTGCAAAAAACAGCAATCTGTCCCTTCTGAACAGTCAAATTCGTTTGAGCTTTGTGAACAGCTCCGGATGCACAAGATAGTGAGCTTTATATCATTGGAAAGCTCTATGAGTCTAGTTTTTAGAACGTTTTACGGTTCGTCCATATCTATTTTAACGAAGAAGTTATGGCTGTTTTAGTGCGCAAAGGTCATTTTGCGCGGAAATTTTTATGCACTTTCGGAATTGCAGCTTTTTGTAGCTTCTTTCAATCATTCTAAATGGTTCAAGTGAAACTATTTACTCGCCTATCTACCCTTTTTGTAGATATATCTCATAGAGATAATGAGTGCCTCGCAGATAGTGGAACTTCTCACAACATTCTAAGGAACCGGCAATTATCTCTGGATTTTGTGCCTTGTAAATCTTCTGTGACTACAATGATTGCATCATACCGATCATTCAGGAACGCGGTTTAGCTTAAATCTTGATGCCTCATGACACCATAATCAACGTCACAGATGCCCTCTATGCATTGAGAGGCAATCGAACCATGTTGAGCTTTAAAGACATTCATGCTAATGGTTTTCATTTGAAAACACATTGTAAGGATGAAGAAGAGTTCTTTTGTGTATACCTTCTCATGAATGCGGACTGAAATACATCTTAGAGAAGTTTATGACTCAATCTAGTAGACTGTATGTTACTATAATTCGAATATCGAATCACATGTTGTCGCCAAACATGATATTTGGGACACCATATAGGCCTTTGTTTGACCAAATCGGTCATCTTGGAAGAGACATAATGGTCCAAATTTTGAGAAATTCTCATGGACATCCATTCTTCCCCTCAAAACGAAGACATTCGGGATCTAGCTTCTCCATGAAGCATGATGGTGACGCCATGGTTGTAAATGGCGGCACCCTGGGGACATTGACGTCACCCGAACACGGTTCCAACTTCTCGGAGGCCGTCCGGTCAATTCCTCAAGCAATTGAGGTGCACCGGTCTTCCCTCAATGTCTCATTGGCCCCCTGCAATGCTTATTTATTGTTTTGAAAGCCTATTTTTTAGCTAAATTATGACACAAAAGAGAATACTTCATTCTTACATCAAATTATGTAGATCGATACAACCAACTTGCGGACACATTTTTATGTTTTATGGTGTTGGTTGAAACGTTAACACAACGGTCACGTGTTACACTATTATCTACTGTTTATGTTGCTTATACTTCTACGGGCTCACTACTCATTCTTTAAAGAAGTTTATCGGGATATAAGTTGAAGTGTCATGACCCACCCCGAATTTCACCCTGAAACCCGAAGTAAATCCTGCGAGGACCACTTCTCAGGAAAATTTACCAAAAATTCAGTATAACCTCCCATGAAAATAGACAACACTTCCTTATAAAAATCCTACAAACACTTCTAACAATCCAATTCCAACCTTATACTTTTGGAGCCTTCGTGCTCCCCAAAATCACAACACCTCCCAAATCATAGGTTCAGAGCAATTCTAACAGTGAAGGGAGGATAAATATAAAAATAAACAGAAGCTATATAATAGACTATGCCTCGACTCCATGTACGCCCGACCTCAACTATGCTAACCTGCAAACTGGGCATTTAAAAACGAAGGGCCCAGGGGAAGACATTTGAAAACATTAGAGTGAGTGGACAAAAGTAAATTTATGAGAAATGAGCAACAAATATCTTTATCCTTTCTCGATTTAATTTTCATAGAAAAGCTATGCTGCATGCGGCAAGCTCAAAAACTTTTAACTTAAAAATTGACAAAAACGTGACTAGCCTCGCTAGTCTCCAATACTTCACAATATAGAGCCTCTTAGGCCAATATATATATATATATATATATATATATATATATATATTTATACTCGTCATACTCCTTTTATGAATTCTTATGAAAATATACGAAAAATATAAATTCATACAAGGCTGCAACGCTTGCGTCTCATGCTCACGTCACACCATAATGGAATTTTACCTCATTATGGCGGAAAAGACGGGTCTATATACGTGAATATCCCCTATATGAATTACTAGTTTCATATAGGGCTACGACGCTTCCGTCTCACGCTCACGTCACAGCATAATGGAATTTTACCTTATTATGGCAGAAAAGCACGTATGGCTAGCTATCATTTATATACATACTATCCTCATAAATATCCATATACATATCCACCGAAAATCTCATTTTCGATAACTCTCCAAAATAATGAAAGTTAACAAATAAAATAAGAATACTCACTTCTGAAAATACTTCCCAGAAATAATTCAGAAAAGAAATTTATTCCACAAATTAAGATTCAATAAATTAAACTCAATCATTAAATATGAAACCATCACATGCATTTAATTTAAAACAAACGTCCACTCACATATTTAGGCCTAAGCCTGACGTCGATCCGAGGTCTCTTCAACTCGAACCTCCTCACATCTTGATCAAATGATACTATTAAATTCTAATCCCAATTTAAATAAAAAATTAACAAGTATGAATGAGAACCTAAATCGCTCTCCTTAGCCCACTTCCTCAAATTCTAAATATGGTTCAGGCGGGACCCGTATAAAAGCCTTGACAATAAATTTTGATGGATTTACGCTAAATTCAAAGCTCCTCCAATAACCGATTTCTCATCTAACAACTAACAAATTAACCAATCCCTGATTAATTCCAAACCTTATCAAAAACTCCTCCAATACTCACAAACTTAACATTATTAAACTCCTCCCTTTAAAACCAACTTAAAACTCAGAAAAACCCTTCCACACGGCGGCGTCGCCGTCTGCTCCGCCGGCAGCGGCGGCGGCCGACGATACTCCGACCACTTCAAATCCCCACCAAAATTTGACACAACATTCCTCTCCACACGCACAACAAAGACGGCGGCCCAGATCGGCCGAACAACTGCGGGCGGCGGCGGGAGACTTCCGGCAGGGAGAGAGAGAGAGAGAATCGGGGAAGAAGAGAGAGAGAATAGACTTTGGGCTTCCCCAAACCGGTTTTCCAACCCATAACCTTAAAACCCAACTCTAAAAACACCCCAATAAAAATATACCTAAATAAAAATTACCTTTTTACTAACTAAAATTTACCCTTTTTACCACTTTCAATAATTTCTCTTACGTAAAATTTTTCCCGTAATAAACGTCCTACTAAACATCTCTAGGGTCCTAGAAACTATAAAATCATTAACGAAGACGGTAAAAACTCCTGCTAACACCATGCAAGTAATTAGGGTAAAAATTAAGAGTCGGGATGTGACAATTCTCCCCCCCCCCTTATCCTCGAATTTTACATACCTGTCATTCAAAGAGGTGGGGATTCTGTTGCCTCATTTGCTCTTCCGGTTCCCATGTAGCTTCTTCTACTTGATGACTTCTCCAAAGCACCTTAACAAGTGGAATTGTCTTGTTCCTAAGCACTTGTCCCTTTCAGTCAAGATTCTGAACCGGTTCCTCTTCATAGGTTAAATCTTTCTTCAAACTAATCGGCTGCTCTTGCAATACATGAGAGGGATCGGCAATATATTTGCGAAGCATGGACACATGAAAAACATTATGTATCCTGGATAATTTTGGAGGCAAATCTAACCGATAAGCAAGAGCCAACTCGCTCTATTATCTCATAAGGACCAATATATCTTGGACTAAGCTTTCCCCGTTTACCAAAACGTACTACTCCTTTCCAAGGGGATAGTTTCAAGAACACCCAATCATCTACTTGAAACTCAAGGTCCTTCCTGCGGATATCTGCATAACTCTTCTGCCTACTTTGAGCTGTTTTAAGTCTATCTCTGACTATTTTAATCTTCTCATTTGTATCCTGAATTCTATCTCAGACTATTTTAATCTTCTCATTTGTATCCTGAATTATTTTAATCTTCTCAAAGACTTTAAATCTTTCGTTGAACCACTAACGTCTACACGTAAGTGGGTTCAGTGTTACATGCTCCAGAGTACGAGTACCCGTAGAAATGCACACGTTTTCCCGTGCAGTGAAAGTAGCTAACCCATATAAAGAGCAAAATTCGCTACCACCCTCGGCTCAAATCTTCTAATGTCATGCAACAAACTCGTCATTACGCTGCTCACGAAAATTAGCACAGTCAGTTCAGGTAGCCTTACTTAGCGTTGAAATCCACGGAAAAAGATCACCTTCCTTAGTCATTGGCAGAACCCATATCTCATTCACCACGACCACGACTTCAATTGTCAAAATTATACATCCCTCTCGAGACGTTCTACGAGATAGATTCTTAATACCAAAACCTTTAACCCGGAAACACACTTCGCTTTTTATCTCCATTAATAATATATCTGACAACAAAACACGCTTCCGAAAATCGTTTATGGTCAACTCTTGCATCCGCTTGTTGCTTCGGCTGCTATGCCCCAAAAGCTTCTGATTAGCGTATCGGCTATAACGAACTTACATCTAACCTCGACTCCAGTTCGAGAGAGAATAACTGGAGTGCACAAAGGAATCAATCTCTAACTTCAAACTCAAGAGTTATGAACAACTCTAACATTCATTAATGGCCCACTTCGAGATGTAATCCTAACCATATGTCAATAGAGTGATTTCGGCCAATCACCCTAACAGTAACAGATGAGCACACATCCCAACAACGATAACATTCTCGATCAAACACGCATAAGTGAGTAGTTCCACCACGATATGATCCCTAGAAACGACGCAGCTCAACTTATCAATAAATCTACTATTCACAATATTGATAAGACGTATTTGCACACGCATCAATTAACCCTGTCAACAAATCAATCGTAGTATAAAGCAAGCAGGGATCGTTCTAAACCGGGGATCCAACTACAGGGTAGATCCATCTAATCTAATGTAAATGTCGAAATAAGCATAAAGGGTTTAAGGTTTTATAATTTCGGAACAACATTAATAATAAATCCTAAATTACTTCTATACATATATACATGTGATCAACCAACAATCATGCAAACTCAACCAAACAACCATGTAAGAATAAAGAAGACAATCTCTAATCTCATTTAAGTCTACACCGTGAGCAAATATACAACCTAAATTTGATATGCACATAAGTTCCTACGTGGTTCCTATGACATAGACCAACTTAGAATTAGACTACGGGTTTCATTCAACATCGCGACACAACAAGCTCGGCTACGTGCTCTACTTATAGGTCACACACATAAACTAATCATGCAATTACGTATCACATAAAGAATCGATGTGTTTAAGCACAAGTCCAAATCAAACATAGGTAGAAAATCGATGAAAAACAAAGACAATGCAACTTATCAACTACGTGTATCAAAGTCGAACTTTGGATGATTAACACATGCAATATCAACTACTTGTATCAACTTCACATGATAATGTAATATAGCACCGAAAATCTTAAAGTATTTAGACATTAAACTCACGGCATAATACCTAAAATCATTGATTAAAAATTGAAAACTTTAATTCAAAACATGGTTCAAAAGTACTTCTATCTCATAGACAAGAATCGAAGTATACTTAAGCAAAAACCTAAAACAAACATAAACGAGAACAAACACATAGCAATCCGAAAATAGAAGATGAAATTCACTCTCAAAATATCCCTACGTGTTCTATTCTTCGAGTGAGCAGAGTCCTAGGCTACTTGCTTTGGACAAATGCTGAAGGTGGGATCAGATTGTGGTGTTTGGAGATTGATGGAGTTTCGGCAAAGGCTTTGGTGTTATTTGCACGGGTTGATGATACCCTTCTGTCCTTGAAGTCGTGCTTTATATAGAGGAAAAACCCTAGAGAAGTCAGCCACAAAGCCTAAACCAAGTTGGTTTAGGATTCCTAGTTCTTCTCAATTTCGGCAGAATGACCTCCGTCTAAAGATTACGTCGTGACTTCCTCTAGAAAATAGATATTGAGATGATTCCAAGTGATTTGGAAACTAGACTCCCGTAGCTTTCTATCCATATATGGCATGTTTTCTGATTCATTGTGAGCTGTCCTGGAGAGTCCGTTGAAGTTGGCAGACGTGCACAAGAATTCTCCCGATTTGATCCGGATTCTGCTGAATTTAAATCTTCTTCTCCATATTGGACTTGGTTTGGGCCTCTCCTTCATGGACTCGGCTTCGAGGAAAGATGGAATCCTGATTAAGACATGAATCCTGAGTAAACAAGGATTTCAAATACTTAGCACAATTTTAACACCAAATTCTTCAATTCCGAAATTACTATGTGTTTTAACACTCAAACCTACATATTTCTACTTTAAGCAATTATTCTACACTAAACACAAATATAAAGCTAAATCAACTAAATAAGAGTTAACAAAGGGAAAATAAAGGGTATAAACATATTAAGAACGTCACACTTTGTGCTCCTATCAAATATTATAACTCTTAATAAACCTTGACTCGAAATACTTCTTGAGTCAACAAGGAAACCCTCTCCCCTAAGACTACACCACAAGTGAATACAGCTTCACACCTACCATCTCTTCAACATATCAACGCGACTCCAGACTACCACATAGAACTTTCAGCTCCATTGGTTCGTCGCTTAATCGAACTTAATCGAACTCCGATTCACTTAGGATCACCACTGGATTTATCAATGGTCCCTGTCCACGACACAACAACCAATTCTTCATTTATCTCAAAAATTTGACGAACCTGACAGAATCTCTAACCTTCAAATTATATTGCCTACACTCCACCATCCCAAAATATGTGAATGGAACATTTCGGTTACATAAAGCTGCAACATAAACAACTTATATATCGCCAAAACATGTTCCATCTAAAATCCAATTTACCAAGTCACTAGCATGGAGGGTGAACAAGTCCTCAAGCGGGATATGACAATTAAAGAAAAACTCCAACTGCAAACAAAGTGACGTTAGCAAACAAACTTCGTTCACACTTTACACTAATATCACGTCATTCAAAACTTGTATCAACTAACTCAATACAACGCCGACTGAAAGCCCTATGAACACCCATCCCCGCTTCTCCAATAAATCTTTTCATCTACAGCTATTCCAGATAACAAATTATTCAACTTCAACAACCACACACTTCAAGATATATTACTTCCCTCTGGACATTCATGTCACACCTATATTCCTCACCTTTCCATCCTAGCGGCCAAGGTCACTAAAGATTTGAATTTCCAAAAACTCCCGAAGTTCTCAATACGTTTAATCCATCCCTTTTTTTTTAACTGCTATACTCCAAGAAATGAATGAATCGATTCGGTGACCCTCTTGAACCACCTTGTACAATGTCATTAAACATCCGACACAAATAGCTCCATTCCCCACTGTTGCCCTAAAGTCGGAGTGATCTCGACTTTTCTGCATCTACTTTACTAATATAAATCTCCAAGTAAATTACACTTATCGTCTTTATAAAACCCTCTACAATTCCGGAGACCAAACTTCAACGCATAGACTTCCCAAGGAATCCATTATGGCCCCACAATTAATATACTATAACCGACACATGCCACTCTACGATTTAAAGCTTACTTGAAATTCCAAAACATTTAACGACACCATTAAATTTCCAAAATTCCCTGACTGTGACACAAGAACAAGTTTGTCATAATGTTATATCCAATGACTTTTATAAAGCTAACAACTCAAGGAAAATAATCCTAGAGTCATTATGCTTAACGCCTTAACCAACTTCAACTAATCCACGATATAGACAAAGTCATCAGAAATATTGATATTCCTCAACTACTTCTCCAAAATGTTCCAACTACACTCTTTATTAGGATGATTCCAAGGACAAAAACATATCCTTAATTAGAGTTGTAAGGGCCAAATCATGTGTCGCCATAACAAGCATTAACCAAAATAATCCCAACTAAATTCCGCTGCGGACAAACCAGTCGGTAATTTAGCCATCAAACAAGACATCTCTAAATTGATAGCTTTTTTACTAGCCACAAATCCCCCGTGACTAATTAGCTCAAAATTAGTGTCCTCAACACTCGTATAGGTACCTCTTTGAATTACTATGGTACCTCACCACATCACTTCAACCAACCTTACATCAATTAAATACACCACTACTTCAAGCTTTCCTTCCAACTCTTCTCTCCTAGAAATCACATAGTTGATTCCAAGATCTCTCATCGAACTATTACAACCCCATATTTATCCACCATAAATAGAAAACTCCAAGACATGATTCAAACGTTTCAACTACTACAAATTCGCACAAGAGGCTCACCCTAGCATCTTAATCCTAGCCCAATTAATCGTTGGACAAAGAAAGAAATACTATCAAGCTTGTGAGTTCCCAACTCGCACAGAACTCTAACAATTATGACATCAAATCAATGATCCTTGGAATTGATGCAATCTATACACCTTTTCAATACTCAAAGCAGGATGATCACTTAAGATGTCGGCGTACATAGGCATAGTCTTAGAGATGTAGACATGTATAGCGCAATACTGTCCATAAATAAGACAAAAACAACTACCTCATAAACCTAATCAACATATAGTATCTAAAGCATATAATGTTAATGGATCCGCCGCGGTCGGACCATCACTCTATAGACACTAAGTATGACTAAGTATATGAGGTAGTACTAAAGAAAAAGAAGGAATCAGATAACCTAATGCTCTGATACAAACTGTCAAGACCCACCCCGAATTTCACCCTGAAACCCGAAGTAAATCTTGCAGAGACCACCTCCAAGGAAAATTTACCGAAAATTCTGTATAACCTCCCTTGAAAATGGACAACCCTTCCTTATAAAAATCTTGCAGACACTTCTAACAATCCAATTCCAACCTTATACTTTTGGAGCCTTCGTGCTCCCCAAAATTACAACACCTCCCAAATCATAGGTTCAGAGCAATTCTAACAGTGAAGGGAGGATAAATATAAAAATAAACAGAAGCTATATAATAGACTATGCCTCGACTCCATGTACACCCGACCTTAACTATGCTAACCTGCAAACTGGGCATTTAAAAACGAAGGGCCCAGGGGAAAACATTTGAAAACGTTAGAGTGAGTGGACAAACGTAAATTTATGAGAAATGAGCAACAAATATCTTTATGCTTTCCCGATTTAATTTTCATAAAAAAGCTATGCTGCATGCGACAAGCTCAAAAACTTTTAACTTAAAAATTGACAAAAACGTGACTAGCCTCGCTAGTCTCCAATACTTCACAATATAGAGCCTCTTAGGCCAAAATATATATATATATATATATATATATGTATGTATTTACACTCGTCATACTCCTTTTATGAATTCTTATGAAAATATACGAAAAATAGAAATTCATACAAGGCTACAACGCTTGCGTCTCACGCTCACGTCACACCATAATGGAATTTTACCTCATTATGGCAGAAAAGCACGTATGGCTAGCTATCATTTATATACATACTATCCTCATAAATATCCATATACATATCCATCGAAAATCTCATTTTCGATAACTCTCCAAAATAATGAAAGTTAACAAATAAAATAAGAATATTCACTTCTGAAAATACTTCGCAGAAATAATTCAGAAAAGAAAATTATTCCACAAATTAAGATTCAATAAATTAAACTCAATCATTAAATATGAAACCATCACATGCATTTAATTTAAAACAAACGTCCACTCACAGATTTAGGCCTAAGCCTGACGTCGATCCGAGGTCTCTTCAGCTCGAACCTCCTCACGTCCTGATCAAAGGATACTATTAAATTCTAATCCCAATTTAAATCATAAAATCAACAAGTATGAATGAGAACCTAAATCGCTCTCCTTAGCCCACTTCCTCAAATTCTAAAATGGTTCTGGTCGGACCCATATAAAAGCCTTGACAATAAATTTTGATGGATTTACGCTAATTTCAAAGTTCCTCCAATAACCGATTTCTCATCTAACAACTAATAAATTAACCAATCCCTGATTAATTCCAAACCTTATCAAAAACTCCTCCAATACTCACAAACTTAACATTATTAAACTCCTCCCTTCAAAACCAACTTAAAACTTAGAAAAACCCTTCAACACGGCGACGTCACCGTCTGCGGCAGTGGCCGGCGATACTCTGACCACCTCTAATGCCCACCAAAATTTGACACAACATTCCTCTCCACACGCACAACAACTTCCCTAACTAGCACAAACACCAATTCCAAGCCTAGATAGGGTAATCGAACTAAAACATTAAATTGAGCCCTAGAACTTCAATTATACATTTCTCCTTACCAAGATCGAATTGAGCCGATTCATTTTAAGGGACTACTACCCTAGATGAGAGCTACAAGATGAGCCAAGAATTGCTGGCTTTGGCGGCCGGAGGGAGCTCCGGCGAAAGGGCAGCCGAGCCTCTTGTCGTGATATCCACCAAACGACGGCGGGAGAGGAGCTGCCACCAACCTAGGAAGAGAGAGGATAAGATGGCAGTCCAAACGGGACCGGTGCAGCGGCCCAGATCGGCCGGACGACGGCGGGCGGCGGCGGGAGACTTCCGGCTGGGAGAGAGAGAGAGAATCAGGGAAGAAGAGAGAGAGAATAGAGTTTGGGCTTCCCCAAACCGGTTTTCCAACCCATAACCTTAAAACCCAACTCTAAAAACACCCTAATAAAAATATACCTAAATAAAAATTACATTTTTACTAACCAAAATTTATCCTTTTTACCGCTTTTAACAATTTTTCTTACGTTATATTTTCCCCGTAATAAATGTCCCACTAAATATCTCTAGGGTCCTAGAAACTATAAAATCATTAACGAAGACGGTAAAAACTCCTGCTAACACCATGCAAGTAATTAGGGTAAAAATTAAGAGTCGGGATGTGACATGAAGTGTCCTATACCCCATGTTCACACGCAATACGGTCTCACCGAGGTTACGACTAAGCAATTTTAGCTTGTCGCTCGAACATTATTGATGCGCACCAATCTTTCTATTGCGTCTTGGGGCTATGCAATATTTGTATGCAGCTTTACTATTCATCTACGACCCACCATCATTGAATATTTTTGTACTATAGCTCGTGACTGTGTACAAGGATTGACACGAAATTGCAATCCTTGAGCTCGGCAGAATTGAAACGGAACTCCAATCCTTGAGCTCGGCTAGATGTTATTTCTAGGTACCAAATCGCAATGCCACTGCGCACAATGATGGGTCATTTGAGATGAATAAGTTTGGGTTGGATATGAACCTCCACGTATAATCCTCTTATGTAGAAACCTTGTCAAGCAATATCATTCACCGCTAAATTGCGAATTGTCACTTTGATGAGACAATATTCCCTCCGTTAGGGGAAGATAAGAACACAAGTGTTCAAGTGGAACGACGTGAATTGTCGTGGTTTGTCCCCACTAAGTCTCATCTTGATCCCAAATGCTTAATGTGTTAAAGTGACAAGATCACATGCTGCAAATATGTCTACAAGGATTGATGTCCTATCGAGAGGACATGGCGCGACCAAAAGAAGTTGGTCTTGGGGCCATCACCATAGATGGTGAAATGGTGATGCCATATAGTGGTAAAATTGGTGTCACAATGCCGTGTGGCTCCCCAAAAGAAGGGAGGCCCTTAGGTTCGATACTTTCTCGTACTAGGAAGAAAGCGAGCTTGGCACAACCTGATCCATTGATCAGTGATACTCAAATCCGTCTCACGAAGTCTAAATTGTGATTATCGTTGGGAGATGCCTCAATGTCAAATCCAATCCATATAGAGATCTCTACAAGTATTACACTAGTGTACATGAGGACGTGGGATAATGAGTCTACTATCAAACCACCCTTCGTTGATGGATATCAACTTAGTTGATTGGCCTAATGGAAAGATGTGATCCAACATTAACAAAGAGATAGGTCCTTGGGCAGGTGATGCCGACACCGCAAGCTAAACCCTATCAACTATGCCTTTGTTAGATAGCGTAGTGAGAACAAGGGGTCGACTACGATGAGATGTGCTCTCGTAATAGATGTAATTGCACTCCACTACTTTATCAGTTTGTAGTTTTCTGAATAACTGAATATGCAGCCTATGAATGTGGTCATAATAACATCTCTACGGATCAGAGATATACATGAAGGTCTTAAACGGACTTCATTCATCCGAATCAAGTGGCTCCATACCACAGGAGCACGCACACTAAGTAACTACTTGATTTGGAAGAGATATGGTGAATTATGCCTTTGTATGTTGATTCCGTATTTACATGGACTCTTGATGGATCAAGAGATGCCAATATGTATCAACATCCGAAGTAAAGAATGAAAAAGATCTTGGAAAGACACGGTCTTGAAAAGATACTCGATGACTGTATTGATGATGATTTTCCATCAATCGGCTTAGGTGCTCTGACGAAAGTGAGACCTACATATACCCCATGATTAGTCAAAGTCTTTACTTTAAATAGAGATCCGTTGTTTTGTCTAAAGAAAGATGACAAATATGTGTTGAGAGATGGAGTTCCCATCTAAGTACAATAAGACGCATCAATGTACTAAACACAATACAAAAGAATTGACATCTCATTTGCTATGAAAAGTTGTAAAGCTAAGTGTAGCTATGCGCCCACGCAACGCCAATGTAATGACAATAACTCCTTTTTCAATACTTAATGGTATGAAAAGTTGAGGCTTATTCTATCCCTACATAAGAAAGACAAAAGCGAAATCAGAATCTGCTAAGTTTCGTAGGTCAAATTCCATGAGACCTACATGAAATCGCACTCATTGGAAAATGGTGAAATTGGTACCATTGGAAAGGCCTATGTGTCTAATTTCCAGGGACACCAACCATTTGATCATACGTATCATATTGAGTGAGTTATATATGGTCGTTTTGGTAAAATAGGACGAATCTGTCCGAGAATCTGATTTTGGCAAAACAGTCAACTTCGACAAGACTTTGTGAATAGTTCCTAATGAGCCAGAATGTGTGTAATATACGGTTGGAAAGCTAAATGAGTCTAGTTTCCGAAACCGTTTACGGTTCATTCATACGTATTTCCTAGAGAAAGTTACGACTGTTCTAGTACCCTATGGTCATGTAGCGCGGAAATCTGATTTCCAGTGCGAACTTATGTTTTGAGATCATATGCAGCCTTCTCCTCAAGATCTAAGTGTTAAAGATCGTTTGAGGACAATACAACATGATCTAGTTAATCATTGCCTAATGTCACATTTGAAGACATGTTAAAGAGCATTGACATGCTAAGTTATTAAAATTTCTGTGATTAGTAAGAATCAGGAAGAGTTCTATGATTGATGCAAAAATCAGGGGGAGGTGCGAACTTCAGGGGGAGTCTAGCACATACATGTCACTATCAAATGTGAAGGGTGCGTTGTACTCCTTTTCTCCTACGATTAAGGTTTAGTTTTTCTCCCACAGGGTTTTTGTTTCTTGACGAGGTTTTTAACGAGGCGACATATCAGCACCACCGGCATACCGGCGCGCGGCACAAGGAAGAGTGTTCTAGGATATTCCATATGTGTACTTTGGCCTTATGTCATCAGGATATGTAGTTAGAATAAGACTATGTATTTCTTATCATTACCATATTGATACTTTGTAATTCCTTATATAAATGACTCCTATCAATGAATAAGATGATGATTCTCTATTCTCTTACTATCTCTCATTCTCTACAATTTATACTTCATTACACCCCACATTTTCTTTACACCCAACTCATATAATTTTAATTATAAGTCTAATTTGTTCACCCATTAACAATACCTAAAAAACCATTTTCTCAATTCTACTTTGTTCACCCTATATTCTCTTCATATATTTTGTCAATTTCAGATTTGCTCAAGGTAAGTAAAATCACCAAGTGAACAAAAATTCACATGAAAGTATAAATCCAAGTTAAAGAACAAGAAAAAACTCTCAAATTTAACAATTCAATGATATCAGTCGATATCAAGATGCACAATGTCTGTAAATGTATCTCTAATAGCAACGCCTTCCATACTTCTAAGTTGCTTGAACTAATCTACCTGTTGTTCATAAATACGGTACAGTAGTTGTCCATGAAAATATATATATAAAGTCGACGTGGGAAATAATGAGTAAAGGGATAGACGAATCATCAACAAAGAAAAAAAATACAAACAGTTTTTTTCTCATCTTTATGTTAAATGCTAGTGTCTTCAGACTTACGACCGAATATGATAAATTTGGGTTAGAGTTATGAAATTTGTGTTCATCCAAAACAAAAAGATAAAAAAGGAAAAGAAAAAGAATTTTTTTTTGTAATTTGTAACAACTTATTGTCCCTTGCTGTAATTTTACATCAGAATATTTTAGTATTTTAATAAATTAACAACGTATGGGGTGATCAAAGTAACTTGTGGGGTGACAATAGCCTTTTCTTTATGTTACCAAACATCAATTGGGAAATTTCATTTCCCTTCTCGTGGGAAAAACAAAGGAATTACTTTTCTTTTCGAGAACCAAACGATGCCTAAGTAATAGCGTATGCAATTCACGAAATAATATTTTTTCAAATGATTGATGCACTTGTTTGGAGTTTCATTGGGTGGATTTAATTTGAAATCATTAGAGAAGATGCGATTATTGCACCAAGGACCCAAGTTGAATGATTGTTTGATTCACTCTACGATCGTCAATGATAAATTTCACGTAACCAAAATGTTTGACTGACTTACTTCGGCTTCATTACTGAATGATTTCACAAGACCGTGGAACTAAACAGATTATACTTTCAATGCAAGAGTACATTACCCCAACAAATTATCATAATTTGATCTCAAAGATACTTCAACCCCTTTCTTACCAAATTATATCTTTTACATATGTAGTATTAGTTTTCGGTAGAATAATAAAATAAAATTCATAGGAAGGAAATGAGAAAAACAATAAATATGGGTGCACAAATTTTCAGGAAAAATGGGAAAGTGTGGCCAAAACCAAAAGGTCGAAAATAAAAAGTTAGGACGAAAACGTATAAATTGTCATCATGTGCTGAGTTGAGCTGCATCAGCCAGGAGGGGACCTGAATGTTAAAATTGGGTGCTTGATTTTCTCAAAACACTAGTCTCTGCTGCAAAGAAAGGTTTCTCTACACGGTTTGCCCCTCCATTCTCCGCAATCCGAATGCGAATCTAAAACCCCCTTCGCTTCTCATGGCCTTCTTTCGTAGGCTGCTTCCTCTCTCCTCCTCCATAAACGTATCTCTCTCTCTCTCTCTCTCTCTCTCTCTCCTGATATATATCTCTCTCTGTGTGAAGCTCCTTCTAATCCTCTATTTCCTTTGTTGCAGAGGACGAGCTTCTCGTCATCCGGAGTTCTTCAAGGTTCACTCTTACTCTCTCTCTCTCTCTCTCTCTCTCTCTCTCTCTCTCTCTCTTTGTTGAATATTGATGTGAATTTGTGCAACAAAGCCTCAATATTTTTATATTTTGCTGAATATATGTATATGTATCTACTTGGAATTAATACATCTTAGAATATCTAGAGAATGAGTTACAGTAGAGGACTGTGTGATTTATAATTCTTACTGTAAATAATGTGTGTGTCTAGTGACCATTACGAATGTGAATGGAGATGTTCCTTTTACTTGAATTTAGGTATTCGGAGTTATGGTGCAATCGCTACTCCGGAGAAGACGTTGTTGAAATTGGAAGATGGAGAGACAAGAGGTGATGCTGATTCTGTTATTGCTGATGATGAGATAGCTAAGATTCGGCGCGAATTTGATGCCGCAAAGCAGAGTTTCCTCAAGATTCCTCAGGCACTTAAAGAAATGCATAAGATGAATCCGGAAGGTTTGCTAATCCATCACTCCTGTTTCTCATTCCAGCTTGATTACCTTGTCAGTTGCGTTATTGATTAGTGTCTCACGTCCAATTTAGGGATATATGTGAATAAGAACCTGAGATTGGACAGTATTCAAGTTTATGGATTCGACTATGACTACACGCTGGCACATTACTCGTCAGAATTACAGAACTTGATATATGATCTTGCTAAGGAGCATATGGTCAATGAGGTTAGTTTAGGCCCATTAAAGCAATGCCGATAGACTTTGTGGTGCTGATGCGTTACTCCTGCGTAACGAGATATGTTTGTTTGTGATTGTCTTAGTATCACTATCCTGAGGTTTGCATGGAATTCAAGTATGATCCAAGTTTTCCAATTAGAGGACTAAGCTATGACAAGTCGAGAGGGTGTCTCTTGAAGCTGGACTTCTTTGGGTCAATCGAGCCAGATGGATGCTACTATGGTCGTCGAAAGGTACTTCACAATCAATTAATTTGTTTTGTTTACTGTATAATGCTTCCCAGAACTGGAAGTTCATATGGAGATATTTTCTTTATTATTTTACTAGGCCCCTAGGATATAGATATTGCTTCTAAGGTAGGTGTTTGATGGGTTCCCAGGAAAAGAAGATGGGGCAAATTTTAATCAGAAACTCTAGGCTTAAGGGATCCACGTAATAGTGATGGTTATTCTGTCTTGGGGAATGAGGGATACAACTTAGAAATGATTGATTCTTTCAATTTGGCAACTGAAGAATTAGAAGGTCTAGTCATGATGATCTCACTTATTATGTAGAAGATCCATGTCTATTCATATAATTTATGTTTGATTTTTACAATAAGCAATCTGTTTAAGTAATATTTTTTTTTTCAACATAATGACCACGCTTAAGAAAGTAAGGAAAGTTGCGGCTGCAGAATCTGTATTACACATGTTCTGCCAAAACAATCAAAAGAACTTAAGGGAATGCAGCAGACATGGCAGTGGTAGTAAGACTGCAAGGTACAACTTTTAACCACACGCTTGAACAGCTTTAGGCCATAGTCTATGCCAATTCTCATACTCAGTAGTTATATATTAACTTAGTAGAAAGAATGAATGGCGTGGATACTCTACGCCAGGAGATTCATAATTCCAAAGAATTTTAAGTAAGGAATTAATTATGTTAGTTTTCTCTTTGGAAGTTGCCTTCCTGTAAGAAAGCTATACTATTGTCTTGTAGTCTTTTTACTAAATGTAGGAATGAAGTGCATGTACAAAGATGAATTTTCTCTCCCCCCTTCCCCCTTCCTAAAATATTTGATGCATGGCCATCTATTTACTGACTAGTTAAAATATGTGAATGCTTTCTTTTGTTCACACAAGGAAACTACTTCAGCAACATGCTATACGAATTTAGGACAATACAATCGTAGGTTATCTTTATTGAATAATGTACATTTTACAGGCTCGGTTTTGTTGTGGCTGAAATTTGACATAATTTTGTTGCATTTCTTTGTCAATCAAAGTTCTTCAATAAGAATAGGACACAAAATTTAGTTTCTTACCATCCTCTCTATCTTTGTTTTTTGAAACCACATGCAGCTTAGTAGGAAGGAAATAGATGAGATGTATGGCACAAGGCGTATCGGTCGTGATCAAGCAGCTAGCCTTGTTGGGTTGATGGATTTCTTCTGCTTTAGCGAGGTAAGCTTTTCTAACAAGGACGCACCAGGAGGAGGGGGGTAAGGTTGTTGGGACGATTCCTTTTTTATGAGGTGGCCAACATTTCTGCATTAGAACATAGACTTATGATGAGAAATTTCAGCACGGACCTCTTTACACAATCTTTTGGGCTTATTTAATATTTTTAATATTTTTATTAAACTTTTGTTAAGAGACACAGATTAGACCAGAAAGCCTGTACAATCATAGTAGAGGAGCTGTCTATTGGAGTAGGGATACAGAAACCTCAACCTTTTCCAAAAATCTGAAATGAGAAAACATCTGAGTGACAGTTGATGGTATTTTTGGAAAAGGTTGCGGTCTACTTTACCAAATGCTCCCTCCCTCCAGATAATCTTCGCAGACCGTTTTGTTTATTTCCATCCGTGGCATCCACACGATTGCCCTCAAATCCCTCCAACTGCAAAATACTTTTCCACACAAAAGAAAAATAGGATTATTTTTTAAAGAAGATCATGCTAAAATGGTAAAAGTCCGGTGAAGAAAGAAGTGGTCTGTACTTTCAGCCCCCTTAGACAAAAAATGCACATGTGACCTGATCACATGTGAACTGCTATCACTCATCTGCTACATTATAGGAATAATTTTGCTTTGTTGTAACTCAATTATGTTTTGTGTCAATTGTACTTTATAGGCATGCCTCATTGCAGACATCGTACAATATTTTGTGGATGCTAAGCTGGAATTTGATGCTTGCTACATCTATCAAGATGTTAATCGTGCAATTCAGCATGTTCACCGTACTGGCCTTGTTCATAGAGGAATTCTTTCTGATCCCCAAAGATATCTTGTTAAAAATGTAAGTCCTATTACATCTGTAAATATGAGCAAGATGATGTGTTTCAATCATGATGTTGATGACTGTACTTTATTGGGAACCCCTAGCATCTAAACCAGTTGTCTAGTTTGAGACTTTGAGCTTATTATTTTTCCTGTCGCTAATTCTCATTTCGGGTTAATATAGGGCCAGCTGTTACACTTTCTGAAGATGCTCAGGGAAAAAGGAAAAAAACTATTCTTGCTGACTAACTCTCCATATTACTTTGTGGATGGAGGAATGCGTTTTTTGTTGGAGGTAAAATCAACTAACTGGAAACTCTACCCCTACCACTTTTAGCGCGCTATTTTGTTTAAGTACCTATTCCTACCGGTTGTTAATCTAGTCCTTTTGACTCCACTAATCCTACCTGTTTATAATACTGTCTTGTTAGGGATGATCACTATTATGGGCTTGCACTATCTTTCTGATTTTGGAGTTCACCTGACTACATATGCTTTTATTTCTATTTGAGGGGAGGGAGTTAGTAATTCCAGATTTTTGTGGTTAATGTTTAGGATTCTTGGAGTTGTAAAGCGTCATGGTTTACCACCATATTGAGGGATCAACATGAACCTGTAGAATGTCAAGTCTTACACATCGTCACAAATTTTTGTACAATTCAGTTTTTCCAAGCCAATTTTGTGTTCAACTCATGCAAGAATCTTCAAATCCATCTGATGTCTTGGAGTTTAAATATCGGTCTTTTTAACACGTTAGTAAATTTGTTACTGACCCAGTGCAGTACTGAGAGGTATGTGGTTAATTTGAAAATTAGTACCGTAACGCAGGAGTATAAAATTAGATCCTATTGTTGGCTTGGTAGCGCTTGATCATAAGTAAAGTTTTGAAGGTGTATAAAACTTGTTAGTTTTTATATGTGGTGCTAGAACCAGTTTGGTTTGGCTCGAAGGGGTTTTAGTTGTTACAGTAGGAAAGGATCCCACAAATGCATGGCTTCCATCTCACAACTACCAGCAAATATTGGAGGGGGTTCTGTATGATGTATAAAATATTTGGATGCTTGCTTAGGAAAGCTTTGGTTTGTCTGTTATTAATGAGAGTATGAATGTGTCTGTGCATAGGTTAAATTCTTCTATTTGTTGTTTGGCATTAATTGTGGATTAATTGGTTAAAGTACAATGTGAGTTTTTGTCAGGATTCTTTGGGTCGTAATGACTCTTGGAGGGAGCTTTTTGATGTTGTGATTGCCAAAGCCAATAAGCCAGATTTTTACACGTCTGAGCATCCATTTCGGTGTGTATCTTCAACTTTGTTTTCTGGTTCTTAAAGTCACATGTGAGATAGACATCAGAGTTGGTGCTTTGTATTGTTTACTTGTCCAAAAAAAAAAAAAAAAATTGTTGTGCTGCTCTAAGTTTCTTCTGGGCTTTCTAACAAAAAACATTGTAGTTGCATTGGGAATTCACATGAAAACTGAGGTGATGTGGAATCCAGATTCACGCTATTCCTATAAACATAAGAATTTGAGGTTATGTTTCAATGGTTGGACTGAGGGCTTGACCAGTATTTTAAATGCCTAAGCAATAGAGAACTTATGGATCAACTCTAAAACACTCCCACTTGCACTCTGACCCAAGAGAACTTATGCATCAAAGTTTCATGGCACAGGGTGAGACAAAAGCGTCCTAGGTTTGGTTTTGACTTTTGGTTCCTTGTATAGAAGTTGAGTGTCAGACAGTGAATGAATGTACCAATTATCTTATACACCTGAAAATGGTAAATATATACCAATAGTCTCCTCACGCCTCTTGTTTTGTGTACTTTGGTATCTGTTTTTAAGTTCAGTTATATTCTCCATTTCTGTAAGAACAGCTAAAATTGTAGCTTCTATGGTGCTTTATGCAACTTCTTTTCGGCAGTTGTTATGACGCAGAAAAGGATACTTTAGCTTTCATGAAGGTGGACGCATTTCTTCCAAATAATGTTTATTACCATGGATGCCTGAAATCATTTCTTCAAATTACCAAGTGGAAGGGACCAGAGGTTTATAATTTCATTTGACATTTTTGTTTTTTTGGAAAATTAATTTGTACTTCTTATAAGCCTCTGTATTATTTTATACTTTTCATATGCATGTGTATATTCTCTGTTTGATTACTATTAATTAATCCTTTCCCTACACCCCTTTGGTAGGTGATATACTTTGGAGATCACCTCTTTAGCGACCTAAGGGGACCGTCAAAAGCTGGTTGGCGCACTGCTGCTATAATCCATGAACTAGAAGTATGTATTTTTCCATAGTTCTTTTGAGTCCTCACTCTGATATGGCTGATCTGCATGCTTGAAAGCTTGTTTGTTTGGTTAATAAATTTTATGTTTCTTAAGAATTTTGGGTGATAGCTCTTACACTTTGTGATTATGTTGAATTTGATTAGACCAGGCTAATCATGAGAGACCCACAAGGCCACTGGATTGTTTATATAAACTTACCAAGACGTTGTGTATACCATAACTCAGGCAGTAGGTTTATTTTGTTAAGCCTATCCATATTTAAGCAGAAGGTATATCATAGCTTAAGCAGAAGATTTGTGTGTGTGTCTTCAGTTCATGAATGTTTATGGCACCGTCCTTTTAATCTCTTTGGTGGTTGATGGAGAATGAAGTTTTCCCGTTTCTTTGGGTCATATGTTTTGTTCTCCCAAGCTGTCAATCATCAAAAATTAGTCTTTAGGATTCTTTGAGGTAATTAATGAGGGTCATTTTTCTCTTCCTTCCCTTCAATTCCAGCTCTACAACCACAACAGCCATTCCCCAGCAGAGAAGATAACCCTAAATACCACCATTCTTATACCATAAATACATTAGTCCCTAGCTTGTCCTACATCAGTGGTCTGATAGGGTTTGATTTGCAATTTTAGCTTTTACATCAAACGATCTACCATTAATGTGTCTCTTTTGCATTACAACTAGAGTAGCGTTTATGTTGTTTGTGTTGTATTTACTTCATTTGTACCGCCCCCCCCCCCCCCCCCAGCCGGATGATGATATCATTTTTGTCATAGTTTTATAGTTTGTGGTTTGCCTTGATATCAGCTGGTATCAATTTATTTTCTCCTTGAGTTGAGATCAACCTGGGATGCTAGTAATCATTTCAAATACTTTGCTTTGGATAGTGGATGATCAGATTTGGTAGTATATGAGATGATCTGTTTATCTTTTTTGAATATTTCAGAATAAGTCTGAACCTTTATTTACTTATTCATTTATCTATTTTGATTTATCATCATTAAAATGCTCTGTTAATTTTGTAGGATGAAATACTTGTACAGAATCAGGATGCTTACCGGGTGGAGCAGGTATATATTCATTGAAAATGTTCTTGTTTTAATTTTCTTGATGCTCTTACTAATATTTTATTGTGGGTTTACACCCCAAATTTGCAATTGTGAAGATTTACCTCCTGGATTTGGCAAAAATATCGAATTCACACCCTCTTTATTAATTGTATCTTTTTTTTCATCCAAATATGAGCCATGTGTAATACAAATGAGGGGTAATATAGTCTTTTAGGTTACTTATTTCTTCTTCTTTTTATCAAATATAGATTAAATGGAAAACAATTTTAAGTTGAGATTTATGGCCTTCCACCTATGTACTTAACTACTTATTAATACACGTACACATTTTTTATTAATTACGTTATATTAACCCAGAAGAAAAATAATTAAAATAGCACATAATCGGATAAATGTTGTAATTCATGATGGCTTGAACTATCCCAATTCATTTGCTAATTGAATTAACACTGGTGATTGGCAACATCAACACAATGATTTTTCAAATTTTCTTATTGGGATAATAGTGTAACTTATTTACAAAAATTGCATAATGTGTGTTAATAATTAGTAGGTGGAATCCCATAAATTTATACTCTAAAATATAATTTTCGTTCTATTGTATATTTGTTCAAAGAATTGTTATTAAATAGCTATAATGCCCCTCGTGTGTGTGTGTATGTTGGGGGGGGGGGGGTGGTTGGGAGCAGAGGGTGTGGATTGGCAAGTCTTGCCAAGTTCAGGCAGTAAATTTTTGCAATTGCAAGTTTGGGGTGTAAATTGACAATTTTAAGGTTTATTTTGCAATCAAGTCTTTATTTTATTTCACCGTTTTTTTTTTCTGTGGGTTGGCAATATTTTTGTTTCTTGACGTCTGACATGCATGTACTATAGATGAAAGATCTGACTATCAACAACATTTAGTAATTACATCAACATATATTATCACCTTTTGAGTACTTTTTCCTAGTCTTTAGTTATCTAGTTTAATTTCTTTTACAACTGATTCAAAAATTCTTTTGACAATCTCTCGTTTCCAGTGCACCCATGAGATCTGTCAAAAGAATTTGACAAAGCAATTTATCTAAATAGTTGATGAGGTTCTGTTCTCATTTAATGAGAAAAAGGATATTAACTGGCAAATTAATTTTAATATAGGAATCAAATTGCAAAATGCATATAAGATGTGCAAATAGTAGAGTTTAACTGTTGGATACAACGTCAATTCAGGTAGATAAAGAGAACTGACGTTGCATAATGGCCAAAATCCTCGATGTGCATGGGACAACTTCTCCTGTTTGTCAACTCTTTTATCGTTTTCTTTTAACATTTTCCTTGAAAATTTCTTTCGGGATGCAGTCTAAATTTCATATATTCCAAGAATTGCTCGGTAGACTGCATTCAACGGTATCTACTAGTCAGAAAAGTGAGGCCAATGTACTGTTGGAGGAGCTAAATGAGTGCAGACGTAAGGCAAGCCACAAGATGAAGGCAATGTTTAATACATCTTTCGGAGCCACCTTCCTTACAGATAAAGGTCAAGAATCTGCTTTTGCGTATCATATCCATCAATATGCAGATGTCTATACCAGTAAGCCAGAGAATTTTTTGCTCTATCCACCTGAAGCATGGCTTCATGCACCCTTCGATGTTAAGATTATGCCACATCATGTGAAGGTACGTCTGACTTACATCCTTGAATAATACCTTAATATAGATATTCTCTGTTCTATCTCCTATTGAAAAGCTCTTTTCTTTGGGATGCCTTGTTAATTCAGTTAGAGCTAGAAAATAGTTGAAGTTGTTGCTCTTTTGAGTTGTGTTTATAGTTATGCGACTTAATACTAGAAAAGAGAAACAGGTCAGGACCAACTAGTTCTGTATTATTCTGATGATGATAATTTTTTAATAAAATAAGAAGTCACTACGCAAGTATAGATATTTGCTTTTTCATAAACTGTAACAAGTCTTTAAATCTTTCTCATGCAATGTATATCTGTGATATTTGTCCCTTGTTGGGACATTGTGAGTTGGACTTGTAGCTATACAAAGTTTTGCTCTTTTGTTTTTGAGATTGATGGGTTGTATGGGATCTTTTTACTTCTTTGTATCCTTTTGCATACATTCATAATATTCCAGGGATGACAATCTCTTTGCTGCCACGACATAATCTTACTCAACTTCGGTGAAACTCATCTCTTTTTCTTCTTTCACAATTGTATATGCATCAAATATTATTTCCACCATCATGTTGTGCATTTGCTCATGTTTCTGTCATTCCTATATTATCTATTTATTTCCATTGTCATTTCCAAACTTTTGTTTAAAATTTCTAATGTTGTTATGTGCTGGCACTGGAAGTGCGATTTGAAGCCCCAACTATGGAGCTCATTCCTACATCATCGTGGTTACTCAGCGATAAAACTAATTCTGTTATCTAACACTAAGCTGATTATTGAAGATATTATAAACTTTGGGGAGCGTAGAAAACAATAAGTAGGCTGATAGTCTTATTTCACAATAAAGTTTACTGATAGAAAATATATTTGTGTCATGTTTATATTTATTCCTGAACTTAAGTCATCAAAAGATCTGTCTCTGCATTTACATAGTTTTTTATGCTTATTGGATATAATATGGTATTATATCAAATTTCTTATTAATACCAAATTTTGTTATGCCCAAGTCAGTTTTATTGTTTTAAAAATTGATGTTCTGAAGTCTAATTCCTTGTTTAACCCTATCACTTAATCCCGGACTTCATTCTACTCGGTTTTTTTGTTGCTTTTTCGTTAATTTCTTTGTTACAATGCATGCTCTATCTTGATGTATACAATGGATGTTAGGCTTTTTGATGTAAAGTGTAAACTCTCACTAGCTGGAGACTAGATTCAGCTGAGCTCCTAGAATTCATAATATCTTTGAGTATCTGTCCATTCTGATTGTTTCAAGACCACACTTCTCTCAGGTTTCATCCAGCTTGTTCAAGACTTGATATATATATATATCATCTTACAACAAGGTTAGGAATGGGCGATAATGCAGACATGTGCTTTGTTCATCATTGGATGATGGGTATGCTCTTATTCAATAGTTTGGACACAATTACTATACCATTCTTTGAACAAGAACTTATTAAGTTGCAACATCTTCATATTGAAGCCAAAATGTAAATCCATTTTTGTGACACGTAGAATTTAAAAGATTAGTGATGAAAATTAAACTAATAGAACCAAGAAAAAAAAAGGGGAAAAAGATCTTATTTGAAAAAGAAACTGAAGCAAAATAAAAAAATAAAGTATAGCTAGTGTGGATGTCGACCTAGGTTTCTTTGAAAATCTTTACGATCGTTACTCATGCTGGACTGCCGTAATCCGGGCCGTTTGCGTGAGGCTTCGAGAGAGGTTACCTCACTGGCGCAGCAGAATATTTATTATATTTATTGTGCTCTGGCTAGTGTTGAGTGGAACATCTCGTTAGGTATGGGGCTGGTCTTTGGCTATTTGCCAAATTAAGATGGGACGTCGCGACTAATGAAGTATGCACCTCGATCAGCCTTCCCCAAAACCGAAGGTCAGAAGGTCATTACTTATCCGAACAGTGCATGGTGGTTCTAGGTCAGCGTTTAAGGCACCGGTCGAAGAAGGAAAGGCTGGTGAATGTTGATGAAGCTGGTGCGGTGGAGGGGAAGGAGATGGAGGCTGAAGCTGGTACGGAACCAATAACTGAGGGGTTGGTAAGTATTGTGTTGGGAGGTGAGTCCTCGAAGGGCAAGTTGATAGTGAAAAAAAGGAGCTGGTGTTTACTAGTATGAGTTTGGCATTGGGGAGGAACAACTTGGATGATGTGATAATGCGTTTGTTCTCGGTTTCAAATGCAAAATTGGTGCAAAAAAGCGTGCTCGTGCATGAGGTGCAAAAAACAAAAGGTAGGGGAGGTATGTCTCTTGCAAACTCACCTATAAAGAAACTGTACAAGTTACCATTGAAAGCAGTGCACAAATCACCCAAGAATAAAAGGAAAGTCTCCAAAGAAGATGGAGAAGTTAGTTAATGGCCATTTTACTCGAGTTTACTACATCGGATGTGGGCAGCTCTACTCTTGCAAAGGAGCATGAAGCTGTCACTGCCTAACTTCATTTTCTGAGTTAATTAATATAAATTTGATGTCTAGTTGGAGGTTATTTATAAGTCTTTGTGCAGTGGATTACGCCAAACTCGTCACTCCCTCCCGAGAAATTTTTCTGTGTTACAGGAGGACCACGTCAGCATGTCCAGTGGTCCTCCTTGACCAATATAAAGTCGATACATGGCTATCTTTAAAACAACTCATGTCATGATATATCTGGTTATCAATTTAATGCTTTAACTGCTTATTGTTATTATTTCTTAAACCAAAATACCAAATGTCCAAATCCTCTTCATCAAAAAGAAAAAAATAACTGAGTGCTCTTCATTGAAAAGAAAAACATAGCCTGTAAATCCACTCTTTATCGAAAAGAAAAAAAAAATACCAAGTTCTGCAAATATTTGTATACTCATGATGATGACGATGAGGCGGTGAAGAAATAAATTAAATGGCCATGAGTATCAAATATTTGAACAAAGGCGCAACTTCCTTCGTGATTCAGAATACATGGCAATCTTGAGTGAATTCAAGATTACTGGTGAATGGCATGAGTGCCAAACTCAAGTACGCAAGCAAGCATAGTGATAGAACTAGTGCTTGCCAAACTCAAGACTGCTTGCCACAGATTAAGTTTAACGGACTCTAGTGCTAGAACTCACTTTTGTGCTAGTCGAGACTTTTATCGATATATGTTCTGATTTTGAAAGGGATTAAAAGGACTTAGGATTTCCACCATTACCAAATTGTCATATGTCTCTATTTGTGTGCGTTGTACACCCCTTAGTTAATCCCTTTGAGCCTACGTTAAGCCTTCTGTCATCACCCATGTAATCCTTACCTTGAGCTTAGTGTAGTGATATCTCTACCTTTGTCCTTAGGGCCTAGTAGAGCTTATCTTGTGATGTATTGTACGTGCGGAAGGATGATGAATAACAAGTGTGGGAGAGTTAGACTTGTTCATTGGAAAGAAAAATAAAATGCGTCGCTGAAGAAAAAGGAAAAAAAACAATTAATTATGTGGCGGCACTGGGAAAAAAAAAAATGATGAAAGTATGGATTAAGTCTCCTTTTGTGATGGAGGAGTTTGTTTTAAATTGAAAACCTAATGATGTGATATATGGTCTTTGTCCTCATTCATGAATGTTTAAAGGTGATCTTATGGCTCTACTAGGTTTTTAAGGACGATTTGCAATTCCTTATCATTTCTGTAAATCCACTCTTTATCGAAAAGAAAAAAAAAAAAACCAAGTTCTGCAAATATTTGTATACTCATGATGATGACGATGAGGCGGTGAAGAAATAAATTAAATGGCCATGAGTATCAAATATTTGAACAAAGGCGCAACTTCCAGAGGCGGATTTAGGTGCAATCAACATGGGACTCAAGTCCCACCTAAATTTTTTAGGGAAAAAAATTACTACTTATAGTTATCACTAATTTTATAGTGTGATTATAAGATTGTTGAGCTTAAGTTCCACTCAAATTCCTTCATTTTGTACAATTACTAATCATATATTTTTTGGGATAGTCTTGTTTACGCCTAAATTAATATTTTACTGGACAATAAATGTCTATGTGAATATTAATTAAATTCTTGGTCCATGTCACACCGGCGAGCCCAAGTTCTTTAAGTTTACAAATAATGGCCTGCCAATAAGACAACGCGAACTGATTTACAAGGACTTCCCGCGGAACACACAGTTCGTGCACGGGATGACTTCGCGCGGACTACACAGTTCGCGCGCGGAATTACTATTTGCCAGTTCGCATAGGCGAGGCGAGATTGACTCTCCGCGTAGGCGAGGCGAGGCGAGCTGACGAACTGGCTCGCGTAGGAGACTTCGCGAGGAAGCAACATGCGGAGTTCGCTTGCACCACTTGAGTCGTTGAAGACTTTTTAAAGTCTTTGACATGCTTCGGGCCAATCCTTGTGGCCCTTTTAATATAAAAAGCCATTTTAAGGCTCGCGAGCTGCAATAGCCCGCGAAATGGAAGCGAGCTTCAGGAGCACGCGAGATAGCATCCTGTGACAGCTCGCGGGATGAGGATATTCCTAATTCCAGTTCGCATAGGAGTCTACAGTTGGCAGCGCGGAAGCAATGCCCTATGCGGAATGAAGTGTGCGAATTGGATATGTGTCACAAGATGGTTGGTTCGCATGGACGGAACAGTGCCCTTGTGCTATTAGGGTTTCAGAGTCCGACTTGGATTCTAATTACTTTTCTTCTGCCGTAAGTCGAACTACTATATAAGAGGGCTCGAACCCTAACAGAAAAGCTCTCTCAAAACAAACACAAAAAACATAATACAAACTACAAATCAGTTGCCTCTCGAGTTATCTCGAAAACCTAACCCTAAGTGCGCCGCCGCCTAGGTTTTTCTTCAGAGCCCTCCGGACTCTAACCCGATTTCTCTCTTACCTCCCTTTTGTTGCTCTGCTCGCGTCCTTCCTTGAGTATCGATCGCCTTGTGCTCGTAAATTCCTCCTCTGAGGTGGCACCTGGAAACCCCTTCCGCCTGATCAAGAAGTCAAACGCATACACACAAACCCTTTCCTCGTCCGCGAGGTGGCACGCCCGCAGCACTCCCCCTTCTCTTTGCTCGCTATATACCTCTGCCCCGCGCGCTGAGGATCGTGGCCAAAACAAGTCTCACTCAAGTCCTAGCTAGTAACTAGCACAGACGTGCTCCAAGTGCCTAATGTATACTTAATTTTATTTTTGTCAAAGAAAGAGATAAGTCTCTATCTATCTTCTCAAAAAAGATATACGTTCATGTTGCCTATTGTCTTCTTTTCTTCCTTGCCAAATCCTTGTCGCGTAGCATTGGTGAGGTTGTTGGTCTTATTGAAATACTTATTTAGTTTTTTTTTTGTTACGTCCAGAGAGTTTTATAAATTAAACAAGCATTGGAGTGGTAAATGCCCGCTACGTCTCTCCTGATTAGGTTTATCTTTATTTTCAATATACAAATTGCTCTAACACTGTAAATTTTTTTTTCCTACTAAAAGTCCATGTCCCACCCAGTTATGATTCCTGGATCCGCCCATGGCAACTTCCTTCGTGATTTAGAATACATAGCAATCTTGAGTGAATTCAAGATTACTGGTGAATGGCATGAGTGCCAAACTCAAGTACGCAAGCAAGCATAGTAATCTAGAGTAAATTCATTGGTTATGGAATATGGATTATACAATTGAGCAACTATCGTTATGGATTTGCATGACTCAATGATATTGTTTTGATGAACAAGAGGAGTGGATTTATACGAAGAGTACTGGATGTTTTTTTCTTTTCGATGAAGAGGATTTGGACATTTGGTATTTTGGTTTAAGAAATAATAACAATGAAAGCAGCTAAAGTATTAAATTAATGACTAGATATATCTTGATATGGGTTGTTTTAAAAATAACCATGTGTCGACTTTATATTGGTCAAGGAGAACCACTGGACATGCTGACGTGGTCCTCCCGTAGCACAGAAAAATTTCTCCTCCCTTGGGGAGGTAACTCATGGCATCTCGAGTCCTTGGAGGATCGAAACGTGACACAATCCAATGTACTGGATTCGTAAAGTCTTCTATACTATACTTGTAGCGGATATTTCCATCATCAATTATCAACTAGGCTCATCCAACCTCAGTGTGATGTCTAAGATCGTATGAAATTAAGGAGATAGTGGTATCAAGTGTGCCTTGCACTACCGACCCTCCACACACATGACTGTTCATACTGAATTGGAGTTACCGAAAGTCTTTGATTTTGGATTCCAAAGTTTTTCGGTCCAACGTACTGGATTACAAACTACGTCATTTAACCAATTGTCATCTTGTCTAAGACGTTGAAGACTCTACAAACTCATCATCGATGAGCTCAAAGGTCACTTGGCATAGCTAAAGAGGGCTACATGCTATTTGAAAGCTTTAGAAGCTTCGCACATGCCAAACCGCAAAAATCAGAAAATCTGTTTTTCTGTTTAGTCAACTTCAAACGAGCTTTGTAAACAGCTCGGGATGAACAAGAACGTGAACGATATATGGTTGGAAAGCTATGTGAATCTAGTTTCTAGATCATTTCGCGGTTTGTCCATACCTATTTTGTAGACGAAGTTATGACTATTTAAGTACATAAAATTCAAGATGCACGAAAATTCTTTTCACTTTTGGGATTGTAGCGTGTTTTCAATCCTTCTAAATGGTTTAAGTAAAACTATTTACTCATATATCTACTCTATTTTAGTAGGTATGTCTCGCGGAGAGATTAAGTGCCTCGCGGTTAGTGCCTTGTAAATCTTTTGTGACAACAATGATTGAATCATGATCACCGGTCATTCAGGGACGCAGTTTAACTCGATTCATGCTGCCTCATGATACCATGATTAATGTCATAGATGCCCTCTATGTATTAAGAGACAATCAAACCTTGTTAAGGTTTTTAAGAACATACACGCTAACGGTTTCCGTTTAAAAATTTATTGTGAGAATGGTAGAAGCTTTTGTGTATACTTCTCACGAGTGCGAAGGAAAGCACATCATGGAGAAACTCTTGAGTCAATATAGTAGATTGTATGTCACTACGATTTGAATAATCGAATCTTATAGGCTTTGGGACATCGACTCATATAGGGTTTGGCATAACCACATATGTCACGCCCCGACTCTTAAATTTTACCTTAATTACTAGCATTGTGGTAATAAGAATTTTACCGTCTTCGTCATTGAATTTATAGTCCTAAAGTCCCTAGAGGTGTATTGAGGGACGAATATTTCGAAAGAATTATTCGTAGGAGAAAAATGTGACGACGGTAAAAATGGTAAATTTTAGCTAGTAAAAGGTAATTTTTATTGGGGTATTATTTTGGGGTGTTGAATTTTTGGAATTTGGGTTAAATATGGTGTTGGATCGGCTGGGCCGAGCCCAACCCATTTCTTCCTCTTTTCTTTCTCTCTTTTCCTCCCGTTTTTCTCCCTCCCGATTCCTCTCCTCCCTGCCGGAACTTCCGACCGCCGGTCCGCCGCCGTCCGGCCGCCCCAGACCGCCGCACCGGTCCCAAACGATCGGTCTCCAACCCAGCTACAGTTCTAGATCGGTGCCAGCTGTTTACGCCTGAATTAATATTTTACTGGACAGTAAATATCTATGTAAATATTAATTATTTCTTGGACCATGTCATACCGGCGAGATGGAGTTTCTCTAAGTTTATAAGTGCGAGCTCGCCAGTAAGTCCACGCGAGCCAAGTTAGACTTCGCGCGGAACGAACTGAATGAGAATTTGACTTTACTTAGCCCGCGCGCGGAATGACTTCGCGCGGAGTTACTGTTCAACGGTCCGCATAGGCGAAGCGAGATTGCCAGTCCGCATAGGCGAGACGAGATGGACTCTCCGCGTAGGCAAAGCAAGGCGAGCTGGCGAACTAGCTCGCGTAGGAGACTTCGCGTGGCAGCAAACATGCGGAATCCGCGCGCACCACGACAAACGTTGGAGACTTTTTACAAGTCTTTGACATGCTTCGGGCCAACCCCTGTGGCCCATTAAATATAAAAAGCCCTTTTAAGGCTCGCGAGCTGCAATAGCCCGCGAGATGGACGCGAGCTACAGAAGCACGCGAGATAGAACCCTGTAGCAGTCCGCGAGATGAGGATGCTCCTAATTCTAGTTCGCATAGGAGTCTACAGTTGGTAGCGCGGAATGAAGTGTGCGAACTGGACATGTGTCACAAGATGGTTGGTTCGCATGGACGAAATAGTGCCCTTGTACTATTAGGTTTTCCGAATCCAACTTGAAGTAGGATCTCTCTCTTCTGCCGCAAGTCAAGCTCCACTATATAAAGGGTTTGAAAGCTCTCTCAAAAGGACACAACTTTTACAACAACAACCCAAAGACAACTCTCAAACAAACACAACTGAAACCCAGTTCCCTTCGAGCCCCTCGAAACCCTAACCCTAAGCGCCGCCGCCTAGGTCTTTCTCCAGAGCTCTCCGGACTCTGCATCCCCGTTTCTCTCGGAACTCCCTGTGATTGCTCTGCTCGCGCCGCCGTGAGTATCGACTAGCTTGTGCTCGTAAATCCTCCTCTGAGGTGGCACCTGTGACTCCCCTTTCTGCCTGATCAAGAAGTCAAGCGCAACCCCCATCAACCTTTTCCTCATCCGCGAGGTGGCACGCCCGCAACACTCCCCTCTCTTTGTCTGCTAGAAACCTCTGCTCCGCGCGCTGAGGATCGTGGCCAAAACATTGGCACGAACTGTGGGACAGGGAGTACAAGCAAATAAACATTGGGAAACCGGAGGAAGCGCCGTACCGAAAGCCCCAGCTTTCTTGTCTGAAGCATAGATCGCTACGGTACAAGTCCCATAATAGTGCGGCTTGCCGATCCCTCAATCAAGAGCAGGTTCTTGCTCAGTTTGGTAATCCGGATTACAGCGAGACCGCCATGGTAGGCTCTCAGCCGACCCGAGATACAGATTCTGCTCCATCTATGGAGCAAATCGTCCAGATGTTCACACAACTCACGGGGTAGATCCAGGGTCTGTCAACCCAAAGCTCCGCCACTCAACAAAGCCTCACCGACCTTGCTACTAAGGTCGACGGCCTCGCTGACCAAGTCAAGAGGGACAAAACCCTTTGGGAAGCGGACCAGCACAACCTTACCGTACTCACTGAGGACTTCAACCAGTTTGTCAGCGAGACAAGGGAAACCAAAGGCTTGGTCGAAGGAAGCCTGCAACAGATCTGCTTGGAGCTGGATCAGAACACGGAGACCGTGAAACAAGGCGCGGAGACCGTGAAGCAACATGCAGAAGTCTTGTCGCTCACTCGCGCGACAGTAGACGAGCAGACCCGCCGCCTGGACGAGCACGACACCAAGCTGCATGACCAGCAGAATGCTTCCTTCTTTGGAAGTAAGAACAGTCTAGAAAAGCTAGACGAGTTCAAAGACAAACAGGACCGGTTGAACCTACGGGTCCTTGAGGTTGAAGACTGGATGAGGGCGCAGGCGCCAAAAAACCCTGCTCTAAACCCTACCGGCCCAAGCGCGAGCGATGGGACAGCCAAGTATATTCCTCCCAATGAACGCACCAGGGGAAACCCTAAGGTCGGGACTCCGAAGTCCCCGCAGTTCGTGCCAGGGGCAGGAACGTCAAAGAGCCCGCTCCCGCATGGCTCGTTTGCCTCCCCTAGGGGGCTGAATAGTTCTCTACGTCAAGCAACCGGGACACCAGATGACCCGCTTCTCGTTCATTCCAACCTTACTCCCAAGAATGGCGGACCGGTTGTCAGTTTCTCTACATGGCCAAACCATGGGGAAGGGGCGGAATCCGCGCCCGTGACCACAGCCGACTGGCGCCAGCTTATCTCCTCCATTGTCAAGGAGCAAACCGGACACGGTGATGCTAACTTGCAATATCGCGACCCCTATCCAGATAGCGTGGCGCAATACCCCTTCCCGCACGGGTTCAAGAACGTAGTGTTCACTACTTTCTCTGGCGAAACAAGGGAAGACGCAGCAACCCACATGGCCCGCTTCAAAGTCTAGTGCGGCCAGTACGGGAACAATGACATTCTCAAGCTCAAGCTCTTCGGGACCTCTCTGTCCGGAGCTGCATTTACTTGGTACTCCAGGTTGAAGCCAGGATCCATTGCGGACTGGCCTACCATGGAGAAGCTGTTCCGGGAGACCTACGATACCATTGAGCCAGAGGTCGGCCTTGACTCCCTCACTCAGATGAGTCAGCAGAGCATGGAGTCAGGAGTCTCCTTCCTCCAGCGGTTCAAGATCCAACAAGCCAAGTGCGACTTTCTCCTACCCGAGCAGGAAGCCATTAAGTTGGCTGTCCGTGGTCTCGAACACCGCCAGCGGCTGAAGCACCATGGGGAACGCTTCATGTCTATGGGCGACCTCATCAACAAGGTCGGCAACTATGAACTGATCCTCAACGAGATGGACGAGAAGGCGAATGCCTCCAAAGGGACGTACGTACCGGGGAGGAACAGGATAGTCGGGGCGTTAAACCTCCAATCCTCCACGTTCGACCCTTACTACCAAAGGCAGGAGGAGAATGAGGCCGCGCAGGGGTATGTCGACGGAGCAGTCGAACTGACAGGGAAGCCTTTGGCTCACAAACTGAAGAATCTCAAGATGACCCGCGAGCCAATCACCATTCAGTCCTTTGCATGGACTAAGCCCGAATACGAGTCCTACACGTATGATGCGAAAAACGCCCATCTTGTCTTTAATGACTTGATCGAGGCGAGCTACGTGCGCTTGGACCATAAGATCCCGTCCAAGGAAGAGCTAAAGGACAAGAAGTATTGCAGCTTCCACAATGCATACAATCACGACACCAAGGACTGTGTCAAACTCCGCGACCAATTGCAGACTTGGTTGAATTCGGGTGCCCTGAAAATGAAGACGCCAGGAAGCACAGCTTCTCTGGTGGACGTGGATCCTTTCCCCGCCATGGTTGGTATGGTCGAGGTGAATTGGGCCGACCAGCCAAGGGAGAACAGCTGTCACCGCGCACCAAAGCCAGGCGAGCGGCGAATTACCTTAGACCTAGCCGAGCATCCAGAAGGTTATAGTCCGCGCCGGGTGCTTAAGCGAGACCGAGAGGATGGTAATGATGACACACGTCAGCCATCTCGCCGGTACACTTACAACGTCAACCTCGCGCACGAGGTCCTAGACGATCTAATTGACGGCGGACTCATCACTGTGTCGAGGGCCTTGCCCTATGTTGAATACAAGGAGGGCCGCGTCCACTGCATGCTCCATGACAGTTGGGGACACAGAACTCGCGACTGTTACCAGCTCCGCGAGCAAGTCCAGGACTGGTTAGACCTCAAGTATATTCGCTTCGAGGACAAAGGCGGCTTCATGATCACAGTTGCTGACATCGCGTGGCCTCGCGTCGGCCAGCGCGCGATCACTTTGGACTTGTCTCCAAACGCGGGCCAACGCGACCCGCCAGGTCGAAACCGTAAGAGGCCGGCGAATGACTACACCGTTCTGGCGAACCAAGGTGGGAACCACTACCCGGCAAGGGAGGTAGCCGCCAGACCACAGCCCGATCGCCTTTCAAGAAAGGATAAAGGCAAAGCTACCATGCGGGACGATATACCGTCTCTAGCTGATAGCTATCAACCCATGAGTCCCAGGACTCGCGAGGAGCTGGAACAGAGGATCAAGCGCCTCGAAACCTTCGTTCAAACACACTGGACTAAAGATATGCCTTCCTCTCCAGCTTCAAGCGAGATGGACATCTCCAACTCCGGCAGCGAACGCCAAGATAACGAGGCTTCAAGCCCCAGGCGAGGTATCTTGACTGACCCCTACATTCCTCCGACATCCAAATCAACAATCAAGGAAGGGATTTGGTACACACAGCAAGGGGGAAAGTCAGTTACCATCAGCAGATCCAAGAAGCGGAAGCTACAAAAGAAGTACGGCAGCATACTGCGTGCCTTGCGAGCGGCTGATGATGGCATCATCCGACTCTGGCAGCTCGCGCAGACACCCGAGAGAATGTGGAGAGAAGCTGAGGGCTTGCGCGCTCTACTCCAAAGGCCACCCGTCACGCCTCCACGTGTCTGTGCGCGGGCAGCAGACGACCCCGCTCCAAAGGCGAATGTCTTATGTCGCCTCACCGTACCACCAAGACAGGATCTGCGCCCCACGAGGTACAGATCATCTCCAGCAAGAAGAAGGGAGCCACAGTTCTCCCGGCACAAGCCTTCATCAGAACCTGAGAGAAGAAGAGAACCGTCCGCCCCAGCAAAGCGAACTGTTCGAAGGCAAACGCCAGAGGCTGAGCGACGAAGAAATCTGTCACCTCCACCAAGACGTAGGCAGTCACCAGAGGCTGAAAGAAGACGAGAACCGTCTTCCCCAGCGAAGCGAAGGCTATCCGCCGCATCAAGGCCAGAGCCAAGGCGCGAGCTGCTTCAGTCATCACATCCTCCGAAGCCTATTCGCCAGGAACCTGAGGTTAAAAAGGAGCTATCACGACCGGGTCCGACCCATCCTCAGTCCACACAGGAGCCTCAGGTCTCAGTCCTTCCTCCTAGGGCAGAGGACAATGCCAGAGCCCCACTAGCCGCGGATAAGCTTTCAGCCGCGGACAAACAGCCTTCAACCAAACTCGTATGGCGACCACGGCAGCCAGAGGACAACATCTCGCCAGGGGTTGAAAGTAGCACCTCCAGCCCTAACCTCACGGAGCTCATGGCCCAATGCTTCCGTGAGAATTCACTGAACGAGGAGACTCATTCCGAGCCTCGAATCGACTTGGGTGACGACCAAGCGGAAGGGCAGGGTGAATCATTCACCTGCAATATGCTCGAGGTTTCTGCATGGCCAGAACATGAAGAAGTCAACCCGGCGGAGAGCGCATTTGCTGTGCTCGAAGGAGACAATGGACCCATTGAGACTCCACTAATCCCAGTCCACGAGCAATTCTCTTTTCAGGTCGGAATGGTTTTCTTCATATCTGAGAGATACGCTCTCCCGCCAAATACAACATGCAACACGGCAGATATTCCAGACAATAGTGAGAGTGTCTGCGACATATCGCCCCCTTGCAACAGCGAGAGGGGTCCAGTCCCGGCGGAACCTGTGAGCGCTCCACCAGTGGAAGCTACGAGCAGCGTCACACACATGCCGACTTTGACCTTCTCCACTCCGACTCTGGATATGGCCACTCACATGAGGCCATTGTATATCACGGCTGAAGTTGAAGGGATCATGATAAACAAAATCATGGTCGACACGGGGGCGGCAGTGAATGTCGTCACCACCCCGCACTATGGGACTCCTTGGCATCCCACGCTCGATGATCCAGACTACGTCCTTGACAGTCAAGAACTTCACCGGACAAGTCTCCAGGACTTTAGGTTTGTTGTTCTTACTGGTCAAGGTGGGTCCGGCTTCAAGGGTTTACACATTCTTCGTCGCTGAGTGTGGTTCATCCTACAGCATGATCCTAGGCCGTGACTGGATACATAGAAGTTTCTGTGTGCCTTCCTCCATGCACCAAGAACTCCTGATTTGGGATACAGAGAAACGCGAGACGGTCCTCATCCAAGCGGACCCGCGTCCCTTCTCCATTTCCGCCAACTTCAACGACGCCCGCTACTACAATACTGATTTGGGTCCTTTGGATGTCCAAGGCGTTGATTCTAAAGGCCGCCCATATGGGGTTACTGCCTCCAACTTGACAAGATGGGGACTCACTCAGGCGAGGGACGACTTACAATGTCCCCACACCATCGCAGACCCCCTCCAACCATCTTATGATTAGTACATCCTCAGAAGAAGCGCGCGAGGCTGGCGAGTCCTTATTTGAGAGACTACTCTCATATTGGGCGAAACGCGAAGCCTATGACAGAGTCGCCACTATGGAGTACGTAGACGAGATAGTGGACTATACCGATGCCGAGGAGGAAGTTATTCAGTTAGCTCCCGCTGCCTTGGACGACACACCGCCTCGAGTCCGCGATCCCACATTACAAGTCGACGTGGGAACTGCAGAGAAACCCTTATTACTTTCCATCAATGCCAAGTTGGCGGGACAAGAAAAGGAAGACCTTCTCGCCTTACTACATGAATATAGGGACTGTTTCGCCGCACAGTACGAGGACATGCCTGGCCTCTCCCCGGATTTAGTTTGTCACCGTCTGCCTACTCACCCCGACAGGCGTCCAGTTCGCCAAGACGGCAGATTCATGCGAACTGAGACCCAGATCTTGGTTAAAGAAGAGATTGAGAACATGCACCGATCAGGGATCATTCGCGTGGCCAAATACAATGAGTGGCTGTCCAACATCATTCCAGTCCGCAAGAAGAACGGCAAAACGCGCGTCTGTGTTGACTACCGTGACCTGAACAATGCGACGCCTAAGGATATATATCCCATGCCTGTTGCTGACCTCCTCATTGATGCAGCCGCGGGGCATGAAGTGCTCTCCTTCATGGATGGAACCGCTGGTTACCATCAGATCCCCGTCGCTGAAGAAGATCGCCACAAGACTGCTTTCCGCTGCCCGGGGTTCGCGGGCGCATTCGAGTATGTTGTCATGCCATTCGGACTCAAGAACGCAGGGGCAACTTATCAACGCGCTATGAACCTCATCTTCCACGACATCTTAGGCAAGTTGATCGAAGTCTACATCGACGATGTCGTGGTTAAAACCAAGACGCGAGCGACACACGTTGAAGACCTTCGGCAGGTTTTCACGCGGATGCGGAAACACCACCTGAAGATGAACCCCGCCAAATGTGTTTTCTTCGCGGAGGCAGGCGACTTCCTTGGTTTTTTCATCCATCAAAGAGGTATTGAGATCCCCAAAGACAAGGCGCAGGCGGTCATCAACGCCTCGCCTCCTACGACCAAAAAGGAGCTCCAACAATTGATCGGGCGAATAAATTTCCTCCGCCGTTTCATTTCCAACGCGGCAGGGAAGGTTCAGCCTTTTTCGCCTCTTCTAAAGCTCCAGGGGGCAACCGAGTTTGTTTGGGAGCCACAACACCAGGAGGCCTTCGATCGCATTAAGGATTATCTTGCCACCCCACCTGTTTTGGTTCCCCCTCGCCCGGGCGTTCCGCTTAAACTATACATTGCCGCTGCTGACTTGTCCATTGGCGGACTCTTGGCACAAGACGATGAGAATGGGGTGGAACACGCCGTCTACTATCTTAGCAGGGTGTTGACCGATTGCGAGACGCGCTACTCCCCAATGGAAAAGTTGTGTCTCGCCCTTTTCTTTGCAGGTTGCAAGCTCCGCCACTACATGTTAGCCTTTACCACGGTGGTGATCGCCCAGTCCGACCTCGTCAAATATATGCTTTCCCGCCCTATCCTACGCAGACGCATAGGTAAATGGATATTGGCCTTGTCTGAATTCTCGTTGCAATATGTTCCGCAGAAGGCAGTTAAAGCACAGGCCATAGCAGATTTCCTCGCGCATCACCCGCCCACTGAGCTGACAGCATTCCGCGAGTTGGAAGTCGTTGCAGTCTCCCCTTCTCCATGGACTCTCTACTTCGACGGCTCACGCACTGACCTCGCTGCCGGTGCTGGGATCGCCATCGAGAACCCTGCCGGAGACCGTTTTTCTTACTCTTTCCAGCTGGACTTTAAATGTACCAATAATCAGGCGGAATACGAGGCGCTCATTATCGGACTGGAAATCTTGTTGGACTTAGGAGTCCGCGAGGTTCAAGTCTTTGGCGACTCCTTACTGGTGGTCAACCAACTTGTGGTGAAGTTCAAGTGTTTAAGCTCATCCATTGAACCTTACCTACGAAAAGCTTTTGACGTCTTGGACCGCTTCGACGATGTTCACATTGAACACATCCCATGCGAGTTCAACTTCGCGGCGAACGAGCTCGCGCAGATCGCATCCGGTCTTAGCCTGCGCGATGGAGTGCGTGAACGACTCCTCAAAGTCGAGCGACGTACACTTCCTTCTTTTCTTGCCAGGGGGCAATATGACACAGAACCTCTCCATGTCGCCGCTTTAGATCCTATTGATGAGGATTGGCGGTTACCTTTTATTGCTTACCTCGAACACCCTCATGACGCCACCCATTCCAGGCAAATGCGGTTTCTCGCCCTCAACTTTGTGCTTCGCAATGGTGAGCTTCGCCGGCGCGGCGAGGACGGTAACGACTTCCGCTGCGTGTATGGCAATGAGGCTAAGCGGCTTATGCGTGAGGTGCATTCCGGTGTTTGTGGTTAGCATCAGGCTGGACCCAAGATGCGTTGGTTAATCCGCCGCCACGGATACTACTGGCCTACTATTCTCAAAGATTGTATTACTTTTGCCAAAGGATGTCAGGATTGCCAGGCTCACGGACCAGTGCAACACATTTCCAACATTCCGTTACAGCCGATCATCAAACCCTGGCCATGTCGAGGTTGGGCGATAGACTTCATCGGTCTCATTCACCCCCATTCCTCCGAGCAGCACAAGTTCCTTATCGTGGCCACAGATTTCTTTACCAAGTGGGTTGAGGCCGAGCCACTCAAGGTTGCCTCCGCAACCTCGGTCCGTAACTTTATTTTCAGCAATATTATCTCCCGCTTTGGTATTCCAGAGTGCATCGTGACGGACCGGGGGGCAGCTTTCATGGCGGATTCTGTAGTCACTTTCCTCACTAGTTATGGCGTCAAACTCCTGCATTCAACCCCTTATTATGCCCAGTCCAATGGTCAGGCGGAAGCGAGCAACAAAGTTATCCTCGGCATCTTGCGCAAGATGCTAGAGTTGAACCCCCGCGTTTGGCATCTAGAACTTCACCATACTTTGTGGGCCTACCGTACCTCCAAGCGCTGTCCGACCGATACCACCCCTTATGCTCTCATGTTTGGCCATGATGCCGTCCTTCCCCTGGAGGTCCACGTCGCCTCGCTTCGTGTCCAAGAACAGCACCAGTTGCTCGGTGACGATTACATCCAGGCAATGTGGCAGGAGCTTGAAGACCTTGACGAACATCGCATCACTGCTTTCAACAATCTCATCCTCGAGAAGCAGCGTGTTGCACGGTCTTATGATAAAATCACTCAAGGTCGGAGCTATGCTGAAGGCCAAACGGTATGGCATGTTGTGCTCCCCCTTGGGGAGAAAACCGACGGCCGCGGGAAATGGTCCGCGCGGTGGGAGGGACCCTTTATTATTCATCGCATATTACCTAAGGGGGCATACCATTTGCGTGACCTCGACGGTTCGCTCCATCCTAACCCTATTAATAGTCGTTTCTTAAAACGCCATATCGCTAGTGTTTGGGAATGCGCAGATCCTCCTCCCCCCTCTGATCCCACGACCACTGTCATTAGTGTAACGCGCCGTTGCGCTTACGCTCCATCACCTCACACTAGAGGGCAACACCAGGAAGAAGCATGCAATTAGTTTTAAAACGTGCGTGGTCTAATTAACAGACCAGTACAAGATTGGGGCCTATTCCAGAGGCCCTAAATATTTAGAAAAAAAAAAAAAATTCAAGTGTTCTTCAAAACATCAGTTTCTCCCTTTGTAAACGTGCGTGGTCTAATTAACAGAGCAGTACAAGATTGGGGCCTATTCCAGAGGCCCTAAATAAAAAACAACTTCATTCAAGTATTTCCCCGTTCGCCGACTCCTTTGTTTACTTTTCATTGGTTCGCACTGGAGGCAGCAAAATATATACTGGGGGGGGGGGAGCGAAATGCATGGCCTCTTAAAATTTTTTCAACTTTTTGGTTGTCTCTCATCGGTTCGCACTGGGGGGCAGCGAGGTACTTGGCCTTTGTCATTCCTTGTTTATCACCAAGTTGATTCGCCATTGCTAAGATTGCGCGAAGAGCCTTTTTTGGAATTTAGTCAAGTCAAACGTCTGCTCAAGATACAACCATGCGAGCTACATTCGTTCGCGGTATATGCAATGTACTATGTCTTCTAAGTGGAGCAGGCGAATGCAGGCATTTTCAAGTTCAAAGTCCAAATTGCCTAGGCGAGCCGTGCAGTAGTTCGCTACGATGCCTTACTGGGTGCTTGAGTTTCAAGGCCTATTCACAGGCTTGTTTCTTCACACTCCTTTTATGTATGACCCGAGCCAATACTATTGGCTTTGGAGCAACATGAACATAAACCTCTTCAGTCATTCTCGACATTTCATAACTTCGAGGCTAGGGGGCAATGTTTACGCCTGAATTAATATTTTACTGGACAGTAAATGTCTATGTAAATATTAATTATTTCTTGGACCATGTCATACCGGCGAGATAGAGTTTCTCTAAGTTTATAAGTGAGAGCTCGCCAGTAAGTCCACGTGAGCCAAGTTAGACTTCGCGCGGAACGAACTGAATGAGAATTTGACTTTATTTAGCCCGCGCGCGGAATGACTTCGCGCGGAGTTACTGTTCAACAGTCCGTATAGGCGAAGCGAGATTGCCAGTCCGCATAGGCGAGACGAGATGGACTCTCCGCGTAGGCAAAGCAAGGCGAGCTGGCGAACTAGCTCACGTAGGAGACTTCGCGTGGCAACAAACATGCGGAATCCGCGCGCACCACGACAAACGTTGGAGACTTTTTACAAGTCTTTGACATGCTTCGGGCCAACCCCTGTGGCCCATTAAATATAAAAAGCCCTTTTAAGGCTCGCGAGCTGCAATAGTCCGCGAGATGGACGCGAGCTACAGAAGCACGCGAGATAGAACCCTGTAGCAGTCCGCGAGATGAGGATGCTCATAATTTCAGTTCGCATAGGAATCTACAGTTGGTAGCGCGGAATGAAGTGTGCGAACTGGACATGTGTCACAAGATGGTTGGTTCGCATGGACGAAATAGTGCCCTTGTACTATTAGGTTTTCCGAATCCAACTTGAAGTAGGATCTCTCTCTTCTGCCGCAAGTCAAGCTCCACTATATAAAGGGTTCGAAAGCTCTCTCAAAAGGACACAACTTTTACAACAACAACCCAAAGACAACTCTCAAACAAACACAACTGAAACCCAGTTCCCTTCGAGCCCCTCGAAACCCTAACCCTAAGCGCCGCCGCCTAGGTCTTTCTCCAGAGCTCTCCGGACTCTGCATCCCCGTTTCTCTCTGAACTCCCTGTGATTACTCTGCTCGCGCCGCCGTGAGTATCGACTCGCTTGTGCTCGTAAATCCTCCTCTGAGGTGGCACCTGTGACCCCCCTTTCTGCCTGATCAAGAAGTCAAGCGCAACCCCCATCAACCTTTTCCTCGTCCGCATGGTGGCACGCCCGCAACACTCCCCTCTCTTTATCTGCTAGAAACCTCTGCTCCGCGCGCTGAGGATCTTGGCCAAAACAGCAGCCTCCCTAGCGCCGCCGTGAAGGAGGAATCGACGCCGAAAGCCCCGACTGCCGAAAGCTTCTTTTTGCTGGAACTCCTTCCTCCGGCCGCCATATACGGCGAGCCTTGGCTCAAAAGGAAGCCCTCCTTCCGTGCTTCAATCCCTCCAAAGGGCTCCCTCCATCTCGAGCTAGGTAAGGAGAAATCGGTATTTGAAATTCTAGGGCTTTATTGTGTGTTTGTGTTCGATTGACATGGTTAGGCTTAGAATTGGAGTTTGTGGTAGTTAGGAATGTTGTAGAGGAGGTTGAGAGGAAGGTGCTGTCAAATTTTGGTGAGCATCGGAGGTCGCCGGAGTTGGTCGCCGGCCGCCGCCGCCGAGAAAATGTTTTTGGTGGAGAATATTATGAGGAGTTTAATGGAATGAGTTTTAGAATTTTTGGAGGAGTTTTGGATAGGTTTTGGAATTTGTTAAGTTTGGTATTTTTGGCGGATTAATAAGTTAAAATCCGGCCATTGGATTAATTTTATGATTAGGACGTTGGAAGGTGATTTGAGGATGTCGGTATTTATGCAGATTTATGGTTGGCAGTGAAGTTAAGATTTAGGACGATAGGCATGGTTGAGCGCGAGAAGCTCATATTTAATTATGCCTATTTTTCTTTAAAAACGTTGGGATTTATTTGAGGAATTATTTATGTTTTGGAACAGGACGTGAGGAGGCTCGAGCAGAGGAGACCTCCGACCGACGTCAGGCTTAGGCCTAAGTTGTGAGTGGACCTTTGTTTTTAAATAATGTTTTATTGTTGAATATTTTCCTTTGTTGGAATTTATCCTGAATTGAGAATTTCAGTGATTTTACTTATTTTATTTAACATTTATGAGTATAGTATGTATATGAGAGAACGCTAGCTAGCCATACGTGTTCCCCTCATAATGAGGAAAAATGCCATTATGAGGTGACGTGAGCGTTAGACGCCAGCGTCGTAGCCTTGTACGACTTTCTACTTTCCGAGTTCAATCTATGTTTTTAGATTCATTCATAGAATTCGTACAGGGAGTAAGCACGTATAAATACCACCCGGTCCCCCCCCCATACTGAGAAAAAATGCCACTATGGGGTGACGTGCGCGTTAGACGCGAGCGTCGTAGCCTGGTATGACTATCTACTTTCAAGCTTATTCATAGATAGCATACATGGAGTAGACGGGTGTGAATACATACTGATATAATTATATAATTTTAGCCTGAGAGGCTGTACTTGTTTAAGATTTGGAGACTAGCCAGAACTAGTCGTGTCCTTGAAAGTGTTTCTTGGGGAAATATTTATTGTTGTCGAGATTATTTTGTCCACTCACCCTGACGTGATTAAATATTTTCCCCTGGGCTTTTCCTTCGCTTTTAATCGCCCAGTCTGCAGAGTTCGGGTGGGGTCTAGAAGGAGGCGCCGAGGCATAGTCACCCACATCTCCACTACTGTTCACCAGTAGGTCATTTGTTTAAACCCACTAGGATTTCTATCAGCTTCCGTTGTCTTTCTTGTAATAGCTCTGAATATTTTTCGGAAAAATAATTGTGTATTATTTTATTCAGTTATTTGGATTAAAGTGAAGATTAATATTTTGGGTTAAGAGGGTGTTCTATATTTTTCCGGGTTAGGGTTGTCCATTTTCAAGGGAGGTTTGCCGAGTCCTTCGGTAAATTTTCCTTGGAGGTGGTCCCCGCAGGACTTACCTCGGGTTTCAGGGTGAAATTCGGGGTGAGTCTTGACAACATATGTCATCCTAAACATAATATGATGATCCGTATGCTAAATGACTTCCACGGACACCTCAAAATGTAAGTTTTTTTGAGAAGTAGCAACACCATAACATGGTGGTGACGCTACAAAATAAGGTGGCGGTCCTATGGTGACATTGAAGTCACATAGGCACAATTCCAAAGATTTGGAGACTGTCAGAATGTCTTCTAAAGGACTAGAGACGCACCAACACTTCCTATGAGGTTTCTGTAATATCCTTGAATTTCGGTTTTCTATTTTAAAAAAAAAAATTATTTTTCAAGTTATTTTTATTTCAATTTTTGTTATTTCTTCAAATTCCATGTGGCTTTCGAGAATTATTTCAATTTTTAGTTTGTCAAAAATTTTCTTTCGATTCCATAGGATTAAACTAGATGTCTTTACGAGTTCGTAGGATTTTTCAGACAATTGTTTGGACATCAGGGCTATTTTTAATGATTTTTAGAAATTAGTATTATCCAAAAATCATATTAAAAATAGAAATTAGGGTGCTTTGAATTTGGGCCATTGACCTCTAAACCGCCAGATCTAGACCGTTGATTGGCTTTATATCTATGGGAAGGGATCAGAACAGATCAGTCTCAGACCCAGACCGGGTCAGTCTCGACCCGAATATAGTTGACGGGTTGACCCGGGCTTTTCTTCGTCCTTCGGCGACGGTGTGGCGGAAGATTGGTGGTGACGGCTTCATCTCGTCCTCCCCATCCTCCCTGCGGTCTCTATTTCGTCAAAGGAGCTTCGGTGAAGGAGATTCGAGTAGAAGAAGAAGAGGCTGGGTTCGCTGGCGAGTTTACGATTCCGGCCAAGTCGTGGTATCTCACTGGTGTGGATAGCTTCGTCTCCTCATCCTCGACGTCCCTGTGACTTCAGCTTGTCGAGACAAGGTCAGGTGAGGGAGAATCGAAGGAGAGAAGCTTCCAGGGTTTTGGCCGTGTTCTTGGTGTTTTCCGGCGATCTCCGAGTTAGACTCAGGTATCAAAGTTGGTCTATTCTTCGAGCTCTACCTGTTTATATAATTGAAATTGAGTTTTGTTGAGTTTGGAGGAAGTTGGGTTTTTGGCAGTGGATGACTGCCGTGCGTGCCGCCGTGCACGGCGGCGGTGAAGGTGTTTGATTCATATCTAGATTCAGATTTCATGTTTTATGTGAGCTGCAGTTTTGATTGAGAATTGAAGAATCGAAGTTTTGGGTTTTTCTGCCATATCGGGTTTGTTGTTCTTGGTGATGTCGTGATCAATGTTTGATTAATTTCTGATCAGATATGAATCTCAAAGCATGATTTTTATGATCAGGTATATATTAGAGTTACAGAGTTGAGGGATTGGAGAAGATGGATAATCAGAAGGATGATTGTGTTGCTAGTGGATTGAGAGCAGTAGCTGTTACTATGGTTTTCAATATTCATATTTGTTGTTCAGTTTAATGTTTGATTTCAATGGAGGAGTTGTGTATGTTTGGAAGCTTAGAATTTCAATATTGGATTCATATATATAGTTGTCATGTTTGTTAGTTTGGCGAAGTCATGTTGGCTTCTATCAAGTCTGAACGATGAGGAATCTAGTTTGGGTTGTTGTTGCAGCGGCAAGTAATGGGTGACGATGGTGTTGTATTTCTGGAAGCCAATGTTGTTAAGAGATGACGCGTCGCGTAACCGGGGTTAAACTAAGCGCACAATTTATTACCCTGCAAAATCATCGTTAGTATAAAATAAGTAGGGATCGTTCAGTCCGGGGATCAATTAGGGTGATCAATCATGATGCTAAAACAAAACACACACATATATACATATTTACAAGTTGTCACATTGGGGGTTTTTAGAAAACATTACTATGATCCTAAAGACACGAAAAATAAATCCTAGACTAATATTTACATGTGATCGACAACCATACACATCATAGCATAAATCAAAAGCAATCAAAAACATGCAATAAGATCATACAAGGGAATCGGCAAAACAATGAACAAATAACCTAACTCTAACTTAATTTCGACTTAACTAGAGCCCGTTGCGGTTCATCTAATCGTTATAAGACTTCTTAGATTATACTTAGAAAACACGTTGCGTCGAATCCTAAGCCTTTACTAATTGATTTTAAGAACACGTTGCGTCGAAAATAAAACCAACAAGTAATTATGCACAAAAGTCTTGATCGAAAACACACACAAGGTATGGCGTCACTCATCCTATTAGCATGCAAATTTCTAGAATTATAACTGCCCTAAAAGCAATGGAACCTAATCGACGTTGCGCCTAACTAAGCCCTAAATACTTTGGTTGATGACATCTAAACCTACACAACAACTAAGGCCTTAGCCGCATGCAAGTGTTGAAGGAGTTGCTCGAATCCTAGAAACTAATCAAGTTATGAGAATGACTACATGAACATGCTTTGCCTAATCTAATGCACAAAATTATCACAAGTTTAAGAGTATGAAAATCCTAAGTATAGATTTTGAAAATGGTTTCACAACTTTCATACAACAAAAGAATCAAGCAATCAAACATGCATATTTTATAGACAAAATAATGCAAATCTAAACAAATAAACAGAGATGAAGAATAGAATGTATGGATCATACTTTATAAGTTAAAGCTCCAAAGTATGGTGATGGACGGAATTATGAAAGGTGGCCGGCGGTGGTGAAATCTCTCTCTACTTGTCTATAGGATGAACACTCAAAAACTCTCGTATTACAATGACTTACGCTCTGTGTATTGCTAGGTTGTGACCCTTATCTAAGTGCCTAGAGGGTCCTATATATAGTGATTACAATGGCCAGCCAAGCCTTAACCTAAAACCAAGAGGAATTGGTTTTCCTAGTACAACAATATTAGCTTTTCCTAAACCAACTAGACTTTGAACTTCTTGAATCTTCTAGGAACTCCTTTGTTGCGTCTCTTGCCTTCAAATCCTTGTCATAATCGGCCTAGGATAGCAGATGCAAGCTTTATTTCATGGTTGCACATGGAATCTTCCAAAACAGGAAATGCATCTTCCAATCCTAGCCGGACTAGGATTGCTTCTTCTCCTCCATTCCGTGCAAAGCTTTGGCCCTAAATGACTTTTCAAATCTTCAATATGCTTAGTAGACCTCTCTTGATGAGTTTTGATGTGACTTTGATGTAGAAACATTGAACTCCAAACCGGAATTGCAAAGTAGCAGAATCCTGATTTCCGGCAGACTGACCTTTGGTCATTCCTTCAGGCATAACTCTCTCCTCGTTAATCCAATTGGCGTGATTCCAAGTTCTGGGGAAACTAGACTCGTAGAGCTTTCCATCCATATATAGCACGAAATTTAATTCCAAGTATTTAATCGTACACAAGCTCTTAAAGTTAGGACACAGTAGCTGGAAACTCTGTTTTAGCCCCTGGAGTGAAATTCTCGAACTGCCGGCTTTGAGCCTTCATTTGAACGACCTCCCGAACTCCAATTGACCTGAAATTTTGACATAATACACTTTAGCTTCCAAATAATACACTTGCAAAATTTCATCGAATTCGGATAAGAATAAGTCAGTCAGACGCAAGCCTCAAAATCACAAAAACTACATATCTTGGCACTTTTTCACAGATTTTCTATACTTAGTCGTTTTTCTAGCAATTTAAGCACATTTTTCCAAAACTATACCAGAGCTTCATTTAACTAAATTATGACTCTATCTTACTCTAAATAGACTTAACAAAGCACAAATAAGGGATAATAAGATACTAATAATGTCGCATTTTATGCTCCTATCAAGAGAGAATAGTTGGACGATGAAAGTGAAATGAGCGCGCATGGCATTTGATTCGGAAATCATGAGACAAAGATGAGAGGAAGTGTGGAATAAGGATTTGGGTGTCCTTAGTAAATTTCAGAATTTGATCGACCTTGAGTTGAAGTTATTCGTTGGTTGCTATTGAATAAGTATTCGATATGAGGATGGAATACAAGTCGCAAGATTCCAAGAGCAGAAGGATAAAGATTTCAGAAAGCACGTCGTTGAGTTACTAGTTGTAGCTAGCGTCGGAAGTAACGTTTGGATTTCAGGTAGGGTCTCTCGGGGAACCTTTTTTTAATTTGATAATTAGATTATTATTGAAATGGTGGTTTGTGTGACATTGAATGATTAACTATTGAATGTTATTGTTTTCGATAAAGCATGTGTAATCGTTGGTTTATATGATTGATGTCATCGCTTTCTGTAAAAGCATGTGTTTGATATTGAAATACGAGCATTGATATTTGATTGCATGCATAATGCATTGTGAGAAATTGTGAGGATAGTGAGAATGGTGATTGTGGAGATGAGAATGAGATTGAGAGAAAAGAAAGATACATTTTGTGTAGTTGAGTTTCCTCATAGGTTGTCCATGATCCAGGCTAGCCCACACATGCACAAATTTGGGGAAAGCAGGCCCCTTCGATGACGGACATCGATAAAACGATCTTATCGGGTTTCGGGTTTGGAGACCATGAGTATAACAAAATGATTAACAAAAGAGGTACATGTGGTAAGATATTACTGATTGTTAGATCATATATTCGAGACATCTGAGTCACCCCCAGTTGGTAAAATACACGGTATGAGACGTGTAGGCTCATCTATCTTTGATGTATGGACTGATTAGTCAGTAATTGAGGAAGACATTCATTAACATACATGTATTGAATTGTTGTTATTTATTTAAAGTATTGTTTGATGTTTAATAACTTGATTGTGTGACGTAGTTAAGTATAATCTAAAGAGGTTTGGCCCTACTTAGCGTAAGCTCATCCCTATAGAATCTTATTCAGGTACTTACGAGGTACAACACGTCTTTCTAGAAGACTAATTGTGACGTTAGCTTACGTGTACAAGAGTCGAGAAGTAGGGAAGATTAGAAGCCACAAGACCTATTTCGTCTTTGTCATTGTTTTTGTTATTACAATTTGTTTTGTTTTTAACTATTTCTAAAAAAGTATTTGAATTTGTATTATTTTCTTTTACTTTTCCCGCTCAAGTCTCGGGTTTGGTGTCAGGTGCTTGGAAACCATCGACATCGAGTCCGGGGTGTGACAGTTTCATTGGCTATCTCCAATACTCATCACTCGTTTCCTATTCTTTAGCTACATTAGGAGAGAGACCCTCGTATGTTAATAACACAAAAGAGAATACTTCATGTTTACAACAAATCCAAAAGAGATTATGTGGATAGATACAACCGACTAGTGGACACTTTATATGTTTTATGGTGTTGGTTGAAGAATCAACACATTGGTCATGTGCTAAACATTATCAACTTATTATGCTGCTTATATTTCTACGGGCTCACTATCCCTTCTTAAAAAAGTTTTTCATCCAAGGATTGATGAGTATTACATATCAACGGGAATTGATAATTGTAACCTATTTGGTCTCACGAAAAACAACAACGATAATAGTCTTGATATTGGTAAAATGTGCACTAATACTTCCGTTTAAAGGTTATATCGCATGCAGCTTTATTAATTTATCTATGACTCACCATCATTGAATATTTATTGTCAGGACCTACCCCGGATTTCGAGGGAAAATCCGGGATAAACCCTGCGGGACCTACCTCAAGGAAAATTCTACCAAAATTCTTGATAGAACCTCCCTTGAAAATGGGTAACCCTACCTGAAAGAAAAATCACCAAGCCCAACTCACAATAATTCCCAAACAACAACCATAAATATGATCTCTCAAATAAATATAAACAAATGAATCTTTTTAATAGCTCTTAACACACTTAGACCATCCCATAATTATCAGAGCATTTACTAGGAAAATGAGAGAAACAGCACTATAGGTTAAACTAATAACCTATATGGGAAAACTGAGTGAAGTGGGGATTTTGATACGCCTCCTATCCTCGCCGAACCGAACACTGCAGACTGGGCATTTAAAAACGAAAGGCCCAGGGGAGAAGCATTTAAAACGTTAGAGTGAGTGGACACAAATAAATATCAATAATATGGAGCAATGAAATCAAAACCATGCTCTCCCACAATTTTCATTAGAAAAATAATTTTGCATGCCATTCATGGAAAATTCTCCATGAATATATACAAATAAAAATGATGAACCAATCCCATTGGTTCTCATTAATTAATAAAAATGGGGAAGAGGTTTCACCATAACGATGAGCCTCCCAGGCTATAATAGCGTCCCACGCTAAGCGCACTATTCACTTATCGTGAGTAGCCGCTAATAATGGCTAGCTAACATATATAAATACCGATCGGTTGCCTCCCAAGCTATAATAGCGCCCCACGCTAAGCGCACTACTCACCTATGGTGAGTAGCCGCTAATAATGGTTAGCTAGCAATAAAGATTATATATCAACCCTTTATGGTGAAATAAAAGAAATAACAAATATCCAGGATGTCACTTCCCCAAAAATTAACATAAAGTCACTTGACATGTCCCACATGTCAAATAAAATGCTCAAGAGAGTTCCCAAAAATAAATGGAACTCTTTACTCCAAGAAATTATAAAATCTTCAATATGCCTTTAAAAATTAAATAAACTTTATTGCATGTAAGGCATTCAAATCAAAGGTCCACTCACAGTGCTCGGCTATGCCTGTCGACAACCCGAAACTTCCTCCAAATGATTTTCCTCACGTCCTGAACAATAATTAATATTAATTCCCAATCAATATTTAAAACTTCAATAAATAATTCCATAAAATTAAGGGTCTAAAATTATTATTCTTCCTTGCCCATTTTCTTCATCTTTAATCCAATATAACTCAAAATTCACCACCTTCATGGATAACCAAAATTTAACCCTTTACGCCTTTTAAAACCGGTTAACCAAACTACCGATAATCCATCCTAATCACCGCCAAAATCCTTAACCATTGAAAAATTCCCAACAATATCAAAACTCCTCCAAAAATTCCAAACTATACTTCATTAAACTCCTCTCCTAAATACCATCTTAAAACATGAAAAATAGCCCCTGAGGGGCGGCGGCGCCGCCTGCTCCGCCGGCAGCCGTTTTCCGGCGACTTCCTATGGCCACCAAATTTAAACAGCATAATCCTCTCATCATACCCAATAACTTTCATAACTAGCACTTTGTCCAATTCTAACGCTATCTAGGGTAATCGAACCAAAACATCCCTAAATCCCTAAAACTTTCAATTATACAAACCACCCTAACGAGATCGAATTAGACCGATTTCTTTTGAGGGATTACTCACCTTGATGAGGGCTACAAGTTGAGCCAAAAATCTCGGCCTATGATGGCCGGAGGACGGAGCTCCGGCGAAGACACAGTCGGCGTTTCCGGCGAGTTTTTCTCCTCTCCGGCGGCATTACCGGCTCGGACAGTTGGCCGGGGAGAGATAGGAGGTGACAGGGGTCCGATCTGGGCTGGAGCGGCGACTGGTGGTTGGCTGGACGGCGGCAGCTGGTGACTGCAGTTTCCGGCGAAAGAGAGAGCTCGGGGAGCTGGGGAAAAGAAGAAGAAAAAGAAAGAAAAGAAAGAAGAGGGATTTGGGCTGGGGCTGCTCCCCACCCGGTCCAAAACTTAAATCCAACTAAATAAACCCACTTCAAATTTTACCCATATTTTACCAACACAACAATTTCCCTTTTTGAGGATAACTTTTCCATGCCAATTCCGATTTTAACGCGTAGCATGTCTACGAACTCGTAATCATGTCCTCTACAACTTTCATGAAGAAAGTTTTCCCAAATTCCAAATGGAAGAAAAAGTCAACTTTAAGGTCCTTAACAGTAAACGGTTACTTAATACGGTAAAAGACTAAAACAAAACCAAAGTGTATAACCGTAAAAATAACCTAAGGACCGGGGTGTGACATTTATTGCACTACATACCGTGATTGTGTATGAGGATTGAAAAAAAATTTCAATCTTTGAGCTCGACAAGTTTGAAACAGATCTTTGATGTGTTTTAAAATGTTATTCGCAAGCGCACGAATCAGTTGTAGTACAGAGATGCAAGAGCGAGGTCGAACCCACAGGGAATGTATGAAAATAGGAAAAATTAATCGAATCAAATTAATTTAACACTAATCTAGTTGAATGAAAGTTGATGGTGAAGTAGCTAAGACAAATAAAATAGATAAAAGATTACCTTGATGACGAAGTAACTAAGGCATCGGATTCCACCACATTACTTAATAAGTCTCTTAATATTACCTATCAATTCCTGAATTATGAGTAGCAATCTAGAAATCAATCTACTGCTTTCTCAAGATTTAACAATGAAGCACACATGAAATATATCTAAAGTAGACTCTTCTTCGCTTCTTAATTATGAACATCAAAGCATCACATGCACACAAACTTATTGAAACTACAAAAGATCATAGTGTTTACAAAGCATCAAATGTGAAACAAGCTCATTTGAATGACAAGAGATCAAAGGATTTCATATTAAATATTTTACAAAGCCAAGCATGGATTAATAAAAGTGACTTCCAAACTACCAAAAATGCATGACATTAGAGGTGAAAGGAACAAAGATTTTATTAATGCATTTTGAAGCAAGAGTCATAGACATGAATAACATAATTATGGAAATCGATAGATAATTAAAAGAAACTTATTTCATAATGTGGTTTCCTCCTTAACCTTAGTTAAGGAAATTAGCAACACATAGTACAAATTGAAAACATGCTTAAAACAATACAAAACATCATATGAAAAATAGCTAAAGAAAGGGAAGAACAAGAGCAACAATATGTCTCTCAATCTCCACTCTCTCCCCCCTCTCCTCATTCACTTGAAGCAACATCTATTTATATGGCAACAATGATCTTCATTCAACTTCATCTCCATGTGAAAATGACTCTTCATCCTTCAAACTTCTCAAGCTTGATAGCTAAAGTCTCCATCCATAAATGCTTCCATACATAGCTTCCTTCTCTCATTTTTCATGTGAATGAAGAGAAGTTACGTACACAATCTTTGAACAATTGAATTTTGGTTCCTAGAATCATGCTTGCTTGCTTCTTGCCTCCTTGTTTCATGGTATATGTCCTTAGAAATTCTTCATACTCTCTTCCGTTTGTATCAATGCATCTATATACCTATGAATCAAACAAGCAAAAGTGAATTCAAAAATGGATGCCATGGTAATATTTTCACACATCACTCCTAATGCATGAGAAAATAATCCACAAATTTAACACATGCATATATGCATACATGCTACTAGAATAAGACGAACATGTGTTGTAATTATTCACTTAATTAAAGGAAAGAGACTCATGTTAAAACAAAGACTCAATTTACTATATGAAAATAAGTAAATTGCTTCCATAACTTTAACATTTTATTTATTTAGACAAAACATATATAAGAACACAAAAACAAACTAATTAAAACAAGTAACTAACACATATAAATTAGGGATAATAATATGATATAAAATGTGCTCATCAATCTCCAATCCTTGAGCTCGGCTAGACGTGTCTAGGTGTCAAATTGCACTACCACAGTGCACAATGATGGGTCATATGAGATGAATAAGTATTTAGGTTGGATATGAACCTCCATCTATAGTCTAGTTATGTAGACTCCTTGACAGACAATCTCTTTTCCCCCTATATTTGTGGATTGTCACTTTGATGAGACAGTATTCCTACTGTTAAAGGGAGATAAGAACATAATTGTTCAAGTGCAACACTGTGAATTGTCGTGGTTTGTCCTCACTAAGTCTCATCTTGATCCCAAATAATTAATGTATTAAAGCGACGAGATCAAATGTTGTAAATGTCTACAAAGATTGATGTACTATCAAGAGGACATGGCACGACTAAAAGGAGTTGGTCTTGGCACCATCACCATGGATGGTGATATGGTGACGCCATAAAATGGCAACATGGTGTCACAGGCCGTGTGGCTCCCAAAGGGAGGAGGGAGTCCCTTAAGTTCCATACTTACTCGCCCAAACGAAGAAAGCGAGTTTGGCACAACCTGATTTATTGATCAGTGATACTCAAATCCGTCTCATGAAGTTTAGATTGTGATTATTGTTGGGGGACGCCTCAATTAATGTCAAATCCAATCTAAAGAATATAGAGATCTCTACAAATTTTACATTAGTATACATGATAATGAATCTATTATCGAATTGCACTTCGTTGATAAATGTCAATGTAGTAGATTGGCCTAATGGAAAGATGAGATCCAACATAACGAAGATATAGATTCTTGGGCAGGTGATGCCGATACCGCAAGTGTATACTCTATCAAATATTTCTTTGTTAGAAAGCATAGTAAGAACAAGAGCTTAGACTCTCCGTATGGTGCAAAAAGCACTAGGATCGACTATGAAGATATGTGCTCTCATAATGGATGTCATTGCACTCCACTACTTTTTCAGTTTGGTAGTTTCCGAATAATTGAACATGCAGCTTATGAATGTGGTCATAAACACATCTATATGGGATCAGAGATATACGTGAAGATCTTGAAAGGACTTCATTCACCCAAATCAAGTGGCTCCAGACCAAAGGAGCGCGTGTTTTCAAAAGGTGTTAAAACGCATATGGAATTTACTTGATTAGGAAGGGATATGATGAATTATACCCTTACGTGGTCATTCCGGATTTACATCAACTCTTGATGGACTAAGAGATGCCAATATGTATCAAACACCCGAAGTTAAAAATTAAAAAGATCTTAGGAAGACGCGGTCTCGAAAACGAACTTGATGACTATATTAAACGGCTTAGGCGCTCTAAAGAAAGTGAGGCCTAAATATACTCTCATGATTTGCCGAAGTCTTTACTCTAAATAGATCTGTTTCATTTTAAGGAAGATGACAAAGAAAGACTTGACGTCCCATTTGCTATGAAATGTTGTAAAGCTAAGTGTAGCTCTGTGCCCACGCAACGCCAAGGAATGACATAAGGACATCCTTTCATTGAATGAGCGATATCCACGCCATCGCTAGCTACGCATGAAGAAAGGTGCATCAAAAACGAAATCTAAAAAGCAGACATTTCTGGACAGTCAACTTCGACTAAGTTTTGTGAATATCTTGGAACAAATCTGTAATGCCCCGGACCTTAACTAACCCGTTTACCGTCAGTTGGACCGTAAATGACTTCATTTTTACTTTCACCGTTTTCGAACTATATAAGGCTTCAAAAGTTGATTTTTTCCTTCGTCTAAAATATGAGAAAACTTCCAGTATGAAAGTTGTGGAGGATGTTAAACCGAGTTCGTGGACACGTAGAACATCAAAAACGAAGTTCGTATGAAGAAGTTACGGTCTAAAAACCGAAGTTTCTATATCAGAAGTGGTAGAATTAAAAGAGGAAACTTACCAAAAGTGGAAAAGTAGAAAATCAGTTTCTACCTTCCTTCTCTCTCCTCTTTCCCCCGCGTTTCTCTCTCTCTTCCCGACCGGCGCCTTTTCCGCCGCCGTGTGCCGCCGTCCAGGCGAGTTGGCCGGCAAGGCCGGTACCAAACTGAAGCTGGGACCTCCCTTTACCTACATTGGTTGGTATCCGATCCTATAGCCCCGCCGTTCGTCGACAACAATCCCGTGAAGGCAGCGACGTTGTATGTTGGTACCTTGGCCGGAACTTCCTTCTCCGTCCACCATAGCCGGAGATTCTTGTCTCTTCTTGAAGGTCTTCCCTTGCATAGCAAGCCCTCAAAAGAATTCAACCTAATTTGATCTTGGTAAGGAGAATCAAAGGTTTGAAATTCTAGGGTTCTTGAATTGGGTTTTTTATGTTTCAATTTGATTGGCATGTTTCGGCTTGAAATTGTTCAATGTAGTAGTTATGAAAGTTGTTTAGAATGTTGAAAGGAAAATTGTGTCAAAATTTGGTAGCCATTGGAGGTGGTTAGATTTTGGGTGGCCGGCTGCCGCCTCTTTTGGGTGGTTTTCCAAGATGATTAGGTAGAATATGAAGTTGAGAGAAGTCCATTGATGTTAAGTTTGTGAATTTGGGTTGAAGTTGGTTGAAGTTTGGGAATTTTCAAGTTGGTTTTGTCGGTAGGTAATTTACGAAGATCGAACCGTTGGATTTAAGGTTGTGGTGGAGTTTGGTGTGAATGCGGTAAGCTTAACGCTAGTAAAGGTAGTGGGTTAAGCGGAAAAGTTTTGGGTGTTCATATTTAAGTATTTATTTTCGGAATTGAAGTTTGGTCCTAAGCATGGTTATTGTGCCAGAATACGAGGAGACCTCACTTGAGTGGCGATTCGGATTTCATTGGGCTTATGCCTAAATTTGTGAGTGGACACTTTGGTTTTTAATAAATATGCATGCAAGATTTTATAAGTTAACATTTTATTTTCCGAGCTTATATTATAATTTTGGCTTATCAAATGATCTTGGAATTTATTTGAGTTTGATGCAAGGAGTAATCTTTGTCAAGATTTATGGATTTGAGCTCGGATTATTAATTTGGTATTTGAGTTTGGATATTATTTATGATTTCCAGATTTAATTATTATCGGCTTTATTGTTGACTTTGAGATTTATTAAAGATTACCAAAAATGGAATTTCGGTAATTCTCTATTTATAACTTTTTTGTTTATTTATGGATTATCAATCTTGACATTAAGAATATTTTTAGGGAGTATTTTCGGATTGTGAAATTATTTACAATTTATACTTGATAATTAAATCCCGCTTATAATTATGGATTTGAGAATATTTTGACGTGCGAGACACGTCATTGAGTTTTATTTTAAGTTCATATGATAATTTCCAAGTACGGTTGAGAACCGGACCTTTCGCATGATCTTGGGGAAGCTTTATAGATTTAAGTGATTTCGTATGATTTTAGTCACTATATTAGGGTCGCTCTTATTCATTACTAGCTAGCCTTTATTAGCAGTCCTTACCATATGTGAGTCGAGCGCTTAGCGTGGGATGCTAATATAGCTTGGGAGGCACCGATCGGTTATTATTTATTGCTAGCTAGCCTTATTAGCGGTCCTCACCATAGGTGAGTCGAGCGCTTAGCGTGGGACGCTTCTATAGCCTGGGAGGCACCGACCCGAACCTTGGAGGCTCCTCTTACATGGTGATATCTCTTCCCCTCGTTTTAGTTTCTCATTTATGTAATTGATTAACCAGCGAGGCTGGTTTGTCTCTGCTCACAAGATTTCAGTATTTGTTTAACCAGCGGGGCTGGTTTATCTCTTCTTACGGGATTTATGTATTTGATTAACCAGCGGGGTTGGTTTGTCCATTTTTTTACGTGATTCTAGATTTAAAGTTTTAAGGATGTTCAAAGTTGTGTGCAACTAAGTTATTAAAGTTTAAACGTAGGAAAATATTTAAATTACTTTCTTGTCAAATTATTTAATTTATTTTTGTCCACTCACTCTAACGTTTTTAAATTACTTTCCCCTGGGCTCTTCGGTTTCAAATGCCCAATTTGCAGGCTAAGTTTATTTGAGATCGAGCGTACATGAAGTCGAGGCATAGTCAGAGGCTGCTTCCGCTTATTCTCTATTCATTGTTTTTCGTTCATCATTAGATATGCTCTGAAAATCCAGTAGTAAATTATTAAATATCTTTGTTGCTGATTGTGGGATTCTTTTAGATGGATAATTGATATTTTGGGAGATGTGATGAACTTGGGGAGCAGGCCAGAAGTGTCCAGGAGTACAAGGTTGGAATATGATTTTAGAAGTGTGTTGCAGGTTGGTTTTGATCAGGTAGAGTTGTCCATTTTCAAGGGAGGTTATGCCGAAAATTTTGGTAAAATCTCTCTTGAGATGGACCCCGCAGGATTTACTTCGGATTTCAGGGTGAAATCCAGGGTGGGTTCCTGACAAAACCAGTACATGTGTAATATATGGTTGGAAAGCTACATGATTCTAGTTTCCAGATCATGATCGATTCATCCATATCTATTTTCCAGAGAAAGTTACGACTGTTTTAGTACCCGAAGGTCATGCTGCGTGGAAATTTGATTTTCAGCGTGAACTTATGTTTGGAATTGTTAAGTAGCCTTCTTCTAAAGATACAAGTGTAAAAGATCACAATTTAAGACAATACGACAAAATTTAGTTAATCGTTGCCCAATGCCACATTTGGAGACATGTTAAAAAACATTGATATGCTAAGTCATTGAATCTTCCATGATTAAAGTAAAAATCACCTAGGATTGATGTAAGAATCAGGAGAAGTCTGACACATACATATCACTATCAAATGTGAAGGGTGCAATAGTGTTCTTTTTCCCTTAGACCATGACTTTTGTCCCACGGGTATTTACTTGGCAAGGTTTTTAATGATGCAACATAGCATGCACCACTTGCCTCATGCAGAGATCATTGTTTAACATGAAGTTGTTCATGCATGTGTTTGGTTAAGGTTAATCATTACACATGACAGACTTGTTTTAGGCTTTGCCTAAATCTATTTTTGACAAACATGTGAGGTACTTGGTAAGGGGAGCATCACAAGATTAAAGTTTTTAAAGTTGTAATTGGTGCATTATACTCTTTTTGTCTTTTGATCAGGGGTTCAGTTTTTTCCACAGGGTTTTTGTTAATTGACAAAGGTTTTTATTGAGACAACACCATGTGCACCATCTGAGCATGTAGACGCGTAGCACAAAAGGGAGTGTTTTAAGATATTCACTTTGTGTGTGTCTTGGTCTAATACTGATAGGAATAAGAATCATGATTCCATGTAGTGATAGGTTACCAATTGTTAGTATAGGACTATGTTTCCTTCTATTATAGTCCTAAAATATACTTTGTAATTCCCTATATTAAGGGCGCTCCAATCAATGAATAAGATATGACGATTCTCTGATCTATTTGTCATCTCTCTTTACTTTTAACGTTTCTTCAATATATATATATATATAGGGCCTTTCTAATGAGAGATCCCTTTTTTTTGTTTATTTCTAGGGATAGACCTACACCATTAGATCTGTTTTTTAATAGGCTTGGATGACTGAGATTAAAACAAAAAAACTTAACACTTATGTCAAACATACACCGTTCAAGATCATTAAAAATAAATCAAACATTTGGATGACTTAACGATTACCAAATTTTCTCAAAATTTGCAGAAGTGATCTACTCATATACACCTACAAACTGAACGGTGGATATATGATTTAGTGATCGGGAAGTTATATATATATATATATATATATATATACGCACACACAGGGCCCTTCCACTAAGGGATCCATTTTTTGACATATATGAGGGATGGGGGATTACACCAACTTTTCGATTATATTTTTGAATCTCCACCGTTCAGTTTGTTGGTCCTTATATATAGATCAATTCTGCAAATTTTCAGCCAATTTGGTGATCGTTAAGGTGTCGAACAAGATTAAATCAATGAATGAACCAAATCTGCCAAACCTGAACCGTTCATGCTTATAATTATAAACCGTAGTTTTGAATGCCTTAATGATCACTAAAATTTCTGAAAATTTGCAGAAGTGATCTACTCATGTAGAACTACATATTGAACGGTGGAGATGTGATTTTGTGATCGAAAAGTTGGTGTAATCCCCCATCCCTCATATATGTCAAAAAAAGGATCCCTTAGTGGAATGGTCCTCTATATATATATATATACCCTTCGAATGAGGGATCCCTTTTTTGTTCATTTCTAGGGATAGCAACTCACCATTAGATTTGTTTTTTAATGATCTTGGATGACTGAGATTAAATAATAAATTCAACACTATCTGACAAACCTGAACCGTTAAACTTTATTAAAAATAAATCAAAGTTTTGGACGACTTAACGATGACCAAATTTTCTAAAAACTTGTGGAAGTGATTTACTCATATAGACCTACAAATTGAATGGTGGAGATGTGATTTTGTGATCGGAAAGTTCGTCAAATATCCTATCTCTAGAAATGAACAAAAAAATGGATTCCTCGGGCCATGTATATATAGGGTTTTATTGTCATTTGTTGTTGAAGAGGTAAGACACTATCACTAATAGTAATGACAGCCATTTATTGCCATCTACAATATACATGGAGACAAAATTCAAACTTTAACGTTGAATTGTAGCTACAAAAACAGAGAAAAAATAAAGAAAGAAAAGAGCCGAAGAGCCTGGCCAACGACATAAAGGAAGGTATTTCATCTTTTTGTTTTCTCTTATACCGATGATAACTTTGTTTTCTCTTATTGCTGGTAGTCTTTTTGTTCATACTCTGAACCTAGAATAATGGATGGAAATGATACCTCAAAAGTATCATATGTGGAGGAAGATGATGACGTGATCGCACCCAATGAAGTTGAATCAGATGATGGAGATATTACAAAAGCATGAATGATATTTAGTTGTTACGATGCTATATATAATTATTGTGATCATCATGCTATGAAGATGGGTTGGGTAATTAGAAAAAGATCCAAATAGAAAAGAGATGGAGCAATTAAGTACGTCCAGCTTGTATGTTCAAGAGCGATGAGAGATAAAGTCCCTAAACAAAGTAAGCCAAAATTTTTACAAATAACTAGGTGTTCTACACGTATTCGAGCAGTGCTCAAGTCAGATGGGGAGTACATATTGACCACAATATGTCTAGAGCACAATCACCAGTTGTGCCAATAAACGGTCAAACGTATCAGGCAATATAAGGAGATGGATCAACATTCAAAACATAGGTTTTTTTTCGAATCAAAATGCTGGTGTTTAACCTTCAAAAAGTTTTCAAGCTATACTTATTGAAAAAGGTGGATGCACAAAACTTCATTAATAAGAGAACAAGATTGAAACTTTAGAGTTGTGATGCAGATGCCCTTCACAAATATTTCATAATGATGCAACAAAATAATTCAAACTTGTTATATTCTGTCACATCCCGTTTCGTAAGTTAATTTGCGTTTATTTACTTTTGTGTTACTTTGACCTTTTACCGTTTTGAGTAACCGTTTACTGTTAAAGGATCCTAGAGTTGACTTTTTGTAGGAAAATTATTTTGGGAAAAATTCTGTAAGGAAGTCGTAGAGGACGCTAATACGAATCCGTGAACATGTTATACGTTAAAATCGGAGTTCGTATGTGGAAGTTATGGTATAAAATGTAAAGTTACTATTTTGGTTGGGGGTATTAAAAATGAAAACTTACCATTTGAGGTAAGGTAAGAAATTAGATTTCACCTCCCTCTCTCTATCCTCTCTCCCGCGTCTCTCTCCTCCGCTGGACTTCTTCGCCGCCGTCCGGCCGAGTTAGGCTGCAACGTGGGTAACAAATTGAAGTTTGGAGCATCCTCTACAAGTCTAGGTAGGTGGCAGCCCGTGTCGCGCCACCATGAAGGAGTAGTTTCACCGTGAAGTTGCGGATGTGCCGTGGAGGTGTTCTCGCCGGAACTTCTTTTTTCGACCACCATAACCGGAGCTTCTAGTATCATTTGAAAGCTCTCCTCTTGTGCAGCAAACCCTTAAAAGGATTCGACCTAACTCGAGCTAGGTAAGGAGAATCGAAGGTTTGAAATTTTAGGGTTCTTGAATTAGGGTTTTTCTTTTTTGATTCGATTGATATGTTTCGGTTTGAAATTGTTCAATGTGGTAGTTATAAAAGTTGTTTAGAATGTTGAGAGGAAGTTTGTGTCAAAATTTGGTAGCCATTGGAGGTGGTCGAATTTGGGTGACCGGCCGCCGCTGCTAGCGGAGCAGACGGTGGCGCCGCCACTTTTGGGTAGTTTTTCATGTTAATTAATGTGTTATGCTGTGAGGAGTTCATTGATGTTAAGATTGAAATTTTTGGAGGAGTTTTGGTTAGATTTGAGATTTGTCGAAGATTGGAGGACTTGACGGTTGATAAAATAGATCCAACCATTGGATTTCCTTGGTTATGGTCCTAAAGTGCTAGAATCGATGAAATCAGGTTGTGGGTGGAGTTTGACATGAATCCGGTAAACTTAACCCTAGTAAGGGTAGTGGGTTAAACGGAAGTGTTTTGGGTGTTTATATTTAATTATTATTTTCCGAAATTGAAGTTGGTCCTAAGCTTAAATATTGTGCCAGGATACGAGGAGACCTCGCTTGAGTGGCGATTCGGATTTTGTCAAGCTTAGGCCTAAATCTGTGAGTGGACATTTTGGTTTTTATTAAATATGCATGCATGGCTTTATAAGTTATCGTTATTATTTTTATCGAGCTTATATATTATAATTTCAGCTTATGACTTGGATCAGAAATTATTTGAGATCGTTAATGAATTATGGATTTTGAGTTGGGTAATTGTTTAGGTATTTGAATTAAGATATTCTTTTGATCTCCGGATTTGAGATTTCTTTAAGGATTTGAGTATTGTCTAAATTTTGAAACATGTTATTGATATGAATTATTTATTCTCTTAAGCAATTTAGCGTGTGGGACACGCCATTAAATTTTACTAAATTATTTTCTTTTGAAATTTTCCGAGTACGGTTGGGAATCGTACTTATGCTTGATTTTGAGTTTCGAGGAAACTCATGATTTATGTATTTTTCTTTCTTATGCCATACTTATTGGATCGTTATTACTAATGCTAGCATGTTGTTCTGCCTTTCGAGGCGATGTGGCTTCCACGTTTTAAGTGGGGTTACTCAAGCCCTTTCCGCCTTCGGGTGATGTGATGTAGTCAACGACATCACGCAAGCCTTGCACCCTCTCTGTTATCATAACGAGAAGGTGTAGGGAGTATGAGAATACTTTTGCCTGGGAGGCACCCGAGCCTGGGAGGCTCACTTGTATGGCTATATATATGCTCTTTATTTATTGTTGTTGTCTTGACTAGCGGGGCTAGTCCATCTTTTTGATATTCCTTTTTACGAAAGTCTTTATGAATCCTTGTTGTTGTTTTGACTAGCGGGGCTAGTCCATCTTTTTGATATTCCTTTTTACGAAAGTCTTTATGAATCCTTGTTGTTGTTTTGACTAGCGGGGCTAGTCCATTATTTTGGTACCTTCTTCTATGAAGGTTATTAATTATCTTTGTCGATATTTTAACTAGCGAGGCTAGTCCGTATTCTCGGGATTTTCTTTTGAAGGCGTTATCAACACTTGCATGCAACAGATTTATTGCTTATCGGAAAGTGGGAAAATATTTAAGTTTTGGTTTCTTATCCTATGTCCTTTTATTCATTTATTTTTGTCCACTCACTCTAACGTTTTAAATTACTTTCTTCTGGGCCCTTTGGTTTCAAATGCCCAATTTGCAGGCTAAGTTTATTTGAGGTCGAGCGTACATGGAGTTGAGGCATAGTCAGAGGCTGCTTCCGCTTATTCTTTATTCATTGTTTTTCGTTCATTATTAGTTATGCTCTGAAAATTCAGTAGTAAAATTATTAAATGTATTTGTTGTTGGTGGTGGGATTCTTTTAGATTAGTATTTGATATTTTGAGAGATGTGTTGAACTTGGGGAACAGGAAGGTTCTAGGAGTACAAGGTTAGAGTATGATTTTAGAAGTGTATTACATGTTGGTTTTGATTAAGTAGGGTTATCCGTTTTTAAGAGAGTTTATGCCGAAATTTTTGGTAAAATTCTCTTGAGGTGGACCCCGCAGGGTTTACCCCGGATTTCATGGTGAAATTCGGAGTGGATCTTATCATATTCTATGCATATTGATGGAGAAAGGGATGTCTTTTGGGCTCATGCTAGGAGTAGAGCAGTTTGTGAAGATTTTGGAGATGTTATCACATTTGACATGACATGTTTGATTAATAAATATGATATGTCATTTGTTATGTTTTTTAGAGTTAATCATTACGGATTCATGGTCAATCTTTGTTGTTAGGTTATGACTTGTTTTGTGATGAGACTACAATGTCATTCATATGGCTATTTGAGGTATGGAAGACATGCATGAAAGGAAAATCATCATACACAACCCGGACAAGGAAACAAGAGTGATCAAACACACTCTTTACCCGAGAATAAAATTCCGGGATTTTTACCTGCACACACAAAATCCCAAGCATAGAATGAAGATGGAGAAGGGAGGAAATGATTTTATCCTCCCCGAGTTATTGAACTTGGAAAAGTTTAGGGTTTCAAAACATACCTTTCGAAACTTCAAACGCTTGAAGAAGTCGAAAATTGTAGTCGGAGAAAACCAAGAATCGTTGGCGGGCGGCGGCCAAGGGATTGGCAGCCTGTAATGTCGGACAGAGGCCGCAAAAACAGGCGGCGGCAGTCGGACATAGGAGCCGAAAAATGTTTTTTTTTTTAGGGTTTTGGAAAATAAATGGTGGACTATTAATTCTAGGGTTTCGCTATCAACTCAGTTTAGAGCAGAGTGCATGATAACGTGATCGAGTATAAAGTGTAGAGACAAAGAGAGATAGTAAGAGAATAGAGAATCATCATCTTATTCATTGATAGGAGCCCTTTATATAAGGAATTACAAAGTACCAATATAGTAATGATAAGGAATACATAGTCCTATTCTAACTACATATCCTGATGGCATAAGGCCAATGCACACATATGGAATATCCTAGAACAGTATTTGAGTTTTGATATTCTTTATGATTCTCGGATTTAATTATTATCGTTTTTATTTGTTGACTTTGAGATTTATAAAAGATTGCCGAAAATGGGATTTTCGGTAGTTCTCCATCATAATTTTCTCGTTTATTTGTGGAATATCGATCTTAACATTGAGAATATTTTAGCGAGTATTTCGGGTTGAGGAATTATTTATGATTTATACTTGATAATTAAATCTCGCTTATAATTATAGATTTGAGAATATTTTGACGTGTGAGACAGGTCATTAGGTTTTACTTTATTATATTATGATAATTTCCAAGTACGGTTGGGAACCGTACTAGTAACTGCTATTGCACGAACTTGGGGAAGCTTTATGGATTTAGATGTTTTCGTATGATTTTAGTCACCAAACTAGGGTCGCTCTTATTCATTACTAGCTAGCCTTTATTAGCGGTCTTCACCACAGGTGAGTTGAGCGCTTAGCGTGAGACGCTACTATAGTCTGGCAGGCTCTGATCGGTTTTATTCATTGCTAGCTAGCCTTTATTAGCTGTCTTCATCATAAGTGAGTTGAGCGCTTAGCGTGGGATGCTACTAGAGCCTGAGAGGCTCCGACTCGAGCCTGGGAGGCTCCTCTTACATGGTGATATCTCTTTCCCTTGTTTTACTTTCTTAGTTATGTATTTGATTAACCAGCAGGGCTAGTTTGTCTCTTTTTACGATATTTCTGTATTTGATTAACCATCGGGGCTGGTTTGTCTATTCTTATGTGATTATGGACATAAAATTAAATGTTTGACCAAGGTTGCATGCATCGAAATTTCTAAAGTTTAAACGTGAGAAAATATTTAAATTACGTTTTTGTTAAATTATTTAATTTATTTTTATCCACTCACTCTAACGTTTTTCAATTATTTTCCCCTGGGCCCTACAGTTTCAAATGCCAAGATTGCAGGTTAGCTTAGAGAGGTCGGGCGTACACGGAGTTGAGGCATAGTCAATATCACAGTTTTTGCTGCTTCTATCTATGTTTTCTGTTCTTCTTAGAATTACTCTGATGACCTTTAAGATTGTTGTAAATTAGCTAAGGCATGTTGTGTTCTGGGTGTTGATGTAGAGCTGGGAGCAAGGAGGCTCCAGGTGTTGAGGATGGTTTATTTTGGTTATAGAAGTGTATGTTTGGATTTGACAGGTAGGGTTGTCCATTTTCAAGAGAGATTATGCCAAAAATTTTGGCATAATCTCTCTTGAGGTGGACCCCGTAGGGTTTATTTCGGATTTCAGGGTGAAATCCGGGATGGGTCCTGACAACCATATTTCATTGCAGCATTACAGAAACACAATATGAAAATGCTTGTGATATTGGAGTTAATGACTCTTCATCACCGCATGTCTATGATTCTCTGAAAACTCCTACAACACTAGACATCATCAATTCTACAGCTTTTAGAGTCGATTATGCTCCAAGAAGAAATAGCGGCTATCCCATCACACCTCACATTCCTAGAGGAAATATCTAAAGATTTTGGTGAGGTAATATTCGATCACAAGATGTATTCCACCGACACAATTCCTCTTGTCTGGATACCGAAAGGGTATGAGTTGTATATAGATGGAACACCTTTCTGAAAACCTATTTCATCGTGGAATTTTAAAATGGAAGTATCAATGAAAGGAGGGAGCAAGGGACACAGAGGAGTTCAATCTTCTCCGGATAACTGAGCTGTGTGAGTTTTAATTTATTTAAGAAAGTATTAAAGAGGGGTAAACAATCTTTTCCTTCAAGTTTCTATTTTCATTTTTGAAAATCAAAATGAGGTGAAAATATTTCAGAAAACGTTGAAAATGAAAAATGAAAATATTTTCAACTTTTACAAAGAAAAACCGAAAACATCAATTTGATGTTTTCACTTTTTCATTTTCCTAGTTTTAAAAATATGAAAAAAAAAAAACTTATCACAGTAAAATACCAAATACATTTCCAAAGCAGAAAAAAACAATCTCATTTTCTCATTTTTATTTTTGAGAATTGTTTTTGAAAATCGTTTTCAAAAACGTTACCGGATAGGTCTTAAATATCATATTTTCTAGGATGCTTTCTTCTTCCACATGACAAGTTAAGGGTGAGTGTGGCTGATACACACTAAAGGCGAGTTTGGCTCATACACACTAAAGGTGCTTGAGTGTGTCATAACACTCCCTTTTTGTGGATCTATCAAGACCCACCCCAGATTTCACTCTGAAATCCGGAATGAACCATGTAGGGACAACCTTCAAAAGAGATGCTACCAAAAATTCGGCATAACCTCCCTTAAAAATGGACAACATTTCCTTAAGGAAAACTTGAAAAACACTTCTAATGACAATCCAACCTTAACTCCTGGAGCCACCGTACTCCCCATGATCACAACACCTCCCAAAATCTTTAAATATTAAGCTAGAGGTAACCCACAACTAATGTTTTATTGGTTCAGAGCAATTTTAATACTGAAGAAAGGAAACAAAAATATACAAATGAGTGGAAGCTATATTATTGAGTATGTCTCGACTTCATGTACGCCCGACCTCAACTAAGCTAACTTGCAAACTGGGCATTTAAAACCGAAAGGCCCAGGGGAGAAACATTTGAAAACGTTAGAGTGAGTGGACAAAAATAAAGTTATGAGAATAAAATAATTAAATTAATACTTTATGTTTTCCCATTTTAATCTTTTAACGAAAACTGTGATGCATGCAACAAATATTAAAACTTTTAACTCAGAAAATGACAATTAAAGAAATACGCGACTAGCCCCGCTAGTCTCCAACACAATACAATATTGAGCCTCTCAGGCTCTAATATATAAGTATGTATTTACACACGTCCCATTACCCTATGTATGAATTTCTACACTCATCCATGGCTACTACGCTTGCGTCTCACGTTCACGTCACACCATAATAGTGGCTATACGCTATACCATTATGACAGAAAGACGAGTGTATACGTGCCCCATTACCCCCTGTATGAATTTCTACACTCATACAGGGCTGCTACGCTTGCGTCTCACGCTCACGTCACACCATAATGGTGGCTAATCGCTACACCATTATGTCGGAAAGACACATATAGCCAGCTAGCATTTAGATACATACTATCTCAGGCTCTAGTATATAAATATGTATTTACACACGTCTCATTACCCCTTGCATGAATTCCTACACTCATACAGGGATACTACGCTTGCGTCCCACACTCACGTCACACCATAATGGTAGCGGCTATTCGCTACATCATTATGGCGGGAAAACGGGTATATACGTGCCCTATTACCCCTGTATAAATTACTACATTCATACAGGGCTACTATGTTTGCCTCTCACGTTCACGTCACACCATAATGACTACTAATCACTACATCATTATGGCAGAAAGACACATATGGCTAGCTAGCATTTAAATACATACTATTTTTATATAAACATATAAATATTCACCGAAAATCTCATTTTCGGTAATTCTCCAAATTAACGAAAATTGCCAAATATAAATGAGAAACGATATGTTCCAGTAAAAGAAACTGATCAACAAAACAATCCATAAAAATAAATTTTATATATATATATATATATATATATATACAGGGCCCTTCCACTAAGGGATCCATTTTTTTGACATATATGAGGGATGGGGGATTACACCAACTTTTCGATCACAAAATCACATCTCCACCGTTCAGTATGTAGTTCTATATGAGTAGATCACTTCTGTAAATTTTCAGAAATTTTGGTAATCGTTAAGGCATTCAAAACTACGATTTATAATTATAAGCATGAACGGTTCATGTTTGGCAGGTTTGGTTCGTTCATTGATTTAATATTATTCGACACCTTAACGATCACTAAATTGGCTGAAAATTTGCAGAATTGATCTATATATAAGGACCAACAAACTGAACAGTAGAGATTCAAAAATATAATCGAAAAGTTGGTGTAATCCCCCATCCCTCATATATGTCAAAAAAATGGATCCCTTAGTGGAAGGGCCCTGTATATATATATATATATATATATATATATAGGCATGCTATACCGTTCGGTATAGCAGACAAACCCAAATATATAAGAGTTTTGAGAGGAGCAATCCCCAGTTGCGTCGGTGGAAATTCAAACCTAAAGGATGCTTATTGAGGAAGCTGAAGAAGAAGAGCACAATGTGAGGAGTGGGGACCCCAAAAGCCTCCCGTCCAAAGACGCCTCCGATGGCTTCGAAACCACCAGCGATGGCGAGTTGGGACCCACCGAAAGCGACGACGAAACCAATCACAACCCCCAACTTCAAGAGACCGATGATGACCTTCTATCCAATCATGTCTCTCCAATACCTTCATGTTTCTCTAGTTCCTGAAATTAGAAATCTTGTGTTCTATTGTATGTAGCTTTTCATATCTAATTGAACTCTGGTTTTGGTAGTTAGATTCGTAGCTTTCGATTCGGATACCATTGTTATTGATGTGTTGTTGTATTTTTGCATCAGATATCGCTAGAGCAAGCAAATGTGGTAAAATTGGAAGGAAATGTACTGTTTGAGAATGGACATTACGAAGAGGCATTGTTACAGTGTGAACTTGCTTTACAGCTTGCGCCGCCTGACATGCCTTCGTCTGTGGAATTGCGTTCCATATGTCATTCAAACCGTGTCATATGCTTCTCGAAACTGGTATGTGATCAGTGCAAATCGATCACGTAATGTGTGTTATTATTATGTTTGTAGTCTGTCTCGTTTTATGTGGATACAAAAGTTGAGGGATCATAATTCAAGATACTCGACACATTGATGGTTGCACTTGATGACCTTCCATAATTCAATTGAATCCATAATTTATGCTCGAAAGTTCTTTTATGCACGAAGTGCAAATGAAACAATACTTATAATTTAATCTTAACCGTTCATTTGATTTAGTTTTATAAAGACATTAACATCAATACTAATATCGTTAAGTGACACTAACAGCAATATTAACACTATTAAAACAGTTAGAAACCAAAAAAAATAAATAAAACATGGTAAAAACAAAAAAGAGGTGAATATTTTGCTAGTCAAGTTAAACCAAAGCTTCTATTCAAGAATTAAGTGTTGAGTGACTTGAGTCTGCCTCTCTCTCTATCTCTGTCTCTCATCAGCGTCGGCCCGGAGCGGTGGTGCAGCATATGCTGCGGCGGCGGTGGAGCATGATAACCTACTCAGCCTACAGGTGGGACCCCATAGGGCGGTGCGTGGTACGGCTCCGGCGCACGATAGCGCGGCCCCTCCACCGTAACCTTCATGTCCACCTTTCCCTGAGGCCTACCGTACCGGATCCGACCAGCTGGTTGGTGTCGGGCTTGGGCGGCGACTCTGGGAGATCGGGTTTCGATCGGGTTCAGATTGCAATTAGAGACGCTCGTCTTTCGCCCTTCAAATTTCGATATGGGAAATCGGGTTTCGATCTGGGCATCGGATTTCGGGGACTCGTCGAGGGCGTTTGGCTTTTTGATTGAGTTCAAGTTTCCAAGGAGGCGAGGGGTTGTTAAGGCCATCGGTGATGGGTAGGACTGCCCGGAAAGGCCTGTCACCGTAAGTGCTGACGGCGGCGGACGTGGTGCAGATAGGGTGGCTGTACTCCTTCTCTCTTTGGTTTGGGGTTGGGCTTGGAACTTTGGGCCTGGCCTCAGCTTTGGGCTAATGAGGAGGGTATAGGAATGATGAGGTATTTTGGGCCTGGGCCTTTTGGGCTCTGGTTCTTCGGTGTTTTTTTTTTTCAATAATTATTCAAAAAACATAAATATATGTTACTTAAAAATGTTATTCAAAAAGTGATCATATAGACTCTTTTTTTTTTTTTTTTTTGAGAAATAAAAGTGATCATATCGACTGAAACTCAACCAAATACAAGTAAAGCTATTTTTTTTTTTTTTGCGTATCCATTTAACTGTTTTTACAACACAATGATAAGAGTTAATGGCCAAATTTGCAAATTTATTCTTCATCCACATTGTTAATTTAATAGGATATACCTTTATAGGGAGTCATTCTAATGAGGATCCTTAAGTTGATGACTTTTCGGCTTATCCAGTTTTTTGATTTTATATCCACATCTTAACCGTTCAGTTTATAGGTATTTATGAGTGGATCATTGTTGCAAATTTTCAGCAATAATGAAAATCGTTAAGGCATTTATAAGTGTGATTTACTAATTATGAACTTGAACGGTTCATGTTTGACAGATTTGGTTCGTCTATTAATTTGATCTAGTTTGTTACCTTAACGATCACCGATTCGGCTGAAAATTTGTAGGAATGATCTAATCATATAGACCTAAAAACTAAACGGATGAGATTCCAAGATATGATCGAAAAATAGGTATTTTAAATTATAAACCGAAAAGTCATCAACTCGTCCTCATTGTAGAGATCCTCACTAGAAAGACCTCCTACCTTTATATCTATACATGTAATGAAAAAGCCTAACCACACTAATATGTACCAACATGATTTAGTGGGTTGTCTCGTCGTTGATGTGAGGCTGTCGGACGGGTATTATTAGTTTATGGCCTACTGGTTTTGGATATGCATCGTTTTGAAGTCGGATCCATACTCTGATTATTCCGTACACACACTCTCATGTAAATGAGATGTAGAAGCCCATGTAAGAATTTGGAGAAGTTTACCTTCAGACGATAGGGCTCCGCATAGGAGTGAATAAACGTAAATAGGGTTGACTGCATCGATTGGGACCCAAACTTTATCGAAAATATATGATTTTTCTACCATAGTTGTATTTCACTATACCTCTGACATCCTACGGCCAATTTTTTAAAATTCTATGTGAAAAATATAGTTGATTCACAAAGATGTACAATTGCATTAAACCTACTAAACAAGTTATATCACACTAGTAGGCACGTTAGGGTTTCTATGACTAAAATTCACAAAATTAAATTTTGACCGTCTGACGTGATCAGTGTAATTAAATATAGCTATTGAAAAAAATTCATCTATTTTTAAAAATTATTAGGTCTTGATCCACACGGTCAACCCTAAATTAATGTACTCACCTACCCCTTTTTAACATATTTTGATTGATTATTCTACACACACACTCTCACGTAGATGAGATGTAGAAGCCCATGTAAGAATTTGGAGAAGTTTACCTTCCGACGATAGGACTTCGCATAGGAGTGAATAAGCGTAAATAGGGTTGACCACATTGATCGGGACCCCAACTTTATCGATAATTTATGATTTTTCTACTAAAGCCGTATTTCACTATACTTCTCACATCCTACGGCCAATTTTTCAAAATTCTATGTGAAAAATATAGTTGCTTCACAAAGATGTACAATTGCATTAAATCTACTAAACAAGTTATACCACATTAGTAGGCACGTTGGGGTTCCTATGACTAAAATTCACAAAATTAAATTTTGACCGTCTGATGTGATCAGTGTAATTAAATATGGCTATTGAAAAAAATTCACCTATTTTTGAAAACTATTAGGTCTTGATCCGCACGGTTAACCCTAAATTAACGTCCATTATCACACGAAAACATTCTTGTTTACACCAAAATTAATATTTTTACTGAACAATAAATGTCTAAGTGAATATTAATTAAATTCTTCATCCACGTCACACCGGCGAGCCCAAATAATTGGGTTTACAAGTGGTGGCTCACCGACAAAGTCATGCGAGCTAGGTGTATAGTTCGCATAGAAGACTAGAAGGCGAGGCGAGATGGCTCCGCGTAGGAGACTTCGCGAAGAAGCAAGAGGCGGAGTCCGCATGCACGTGATCACCTACGCCACATTTATCGTTGAAGACTCTTACAAGTCTTTGACATGCTTTGGTCCAACTCCTGTGGCCTTTTTAATAAAAAAGCCTTTTTAAAGCTCGCGAGCTTCAAGGGCCCGCTAGATGGAAGCAAGCTTCGCGGCCCACGCGTGATAGGTTTCCACAAGGACTGTGACACCTCGCGGGATAAGGACGTTCCTAATTTGAGCCCGAATTGGACTATGATTATCTTTCTTCTGGCAGATGGCAAGCTACTATATAAAGGGACTCGAAGTCTTACAAAAGCTCTCTCTCAAAAAACACAAACAACAATACAAATAAACTTTCAACCTAGTTGAACCTCTTCGAGCTTCTCGAAAACCCTAAACCTAAGCGCGCCGCCGCCTAGGTTTCTCAGAGCCCTTTCGGACTCTACTCCGATCACCCCTGATCCCTCCTTGGTTGCTCTGCTCGCGACACCATGAGTATCAAATCGCCCTGTGCTTGTAATTCCTCGTCCGCGATGTGGCACCGGAAGCCCGCCGCTTGTTCAAGAAGTCAAGAACCGACGCATCCCACATCACTTTCCTCGTCTGCGAGGTGGCACGCCCACATCCGCACCATTAGCTTACTCTTGGTACCGCTAAATACCTCTTCAATCCCAAACAGAGGATCGTGGCCAAAACAATTCTCACCTACCCCTTTTTGACATATTTTGGTTGATTATTTTGTACACACACTCTCACGTAGATGAGATTTAGAAGCCCAGGTAAGAATTTGGAGAAGTTTACCTTTCGATGATAAGGCTTCCTATAAGAATGAATAAGTGTAAATATGGTTGATACCTAGTTAGCCCTTGTAAAACTTTATGGTTTTTATTATCTTTTTTTTTTTTATATAAGGATTGATCAGTTTAATGGGAAGGGTGAAGTGTGAATGTCTTTTTTTTCTTTGGCGAAGTCGAACGGAATGGGAAAAGTCGAAGAGAAAATTACATAATAGCACATGACCAAATTTAAAAACACAAAAACCCTACTTTCAATATTTTTTGTACAAATTAGGACATAAGCCTAGGCCCAAACTAATGGTACTAGATCTGATCTAGACTTTCATAGGCAAAATGACTAAAATACCCATTTTTTCAAATAAACTTAGGCAAAATGACACGGCAGTAGCACGTCTCTCGTCGACATGACAGTAGCACGTCTCTCGTCGACACGACAGTAGTACGTCTCTCGTCGACACCACAGTAGCACGTCTCTCGTCGACACGGCAGTAACACCTTCTTACACGACAATAACACGTCTCCGGTCGACACGGCAGTAGCACGTCTTCGGTCGACACGACAGTAGCATGTCTTCGGTCGACAAGACAGTAGCACGTCTCTCGTTGACACGGCAGTAGTACGTCTCCGGTCGACACGGCAGTAGCACGTCTCTCGTCGACATGGCAGTAGCACGTCTCTCGTCGACACCGCAGTAGTACGTCTGCAGTCGACATGGCAGTAGCACGTCTCATGTCGACACAGCAGTAGCACGTCTCTCATCGACACAACAGTAGCACGTATACGGTCGACACGGCAGTAGCACGTCTTCGGTCGATACGGCAGTAGAACGTCTCATGTCGCCACGGCAGTAGCACGTCTCTCGTCGACACAGTAGTAGCACCATCCTACACGGCAATAGCACGTCTCCTGTCAACACGAAAGTAGCACGTTTCTTGTCGACACGGCAGTATCACGTCTCTCGTCGACACGGCAGTAGCATGTCTCTCGTCGACACGGTAGTAACACGTCTCTCTCCGACACGGTAGTAGCACCTTCTTACACAACAGTAGCACGTCTCTCGTCCACACGGCAGTAACACCTTCTTTCACGACAATAGAACGTCTCCGGTTGACACGGCAGTTGCATGTCTCCGGTCGATACGGCAGTAGCACCTTCATACACGACAAGAGCACGTCTCCGGTCGACGCGACAGTAGCACGTCTCTCATTGACACGGCATTACACGTCTCTCGTTGACACGGCATTACACGTCTGCGGTCGACACGACAGTAGCACGTCTCTCGTCGACACGGCAGTTGTCAGGACCTACCCTGGATTTCCCCTTGAAATCCGGGATAAACCCTGCGGGACCCACCTCAAGGGAAATTCTACCAAAATTTTGGCATAACCTCCCTTGAAAATGGGTAACCTTACCTGAAAGAAAAATCACCATAACCCAAACACTTCTGAAACAATTAAATCCACATCGCCTGGAGCCACCCGCTCCCCTAAATAAACATCCACCACCTCAACAAAAGTAATAATTTAAAATAATTTCATGAATTTTATCTCTCATACCAACAAACCAAATAACTCTTTTTCATCACTCCTAAGTGGAGTCACAAGCTCTTAACACACACAACCTCAATAATATCATTTAAACCATTCCATGGTTATCAGAGCAACTACTAGGAAATAGACAATATACAAGTAGGTCAAACTAGTAACCTACGAGAGAAAATTGGATGAGGTGGGAAATATGACTCGCCTCCTATCCTCGCCAAATAGAACTCTGCAGACTGGGCATTTAAAACGAAAGGCTCAGGGGAGAAGCATTTAAAACGTTAGAGTGAGTGGACAAAAATAAATAATAAAAAATACTGACTTAATGATAGAGCCTTGAATCAAAATTTATGCTTTTCCCATATTTTCCATTGAGAAAAATATTTATGCATGCCACTCTCGGAAATCTTTCCGAAAATAATTATAGATAAAAAGAATGAACCATTCCCATTGGTTCTCAGTAAATCGATAAAAATGGGAAAGAGGTTTCATCATAACAATGAGCCTCCCAGGCTAGGGTCGGAGCCTCCCAGACTATAATAGCGTCTCACGCTACGCGCCCTACTCACCTACCTATGGTGAGTAGCCGCTAATAATGCTAGCTAACATATAAATATAAATACCGATCGGTTGCCTCCCAGGCTATAATAGCGTCCCACGCTAAGCGCAGTAGCCGCTAATAATGATTAGCTAACAATAATGAATATATATCAACCCTTTTATGGTGAAGTAAAATAACAAATATAAAAAATGTCACTTCCCCAAAAATAATATAAAATCCATTGAACTCAGTACATTTTCCAACTGTACTTAGGAATATTGCGTAATAAAATAAATCACTTGACATGTCTCACATGTTAAATAAAATGCTCAAGAGAGTTCTCGAAAAATAAATGGAACTCATTACTCCAAGAAAATATTAAATCTCCAATATGCTTTTGAAAATTAAATAAACTCTAGTGCATGCATGACATTCAAATCAAATGTCCACTCACAGTGCTCGGCTATGCCTTCCGACGACCCGAGGCTTCCTCCAAATGATCCTCCTGATGTCCTGAACAATAAATAATTATTAAGTCTCCAAACTAGGATAATACTTTAATAAAATTTCCGAAATAAAAGAAAGCCTATAATTTCATCTCTTGCCCAACTTCTCCACTTTTCATCTAATAATGCTCAAAATACTCCGCACTTACTGAAAGCCATATTTTAACCTTTTTAGAATTTAAAACTTGCTAAACCAACTGCCGAACTTCCAACCTAATAACCGCCACAATTCTTAACCATTGAAAAATCCCAAACCTTATCAAAATTCCTCCAAAAATTCTAAACTATACTTCATTAAACTCCACTCATGAATACAAACCCAGAAACATGAAGAACTGCTGACAAGACCCGCCCTAAAACACACAGGAAAAACAGGCAAGTCTTGCGGGGTCCACTCCCAAAAGGGGTTATACCGAAATTTCGACATAACCTCCTCTAAAAATGGACAACCCAACCTGAAATAAAATTTAAAATACACTTCAACTATAACCCAAGTCATAACAACATAAGAACAATTCAGATCAATGTTCAACTACATTACATAACCAGGAAAAAGAACATCCCGAGTTAAAAACTCTATTTGGGTCATAATCCTAAAAAGATCCACTTCAACTTAATTTACATAATCCCATGGTCCTCAGAGCACTAAGGAAGGAAAATAAAATAGCTACACATAGGTTAACAGGTAACCTACGATCAACAAAGTGATGCGGAAGATACTATGCCTCAACTCCTAGTGAAGCCGAACATGAACTTTGTAATCTGGGCATTTGAAAACAAAAAGGCCCAGAGAAAAGCATTTGAAACGTTAGCCTGAGTGGACGAAAAATAAACTAATTAATAAGTATCCAAGAACAAACTAGTACGAAATCTAAGGTGATATGCTTTTCCTTTTATACGGAATTTAAAAAAATTTCCATGCATGCAAATATTGTAAGCTCATCACAAATTCACACTAGCCCCACTAGCCATAAAACAACAAGAAAAAGAAATATACAGCTCTCATATAGGAAGCTCCCAAAATAATGGACTAGCCCCGTTAGTCAAATTACAACTCAAATAAAGGAACCTATATGGCCATATAAGTGAGTTTCCCAGACTCGGTTGCCTCCCAGGCATAGTACTCCCATACTCCTTGTACCTTCACGTCGAGTTGACGGATAGGGCACAGGGCTTGCGTGATGCCGCCGGCCACATCACATCACCTCTTGGGTGGAAAGGGTTTGCGTGACTCCACTTGAAATGTGGAAGTCACATCACCTCGAAAGGTGGAACGACATGCTAGCATTGACATCATATAATCCAACAAATATGGCATAAGAAAGGAAAATATAAATTCATGTGAGTTTCCCCGAAACTCAAATTAAAAGCTTAAGTACGATTCCCAACCGTACTCAGAAAATTCCAAGAGAAAAGAAATAAATTAAATTTAATAACGTGTCCCACACGTTATAATGCTTAAGAGAATGAACAACGCCAAAAATCAACATAGTTCAAAGAAATCTAAAGGAATCTCAAATTCTTGAATCATTAGGATTGATATAGCTTACATACCAAAACTTTTACCCAAGCTCAAATCCATAAGTTCAATAATGAAATTATGACCAATATGTCAATCTCCAACAAATTCATAACCAAATCCGAAAGCTGAAAATATAACTAGAGATTGGAAAAATATATATAATGAACCACTTATAAAATCATGCATGCGTTTTAATAAAAACCAAAATGTCCACTCACAATATAGGTGGCTAAGCCTGAAGTCGGTCAGAGCCCTCCTCACGTGGTGTCTCCTTTCGTCCTGAACAAAACGAGATTTAAGGTCCGAGGCAAAAATGCAAGAATATCAAATTTAACAAAGTAAAGCGACGCCATCCACACTCATTCTATTCTCTAAAGACTAAGGAGAACTCCAACTCTTTTTATCAATCTCCTCCAATTTTCCCCCACGCTCTTACACATGAAAATAAACATAGAATCTCTTATGGATGAGACTCACCTTCCCTCTTCCACCAAAATCATCTTAAATATTTCAATACCTCTTTTGAACGACTCTATAGGGTACCCAAAACTATCCCAAATTCCAAACACCCTTCACCAAAAAAATCACCATACACTATAACAACATTATCCCCTTCTAGAAATCTACCAAAATTCCTCAAAACCACCACCAAGACCGGCAGCAGCCACTGGCAGTGGCTGTCAACCGCCTGCATTGACAGTCAACCATCCTCACCATATTAACTTCAACCAAAATTAACAAGGCATATGCCAATCTCTTCCTCTCAACAAGCATAACAACAATCACAACTAGTAATAAACCTAGAAACCAAGGAGTTGGCCGGAAAATACCTCCAAAGTTCAAGAACACACTAGGTTCCGATTTGTACTATACTCCGAGTCGTTCTACCACTTTTGGATGGTTGAATGGCCAATCAAAGAGCTACAAAACCCCTCAAGAATCACTGGAATCGGTGGCCAAAAAAAGGGTGTTTCGGCTAGGGCAAAACACGCGACAGCAGTGGCGTCACCGCGCCTCAACGCCGGCGATCTTGAGCCGATAACCACCCTAGGCTGGACGAGCGGCGTCCCAGCTGTCGAACAAGAACGGTGCGGCGGCCAGGCGTGGTCGGACGACGGCGATCCGTCAGAGAGAAGTCGGACGGGTCAGGCTCGGGGTCGGGCTCGGGGAGAGAGAAAGTGAGGGGTGGGTTTGCTGTTTTGTTTCTCCTTCACCGAAAATATAATGTTTCCCACTTAAAACACTAGCCCAAATATGGAACTGATATTATTTTAGCTACCCTTCATTTATAAACTCCCATTCGGGTAACTAAAAACCTAAAAACTCAACTAAACCACCTCTAACCAAAAATAGCAACATAACTCTCAAATTGATTTTCCACCATTAAATAAGAAACCACAGCATAAAAAGTAATACTAAGTTCAGGGTGTATCAATTCTCCCCTCCTTATAAAAATTTCGTCCTTGAAATTTCCATACCCGTCAGTAAAAGAGATGGGGATACTGTTGTCTCATCAGATCCTCAGGTTCCCAAGTAGCCTCCTCCACCTGATGACTTCTCCAAAGAACCTTAACAAGTCGAATCGTCTTATTTCTTAGCACTTTCTCCTTTTGATCCAAGATCTGAACCGGTTCTTCTTCGTAGGTCAAATCCTTCTTTAAACTAATTGGTTGTTCTTGCGAGACATGAGAAGGATCTGCTATATACTTACGGAGCATAGACACATGGAAAACATCATGGATCCTAGATAACTCCGGGGATAACCTCAAACGATAAGCTACTGGGCCAACCCGCTCCGTAATTTCATAAGGACCGATGTACCTTGGACTAAGCTTTCCACGTTTCCCAAAACGAATCACACCTTTCCAAGGGGACAACTTCAGGAATACCCAATCACCAATCTGAAATTCAAGGTCCCTTTTACGGTTATCTGCATTGTCACGCCCCGGTTCTTAAGTTATTTTACGGTTATTTACTTTGGTAATATTTTGGTCTTTTACCGTTTTAAGTAACCGTTTACTATTTAAGACTCCAAAGTTGACTTTTTCTTCCGTATGGAATTTGATAAAACTTTCTTCATGAAAGTCGTAGAGGATGTTATTACGAGTTCGTAGACATGCTACGCGTTAAATTCGGAGTTAGCATGTAAAAGTTATCATTAAAAATGTAAGTTTTATTGGGGTATTGTTTTGGGGGTGTTAAATTTGGATTGGGTATAAGTGGTGTTGGACCGGGTGGGCTTTGGCCCATTTCAGTTTTTCCCTCTCCTTTCTCTCTCCTCCCTCCCGTTTTTCTTTTCCCCCCCCCCCCCCGTTTCCTCCTCCCTGCCGAATCTTCCGACCGCCGGTCCGCCGCCGTCCGGCCACCACCGACCGCCAGACCGGTCCCGTTCGGACCCCCGACATCTCCTCTTCATTTCTGGGTAGGTGGCCGATCCCCTAACGCCGCCGTGAAGGAGCAGCCGAGCCCGAAAGCCACGGTTGCCGTGGTTGCACCTTCGCCGGAGCTCCGTCCTCCGGCCACCACAGGTCGTGATTTTTGGCTCAACTTGTAGCCCTCATCTTGGTGAGTAATCCCTCAAAAGGATTCGGCTAAATTCGATTTCGTTAGGGTGGTTTGTATAATTGAAAGTTTTAGGGATTTATGGATGTTTTGATTCGATTACCATAGTTAGGCTTCGAATTGGTGTTTGTGCTAGTTAGAAAAGTTGTAGAGGAGATTGAGAGGAAGATTCTGTTAAAATTTGGTAGCATTTGCAGGTTGCCGGAGTTGGTCGCCGGCCGCCGCTGCCGGCGGAGCCGCCGGCGGCGCCGCCGCTGTTTTGGGAAATTTTGTGGTTTTTGATGTAGAATATTAAGGGGATATTATTGATGTGAATTTAGGAATTTTTGGAGGATTTTTGGTTAGGTTTTGGAATTTGTAAAGTTTGGTATTTTTGGCGGATTAATAAGTTAAAATCCGGCCATTGGATTATTTTTATGATTAGGACGTTGGAAGGTGATTTTTGAGGATGTCGGTATTTATGGAGATTTTTGGTTGGCAGTGAAGTTAAGATTTAGGACGATAGGCATGGTTGAGCACGAGAAGCTCATATTTAATTATGCCTATTTTCTTTAAACGTTGGGATTTTATTTAAGGAATTATTTATGTTTTGGAACAGGACGCGAGGAGGCTCGAGCAGAGGAGACCTCCGACTGACTTCAGGCTTAGGCCTAACTTGTGAGTGGACTTTTGTTTTAAATAATGTGCATGCAATTGTTTATTTGGTTGGACCATTTGACGTCATTTTTATTTGACGATTTTACTCATTGTGATGAGTTACTGAAAATGGGATTTTCGGTAAATTATAATATATTTTTAAGGAGAGTATGTATATAAATGCTAGCTAGCGATATGTGTCTGTCCACCTTAATGACATAATATATAACTGCATTATGGTGTGACGTGAGCGTTGGACGCAAGCGTAGTAGCCTTATATGAGTGTTTAATTCATATAAGGGGTCTGGGCACATATTTATACACCCGTCTGTCCACCTTAATGACATAGTGTATCACCGCATTAAGGCGTGACGTGAGCGTTGGACGCGAGCGTAGTAGCCCTGTATAGATTATTATTAATTTATATAGGGAGTCTGGGCGAGTGTAAATATATACATGTATATATTTTAGCCTGAGAGGCTGTATTTGGATATATATATAGTTTTGAGGAGTAGAGGCTCGATATTTATAACGATAAGAGAATTATCGTTTAAGACATGCATTCGTTTTCTTGGAAATTAAATTGGGAAAACATAAATATTCTTTTTATTTATTTTTGTCCACTCACTCTAATTATTGCGAATGTTTTTCCCCTGGGCTCTTCGTTTTTAAAATGCCCAGTCTGCAGAGTTCGAGTTAGAACGAGTAGGAGACGACGAGGCATAGTTACCCATTTCTCAGCCACCATTCACCAGTAGGTTACCTGTTTAACCTACTAGAGTATTTTTCCTACTCCTCTAGTGTATAGTAGCTCTGAATACTCTTTGGGATTTATTGTAATGTTTCTGGTGGTGTGCTTAGACTTTTATTGTATTTTTGAATATACGAAGTTTGTAATTATTTACTCACTTTCGTATAATTGTGGGTTGATTTGGAGGATGCTCAAATTTATTTAAGAAAGTAACACTTTAGTTTTCTAGGTTAGGATTGTCCATTTTCAAGGGAGGTTTGCTTATCAGTAAATTTTCCTTGGAGGTGGTCCCCGCAGGACTTACCTCGGGTTTCGGGGTGAAATTCGGGGTGGGTCCTGACATGCATAACTTTTCTGCCTACTTTGTGCTGCCTTAAGTCTGTCTCTGATTACCTTGACATTCTCATTAGTATGAAAAACAATTTCTGGTGCAGCAAATTCTCTTTCTCCCACTCCATTCCAGCATAAGGGTGTACGATATTGTCTTCCATATAAGGCCTAAAATGGTGCCATACCTATACTAGAATGAAAACTGTTATTATAGGCAAACTCCATCAAAGCCAATTTCTTGCTAAACCAACTGCCGAACTTCCAATCTAATAACCGCCACAATTCTTAACCATTGAAAAATCCCAAACCTTATCAAAATTCCTCCAAAAATTCTAAACTATACTTCATTAAACTCCTCTCATGAAAACAAACCCAGAAACATGAAGAACTGCTGACAAGACCCGCCCCAAAACACAAAGGAAAAACAGGCAAGTCTTGCGGGGTCCACTCCCAAAAGGGGTTATACCGAAATTTCGACATAACCTCCTCTAAAAATGGACAATCCAACCTGAAATAAAATTTAAAATACACTTCAACTATAACCCAAGTCATAACAACATAAGAACAATTCAGATCAATGTTCAACTACATTATATAACTAGGAAAAAGAACATCCCGAGTTAAAAACTCTATTTGGGTCATAATCCTAAAAAGATCCACTTCAACTTAATTTACATAATCCCATGGTCCTCAGAGCACTAAGGAAGAAAAATAAAATAGCTACACATAGGTTAACAGGTAACCTACGATCAACAAGGTGCTGCGGAAGATACTATGCCTCAACTCTTAGTGAAGCAAAACATGAATTCTGTAATCTGGGCATTTGAAAACAAAAGGGCCCAGGGAAAAGCATTTGAAACGTTAGCGTGAGTGGACGAAAAATAAACTAATTAATAAGTATCCAAGAACAAACTAGTACGAAATCTAAGGTGATATGCTTTTCCTTTTATACGGAATTTAAAAAAATTTCCATGCATGCAAATATTATAAGCTCATCACAAATTCACACTAGCCCTGCTAGCCATAAAACAACAAGAAAAAGAAATATACAGCTCTCATATAGGAAGCTCCCAAAATAATGGACTAGCCCCGCTAGTCAAATTACAACTCAAATAAAGGAACCTATATGGCCATATAAGTGAGTCTCCCAGACTCGGTTGCCTCCCAGGCATAGTACTCCCATACTCCCTGTACCTTCACGTCGAGTTGACGGATAGGGCACAGGGCTTGCGTGATGCCCCCGGCAACATCACATCACCACTAGGGTGGAAAGGGCTTGCGTGACTCCACTTGAAACGTGGAAGTCACATCACCTCGAAAGGTGGAACGACATGCTAGCATTGACATCATATAATCCAACAAATATAGCATAAGAAAGGAAAATATAAATTCATGTGAGTTTCCCCGAAACTCATATTAAAAGCTTAAGTACGATTCCCAACCACCACCAAGACCGGCAGCAGCCACTGGCAGTGGCGGTCAACCGCCGGCAGTGACAGTCAACCATCCTCACCATATTAACTTCAACCAAAATTAACAAGGCATATGCCAATCTCTTCCTCTCAACAAGCATAACAACAATCACAACTAGTAATAAACCTAGGAACCAAGGAGTTGGTCGGAAAATACCTCCAAAGTTCAAGAACACACTAGGTTCCGATTTGTACTATACTCCGAGTCGTTCTACCACTTTTGGATGGTTGAATGGCCAATCAAAGAGCTACAAAACCCTTAAGAATCACTGGAATTGGTGGCCGGAAAAAGGGAGTTCCGGCTAGGGCAAAACACGCGACAGCAGTGGCGTCACTGCGCCTCAACGCCGGCGATCTTGAGCCGATAACCACCCTAGGCTGGACGAGCGGCATCCCAGCTGTCGAACAAGACCGATGCGGCGGCCAGGCGTGGTCTGACGGCGGCGATTCGTCGGAGAGAAGTCGGACGAGTCAGGCTCGGGATCGGGCTCGGGGAGAGAGAAAGTGAGGGGTGGGTTTGCTGTTTTGTTTCTCCTTCACCAAAAATATAAAGTTTCCCACTTAAAACACTAGCCCAAATATGGAACTGATATTATTTTAGCTACCCTTCATTTATAAACTCCCATTCGGGTAACTAAAAACCTAAAAACTCAACTAAACCACCTCTAACCAAAAATAGCAACACAACTCCCAAATTGATTTTTCACCATTAAATAAGAAACCATAGCATAAAAAGTAATACTAAGTTCGGGGTGTATCAACTGCCCCTAAGGGGCAACGGCGGCCGACGGCCGTACTCCGGCGATCTCCAATGCTTCTCTCATTTTAGCACAACACTCCTCTCAACCCGCACAACAACTTCCTTAACTAGCACGAAAACCATTTCCAAGCCTAACTAGGTTAATCAAACCAAAACCTTAAATTGAGCCCTAGAACTTCAATTATACATTTCTCATTAACAAGATCGAAATATACCAATTCCTTTTGAGGGATTACTCAACTTGATGAGGGCTAGAAGATGAGCCAAAAATCCCGACCTATGGTGGCCCGAAGAGGGAACTCCGGTGAAAAGACAGCCGACGTTTCCGGCGGGTTTTCTCCTCTCCGGCGGCGTCACCGGCTCGAACACTTGCCTAAGAAGAGAGAGGAGGTGGCGGGGGTCCGAACTGGGCCAGAGCGGTGGCTAGTTGCTGGCCGGACGGCGGCAGGTGGCGCTGGGAACTTCCGGCGGGAGAAGGGCTCGGGAGAAAGAGAGAAGGAGGAGGGAGAGAGAGAGAGTGTGGGTGGGTGTTGGGCCTCTCCACACCTACCCGGTCCAACTTAAACACCCACCAAAAAATAAAACCCACTATTTTACCCCCTTTTTACCAACTCAAAATTTACCCTTTTATTTGATAACTTTTTCACGCCAACTCCGATTTTAATGTATAGCATGTCTATGAACTCGTATTAACGTCCTCTACAACTTCCTTAAAGAAATTTTTCCAAAAAGTCAACCCTTGGGTCCTTAATGGTAAACGGTTACTCAACACGGTAAAAGATCAAAGTAATACCAAAAGTAAATGACCGTAATTTAATTTAAGAACCGGGATGTGACAATTCTCTCCTCCTTATAAAAATTTCGTCCTCGAAATTTACAAACCTGTCAATCAAAGAGATAAGGATATTGCTGCCTCATTTGCTCTTCCGGTTCCCAAGTAGCTTCCTCTATTTGATGACTCCTTCATAGAACTTTAACAAGTGGAATCGTTTTATTCCTAAGCACTTGCTCCTTCCGATCAAGAATCTGAACCGGTTCCTCTTCATAGGTCAAATCTTTCTTCAAACTTATCGGCTGTTCTTGCAAGACATGAGAGGGATCGGCAATATACTTGCGAAGCATGGACACATGAAAAACATTATGTATCCTGGACAGCTCTGAAGGTAGCTCCAATCGATAAGCAACTGAGCCAACCCGCTCTAAAATCTCATAAGGACCAATATACCTCGGGCTAAGCTTTCCCCGTTTACCAAAACGCACTACACCATTCCAAGGGGATAGTTTCAAAAATACCTGATCACCCACTTGAAACTCAAGGTCCTTCCTGCGGTTATATGCATAACTCTTCTGCCTATTTTGAGCCGCTTTGAGCCTATCTCTAATCATCTTGATCTTCTCATTTGTATCTTGGATAATCTCTGGACCACAAAACTCTTTTTCTCCCACCTCATTCCAACATAGAGTTGTACGACACTGCCGCCCATAAAGCGCTTCGAAGGGAGTCATACCTATACTAGAATGAAAACTGTTGTTGTAGGCAAATTCTATCAAGGACAAATTCTTATCCCAACTCCCTCTGAATTACATAGCACATGACCTCAACATGTCCTCCATGGTCTGAATAGTCCTCTCTGACTGCCCGTCCGTTTAAGGATGAAAAGCTGTGCTGAAGTGCAACCGAGTACCCAAAGCTGCCTGTAAAGCTCCCCAGAATTTAGAAGCGAAGTTGGGATCCCGATCAGATACTATAGACTTAGGCACACCATGGAGTCTGACAATTTCATTCACATAAAGCTCCGCCTATTTATCCAAGGAATACTACTTCCCCACTGGCAGAAAATGTGCAGACTCTGTTAATCGATCCACAATCACCCAAATACCATCGTGCCCATCACGGGTACGAGGTAAGCTAAAAACGAAATCCATGGCGATGCGATCCCACTTCCATATTGGAATAGGCAATGGCTCTAGCAGACCGGAAGGTTTCTGCCTCTCCGCTTTGACTTGCTGACAAATCAAACACTTACATAAGCGGCAATTTCCCTTTTCATATTTGGCCACCAATAAAAATCTTTCAAGGTCCTGTACATTTTAGTACTACCAGGATGTGCAGCATAAGCAAAACTATGAGCTTCCTCCATTATCTCCTGTTTCAACTCCAAATTCCTCTTCGGAACACATAGTCTGTTTTTAAACAACAAGGCACAATCTCTCCTCACAGAAAAATTCATTGCCGATCCGTTAAATGCTCTTTCTATCAACCAAACTATGGAAGGATCATTATGCTGAGCCTCACGCACTGCCACCAAAGCACCAATTTCATCCACCGACCATTCCACTCCTGTAGCTCGTAACTCATAAAGAAGTGGAACCCGAACCATCCTCATATAAGCTAAGGACATAGAAGGATTGCGACTAAGAGCATCCGCTACCACATTAGCTTTTCCAGGATGATACTCAATAGTACAATCATAATCTTTAATCAACTCCATCCACCTTCTTTGCCTCATATTTAACTCTCTCTGAGTGAATACATACTGAAGACTCTTGTGGTCGGTAAAGATCTGGCACTTGGCTCCATAGAGATAATGTCTCCATAATTTCAATGCAAAAACCACTGCAGCAAGCTCTAGGTCGGGGGTGGGGTAATTCACTTCATGTGGCTTCAATTGCCTAGAAGCGTAAGCAATTACTCTTTCATGTTGCATCAACACACCACCCAAACCTTGCCTGGAAGCATCGCAATAAACCACATACTCTCCACTATCGTCAGGGAGTGCTAGAACTGGAGCACTAGTTAAACGATCCTTGACCTCTTGAAAACTCTGCTCACACTTCTCGGACCACTCGAACTTAACCCCCTTCCTGGTCAATCTTGTAAGAGGAGTGGCAATCTTTGAAAAATCTTTGACAAAACGACGATAATAGCCTTCTAATCCCAAGAAACTACAAATCTCCGTCACACTAGAAGGCCTCTTCCAATTTGTCACCGCTTCTATCTTTTAGGGATCCACACTGACACCTTATGCTGAAACCACATGGCCTAAAAACCCCACTTTATCCAACCAAAACTCACATTTACTGGGCTTTGCATACAACTGAGCTTCCCTCAAAGTCTGCAATACCATTTTCAAATGCTTAGCATGCTGCTTAAAATTCCTCGAATATACCAAGATGTCATCTATGAATACAATCACGAAATGGTGAAGGTATAGACGGAACACCCTATTCATGAGATCCATAAAAGCAGCGGGTGCAGTAGTAAGTCCAAACGGCATCACCACAAACTCATAATGACCATAACGTGATCGAAAAGCAGTCTTGGCTATATCACTTTTCCGAATCCGCAACTGATGATATCCTGATCTCAAATCAATCTTTGAAAAGACTGTGGCACCCCTCAACTGATCGAATAAATCATCAATGCGGGGTAAAGGATATTTATTCTTTACCGTAACCTGGTTCAACTTCCTATAGTCTACACAAAGTCTCATGGTGCCATCTTTCTTCTTGACAAATAACACTGAAGAACCCAAAGGAGACATACTAGGCCGAATAAAACCCTTATCCACCAACTCCTATAGTTGAGTTTTTAACTCTTTTAATTCTGCAGGTGTCATTCTATAGGGCTCTTGAGAAATAGGCACCATTCTAGAAAGTAGGTCAATTGTAAAATCTATCTCCCTTACAGGAGGCAAACCAGACAATTCATCTCGAAAAACATCGGGAAACTCATTAACTACAAGGATATCTTCCATTCTCACCTCTCCCTTTCTAGTATCCACCACATGGGCTAAATAAGCCTGGCAACCCTTATTCAATAATTTCCTAGCAGCGACAGCTGAAATTAAGCAATTTGAAATAACATCTCGCTCACCTTGAAATGTAACCTCAGGCTGTCCAGGACTGCGTAACACCACTATTTTTCGGAAACAATCAACCATGGCTCTATGTACCTCTAAAAAGTCCATACCCAAGACTACATCAAACTCCACAATATCTAATGGAATTAAGCCAACTTCGAAATTAAGACCCTCCACCAACACTTCACAACCTCTAAATACCCAATCTATCTTCATCACAACACCGGAAGGCAAGGAATCCTGCCATTCGCCTGGAAGTGGCGATGATGGCAGATTGGCGAGAAATGAAAATCTACTAGACATAAAAGAATGCGTCGCTCCAGGGTCTATCAATATAAAAGCAGGATGACCGAATATTAACAATGTACCAATGATGACATCCGGGGAGGTACGTCCCTCCTGCTGCGTCATAGCATGGAGCCTAGCATAAGTAGTAGCAGGACGACCTCTCTGTCCTCTACCCTGCTGAAAGCCGCCTCTGGCTGAAGCCATGGCGCGAGTACGACCACTACTAGAACCACTAGCTGATGTCTGACCCATGGCCTGAGTAGGAGCATATGTAGCTGCCTGAGTCAGAAGAGGGCAGTCCCTCTTGAAGTGATCCAGCTGACCACACTGAAAACATCCCCCTGGCTGAAACTGACTCTGCCTAGACTGAAAAGACTGACCACCAGAGATCCCACTCCTACTGCTCGATCCACTCCTAAATCGCCCAAACTGACGCCCAAAAAAGTTCTTGAAGGATCTACCACCCTGCCTCTTGAACCTCCCTCTAAAACCGGAGCAAGAACTCGAACTGCTACCATGTCCACTGCCAGAAGATGATTCAGAACCCGAGGTGGACGCCAATTTCTTTGGTGAACCCTGGCTATGACCAGCAGAATCACGAAGACGGCCAGCTGCTAACTCATGTGCCTCAATATTCAAAGCAAAAGTCACGGCCTGGTGAAATGACTGATATGGCACCGCTGTCATCCTGTTTGCATATATACCCCCAAGGCCCTTGGTGAACTGATAAATCTTCTCCTGCTCTGTCTTCACCAAATTCGACACGTAATAGGACAACTCCCGGAATCGCTGCTCAAACCCCATCACTGTCATGTCATCACCCTTCTGCAAATTCAAGAACTCCTCCCTCATTTGGTTGACATGAGCATGACTAATATAGCGCTCTCTAAAAAGAGTTGTAAACTGATCCCAGGACATATGATTTGCAGCATCACCCATACCTCTACTCATATCAAGCCACCAATGCCATGCTTCCTTCTCCAAAAAACTAGGTAGCCAAGCCCACTTTCCTATCCTCTAGGCATCTCACCTGAATAAACATTTTCTCAATGGTCTCTACCCAATTCTGAGCATCCAATGGCTCAACAGCATGGCTAAACACTCTAGCTCCATTCTTGTAAGCTCTATCATAATTTATCTCGGGGACCATTCTAGTGCTAAAACGCTGAAAGAACTGCTCCATGGCATTAGTCCAATCACCCTGTACATCCTAATCTTCCCCCCTTGGAGGATTCTGCATAGGTGCTCGGCGAGGAGGCATACTACCTGAGAATACAATATTTAGCACATGAAACAAGAAAAGGGCAACTACCCACATACTTAATAAACACTTAGCATACAAGCGTTAATGGATCCGCCGCGGTCGGACCATCACTCTTATGACACTAAGTTTTACTAAGCATATGTGGTAGTGATAAAGAAATACAAGAATCAGACAACCCAATGCTCTGATACCAATTGTCAGGACCTACCCTGGATTTCCCCTTGAAATCCGGGATAAACCTTGCGGGACCCACCTCAAGGGAAATTATACCCAAATTTTGGCATAACCTCTCGTGAAAATGGGTAACCCTACGTGAAAGAAAAATCACCACAACCCAAACACTTCTGAAACAATTAAATCCACATCTCCTGGAGCCGCCCGCTCCCCCAAATAAACATCCACCACCTCAACAAAAGTAATAATTCAAAATAATTTCATGAATTTAATCTCTCATACCAACAAACCAAATAACTCTTTTTCATCACTCCTAAGTGGAGTCACAAGCTCTTAACACACACAACCTCAATAATATCATTTAAACTATTCCATGGTTATCAGAGCAACTACTAGGAAAGAGACAATATACAAGTAGGTCAAACTAGTAACCTACGAGAGAAAACTGGATGAGGTGGGAAATATGACTCGCCTTCTATCATCGCCGAACAGAACTCTGCAGACTGGGCAATTAAAACGAAAGGCCCAGGGGAGAAGCATTTAAAACGTTAGAGTGAGTGAACAAAAATAAATAATAAAAAATACTGACTTAATGATAGAGCCTTGAATCAAAATTTATGCTTTTCCCATATTTTCCCTTGAGAAAAATGTTTATGCATGCCACTTGTTTACACCTAAATTAATATTTTACTGGATAGTAATTATCTATGTGAATATTAATTAATTCTTGATCTATGTCACATTGGCGAGCCAAAGTTCTTTAAGTTTACAAGTAATGGCCGCTAGTAAGACTACGCGAGCTGCATTATAAAGATCTCGCCCGCGTAGTAGACTTTTCGCGGACTACAGATCTCGCGCGCTTAATATGACTTCGCGCGGATTACAGAGCTCGCGCGCTTAATGACTTCGCGCGTAAGTGAGGCGAGATTGACACTCCGCATAGGCAAGGGGTGGCGAGCTAGCGAGCTGGCTCGCGTGGGGGCTTCGCGAAGAAGCCACAGGCGGAGTCCGCGTACACCACACTAATCGTTGAAAACTCTCACCAGTTTTTGATATGCTTTGGGTCAATCCCTGTGGCCCTTAATAATTAAAAAGTCTTCTTTTGGCCCGCGAGATGGTTCGAATCCGCGGCCCGCGCAGGATTGGCAAAGTCTTTGTGAGATTAGGGTTTCAGTGTCCGACTTGGATTCTAATTACTTTTCTTCTGCCGCAAGTCGAACCACTATATAAAGGGGTCGAAGACAACTCTCAAAGACATACAAAAACTTATACAACAACTCAGAGACAATCTCTTTACAAAACTCAAACCCAGTTACCCTTCGAGCTACTCGAAATCCCTAACCCTAAGCGCCGCCGCCTAGGTTTTTCTTCAGAGCCCTCCGGACTCTACCCCGATTTCTCTCTTACCTCCCTATTGTTGCTCTGCTCGCGTCCCTCCGTGAGTATCAATCGCCTTGTGCTCGTAAATTCCTCCTCTGAGGTGGTACCTGGAAACCCCCTTCGTCTAATCAGAAGTCAAGCCCCGCTACAATCACCCTTTCCTCGTCCGCGAGGTGGCACCCCCGCAGCACTCCCCCTTCTCTTTGCTCGCTATATACCTCTGCTCCGCGCTCTGAGGATCGTGGCCAAAACATTGGCACGCCCAGTGGGACAGGGAGTACAAGCGATACATCATAGGAAAAACAGAGGAAGCGCCGTACCGAAAGCCTCAGCTTTCTTGCCCAAGCACAGATCACTACGGTATAAGCCCCATAACAGCGCGGCTTGCCGATCCCTCACTCAAGAACATGTCCTTGCTCAGTTTGGTGACCCAGACTTTAGCGAGACCGCCATGGTAGGCTCTCAACCGACCCAAGACACAGGCTTTACCCCGTCTATGGAGCAAGTCTTACAGAAACTCACGGAGCTCAAGGGCCAGATCCAGGGTTTGACAATCCAGACCCAGAGTTTGACAACCCAGAGCTCTGCCACTCAACAAAGCGTTGCTGACCTAACTGAACAGGTCAAGCAAGATAGAGCCCTCCTGCGGGCCACTCATGACAAACTCGCCATGCTCGGTGAGGATTACGGCCACCTCGACGCCAAGTCACCGAAACTAAGGGCTTGGTCGAAGGTAGCCTCCAACGGATCCGGACGGATCTGGACCAGAACACAGAGACCGTGAAGCAGAACGTGGAGACCGTGAAGCAACATGCAGAGATCCTGTCGCTCACTCGCGTGACAGTAGATGAACAGACTCGTCGCTTGGACAAGCACGATACCAAGCTGCATGACCAGCAGAATGCTTCATTCTTTGGAAGCAAGAACAGTCTGGAAAAGCTAGACAACTTCAAGGAGAAACATGACTGGTTGAGCTTACGGGTCCTTGAAGTTGAAGATTGGATGAGGGTGCAAACACCAAAGAATCCTGCTTTAAACCCTACTGGCCCAAGCGCGAACGAAGGAACGTCCAAGTACATCCCTCCCAATGAGCGCGCCAGGGAAAACCCTAAGGTCGGGACTCCGAGGGTCCCGCAGTACGTGTCAGGGGCAGGAACTTCAAAGAATCTGTTCCCACATGGCTCTGTTGCTCCCTTTAAGGGATTTAACAACTCGCTACACCAGGGAGCCGGAACACCAGATGACCTGCTTCTAGCCTACTCCAGCCCTACTCCCAAGAATGTCGGATAGGCCGTCAGTTCCTCTGCATGGCCAAACCATGAGGAAGGAACGGAGTCCGCGCCCGTGACAACAGCCGACTGGCGCCAACTCATTTCCTCCATCGTCAAGGAACAAACCGGAAAAGGTGACGCTGACTTGCAGTATCGTTCCAGCATGGGTTCAAGAACGTCGTGTTCACCACCTTTTCTGGGGAAACAAGGGAGGATGCCGCAACCCATATGGCCCGCTTCAAAGTCCAGTGCGGCCAATATGGGAACAATGACTTTCTCAAGCTCAAGTTCTTCTGAACTTCTCTATCCGGAGCTGCATTTAGTTGGTATTCCAGGTTGAAGCTAGGATCCATTGCGGACTGGCCAACCATGGAGGAACTGTTCCGGGAAACATACGACACCATTGAGCAAGAGGTTGGCCTTGATTCCCTTACCCAGATGAGTCAGCAGAGCATGGAGTCAGGAGTCTCCTTCCTCCAACGGTTCAAGATCCAACAGGCCAAGTGCGACTTTCTCCTACCCGAGCAGGAAGCCATTAAGTTGGCTGTTCGTGGCCTTGAGCATCGCCAGCGATTGAAGCACCATGAGGAACGCTTCACGTCTATGGGCGACCTGATCAACAAGGTCGGCAGTTATGAGTTGATCCTCAACGAAATGGACGAGAAGGCGAATGCCTCCATGGGGACATACGTACCGGGGAGAAACAAGACAGTAGGGGCACTAAACCTCCAATCCCCCACGTTCGACCCTTACTACCCAAGACAGGAGGAGACTGAGGCCGCGCAGGGATATGTCGACGACGTCGCAGCAGTTGAACTGACCGGGAAGCCTTTGGCTCACAAACTGAAGAATCTCAAGATGACTCGTGAGCCAATCACCATTTAGTCTTTTGCATGGACCAAACCCGAATATGAGGCATACACGTATGATGCGAAAAACGCCCATCTTGTCTTCAATGACTTGATCGAGGCGAAGTGCGTACATTTGGACCACAAGATCCCGCCAAAGGAAGGGCTAAAGTACAAGAAATATTGCAGTTTCCACAACGCCTACAATCATGACACTAAAGACTGTGTCTAGCTCCGCGACCAACTGCAGACCTGGTTGAACTCTGGCGCCTTGAAAATGAAGACGCCAGAGAGCACAGCCTCTTTGGTGGATGTGGATCCTTTCCCCGCCGTGGTTGGTATGGTCGAAGTAAACTGGGACGACCATCCAGAGGAGAACAGCCGTCGCCGCGCACCAAAGCTAGGCCAGCGGCGAATCACCTTGGACCTGGCCGAACACCCAGAGGGTGATAATCCACGTCGAACACTTAAGCGAGACCGAGAGGATGGTAATGATGACACATGTCAGCCATCTCGCCGGTACACTTACAACGTCAACCTCGCGCACGAGGTTTTAGACGATCTTATTGACGGCGGACTCGTCACTGTATCAAGGGCCTTACCCTATGTTGAATACAAGGAAGGCCGCGTCCACTGCAAGTTCCATGACAGTTGGGGACACAGAACTCGCGATTGCTACCAGCTCCGCAAGCAAGTCCAGGACTGGCTGGACCTCAAGTATATTCGCTTTGAGGAAAAAGGTGGCTTCATGATCACAATTGCTGACATCGCCTGGCCCCGCATCGGCCAGTGCGCGATAACTTTGGACTTATCTCCAAACGCGGGCCAACGCGAACCGCCAGGTCGAGACCGCAAGAGACCGGCGAATGACTACACCGTTCTGGCAAACCAAAATGGGAACCACTACCCCGCAAGGGAGTTAGCCGCCAGACTGCAGCCCGATCGACTTTCTAGAAAGGATAAAGGCAAAGCTACCATGCAGGACGATACACCGTCTCCAGCTGACAACTATCAACCCATGAGTCCCAAGACTCGCGAAGAGCTAGAACAGAGGATCAAGCGCCTCGAAACCTTCGTCCAATCACACTGGACTATAGATATACCTTCGTCTCCAGCTTCAAGCGAGATGGACATATCCGACTCTGGCAGCAAACACCAAGATAGCGAGGCTTCAAGCCCTCGGCGAGGTATCTTGACCGACAAAGGGGAAAGCCGGTTAGCATCAGCTGATCCAAGAAGCGGAAGCTACAGAAGAAGTATGGCAGCATCCTGCGTGCCTTGCGAGCGGCCGATGATGGCATCATCCGACCCTCGCAGCTCGCGCAAACACCCGAGAGGATGTGGAGAGAAGCTGAAGGCTTGCGCGCTCTACTCCAAAGACCACCTGTCACGCCTCCACATGTCTGTGCGCAGGTAGCAGACGACCCCGCTCCAAAGGCGAATGTCTTTTGTCGCCTCACAGTACCACCAAGACAGGATCCGCGCCCCGTTAGGCACAGACCATCTCCGGAGCCAGAAAGGAGAAGGGATCCACAGCTCACCCGGCACAAGCCTTCATCAGAACCTAAAAGAAGAAGGGAACTGTTACCTCCACCAGGGCACAAGCAGTCGCCGGAAGCCGAACGACTAAGGGAACCGCCACCTCTACCAAGGCGTAGGCAGTCGCCAGAGGCTGAAAGAAGATGGGAACCGTCTTCCCCAGTGAAGCAAAGACTGTGCGCCACACCAAAGTCTGAGCCAAGGCGCGAGCCGCCTCGGTCATCACGTCCTCGGGAGCTTTTTCGCCAGGAACCTGAAGAAAAAGGGGAACCATCGCGACCATGTCGGCCCCGACCACCACCCAAGCAAGAGTCTCATATTTCAGTCCCTCCTCTGTTTAAGGCAGATGACAACTCCAGGGTCCCTCTGGCCGCGGACGAACGGACAACTGAAAAGAAGCAACCTTTGGCCAAACTCGTGTGGCGACCATGGCAGCTAGAGAGTAACGTCTCGCTAGGGGTCGAAAGTAGCACCTCCAGCCCCAACCTCGCGGAACTCATGGCCCAATGCTTCCGTGAAAATTCACTAAACGAGGAGACTCATTCCGAGCCTCGCATCGACTTGGGAGACGACCAAGCAGAAGGGCAGGTTGAATCATTCACCTGTAACATGTTTGAGGTGTCCGCAGGGCCTGAAAACGAAGAAGTCAGCCCCACAGAGAATGCGTTCGTCGTGCTCGACGGAGAACACGGGAGCATTGAGACGCCACTGGTCCCAGTCCACGAACAATTCTCTTTTCAGGTCGGGATGGTGTTCTTCATATCTGAGAGATACGCTCTCCCGCCAAATACAACATGCAACGCGGCGGATATTCCAGACAATAGCAAAAATGTCTGCGACATATCCCCCCTTGCAGCAGTGAGATGGGTCCAGTCCTGGCGAAGCCCGCACACACTGCACCATTGGAAGCCACAAGCAGCGTCACAAGCATGTTGACTCTGACCTTCTCCACTCCGACCCTGGACATGGCCACTCACATGAGGCCATTATATATCACAGCTGAAGTTGAATGAATCATGGTAAACAAAATCATGGTTGATACCGGAGCTGCGGTGAATGTTGTCACCACCCGTACTATGGGGCTCCTTGGTATCCCACGCTCGATGATCCAAACTTCGTCCTTGACAGTCAAGAACTTCACCGGACAAGTTTCCAGGACTCTAGGTTTGTTGTTCTTACGGGTCAAGGTGGGACCGGCTTCAAGGGTCTATACATTCTTTGTCGCCGAGTGCGCTTCATCTTACAGCATGATCCTAGGCCGTGATTGGATCCATAGGAGTTTTTGTATACCTTTATCCATGCACCAGGAGTTCATAATCTGGGACAATGAGAGACGCGAGGCAAACCCATCAAAGCGGACCCGCGTCCTTTCTCCATTTCTGCCAACTTCAATGATGCTCGCTATTACAATACCGACTTGGGCCCATTGGAAGTCCAAGGCGTCGATTCTAAAGGCCGCCCATATGGGGTCACGGCCTCCAACTTAACGCGATGGGGACTCACTCAGGCGAGGGACGACTTACAATGTCCCCACACCATCACGGATCCCCTACAACCCTCTGATGGGTAGTACATCCTCAGAAGAAGCACGCGAGGCTGGCGAGTCCTTGTGTGAGAGACTCCTCTCATATTGGGCGGAACGTGAAGCCTACGACAGGGTTGCCACTATGGAATATGTAGACGAGATAGTGGACTATACCGATACCAAGGAGGAAGTTATTCAGTTAGCTCCAGCTGCCTTGGACGACACGCCGCCTCAAGTCCGCGACCCCACCTTACAAGTCGACGTGGGGACTGCAGAGAAACCCTTACTACTCTCCATCAGTGCCACGCTGGCGGGACAAGAAAAGGAAGACCTTCTCGCCTTACTACATGAATATAGGGACTGTTTCGCCGAGAAGTATGAAGACAAGCCTGGCCTATCCCCGGATTTAGTCTGTCACCGTCTGCCTACTCATCCTGACAGACGTCTAGTCCGCCAAGACGGTAGATTCATGCGAACTGAAACCCAGATCGTGGTCAAGGAAGAAATTGAGAACATGCACCAATCAGGTATCATTCGCGTGGCCAAGTACAATGAATGGCTATCCAACATCGTCCCAGTCCGCAAGAAAAACGGCAAAATGCGCGTCTGTGTCGACTATCGGGACATCAACAATGCAACGCCCAAGAATATATACCCCATGCCTGTCGCAGACCTCCTCATTGATGCTGCTGCGGGGCATGAAGTGCTATCCTTTATGGACGGAACCGCCGGATACCACCAGATTCCTGTTGTTGAAGAGGATCGTCACAAGACCGCCTTCCGCTCCCCAGGGTTTGCATGTGTGTTTGAATACGTTGTCATGCCTTTTGGACTTAAGAACGCGGGGGTAACGTATCAGCGCGCTATGAACCTTATCTTTCACGATATTTTAGGAAAGCTGATTGAAGTATATATTGACGACGTTGTGGTTAAAACCAAGATGCGGGTGACACATGTTGAAGACCTCCGGCAGGTTTTCACGCGGATGCGAAAACATCACCTGAAGATGAACCCCGCCAAATGTGTTTTCTTCGCAGAGGCAGGCAACTTCCTAGGGTTTCTAATCCATCAAAGGGGTATCGAAATCCCCAAAGACAAGGCGCAGGCGGTAATAAACGCCTCGCCTCCTACAACCAAAAAGGAGCTCCAACAATTGATCGGGCGAATCAACTTCCTCCGCCGTTTCATTTCAAACACGGCAGGGAAAGTTCAGCCCTTTTCGCCTCTTCTAAAACTCCAGGGGGCAACTGAGTTCGTATGGGAGTCACAACACCAGGAGGCCTTCGATCGTATCAAGGACTATCTTATGAACCCACCTATTTTGGTTCCCCCTCGCCCTGGCGTTCCACTTAAGCTCTACATCGCCGCTGCTGATTTGTCTATTAGCGGACTCTTGGCACAAGACGACGAGAATGGGGTGGAACACGCCATTTACTATCTTAGCAGGGTGTTGACCGATTGCGAGACACGCTACTCCCCAATGGAAAAGTTGTGTCTCGCCCTATTCTTTGCCAGTTGCAAGCTCCGCCACTACATGTTAGCCTTTACCACTGTGGTGATCGCTCAGTCCGACCTAGTCAAATATATGCTTTCCCGCCCTACCCTACGGGGACGCATAGGTAAATGGATATTGGCTTTGTCTGAATTCTCTTTGCAATATGTTCCGCAAAAGGCAGTTAAAGGACAGGCCATAGCAGACTTCCTCGCTCATCACCCGCCAACCGAACTAACAGCATTCCACGAGTTGGAGGTCGCCGTAGTCTCCCTTACTCCATGGACTCTTTACTTTGATGGCTCGCGTACTGAACTCGTTGCAGGTGCCGGGATCGCCATCGAGAACCCTGCAGGAGACCGGTTTTCTTACTCTTTCCAGCTGGACTTTAAATGTACAAATAATCAGGTGGAATACGAGGCGCTCATCATCGGACTGGAAATCTTGCTGGACTTAGGAGTCCACGAGGTTCAAGTCTTTGGCGACTCATTATTGGTTGTCAACCAACTTGTGGCGAAGTTCAAGTGCTTAAGTTCGTCCATTGAACCTTACTTGCGAAAAGCCTTTGCCGTCTTGGACCACTTCGACGATGTTCATATTAAGCACATCCCGCGCGAGTTCAACTTCGCGGCGAATGAGCTCGCCCAGATTGCCTCTGGCCTTAGCTTGTGAGACGGTGTGCGCAAATGACTACTCAAGGTCGAACGATGCACTCTTCCTTCTTTCATTTCCAGGGGGCAATATCAAGCAGATTCTCTTGATGTCGCTGCCTTAGACCCTATCGATGAAGATTGGCGGCTACCGTTCATTTCCTACCTCGAGCACCCTCATGACGCTACCCATTCCCGGCAAATACGGTTTCTCGCCCTCAACTTTGCGCTTCGCAATGGTGAGCTTCGCCGGCGCGGCGAGGACGGTAACGATTTCCGCTGCGTGTATGGCAACGAGGCTAAGCGGCTTCTGCATGAGGTGCATTCCGGCGTTTGTGGTTCGCATCAGGCTGGACCAAAGATGCATTGGTTAATCCGTCGCCACGACTACTACTGGCGTACTATTCTCAAGGATTGCATTACTTTCGCTAAAGGATGTCAGGATTGCCAGGTTCACGGACCAGTGCAACACATTCCAAACATTCTGTTATAGCCGATCGTTAAACCCTGGCCAAGTCGAGGATGGGCGATAGACTTCGTCGGCCTCATTCATCCCCATTCCTCCGAGCAGCACAAGTTCCTTATCGTGGCCACCGATTTCTTTACCAAGTGGGTTGAGGCCGAGCCACTCAAGGTCGCTTCCGCGACCTCGGTCCGTAACTTTATTTTCTGCAACATTATCTCCCGCTTTGGTATTCCAGAATGCATCATGACCGACCGAGGGGCAGCTTTCATGGCTGATTCTGTAGTCACATTCCTCACCGGCTATGGTATCAAACTCCTGCATTCGACCCCCTATTATGCCCAGTCCAATGGTCAGGCGGAGGCGAGCAACAAAGTTATCCTCGGTATCTTGTGAAGGATGCTAGAGTTGAACCCCCGCGTCTGGCATCTAGAGCTTTACCATACTTTGTGGGCCTACCGTACATCCAAGCGCGGTCCGACAGATACCACCCCATATGCTCTTATGTATGGCCATGACGCCGTCCTCCCCCTTGAGGTTCACGTCGCCTCGCTTCGTGTCCAGGAACAGCACCAGTTGCTTGGTGACGATTACGTCCAGGCAATGTGGCAAGAGCTTGAAGACCTTGACGAACATCGCATCACTGCTTTCAACAATCTCATCCTTGAGAAGCAGCGCGTGGCGCGGTCATATGATAAAATCACTAGAGGTCGGAGTTATGCCGAGGGCCAAACGGTATGGCGTGCTGTGCTCCCACTTGGGGAGAAAACCGAAGGCCGCGGGAAATGGTCCGCGCGGTGAGAGGGACCCTTTATTATTCTTCGCATATTGCCTAAGGAGGCATACCATTTGCGCGACTTTGACGGTACACTCCATCCCAATCCTATTAATGGTCATTTCTTAAAGCGCCACATCGTTGGTGGTTGGGAGCGCGCAGATCCTCCCCCTCCTCCTGATCCCGCGACCACTGTTATTAGTGTCACGCGCCGTCGCGCTTACGCTCCATCACCTCACACTAGGGGGCAACCCGAGGGAGAAGCGTGCAATTAGTTTTTCTTTGTAAACGTACGAGGTCTAACTAACAGACCAGTACAAGATTCTAAATAAAGGAATTAATTCAAGTGTTTCTTAGTCATCATCTAGGCCAACCCCTGTGGCCTCCTCCAAATTTTCAAAGTTGGTTCGCCAGCTTTATACGGCCGTTCGCCGACTCTTTTGTTTGTCTCTCATTAGTTCTCACTGGGGGGCAGCAAAGTGCATGGCCTCCCTAAAAAAAAAATTTCTTTATGCGGCCGTTCGCCGACTCTTTTGTTTGTCTCTTATTGGTTCGCACTAGGGGGCAGCGAAGTACATAGCCATTGTCATTCCATGTTTATCACAACGTTGGTTCGCCATTGCCAAGAGCTCGCGAAGGGCTATTTTATGGAATCTAGCAAAAAGCAAGCGAATGCTGGCAAAGAGTAGGCGAATGCAGAAGTAGGGCAGGAGAATGCATTTGAAGTCCAAGTCCAAGGTGCCTAGTTATGTCAAGTTTATCAGTTTAATATGGCACTACGCGAGCCGTACGGCAGCTTTGCTACAATGCCTTGTTGGGTGCTTGGGTTTCAAGGCCTATTCACAGGCTTGCCTACTCACACTCATTTTATGTATGACCCGAGCCAATACCAGTGGCTTTGGAGCAACATGAACATAAACCTCTTCAGTCATTTTTGACATTCATGACTTCGAGGCTGGGGGGCAATGTTTACGCCTAAATTAATATTTTACTGGACAGTAATTGTCCATGTGAATATTAATTAATTCTTGATCTATGTCACATCGGCGAGCCAAAGTTCTTTAAGTTTACAAGTAATGGCTGCCAGTAAGACTACGCAAGCTGCATTATAAAGATCTCGCTCTCTTAGTAGACTTCGCGCGGACTACAGATCTCGCGCGCTTAGTATGACTTCGCGCGGATTACAGAGCTCGCGCACTTAATGACTTCGCGCGTAAATGAGGCGAGATTGACACTCCGCATAGGCTAGGGGTGGCGAGCTGGCAAGCTGGCTCGCGTGGGGGCTTCGCGAAGAAGCCACAGGTGGAGTCCGCGTACACCACACTAATCGTTGAAGACTCTCACCAGTTTTTGATATGCTTTGGGCCAATCCCTGTGGCCCTTAATAATTAAAAAGCCTTCTTTTGGCCCGCGAGATGGTTTGAATCCGCGGTCCACGTAGGATTGGCAAAGTCCTTGTGAGATTAGAGTTTCAGTGTCCGACTTGGATTCTAATTACTTTTCTTCTGCCGCAAGTCGAACCACTATATAAAGGGGTCGAAGACAACTCTCAAAGACACACAAAAACTTATACAACAACTCAGAGACAATCTCTTTACAAAACTCAAACCCAGTTACCCTTCGAGCTACTCGAAAACCCTAACCCTAAGCGCCGCCGCCTAGGTTTTTCTTCAGAGCCCTCCGGACTCTACCCCGATTTCTCTCTTACCTCCCTATTGTTGCTCTGCTCGCGTCCCTTCGTGAGTATCAATCGCCTTGTGCTCGTAAATTCCTCCTCTGAGGTGGCACCTGGAAACCCCCTTCGTCTGATCAGAAGTCAAGCCCCGCTACAATCACCCTTTCCTCGTCCGCGAGGTGGCACGCCAGCAGCACTCCCCCTTCTCTTTGCTAGCTATATACCTCTGCTCCGCGCGCTGAGGATCGTGGCCAAAACACCACTCTCGAAAATCTTTCCGAAAATAATTATAGATAAAAAGAATGAACAAATCCCATTGGTTCTCAGTAAATCGATAAAAATGGGGAAGAGGTTTCACCATAACAATGAGCCTCCCAGGCTAGGGTCGGAGCCTCCCAGACTATAATAGCGTCCCACACTAAGCGCCCTACTAATAATGCTAGCTAACATATAAATATAAATACCGATCGGTTGTCTCCCACGCTAAGCGCCCTACTCACCGCTAATAATGATTAGCTAGCAATAATGAATATATATCAACCCTTTTATGGTGAAGTAAAATAACAAATATCAAAAATGTCACTTCCCCAAAAATAATATAAAATCCATTGAACTCAGTACAGTTCCCAACTGTACTTAGGAACAACTGTACATTGAACTCAGCCAAAAATCCCGACCTATGGTGGCCGGAAGAGGGAACTCCGGTGAAAAGACAGCCGGCGTTTCCGACGGGTTTTCTCCTCTCCGGCGACGTTACCGGCTCGAACACTTGCCTAGGAAGAGAGAGGAGGTGGCGGGGGTCCGAACTGGGCTGGAGCGGTGGCCGGTTATTGGCCGGACGGCGGCAGGTGGCGCTGGGAACTTCCGGCGGGAGAAGGGCTCGGGAGAAAGAGAGAAGGAGGAGGGAGAGAGAGAGAGAGTGTGGGTGGGTGTTGGGCCTCTCCACACCTACCCGGTCCAACTTAAACACCCACCAAAAAATAAAACCCACTAAATTTTACCCCCTTTTTACCAACTCAAAATTTACCCTTTTATTTGATAATTGTTTCACGTCATCTCTGATTTTAACGTATAGTATGTCTATGAACTCGTATTAACGTCCTCTACAACTTCCTTAAAGAAATTTTTCCAAAATAACTTTCCCACAAAAAGTCAACTCTAGGGTCCTTAACGGTAAATGGTTACTCAACACGGTAAAAGATCAAAGTAATACCAAAAGTAAATGACTGTAATTTAATTTAAGAATCAGGATGTGACATCAGTAGTACGTCTGCGGTCGACACGGCAGTAGCACGTCTCATGTCGACACGGCAGTAACACGTCTTTCGTCGACACGGCAGTAGCACGTCTCTCGTCGACACGACAGTAGCACGTCTCTTGTCGACACGGTATAACACCTTCCTACATGGCAATAGCACGTCTCCGGTCGACACGGCAGTAGCACGTCTGCAGTCGACACAGCAGTAGCACGTCTCCGGTTAACACAGTAGTAGCACGTCTCATGTCGACACGGCAGTAGCACGTCTCTCGTGAACACGGCAGTAACACGTCTCTTGTCGACACGGTATAACACCTTCCTACACGGCAATAGCATGTCTCCGATCGACACGACAGTAGCACGTCTCTCGTCGACACGGTAGTAACATGTCTCTCGTCGACACGGGTAGCACGTCTCTCGTCGACACTGGTAGCACGTCTCTCGTCGACACGGCAGTAGCACGTTTCCGTTCGACACGACAGTAGCACGTCTCATGTCGACTCGGCAGTAGCACGTCTCTCGTTGACACGGCAGTAGCACGTCTCCGGTTGACACGGCAGTAGCACGTCTCCGATTGAGACGACAGTAGCACGTCTCTGGTGGACACGGCAGTAGCACGTCTCATATCGACACGGCAGTAGCACGTCTCATGTCGACACGGCAGTAGCACGTCTCTCGTTGACACGGCAGTAGCACGTCTCCGGTTGACACGGCAGTAGCACGTCTCCGGTTGACACGGCAGTAGCACGTCTCCGATTGAGACGACAGTAGCACGTCTCATGTCGACACGGCAGTAGCACGTCTCATGTCGACACGGCAGTACCACGTCTCATGTCGACATGACAGTAACACGTCTATAGTAGCAGTAAAATATGTAGTGAAAGATAGTTTGATAAAATATATAGTGACAGATTGCACGTGGACATTAGTTTGTCCTAATTTGTTAATTTTTGTTCTTAAATATATAAAATAATGTGTGAATGATGTATTTATAAACTAAAATTTGAAACACGAAAGGTCTCGCAAGGATCGATATCAGTTTAATGGCAGAGGTTCAATGGAAGGGCAAAAGTCGAAACTTGAAACTCAAAAGGCTTGCAAATGACTTCAGGATTGGTATCAGTTTAATGGAAGGGTAAAGTCAAAACACAGCAATGCACCGATCGAGTTCACAGCCAAGTTTTCAATAGTCGCCACCGAGTTCACATCCGAGTTCCTCAACAGTAGCCACCGAGTTTTTCTTCGAACTCGGGTTTTCGCGTTACATTGACCCTTTTGTTTCACACAGGTACAAATAAAATCTTTGATTCTCGTCTGATTACATGTAGATTGATATCGAACTTGTCATTGATTTCGTTTGATTCTGTTCGATTGGTTCGCACAGATTTCGAGTCCGTCTGATTTACCCTTGATAACATTGCAGTCGACTCCGGTTTATTTTGCACAGGTACAAATCAATATTCGAGTTTCATACTAAAATGCATGTAAAATGATATCAGATCGTACACGTAGATTGATAATTTTGCATCACTTATACGTGGTTTTCACTTTGTTTACGCATTGCATTCTTGTATTTGTTCACAGGTTTGTTATGGAAGACAATAGTAACTGGTTTATGAGCATATGGAATCTGGAAAGTGATGATTTGGATGAGCATATGGAAGGCTCAAACGGTACAGGAGAGGAAAAGTGATGATTTGGATGAGCATATGGAAGGCTCAAACGGTACAGGAGAGGAAAAGTGATGATTTGGATGAGCATTTGGAAGATACAAAGGGTACAGAGGAGGAAACATTGTATGACTGCACTTTTCAAGGGTAAGCCTTATAGGGAGTTGACAACAGAAGATCTTCATGGTGTTGCTTTCAACACTATTGAAGATGTGGAGAGTTGATCAATGTTCTAGACATTTTCATGATATTGCTTTCATGACATTTTTTGCGGTAAGTATTCTAGAAATTGATCGATGTTCATTTCGTAAACTTGTTTGTACCAAGCGAATTGGGTCACCACCTGACTTTTTTAAATACATGTTCATGTGTTTCGCAGAAAACCTGTATCAGAAAGGCAGATCATTATTTAGATGATGACTGGATTCAACAGTGTAAAAACTAAGTAGGCTCAACTGATTCATTAACCATTTTGCCAACTGCCGAAGGGTATTGTCCATGTTTCTGTCGTTGAGCAATAACATTATATTCATATGTACTTATTCTTTCATCTTCAAAGTAATGTGAGTGCCTATAATAGGACCAACTATGCTTGCATTGACCAGATTTTCATCCCGATGCACGAGCCTTGAGCTTGATGGACATTGGTTTCTGTTGGTGGTGCATGTGCCAGATAGGTCAGCCGAGATCCTTGACAGTGCTCCGGATCCGTCCAAAACAATATCCCGGCAAAGAGATGCACGGGCAGTGGTATGTTTCTTCAAATAGCATAATTAGCTACGGATTATAAATGTCATGTAGGTGTAATTTGTCCATTCCACATACATCAGTGTACAGAAGTTAATAGATTGTATGCTTAATAAGCACATTTGTTATATCTTGCACTAGTTGAACATGCTGGATTGCATTTATGGGGACAGTAAGTTCAGACAAGCAAATAAGTTGTTTGCCTTTGGAACCCTTCCCTTCAAGGCTAATGGAACTGGACCTCGACAGAAGAATGGTTTTGACTGCGGTGGTTATGTCATTAGGAATATGCAAAAATATGGTACCGATTGGGCTGCTAAGGTAAACCAATTCTACCATATTGAATTCATCAGTATGTATTAGGATAACAATGATCATACTAAACTCTGAAATGTGCAGTACAATTCGGAGATTGAACGCGGAAGTTTGGTGGTGGAGTGTCTGAGGCATCCTAAGAACGAGGTCGTGGACTTGCATGTGGACAGATGCTTCGCTTGCAACACCGGGAAGTATAGAAGTAAAAGAAGCCTTTACCTTTGCTGATTCCCTAGTTGTTTTGATAATTACCTTAAAATGGTATATTTTGTATTGGACTACCGCCACATATTTCCTAGTTTGAATTGTTGAAATGTCGTTCGTAACTTTGTTATGGATTGAATATCCATATGAACATATTTTGTCAAAGGAGAGTTGGTGAATTTTGTGAACTGGGGTGTGAATGGATATTTCTTGTGAATTGCCGATCTTAATTACTTCAAGTCTCAATTTAAACAAAGGTATAAAAAATTATTAAAGAGAATCAAGTCTATACTGTTCATGTTTTGTTAGAAGTAAATGGTACTTGTGCATACTTTGAAGAAGTTCCAGCAATTTCTAATTTCATAGCAATGTCCAAAGACCATACAAAAGAAACAAACAAGGAGCAACAACAAAAAATATCAAATGTATTTGATGATCGACCATTCCAGAATTTCTGTTTGTAAACTGCACCAAAACTCAAACTTGACAAAAGATGGACAATAAACCCTATAGCTTTAGCATATAGATGGACCAAGTTGCGCAAGGCATATGTACGCCTACACTATAAACCGAAAATGCAGCACTTTCCCAAACACCAACATTGGCTTGTGTGGTCTCCGTAGAATTATAACCACCTTCTTCGAAACCTTTACCTTTCATGGCAGCTGTGATAACCGATTAGGAAAACGTACCCCTTCAAACCACTTATCTGAATAACACTTCATCTGCATCATGATGTAGATCCCACTGTCATATTTGTTGTATGTGGTTGGGTTACCTTCTGGAAATGAGAGGCGAAAGGAGGGAAAATTGTAATAAACATCGGAGGACTTTGACATTGCACTTGCAAACACCATCTGCAGCAGAAGCATCTAAATCCAACAAAATATAAAAAAAGTTAGCAAATAAACGCAAAACAGAAATCCGACAATTACTAACAAAGGCCTTACGGTGGCTCTTGCTATCTCAATTCGTCTATTCAATGATGTCAATTCCGGCACACAATCCCACTATTCGGCAATTTTCTCCTTTAGTTTCATAACCAACAAAAACCAATGGTTTGTGATTTCATCATGCAACGGAATGAAAATCTGCAAAGCACAGGAAATTATACACATGACAAGCAACGTAATATCAATGTAATGAATTAACCCTTAATTACCTGAACACAATGCTTTAATCGCCTATGGAACCTCTGCAGCCAACAAGGAACAATTGTTGATGCCACTGAAACAGGGACAACAAATGGATCCTCATTTAACCTGGCTTGTTCCTATTCATGAAGACAGTAACATAGCATTCATTATTAAGGTACAATAGCAGAGTTATTATTCCCAATGTGATTTCTTTATACCCCAAAGGAAGTAGGCAAGAACCATGAGTCGGAGTTGGTCTGACACAAGTATGCCGCCCAAATGTTTATGACCTGAATCATTTTCAGTCATCTCACATAGTTAAGATTACGGCCATATAATGTATGTGCAATACTAGCTTAGAAGAAATTGGCACGGATAATTCATTCGCATACTGTTAGACCATAATTTACATATATTTGTATTCCCCTAAACTTTGACTTTAACTTGTTTTTGAGTTCATTTTAGCTTTCACTAAATCATTTATCTATTTTTCTAGGTAAAATGCAAGAGTGAAGGAAACATTGATTTTTGGTATTAATATGAAGAATCGGAGCTAAGACGAATTGCGGTTTAATGTGGAGCGAAACGTAAAATCCTGAATTCCGGCGAATCACCACAAACGGCGGCTCACCACCACTTTTGGTGGTGCCATGGCTTTTCCGGTCACCATGAAGGAGGAGCAAGGATGACAAATGAGATGGAGTAACATCTTTACTTCTATCATATTATTCCTTGGATAATAGACATCATCATGTTTTAAACATCATCATTGCCTATTCTAACCTATGTCATCATTTCCCTACCTTTTCTCTTGACTTTTGTGAGCTTTTCACCACTCTCACACTCTTCATTCTCTCCCTTACGGTTGAATTAGGGAAGAGGGCTGTTTTGGCTCTCTCTTTCCCTCATTTTCACTTATCTTTCTTCTATATAATAAGCATACATCTATCCACTACACAACATCCCCACCCATTCTCTCTCTTTTCCTCCATCTCCACCACAAAACTTCCATCTCCTTCTCCCAAAATCCAAACTCATCTTCTTCCTCTTCCACTTCCAAACTCTATCTCCTCCATCACCACCACCATTTCTAATCTCAATCCTCCATTAACACCACCACTACTACATCATTTCTCCACTCTCTTTCCTATATCACTTTCTCCATCCACTCCACCTATTCATACAAAGCATAGATCTAGCTTCACTACCTTTCATCATCAAGTCTTCAAGAGCAAGAAGGAGAGGGAATCACCACTATCACCACCACCACCACCACCAAGACGTGAGCTTGGGGACAAATCGACACACCACTAAGCCAACTCTCTCCCTTAAACTCAAGATCTATTTTGATGTTTGATTTGATTATGGAGTTTGTTTATGTACTCATGAGTGAGTAGTACTTTGTTAGGGTTAGGGTTGAAAGCCCTAACCAATCTTGTATGGATTGATGCTATTTTATGATGTGATGCAATTTTAGTTAACATTCATACATGCTAGTTCAAGAGTTGAATGCATATGCTTAGAATTTACCACTTTGAGTATGTGTGTTTGCCATGACATGATAATGTTTAGAGCTTGGTAACCTTTGAATGTTAAAGCATGAAAGCACACTTGGTATGCATGTAGGGGTTGTGAATTACAATCACTTAAAGATAAGCTTGGTTGGTTTGCATAGTTTCTTCATCTCCAAACTTTATGCACTTAGGGTAATGCGTTAGATGCCTAATCGGATTGAAATACATGACTTAAGTAGTTAAGTACTACACCCGAGAGGGGTTGCTTGATACCACAAAATGAGCATGTCCCTTGTCATACCCGAGAGGGATGCAAGGAGAGAAATTGGTTGATTAGCTTAGCATCATTCATAGTGATTTGCATTAATACTTGCAAGAGAGGTTAGTGGTAGACAATTCGAATCCTAACACCATTCATTAGACCAGTAGTTTAGTTTAGAGTAATTTAGTTTACATTTGAGCATTTAGTTTAGTTTAGTTAACTACTTCAAAAACCCAAAATCAAATCACTACTCCATGCTGCACATACTCACCATGAGCCTAGATTTTCTTGTGTTTAGGTTTGTGATTGTACATTTGCACATTCTAGCTCTCCTAAGGTTAACACCCTAGCTAGTGAAAGGAATCCAATCCTCGTGGGTTCAACAACCTTTCTTAAATCCCTATACTATTACTTGTACCCCTTATACTTGAGGGTGACTTTTTGCCTAACACATACCTTCGAAGAAACTGAGACGGTCGGGCAAAGACATTGGATATCCTCAAGGGACACCCCAAAATCCCCACTGCGGGCAACTTCTTCCCTGTATTAATCAAATGCACTGGTCAAAAATAATAATGCTCTTCTGCAGTCACAATATCAACCAAAACTCAAATTAATTATTGAAAACAGAAGCACAAAAGCTTCATATAGCATTGAATGACCAACTGAAAATCCTAAATACTGGTCACAACTCTTGTACTTGAATTACTTGTTGTTTCAATGTCTCATTATTTGTAACTAAACATCCCACTGTTGATTTAAGCCTCCACACGTCAGATTTTACAGCAGGTACTCCCTATTTCAACAATGATATACCTTCAAACACAGTAATGTGGAATTCAGGACTACCATGGGTCGATTCATTGGTCTCGCCTTTCCTGGCAGCAAACCTTTCTCTGAGTTTTCTTCTCTTATTTCTTCCGCTAGAGTCGTCACTTGAGGCCTCATCATTTGACGCCATCACCTACATGCGTATATATTATCTCATTACATCAGACTAGATATCATGATATCACAAATTCATAATCAAATAAAGTAATATAGAGGTATAAACAAGACAACTAACAAACAACATGAATTAAATGCAGCTAGACAAATAACAAATCTATAAGCAGATGCATATGAGATGATTAAAAGGTATTTGATTATAGAGACCCAGCTAATCAGCAAATCTACACGCAGCTAAACATGGAAGGTAATCAAAATTCGAAAACTAAGCATCAGTCTAAATACAAAGACGTAGTACCATCAAAAAGTCTTCTAACCCAGTAAAACCCAGACTCTCGAATTGAAAAAAAAAAAAATTTCCAGTTCAACTCCCACAAACCAATTCAACCCAATATTCAAATAATAGTAATCATCAGGGAGAGAAGAACAACTTAATCTTACAACTGAAGACACAGAGGCGCAAAATCTGAAAAATTGAATGTCAATTTAACTCTGAAAATCTAGATTAAGCAGAGGGAAACTGAAAGAAAAACAAGTTTGATATTTACCCTTCTTACCTCTCTCTATCTTTGCGGAGGAGTCTCTGAGTGGGTTTTGCAGGAACAAGGCAGAGCTCCTGCTCAACCTGACCCTTGCAATTGAAAATAGGGGAACGAATGGTGGGTTCGTTCTCTTGAAGCTTGGAATCGGAGCAAATGGCTGCAATTCTCGATCGGGAAAGATTCGTACCCTGATTTGTAGTCGGTGCAGATTTAGCGTGGGTTTTTGAGGTTTGAATCGGAGACTTCGAATCTTTTCGTCGGAGCCGCCGTCGTGGGATTAGGCCAAAGAGCAAGAATGGATTTTCTTTTTAGGTTTGGGTCGGCTGTCTGCCTCCCAGTCCCACAGTGATATAAGGTAATTTCGTTTTTACTGTTAGTTTTTTTTTTCGTCTTCATCTGACTAACTAACTGAATCTCTCCGTTTTACCAACGCCTGTTAACAGACGTTAGACCCACGTGAAAGGTTCAAGTGCACCAATGTGCACTGAATCCGCTCCGCTTTATACTTGTCTTTTAGAATTTGCTGCACTGCTTATTATTCTTCTGGGTTCTAGCCTCTTTTGCGTATTATTGATTATTGTGGGATTCATGGTAGAGCTTTTGGCAAACTAAAGAATTGTGGAAAAGAAAAGTCAGTGTAACTTTAAAGAAAAAGGAGTAATAGAGAACAATAGGAACGGAAATGGAGAGGAGATATCAAGGCATAAAACCATGGACAAGACTTAATTTTCATCAATTGGCATATGATTTTCTTTCCACCCTTGACTTTGCCATTTGTATCTTTCCCTGTATCCAGAGGAGCTAAAAGAAAAGTAATATCTGTAGACTACTAATAGGATTTGTAACGCCCCGTATCTAATTTTACCAATTTATTGGGTTTTCTACGAGTTACGTACTAGTTACTGAAGAATTTAACCGTGCTCGGTAACCTAGTAAGGTAACATTCAAGTTTATTTTCAAATGTTTCTCAAAAAGTCAAATTCGTTTTTTAAAGCCCCGATGTTGTAGTACGCGTTGACACGAGTTCACCGGTTTCTTCGGATTATTTGTCGGAGCTTCGAGTTATTTTCTATGATTTATTGAAAGTTTGGTAAAAGAAATTAATTTTCTGAAATAAGAATATAACTTTTAATTTGGGCCGTCAGATCAATTAGGGTTTTGATCTCAACCGTTGATTCAAGTATAAAGGAAAAGAGATGGGTTGACTCTGTCAAAACCCAAACTCGGGCGTTGACCCGAGCCCAGTCCTCTCTCTCTTCTTCTCTGCCCTCTCCGGCGCGGCGTCGTCGATTCCGGTCGCCGCATGTCGCAAGACCACCATCAAAACATTCGTCTTTCTCTTCTCTACCTAACCCAACCCTTAAATCGTTTGTGCGGCCATTGATGAGAGAGATCGGTGGAGGAGAAACCTGGTTGTCTTCTCTGAATTCCGGCGACTTCGGCCGCCGTCTGGTTGGTCGATGGTAAGGTCCTTCACCTCCTCGATTTCTTCTTTCTTTCTGTGTTGTTGTTTCTCTAAATCATGCCCTAATTCGAAAACCCCTTTTCTGCCTTTTCTAGGTTTTTCTCGGCGAGTCTCCGATGAAGGGGTTTCCAGCACTTTCTCCTCCTTTCTGGCGTCGCATTGAACACTTGGAGACCCAGACGATTCTATTGAAGATCAAGGGTACTGCTGCTGTGGTGTTGGAGGTGTTGGTGAGCTTGTGTGCTGTTGAAGACCATGGTTTGCAGCGGCTGTATAGGCTGAGAGTGAACTCAGTTCGGTGAAGGTTATAGCAAGGTGAGGAATCTCTATATTTCTACTCTGTTTGATAATTGAAATGCTACTGTGTTTTGTGGTATGGTGGATTGGTGATTAATCTTGGGTTTTTGTTGCTTGCTGTCGAGAAGTTGGTGTTGAGAAGAATACGAGGAGGTCATGGCGAAATTCCAACAAGTCGCCGGAATCCGGTGGAATATTTCGGCAAGGGCAAAATCAGGCAGAGACCATTGAAGTAGTTTTAAAGTTCTTCTCCGATTAGTGTGGAAGCTGTTTTTTTTTTAGTAAAGTAATGGTTGCGACTTAAGAAAACTGTCATATTTGGAAAGTTTCTATATTAGGAAACTTTCCCTATTTGGAAACTAGGGGTGTTACTTCGAAACCGAAAACCGAAAAAAACCGCACCGAAAACCAAACTGTAACCGAAAAAACCGCACCGAAAAAAAAAAACCAGGCCGAACCAGATCTGTTCGGTTTGGTTTTCGGTTTCGGCCCAGTCAAAACCAAACTGAACCGTTTGAACCGAAGTCAACGGTCAAACGGTAATACGACGTCGTTTAAAAAAAAAAAAGACCCTAGTTCTTCAGCCATTCTCTCTCAGTCTCTCACACCTATCGTTCCTTAGTCTTTCTGTTTCACTCTTTCCCAGTCCCGAGTCCCCTCTTTCTTTTGCGTCTCGCCGGACTGTCCCTCTTCTCCCCTCTCGCTGGTCCGCCCTGTCGCCACTCGCCAGTCCCCTCCGTCTTGTCGCCACTCGACTCTCCCTCTTCTCCCCTCTCGCCGGACTCGCCCTCTTCTCCCCTCTCACCGGAAGTTCCCAATCTCGCATATTCAGGGTCTGCCTTGTAGAGGGCAGAGGACTAAGAACAACACTAGGACTTTGAAGTTTGAAGGGTAAGAGGGTCACTGTTGCCGCAAAGAAGAAAGCTCGTTAATACTTGCATTGTGTTTCTAATCTGTTTTTGTAATTGATGATCTTTGAAATTTGTTGTTTTGGTTTGTGTATTAGGGTTAGTATTTAGTGGAATTGATGAGAGTGATTTGAGTTAATGAAGTTGTTTTCTCACCTAAGGATGTGCATTTGGGATCACTTTCTGTTATGCATTTTGGTGTGTTGCAACTCTGTTCGTGAATGTGAACTTGATTTTGTTCAAAGGATTGATAAAGATTGAGAAGTATATGGTGTTAAGAGTTCTTCACCTATGATTTAAAACTATTTTGCAGTATGCTTTAATTTCTTCCCTACCATTTTTAGATATGGCAAAAGTATCACATTTGCATGCATCCATCCATTGCTGCTGGTCCCAAGCCTTTTAGTGATGGCATGGTCTTTCATTATGTAAATGATGATGAATTTTAATGGTTGATGAACAACTTTCATAATGTGGTAACTTGTTAATTGTTATGTGTTTAAATCTTTGATTCCTTTTCTTTTGCAGACAACATTCCCTCTCACAATGAAGAGGGTTAGATTGAACTCATCAAAGGCAGTGAAGCGCAGTTCCTCAATGTACATTGACTCAGTTGGTCATGGTCGTGGCCGTGGTGTTACGAGTTCTACAATGAACAATTCTTTCTCATCTTCTCAGGTATATTACTGAAATTTGGTTACTGAAATAGTTATGATATATATATATACATATATATATATATATATATATATATATATATATATATTTTGATGATGATGATTATATTTGTATAATACGCAGATGCAAGTTGATAGTGTTGGTGTTGGTGAATCGGCAACACCGACACCGGTTCCTAGTATGGGTGGATCACAAGCAACTGAAGCAAGTACGAGTGAAGAAGAGGAGAATCATGAGATAATTGAGGAAGAATATTTGGCGTACTTGAAGGACAATGAAATGTCAGATATTTAGGCTCATTTTACTAGAAAAATGGTTAAGAATAGAGTTAAGAGAGTATGCATTTATTGCAGTAAAGAATATTGTGCTGATCCGTATTCAAATGGTACGACATCCCTTTTTAAGCATATAGATAAGTGTCTCAAGTATCCTCCAAACATTGAAATGTTGAAAGCTAAAAAACAAAATATTTTGTGTGTTAACAAAGAGACTAGGGAGTTAGATACCTCTGCTTTAATTCGTTTTACGTTATGTTACATCATTTACATGTATGGTTTTCTTTTCTAACCTTTTGTTTTTTTGTTTTGTTTTTTTGTATGTAGAAAAATATTGGAGATGCCATCATTGTCAAGTAGGCAAAATGTGAAGTGTGGTATGTTGCCTCCTAAAATGAAGGTTATATGAAGCAAACAACATTGCGAAGATGAGATCATTGAGATGGTGTTGATACTTGATAAGGATTTGAACATTGTGGACTTTTAAGTTTGAACAAATTTTTATTTTGTAATGTTTAAACTTTGAACATTGGACTCTATTTTCAATTTGTGGACTTTTAAGTTTGAACTATATGGAAGTATGCGTTGTCGAATATGGATCCCAATATATTATATTAAGAACTCTATATTAAAATTACCAGAAATCTTTTTTTTTTTTTTTTTTTTTTACAAAAAAAAAAACCGAACCGGGCTGAACCGTTCAGTTCAATTCGGTTTCCGATTTACATTTTCAAAAAAAAAAACCGAACTGAACCAAACCGATTTTCTAGTTCGGTTTGGTTTCCGATTTTAGGTGAAAACCGAACCGAATAAAACCGATAACACCCCTATTGGAAACCTTCCAATTATGGAAATCTAGTAAACTGGTCAACCTAGGAAATCCTAGTCAAACTAGGAAAGAAGACAAGGCAATGGTTATCTCAATGTTCGGTCTGACCAATTTGTCCTACAGCTTATGGTCAGGCGTGGGATTGACTCAAGGACTTGGATGTTTAGAGGCAGCGCTCAAGGAGTGTCTCGAGCATTGGAAAGCTTAGGCTTAACCTGTGAGTGGACTTTTATTTCAAATAAATTGCATGCGACTATCGCTTTATAAATATCTTTTCTATAATTATCGTTCTCAAGAAAGTAAGAAAGTTTGATTTTAGTTTGGCGTATCATTTCTATGATTTTGGAGTTGGCATGGGAGTTATCCTTCCGGATTGATTTTCAAATACGATGGGGATTTATTATTGGGACTTATGTTTTAAGTTGAGTTTATGGTTTATGTTTTGAGATGATTCCGGATATAATTATTATCGTTTTTATTTGTTGACTTTGAGATTTATAAAAGATTACCGAAAATATGATTTTCGGTAGTTCTCTATTTATAATTTTCTAATATATTTGTGGATTATCGATCTTGACATTGAGAATGTTTTAGCGAGTATTTTGGGTTGAGATATTATTTACAATTTATACTTGATAATTAAATCTTGCTTATAATTATGGATTTGAGAATATTTTGAAGTGTGAGACACGTCATTGAGTTTTATTTTAATTTTTTATGATAATTTCCAAGAACGGTTGGGAACCGTACCATTCGCATGATCTTGGGGAAGCTTTATGGATTTAAGTGATTTCGTATGTTTTTAGTCACCATACTAGGGTCGGTTCTTATTCATTGCTAGCTAGCCTTTATTAGCGGTCCTCACCATAGGTGAGTCGAGCGCTTAGCGTGGGACGCTACTATAGCCTGGGAGGCTCCGATTGGTTCTTATTCATTGTTAGCTAGCCTTTATTGTCACATTGTCACATCCCAACTCTTAATTTTAACCCTATTTACTAGCTTGGTATTAATAAGAATGTTACCGTCTTCGTAAATGAGTTTATAGTTTCAAAGGTCCCTAGAGGGGTGTTGAAGGACGATTGTTTCGGAGAAATTGTTCGTAGGAGAAATATTTGAAGACGGTAAAAAGGTAAGTTTTATTAGGGTATTATTTTTGGGGTGTTAATTTTTGGAATTGGGTTTTATTTGGTGGTGTTGGACAGGTTTGGGGAGAGAAACCCAAAACATTTCTCTCTCTTCTCTCTCCTTCCTCCCGACTCTCTCACTCTCTCTCTCCCTGCTGGACGTCTCCCGCACCCGTTCGCCGCCGTCCGGCCACCACAGACCGCCGCACTGGTCCCAATCGATCGGCCCTTGTTCCCTCTTCCTTCCTTGACCGGTGGCAGCCTCCCTAGCGCCGCCGTGAGAGAGAAACCATGCCCAAAAGGTCCGACTGCCCGTAGCTCTCTATCGCCAGAACTCCCTCCTCCGGCCGCCATAGCTAGAGCCGCTTGGCTCGTTTGAAAGCCCTCCTCCCGTGCAGAAATCCCTCCAAGGGATTCACTCCCTCTTGAGCTAAGTAAGAAGAATCGGTGAGTTGAAATTCTAGGGCTCTATTTTATGTTTTTGTTCGATTGACCTAGTTAAGGCTGAAATTGGGTTTGATGCTAGTTAGGAAAGTTGTAGAGGGGATTGAGAGGAAGATGCTGTTAAATTTTAGTAGGCATTGGAGGTCGCCAGAGTCGGCCGCCGGCCGCCGCTGTTAGGGAGATTTTCATGGTTTTAAATGTGTTTTTTTTAAGGGGAGTTTATTGATGTGAATTTTGGAATTTTTGGAGGAATTTTGAATGGGTTTGGGATTTTTCAAAGTTTGGTATTTTAGCAGTTAATTGGGTTAGAAATCCGGCCGTTAGATTAATGTTGTTTAGGCGGTAGAAGGTTGGTTTCAGGCTGCCGATATTTGTGGTGAAGTTTGGACCGTATCGATTTAAGAATGGCGAAGTTGGGCAAGGATGAGCGTGGATAAGACTCACATTTAATTTTGCCTATTTTTATATAAGCGTTGGTATATAGTTGGGGATTAATTTATGTTTTTGAAACAGGACGTGAGGAGGCTCGAGCAGAAGAGGCCTCGGATCGACATCAGGCTTAGGCCTATTTAGTGAGTGAAATTTTGTTTTAAATAATACGCATGCATTGGTTTACTGTTGAGCAAGTTCTTTTGTTGAAGCTTTTGACGATTTTATTTATTTTGAAGAGTTACCGAAAATGAGATTTTTCGGTAAATTATAAATATATTTATGAGGAGAGTATGTATATAAATGCTAACTAGCCATATTTGTCTGTCCACCTTAATGGCGTAGTATATAACCGCATTATGGTATGACGTGAGCGTTATACGCAAGCGTAGTACCCCTATATGAGTGTTTAATTCATATAAGGGGTATGTGCACATATTTATACACTTGTCTGTCCACCTTAATGGCGTAGTGTATCACCGCATTAAGGCGTGACGTGAGCGTTAGACGCGAGCGTAGTAGCCCTATATAAATTATTTTAAATCTATAAAATAATTATATAGGGAGTATGGATGTGTGTAAATACATACATATATTGGTATATATTTTTGAGTTGAAGATGCTCGATATTTTTGAGATAAAAGGTTTATCGATTGAGGCATGCATTCGATTTCTTTGGAAATTAAATTGGGAAAGCATAAATATTGTTAATTTTTTTTTATTTATTCTTTTTATTTTTGTCCACTCACTCTAACGTTTGCGAATGTTTTCCCCTGGGCCATTCGTTTTAAAAATGCCCAGTCTGCAGAGTTCGGGTTGGCACTAGTAGGAGGCGAGACATAGTTACCCATTTCTCCACCACTTTTCATCAGTAGGTTACTTGTTAAACCTACCAGTGTATTTTCTTGCTTCCTCTAGTTTTTAGTAGCTCTGATTACTTTTGGGGTTAGCGTATACTTTTTCGGTGGTGTGCTGAGACTTATGTTATATTTTTTCGAATTCTCGAACGTTGAAGTTTGTTATATTATTTGGATATTTATGGGATGAATTGGAGGTTGGTTGTTTCGTTATAGGAGGGTAATTCTTGAATTTTTCGGGTTAGGGTTGTCCATTTTCAAGGGAGGTTTGCCGAGTTTTTCAGTAAATTTTCCTTGGAGGTGGACCCTGCAAGACTTACTTCGGGTTTCAGGGTGAAATTCAGGGTGGGTCTTGACATTTATTAGCGGTCCTCACCATAGGTGAGTCGAGCGCTTAGCGTGGGACGCTACTAGAGCTTGGGAGGCTTTGACCCGAGCCTGGGAGGCTCCTCTTACATGGTGATATCTCTTCCCCTTGTTTTATTTTCTCATTTATGTAATTGATTAACCAGCGGAGCTGGTTTATCTCTTCTTACGAGATTTCAGTATTTGATTAACCAGCGGGACTGGTTTGTCTATTCTTACGTGATTCTGGATTTAAAGTTATATGGATGATCAAAGTTGCGTGCAGCTAAGGTTTTAAAGTTTAAACGTGGGAAAATATTTTAATTACGTTTTTGTTAAATTATTTAATTTATTTTTGTCCACTCACTCTAACGTTTTAAATTACTTTTTGACGTGCCCGTTACCGGGCGTGCGACAATTAAGAACCCTTTTTTTTTATCAGAATGTAGTATTGACAAATAGGGTTCGATCAATCCGGAGACTTAAAGGGCACTCATGCAGTCATGGTTACACTAAAGAGTCAGTAACTATAAGTATTTACAAGCATTCGTTTACAAATATACATATGGTACAAGGTAACAGGGGGGGGTTTCAAGGTTTTCTATGTTCCTAAAAACAGAAAATAAGATATGTACAAGTGATCGATTCATTCAACATCACAAACAGAGATAAACTCGAATTCTACCACACATCAAGATCACGTTTCATTCCAACAATCCGATTATCATGCAAGTTCTTAACAAAAGAAACAATCTCGGAACACACGCCTAAAGAGGACATGCATTCCTTTAATTCTACTTACTTTATTACCTAAGCACAAAGAAGTTTAGAACTTAGATTATTTCATGTAAATTGCTGGTAGCATCTCCTGTAGAGACGGTCCCCGCATAGTTTATTCCGGATTTCACCCTGAAATCCGGGGTGGGTCTTAACATCACAATTGAAATGCTAAAAGAGCTGAATAACATTGGCTTTATTAAGGATGTGTAACTTTGAGAATTCATTTTTATTGAAAAAGGCAACATAAACTATTATGAAGGTTGTAAACGATTATAATTCTTGTCGATGTTTCTGATCAGGCCTTTTAGTGCTGCTGCTGCTGCTTCTTTCACCCAACAATAAAATTTTTCCACATATTGTTTCATCCCATTACTTTTTTGAAAAAGGTTCTCATTCTTTCTCATTATAATATCTGCATTCCATTCACTTCTTACTAGTGTATAATGATACAGAGAAAATATGAAGACGCGGTTAAGGAGTGCTCAAAGGCACTAGAGCTAAATCATACTGTAAACACGAAAATATCTGCAACAAATAACAGAACAACACGTGTACAAAGAATAATTTAATTTAATCAAATGCGAATGCGGGTTACAATCTTTGTGAACTCCTCTGATTCTATCTCCGAATTTAGGTCTAACTCAAGGGTGACAAGCACTTGTTGTTGAGGGTTACGCGGGTTGATCACGTAACGAATATTTGGGATTTAGATTTGGGTTTAGTGAAAAACTGGCTATGTGGGGAGCTTGATAGTTCTTCAAGGGTCTAGTGAAGAACTGGCTATCTGGGGAGCTTGATAGTTCTTCAAGAGTCTAATGAAGAACTGGCTATCTGGGGAGCTTGATAGTTCTTCAAGGATTTTGGGGAGACTTCTGAGCTCGCGGAGGGATTTCTCTCTCTCTAGTTCGCTGCCTTCTTTTATGCTCCTCTCCTCTTGGTATGAGAGGGGGTATTTATAGTGTTAGCATGCCTCCACTTAAGGCATGTAATGAAGATTCTGAATCAATAATATTTCCTTAATCGAATCAATGAATCTTGACTGATTTACTTGCCGATTTTAACATAATCAAATCAATCAAATCTTGAGATTTAGATATGTCCAGATCGCTTTGGATTAAATGTCCCGTTTTGATCAAAATCCTTAGTCAGGGGCGAGCCATCCCGCGGATATGGAAGGTATCTCGCAAGACACCTTGATTTCCAAGCAACCGATGATTTCTGGTCTCACTTCACGGACGACTTCTCTTGGACGTACATGCATGCGTGCGAACTCTGTCGTCTAGCTCCTTTGCGAGGTTCCCCCTTTACGCGGAGTCATCTCGCCTCGTCTTTATGTTAATCTACGCACGCGGAGCCATCTCGCCTCGCCTTCACGTAAGTCTACGCGCGCGGAGCCATCTCGCCTCGCCTTCATGTAAATCTATGCGCGCGGAGTCCATTTCGCCTCGCAGAGTCTATTTTGCCTCGCGAAGTCTATTTTGCCTGGCGAAGTCTTGTTCGCCTGGCGAAGTCTATTTTGTTCCTCGCGAAGCCTTGTTCACCTGGCGAAGTCTATTTTGTTCCTCGAGAAGCCTTGTTCACCTGGCGAAGTCACATCATCAATCGACACTTGACAATTGATTTCAATCGGGATTTAAGGTTTTGTTGTCAGCCGATCATTTCCACGTTGCCACGTGTTATTTCCGACGGCTTTCCAATTTTGTTGACTCACGAGTCACGTATTTGCTTGGATTATTCAACGACTATTATTATCGTTAAATTTTATATGTCTACACATACGTATTTGAAAGCGCTGATTAGAAGAGCAGAAGCTCATGAAAAACTAGAACAATTTGAAGAGGCTATTGCTCTTATGTTTTAATAAACCTTTTATTGTTATATATCTTGGCATTTTATTGACTCCATTATTTGTTCAGCTGAAACTTCTTTGTCTTCTCATGTGTATGGGTTACTTGTTACACTAAAATGTATCGCTTCATTTTCTTTTTGTTTTGCAGATTTGAAAAAAATCTTAGAACTTGATCCTTCAAATGTCCAAGCCAGGAAGGCCATTCGGCGCTTGGAGCCACTTGCTGAAGCCAAGAGAGAAAAGATGAAAGAAGAGATGTTTGGTTAGTAAATGAGTTCCTGGGAACTTATATTTAATTTCTAGTGTTATGTATGCTTGCTAGTGGCCACTGGATAAAATAATTTCCAATCCTGTCTGTACCCAAGAATAAGTAAATGAATGATAGAAGAAAAGAAAGAAAAAGAATAAAATCCCAATATATCATAGTAGACCACTCTGCCAACCTTCCATATCTTAGGGCAGGGGAACACTAGATAGATTGTGATGTAGCGTAATTGGGCAGTTTATCGAAATTCAATTACTTGACTGGAGGAAAACAGAATATCCAAATAATTTCAGGCTATTGACCATACTAATACTTATGCTCTTGCCTGGCACAATAGCTGTATCTGAAGCATTTCATTTAATGGGAACATTGTTCATGAATTCCATAGTGAGCCTTAGGACTATTTTAATCTTGTGAATGGTGCCAAATAAATAAAATTGAATGATTATGAGCCTTTATTTAGAAGAATGAATATTTACATATGTAAACAGAAAAATAATTGAAAAGATATATTTATGCTTCTTGGATTCATGATTGTTTTTCCAGTGAAGTTGAATACTATGTATGAATTTGCTATCCTATACAATGTAGGATGCAATTTAACGAGGCATGTAATTTTTCCGTGTGAACAGGGAAGTTGAAAGATCTGGGCAACTCTTTGTTGGGCCGGTTCGGAATGAGTGTTGACCAATGTTTTAAAAAGGCGCGAGGCGGGCAGTTTACTCAGTCAGCTTTGCTGCCTAGGCGCAGAGGCGCCAAAGGCGTTGCGCAAGGCGTGCAAAGCGCATAAGGCGCAAGGTAAGGCGTCTAAAGCTTACGCCTATTTTTTTTTTTTTTTTTTTTTTCTATAGTTGTAGTTCGAAAGGAGAAATCCCAGTACGTCTACTGACCTCTTTTCTTCCTTCGATTCGGTTTCTGCTGAAGTTAGGATGGAGACCAAGGAAGATATATAAACTGGTTTTTGCAAAAAGAACGACAGAAAAGAGGAACTGTTTCCCTTTAAAGTTGAAAGTGCTGTTTCGATCAGAAGGGAGAGTCTTAGCCTGGAACCAACTCTATGCTAGTTTCTTCTCCCTCTTATGTTTAGACAGCAAAATGGCGAGGAGACCTAACAAAACAAAGCTTTTATAGGAGACTTGGATATTAGTTAGCTCTCTTGCTTTTATCTTCCCCTTCGTGTAGTAAGAATTCAAATAACATCACTTCCTTAGTAGTAGGATCCTAGTAGAAGTAGGACTGATCTTCTCTTGACTAGAAAAACAGAAAAATATAAAGAATATATATCAAAGTCTATCAAAAATGACTAAAAAAGATGGGATAGGGATAAAGTTTGGTTAGTTAATAAATTATTTTCTTATATTGCTAATGTTGATGAAGGGTAAAGTGTAGAGAAAGAAATAACAAGAGCATCATCATCTTATTCATTGATAAAAGCCCTTTATATAAGGAATTACAAAGTACCAATATAGTAATGATAAGGAATACATAGTCTTATTCTAACTACATATCCTAATAGCATAAGGTCAAATCACACATATGAAATATCCTAGAACACTCCCCCTTGTGCCGTGCGCCGGTATGCCAGTGGTGCTGATATGTCGCCTCGTTAAAAACCTCGTCAAGGAAAAAAACTTTGTCGGAGAAAAACTAAACCTTGATCGTAGGAGAAAAGGAGTACAACGCACCCTTCACATTTGATAGTGACATGTATGTATGTGCTAGACTCCCCCTGAATTTCGCACATCCCCCTGATCTTTACATCAATCATAGGGCTCTTCCTGATTTTTACTAATCACGGAAGTTTCAATAACTTAGCATGTCAATGCTCTTTAACATGTCTTCAAATGTGACATTGGACAATGATTATCTAGATCATGCCGTATTGTCCTCAAACATGATCTTTTAGACTTAGATCTTAAGGAGAAGGCCGCTTGTGAACTCAAAACATAAGTTCGTGCATGAAATTAGATTTCCGCGCAGCATGACCTTCAATTACTAGAACAGCCGTAACTTCCTCTACAAAATACATATGAATGAACCGTAAACAGTTTTGGAAACTAGACTCCTTTATATTTCCAACCGTATATTACACACATTCTGGTTCATCAGGAGCTGTTCACAAAGTCCCGTCGAAGTTGACTGTTTTCGTCTTACTTTACGAAAACGGCCATAACTCAGTCAATATGATAGGTATGATCAAATGGTTGGTGTCCCTAGAAAGTAGACACATAGAGCTTTCCAATGGTACCAATTTCACTATTTTCCAGTGAGTGAGATTCCATGTAGGCCCCGTGGAATTTTACCTACGAAACTTGATAGATTCTGATTTCGCTATTGATATGTCTTTCTTATGTAGGGATAGAATAAGCCTCAACCTTTCATACTATTAAGTATTGAAAAATGAGTTATTGCCAATACGTTGACATTGTGTGGGCGCATAGCTACACTTAGCTTTACAACTTTTCATAGCGAATGAGATGTCAAGTCTTTCTTATTGTGTTGAGTACATTGATGCGTCTTATTATACTTAGATGGGAATTGCATCTCTTAACACATATTTGTCATATTTCTTTAGACAAAACAACGGATCTCTCTTTAGAGAAAAGACTTTGACAAATTATGGGAGTATATGTAGGTCTCACTAGTTATAAAGCGCCTAAGCCGATTGATGGAAAATCATCATCAATACAGTCATCGAGTGCCTTATCGAGACCGTGTCTTCCCAAGATCTTTTTCATTCTAACTTCAGATGTGGATACATATTGGCATATCTTGTTCAATCAAAAGTCCATGTAAATCCGGAATGAACACGCAAAGGCATAATTCACCATATCCCTTCCAAATCAAGTAGAGTCCATGTGCGTTTCAATACATTTAGCAAACGCATGCTCCTGTGGTCTGGAGTCACTTGATTCGGATGAATGAAGTTCGTTTAAGATCTTCATGTATATCCACTACAAAAAAGAATTCAGTTAGCCACCCCAAATTACCATAGCACAGATTTGCCGTTGCCATTGGTCCAAGTTTCGTGACGGCGCTGCGACGGCAACGCTTCCGTTGCTAAATTAAAATCATTTGGCGACAGCAACTTCGTGCCGTGGCAAAAAAAATTAAATTTTGCGACGGCAATGTGAAGCCGTGGCAGGAAATTGTTAACTTTGCGACGGCATTAAAAAGTCGTGGCATACTTTAAAATCACCCCTTCTGATTTTATTCTCTTCTTTTAATCTCGGCCGTTGTTTCCATATCGTAACCCTACTTTCAATCTTTGCTGCTGCCCTGAGTATAGAAGTGAAAAACCATAATCTTTTCCCCTCATTTTGTCGAAAGAGAAGAGAGAAGATCTGAGAGTCTGAAACTGAGTTGTTGCGCCGCCCAGCTGCCATCCTTAGAGCGGCAGCCAGCCGAACGACGACCGCAGCCAAATCCCCTCTCTACCCTCTTCCTCCTCCTACCTTTAATTTCAGCATGCATCCACCCATTCAACAGATCGCAATCCAAATCCTAAAATCCCCAATTCCAATTCCGGTGCGATTCATCCCTCTCTAGCAAAGCCTTTGCTTCTTCAAGGTAATATATTCTCTAATTTTTCAGTTTCAAGCTCCCATGAGCTTCACTTCGCAGCTTTGGTACCTAATTCTTCTTTTTCTCGTTTATAGGTTTTGCGAAGTACTGCTCCGGCATGGCCTGCAAATCCGGCGACTTCCCCTAACGTTCCAAGCTGCTTTCAGGGTTGAGGACGACGGGATAATCAAGCTTGACACGTCTGGGTAAGTGGCTTACCTTCTCAGTTCTGTTTTGGGATTTTGTTCGCATTTTAGAGTTTGATTGGTTATTAGCTAGAAGTGATGACCGAGAAGGTCTGGTGGTCTGTTGCGTCTCGACTGAGTATTGAAGGAGGTTTGGTGATCAATTTGATCAACTTTCCGTTTGCTTAATTAATTTCGACGTTGAATTAGCGATTGAGGCTGAAACGTTGATTTGTAATCTGAAATTTGCAGGCGGATATATGCCATGCGTATCAGTTATTGAAGAAAGGAGGACTGAAAGATGAGAATATTGTTCTGTTTATGTATGATGATATTGCTTACAACAAAGAGAACCCTAGGCAAGGAGTCATCATCAATAGTCCTCATGGTGATGATGTTTATAAGGGAGTCCCTAAGGTCTGTAATTCTCTTCTTCCATTCTTCCAGTGTTGACTTTTAGTTTAGAATAGGTGGACTTGTGATGGTTATTTGATTGTGGCTGCAGGATTACACTGGGGAAGATGTTACTGTTGGTAACTTCTTTGCCGCTATCCTTGGAAACAAAACTGCTATCTCCGGGGGTAGCGGGAAAGTTGTGGACAGCGGTCCGAATGATCATATCTTCATATACTATTCCGATCATGGTGGTCCTGGAGTACTCGGTGAGTAGCTTTTGAGTAGCAACTTACACAAAACGATTTGTCATGCATTGGTTGTTGTGATTGTTTAAACCTATTCGAGTTGAGCTAGCAGTGGTATAATTGTTCTGGATGGTAGTTCTGTACTCTTTTAAGTTCATGTTGTTTGTTTCAGGGGAAAAACCATAATATTGTAGTGACTGTAGCCTTCTATGGAATTCGAGAAATAGGTCTCAAGATGAAGCACTGCAATTGATAAATGAATCAATGAAATTATATTTTGTTCTTGAGTCTTAAGTGTTTTATTTGATTGAGATATTAAGTTTGTATGTGACAATAATGAAAAGCTTTTACATTACTCTTCATAACTTGACTATTTGGTATTCTACAGGGATGCCTACCAGTCCTTATATTCACAAGCATGCAGCAGGGACATATAAAAGCTTGGTAAGTTCCTAGTTGAACTAAGCATGCATCTTGCATATACCAATCGAGTCAGGCTAATTTTGTGAAGTGCAGGTATTTTATCTTGAAACTTGTGAATCCGGAAGTATCTTTGAGGGTCTTCTTCCTAAAGGTTTGAATATCTTTGCAACTACATCATCAAATGCTGAAGAGAGCAGTTGGGGGACTTACTGCCCGGGAGAGTATCCTAGTCCTCCCCCAGAATATGAAACCTGTTTGGGTGACTTGTATGGTGTTGCTTGGATGGAAGATAGGTATGCATAGTATTTCTCTCAACAGTTTTAAGATTAAATAGAAACTTGAATTATGATACATATCCAAAAGGAGTAAAATTTATACATCCTATTCTTTATAATTTCATGCAATTTTTTTGGGGGTTCCTTGTTCTGTATGTGTGAGTTCTTGGATTATGGTTCATCTTTATGTAATCAATGCGTTCAGTTTCTCTCTCAAATGGAAGATAGAATCCTTATTTTTCATTTTGATTCTGACAGTGACATTCACATCACAATTTTACAGCTCCATGTTCTTGTATTAATAGTTCTTGTGCTCCATGTTCAATTACAGCTCCATGTTCTTGTATTAATAGTTCTTGTGCAAGATTGACATTTGACAATCTTTATTGAATGTAACAGTTCTTTTTCAATGCGTTTGATTCCTTTTTGCACAGTTTTTGTCCAAAAAAAAAAATCTGGCAAGCTAATATGCTTGCTAGATTTGTTTTTTTAATTCATAAATAGAATTTGCCACGGCAAGTTTGTCGTCGCCAGTGGTTGATTTGCGACTGTGGAAGCAGTCGCCACTTGCCGTCGCCAAATAAGCGATGGCTTTTGCAGTCGCTACCTGCCGTCGCAAAATAGGTGGTGACGGCTCATTGCCGTAGCCAAAAGCAACGGCTACGCCCTCAACGGCGACAGTAAAAATGTCGTCGCGAAGTCGTCGCCGTTGCTCTTTCGCGACGGCTTTTTGCCGTGGCTAACCGAATTTTTTTTTTGTAGTGATCTCTGATCCCGTAGAGATGTTATTATGACCACATTCATAGGCTGCATGTTCAGTTATTTGGAAACTCCCAAACTGACAAAGTAGTGGAGTTCAATGACATCCATTACGAGAGTCGATCTCAGTGCGTGTTAGTGAGAGACCTTGCGCCATAAGGTGAGTCTTAGCTCTTGTTCTCACTACGCTATCTAACAAAGGCATAGTTGATAGGGTTTAGCTTGCGGTGTCGGCATCACCTGCCCAAGTACCTATCTCTTTGTTAATGCAGGATCACATCTTTCCATTAGGCCAATCAATTAAGTTGATATCCATCAACGAAGGGTGGTTCGATAGTAGACTCATTATCCCACTTCCTCATGTACACTAGTGTAATATTTGTAGAGATCTCTATATGGATTGGATTTAACATTGAGGCGTCCCCCAACGATAATCACAATTCGGACTTCATGAGACGAATTTGAGTATCACTGATTAATGGATCAGGTTGTGCCAAGCTCGCTTTCTTCCCAGTGCGAGAAAGTATCGAACCTAAGGGCCTCCCTCCTTTTGGGGAGCCACACGGACTTGTGACACCAATTTTGCCACTATATGGAATCACCATATCACCATCCATGGTGATGGCGTCAAGACCAACTCCTTTTGGTCGCGCCATGTCCTCTTGATAGGACATCGATTCTTGCAGACATATTTGCAGCATATGATCTCGTCACTTTAACACTTTAAGTATTTGGGATCAAGGTGAGACTCAGTGGGGACAAACCACAACAATTCACGTCGTTCCACTTGAACACTTGTGTTCTTATCTCCCACTAACGGAGGGAATATTGTCTCATCAAAGTGACAATCCGCAATTTAGCGGTGAATGAGATCGCTTGACAAGGTTTCTACATAAGCAAATTATAGGTTGAGGTTCATATCCAACCTAAACTTATTCATCTCAAATGACCCATCATTGTGCGCAGTGGCATTGCGATTTGGCACCTAGAAATAACATCTAGCCGAGCTCAAAAATTGGAGATCCGTTTCAATCCTGTTTGAGCTCAAGGATTGCAATTTCGTGTCAATCCTCGTACATAGTCACGAGCTGTAGTACAAAAATATTCAATGATGGTGGGTCATAGATGAATAGTAAAGCTGCATGCAAATATTGCATAGCCACAAGATGCAATAGAAAGATTGGTGCGCATCAATAATGTTCGAGCGACAAGCTAAAGTTGCTTGGTCGTAGCCTCGGTGAGACCGTATTGCGTGTGAACATGGGGTACATGACACTTCAATTTATATCCCGATAAACTTCTTTAAATAATGGGTAGTGAGCCCGTAGAAGTATAAGCAGCATAAGTAGACGATGGTGTAACACGTGACCGGTGTGCTGACACTTCAACCAACACCATAAAACATAAAAAGATGTCCTCAAGTTGGTTGTATCGATCTACATAATTTGATGTACGGATGAAATATTCTCTTTTGTATCATTTAGCGTAGGAGGGTCTCACTCCTAATTTAGCTAAAAAATAGGCTTTCAAAAAGAGCAATAAGCATTGCAGGAGGCCAATGGGACATCGAGGGAAGGCCGGTGCACCTCAATTGCTTGAGGAATTGACCGGACGGCCTCCGGGAAGTTGGAGCCGTGTTCGGGTGACGTCAATGTCCCCAGGGTGCCGCCATTTACAACCATGGCGTCACCATCATGCTTCATGGAGAAGCTAGATCCCGAATTTCTTCATTTTGAGCTGAAGAATGGATGTCGATGAGAATTTCTCAAAATTTGGACCATTATATCTCTTCCAGGATGACCGATTTGGTCAAACCAAAACCTATATGAGTCGGTGTCCCAAATATCATGTTTGGTGACAACATGTGATTCGATATTCGAATCATAGTGACATACAGTCCACTAGATTGCCTCATAAATTTCTCCAAGACGTGCTTCAGTCTGCATTCATGAGAAGGTATACACAAAAGAACCCTTGTTCATTCTCATAATGTGTTTTCAAATGAAAACTATTAGCAGGAATGTCTTTAAAGCTCAACATGGTTCGGTTGCCTCTCAAAGCATAGAGGGCATCTGTGACGTTGATTATGGTACCATAAGGCATCAAGATTCAAGCTAAACCGTGTTCTTAAATGACCGGTATGATTCAATTATTATAGTCACAGAAGATTTACAAAGGCACAAAATCGAAAGATAGTTGTCGGTTCCTTAGAATGTTGTGGATAGTTCCACTATCTGCGAGGCACTTAATGTCTCTATGAGACAGATCTACAAAATGGAGTAGATAGGAGAGTAAATAGTTCCACTTGAACCATTAAGAAGGATTGAAAGAAACTACAAAAAGCTGCAATCCCGAGTGCTTAAAATTTCCGCGCAGAATGACCTTTGCGCACTAAAACAGCCATCACTTCTTCGTTAAAATAGATATGGACGAACCGCGAAAGGTTCTAAAAACTAGACTCGTAGAGCTTTCCACGATATAAAGCTCACTCTCTGGTTCGTCCGAAACTGTTCATAAAGCTCAAACGAAGTTGGCTGTCCGGAAGGGACAGATTGCTGTTTTTCGCAGAATTGACATGTGCGAAGCTGTGAAGTTTGCAAATGGCGTGTAGGCTTTTGCCTTAGCCAAAAGTGACGTGTGTATGATCAAAACCAAGTCTTTTCGGTCGTTCTAAGGTCGTAAACTCCATGACTAGTTAGCGAAAGCTCCCTGACATGAACATAAACTAACTCAAAGAACCTAGAGGATTCGATCATGATGATGATAAGTCTTCAACGTCTTTTGCAAGACGGAAATTTAATAGCGTAGGGGGATCCAAAATCACAACCACTATCTCCTTAATTTCGGACAATTCTAAGACATCACACTGAGCTTCGATGAGCCTAGTTGAACAATTGATGATGAAAAATCCGTTATAGGGTAGAAGACTTGGCCGGAAAACACGTGGGCGATCCTCCTTGAGGATGCGGTGCCGTGAGTCACCTTCAAAGGAAGGGACCAAAATCGGCACAATATGCCATGTTTCTAAGGACGATGTAAGAATGTACATCTTTTTTTTTTGTAAATCAATACGAACCATAAGAGGAGAATAGTTTCATAACTTCGAAAAAATTCTCAAGGCATTCATTATTGCTAATGTGAGTATATATCGAGGTCTCGAATAAACAAAGGACATCGATACGACGTCTTATTACGTATAGCTTGGAAAGAAAATCAATGTCTAGCCAATGACGTCAAAGTCATGGGTAGCTAGAGCATGATCTGAATCTTTGAAATCCGTGATCATGAGGATGACGTTCTTGTCCTCATATTGATTTTTTGTACCTTTTTGTATGCATTCACAATTTGAGGATGAACTTGACAAACGTAGTCAATGCCCAAGACGAATCTTCGCTTGGTATCTGTGGAACCTTTCATTGGAAAGGATTAAACCACATGTTTGGACCTCAGGCTAACAAGCCTAGATGCCGAGATTTCACATCTCACGCGCTCAAAGTTTTGAAGCGCCACATCGACAAAAGTCTTCAATGACAACTTGTTCCGGGAGAGATGCTCTTGTTGTCACATCCCGACTCTTAATTTTTACCCTATTTACTAGGATGGTGTTAATAAGTGTTTTTATCGTCTTCGTTAATGAATTTATAGTTTCAAGGACCCTAGAGATGTTTTGGAGGGATGATGTTTTCGGAGAATTTATTCGTAAGAGAAATATTTGAAGACGGTAAGAAGGTTAAATTTTAGCTAGTAAAAAGGTAATTTTTATTAAGGTATTATTTTTGGGGTGTTAATTTTTGGAGTTGGGTTTTTATTTGGTGGGTTAGGACCGGTTGGGAAAGAGCCCAACATTTTTTTCCCTCTTTTCTCTCTCTTCCCTCCCGACTCTCTCCCTCTCTCTGCCGGTTTTCCTTCGTCTCTGACCACCGTCGACCGGCCGAGGTAGGCCGCCGTACCGGTCTCTTTTGGACCGCTATCTTCCCCTCTTCCGACCTGGGTTGGTGACGGCTCCTCTCCCGCCGGCGTCCGCTAGTTATCACGGCAAGAAGCCGCAGTGGTTCTCTCACCGGAGCTCCCTCCTCTGGCCTCCATAGCCGGAGCCGCTTGGCTCGTTTGAAAGCTCTCCTCCCGTGCAGCAATCCCTCCAAAGGATTCACTCCCTCTTGAGCTAGGTAAGGAGAATCATTGAGTTGAATTTCTAGGGTTTCATTTTTATGTTTTGGTTCGATTAACGTAGTTAAGCTTGAAATTGGACTTTATGCTAGTTAAGGAAGTTGTAGAGCGTGTTGAGAGGAAGCTTGTGTTAAATTTTGGTAGGCATCGGAGGTCGCCAGAGTAGGCTGCCGGCCGCCGCTGTTAGGGAGATTTTCATGAATTTAAATGTTTTATATTAAGGGGAGACTAATGATGTGAAGTTTGGAATTTTTGGAGGTGTTTTGGATAGGTTTGGGATTTTTCAAAGTTTGGTATTTTGGCGGTTAATTAGGGTAGAATCCGGCCGTTGGATTAAAGTTGTTTAATCTGTAGAGAGTTATTTTTAAGGCTGCCGGTTTTGATGTTGAAGTGTGGACCATATTGAATTAGGAATATCGAAGTTAGGCAATGATGAGCGTGTTTACGGCTCATGTTTAATTTTGCCTATTTTGTATGAATATTGGATTTTTGGTTGGGAATTTAATTATAAATTTGGAACAGGACGTGAGGAGGCTCGAGCAGAAGAGACATCGGATCGACATCAGGCTTAGGCCTAATTTGTGAGTGGACATTTCTTTTAAATTAAATGTATGCAGAGATTTGTTTTAAAGGAATGATTTTATTGGTCATTAATTTGTGGAATTTGTTTTCCTCTCGTGAGTTATTTTCTGCGAAGTTATTTTCAGAGGTAAATGTTCTTATTTTATCTATTAACTACGCTATTTTGAAAATTTCCGAAAATGGGATTTTCGGTGTATATATATGTATATTTATGAGGAGAGTATGTATGTAAATGCTAGATAGCTATACGTGTCTGTCCGCCTTAATGGTGTAGCAATTAGCCGTCATTATGGTGTGGCGTGAGCGTGAGACGCAAGCGTAGTAGCCATATATGAGTGTTTAATTCATATAGGGGGTATGGACACGTATTGTCACATCTCAACTCTTAATTTTTTTTACCATATTTACTAGTTTGGTATTAATAAGATTGTTACCGTCTTTGTAAATGAGTTTATAGTTTCAAAGGTCCCTAAAGGGGTGTTGAGGGACAATTATTTCGGAGAAATTATTCGTAGGAGAAATATTTGAAGACGGTTAAAATGGTAAATTCTCTCTCTCTTCTCTCTCCTCCCTCCCGACTCTCTCACTCTCTCTCTCCCTACCGGACGTCTCCCGCGCCCGTCCGGCCACCACTGACCGCGGCACCGGTCCCAATCGGTCAGCCTTCGACCCAACCTTCTCCATGGACCAGTGGCAGCCTCTCTAGCACCGCCGTAAGAGAGAAAACGCAGCCGAAAGCCCCGACTACCAGTGGTGTTCCGTTGCCGGAACTCCCTCCTCCGGCCGCCATAGCTGGAGCCGCTTGGCTCGTTTGAAAGCCCTCCTCCCATGCAGCAATCCCTCCAAAGGATTCACTCCCTCTTGAGCTAGGTAAGGAGAATCAGTGAGTTGAAATTATAGGGCTCTATTTTATGTTTTTGTTCGATTGACCTAGTTAAGGCTGAATTTGGGTTTGGTGCTAGTTAGGAAAGTTGTAGAGGGGATTGAGAGGAAGATGCTGTTAAATTTTGGTAGGCATTGGAGGTTGCCGGAGTCGGCCGCCGGCCGCCGCTGTTAGGGGGATTTTCATTGTTTTAAATGTGTTTTTTTAAGGGGAGTTTATTGATGTATATTTTGGAATTTTTGGAGGAATTTTGGATGGGTTTGGGATTTTTTAAAGTTTTGTATTTTGGCAGTTAATTTGGTTAGAAATCCGGCCGTTAGATTAATGTTGTTTAGGTGGTAGAAGGTTGGTTTAAGGCAGCCGGTATTTGTGGTGAAGTTTGGACCGTATCGATTTAAGAATGGCGAAGTTGGGCAAGAATGAGCGTGGATAAAGCTCACATTTAATTTTACCTATTTTTATATAAGCGTTGGTATATATAGTTGGGGATTAATTTATGTTTTTGAAACAGGACGTGAGGAGGCTCTAGCAGAAGAGGCTTCAAATCGACATCAGGCTTAGGCCTATTTAGTGAGTGGACTTTTGTTTTAAATAATATGCATGCATTGGTTTATAGTTGAGCAAGTTCTTTGGTTGAAGCTTTTGCCGATTTTATTTATTTTGAAACGTTACCGAAAATGAGATTTTTCGGTAAATTATAAATATATTTATAAGGAGAGTATGTATATAAATGCTAACTAGCCATATGTGTCTGTCCACCTTAATGGCGTAGTATATAACCGCATTATGGTGTGACATGAGCGTTAGACGCAAGCGTAGTAGCCCTATATGAGTGTTTAATTCATATAGGGGGTATGGGCACATATTTATACACCCGTCTGTCCACCTTAATGGCGTAGTGTATCACCGCATTAAGGCGTGACGTGAGCATTAGACGCGAGCGTAGTAACCCTATATAAATTATTTTAAATCTATAAAATAATTATATAGGAAGTATGGACATGTGTAAATACATACATATATTTTGATATATATATTTTTGAGCTTAAGAGGCTCGATGTTTATGAGATAAATGTTTTATCGCTTGAGGCATGCATTCGATTTCTTTAGAAATTAAATTGGGAAAGCATAAATATTGTTAATTATTTTCTTTATTTATTTTTTTATTTTTGTCCACTCACTCTAACATTTTCGAATGTTTTCCCCTAAGCCATTCGTTTTAAAAATGCCCAGTCTGCAGAGTTCGGGTTGGCACTAGTAGGAGGCGAGGCATAGTTACCCATTTCTCCACCACTTTTCACCAGTAGGTTACCTGTTAAACCTAGCAGTGTATTTTCTTGCTTCCTCAAGTTTTTAGTATCTCTGATTACTCTTGGGGTCATTGTATAATATTTTGATGGTATTGAGGATATACATTTTCGAATATTCAGAGGATGAAGTTGGTTTTATTAGTTGGGTATTTATGTGATGAGTTCGAGAATGGTTGAGTCTTTTTAGGAGGGTATTCTGAATTTTTCCGGGTTAGGGTTGTCCATTTTCAAGGGAGGTTTGCCGAGTTTTTCAGTAAATTTTCCTTAGAGGTGGACCCCGCAAGACTTACGTCGGGTTTCAAGGTGAAATTCGGGGTGGATCTTGACACATATGTATACACTCATCTGTCCACCTTAATGGCACAATGAAGAACCGCATTATGGTGTGACGTGAGCGTTAGACGCGAGCGTAGTAGTCCTATATAAATTTCTTTAAATCCATAAATTTATATAGGTGGTATGAGTTTGTGTAAATAGATACTGATTTATTCCTTTCTTTGTACTTTCTTCGTTTTCCCTTTTTTGCCTAGTTCTTGCTCTTGGCAGCTTATTGTAAACTCCTTTTACCCAGACTGTATTTCTTTCTCGTTGTTGCTTTCCCAAATGCATATTCACTTTGTTAGAATGTAGTTATGAAATGAATTCTTTTTATTTATTTTTTATAAGCAAATCATGAAATGATTATGGAGACTAATTTTTACCTGGAAATGACTGTTGGGCCTGTTTGTTCATTGTTTCTCTGCATTAAGAAATCATTCTGGAAACAATACCAGTGAGACCAATCCATTTAATTTGTCTAGGCATCTCACATGTAGTTGTAACTTGTAAACACTTACACAGTACTGAATACTTTCTATTAGGCTCGTGAGTCATTTTGGAATGTTTGACACAAAGATCTCGAAAGCATATGGCAATCGCTTGGTCATAATCTGCCAACAAAGGCCGCGCTTTTGTAGAATGATTCATGTAGTTTATGATGATGGGATTTGGACTTAATTGTTCAATTCATGATTTTGACTGTCCACATATTTACTCATAAAACTGCGGGACAAAAAGATGAAGGCATCGAATCTACAATCTCAAAATCCTCAACTGTTCTTCGAATTTGGGACAATGGAAGGTATCGAATTTTGAATCTCGAAAACCTTAACTGTTCTTCAAAATTAGTTCTGATGATTGAATATAGTCCCTGAGACAAGCACAAAATGCAGAGTAAGGCCTCTTCGTTGGTACGCAATTAGGATAAGTAGGTAATCCAACCAACAGCAAACTAAGATATGAAAATAATAAGAATTAAATTCATTTTACTCCGTGAAATTTGAAATTAACTTCATTTCAGTCCTCGTTCTCTCAATTTTGAAAATTTACCTCTTAAAGTTTTTAATTTTCATAAATCATGCCCAATTGTTGAAATTCTGTTTAATTTGAATGTTAATTTTGATTTTATAACTCATTTTAAGGGCTTTTAACAACAAAAAACGTCTTTTAAGACCTTTTTTCTAATATTACATACTAGCATTTAACGTCCAAATAATAATGACGAGAGTGTTCACCGATCCAACCTTTGTTGTGGGAATGGGAGGTTGATATTTCCTCCCTGTCTTAGCATAAGAGAATAATTCGTTCAACATAATCATATTAACAGTAATATAGGCTTCCATGTGAGATGAAATCTCCGCTGATCAACTTGCAGCACCAGCAGGCTAACAGATAAATATGGAGTTTTTACATTTAATTCTTTCATGCATAACTCGGAAAACTGTGGCTGCGACCACTGCAATGCCTGGAATTGAACACCATTCCTGTGACGATCTGCTATATGAGGCCATTGTCCGAATTTTGAGGAGGAGGATTACTGATCTTCTCAGAAAAAGGATTCGCAGAAGAGGTTAATGAACTTGGTGGATTTTGCAAAGGACTTGGCAGATTTCGAAGAGGACTTGGTTGATTTTGGAGAGGACTTGGTGGATTTTGGAGAGGACTTGGTAGATTTTGGAAGGGACTTGGTGCATTGTGGCCAGGACTTGGAAGAATTTGACTTGGTGGACTATGGAAAGGATTTGGTAAATTTTGGAAAGGACTTGGTGGAATTTGGCCAGGACTAGGTAGATTTTGGTACAGATTTAGTTGATTTTGGCCAGGACTTGGTGAATTTTGGATGATGCTGGGTAACTGTAGTTGCTGCATTTGTTGTTGCTGCATCATCATGAAATATTGTTGTTGTTGTGCCATGATTGACAACTGTAAGATTGCTGGGGTTGTTGCATTGCAGGAAGCATGATAAGGGTCTTGGAATTGGTATGAAGAAGTAGCAACATCCTCAAAAGGATTAGAGGGTGCCAGTGCGGCTGGGGAGCACAACATATTGGTCTGATTTGGTGTACTTGCCATTGCATTATCATACAGACTATCCAGTGTTGATCTGTCAAGCCCACCAGCCTGCATAAATTTAAGGATCAGAGTTAACAATACCTTTGCACCCCTAGTGCTTGAAACATATAAACTCCCCAGTGTTTAGGGTAGATAATCTGGCATTGGCAGATTCAGGGGTTTGTCTGCTGGTTATAGTGTGATCTGCTTAATCTTCTCTAGTTGGAGGCACTAGTACATTACATTGTCAGACTGTTAATTTTATATTGTTGATCAACTAAATTATTGATTGATTCATCGGAAAAAAAAAAAAAAACTAATAAATTGATTAAATGCGCGATGTCAAATCCCTAGTGGCAACATAAAAATGCTAGATATCCCAGCTAAGAGAATATTTCCCTATTTGGTACCCTACAGGTGGCTTTACCTTACATGTAATTGAAATCTTGGACCCAGGTATGGAAATCTTAAAGTAATTGTGTAAAAGCATAGCATCAAATGGATAATTACTTATTAAAAGATTGTTAACTCTAATTCCATGTTACAACAAAAGCATGGTTCAAAGCAAACAACTGAACCATTGGTGATAATTTGTGTATCTGAAGAAAACTTGGGTGAGATTTGAATGGTGACAGATAATTGAAAAGAATAGCAATTTGTCTAAAACATGTTGGTAGAAAAATCCTAAATAGTATTGTCAGATGAGGAGGAAGACTCACCAACTTAGTTTGTGCATTAGAAGTTGATGGTGTATGTTGAACTGCAGCTCCATTAGAAGTAGGTGGTGCAAAAAGTTCAATCTCCCAACTAGAGTTCGAGGTTGTAGAATCTGATGGATTCTCTGTGAGTCGATGTAGAAGGAAAATAAATAATGTATCCGTAACAAACAGAAGAACAATACAAACATAATACAAATTATTTCAAATAATGTATTCTAGCTACCTGAAGGAACGATTGCTAGTGCCATGGAATTGGTTTCATCTGTTTCTGATGTTGCTGGGATAACTTCATCAAAGCTCTGGTAGAATTAAATGACACAAGATCAGCCAAGTAAAGAACAAAAAGGATGTTCCATGATAAACCAAACATGGTAGCTCAAACCAGATTTTACCAGCAAGTCAACAATTTGTGTTGTCGCAGCAGCCTCACTCTTTTCACCCCTTGGATGTTCAGGTGACGATTTTTCTTCCACATTATCATCATGGTCAATTAACAAGTCACCTTCTACCACAACAGTTTCCTTGGGATCCTCAGTTTGATCCTCATTGGGCTATTCACAAGTTAAGCTTTTTCAGTTCCGGGACTATCAATGCATTGAAATTTAATTCATGAACGAAATCAAAAGCACATTTTTAGTACAGCTGGAATGGTTCGCACTTCACAGTCAAGATTCTCAGGAGCATGTTCCAAATCCATTTCTTTCAAGAAAATCAGCTTAAAATATTAAATTTTCTATACAGGATAAATTGATCAGAAAATAAGAAGTTGAAGCATCTTACCGGGGGAAGTTGAAGCATTACAAAGCCGGAAGCGTCCTTCACATAATCTTCCATAGTGGTCAAGAATGATTGAGGGGGCTGCAGTTATAGAATATAAATCATACTGAGACAATCAATTGAAGGGGATTTCCATTTGGCAAATAGAGAGTTCCAAACTCAGATTAAATGTTCCAACCTGTTGAATTTTAATCATTTTCAGCCCCCGTCCAAAATCAAGGTTCCTGCAGATCTCAAAGAACTCAGATAACCTCTCTGCCTAGAGTATCATACAAATTTGATATAAGATCTCTATAGCTGCCAATGTTACAACCAAGAAACCACACTAGAGAACACCACATATACCTGGCTTCCCGACTTCTTATAAATTTCAAGTGCTCTAAATGCATCATTGCGCTGCATCTCAAAGAACTGCCAGAAATGAAAGTGAGTTCTATAATGATGTTTCATGGAAACACTAGGAAGACATTTTCACCCTTCATTTTGCACATAGAAAACCAAGGCCTACCTTGTCAACTAAATTGACAATACCATCTGTAATTGCAGCATACAACTTAGCACTTTCACCTGCAACCTGATGGAGGAACACCATAAGGAATATGGGATGGAATGACACCAAATTGGACCCTTACAATTGAGCTTTTGAGAGTTTGTACCATCGAAATAGCATACTGAATCAGGCCATTACATATAGTCCCCACCTCTGGCTACAAAATGACATACCTTCATTGTTTTAGTAATAACAGAAAAGGTGTTGGCTGTGGTCTGTGGCCTTTATATATATATACCAGATTCCACAGAAGAACCATATATATTTGAAAAATTTATAAAAGGAATGAAGATCTGATTAGTCACCTGGCAGTCAAGAAGGCGAGAAAGAAGCTGTTGCAAGGCAGGCAATTGCCTTAGTAAGTCTGGGGTTTCAAGTTCCTTGGTTCTCTGTAGAGATTGTATTTAACATGTCAGATCCTTTACTATAAATGCCATCATATAACACTGCTATCACTGTATGAAATATGTGTAAAACAGCACTAAAGTACTCAACCATTTTAAAGAAAATGGTACATTTCCTTTTTCTTTTTGCATTGATAAGTAAACATATTTTATAAGTTTAAACAAAACAAACGAAATGATCGGTTTTCCCTTAAAATATATAAAAGTAACTGTTTACATACACAGAGGTAGTACATAAGTTCCAATTCAAACTGCATACCGAGTGATCTTTCTGAACATCATACTTCAGGACACGAAAACACTCCAGGCGTTCTTCAAGATATGATGCATATAAACGAACCCAGGTAGAATAACCCCATGCTATGCGAAAGTATCTTCATAGTCATGTATTATTCCAAATGGAAAGCAAATGAAAAAAGATAACAAAAGAAATAGTACCACTTGGACTTGTTTCATCCCACGAATGAGATATGTTCAGAATATGACCTTTGCTCCAGCTATACTTAATTAGAGCATCACAAAACGTATCGTCAACCTCCCTCAGAGCACGGTGTATAACAATCACGGTTTTCAGTGCTACCTAGGCATACACTGGAAGATCTGAGATTCTTTGTGTGTATATACTAAATGAATAAGGGTACAGATTATCATAAACAAGAATCATATGGGGTTTGAAGCAGGAATATAAGAAACAACATCTATATTACAGTATAATTCTTTTCTTATCAGAATGAATAGCTTTTAAAAAGTGCAATGATATCAAAGTTCAAAAATAGATGAATAAGTGCTCAGTGCACAAGACCCAACATGATTAGTTACAAAACTGGAGCACGGTGCTCAGTAGGAGCATATACCTTCCAACTGTGAGCCTTAGAAAGGCGCTTGGCAAGAGCATGTATGCAATAAGCAACTTCAGCACGAGGTCTTGAGGCTGGAATTGCGTGTAGTATACCTGGAAAAACAGGACGGCATAAGTAATGCATTACAAAAGGTGGAGAACAATGGTAATTTGCTTGGAACCTTTACAAGTATATAATAAAACAAAACAATTGAACATGTAACTTCCCTATCAACTAGAATTTCCAAGTTTTGACATAAGCATATCTAATCAGATGAAAATCATAGATAACGAAAGTCTACCAAACTGGTATGCTGGCAAAAAAAAAAAAAAGTCTTTCACTCACTAGTAACGTGTTTCTCTTTTGGTAATGCATCACCATGCTTTGTGGCCTTGGAAATGGCAATATCCAATACCTGCAGTGTATATGGATCTAATTTAAAATATATGATCATAAAGCAATGTGATAAACTGTGATGCTGAAACGCTCCAAATAACCTTAAAATCACCATTGGCTTTCGCCAGTCCAACTGTTTTCAACGCTTTTCTCAAGCTTTGCTGACTGCCTGCGCCTGCTGCCATTCCCTTTCAACAGAATGTAGGTATATGCTTCTAAATCCCCAAAGAAACTATTCTGAGACAAACAAAGAAATACACCCTAATTAATAATTCAACAACAATGCAATCTATATCATTATATCAACCATATTAACTATTAAGCAATACTGATGAACAATGTCGAGCTAAAAGATAGTAAACTATGCCATAGGGAAGAATCAGTGCATACAACAACGGGTAAATACGAATACAGAAAAACATGAGGAATTACAGGTCAAGTTCGATTGAAATGAAGAATTGAATACCAGCGCTGCATGGAATCTTTATCAAAAACACAAAAGCCATGATCATATTTGAAGCCTCAACACAAATGTAAACATATTAATATGATCTGCAAAAATAAGAGAAAAATAATTGAGTAATGGGATGATATGATGTACCAGAGGGTCCGATCGCCTGCCGGAGACAGGCAGTGATGAAGGAGAACCGCAGGAGAATTGAACGAGGAGACGCCTTACCTTCCTCCTTTCAGCCTTTGGGGCCTTCAAATGGCTACAAGTGTCATGTACACATTCTGAGGTTTGTTTGTTTGATTCGATTTGTTTTTTTTTTTTTTTTCCTTTTCTTTTTTTTTACATTGCACCTCACGGTTAAAACATTTTAAAGTAATGGAGACGAAAATTTTACCTCAATTTGAGTGGTTGGTTCGGATTAATTTTTGTAAAAGACTAAATTGAGCGCCTCTAGTCACTCAGTGTGGCCGCAATGTGTTACCATAACACTGTTATGCATTGTTGGAATGGATTTGTGTGTGTGTGGGTGTGGCCATTAGATTCTAGTGAACTAGGATATCTGTTACGAATTTATTCGAATCTGGGCAGGCGATCGAAAGCACAACCATGCCAACAGATTTAGTTTGCTCAAATTGTGAACACAACCTCAACAAATCTGTAATGACTTTGTAGAAGCTGCACAGATAGTGCTGCCAAATCCAAGTCCAGTCTAACGCCCATTGGGTATTTACTGAAGACTCGATTTTTCTTCTTTCTTCATTTAGCTGTTTTCCCCTGCCATGTTTCCCTTTTCAGTTAGTCTTACACCAATGTTTAATACCTAAAATCATATCTCAATGTCATGGGTCTGCCTGCTGTATGGAGATCATACGACACAGTTCATTAAACAGCAAGTTGTGGAACTCTGCTTCTAAAAACGTGTTGTGATGGCGCATTTGCATATGATAGAGCAGTTCATTAAACAGCAAGTTGTGGAACTCTGCTTCTAAAAACGTGTTGTGATGGCGCATTTGCATATGATAGATTGCATTTATTGACACGAGGAAAATTTCACTAGAAACGGGTAAAATGTTTACATGGAAAAATTATTTTCTTTCTTATTGATAAAATCATGCACAGTAACTACAATAATGGTTAACTGTACTAAGATGAATTTCTTATCTTTTTTCTCTCTGCATCATGCTTGCACGGTTTTATCCAGATTCAGATCTTCATGGGAGTTGTTCTCTTCCAGCGCTGCAGCATGATGCTCCAAGTATTCTTTGCTATTCATCTCTGTTAATCTGCATTCATAGGCCAATTAGGTAAACAACAATAAGAATTTCCGATAGAAAGAAAAGAAGACAGACAGAATAGCCAGGCATCGAGACACTATTTTAAACCATTAGCTTTGCGGACAAAACCAAGGGTTAAAGATCTATGGAATTTAAGTACATGTAAATGCCAATACTATTCTTCAAGTGATTCAATCCTTTCTTCTATTAATTTCTTTTACACAAATTAATTCATAGAAGATAGTCATGATACCATAATCTAACATGCAGAAAACATTCCGCATCCCTAAATAAAACAGGAAAGAAGATTGCCCGCATAGAACTTGTACAAAAGTGCTCAGGTGAGCATTGCCACCAACAACTAATTTGGATTATGTTTGAAAGCATGCTGCACACTGAGATCAACACAGGTTGTAAAAGGTTGGAATGGTGACAAGCACATGCCTAACAGATCTGAAAGAAACCCAAACCTATACATATTATCATGTCTTTTAGTAAACATTTGGTCCCAAAAATTCAAGCAATTTTATACCAGAATTTCTTCCATGTTCTTCAACCCAAATCCAGAGAATTGATGTAATACTTCCCATAAGAATATAATGCAACTGAAGTGGACTTGTTAACCAGAAAAATTATAGGCGTGCCATTTACTTGTAAGGACGTGTTAACCTCTAACGACATGCCTATTTGACAAGCATATATTGCATTCTATTATAACCCATATAATCGATTCAGCACACAAACATACCTACTAATGGTGCGGTCTTTAGCAAATCCCAATTCATTATCTACACATAACTCCAAATCATCATTTTTCCTTGATCTTGAAGAAGTTCTAGGTGCCACTTGTTGGATTGTCACTATTCTTTCAAAAAGTTCAGAAGGAGTCCCCTCAGCTGTACACATCAGCCTGCCCTTGTTTTCATACATCACCTGTGACAATATTAGTAGTGTTGGTACTGTTTTGACTTATGTGGATAACTGCATAAATTATAGCATGCACCTAGAGCATTGCAATATGCATGTAACGAAGTGAAGGAGAAGAAAGAAAATGCATTAAATGCCAAAACACTGACCAATTCTTAGACTTTTGCTACTAAATTTGACCTCAAGTAACAATCATACATATAGGTGGAGCTGAATGGTAGGAAGGACCAAATCAGGGGAAATCGCTCTAATACATAAATAAAGGAACAAGGGGCATGTCTACCTATATACTGACAATTACAGACTGCTATTAATCCATTTGGATTTTCTCCTTCCCCGACTAACAAAGGAGAACGTACAGCTAATTTTATTTGAAACATGAAGAACAAGTGGATTGATATGGCAACTTCGGTTAGAACAGTATCTTGCAGAGGACTAAAGATAGAAATGAACCATTTATCCATATACTTTGGTTCCAGAAATATGATGACCAAAAGCAAAGTGTAACATAAATAGTCAAACTAGTTATGATTAAAGGGCACATACATCAACTAAAGTAACAAACCGATATGCTGCTGTCCTATTGTGGGGTCCGAAGATAGGAACACCGTCCAAGGCCAGGGTATGGTATTTCTCTGTAAAAAGAAATGAAGAACCTTCATGAAACTTGATATACCAAAAGCAACATGCTAGGGTTTCAACTATGTCTTATAACAAAGATACAGACCAAAAATAAAATTCAGTAGTGCGCAGCTGCACCAAAGATATGTCTTATAACAAGTTGGACTTTTTCAAACGCACAAAGTAGAATCAATGGTTTCAACTATGCTAGATTTTACTTACTGCACAATCCAAAATAATCTGCAGCTCCCATAGGTCTGTCACAAAGTTCCTCAAAAGGAAAGTAAGCGCATCCATTGGCACCTAGTGGAACCTGAAAATATTGAAGTACAAAAGGTCAGATGACAAAATAATGTGACTATAATAAGTTTGGCACATGCGACGCCAAAAGAAAAAGGGAAAAAGAAAGGATACCTTTAGTGTTCTTCCCATCACTACTTCTGCCTCCTCAGGATGAGCTTCATGATCCCCAATCAATTCTTGAAACTTCCCCTGGAGAAAGCTTGACAAATCCTTACCAACAAAGTAAAACCCTTGCTCAGCCTGTGGTTCAGGTGCAAACATGAAAATACAAATTTATGAACATCAGATCGCCGAAAAATGATGGAGTTGAGGTAACAAAGATCAGTGCAGTTATATCTTACCGATGTGAGTTTTCGGTAGTCTACTGCGGAACCAATTTCATGAACTACACATCTTTCCTATAACCAAGAAAAAAAATTACTGGTTATGAAGTGAAACCAAATTAACATACCCGCAGGGACGGATAAACTTGTTTGAGTTCATGAGTACTGGAGTCGGATGGCCCTCAGGTTGTGCACATTAGACAATGGCTTGATAGCATCAGTTTTAATAAAACTTAGGTCACAACAAAAGTGGCTAAGCATATTATCTTGTTTTGAGCCAAATATTAACTAAAACACTATATTTGAGGCACTCTAGTAACCAAAAGAGATCATTTCCAAATTCAGACCTTTAAAGCAGCAATGAAGGGCAGAAACAGATCCCTCTGCAATCCACGTTCATACAGGTTATCAGGAGCACGATTGGAGGTGGCAACAAGAATCTATTGTCTCCCGATACCCACAAAAACAAATTAATATGGTTTTCAGTCAAAAGCATACAACTATCTTGTTGAATATATGTCCCAATAACCAGATTACTAAATGAAGATAACTACTTACAACACCATTGTTGAATAGGTGTCTAAACAGACGATTTAGTATTAACGCATCGGCAACATCATTCACCTATCAGAACCAAAAGGAAATCAATACACCAATATCAAGTAGCCAGAGATTATTCTAAGCAGAGATGTAAATACTAGTTCGCTAACCATGAATTCATCGAGACATAACAACATTGCCTCATCAGATATCTCTCCTGCAACAACTTCAAGAGGGTCCTCGACACCCTGGTGCTTCTGAGAAATAAACAACATTCACGTTAAATTTACTCTGGCATTTGTGAACAAATAGTGTTTATATAACACGAATGTAGAATAATTTTCTCCGAAGCTGTGGAAAAACTGATTGCATGAAAAAAGAGCTACCGAACCCAACCATCGGAACAATCTATCTGGTCAGATACAATCCATCCAGGATATGACAAACGACAAAATGTTATTCTCTGTTGACGATGGAATATAAAAGCACAGTACTGAAAATATTCTTTCAGTCTGCAAAGAATGATATTTAAAAAATAATAATAATAATAATAATAATAATAGTAATATAATAATGGAAGTAAACTTATACAGAGTTGCTTTCTTACTCGCAAGCAGCTGTGGACATTCAACATAAAATCATGAAAATGAATCCTCTTTTTCCTCCAACTGCATTGTCTGAGAAGTGAAAACCAGAGTATAGGTGACAATAAAGAATGGAAACAATTAAAATTTAAATATACACCAAACATTCTTTGTATCCACTAGTATATAAAATTTAGAAGAACTATTCTCTACAATCATAAATAAAAACATGGTGTAAAACAGTTTTGAAAAACAAATAGCAAACATGCATTGGTGACTAACAGTTGTTCGAAAAACAAGTCCATCAACATGGTTTTTCCAGTTCCCACTCCTCCATAAAGATAAAGACCTTTGACAGGGGATGTGTTTGAAGATTGTGGGATGAAACGAGACCACAACCATCTACTCCTGCAATAGACAAATGGATAATCAATAGTTAACTAATCCTAGTTGGAATAACCTAGAATTATAAAAGGTAAGAAAAGAACAGCAATCAAATGAACAGCTGCATGACTATTCAATTTGAAATTTGATCACAAGTAAAGTTAAGACTTCAAAGGTTACCTTGCGGATTTCCTCGAAGTGGCATATCTATCCAACTGGCAGACATCAGCCGACTCAACAAGTTGATCATATAGCCTTTGCAGTTCTCTTAAGGTGCCTACCTGCAAAAACTACTCAGAATACTTGACAAAGAAAAAGCAAAGTAGGGAATATATAATGATACTAACAAAACAACAAACACAACAAGGAAGCTCCTCTAGAGCGACCAACACCAAACATATCAAAGCTTAGGGCAGCTCCAATTCAATAGACATGAACAGTACTGCAATGACATGTAGTCGGTAAAATATCAAACTTAAGCTCAGTGTCAGGTAACGAACAGTAAACGACACAAAACTCGATTCCAAGCTCTATATTAAACATAATATGTTACTCAATTTTTTTAATTTTTTATGTAAACCAGCAAGAATGCACCCCCTCCATTGTTTTTCATACCTGGCAGGGATCACCATCAACAAGTTCACCCGCGGCAATTCTTCGCTCATACTCCACAAGCGGCCCTCCTTTGTGTGTGTCTGCCATTGAACCAAAACCAACAACATTGACGAAACTATGCACCAAAATACTCCAGAAACGTAAGACAACCAAGAAAAGGAAGAGTGTACCTCCATTAGTAACCGGAGCAGCATTGAATGACAGAGCTCTAGAGCCATAAACGGCGGGATGCATAAATCTATCGCCTTTGGCATTGTTAGGGAGCTCATGAGCTAACCCAAAATAGCTGTTTGTCAAAAGCTTTCGCCTTCTCACAACACCGGTGGAGTAACTACGTGTCTGCCGCTGTAAAGCTGATTGAAATTGATGGACAGAACGAGCAACAGCTCTCATTTTCAATCCGGAACTCCAATGCAAATCCTCAATCAGTTCACCAACTGCAAGACACAGAGAGAGAGGTCTGATTCATTCAAAGCTATATTCTTGATTGCAAAACAACAACAACAACAACAACAACAACAACAACAACAACAAAAGATTCGTGCTTTTTAAATGTCGAATTCCATCAAACATGGCAATAGTTACATCATCAATCTGCATGCGCATGTTTTGCTGTAAAGAAACAAAATTCACACTAAAACAAGTCCACCCAAATCAGATTAAGGCGAAACCGCACCCGAATGTTAAAAACAACATAATCCCAGAATCAATGAGTTCCTCCCTGACAACGGGAGCTGCAAATATGGAAACTCTCTGCTTTGGGAAATATGAATAATCAAATAAAATAAAAAAGGAAAAAACAAGAAAGATAGCTGGTGGGTTTATATGGTAAAATTGAAATCCTTAATCTCGTAGAACACATAAACAGAGGGGAGTTTGAGGGGAAACACAGCTCTTGTTGGTGTTTTTTGCTTTGGCCTCTGTGCCTGTTTGTTTGACTTGTTCTGATGGCAATCAAATCTCAAAGTTTTTGGATGAAATCCGAGTCATCACGACGTCATTATCACTATTATTTGCCTATATTAAGTTTTTGCGTCGAGATCAGGTGGCAAAGACGGTTTCCTTTTTTTTGGGTACTAAATATCGGATAAAATAATGGGTAAATGACATACAACTATGTCAAAAAGATACATAACACACATAATCCATCTTCAAAAAGATTTAAACAAATAAGGACATGAGCCCAAGTTTAAAACCAAATAGTGTCAGACCTTATCCAAATTTTAAATGCAAAAAGACAATAATGTTCAGTTCTCCAACGAAATTACACTACGTGCCACTCTTTTTTCTTTCACAATTTCAATTTGATTTAATCTCTCTCTCTCTCTCCTCGCCACAACGACTGCCAAAGATCGACGACGACGTCCATATACTCGACGCTGACGACCTAATCAAGCCGATCCCTATGCTCAACAGGATGACAACCCAACCCACCGCCTCCGTCCTCCGGCGCATCCCAAACTGATCCGCAGATCTGATATGGAAACCTTTGCTATCAAAGTTGAACCCAAGCCAATTTTTCTCAGATCGATAGGAAAGCTCCTTCAATTTTCTATTCTAAAGTTTATCAGATCTGCTCCAAATCTTGCAATTTTGCTTCTCCAATTTTTTTTTCCAGAAACAAAAGAAGACGAATGCATCTATATATGTCAAAAAATTGATTAATTATTACGGGAATCATAATAATTATTATGCATCTATATATGTCAACGAATGCAGATCTTGATTAATTATGGGAATCATTCACTTTCTTTCTCTCTCTATCAAATCAAAGAAGTCCGTTGATGAAAGGATTAAGTATAGATGGAGTATTTTTGCTTAACAGTAGCAGAGATATATACACAATAGCAGTAGCAGTAGCAGTAGCAGTAGCAGACTAGTAGCAGGAAGATTTGACGACCAGTGTAGTAGCAGGAAGATTGGACGACCAGACAGTGTAGTAGCCGGAAGATTGGACGACCATACAATGTAGTAGCATGAAGATTGGACGACCATGTAGTAGCAAAACATGCTACTACATTAGCTAAGCCACTGAAACTCTGCTACTGCACTTACTGAAGTTGCTACTACACTAGCTAAACCACTAAAACCTGCTACTACATCTGTTGGAAGTGTAGCTTTCCAGCAAAACATGCTACTACATTAGCTGAGCCACTGAAAACCTGCTATTGCACTTACTGAAGCTGCTACTACACTAACTGAACCGCTAAAACCTGCTACTACATCTGTTGGAAGTGTAGCTTTCTAGCAAAACATGCTACTACATTAGTTAAGTCACTGAAAACCTGCTACTGCACTTACTGAAGCTGCTACTACACTTACTGAAGCGCTAAAACCTGCTACTACATATGTTGGAAGTGTAGCTTTCCAGCAAAATCTGCTACTACATTAACTGAGCCACTGAAAACCTGCTACTACTTCTACTGAGATGTTAACCTCTGCTACTACTTTCTACTGGAATGTTAACCCCTGCTACTACTTCTACTGGAATTAATTGCTACTACTACTGGAATGGTAACCCCTACTACTACTTATACTGAAATGTTAACCTCTGTTACTACTTCTACTGGAATTAACTGCTACTACACTAAGTTATTGAAAACCTGCTACTGTACCATTTATTGAAAATTCTCAAATTGAAAGACTTTTCTCTTCTAAAAGCATATTTAATTAGTGTAGGGTTAGTTTGGTAAATTAAAACATAACACATGACATGCAGAAAAAAGATTGTCTTTAATTGTTAAAAACTGTCATTATTTGTTTAACAACAACACAAGTGGATTTATTTGTGTTTCAAATCTTTTTGGAGGATGTATATGTGATTTGCTATAAAATAATCTCACTGTTTTTTGTGGGAAGATGATAGGATGGGCATACTGGTCCACTCATAGAGGACCCATGCGATAGGCGGTCGCATTGCTTAGCAGCTTCTCATCTTATTCGTAAGGGATACCGAGCAATTCTGCTGGCAAGACATGGCGTATCTAATTTTTTTTAGGGTAAAATATTGTATAGTTCTTATGGTTTGAAGTCGACATTTATTTAGTCCTTATGGTTTTATTTTAATCTGATTAGTCATTAACGTCACGATTTTTCATCCAAATAGTCCTTATGGTTTTATTTTAATCTGAATAGTCTTTAAAGTCATGATTTTTCATCCAAATAGTTCTTATGGCCTTTAACTGAGAAAATTGTCGGAATGACTATTTGGATTAAAAATCATGACTTTAAGGACTATTCAGATTAAAATAAAACCATAAGGACTATTTGGATGAAAAATTGTGACTTTAAGGACTATTCAGATTAAAATAAAACCAGAAGGACTAAACAGACGACAACTTCAAACCAGAAGGACTAAACAAATTTCAATTCTTTTTTTTAGCTGACAGTTTTATCTTCGTTTTATATTTTTATCCAGTTTTTTTTATAATTTAGTTTTTATTATTCCCGTCCTTTCCGATCCAACATAATAAACGAGTCGAATCTCAAAAAAGAAAACGAGACGATTACACTAACACTGAAGTGTATTTTTAAAAATAAGAAAATAGATCTTTTTAAAAAGCAAAAAATTACTAGAGATGCTCTGTGTATGGCGGAGCAACTACGAAAAGTAAAACTTGTTGAAGGAGAAAAGATAACGAGAATAACAGTCTACTCATTCATTGATAGAAATGCCTATTTATAGGCATTACATAGAGTCTCCCGAAGAATCTAGAAGATCTATCAACAGTAATCTATTCTAATAAGGAAACTGGATTAACCAATCATACGTGTATTAGGGCAAGACACATAACAGAAGGACAGAAATATAATTTACTTAAACACTTCCCCTTGTGTTGCGTCCCTAATACGATATGGTGCTTATGGTGTTGCCTCGGTAAAAACCTTGCCAAGTAAAACAAAAACCTCATGGGTAAAACAAAAGACTTGGACGAAGGGAAAAAGAGCACAACACATCAACTACAATTGAAGATAACATGTGATGCATGTAGACTCCCCCTGATGTCTACACAATGACTCCTCTTGATTGGTAACTCAATCTCGGAGTACAGATAAACGGCGCAAGCCAATGCATTTCACATACTTCAAAAGTAGACTTGGGCAACGATTTAGTCATTAAATCCATCTACAACATCCTTAGATCAGACTTGCTATGCTTAGCATTACTTTGATCTTGAAGAAGAAGGTTACCTAACAACTCAAAACATAAGTTCACGTTGGAAATCAGATTCACGCGTGGCATGACCTTCGTGTACTTAAACAGTCATAACGTCTTCGATACAATAGGTATGGACGAACCGTACAAAGTTATGGAAACTAGACACACGTAGCTTTCCAACCATATAAGGTCCATAACCTAGTTCATCTTGAGCTGATCACAAAGCTCTGTCGAAGTTGACTGTTCTGCAAAAGCAGATTCTCGGACAGATCCGTCCTACTTTACGAACATAGCCGTAACTCACTCAATATGATAGGTGTGATCAAATGGTTGGTGGCCCTAGAAAGTAGACACATAGACCTTTCCAATGGTACCAATTTCACCATTTTCCAACGAGTGGGCTATCATGTAGGTCCGGTGGAAGTTGACCTACGAAACTGGGCAGATTCTGATTTCGCATTTGATGTGTCTTTCATAGAAGGAATCGCTGCCCTTACATTGGCGTTTGCGTGGGCGTATCCGGCCATTACCTTGATGTTCCTTCACACTCATCTAAGAGGGAGCGAAGATGCTCGACCGCTAGGAAGAGAGTTGAAAGACTAAGGAGAACTTGGCCTTACAAGTTTATAGTGAATGAGATGCCGAGTCAAGCATATCGTAACAAGTACATGAATATGCTACCGTACTTAGATAGAGAATTTCTCCTAAGACTTCTTCGTCATATGGGTGAAACAAGTCTTCTCAAGACTTCAACGGATCAAGGGATACATACATGCATAACTTCATCGTCCTTTAGCTTGCCTTAAGCCGATAGATGAATAAGCATCATTAATAACGGTCCTCACTTACGAGACCAAGTATTCCCAAGATCCTTTCATTCTTAATTTTGGATCAGTGACATCTCTTAGTTTAACAAGAGTTCATCACGATTCATCCAGAATTTACACGCAAATAGGCATAATTCTTCATATCTCTTCCCCATCAAGTAGATACTAAGCAAATACCTTGCAAACGCGCTCCGTGGTCAGGAGCCACTTGATTTGGGTGAAAACCGATCTATTCAAGATCTTTATGTACATCTCTTAGTTCCCAACAAAGATAAATTGTGACCACAAGCTGCTTGTTCAGTTTTTCAGAAACTACCTAACTGACAAGGTAGTGGAGTGCAATGACATCCATTACGAGAGTATATCTCCTCGTAGTCGATTCCAGGGCATTTGTGAGAGACCTTGCACCAGAAGGTGAGTCTAAAATCTTTTTTCTCACTATGCTTTCTAACAAAAACATAACTGATAGAGTTTACACTTGGGGTGTCGGCGTCACCTAACCAAAGCACTATCTCTTTGTTTAAACTGGATCGCATCTTTCCATTTAGGCCAATCTACAACGTTGGTATTTTCTCAACGAAGTATGGTTCGATATCAAACTCATTAAACTACGTCATCATGTACACCGGTGAAATTTCTAAGTGTAGAGATCTCTATATGGATTGGTATTGACATTGAGGCGTCCCCCAATGATGACCATAATCCAGTATTAACAGACGAATGAGTATCATTGATCAAATGATCAAGTTGTGCCAAACTCGCATTCTTCCTTGACGAGTATGTATCGAACCAAGTGGCCTCCCCCTAAACCGTGGGAGCCACGGCCTAGCGACACCATCTACCACATTTTTGGTATCACCATGCCACCATCTATGGGTGATGACATGTCCTCTTATCTGGACATTAACATGTCCTCTTATCCGGACATCAACATGTCCTTATCCGGACATCAATCGTTGCAGGCATGTTTGCAGCATGTATATGTGATCTCGTCACTTTAGGGAACTTGATGAGACACAGTAGGGACAAACCAAGACAATTCCAAGTCGTTCTACTTGAACATTCTTGTTCTTATCTCCCCCTAACGACGGGAAGACTGGCTCATTAAAGTGACATAAAAGAGATCGCCTGTCAAGGTTTCTATATAAGCGGACTATAGTCGGAAGCTCATGTCTTATTCAAAGACAATATTCATCAAATAACCTATCATTGTGCGCTTGTGGAGGCGTAATTTGGCACATACAACATGTGGACGATATAGATTATAGAACGTTAACTCAATCCGTTAACAAATATGCATACCGTTACAACCATTACAACCGTAACATAAAGATTTGAATGCTGGTGGGTAAAGATGAATAAGTAAAACTATGACCCTGCTACAACCCGTAGTCTTTGGTCTTAAAAGTCCAAAAAACCGCTGGCCTTACCGCCGGGATCGATCAAAAAGAAACCGGTTGAACCGACCGCCGGCATCACCAGACCTCTATTTTACACTTCCTTTAATGGTTCACTATTTTCCATAGCTCCAAACGCTACCAAATTCTGTAAGCATGTAGACATGGGCGTTAGGATTTCAAAACCGTCAGCCTTAACGACGGAACCGGCCTAAAACGTGTCGAACTGGCCATCAGAGTCGCTGGACATCCGTGAACACTTATATTGAGCGGTTCACCACCTTCTACGTCTCTAAATGTCACGAAATTTTGTAAATCGGTAGGCTTGGATGTTAAAAATCCGTGGCCGCAAACAGAACCTCAAGAACCGGTCTAAAATTTGGTGAACCGGTCTTCACAATGACTGGTCCGCAAGCTGAAAAAACCGGAAATTCTAGGTTTTTTCAACTTTTCAATCATTGTTAAGATTCCCCATAACATCTAATTGTTATGGTTTGAGTTAAACCATTGTGAACATCACCATATCATCATTATGCCTCAAAGTGAACAATGAGAAGCCATTAAACCAACATCTTATCATTCTTGTAAAATCACTTATAGACATTGTAATGTCTTACTTAGTGAACAACGACTTAGCATCTTGTTTATATGCTAGTCTATACACATTGTCTTTAGCGTAGGAGGGTGTCGCTCCTAATCTTTGCTAAAGAATAGGCTTTACAAAACAAGTAACGAGCATGGCCAATGTGAAATCATAGGGGGTTCTTTTGCGTCATATGTGCTTGTGAAAGCATGAGTAGTGCCTCCATTGTATAGGAGGATGACACAGACGACTTTAATGCCATTTATAGGCCGTGAGCATTGCTCATGGCTCCACCAAGTTGTATTTTGGTGATCTTTGATCTCAATGGTTACTTTGCTCAAAAGAAAGGATGTCCGTGAGAGTCTTTACTCTATAGTATACAAATCATCAAAACACGTCCAAAATTGTCCCGGACGATTTATGTTAAAGCCTACATGAGTCGATGTCTCCATTCTCATCGTTGGTGACAATAACCGATTAACCGAATCTTAGTGACTCATGAATGTTGCGCATTCATTATAGTGATACATAAGAAATTCTCATCAATTCTCACAATGTGTTTACAGATGATAAACATTGGCGTGTATATCATTAAGTCATAGCACGGTTCAATTGCTTCCTTATGCATAAAGGGCATGTGTGACTTTAATCATAACGCCATTATGCATTGAAACTTGAGCATTAATCCGCTCTTTGATTATTTGTGATGATCTAATCATCGTAGTCACAACGGATTTATAAAACACTAAATCCATGAATAGTTGTCTATTCCTTGCAATAAGTTAAGCACTCAATCTCGCTACAACACATTTATATACCAGAATGTAGAGACAACAGTCTTATGTCAAGACATAGAAACCGAAATATGTTAACAATTTCGATGGAGATTGAAAAAAAAAAGGTATTAGAATCCTTTAGAGTGCATTACATGACGTGTAATATTACATAGATGGACGAAACAAGGCTTAGAACATGCCAAAACTTGGCAAAATTGGTCATGAGCACCCACGGCCCACTGTCGGATCTTGTAGAGAAAGAGGAGGATTTTTCAACATCCATTTTTGGATGACATTTAGCGTAACGCAATTTTATTTTTGCAATTATGAATCCGCTCAAGAGTGTAGAAAACGACTCTTGTTTGTAATGCCTTTGCAATTGTATAAGTGTGCATTGTGCCACACTTGACATTACAAATCCTCTTTTGATCCAAAACCGATGTGCATTGTGCAACATCATGATATTTTAGCCTTTAGAAACGTCACCTTATAATAACTGGTGGTCCAATGTAGTCCAATGTAGTGTCATGTTGTAATGCGATATATTTGATAGGAGCACAAAGTGTGACGTTCTTAATATGTTTATACCCTTTATTTTCCCTTTGTTAACTCTTATTTAGTTGATTTAGCTTTATATTTGTGTTTAGTGTAGAATAATTGCTTAAAGTAGAAATATGTAGGTTTGAGTGTTAAAACACATAGTAATTTCGGAATTGAAGAATTTGGTGTTAAAATTGTGCTAAGTATTTGAAATCCTTGTTTACTCAGGATTCATGTCTTAATCAGGATTCCATCTTTCCTCGAAGCCGAGTCCATGAAGGAGAAGCCCAAACCAAGTCCAATATGGAGAAGAAGATTTAAATTCAGCAGAATCCGGATCAAATCGGGAGAATTCTTGTGCACATCTGCCAACTTCAACGGACTCTCCAGGACAGCTCACAATGAATCAGAAAACGTGCCATATATGGATAGAAAGCTACGGGAGTCTAGTTTCCAAATCAATTGGAATCATCTCAATATCTATTTTCTAGAGGAAGTTATGACGTAATCTTCAGACGGAGGTCATTCTGCCGAAATTGAGAAGAACTAGGAATCCTAAACCAACTTGGTTTAGGCTTTGTGGCTGACTTCTCTAGGGTTTTTCCTCTATATAAAGCACGACTTCAAGGACAGAAGAGGATCATCAACCCGTACAAATAACACCAAAGCCTTTGCTGAAACTCCATCAACCTCCAAATACCACAATCCGATCCCACCTTCAGCATTTGTCCAAAGCACGTAGCCTAGGACTCCGCTCACTCGAAGAATAGAACACGTAGGGATATTTTGAGAGTGAATTCCATCTTCTATTTTCGGATTGCTATATGTTTGTTTTCGTTTATGTTTGTTTTAAGTTTTTGCTTAAGTATACTTCGATTCTTGTCTATGAGATAGAAGTACTTTTGAACCATGTTTTGAATTAAAGTTTTCAATTTTTAATCAATGATTTTAGGTATTATGCCGTGAGTTTAATGTCTAAATACTTTAAGATTTTCGGTGCTATATTACATTATCATGTGTAGTTGATACAAGTAGTTGATATTGCATGTGTTAATCATCCAAAGTTCGACTTTGATACACGTAGTTGATAAGTTGCATTGTCTTTGTTTTTTCACCGATTTTCCACCTATGTTTGATTTGGACTAGTGCTTAAACACATCAATTCTTTATGTGATACGTAATTGCATGATTAGTTTATGTGTGTGACCGATAAGTAGAGCACGTAGCCGAGCTTGTTGTGTCGCGATGTTGAATGAAACCCGTAGTCTAATTCTAAGTTGGTCTATGTCATAGGAACCACGTAGGAACTTATGTGCATATCAAATTTAGGTTGTATATTTGCTCACGGTGTAGACTTAAATGAGATTAGAGATTGTCTTCTTTATTCTTACATGGTTGTTTGGTTGAGTTTGCATGATTGTTGGTTGATCACATGTATATATGTATAGAAGTAATTTAGGATTTATTATTAATGTTGTTCCGAAATTATAAAACCTTAAACCCTTTATGCTTATTTCGACATTTACATTAGATTAGATGGATCTACCCTGTAGTTGGATCCCCGGTTTAGAACGATCCCTGCTTGCTTTATACTACGATTGATTTGTTGACAGGGTTAATTGATGCGTGTGCAAATACGTCTTATCAAATGGCGCCGTTGCCGGGGATCCTTCGGGATCCTCGATCTTTTTAATTGTCAAAATTTGCATTGTATATATGTCTATATGTTTATATTTGTAAAGTTAAACCATAAATTTGTATATGATGTAACTGTGTTTTATTTTTGTCTTTCTACTTTAATACTTGTATGAATAATGTTGTAGGTTGTACTACACAGGAATAGGTAGGATCCCTTTTGTTAATTCTAGCCTTAACCCTTCTTGTTTACCCTCGGGTTTGCATGAGGTTGTGGGCGGCTTTTATTAACACTTGGAGTCATGTTTGGTTCATAAGTTTGTTGCTAGCTGAGTACATTGGTACGCTCCTTCTATTACTCTGGTGCATGGGACCAAAATTGGATCTCAAGAGCCTTGAGGACATACATCTCGGTGATGGAGTTCTCATTGCTCACTAAACGAGTCCTACCATGTTCACTATCTCTGGATTGAGCTATTGACATTTAGAAACAACGCTTCAAGCTTGTGATCGAAACATCAATATCCAGGCCGCACGTCCACCGTGTCTTACCATCTAGAATCATTATTTATTTAAGTGTTTTAGTAGCGACTCGAAAATAAGCTTGTATGAATTTGTAATCTTAAAAGATTGGTGCCATGTATGATTTTTGTATTTAATTTATTTCGAAATTTTTCTCTAGATTTTCGAATTTGTTTTGTTTTCCTTTGCTTAATCTAGTTTATTGCTTGTGATTTCGTTTTATACTCATGCATACTAACTTGATCTTGGCCGATTGGTTTTTCACGTGCTAGACGTGCATGCAACCACGACTCACTCGTTCGTCTTCACAAGGAGCTCTTGTTCCATTAAATCCCGAGATTGACCGTGCTTATAAAAACCAAAGAAAGAAGCAAAAAGAAGCATCAAGTAGCACGGTTGGACCTTTGGAATTTGAAGAGCAAGACCCTCCTTCTCCATTTCGGATCCATTCCGAATCTTCATCTTCATCCGAATCCGAAATTGATTGTGAGGAAGACAAGGCCGACATCGACATGACCGACTCACCACTCAAATCTGCTTTCGTTCCCACAGCCCCGGAATCACCTTCATGCATCGCTTTCACTGTGCCTAATGAAGCCAACTTCTCCATACCAGTTCAGTTACTTGGGCAATTGCCTAAGTACTCGGGATCACCAATGGAGGACCCTAATGTTCACCTTAGAGAGTTTCTCGATATCTGCAGATTGCAATCCATCAATCATCTTACTCCAGAAGGCCTAAAACTGCTTTTATTTCCTTTTACTCTTAAAGATGATGCTAAGCGTTGGTTGTATTCTTTGCCTGCAGGAATCATCACCAATTGGAATGAGATGACCTCGAAGTTCTTGAAACAATTCTTCCCTGCGCAACTCACGAAGAAGCTAAGGAGGGAGATTCAGAACTTCACTCAAAAGGATGGTGACACTCTCTATGAGGCATGGGAAGAGTTTCAGGAACTTCAGAGGAAGTGCCCTCATCATGGAATTTCTTTGGACGAGTTAGTTCAAGCTTTTTATGAGGGACTTGACAACACCAACAAGGGTATGGTGGATTCTGCATGTGGATGCACATTTATGAACAAGACCGGACGGCAAGCATATAACTTGATTGAGGACTTGGCGGATAACAATCGTCAATTCAGCACCAAGAACTCAAGGAAGTCGGCAGGAGGCCGTGGTGGTGTCTATGACATTGAAGCTCGGAATCAAATGATCACGTTGGATAGGAAGCTTGATGTCTTGGTCAAGGCTTTCAATGGTTCGAACCTTGGCAACCAAGCTTGTGGAATTTGCTCACTTTCGGATCACTCTACAGATTCATGTCCGAATAGTGCTATGAGTGAGGAGGAGTTGAACTTTATGGGACAACAGAAGCAACGTTATGACCCATATTCGAACACTTACAATCCTGGAATTAGAGATCATCCGAATTTTCGGTGGAGTAACAACAATGCTCAACCAGCCAATATGCAAGGTCAAGGACCTCGTCCTTCAGGTTTGTTTGTGAGGCCTCAGGTACCTCAAGGTTTTGTCCCTAACTCTTCTAATTTCGTGCCTAATAATGCCAATGTTCAAGGTTCAAATAATAATGCTAGTTCTTCTACTCCTAACTATGATGAGATCTTGAAGTCCCTTGCTCAAGGGCAACAGAACTTAACATCTGCAACTCAAGCTTTAGTGACAGGTCAACAGGCTAATGCTAAAGAGATCACGGAGCTCAAGAAGCAGATGGGACAGGTTATCGATTTCATGGGTAAAATCCATGAAAGTGGTAAGTTGCCGAGCCAAACCTTGCCAAACCCGAATGCCGGACAATTCAAGATCGTTACAACTAGGAGTGGTCGAATTTTTGAGGAGCCTTTGTTGAAGAAGTCGGAGCCTTCGAAGGAAGGTGAGGCCGAGAATGTCTGTTTACAAGATGACGAAGATATTGAAGAGGTCTATGCCGAGAAGCAGCCGGACAAAGAGGCCGTGCCTCAGTCCGAGAGAAAGAATGACCATGCGGCAGTTCCTGCCGACAAGAAGAAGGTGCAAGAGGCCGTGCCTCTTGCAGTCCCTGCTGATCCGAAATCCACTCAAGCCGTGCTTGAGAAAGGTAAGTCTTCTAGCTCTAGTGGTTTAGTTTCTACTAATGTCCATGCTCGTGCCCCTTTCCCCAACAGGTTTGCTAAATCAAAGCACGATGAAGCTGATCATGCAATGATTGAGTTATTCAAGAAGGTGGAAGTAAACATGCCATTGCTTGAGTGCATTCAACAAAATCCAAAGTATGCGAAATTCTTGAAAGAGTTGTGCACCAACAAGAGGCTACCACGAGAGAAGGATGTAGCGGTAATGAATGAAACCATCTCTGCGGTTTTTCAAAGGAAACTACCACCTAAGCTCAAGGATCCAGGGAGTTTTTCGATTCCATGCACCATTGGTACTCATAGTTTTGATAAAATCATGTTAGATCTAGGTGCTTCGATTAATGTTATGCCTTCTTATCTTTATGCGGATTTAGGTCTAGGTGAGTTGAAAAAGGATAACATTATCATTAGATTGGCTGACCGCTCCAACAAGATCCCTCTGGGATATGTTGAGGATGTTTTAGTGCAGGTTGCAAGTTTAACATTTCCTGCAGATTTCTATGTCATTGACATGGAACCGGCGGATGCAGATGACAAAGAAATTCCCATTCTGTTGGGAAGACCATTCATGAGAACCGCCAGGACCAAAATTGATGTCTACTCAGGGGAACTAACTTTTGAAATAGATGGAGACATCATTAGTTACAATATTTTTGATGCAATGAGGTATCCTCTTCCTGAACTTTTTCGAGATTCTTTTTCTATTGATGTTGTGGATGCTCTTGCAGATGAATATGTGGAGACAATAGCTCAAGACACCTTGGCACTCACCTTGGCAAAAGGAATCGGATTTGATGCCATGGGGAACAAAATTGCAGTTTCTGCCGAGGCCGTGTCTCCGCCCTTATTTGCAACCGTGCAGTCACTTGAGGTGGCTGCCGAGGTATGCTACTCCTCCCCTAGTCCAATTCTCTTTCCATCTAACAAGTTTCTTCCTTCCATTGTCCAAGCTCCAAAATTAGATCTCAAGGTTCTTCCGGAACATTTGAAGTATGTGTATTTGGGAGAGAATGAAACATTGCCGGTTATCATATCATCATCACTAGAGAAGGAGCAAGAGGAGAGATTGATCGAAGTTTTGAAAAGACACAAGACGGCCATAGGGTGGACCTTAGCCGACATCAAGGGAATTAGCCCTACAATGTGTGTTCACCGAATTTTGCTTGAAGATGGAGCAAAGCCGACCAAGGAGGGTCAACGACGTCTTCATCCACCTATGATGCAAGTTGTGAAGGATGAGGTGACAAAGTTGCTCGATTGTGGAGTCATCTACCCAATTTCGGATTCAAGATGGATTTCACCGGTTCAAGTTGTGCCAAAAAAGAGTGGAATCACGGTGGTGAAGAATGATGAAAACGAACTTGTGCCGCAAAGGACCGTAACCGGCCACCGAGTGTGTATCGATTATAGGAGGCTCAACGCAACAACAAGGAAGGATCACATGCCATTACCATTCATTGATCAAATGCTTGAGAGGTTAGCCGGCCATTCCTTCTATTGTTTTCTTGACGGTTATAGTGGTTACAATCAAATAAGTGTTGCGGAAGAGGATCAAGAGAAGACAACGTTCACATGTCCCTTTGGCACTTTTGCCTACCGCCGCATGCCTTTTGGCTTATGCAATGCTCCAGGTACGTTTCAAAGATGCATGTACCACATATTTTCTGAATTCATAGGTTCTAAGATTGAAGTCTTTATGGATGATTTTTCTGTTTATGGTGAAGATTTCGATACATGCTTAGAAAATGTAGAATTTGTGCTTAGGAGATGTGAGGAAACTAATCTTGTGCTTAATTGGGAAAAATGTCACTTCATGGTTAATCAGGGTATAGTGCTCGGTCATATTGTTAGTAATAGGGGTATTGAAGTTGATAAATCTAAGATAGATATTGTGCGTCACTTACCCATCCCCACAAGTGTGAGGGATGTTCGAAGCTTTCTTGGACATGCAGGTTTTTATCGTCGATTTATCAAAGATTTCTCCAAGATAGCTCGACCTTTGAGTTCCTTGTTGCAAAAGGATGTGCCCTTCCACTTTGATGCCGAATGCAAGGAAGCTTTTGAGCGGTTGAAGACCATGTTGACATCGGCACCAATCATGGCGCCACCGGATTGGTCCTTGCCCTTCGAGTTGATGTGTGACGCCTCAGACTATGCCGTGGGGGCTGTGCTCGGACAGAGAAGAGACAAGCAGCCGTATGCCATTTATTATGCCTCTCGGACGCTCAATGATGCGCAACAAAACTACACCACCACCGAGAAAGAACTTCTTGCCGTGATCTTTGCTTTGGATAAGTTTCGTTCTTACTTACTTCAATCTAAAGTTATTGTTTATACTGACCATGCGGCTTTGAAGTATTTGTTGACAAAGAAGGATGCCAAGCCGAGATTGATTAGGTGGATATTGCTTCTCCAAGAGTTCGATTTGGAAATCAAGGACAAAAAGGGATCGGACAATGTTGTTGCCGACCACCTTAGCCGATTGGTGCGTGACTCGGATCCCGTGGCCATCCAAGAATGCTTCCCGGACGAGCAACTCTTCAAGGTAAGCAAGGTAAGTGAGGTAAGTGAGCCTTGGTATGCCGATATTGTGAATTATCTTGTTACAAAGCAATTTCCGAATTCTATGTCCTATCATGCTAGAAATAGACTTAAGGCATTAGCTAGACATTATGTGTGGGATGAACCTTATTTATGGAAACATTGTGTTGATCAAGTTATTAGGAGGTGTGTCCCGGAGAATGAGCATAGGTCTATTCTTAGTTTTTGCCATGATCAAATTTGTGGAGGCCACTTTGGTTCTCGTAGGACTGCTTTAAAAGTTTTAGAATGTGGATTCTTTTGGCCTACTATTTTTCGAGATGCTTATATGTATTGTGCTTCATGTGATAGATGTCAAAGGACAGGGAATTTAGGACCTAGGGATGAGATGCCTATGCAACCTATTATACATGTTGAAATATTTGATTGTTGGGGTATTGATTTCATGGGGCCTTTTCCGAATTCTCAGGGAAATTTATACATTCTCGTATGTGTGGATTATGTGTCTAAATGGGTGGAAGCAAAAGCCACCCGGACTAATGATTCTCGAGTTGTTGCAGATTTCCTACGCTCTAATATTTTCTCCAGGTTTGGAATGCCGAAATTTGTTATAAGTGATGGAGGTTCCCACTTTTGCAATCGGACAATTGAAGCTCTAATGAAGAAGTATGGAATCAAGCATAAGGTGGCTACACCTTATCACCCCCAGACAAGTGGGCAAGTGGAGCTTAGTAACCGAGAGATCAAGCGGATATTGGAAAAGAGTGTGAAGCCATCACGCAAGGATTGGAGCCAACGACTTGATGATGCACTATGGGCATATCGGACTGCATTCAAAAATCCCTTGGGGATGTCACCGTTTCGTATGGTGTACGGCAAAGCTTGCCACTTGCCTGTGGAGTTGGAACATCGAGCTTGGTGGGCGGTTCGGACTTTTAATATGGATATTGATGAGACTGGATTACACAGGAAATTGCAGTTGTGTGAACTTGAAGAAATCAGGAATGAAGCCTATGATTCTGCCGTGATCTACAAAGAGAAAACCAAGGCGTTCCATGACAGGATGATTCGAAAGAAAGACTTTGTTATTGGCCAGAAAGTTCTCTTATTTAATTCTAGACTTAGGTTGTTTCCAGGCAAGCTACGTTCTAGGTGGATAGGACCTTTTGTTATCACTAATGTCTTTCCTTCTGGTGCAGTCATGATTAGAAGCATGGTCAAAGAAGCTGAATTTCAGGTTAATGGTCATCGATTAAAGCCTTACATGGAGAACATGGTGAACCAAACGGTGGAGGAAGTTTCTCTTCTAGAGGCTTCGGCATAGGCAAGGGGAGATGATAGTCTAGGCTAAAGGACTCTAAACATTTGAGCGCTGCATGGGAGGCAACCCATAGAAGGAGCCATCAACGAGAGTTTGCAAATTTCTTTATCCCTCCTCTTTTATTTTCGGTTTGCTCTTAGTTTTCTTACATTGAGGACAATGTTGATTTTAAGTGTGGGGTGGGATGTCATTACTCGTTGATTTGCTATGCTTTGATTTGATTTGAGTTATTTTTAATTAGTTATTGAGATGAGCATGATTTCGAATATTTGAGCTTATATGTTATTTGATGGTTAATAGATATGTTGAAATTGTACGAACTTGTAGTAGATGAGGATCATTGAAACTTAGGTACAGAATGAACACGTTCCTTACTTGTTTGATTTCATATAACCTTTGTGAGATTTTCGAGCCATATATATGTGCCTTTTCTTTGGAGAGTTTACTCTATCTATTCTTTGATATATATGACCTCATTATACACTACTTGATCGATTTATATGCCATAGATTTAATGAACTAGAGATTGCTAGAACTTACTTATGAAACTTTCAAAACTTTTATCATAACTTGCTTTGATTTTGAATAGGATTGTGGATCTTTCTTAGGACTATCACCACTTTATCTAAATAGCCATATATCCCTATTTTGAGCCCTGTTTGGGACCCCTTAGTCTAAACCCCCTAGAGCCTACGTTATGCTTTTCTTGTTCACCTAAATTATCCCTTGCCTAGTATAGAATTCCTCTACCTTGTCTCGAGCTTGGCAGAGCTATCTTTGATTGGTGATTTGAGGTGATGATTCAATACAAGTGTGGGGTTGTTCTAAGAAGTTTGTTGCCGATATACAAAAGAAAAAGGAAAAAAAAAAAAAATTGCTCTCGAATATATAAAAAAAAAAGAAGAAGAAGAAATAAGCATGATCCGAGAGAAGTAAAAAAAAAAAAAAAAAAAAAAAAAAAAAAAGTTTTGAATTGAGAAGAAGTGTCTCGGCCTAGATGAAGTTTTTGTGAATTTGGAGTTGTGATTTGTTGTTGAAGGCTCAATATGTTATACTTTAGCCTTTGTTCGTTTTCACAATGTTTAAAGTGAAGGATGGGTCCAACATGATGAAATTTGGCCCTTGATGGTGTATGGTGACATAAGGTGGATGTTCTTGCTCTGCTAAGTCTTGAGGATGACCTTTGTGATTCCTTTACTTTGAAAATTCTTCCACGCCGAGCCTAGCCAACCTATTTTCTAAAAGATCCGCATGATTCTTAAGATAAGTAAACTTTGATCTGTGGAGTCTGTTTCATGAGTAAGCTTATGGTTGTGGTTCATTTGTGCATATGATTGGTATCTTTCATGAGGTTTTTGAATTCATTATGTTCTTTTTAACTCTTGTGTGTGAAAAGCTTTTAAGCATATGCCATGTTCTTGAGAGAAAAGAATTCGGAGTGCATATCCTTTGTGAGTTGAATTTGAACTTGTTTGGAACATGTCGAGCTTAATTTCACCTTTGTTTCTGCCATGCCTTACTTGTTATATCGAAATCTCATGTTTATTAACCATTGAATTCACCTTTCAATTTCGATACTTGTGATATTCTCGATGCTATGATTTTGAAGGTCTCTGAGACAATTTCGTTGAAGGCATTAGATTGAGTCATTGTAGTATTTTCGATATTAGTTGTGTTGTTTTTGTTATAGTGGTTTGCTAAGGGACTAGCAAAGGTTAAGTGTGGGGTTGTTGATAGGAGCACAAAGTGTGACGTTCTTAATATGTTTATACCCTTTATTTTCCCTTTGTTAACTCTTATTTAGTTGATTTAGCTTTATATTTGTGTTTAGTGTAGAATAATTGCTTAAAGTAGAAATATGTAGGTTTGAGTGTTAAAACACATAGTAATTTCGGAATTGAAGAATTTGGTGTTAAAATTGTGCTAAGTATTTGAAATCCTTGTTTACTCAGGATTCATGTCTTAATCAAGATTCCATCTTTCCTCGAAGCCGAGTCCATGAAGGAGAAGCCCAAACCAAGTCCAATATGGAGAAGAAGATTTAAATTCAGCAGAATCCGGATCAAATCGGGAGAATTCTTGTGCACATCTGCCAACTTCAACGGACTCTCCAGGACAGCTCACAATGAATCAGAAAACGTGCCATATATGGATAGAAAGCTACGGGAGTCTAGTTTCCAAATCAATTGGAATCATCTCAATATCTATTTTCTAGAGGAAGTTATGACATAATCTTCAGACGGAGGTCATTCTGCCGAAATTGAGAAGAACTAGGAATCCTAAACCAACTTGGTTTAGGCTTTGTGGCTGACTTCTCTAGGGTTTTTCCTCTATATAAAGCACGACTTCAAGGACAGAAGAGGATCATCAACTCGTACAAATAACACCAAAGCCTTTGCTGAAACTCCATCAACCTCCAAATACCACAATCCGATCCCACCTTCAGCATTTGTCCAAAGCACGTAGCCTAGGACTCCGCTCACTCGAAGAATAGAACACGTAGGGATATTTTGAGAGTGAATTCCATCTTCTATTTTCGGATTGCTATATGTTTGTTTTCGTTTATGTTTGTTTTAAGTTTTTGCTTAAGTATACTTCGATTCTTGTCTATGAGATAGAAGTACTTTTGAACCATGTTTTGAATTAAAGTTTTCAATTTTTAATCAATGATTTTAGGTATTATGCCGTGAGTTTAATGTCTAAATACTTTAAGATTTTCGGTGCTATATTACATTATCATGTGTAGTTGATACAAGTAGTTGATATTGCATGTGTTAATCATCCAAAGTTCGACTTTGATACACGTAGTTGATAAGTTGCATTGTCTTTGTTTTTTCACCGATTTTCCACCTATGTTTGATTTGGACTAGTGCTTAAACACATCAATTCTTTATGTGATACGTAATTGCATGATTAGTTTATGTGTGTGACCGATAAGTAGAGCACGTAGCCGAGCTTGTTGTGTCGCGATGTTGAATGAAACCCGTAGTCTAATTCTAAGTTGGTCTATGTCATAGGAACCACGTAGGAACTTATGTGCATATCAAATTTAGGTTGTATATTTGCTCACGGTGTAGACTTAAATGAGATTAGAGATTGTCTTCTTTATTCTTACATGGTTGTTTGGTTGAGTTTGCATGATTGTTGGTTGATCACATGTATATATGTATAGAAGTAATTTAGGATTTATTATTAATGTTGTTCCGAAATTATAAAACCTTAAACCCTTTATGCTTATTTCGACATTTACATTAGATTAGATGGATCTACCCTGTAGTTGGATCCCCGGTTTAGAACGATCCCTGCTTGCTTTATACTACGATTGATTTGTTGACAGGGTTAATTGATGCGTGTGCAAATACGTCTTATCAATACTGCATTAACATATAACTTATGTAGATCGAACCATATGTGCAAGACAAAATTCGAATATATATGCCAACATTTGTATCAAGGTCTTGATCATGAATTTAATTCAAAATATAACGACTAAGTAACTTTAGTCAAATATGTGAGGTGTATGCCTTCACAAAAAACTTGGAAAAATAAACCGATTTGTAGTCACTTAGACTATTAAACCGAAGTCATATGCTTCATATCTTCCGCAATATACCGTTTGCTTTTAAAATCCGTAACTGTGAGAATAATGATCTCATCTTCTTTCATATAGTGAGTTTCTTGTTTCAAGAACTCCATATATTTCTTGTACATTGACCATATTATTGCTTCTTTGCAATTAATGAACAGATGTAGAACCACATCAATAACAAGATTTTTCTTTCATTTGCTGGCCCAATCTTTTTTATGACATATAGGTTTCGAGGCGTTGCCTCTCCCTCTTTTCAGAACTCGTGACATGAAATTCGTCACCTTTTTTTTTATGTCAAATTCAGGGCTCATATTTCGGTCAAATATTTCAACAACAAGATGGAAGATTAACCATTATCGAGATACGATAATTAATTCCAAGTATTGAATTAGGTCAAGACTAAGGTTTATGGTAACTCAATTCGATGTGAACCGTGACAAATTCCGTCACAAATCGATATTAACTGTGACAATTTTCGTCACTAATCAATGTTAACCGCGAAAATTTCCGTCGCAAATCGATGTTTGTCCCTTTATTAACCACGACAATATTTCGTCGTAATACCGTGACTTGTCAAACTGTCACAAATTTCAACTTTGATATGAGGGGTCCCAATTCCTCACATCAACCCACGTTATAAGAAAGGTGGGGGTAGAAGAAGGCTATGAAACCCGGCTATAAAATTAATTAAAATTCAAAAGCGGCAACTTTTATAAAAGCTTACTTGCTAGTTTGCCAAATAAACTGTGTTTAAGAGAAGTTGCCCTTGCAATTTTCATGCGTGCGTGCTGCAAAGTTACTCTTGCAATTTCATCACGATCCGTCACGCGAAAAATTCATGAAAAATATAAACATATAGTTAGTCATATTCACCATATAATATAAACAGTAAAACTAATTAAAGAATTACTTCTGTAAATAAACTGATTTTACTCATGGGGTAAACAAATTTTTTCCCAATAAAGGGGTAGAGAAGAGACCAGAAGAGTGAGATGCTCTTGAGCTGGCCTTTTTTGTCATTTTGCCTTCTTCTCGATCCTTCTTCCCGTATTCTACGTGTATTTTTCATTTGCAAGAGAGAGAGAGAGAGAGAGAGACGATAAAAAGGAAAAGGAGCGAATATTGGAAAGTGGGGCCCGTGCCATGCAAAGCCTATATATACAAAGGAAAAGGAGATGATTTCAACCTGTGACAATCATGTTACATATATTAAACTGTATATCATGTTAAACTGTATATCTTCACATATGATGGGTGACGTAAATTCATGAAACATATATTACATTATTAATAATCATAACGAAAAAGTTGTTAGCAACTGAGCATAATAAAGAATCTAAGGCGGATGCACTTATCATCCGCTTTAGATTCTTCTTCTCTATTCCTAATTCGGGTGAACGAGAATATATATTAAAATATATGTGAATTGTTATAAACATTATAATTGGCCCAATAACCAAAGTTGGCCCCACTGTTCAAATAAACGAGTAGAAAAGTGACCAAAGTGAGAGACTATAAAATAAGGGTACTTACGGCTATTTTTATAAAATAGGACGGATCTGTCTGAGAATCTGCTTTGGCAGAACAGTCAACTTCGACAGAGCTTTGTGATCAGCTCAAGATGAACTAGGTTATGGACCTTATATGGTTGGGAAGCTACGTGTGTCTAATTTCCATAATTTTGTACGGTTCGTCTATACCTATTGTATCGAAGATGTTATGACTGTTTAAGTACACGAAGGTCATACCATGCTTGAATCTGATTTTCAACGCGAACTTATGTTTTGAGTTGTTAGGCAACCTTCTCCTTCAAGATTAAAGTAATGCCAAGCATAGCAAGTCTGATCTAAAATGTTGTGGCTGGATTTAATGACTAAATCGTTGCCCAAGTCTACTTTTGAAATATGTGAAGTGCATTAGCTTGCGCCGTTTATCTGTACTCCGAGATTGAGTTACCAATCAGGGGAAGTCATTGTGTAAACATCAAGGGGAGTCTACATGCATCACATGTTATCTTCAATTGTAGTTGGTGTGTTGTGCTCTTTTTCCCTTCGTCCAAGTCTTTTGTTTTACCCATGAGGTTTTTGTTTTACTTGGCAAGGTTTGTACCGAGGCAACACCATAAGCACCATATCGTATTAGGGACGCAACATAAGGGGTAGTGTTTAAGGAAATTATATTTCCGTCCTTCTGTTATGTGTCTTGCCCTATTACACATATGATTGGTTAATCCAGTTCCTTATTAGAATAGATTACAGTTGATAAAACTTCTAGATCTTTCGGGAAATTCTATGTAATGCTTATAAATAAGCATTTCTATCAATGAATGAGTAGACCGTTATTCTCGTTATCTTTTCTCCTTCAACATATTTCAAATTGTTTTTTTTTATTTCTAAGAACATAGTAGTTGACCATTTTATTTATTTTTGAAGTATATTTACTATTTTGGAACAATATAATGCATTCTATAAAAAAAATTATATTTTATTTGCTATTAAAAAATAAAAAATATGGAAAATACAAAACCGCCTAGGCACCGCCTAGGCGTCCGATTAATCCTCTGGGCGCTAGGCGCTGGCTGTCCGCCCGACTAGCGCCTAGCGGTTTTTAGATCATTGAGCGCTCATGCAATAATATGTACTAGCTCTAGTATTTGCATTATTTCTAGGATTTTATTCTCTGTTAGGTCACAAAAAGTGAGCAGAAATTTACAAGTGTAATGGTTCTTTGCCATTCTGGCATGAGTTTTAATATATTTTATAAAAAATCTAAAAATAAGAAAATACATAGAAATATTATACATATAAATATTATAATGAAAAATTTTCGTGAATAAAATAATAAGAGTTTTGGAAACGTTTTTAAAAATCAAAATAAATCTAAACATATAACTAAAACATTGAAGTGTAATCTCTTAAAATAAGAAAATACATATAAATACAGTATAATGAAAAGTTTCGTGAATAAAATAATAAGAGTTTTGAAAAGGTTTATAAAAAATCAAAATAAATCTAAACATATAGCTAAAAATTTCATGCAAATTCTTGCACCGTCATAAGGCTGAGCCCATTCAGTTCATGTAAAAAAAAAAAGATGTTTGCCCCTTGATGATCGGGCTTCTTATAGGGAAGCACAAGCGTAATTAAGATTGATTATTTTAATCTGGGCTCTAACGTAATCGAAAATATATGATTTTTATACCTTAGCCATAGTTCACTATACATATCACATCTTTTGTAACACCCCGCACCAAATTTTACCTATTTACCGGGTGTTTCTACAAATTACTGAGAAATTTAACCACACTCGGTAACTTAGTAAGTTAACACTTGAGTTTATTTACGGATTTTTCTTAAAATATCAAATTCTTCTATTAAGATTTCGATGTCGTATTTCGTGTTGACACAAGTTCACCGGTATTTTCGGATTATTTTTCAGAGCTTCGAGGTATTTTCTTTGATTTATCGAAGATTTGATATTATAATTAATTTTCTGAAATTAGAATAACTTTTATTCCGGGCCGTCAGATCCATTAGGGTTTTGATCCGGGCCGTTGGATTAAGCTTAAAAGGGTAAAGAGGAGGTTAACCCAGTCAAAGAACCCAACTCGGGTTTGACCGAGCCCAACCGAGTCTCTCTCTCTCTCCTCCCTCGTCTCCCTCTGCCGTTGCACTTCTCCAGCGCAACACCGCTGTCTCCGGCCACCCCTGGCGACGAGACCGCCACCGAAGTGATCCCCTCCTCCTCCTCAACTAAGCCCAGTCCTTAAATCCGGGAGGCATCCACTCTCAACGGAGATCGAACCCTAATCTAGAAACCCCTTTCTTCTCTTTTCTGGGTTTCGAGCTTCTAGCTCCGGCGACCTGCGTCCGATGGTTTCCGGCGAGTGCTTCGGGTTTTGCTGGAGCCGATGAGGCTTCATGGTACCTCTTGTCTCCTTCCCGACGACCTGCTGAGCACCAAGAGGGCAAGACGATCGTGTGTGGAGACTTGAGGTGTTGCTGCTGCTCTGTGGGAGGAACCACGAACTCGGAATCCGGCAAGAGAGCCACCGCCGGCAAGAGAAGCTTTACTGTCGTCTGAAGGTAATCTTCTTGCATCTAGAGTTGTTGGGTTGCTGCTGTGTTGATTGTGGTTTGAGAAAATTGGGGTATGGTTGCTAAATTTAATGTTTTGGTTGTTGTTGTCGATAACTTGGTGATTCGGCGTTTACGGGGAAGCTATGGCAAAATTCCGGCAAGACGCCGGGATCCGGCGAGTATTTCCGGCAAGTCGCTGAAATCCGGTAGGGATTGCGGCGAGGCAGTAGTTCCGGCAGAAGAGGATGAGACGTGGGAATTGCTTAGAGAGGGTGAATAGTTGGAGGCAGCGCTCGAGGAGTATCCCAAGCATTGGAAAGTTTAAGCTTAATACTGTGAGTGGACACTTTGTTTTTAAAGGAATATGCATGCATGATTTATTTTGGAAATTATTGTTCTATTTACCAAACTTATATTATAATTTCGGTTTATGATATGGTCTTGAATTTATTTGAGTTTGAAGCATTGTTTAAATGTTGGTCATGATTTATGGATTTGAGCTCGGGTTTTAAAGTTGGTATTTGAGTTTGGATATTCTTTATGACTCCGGATTTAATTATTATCGGTTTTATTTGATGACTGTGAGATTTATAAAAGATTACCGAAAATGAGATTTTCAGTAGTTCTCTATTTATAACTTTCTCATTTACTTGTGGATTATCGATATTGACATTGAGAATATTTTTAGCGAGTATTTTTGGATTATGAAATTATTTACAATTTATATTTGATAATTAAATCTCGCTTATAATTATGGATCTGAGAATATTTTGACGTGTGAAACACATCATTGATTTTTATTTTAATTTCTTATGATAATTTCCAAGTACAGTTGGGAACCGTACCATTCGCATGATCTTGGAAAAGCTTTATGGATTTAAGTGTTTTTGTATATTTTTAGTCACCATACTTATAGCGGTCCTCACCATAGGTGAGTCGAGCGCTTAGCGTGGGACGCTACTATTAGGGGTGGCACTTCCGAGCCGAAAACAGAAAAAAATCGAGTTGAAATCATAAAAACCGAGCAGAAAAAAAAACCAGACCGAAAAAAAAACCGGGCCGAACCAGATCTGTTCGGTTTGGTTTTCGGTTTCAGCTTTGCAGAAACCGAACCAGACCGGAAACCGAAGTCAACCCGGTCAACGTTTCAAAACGACGTTATTTTGGTTTTTTTTTTTTTGAAACTCTAATGAGTAATGAGAGACAGAGAGAGTCCTTGACAATGACTCTCAGTCTTCGCCTCCTCTCGTCCCTCTGGACCTCTCCTCCAGTCCTCCTTTTTTTCTTTGTCGCCTCCTGCCCTCCTCTCCTTCCTGATTTGATCTCATCTCCGCGCTCCGCCACCGGACTCCAATCCTCCAAGTCTCCAACCTCTCTTCTCGGTCTGACCATCACAATGAAGAGGGATAAATTGAACTCATCGAAGCAGGGTTCCTCAAAATCGTTTGGCTCAACTGGTTGTGGTCGTGGTCGTGGTGCTGTGATCAGTGCGATGGACAAATCGTCCTCATCTTCTCAGGTATGTTTTTCTTTTCAGAATGTCCTCATCTTCTCTACTGTATATGAACTTTGGAAAATCATAAGTATTTTTAGGAAAATCTTTTTGCTGCGATTCCAGTTCTCAAATCATCTTTAGGTTGTCTGTTACAATTGTTATGAAGAGACCAACTTGAAATCTTAGCCGAGCTATACTGTTTTTAGCCAAAAAGGTCTGCTGATCAGGAACTCAGGAAGTTAGCAGTTTTTCTCTACTGTATATGATCTTTGGAAAATCATAAGTATTTGTAGAAAAATCCTTTTGCTGCGATTCTAGTTCTCAAATAATCTTTAGGTTGTCTGTTACAATTGTTATGAAGAGACCAGTCTGAAATTCTTAGGCGAGCTATACTGTTTTTAGCCAAAAATGTCTGCTGGTCAGGAACTCAGGAAGTTAGCAGTTTTTCTCTACTGTATATGAACTTTGGAAAATCATAAGTATTTGTAGAAAAATCCTTTTGCTCGATTCCAATTCTCAAATAATCTTTAGGTTGTCTGTTACAATTTTTATGAAGAGACCAACCTGAAATTCTTAGACAAGCTATACTGTTTTTAGGCAAAAAGGTCTGCTGGTCAGGAAGTTAGGCATACATTTTCTGATTTTGTTCCTTTGCTCTTAGTCTCAATGTTTGCTAAATGATTCTTGCTTGATTTGGTCTGTAATACTTAACTTATTTAGAACTTTAAATTGGTTTTTATTTTTATGCAGATACAAGTTGATAGTGTTGGTGTTGGTGAATCGGCAACTTTGACACCGGTTCCTAGTATTGGTGGATCACAAGCAAGTACCGGTCCTATTCCACAAGATTTTGTAGACCAAGGAAAGGAAATGACCGAGGAAGAATATTTGAGCTCCTTGAAGGCCAAAGAAAGGTCAGATATTTGGGCTCATTATACTAGAAAAATGGTTGCGTGTAGAGTTAAGGGTAATTGTATTTATTGCAATAAAGAATATTATGTCGATCCGGGTCTAAATGGTACATCCAACCTTCGTAGTCATATTGATAAATGCCCCAAGCATCCTCCTAATATAAAAATGTTGAAAGCTAAAAGGCAAAAGATTTTGTGTCGTAGAAAAGATACTAGAGAGTTGGATACCTCTTCTTTGACAAATGAAGAGCTCACTAGATTATGTGTGGAGATGATTATTCTAGATGAGCTACCCTTTACTCATGTTGAGGGCATGGGGTTTAAGCGTTTTATGGAAAAAGCTTTACCTTTTTGGACAATCCCTAGTAGGAATAATCAAGAGGGTAGATGCTTGGAAACTACCTAATATGATTTTGAATAAGGGGAAAAATATGCATATGCGGTGTGTAGCTCATATTCTTAACTTGATTGTGAATGATGGTTTGAAACCCATATATTTATCTATTGATGTTATTCGTAATGCGGTGAGGTATGTTAGATCCTCTCCACAAAGACTTGAACTCTTCAAAAAAAGTGTTGAGAAAGTGAAGATAGAGTGCAAGGGGCTTGTGGTGTTGGATGTCCCTACTAGGTGGAATTCCACATACTTGATGTTGGAATGGGCTTTGAAATTTCAAAAAGCATTTGATAGACTAAGTTAAGATGATACATATAATTATGCCGCATATTTTAACTTAGGTGAATCAATTGGAAAGGAATGGCCACCTTGTTCAAATGATTTGAGGAATGCCAGAGTGTATTCGGAGTTTTTGAAACCATTTTATGAAGTTACATTAAAGGTGTGTTGTTCTAATGTACCTATCATTCATCACACTTTTGGTGATTTGTTTCATCTAAATGGTCTCTTGCAAGAAGAAATTAAGAAACCAAGTAATACTTGGATGGTGGATATTGCACTTCCGATGAATGAAAAATATGCAAAATATTGGGGTGATTTTGATGAGGTGAATCAATATGTGTTTCTTTCTCTTGTTCTTGATCAATGGAAAAAGTTTGAGATGCTTATTGATTATTTAGAGGTTGTCTTTGGGAAGGAGGATCAATACCATAGGGTGGAAGTTGTCACAAAGAATGTGAAAACTCTTTTGTGTGACATTTACAAAGTGTATGAAGTGGAGGAAAATGAAGTTAGAGGGGTTGGAGGGTCTCAAGCATCCATTGTTAAGGTTGAACCTTCTTCTCTCTCGGGTCTTACCGAGTTTGAGAGGAAATTGAAGGAGAAGGAGTTGAAAAGAAAAGCAATAAAAGCCGAGATCATACACAATGATGTTGATAGATATATTAGTGATGCTATTGAAGGAGATGATGGAAAATTGGACTTGTTGGGTTGGTGGAGAGTGAATGGGGTTTCCAAATACCCTATATTGGCCCGCATTGCAAAAGATATTCTAGCTATTCCGGTGTCTACTATACCTTCGGAATCTTCTTTTAGCACTAGTGGGAGGGTCATTAATCCACATAGAAGCTTTCTAAGTCCAAAAATGGTGGAAGCCTTGATATGTACACAAAATTGGATTAGAGGTGAAACCATTGCTTTACATCATGTGCCCACTAGTGAGGAGATTGAGATATGTGAAGAAGCGGAAAGAGGTTTATCTTTATTATTTGATTTGGGTAAATTCTTTTTTAGTTTATGTTACATATATGGTTTTCTTATCTAATTTTTTGTTTTTCTATTTTGTTTTTTGTTCATATAGAAATTTTGGAGATGTCATCGTTGTCACATGTGCAAACTGTTAAGAGTGGTATGTTGCAAGAAGGATTTGATCTACTTTCCTCTAAAATATTTTGGGTTCTTGTTTTGTGATGTATAAACTTTTAACATTGGACTATATTTGTATTTTGTAATTTATGGACTTTTGAGTTTTACCATATGGAAGTATGAAGTATGAACTATGAAGTATAAACTTTATAATTTGTGTTTAAGATGTATGGACTTTAACTATGGACATTTGAAACTATTTTTAGTGTTTTGATTGCTTTTGTATACATTTGGTTAATGACTATATTGATACATAGCTTTGAAATGCTAAAAGTAATAAAGGTGGAGGAGCTGTTAATTTTTTTGTTACAGTTAAATCATGGTCAGAAAATTTTACAGTTTGTACAAAGTTTATTTTTGGAAAAAAAAAATTAATAACTGAAACCGAACCGGACCGCCGGTTTGGTTCGGTTTTCGGTTTGGCATGTCTTAAAATGGAAAACCGGGCCGAACTTTAATTTCGGTTTGGTTTTCGGTTTAGGCCAAAAACCGAACCGAATCAAACCGAACCCACCCCTAGCTACTATAGCCTGGGAGGCATCGATCGGTTATTGTTATTTATTGCTAACTAGCCTTTATTAGCGGTCCTCACCATAGATGAATCGAGAGCTTTGCATGGGACGCTACTATAGCCTGGGAGGTACCGACCCGAGCCTTGGAGGCTCCTCTTACATGGTGATAACTCTTCTCCTTATTTTATTTTTCTCAGTTATGTATTTGATTAACCAGCGGGGCTGGTTTATCTCTTTTTACGAGATTTCTTTATCTGATTAACTAGCGAGGCTGGTTTGTCATTCTTATGCGATTCTAGATTTTAATTCATATGGTTTATCAAAGTTGCGTGCAACTAAGTTTTATATTTGAAACGTGGGAAAGTTTTTAAATTACGTATTTGTTAAATTGTTTAAATTATTTTTGTTGACTTACTCTAACGTTTTTAAATTACTTTCCCCTGGGCCCTTTGGTTTTCAATACCCAGTTTGTAGGCTAAGTTTAATTGAGGTCGAGCGTACATGGAGTCGAGACATAGTCAGAGGCTGCTTCCACTTAATCTTTATTCATTGTTTTTCTTTCATTATAGATATGCTCTGATAACCCAGTGAGTAAGTTATTGAATTTCTTTGTTGTTGGTTGGGGAATTCTTTTAGAGTAGTAATTGATATTTTGGGAAATGAGTTGAACTTGGTGAGCAGGAAGGCTCTAGAGGTTGAGGATGGATGATTTATAATAGAAGTGTTTATCTGGAATTTTTCAGGTAAGGATTGTCCATTTTCAAGATAAATTATGCTGAATTTTCGGTAAATGTTCCTTGGAGGTGGACCCCGCAAGATTTACTTCAGGTTTCAGGGTGAAATTCGGAGTGGGTCCTGACATCCTTCGGCCGAATTTTCAAATTTGTATTTGCTAGATATAGTTGGTTCATAAAGATATGCACTTACATATAGCCCACTGAACAAATAATACCACATTAGTATGCATGTTGTCGCTCCAATGACTAAAATTTACAAAATGAAAATTCAACTGTCTGATGTGATCAGTGCACTTAAATATGTCAATGAAAAAAATTCACCAATTTTCATAATGTTTGGGTCTCGATCGACACTGTCCCCCTAAATCAACGTCACTTATTACACAAAAATGTTATTACCTACCTCTTTGTGACTTATTTTGGTTGATTCTTCGATTCATACACTCTCACATATATGAGATGCAGTAGTCCATATAAAAATTTGGGGAAGTTTACCTTCTGACTATAGGGCTCTCCATAAGGAAACATAAGCGTAAATAGGGTTAATCGCATGATTCAAGATTCAAACGTTACTAAAAATTTATGAGTTCTCTACCCTAGCCGATTTCAATATATCGATCACATCCTAGAACCGAATTTTCAAAATTGTAATTGCTAGATATAGTTGGTTCATTAAGATGTACACTTACATATAACACTGAACAAGTTATACGGTTATACCATATTAGTAAACATGTTATGCCTCCTGTTTTGGCCACGATCCTCAGTAAGGAATAAAGAGGTAACTAGCTACCAAAGTAAATAGAGAGGGGATGCGGGCGTGCCACCTCGCGGTGATAGGAGCATAAAATGTGATGATTATATAGTTTAACCTTTGCATTTAACTTAGCTATTTTCCTTTAAAAAGATCATTTTAACTTTGTTATTTTCTTAGGTACTTCGTGGAGCAAGATAATGCAAATATGTGTTCAAGTGATGCAACCAAGGCTTCCAATACGAAGTAGAGATGTCAAGGATGGAGTTTGATCACTCACATGGTAAAAAATATCAAGGAAAGGCGATGGAACCACTTCACCAAAACAAAAGCTGCAAACACAAAAAGCTGAAAACTGGTTTCTGCTTATTTTCTCCGGTTTTCAAGGCTTATTTCCATGCGGTTCCGAGAACGGTTTCACCAAGATGACTGCCCAGATTTGTAGAGGAGCATTTGTAGATAAATTTGGAATGAAGAATCATCCAAATCGGTGATGTCATCCTGGATTTATGAAGCGTCGAAGTTGGACAGAAAATCAGCAGTTCCGGGAAAGCTGTGCAACAGTCAAGTTCGAGGAATGTTTGGGCTGGATTCTGAGAAGCTTTCTTGAGGGTTTTTACACGATTTTAAAGAGTAACATCATTAATATAATTTGCCCAAAAGCCAAGCCAGATTATATGTGGAAGACATTCAAAAGATAGCCCAAACATTGATTCTAGTCAAAGAAGGAAACCTAGTCTGAAAAGGAAGTTTTGAAGACTTGAAGACTACTTAAAGCAAAACCCTAATACCAGAACGACTCTAAGCCATCATACTACAAGAGAGCCTTCACGTTGCTGCATCGCACAAGAATCCATCAAGGGGTAGTCGCCAAGATCATCATCATTCCTTCCATTCACAGTTTTCTTCTTCCCTTTGTAATCTTTAACTTTCGAATTTATTTTCTCTGTGTGATTTCTACAACGATGTGTGGCTAGTTTATCTTAGTTAAGGGTGGAGGTTTGAAGCCCCGAATTATGCAATAAACTTTGTTTTACAACCTTGATTTTGTCATTACTTAGTTATGGATTGTCTGTTTAGTTTTGGTTTATAGGGAACTCTTGCTTGTTTATGTTTATGGATGCATACATAGAACATTATGAACTTGTAAGTGGGGCTAAAATTAGGTTGTTTAATCTCCTAAACGGTTAATACGGCTTAATTCAAGGTAGTAAAACCTATAGGACAATAGGTGAAACCAAATAGAGAGACTTGCATGCTAGGTAGGCGTTCCACACTAGTTTTGCATACTTGTTCAATCACTTCCATTGATCTTAATGCTTAGAATAATTTGTTGATAGGATAGCGTCTATACCTTGATTGGTTATTCTAAAGGCTTAGTAACGGTGCGTTCATCTTGCTTAAGTAGTTAAGGGAAGTAGTAAGAATTTACGCAGTGCGTTCACGGTTTATTCTTGATTGAACCTTTTCATGACTTGGTTATTGGAATCTTGGTTGTGTGGACTTTGTTTTGAAGCATATTCGGTAGTGAATTTCCTAAATCCCTAACCTCTTCTCTGTCTTATTTCTCAAACTACAAAAATCAATCTAGTTTTCTTATTCTTCTGTCTTCTGTTTTTCGTGATTTATTTAATATAGTAAACGAACTTCAAATCCACTGAAATTTTGTGTGCATGTTCTTCTCTGTGTCTAGTTTAGGTCTATAAATTTTCATCTTCTTCTGAGTAGTGTAGGTTAGGTAGTTAAGTATATTTTCGTCTGCTGTTAGTTAGGAACAGTAGACAATTTTGTGACATTGTTTTTGTGTGTGAAATTAAATACCCTCAATCTCTGGCAATGAACGATCCTTGCTTCTTTATACTACAATTGACAATCTTTTTCAGGGTTAAATTGTGAGGCTATTTTAGCCATACCAATTTTTGGTGCCGTGTCGCCGGGGATTGTAAAATTTTAGTTTTGCACATTAGTTGTTTAGAGTCGATTTTCTTCTTTGTTTAGTTTTTCTTTTACGTGTTTTGCAGGAAACTTCAGTTATGTATGCGCACAAGGAATAATCCGAAGGGTGAGTTAGTGCCTTTGAATACTGAGATAGAGAAGCTACTTAGAGAGAATAGAAGGCTGGCAAGAGGAGAAGCAGAAGCTGCTCAAGAAGAGGCCGAGCCCATCAGCCCCACTTTAATTTTCCAAATGGGAGACGTACAAAATGAGCAGCGGCAGCCGCCACCTCCACAACAACCGGTAGAACCAAGGAAGACTATTAGGGAGCTCTCAACGTCCCTAATAGCGGGTGGCATTCCGTCGTGCATTCGTTACCCTCAACCGGCTCCAGGAAAGACAGGGACTTTCGAGCTGAGAACTGGTTTTCTCCATAAGCCACCCACTTTTCATGGGTTACCTAATGAAGACCCTAATCTGCATCTCCAAGAATTCCAATTTATTTGCTCAAGCATGACACCGGAGAATGCAAATGAGGATATCATGAAGATGAAGGCTTTCCCTTTTTCTCTGACAGACAAGGCCAAGACATGGTTGTATAGGCTTCCAGATGGCTATATAACTTCATGGAACGTGATGCACAAGACATTCTTGGAGAAGTATTTTCCCACTTATAAAATTATAGCGTTGAGAAAGCAAATTACCGGAATTGAGCAAAGATGGGACGAGGCATATCCCGAATACTTTGAGAGGTTCCAGAGCTTGCTTACTCAATGCCCTCAACATGGTTTGAGTGAGGAAAGCTTGTTGACTGCCTTTTATGATGGCCTCTTACCCAAAGAGAGAGATATCTTGGATGCATCAGCTGGAGGATCGTTCATGGACAAGTACAATGAGGATGAAAAGACGGGAGGACGTGAAGATTAGAGGAGGCCAACGATCTCACATCATCAGAACCTCCATAGTTGCGGACTCACACAAGGAAGCCGCCAAGCCATCATCGATCTCTCCATCATTCACGGTTTACCTTTCCTTTGTCATATTTTATTCTCCTTGTATGATTTTGCAGCCATGTGTGGCTGAATTCTCTTAGTTAGGGGCAAGGTTTGATGCCCCAAGAATGTTTTAGATATTGTTTTGAACCTTGGTTTCAAATTATTGAGTCTTTCAAATTGTTTATTTGGTTTTTGTTTATGGAGAACTTTTGCTTGTTTATGTTCATGTATGCGCAACATAGAACATTATGAACTTGTGAGTGGGGCTAGAAATAGGTTGATTAATCTCCTAAACGATTAAAATGCCTGTTTAAAAGTAGTAAAACCTATAGGACATTAGGTGAAATCAAATAAAAAGGATTGCATGCTAGGTAGGCGTTCCACACTAGTTTTGCATACTTGTTCAGTCAAACTTTCATTGATCTTAATGGTTAGAATAATTTGTTGACAGGATAGCGTCTATACCTTGATTGGTTATTCTAAAGGCTTGGTAACGGTGCGTTCATCTTGCTTAAGTAATCTAGGGAAGTAATAAGGACTTACGCAGTGCGTTCACGGTTTGTTCTTGATTGATACCGATTTGCGACTTAATAATTAAAGCTTTGGTTGTTAACATGTCTTGAAACATACTTGGTGGTGGATTTCCAAGTCTCTAACATCTCATCCATCTGATCTTTTCTGTTTTATTTTGTTTCTTTGTTTTCTCTTGTTTATAATCATAAAACCCCATATCTCTAGTACTATCATCTTTTGTTTTATCTTGTTTTGTAACTAACGTAAATTGTAAAAGTACCCTCAATTCCCGGCTTTTATAACGATAACCTTATTTGCTTTATACTACAATTGACACAAAAAAGGTTTTTAATTGAAAAGCCCGGTTTCGGTCGCTATCACGCGGACAAGGAAAGAAGATGCGCGAGATCTTGACTTCTTGATCAAACGGAGGGCTTCAGGTGCCACCTCGCGGACGAGAAATTACAAGCACTAAGCGATTAGATACTCACGGTGTGTCGCGAGTAGAGCAATAATAGGGATCATGGGAGAGTCCGACAGAGCTCTGAGCTAAGGCGACGACGCGCTTAGGATTCGTTTTCGAAAGGCTCGAAGGGAGATTGTAGAGAGAGAGCTTCAACAGGGAAGCGAAAGCAAAGCTCCGGGGAGCGTCTAGAAGTTCAACTAGGTTGAAGGTTTTGTTGTATTGTTGTTTGAGTTGTTGTGTGTTTTTTTCAGAGAGCTATCTGTAAGCCTTCGAGCCCCTTTATATAGTAGCTCGCCTTCTGCCAGAAGTAATCACTATCCAAGTCGGACTCTGAAACAGAATACCACAAGGACACTGCTTCACCCACGTGAACCAACCATCTGCGTGACGCGTGTCCATTTCGCACAACACATTTCGCATAGGTCACTACCTCCGCGCTGCCCAACTGTAGAGTCCTATGCAGACTCAAATTAGGAACGTCCTTATCCACGAGATGTCACAGTGCTTGTGGAAACCTATCTCGCGCGGGCCGCGAACTCAAACCATCCCACGAGCTCCTGAAGCTTGCTTCCATCTAGCGGGCCCTTGAAACTCCCGAGCTTTAAAAAGGCTTTTTTTCATTAAAAAGGGGCCACAGGAGTTGGCCCAAAGCATGTCAAAGACTTGTAGGAGTCTTCAACGATAAATCTGGCGCATGCGGACTCTACCTGTGAATTCTGCCATCCAGCTCGCATGATCTCACTAGCGGGCCATCACTTGTAAACCCAAAGAATTTGGGCTCGCCGGTATGACGTGGACCAAGAATGTAATTAATATTCACTTGGACATTTTATCGCCTAGTAAAGTATTACTTTGGATGTAAACATAATATGCAGACTTGGACCAAAATGCCCACTGGCTCAAACATTGCCCCCTAGGCCTTGAGCTTTGGATTGTCTAAGCGAAAAGGCCTTATTGAACAAGTCACAGTAATTCGAAATTTGGAAGATGCTGACATTTTGGCACCATCGTGACCTTCATCTAACTGAGGAGGACCAAAGTTTTGAGGTGCGTGCTCCCCTCCACCTCGCGAGACAGCTTGGTTTTATCCAAGGGGTTCCTTACTCACTGCGTAGTGAGCAGGTATGTATCCTGACGTAAGATTGGCGAAGCGAACCAAGTCATCTCGCCGGTGAACATCAGATTGGCGAAGCGAACCATTGGGAGACACGAATCGCGCACCCCGCGCGTATAGGCTATAGAGGAAACTCAAGAGGCTCTCGTCCAACTCCACTTCGCTTTTTATGTTGCTCCCATGTATGAACCTTTTCACTAAGCAACCAAAACTGCTACGGTTCAAAACCAGTCTTACATTGAGATTGGGTAAAGGTCTCTACGTGACTGTTTGCTTGGAAAGCAGGAAGCACTATAGATTCACGCATTCACCTTATCTCTAAGGCTCATATCTCGGAGCAAAGCTCTGCATGCAGGACACATGTCAAAGGGAGTCAGTCCCTTCTTTCTATAAGAGAATCCGCTGGTTGGGTTTGGAACATCGATCAAGTCTTTCTGCCCCCTCACCATGGATCCTTCTTCCTTTATGTTCATCCTTCTGTCCATGCTTAAAGCGAAACCACCATTTCTCCTGCTCATCGTTTGCTCTGATGAGTTTCGAAATCTACTCTTAGGCCAAACCTCCGCTTGAAAGAACAAACGGTCTGGGCACCTTTTGCCTTGTGCCTGCTGTTCTATCCACGAGTGAGGTTTCGGAGGCCCTTTATCCATTCGTGCTTCGGGAGCCTGCCAATGTCTTTGAAGCAACCCGCCGAAACTTGGGCGGTAGCATGAGGGACCCTGTTCCAGTGAACCTCTAGCCTCCCGGTGCTTTGTTCTGGGCCAAATATGTGATGTTATTCTTTAGGGCCTTTGGAATAGGCCCCAATCTTGTACTTATCTTTTGTTTAGACTTCGCACGTTTACACAGAAAATAAAGAGAGAAATGAAGAGATTAGCATAACTAATTTGCATGTAAAACTTTATTTAGGGCCTCTGGAATAGGCCCCAATCCTGTACTGGTCTGTTGGTTAGACTTTGTATGTTTACAAAGAAATGATCTAATTACATGCTTCTCTCTTGGGTTGCCGCCTAGTGTGAGGCGGTGGAGCGCTAGCGTGATGGCGCGTAGAACTATTAACAGTGGTCGCGGGATCAGGAGGAGGTGGAAGATCCTTGCGCTCCCAAACACCAGCGATATGGCGCTTTAAGAAACGACCATTAATAGGATTGCGGTGGATGGTGCCGTCAAGGTCGAGTAAGTGGTATGCCCCCTTGGGTAAGATGCGATGAATGATGAAGGGTCCTTCCCACCGAGTGGAGCACTTGCCTCGGCCCTCGGATTTCTCCCCAAGCGGGAGCACAGCACGCCATACTGTTTGGCCCTCTACATAACTCCGTCCGCGGGTAACTCTATCATAGGACCGCGCAACGTGCTGCTTCTCGAGGATGAGATTGTTGAAAGCAGTGATACGGTGTTCATCGAGGTCTTCGAGCTCCTGCCACATTGCCTGAACGTAATCGTCACCAAGTAATTGGTGCTGTTCCTGGACGCGAAGCGAGGCGACGTGAATCTCAAGGGGTAGGACGGCGTCATGACCAAACATGAGAGAATATGGGGTGGTATCTGTCGGACCGTGCTTAGAGGTGCGATAGGCCCACAAAGTATGGTAAAGCTCTAGATGCCAGATGCGGGGGTTCAATTCTAGCATCTTGTGCAAGATATTGAAGATAACCTTATTGCTCGTCTCCGCCTGACCATTGGACTGTGCATAATAGGGGGACGAATGCAGGAGCTTGATACCATAGCTGGTGAGGAACGTGACCACAGAATCGGCCATGAAAGCTGCCCCCCGGTCCGTCACGATACACTCCGGAAGACCAAAGCGGGAGATAATGTTGCAGAAGATAAAGTTGCGAACCGAGGTCGCTGAGGCAACTTTGAGTGGTTCCGCTTCCGCGCCACACCAAGGTTTGAGCCAAGGCGCGAGCCGCCTCGATCATCACGTCCTCGAGAGCTTCTTCGCCAGGAACCTGAGGCTACAAAGGAACTATCGCGACCGGGTCCACCCCGACCACAACCCAAACAGGAGCCTCAGGTCTCAGTCCCTCCTCTGTCTAAGGCAGAGGACAATGCCAGCGCTCCTCTAGCCGCGGATAGGCATTCAGCTGAGGACAAACAACCCTTGACCAAACTCGTGTGGCGACCACGGCAGCCAGAGGGTACCGTCTCGCCAGGAGTCGAAAGTAGCACCTCCAACCCCAACCTTGCGGAACTCATGGCCCAATGCTTCCGTGAGAATTCCTTGAAGGGATCACTAAATTGAAGGATATCCAATAAGAAAGGATTGTGCGATGTGATGAATTGGGTGACTCGATGTGTATACGATATACGTATTTTGTAGAGTGTGTAAAATGACATGGCTTTGCGGACATATTACATTGGTCTACTCATTAAGCGGGTGGTTATGCTCACCCACCTATCTCTGATATTTTTTGCAGAAAAGTACTTAGGTTGTACCGAGCCGGAAAAAAGGTAGACGACGAGCCTAGAAAGAAGAGCCTAGAAGATAGTATTTTATATATTTTCCGCTTTGTAACACGGTCTCGCCTCGGGATGGGCATCCGGTGCTTAAAGCCCGACCGGGGTGTGACAGATGATCTCTTAGCTTCTTCAAGACTTGGTGGAATTGGAGCACTCGCTATTATTCACCTTCTCCAGTAAAGCAACTGTCACACCCCAATTTTCGAATGATAATTTTCAAAAATTTAGCATGATGTATCTCAAAATATTAAATTCCAAAACCCGTCCACAAAAAATCTCAAGAAACTAAAACTCATTTGCGGAAATGTAAATGTCACACAACCCAACACTGAGTTAAATATTATTACATTTCTTTGTTTACATAAACTTGAAAATCAAGAACATGAAAACAATCTCATGAGTTTAATACTGTCTACCCAACTATAAAACTATACAGAGTATAGCAAAACCAAAAAGAACCCTGCCACTAAGCCTCCGCCTCAACTCTGCTGATCCTCACCTGCAGGTCTAACCCCTACACCAAGAATTGGTGCACCGGGTTGTAAACTAACAAACCCGGTAAGCTAAAAAGCTCGTATGAGTAAACTCAAAAATAACACAACACTTCTCACCTCCAAATATACCACAAGAGCAATTAGATCAATAATTAAAATCCACACATCCGACACATTTACTTAAGACATGTACCCATGAGTCCCAGATATTAATGAATACCTCTCATGACCTACAACAATAAATTGTGTACCCATAGGTCCCAGATACCATAAGGTATCTCCCATGACCTACACCGACAGACGGAATAGAGCTCTATTCCTAACTGTAACCAATCACCCGGCCAAAGGCTTGGAACCCAGTTTGACTGTCCAATAACAATCACAAAATAAAATTGCATCATAACCGTAACCAATCACCCGGTTAAAGGCTTGGGACCCGGTTTGACTATTTTGAACAACAATTCACCATATCACCACATCATCATCAACAACACATGATTCACATCATAAAATTATATCCTTCACAAAGATATAATTATATGAACAATATATGTTATTTCACAAGAATAACTTATCAATAATCAATAAAATTATGATCACAAGAACCTCAAAAATAAACATATAAGGAAAACTTGTTTTATCTTACCTATGAGCCGTTGGCGATCAAGCTCATATATTTAAAAACGATTAATAGCATATTATTACATCCAACATCAACATCCAATGACCATAATAAAATTAGGTCCAAAAGTGAACCATGGTGAGATTTACTCACCTAAAAATCCCGCTGCGATTTCCACAACACAACAAAAGCAAGCCAAATCACAACTTCACAAATCACCTAAAATCACACAATTAACAACCTTAGTTGTCACATCCCGGTTCTTAAATTAAATTACGGTCATTTACTTTTGGTATTACTTTGATCTTTTACCGTGTTGAGTAACCGTTTACCGTTAACGACCCTATAGTTGACTTTTTGTGGGAAAGTTATTTTGGAAAAATTTCTTTAAGGAAGTTGTAGAAGATGTTAATACGAGTTCATAGACATGCTATACGTTAAAATCGGAGTTAGCATGGAAAAATTATCAAATAAAAGGGTAAATTTTGAGTTGGTAAATAGGGCGTAAAATTTATAGTGGGTTTATTTTTGTTGGGGTATTAGTTGGACCGGGTGTGGAGCAGCCCAACACCCCCACTCTCTCTCTCTCTCTCTCCCTCTTCCTTCTCTCTTTCTCCTGAGCTCTCCCCCGAGCTCTCTTATCGCTGAAAACTTTCCGCCACCAGCTGCCGCCGTCCGTCCAGCAACTGGCCCCCGCTCCAGCCCAGTTCGGACCCCTGCCACCTCCTCTCTCTTCCTAGGCAAGTGTTCGAGCCGGTGATGCCGCTGGAGAGGAGAAAACCCGCCGGAAACGTCGGTTGTCTTTTCGCCGGAGTTCCCTCTTTCGGCCACCATAGGTCGGGATTTTTGGCTCATCTTGTAACCCTCATCAAGGTGAGTAATCCTTCAAAAGGAATTGGTCTAAATGGATCTTGTTAATGAGAGATGTATAATTGAAGTTCTAGGGCTCAATTTAAGGTTTTGGTTCGATTAACCTACTTAGGCTTGGAAATGGTTTTTGTGTTAGTTAAAGAAGTTGTTGTGCGGGTTGAGAGGAGTGTTGTGCTAAAATGTGAGAAGCATTGGAGGTCGCCGGAGTACGGCCGCCGCCCGCCGCCCCTTAGGGGCAGTTTTTCATGTTTCTGGGTTTGTTTTCAGGAGAGGAGTTTAATGAAGTATATTTTGGATTTTTTGGAGGGGTTTTGATAAGGTTTGAGATTTTTCAATGGTTAAGAATTGTGGCGGTTATTAGATTGGAATTTCGGCAGTTGATTTAGCAAGTTTTAAATTCTAAAAAGGTTAATTTATGGCTTTCGGTAAGTGCGGAGTATTGTGAGCCTTATTAGATTAAAAATGGAGAAGTTGGGCAAGAGAGATGAAATTACATGCTTCCTTTTATTTCGGAAATTTTATTAAAGTATTATCCTAGTTTGGAGGCTTAAAAATTATTTATTGTTTAGGACGTGAGGAGGATCGTTTGGAGGAAGTTTCGGGTCGTCGGCAGGCATAGCCGAGCACTATGAGTAGACCTTTGATTTGAATGTCATGCATGCACTAGAATTTATTTAATTTTCAAAGGCATATTGGAGATTTAATATTTTCTTGAAGTAATGAGTTCCATTTATTTTTCAGGAACTCTCTTGAGCATTTTATTTGACATGTGGGACATGTCAAGTGATTTATTTTATTACGCAATATTCCTAGGTACAGTTGGGAACTGTACTGAGTTCAATGGATTTTATATTATTTTTGGGGAAGTGACATTCTTGATATTTTTTATTTTACTTCACCATAAAAAGGTTGATATATATTCATTATTGCTGGCTAATCATTATTAGCGGCTACTCACCATAGGTGAGTAGGGCGCTTAGCGTGGGACGTTATTATAGCCTGGGAGGCAACCGATCTGTATTTATATTTATATGTTAGCTAGCATTATTAGCGGCTACTCATCATAGGTGAGTAGGGCGCTTAGCATGGGACGCTATTATAGCCAGTGAGGCTCCGACCCTAGCCTGGGAGGCTCATCGTTATGGTGAAACCTCTTCCCTATTTTTATTGATTTATTGAGAACCAATGAGATTGGTTCATTATTTTTATCTATAATTATTTTCGGAAAGATTTCCGAGAGTGGCATGCATAAATATTTTTCTCAATGGAAATTATGGGAAAAACATAAATTTTGATTTCAAGCCTCTATCATTAAGTCAGTTTTTTTATTATTTATTTTTGTCCACTCACTCTAACGTTTTAAATGCTTCTCCCCTGGGCCTGTCGTTTTAAATGCCCATTTTGCAGAGTTCTGTTCAGTGAGGGTAGGAGGCGAGTCATATTTCCCACCTCATCCAGTTTTCTCTCATAGGTTAATAGTTTAACCTACTTATATATTTTCTCATTTCCTAGTAGTTGCTCTGATAACCATGGGGTGTTTTAAATGAATTTATGTCAAGGTGTGTTAAGAGTTTATGACTCCACTTAGGACTGATGCAAAAGAGTTATTTGGTATGTTTGTATGAGAGATTAAATTCATGAAATTATTTTGAATTATTATTTTTGTTGAGGTGGTGGATGTTTATTTGGGGGAGCGGGTGGCTCCAGGAGATGTGGATTTAATTGTTTCAGAAGTGTTTGGGTTGTGGTGATTTTTCTTTCAGGTAGGGTTACCCATTTTCAAAGGAGGTTATGACAAAATTTTGGTAGAATTTCCCTTGAGGTGGGTCCCGCAGGGTTTATCCCGGATTTCAAGGGGAAATCCTAGGTAGGTCCTGACATTAGTAACCAAAGTACTATAGGGTAACCAATACCCTTAAACTAACCCTTACCTCAAGGGAGGACAACTTTCCAAAGTCGTTGAACTCAACGACACAATAAATCTGCCTCTAATTCTCAAAACCTAAACTCAAACCTTAACCAAGCCAAAAATAAACCTAAGGTCCTAACATGCAATCCTTGCTCAAAACCTAGCATTACTATCTCTCAACAAGCTCACAACAGCAAGAGCTAGCTAACCACAAAAAACTAAGGCCGCAACATAGCCGGACGCGCTGCCACAGGCGGCGGCAAGTGAGCCCCACGCGCCACCCCAAAACTTCCGAATTAAGAGAAAATCGTAACATGAAACTTGTAGATTAAAGCATGGTGAACAACATTAATACCTGGAAGTTCAACCAGTTCATTCAGAATTGGCCGAAAAACGCCTCGAAACACCAACCCGAAATCAGAAACGAAACCTGCAAATCCGGGCTAAAAACCTCAAAAACTTGTTTCAATCTAAGCCTAGCCACTACCAGGAGGAGGAGGAGAGGAACCAGACTCACCTAAGTTTTTCCCCCGTCGCCGCCGTATACGGCGGTTTCGATCGGCGATGCAACAACCCCCTTTTTCGGCACGGAGCTCCGATCCCGGCGTTCTATGCCGGGCAGCAGCTGCCCATCCTTGAAGAGGACGCCTGTGGGAGTCGAACGGGACCGGTGGCGGTCTAAACGGTGGCCGGACGGTGGAGCTAGCTCCGGCGGAAGTTGGCTGCCCGGGAGAGGTCGAGAGAGGAAGAGAGAGAAGATTTTAGGGTTTTCCAAAAATAAAACCCACCACTTTCTATTTAAAAACTTTCCAAAACCGGAAACTAACTTCCTCTGACTATAACTTTCTCATACGACATCTGTTTTATACGTGCCTCATGTCGACGAACTCGTATCGCCAAACTCTACAACTTTAATGAAGGAAGTTTTCACAAATAACTTACAGAAAAGAAAGTCAACTTTTGGCCTCTTAAAAGTTAAAACACTTCAACTTCGCACAACCAAATAAGAATTTCCATAAATAATCTTTCATTAATTATGGGAATAATACAAGGAAAATGATATGAAAATCTGCGGTATTACAGCAACCGTGCCTCAATCTGATTCTAATCGCTAGCTCTAGTTCGTATCTCTTGCCATGTTGGGTGCTCCATTGAAGAACAACAGTCCAGAATTCCATGTTTGTGCTGTGAGAATTTGATTTTGGGTTTTGAAATTTTTCTATCAATGTTGAGTTGAAATTTGACTACTTTCTTAGTTAATCTTGGGGTTTTGAATGTTGTCGTTGATAGCAACGTTGTAGTAATCTGTATTTTAAGGGTGTAGATGCTTAATTTTAATGAGAAAGTCAGTAACCATGTTCTTATTGGAAATGGTTAATGTAGAAACAATAATGTTTCACTATTATACAGGTTTTCTTATGGAATATATATTTGTTTTAACTTCTTCATTTTGGTCAAGGCTTTCAAGTTTAATTTGATTAGTATGAGATAGGAGTCATTATGGTTCTTCTATTCTACTGATTTTTATGTGCAGAATTGCAGACTATTTTTTTCTCAATACATATTGAATTTCAATTACCAGTGTTTGCCCAAAAACATGGGTGATAGGTGAAAGTGGGCTGGTAAAATATAATGATGATGATGATGATATGTTGCTTAGAAACATCATTATCAATGTTGCTATACTACTGCTGGCTTGGATGTATGTAGTAACTGGTACAGGTGAAATAAACATGTTCTTACTCAACTTGCTAGATACTTGCTTAAAAGCTTCTTCATATGAACATGTTTCTGATATATCCTTCAACAAAGAAAAACTCAAGAATGTTTTGAGTCTCTACAATGTAACAAATATACTAAAAATACAGTATATATAAGCAAATCTTGGGACAAGTATTGCAAATCTTTGACCCCTGGACATTAATTAGCTTCAATATAAGCAAAGATGATTAACATACATTATTGCAAAAACGGCTAAAGCCAAAAAAACAAGAGTCACGATTCATTCACAGGAATGAGGACAACTTCATGTCAAAATCTGTACATATAATGACCTTAGCAATTTCTACTCATTCATATATAAAAAGTTACAATATCTCAATCTACAAAATGATCTTGAGCGCAATCTTCCACTTGTGATATGTGTTCTTCCTCTTGTGATACTGCACTTGCATGTGCCAACGCTTCCTACAAAAGATCAATTCAATTACTCATAAATAACAAATCAAATCATATTCAAACTTAAAAGAAACATTTATATAAATTCATGTATCCTCAGTTATTAGATGAATATAAATGCAATTCAAATATTTCATCCCAATATCTTAATCTTCAACCGCCAACAAATATTGAGTCAATTCCATCTAAATATCATACACAAATTCCAGTAACCATGATCATCTTTCAGCAACCATGACCAATTTCCAACATTACTGTGAGCATTTATATTGTAACTCTAAAAAACATCATGATTAAAAAGACAAGACAGTTTAAGGATCCAAATTCAGGTTATAGCAATTCGTGAAATTAGCCTTGATTCAAAATATCAGATGATTGAATCGGTTGTGTTCCTGAACTGACACCGGTGCTTTCAAGTTCTTATACATTTTTTCGAAATATAAAAATCCATCAGCATTATAAACTACAAACTATATTGAAAATCTCATTTTATTTTAGAACTGTACCTGGATGAGTATTTTTCTTCTTGTGGGAGCTCTTGTTCGGTACTTTACTCTTTTTTTGCTCAGCCGAGTCTTTAGATCTGATACGTGGGCGGCCAACTGTAGCTTTTCTTATAACTCCCCGCACAATTGATGTTTCAGAAGCATTAGATTGAACAATTCCCTCAACCGCGATACTCTCACTAACAATTGTTTTCTCCAAAGGGCTAGCACCATAACATCTCTTTTCTTTCTCATTTCTTTATTAACTCTAAGCTCTTCAGCATCTCAACCAAACATTCATGTGCATATCTTGTTAACTCTTCATCATCTGCAGCAATAGTTAAAATATCACGAGAAGTGTGGCACAAGTAGCCATTCCATTTGCCAATCGTCTCCTTAGGAAAACCATGAACCTCATTACCATGGTAACTACTAATACTCATAACTCTTGCTTCTTGTTGATACCCAAAATTCCTCGAGACCGTTTTCCCAAGTCAACGCATGCTCATAGCCTCGTTGGGCCTTCGTGCAAGCCCGTTATAGTCCAAGAGACTTCTTAGAATAGCAACAAGCCCAAATTCCAGAACAAATCACCATGCAAACGTAACATGCAATACTAATAAACGTAGACCCAAGCGTAGACCCAAGCTACGTCTTTTGGGGCTTACAGAGGGGATGTGGTGTGAAAGGTAACAGACTCCGTGAGGCTCATCGTTAAAATGACGTTCATCGATAATTTTGGACTTAGGACCAAACTTCAAACATGACGGACAAAGTTTTAATGTGGGTTATTGAGAGAAATTAAACCAAGCCCAGCAGAACCTGTCACGCCCCGACTCTTAAATTTTACCTTAATTACTAGCGTTGTGGTAATAAGAATTTTACCGTCTTCGTCATTGAGTTTATAGTCCTAAAGTCCCTAGAGGTGTGTTGAGGGACGAATATTTCGAAAGAATTATTCGAAGGAAGAAAATGTGACGACGGTAAAAATGGTAATTTTTGCTAGTAAAAGGTAATTTTTATTGGGGTATTATTTTGGGGGTGTTGAATTTTGGAATGGGTATATGTGGGTTGGAACCGGTTGCGCCAAGCCCAAAATCTCTCTTCCTCCCGATTCTCTCTCTTCTCTCCCGCACCCGGTTTTTCTCTCTACACCCGGAAAACTTCCCGGCCGCCGTTCGTCGCCATCCGGCCGCACCGGTCCCAATCGATCGGTCTTCAACCCAGCTTCCGTTCTAGACTGGTGGCAGCCTCCCTAGCGCCGCTGTGAAGGAGAAAACAACCCCGAAATCTCCGACTGCCGGATCGGTTTTCTCGCCGGAACTCCCTCCTCCGGCCGCCATAGCTGGCGATCCTTGGCTCAAAAGGAAGCCCTCCTCCCGTGCTCCAATCCCTCCAAAGGATTCGCTCCCTCTCGAGCTAGGTAAGGAGAAATCGGTAAAGGAAATTCTAGGGTTTTTATGGTTATTTTCGTTCGATTGACATGGTTAGGCTTAGAATTGGAGTTTGTGCTAGTTAGGAATGTTGTAGAGGAGGTTGAGAGGAAGGTGCTGTCAAATTTTGGTGGGCATTGGAGGTCGCCGGTCGCCGCTGCTGAAAAATTGTTTTTGGTGGAGATTGTTATGAGGAATTTAATGGAATGAGTTTTAGAATTTTTGGAGGAATTTTGGATAGGTTTGGGATTTTTCGAAGTTTGGTATTTTAGCCATTATTTTGCATAGAATCCGACCGTTAGATTATTGTTGTATCGGCCGTAGAAGGTGGATTTAAGGCCGTCGATATTTATGGTGAAGTTTGGACGGTATCAATTTTAAGATTTGCAAAGTTGGGCAAGAATGAGAGTAGATAAGGTCATATTTAATTTTGCCTATTTTTTTAAGCGTTGGTATATAGTTGAGAATTTAATTATGTTCTTGGATCAGGACTTGAGGAAGCTTGAGCAGAAGAGACTTCAGACCGACTTCAGGCTTAGGCCTAATTTGTGAGTGGACTTTTGATTTTAATAATGTGCATGCAATTGTTTATTTGGTTGGACCATTTGACGTCATTTTTATTTGACGATTTTACTCATTGTGGTGAGTTACCGAAAATGGAATTTTCGGTAAATTATAATATAATTTTTAAGGAGAGTATGTATATAAATGCTAGCTATCGATATGTGTCTGTCCACCTTAATGGCATAGTATATAACTGCATTATGGTGTGACGTGAGCGTTGGACGCAAGCGTAGTAGCCTTATATGAGTGTTTAATTCATATAAGGGGTATGGGCACATATTTATACACTCGTCTGTCCACCTTAATGGCGTAGTGTATCATCGCATTAAGGCGTGACGTGAGCGTTGGACGCGAGCGTAGTAGCCCTATATAGATTATGATTAATTTATATAGGGAGTATGGGCGAGTGTAAATATATACATGTATATATTTTAGCCTGAGAGGCTGTATTTTAATGTATATATTTTAGCCTGAGAGGCTGTATTTTAATATATATATTTTAGCCTGAGAGGCTGTATTTGGATATATATATAGTTTTGAGCAGTAGAGGCTCGATATTTATAACGATAAGAGAATTATCGTTTAAGACATGCATTCGTTTTCTTGGAAATTAAATTGGGAAAACATAAATATTTTCTTTATTTATTTTTGTCCACTCACCCTAATTATTGCGAATGTTTTTCCCTGGGCTCTTCGTTTTAAAATGCCCAGTCTGCAGAGTTCGAGTTAGAACGAGTAGGAGACGACGAGGCATAGTTACTCATTTCTCAGCCACCTTTCACCAGTAGGTTACCTGTTTAACCTACTAGAGTATTTTTCCTACTCCTCTAGTGTATAGTAGCTCTGAATACTCTTTGGGTTTTATTGTAATGTTTTTGGTGGTGTGCTAAGACTTTTGTTGTTTTTTTGAATATACGAAGTTTGTATTTATGTACTCACTTTCGTATAATTGTGGGTTGATTTGGAGGATGCTCATTTTTATTTAAGAAAGTAACACTTTAGTTTTCTAGGTAAGGGTTGTCCATTTTCAAGGGAGGTTTGCTTATCAGTACATTTTCCTTGGAGGTGGTCCCCGCAGTACTTACCTCGGGTTTCAGGGTGAAATTCGGGGTGGGTCTTGACAGAACCTTTAACCCATTAAATATGTTATTTTCTTATTCAAAGCCCATTTAGTTTAAACTCTGCCTAGCAGCCCAATGCACCATCGTCTACAAGTGGAAGGATACTTTTGTTGCCGTGAATATGTGTTTGGATTTTTTGGACTCTCAAGAAATCAGGTTTGTCTCTAAATCTTCATTGTATCACGTAATCCCTTAGATCCTCCAAATATCACTGCAATGCCCCGGACTTTATTTTGACCCTTATTTGACTGTTTACGGTCATTTGGACGGTAAATGAGCATTTTTTTTTACTTGTACCTTTGATTTTAAGTTCTTAGTGGCTCTAAAAAGTTGACTTTTTCCTTCGTTTAAATTTTGAGAAAACTTTATTCATGAAAGTTGTAGAGTGCGTTAAACCGAGTTCGTGGACACGTGACACGTACAAATCGGAGTTCGTACGAAGATGTTATAGTCTAAAAACGAAAGTTACTATTTATAGGAATCTACTTTAAAAGGATGGGTAAGTTTCCATGTCGGGGTAACTTGTTTTTTTTCGAAACTTACTCTCTCTCTCTCTCCTACCTAGCCGACGACCCGCGACGCAACATGAATCTCAGTCGGGTTTTCTCTGATTTCTCCTCCTTTTGGGGACGGATCGGCTCGCTGCCGGTCTTATTGGAGCGAGCTCTTCCTTCTAGACATTTATGTGGTAGTTTTGTGGCGCAACTCAAGTTGTGTGTGAAGGAAATAGTGAGACTTCATGGAGTGCCTACTTCGATTGTTTCTGATCGAGACCCTTGATTCACTTCAAAGTTTTGGGGTGGATTTCAGAAAGCCATGGGTACTACCTTAGACATGAGTACAGCATTCCACCCTCAGACTGATGGGCAGACTGAGCAGGTGAATCAGATGTTAGAAGATATGCTGAGGGCTTGTGTCATGGACTTCAAGAGAAGTTAGGAGGATCACCTCTAATTGATTGAGTTTTCCTACAACAATAGTTATCACTCTAGTATCGGCATGGCACCATATGAGGCACTCTATGGTAGGCCGTGTAGATCTCATATTTGCTGGGCGGAGACGGGTGATAGTGAGCTGTTGGGTCCTGATATTGTTCAAGAGACGACTAAGAAGGTCTCTATTATCCGAGATAGGATCCGAACGGCGCAAAGCAGGCAAAAGAGCTATGCCGACTTAAAGAGGAGGCAAGTAGAGTTTGATGTTGGGGATCATGTGTTCTTGAAGGTCTCACCTACTAAAGGGTTGGTGAGATTTTGTAAGAAGAGGAAGTTGGCTCCCAGGTATGTAGGGCCTTTTGAGATTTTGGAGAAGGTAGGGGATTTGGCTTATCGGCTTGCCTTACCTCCTATCATGTCCGGGGTACACAATGTGTTTCATGTGTCCTTGTTGAGGAAGTATATTCCGGATGCATCACATGTGATTGACTATGGAACTATCAAGGTGAATGCGGATGCCACCTTTGTTGTTGAACCGGTTCGAATCTTGGATAGATCAACCAAGAGGCTTCGAAGGAAGGAAGTCAATTTGGTTAAGGTGTGTTGGACTCACCATGATGAGGGTGATGCATCTTGGGAGTTAGAGTCGGACATGAGGGCTAAGTACCCCAAGCTGGTTTTGGGTTAGTGTCTTTGAATTTCGGGGCGAAATTCCTTCAAGGGGGGTAGATTGTAATACCCCAGATTTTCATATCATTTTCCTTTTATTATTCTCATAATTAATGAAGGATTATTTATGGAAATTCTTATTTGGTTGTGTGAAGTTATTTGTATCTCCCATGACCTACACCGAGAGACGGACTAGAGCTCTATTCCTAACCGTAACTAATCACCCGGCCAAAGGCTTGGAACCCAGTTTGACTGTCCAATAACAATCACAAAATAAAATTGCATCATAACCGTAACCAATCACCCGGTTAAAGGCTTGGAACCCGGTTTGATTATTTTGAAAAACAATTCACTATATCACCACATTATCATCAACAACACATGATTCATATCATAAAATTATATCCTTCACAAAGATATAATTATATGAACAATATATGTTATTCCTCAAGAATAACTTATCAATAATTAATAAAATTATGATCACAAGAACCTTAAAAATAAACATATAAGGAAAACTTATTTTATCTTACCTATGAGCCGTTGGCGATCAAGCTCATATATTTAAAAACAATTCATAACATATTATTACATCCAACATCAACATCCAATGACCATAATAAAATTAGGTCCAAAAGTGAACCATCGTGAGATTTACTCACCTAAAAATCCCGCTGTGATTTCCACAACACAAATTGAAGTTTGGTCCTAAACATGGTTATTGTGCAGGATACGAGGAGACATCGCTTGGGGAGCATTTCGGATTTTGTCGGGCTTACGCCTAAATTTGTGAGTGGACTTTTATTTTGAATAAATTTCATGCGACAATTAATTTATAAATATCTTTTCTAATTATCCTTTTTATTTGTCGACTTTGAGATTTATAAAATATTACCGAAAATAGGATTTTCGGTAGTTCTCCATCATAATTTAATCTCATTTATAATCATAGATTCGAGAATATAGAGTCCGGATCTAGAGAGGACATTAAAGATCATATATATATATATATATATATATATATATATATAAGACCTACCAATAAGGGATCCCTCGTTAGAAGGGCTATGTGTGCGCGCGCGCGCACAAGACTTTTCAAATGCAGACGTCCGTTTTCTTTCAAAGATATGGATGTAGGACGCAGGCCGTTGGATCTGTTTAAGTGATCCTCAACGGCTGTGATTAAAATAGGTCTAAATGGGTCGTTTTAAAGGTTATATGGGCGGGTTTGAATGGGTTCAACCTGGGACAGGGAAAAGACCCGTCTGCACTGATTATGATTTATGAACAAACACGATGGATTCTCGATCAACACCACTTCTTCTCTTGAGCCAAATAAAACCCAGAAAGATTTATGCTTCTGTAGTTTAATAATCTCTTAATTTGTTGGGTGTCTTTGTTCTTGATCTGGGTTTTTGGTTGGTGTTGACTGAGATTCGTTTGTTCTTTCCGGGTTGAACCAATTCAAACCCGCTCGTTTAACCTTTTAAAACGACCAATTTAGATCTGTTTTATTCACACCCATTTCAATTTGTCTCACATTACAAGTTGACGAGTTGAAGAATGAAACAAGAAGGATGCGGGAAACATTTACGGTGCATGTTACCGAAGCGGAGACAAAGTTCCATGACATGTTGCAAGACTTAAATACTTTTTCGGATGCGATAAAGACAAGATTGACGGACATAGAAGAGAACATGGCGTTGGTGAAAAGCGCTACAGCCAATGCCGGGCTCAACATCGAAGGTGGTGTCATTCAGAAAGTTAGAGTTCCGGAGCCTAAAATGTTCAACGGGGAGGTAAATGCAAAAGTCTTGGAGAATTTCATATATGGGACATCGAGCAATATTTCAGAACTGCTCGCATAGCGGAAGGGGAAAAAGTCTCTATGATTTCAATGTACCTCGAGGGGGATGCGAAACTTGTTATAATATCCAGACCAAAATAAATAAAATAGTATGAAACGTTTTATGAGTTACACAAATGTTTCATGAGTTACACAAACGTTACATGAGTTACACAAACGTTACATGAATTACATGGATGATTTTGGAGTTATGGTCAAGGCATGAGTTACAAGAATATTCATGAAGCACCATTTATTGCGAGAGCCTAATGAGGTCTAGATGATTCCTCCTTAGCTTATAAAAGGAGAGTCATTTGCTCATTCCAAGCATCTCATCCATCTCAAGCATTTCTTCCAAGAGAGAAACATACATCTTCCAAGTAGAGAAGAGTGTCCACTCCAAGTTGAGAGTGTAGAGTAGTTGATAGCAAAACAAGTGTGAGAGAGAGTTTCCTTCAAGTACTGTTCTTGAAGTTGTGTATCTCGTGTACCCATTATTTCATAGTGGAAGTTCTTGTTATTGCTGCCCCGTGGACGTAGGCACATCGCCGAACCACGTTATATCTGGTGTTCCCTTTCCTCTATCTTTTACATCTTCGCATATTTATCCTTTGTGTGTTTTTGAGTTGTTACTTTCATTATATTATTTTCCCAACAGTGGTATCAGAGCCCTTGGTTCGTAGGGCGTGGGTGTTACAATGGAAGGTTCAAGGAGTACCATGGTGCGACTCAACCACTCAAATTGGATTACATGGAAGCCGCGAATGGAGGACATCCTCTATTGTAAAGATTTGCATGAGCCCATCGAAGGAGTCGAGGCTAAGCCGGAAGGGACTTCGGATGCTAATTGGAAGAAGATGAACCGCAAGGCGATCGGTCATATTCGAGAGTGGGTGGACGATAGTGTGTTCCACCACGTAGCCAACGAAACCGATGCGCACGAGTTATGGAAGAAGTTGGAGTCCTTGTTCGAGAAGAAGACCGCCGCCAAGAAAGCCTTTTTAATCAAAGAGCTTGTCAACATGAAGTATAGTGATGGCGTGAGGGCCATCGAGCATCTAAACAACTTCCAAAGTACAATTAATCAATTGACAACCATGGGGATGTCGATCGATGATGAATTACAAGCACTGTTGTTGTTGGGGTCGTTGCCGGATAATTGGGAGACTTTTGTCATCACTGTAAGTAACTCTGCTCCTGATGGTAAAATGACTATGGAAAATGTCAAAAGTAACTTGTTGAATGAAGAGACAAGGAGAAAAGCCTCAAGCTCCGACAGTAGCCAAGTCTTCGTGGCGGAGAACAGAGGAAGGAGCAAGAGTAGAGGACCCAAAGGTCATGGAAAGAGTGTAAGCCGATCCAGAACGAGGTTCAACGGAAAGTGCCATCATTGTGGCATTTTTGGGCACATGAAGAAAAATTGTCACAAGTTGAAAAAGGGTCCAAGGGAGGTGCGAGAAGGCAGTTCTCAACCAAAGGATGACACAAAGAACACAACCGCTGCCGTGTGCAATGATGTGTATGAGTTCCTTTGCCTTGAAGGAGAATGCCTACATGTTCATGACGATACTCCCGGTGTTCCATGGGTCGTTGATTCCGGAGCCTCTTTCCATGCCACTCCAAATAAAGAGTTCTTCTCTACATATAGAGGTGGAGAATTTGGGATTGTAAAGATGGGCAATGAAGGCTACTCCAAGATTGCAGGAGTTGGAGATGTTTGCCATGAGACTGATTTGGGGAACAAGCTTATGTTGAAAGATGTTCGACATGTTCCCGGCTTACGTGTCAATTTGATGTCAACCGGCGTGCTTGATCGGGAAGGATATCATCATCACGGAGGAGACCAAAAGTGGAAGCTTACCAAAGGATCACTAGTGGTGGCTAGAGGGAAGCTGTGTTGTACCCTCTACAAGACATACAACAAGATATGTAAAGGGGAGTTGAACGTTGGAGAAGCCTCTTCCCCAAATCTTTGGATAAGCGGATGGGCCACATGAGCGAGAAGGGATTACAAGTTCTGGCAAAGAAGTCTCTTATTCCCTTTGCCAAAGGTACCTCTCTTGACTCTTGGGATCACTGTTTGTTTGGTAAGCAGCAGAAAGTCAGCTTTTCTAATACATTCGCCAAGAAGGAGAATCTTTTAGACCTAGTACATACTGATGTATGTGGCCCTATGGAAGTTGACTCACTAGGTCATAACAAGTATTTTGTTACTTTTATTGATGATGCTTCACGAAAGGTTTGGGTGTATTTGTTGAAATCAAAAGACTAGGTGTTCCAAACCTTCAAGGAGTTTCATGCCATGGTTGAGAGGGAGACGGGACGAACCCTCAAGTGTCTCCGCAATGATAATGGTGGAGAGTACACTTCGAACGAGTTTAGAGGTTATTGTTCGAAGCATGACATTAGACACATAAAGACAGTTCCTGGCACCCCACAACATAATGATGTAGCAGAGAGAATGAACCGCACCATCTTGGAGAAAGTGAGAAGCATGCTAAAGACAGCTAACCTGGCGAAAGAGTTTTGAGGCGCAGCAGTGACAACCGCATGTTACCTCATTAACCGAACACCTTGTGTACCGTTGGGCTTGGAGACTCTAGAGAGTGTGTGGACCGGTAGAAGCGCTCCATATTCTCACTTGAAGGTATTTGGGTGCAAAGCATTTGCACATGTTCCAAAGGAGAAAAGATCGAAGCTAGATGACAAGGCCGTGCCGTGCATCTTTCTTGGGTACGGTAATGAAGAGATGGGCTACCGGTCGTGGAATCTAATAACCAAGAAGTTATTCAGAAGTAGAGATGTGGTATTCCATTAGGATCAGACTGTTGCAAATTTTGACAATAACATACTAGAAAATGCAGAGCGTCTCACTTATGACTCGTCTCCGCTCCAAGAAGAGTCTAACAAACCTCAAGAAATGGTTAATGAAGACGTTCCTGATACGGCAGAACCAGAAGCTACAGGTGCTGCAAATGATGACCAGGAGAATCAGGTTCAAGATGATCATGATCAGGGGGAGCCTAATCAAGAGCAGCAACAAGAAAATGCCCAAGCACCAGTTCGAAGATCTCATAGAGTGCTGAAGCCAAGTACCAAGTATCCTTCTTCTCAATATATTTTGCTCACTAGTGATGGAGATAATCCATATTCCAAATACATTATGTTGACTGGTGATGGAGAGCCTGAATGCTTTGAGGAGGCGAAGACTCATGCAGACGGCGACAAGTGGATATTAGCTATGAAGTCTGAGATGGAGTCCTTGTTGAAAAATGGTACATACGAGTTGGTGGAGCTTCCTAAAGGCAGAAAAGCACTAAAAAACAAATGGGTGTTTAAGTTGAAGAGGGACGAGAATGAACAGTTGACAAAGTTCAAGGCTCGCTTGGTTGTTAAAGGTTTCGGGCAGAAGGAAGGAGTAGATTTTGATGAGATCTTCTCACCAGTTGTCAAAATGACATCTATCAGAGTTATTTTGGGCATGGCAGCTAGCATGGATCTTGAGGTGGAGCAGTTAGATGTAAAAACGGCATTCCTACATGGTGATTTGGAGGAAGAAATATACATGGAGCAACCGGAAGGTTTTGAGGTCGAGGGCAAGGAACACATGGTTTGCAAGCTAAAGAAAAGTTTGTATGGGCTGAAGCAAGCGCCAAGACAATGGTACAAGAAGTTTGACTCATTCATGGTGGGTCATGGATACAAAAGAACTGATGCAGACCCATGTGTGTACATTCAACGATTCACTGGAGGTAAATTTATAATTTTGTTGCTTTATGTTGATGATATGCTGATAGTGGGGCAAGACGTTTCTATGATCCACAAGTTGAAGGCAGATTTATCAAAGTCTTTTGATATGAAAGACTTAGGTCCAGCTAAGCAGATTTTGGGCATGGAGATTACCCGTGACAGGAAGGCAAATAAATTATGGTTGTCACATGAGAGGTATGTTGAACGGGTGCTTGAAAGGTTCAACATGAAAGAAGCCAAGTCAGTGGGCTCACCTCTAGGTAATCACTTCAAATTAAGCAGATTATTATGCCCAACTACACAAGAGGAGAAAGACAAGATGGCAGGTATCCCTTACTCATCAGCTGTTGGTAGTCTTATGTATGCCATGGTATGTACTCGTCCAGATATTGCTCATGCAGTTGGAGTTGTTAGTAGATATTTATCTAACCCTGGCAGAGAGCATTGGGAAGCTGTTAAGTGGATACTCAAATATTTGAGGGGCACCTCAAAGTTGTGCTTATCTTTTGGTGGATCCGAACCCGTTTTGGAGGGTTTCACAGATGCAGATTTAGTTGGGGACCTTGATAACAGAAAGTCCACTTCCGGGTACTTATTTACATTTTGTGGGTGAGTTGTATCATGGCAGTCTAAGTTACAGAAGTGTGTTGCCTTATCCACCACTGAGTCCGAGTACATAGCGGCAAACGAAGCAGGCAAGGAAATGATATGGTTGCAAAGGTTCATTCAGGAGTTGGGGGTGAAGCAAGAAAGGTATGTGATGCATTGTGATAGTCAAAGTGCTATTCATTTGAGTAAAAATTCAGTTTATCACCCTCGCACTAAGCACATTGATCTACGTTATCATTGGATACGAGATATAGTGTCAAAGAAGCTTTTGCAGTTGAGGAAAATTCACACCAACAAGAATACTTCAGATATGTTGACTAAGGTTGTGCCACAACATAAGTTGGAGTATTGCAGCAAGTCTGCTGGGATGGACTTCAAGTAGAAGTCTTGCCGCGTATTTCCCCGGGTTGGTCTGGAGGGGGAGATTGTTATAATATCCAGACCAAAATAAATAAAATAGTATGAAACGTTTCATGAGTTACACAAACGTTACATGAGTTACACAAACGTTACATGAGTTACATGAGTTGCATGGATGATTTTGGAGTTATGGTCAAGGCATGAGTTACAAGAATATTCATGAAACACCATTTATTGGGAGAGCCTAATGAGGTCTAGATGGTTCCTCCTTAGCCTATAAAAGGAGAGTCATTTGCTCATTCCAAGCATCTCATCCATCTCAAGCATTTCTTTCAAGAGAGAAACATCCATCTTCCAAGTAGAGAAGAGTGTCCACTCCAAGTTGAGAGTGTAGAGTAGTTGATAGCAAAACAAGTGTGAGAGAGGGTTTCCTTCAAGTACTGTTCTTGAAGTTGTGTATCTCGTGTACCCATTATTTCATAGTGGAAGTTCTTGTTATTGCTGCCCCGTGGACGTAGGCACATCGCCGAACCACGTTATATCTGGTGTTCCCTTTCCTCTATCTTTTACATCTTTGCATATTTATCCTTTGTGTGTTTTTGAGTTGTTACTTCCATTATATTATTTTCCCAACAAAACTATGGTGGAGAAAAAGAGTGCAAGATGCGAAGGAGAATGAGGACGAGCACTCAGTTGATAGTTGAGATGCTTTAAAGAGGGAGTTATGAAGTCAATTCATGCCTTGCAACTCGGCATGGATGGCTCGCGAAGCTTTGAGGAATCTCAAAATGGATTCTTCAATAAGGGAGTACGTTAATGAGTTCTTTTCCTAGATGCTAGACATCCACAACATGGCGGAGGAAGATAAGATATGTAGCTTCGTGGGGGGATTACAACCTTGGGTAAGACAAGAACTTCGAATGCAAAATGTCGAAGATCTGCAATCGGCACTAGCCCTATCTGAAAGATTGGTGGATTTTCTGACAACACCAGCATATTCGGACAAGAAGAGAGAGAGAAGTAGAAAATTTGGGGTTGACTCATTCCAAGGGCGTGCTAAGGGGTTAGAAAGTGGGAGTGGCGGTTACAAAACTGACTGCTTCCACCGACTGCTTCCATGATGAGCAAAAACAGGGGCATTGCCCATAATCCTCCACAAAACAAGGGGTCATTGGCGTGTTTTATATGTAATGGACCTCACTTGGCAAGATACTACAACCAAAGACAAGCATTATCAGCTTTAGTCTCAATTGCGGGCAATCTCAAAGAGAAAGAAACACAAGAAGAGCCGGAAGCAGTCATGAGTTCGATGGTACTACTCAACACTTTGTCGCTGGAAGGTGACATATGAAAGATGCTAAACTTGAGGTATATGTTGATGTTTTAGCCTATCACTTTGGGCACTACACCATCATGTCCTCGCTTGTTGTTGAAGAAGATATCCTCTTCATCGATGAAGTGATGCCATTCGAGGATCCACAACTCACTACCTATACTCTTAAGGAGGCAAGTCATTGCTGCTGCTAAGACAATGAAGATGTGGGGTGAACACTTGAAGGGCAAGAAGTTTGAGCTCTACACCAAAGTTTGGAGAGACATGCTCACCTTGAGTGTGTTTCCTCGTTTCCGAAGTTAGAGTGCGACTTACGAAGAGGCCAAGCGTGCCATGGAGGAGTATGCATTTGAAAGAGTGTTGCAAAGTGGGCGGAACAAAGAGATGAAGAAGGAACCCATGAATCTGTCAAATGTCATTATTATAAGCAATGACAAAGAAGAGAGTCTTAAGGGCGAGCAAAGCTTGGAAACCACAGTTTGGACCGAGCAAAGAAAGGAGGATGCAACAAATTGGCCTGCATAGGGAGAACTTCAAAAGCTGAACGAGGAGTCGCTATTCGACATCCTAGGCAAAAAATCTCAAAGCATTCAACTGAGGTTAAAGAAGGGAGAGAAGGTGACTTGGGAAGAATTCACTAAGGCATTGAAATAAAATGTGATGCAAACAATGGCAGAAAGAAAGGGGATGACGCAACCAAATGGGATGAAGCAACGGGCAACAAGATAGGGGGTGAAGTGCAAGACCCGTTGGCAACGAGGATGTTGCCAAAATCAAATGGCCGGGGGTGGTTTGTCACGCTCTTAAAGTCTCAAAGGCGGCAAAACGCGCGGCATGTTTTGTCTTTGCACCATGTCGACACGCATGAAGGCACAAGCAAAGACAAGCGCAAGTAGGAAAGGAATGCTGGTGTGCGACAACGTACCAAGTCAAAGGTTGGAAGTCGTTATGAACCCTAACGGCTCGGCAAAGTGCATTGTTAGGTGCATGATAAGTGTGCTCGGCAGGGTGCACTGTTGGGTGTGAAAGGTTGCGCTACTGGGTGCATGTCAAGTGTGCTCGTCAGGGTGATACAAAGGTGCGAGAAGGGTGCGAGGAAGGTGTGCTGCTAGGTGCTCGGCAGGGTGCAGTGAAGGGTGCGCGTGGGTGCACTCTAGGGTGCATGCGTGTGCGAGGCGGTTACAAGCAAGCGGTTGCCAAAGCAAGTTAGTGGGATGTTATCTCCACAAAACATGCGGCATAGTGTGTGGTTACCTAGCACAAAAACTGGAGAAGTTGACAAAGAAGTTATGCTAATCTTGGTGGGTTATCTAAAGTAGTTAATAAACCTAAGTAGTGGGGGATGTCCACTACACCTAAAAATAAGGCATTCGTGCCATATGTACTAAAGGGAAGTTAGGTTGTAACTTCCATCTCGAGTAGGCTTAAATAGGGCATTGCCCATAGTTGGAAAACTGGGAATCAAACTTTACCTAACGAAATTGGCAAGCCAAAGAAGAGTTTCATGTCTATTGTAATTTGCTTTCTATCAATGAAAAAAGAATGTTAGTTGTCATACCCCGAATTTTGGATAAATAAAAATCCAAATTCGAGGCTTGATAACAAAAAAAAAGGTCAAATATTACATAACTTAAGAAGTCAAGTAAATGTCACGCTCTAAATAGCTTACTACAAATCGACAATTCAATAATAATAAAAGGTTCAACTCTTAATAGGTTTCTAGACCTCTACGTCTCAATCTTGAAAATCCTCACCTGCAAAATCAACATCTACATCATGGATTGGTGCACCGGGTTGTAAACAACAAACCCAGTAATCTTTAAAAGCTCATATGAGTAAATCTAAATTAAAGAACTCATCCCGACATCACATAATGTAAAACCGGAAATTCCTGCATTAGAAACTTAGTTCAGGAACTCGCCTAAAAGCAAGAGAATTCAAAAGCAAGTAAATAAGAAAACACGACAATTCAAAATCACTCAAAATCATAAATGAATCCTGCAAAAAATGTAGTTTATGAATTCCACTAAAATCATACAATGAAGATTAAATAATCACCTACGAAAAAGCATAGTTCATGAGATACTTAAAACAAGGAATTAAATGACAACACATAAGAACATCACACAATCATTTCTTCACCCTTACTTATGAGTTCGTCAACACTTAGTCATCCCCCATAAGTAATTAGACAAACATGTACTCATGGGTTCGTCAACACTTAGTCATCCCCTATAAAGCACCAACAGACAGACTAGAGCTCTAAACTGACCGTAACCAATCACTCGGCCAAGGCTTGGTTCCCGGTTCACTGACACCACCACTAGGGCTTCTAATCACCACTAAGACACACAACCACAACTAATGCACACAATCACCACTAAGGCACACAACCACAACTAATGCTCATAATCACCACTAAGGCACACAATTCCACCATTCAAGCATAATTCGTTTGACTTAGAACATCTAATAAGTCACAATTAGCTCAACTTAGACATCACAACAATTACTCATCCAAATGACATATATTTCAACACAACATGTCATCATCTATTCACATGAAGTGTAATGTACCAACATCAATAGAACCAACACAAGCAATACCTCATTATAAAATACCTTTTCACACACACACACACACAGATATATATATATATATATATATATATATATATATATATATCACACACATAGATATCCTCACAAGAATAATTTTTTAATAAAAGCATAATCTTTAAATCATCATGATCATCAAAATGACCATATATAATTGGGTCCCAAAGTGAACTTTGGTGAGATTTACTGATCTTAACTCCCGCTGCGTCTTCACACAATCACAAAGGAAAACACAACAAAGCTCTCGACAACAACCTATTAATAAAATGTTCACTTTAGTATCCATCAAGACCAAAACACTTACCCTTAACTCAAGGTCTTGTCCCTCAAGACAACCCTTCTTCCGAGACCTCCCAAGGTCATAGGAACCCTCATCCAACATATTGAAATAATTAACAAGATTTTCAAAGCTCGAACACCATAGCTTAACAACCTCACACGATTTTCAACTTAACCGTAACCTAGGATGCATTAGTTGATCAACACAACCTCATGACATGTCAACGTGCTCGTATTGACGAGCACAAGCTAACAGTTACTATAGACCTTCCAACCCCTGCCGAACTCGCTGCCACGCGTCACCACAGACGGCGACGAGTGGGCCCCACGCGCCACCCCTCTAGCTTCAGAATTTGGGCAAACTCAAAACATCAAACTTGTAGATTGAAGAGAGGGAAACATCTTTTATACCTGAGGTTTAGCTCGAAGCGGCAGGGAAACGCCGAAAACTCGCCTGAAAATTCAAACCCAACTCTACAACACCAAGCTTCGAATCGAGCTTCAAGACCACCAGAAGTCGAACCAGGGCGCCAAGGAGTTTCTATCCTGACCTATTTCAAGCCTCATCACCGCCGCCGGAGGTGAGAATCCTGACTGGGTCTCAACACAAACTTCTAGGCTTCGATTTGCGCGTACCACTACGAATCGATGCAAGCCACCACCATAGGGAGGCTCAGACGGAGGAGAGGAAGAGAACCTGACCGGTGCCGGTGTCTAGGTCGGTCAGAGGTGGCCGGAAAAGCCGGGTCGGGTCGGCCAGGTTCGGGTCAGGTCAGACGGAAAACTCTGATACTGAAGGTGAGGCGTGTGGGAGAAAAAAGAGGGGAAGAGAAAGTGAATGAAAAACAAAAAAAAAAAGGAAACCTAGGCTCTTCTTATTTATACTAAAAATTCCCGGAAAGCCACAACACTTCCGCTGACCATAACTTTCGCATATGAAGTCCGTTTAACGCCTGCCACGTATCTACGAACTCATATCATCATACTCTACAACTTTTGTGAAGGAAGTTTCTCGAGAAACCCAACGAATAAAAAGTCAACTCTATAACCTTTAAAGAAAATAGAACCATTTCGGATAATTATGCGTCCGAACACTTCCGCTCTTTCTTCGAACACGCTAGTTAGAAACTAATATCGAATTTCCGGGGTATTACATTAGTTCCACAAATTATGTATGCATGCGAGCAATAAGAGAGTCCCAACACTTGTGAGAAAGGGAGAGACACTTGTGTGAAAAAGTAGATTGCAATCCTACAAAAACAATGGGGAAGAGTGAAGTGTGCACACATATAGCACAGACCTGGCTTGACAAGGCCCTCGCCTACCAGAACCAAGGCGTTTTAAAGGGAGATTGGTTGGTCGGGGTTTAGGCATCATCGATGCCATCACGGTGCCTCGCATATTATTGTGAAAAAGAAGTGAAAACTTCCGCTGCGTACTGAAGGCCCGTGAGAGTTTGGTATCAGAAAGGAATTTGCTCGATACTCGCCATCTTTTCGGTTCGGGTGTGTAGTGTTGGTGAACAAAAAATGTATAGGCAGTGATGGATCATACTACAACACCAGCACGAGTAAAAGCAGGGGCCTACTCTCAAAGTGCAATTAAAGCACTACGTGCAATTGGGGAATCTTTGCACAGTCCAATTAAAGGACGCAAGAAAGACGAAGATGCATTGCGGACCAAAGGACGAGTTGTAGAGTAAAGGTGCGGATTGAAGCGCCAATTGCAAATTGAAAGCATTAAGGGAAGGGAGTCGCCAAACACCCGGTCAAAGACGGAAGGGGTAGAAGACTAATGCCTTAGCAATGACCGACGACACATTGAAAGACCGCATTGCACGAGTCGAGGATTTCCTCGGCTATCCAACAAGTGATGGAGCAATTTGTCTCTTATTACCAGTTGACGAGTTGAAGAATGAAACAAGAAGGATGCGGGAAGCATGTACGGTGCATGTTACCGAATCGGAGACAAAGTTCCATGACATGCAAGACTTAAATGCTTTATCGAACGCGGTAAAGACATGATTGACAGACATAGAAGAGAACATGGCGTTGGTGAAAAGCGCTACAACCAATGCCGGGCTCAATATCGAAGGTGGTGTCATTCAGGAAGTTAGAGTTCCGGAGCCTAAAATGTTTAACGGGGAGAGAAATACAAAAGTCTTGGAGAATTTCATATGGGACATCAAGCAATATTTCAGAACTGCTCACATAGCGGAAGTGGAAAAAGTCTCTATATCTTCAATGTACCTAAGAGGGATGCGAAACTATGGTGGAGAACAAAAGTGCAAGATGCAAAGGAGAATGAGGACGAGCACTCACTTCATAGTTGGGATGCTTTGAAGAGGGAGTTACGAAGTCAATTCATGCCTTGCAACTCGGTAGGGATGGCTCGTGAAGTTTTAAGGAATCTCAAAATGGATTCTTCAATAAGGGAGTACGTCAATGAGTTCTTTTCCTAGATGCTAGACATCCACAACATGGCAGAGGAAGATAAGATATTTAGCTTCATGGCGGGATTACAACCTTGGGCAAGACAAGAACTACTAAGGCAAAATGTCGAAGATCTGCAATCGGCACTAGCCCTATCTGAAAGATTGGTGAATTTTCGGACAAGCCCAGCATATTCGTACAAGAGGAGAGGGGGAAACAGAAAATTCGGGGTTAACTCATTCCAAGGGCGTGCTAAGGGGGTTGGAGAGTGGGAGTGGCAGTTACAAAACTGCCAACCCACCCATTTCTCCCATGATGAGCAAAAATAGGGGCATTACCCATGATCCTTCACAAAACAAGGGGTCAGGTGTGTTTTATATGTAATGGACCTCATTTGGCAAGATAATGCAGCCAAAGACAAGCATTATCAGTTTTAGTTTCAATAACAGGCAATCTCAAAGAGAAAGAAACACGAGAAGAGCCGAAAGCAGTCATGAGTTCGATGGTACTACTCGACACTTTGTAGTTGGTAGGTGACATATGAAAGATGTTGAACTTGAGGTATATGTTGATGTTTTGCCTATCACTTTGGGCACTACACCATCATCATGTTCTCGCTTGTTGTTGAAGAAGATATCATCTTCATCGATGAAGTGATGTCATTCAAGGATCCACAACTCACTACCTACACTCTTAAGGAGGCGGAAGTCATTGTTGTTACCAAGACAATGAAGACGTGGGATGAACACTTGAAGGGCAAGAAGTTCGAGCTCTATACCAAAGTTTGGAGAGCATGCTCTCCTTGAGTGTGTTTCCTCCTTTCTGAATTTGGAGTGCGACTTACGAAGAGACCAAGAGTGCCATTGAGGAGTATGCATTTGAAAGGGTGTTGCAAAGTGGGCGGCACAAAGAGATGAAGAAGGAAACCAAGAATCTGCCGGATGTCATTATCATAAGCGATGGCGAAGAAGAGAGTCTCGAGGGTGAGTAAAGCTTGGAAACCACTGTTTGGACTGAGCAAAGGAAGGAGGACGCAACAAATTGGCGGCAACAAATTTCAAAGCATTCAGTTGAGGTTAAAGGAGGGAGAAAATGTGACTTGAGAAAAATTCACTAAGGCATTGAAAGAATATGATGCCAACAATGGCAACAAGAAAGGGGATGATGAAACCAAATGGGATGAAGCTGCGGGCAGCAACATAGGGGGTGCAGCGCAAGACCCGTTGGCAACAAGGACGTCGCCAAAATTAAATGGGGGTTGATTACGTGTATTTTTATACACGCAATTACTACTGAAACATTAGAATTTAATCAATCCTTAAGTTATTTAATATGTAATTAATTTATGAATTGAAATTTGTTTAGTCATTGTGGTTTAAAGTCGACATCTGTTTAGTCCTTGTGATTTTATTTTAATCTGAATGGTCCTTAAAGTCACAATTCTCCATCCAAATGGTTTTTCCATCAATTTTCTCAGTTAAATTGCTGACGTGGCTGTTAAATTGCTGACGTGGTTTTTAACGGCTACATCAGCAATTTAATTGAAAAATTGTTGGAATGACCATTTGGATGAAAAATTGTAACTTTAAGGACCATTCAGATTAAAATAAAACCACAAGGACTAAACAGATGTCGACTTCAAACCATAAAGATTATACAGTATTTTACCCTTGTATATTTTGAAGGAATATGCGGAAAGGGGACTTCGGAAGAAAATAACGCAAAAATGATGCATATTAGAGTTCCTAAATGGAGGCATATTTGGATGAAATTGAAGATTATGTTAATTAATCAATAATTCGATTAATAAATATATATGAACATCACCCGGTCATCTCCATCATGCATGTATGGACATCATGCATCAAAACATCATCATCTCACCATGCCCTCATGTGCTCACCATCTGCTCCACTTTGCTTTCTTTTCTCAGCCAATGACAAGCTTCCACGTGGCAGTCTTCTCCACCTAAAACAAGCATACGAGACGCGGAGAGACCTAGCTATATATTCAACAGAAGCCCTTTTAATGAGGACTCTTAAGTTGAAGACTTGTTGATGACTTTTCAGGTTATCCCACTTTTTGATCTTATATACACATTTTGACCGTTCAGTTTATAGGTATTTATAAGTAGATCATTTCTCTATATTTTCAGCTATATTGAAAATTGTTAAAGCATTCATAAGTGTGATTTATCAATTATGAACTTGAACGGTTCATATTTGACAGATTTGGTTCGTCCATTAATTTGATCTAGTTTGTTATCTTAACAAACACCAATTTGGCTGAAAATTTGTAGTAATGATATACTCATATAAACCTAAAAACTGAACGGATGAGATGTCAAAATGTGATCGAAAAATGAGTTTTTTAAACCATAAATCGAAAAGTCCTCAACTTAAGAGTCATCATACCTCTCATTTGAGGGGGAGAAGGAGACGCTGCACACCGAGAAGAACGAGAAGGGCTCTTGCCCTTTCCCATCACCGACCACTCTCTCATCCCATTCCACTCTTTCACCCTCTTCCATTTAATTTTTATTTTAGTTCATCAAATTACATTGAGCTCTCATCTACAACTACAAGCACTAAGGCTTCACTAACACAAATGATTATAGTTTGGTAAAGAGTGGGAGCTTAATATCAAGTTGGGTTCATGTTTGTCTATAGAGGAAATTTTTTAAATGGTGCCTCAAGTTAAGCCCATTCATCATTTTGACATCTCAATTTTGAAAACTATGATAATGGTACCTCAACACTTAAACCCAATCCAACATTAGTTCCCTCTGTGATTGACACCGTTAAGTAAGACATTATTCATGGACAAAATGGTCTTTTCATGTTTTCCCTCCCCAAACATTTTCCCCCCACCAACATTTCCCTCCAGAATAATGTCCCTTTTCCCATCAGTATCAGAATTTTTGGTGAGGTGCTATGTGTTGGCTGCATACAAAAATTAGAGACATGTAGAAATTATAATACACCATTTGCCAATAATATCCATCATTAAAATAGCTTTTGCAACCCACCAGTGAGAGAAAGAATCAACATTGATTGAAATGAAGTTCTTGAAACATATATACTTAATAGAACAATCAAAGATAACTAGGTAACCAGAGACATATGAAACATGAAACATACCTAGGTAATAAAACAATCAAACATAACTAGATAACCAGATAACTATGAAACATATATACTGTAGTCGGTAGTCAGTAAACTACCTTCCCCGCCCATAGACCAGTCGTGAAACTTGTAGACCGACGTCCGGGCTACCTCGCCATGGTGAAAGATCATCAGTACCACATCGGGAAGGTGCTCCTCCAAGCTCCACAAGAAGGCACCATGATAAGATAAATGCATAGTTAGTCCCACATCGGAAATGTATAATAAAAGGTAACCTTCCTTATCTATAAAAGGAAGGTTACCCCTGTGTAGAAAGGATCTATCTCTCTCTCTCTGATCCCTCCCTCCCCCACTCCTCCCGGGCGGGATGGATGGTTGCTCTTGTAACACCAAAGGCCTCTTGGCCATGATAGTGGATTCGTAAGTGGACGTAGCCATGTCCTCCGAGGCATGGTGAACCACTATATGCCCCAGTGTTGTCTACTATTCATGTTCCACTGTGGTTCCGCATAGCCTACGGGTTCTTGCAGAAACAATTGCAGAAACATATACTTCATATACTTTGGTTTCCGACGTGGCCATCATTATTCTGGCTTTCTTAGTCTCTGAGTTCTTACTCGGGGAATCAGAGACTCCTCAACTGATTTGGTGTTTAAGCTTGATGATACCTAAAAATGTTTGTGGAGGGAAAACATGAAGAGACAATTTTACCCATGTACAAAGTGCAACTTAACGGTGTCAATCACGGAAAGAACTAATGTTGGGTTAGGTTTAAGTGTCAGGATCCACCCCGAATTTCACCATGAAATCCGAAGTAAACCCTGCGGGAACCACCTCCAAAGGAGATTCTACCGAAAATTCGGCATAACCTCCCTTGAAAATGGACAACCCTTCCTAAAAACACCTGCAAACACTTCTAAAAATCCAAATCCAACCTTATACTCCTGGAGCCTTCGTGCTCCCCAAATTCACAACACCTCCCAATTTATTTACTAAACTAAAAAATAAACCCACAACTAACAATCATAGGTTCAGAGCAACTCTAATCTTGAAGAAAATAAATAAAAATATACAAATATGCGAAAGCTATAAAATGGATTATTCCTCATCTCCATGTACGCCCGATCTCAACTAAGTTATCCTGCAAACTGGGCATCTAAAACCGAAAGGCCCAGGGGAGAAGCATTTGAAAAATGTTAGAGTGAGTGAACAAAAATAAAGTTAAAAGGATCGAACAATTAAATAAAACTTTATGCTTTCCCAATTTAATCTTTTCAGGAAAATTGTGCTGTATGCAATAAATAATAAAACTCTTAATTCAGAAAATTGGCAAATACTGAATTATGCGACTAGCCTCGCTAGTCTCCACTACTTTATGATATTGAGCCTCCCAGGCTCTAGTATATAAGTATGTATTTACACACGTCCATACCCCTATATGAATTAATATATTCATATAGGGCTACGACGCTTGCGTCTCACGCTCATGTCACACCATAATGACAGCTTATTGCCACACTATTATGGCGGACAGACACATATGGCTAGCTAGCATTTAAATACATACTATCCTCATAAATATACATATATATTGACGTGTCGCGTAACCGAGGTCAAACAACTTCAATTTAATTACCCTGTAATCGTAGTAATATGGACAAGTAGGGATCGTTCTAGCTGGGGAAACCAAAGGGCGATCGAAAGAAGAGAAACCAAACAATTTATAAACAAGTATTCACATATATACATTAAAATATTGGGGGTTTAAGATTGATTAACTCTAACGAATAACCTACTGAAAATTAAACCTAAGATTATTATATACAAGTGATCAACATACTCATGCAACACGTAACACGAAAAACCATCTAGAACACATAACAACTTCATGCAAGGCCGGGCAGCAACGTTCAAATTGTCCTTGACTCTAACCAATTCCGATTCTAATTAGAGCCTTTGCGGTTATCTAATTGTTAAGACTCCTCAGGTATTTAGAACCATCTTTGCGCTTGATCCTAAACATGAATGCTAACTCATATAAAAACACGTTGCATAGAGATTAAACAAGAAAACACTTTAACACATGAATCAATCGGAAACATGATCTAAGGCATGGCGTCACTCATCCTATTAGCTTGCAAATTATCAGAATTAAATCCGCCCTAAGTTAATAACAAAGACCAAGACAACTTTGCGTATGAATCGATCCAAAATTATTATGGTAGATGAAACCGCACCTTAAGGACAACCATGGCCGAGGCAGCCTCAATGATTGATTTAGATGCATGAATTCATGACAATTAATCAATTAGAAATCAAAAACACATAAGAAAATGCTACTGCCCAAAAACCTAAATCACGAAATCATCATATATTCAAGAAGTTACAAATCAAAACATAGAACAATCAAAGATCACACAGAAATCCGAAAACCATGTTTGATAAATAAAACCAAAATCAAAAAGTATATTACAATAGAATTCGAAACTAAACAGAAAATAATACAAGAAGCCATGAGAAAATCACACTTTTACAACCTTTGAAGATTCGGCAAGTGTGGGGAAAATCAGTGGAAGGATGGAGTGATTCTTGTGGTTTGTGGTGGATGGATCGGCTAAGTAATTTTCTGTATAGGGTTTGGTAGAATTTCGGCTATGTAATTGCAAGAGTAGTGATGATCTTTTCTGTCCTTGAAGTCATGCTTTATATGGAAGAAAAACCCTAGAGAGGCCGGCCACACAAGTAAAATCCCAGTTGGTTTAGGTTTCCCTAGTCTTTCTTAATTCGGCCCAATGACCTCTGTCTGATGATTTCGTCATAACTCCCTCTAGAAAATGGATACTGAGGTGATTTCAATTGATTTGGAAACTAGACTCTTGTAGCTCTCTATCCATATCTAGCACGTTTTCTGATTCATTGTGAGCTGTCCTGGAGAGCCCTTTGAAGTTGTGAGACATGCACAAGAATTTCAAGACTTGGACATTCCTTGATATTTTGCCGAATTTAGATCTTCTTCTCCATATTGGACTTGGTTTGGACCTCTCCTTTCATGGACTAGGCTTCATGGATCAGCTGCTTTGCTTCTCGAGGTCCATCAGGAACACTTCTCTCGGTAGGCAGTAGGTTACTCTGTTCTGGCAGTCTGACCTTGCGGCAATGATTTCGGCATAACTCCAATTCTCTTGATTCTTTCTCATGAACTCTTCTACATGTCACCTAAGTATCAGAGAGTTAACTCAATTTTTGAAAATTTAAAAGCTTTATAGAATCATAAGAACATCTCTAAGGCTCCACAAATCGGCTTTTGACAAATTTCTATATTGTTCCTCTATGTTTAACACGTTTTACACACAACTCTACCAAAAACTTTCGACTCTACATTATAACTCTATTCTATGACAATAAGAGATAATCAAAGTACAAATGGAGGTAATAACACATTAAGAATGTCGCATTTTATGCTTCTATTATATATCTCCACCGAAAATCCCATTTTCGGTAATTAAAGAAAAATTGCCAATTATAAAAGAGAGAAATATTATACGATTCCACCAAAAATCTCATTTTCGGTAACTTTCCACATAACGAAGTTAAGAAATAAAATAAGATTATTTACTTCCGAAAATAACTTTGCTGAAATAATTCACGAAAGGAAATCAATTCCACAATTAAAGATTCAGTAAAATAATATCAATCGTTAAATATAAACAATTGCATGCATTTAATTTAAAACAAATGTTCACTCACAAGTTAAGCTTAAGTCTTCCAATGCTCGGAATACTCCTCGAGCGCTGTCTCCAACTATTCAAATTCTCGAGTCAACTCCCACGTCTGACAATAAGCTATAGGACAAATCAGTCAGACCGAACTTCGAAATAACTATTGCTTCGTCTTCTTTCCTAGTTTGACTAGGGTTTCCTAAGTTGACCAGGTGATGGAATTCCTGCAAGTATACAGGGTGGATGTAGTATAGTGAATGGAAGAGAAAGGGTTGTCGTTCCCACGAGAATATTAGTTAAATTCAAATTATGAAATACCTAAACTAACTACATTAAAACACGTAAAACAAGAAACACAAATCGACAAAAACGAACACAATGACTCAAACTAAATTGTACTTATGATTTTTGGGGTTTTTGAAAAAGGGTTTCGATGATGAAAAATAACTTGCACACAAAAAGTAAGAGAAAGTAGTTGTGTCAGGACCCACCCCGAATTTCGTCCTGAAACCCGAAATATATCCTGCGGGGTTCACCTCCAAGGAAAATTTACCGAAAAATTTGGCATAACCGTACCTCCCTTGAAAATGGACAACCCTAACATGAAAATACTTGCAAATAATCACTAATCTAAATAATTAATCTCACAACCAACATTCATAGGTTTTGACAAGACCCGCCCCGAAAACACATAGGAAAACAGGCAAGTCTTGCAGGGTCCACTATAAAAGAGATTATACCATAATTTCGGCATAACCTCCTTTAAAAATGGACAACCCAACCTGCGAGAAAACCAAGAACACTTTAACTATATCAATCAACCACATCTTCTGGAGCCCTTCGCTCCCCACAACAAGAACCAAGTCATAACAGCACTTAAACAAACCAAACTGAATATTCAACTTCATTACTTAAACATGGACATCAACCAAAGTTAAACTCTCTACTTAGGTCATAACCCTTAAAAACAACTCCAACTAAATTTACATATCCCCATGGTCATCAGAGCACTACAGGAAGAAAATATAATATTAACACATAGGTTAACAAGTAACCTATGTCCAACAAGATGCAGCGGAAGATACTATGCCTCAACTCCTAGTGAAGCCGAACAGGAACTCTGCAATCTAGGCATTTGAAAATGAAGGGCCCAGGGAAAAGCACTTAAAAAAAAACGTTAGCGTGAGTGGACGGAAAATAAACTAATTAATGAGTGACCAATAACAAAATAATACGAAATTAAATTTTATATGTTTTTCCATTTATACAGAATTTAAGAAATTCCATGCATGCAAATATTTTAAGCTCATCAAAAATTCGCACTAGCCCCGCTAGTCATAAAGCAACAAGAAAAATAAAGTAATTCCTCATATAAGAAACTTCCAAAATTAATAATGGACTAGCCCCGCTAGTCAAAATAGCAACTCAATAAGAGAACATATATGGCCATATAAGTGAGTCTCCCAGACTCGGTTGCCTCCCAGGTATAGTACTCCCATACTCCCTGTACCTTCACGTCGAGTTGACGGATAGGGCACAGGGCTTGCGTGATGCCACCGGCAACATCACATCACAACTAAGGTGGAAAGGGCTTGCGTGACCTCACTTGAAACGTGGAAGTCACATCACCTCGAAAGGTGGAACGACATGCTAGCATTGACATCATATAATCCAACAAATATGGCATAAAAAGAAAAATATAAATTCATGTGAGTTTCCCCGAAACTCATATTTAAAGCATAATTAAGAATTCCTAACCGTAGTTGGAAAATTCCAAGAGAAAAGAAACAAATTAAATTTGATAACATGTCCACACGTTATAATGCTTAAGAGAATGAACAATGCTAATAATCCACATATTTCGAAGAAAACTAGAGAAATCTCAAATCCTTGAATCATTGGGATTAATATAACTTAAATACCAAAACTTTTACCCAAGCTCAAATTCATAAGTTCATTAATGAAATTATAACCAATATGTCAATCTCAAATAAATTTCATAACCAAAACAAAAGCTGAAAATATAATTTAAGCTTGGAAAATATAATGAACCACTTACAAAATCATGCATGCATTTTAATAAAAACCAAAATGTCCACTCACAGAAAAACCCGCTACGCCGGTCGGCAGTCAGAGCCCTCCTCACGTGATGTCTCCTCTCGTCCTGTACAAAATGAGATTTAAGGCCTGACACTAAAATCACATATTTATCAATTACAAAGAAAAACCATCCTAGCACTACTCTCACTCACCCAAACTTTCCAAAATCTACTTATAGCTCTACTTTACCACCAACTCCCTACAATCCGACAAGGAGCTCTAGTGTAAAATATAATGAACCAAACTAATGAGCCTCCTCAAATCCTCCCCTACCAAAACTAATTCCAACACCATATTCCTAATTCCAAGCAACCATCACCAAAAATCACATATACTAAATCATCCAACATTCCTCAAAACCACCACCAAAATCAGCAGCAGCCACCGGCAGTGGCGGTCAACCACCACCACCATATCAACTTCAACCAAAATTAACAAGGCATACACCAATCTCTTCCTCTCAACAAGCACAACAACAATTATGACTAACACAAAACCCACAAATCAAAGGTTTGGCCGGAAAATACCTCACAAGCTCAAGAACACAAAAACCCCGATTTGGTCTTAACTTCGAATCGATCTTCTTCTTTTGGATGGATGAAAGGCAAATAGGAGAGCTTCAAAATCCCTCAAAGATCTCTCCGATCGGTGGCCGGAGAAGGAAGTTTCGGCTTAACAAACCAACGGCCTTGACAACGCTACTGTGAGTCGCTGTCGGCGAGATGAGGCCGGCTACCACCCCAGGAATGACGAGCGGTGTCCTAGCTATCGAACGGGACTAGTGCGGCGACCAGGCGTGGCCGGACAGCGGCGTTCCGTCGAGTAGAGTCGGACGGGGAGAGAGAAAGGTGAGGGGCGGCTTGACTTTTCTGTTTTTCTTTTTCTCCCTAACAAATAAGGTAAGTCCCACTTAAAACCCTAGCCCAAATATGAAAACTGTTATTCTTTTAGCTACCCTTCATTTACGAACTCCTATTCGGATAACTAAAAATCTATGAACCCGACTAAACCACCTCTATCAATTGATTAACTACTATTAAATCGGAAACCACAGTATAAAAAAAATTACTAGGTTCGGGGTGTATCAAGTTCAGAGCGACTCTAATAGGCAAGAACAGAAACAGAAATATATAAATGAGCGGAAGCTATACTATTGATTATGTCTCGTCTCCATCTACACCCGACCTCAACTATGTTAACCTGCAAACTGGGCATTTAAAACCGAATGGCCCAGGGGAGAAGCATTTGAGAACGTTAGAGTGAGTGGATAAAAATAAATAAAGTTAAAAGGATCGAACAAATAACTAAGACTTTATGCTTTCCCATTTTAATCTCCTCAAGAAAATTACGATGCACGCAGTAAATAGAGAAACTCTTAACTCAGAAAATATCGAGCCTCTCAAGCTCTAATAAAATAAGTATGTATTTACACACATCCATACTGCCTATATAAATTTTATGGATTTAAGAAAATTTATATAGGGCTACTACGCTCGCGTCACACCATAATGCGGTTAATCGCTGAGCCATTAAGGTGGACGGACGGGTGTATATATACGTGCCCATACCCCCTATATGAATTAGACACTCATATAGGGCTACTACGCTTGCGTCTCAGGCTCACGTCACACCATAATGGTGGCTAACTGCTACACCATTAAGGCGAACATACACGTATGACTAGCTAGCATTTATATACATACTCTCCTCATAACTATACATATATATATCTCCACCGAAAATCTCATTTTCGGAAAATCTCAAAATAGCGAAGTTAATAAATAAAATAAGAACATTTATTTCCGAAAATAACTTCGCAGAAAAAATAACTCACGAGAGGAAAACAAATTCCACAAATTAATGACCAATAAAATCATTTTTTTAAAATAAATCTCGACATGCATTTAATTTAAAGAAATGTCCACTCACAATGATTCGGTTATTTTAATTGTCAAGCCGAGGCGTCCCAAGTCAAACGCCCGTCAACTTTCTACGGCGAGCCTTTACGTCCATAGGCACATACTTGAGTCCTTTAATTAGACAATTAACTCAAACCGTAAGTTAATAATCTCAACTACTTCCAGATTAACAATTATCTTTAACCTTAGTCATTAGTCCAATCCAAGACTTCAGACTGGTTCCTAAATAAATTACATTGTCTATTCCCAAATACTTCCCTTAACCAAACACACTCACTTTGGGATATGGATGCTTCATTTCTTAACAACAATCCACGTTTAATAATTCAGGTTACCTTAATTAACTCTTAACCATACAATTTAATTCCAGCAACCACTTTAATAATTCAATTGTTTGTTTTACTTGAAATTCATTAGTTCTTAAATAAGAACAAACCTTTTCATCAAATTCATTCCTCATTTGTCCAATTTCCTTAACCAATGAAATCCTCAATTACAGCACAATTACATTAGTTTCTTCATTCCTAAAATCCTCTTTCATTCCACATCAACCATTTTACTAGGTCTTCCAAAATTGGAATGTTTTCAATAAAGGAAAGTTTCCCAAATTAAAAACTTTCTAAGAATAGAAAGGTTTCCGAAATAATCTTAAACTAATCTATTATTGACCTGAAACTCAAATCGGGAGAAAAGTAGAACTTGCAGACTACCTCATCGGCTACTGCCGGAAAAACAGATCCTTTGTCGGAATTGGTCGCCGGATTCCAACGACTTGCCGGAATATTTTGCATGATTCCGGCCACTCACCGGAAAATGGCCATAGCCTCCCCGTAAACTCTAGAACACCAAGTTCTCGACACACAACAAGAAAATAAGCGATTCAGATACCACTCCACAACAAACGGTAACAACACAGATTCACAAAATCCGAGCTTTACCACTAATAAGCTTAACCGAAAACATAGTAGCTTCTCCTTGCCGGATTTTGAACCTTTATGAAGCATAAGTTCGTCAATGAGGAAAAGATTCGGCTAAAAAATCAGATTTGGGGATTAGGGTTTCCTCCAACTCAATGACAGTAGCCCTTCAAACCTCCCTTGTCGAAATTGGTCGCTGGATTCCAGCGACTTGCCGGAATATTTTGCCTGATTCAAGCCACTCACCGGAAAATGGCCATAGCCTCCCCGTAAACTCCAGAACATAACGGTTGAATAAACTAGCATTCTTTATTGCCCTGCTAGACCGGCATCTAAGGTCAAGACAAACCCAATACAACAAACAATGCTTAACTTTCCTTTTAAACAATCATATTTATGCTTTGATGCAACTAATGGATTCTATCGTTTATCTAGATGACAATTCTCGTATCTATGTCCTTCTCAGGTACTCTAGACCATAATTTTCCTTAACTGTATGATGCTCTCGCTCTCGGGTAAAGGTCGTATATCCTAGCTATACAGTCTTTCCTTCTCAAGTATAAATTTAACATGCATGACTCATTACGTACTAGAAAATAAGGGAATCAAGCAAACCATTATTCTTTCTCAAGCAATAATGTAATTCACCACACTTAATCACAAGAAGCTAAATAAACTATATTGCATCTCTGCTTCAAATTTATCTTCAAGTTACTAAATGCAAATGTCACGCCCCGACTCTTAAATTTAACCTTCATTACTAGCATTGTGGTAATAAGAATTTTACCGTCTTCGTCATTGGATTTTTTAGTCCTAAGGTCCCTAGAGGTGTGTTGAGGGACGAATTTTTCGAAAGAATTATTCGTAGGAAGAAAATGTGAAAATGGTAAATTTTAGCTAGTAAAAGGTAATTTTTATTGGGATATTATTTTGGGGTGTTGAATTTTGGGAATGGGTTTATGGTGGAGTGATGGACCGGGTGGGCTAAAGGCCCAAATCAGTTTCCCCCTTTCCTTTCTCTCTCCTCCCTCCCGATTCTCTCTCCCTCTCCCTCCGCCCAAAAAACTTCCGACCACCCGTCCGCCGCCGTCCGGCCACCCCAAACCGCTGCTCCGGTCCCAATCGATCGGTCTCCAACCCAGCTTCCGTTCTAGACCGGTGGCAGCCTCCCTAGCGCCGCCGTGAAGGAGAAAACAACCCCGAAAGCTCCGACTGCCGGATCGGTTTTCTCGCCGGAACTCCCTCCTCTGGCCGCCACAGCTGGCGATCCTTGTCTCAAAAGGAAGCCCTCCTCCCGTGCTCCAATCCCTCCAAAGGATTCGCTCCCTCTTGAGCTAGGTAAGGAGAAATTGGTAAAGGAAATTCTAGGGTTTTTATGGTTGTTTTCGTTCGATTGACATGGTTAGACTTAGAATTGGAGTTCGTGCTAGTTAGGAATGCTGTAGAGGAGGTCGAGAGGAAGGTGCTGTCAAATTTTGGTGGGCATTGGAGGTCGCCGGAGCTGATTGCCGGCCGCCGCTGAAAAAATTGTTTTTGGTGGAGATTTTTATGAGAAGTTTAATGGAATGAGTTTTAGAATTTTTAGAGGAGTTTTGGATAGGTTTGGAAATTGTTAAAGTTTGTATTTTTGGCGGATTAATAAGTTAAAAATCCGGCCATTGGATTATTTTATTGTTAGGAAGGTAGAAGGTGCTTTTGAGGATGTCGGAAAAATTGTGGAGAATTATGGTTGGCAGTGAAGTTAAGATTTAGGGCGATAGGCATGGTCGAGCGTGAAAAACTCATATTTATTATGCCTATTTTCTTTAACTGTCGGTGTTTTATTTAAGGATTTATTTATGTTTTGGAACAGGACGTGATGAGGCCCGAGCAGAGGAGACCTCCGACCGACATCAGGCTTAGCCCTAAGTTGTGAGTGGACCTTTGTTTTTAAATAATGTTTTATTGTTGAATAATTTCTTTTGTTGGAATTTATCCTGAATTGAGAATTTCGGTGTTTATACTCATTTATTGACGTTTATGAGAATAGTATGTATATAAGTAAACGCTAGTTAGCAATACGTGATTTCCCCCCATAATGAGGAAAAATACCATTATGGGGTGACGTGGGCGTTAGACGCCAGCGTCGTAGCCTGGTACGACTTTCTATTTTCTTTTCGTATTCATTCATAGATTCGTACATGGAGTAAGCACGTATATATATATCCACTCGTGCGATTCCCCCATAATGAGGAAAAATGTCATTATGGGGTGACGTGAGCGGTAGACGCGAGCGTAGTAGCCTTGTATGAATTTCTGTTTTTCTTTTATTCCTTCAAAGAAAATCATACAAGGAGTAGACGAGAGCATATACATACTGATATATTTAATTTTAGCCTGAGAGGCTGTATTTGTTTAAGTTTTGGAGACTAATCGGAACTAGTCGTGTCCTTGAAAGTTTTCTTGGGGAAATATTATTGTTTGGAGAGATTTTTTTGTCCACTCACTCTGATGTAATTAAATATTTTTCCCCTAGGTTTTTCCTTCGTTTTTAAATGCCCAGTCTGCAAAGTTCGGGTGGGGTCTAGAAGGAGGCGACGAGACATAGTCACCCACATTTCCACTACTGTCCGCCAGTAAGTTATCTGTTTAACCCACTAGGATTTCTATCAGCTTCCGTTGTCTTTCTTGTAGTAGCTCTGAATACTTTCGGAAAAATAATTGTGTATTATTTTTATTCGGTTATTTGGATTGAGTTGAAGATTAATATTTTGGTTAAGAGGATGTTCTATATTTTTCCGGGTTAGGGTTGTCCATTTTCAAGGGAGGTTTACCGAGTTCTTCGGTAAATTTTCCTTGGAGGTGGTCCCCGCAGGACTTACCTCGGGTTTCAGGTTGAAATTCGGAGTGGGTCTTGACAGCAAAGCCCTAAGATGATCAATCAAAGAACTTAAACATAATAGATATATTCAAACAGTGATTAAACATTCATCATTAAGAAACTATAAATCTATTAATTAATCATCAAAAACATAAACAATTATGCTAGGACATCATCCTAACCCTAGAAAAGGTTTAACAAAACATAACTAAGGAAAACATAACGAAAACATAAAAAGAATGGAAAGCTGAAGGGTGGATGGATCTCTGCTCCTTTAGGCGTCTACAACGTGCTCTCGAGACCTCCCTCTATATGTGAAATTTGTGGTCCCTTATCTTTGACTTCAAGTTTCCTACTCATCTTTGACTTCAAGTTTCCTTGTAGAACTTGGATTCAGACTCATTTCTTAATATGGAATGGGAAAACTTTGAGATATCTCTTGTAGAACTAAGAATACATGTACTCTTTGAATCCTCATCTACATTATTGTCCTTGAAACTTTAGGGTTCACGGTCTTGTGACACGAAACTTGAGTTCTCCACAAAAGCTTGTAATTTCCTAAGAAGATTTTCTGATGTAACCTTTCTCCATTCAAACAATCATAACTCAGTCTAGAAGTATCGAAATCAAGATCTGTAAATTTCTACAGAAAATAGGCTTCCGTAGATTTCCAATGATATAAGGTTCATAGTATGATTCAATATGAGTAATTCTCAGTAATTCGGTAAATTTGGATGTTCTGCACAGGCATATTTTGACACTTAGGATTACAATCGCCTTTCAATCCTTATTTGCGCATTTTAGCTCATTTTTCTTCTATCTACGTCACAAACCTACAAAAACACTAAATTAACATAAATAAGTCATAATGAAGAAAACTAATCACAAATCTCAAGCATAAAAAAGCTTAGAAATATAGGATAATATGAGCACATCACCAGGATTGACCAAAGTTTCCATATATAGAAAGTTTCTAAAAAAGGGAAAGTTTCCAAAATAGAAACTTTCCTAAAATAGCAGATTTCTCAACAACAACCCAAACTGACCCATCTTCAAAACTACGACTCAAATTGGAAAGGATGCTCGAAAACTACTTTCTCGCCTCTGCTGAATCTACTGCTTCCTCGAAACCCTTGCTGGATCCCGGCGACTTGCTGTAAAACTTCACCGGATTCCGGCCAATTGCCGAAAAATTGGCCATAGCCTCCCCGCAAAGTCTGAATCACCAAGTTCTTGACAAGCAGCAACCAAAATAACAAATTAACACCTCCACAACGCAACAACATAACCCAGAAGCTCAAGGAGACGAGATTACCTTCTGTTCTCCAAAATAACGAACCAATCGAAGAAGAAAGCTCCTCCTTGCCGAACCTCAACCTCAGCCGAGTTCCTAAGCCTCCACTTGAACCCAGATCGATGCAGCTCCAAAGCTCCACCAAAAGGCATATGGGCTTCGCTAGAGGTTTGCAGGTCTCATCGGAGCTCGAGAAGCTCACCGGAAGAGCAAGAACACATCGTCGGAGCCAAGAACCCGAAACCCAGAAAAGGACAGAAAAAGGGGATTTTCAAATTAGGGCTCGATTGAAAAGATTAAAGACATGAAATCGAAGGAAAATGAAGGAGGAGAAGAATCCTACCCCTAGCTGTCCCCGTCGCCGCTAGAGCTCGCTGGAAAACGACGAACACAGTCTTACTTCACCTCCCTCTATGATGGTTGTATGTCGAATCAATGGGTAGGAGAATGTAGAGGAGAGAGAGACGAGTCCATTAGTGATCGCCGATCAACCTTTGGCGGCCGGATGACGGCGGATGCACGCCTGGACGGGGGTCGGAGCGGCGTCACTCTCCTCCTCAGCCTCTCTCCTTCTCTCGACTCTGAATGAGAAGGGATTAGGGTTTCTACCCTTTTACCTCAAACACCAACGGCCCAGATTTAAGGAGGAAAATGGAAGGGTCCAGATTAAATGGTAAAACCAAAAATCATAATTGAAAATTTAAAAAAATGTCCCGAAACTTCAAAAATTTGTAGAAAATAGCTCATTGTTCAAAAAAATAATCTAAAGACATCAATGAACTCGTGTTGACGCGCACATAGACATCGGGGCCTTAAACCAAGGATTTGACATTTTGAAAAAAACTCGAAAATAAACTCGAACGTTAACTTACTAATTTACCGAGCACGGTTAAATATCTTAGTAACTCGTAGGAAACCCGGTAAATTGGTAAAGTTAGCTACAAGGTGTTACATTAAGTGTTGAGGTACCATTATCATAGTTTTTGTTTATGCCTGAATTAATATTTTACTGGACAGTAAATGTCTATGTAAATATTAATTATTTCTTGGTCCATGTCATACCGGCGAGCCCAAATTTCTTTAAGTTTATAAGTGATGGCCTTTTTAGTAAGACCACGCGAGCTGAGAACAGAGTTTACATGTGAACTGGACTTCACTTAGCTCGCGCGCGGAATGGACATAGTGTCAGGACCTACCCCGGATTTCCCCTCGAAATCCGGGATAAACCCTGCGGGACCCACCTCAAGGAAAATTCTACAAAAATTCTTGATAGAACCTCCCTTGAAAATAGGTAACCCTACCTGAAAGAAAAATCACCAAGCCCAACTCACAATAATTCCCAAACAACAACCATAAATATGATCTCTCAAATAAACATAAACAAATGAATCTTTTCAATAGCTCTTAACACACTTAGACCATCCCATAATTATCAGAGCATTTACTAGGAAAATGAGAGAAACAACACTATAGGTTAAACTAATAACCTATATGGGAAAACTGAGTGAAGTGGGGATTTTGACACGCCTCCTATCCTCGCCGAACCGAACTCTGCAAATTGGGCACTTAAAAACAAAAGGCCCAGGGGAGAAGCATTTAAAACGTTAGAGTGAGTGGACAAAAATAAATATCAATAATATGGAGCAATGAAATCAAAACCATGCTCTCCCATAATTTCCATTAGAAAAATATTTTTGCATGCCATTCATGGAAAATTCTCCATGAATATATACAAAGAAAAATGATGAACCAATCTCGTTGGTTCTCATTAATTAATAAAAATGGGGAAGAGGTTTCACCATAACGATGAGCCTCCCAGGCTAAGAGTCGGAGCCTCCCAGGCTATAATAGCGTCCCACGCTAAGCGCACTACTCACTTATAGTGAGTAGCCGCTAATAATGGCTAGCTAACATATATAAATACCGATCGGTTGCCTCTCAGGCTATAATAGCGTCCCACGCAAAGCGCACTACTCACCTATGGTGAGTAGCCGCTAATAATGGTTAGCTAGTAATAAAAATTATATATCAACCCTTCATGGTGAAATAAAAGAAATAACAAATATCCAGGATGTCACTTCCCCAAAAATTAACTTAAAGTCACTTGACATGTCCCACATGTCAAATAAAATGCTCAAGAGAGTTCCCAAAAATAAATGTAACTCTTTACTCCAAGAAATTATAAAATCTTCAATATGCCTTTGAAAATTAAATAAACTTTATTGCATTCAAGGCATTCAAATCAAAGGTCCACTCACAGTGCTCGGCTATGCCTGCCGACGACCCGAAGCTTCCTCCAAATGATTTTCCTCACATCCTGAACAATAATTAATATTAATTCCCAATCAATATTTAAAACTTCAATAAATAATTCCATAAAATTAAGGGTCTAAAATTATTATTCTTCCTTGCCCATTTTCTTCATCTTTAATCCAATATAACTCAAAATTCACCACCTTCATGGATAACCAAAATTTAACCCTTTACGCCTTTTAAAACTCGTTAACCAAACTACCGATAATCCATCCTAATCACCGCCAAAATCCTTAACCATTGAAAAATTCCCAACAATATCAAAACTCCTCCAAAAATTCCAAACTATACTTCATTAAACTCCTCTCCTTAATACCTTCTTAAAAACATGAAAAATAGCCCCTGAGGGGCGGCGGCCGGCAGCCGTTTTCCGGCGACTTCCTATGGCCACCAAATTTAAACAGCATAATCCTCTCATCATACCCAACAACTTTCATAACTAGCACTTTGTCCAATTCTACTGCTATCTAGGGTAATCGAACCAAAACATCCCTAAATCCCTAAAACTTTAAATTATACAAACCACCCTAACGAGATCGAATTAGACCGAATCCTTTTAAGGGATTACTCACCTTGATGAGGGCTACAAGTTGAGCCAAAAATCTCGGCCTATGGTGGCCGGAGGACGGAGCTCCAGCAAAGACACAGTCGGCGTTTCCGGCGAGTTTTTCTCCTCTTCGGCGGCACTACCGGCTTGGACACTTGGCCGGGGAGAGAGAGGAGGTGACGGGGGTCTGATCTGGGCTGGAGCGGCGGCTGGTGGTTGGCTGGACGGCGGCAGCTGGTGGCTGCAGTTTCCGGCGAAAGAGAGAGAGCTCAGGGAGCTCGGGGAAAAGAAGAAGAAAAAGAAAGAAAAGAAAGAAAAGGGATTTGGGCTGGGGCTGCTCCCCACTCCGTCCAAAACTTAAATCCAACTAAATAAACCCACTTCAAATTTTACCCATATTTTACCAACACAAAATTTCCCTTTTTGAGGATAACTTTTCCATGCCCATTCCGATTTTAACGCGTAGCATGTCTACGAACTCGTAATCACGTCCTCTACAACTTTCATGAAGAAAGTTTTCCCAAATTTCAAACGGAAGAAAAAGTCAACTTTAAGGTCCTTAACAGTAAACGTTACTTAATACGGTAAAAGACTAAAACAATACCAAAGTAAATAACCGTAAAAATAACCTAAGGACTGGGGTGTGACACATAGGCTGTCACGCCCCGACTCTTAAATTTTACCTTAATTACTAGCATTGTGGTAATAAGAATTTTACCGTCTTCGTCATTGGATTTTTAGTCCTAAGGTCCCTAGAGGTGTGTTAAGGGACGAATTTTTCGAAAGAATTATTCGTAGGAAGAAAATGTGACGACGGTAAAAATGGTAAATTTTAGCTAGTAAAAGGTAATTTTTATTGGGGTATTATTTTGGGGTGTTGAATTTTGGAATGGGTTTATGGTGGAGTGATGGACCGGGTGGGCTAAAGGCCCAAATCAGTTTTCCCCTTTCCTTTCTCTCTCCTCCCTCTCCCTCCGCCCGGAAAACTTCCGATCGCCCGTCCGCCGCCGTCCGGCCTCCCTAGACCGCCGCACCGGTCCCAATCGATCGGTCTCCAACCCAGCTTCCGTTCTAGACCGGTGGCAGCCTCCCTAGCGCCGCCGTGAAAGAGAAAACAACCCCGAAAGCTCCGACTGCCGGATCGGTTTTCTCGCCGGAACTCCCTCCTCCGTCCGCCATAGCTGGCGATCCTTGGCTCAAAAGGAAGCCCTCCTCCCGTGCTCCAATCCCTCCAAAGGATTCGCTCCCTCTCGAGCTAGGTAAGGAGAAATCGATAAAGGAAATTCTAGGGTTTTTATGGTTGTTTTCGTTCGATTGACATGGTTAGGCTTAGAATTGGAGTTTGTACTAGTTAGGAATGTTGTAGAGGAGGTTGAGAGGAAGGTGCTGTCAAATTTTGGTGGGCATTGGAGGTCGCCGGAGCTGGTCGCCGGCCGCCGGCGCCGCCGCTGAAAAATTGTTTTTGGTGGAGATTTTTATGAGGAGTTTAATGGAATGAGTTTTAGAATTTTTGGAGGAGTTTTCGATAGGTTTGGAAATTGTTAAAGTTTGTATTTTTGGCGGATTAATAAGTTAAAAATCCGGCCATTGGATTATTTATTGTTAGGAAGGTAGAAGGTGCTTTTGAGGATGTCGGAAAAATTGTGGAGAATTATGGTTGGCAGTGAAGTTAAGATTTAGGGCGATAGGCATGGTTGAGCTCGAAAAGCTCATATTTAATTATGCCTATTTTCTTTAAGCGTCGGTGTTTTATTTAAGGATTTATTTATGTTTTGGAACAGGACGTGAGGAGGCCCGAGCAGAGGAGACCTCTGACCGACATCAGGCTTAGGCCTAAGTTGGGAGTGGACCTTTGTTTTTAAATAATGTTTTATTGTTGAATAATTTCTTTTGTTGGAATTTATCTTGAATTGAGAATTTTGGTGTTTATACTCATTGATTGACGTTTATGAGAATAGTATGTATATAAGTAAACGCTAACTAGCAATACGTGATTTCCCCCCATAAGGAGGAAAAATGACATTATGGGGTGACGTGGGCGTTAGACGCCAGCGTCGTAGCCTGGTACGACTTTCTATTTTCTTTTCGTATTCATTCATAGATTCGTACAAAGAGTAAGCACGTATATATATATTCACTCGTGCGATTCCCCCATAATGAGGAAAAATTCCATTATGGGGTGACGTGAGCGGTAGACACGAGCGTAGTAGCCTTGTATGAATTTCTGTTTTTCTTTTATTCCTTCAAAGAAATCATACAAGGAGTAGACGAGTGCATATACATACTGATATATTTAATTTTAGCCTGAGAGGCTGTCTTTGTTTAAGTTTTGGAGACTAGCCAGAACTAGTCGTGTCCTTGAAAGTTTTCTTGGGGAAATATTATTGTTTGGCGTGATTACTTTTGTCCACTCACTCTGACGTAATTAAATATTTTCCCCTGGGCTTTTCCTTCGTTTTTAAATGCCCAGTCTGCAGAGTTCGGGTGGGGCCTAGAAGGAGGCGACGAGGCATAGTCACCCATATTTCCACTACTGTCCCCCAGTGGTTATCTGTTTAACCCACTAGGATTTCTATCAGCTTCCGTTGTCTTTCTTGTAGTAGCTCTGAATATTTTCGGAAAAATAATTGTGTTATTTTTATTCGGTTATTTGGATTGAGTTGAAGATTAATATTTTGGTTAAGAGGATGTTCTATATTTTTTCCGGGTTAGGGTTGTCCATTTTCAAGGGAGGTTTGCCGAGTTCTTTGGTAAATTTTCCTTGGAGGTGGTCCCCGCAGGACTTACCTCGGGTTTAAGGGTGAAATTCGGGGTGGGTCTTGACATAGGCGGACTGCGCAGTCCGCGTGGCACACTTAGCTCGCGTGCGGAATGGACATAGGCGGACTGCGCAGTCCGCGTGGAACACTTAGCTCGCGCGAGGAATGACTTCGTGCGGAATTACTATATACAAGTCCGCGTAGGCGAGACGCAAATGTACTTCGCGTAGGCGAGATTGACTCTCCGCTTAGGCAAGGCGAGGCGAGCTGACGAACTGGCTCGCGTAGGAGACTTCGCGAGGCAGCGACATGCGGAGTCCGCACGCACCACAACAAACGTCGAAGACTTTTGCAAGTCTTTGATATGCTTCGGGCCAATCCCTTCCTGCCCTTTTAACATAAAAAGCCCTTTTAAGGCTCGCGAGCTGCAATAGCCCGCGAAATGGACGCGGGCTACAGAAGCACGCGAGATAGCATCCTGTAGCAGCCTGCGAGATGAGGATACTCCTAATTCAGTTCGCATAGGAGTCTACAGTTGGCAGCGCAGAAGCAATGCCCTATGCGGAATGAAGATTGCGAACTGGACATGTGTCAAAAGATGGTTGGTTCGCATGGACAGAACAGTGCCCTTGTGTTATAGGGTTTCAGAGTCCGACTTGGATTCTAATTACTTTTCTTCCGCCACAAGTCGAACTACTATATAAGGGGGCTCGAACCCTAACAGAAAGAACAACTCAAAACACTCAAACGAATACAAACACAAACTGCAAACCAGTTACCCTTCGAGCTCCTCGAAACCCTAACCCTAAGCACCGCCGCCTAGGTTTCTTCTTCAGAGCCCTCCGGACTCTGCCCCCCCCCCCCCCGACTTCTCTCTAAACTCCCTATAGTTGCTATGCTCGCGCCGCCATGAGTATCGATCTCTTGTGCTCGTAAATCCTCGTCTGAGGTGGCACCTGAAACCCCCGTCGCCTGATCAGAAGTCAAGATCTCGCACCCCCGCTACACCTACAACCTTTTCCTCGTCCACGAGGTGGCACGCCTGCAACTCTCCCCTCTCTTTGTTCGCTAGTTACCTCTGCTCCACGCACTGAGGATCGTGGCCAAAACATTGGCACGCCCATTGGGACAGGGAGTACAAGCGAATCACCATAGGGAAACCAGAGGAAACGCTGTACCGAAAGCCTCAGCTTTCTTGTCTCAAGCACAGATCGTTACGGTATAAGCCCCATAACAGCGCGGCTTGCCGATCTCTTACTCAAGAATAGGTCCTTGCTCAGTTTGGTGATCCAGACTTCAGCGAGACCACCATGGTAGGCTCTCAGCCGACCCAAGACCCAGGTTCTGCTCTATCTATTAAGCAAATCTTCCAGATGTTCGAGCAGTTGACGAGCCAGGGGTTGGCTACTCAACAAAGCATCACCGACCTTGCTGGTAAGGTCGACAGCCTTGCTGAACAGGTCAAAAGGGACAAAACCCTTTGGGAAACAGACCAGCACAACCTTACCGTGCTCACCGAAGACTTCAACCAATTTGTTAGCGAAACAAGGGAAACCAAGGGCTTGGTCGAAGGAAGCCTTCAGCAGATCCGCTCGGATCTGGACCAGAACATGGAGACCGTGAAGTAGAGCGCGGAGACCGTGAGGCAACATGCAGAGGTCTTGTCGCTCACTCGCGCGACAGTAGACGAGCAAACTCGCCGCTTGGACGAGCACGATACCAAGCTGCATGACCAGCAGAATGCTTCCTTCTTTGGAAGTAAGAACAGTCTAGAGAAGCTACACGAATTCAAAGACAAACAGGACCGGTTGAACCTGCGGATCCTTGAAGTTAAAGACTGGATGAGGGGGCATGCACCAAAGAACCCTGCTCTAAACCCTACTGGCTCAAGCGCGAACGAAGGGATGCCCAAGTACATCCCTCCCAATGAACGCGCCAGGGGAAACCCTAAGGTCGGGACTCCGAAGGCCCCGCAGTTCGTGCCAGGGGCAGGAACGTCGAAGAGTCCGCTCCCGCATGGCTCGTTTGCTCCCTCCAAGGGACTAAATAATTCTCTATGCCAGGGAACCGGGACACTAGATGACCCGCTTCTAGTTTATTCCAGCCTTACTCCCAAGAACGGCGGACAGGCCGTCAGTTTCTCTGCATGGCCAAACCATGGGGAAGGGACAGAGTCCGTGCCCGGGACCACAGCCGACTGGCGCCAGCTTATCTCCTCCATCGTCAAGGAGCAGACCGGAAACGGTGATGCTAACTTGCAGTATCGCGACCCCTACCCGGATAGTGTGGCGCAATACCCTTTCCCGCATGGGTTCAAGAACGTAGTGTTCACTACCTTCTCTGGCGAGACAAGGGAAGACGCAGCAACCCACATGGCCCGCTTCAAAGTCCAGTGCGGCCAGTACGGGAACAATGACATCCTCAAGCTCAAACTCTTTGAGACCTCTCTGTCCGGAGCTGCATTTACTTGGTATTCCAGGTTGAAGACAGGATCCATTGCGGACTGGCCTACCATGGAGAAATTGTTCCGGGAGACCTATGGTACCATTGAGCCAGAGGTCGGCCTTGACTCCCTCACCCAGATGAGCCAGCAAAGCATGGAGTCGGGCGTCTCCTTCCTCTAACGGTTCAAGATCCAACAGGCCAAGTGCGATTTCCTCCTACTCGAACAGGAAGCCATTAAGTTGGCTGTTTGTGGCCTCGAACACCGCCAGCGGTTGAAGCACCATGGGGAACGCTTCACATCTATGGGCGACCTCATCAACAAGGTCGGCAGTTATGAGCTGATCCTTAACGAAATGGACGAGAAGGCGAATGCCTCCAAGGGGACATACGTACCGGGGAGGAACAGGATAGTAAGGGCATTAAACATCCAATCCCCCACGTTCGACCCTTACTACCAAAGGCAGGAGGAGAATGAGGCCGCGCAGGGATATGTTGACGACATCGGAGCAGTCGAGCTGACCGGGAAGCCTTTAGCTCACAAACTGAAGAATCTCAACATGACCCGTGAGCCAATCACCATTCAGTCCTTTGCATGGACTATGCCCGAATATCAGGCGTACACATATGACGCGAAAAACGCCCATCTTGTCTTTAATGAATTGATTGAGGCGAAATACGTGCGCTTGGATCACAAGATCCCGTCCAAGGAAGAGCTCAAGGACAAGAAGTATTGCAGTTTCCACAACGCCTACAATCACGACACCAAGGACTGTGTCAAACTCCGCGACCAACTGCAAACTTGGTTGAATTCGGGCCCCCTAAAAATGAAGACGCCAGGAAGCACAGCTTCTCTGGTGGATGTAGATCCATTCCCGGCCGTTGTTGGTATGGTCGAAGTGAATTGGGACGAAAAGCCAAAGGAAAACAACCGACCTCGCGCACCAAAGCCAAGCGAGCGGAGAATCACCTTGGACCTAGCCGAATGCCCAGAGGATGATCATCCGCGCCGAGCACTTAAGCGAGACCGAGAGGATGGTAATGATGACATACGTCAGCCATCTCGTCGGTACACTTACAACGTCAACCTCGCGCACGAGGTCTTAGACGATCTTATTGACGGCGGACTCGTCACTGTATCAAGGGCCTTGCCCTATGTTGAATACAAGGAAGGCCGCGTCCATTGCAAGTTCCACGACAGTTGGGGACACAGAACTCGCGATTGCTACCAGCTCCGCGAGCAAGTCCAGGACTGGTTGGACCTCAAGTATATTCGCTTTGAGGACCAAGGTGGCTTCATGATCACAGTTGTTGACGTCGCCTGGCCCCGCATCAGCCAGCGCGCGATAACTTTGGACCTATCTCCAGACACGGGCCAACGCGAACCGCCAGGTCGGAACCGCAAGAGACCGGTGAATGACTACACCGTTCTGGCAAACCAAAATGGGAACAACTACCCCGCAAGGGAGTTAGCCGCCAGACTGCAGCCCGATCGACTTTCAAGAAAGGATAAAGGCAAGGCTACCGTGCGGGACGATACACCGTCTCCAGCTGACAACTATCAACCCATGAGTCCCAGGACTCGCGAAGAGCTAGAATAGAGGATCAAGCGCCTCGAAACATTTGTCCAATCACACTGGACTAAAGACATACCTTCGTCTCCAGCTTCAAGCGAGATGGACATATCCGACTCCGGCAGCGAACACCAAGACAGCGAGGCTTCAAGCCCTCGGCGAGGTGTCTTGACCGACCCCTACATTCCCCCAACATCCAAATCAGCGATCAAGGAAGGGATTTGGTACACACAGCAAGGGGGAAAGCCGGTTACCATCAGCAGATCCAAGAAGCGGAAGCTACAGAAGAAGTATTGCAGCATCCTGCGTGCCTTGCGAGCGGCCGATGATGGCCTCATCCGACCCTCGCAGCACGCGCAGACACCCGAGAGGATGTGGAGAGAAGTTGAAGGCTTGCGCGCTCTACTCCAAAGACCACCTGTCACGCCTCCACGTGTCTGCGCGCAGGTAGCAGACGACCCTACTCCAAAGGCGAATGTCTTCTGTCTCCTCACCGTACCACCAAGGCAGGATCCGCGCCCCATTCGGCACAGATCATCTCCGGAGCCAGAAAGGAGAAGGGATCCACATTCCTCCCGGCATAAGCCTTCATCAGAGACTGAAAGAAGAAGGGAGTTGTTACTGGGGTCAAGGCGCCAGCAGTCGCCGGAAGCCGAACGACGAAGGAACCCTCCACCTCTACCAAGGCGTAGGCAGTCGCCAGAGGTTGAAAAAAGACGAGAACCGTCTTCCCCGGCGAAGCGAAGACTGTGCGCCACCCCAAGGTCTGAGCCAAGGCGCGAGCCGCCTCGGTCATCACGTCCTCGAGAGCTTCTTCACCAGGAGCCTGAGACTAAAAAGGGACCATCGCGACCGGGTACACCCTGACCACAACCCAAACAGGAGCCTCAGGTCTCAGTCCCTCCTCCGTTTAAGGCAGAGGACAAGACCAGCGCTCCTCTAGCCGCGGATAGGCATTCAGCTAAGGACAAACAACCTTCGACCAAACTCGTATGGCGACCACGGCAGCCAGAGGGTAACGTCTCGCCAGGGGTCGAAAGTAGCACCTCCAGCCCCAACCTCGCGGAACTCATGGCCCAATGCTTCCGCAAGAATTCCTTAAACGAGGAGACTCATTCCGAGCCTCGCATCGACTTGGGCGACGACCAAGCAGAAGGGTAGGGTGAATCATTCAACTGCAATATGCTTGAGGTCTCTGCATGGCCAGAGCTCGAAGAGGTCAATCCAGCGGAGGGTGCATTTGCCGTGCTCGACGGAGAACATGGGAGCATTGAGACGCCACTGGTTCCAGTCCGCGAACAATTCTCTTTTCAGGTCGGAATGGTGTTCTTCATATCTGAGAGATACGCTCTCCCGCCAAATACAACATGCAACGCGGCGGATATTCCAGACAATAGCGAAAGTGTCTGTGACATACCCCCCCCTTGCAGCAGTGAGATGAGTCCGGTCCCGGCGGAGCCTGAACACACTACACCATTGGACGCCACAAGCAGCGTCACACGCATGTTGACTCTGACTTTCTCCACTCCGACCCTGGACATGGCCACTCACATGAGGCCATTGTATATCACGGCTGAAGTTGAAGGGATTATGATCAACAAAATCATGGTCGACACGGGGGCTGCAGTGAATGTCGTCACCACCCGCACTATGAGACTCCTCAGTATCCCACGCTCAATGATCCAAACTACGTCCTTGACAGTCAAGAACTTCACCGGACAAGTTTCCAGGACTCTAGGTTTGTTGTTCTTACCGGTCAAGGTGGGACCGGCTTCAAGGGTCTACACATTCTTCGTCGCCGAGTGTGCTTCGTCCTACAGCATGATCCTAGGCTGCGACTGGATCCATAGAAGTTTTTGTATACCTTCGTTCATGCACCAGGAGCTTATGATCTGGGATACTGAGAAACGCGAGGCGGTCCTCATCCAAGCGGATCCACGTCGTTTCTCCATTTCCGCCAACTTCAATGACGCCCACTATTACAATACCGACTTGGGCCCATTGGAAGTTCAAGGCGTCGATTCTAAAGGCCGCCCATATGGGGTCACGGCCTCCAACTTAACGCGATGGGGACTCACTCAGGCAAGGGACGACTTACAACGTCCTTACACCATCGCGGATCATTGCCAACCTTCTGATGATTCGTACACCCTCAGATGAAGCACGCGAGGCTGGCGAGTCCTTGTGTGAGAGACTCCTCTCATACTGGGCGGAACGCGAAGCCTACGACAGGGTCGCCACTATGGAGTATGTAGACGAGATAGTGGACTATACCGATACCGAGGAGGAAGTTATTCAATTAGCTCCCGCTGCCTTGGACGACACGCCGCCTCAAGTCCGCGATCCCACCTTACAAGTCGACGTGGGGACTGCAGAGAAACCCTTACTACTCTTCATCAGTGCCAAGTTGGCGGGACACGAAAAGGAAGATCTCCTCGCCTTACTACATGAATATATGGATTGTTTCGCCGAGCAGTACGAAGACATGCCTGGCCTATCCCCGGACTTAGTCTGTCACCGACTGCCTACTCATACCGACAAACGTTAAGTCTGCCAGGACGGCAGATTCATGCGAACTGAGACCCAGATCGTGGTCAAGGAAGAAATTGAGAACATGCACCGATCAGGTATCATTCGCGTGGCCAAATACAATGAATGGCTATCCAACATTGTTCCAGTTCGCAAGAAGAACGGCAAAACGCGTGTCTGTGTTGACTACCGTGACCTCAACAACGCAATGCCTAAAGATATATATCCCATGCTTGTTGGTGACCTCCTCATTGACGCGGCCGCGGGGCATGAAGTGCTATCCTTTATGGATGGAACTGCTGGGTACCATCAGATCCCTGTCGCTGAAGAAGACCGCCACAAGACTGCTTTCCACTGTCCGGGGTTTCCAGGTGCATTCGAGTATGTTGTCATGCCATTCAGGCTCAAGAACGTGGGGGCAACATATCAACGCGCCATGAACCTTATCTTTCACGATATCCTAGGCAAGTTGATCGAAGTCTACATCGACGACGTAGTGGTTAAAACCAAGAAACGGGTGACACACGTTGAAGACCTCCGGCATGTGTTCACACGGATGCGGAAACATCACCTGAAGATGAACCCCGCCAAGTGTGTTTTCTTCGCGGAGGCAGGCGACTTCCTAGGGTTTCTAATCCATCAAAGGGGTATCGAGATCCCCAAAGACAAGGCGCAGGCGGTAATAAACGCCTCGCCTCCTACAACCAAAAAGGAGCTCCAACAGCTGATGGGGCGAATCAACTTCCTCCACTGTTTCATTTCAAACGCGGCAGGGAAAGTTCAGCCCTTTTCGCCTCTTCTAAAGCTCTAGGGGGCAACCGAGTTCGTATGGGAGTCACACACCAGGAGACCTTCGATCGTATCAAGGACTATCTTACGAACCCGCCTGTTTTGGTTCCGCCTCACCCTAGCGTTCCGCTCAAGCTCTACATCGCCGCTGCTGATTTGTCTATTGGAGGGCTCTTGGCACAAGACGACGAGAACGGAGTGGAACACGCCGTTTACTATCTTAGCAGGGTGTTGACTGATTGCGAGACGCACTACTCCCCAATGGAAAAGTTGTGTCTCGCCCTATTCTTTGCAGGTTGCAAGCTCCGCCACTACATGTTGGCCTTTACCACGGTGGTGATCGCTCAGTCCGACCTAGTCAAATATATGCTTTCCCGCCCTATCCTACGGGGACGCATAGGTAAATGGATATTGGCTTTGTCTGAATTCTCTTTGCAATATGTGCCGCAAAAGGCAGTTAAAGGACAAGCCATAGCGGACTTCCTCGCTCATCACCCGCCAACTGAGCTGACAGCATTCCGCGAGTTGGAGGTCACTGCAGTCTCCCTTACTCCATGGACTCTTTACTTTGATGGCTCGCGCACTGAACTCGTTGCTGGTGCCGGGATCGGCATCGAGAACCCTGCAGGAGACCGGTTTTCTTATTCTTTCCAGCTGGACTTTAAATGTACAAATAATCAGGCGGAATACGAGGCGCTCATCATCGGACTGGAAATCTTGCTGGACTTAGGAGCCCGCGAGGTTCAAGTCTTTGGCGCCTTATTGGTTGTCAACCAACTTGTGGCGAAGTTCAAGTGCTTGAGTTCCTCTATCGAGCCTTACTTGCGCAAAGCGTTTGACATATTGGACCGGTTCGATGACGTTCACATCGAGCATATTCCGCGCGAGTTCAACTTCGCAGCGAATGAGCTCGCCCAGATTGTCTCTGGCCTGCGCGAACGACTACTCAAGGTCGAACGACGCACTCTCCCTTCTTTCATTACCAGGGGGCAATGTCAGGCAAATTCTCTTGACGCCGCTGCTTTAGACCCTATCGATGAAGACTGGCGACTACCGTTCATTGCCTACCTCGAGCACCCTCATGACGCTACCTATTCCCGGCAAATGCGGTTTCTCGCCCTCAACTTTATGCTTCGCAATGGTGAGCTTCGCCGGCGCGGCGAGGACGGTACCGATTTCCGCTGCGTGTATGGCAACGAGGCTAAACGGCTTCTGCGTGAGGTGCATTCTGGCGTTTATGGTTCGCATCAGGCTGGACCAAAGATGCGTTGGTTAATCCGTCGCCACGGCTACTACTGGCCCACTATTCTCAAAGATTGTATTACTTTCGCTAAAGGATGTCAAGATTGCCAGGCTCACGGACCAGTGCAACACATTCCAAACATTCCGTTACAGCCGATCGTTAAGCCCTGGCCATGTCGAGGATGGGCGATAGACTTCATCAGTCTCATTCATCCCCATTCCTCTTAGCAGCACAAGTTCCTTATCGTGGCCACCGATTTCTTTACCAAGTGGGTTGAAGCCGAGCCGCTCAAGGTCGCTTCCGCGACCTCGGTCTGCAACTTTATTTTCTGCAACATTATCGCCCGCTTTGGTATTCCAGAGTGCATTGTGACGGACCGGGGGGCAGCTTTCATGGCTGATTCTGTAGTCACTTTCCTCAATGGCTATGGTGTCAAACTCCTGCATTCGACCCCCTATTATGCCCAGTCCAATGGTCAGGCGGAGGCGAGCAACAAAGTTATCCTCGGTATCTTACGAAAGATGCTAGAGCTGAACCCCTGCGTCTGGCATCTAGAGCTTTACCATACTTTGTGGGCCTACCGTACATCCAAACGTGGTCCGACAGATACCACCCCGTATGCTCTCATGTATGGCCATGACGCCGTCCTACCCCTTGAGGTTCACGTCGCCTCGCTTCGTGTCCAGGAACAGCACCAGTTGCTTGGTGACGATTACGTCCAGGCAATGTGGCAAGAGCTTGAAGACCTTGACGAACATCGCATCACTGCTTTCAACAATCTCATCCTTGAGAAGCAGCGCGTTGTGCGGTCTTATGATAAGGTCACTCGAGGTCGGAGTTATGCCGAAGGCCAAACGGTATGGCGTGTTGTGCTCCCACTTGGGGAGAAAACCAAAGGCCGTGGGAAATGGTCCGCGTGGTGGGAGGGACCCTTTATTATTCATCACATATTGCCTAAGGGGGCATACCATTTGCGCGACCTTGACGGTACACTCCATCTCAATCCTATTAATGGTTGTTTCTTAAAGGGCCACGTCGCTGGTGTTTGGGAGCGCGCAGATCCTCTCCCTCCTCCTGATCCCGCAACCACTGTCATTAGTGTCACGCGCCGTCGCGCTTACGCTCCATCACCGCACACTAGGGGGCAACCCCAGGGAGAAGCGTGGAATTAGTTTTTCTTTGTAAACGTGCGTGGTCTAACTAACAGACTAGTACAAGATTGGGACATATTCCAGAGGCCCTAAATAAAACAAATTCCTTCAAGTGTCTCAGTCATTATTTAGGCCAATCCCTGTGGCCTCCAAATTTTTAAAATGGGTTCGCCATCTTTATGCGGCCATTCGCCGACTCCTTTGTTTGTTACTCACTGGTTTGCACTGGGGGGCAGCGAAGTACATAGCCATTGACTTTCGATGTTGGTCCGCCATCGCTAAGAGCTCGCGAGGGGTTATTTTTTGAAATCTACTCAAGTTACATGCGTCTGCTCAAGATACATCCATGCGAGCTACATTCGCTCGCGGTATATGCAATGTACTATGTCTTCTGAGCAAAAAGCAGGCGAATGCATTTGAAGTTCCAGTCCAAAGTGCCTAGGCGAGCCGTGCAGCTGCTTCGCTCCAATGCCTTACTGGGTGCTTGAGTTTCAAGGCCTATTCACAGGCTTGTCTACTCATACTCATTTTATACCCGAGCCAATACCAGTGGCATTGGAGCAACATGAACATAAACCTCTTCAGTCATTTTTTGACATTCATGACTTCGAGGCTAGGGGGCAATGTTTATGCCTGAATTAATATTTTACTGGACAGTAAATGTCTATGTAAATATTAATTATTTCTTGGTCCATGTCATACCGGCGAGCCCAAATTTCTTTAAGTTTACAAGTGATGGCCTTTTTAGTAAGACCACGCGAGCTGAGAACAGAGTTTACATGCGAACTGGACTTCACTTAGCTCGCGCGCGGAATGGACATAGGCGGACTGCGCAGTCCGCGTGGAACACTTAGCTCGCGCGCGGAATTACTATATACAAGTCCGCGTAGGCGAGACGCAAATGTACTTCGCGTAGGCGAGATTGACTCTCCGCGTAGGCAAGGCGAGGCGAGCTGGCGAACTGGCTCGCGTAGGAGACTTCGCGAGGCAGCGACATGCAGAGTCCGCGCGCACCACGACAAACGTCGAAGACTTTTGCAAGTCTTTGATATGCTTCGGGCCAATCCCTGTGGCCCTTTTAACATAAAAAGCCCTTTTGAGGCTCGCGAGCTGCAATAGCCCGCGAAATGGACGCGAGCTACAGAAGCACGCGAGATAGCATCCTGTAGCAGCCCGCGAGATGAGGATACTCCTAATTCCAGTTCGCATAGGAGTCTACAGTTGGCAGCGCGGAAGCAATGCCCTATGCGGAATGAAGATTGCGAACTGGACATGTGTCACAAGATGGTTGGTTCGCATGGACAGAACAATGCCCTTGTGCTATAGGGTTTCAGAGTCCGACTTGGATTCTAATTACTTTTCTTCCGCCACAAGTCGAACTACTATATAAGGGGGCTCGAACCCTAACAGAAAGAACAACTCAAAACACTCAAACAAATACAAACACAAACTGCAAACCAGTTACCCTTCGAGCTCCTCGAGACCTTAACCCTAAGCGCCGCCGCCTAGGTTTCTTCTTCAGAGCCCTCCGGACTCTACCCCCCCCCCCCCGACTTCTCTCTGAACTCCCTATAGTTACTCTGCTCGCGCCGCCGTGAGTATCGATCGCTTGTGCTCGTAAATCCTCGTCTGAGGTGGCACCTGAAACCCCCATCGCCTGATTAGAAGTCAAGATCTCGCACCCCCGCTACACCTACAACCTTTTCCTCGTCCGCGAGGTGGCACGCCCGCAACTCTCCCCTCTCTTTGTTCGCTAGTTACCTCTGCTCCGCGCGCTGAGGATCGTGGCCAAAACAGTTTTCAAGATTGAGATGTCAAAATGATGAATGGACTTAACTTGGGGCACCATTTGAAAATTTTCCTTTTGTCTATAACAATTTGTGAACCTACCTTTTGTTCCCTCTCCACTTTATCCTTTCTCTTAATTTTCAATGTATTAGATGATGTATTTGAATATGGGTTGTCAGTAGTGTAATTTTGGGAGTTAGGGTTGTGAAGCCCTAAATTCATTTTGTATAAATGTTGGTATTGTAATTATAATAGATACAATTTCCATTGTGTATGCTTTGAATCCGAATGTGTTGATCCTTAGAAGCATGTTTCTAGGCTTTGTCACCTTTTGAGATTATGTTGTGGACAATTTAATGGATAGATTGATAATTAAATTGATAACTTATTAATCTTGTGCATCTAGGATTTTAGGCATGGTAACCATTACCTAGCTTAATTGTAGCTAAGCTTGCTTGGGTCTCTATGATCTTGCACTCTAGACCTCTAATTTAGATATTGCGGCCTTAACCGGCGTAGTGCCTAACTTAGGAGCTGACTTGGGAACAACACCCTTCACATATTCAAGATTTGATTTCCCACCTAGAGCTAAGGTAACAGCTCTAGACCAAGGAAGATAGTTGTATTCAGTAAGTAACACTGAACACAACCTTTGGTTAGGGTTTCCCTCTCCCTCAAAACTCCTAGACATGTTGTTTGTTGTTGATTCAAATGGATTAATATCAACATCGGTAGCGGAAGAACTTTCTTCAGTTATTTTAGCAAATGAAGAAGGGAATGCAATTCAAGAAGAAATAAAAAGATAAACAGAAACATGACACTAAAGTTCCTGCTTTGATACCATATAGAAAAACTTAAGCATTGAAGCAATTTTCTCTTAATATATTGAAGGGTAAAATACTGTATAGTCTTTTTGGTTTGAAGTCGACATCTGTTTAGTCCTTATGGTTTTATTTTAATCTGAATTGTCAAGACCCACCCCGAATTTCAACCTGAAACCCGAAGTAAGTCTTGCAGGGTCCACCTCCAAGGAAAATTTACTGAAAAACTTGGCAAACCTCTCTTGAAAATGGACAACCCTAACCCAGAAAATTCAAGAATTACCCTCCTATAACGAAACAACCAACCTCCAATTCATCCCATAAATATCAAAATAATATAACAAACTTCAACCTTCGAGAATTCGAAAAATATAACATAAGTCTTAGCACACCACCGAAAAAGTATATGCTAACCCCAATGGTAATCAGAGCTACTAAAAACTAGAGGAAGCAAGAAAATACATTGGTAGGTTAAACAGGTAACCTACTGGTGAAAAGTGGTGGAGAACTGGGTAACTATGCCTCGCCTCCTACTAGTGCCAACCCGAACTCTGCAGACTGGGCATTTTTAAAACGAAGGGCCCAGGGGGAAACATTCGCAAACGTTAAAGTGAGGGGACAAAAATAAAAGAATAAATAAATAAAATAATTAACAAGATTTATGTTTTCCCAATTTAATTTCCAAAGAAATCGAATGCATGCCTCAAGCGATAAATTTTTTATCTCATAAATATCGAGCCTCTTCAGCTCAAATATATATATATATATATATATATATATATATATATATATATCAAAATATGTATGTATTTACACACGTCCATATTCCCTGTATAATTATTTTATTGATTTAAAATAATTTATATAGGGCTGCTACGCTCGCGTCTAACGTTCACGTCATGCCTTAATGCAGTGATACACTACGCCATTAAGGTGGACGAACGAGTGTATAGATATGTGTCCATACCCTCTATATGAATTAAACACTCATATAGGGCTACTACGCTTGCGTCTAACGCTCACGTCACACCATAATGCAGTTATATACTACGCCATTAAGGTGGACAGACACGTATGGCTAGCTAGCATTTATATACATACTCTCCTCATAAATATATTTATCATTTACCAAAAAATTTCATTTTCGGTAACTCTTCAAAATAAATAAAATCGTCAAATAACAATGACGTCAAATGCTCCAACAAAATAAATTACTCAACAAAAAACAATTGCATGCATATTATTTAAAACAAAAGTCCACTCACTAATTACGCTTAAGCCTGATGTCAGTCTGAGGCCTCTTCAGCTCGAGCCTCCTCACGTCTTGTTTCAAAAACATAAATTAATCCCCAACTATATACCAACGCTTATATAAAAATAGGCAAAATTAAATGTGAGCCATATCCACTCTCATCCTTGCCCAACTTCGCCATTCTTAAATCGATACGGTCCAAACTTCAACACAAATACCGACAGCCTTAAACCAACCTTTTACAGCCTAAACAACATTAATCTAACGGCCGGATTCTATCCAAATTAACTGTCAAAATACCAAACTTCGAAAAATCCCAAACATATCAAAAACTCCTTCAAAAAATTCTAAACTTCATCCCCTTAATATTACACATCTAAAACCATAAAAATCCCCCTAACAGTGGCGACCTTCAATGCCTACCAAAATTTAGCACAACCTTCCTCTCAACACGCGCAAAAACTTCTCTAACTAGCACAAACACTAATTTCAAGCCTAGATAGGGTAATCGAACCAAAACAGTGAATTGAGCCCTAGAGTTTCAATCAACGATTTCTCCTTACCTACCACGAATCGCACCAAAACCTTTCGAGGGATTGAAGCATGGGAGGAGGGCTTGCTCTTGAGCCCAGCAGCTCTGGCTATGGCGGCCGGAGGAGGGAGTTCCGGCAACGGAGAGCTATGGGTAGTCAGACCTTTCGGGCGTGGTTTCTCTCTCACGGCGGCGCTAGGGAGGCTGCCACCTGTCTAGGGAGAAGGCTGGGTCGGAGGCCGACCGATTGGGACCGGTGCGGCGGTCAGCGGTAGCCAGACGACACCAGACGGGCGTGGGAGACGTCCGGTAGGGAGAGAGAGAGTGAGAGAGTCGGGAGGGAGGAGAGAGGAGAGAGAGAGAGAGAGAGAGAGAGAGAGAGAGAGAGAGAGAGAGATGGTTTGTGATACACCCCGAATTTAGTATTACTTTTTATGCTGTGGTTTCTTATTTAATGGTGGAAAATCAATTTGGGAGTTGTGTTGCTATTTTTGGTTAGAGGTGGTTTGGTTGAGTTTATAAACGAAGGGTAGCTAAAATAATACCAGTTCCATATTTGGGCTAGTGTTTTAAGTGGGGAAACTTTATATTTTCGGGAGAAGAAAGAAAAACAGAAAACCACCCCTCACCTTTCTCTCTCCCCGACCCCCCGAACCCATCCGACTATCCTCGACGGAACGCCGCCGTCCGGCCATGCCTGGTTGCCACACCAGTCCCGTTCGGCAGCTGGGACACCGCTCGTCATTCCTGGGGTGGTAGCCAGCCTCATCTCACCGACAGCAGCTCACGGTAGCGCTGTCAAGGCCGTTGGTTTGTTAAGCCGGAACTTCCTTCTCCGGTCACCGATCCGAGAGATCTTTGAGGGGTTTTGAAGCTCTTCTATTGGCTTTTCATCCATCCAACAGAGGAAGATCGATTCAAAGTTAAGAGCAAATCAGAGTTTTTGTGTTCTTGAGCTTGTGAGGTATTTTCCGGCCAAACCTTTGATTTGTGGGTTTTGTGTTAGTCATAATTGTTGTTGAGCTTGTTGAGAGGAAGAGATTGGTGTATGCCTTGTTAAATTTTGGTTGAAGTTGTTATGGTGGTGGTGGTTGACCGCCACTGCCGGTGGCTGCTGCCGATTTTGGTGGTGGTTTGAGGAATGTTGGATGATTTCTAGAAGAGATTAATGTTGGTTTAGTATATGTGATTATTGGTGATGGTTGCTCGGAATTAGGAATATGGTGTTGGAATTAGTTTTGGGAGGAGAGGATTTGAGGAGGCTCATTAGTTTGGTTCATTATATTTTACACTAGAGCTCCTTGTCGGATTGTAGGGAGTTGGTGGTAAAGTAGAGCTATAAGTAGATTTTGGAAAGTTTGGGCGAGTAAGAATAATGCTAGGATGGTTTTTCTTTGTAATTGATAAATGTGTGATTTTAGTGTCGGGCCTTAAATCTCATTTTGTACAGGACGAGAGGAGACACCACGTGAGGAGGGCTCTGACCGACGTCAGGCTTAGCCGCCTATATAGTGAGTGGACATTTTGGTTTTAATTAATATGCATGCATGATTTTTATAAGTGGTTCATTATATTTTTCCAAGCTTAAATTATAATTTCAGCTTTTGAATTGATCATGAATTTATTTGAGATTGACTTATTGATTGTGATTTTATTAATAAACTTATGGATTTGAGCTTGGGTAAAAGATTTGGCATTTAAATTATATTAATCCTAATGATTCATGGATTCGAGATTTCATCGAGGATTTGAGGTTTGAAATATGTTGATTATTTGGGTTGGTTATTTCATTGAGCATTTTAACGTGTGGGACAGTGGGACACGTTATTAAATTTAATGTATTTGTTTTCTCTTGGAATTCTTCCGAGTACGATTGGGAATCGTACTTATGCTTTAAATATGAGTTTCGGGGAAACTCACATGAATTTATAGTTTTCTTGTTATGTCATATTTGTTGGGTTTTATGATGTCAATGCTAGCATGTCGTTCCACCTTTCGAGGTGATGTGACTTCCGCATTGCAAGTGGGGTCACGCAAGCCCTTTCCACCCTAGCGGTGATGTGATGTTGTCGGCGGCATCACGCAAGCCCTGTGCCCTATCCGTCAACTCGACGTGAAGGTACAGGGAGTATGGGAGTACTTTGCCTGGGAGGCAACCGAGTCTGGGAGACTCACTTATATGGCCATATAGGTTCTTTTATTTGAGTTGTTAATTTGACTAGCGGGGTTAGTCCATTATTTTGGGAGCTTCCTACATGAGAGTTGTATATTTCTTTTCCTAGTGTGAATTTGTGAGGAGTTTACAATAATTGCATGCATGGAAATTTTATTTAATTTTCATATAAATGGAAAAGCATATCACATTAGATTTCGTATTGGTTTGTTCTTAAATACTTATTAATTGGTTTATTTTTCGTCCACTCACGCTAACGTTTCAAATGCTTTTCCCTGGGCTCTTTGTTTTCAAATGCCCAGATTACAGAGTTCATGTTCGGTTCCACTAGGAGTTGGGGCATAGTATCTTCCGCTGCACCTTGTGATCGTAGGTTACCTGTTAACCTATGTGTAGCTATTTGATTTTTCTTCTTTAGTGCTCTGAGGACCATGGGATTATGTAAATTAAGTTGAAGTGGTTTTTAAGGATTATGACCGAATAGAGAGAGTGAACTCTGGATGTTCATTTCCTGTTTATGTAATATAGTTGAATATTGGTTTGGATTGCTTTTAGGTTGTTGTGATTGATTGTTATAGTTGAATTGTGTCTTAGTTTTATTACAGGTTGGGTTGTCCATCTTTAAAGGAGGTTATGCCGAAATTTCGGTATAATCTCTTTTAGAGTGGATCCCGTAAGACTTGCCTGTTTTTCCTGTGTGTTTTGGGGTGGGTCTTGTCAGTTTGGGCCTCTCTTCCAACCCAGTCCAACACCACCAAATAAAAACCCAACTCCAAAAATTAACACCCCAAAAATAATACCCTAATAAAACTTACCTTTTTACTAGCTAAAATTTACCATTTTTACCGTCTTCATATTTTTCTCCTACGAATAATTTCTCCCAAATAATCGTCCCTCAACACCCCTCTAGGGACCTTTGAAACTATAAACTCATTTACGAAGACGGTAAAACTATTATTAATACCAAGCTAGTAAATAAGGTAAAAATTTAAGAGTCGGGATGTGACATGAATGGTCCTTAAAGTCACGATTTTTCATCCAAATGGTCAATCGTGACTTTAAGGACCATTCAGATTAAAATAAAACCACAAGGACTAAACAGATGTCGACTTCAAACCACAAGGACTAAATAAATTTCAATTCTATATTGAATGTTTGTTGAACTTATTTACAAGCTTGTGTTTATATAGAGGATTCAAACACTATTTGAATCCTACCTAAGCAACTGAACAAGTATGGGGCAGCATTATTTACACATGCTAAACCATACATAAAGTACAATCATTTAGAAGCCATGCTGCTGAAATAAGCCATACTTCAATAGGCCATACTACTGCAACAGTAACACTGCACATAAAATAGTTAACCTTACCATGCTTTAGCAACAGTAAAGTCAACCCATACTTTAATACTTTACAGTGTGCAACCACACTACATAAAGCTTGATGTGCAGTGTATAAGCCATACTTCAATAAAAAAAACACCATACTTCAACCATTTTTCAATAAAAATTGCATCCTCCATTTCTCCTTTGCCTAGATGGGTGTGGTAGGAGGATCGCTTGATTATTGCCTTCAACTATATCCTTATAAGGCGTTGTTTAATCGTTTTGGAGAGGGACATAGTTTGGTATTCCAAGAATCTAATTAAGTTCAATATTTGATTTATGTTTTGGATATGGAACCCAACGATAAAAATATGGTGCGTCTATTGCCACCTCACAAACCATTTTTCTCACCTCATACATTGTTGATTTATTGAAATACCAAAATACTCTGATGTAAAATTACAGCAAGGGACAATAAGTTGTTACAAATTACAATTTTTTTTCTTTTTCTTTTTTATCTTTTTGTTTTGGATGAACACAAATTTCATAACTCTAACCCAGAGTTATCATATTCGGTCGTGAGTCTGAAGACACTAGCATTTAACCTAAAGATGAAGTAAACTGTTTGTATATTTTTTTCTTTGTTGATGATTCATCTATTCTTTTACTCATTATTTCTCATGTCGACTTTGTATGTAAATTCTAATGGACAACTACTGTACCGTATTTATGAACAACGGATAGATCAGTTCAAGAAACTTAGAAGTATGCGTTGCTACTAGAGATACATTTACAGACATTGTACATCTTGATATCGACTGATACCATTGAGTTGTTAAATTTGAGAGTTTTTTCTTGTTTTGTAACTTGGATTTATACTTTCATGTGAATTTTTGTTCACTTGGTGATTTTACTTACCTTTAGCAAATCTGAATTTGACAAAATATATGAAAAGAATGAAGGGTGAACAAAGTAGAATTGAGAAAATGGTTTTTTATGTATTGTTAATGAGTGAACAAAGTAGACTTACAATTAAAATTATATGAACGAACTGTGAAGAGAATGTAGGGTGAGAAAAGTGGTTTGTGGGGTGGCAATAGACGCACCCTAAAAATATTAGGAACTCAATTGCAATGGGTTAAATCCATGATTAATTGTATAGCTAAAGAGGGTTGCCTAAATTTAAATGATGATGGGTAAGACTATGGTGTGTTGATGCATGTGATGCATCAACTTGGTCTTAAAGTTGTAAAATGAGTCCTTAAAGTAGTAATATTAGTCCTCAAAGTTGTAATTGTGTCCTTAAAGTTGTAAAAACTCATATTTGCAACATTAATCCTCTAAGTGGTAAAATATGTTCTTAAAGTGGTAATTGAGTTCTTAAAGTTACATCAACTTTTCTTTTATCACTTTGATGACTCAATTATCACTTTAACGACACATTTTACTACTTAGAGGACTAATGTTATAAATATGAGGTTTTACAACTTTAAGGTCTCAGTTACAATTTTGTGAACTAGTATTACTATTTTAACGACTCATTTCACAATTTTAGGACCAAGTTGATGCATGACATGCATTAACACATTATAAAATTTTCCAATGATGAGATACGGCTCTGCCTCAAACTTTCAGCAACAACGCACAGGTAAGGAGGAGAATCACTCATGTATATAATGAAGAGAAAATTGTCCAAACAATGTCTCACCTTTTACATAAGCTAAACTTTGATATCTCAACTTTGATAAACTTCAGAACAATATCTTACGTTCTTAACCCGACATAAGATTCATGTTTGGAGCCGTTAGCTCCGTTAAAAAAACTAACAAGTGAAGTTACTTTTGTCTTTTCATATCTAAATATATTTCTTCTATTTTTCCTATTTTTGTATTTTTCTGCTTTTACTTTTACTCTTTCTTCTTCTTCTTTCTTCACTCTCGATTTCTCTTTCCTCTCTTCAAAACCAGAAAGACTCTCACTCACAGAAAACCTCACCCCATCTTCTTTTCAATGGTTCCCAATCACCACCACCCACCGCCTTCTCTCTTCCTTCTCCTCATCACTGATTCACTGCCGCCCTCCTCCTCCTCAATCCTTCCACCGCTGACCCCTCTGCCTCACTCCCAACCTCCTCACCACAACCACCACTGCCATCACCCTCACCTCCACCTCCTTCATCGTCGTTGCCTCCACCTCCTTCACCGTCACCGCCTCCACCTCCACCTCCACGTCTTTCACCATCACTACCGCGGCCGCCTCCACCTTTTTATCCATCGCCGCTACCTCCGGCAGCAAGAGCAACGACGCAGTAGATGAACAACATCGTCGACGCTCTGATCAGCACAACAACTCTTGTAGGAGCTCGATCGAGAACAATCCCAACCACCCCTTTCCAATCCCTATTAGAAACCTGATGAGATAACACAGAGAAAATACAAACAACATTCGCCGGAACCATTCGCCATCGCCCACTTCCCAAAACCCGTCAAAGAGAGAGAGCTATAGACAAAATTATCACATTTTTTTTTATAATAATGAAAACAAAAAGTGAAGGTATCATTTCTTGACTAAAACATAACTGCCGTTAGTCTTTTTAACAGATCTAACCGCTTCAGATACGAATATTAGGTCTGATTAACAACATGAGATACCGTTATGAAATTTTTCAAAATTGAGATATCAAAATTTAACTTCGGTAAAAGATGAGACACTCTTTGAACAATTTTCTGTATAATGAACTATATGTTAATAATTCATTTATAACATTATGAATTCTTAACAAGTCATGTCAATGATTTCATAGCCAGTAAGATATTAATGTGCGAGAAAGAGTCGGAGAAAAATGAATTTTAGACTTTTAGTTTTGGTATCCAGGGAAATTACTTTTTTATTCGGTTTTCCAGAAGGGTAACTTAAGAATTTAATTTTTACAAAATATAGTGGGACATAAAAAATAAAAATAAAACTAGAGATAGTGGGCTGTAAGAAAACTCTGACCAGAGTTATCAGGTGGCCAATATTGGAAAGACACGAAGCCTACGGTTTCAGACCAAAAAAAAAAGACACGAAGCATACGGTGTCAGCGTTCCCCATAAATAAATTTCATTAATTGAAATAGAGGGTCACTTGCAGACACTTCCTTAGATTTTTGACTCCAATTCAATCTCTCAGGAATTCCCAAAGTCACCACGTTCCTTCATGACTTTCATCTCAAGGGTTCTTCTCTGAATTTGGTCAGGTACCACCTTGTTCTTCTTCCCTACTCTTTCCCACATTGCCTTAATTCTTCAGAATCGAAACTAGTGTTTTTCGGGTTTAAATCACAAGAGCGGTTAAATTTCAGTTTTCATTTTTCGCTGTTGGGTTTTTACTTCTGGGTTTACATGATTGGTGTGAATACTTGATTATTTGATAACAACTCCGGATTTTTCATTGAAAGCTGAAAATTTGAGATTGCCATTTTACTGTAATTCGTTGTTTTCATTTTGTTTTTAGGTATAAGTTAAGAAGAGTATGGCATCCACATATGAGCCCGACTGTGGACAATATTCTGTTTCGGATTACCATTTAGTAGATGATAAGGCTGAATGTGTGTCATTTCATGTATTACCTGTTCAATGGAGTGATGGTGAGCGACAGGGGGGCGGCGAGGAAGTGAAGATATATCTGCATGGAACTGGTGATAATGGGCTCTCAGAAATATGTATGCGTGTTATTGCATGGAAATTTGACATTTCGAGTGAAGTGCCTGAGATACTGGTGCTCTCCGTGGAAAATAATTGGATCAAGCTTGGGACGCCTAGGAAGAGCTTTGAGGATACCATTAGGTCAATTTTGATTACGGTGCACTGCATTCACTATGTGATGAGAAATCCTGAAACATCCGGAGATTCTGTGTGGAATCACCTATGTGAAGTTTTCAGGTTGTGAAACTTGAAAGTTTCTCGTGCTTGTTTTTTTCGTTGCACAGAGTTTTGATGCTTCACTCAATTGCAGATTGTATGCAGTCAGGCCTTCTCAAAGTGATCTGGTGGATCACATGCCTCTAATCAGTGATTGTGTCAACATATATCGTGGCCTAGAGGATTCCAAGGTGTGTCTAGCTTCTTTTGTTATCGTTGATTTTGTAATTTACAATTAGACAGTGTCTATAAATATTTTTAGGTTAATGTCTAATATTAGATTATTCATAATATGTTTCCAACTTTACTATACAGATAGTTTTGTTGTAGTTTGTTGCACATAAATGAAAAGCTCGGTCATAGTTGTTCCTGCCATAGACAGACAGGGATGATATTCAGCATCACATCCCCTAGTTTACAATTTCCATCAGACACTACTTTCAGTTAGAGCAATTTAAGTTGGAAACATTACCAAAATAATGTTGTTCCTTTTTTTCCTATGCAAGGCACCTAGTACATGTAATTTTTCATCAATTGCATAGCTTCACTGAAGTGTGGTGACTGCTCCGAGTGTGTAAGGGTTGTGGCCTGAGATAAGTTGTGGGAAACCTCTCATCAGGCCAAATCCGATGAACTGTTTTGAGCAGAGTAATGATTGGCAGATTGCATACTATATCATTTGTTGTACACTTTTGAGAAGGGTGGGCCCTCTATCATGCATTGCAATGAAACAATAATCTGTTTGCACACCATCACTTCCAATGGTGTTCTTCCTTTTCCTAGATAAATGAAATTAGAGTATATTAAACCCTGTGATGTTTAAAAACAAAACATCTCCAAATCTATATGTTACATATTTTGAGGTTTAAGTGCCTGTTTATTCTTTTAATGAATACTTGAAGAGAATGAGTTCAACTTTGTCAAAACATCAAACTCTCTTTCTCTGTTTCCTGGCATGTATTGGTATTGCGTTTGTGTTATTTCTACTAGGCTGTCATTTTCTCTTAAATGATCCTTTGGCTATCACGTTGAGGTATACATAATCTATAAAGCCAATTCGTATCTTAATATTTATGGAACATAAGTATTCGTTTATCTGCTGTTAATTACAATGAAAACTCAGAGACCAAAACAAAAGAAAAGGTAACAATGAGAACTAATGTTTTAACCTGTACACAGTTTTTGGCCACCCTTTCTGAAGAGAAGACAATGAAGAGGAAACTCTCTGATGATGTAAGATTCTCTTGTTTTTCTTTTCATACTTTTTTGGTACACTTTACCTATGTAGCCATCATTTGTTAGTGTTTATTTTGTTTTCAATGTCTTTCAGGATACAGAAGCTAGGAAGAAGTTCAAAATTATCATCGATGATATAAAAGATGATAAGATTGATGAAGCAGAAGATGAGAATAACGACAACCTGTTCAGCGAGTTCTGTGCTTTATGCGATGATGGTGGCAAGATCATTTGGTATGTTCGTTTAAGAAATTCTTTAAACAACTTTATATGATATATTAGTGGTGTGAATGTTAGTTGTGCTTCAATTGCAGTTGTGAAGGGGGGTGCCTAAGGTCTTTTCATGCAACTGAGGAGGCGGGTGCGGGATCTTATTGCAAATCTCTTGGCTTTATGCCGGATGACATTGTTGTATGCTCTGGTTATATGTTAACTTTGTATATCTTATTTATATCTTTTTGTTACTGTCCCGATCCCGGTCCAATCACAATCAACATTTGAAATTGCTAGGGGATGCAAAATTTCTACTGCAAGAACTGTGAACATAAACAGCACCAGTGCTTTGTTTGTGGGAAGTTAGGCTCCTCCGATAAGTCCTCAGGTGCTGCTGAGGTATGCATTTGCCATAGTAAAATTAACTGCTATTTATATGCGCAGCTGGATGCAGTCCCACTTGATTAGTCTCTCTCTCTCTCTCTGTGTATATATATATATATATATATATACACGTTTCCTTTTTTCATTTTCTTTTCCAAAAGAGGCAAACAAACAAACTAAGTTGTGGACACAGACTACTTCTAGCACTGAAAGAAATGCACTTCAATTTTTTTTTTATCCTTCCAAGTTAAATGAGCAAAGACTCGAAGAGTATTCTTTCTGCTGAGTTTACTTTTACTGGTGACGATATCCTCTTTTATCTATGAGCTTATTATCATTGATTTAGTGCATATACTCTTGCCTGATGCAAATTTCAGTACATACCACAGTTTTTTACAGTTTTAGTTCTCTGATTGAATTTCGCTTTACTGGCTTGATTTTCATTGACCAACAAACAAAAAGAAAGTTAAATTTCTTATTTAAAAGAATGGGCTCTCTCTTTTTTCTTTTTCTTTATTTTCATTTCCTTGTCAATCAGAAATCATCAGTGCTTTATTTTCTGCCTTTCATATATTATCACTTATTAGTAAAAAGTTAAATTGGCATTTCAATTTCTTTTAGGTTGTTTCCTGTGTATCTCCAAACTGTGGTCGATTTTACCATCCACATTGTGTTGCAATATTACTTAACCAAGATACTGGAGTTCCTGCTAAAGAACTTGAGAGAAAGATTGCTGGCGGGGAATCTTTTACTTGTCCAATTCATAAGTGCTGCATTTGTAAACAAGGAGAAAATAAGAAGGATAAGGAATTTCAGTTTGCTGTGTGCATCCGTTGTCCAAAGTCATATCACAGGAAATGCCTGCCAGGGTACAGGGGTTTTCTTTTGTTTCTATTTTAATATGCTGTCGTATCATGGTTTGTCTATCTATATCGTCTAGATGGTGATGCTTGAACTGCTTGTATCAGGGAGATTGCTTTTGAAAATCAAGGACAAATGTTAGAAGGGAGATCAATAACAAGAGCTTGGGATGGTCTATTACCTAACCGTATACTCATATATTGCACGTAAGTAATATTTTCTTTGGATGATAACTTTTATTTATTATTTATGGGATTTAACATTTTGAATGGTTTTGCTTTTGATCAGAAAACATGATATAGATATTGAAATTGGAACTGTAAGAAGGGACCACATAAAATTCCCTGATGTCAAACAGAATACGAGCACCCTAAAAGAGAAGACTATTTTAGAATCGAAGTGGAAGCCAATATCAGAGTTCCTTGTAGAGGGAGAGAAAGTTGTGTCTAAGAGGAATATTTCCTTGGAAAAATCACATAAGGGAAAAAATGCTGCTACAAAAAAACCATATTTGCAAAAGAAGAAGACTAAGAAATTGATGTCAGGGCAGAAATCTGTGTCTAAGAAGAGCAACTTCTCTCCAGAAGAATCAGTCGGGCAAACAAGTGATCCGGTACTATCAAAACTAGTGAAGCAGAAGCTTTCTTCAGTGAAAGAGAAGACTAATATAAAAGAGAAAACTATCGGTGAAGAGAAAGAGGGCCAACTTACATCAATGGTCTATGTAGACAGAGATAAAGCTGTGTCAAAGAGAACTTCTTCTGAAGGATTATTTAGGGCAAGAAGTGCTCCTACAGTATCCAAGCAAAAACAGAAGCTATTTTTTGCTGAAGAGAATAACAAGAGTCCTGTAAATGAGAAATCTATTGTTGAAGAAAACAGGAAACTGACGTCAGAGTACCTTGTTGATAGAGAGACAGCTGTGTCCAAAAAGAAAACTCCTTCCGTGAAAGAAACCTATAGGGAAAGAAATGCTTCTATGGCTACCAAACAAAAGCAGAAGCCATCTTCTATCCAAGAGAAGAAGACTAGTCTTGCAGAAAGGAAAACTCTTGTGGAAGAGAAGAGGAAACTGACATCAGAGCTCATTGTAGATGAAGATGAGGGTGTGTCTAAGAAGGGAAGTCCTTGGGAAGAATCATTGAGTGCGACTGCTTCAACTGTACCCAAACCGAAGCAGAAGTCGACTTCTGCTGTGAAATTGGGCAGTAACAGAAATAGGGATGACAAGTCTTCAGTTACAGATATTTCAAGGATGGTGAAACGAAATAATTTACTTAAAAAGGAACTCAAGACTTCCGTGTGTGAGAAAATCATGACCTCACTGGGTGAAAAGCCATTTTTTTCAATGGGGTCTGAGCAGGTGAAATTCGGGACCCTTGATACACCTGATGCTACTTCAGCTAGTCAGATACACAAGGAAATGCCACCACGTACAGAATGTGGTGACCATGGAAATCAGCATCCGAACCCCAGCAAGTCTTGTATGCACTGTGCCCATGCTAATGGTCGATTCCATTTGAACATTCCTGATGATGAAGGCAGAAGGTGCACTGAGAGTAATGTTAAGGGGTGCAAGAGAGAGAACTCAGGGAAACCATATTTAAATGGGATGAAACAGGAAAAGAAAACAGAATTTGACCTAGTCCCACAACCAGATCCTCATTTTTCAAGAGGCAGTTATTTAGCGGGTCAACATTCAGTATATGATGTTAGGGCATTCTCATCTAGTTTTTACAGCCATATAGGTCCTGTTGCTGACTCGTTATCTAGGACGAAAAGTTTAGCTATGCCATCAGATGCAACTATATTGGTTGATCCAACAGCACCCCAACGTGGTTACCTGGATAGGTCTATGGGTTTCGCTCCTGGTCCTCACCTGAACTATTCACTACAGAATTCAGCTGGTTGGATCGATGAATAGTTGAATACTTAGTGGATTCCTCGGTGAGTTATAAAGGTCTTTAGTAAAGTTGCTTGTTGGTACTCTATTTATTAACTTTCCAATGGCTGTCCTTTATTTTCTGGTTCTGTCTTTTGTTTTTTTTTTTTGTTTTTTTTTTTCCCGGCTCTACGAATCTTGCTAAAAGATCTAGGTCACGTTCTCTGCCTTGAGAAATGCAGTATGGGAACTTTTTTGCACTTGTACCCATGGGGCAAGAGAGCCGTGGGTGCCCTAGCTCATGTGGTTTTCATTTGAAGCGAGCAATGTTGTGAAAGGCAAGTTACAGTGGTTGAGTTGTGTCCACGAAATCCAGATGTTCCAAGTCGGCAGATTATTGATAGTTCATTTGCAATCCATTGGACACGAGCATATGTAAATGAGTTTTGCTTGATGAAGTGACTCGTGTTACTAGTGAAATAGAAACCATCTTATTACTTACAGTGCGACTACATCCATATTGTCCCTTGACCAAAATACAAACACCATAATACGGGAATCAGATGCGAATCAGAGAATTAGTGGAATAACCATCAGTGAAATATCCAGTGAAAAATCACCCAAAATACCCGTTGTAGGTGATAATAGAAATGGTGGAATAACCATCACTTAAAAATAGTGGAATAACCAACAAACAGATACCACGAAATGGAATAACCATCACTGAAAAATCACCACAACAATCATGGCCAACCAGGCAACTTGATTTTTTGAATTAGTGATAAGTCTGTCAATTCACAGCTACAATGTCTTTGGAAAGGCCAAAACTATCACCACTGCTTATATACAGTGACACAAATTGTATATGCTAATAGTGTTAGTATCATTACGTTTATCAGAGTATCAGATGACAATCTCCCAACCTTAATTTGCATAATCAACATGCTTCGTTACAAGCTGATGGCATCATCTAATATGACATTCAGTGGCTTAAATTCACGCTCCAAACTCCACAAGAACTCATTTTGATTGTTGATGCTTAAGTTGTACTCCTGGAAGTACCCGTTGTAGCTGATAATAGAAATAGTGGCCCTGAAAATGAAATTCAAGCGCTAAGAAGTTAAGCCAAACTATATTCTAAATAGTCGGGTAGACAAACTCATCGATGAAGCAAGTTTAACTTATACAATATAATAGACCTACACCAGTAGCACCACTCCCCAAAAGTATATCTTTACTTAAAACTCAGGGGACTCGGTCATTCAGAGTAACCAATGGATGACAATGTAGACAAACAAATGTTAGACATGACACCACTCAGATTTATTTAAATCATTCATGGAATCCTAGTTGTATTTCTTGATCCAAGGAATACCACTCCTTACTCTATCACAGGCCACATGAATATCTTTTACTGTTTTTAATTATTATTCAGAATTCAATTAAAGTGGCCAAGTCAGAAACTGAAGTAATAGAAAGGCATGGGAGGGAGACAAAATAATACTAAAAACAAGACTCAAGTTATAAAATCACGCCTAAGAACAAGTAACTAACCGACACGCCACGAAAGCTGAAGTTGATGCATCAGCAACCTTCTCAATCTTACGAATCACTGCATAGCTGTAAAATATACCAAATAAGAATTAAAATTAAAATAAAGCAAAGATACTATCCATCTTTGCTAACCCCTCGTTGGTGTAACTTGATCTCCTATGGAACTTAGAACTAAAGATAAGGCTAGCTACCGACCAAGTAGAAAATAGAGTTTGAAACAAACAGAACTCAACTGACTTTTTATAAAATTTGAGCTACAATGAACAGGTAGATCTCATCTGAATTCTGAACAATACTGTATATCACAAGTAATGTACTATGTTGTCAGTAAACCAGTGGACAAGATCTAAAAGATTCACCTTTTAACCCTTACAGGTGCAACATTATGAAGTACATCATGATATGCCGGATCTAGTGCATCAGTAACAGAGTCGGGTATAATTGATCCAAGAAAACTTCCCGATCTTTTGCTCCTGCTATGAAAAGAAATAAAAAGAAATAAACAAGACCACTTTTATGAAATCCTGTACAGTATATAGCTGAGAAATGCCAAAAAAAAAAAAAAAAAAAAAAAAAAAAAAAAAAAAAAAAACAAAAGGATCAAAAGCACTACATGGAAGTTTATTAAGATAACGAATTTTGGAGGTTTAGAAATTTTTACTGGTGTTTACCTCTTCAAGTTTAAAGAAGAAAAGGACAACACGCTGATAACACGATTTCCGTCTACAAGAAGTTTGCTTATGTAAATTGGGCTAACAAAAGATGTAACCAACTAAGCGCACACATGAAGTACGAATACCTTTTTTCTAGATATAATGATATTAGAACTAGGTACAAATTCTTTTCACAATAGTGATGATTCTTGCACTCATTCAAGAAACTGAAGAAGTGATGGCCCATTAACTGATTAACATATACTGGAAACTGGCGAGGGATATGAAGGCAACATATAACACGTTGGCATAAACATGGTCCATAAGTGCTACATTAGAAGACTTGATATAGCATATGCAAAGCATTAACGCAATAAGCTAGGTAGTAAAGTTGGCATCATGTGTTGTCTCAAAAAGGAATGTTCAGTGGTATTTCTCACCTCTGGTAACCAGAAAACCCAAGCGAGAAAGCATGAACAGACCCTGATGAACTTGTGCACACGAGAACATCTGGCAGTTGCGTAGATGGCGCAAATGATAAGGAGAATATAGTTGATGGATATGTCCCTCTCCGGAAGCAATAACACTGCAAAAAATGAATCGGTGAGTTGCGTATTTTTGTAAGACATTGGAGTCAGTTAGTGGTAGTGCCACCAATTGCTTCATATGAATACATGAGTCAGGAAGGAAGATGATGCCTAACGCAATCGGTCTGCAATAAAGATATACATATGTATGTCTGAGGGAGGTGCATGATGTATGATACAACATCCACTGATTACAAGTGAAAGACCTGTGTCAGCTATCATGTATATATGATATATGCCTTCATGTATGTACCAGTCAAAAGTTACTAGACCAGAGACTCAATGACACCAGATAGGCATCAAACATCCTGTGAATGGTTGACATAGAAGCTTAAATGCATTTTACAAGCTGCCTGGTTCTTTAAAGTGGAATCTAGGTTTTGTATATCACTGAAAGTAGGAGGGTGACTACAAGGAGATGACACGTCAAACTTGATTTTCTTAAATCAGAAGATAATATGACCAATATGATAATACTAACTATGGAGCCAACAACTGTGCCGTCGACAATTATTTTATATACCCTCAACATTAAGCTCCATTGCAAGTAGGTTAGTATTGCTATTGTTCACCTTTGTTGCTTCTGAGACTAGATGGACTCTGATAATGGTTCCCTGTTCGGATGCTGTTGCTATGTACATCCCATTGGAAGAAAGTGCAATTGCAGCAAGTGGGGCTCTATGAGCATCAATCTGTAATTAAAATTTAAGAAGATAAATTAAAAGATATTATTGAAAGAGAATCATCATTTGCTCCATTTGTGATATACTGAATGAATCCATCCTTTGCAATTATAATAATAATAATAAAAATAAACCAAGCACTGAAAAAATCAAAATGCATTTATGACTTCTGAAAAATCATTTGTAATTTGTGTTTCGTAGAAGGCATACTTCCCAGAAAAGAAGTACAGTGTCAGGCATAAAAACAAAAGAAATCCTGGAATTCACCTCTGAAAACATATCAAGAAGGGCATGAGTCAAGAAATGAGAACAGAATGAACAAAATGATCTAATATCATATACATTTAAAAATAGTTTTGTAGTGAACAAAAATAAAATAAAATAAAGTAAAAAACTTTTTTATGCCATAACCTCACAATGTAAATGCAGGTCCATAACATTGTACAACAACACGGATCCTTTGGAGATGCTGGCAGGTAGAGCCAAGAAACATCCATCCAAACTTGGGGAGAATGCGCAAAGCCCTGAGAAGAAGAAGAAAAAAACGAAGAACATGGTCATTTAAAGAAAGACATCTTCTGGTTTAACTGAGCAAGAATGTAGTGCCATCCAATTTCACCTTTTAAATTTGATACAGTATCAATAGTGTCCAAGATTGCAAGACTATTTATGTCATATACATATGTTTTGTCTTGTAAGATGACAACAAGTCTGCACTTGCCAAGGAAACATCAAATCATCAACGCGATAGAAGATAAAAGAAATTAAGTTCATTTAACGGGTAAATGACGGCATCTCATGATTGAGTAAACTCTGAACCATTCAAATAATTTTGTTACAGTTCATTAATATAACAATGTGGATAGCATTATGGCAATTCAAACATCCTTTTTTGTGCGCGCGCACACACACACACATAGATTGTCCATAAAGGGAAGGAAAAGCAACAGAAGAAGGTATTTGGAAATAAATCAATAATCCATTGCTTCATAAAAAATGGAGCAGGATCACCATGATACTTGCCAGAAAGGTTGCTAAGTAGCCAACATCTTAAAAGTTGACAACAGAAGCCAAAATGCAAAATATGGCAATTATATTCACTATCTCATCCACTAGCTAGCTTATAAATGCATATTTCAGTAACAAATTAAATAAGCACTAAACTTCAATACAAAAGATACTAACATAACCAGTAAATAATTGTCAACAAAAGATCATTGCCAGTCAAAACGGTATACCTTTTCCTATTCATACGAACGGCAAGTATTGAAGTTAAAAAATTCAATTCACGGAGAGCAGTTCCAGTTGTTTTATTGAACAAACAGAGACGGCGCGGCGATAAAGATGGCTGTGTGGCAACAGAATGTCAGATGATGAATAAACCAAACACATTTTACTGATCACAAAATTGATACATTAACAAATACCTCTTCGCCAGCTCCAACAATGGCAAGAAGACTAGAGCAGAACAGCATTTCAACAATAACGAAAGCTCCAATAGCTAACCAAAAACAAACAAAATGTAAATTAAATTAAATTAAATTTCAAACCACAGTAAAAAAAAAAAACAAGGCTTTTTCTAAACGAAAGTAGGTGAATCAACTCGAACAGCTTACCTCGTTCATAGCAGAGTCTGCCTGTATTGGAATCGAAGACTTTGAAGCCATGCTTTGTGCCTATGGCAAAGCAACTGCCGGAACTCGAAAGAATTAACAAAATTGAAAAGAGGATTCTAGAACCAACGAAAACAAAAGATTCTGGAGTAAAACCTGGAGTCTTGGTTGAAGGAAGCGCAGAGGATTGGGTAGGAAGAAGAAGAGGAGGAGGAGGAGGATTGGTTTGCCATTAGCTCAGGGCGTCGGAGGTTCAGAGCTTCCGACCTCCCAAAAATGAAGACTCAAGTGTTGATGGGGGCATTATCGATATTCATTTTGTTTTTATATTATTATATTTTTTCAGGGATGGGTAATCTGGACATTTTACTACTCGGGCATAAACCCTAACGAGTACTCCATATATATATATATATATATATGTAGAAGGGCGCAGTACACACCACCCGCCCCTCTAAACCCAGCTGTGTAAACCTAAACGCCAATCCAAGCAGCTAATGAAATCTAAAGAGAAAAGCTATGTCAACGGAGGGAGGTGTCTCGCTCGATTCGCCCCATATCCGTTTCGGATCAAATCTTGTTTTCATTTGTGTATCAAACAACAGTCATTTCTTTGTATAAACAAATTCAGGTAATGTTGCATTATTTTCACATATTCTTCATAGAGATATTTTATTTCTGGGAAAAATGACCATACACAAACATGCAAAATAAATCATCAAGCTCATTCCAATGACACATCTGTTTTAAAGGTCTGTGTAGTTTTCTAATTTTTCTGGTTGTAGTTTTCTAATCCATTAGTAGTAGCTTTCTAAGGCTTCAATCATAATCTCAAACATGGACTGTTTATCAAATCCCATGTCATGAATAGCCGCAGCACTAAAACCTATAGATGTAAGAGTCCAAACTTAATTGATTTACTATGTAATACCCCGGAAATTTGATGTTAGTTTTTAATATTATTTGAGAATTTTTGAGTTAGAAATTAGTGTGTTTTTGAGGTTCGAACGAAGAGCGGAAGTGTTCGGATGCATAAGTTACCCGAAACGGTTCTACCTTCTTTAAGGGTCATAGAGTTGACTTTTTATCTGTTGGGTTTCTCGGAAAACTTCCTTCTTGAAAGTTGTAGAGTTTTGAGATACGAGTTCGTAGACATGCGGCACGTTTAAAACGGATGTCGTATGAAAAAGTTATGGTCAGAGGAAGTTAGTTTCCGATTTTGGAAGATATATAAATAGAAAAATTTGTGGGTTATTTTCAGAAACCCTGAATTTTGTAGAAAAACCTCTGCGGTTTCTCTCTCTCCTGTCTCCATTTCCACCCTCAAACTTCTTCCGGCCATAACTCGGCCATCCGGCGACGGATTTGGGCGTGTTTGGTATCGTTGGAAAGCTCTCACTCCCCTCTTTCTATTCATACCAGCCTCACACCCTTTGGAGCACTGTGCACGACGCAGCAAGGCCCGCAAGTTACTGCTGCAGCCGGTGGTGAAGCTCTGACCGATTCCGGCGACATCGAGGTTTGAGGCTACCTATTTCTCGAAGTTCTTGTCCTTCCGAGCATGATGATACCAGCCTTGAAGCCCACTTCGAAGCGTGGAGCTTTTGAGTTCGAAGTGTTCCTTGTTTCTTTCTGGCGACGTTTCCGGCCTCTTTCTGGCCGAATTGGCTTTGGCCACAGGTATGAAAAGTATTCCATTTGATGTGACCTACAAGTTTGCTGTTGGGAGTTTGCTCAGATTTTGAAGTTGATGGGGTGGCGCGTGGGGCCCACTCGCCGCCGCCTGTGGTGACGCGTGGCGGTGCGTCCGGTAGTGTCTGTGGTGTTTTGTGGTGCTAGTTAGGTAGTACTCTTCGATACGAACATGTTGATATGTGGGTTGTATGTTTTGGTTACCATTATTTCATGCTAGGACTTTTTAGCTAATCTTAGACTTGTGCAAGGTTGGAGTTTCTGTTTTGGGAATTAGAAGCAGCAGTTTTGGGTCGTTAAATTCGATGACCTTGGAAGGTTGTCCTCCTTTGGGATAAAGTTTAGTTTAAGGGTGTGTGATATCTTATGATACATTGGTTACTAAGGTTATTATTTGTGTAATTATAGGTGACTTGTGAAGTGTGTTTTGGGCTTGGCTCTTGTTTTGTGTTGAAAACGCAGCGGCATTATTTAGGTGACTAAAATCTCACCAAAGTCCACTTTGGGACCAATTATTTATAATTATTATGACGATGATTATGATGATTGATTTTGATGATGATAATTAAAATGATGATAATTGTTATGAGGATGATTATAATAATGATTATGATAAAATGATGATGATGATGATTTTGATGATGATTATAATTAAAAAAGAAAAAATTATTATGTTTTTGTTTGTTTTAAAATATATAATCTTAATCGCCAACGGCTCGTAGGTAAGTTAAAACAAGTTGTCCTATTATATGATTATTTTTTTAGGTTCATGTGATCATAATGTTTTTGGGTATTGATAGATTATTCTTGTGGGGATATCTATGTTTGTTCATATAAATATATCTATGTGGAAGGATATAATTTTTATGATGTGCTCCTCGTGTTGATTTTTGATGATAATATTATATTGTGATCCGTTGTTTAGATAGTCAAACCGGGTTCCAAGCCTTTAATCGGGTGATTAGTTGCGTTTATGATGATTCTACTCTTTTGGTGAAATGTTGTGTAGATAGTCAAACCGGGTTCCAAGCCTTTAATCGGGTAATTGGTTACGGTTATGATGCTATTATTTATTTTGTGATTATTATTGGACAGTCAAACTGGGTTCCAAGCCTTTGGCCGGGTGATTGGTTACGGTTAGGAATAGAGCTCTAGTCCGTCTGTCGGTGTAGGTCATGGGAGGTACCTGAAGCTATTTGGGACCCATGGGTACATAAATTGTTGTTGTAGATCATGAGAGGTATTTATTAATATCTGGGACTCATGGGTACATGTATATTTGTAGAAGTATTGGTTATGTGGTTTTAACATTTTTCTTAATTGTTGTATTTTAACTTCCTTGTTTTGAGTATCTCCTGAACTATGTTTAATGCAGGAGATTCTTTAATCTTATTTGTGTGAATTTTAGTGGACTTCTTGAACTATCATTTTTGCAGGATTCACTTATGATTTTGATTGTTTTGTGATTTGTTGGGTTTTCTTATTTACTCACTTTCGAAATTTATTGTTTTGAGGCGATTCCTGATTTAAGTTCTAAAGCAGGAATTACCGGTTTTATCTTATGTGATGTTAGGTTAAGTTATTTTTGGGAGTTACTCATACAGGCTTTTTAGCTTACCGGGTTTGTTGTTTTACAACCCGGTGCACCAACTCATGGTGTATGGGTTAGACCTGTAGGTGTTGATCAGAAGGGTTGAGGCGGAGGCATATTGGTAGGATTTTAGTTTCTGTGCACTTTATTTTATTCTTTTATGACAGTTTGTTTTTAAGCTCATGTGAGGGACTTAATAATTACTAAACTTTTAAAGTTGATGTAATTAAGGAGATATAATGTTTAACTCGGTTGATGAGTTTGTTGACATTTACATTTCCAGTATTTGTTTTTAGTTTGGAAGTTATTGAGCAGGTTGTGGGATATTAAGATTTTAAGATATATCATGCCCAAATTTTTGAAAATTTATCTTTCGAAAATTGAAGTGTGACATACTAACCGCTAATAAGTTTACTAGGGGGTAGTAAAATACTTGCATATCCCCAATAATTCTGTTTTTTCATCATTTTTAGAGGATAACCTGTGTAATACCCTAGATTTTCATACCATTTTTCTTGTATTATTCTCATATTTAATGAAGGATTATGTATGGAAATTTATTGTTAGGTGAGTTCTGGTCCTCTCCTCCTCCTAGTTATGGCTAGACATAGATTGAATCAAGATTTTGAGTTTTTGAACCCGGATTTGCAGGTTTTGTAGTTTGATTTTGGGTTGCTGTTCGGGGTAGTTTCTGGCCGGTTCCAGGCAGAATTGGTTGAAATCTCAGGTATTAAAGTTGTTCACCATGCTTTAATCTACAAGTTTCATGTTTTGAGTTTCCCCAAATTTTGAAGTTTGGTGGAGGCGCGTGAAGCTCACTCGCCGCCGCCTGTGGCGGCGCGTGGGAGCGCGTCCGGGTAGGGTAAAGGCTTTGGTTGCCGTGTTAGCTAGTCTTTGTTGTTGCTAGGGTGTTGTTGTGTGTGAAGAATGAGTGTTGATTAGGTTTTTTGCCTTGTAGGTGCTAAGTTGGTTCTACGTGTTTGTTAGGTCGAAAACTTGGAAAATTGGATCTTGGAGGGTGGTAGTATTGTTGTTGAGTGTCCGATGACCTTAAGAGGTCTTGGAGGAAGGATTGCCCTTCTTTGGGCAACCTTTAAGTTAAGGGTATTTTAATCCTTGTGGTGTTTTTACTAAGGGTGGTGTTTTTACTAAGGGTGTTTTTACTAGGGTGTTGTTGTGTGTGAAGAATGAGTGTTGATTAGGTTTTTTGCCTTGTAGGTGCTAAGTTGGTTCTACGTGTTTGTTAGGTCGAAAACTTGGAAAATTGGACCTTGGAGGGTGGTAGTATTGTTGTTGAGTGTCCGATGACCTTAAGAGGTCTTGGAGGAAGGATTGCCCTTCTTTGGGCAACCTTTAAGTTAAGGGTATTTTAATCCTTGTGGTGTTTTTACTAAGGGTTTTAATTGTATATTTTTAGGTGATTTGTGAGTTTGTTGGGTTCATTGGCTCTTGTGTTGCGGAAGAACGCAGCAGGATTATTTTAGGTGTGTCACATCCCGGTTCTTAAGTTAATTTACGGTTATTGACTTTTGATTACTTTGACCTTTTACCGTGTTGAGTAACCGTTTACTACTTAAGGACCCTAAAGTTGACTTTTTCTTCCGTTTGGAATTTGGGAAAACTTTCTTCATGAAAGTTGTAGAGGACATTAATACGAATTCGTAGACATGCTATACGTTAAAATCGGAGTTAGCATGAAAAAGTTATCAACTAAAAGGGTAAATTTTGAGTTGGTAAAAAGGGGGTAAATATTTAGTGGGTATAATTTTTGGGGTTTAAGTTATTGGACCGGGTGTGGGCAGCCCAACACCCCCCCCCCCCGATTCTCTTTCTCTCTCCCTCTTTCTTCTCTCTCTCCTTCTCCCGAAGTTTCCCGACCCGCCGGCTTCACCACCTTCGTCCGCCGTCGTCCGGCCACCACCGACCGCCGGACCGGTCCCGTTCGGACCCCCGCCACCTCCTCTCTCTTCCTGGGCCGGTGACCGGCCGTGTAACGCCGCCGTTCGAGTGAAAACCCGCCGGAGACGCTAGATAGCCTTTCGCCGGAGTTCCGTCCTCCGGCCACCATAGGCCGAGATTTTTGGCTCAACTTGTAGCCCTCATCTAGGTGAGTAATCCCTCAAAAGGAATTGGCTAAATTCGATTTCGTTAGGGTGGTTTGTATAATTACAAGTTCTAGGGATTTATGGATGTTTTGATTCGATTACCCTAGTTAGTCTTAGAATTGAACTAAGTGATAGTTATGAAAGTTGTTGGGTATGATGAGAGGATTAATCTGTTAAAATTTGAGAAGCATTGGAGGTCGCCGGAGAACGGCTGCCGGCCGCCGCCCCTTAGGGGCTGTTTTTCATGTTTTTTAAGATGGTATTAAGGAGAGGAGTTTAATGAAGTATAGTTTGGAATTTTTGGAGGAGTTTTGATAATGTTGGGGATTTTTCGATGGTTAAGGATTTTGGCGGTGTTTAGAATGGAATATCGGTAGTTTGGTTAACCGGTTTAAATTTGCGTATAAGGTTAATTTTTGGTTATCGGTGATGGTGGTGAATCTTGAGATATAATGGGTTAAGGGTGGAGAAAATGGGCAATGAAGAGGATTGATTTTAGACCATTAATTTTATGAAATTATTTATTGAAGTTTATTGTTGAATGGAAATTAATATTAATTATTGTTCAGGACGTGAGGAGGATCATTTGGAGGAAGCCTCGGGTCGTCGGCAGGCATAGCCGAGCACTGTGAGTGGACCTTTGATTTGAATGTTATGCATGCACTATAGTTTATTTAATTTTCAAATGCATATTGAAGATTTAATATTTTCTTGGAGTAATGAGTTCCATTTATTTATCGGGAACTCTCTTGAGCATTTTATTTGACATGTGGTGTCACATCCCGACCCTTATAAAAATTACCTTATTTACTAGCGTGATTATAATAAGAATTTTACCGTCTCGATCATTGAGTTAATAGCTTAATTGGTCCCTAGAGGGGTTTCGGGGACGATTATTGTGCTGAGGATTATTCGTAAGAGGAAAATACGACGACGGTAAAAATAGTAAATTTTAGCTAGTAAAAGGTAATTTTATTCGGGTATTATTTTTCGGGGTGTTTAATTTTAGAATTTGGGTAGTATATAGGTGATGGACCGGTTTGGGGTGTGAGGCCCAAACCCATTCTCTTTTCCTCCCGATTCTCTCTCCTCTCCCGCTCCCGCACCCGATCACTCCCGCTGTCCGGATTTCCGACCGCCAGACTGCCGCCGTCCGGCCGCCCCAGACCGCCGCACCGGTCCCAATCGATCGGTCTCCGACCCAGCTATCTTCCAGGACCGGTGACAGCCCCCCTAGCGCCGCCGTGAGAGAGCGGTGCCGCCCGAAAGGTTAGGCTGCCCCGAACTTCCGGTCACCGGAACTCCCTCCTCCGGCCACCAATCCGGGCAAGCTTGGTACGGTTTTGTAGCCCTCCTCCCGTGCAGCAACCCCTCCAATCAGCTCACTCCCTCTTGAGCTAGGTAAGGAGAAATGTGGAGTTGAAATTTCTAGGGCTTTTAAGTTGTTTTCGTTCGATTAGCCTAGTTAGGCTTGGAATTGGGTGATGTGTTGGTCATGAAAGTTGTAGAGCTTGATGAGGAGATTATTCTATCAAATTTTCATAGGTTTTGGAGGTCGCCGGAATTGGCCTCCGGCCGCCGCTGCGGGCGGAGCCGCCGCCGGTTAGGAGATTTTTTTAGAGTTTTAAATGTGGAATATTAAGAGGAGTATACTGGTGTGATTTATGGAATGTTTGGATGAGATTTGGATAGGTTTGTGAATTTCCGAAGTTTGGTATTTTTGGCGGTTAATTAATGTAGAATCCGGCCGTAGGATTTAAGTCGTATTTTGGGGAGGTTGTATTTACGACTGATGAGTATGATATTTAAGTTCGGATCGTTCCGATTTAAGAATATCGAAGTTAGGCAATGATGAGCGTATCTATGGCTCTCGGGTAATTTTGCCTATTTTGATTAAATATTGGATTATTGGTTGGGAAATTAATATTATATTTGGAACAAGACATGAGGAGGCTCGAGCAGACGAGGCCCCAGATCGACATCAGGCTTAGGCCTAATTTGTGAGTGGACTTTTGTTTTAAATAATATGCATGCTATGGTTCATGAATGAACAATTAATGTCGTGGAGCATTTTGACGTCACTTTAATTTTTGACGATTTTTAATTCTCTTGGAGAGATACCGAAAATGGGATTTTCGGTGGATATAAATATGTATTTATGAGAGAGTATGTATAGAAAATGCTAGCTAGCCATATGTGTCTGTCCACCTTAATGGCGCAGCATATAGCCGCATTATGGTGTGACGTGAGCGTTGGACGTAAGCGTAGTAGCCCTATTTGAGTGTTTAATTCATATAGGGGGTATGGACACATATTTATACACCCGTCTGTCCACCTTGATGGCGTAGTGTAGCACCGCATTAAGGCGTGACGTGAGCGTTGGACGCGAGCGTAGTAGCCCTATATAGACCCATGAATTTATATAGGGAGTATGGACGAGTGTAAATACATACATATATTATAGAGTCTGAGAGACTCGATATTTTATGAGATAAAAGTTTTATCGCTTGCGGCATGCATTCGATTTTTCCTTAGAAATTAATTTGGGGAAACATAAATATTTTATTTTATTTTTGTCCACTCACTCTAACGTTATTAAATGTTTTCCCCTGGGCCATTCGTTTTAAATTGTCCAGTTTGCAGAGTTCGGGTTGGATCTAGTAGGAGACGAGGCATAGTCACCCGCATTTCCGCCAGTTTTCATCAGTAGGTTACATGTTTAACATACTCGTGTTTTTCTTGCTTCCGCTAGTGTTTAGTAGCTCTGAATACTTTGGGATTATTGTATATTATGTGTAGAATTTCTGAAGGATAATTATGTGATGTTTGGAAGTGTTGAATTAAGAGTGAAATTTGGAATTTTCGAGTTAGGGTTGTCCATTTTCAAGGGAGGTTTGCCGAGTCCTTCGGTAAATTTTCCTTGGAGGTGGTCCCCGCACGACTTACTCCGGGTTTCAGGGTGAAATTCGGGGTGGGTCGTGTCATGTGGGACATGTCAAGTGATTTATTTTATTACGTAATATTTTTAGGTACAGTTGGGAACTATACTGAGTTCAATGGATTTAATTATTTTCGGTTTTATTTTGATGACCTCGGGATTTATAAATGATTACCGAAAATGAGATTTTCGGTAGTTCTCCATCATAATTTAATTGTTTATTTGAGGAATAATGATTTTGACTTGGAGAATATTTTAGCGAGTATTTTCGAGTGGAGATACTATTATTTATGATTTATATTTGATATCGAAATCTCGCTTATATTTATAAGTTTGAGAATATTTTGACGTGTGAGACACGTCATTGAGTTTATTATAATTTCTTATGATGATTTTCAAATACGGTTGGGAACCGTACCATTCGTATGATCTTAGGGAAGATCAGTGAATTTATGCGTTTTCGTATGTTATTAGTCACCTTAATATAGGGTCGATTATATGGATTATTGCTCGCTAGGCATTAAATAGCGGTCCTCATCATATGTGAGTAGAGCGCTTAGCGTGAGACGCTATTATAGTCTCACCAGCGGTCCTCATCATATGAGAGTTGAGCGCTTAGCGTGGGACGCTATTATCGCCTGGGAGGCAACCGATCGGTATATATATATTTATTGCTAGCTAGCCATTATATAGAGGTCCTCATCATATGTGAGTATGTCAAGACCCACCCCGAATTTCACCCTGAAACCCGAGGTAAGTCCTGCGGGGACCACCTCCAAGGAAAATTTACCGAAGAACTCGGCAAACCTCCCTTGAAAATGGACAACCTTAACCCGGAAAAATATAGAACATCCTCTTAACCAAAATATTAATCTTCAACTCAATCCAAATAACCGAATAAAATAATACACAATTATTTTTCCGAAAATATTCAGAGATACTACAAGAAAGACAACGGAAGCTGATAGAAATCCTAGTGGGTTTAAACAGATAACCTACTGGCGGACAGTAGTGGAAATGTGGGTGACTATGCCTCGTCGCCTCCTTCTAGACCCCACCCGAACTCTGCAGACTGGGTATTTAAAAACGAAGAAAAAGCCCAGGGGAAAATATTTAATTACGTCAGAGTGAGTGGACAAAAGTAATCTCGTCAACAATAATATTTCCCCAAGAAAAACTTTCAAGGACACGACTAGTTCCGGCTAGTCTCTAAAACTTAAACAAATACAGCCTCTCAGGCTAAAATTATATATTTATATCAGTATGTATTAACACCTGTCTACTCCATGTATGCTATCTATGAATAAGCTTGAAAGTAGATAGTCATACCACGCTACTACGCTCGCGTCTAACGCGCACGTCACCCCATAATGGCATTTTTCCTCAGTATGGGGGAAACGACCGAGTGGTATATATACGTGCTTACTCCTTGTACGAATTCTATGAATGAATCTAAAAACATAGAATGAACTCGAAAAGTAGAAAGTCGTACAGGGCTACGACGCTTGCGTCTAACGCTCACGTCACCCCATAATGGCATTTTTCCTCATTATGGGGGGAAATCACGTATTGCTAGCTAGCGTTCACTTATATACATACTATTCTCATAAACGTCAATAAATGTGTATAAACACCGAAATTCTCAATTCAAGATAAATTCCAACAATAAAGCATTTAAAGCACATTATTTAAAACAAAGGTCCACTCACAACTTAGTCCTAAGCCTGACGTCGGTCGGAGGTCTCCTCTGCTCGAGCCTCCTCGCGTCCTGTTCCAAAACATAAATAATTCCTCAAATAAAATCCCAACGTTTTTAAAGAAAATAGGCATAATTAAATATGAGCTTTCCGCGCTCAACCATGCCTATAGTCCTAAATCTTAACTTCACTGCCAACCATAAATCTCCATAAATACCGACATCCTCAAAATCACCTTCCAACGTCCTAATCATAAAAATAATCCAATGGCCGGATTTTAACTTATTAATCCGCCAAAAATACCAAACTTAACAAATTCCAAAACCTATCCAAAACTCCTCCAAAAATTCTAAAACTCATTCCATTAAACTCCTCATAAAAATCTCCACCAAAAACAATTTTTCAACGGCGGCGCCGGCGACCAGCTCCGGCGACCTCCAATGCCCACCAAAATTTGACAGCATCTTCCTCTCAACCTCCTCTACAACATTCCTAACTAGCACAAACTCCAATTCTAAGCCTAACCATGTCAATCGAACGAAAACACACAATAAAGCCCTAGAACTTCAAATACCGATTTCTCCTTACCTAGCTCAAGATGGAGGGATTGGAGCACGGGAGGAGGGCTTCCTTTTGAGCCAAGGATCGCCAGCTATGGCGGCCGGAGGAGGGAGTTCCGGTGAGAAAACCGATTCGGCAGTCGGAGCTTCCGGGCGGCGTTTCTCCCTCACGGCGGCGCTAGAGAGGCTGCCACCGGTCTAGAATGGAAGCTAGGTTGGAGAACGAACGATTGGGACCGGTGCGGCGGTCTGGGGTGGCCGGACGGCGGCGAACGGCGGCCGGGAAGTTTTCTAGGTGTAGAGAGGGGAAAACCGGGTGCGGGAGAGAAGAGAGAGAATCGGGAGGGAGAGAGAGAATCGGGAGGGAGAGAGAGAAAAGAAAGGGGAAACTGATTTGGGCCTTTAGCCCACCCGGTCCAACAACTCCATATACCCATTCCAAAATTCAACACCCCAAAATAATACCCCAATAAAAATTAACTTTTACTAGCTAAAATTTATCATTTTTACCGTCGTCACATTTTCTTCCTTCGAAATATTCGTCCCTCAACACACCTCTAGGGACTTTAGGACTATAAATTCAATGACGAAGACGGTAAAATTCTTATTACCACAATGCTAGTAATTAAGGTAAAATTTAAGAGTCGGGGCGTGACAGAGTAGAGCGCTTAGCGTGAGACGCTATTATAGTCTCACCAGTGGTCCTCATCATATGAGAGTTGAGCGCTTAGCGTGGGACGCTATTATCGCCTGGGAGGCAACCGATCGGTATATATATATTTATTGCTAGCTAGCCATTATATAGCGGTCCTCATCATATGTGAGTAGAGCGCTTAGCGTGGGACGCTATTATAGTCTTACCAGCGGTCCTTATCATATGAGAGTTGAGAGCTTAGCGTGGGACGCTATATTGTAGCCTGGGAGGCACCGACCCGAGCCTGGGAGGCTCCTTTTTACATGGTGATAACTTTCCCCTTATTTTAATCTTCTCAGTCCCGTATTTGATTAACCAGCGGGGCTGGTTCGTCCATTTATTTATGAGATTCCGGATTTAAAGTTAAATGTTCATCAAAGTTGCGAGCAGCAAGGTTTTAAAGTATAAATGTGGGAAAGTAGTGAAAATTACGTTTTGTTAAATGAATTTATTTATTTTTGTCCACTCACTCTAACGTTTTAAATTACTCTCCTTTGGGCCCTTTGTTTTCAAATGCCGAGTTTGCAGGCTAGGTTAATTTGAGGTCGAGCGTACATGGAGTCGAGGCTTAGTCCAATAGTCAGAAGCTGCTTTCGCTTCATCTTTATTCATGGTTATTCTTTCCTTATTAGATATGGTCTGATAACCAGCTAGTGATCTAATGCTGACTTTGTTGTTTAGTATAGAAGTGTTAAGTTGGATTTTCAGGTAAGGGTTGTCTATTTTCAAGGAAGGTTTAGCCGAATTTTCGGTAAATTTGCCTTGGAGGTGGACCCCGCAGGATTTACCACGGGTTTCAGGGGGAAATCCAGGGTGGGTCCTGACAAGGTGAGTAAATCTCACCAATGTTCACTTTTGAACCAAGTTTAATTATGGTCATTTGAGGAGGATAATGATTATGATGTGATTTTAATATTTTGCTATTATTGGTTTTAAAAATATATGAGCTTGATCGCCAACGGCTCATAGTAAGATAAAACAAGTTTTCCTTATGTGTTACTTGAAGGCTCTTATGATCATAATTTTATTAAATTGTGAGAAGCTATTTTATTGGAATAATTTATATTGTTCATATAATTATATCCTTGTGAAGGATATAATTTTATGATGTGAATCTTGTGTTGTTGATAATGATGTTGTGATATGATGACTGTTGAATAAATAGCCTAACCGGGTTCCAAGCCTTTAATTGGGTGATTGGTTACGGTTAAGATGCTATTTATTATTTTGTGTTTTGGTTTTGGACAGTCAAACCGGGTTTCAAGCCTTTGGCCGGGTGATTGGTTACGGTTAGGAATTAGAGCTCTAGTCCGTCTGTTGGTGTAGGTCATGGGAGATACTTGATGGTATCTGGGACCCATGGGTATACATATTGTTGTTGTAGGTCATGAGGGGTATTTACTAAATATCTGGGACTCATGGGTACATTTCTTGTTAATGTGTAGTTTTTAATTATTGATCAAATTTCACTTGTGGTATGTTGGATGTGTTAAATGTTGGATGTGATAAATGTGGAGTTATTTTTGAGTTACTCATATGGGCTTTTTAGCTTACCGGGTTTGTTATTCTACAATCCCGGTGCACCAATTCTTGGTGCAGGGGTTAGACCTGCAGGTAAGGATCAGCAGGGTTGAGTAGGAGGCGTAGTGGCAGGGTTCTTCCTTTTTTTGTTGTTGTCAGACTCTGTATAGTTTTAGATTTGAGTAGACAGTTTTAAAGTCATGAGATTGTTCTCATGTTCTTGTTTTGCACGTTATGTAAACAAGGAAGTGTAATCTTAATTCAGTGATAGATCTTGTGAAAATATCTATTCTGTAATTGAGTTTTGTTGTTGTTGTTTGTTGTTGTTGAAAAACAGGTTGGGATGTTAATATTTTAAGTTAGATCATGCCAAAATTTTTGAAAATTCCATTCGAAAATTGGGGTGTGAGAGTTTGATATCAGAGCGTAGGTTTACATATTTGGTAATAATCAATACTTCCAAGTGATGGCCCGACTGCAACGGATCACCGTTATAAGCTCTTTGGTATTGATATGTCACTGGGTATGTGAAGGGTAGGTGTCGCCTCTAGGTCAATAGGATGTCAGAGTAGAGAATACTCTGTTAGTGGTTCTCGAATCTTGTGTCCACCTTGAGTTAATGCTTTGGTTAATAATTGTCGTATTTGACTTATACGTTGGTTTAAGTTTTATGCATAAAATTAACCAAGGTTACTTGCTCCTTAGGTGATGGATCCTCCGCGAGGAAGCGCTAGAGGCCGAGGTAGGGCCAGAGGGGCCGGTAGGGCAAGAGGAGCAGGTAGGCCTAGAGGCAGAGGTAGAGCTCCACCTGTGGATGACTTCTTTGAGGAGGAAGTGGTGTTAGAGATGCCAGTGCCAGTTGTGGTGGATGATGGTCTACGTCTGGCTAGGCTGGCTCAGGGTATCATCAGGTTAGGAGCGCCTTCCTTTCTTGGAGGTACAAACTACCTCGTAGTTGATCATTGGATAGAGGGCATCGAGACATACTTCACCATGATCACTTGTACGGAGATTGAGAAGATGCGTATTGCTACGTTTCTTCTCAAGGATGAGGCACGGGTATGGTGGAGTGGGGTAGAGAGATCTCGAGATGTGACCACCCTGACTTGGAGGGGGTTTGTTCAGCTCTTTCGGGAGAAGTATTTTTCTGATACAGTGAGGGAGCAGTTGGATCTTGAGTTCATAGCTTTGGTGCAGGGCTTGATGAGTGTCAGGGATTATGAGGCCCGGTTTTCTCAGCTGTATCGTTTCGCTAGAGAGATGGATGCAGTAGATTTGGCAAGGAAGTTCATTCGGGGTTTGCGGCATGAACTCCGGAAGTTGGTGACTTCCCACTGGTTTGCTACTCTAGCAGAAGCGGTGGAGAGTGCCCTTGCAGTTGAGCAGGAAGAGGCCATGCATGAGACTGAGAGGCATAGAGATGTTCAGGGGAAGGACAAGGCCCTGGCAGGGAGTAGCAGTTGAGGGTACCACAGAGGTGGTTTTGGGAAGAGGCAGCGGACTCATCAGCTGGCTCCAGCTAGAGCAGCAGCTGCGCCTATTAGGACTCCACCTATTAGGCAGGTAGCACCCTTGAAGTGTTTCAACTGTGGTGAGCTGGGACACTTCTCTTCGGCATGCATGAAGCCCAGGAGGCAGGGATGTTTCACATGTGGGCAAGCAGGCCATTTTGCTAGGGATTGCACCCGACCTCAGGCCGGAGGACAGGGTAATCAGCAGAGGCCGTTACTTCCAGCACCAGCCAGAGTCTATGCCATTGGTCAGCGTGGTGCAGGTGTGGAAGGTACCATTCTTGTTTATGATCTGCTTGCTACAATTGTGTTTGATACGGGGGCAACCCATTCCTTCATATCTAGCTCGGTGGTGAGCGCATTAGGCTTGACTCTGACACCGCTTACTAGATCATTGTGTGTTTCATCGCCTCTCGGTGTTTCTATCGAGCTAGGCACTTTGTGTGGTGCTTGCCCTTTAGTGATTAGTGGGAGAGAGTTCCTTGCATCTCTGATTGTGATTCCAGACCGCTCTTATGATGTGATTTTGGGAGTGGATTGGCTAAGGTCAAACCATGCTGTGATTGACTGTTTTGATATGGTGGTGTCATTTCACGTTCCTGGACAGCAGAGCTTTCGCTATCGTTGTCATAGGTCGGACACGGCCATATGGGAAGGAGTGTTAGCTCACATTGAGGCTATCGGTAGTACCGTGGGTATTACAGATATTGCAGTAGTCTCTGAGTTTAGTGATGTGTTCCAGGAGATTCAGGGATTACCTCCTAAGAGGGTAGTGGAGTTTGCTATAGATGTGGTACCAGGTACTTCACCGGTATCAAAGACTCCTTATCAGATGGGAAGAACTGAACTTTAGGAGTTGAAGGTTCAGATTGAGGGTCTCCTTGATCAGGGATTCATTAGACCTAGCACCTCGCCTTGGGGTGCACCAGTGTTGTTTATGAGGAAGAAGGATGATACACTCCGGTTGTGTGTGGATTACCAAGAGTTGAACAAGGTGACCATCAAGAATAGGTATCCCTTGCCTAGGATTGATGATTTGTTTGATCAGCTTAGAGGTGTTACGGTATTCTCTAAGATTGACCTGAGGTCCGGTTATCACCAGTTGAGGGTGAAGGAGGAGGATATTCCGAAGACCGCTTTCAGGACGAGATATGGCCATTATGAGTTTGTTGTTATGCCATTTGGTCTGACCAATACACCTGCTGCATTCATGGATTTGATGAACCGCATGTTCATTCCTTATTTGGATGTGTTTGTGGTAGTATTTGTAGATGATATTTTGATTTACTCCAAGACCTTGGAGGATCAGGATAGGCATCTACGGATCGTACTACAGGTTCTTAGGGAGGCCAAGTTGTATGCTAAGTTTGAGAAGTGTGAGTTTTGGAAGGAAGAGGTCAAGTTCCTTGGTCATGTGGTATCAAAGGAGGGGATTTCGGTGGATCCCTCTAAAGTGGAGGCTGTATTGAATTGGAGCCGTCCCACTACTCCAACGGAGATCCGTAGTTTCCTTGGGTTGGCAGGATACTACCGGAGATTTATTGAGGGGTTTTCTAGTATTGCCTCTTCTTTGACCAAGTTGACAAAGAAGAATGCCAAGTTTGTGTGGACCGATGAGTGTGAGAAGACATTTGAGGAGTTGAAGACTAGATTGACTACAACCCCAGTGTTGGTCATTCCTATTAGTGGTGTTGGCTATGTCGTCTATAGTGATGCATCTCATCGAGGTTTGGGCTGTGTGTTGATGCAGCTTGGTGGTGTTGTGGCTTATGGCTCGAGACTGTTGAAGGTTCATGAGAAGAATTACCCCACTCATGACCTAGAGCTAGCTGCAGTAGTATTTGCCTTGAAGATTTGGAGACATTACTTGTATGGAGAGAAGTTCGAACTCTTTTTTGATCATAAGAGTTTAAAGTATTTATTCTCTCAGAAAGATTTGAACATGAGGCAAAGGAGGTAGGGGTGTTACTTTGAAACCGAAAACCGAAAAAAACCGCACCGAAACCCAAACCGTAACCGAAAAAACCGCACCGAAAATAAAAATCCTGGGCCGAACCGGAGCTGTTCGGTTCGGTTTTCGGTTTCGGGCCAGTCAAAACCGAACTGAACCGTTTGAACCGAAGTCAACGGTCAAACGGTAAAACGACGTCGTTTTGAAAAAAAAAAAAAAAAAAAAAAAACCCTACTTCTTCTTCTGTTCTTCAGCCCGAGTCTCTCTCTCTGTCTCTCTGTCTCTCTGTCTCTCACGCCTATTCTCTTTCTCAGTCCTGACTCCCGAGTCCCTTCTTTCTCTCCCCTCTCGTCGGACTGTCCCTCTTCTCCCCTGTCGCCGGTCCGCCCTGTCGCCACTCGCCAGTCCGCCACTCGCCAGTCCGCCACCTGCGCCAGTCCCCTCTGCCCTGTCGCCACTCGACTCTCCCTCTTCTACCTTCTCGTTAGACTGTCCCTCTTCTCCCCTGTCGTCGGTTTGCCCTGTCGCCATTCCTCCACCTGCGCCACTCCCCTCCGCCCCGACGTCACTGGACTCGCCCTCTTCTCCCCTCTTGTCGGACTCGCCCTGCTAAGACTGCAATCACAGTCTGCATATCCTTGGCAGATTGGCTCCTGTGCAGACTGCAGAGGTACATACGATTCTAACTATTGTAGCATTAGCTAGTGATTGATGATTACTTAATCGATGATCATCACTATAGAAGTTCCCAGGGAATTCATTAGGGGAATATTTCCAATAAAAATTGTTTGTTCTTGCATATCCCTACTGTTTTTCCAAATTAATCCCGCGGATACATATAATTCCGAAGAATATGTGAGTGATTCATATACAACATCTCTTTCTTTTATCAATGGTTCTACCAATTGATATGTTTCCCCAAATAATTGAAATTCAATTTCTTGATCTGTATCTTCAATTTTTGGAAACTTATAAAGTTCCTCTGTTAAGCCCTGATCAATGAACCTACAAAACCCTTCAAATTGTATCTGGTTCTATTATGCTTGTCATGATGCTGCCTGTCTGGATGGAGAAGCTACCGTTATTGTTAATAATCAGTAATGAGTTTGAATCCTTGTCTTAGTTGAAGGTTTAAGTTAACAAGCTAAAAGACAGAATTATATTGTTGCTCAATCAATTAATCAAAATATGCAGCAACAAAGTTGGTAGACACAGGAATTCCTTCTCTATATCCATCTAAATGTATTACACCAGCTATTTAGTGTAAGTGTTTACTGGAGAACAGATTTATATCCAATTTGTAAGACACCCAACTTGGTCTAGCCGTTATCCACAATCTAGACATAGACTTTGTAGGGGTCAGTGCAAAACTTTAAATACGGGCTTTTAGTTTGATTAGAAGTGAACATGGTGTTCTTTTACTGTGACATCCAATCATAACATGGAGTCTTGTAAATGGTATGAACTTGGTGAGGATATTACTTTGAGGATAATATCCGCAGCAATGAATCCAATGATATATGGTGTTAAGAGTATGAAGAAGGGCTATGGCAAGAGGATGAGGTCTTTTAGTGCTGGCATGGTCTTTCATTATGTAACTAATAATGAATTTCAATGGTTGATGAACAACTTTCATAATGTGGTAACTTGTTAATTGTTAGATACTTAAATCTTTGATTCCTTTTTTTTTGCAGACGACATTCCCTCTCACAATGAAGAGGGTTAGATTGAACTCATCAAAGGCAGTGAAGCGCGGTTCCTCAATGTCCATTGACTCAAATGGTCGTGGCCGTGGCCGTGGTGTTACGAGTTCTACAATGAACAATTCTTCCTCGTCTTCTCAGGTATATTACTGAAATTTGGTTACTGAAATAGTTATGATATATATATATATATATATATATATATATATTCTGATGATGATGATTATATTTGTATAATACGCAGATGCAAGTTGATAGTGTTGGTGTTGGTGAATTGGCAACACCGACACCGGTTCCTAGTATGGGTGGATCACAAGCAACTGAAGCAAGTACCGGTGAAGAAGAGGCGAATCATGAGATGACTGAGGAAGAATATTTGGCGTACTTGAAGGACAATGAAAGGTCAGATATTTGGGCTCATTTTACTAGAAAAATGGTTAAGAATAGAGTTAAAGGAGTATGCATTCATTGCAGTAAAGAATATTGTGCTGATCCGTATTCAAATGGTACGACATCCCTTCTTAAGCATATAGATAAGTGTCCCAAGTATCCTCCAAACATTGAAATGTTGAAAGCTAAAAAACAAAAGATTTTGTGTGTTAACAAAGAGACTAGGAAGTTAGATACCTCTGCTTTGACAAATGAAGAGCTCAATAGGTTGTGTGTGGAGATGATTATTCTAGATGAGCTACCATTTACTCATGTGGATGGGATGGGGTTTAGGCGTTTTATGGAAAAAGCATTACCTTTTTGGAAAATCCCTTGTAGGCAAACAGTAGCAAAAGATGTGCTTAAGGTGTATATGTGGGAGAAGGAGAAGTTGATGGGTCAATTGAAGGGGAAAAGGGTGTGTCTTACAACGGATACATGGACATCCATTCAAAACATTAATTATATGGTTATCACCACACACTTTATTGATGATGATTGGGTGTTGCATAAAAGAGTGCTTAATTTTTGTGCCATTGAGGATCATAAGGGAGAGTCTATAGCTGAAATTTTAGAGGATTGTTTGTTAGAATGGGGCATAGAGAAGATTCTAACAATCACCGTTGATAATGCTTCGGCAAATGATGTTGCAATAAGAGAGTTAATCAAGAAGTTAGATGCTTGGGGAGATCCTAGAATGATTTTGAATGGGGGGAAGAATGTGCATATGCGGTGTGTAGCTCATATTCTTAACTTGATTGTGAATGATGGTTTGAAACCAATGAATATGTCTATTGATGCTATTCGTAATGCGGTGAGGTATGTTAGATCCTCTCCACAAAGCCTTGAACTTTTTAAACAATGTGTTGAGAGAGTGAAGATAGAGTGCAAGGGGCTTGTGGTGTTGGATGTCCCTACTAGATGGAATTCCACATACTTGATGTTAGAATCGGCTTTAAAATTTCAAAAAGCATTTGATAGATTGAGTGAACAAGATACTCGTAATTATTGTGCATATTTTAAATTGGGTGAGAAGAATGCAAAGGAAGGGCCACCCGCTGGGATTGATTGGAGGAATGCCGAAGTGTATTCGGATTTTCTAAAACCATTTTATGAAGTTACATTAAGAGTGTGTTGTTCTAATGTACCTATTATTCATCACACTTTTGGTGATTTGCTTTATCTATATGGTCTTTTAGAAGAACAAATTAAGAAACCAAGTGTTCCTAAGATGGGAGATATTGCACCTCCAATGGGAGAAAAATATAAAAAATATTGGGGTGATTTTGATGAGTTGAATCAATATGTGTTTCTTGCTCTTATTCTTGATCCACGACACAAATTTGAGAAACTTGTTGATTATTTAGAAGTTGTCTTTGGGGATGAGGATGAGTACCATAGGGTGGAAGTTGTCTCATTGAGTGTGAAAGAGCTTTTGTATGACATTTACAATGTGTATGAAGAGGAGGAAAAGGATGTTAGAGGGGTTGGTGAGTCTCAAGCATCCAATGATATGATTAAGATTTCTTTAGCCACGGGTGTTACCGAGTTTGAAAGGAAGCTAAAGGAGAAGGAGTTGAAGAGAAAAGCAAAGAAAGCCGAGATCATTAACAATGATGTTGATAGATATATTAGTGATCCTATTGAAGGAGACGATGAAGGTTTTGACTTGTTGAATTGGTGGAGAGTGAATAGGGTTTCTAGGTACCCGATATTGGCCCGCATTGTAAAAGATATTCTAGCTATTCCGGTGTCCACTATATCTTCGGAATCTTCTTTTAGCACTAGTAAGAGAGTCATTAATCCACATCGAAGCTCTTTAAGTCCAAAAATGGTGCAAGCCTTGATATGCACACAAAGTTGGCTTAGAGGTGAAACTATTGCTTTGCATCATGTGTCATCAAGTGAAGAGATTGAGTTATGTGAAGAGGCGGAAAAAGGTAATAGTTTTACGTTATTTTTGAATGTTTGATTTGATTAATTCGTTTTATGTTATGTTACATCATTTACATGTATGATTTTCTTTTCTAACCTTTTGTTTTTTTGTTTTGTTTTTGTGTATGTAGAGATATTGGAGATGTCATCATTGTCAAGTAGGCAAAATGTGAAGTGTGGTATGTTGCCTCCTAAAATGAAGGTTATGAAGCAAACAACATTGCCAAGATGAGATCATTGAGATGATGTTGATACTTGATAGTTGTTTTAGATTTGAACATTGTGGACTTTATTTTCAATTTGTAATGTTTGAACTTTGAACATTAGACTCTATTTTCAATTTGTGACTTTTAAGTTTGAACTATATAGAAGTATGCATTGTCGAATATGGATAGAACTCTATATTAAAATTACCAGAATTTTTTTTTTTTTTTTTTTTAAAAACCGAAAAAAACCGAACCGGGCTGAACCGTTCAGTTCAGTTCGGTTTCCGGTTTGCATTTTCAAAAAAAAAAAAACCCAACTGAACCGAACCGATTTTTTAGTTCGGTTTGGTTTCCGGTTTTAGGTGAAAACCGAACCGAAAAAAACCGATAACACCCCTAAAAGGAGGTGGATGGAGCTCCTTAAGGACTATGACTTCACTTTGGAGTATCACCTTGGGAAAGCCAATGTGGTGGCGGATGCTTTGAGCAGGAAGCTTAGGGGTATAGTCGCCTCTATCATGGTGCAGGAGTGGCTCATGTTGGAGACTGCATCTGAGTTTGGCATTCTGCCATCAGCCAGGGAGCAGGGGATCTTCCTTGGAAGCGCCTATGTGCAACCCACCTTGATTTCCAGGATCATCCAAGGCCAAGCACATGACGAGTTCTCACGTGCAACGTTAGCGGAGTTAGTGATGGATTTGTTGGATGATTGTCCTTCAGAGTGGTCGGTTGGATTGGATGGTGGATTGAGGTATAGATCGAGACTGTGTGTCCCAGATAGTAGGGATCTTAAAGGGGAGATACTTTGGGAGGCACATCGTTCTCGTTATACGGTGCACCCAGGGAGAACCAATGTCAGGACCCACCCCGGATTTGATCCTGAAACCCGTGGTAAATTCTGCGGGGTCCACATTCAAGGAAATTTTACCGAAAATTCGGCTAAACCTTCCTTGAAAATGGACAACCCTTACCTGAAAATCCAACTTAACACTTCTAAACTAAACAACAAAGTCAGCATTAGATCACTAGCCGGTTATCAGAGCATATCTAATAACCATGAATAAAGATGAAGCGGAAGCAGCTTCTGACTATTGGATTAAGCCTCGACTCCATGTACGCCCGACCTCATCTATACTTAGCCTGCACACTGGGCATTTGAAACCAAAAGGCCCAGGGGAAAGTAATTTAAAAACGTTAGAGTGAGTGGACAAAATAATTTAAATAATTTAACAAAAACCCAATTTAAATACTTTCCCACATTTCAGCTTTAAAAACTTAGCTGCACACAATTTTAAACGTCCTTAAAACCTTAAATCCGAATTCACTTAATAAATGGATAAACCAGCCCCACTGGTTAAATAAAACAGAAATTTCGAATAATGACTAAACCAGCCCCGCTGGTTACTCAACTATAACTGAGAAAAAAATAATTAAGGGGAAGAATTATCACCATGTAAAAGGAGCCTCCCAGGCTCGGGTCGGTGCCTTCCAGGCTATAATAGCTGTAGACATATAAAGTTTAACGATAATAATAGTCGTTGAATAATCCAAGTAAATACGTGGCTCATGAGTCAACAAAATTGGAAAGCCGTCAGAAATAACACGTGGCAACGTGGAAATGGTCGGCCGACAACAAAACCTTAAATCCCGATTGAAATCAATTATCAAGTGTCGATTGATGATCAGATATCAATTAAATTAAATTAATCGGACATCCCCAAAATAATTGGTGATGGTTCGCCAGCGGTCAGGTGAGCTAGAGAGTAGACTTCGCGAGGCAAACAAGACTTCGCGAGGCGAACAAGATTTCGCGAGGCGAATAAGATTTCACGAGGCGAACAAGACTTCGTGAGGCGAACAAGACTTCGCGAGGCGAACTGAACTTCGCGAGGCGAACAACACTTCGCGAGGCGAACAGACTTCGCGAGGCGAACAAGACTTCGCAAGGCGAACTGAACTTCACGAGGCGAACAAGACTTCGCGAGGCGAACTGAACTTCGCGAGGCGAACAAGACTTCGCGAGGCGAACTGACTCCGCGCGCGTAGATTGACATAAAGGCAAGGCGAGATGGCCCCGCGTAGGGAAACCCGCGAAGTAGCTAGACGACAGAGTTCGCATGCATGCGGGGATGTACATCCAAGATAAGTCGTCCGTGAAGTGGGATAAGTCGTCCAAGAAAATCTTCTAGAGGCCACATGTACATTTTGGCAGGCACAGATTCCTTCTCGAAGTGGTCAGAGGCTGTACTACTTAAAGAGATAAAGAAAGAAACCGTTGTAGACTTCATCAAGACATGCATCATTCAACGATATGGTGTGCCACGTTGCATCATTACAGATAACGCCAAGTACTTCTCAAATAGTGCTATGCAAAAACTTAGCGAAAAGTATCACTTCAAGCTACACTTTTCGTCGATGTACAATGCACCAGCTAATGGTTTGTCGGAGGCATTTAATAAGACGCTCTACAACATCTTAAAGAAGACCGTTGGCAAATCACAAAGAGATTGGCATGAGAAGATGGGCGAGGCATTGTGGGCATATAGAACGACATATCGAACTGCCACAAATGCCACACCTTATTCTCTGGTATATGGTGTAGAAGCCGTCTTGCCATTAGAGAAGCAAATTCCCTCATTGAGGATTGCTTTACAAGAAGGCCTCACAAATGAAGAAAATATCAAGCTACGACTTCAAGAGTTGGAAGCTTTAGACGAGAAGAGGCTCGATGCGCAACAACATCTAGAATGCTACCAAGCCCGGATGTCGCGTGCCTTCAACAAAGGAGTTCGGCCTCGATCCTTTCAAATCGATGACTTGGTCCTTGCTGTACGCAGACCCATCATCATGACACACAAGACCAGTCCCAAGTTCAAATCAAAGTGGGATGGCCCTTATGTCGTCAGCGAAGTCTACACCAACGAAGCTTATAAAATCGTGGCTGAAGACGGTTTGAGAATTGACCCAATCAACGGCAAGTTCTTGAAGAAATACTATGCTCGAAACAAGTAAAAACCGCTCCTTGTCCGCACGAGCATAAACTGCGAATGACAAAAACCGCTCCTTGTCCGCACGAGCATAAACTACGAATGACAAAAAATGCTCCTTGTCTGCACGAGCTTAAACTGCAAATGAAAAAAACGCTGCTTGTCTGCACGAACTTAAACTGCAAATGACAAAAAAAATGCTCTTGGCCTGCATGAGCCTAAACTGCACAAGGCACCCAAAAAAAATTAAAAAAAAGTTCTAAATCCTCATCCTTGAACTACGTTATGACTTGATTCTTTCTTTAGAAGGATACGTAGGCAGCTTGAGAATTATATTCTTAAGTTCAGTCACATAAAAAAAAAATCTCTTTTTTATTGCATAATAAGTTCTATTGTCAAAATGACTTATTACATACGTAAAAAAAAATGAGTTCAGATCATGCATATAATGTTAGAAAGAGATGCATGTTGATGGTGGCGAACTTACCTCAACATAATTTGGCGTTTGTTGCGAGGGACCCGGAATTTCGCCAAGAAAATTGCTATTGAGGAGAAATCCAGCGTTGGGATTAAAATAAACAGAGCCAAGGTCGGGTTCAATCCTTCGACGCTTGAAGTTCACGTCCTTAGAACTGTTGTTACTTCCACTAAACCTTTTTGCTTGAGTATTGGTCCCCTTCATCTCGAGGCGACTCCAGGCAAGACGATGATTAGATGAGTCCCCATGACCTTCTAAAACTTGGTGTGGTTCATTTGGAGAGCTACTACTTGAGGGCAACGCCTTGATGGAAGATGCATGCGAGTTATTGTCACGTTCAATTTCGCGCGGAACCACTCTCTGGCGAGACAGTATCTCGCAAGGAACCATTCTCTGGCGAGACGGTATCTCGCGGGAAACCACTCTCTGGCGAGACGGTATCTCGCGGGAAACCACTCTCTGGCGAGACGGTATCTCGCGGGGAACCACTTTCTGGTGGGGCAGTACCACGCAAGCGGTGATCTTGTCTTCTTTCGCTTTTAGAGGCTTGTGCTGCAACCCGACAACATGCATTGTTGCTAAAGTCATCTTGGGCATGGAACGATATACTTTGGACCACCATTCAACATAATCACGAGTCACCATGTACTTTGTTAAAGCGCTCTCAGGCGGCAACGTCACTGTGCTCCTTGTCTCACGTTTAGTAAAGCTTTCCCAATGACAAAACATCAAGGATAATGCGCCCATGAGGATATCTTTTTGAAGGCTTCCTGGAACATATTGAACATAGCCGAACTGACGACTGAAATGGTAAGGACTGTAGGGTTGAACGACTCGTCGGTTGTCCTGCCTAAGAGTAAGAAATCTAGATCGAAGGCAGGTGAGGTAGACAATGTCTGGGCGGTTAACGTTCTCACGGTCAACGATCACTTTGCGTTCTTTAGGGACTATGGCTAAGATATCCATCCCCACCTTTATCCTTGGCTGAAAATTCTTCGATAAATGGAACAACTTCGTCGTAGAACCTTCCAGTTAGGGGCAAGCCACAAATATATGTCAAGTCCCTCAAAGAAATAGACATCTCGCCACACGATGTGTGAAGAGTATTCGTGCTAGGGCACCAAAACTCACAGAAGGCCCGCATCACAGGTGCAACACTGTCATAGCTGAATAGCGATGCAAACACCGCTCGGTAGAGGCCAGTTTTGTGGATGAGATCTCCGTTTCGGCTTAGGATGTCTTCTAACCACTCCCAGTAACGTTCCGTGTAGGAGAAGGCTCCGTTTGCACGAAATCCTCTCTATTGTACTGAACCATTGCACGTACGGTCGCTAAGAAGCACGAACGGTGTTTGAGGAACATTATGGTCATGATGGGCAGACTTCAACATCCATACATCTGCGCTTCGCTTCTTGCTGGTGGATTTGGCTGATTGGAAGATGGCCAGCTGACGTGATTGTTGGAAAGTCCACTGAGAAATATGACCTGAACCATCATACGAGGGAGACTCGAGGGCGCACGGCCCAGTCAATGAAGGATAGGTATATAAGGTGGTGCCATCGCTTTGAACATCGTTAGTATCTTCAAGGATAGTGATTGTGCCTTTCTTGAAACTCTTGAAAAATGCCATGCGAAGTGGTGTACATCTACACAAAGAATTGATTTGTTGAAAACAGTGCGCCTCGCCGCCTTAAACTTCTGCTGCGCCTCGCTGCCTTAAGTTTCTGCTGCACCTCGCTGCCTTAAAATTCTGCCGCGCCTCGCTGCCTTAAGATTCTGCTGCGCCTCACCGAGTAAAGTTTCTGCCGTTACTGAAGATGGATAACTCAGAAACACCTCGCGACCTACACATACAAGATTAAAAAAAAGAAGCCAGCTAATTATATAACTCTGCACCATAGAAATCAAATCAAAAGGAGTAAAAAAAAAAAAAGAGAAGTGTACTGCTGATCTCGCAGCGAGATGGTTGTAACTTTGTGATGAAGAATGTTAAACCGAAAGCTCTAATTTATAGTGCAGTCGTTCCTCATTGAAACTGGAAAAGTATGGAGAATCAAGCAAATCAAGAAAGGAATACATCAAAGGTTTCCGCCCACTCCTTGGAAACTTTACCAAATCAAGTTCGTAGGAATCCTTGCGAATTAAGGAATCCCTACAAAAATTGGATATCATATAAATTCAAGGAACCTCTACAGGAAAATAGGGAATCCTTACACCCTATCAATTCGGGAACTCCCACAAAATTAACCCATTAACATAGACTTCAAGTCGTGCCTCTAGCACATGACGACAACATGGCCACGACGCACCTTGAAGTTGGGGCATTTGTAGACATATAAAATTTAACGATAATAATAGTCGTTGAATAATCCAAGCAAATACGTGGCTCGTGAGTCAACAAAATTGGAAAGCCGTCGAAAATAACACGTGGCAACGTGGAAATGGTCGGCCGACAACAAAACCTTAAATCCCAATTGAAATCAATTATCATGTGTCGATTGATGATCATATATCAATTAAATTAAATTAATAGGACATCCCCAAAATAATTGGTGATGGTTCGCCAGCGGTCAGGCGAGCTAGAGAGTAGACTTCGCGAGGCCAACAAGACTTCGCGAGGTGAACAAGATTTCGGGAGGCGAACAAGACTTCGCGAGGCGAACAAGACTTCGGGAGGCGAACTGACTCCGTGCGCGTAGATTGACATAAAGGCAAGGCGATGTCAATCTAGAAGACAGAGTTCGCATGCATGCGGGGATGTACGTCCAAGATAAGTCGTCCGCGAAGTGGGATTAGAAATCACCGCTTGCTTGGAAATCAAGCTTCCTCGCGGGATACCTTCCATATCCGTGAGATAGCTCGCCCCTTACTAAGGATCTTGCTCAAAACAGGACATTCAATCCAAAGCGATCTGGGCATATCTAAATCTCAAGATTTGATTGATTTGATTATGTTAAAATCGGCAAGTAAATCAGTCAAGATTCATTGATTCGATTAAGGAAATATTATTGATTCAGAATCTTCATTATATGCCTTAAGTGGAGGCATGTTAACACTATAAATACCCCCTCTCATACCAAGAGAAAGGGAGCATAAACAAGGCAGCGAACTAGAGAGAGAGAAATCCCTCCGCGAGCTCAGAAGTCTCCCCTAAACCCTTGAAGAACTATCAAGCTCCCTAAACAGCCAGTTATTCACCAAATCCAAATCCAAAACCCTTGAAGAACTATCAAGCTCCCCAAATAGCCAGTTCTTCAGTAAACCCAAATCCAAATCCCAAATACTCGTTACGTGATCAATCCGCGTAAACCCTCAAGAACAAGTGCTTGTCACCCTTGAGTTAAACCTATATTCAGGGAGATAGAATCAGAGGAGTTCACAAAGATTGTAACCCGCATTCGCATTAATTAAATCAAATTATTCTTTGTACACGTGTTGTTCTGCTATTTGTTGAAGATATTTTCGTGTTTACAATAGCGTCCCACGCTAAGCGCCCTACTCACTTATAGTGAATAGCCGCTAATAATGGCTAGCTAACATATATATATAAATACCGATCGGTTACCTCCCAGGCTATAATAGCGTCCCACGCTAAGCGCACTACTCACCTATGGTGAGTAGCCACTGATAATGATTAGCTAGCAATAAAGAATATAATCGACCCTATATTATGGTGACGAAAAACATACGAAGACACTTAAATCCACTGATCTTCCCCAAGATCATACGAATGGCATGGTTCCCAACCGTGCTTGAAAATCATCATAAGAAATTGTATTAAAACACAATGACGTGTCTCACACGTCAAAATATTCTCAAACTTATAAATATACACCCGATTTCAAAATCAAATATAAATCATAAATAATAATATCTCCAAGTCAAAATCATTAAATTATGATGGAGAACTACCGAAAATCTCATTTTCGGTAATTATTTATAAATCCCAAAAATCATCCAAAAATAAAACCGATAGTACCTAAATCCATTAAACTCAGTACAGTTCCCAACTGTACCTGGAAATATTGCGTAATAAAATAAATCATTTGACATGTCCCACATGTCAAATAAAAGGCTCAAGAGAGTTCCCAAAAAATGAATGGAACTCATTACTCCAAGAAAATATTAAAATCTTCAATATGCATTTGAAAATTTAATAAGATTTATTGCATGCAAGACATTCAAATCAAAGGTCCACTCACAGTGCTCGGCTATGCCTGCCGACGACCCGAGGCTTCCTCCAAATGATCCTCCTCACGTTCTGAACAATAATTAATATTAATTCCCATTCAACAATAAACTTCAATAAATAATTCCATAAAATTAATGGTTTAAAATCAATCCTCTTCCTTGCCCATTTTCTCCATCCTTAACCCATTATATCTCAAGATTCACCACCATCACCGATAACCAAAAATTAACCTTATGCGCAAATTTAAACCGGCTAACCAAACTACCGATATTCCATTCTAAACACCGCCAAAATCCTTAACCATCGAAAAATCCCCAACATTATCAAAACTCCTTCAAAAATTTCAAACTATACTTCATTAAACTCCTCTCCTTAATACCATCTTAAAAAACATGAAAAAAGCCCTTAAGGGGCGGTGCCGCCGCCTCCGGCAGCGGCGGCCGGCAGCCATTATCCGGCGACCTCCAATGCTTCTCAAATTTTAACAGAATAATCCTCTCATCATACCCAACAACTTTCATAACTAGCACTTAGTCCAATTCTAAGACTAACTAGGGTAATCAAATCAAAACATCCATAAATCCCTAGAACTTTCAATTATACAAACCACCCTAACCAAATCGAATTTAGCCGATTCCTTTTGAGGGATTACTCACCTTGATGAGAGCTACAAGACGAGACAAGTTTCACGATCTATGGTGGCCGGAGGAGCGATTTCCGGCGATAGGACAATCGGATTGCAAGGGGCGGTTTCCTCCCGCTCGGCGGCGTTCCGTGCCCGGTCACCGGCCCAGGAAGAGAGAGGGAGCGGTGGGGGTCCGAACGGGACCGGTCCGGCGGTCTTTGGTGGCCGGACGACGACGAACGGAGGCCGGGGGTTGCCGGCAGGAGGAGAGCTCGGGGGGTGGGGGGGGGAGAACTCGGGAAAGAAGAGAGAAAGAAAAGAAGAATGGGTTGGGCTTTCTCCCACCCGGTCCAACCTTAAAACCCATTAAATTTTTACCCCTTTTTACCTACTATGTAACTTTCGTTTTTAGACCATAACTTCTTCATACGAACTCCTTTTTAAGCATGCCGCGTGTCCACGAACTCTGTTTAACGTCCTCTACAACTTTCATGAAGAAAGTTTTCCCATAATAATTTTCCTACAAAAAGTCAACCCTAGGGTCCTTAAGGGTAAACGGTTACTCATCACGGTAAAAGACCAGTAATACCAAAGGTAAATAACTGTAAAATAACTTAAGAACCAGGGTGTGATAATTCTCCCCTCCTTATAAAAATTTTGTCCTCGAAATTTCAAATCATGCAAAGGGGCGAAGATTACTGCCTTTCACCTCAGACTCCAATAAACGCTAAGCTAAATCATCCATCATCAATGCTCTTCAAACTTTCTTCTATCCCAAAATTACACCATTTTCACTTGTAGAAACCATTAATTGAATTCCTTTTCACTTACTTTGGCACAACATAACTTATCTACCAAACCCGAGGCGAGTGCATATGCTTTAACAAATCTCAAGCTAAGGGGTCAACCGACATACTCTGCTAACGTTCCACATGGCACCACTCACGCAATTCACTTTGCTCCTTGAATTATCTTCCACTAATTGAATGGCTTTTCCAATATAATTATTATGATACATAACCTCAAATTATACGGATGACTTTGACCTTCGTCAAGTTAATATGGGCAATAAACTTCGTAATTAACAACACCACCTTACTTTCGTCACCATTTAATCAAAATAAAACTCGATCGCTCTCATCGAATTTGGACATTCACCACCTATGTGGTTGGCCTCAATTGTTACAATGATCGGTGAAAATCTCCTTTGTCGCCAGATTACGCTAATGCAATCTATAATACCAAACCCTTATTCTGAATATCTCTTGTATCACCAATCGTATCCATACAACAATGACCTCCCAGGTCTTATACGAATCAAAAGTGGTCCCACCACAATACGATCATGTATGAATACGCATCACAAGAAAAACATTTAACATGACCTGCCACTATTTACCATTTATGCCAACGGACTAACAAGCCTTGACTCAGAATATTTCCCGAGTCATCAAGAATCTTTTTCCTTTAAAGCTATACCACCAACCAATCATATTATTATTTCTAACAATTCGCCCCGCAAATTAATCATTACTAACCAATAATAACCGTCGAAATCTCATCCCTTAATAATAAATTCAACAATCGCCACCAACGACGATTTACATGCACAAGAAAAATATCACTCTCAAAATCGATCAACATATCCAAAACTGGCACCTCCAAAACTGAGGAAAAATACGATGACTTGACGTATGACGATACCTTAGAAGTTACGAGTACCTCCTCGTACCAACCAAGTTCATTTAAACTTATATGCAGACTAGCCTATAGGATAGTACCTATTCCACGAATAAGAAGATATGAGTTGTTCACTATGTACTACAAGAATTCAAGTTGCTTTTACTGTAACACGCGTCTGCAATTATCACCTTCACCTCAATAATACCCGTTGGTCGAACAGAGGAGAATCGAAATAGTGAGTTTCAAGCGAATCAACAAAATCCGAGGATCACCATTGGAAATTCCAGCATCAACTCTAAAGTCGTACCATCTATGTTACCAATCGAATAACCGTACTACAACTAAAATACATACTTTGAGTTGACCGAATTGAGTGTCAACACAGCTGATGTTGGCGGTGTGTCATTCAACACTAGATAATCTTCTCTTGCTGCCTCTATATGATGCAAAGTGATTTCCTTTCTTCCATTTGTTTACTAGAACAGATCAGCTTGATCACGCAGGCCCATAATGTCCAAGGAAAATGAGAGCACAATACCGGAGTCCAACGCTCAAGTCGCCAAAACTGCTAGAGGCCGAAGATAAATACTCCTCGAACAAAAATGCCGAATTGAACAAATACATACAATAATCTAGAACGCCCTTCTCGATAAGATAAAACTGATCAACAATCCTGTGTTGATCCGCACCCTGCAAGGCCTGACTCTACAACTCATGTCGAAAATTTACTTATATCAAGAACAAGTCGGTCTTAGAACATCCCAGGACATCGACGACACTCATCGATTGCCACGTTGTTCCAGTAGCTACCTCAAAGAATTTAGGGGTCTAAAAACACGCTCTAGAAACAAATCACACACTCTACACATAAGTGAGACACCCTGAATCTCCTCGATTCATGCGCTAACCCTCGAGCAACGCGCAATTGACAGTTGTCTTCTCCCTCTCAAGACTAAACGTCAACTACATCATCGCTTGCGTAATGCTCAAGCGGAAGCAATGAGATTGCTCGAATCTGATATAGTCTCGACAATAACTCCCAATCCCCACTAGTCAATTTCACCACTGCAATACTCCAAACAGAAGCTAATTCATGGGATAAACTACCTTAAGATCTACATCTCACTCATCCTCTTAGGAATTATCCTCATCAGCTAACAACAACAACTAAAGCAAAGAACAATTATTTTTGAGATCAACAACTCCAATCACACTCCTTTAACTACCCTTGCGGGTCGCCATAGACATTACCAATTTAAATTCATCCCGACACTCTTCTCTCCTAACAATCACTCGATTTGAAACCACAATTTCCAACCAACCACCACATCGAATTTACAACTTCAACCTTTCTGACATCAATGACTAAAGATATCGAAGATTGAGTTTACCTTTATATGATAGGGGTTCGTCAGTAATCTCCTGCCACAGCCAAAAGACTTAAAATCTAGAACGAGTCGCTTCCAAACACTATTTTATCCAAGACTAACTTTTATCAATTAACCCAAAACAAAGTCGATTAAAATAAATACGGACATCCATCTACGTTTTTCCGATCAATCCCTACGACTTAAGTCTCCATATTCTGAATTGGTCTATAATTCTTTTCACCTATTAACAAAACTGTCATCTACACACAAAAGCCGCACTTTCCTTTTCTCCACTTCATTCCTCAAGTTCAGTCATCTGACCACAAACATATTGCTTAAAACAAAATAAATTTAACATCTCCACGCAACAGTCTCAGATACAATTAAAATACCTAATGACATTGTGACTTAAATTCTTCATCTGTTGCCGTAAAATCAAAGCGACCACAACCATCTCACATCCGCTTTACTATTACAATTTCAAAGCCCATTATACTTACAATCCATCTAAAACACTCATCTTAAGTAGGAAAGTGAATCCCACATTACAGATACCAAACTTAAATCGACCAATAACAAATACCGAAATTGAACTTCAATGCATAGACCAAACTTTAATAGCCCCATTTAACACATCCAATAACATCCACAACTTAATTAACTCAAGCAATATCACTTTACTAATTATCTCAAAGAGAGACAACTTAACTCCCTTATGATATCTCTTATTTCAACACCAATCTTATATAAAAATTTCTCAATCCTTCAATCACAAAACCTTTCTATTTTTTAATATCTGTAATTAGGCTCAACTCGCCACTTAAATACAAGTCCACATCTCAATAAATAAAAAATAGAACACTGCGAATCCAGGTCACGTCCCCAACTCATAACCGAACACAAAATCTCTCAAATCACTTACCTTCCCCTTACTGGGAAAATAACCAAGATACTCTTTGAGGTCGGCGTACGGAGGCATAGTCCTGAAGATGTAGACATTTATGGCACCATACTGTCCATAAATAAGATAAGAACAACTACCTTACATACTTAATAAACACTTAGCATCCAAGCATAAAATGCTAATGGATCCGCCGCGGTCGGACCATCACTCTGTAGACACTAAGTATCACCAAGTATATGAGGTAGTGATTGAAATCGGATAACCTAATGCTCTGATACCAATTATCAGGACCCACCCCGGATTTCACCCTGAAACACGTGGTAAATCCTGCGAGGTCCACCTTCAAGGAAAATTTACCGAAAATTCGGCTAAACCTTCCTTGAAAATGGACAACCCTTACCTGAAAATCTAACTTAACACTTCTAAACTAAACAACAAAGTCAGCATTAGATCACTAGCTGGTTATCAGAACATATCTAATAAGGAAAGAATAACCATGAATAAAGATGAAGCGGAAGCAGCTTCTGGCTATTGGATTAAGCTTCGACTCCATGTACGCCCGACCTCATCTATACTTAGCCTGCACACTGGGCATTTAAAACCAAAGGGCCCAGGGGAAAATAATTTAAAAACGTTAGAGTGAGTGGACAAAAGAATTTAAATAATTTAACAAAAACCCAATTTAAATACTTTCCCACATTTCAGCTTTAAAAACTTAGCTGCACGCAATTTTAAACGTCCTTAAAACCTTAAATCCGAATTCACTTAATAAATGGATAAACCAGCCCCGCTGGTTAAATAAAACAGAAATCTCGAATAATGACTAAACCAGCCCCGCTGGTTACTCAACTATAACTGAGAAAAAAATAATTAAGGGGAAGAATTATCACCATGTAAAAGGAGCCTCCCAGGCTCGGGTCGGTGCCTCCCAGGCTATAATAACGTCTCACGCTAAGCGCCCTACTCACTTATAGTGAATAGCCGCTAATAATGGCTAGCTAACATATATATATAAATACCGATCGGTTGCCTCCCAAGCTATAATAGCGTCCCACGCTAAGCGCACTACTCACCTATGGTGAGTAGCCGCTGATAATGATTAGCTAGCAATAAAGAATATAATCGACCCTATATTATGGTGACGAAAAACATACGAAGACACTTAAATCCACTGATCTTCCCCAAGATCATACGAATGGCACGGTTCCCAACCGTGCTTGAAAATCATCATAAGAAATTGTATTAAAACACAATGACGTGTCTCACACGTCAAAATATTCTCAAACTTATAAATATACACCCGATTTCAAAATCAAATATAAATCATAAATAATAATATCTCCAAGTCAAAATCATTAAATTATGATGGAGAACTACCGAAAATCTCATTTTCGGTAATTATTTATAAATCCCAAAAATCATCCAAAAATAAAACCGATAGTACCTAAATCCATTAAACTCAGTATAGTTCCCAACTGTACCTGGAAATATTGCGTAATAAAATAAATCATTTGACATGTCCCACATGTCAAATAAAAGGCTCAAGAGAGTTCCCGAAAAATAAATGGAACTCATTACTCCAAGAAAAATATTAAAATCTTCAATATGCATTTGAAAATTTAATAAGATTTATTGCATGCAAGACATTCAAATCAAAGGTCCACTCACAGTGCTCGGCTATGCCTGCCGACGACCCGAGGCTTCCTCCAAATGATCCTCCTCATGTCCTGAACAATAATTAATATTAATTCCCATTCAACAATAAACTACAATAAATAATTCCATAAAATTAATGGTTTAAAATCAATCCTCTTCCTTGCCCATTTTCTCCATCCTTAACCCATTATATCTCAAGATTCACCACCATCACCGATAACCAAAAATTAACCTTATACGCAAATTTAAACCGGCTAACCAAACTACCGATATTCCATTCTAAACACCGCCAAAATCCTTAACCATCGAAAAATCCCCAACATTATCAAAACTCCTTCAAAAATTCCAAACTATACTTCATTAAACTCCTCTCCTTAATACTGACGTGTTGCGTAACCGAGGTCAAACAACTTCAATTTAATTACCCTGTAATCGTAGTAATATGGACAAGTAGGGATCGTTCTAGCCGGGGAAACCAAAGGGTGATCGAAAGAAGAAAAACCAAACAACTTATAAACAAGTATTCACATATATACATCAAAATATTGGGGGTTTAAGATTGATTAATTCTAACGAATAACCTACTGAAAATTAAACCTAAGATTATTATATACAAGTGATCAACATACTCATGCAACACGTAACACGAAAAACCATCTAGAACACATAACAACTTCATGCAAGGCCGGGCAGCAACGTTCAAATTGTCCTTGACTCTAACCAATTCTGATTCAAATTAGAGCCTTTGCGGTTATCTAATTGTTAAGACTCCTCAGGTATTTAGAACCATCTTTGCTCTTGATCCTAAACATGAATGCTAACTCATTTAAAAACACGTTGCGTAGAGATTAAACAAGAAAACACTTTAACACATGAATCAATCGGAAACATGATCTAAGGCATGGCGTCACTCATCCTATTAGCATGCAAATTATCAGAATTAAATCCGCCCTAAGTTAATAACAAAGACCAAGACAACTTTGCGTATGAATCGATCCAAAATTATTATGGTAGATGAAACCGCACCTTAAGGACAACCATGGCCGAGGCAGCCTCAAGGATTGATTTAGATGCATGAATTCATGACAATTAATCAATTAGAAATCAAAAACACATAAGAAAATGCTACTGCCCAAAAACATAAATCACGAAATCATCATATATTCAAGAAGTTACAAATCAAAACATAGAACAATCAAAGATCACAAAGAAATCCGAAAACCATGTTTGATAAATAAAACCAAAATCGAAAAGTATATTACAATAGAATTTGAAACTAAACAGAGAATAATACAAGAAGCCATGAGAAAATCACACTTTTACAACCTTTGAAGATTCGGCAAGTGTGGGGAAAATCGGTGGAAGGATGGAGCGATTCTTGTGGTTTGTGGTGGATGGATCGGCTAAGTAATTTTCTTTATAGGGTTTGGTAGAATTTCGGCTATGTAATTGCAAGAGTAGTGATGATCTTTTCTGTCCTTGAAGTCATGCTTTATATGGAAGAAAAACCCTAGAGAGGCCGGCCACACAAGTAAAATCCCAGTTGGTTTAGGTTTCCCTAGTCTTTCTTAATTCGGCCCAATGACCTCTGTCTGATGATTTCGTCATAACTCCCTCTAGAAAATGGATACTGAGGTGATTTCAATTGATTTGGAAACTAGACTCCTGTAGCTCTCTATCCATATCTAGCACATTTTCTGATTCATTGTGAGCTGTCCTGGAGAGCCCGTTGAAGTTGTGAGACATGCACAAGAATTTTCTCGAAATTAATTAGGAATCAAGACTTGGACATTCCTTTTTATTCTGCCGAATTTAGATCTTCTTCTCCATGTTGGACTTGGTTTAGACATCTCCTTTCTTGGACTAGGCTTCATGGATCAGCTGCTTTGCTTTCCGAGGTCCATCAGGAACACTTCTCTCGGCAGGCAGTAGGTTACTCTGTTCTGGCAGTCTGACCTTCTGGCATATCTCCAATTTTCCTGATTCTTTCTCCCATGAACTCTTCTACATGTCACCTAAGTATCAGAGAGAGTTAACTCAATTTGTGACGATGTAAAAGCTTTACGGAATCATAAGAACAACTCTAAGGCTCCACAAATCAGCTTTTGACAAATTTCTTTATCGTTCTTCTATGTTTAACACGTTTTACACACAACTCTACCAAAAACTTTCGACTCTACATTATGACTATATTCTACAATAATAAGAGATAATCAAAGTACAAATGGAGATAATAACACATTAAGAATGTCGCATTTTATGCTCCTATCAAATACCATCTTAAGAAACATGAAAAACAGCCCCTAAGGGGCGGCGCCGCCGCCTGCTCCGCCGGTAGCGGCGGCCGGCAGCCATTCTCCGGCGACCTCCAATGCTTCTCAAATTTTAACAGAATAATCCTCTCATCATACCCAACAACTTTCATAACTAGCACTTAGTCCAATTCTAAGACTGTCAAGACCCACCCCGAATTTCACCCCGAAACCCGAGGTAAGTCCTGCGGGGACCACCTCTAAGGAAAATTTACTGATAAGCAAACCTCCCTTGAAAATGGACAACCCTAACCTAGAAAACTAAAGAGTTACTTTCTTAAATAAATTTGAGCATCCTCCAAAACAACCCACAATTATACGAAAGTGAGTAAATAATTACAAACTTCGTATATTCTAAAATACAACAAAAGTCTAAGCACACCACCAAAAAATTAAACGATAAATCCCAAAGAGTATTCAGAGCTACTATACACTAGAGGAGCAGGAAAATACTCTAGTAGGTTAAATAGGTATCCTACTGGTGAAATGTGGCTGAGAAATGGGTAACTATGCCTCGTCGTCTCCTACTCGTACAAACTCGAACTCTGCAGACTGGGCATTTTAAAAACGAAGAGCCCAGGGGAAAAACATTCGCAAGAATTAGAGTGAGTGGACAAAAATAAATAAAAAGAATATTTATGCTTTCCCAATTTAATTTCCAAGAAAACGAATGCATGTTTTAAACGATAATTCTCTTATCGTTATAAATTTCGAGCCTCTACTGCTCAAAACTATATATATCAAATTACAGCCTCTCAGGCTAAAATATATATATATATATATATATCAAAATACAGCCTCTCAGGCTAAAATATATACATGTATATATTTACACTCGCCCATACTCCCTATATAAATTAATAATAATCTATATAGGGATACTACGCTCGCGTCCAACGCTCACGTCACGCCTTAATGAGTGTAAATATATACATGTATATATTTTAGCCTGAGAGGCTGTAATTTGATATATATAGTTTTGAGCAGTAGAGGCTCGATATTTATAACGATAAGAGAATTATCGTTTAAGACATGCATTCGTTTTCTTGGAAATTATATTGAGAAAGCATAAATATTCTTTTTATTTATTTTTGTCCACTCACTCTAATTCTTGCGAATGTTTTTCCCCTGGGCTCTTCGTTTTTAAAATGCCCAGTCTGCAGAGTTCGAGTTTGTACGAGTAGGAGACGACGAGGCATAGTTACCCATTTCTCAGCCACATTTCACCAGTAGGTTACCTATTTAACCTACTAGAGTATTTTCCTGCTCCTCTAGTGTATAGTAGCTCTGAATACTCTTTGGGATTTATCGTTTAATGTTTTTGGTGGTGTGCTTAGCCTTTTGTTGTATTTTAGAATATACGAAGTTTGTAATTATTTACTCACGTTCGTATAATTGTGGGTTGTTTTGAAGGATGCTCAAATTTATTTAAGAAAGTAACTCTTTAGTTTTCTAGGTTAGGGTTGTCCATTTTTAAGGGAGGTTTGCTTATTAGTAAATTTTCCTTGGAGGTGGTCCCCGCAGGACTTACCTCGGGTTTCGGGGTGAAATTCGGGGTGGGTCTTGACAGTTGGTATCAGTGCCTGTCCCCGGCCGGAAGTGTGCCGACGCGGACGTCGGGCCCTAAGGAGGGTGGATTGTGATGACCTGACTAGGCAAGCAAGCTAGTAGGTGCATCCGTCCCACATCGCCCGGAGGAGACAAGTTGCTATGCTTATATGTGCAGAGCTAGCACCTTACATTGAGACGCGTTTTGGGGTGAAACCTCAAGAGCAAAACCATGAGGGTCGTAGGGCCCAAAGCGGACAATATCTCAATGGACTGGGCCGGACTGTTACATTATTGTGATGACCTGACTAGGCAAGCAAGCTAGTAGGTGTATCCGTCCCACATCGCCCGAGGGAGACAAGTTGCTATGCTTATATGTGCAGAGCTAGCACCTTACATTGAGACGCGTTTTGGGGTGAAACCTCAAGAGCAAAACCGTGAGGGTCGTTGGGCCCAAAGCGGACAATATCCCAATGGACTGGGCCGGACTGTTACAAAGACTAACTAGGGTAATCGAATCAAAACATCCATAAATCCCTAGAACTTTCAATTATACAAACCACCCTAACGAAATCGAATTTAGCCGATTCCTTTTGAGGGATTACTCACCTTGATGAGAGCTACAAGATGAGATAAGTTTCACGAGCTATGGTGGCCGGAGGACCGATTTCAGGCGATAGGACAATCAGACTGCTAGGGGAGGTTTCCTCCCGCTCGTTGGCGTCCCGTGCGTGGTCACCGGCCCAGGAAGAGAGAGGGAGTGGCGGGGGTCTGAACGGGACTGGTCCGGCGGTCTCTGGTGGCCGGACGATGACGGACGGAGGCCGGGGGTTGCCGGTAGGAGGAGAGCTCGGGGGGGGGGGGGTGCGGGAAGAAACTCGGGAAAGAAGAGAGAAAGAAAAGAAGAATGGGTTGGGCTTTCTCCCACCCAGTCCAACCTTAAAATCCATTAAATTTTTACCCCTTTTTACCTACTCTGTAACTTTCGTTTTTAGACCATAACTTCTTCATACGAACTCCGTTTTAAGCATGCCACATGTCCACGAACTCTGTTTAACGTCCTCTACAACTTTCATGAAGAAAGTTTTCCCATAATAATTTTGCTACAAAAAGTCAACCCTAGGGTCCTTAAGGGTAAATGGTTACTCATCACGGTAAAAGACCAAAGTAATACCAAAGGTAAATAACCGTAAAATAACTTAAGAACCGGGGTGTGACAACCAAGATGTATAAAGATTTGCGTAGGCAATTATGGTGGAATGGGATGAAGAAGGATGTAGCAGAGTATGTGTCCAAGTGCCTCACTTGTCAGCAAGTGAAGGCGGAGCATCAGAGGCCTGGAGGTATGTTGAAGCCATTACCTATTCCTACTTGAAAGTGGGAGCAGATCTCTATGGACTTTGTGACTGGACTGCCTAAGTCTAAGTTTGGACATGATGCTATATGGGTTATTGTTGACCGATTGACGAAGTCAGCACATTTTCTTCCCGTGTCGATGACATACACGGTGGATGCCTTGTGCAAGTTGTATGTGAAGGAAATAGTGAGACTTCATGGAGTGCCTACTTCGATTGTTTCAGATCGAGACCCCCAATTCACTTTAAAGTTTTGGGGTGGTTTTCAGAAAGCCATGGGTACTACCTTAGACATGAGTACAGCATTTCACCCTCAGACTGATGGGCAAACTGAGCGGGTGAATCAAGTGTTAGAAGATATGCTGAGGGCTTGTGTCATGGACTTTAAGGGAAGTTGGGAGGATCACCTCCAACTGATTGAGTTTGCCTACAACAATAGTTATCACTCTAGTATCGGCATGGTACCATATGAGGTACTCTATGGAAGGTCGTGTAGATCTCCCGTATGTTGGGCGGAGGTGGGTGATAGTGAGCTGTTGGGTCCTGATATTGTGCAAGAGACGACTGAGAAGGTCTCTATTATCCGAGATAGGATCCGAACGGCGCAAAGTAGGCAAAAGAGCTATGCCAACTTGAAGAGGAGGCAAGTAGAGTTTGATGTTGGGGACCATGTGTTCTTGAAGGTCTCTCCTATGAAAGGGGTGGTGAGATTTGGCAAGAAGGGGAAGTTGGCTCCCAGGTATGTAGGGCCTTTTGAGATTTTGGAAAGAGTAGGAGATTTGGCTTATCGGCTTGCCTTACCTCCTGTCATGTCCGGGGTACACAATGTGTTTCATGTGTCCTTGTTGAGGAAGTATATTCCAGATGCATCACATGTGATTGATTATGGAACTATAAAGGTGAATGCGGATGCAACCTTTGTTGTTGAACCGGTTCGAATCTTAGACAGATCAACCAAGAGACTTTGAAGGAAGGAAGTCGAATTGGTTAAGGTGTGTTGGAGTCACCATGATGAGGGCGATGCATCTTCAGAGTTAGAGTCAGACATGAGGGCAATGTACCCTAGGTTGTTTTTGGGCTAGTATTTGTGAATTTCGGGGCAAAATTCCTTTAAGGGGGTAGATTGTAATACCCTAGATTTTCATACCATTTTCCTTGTATTATTCTCATATTTAATGAAGGATTATGTATGGAAATTTATTGTTGGGTTATGCGAAGTTGAAGTTCAAGAGTTTATTTAAGGTGCTTTGACGTTTGAGAGACGAAAAAGTTGACTTTATTTTTTGTAAGTTATCTTCGAAAACTTCCTTCATGAAAGTTGTAGAGCTCGTCAATACAAGTTTGTAGACATGAGGCACGTGTGAAACGGACGCCGGATGAAAAAGTTATGGTCAGCGGAAGTTGGCAACTTTTTGGGTTTTGGGTTAAATAGAAAAGTTTTGAAGGTAGAAACCTAATTTCTGAAAACTTTTTTCTGCTCTCTCTCTTCCTCCCCGAGTCGTCATTTTCGCCGGAGAAGAAGTCGGACGTTCGACCACCGTTTTGGCCGCCACCGGTCCCGTTCGACTCCTACCGGCTACCTCTTCAAGGCTGGGCAGCTGCTGCCCGGCATAGCACGCCGGAAAAGGGAGCATTTGGCCGGGAAAGGGAGCTGCTGTGTCACCGGTCGGAGCCACCGTTTACGGCGGCGACGATCGGCAACCTTAGGTGAGTTCTGGTCCTCTCCTCCTCCTGGTTATGGCTAGGCATAGATTGAATCAAGTTTTTGAGTTTTTGAACCCGGATTTGCAGGTTTTGTAGTTTGATTTCGGGTTGCTGTTCGGGGTAGTTTCCGGCTGGTTCCGTCCAGAATTGGTTGTAACCTCAGGTATTAAAGTTGTTCACCATGCTTTAATCTACAAGTTTCATGTTTTGAGTTTCCCCAAATTTTGAAGTTTGGTGGAGGCGCATGAAGCTCACTCGTGTTGATTTTTGATGATATAATCGTGTGGAAGGATATAATTTTTATGATGTGCTCCTCGTGTTGATTTTTGATGATAATATTATATTGGGATCAGTTGTTTAGATAGTCAAACCGGGTTCCAAGCCTTTAATCGGGTGATTAGTTGCGTTTATGATGATTCTACTCTTGTGGTGAAATGTTGTGTAGATAGTCAAACCGGGTTCCAAGCCTTTAATCGGGTGATTGGTTAGAGTTATGATGCTATTATTTATTTTGTGATTATTATTGGACAGTCAAACTGGGTTCCAAGCCTTTGGCCGGGTGATTGGTTACGGTTAGAAATAGAGCTCTAGTCTGTCTGTCGGTGTAGGTCATGGGAGGTACCTAAAGGTATCTGGGACTCATGGGTACATAAATTGTTGTTGTAGGTCATGAGAGATATTTATTAATATCTGGGACTTATGAGTACATGTGTTTGTTGTAGGTCATGGGAGATACCTTATTGGTATCTGGGACTCATGGGTACATGTATATTTGTAGAAGTATTGGTTATGTGGTTTTAACATTTTTCTTAATTGTTGTCTTTTAACTTCCTTGTTTTGAGTATATCCTGAACTATGCTTAATGCAGGAGATTCTTTAATCTTATTTGTGTGAATTTTAGTGGACTTCTTGAACTATCATTTTTGCAGGATTCACTTATGATTTTGATTGTTTTGTGATTTGTTGGGTTTTCTTATTTACTCACTTTCGAAATTTATTGTTTTGAGGCGATTCCTCATTTAAGTTCTAAAGCAGGAATTACCGGTTTTATCTTATGTGATGTTGGGTTAAGTTATTTTTGGGAGTTACTCATACAGGCTTTTTAGCTTACCGGGTTTGTTGTTTTACAACCTGGTGCACCAACTCATGGTGTATGGGTTAGACCTGTAGGTGTTGATCAGAAGGGTTGAGGCGGAGGTATATTGGTAGGATTTTAGTTTCTGTGCACTTTATTTTATTCTTTTATGGCAGTTTGTTTTTAAGCTCATGTGAGCGACTTAATAATTACTAGACTTTTAAAGTTGATGTAATTAATGAGATATAATGTTTAACTCGGTTGATGAGTTTGTTGACATTTACATTTCCAGTATTTTAAGATTTTTAGTTTGGAAGTTATTGAGCAGGTTGTGGGATATTAAGATTTTAAGATATATCATGCCCAAATTTTTGAAAATTTATCTTTCGAAAATTGAAGTGTGACATACTAACCGCTAATAAGTTTACTAGGGGGTAGTAAAATACTTGCATATCCCCAATAATTATGTTTTTTCATCATTTTTAGAGGATAACCTGTGTAATACCCTAGATTTTCATACCATTTTCCTTGTATTATTCTCATATTTAAAGAAGGATTATGTATGGAAATTTATTGTTGGGTTATGCGAAGTTGAAGTTCAGAAATTTATTTAAGGTGCTTTGACATTTGAGAGACCAAAAAGTTGACTTTATTTTCTGTAAGTTATCTTCGAAAACTTCCTTCATGAAAGTTGTAGAGCTCGTCAATACGAGTTCGTAGACATGAGGCACGTGTGAAACAGACGTCGGATGAAGAAGTTATGGTCAGCGGAAGTTGGTAACTTTTTGGGTTTTGGGTTAAATAGAAAAGTTTTGGGGGTAGAAACCTAATTTCTGAAAACTTTTTTCTGCTCTCTCTCTTCCTCCCCGAGTCGTCATTTTTGCCGGAGAAGAAGTCAGACGTCCGACCACCGTTTTGGCCGCCTCCGGTCCCGTTCGACTCCCACCGGCGACCTCTTCAAGGCTGGGCAGCTGCTGCCCGGCATAGCATGCCGGAAAAGGGAGCTTTTGGTCGGGAAAGGGAGCTGCTGTGTCACCGGTCGGAGCCACCATTTACGGCGGTGACGAGGGGCAACCTTAGGTGAGTTCTGGTCCTCTCCTCCTCCTGGTTATGGCTAGGCATAGATTGAATCAAGCTTTTGAGTTTTTGAACCCGGATTTGCAGGTTTTGTAGTTTGATTTTGGGTTGCTGTTCGGGGTAGTTTCCGGCCGGTTCTGGCCAGAATTGGTTGAAACCTCAGGTATTAAAGTTGTTCACCATGCTTTAATGTACAAGTTTCATGGTTTTAGTTTCTCCAAATTTTGAAGTTTGGTGGAGGCGCGTGAAGCTCACTCGCCGCCGCCTGTGGCGGCGCGTGGGAGCGTGTCCAGGCAGGGTAAAGGCTTCGGTTGCCGTGTTAGCTAGTCTTTGTTGTTGCTAGGGTGTTGTTGTGTGTGAAGAATGAGTCTTGATTAGGTTTTTTGCCTTGTAGGTGTTAAGTTGGTTCTAAGTGTTTGTTAGGTCAGAAACTTGGAAAATTGGATCTTGGAGGGTGGTAGTATTGTTGTTGAGTGTCCGATGACCTTGAGAGGTCTTGGAGGAAGGATTGCCCTTCTTTGGGCAACCTTTAAGTTAAGGGTATTTTAATCCTTGTGGTGTTTTTACTAAGGGTTTTAATTGTATATGTTTAGGTGATTTGTGAGTTTGTTGGGTTCCTTGGCTCTTGTGTTGCGGAAGAACGCAGCAAGATTATTTTAGGTGAGTAAATCTCACCAATGTTCACTTTTGAACCAAGTTTAATTATGGTCATTTGAGGAGGATAATGATTATGATGTGATTCTAATATTTTGCTATTATTGGTTTTAAAAATATATGAGCTTGATCGCCAACGGCTCATAGGTAAGATAAAACAAGTTTTCCTTATGTGTTACTTGAAGGCTCGTATGATCATAATTTTATTAAATTGTGAGAAGCTATTTTATTGGAATAATTTATATTGTTCATATAATTATATCCTTGTGAAGGATATAATTTTATGATGTGAATCTTGTATTGTTGATAATGATGTTGTGATATGATGACTGTTGAATAAATAGCCTAACCGGGTTCCAAGCCTTTAATTGGGTGATTGGTTACGGTTAAGATGCTATTTATTATTTTGTGTTTTGGTTTTGGACAGTCAAACCGGGTTCCAAGCCTTTGGCCGGGTGATTGGTTACGGTTAGGAATTAGAGCTCTAGTCCGTCTGTCGGTGTAGGTCATGGGAGATACTTGATGGTATCTGGGACCCATGGGTATACATATTGTTGTTGTAGGTCATGAGGGGTATTTACTAAATATCTGGGGCTCATGGGTACATTTCTTGTTAATGTGTGGTTTTTAATTATTGATCAAATTTCACTTGTGGTATGTTGGATGTGTTAAATGTTGGATGTGATAAATGTGGAGTTATTTTTGAGTTACTCATACGGGCTTTTTAGTTTACCGGGTTTGTTATTCTATAATCCCGGTGCACCAATTCTTGGTGTAGGGGTTAGACCTGCAGGTGAGGATCAACAGGGTTGAGCAGGAGGCGTAGTGGCAGGGTTCTTTTTTTTTTTTTTTTTTGTCAGACTCTGTATAGTTTTAGATCTGAGTAGACAGTTTTAAAGTCATGAGATTGTTCTCATGTTCTTGTTTTGCACGTTATGTAAACAAGGAAGTGTAATCTTAATTCAGTGATAGATCTTGTGGAAATTTCTATTCTGTAATTGAGTTTTTTTGTTGTTGTTTGTTGTTGTTGAAAAACAGGTTGAGATGTTAATATTTTAAGTTAGATCATGCCAAAAATTTTGAAAATTCCATTCGAAAATTGGGGTGTGAGAGTTTGGTATCAGAGCGTAGGTTTACATATTTGGTAATAATCAATACTTCGGAGTGATGGCCCGACTACAGTGGATCACCGTCATAAGCTCTTCGGTATTGATATGTCATTGGGTATGTGAAGGGTAGATGTCGCCTCTAGGTCAATAGGATGTCAGAGTAGAGAATACTCTGTTAGTGGTTCTCGAATCTTGTGTCCACCTTGAGTTAGTGCTTTGGTTAATAATTGTCGTATTTGACTTATACATTGGTTTAAGTTTTATGCATAAAATTAACCAAGGTTACTTGCTCCTTAGGTGATGCATCCTCCGCGAGGAAGAGCTAGAGGCCGAGGTAGGGCCAGAGGAGCAAGTAGGGCTAGAGGCAGAGGTAGAGCTCCACCTGTGGATGACTTCTTTGAGGAGGAAGTGGTGTTAGAGATGCCAGTGCCAGTTGTGGTGGATGATGGTCTACGTCTGGCTAGGCTGGCTCAGGGTATCATCAGGTTAGGAGCACCTTCCTTTCTTGGAGGTACAGACTACCTCGTAGCTGATCATTGGATAGAGGGCATCGAGATATACTTCACCATGATCACTTGTACGGAGATTGAGAAGATGCGTATTGCTATGTTTCTTCTCAAGGATGAGGCATGGGTATGGTGGAGTGGGGTAGAGAGATCTCGAGATGTGACTGTAAACACGAAAATATCTGCAACAAATAACAGAACAACAAGTGTACAAAGAATAATTTAATTTAATCAAATGCGAATGCGGGTTACAATCTTTGTGAACTCCTCTAATTCTATCTCCGAAATATATGTTTAACTCAAGGGTGACAAGCACTTGTTCTTGGGGTTACGCGGGGTTAATCACGTAATAGGTATTTGGGATTTGGATTTAGGTTTAGTGAAGAACTGGCTATCCGGGGAGCTTGATAGTTCTTCAAGGAACTAGCGAAGAACTGGCTGTTTAAGGAGCTTGATAGTTCTTCAAGGGTTTAGGGGAGACTTCTGAGCTCGCGGAGGGATTTCTCTCTCTCTAGTTCGCTGCTTCTCTTCTATGCTCTTCTTGGTTTTTTTGCTCCCCCTCCTCTTGGTATGAGAGGGGGTATTTATAGTGTTAACATGCCTCCACTTAAGGCAAGTAATCAAGATTCTGAATCAATAATATTTCCTTAATCGAATCAATGAATCTTGACTGATTGATCTACTTGCCGATTTTAACATAATCAAATCAATCAAATCTTGAGATTTAGATATGCCCAGATCGCTTTTGGATTGAATGTCCCGTTTTGGACAAGATCTTTAGTAAGGGGCGAGCTATCTCACAGACATGGAAAGTATCCCGCGAGGAGGCTTGATCTCCAAGCGAACCGTTATTTCCAATCCCTGCATGCATGCGAACTCTGTCGTCTAGCTACTTCGCGAATTTCCCAACGCGGAGCCAACTCGCCTCGCCTTCGCATGAAACTACGCGCGCGGGTTTAATCCACCTCGCCTTCATGCGCGCGGAGTGATTCCACCTCGCCTTCACGTACATGCGCGCGGAGTCATTCCGCCTCACCACTATTTAAGTCTACGCGAAGTGAAGTCCAGTTCGCCTCACCTTCATTTATCTCTACACGAAGTCATTTTACCTCGCCACTGTTTAAGTCTACGCGAAGTGAAGTCTAGTTCGCCTCGCCAAGCTTAGCTCGCCTCGCGAAGTCAAAGTCACCTCGCGGAGTCAATTTCATCTCGCCAAGCCTAGCTCGCCTCGCGAAGTCCATTTCGCCTTGCGGAATCTATTTTGCCTGTCGAAGTCTATTTTGCATGGCGAAGTATTGTTCGCCTGGCGAAGTCACATCGTCAATCCACACTTGATAATTGATTTTCAATTGGGGGTTTAAGGTTTTGTTGTAGGCCGATCATTTCCACGTTGCCACGTGTTATTTCTGGCGGCTTTCCAATGTTGTTGACTCACATGCCACATATTTACTTGGATTATCCAACGACTATTATTATCGTTAAATTTTATATGTCTACAAATGCCCCCACTTCATGGTGCGTCGTAGCCATGGTGTCGTCATGTGCCAGAGGCGTGACTTGAAGTCTATGTTTAATGGGTTTGTGGCAATTCTCGAATTGATAGGGATTCCTAATTTTGTAAGGATTCCCCATCTTCTTGTAGAAATTCCTCGAATTTATAGGATACCCAATTTTGTAGGGATTCCTTAATTCGCAAGGATTCCTACGAACAGAAAGATTTGGTAAAGTTTCCAAGCAGTGGGCGGAAACCTTTGATGTATTCCTTTCTTGATTTGCTTGATTCTCCATACTTTTCCAGTTTCAATGAGGAAAGATTGCACTATAAATTAGAGCTTCCGGTTGAACATTATTCATCACAAAGTTACAACCATCTCGCTGTGACATCAGCAGTATACTCTCTCTCCTCCTGATTTGATTGCTATGGCGCAGAATCATATAATTGGCTGACCCTTCTTTTTTTTTTTTTTTTAATCTTGTAGGTCGCGAGGTATTTCTGAGTTGTCAGTAACAGCAGAGACCTTACTCGGCGAGGCGCAGCAGTATCTTAAGGCGGCGACGTGCAGCAGGATCTTAAGGCAGTGAAGCACAAAAATTTTGACAAGTCAAAATTTTTTTGTGTAGACGTACACTACTTCGCATGGCAACTTTCAAAAGTTTCAAGAAAGGCACGATCACTATCCTTGAAGATACTAATGACGTTCAAAGCGATGGCACCACCTTGTGTACCTATCCTTCATTGACTGGGCCGCGCGCCCTCGAGCCTCCCTCGTATGATGGTTCAGGTCACATTCCTCGGTGGTCTTTCCAACAATCGCGTCACCTGGCCACCTTTCAATCAACCAAATCCACCAGTGAGAAGCGAAGCGCAGATGTATGGATGTTGAAATCTGCCCATCATGACCATAACGTTCTTCAAACACCGTTCGTGCTTCTCAGTAACCGTACATGCAATGGTTCGGTGCAATGGAGAGGGTTTCGTGCAAACGAAGGCTTCTCTTACACGGAACGTTACTGGGAGTGGTTAGAAGACATCTTAAGCTGAAGCGGAGATCCCATCCACAAAGCCGGCCTCTACCGAGCGGTGTTTGCATCGCTCTTCAGCTATGATCGTGCTGTACCTGTGATGCGAGCCTTCTGTGAGTTTTGGTGCCCTGGCACGAATACTCTTCATACATTGTGTGGAGAGATGTCTATCTCTTTGAGGGACTTGCATATATTTGTGGCTCGCCCATAACTGGAAGGTTCTACGACGAAGTTATTCCATCTATTGAAGAATTTGTAGCCAAGGGTAAAGGTGTTGAGCCAATCATTCCCAAGAGTTGCAGATTCTTATTTCTTGCGTACCACAAGCTTTGCGATAAAGGGCAAAAAAAATGAAGATTGCATCATGGATCACTGCTCGTGCGGTACTGCCCTGCCAGAAAGTGATTCCCTGCGAGATACCGTCTCGCCAGAGAATGGTTCCTTGCGAGATACCGTCCCGCTAGAGAGTGGTTTCCCGTGAGAGACTGTCTCACCAGAGAATGGTTCCTCTCGAAATTGAACGTGACAATAACTCGCATGCATCTTCCATCAAGGCGTTGCCCCCAAGTGATCGTTGATCGTGAGAACGTTAACCGCCCAGACATTGTCTACCTCACCTGCCTTCGTTCTGGATTTCTGACATAGTACATGGTGAGTCGTGATTATGTTGAATGGTGGTCCAAAGTATATTGTTCCATGCCCAAGATGACTACAACAACAATGCCTATTGTTAGGTCACCGCACAAGCTCCTAAAAGTGAAGGAAGACAAGTTTGCTGCTCGCGTGGTACTGCCCCGCCAGAAAGTGGTTCCCCGCGAGATACCATTTCTACAGGAAGTGGTTTCCGCGAGATACCATTTCGACAGGAAGTGGTTCCATGCGAGATGCCGTTTTCGCCAGTGAGTGGTTACCCGCGAGATTGAACTTGGCAATAACCCTCACGCATCTTCTATCAAGGCGTTGCCCCCAAGTAGCAACTCTCTGAATGAACCGCACCAAGTAGAAAGTCATGGGGACTCATCTGATCATCATCTCGCCCAGAGTCACCTTAAGTTGAAGGGGACCAACACCCAAGCAAAAAGGCTCAGTGGAAGTAGTAACAGTTCTAGGGACGTGAACTTCAAGCGTCGAAGGATTGAACCCGGCCATCAAGAACCATTCTTTCTAAAAAGAAAGACTGACAAGATAGTGGCCGGACTTCAATGTTATGGGTTTGATCCTTCGCCAGTAAAAAACAAGGTAGAAAGCTTGATGACTTGTGCTACTTAATATAACGCGGCGAGGCTTGTATGCACGTATAAAGTTACTCCAGGCACATGTGATCAACGTTTGCCTCATATGGAGGTTGAAATTGCAAAGTTGATCGAACTTCGCCAAACTGATCTTGGTCAACATCAAGTTGTGATTGAGTCCTTGGAGAACTTGAAGGAGAAGCAGCGGACGTTGGAGCAGGAGATAGCCTCTCTGGATGCGAGCCTTCTACTTCATGACAAAAGGCTTGCCGATTTAGAGAAGCAGAAAGTCCAAATCAAGGAGACTCCAGAGTTGACTGCTGAAGAACTTGAGGAAGCAAAGAGGTTCCGAGATGATTTTGAAAAGCAACGCAACAGCTTCAAAGGCCTATCTTGGACGTGAAGGGCCCATCATTGTTTAGTAACTTATGATTTATTCTCTTTTTGTTTTTGCGCATGTAATAAGTCATTTTGACAATAGAACTTATTATGCAATAAAAAAAAAAGATTTTTTTTTTATGTGACTGAACTCAAGAATATAATTCTCAAGCTGCCTACGTATCCTTCCAAAGAAAGAATCAAGTCATAACGTAGTTCAAGGATGAGGATTTAGAACTCTTTTTTTTTTTTAGATTGTACCTTGTGCAGTTTAGGCTCATGCAGGCTAAGAGCATTTTTGTCATTTGCAGTTTAAGCTCGTGCAGACAAGGAGCCTTTATTTGTCATTCGCAGTTTATGCTCGTGCGGATAAGGAGCCTTTATTTGTCATTCGCATTTTATGCTCGTGCGGACAAGGAGCCTTTATTTGTCATTCGCAGTTTATGCTCGTGTGGACAAGGAGCCTTTATTTGTCATTCGCAGTTTATGCTCGTGCGGACAAGGAGCGATCTTTACTTGTTTTAGGCATAGTATTTCTTCAAGAACTTGCCGTTGATTGGGCCAATTCTCAAACCGTCTTCAGCCACGATTTTATAAGCTCCATTGGTGTAGACTTCGCTGATGACATAAGGGCCATCCCACTTTGATTTGAACTTGGGACCGGTCTTGTGTGTCATGATGATGGGTCTGCGCACGGCAAGGACCAAATCACCAATTTGAAAGGATCGAGGGCGAACTCCTTTGTTGAAGGCACGCGACATCCGGGCTTGGTAGCATTCTAGATGTTGTTGCGCATCAAGCCTCTTCTCGTCTAAAGCTTCCAACTCTTGAAGTCGTAGCTTGATATTTTCTTCATTTGTGAGGCCTTCTTGCAAAGCAATCCTTAATGAGGGAATTTGCTTCTCTAATGGCAAGACGGCTTCAACCCCATACACCAGGGAATAAGGTGTAGCATTTGTGGCAGTTCAATATGTCGTTCTATAAGCCCATAATGCTTCGCCCATCTTCTCATGCCAATCTCTTTGTGACTTGCCGACGGTCTTCTTCAAGATGTTGCAGAGCGTTTTATTAAATGCCTCCGCCAAACCATTAGCTGGTGCATTGTACATCGACGAAAAGTGTAGCTTGAAGTGATACTTTTCGCTAAGTTTTTGCATAGCACTATTTGAGAAGTACTTGGCATTGTCCGTGATGATGCAACGTGGTACACCATACCGCTGGATGATGCATGTCTTGATGAAGTCTACAACGGTTTCTTTCTTTATCTCTTTGAGTGGTACGGCCTCCGACCACTTTGAGAAGGAATCCGTGGCTGCCAAAATGTACATGTGGCCTCCGGAAGATTTCGGATTTATAGGTCCCATAGCGTCTATCCCCCAGACATCAAACGGGTGTAGACTTCGCTGATGACATAAGGGCCATCCCACTTTGATTTGAACTTGGGACCGGTCTTGTGTGTCATGATGATGGGTCTGCGCACGGCAAGGACCAAATCACCAATTTGAAAGGATCGAGGGCGAACTCCTTTGTTGAAGGCACGCGACATCCGGGCTTGGTAGCATTCTAGATGTTGTTGCGCATCAAGCCTCTTCTCGTCTAAAGCTTCCAACTCTTGAAGTCGTAGCTTGATATTTTCTTCATTTGTGAGGCCTTCTTGCAAAGCAATCCTTAATGAGGGAATTTGCTTCTCTAATGGCAAGACGGCTTCAACCCCATACACCAGGGAATAAGGTGTAGCATTTGTGGCAGTTCAATATGTCGTTCTATAAGCCCATAATGCTTCGCCCATCTTCTCATGCCAATCTCTTTGTGACTTGCCGACGGTCTTCTTCAAGATGTTGCAGAGCGTTTTATTAAATGCCTCCGCCAAACCATTAGCTGGTGCATTGTACATCGACGAAAAGTGTAGCTTGAAGTGATACTTTTCGCTAAGTTTTTGCATAGCACTATTTGAGAAGTACTTGGCATTGTCCGTGATGATGCAACGTGGTACACCATACCGCTGGATGATGCATGTCTTGATGAAGTCTACAACGGTTTCTTTCTTTATCTCTTTGAGTGGTACGGCCTCCGACCACTTTGAGAAGGAATCCGTGGCTGCCAAAATGTACATGTGGCCTCCGGAAGATTTCGGATTTATAGGTCCCATAGCGTCTATCCCCCAGACATCAAACGGGTGTGAAGCGATTGTAGGATGCAATAGCTCAGGCGGTTGATGGATAAAGTTTGCGTGGAATTGACAAGCTTGACATTTCTGTGCGTACTCCATGCAATCCTTGACCATTGTGGGCCAGTAGTAACCCATTCGCCTTACTTGAAAATGTAATTTAGGGCTTGATTGATGAGCTCCACATATTCCGGAATGAACTTCTTCCATGGCTTTCGACGCCTCTTCTTTTCCCAAACACCTGAGGAGTAACCCGTCAAACGATCGTCGATAAAGAGTCTCCTTGTAGTAGAAAAAGCGTGGGGCTCTTCGTTTGATATCCGTCCGCTGTTTTAGATCGTCAGGCAATTTGTGATGCTCAATGTAGTCGATCAACGGATGTCTCCAATCTTCGACGTCAATAACATAGACAGAGACCACATTGGAATTTTCAAATAATGGGACAATCTTTGTTGAGACAACCCATCGTTGGCAAATTGAAAGGTCCACAATTTCATCACTTGATAATGCCAAAGTTGCTGCTAGGTTGGCCAAGGCATCGGCCATCTGGTTTTCTTTCCTTGGCACATGTTCTAGTGTAACAACGTCAAAACCCGTCAAAAGTTGCGTAGCGAGACGAAAATAAGGAACTAAATCCTCCTTCCTGACTTCGTAATTAGTTAGTAGTTGATCAATTACTAACTTTGAATCCCCGTACACTTCTAGATTTGCAATTTGCATTTCTTAGGCCGTTTGCAATCCCATGATGAGAGCTTGGTATTCCGCAACATTGTTGGAACACAATTCACCGAGAGTGAAGGCATATGGTAATATTTGCTTTTGTGGGGTGACGAAGACAACGCCGGCTCCCGCTTCGTCTATTCTTGAAGATCCATCAAAGAACATCTTCCAAGTGGGGAGAATTTCTGCAAGAAAGACTTCTTCATCCGGCAAGTCATCTAAAATTTCCCAATCGGCAGGGATTGGGTGATCCGCTAGAAAGTCAGCAACAGCTTGGCCTTTGATTGCCTTGGAAGGTACATAGACAATGTCATGTTGATTGAGGAGCAAAGCCCACTTTGCCATTCGTCCTTATAAGACTGATTTAGACATGATAAACTTGACTGGGTCAGCTCGGGCTACTAAATGCACCGTGTAAGCTTGCATATAATGCCTCAACTTTTGGATGGAAAAGATGAGAGCGAGACATGTCTTCTCTATTGGAGAATAATTTAATTCTGCTCCTGTGAGAGTTCGACTTAAATAATATAAGGCCATCTCCTTTTTTTCCTCATTTTCTTGGGCTAGAAGTGCTCCAAGTGATCTTTCTTGAGCTGCAATGTAAGGGATAAGAGGTTTCCCAGGAATGGGTGCACCCAACACTGGAGCGTTAGCCAGGTACTTTTTAATGCTTTCGAAAGCATTGTGACATGCTTCATCCCACACGAAAGGCACATTCTTCTTCATGAGTCGACTAAAAGGTTGACATCGACCTGCGAGGTTGGAGATGAACCACCTGATAAACGCGAGTTTTCCTTGAAGGCTTCTCAATTCATTTAAACTTGTTGGATCCGGCATTTCTGGAATGGCCTTAATCTTCGATTGATCTACTTCAATGCCCCGATGCTTCACAATGAATCCAAGGAACTTGCCTGAACTCACACCAAAAGCGCACTTCAATGGGTTCATTTTGAGTTGGTACTCGCGTAACCTATTGAACACTTTTCGTAAGTCTTGCAAGTGATCACTCCTTTTTCTTGACTTGGCAACCAAATCATCAACATAGCATTCAACGTACTTGTGAAGCATGTCTCCAAAGACTTTCTGCATGGCACGTTGGTATCTTGCACCGGCATTCTTTAATCCAAACGGCATGACTTTATAACAGTAAATGCCTTTGGGAGTGCGAAATGCAGTTAACTCCTCGTCTTCTTGCGCCATCTTTATTTGGTTGTAGCCAGACGATCCATCCATGAAAGACAAAGTTTCATGACCTGTGGTTGCATCCACCATGAGTTCGATGATAGGCAAAGGAAAATCATCTTTCGGACATGCATCATTCAAGGCGCGAAAGTCTACGCACACACGCATTTGTCCATTCTTCTTTTCAACTGGGACAATATTTGCGATCCACTTGGGATATTGGACTTCTTTGATGAAGCCTGCAGCGATCAACTTGTCAACCTCTTCTTCAATTTGAGTTTAAACCTCCGTTCGAAAACGTCGTGTCAGCTGTTTGATGGGTCGAGCCTCCGGTTTAACAGCTAATCGATGAACTGCTACTTTAGGGTCAAGACCGGGCATTTCTGTGTAGGTCCAAGCGAAGACATCCCTGTATTCAAGCAATAAGTCATAGTACTCTTTCTCCTCTTGGGGACTTAGTGATGCGCTTACAAATATCGGTCTTGGGTCTTCCTCCGTCCCCAGATTGATTTTCTTAAGTTCATCGACTGTAGATTTCACCCCATCTTCAAGTTCTGGAGGAGCTGCCTCTACTTCATATTCGAAGCCTTCATGGTCATCCTCTTCATAAGCTTCTACCTCTGCTACGGTGATGTGATATGCACATTGAATAACATCATCCTCATCGCCGCTAGCCTCGTTGCCTTCTTTATCTTGACCAGTGAGTATGAAGGTATGTTGCCTCACTTTAAGTTGGTAAGTTGAATTCACCTCTAGCACACAACGTCTTTTCATGCGTGATGGGATGAGACTTTGGATTTCTTTATTTTCCGATTGGCCAACTTCTTTTCTTTTTCTATCTTGTTGGTCTTTAGGAGCTTGGATCCTTTCAAGTGCCGACTTTCGAGGAGTTGGGTTTATTTGTTTATTCGATGATGACAACCTCTTGAACACAGAAGTTCTTGTAGCTACGGTGTCAAGACGATCGAAGATGGAGCTTCGACTTTTTGACTTTTCAACACGTTCAAAAACCGAAACTCTACCTGTTGACTTAGTAGAAGTACTTTGAGAACTTGGGCAGATGCGATCGAACGCTGAAGTGCGAGGAACAGATTGGATTTGTGGAATCTCATCTTCTATTTCTTCGATGCTTATGTACTGCATGCTTGCCTTCTCTGCCTTTCTTCTGCCTGAGATTTTGACTGGCTTGCTTGGGACAAAACCAAGACCCGTTTTAACCGAATCACTTGTTTTTCCCTGTTCTCTTAACTTCTTTTGAGACTCATTGAGCTCATGTGCTTTCTTGCTGACAACTTGATCATCCTCTTTACTTGACGAACCGAAGTCGAATCCAGCCTTTGCCAACAATTTGTAAGCATTGGGGTCAAACCCTTCATTTGTTCTTTTCTCGGGTAAAGGTCCGTGCTCTACCCTTCCTCGGATTGGTTTGACAAATCCCTTCAATGGTTGCTTGGTAGGAGTTTGGTCGTTTAAATTTGTCAATGGCAATATTGATGCTTCCTTCAATAATTTTATGTCCTCTTCACTCAACTTCCGGGGACTCACTTGCCGCTTTGTTCCCGCAAATGGAGACTCTCCTTCCTTGCGCTTGGACTTTGGCACATATCGAAGAATTGGGACAATTGGACTAGACTTGTCTGATGTCGCACTTTTGGATGGAAGCTTATGTGACTCTTCATTTCCCTTGCCTTTTGCTTCAACTTCTTTCCTTGTTGCCGTCGTAGCCTTCCCTATTGAGGGTACTTTGACTGGAAGAACTTCTATTACCGATTTCTCATCTGAATAGAACTTGGAATCTGCGTAGTAAGACTCAGCTTCGGTGAATGGCTTGGTATCACCTATCACTGTTTTCACGCCTCCGTGGTAGAATTTGAAGCATTGATGCAAAGTTGAAGGTACGACATCATTTTCATGAATCCATGGTCGCCCCAACAATATGTTGTATGAAGTCTTTGCATCGATCACATGGAACAAAGTGTGTGACTCCAATTCGCCAATAACCATGTCTAGTCGAATCATGCCTATCGCTCTTTGCTCTCCTTGGTTAAAACCATGGATCATGAGACGACTTTTAGATAATTCGTCGATATTGATGCCGAGTCGAGACATTGTTGATTTTGGCATAATGTTCACAGCAGACCCTCCATCTACAAGCATGCGGTTTAACTTTTGCTCTCGCATGTAACCTGTCACAAAAAGAGGTCGATTGTGTGGTTTTGAACCCAATTGCAGATCTTCATCCGTGAAATGAATGGCGTCACAACATGCTACGCATGCCGCACAGTAATTAATGTTTGAAGAATGCTGGTCCTCATCAAGCAACAACTGGATTAACGCACGTCTTGCCGATTTGGAAAGCCGTGACAGATTGGGGAGGCAAGATTTTGGAGGTAAGTCTTGTAATTGTCTTAACACCTCGGTTTCTTCGACCTTCTCAGCATCTTTGGAATCACCTTCAAAGCTTGTCGTCATTGAGCTAGCTTTTAGACTCGGTCGCGCTTTAGACATGCACTTTGTTGGCGGATTTTGATTGAGGGACCTTTGTACGCAGGGAGCGAATTTCTCCTTTATACACCTTGTCTCATCCCTTGCGAGGCATTGACGACTCCCATGTGGTCGTTTATGATCTGGCTGCGAGACTGGTGGACTTGACAACACACCTTTGCGCGCTTTTCGTCGAGTGACAAGTATCCATCCCTCGCCATCATCGCATGGAGCGGCTTTAGGAGCGAGGTCTATTTGCTGGATTGGCTTTACTCCTTCTAACTTTTTATCATTGCCCATCTCGTTCGAGTAATGGCATGGCGCTTTTACTGGCATGGAAGGTACTTGAACCGGCTCAAAAGACCCAAACAAAATGGTAGTGCAATTGACCGGAGCAACCTCGTCGACATCTAACTCGATTCTTCCTTGTTTGGCAAGCTTCATGATCAAATCCTTCAAAACAAAGCACTTCTCAACTGGGTGGCTGACGACGCGATGAAACTTGCAATACTTCGGATCATTGACCCGATGCATTTCTTCTGGACGTTTGCACTCTGGAAGTTCTATCACTTTGTTCTCAAGCAAATCCTCCAACATGCCTGCCACGTCGGAATCTGGGAATGGATAACTCTTTTGTTCCCACTCAGTCAATGGATGCTTCCTCCTCCCGTAGGCTTGAGTCGGTTCTACTCTCTTAATCTCCTTCTTGTCTCGTGTGGAGATTTTGATTGGAGCAACACTTACAGTCATCGACTCATTTGTAGATCTTTTCACGACCTTGTCAACGTTGCTGCTGAAAGCTTTATCTTTTCGTTGATCATTGACAAACTCCTTCTCGACCTTGTGGCTAGCTATGCTTAACTCCATATCATGGGCTCGCGTAGCTAGTTCTTCAAAGGATCGAGGCTTGATACCTTGGAGAATGTACAACAAATCAAAATGCATGCCTTGGATGAATATCTCTACTGCAGACGTCTCCGACAAGCGGTCTTTACAATTAAGGCTAAGCGAGCGCCACCTGTTGATGAAGTCAATCGCTGGTTCGTCTCTCCATTGTTTTGTGTTGGTGAGTTCCATCATGCCCACAGTTCGCCTTGTACTGTAGAAGCGGTTTAAGAATTCACGTTCCATTTGGTCCCAACTGTCGATGGACTCGGGCTCTAAGTCCGTGTACCATTCAAAGGCATTGCCTTTCAACGAGCGAACGAATTGCTTAACAAGGTGGTCACCTTCTGTCCCAGCGTTATTGCAGGTTTCGATGAAGTGAGCAACATGTTGCTTTGGATTGCCCTTCCCTTTGAATTGTTGGAACTTTGGCGGCTGGTATCCCAACGGCATCCTTAGTCCATTAATTCTTTTGGTGTAGGGTTTGGAGTAGGTGAGAGAATCACGAGAAGGACCTCCATATTGAGCTCTGATGGAGTTGGTGATGATGTCTTGCAATTGCTGAAAGGACATAGATCCAAGCGAGCCATCATCGTCTTTGTCAACGTTCTTGGAGCTCTCGCCTACTTTGTACTTCTTTTCTTCATCTTGACTTTCAAGCCTGCTGTATAGCTCGGCGATCTGCATGTCTTTTTCTTCCACCGTTTTGGTGAGCTTCTCAACCGCTCCCATCAGATTGGCTATTTGCTCTTCAATGGTGGATGCGCCTGTCACCATGACTTGCATAGGGATAGGTTGTGATGAATAGTCCGTTGGCAGGCCATACGTGTTGTCTTCATCACCATTTGGACTTCCATCATATGAAGCCGTGCTTGATTCATCATCCGTGGCAGGTGAGAATGATCGCTCCCTTGATTTGTTTGGAGTTTCCTTCTCTTCACTTCGCGAGGCACGCTTGCTCGCAAGATTCGCCAAGGTGATGACTGGTTTGCGAGGGTTGGAAGGCAAAGCCACAAATGTTGTGGGTTGATTCCTCGCCATGCTACGGGTGACATGCCCAGAGGGCTCGCTGTTTGACCTCGCGGTCATTGGTTTAGACTTCTTCGTCGAGATGGCTTGAGTGCTCTTGGAGGCCATTACTTCGAGCGAATTTGGGAATCTTGCGGAGAAGGAGATGAGAGGCAAAGTTGTCCCACTGGGCGTGCCAATTTTGTAAACACGAAAATATCTGCAACAAATAACAGAACAACACGTGTACAAAGAATAATTTAATTTAATCAAATGTGAATGCGGGTTACAATCTTTGTGAACTCCTCTGATTCTATCTCCGAAATATATGTTTAACTCAAGGGTGGCAAGCACTTGTTCTTGAGGGTTACGCGGGGTTAATCACGTCACAGGTATTTGGGATTTGGATTTAGGTTTAGTGAAGAACTGGCTATCCGGGAGCTTGATAGTTCTTCAAGGATCTAGCAAAGAACTGGCTGTTTAAGGAGCTTGATAGTTCTTTAAGGGTTTAGGGGAGACTTCTGAGCTCGCGGAGGGATTTCTCTCTCTTTAGTTCGCTGCTTCTCTTCTATGCTCTTCTTGATTTTTTTGCTCCCCCTCCTCTTGGTATGAGAGAGGGTATTTATAGTGTTAACATGCCTCCACTTAAAGCAAGTAATCAAGATTCTGAATCAATAATATTTCCTTAATCGAATCAATGAATCTTGACTGATTGATCTACTTGCCGATTTTAACATAATCAAATCAATCAAATCTTGAGATTTAGATATGCCCAGATCGCTTTTGGATTGAATGTCCCGTTTTGGACAAGATCTTTAGTAAGGGGCGAGCTATCTCACGGACATGGAAAGTATCCCGCGAGGAGGCTTGATCTCCAAGCGAACCGTGATTTCCAATCCCTGCATGCATGCGAACTCTGTCGTCTAGCTACTTCGGTAATTTCCCAACGCGGAGCCAACTCGCCTCGCCTTCGCGTGAAACTACGCGCGCGGAGTCAATCCACCTCGCCTTCATGCGCGCGGAGTCATTCCACCTCGCCTTCATGTACATGCGCGCGGAGTCATTCCGCCTCACCACTGTTTAAGTCTACGCGAAGTGAAGTCCAGTTCGCCTCGCCTTCATTTATCTCTACACGAAGTCATTTTACCTCGCCACTGTTTAAGTCTACGCAAAGTGAAGTCTAGTTCGCCTCGCCAAGCTTAGCTCGCCTCACGAAGTCAAAGTCACCTCGCGGAGTCAATTTCATCTCGCCAAGCCTAGCTCGCCTCGCGAAGTCCATTTCACCTTGCGGAATCTATTTTGCCTGGCGAAGTCTATTTTGCATGGCGAAGTCTTGTTCGCCTGGCGAAGTCACATCGTCAATCCACACTTGATAATTGATTTTCAATTGGGGGTTTAAGGTTTTGTTGTATGCCGATCATTTCCACGTTGCCACGTGTTATTTCTGGCGGCTTTCCAATGTTGTTGACTCACATGCCATATATTTACTTGGATTATCCAACGACTATTATTATCGTTAAATTTTATATGTCTACAGTGACCACCCTGACTTGGAGGGGGTTTGTTCAGCTATTTCGGGATAAGTATTTTCCTGATACAGTGAGGGAGCAGTTGGAGCTTGAATTCATAGCTTTGGTGCAGGGCTTGATGAGTGTCAGGGATTATGAGGCCCGGTTTTCTCAGCTGTATCGTTTCGCTAGAGAGATGGATGCAGTAGATTTGGCACGGAAGTTCATTCGGGGTTTGCAGCATGAACTCCGGAAGTTGGTGACTTCCCACCGGTTTGCTACTCTAGCAGAAGCGGTGGAGAGTGCCCTTGCAGTTGAGCAGGAAGAGGCCATGCATGAGACTGAGAGGCATAGAGATGTTCAGAGGAAGGACAAGGACCTGGCAGGGAGTAGCAGTTCAGGGTACCACAGAGGTGGTTTTGGGATGAGGCAGCGGACTCATCAGCTGGCTGCAGCTAGAGCAGCAGCTGCACCTATTAGGGCTCCACCTATTAGGCAAGTAGCACCCTTGAAGTGTTTCAACTGTGGTGAGCTGGGACACTTCTCTTCGGCATGCACGAAGCCCAGGAGGCAGGGATTTTTCACATGTGGGCAAGCAGGCCATTTTGCTAGGGATTGCACCCGACCTCAGGCCAGAGGGCAGGGTAATCAGCAGAGGCCGTTACTTCCAGCACCAGCTGCAGTCTATGCCATTGGTCAGCGTGGTGCAGGTGTGGAAGGTACCATCCTTGTTTATGATCTGCTTGCTATAGTTTTGTTTTATACGGGGGCAACCCATTCCTTCATATCTAGCTCGGTGGTGAGGGCATTAGGCTTGACTCCGACACCGCTTACTAGATCATTGTGTGTTTCATCGCCTCTCGGTGTTTCTATCGAGCTAGGCACTTTGTGTGGTGCTTGCCCTTTAGTGATTAGTGGGAGAGAGTTCCTTGCATCTCTGATAGTGATTACTTGAAATTGATCTTCGGGTTAGTTATGAAAGTTGTTTAGAATGTTGTGAGGATGATTATGTTAAAATTTGGTGAGCATTGGAGGTGGCCGGAGTTCGGGCTGGTCAGCCGGAGTTCGGGCTGGTCAGCCGTCGTTGCCCGCCGAGAAGACAACGGCGCCATCTCTTTTGGATAGTTTTTCTTGTTATTTAATTTGTTATAATAAGAGGAGTCCAATGGTGTGAAGTTTGTAATTTTTGGAGGAGTTTTGGTTAGGTTTGGGATTTTTCAAAGATTGTTGAACTGGCGGTTGATAGAATAGAATCCGGTCATTGGATTAGTGTTGATTAAACTTTAGAAAGTTGTTTTAAGGATTTCAATGCTTGTGGTGAAGTTCGAGCCTTATTGTACTAAGAATGGAGAAGTTGGGCATGAGCGAAGGATTTATAAGCTCACTTTTATTCTGGCACTTTTAGTATTGATTTAGTCTTGAGACTTAATAATATATATTGTTCAGGACGTGAGGAGGATCCTGTTGAGGAGACCTCAGATCGACGGCAGGCATAGCCGTATACTGTGAGTGGACTTTTGATTTTAATGTCATGCATGCGCTTAAGTTTTCTTAATCACAAAAGCATATTTGAGTTTTATTATATTCATTGGACTAGTGAGCTCTATTTGATTTTCTGGATTTACTACTAATTTTATTTGACATGTGGGACATGTTGAGTGGTTTATCTTATTAATGCATCTACGATTATACGTAATACTTCTAAGTACAGTTGAGAACTATACCGTGTGCATTTGATTTTCTTTATTCTTGGGGAAGTGTTGTCTTTACCTTGTTACCATTTTATTTCACCATAAAATGTTTGTTATATAATTATTATTGCTAGCTAGCCTTTATATGTGGTCCTCCTCATAGGTGAGTTGAGCACTTAGCGTAGGATGCTACTAGAGCCTGGGAGGCTCCGACCCTTGCCTGGAAGGCTCATCGTTATGGTGAAATCTCTTCCCCTTTCTATGATTTATTTGAACCAATAGGATTGGTTCGTCTCTTTTATCTTCAAATACTATCAGTAAATTTCAAATGTTGCATGCATAAATGCTTCTAGACGATAAATTGGGAAAACATAAACTCTAGTTAATTTTATTGTTATTTATTTTTATCCACTCACACTAACGTTTTTAAATGCATCTCCCCTGGGCCTTTCGTTTTTAAGTGCCCAGTCTGCTGAGTTTGGTTAGGCAACTGTAGGAGGCGAGGCATAGTTCCCACCACTTCCAGTTTTCACTCTTAGGTTACCTGTTTAACTTACATGTGTATTTTCTCATTTCCCTCAGTTTAGTTTGCTCTGATAACCATGGGATGTTGTATTCATTTTGAATGTGTGTAAAAAGTTTATGACCCGACTTACGAATGATCTGAAGGTTTATCTGGTGTTGTTACTATGAGATGTTGAATTATGAATTTGGTTTGAAATTATTATTTTGTGATGTGGTGGACGTTTATTTTGGGGGAGCGGGTGGCTTCAGGAGTTGAGGATGATTGGTTTTGTTTAAAAGTGTTTGTTTGAAGTTTGACAGGTAGGCACGTAGGGTTGCCCATTTTCATAGGAGGTTATGCCGAAATTTTGGTAGAATTTTCCTTGAGGTGTGTCCCACAGGGTTTTTCCCATGAAATTCGAGGTGGGTCCTGACAATTGGTATCAGAGCATTAGGTTTTCTGATTCATGTTTTTCTTTATTACTACCATATATGCTTAGTAATACTTAGTGTTTTAGAGTGATGGTCTGACCGCGGCGGATCCATTAACATTTTATGCTTGGATGCTAAGTGTTTATTAATTATGTAGGTAGTTGTCCTTTCCTTGCTCTTTTTGTTAAATATTTTATTCTCAGGTAATATGCTTCCTCGCCGAACACCTAGGCAGAATCCTCCAGAGGGGGAGAATGAGGAAGCACCTAGTGGTCTTGTTAGTGCCACGGAGCAGTTCCTCCGGCGCTTTAACACTAGCTTTGGCTTTGAGATCAATTATGACAAGGCATATAAGAATGGAGCTAGAGCGTTCAGTCATGTTGTTGAGCCTTTGGATGCTCAAAATTGGTTGGAGACTATTGAGAAGATGTTCATTCAGGTGAGGTGCCCTGAGGATAGGAAAGTAGGTTTGGCTACTCAGTTCTTAGAGAAGGAAGCATGGCATTGGTGGCTTGATCTGAGGAGAGTTAGGGGAGACGCTGTTAATCAGATGTCATGGGAACAGTTTATAGCTCTTGTTAGAGAGCGATACATTAGTCATGCCCATGTCAACCGAATGAGAGAAGAGTTTCTAAACCTGAAGAAGAGTGATGATATGACAGTTATGGCCTTTGAGCAGCGATTTCGGGAGTTGTCATAATACGTGCCTGATTTGGTGAAGACAGAGCAGGAGAAGATCTATCAGTTTACCAAGGGCCTTGGTGGTATTTATTTAGAGAGGATAACAGTTGTACCATATCAGTCATTTCATCAGGCATGGACTTTTGCTATTAACATAGAGGCACATGAGTTATCAGCTGGCCGCCTTCGCGATCCTGGTGGTCCTAACCAGGATCCATCAAAGAGGTTAGCATCTACCTCTGGTTCTAGATCATCTACCAACAATAGTTCGAGTTTTGGTTCTGGTTTTAGAGGTAGGTTCAAGGGGCATGGTAGGAGACCCATTAGGAATCAGTCCATTGGGTGTCAGCTTGGGCAGTTCAGGAGTGGTTCGAGCAGTCAGAGTGGGACTTCTGGTGGTCAGTCTTTTCAGTCTGGGCAGAATCAGTTTCAGCCTGGGGGATGTTTTCAGTGTGGTCAGCTAGATCACTTCAAGAGGGATTGCCCTCTTCTGACCCAGAGAGCCATATTTACTCCTACTCAGGCCATGGGTCAGACATCAGCTGATGCTTCAAGTAGCGGTACTCGCACCATGGCTCCAACCAGAGGCAGCTTCCAATAGGGCAGAGGACACAAAGGTCGCCCTACTACTCACGCTAGACTCCATGCCATGACACAACAGGAGGGTCGTACCTCACCGGATGTCATTATTGGTACGTTGTTAATTTTCGATCAACCTACTTTTTCATTAAAAGATACTGGAGGGTCACACTTTTTTTTGTCTGGTAGATTTTCATTTCTCGCCAATGTGCCATCATCGCCACTGTCACGCTAATGACATGTTTCCTTGCCCTCCGGTAATATAATGAAGATAGATTCACTACTACACACATTGACATCAATGGTGTTTGAAAAACGCCATGGAAAGTCATCAATGGTGTTTTTTGCCGCTGTCTTCTAACGTCGTCGAAGCCGGCACCGTCCTTTCACAGGGGATTTCATGGCATTTGAAAAACGCCATTGAATAGGTTTTCACGACGTTTCGAAAACGTCATGGAATTCAATTTAATGACGTTTTATAAACGCCATGGAATCCATGACGTTTCCAAAACGTCATTAAATTGAATTCAACGACGTTTTGAAAACGCTATTGAATTTAGTTTAATGACGTCTTTCAAACGCCATAAAAATATTTTCAAATTTTATATTTATTTTCATATTAAATCCAGAAAATCAATCATCCAATTGTGTATTGGCAAAACTATTATACACCAAATTGATAAAACTCTATTTATAATTAATGAAGAAATACCAAATCTGCAATACTTCCATCAACGTTAGATTGCTTCTCTACACATACATGAATATCTGTATGCTAAGAGAAAGAAAGAAAGAAAAAAAGATTACAGAGGTTGCTTTAGGGTAGCTAATTCATAGTAGCACGTGGAAGTAGTGGTGCAGATTTACAATTGCTGCCTTTAGAAGTGGTGGATATTAAGAACTCCTATATATCAAACAACGAAAGATTAGAACAAGTTAATGTTTCTAGTTGCAGCTGCTATAGCACATAACACAAAAGAGAATGCTGGAAGCAAGGACTAGGAAAAAGAAATGTTGCCCTCAAAATTTGACAAAAACTAAACGTCTGTGCGGATGTTGCCCTCATAAATATATATGCAGTGCAGTTTGAATTTATCTTTAGTGACCTAGCTAACCAAACAAATGTGAGCAAGTTTAACCATGTCTCGATGTCCAGGAAGGTTTAAGTACAAGGATATTATGTCAAGACCCACCCCGAATTTCATCCTGAAACCCGAATTAAGTCTTGCGGGGTCCACCTCGAAGGAAAATTTACCGAAAATTCGTTAAACCTCCATCGAAAATGGACAACCCTAACCAGGAAAAATTCAGAATACCCTCCTAAAAAAACTCAACCATCCTCGAAAATTATCATATAAATATCCAACTAATAAAACCAACTTCATCCTCTGAATATTCGAAAATGTATATCCTCAGTCTTAGCACACCACCGAAATATTATACAATGACCCCAAGAGTAATCGGAGCTACTAAAAACTAGAGGAAGCAAGAAAATACACTGGTAGGTTTAACATGTAACCTACTGGTGAAAAGTGGTGGAGAAGTGGGTAACTATGCCTCGCCTCCTACTAGTGCCAACCCGAACTCTGCAGACTGGGCATTTTTAAAACGAAGGGCCCAGGGGAAAACATTCGAAAATGTTAGTGAGTGGACAAAAATAAAAGAATAAATAAAGAAAATAATTAACAATATTTATGCTTTCCCAATTTAATTTCTAAAGAAACCGAATGCATACCTCAAGCGATAAATCTTTTATCTCAAAAATATCGAGTCTCTTCAGCGCTCCAAAATATATACCAATATATGTATGAATTTACACACGTCCATACTCCCTATATAATTATTTTATAGATTTAAAATAATTTATATAGGGCTACTACGCTCACGTCTAACGCTCACATCACGCCTTAATACGGTGATACACTACGCCATTAAGGTGGACAGGCGGGTGTATAAATATGTGTCCATACCCCCTATATGAATTAAACACTCATATAGGGTTACTACGCTTGCGTCTAACGCTCACGTCACAGCATAATTGATAGGAGCATAAAATGCGACGATTTTATAGTTTAATCTTTGCATTTAACTTAGCTATTTTCCTTTAAAAAGATCGTTTTAACTTTGTTATTTTCTTAGGTACTTCGTGGAGCAAGATAATGCAAATATGTTTTCAAGTGATGCAAGCAAGGCTTCCAATACGAAGTAGAGGTGTCAAGGATGGAGTTTGATCACTCACATGGTCAAAAATATCAAGGAAAGGCGATGGAACCACTTCACTAAAACAGAAGCTGCAAACACAAAAAGCTGAAAACTGGTTTCTGCTTATTTTCTCCGGTTTTCAAGGCTTATTTCCATGCGGTTCCGAGAACGGTTTCACCAAGATGACTGCCCAGATTTGTAGAGGAGCACTTGTAGATAAATTTTGACTCAAGAATCATCCAAATCGGTGATGGCATCTTGGATTTATGACTACAATTGGTACGGCTAAAATTGGTACAATTGGTATGGCTAAAATAGCCTCACAATTTAACCCTGCAAAAGATTGTCAATTGTAGTATAAAGAAGCAAGGATCATTCATTGCCGGAGATTGAGGGTATTTAATTTCACACACAAAAACAATGTCACTAAAGTGTCTACTGTTCCTAACTAACAGTAGACGAAAATATACTTAACTACCTAACCTACACTACTCAGAAGAAGATGAAAATTTATAGACCTAAACTAGACACAGAGAAAAACATGCACACAAAATTTCAGGGGATTTGAAGTTCGGTTACTATATTAAATAAATCACGAAAAACAGAAGACAGAAGAATAAGAAAACTAGATTGATTTTTGTAGTTTGAGAAATAAGACAGAGAAGAGGTTAAGGATTTAGGAAATTCACCACCGAATATGCTTCAAAACAAAGTCCACACAACCAAGATTCCAATTACCAAGTCATGAAAAGGTTCAATCAAGAATAAACCGTGAACGCACTGCGTAAATTCTTACTACTTCCCTTAACTACTTAAGCAAGATGAACGCACCGTTACTAAGCCTTTAGAATAACCAATCAAGGTATAGACGCTATCCTATTAACAAATTATTCTAAGCATTAAGATCAATGGAAGTGATTGAACAAGTATGCAAAACTAGTGTGGAACGCCTACCTAGCATGCAAGTCTCTCTATTTGGTTTCACCTATTGTCCTATAGGTTTTACTACCTTGAATTAAGCCGTATTAACCATTTAGGAGATTAAACAACCTAATTCTAGCCCCACTTACAAGTTCATAATGTTCTATCTATGCATCCATGAACATAAACAAGCAAGAGTTCCCTATAAACCAAAACCAAACAGACAATCCATAACTAAGTAATTACGAAATCAAGGTTGTAAAACAAAGTTTATTGCATAATTCGGGGCTTCAAACCTCCACCCCTAACTAAGATAAACTAGCCACACATCGTTGTTGAAATCACACAGAGAAAATAAATTCGAAAGTTAAAGATTACAAAGGGAAGAAAAAAACTGTGAATGGAAGGAATGACGATGATCTTGGTGACTTCCTCTTGATGGATTCTTGTGCGATGCAGCAACGTAAAGGCTCTCTTGCAGTATGATGGCTTAGAGTCGTTCTGGTATTAGGGTTTTGCTTTAAGTAGTCTCCAAGTCTTCAAAACTTCCTTTTCAGACTATGTTTCCTTCTTTGACTAGAATCAATGTTTGGGCTATCTTTTGAATGTCTTCCACATATAATCTGGGCTTGGCTTTTGGGCAAATTATATTAATGATGTCACTCTTCAAAATCGTGTAAAAACCCCCAAGAAAGCTTCTCAGAAACCAGCCCAAACATTCCTCGAACTTGACTGCTGCACAGCTTTCCCGGAACTGCTGATTTTCTGTCCAACTTCAACGCTTCATAAATCCAAGATGCCATCACCGATTTGGATCATTCTTGAGTCAAAATTTATCTACAAATGGTCCTCTACAAATCTGGGCAGTCATCTTGGTGAAACCGTTCTCAGAACCACATGGAAATAAGCCTTGAAAACCGGAGAAAATAAGCAGAAACCAGTTTTCAGCTTTTTGTGTTTGCAGCTTCTATTTTGGTGAAGTGGTTGCATCGCCTTTCCTTGATATTTTTGACCATGTGAGTGATCAACCTCCATCCTTGACATCTCTACTTCGTATTGGAAGCCTTGCTTGCATCACTTGAACACATATTTGCATTATCTTGCTCCACGAAGTACCTAAGAAAATAACAAAGTTAAAACGATCTTTTTAAAGGAAAATAGCTAAGTTAAATGCTAAGGTTAAACTATAAAATCGTCGCATTTTATGCTCTTATCAAATTTCCCCACACTTAGCTTTTGCTAGTCCCTTAGCAAAATGTAAAACAAAGAAAACAAAACAAAGACTCAAAACAAACTATGCCTTCAACATTATTGTCTCAGAAATCTCTTACTTTCATAGCATCAAGATTAGCACTCAATCAAGAATCAATTATGAGTAATTCGAGAGTTAATTAAAACATATACTTCACATATAAGAAATGTAAGACATGGGGTGACAATGGTGATGGGTGGAGCTCAGCATGTATCCAACAAGTACGATTCAACTTCACAAGATTACCACTCTTTCTTCTCTCAGAATCAAGGCTAATGCTTAATAGTTTTTTCACTCAATGTATATATGTGAGAGACTAAGTAAACAAGTAGGCTCACATATAAAGAAAGAAAAGCACTTTGTGAAATTAAAAAGATCTCATGAAAGATATCAACTACTTGCCAAACGGACCAACCCATATGCTCAACTTTTGTAACCAATCTCCACAGATCGATGGCTGTCCATCTTTTGGATCATAAAAGAACTTTATCAAGGTAAAAATTTGGCCAAGGCTAGGGTTTAATGAAACAAAGGATAAGGAATTGCAAATCGTCCTTAAAAACCTAGTAGAGCCATAAGATCACCTTTAAACATTCATGAATGAGGACAAAGACCATATATCACATCATTAGGTCTTCAATTTAAAACAAACTCCTCCATCACAAAGGGAGACTTAATCCATATTTTCATCATTATTCTTTTTTTCAGTGCCGACACATTCGTTTTTTTTTTTTTTACTTTTTTTTTTTTGGCAACACAATTTTTTTTTAATGAACAAGTCATTCCCCCTACACTTGTTATTCATCATCCTTCCACACGTACAATACATCACAAAATAAGCTCTACTAGGCCTTAAGGACAAAGGTAGAGATATCACTACACTAAGATCAAGGTGAGGATTACATGGGTGATGACATAAAAGCTTAACGTAGGCTCAAAAGGGTTAACTAAGGGGTGTGCAACACACACAAATGGGGACATATGGTAATTTGGCAATGGTGGAAATCCTAAGTCCTTTTAATCCCTTCCAAAATCAGAAAATGTATCGATAAAAGTCTCGACTAGCACAAAAGTGAGTTCTAGCACTAGAGTCCGTTAAACTTAACCTGCGGCAAGCAGTCAATCAAGAAGAAATATAATGAGATCACTAAGAATTGCCAAGAAAATAGATGATGATTTATTCAATAAACACTCAGAAAGAATAGCACAATAAAGCTCAAATCTCACCAGGGTAATTATGAATCCAAACTCATCATCAACATGCTCAAAATTCTGTACCAATGTCAACGAAAAACCACATCTACTACACACTCATATGCTTAGTATATATCGTAATTAACCAAAGAATTCATTTAACATCATCGATCTCAATCTTGTGATCCTCTTTTAGCCATAATTTCAGAGATATTTACTCATCCTAGACAGTTGAAAGGCATGATGACTCACATACAAATTTTTGACAAACAAAAACAAAACAAAACACAAAATGTGTGCAGTCCCTTCCCCCACACTTGAACTATGCAGCGTCCTCGATGCAAGAACAATATAGATCATGCAATGATAACAGATGTAAGGAGGAAAGTGAGCAAAACAAGAGACTAAGAAGATAAAGTTCAGAAAAGCTCCCCCATTTTGTGCTCTGAAGCCAAGTTCCAGCTCATATAACATCCTATTGCAGCATCCAATGTCTGAGATTCCAATTGAAAATGAAAGATGGCATTGCTAGCTGTTCGTGCATACATGGTACGTGTCCTAACTCCAAATGTGTTGAAAATGGCAGCCCTGCGAAGTGAGAAGAAAAACAGAATTCGAACAGAAAAGCTGAAGCTCAGATCTTTACCCATTCAAACCTGATTTCCAATGAGTTCTGGTGCCGGAATGTAAAAGTGCCTCAAAGCAAAGTTGAAGCTAACTCAACAAGCTTTTTAGGCATATATGGCTTTCCTCTACAGAATTGCGGGCAATATCCCCTGTTTTGACCTTTTTCCAGCTGTAGTGCACAACTTCTGTTTTCCTGACAGTGACCTTTCTTCCTTCAAAGTCGAACTGGGAATGACTCAGATCTCCAAATTCACTTCTGTAAAATCCTACAGAAACTAGACTCAAAGATCTTTCTATTAATATAAAGTACATATTCCCAGGTCTTGTGAGCGGCAAACAGTAGCCCTCCATAGTTGGCAGACTGCTTTTGCAAGAGCACTGTTTTTGCATAACTTGGAGTTTTCTTCAACTTTTCTCAACTCTAACCTGCACACACACAAAACACATCAAAATGAATAAAAACAAAACAAATAAAACACAGAAGATAAAGACGGTTGGGTTGCCTCCCAACAAGCGCTGATTTAGCGTCTTCAGCCAGACGAAGTTTCTTCTTTAGTCCACAGGGGGTGATGCATTGCAGAGGTTCTCCTCCTCTACATTGTGCTCTTGAAAGGCCTCATAATATGGTTTGAGGCAGTGTCCATTGACTTTGAATTCATTGCCACTCTTTTCACTACGAATCTGCACAGCTCCATGAAGAAAAACGTTAGTAACAATGAAAGGACCAACCCAACGAGAAAGAAGCTTACCTGGAAATAGCTTAAGTCGCGAATGGAAAAGCAAAACTTTCTGTCCCACACTAAAAGTTTTTCCACGAATCATCTTATCATGGAAAGCTTTAATTTTCTCTTTGTAAATTCGTGCACTCTCATATGCATCATTCCGTAGTTCTTCCAACTCACTAATTTGAAGCTTGCGGTGTAGTCCAGCCTTGTCAATGTTCATATTGAATTCTTTAACAGCCCAAAATGCCCTATGCTCGAGCTCAACTGGCAGATGGCACGCCTTGCCATAAACAAGCCGGAAAGGCGACATGTCATTGGGTGTCTTGTATGCAGTTCTATATGCCCAAAGTGCATCATCAAGGCGTTGGCTTCAATCCTTCCTGTTTGGGTTGACAGTTCTCTCTAGTATCTTCTTGATTTCACGATTTGAAACCTCTGCTTGTCCACTCGTCTGAGGATGATAAGGTGTGGAAACCTTATGTGTAATGTTGTATTTCCGTAGCAGAGCTTCAATCGATTTGTTGCAAAAGTGTGATCCTCCATCACTTATGATAGCTCTTGGCATTCCAAACCTAGAAAAGATGTTAGATCGAAGAAAATCTGCAACAACTCGAGAATTGTTAGTACTGGTGGCTTTTGCTTCCACCCATTTCGACACATAATCCACAGCAAGGAGTATATAAAGAAAACCTTGGGACAAAGGAAAAGGTCCCATAAAGTCTATACCCCAAACATAAAAAATTTCAACAACCAAGATTGGAGTTAAGGGCATTTGGTTTTTAGGTCCTAGGTTTCCAGATCGTTGACACCTATCACAAGTCATACAAAAAGTATATGCATCTTTAAACAATGTAGGCCAATAAAATCCAGATTCTAACACCTTGAGAGCAGTCTTTTTAGAGCCAAAGTGACCACCACAATTCTCCTTATGACAAAACGACAATATATGATTAAATTTAGAATCAGGCACACATTGTCTTATCAAACCATCAGCACAAAATTTCCACAAATAAGGATCATCCCAAACAAAACGGTTTGCATCTCTTTTCAGTTTATCCTTCCTAGCATGCGACAAAGTGTTTGGCAACTTCTTAGAGACTAAATAGTTCACAATATCAGCATACCAAGGAGTACTGACCTCAAGTCCAAAGAGTTGCTCGTCTAGGAAGGTCTCAATTAAAGGAATGGTGTCCTTATCATGCACTATGCGACTCAAATGATCCGCCACGACATTCTCGCTTCCCTTCTTATCCTTTATTTCGACATTAAATTCTTGGAGAAGAAGAATCCATCGAATCAGCCTTAGTTTCGCCTCCTTCTTTGAGAATAAATACTTCAAAGCTGCATGATCAGTATAAATGACAACTTTAGTTTGAAGTAAATACGATCTAAATTTTTCAAGAGCAAAAACAACAGCTAATAATTCTTTTTCCGTTGTGGAGTAATTCAATTGAGCATCATTCAAAGTCCGAGAGGCATAGTAGATCGCATATAGCTTTTTGTCTTTTCTTTGACCAAGAACGGTGCCTACGGCATAATCTGAAGCATCACACATGAGCTCAAAGGGTAAGGACCAATCGGGAGGCTGCATTATGGGTGTTGTAGTCAACAATGTCTTCAACTTTTCAAAGGCAGCCTTGCACTCGTCATCAAACACAAAGGGGACGTCTTTCTGGAGCAGCATTGTAAGGGGCCTTGCAATCCTCGAAAAATCCTAGATGAATCTTCTGTAAAATCCTGCATGACCAAGAAAAGAACGAACCTCTCTCACAGATGTGGGATGTGGTAAGTAGCGTACTAAATCCACTTTAGCCTTATCTACCTCAATTCCCCTAGAAGACACAATATGCCCTGACACAATTCCTCGTGTCACCATGAAGTGACATTTTTCCCAATTTAAAACCAAGTTAGATTCAATGCAATGCTTTAAAATCAAAGAAAGGTTTTCAAGGCATTCATCAAAAGTTTTTGCAAACACACTAAAGTCATCCATGAAAACTTCTATGATTTTCTCAATGTAATCAGAAAAGATGCTTACCATACATCTCTGGAACGTACCTGGTGCATTACAGAGTCCAAAAGGCATCCTCCTATAGGCAAAAGTGCCAAAAGGGCATGTGAATGTTGTCTTTTCTTGATCTTCTTGGGCAATAGCAATCTGATTGTACCCTGAATAACCATCAAGAAAGCAGTAAAATTCATGGCCCGCTAACCTCTCCAACATTTGATCAATAAAGGGCAAAGGGAAGTGATCCTTCCTTGTTGTTGCATTGAGCTTCCTATAATCTATGCACATTCTATGGCAGTGATAGTTCTTTGTGGCACTAACTCATTCTTTGCATTTTCCACAACAGTTATCCCGGACTTCTTTGGAACTACTTGCACTGGTGACACCCATTTTGAGTCTGAAATTGGGTAGATGACACCACAATCTAGGAGTTTGATAACCTCCTTCTATACAACTTCCATCATTGGAGGGTTTAGTCTTCTTTGAGCTTCCCTGGATGGTTTTGCACCCTCTTCAAGAAGAATCCGATGCACACATGTGGTTGAGCTAATTCCCTTAATGTCAGCAAGTGTCCATCCAACTGCGGTCTTGTGATTTTTTAACACGTCCACTAACTACTCCTCTTATTTAGCCGTAAGTTTAGAAGAGATGATAACAGGCAAAGTCTCATTGTCACCCAAATAAAGATACTTCAAGTGATCCGGTAACAACTTAAGTTCAAGTGATGATGCCTGAATCACAGACGGAAGTATCTTATTAGTTGATAACTGAATTGGAACGGGAGTGCCTCAAGGTAGGCCACATTTTCAATTATAGCATCACCAAATGTCTCTTTGAGCTCTTTTGGTGATATTGGGATGCCATGGCTTGTAAATCCAATGCCTTGCTCAATGGTGGTTTCCAACACGTCCTCTTTCAGTGCCTTCAGAAATTCCTGTGCAAGTGTATCAATGATATCAACAGAAAAGCAAGAATTTATTTCATGTAAAGGATACCGCATTGCTTCAAAAATATTGAAGCCAATCACTTCTCCATCGAATTCCATGGTCAATGAGCCTGCGTAGACATCAATTTTGGTTCTTGCCGTCCTCATGAATGGTCTTCCAAGAAGAAGTGACGCTGAATTCATGGGAGAATCCTCCATCTCTAACACATAAAAATCTGCTGGCAATATAAGTTTACCAACCTGCACAAGAACATCTTCCAAAAGACCTTTCGGATATGCGTTAGATCTATTTGCTAGCTGAATGACAACATTATCTTTTTTAAGCTCACCTAGACCTAGAGATGCATAAACAGCATAAGGCATTATGTTGATAGATGCTCCTAGGTCTAACATAGCATTCTCAAACCTCATGTTACCAATCACACACGGGATTGTAAAGTTACCAGGATCCTTGCACTTGGGAGGAATTTTTCTATCAATCATGGCAGAGACACTGGCTCCAACTTTCACCACTTCTTTTTCTCTAATGTGTCTTCTGGTTGTACACAACTCCTTGAGGAATTTAGCATATTTTGGAACTTGTTTCAAAGCATCAAGGAGAGGGATATTAATTTGCACTTTCTTGAAAACATCCAAAATAGCTTGTTTGTTCTCTTCCTTCCTAGATTGTGAAAACCTACTGGGAAAAGGTAAACAAGAAGAAGAATTAGTATTAATCAAACTTGAAGAGTCAGAAGGTTCACCTTTGGCGTTGAAAGCTTTGGTCAAAGATGGTGGCTTCTTTAATTCTTCATGCAATGTTTCTGGATCTTTCTCTTGTCCTTTTTGCATGGTGATAACATCCTCCTCTTCATTAACATGCATGGGAACCTTCTTTGGCTTCTTTGGAATATCATGAACCACTTTACCGCTTCTTGTTGTTATTGCTTTTGCTTGCTCAAAGGATGGATTTGGAATGGTACCTCCAGGAAGCTTTCCAGGCTCATGGAGCTGGTTTATAGCATTCACCACATCACCTACTTGTTTTTTAAGCTCCTTGATCTCCTGGTCTTGATTGTGTTGCCCTTGCATCAACTGTTGAGTGGAGGTGGTCAAAGCTTCTAACATCTTGTCGTACCTCTCCAAAATTGGAGTCATTGTGGAACCTGAAGCTTGATGGGACGCATAGCTTTGTGTAAACCCCCCTTGAGGACGCTGATTAAATCCTGGTGGTGTATGGTTGTTGCCTTGAGATGCTTGAGAAGGTCCAAGGACGTTATCCTTGTTACTCCACCGGAAGTTGGGGTGATTCCTTGATCCTGGATACTGAAAATATGGATCGTTCTTTTGATATTGCCCTCCTTGCTGAAAATTTCCTACAGCATGTACCTCCTCATCCTCATATAATTGAGGGCAGCGATCAGTTTGGTGACCCTCCATTGAGCACACACCACACACCATGGCTCCATGCTTCTTTTGACCTAATACCTGAGATAACATAGATGTGAGATTTGATAATTGATCTTTGATATCAGAATCGTTACCTCCCTTTGACGACAATGTCTGGACACATCTTGCAGAATTATTGAATTGTCGAGCATTCAATGCACGATCAGCTATGAGCTTCATTCCATCCTCATTGTACTTGTCCATGAACGATCCTCCAGCTGATGCATCCAAGATATCTCTCTCTATGGGTAAGAGGCCATGATAAAAGGCAGTCAACAAGCTTTCCTCACTCAAACCATGTTGAGGGCATTGAGTAAGCAAGCTCTGGAACCTCTCAAAGTATTCGGGATATGCCTCGTCCCATCTTTGCTCAATTCCGGTAATTTGCTTTCTCAACGCTATAATTTTTGAAGTGGGAAAATACTTCTCCAAGAATGTCTTGTGCATCACGTCCCATGAAGTTATATAGCCATTTGGAAGCCTATACAACCATGTCTTGGCCTTGTCTGTCAGAGAAAAAGGGAAAGCCTTCATCTTCATGATATCCTCATCTGCATTCTCCGGTGTCATGCTTGAGCAAATAAATTGGAATTCTTGGAGATGCAGATTAGGGTCTTCATTAGGTAACCCGTGAAAAGTGGGTAGCTTATGGAGAACACCAGTTCTCAGCTCGAAAGTCCCTGTCTTTCCTGGAGCCGATTGAGGGTAACGAATGCACGACAGAATGCCACCCGCTATTAGGGACGTTGAGAGCTCCCTAATGGTCTTCCTTGGTTCTACCGGTTGTTGTGGAGGTGGTGGCTGCCGCTGCTCATTTTGTACGTCCCCCATTTGGAAAATTAAAGTGGGGCTGATGGGCTCGGCCTCTTCTTGAGCAGCTTCTGCTTCTCCTCTTGCCAGCCTTCTATTCTCTCGAAGTAGCTTCTCCATCTCAGTATTCAAAGGCACTAACTCACCCTTCGGATTATTCCTTGTGCGCATACACAACTGAAGTTTCCTGCAAAACAAGTAAAAGAAAAACTTTAGCAACAAAGAAGAAAATCGACACTAAACAACTAATGTGCAAAACTAAAAATTTTCAATCCCCAGCGACACGGCGCCAAAAATTGGTACGGCTAAAATAGCCTCACAATTTAACCCTGCAAAAGATTGTCAATTGTAGTATAAAGAAGCAAGGATCGTTCATTGCCAGAGATTGAGGGTATTTAATTTCACACACAAAAACAATGTCACAAAAGTGTCTACTGTTCCTAACTAACAGCAGATGAAAATATACTTAACTACCTAACCTACACTACTCAGAAGAAGATGAAAATTTATAGACCTAAACTAGACACAGAGAAAAACATGCACACAAAATTTCAGGGGATTTGAAGTTCGTTTACTATATTAAATAAATCACGAAAAACAGAAGACAGAAGAATAAGAAAACTAGATTGATTTTTGTAGTTTGAGAAATAAGACAGAGAAGAGGTTAAGGATTTAGGAAATTCACCACCGAATATGCTTCAAAACAAAGTCCACACAACCAAGATTACAATTACCAAGTCATGAAAAGGTTCAATCAAGAATAAACCGTAAATGCACTGCGTAAATTCTTACTACTTCCCTTAACTACTTAAGCAAGATGAACGCACCGTTACTAAGCCTTTAGAATAACCAATCAAGGTATAGACGCTATCCTATCAACAAATTATTCTAAGCATTAAGATCAATAGAAGTGATTGAACAAGTATGCAAAACTAGTGTGGAACGCCTACCTAGCATGCAAGTCTCTCTATTTGGTTTCACCTATTGTCCTATAGGTTTTACTACCTTGAATTAAGCCGTATTAACCGTTTAGGAGATTAAACAACCTAATTCTAGCCCCACTTACAAGTTCATAATGTTCTATGTATGCATCCATGAACATAAACAAGCAAGAGTTCCCTATAAAACCTCATATAGGGGTACTACGCTTTCGTCTAACGCTCACGTCACAACATAATGCGGTTATATACTACGCCATTAAGGTGGACAGACACATATGGCTAGCTAGCATTTATATACATACTCTCCTCATAAATATATTTATAATTTACCGAAAAATCTCATTTTTGGTAACTCTTCAAAATAAATAAAATCGTCAAAAGCTTCAACAAAAGAACTTGCTCAACAGTAAACCAATGCATGCATATTATTTAAAACAAAAGTCCACTCACTAAATAGGTCTAAGCCTGATGTCTATCCGAGGCCTCTTCTGCTCGAGCCTCACGCCCTGTTTCAAAAACATAAATTAATTCCCAACTATATACCAACGCTTATATAAAAAAAAATAGGCAAAATTAATGGTGAGCCTTATCCACGCTCATCCTTGCCCAACTTCGCCATTTTTAAATCGATACGGTCCAAACTTCACCACAAATACCAGCAGCCTTAAACCAACCTTCTACAGCCTAAACAACAATAATCTAACGGTCGGATTTCTAAAAAATTAACCACCTTCACCAATCTTTCAAAAAAATCCAAAATCTATTCAAAACTCCTTAAAAAATTCTAAACTTCATACCATTAAACTCCCCTTAATATTACACATCTAAAACCATGAAAATCCTCCTAACAGCGGCAGCGACGGCCGGCGGCCGACTCCGGCGACCTCCAATGCCTACCAAAATTTAACAGCATCTTCCTCTCAATCCCCTCTACAACTTTCCTAACTAGCACCAAACCGAATTTCAGCCTTAACTAGGTCAATCGAAGAAAAACATAAAATAGAGCCTTAGAATTTCAACTCACCGATTCTCCTTACCTAGCTCAAGAGGGAGTGAATTCTTTGGAGGGATTGCTACACGGGAGGAGGGCTTTCAAACGATTTAAGCGGCTCTAGCTATGGCGGCCGAAGGAGGGAGTTCCGACGACAGAACACACGGGCAGTCGGGGCTTTCGGCTGCGTTTTCTCTCTCACGGCGGCGCTATAGAGGCTGCCACCGGTCCAGGGAGAAGGCTGGGTCGAAGGCCGACTAATTGGGACCGGTGCGGCGGTCAGTGGTGGCCGGACGGCGGCCGACGGGAGCGGGAGACGTCCGGTAGGGAGAGAGAGAGTGAGAGAGTCGGGAGGGAGGAGAGAGAAGAGAGAGAGAGAAAATGTTTTGGGCTTCTCTTTCCAAACCGATCCAACACCACCAAATAAAACTTAATTCTATAAAATTAACACCCCAAAAATAATATCCTAATAAAACTTGCTTTTTTATAAGCTAAAATTTACCATTTTTACCGTCTTCAAATATTTCTCCTACGAATAATTTCTCCGAAATAATTATCACTCAACACCCATCTAGGAACTTTCGATACTATAACTCATTTACGAAAACGGTAAAACAATTATTAATATAAAACTAGTAAATAAGGTAAAAAGTTAAGAGTCCGGATGTGACATATTTTAATATTAGTTTTTCTTGCACTGCACCAAAGGTGAAAAAGTAACTTACTTCCCAACTCTTTCACGTACAACAGCTGATACAGCAGGAGTCAAAAGCAATCCATTTTGACCGACCCAAACACGTTTTACACCATTTCCTGCTGCCATCTTGATTATGATCTGTCAATCAAATAAGAGAGAGAGAGAGAGAGAGAGAGAGAGAGAGAGAGAGAGAGAGAGATAACAAGTTATGGAAGGCAAGATCACCTGAATTGCTTCCTTTGAATAGTAGCGATATCGCCAGATACAAAAATTCTAGCACCTACATTATTGAGATACATGAGAAGCTAATATTTTAAGATTGAAAAAAGGTACAAGTTTAGTTCAATATTGTTTGCTGATCACTTTTATTTAATCCCCCAATGCTTTTTTCCTACCTTACAACAGTTGCAACAAGCACCATTTTACCAATAACATAAGAGTGGTCTAATGCAAAAACTAATTGTTCTGGGCAAACATAATGCGTAACTTCACTCCCTAACAGACACAAAAAGATATGACTAGATGTTCTATACCAATAAATGATAAAAGTATAACCCATCTAATCAAACAGACCGTGCGTACAGTAAATGAATAGAAGCAAAGAAGACATTATATACCTTTAACTTGATCTGCTGGAAGAGCATTAAAGGTTGACTGCACAAAATTTTGCAGGTAATTGGGTTGTGCGAAAACTTTCACCTGAAAAGTACCACAGCCCACAACACTAAAACTAATTAGTACACCTCAATAGTGTAATTAGCTTAAGAAAGGTATGCACCTGCTAACATGCTATCTCTATTATCATTATATTGTCCTAGATTGTACAAAGTTGACTCAAAACTCAAAAATTTGAAAAATTCTTTTAATCCTCGCTATTATTATTTATCCATGGCACAGCTAACATTGCATATTTGCATAGCATACTCATTTAAAAAAAAAAATAAAATACATAAAGCACAATATCTACGTGGAATCTAGTAACTGTGGCTCGGTATAGCACAGATTGAACACAGTCGACTCATTTTCTTAAGAGTAACCACTAAACACTGACATTATAAGGATCAATCGCTCGGACAATAATGACATGATAAACAGCATCTTACTCAAATCACCTATAACAATTTTCGATCTAAACTCTTTACCACAAACTTTAAATCCAACTCAAAATTATTACTGCAACTATCCGAAATTCAAAACGCCAGAACAGAGCCAAAGCTTCATACGCACCTTACTGTTCGGAACTTCAGTCAAGGAGAAAAAGAGAGTTGCAAGCAGAGCAGTAATGGAGGTGAGAAGCAGAGAGCCTATAAATAGGCTGGGAAGGTTGGACATGCCTAGAGAGATTGCTCTTTTGTCTCCTAACTGCAAAATATTAAACAATCGCATTACAAAATCAAAATGAAAGAGTTAGGTCAAAACTGGGAAAGCATAAACTCTTGTTTCAATATTTCTTAAACAAGTTGATTTTATTGTTATTTATTTTTGTCCACTCACGTTAATGTTTTTAAATGCTTCTCCCCTAGGCCATTCGTTTTTAAATGCCCATTCTGCAGAGTTCGGTTCGGTAATTGTTGGAGGCGAGGCATAGTTCCCACCACTTCCAGTTTTCACTCGTAGGTTACCTATTTAACCTACATGTGTATTTTATCGTTTCCTTTAGTTTAGTTTATTCTGATAACCATGGGATGTTGTATTCATTTCGGATGTGTCTTAAGGGTTTATAACCCGACTGAGGAATGATCTGAAGGTTTATCTAATGTTGTTGCTATGAGATGTTGAATTATAAATTTGGTTTGAAATTATTATTTAGTGATGTGGTGGACGTTTATTTGGGGGAGCGGGTGGCTCCAAGAGTTGAGGATGATCGGTTTTGTTTAGAAGTGTTTGGTTGAAGTTTGACAAGTAGGGTTGCCTATTGTAATTTTCAAGGGAGGTTATGCCAAAATTTTTGTCACATCCCGGTTCTTAAGTTAATTTGCGGTTATTTACTTTTGTGTTACTTTGACCTTTCACCATTTTGAGTAACCGTTTACTGTTGAAGAACTCTAGAGTTGACTTTTTGTAGGAAAATTTCTTTAAGGAAGTCGTAGAGGACGTTAATACGAATCTGTGGACATGCTATACGTTAAAATTGGAGTTTGTATGTGGAAGTTATGATATACGTTAAAATCAGAGTTTGTATGTGGAAGTTATGGTGTAAAATATAAAGTTACTATTTTGGTTGGGGGTATTAAAAATGGAAACTTACCATTTGAGGTAAGGTAAGAAATCAGATTTCACCTCCCTCTCTCTCTCCTCTCTCCCGCGTCTCTCTCCTCCGCTGGACTTGTTCGCCGCCGTCCGGCCAAGTTAGGCTGCAAGGTGGGTATCAAATTGAAGCTTGGAGCATCCTCTACAAGTCTAGGTAGATGGCAGCTCGTGTCGCGCCGCCGTGAAGGAGCAGTTTCGCCATGAAGTTACAGCTGTGCCGTGGAGGTATTCTCGCCGGAACTTCTTTTTCCGGCCGCCATAGCCGCATCTTCTAGTATCATTTGAAAGCTCTCCTCTTGTGCAACAAACCCTTAAAAGGATTCGACCTAACTCGAGTTAGGTAAAGAGAATCGAAGGTTTGAAATTCTAGGGTTCTTGAATTGGGGTTTTTTTGTTTTGATTCGATTGGTATGTTTTGGTTTGAAATTGTTCAATGTGGTAGTTATGAAAGTTGTTTAGAATGTTGAGAGGAAGTTTGTGTCAAAATTTGGTAGCCATTGGAAGTGGTCGAATTTGGGTGGCCGGTCGCCGCTGCCGGCGGAGCAGATGGCAGCGCCGCCACTTTTGGGTAGTTTTTCATGTTAATTAATGTGTTATGCTGTGAGGAGTTCATTGATGTTAAGATTGAAATTTTTGGAGGAGTTTTGGTTAGGTTTGGGATTTGTCGAAGATTGGAGGCCTTGACAGTTGATAAAATAGATCCAACGATTGGATTTCCTTGGTTATAGTCCTAAAGTGCTAGAATCGATGAAATGAGGTTGTGGGTGGAGTTTGGCATGAATCCGGTAAACTTAACCCTAGTAAGGGTAGTGGGTTAAGCGGAAGAGTTTTGGGTGTTTATATTTAATTATTTATTTTCCGAAATTGAAGTTGGTCCTAAGCTTGAATATTATGCCAGGATACGAGGAGACCTCGCTTGAGTGGCGATTCGGATTTTATCAGGCTTAGGCCTAAATCTGTGAGTGGACATTTTGGTTTTTATTAAATATGCATGCATGACTTTATAAGTTATCGTTATTATTTTTATCGAGCTTATATATTATAATTTCGGCTTATGACTTGGATCAGAAATTATTTGAGATCGTTAATGAATTATGGATTTTGAGTTGGGTAATTCTTTTGGTATTTGAATTAAGATATTCTTTTGATCTCCGGATTTGAGATTTCTTTAAGGATTTGAGTATTGTCTAATTTTTGAAACATGTTATTGATATGAGTTATTATTCTCTTAAGCAATTTAGCGTGTGGGACACGCCATTAAATTTTACGAAATTATTTTCTCTTGAAATTTTCCGAGTACGGTTGGGAATCGTACTTATGCTTGATTTTGAGTTTCGGGGAAACTCATGATTTATGTATTTTTCTTTCTTATTTTATACTTGTTGGATCATTATTACTAATGCTAGCATGTTGTTCTGCCTTTCGAGGCGATGTGGCTTCCACGTTTTAAGTGGGGTTACTCAAGCCTTTCCGCCTTCGGGTGATGTGATGTAGTCGATGACATCACGCAAGCCTTGCACCCTCTTTGTTATCATAACGTGAAGGTGTAGGAAGTATGGGAGTACTTTTACCTGGGAGGCACCCGAGCCTGCGAGGCTCACTTGTATGGCTATATATATGCTCTTTATTTATTGTTGTTATTGTAAACACGAAAATATCTGCAACAAATAATAGAACAACACGTGTACAAAGAATAATTTAATTTAATCAATGCGAATGCGGGTTACAATCTTTATGAACTCCTCTGATTCTATCTCCGAATTTAGGTTTAACTCAAGGGTGACAAGCACTTGTTCTTGAGGGTTACGCGGGTTGATCACGTAACGGGTATTTGGGATTTGGATTTGGTGAAGATGTCGGCTATTTGGCAGTTTGATGACTCTTCGGGATTTGACAACTTCTAGACTTGAGGTTGATGAAGAACCGGCTATTTGGCAGCTTCATGGTTCTTCAAGGGTTTAGTGAAGAACTGGCTATTTGGGGAGCTTGATAGTTCTTCAAGGATTTCGGGGAGGCTTCTGAGCTCTTGAGGGATTTTTCTCTCTCTCTCTAGTCCGCTCCTTTTTGTTTCTGCCCCCCTTCCTCTTGGAATGAGAGGGGGTATTTATAGTGTTAACATGCCTCCACTTAAGGCATGTAATGAAGATTCTGAATCAATAATATTTCCTTAATCGAATTAATGAATCTTGACTAATTGATTTACTTGCCGATTTCAACATAATCAAATCAATGAAATCTTAAGATTTAGATATGCCCAGATCGCTTTGGATTAAATGTCCCATTTTGATCAAGATCCTTAGTAAGGGGCGAGCCATCCCGCGGATATGGAAGGTATCTCGCGAGGAACCTTGATTAGTAATGGGCGAGCCATCTCGCAGATATGGAAGGTATCTCGCGAGGAACCTTGATTTCTGGTCCCACTTCGCGGATGACTTATCTTGGACGTACATCCCTGCATGCATGCGAACTCTGTCGTCTAGCTCTCTCGCGAAGTTCCCCTACGCGGGGCCATCTCGCCTCGCCTTTATGTGAATCTACGCGCGCGGAGCCATCTCGCCTCGCCTTCATGTAAATCTACAGATGCGAAGTCATTTCGCCTTGCCTCTGTTTACTTCTACGCGAAGTGCGTTTCGCCTCGCGAAGTCTAGATCGCCTTGCGAAGTCCATTTCACCTCGCGAAGTCCATTTTGCCTCGCGAAGTCCGGTTCACCTCGCGAAGTCTAGTTCGCCTCGCGGAATCTAGTTTGCCTCGCGAACTCTACTATCTAGCTCGCCTAACCCCTGGCGGACCATCACCAATTATTATTGATATCTTTGTTTTGATAATTAATTTAATTTAATTGATATCTGATCATCAATCGACATTTGATAATTGATTTCAATCGGGATTTAAGGTTTTGTTGTCGGCCGACCATCCCCACGTTGCCACGTGTCATTTCAGACGGCTTTCCAATTTTGTCAACTCACGAGCCACGTATTTGCTTGGATTATTCAACGACTATTATTATCGTTAAATTTTATATGTCTACAGTTGTCTTGACTAGCAGGGCTAGTCCATCTTTTTGATATTCCTTTCTACGAAAGTCTTTATGAATCCTTGTTGTTGTTTTGACTAGCGGGGCTAGTCCATTATTTTGGTACCTTCTTCTATGAAGGTTATTAATTATCTTTGTCGATATTTTGACTAGCAAGGCTAGTCCGTATTCTCGGGATTTTCTTTTGAAGGCGTTATCGACACTTGCATGCAACGGATTTATTGCTTATCAGAAAGTGGGAAAGTATTTAAGTTTTGGTTTCTTATCCTATGTCCTTTTATTCATTTATTTTTGTCCACTCACTCTAACGTTTTAAATTACTTTCCCCTTGGCTCTTTGGTTTCAAATGTCCAGTTTGTAGACTAAGTTTATTTGAGGTCGAGCGTACATGGAGTCGAGGCATAGTCAGAGGCTGCTTCTGCTTATTCTTTATTCATTGTTTTTCGTTCATTATTAGTTATGCTCTAAAAATTCAGTAGTAAATTATTAAATGTCTTTGTTGTTGGTGGTGGGATTCTATTAGATTAGTATTTCATATTTTGGGAGATGTGTTGAACTTGGGTAGCAGGAAAGCTCCAAGATTAGAAGGTTGGAGTATGATTTTAGAAGTGTATTGCAGGTTGGCTTTGATTAGGTAGGGTTGTCCATTTTCAAGGGAGGTTATGCCGAAATTTTTGGTAAAATCTCTCTTGAGGTGGACCCTGCAGGGTTTACCCCGGATTTCAGGATGAAATTCGGGGTGGGTCCTGTCAATTTTGGTAGAATTTTCTTTGAGGTGGGTCTCACAGGGTTTACTTCGGATTTCATGAGAATATCCGGGGTGGGTCTTGACAACACCAGTTTATAAAATGCAAGATGGGAAGAAAGTCGAGACTTAAGAATCCGATGACGATTCAATTCAAGATTTTATAATGTCAAACACCATTATAGGTGATGTTTTAAAGGACAAAAGGTTGTAGAAAAAAAAAATCCATAAGGATGCTACTGAAGAAGAAGGTGATGTAACATATCAGTTCTGCTTGAAGAAAAGAACGACAAAGGGGAAAAGAACGAAAAAGGAGACATAACAACTAGAGGACGAATGATGAAACACAAGCAGAGGAAAAAGAGGAAAAGAAGAAAGGGGTTGCAGAAGCGAAAAGTGGAAAAAGAGGAAAAAGAGGAAAATGAAGAAATACAGAAAATAAAACACAAGCAGCAAAAGTGTGTTCTCACCTCTTTCCTATACATAATGACTAAATGCAATGACAGAATACCAGTAGATGCATGAGATTTGATTAGAGGAACCTGTTTTGGAGACATGATAGATCAGTTCAGGCTCAACAACATTACTGAATCACAAGTTACAAAGATTGAAGTGGATTTTGAAATTTTAATGAGGCATTACGACAATAAAAAGCAAAAGTTCATATTTGGGAGATAGAGATGGACATAACTGAGGATGACGTGGAATCATTATTCCACATAACAAAAGGAGACAAGGAATTAGATATGAAACCGATCGAGCTATACAAGAAGAAATGGAAGAGCCAAGTCTAAATTCTGCCATCTTTGGTAAGGAAACCAAAAACCCCATCACACGAACAATGCTTAAGGAGCAACTGCTAGAGGAGCTCGACAAGAAAGAGCAGGATCCGAGGAAGCACTACAGGAAATCGCGTCCTAGCCGACGGAAACAACTCGTCGCCTAAGCCAAACTATTCGTCGCTTAGGATCTTGGCAGACGAATTATCCGTCGACTAAGTTCTGTTGCCTAAGTGTGGTGAGGTAGACACTTAGGTGACGGAACTAAAGTTATTCATCGCCTAAGACGGATCTAAAGTTAGTCGTCGCCTAAGAGGGATCCTAACCGACGGACCTTTTCCTGCCTTATCGACAAACAGGTTCGTTGATAAGAACCTCTGTCGACGAAATGTTTGTGTCGGTAGGATTCTAGCCGACGAATATGAAATTATTCTTAGCCGACGAAATGTTCGTCGATATGTATGTTTACCGACGGATATTGCATCGTTCTTAAGCGACGGAATATTCATCGGTAGAGTTTTAAACTGACGAATTCATAACAGTTCTTAGTCGACGATCGATCTTTGTATTCGTCGGATATGTGGTTTATCTTGGGCGACGAATGTTACTGTTTCCGTCGCTTAAGAGATTTTATTTAGAGTAAAAAAATTGTAATTTTTTTTTAACCTTATTCACTGTTTCCAAAAATTACAGATCAGTAAAAATATTCATATATATATATATATATATATATATATATATATATATATTGATCATGATAACTAGATGGACAAATATTGTTCATATATACAAAATAATGAACTAGCTAGAAAATTGTTCATACAATCTAGCTATGTTTTGGCCACGATCCTCAGCGCGCGGAGCAGAGGTTTCTAGCAGACAAAGAGAGGGGAGTGTTGCGGGCGTGCCACCTCGCGGACGAGGAAAAGGTTGATGGGGGGTGCGCTTGACTTCTTAATCAGGCAGAAAGGGGGGTCACAGGTACCACCTCAGAGGAGGATTTACGAGCACAAGCGAGTCGATACTCACGGCGGCGCGAGTAGAGCAATCACAGGGAGTTCAGAGAGAAACGGGGATGCAGAGTTCGGAGAGCTCTGGAGAAAGACCTAGGCGGTGGCGCTTAGGGTTAGGGTTTCGAGGTGCTCGAAGGGAACTGGGTTTCAGTTGTGTTTGTTTGTTTGTATTAATTTGAGAGTTGTCATTTGTATTGATTTGAGAGTTGTGTGTTCTGAGAGTGTTCAAACCCTTTATATAGTGGAGCTCGACTTGCGGCAGAAGAGGGAGATAATCATACTTCGAGTTGGATTCGGAAAACCTAATAGCGCAAGGGCACTGTTTCGTCCATGCGAACCAACCATCTTGTGACAAATGTCCAGTTCGCACACTTCATTCCTCATAAGGCATTGCTTCCGCGCTGCCAACTGTAAACTCCTATGCGAACTGGAATTAGGAGTATCCTCATCTCGCGGACTGTTATAGTATGCTATCTCGCGTGCTTCTGTAGCTCGCATCCAAATCGCGGGCTATTGCAGCTCGCGAGCCTTAGAAGGGCTTTTTATATTTAATGGGCCACAGGGGTTGGCCCGAAGCATGTCAAAGACTTGTCAAAGTCTTCAACGTTTGTCGTGGTGCGCGCGGACTCCGCATGTCGCTTCCTCGCGGAGCCTTCTACGCGAGCTAGTTCGCCAGCTCGCCTCGCTTCGCCTACGCGGAGAGTCCATCTCGCCTCGCCTATGCGGACTAGCAATCTCGCCTCGCCTATGCGGACTGGCAATCTCGCCTCGCCTTGCGGAGTGTTGAATAGTAATTCCGCGCGAAGGCATTCCGCGCGCGAGCTAAGTGTTCCACGCGAACTGCGTAGTCCGCCTATGTCCATTCCGCGCGCAAGCTAAGTGAAGTCCAGCTCGCATGCAGTTCGTTCCGCGCGAAGTCTAACTTGGCTCGCGTGGTCTCATTGGCGAGCTATCACTTGTAAACTTGGAGAAACTCCATCTCGCCGGTATGACATGGTCCAAAAAATAATTAATATTTACATAGACATTTATTGTCCAGTAAAATATTAATTCAGGCGTAAACAAGCTAAACTATGAATGTACTACAAAATCAATAATGCCAATTGTCTTTCTCGTCTAATCCGATGTTCTCGCCTCTATCATCATTGTTCTGTGGGGAAACTTGTGGAGGAGGAGAAGATTGTGGAGGAGGAGGAGGAAATTGTGGAGGAGGAGGTGGCATACCTAGGTGATCATATATGGATGCAACTTGGGACTGTACAACACTATACATAGACTCGGCACGTAGGACACGCTGCTGGACCTCTTGGATTTGCTGCTCCTCTGATTCCTTCACTCTCTGCTTATAGCGTTCCTGCACCTCTTGGAGTTGTTGCTCATCAACTCTAGGAGGACGACTACGTGAAGTGGAACCATTTGAAGAATGACTCAAGTCTCGCTCGCCTCCTCATCCCATCCCTCTGATCTCCTTTACTTTGCGAGTTTTGAGGACCGTACCCAACACCTCAATTTGTTGGGACTGAACACTTTCCATAATCTGCTCCTCCGTCACGTCAGGGTGTTGTTCCTTAAATGCATCCTTTCATTTATTGACCTTATCAACCATGTCATTCTGCATTTAAAATACATCAATTAATAAACAATGTTTTGGACACGATCCTCAGCTCGCGGAGCAGAGGTTTCTAGCGAACAAAGAGGGAGGATGAGTGTTGCGGGCGTGCCACCGCGCGGACGAGGAAAGAGGTTGATGGGGGTGCGCTTGACTTCTTGATCAGGCAAAGGGGGTTACAGGTGCCACCTCTGAGGAGGATTTACGAGCACAAGCGAATCGATACTCACGGTGGCGCGAGCAGAGCAACTAAAGGGAGTTCAGAGAGAAGCTGAAAGGGGTAAAGTCCGGAGAGCTCTGGAAAAAGACCTAGGCGGCGGCGCTTAGGGTTAGGGTTTCGAGGAAGGCTCGAAGGGTAACTGGGTTTCAGTTGTGTTGTGTTTGTTGTTTGTATTGATTTGAGAGAGCCCTCTGTTAGGGTTCGAGCCCCCTTATATAGTAGTTCAGCTGAAGCAAAGTGATTAGAATCCAAATCGGACTCTGAAACACTAATTCACAAGGACACTGCTTCGTCCATGCGAACCAACCAATTGGTGACACTTGCCCAGTTCGCATACTTCATTCCGCGCATAGGGCATTGCTTTCGCGCTGCCAACTGTAGACTCCTATGCGAACTGAAATTAGAAGCATCCTCATCTCGCGGGCTGCTACAGGGTGCTATCTCGTGTGCTTCTGTAGCTCGCGTCCATTTCGCAGGCTATTGCAGCTCGCGAGCCTTAGAAGGGCTTTTTATATTTAATGGGCCACAGGGGTTGGCCCGAAGCATGTCAAAGACTTGTCAAAGTCTTCAACGTTTGTCGTGGTGCGCGCGGACTCCACCCGTTTGCTTCCTCGCGAAGTCCTCTACGCGAGCCAGTTCGCCAGTTCGCCTCGCCTCGCCTACGCGGAAAGTCAATCTCGCCTCGCCTATGCGGACTGGCAAATAGTAATTCCGCGCGCGAGCTAAGTGTTCCACGCGAACTGCGTAGTCCGCCTATGTCCATTCCGCGTGAAGGCTAAGTGAAGTCAAATTCTCATGCAGTTCGTTCCGTGCGAAGTCTAACTTGGCTCGCGTGGTCTCACTGGCGAGCTATCACTTGTAAACTTGGAGAAACTCTATCTCGCCGGTATGACATGGTCCAAGAAATAATTAATATTTACATAGACATTTACTGTCCAGTAAAATATTAATCTAGGCGTAAACAAACAAAACATGTATTAACAAAGTGTCTACAATCATAAGCACTTGTTGCACTTTTTCCTGAACCAAAGAATCCCCATTCACAATCATGTATTAAGATGTTTCTGCAAGTTATCACATGCAGCATATTGCTCTATGTGATCAATAACAATTGCAACTTTTAAAGCAAATGCAATACAGAAGGCCAAATATAAGACTATTGGATGCCCAAAGCTTTGTATATCATTTCAATAAGCTAAAATTGTATCATTTCAAACACAAGCAAAAGAAGGGAAGTGGTCTACAACCTACACCATCAAAGCTCCCTAAGGAGGCAAACTGTTCAATGCAGAAGATGGGACTTAAACTGATACTCCTATGACACTAGTGGAATAGAAAGTGTCATATCTTCATGTGCAACATATGAACTGCAGATAATTTCATTTGGAAAAAAAAAAAAAAAGAATGGGAGAACAACGTACAAAATGAGAAATACATACCGCAGAGAACCCTTGTACTGAAATTGAAGCCTTAAGTTTCTTTTGTTTCCTCTATCAATCAGTCTTTCAGTTCTGAAAAGTAAATGTAGCCCAGATTCTTTATCATTTCAAGTATACCAATTAAAGGGAGAAGCAATTCTTTCATGCCTCACCTCTCAATAAACTAAAATAAGAAGAAAACAAAAATAAGAGACACCAAAAATGCAGAACACACAATAAGAAATTAAGATTAAAGAAATTAGCACCATACTGTACTTTGATGTCAACATTCAAAATCTCAACTATAGTGGCACTTCAGTCTTCATATTACTAATATTCAAGACAGTTGGCCAGCTAGGAGCCTAAGGGTTAGCAACTAAACCAAGAAATAAAACCTTTCACATTTTCTTTTGCTCCAGCTTACACATAGTGTGCTGGGGCAATCAACTGAACGATACAGGCAGCTTAGAAATTCACTACAATTCACTTTAGAAATTCACTACAATTCACCTAGATTATCAAAGCACACCAAACTTTGCATAACAATAGCACATAACTCTTTCATTATAATTCAACTGCCCTACCAAAACATTTAATTTTTTGTTTTGTTTTAACAGTTCCTGTTTAAGAGAAAAGAGAAAATCAAAACACTTTATTCAGCATGCCAATAAATATAATCAAGCGACCCAGTCATGCAAGGCTACTATTCAACTATTTGAGAATGAAGTTGCTAATTTGATCATATATTTACCAACTCAAAGAACCAATTACTCGATCATGTTCCTGTTTTCAAATTTTACAGATAAAGAAACACATTATTGATATGAAGCTAAAGTAATCTCACTCCCTAAACACAGAAAACGAGTATGCATGTTCACTCTCTAGAAACACACATATGTGTGTGTGTGTGTGTATACCAACAAGATATATATATAACATCTTATGAACATGACATTCATTCAACTTATGATCATATATATACCAATAGCCGGATTTACACATGCTTGACTAATCACTGATAAGCTTACATAATAGTAAAAGGAGAGACACTTACATAATGCTTGGTTGTAACTTCATCACCCTCCCTGACATAGGTCTTCTCAAAACCTTTGAATATTGGAACCTGCTCCCCTTGTATTCTGAGTTCCTCCATTGTGTAGATGATAGGAGAAGACCCCGTGTGGTGGTACATAACTATACATGTTATGACAAGACCCTCCCCAAAGCACACATGAAAAACAGGCAAGTCTTGCAGGATCCACTCTAAAAGAGATTATACCGAAATTTCGGCATAACCTCCTCTAATGATGGACAACCCAACCTGTAATAAAACTAAGACACACTTCAACTATAACAATCAATCACAACAACCTAAAAGCAATCCAAACCAATATTCAACTACATTACATAAACATGAAATGAACATCCAGAGTTCACTCTCTCTATTCGGTCATAATCCTTAAAAACCACTTCAACTTAATTTACATAATCCCATGGTCCTCAGAGCACTAAAGAAGAAAAATCAAATAGCTACACATAGGTTAACAGGTAACCTACGATCACAAGGTGTAGCGGAAGATACTATGCCCCAACTCCTAGTGGAACCGAACATGAACTCTGTAATCTGGGCATTTGAAAACAAAGAGCCCAGGGAAAAGCATTTGAAACGTTAGCGTGAGTGGACGAAAAATAAACCAATTAATAAGTATTCAAGAACAAACCAATACGAAATCTAATGTGATATGCTTTTCCATTTATATGAAAATTAAATAAAATTTCCATGCATGCAATTATTGTAAGCTCCTCACAAATTCACACTAGGAAAAGAAATATACAACTCTTATGTAGGAAGCTCCCAAAATAATGGACTAACCCCGCTAGTCAAATTAACAACTCAAATAAAGGAACCTATATGGCCATATAAGTGAGTCTCCCAGACTCGGTTGCCTCCCAGGCAAAGTACTCCCATACTCCATGTACCTTCATGTCGAGTTGACGGATAGGGCACAGGGCTTGCGTGATGCCGCCGGCAACATCACATCACCGCTAGGGTGGAAAGGGCTTGCGTGACCCCACTTGCAATGTGGGAGTCACATCACCTCGAAAGATGGAATGACATGCTAGCATTGACATCATCAAACCCAACAAATATGGCATAACAAGAAAACTATAAATTCATGTGAGTTTCCCTGAAACTCATATTTAAAGCATAAGTACGATTCTCAATCGTACTCGGAAGAATTCCAAGAGAAAACAAATACATTAAATTTAATAATGTGTCCCACATGTTAAAATGCTCAATGAAATAACCAACCCAAATAATCAACATATTTCAAACCTCAAATCCTCGATGAAATCTCGAATCCATGAATCATTAGGATTAATAGAATTTAAATGCCAAATCTTTTACTCAAGCTCAAATCCATAAGTCATGACTATCACTTAATCAATGCCTCAAACTCAAATAAATCTCAAAACCATATTATAAACCGAAATTATAATATAAGCTCTGAAAATAGAACGATAATTTCCAAAATAAATCATGCATGCATATTCCTTTAAAAACAAAGTGTCCACTCACAAAATAGGCGGCTAAGCCTGACGTCGGTCAGAGCCCTCCTCACGTGGTGTCTCCTCTCGTCCTGTACAAAATGAGATTTAAGGCCCGACACTAAATCACACATTTATCAATTACAAAGAAAAAAAACATTCTAGCATTATTCTTACTCGCCCAAACTTCCCAAAATCTACTTATAGCTCTCCTTTACCACCAACTCCCTACAATCCAACAAGGAGCTCTAGTGTAAAAATATAATGAACCAAACTAATGAGCCTCCTCAAATCCTCTCCTCCCAAAACTAATTCCAACACCATATTCCTAGTTCCGAGCAACCATCACCAATAATCACCTATACTAATCCAACATTAATCCCTCCTAGAAATCATCCAACATTCCTCAAAACCACCACCAAAATCGGCAGCAGCCACCGGCAGTGGCGGTCAACCGCCGGCAGTGGCGGTCAACCACCACCACCATAACAACTTCAACCAAAATTAACAAGGCATACACCAATCTCTTCCTCTCAACAAGCTCAACAACAATTATGACTAACACAAAACCCACAAATCAAAGGTTTGGCCGGAAAATACCTCACAAGCTCAAGAACACAAAAACTCCGATTTGCTCTTAACTTCGAATCGATCTTCCTCTGTTGGATGGATGAAAGGCCAATAGAAGAGCTTCAAAACCCCTCATAGATCTCTCGGATCGGTGACCGGAGAAGGAAGTTCCCGCTTAACAAACCAACGGCCTTGACAGCGCTACCATGAGCTGCTGCCGGCGAGATGAGGCCGGCTACCACCCCAGAAATGACGAGCGGTGTCCCAGCTGCCGAACGGAACTGGTGCGGCAACCAGGCGTGGCCGGACGGCGGCGTTCCGTCGAGGATAGTCGGACGGGTTCGGGGGGTCGGGCTCGGGGAGAGAGAAAGAGAGGGGTGGGTTTCTGTTTTGTTTCTCCTTCACCGAAAAATATAAAGTTTCCCACTTAAAACACTAGTCCAAATATGGAACTGGTATTATTTTAGCTACCCTTCTTTTATAAACTCAACCAAACCACCTCTAACCAAAAATAGCAACACAACTCCCAAATTGATTTTCCACCATTAAATAAGAAACCACAGCATAAAAAGTAATACTAAATTTGGGGTGTATCATGTTATAAATACATAATTATACATGTAAATATGACCCCTGTTAACAAAGTGTCGAGCTAAGCTACTGTTCTCAAAGCCAATTAATATCCATAGTACGTAATACCAAATATGGTCTTGATCAGTCAATTAAATAAGGTAGTGCAATACAAATACGCTATGGTATTGAATGAGCTAATAATAAAATACAAGGGAAGCAATGAAGGTAATTAAAAAAAAATCACCTTGAACGCATCTGACTCAAAGTGCTCGCATAGAAACTCCCACTGGTCCTCTCTCCCAATGAAATCTGAAGGCATGCCAGAGGGCCCTTCCAATTGATAAGCTTTGTGACACTGGTACTTCCAGTCCTTGTACCTCTCTTGTGCCCTCTTCAGTATCCAATTGAACATTGGATCATCATTTTCATCTCACTCGTACTACGGCTAAGTAAGAAATAAAAAAAAAAATCTCATGTTAAGCACTAAAAAATAAAATAAAAAAATTAATACACCCAATTACTATCACAAAACACATCTTTCAATTCATATCAACACACAATACTTTACACACATTCAATCATCCTTTACACATATCCATAACATTTTCACTTTATAAGAAAACTCAGTCTTATACAAACATATCATAAGACATGAAATTTTATCAACAGAGAGATGTAGGGGTTGCAGACGCCGATGCAGATCCCGTTGGACTACTGTCAACTGTAGGGGGCCGCACGATCAAGGGGGGAGCCCCTAGTGGTACTGTCCCAGCCGACATGGGGGTCGGCTGGCTATTATTGCTAGCTGAGCCGACGCTCTGCCGTATTGATTCCATCAAAGCACCAGCCTTAGTTGTTAGGACCTACCCTGGATTTCCCCTTGAAATCCAGGATAAACCTTGAGGGACCCACCTCAAGGGAAATTTTACCAAAATTTTAGCATAACCTCCCTTCAAAATGGGTAACCCTACCTGAAAGAAAAATCACCACAACCCCAAAAACTTCTGAAACAATTAAATCCACATCTCCTAGAGCCACCCACTCTCCTAAATAAACATCCACCACCTCAACAAAAGTAATAATTCAAAATAATTTCATGAATTTAATCTCTCATACAAACAAACCAAATAACTCTTTTTCATCACTCCTAACTGGAGTTATAAACTCGTAACACACCTTGACATAAATTCATTTAAAACACCCCATAGTTATCAGAGCAACTACTAAGAAATGAGAAAATATACAAATAGGTTAAACTACTAACCTATGAGAGAGAAAACTGGAGGAGCTGGGAAATATGACTCGCCTCCTACCCTCGCCGAACATAACTCTGCAGACTGGGCATTTAAAACGAAAGACCCAGGGGAGAAGCATTTAAAACGTTAGAGTGAGTGGACAAAAATAAATAATAAAAATACTGACTTAATGATAGAGCCTTGAAATCAAAATTTATGTTTTTCCCATATTTGCCATTGAGAAAAAAATATTTATACATGCCACTCTTGGAAATCTTTCCGAAAATAATTATAGACAAAAATAATGAACCAACCCCATTGGTTCTCAATAAATCAATAAAAATGGGGAAGAGGTTTCACCATAACGATGAGCCTCCCAGGTTAGGATCGGAGCCTCCCAGGCTATAATAGCGTCCCACGCTAAACACCCTACTCACCTATGGTGAGTAGCCGCTAATAATGGCTAGCTAACATATAAATATAAATACCGATCGGTTGCCTCCCAGGCTATAATAGTGTCACACACTAAGTACCCTACTCACCTATGGTGATTAGCTAGCAATAATGAATATATATCAGCCCTTTTATGGTAAAGTAAAATAACAAATATCAAGAATGTCACTTCCCAAAAAATAATATAAAATCCATTGAACTCAGTACAGTTCCCAACTGTACCTAGGAATATTGCGTAATAAAATAAATCACTTGACATATCCCACATGTCAAATAAAATGCTCAAGAGAGTTACCGAAAAATAAATGGAACTCATTACTCCAAGAAAATATTAAATCTCCAATATGCCTTTGCAAATTAAATAAACTCTAGTGCATGCATGACATTCAAATCAAATGTCCACTCACTGTGCTCGGCTATGCCTGCCGACGACCCAAGGCTTCCTCCAAATGATCCTCCTTGTCAGGACCCACCCCGGATTTCACCCTAAAACCCGAGGTAAATCTTGCGGGGTCCACCTTCAAGGAAAATTTACCAAAAATTCGGCTAAACCTTCCTTGAAAATGGACAACCCATACCTGAAAAATCCAACTTGACACTTCTATATCCACACATCCATCCTCAACACCTGGAGCCTTCTTGCTCCCCAAGTTAAACACATCTCCCAATAAATCAATTACTCAAAATAAATTCACTAACTGGTTATCAGAGCATATCTAATAACTAAAGAATAACAATGAATAAAGATTAAGCGGAAGCAGCCTCTGGCTATGCCTCGACTCCATGTACGCCTGACCTCATCTATTCTTAGCCTGCACACTGGGCATTTAAAACCAAAGGGCCCAGGGGAAAGTAATTTAAAAACGTTAGAGTGAGTGGACAAACTAATTTAAACAAGTTAACAAAACTCAATTTAAATACTTTCCCATATTTCAGCTTTAAAAACTTAGCTGCACGCAATGTTAAACGTCCTTAAAACCTCAAATCCAAATTCACTTAATAAATGGATAAACCAGCCCCGCTGGTTAAATAAAACAGAAATCTCAAATAAGGGATAAACCAGCCCCGCTGGTTAATCAATTATAACTAAGAAAAATAAATAAGGGGAAGAGTTATCACCATGTAAAAGGAGCCTCCTAGGCTCGGGTCGGTGCCTCCTAGGCTATAATAGCATCCCACGCTAAGCGCTCTACTTTCATATGATGAGGACCGGTGGTAAGACTATAATAGCGTCCCACGCTAAGCGCTCTACTCACATATGATGAGGACCGCTATATAATGGCTAGCTAACGATAAATATATATATATATATACCGATCAGTTGCCTCCCAGGCGATAATAGCGTCTCACGCTAAGCGCTCTACTCTCATATGATGAGGACCGCTAGTAAGACTATAATAGAATCCCACGCTAAGCGCTCTACTCACATATGATGAGGACCGCTATATAATGGCTAGCTAACAATAAATATATATATATATATATATATATATATATATATATATATACCGATCGGTTGCCTCCCAGGTGATAATAGCGTCCCACGCTAAGCGCTCTACTCTCATATGATGAGGACCGCTGGTAAGACTATAATAGCGTCCCACGCTAAGCGCTCTACTCACATATGATGAGTACCGCTAAACAATAGCTAGCTAGCAATAATCAATATAAACGACCATATATTATGGTGAGTAAAAACATACGAAAACATTTAAATCCACTAATCTTCCCCAAGATCATACGAATGGTACGGTTCCCTACCGTACTTGAAAATCATCGTAAGAAATTATATTAAAACTCAATGACGTGTCTCACACGTCAAAATATTCTCAAACTTATAAATATAAGCGAGATTTCGATATCAAATATAATCATAAATAATATTATCTCCACTCGAAAATTCTCGCTAAAATATTCTCCAAGTCAAAATCATTATATTATGATGGAGGACTACAAAAAATCCAATTTTCGGTAATCATTTAAAAATCCCAAAACCATCAAAATAAAACCGATATTAGCTAAATCCATTGAACTCAGTACATTTCCCAACTGTACCTGAAAATATTGCGTAACAAAATAAATCACATGACATGTCCCACATGTCAAATAAAATGCTCAAGAGAGTTCCTGGAAAATGAATGGAACTCATTACTCCAAGAAAATATTAAATCTCCAATATGCCTTTGAAAATTAAATAAACTCTAGTGCATGCATGGCATTCAAATCAAAGGTCCACTCACAGTGCTCGGCTATGCATGCCGACGACCCGAGGCTTCCTCCAAATGATCCTCCTCACGTCTTGAACAATAAATAATATTAATTCCTATTCAACATTAAAACTTCAATAAATAATCCTAAAAATTAAGGGTCTAAAATCAATCTTCTTCCTTGCCCATTTTCTCCACCTTTAATCCATTATAACTCAAAATTCACCACCATCACCGATATCCAAACAAAATTAACCTTATACGCATTTTAGAACCGGCTAACCAAACTACCAATATTTCATTCTAATCACCGCCAAAATCCTTAACCATTGCAAAATCCCCAACATTATCAAAACTCCTCCAAAAATTCCTAACTATACTTCATTAAACTCCTCTCAAGAAAACAAACCCAGAAACATGAAAAAAACTGCCCCTAAGGGGCGGCGCCGCCGCCTGCTCCGCCGGCAGCGGCGGCCGGCAGCCTTACTCTGGCGACGTCTAATGATTCTCAAGTTTTAGTACAACACTCCTCTCAACCCGCACAACAACTTCCTTAACTAGCACAAAGTCCAATTCTAAGCCTAACTAGGCTAATCCAATTAAAATCCAAATGAGGCCCTAGAACTTTCAATTATACATTTCACCCTAACAAGATCGAATTTAGCCAATTCCTTTTGAGGGATTACTCACCTTGATGAGGGCTACAAGATGAGCCAAAAATCCCGACCTATGGTGGCCGGATGAGAGAACTCCGGTGAAAGTACAATCGGCATCTTCGGCGAACTTCCTCACGAACGGCGGCGTTACACGGCCGGTCACCGGCCCAGGAAGAGAGAGGAGGTGGCAGGGGTCCAAATGGGACCGGTCCGGCGGTCGGTGGTGGCCGGACGGCGGCGGGCGATGGTGGTGAAGCTGGCGGGTCGGGGAAACTTCGGAAGAAGGAGAGCGAGAGAAGAAAGAGGGAGAGAGAGAAAGAGAAAGGGGGGGGTGTTGGGCTGCTCCCCACCCGGTCCACTTAAAACCCCTTAAAAAAAAAAGCCCATTAAATTTTTTCCCCTTTTTACCAACTCAAAATTTACCCTTTTAGTTGATAACTTTTTCATGCTAACTCCGATTTTAACGTATAGCATGTCTACGAATTCGTATTAATGTCCTCTACAACTTTCATGAAGAAAGTTTTCTCAAATTCCAAACGAAAGAAAAAGTCAACTTTAGGGTCCTTAAGTAGTAAACGGTTACTCAACACGGTAAAAGGTCAAAGTAACCAAAAGTCAATAACCGTAAATTAACTTAAGAACCGGGATGTGACACTCCTCACATCCTGAACAGTAAATAATTATGAAGCCTCCAAACTAGGATAATACTTTAATAAAATTTCCAAAATAAAAGGAAGCCTATAATTTCATCTCTCTTGCCCAACTTCTCCACTTTTAATCTAATAAGGCTCGCAATACTCCGCACTTACCGAAAGTCATAGTTTAACCTTTTTAGAATTTAAAACTTGCTATACCAACTGTCGAAATTCCAATCTAATAACCACCACAATTCTTAACCATTAAAAAATCTCAAACCTTATCAAAACCCCTCCAAAAATTCCAAACTATACTTCATTAAACTCCTCTCATGAAAACAAACCCAGAAACATGAAAAACTGCCCTTAAGGGGCGGCGGCCGGCAGCCGTACTCCGGCGACCTCTAATTCTTCTCAAATTTTAGCACAACACTCCTCTCAACCTGCACAACAACTTCCTTAACTAGCACAAAAACCATTTCCAAGCCTAACTAGGTTAATGGAACCAAAACCTTAAATTGAGCCCTAGAACTTCAATTATATATTTCTCAATAATAAGATTGAATTAGACCAATTCCTTTTGAGGAATTACTCACCTTGATGAGGGCTACAAGATGAGCCAAAAATCCCGACCTATGGTGGCCGGAGGAGAGAACTCCGGCGAAGGCTGCCCAGCGTTTTCGGTTGATTTTCTCCTCTCCGGCGGCGCTACCGGCTCGGACACCGGCCCAGAAAGAGAGAAGGGATGGCGGGGGTCCAAACGAAAGTGGTCCGGCGGTCTGTGGAGGCCGGACGGAGGCTTGGAACTTCTCGCGGGAGAAGGGCTCGGGGAGCTCGGGAGAAAGAGAGAAGGAAGAGGGAGAGCGAGAGAGAGAGAGAGAGAGAGAGAGAGAGAGAGAGAGAGAGAGAGAGAGAGGGGGTGTTGGGCTGCTCCACACCCAGTCCAACACTTAAAACCCCAACAACAAAAAATACCCACTAAAACAGAAGATTTTAACACATAACAAGTCTACGAACTCGTAATAACGTCCTATACGACTTTCATGAAGAAAGTTTTCCCAAATTCCAAACGGATGAAAAAATCAACTTTAGGGTCCTTAAGTAGTAAACAGTTACTCAACACAGTAAAAGATCAAAATAATACCAAAGTAAAATAACCGTAAAATAATTTAAGAACCGGGGTGTGACATTAGTGGCTCGGTCCTTTCTCTTCCCCATGATCACCATCTTGCACATGAATAACACACATTTGTTAGTAAATGAGTGAGTAATAGATAAAGATTATGAAAAATAGTCCATAAAAAAACATACAGGTTGATCAAACCACTTGTTTAGGGAACCCTAAACCCTTCACCTTTTTTTTTTTTATATTTGATGCATTGTGGACACAGAAAACAATAAAATAAACTGTGAGCCACTTAAGTAGAAGATACAATGTGATATTGGTAATTTTTTTTTTTTGGATAATTAAAAAAAAAAAAAAAAAAACACCGAAGACTGAGCAAATCTGATGTGGAGTGTATATTGGTATACTAACAAAAACTGTGAGCCAGTTAAGCAGAAGATACAATGTGATATTGGTATGAACAAACACTTTTTTTTTGGATAATTAATTAAAAAAAGCCAAATGCTAATGGCACTACGCCAGATAATGCATCACACGACGGGGAAAAAACGTCGTCTGATAAAGGTCAAATCCGTTGTTAATCCGATCGCCGTCTGATCAACATGTCACACAACGGCTAAAAAGAGCTTGTCTGACTAACTAACACACAACGCTACAATAAAAACCATTGTGTGATTCTCGGCATATATCATCGACAACTGCCGACACAAGTCAAGCTGCTTCTCGGCAGCTGTCGACATATGTTGATGAATTATGTCGGGAATCATACAATAGTTTTTTGTAGAATATTGTTGTGTGATTCTCGACAGATATTATCGACACATGCCGAGCTGCTTCTCGTCAGCTGTCGATGATATCTGCCGAGAATCACACAACAGATTTTCCAATAAAAACTCTTGTGTGATTTTTAAGTTACACAACGGTTTCCTTTCATGAGTTGTTGTGTGAATATCGACAGATTTTATCGGCATACGTCGAGATCATTCTGCATTGCAGTCGGCAACATCTGTCGACACTTACACAATAGTTTTCTGGCAGTAAACTATTGTGTGAAGTTATCTTCATACAACGAGTTTTTAGGTTTCATGGTTGTCTGATTGTTAAATAGTATACAAAATTTTTGCTAATAGGCATTGTGTGATCAATACTGACACAACGTATCAATGTTAGAATATAGTTGTAGGATCATTTAGTCAGACAACGTTGGATTGTCATTAACTTGTTGTATGATGATGCATTTCATACAACGTTAGATTATCATCATTTAGTTGTATGATGGGCTTTATTGATGCCCTAATACCAAATTTACCTAATGAACAGTATTACAAGTAATATTTCCAAACCATCCAAAGCATTGTTAACATTCAAACAACCAAAAATATGATATAAAGCATCTGATGCATTGTTAACGTTAACATGACATCTAAAACATATGCCCATCATCCTAACAACCATTTAAAATAAGAAAAGCATTCAAATACATGCCCATCAACTAGGGACATCAAAAGCTAGCTGATACATAGTATCAATTGTACCAAAAACATGCCACATATCATGCATGAATATTGTACCAGCTGAGAAGCACAAAAAAGATGCTTTTCTTTGAACAAGAGGATGCTACCTCAATCACGGCTCCTTCACATACTTCTTGACAGCAAAGTCAGCCCACTCGTTTCTCACCTCATCCAAATATTCTTGAGTGTATTTGCAGCTGCCTCTCTTGTCCCACTAAAATAAACAAAGAACAAAAATTGATATATATATCCAATCAAGCCCCTAGAGGCATAAGCTGTCTATCTGCTATCTCAACCTAGATGTACATATAAACCAGACACAACACTTGGTTTTTCAGTTATCATTGTAACTTAACATTGCTATATATCTGTTAGTTAATCTGAGATGATGAAGATTCAATGAACCAAAAACTAAGATCCAAAAAGGAACCATTCCCACTTATTCAACAAAACACAAAAAATGATAGATCAAAACAATAAGTTTACAACATAAATTCCATTAGGCATCAAATAATAAAATCTATTAGTTAATCTGTGTATCCATACCAGCTAGCTGTCACCCTTTTAGCAAAAATTAAACTTAATATTTAACTTGTAATGATTGACTGACTTTGCTAACAAAGATTAGATCTCAGTCCTATAATGGAGATATCACTTCAAGACAAATATCAATTCTAATCATTTCATCAAGTCAGGGCACCAAAATTAGCAGTATAATCTTCTGTTTATAGTTTGTCTATTTTGTAGTATTTGAATCATTAAGTTGGTGGGAAAAAAGAAAACTATTCTAGTCTCTGATATATAGTACTGCTCCATGGAACTCCTAATATAATAAACATATTATTAATACTTAAGCTATATTGAATGACTCTAAAAACAGATTTTATACCTTGGTAACAAACCGTGACGTGTCTTTGTCTTCAATTATTTCCCTCATGTATCCCATGACATAGTACCCACATTCCTTGTCGCTTGGTTGGAAGGGCATGCCCTAAAAACAAACCATATATTACAAAATAATTCCACACAACCAAGATACACTAAGACATCTATTACTTAAAATGTAGATGACACTCACAGCCAAATTTTTAGGGATCATTGAGCTTCGTCCATTCCTCTTTCTTGCAGTATTAGCCATAACCATTGCACTACAGAAGACAAAAAAAATATATATATATATATATATATGTAAGGGAGACAATACAAGACATCCCACTTCTTATTACCTCAATTTGCACAATGAACAATGAAACTTACTCTTTTACAATCTTCGCCCAATCTCCACATGGTATACGTCTTCTCACAGGATCCATGAAGTAGACAGTGTCATTGTCTGGATCAACAACAGTCAAAATCCAATGATCGCTACCACATAAAAAAAATTCATATGCAATATTTAGCAAACAATACCCGAGTACCATTCCCACAGTTCAGCCATAATTACTAAAAACATTTATTTATACCAAAACTTGAAAACTAGCATGGACATACCCCGAGTTATATGGCAACATGAACACTTGACCCGGTTTGGCAGTTGCAAGCCTTTTAGCTATATTTTCGGTCCTCTGAGTTCCAGTCCCACACCCTACTGCACCAATTTGGGAAGGGTGAACAAACGCTACCATGTCCACCATTCTATAAGCTTCCAACTTGCTATATAGGTACCTAACAACCATACCAACACATTATCTTTCAGCAAAGCCTACTTATCAATAGAATTACGATAAAATCACAAGCAAATTATAAGTAGGCATAATTTATACCTCTGGTAAGAAGCAATCAAGTTTCCAGTCACTTTTTCCATGGTTGCAATAACCACAACATCATTTCCGGTAATATAGCTGCTGCAAATATATCCAAATACTTCAGGTTCAATGTTGGAACTGAGTTCTCGACCATCCTTGAATGCGGTACATAGCATCTCATATGGTCCAGATAGGTTAGGTGCAAGTTCTGCCAAGGTCACATCAGCCTCCTCCATTTGGACAGCTAGTTCTGAACGTTTTCTCTTCTTCTTGGAGACTTTATCCACCCCAGGTTTCTAGAATAAGAAGATAAATATAATGTATGATTACTACAATCAAGGAAATACGAATATTTATTAAACAAGTCAGAGGTTCAAAGTATAAATACTTGTACTAAACTTTTACCTCATTTGTCAATATGATCAAGTCCTTAGGCCAGGCTACCCAACTCCCCATTGCATGCTTAACAGTAACAATTTCATCTTCAACAGGAAATGGGACCTTCGCTTTTTCATCAATCGTATAGTAAACAGAAACACGCCTATTGTCATCCCCTAATGGTCTTCCATGAATGACTGCCTCAGGATCATCACCGGATTCCATTATTGTGGCATGAGCAACAATGTTATCCACTGAACCCACGACCAACTTGCAATCAATCTCAGGGTCTCCAACCATGTAAGTCCACTTCTTTTTCTCAGGGACATTAACAGACTTAGAAGCTTTGTTTTTCTCAGGGTATTCCACTGAGTGAACTGACTCAGAATCCTTCTTTTCCTCAGGGGCATCAACTGATTCCAATTTCTTCTTCTTGCGTGATTGAGCGGCTGCAAAGTTCCTCGTAATCTTATTCAAAACACCCTTAACTGCTTCATTCACAGGCACTGCTGGTACCTTTTCCTCCGGGGGCAGAGGGAGTTCATTTTCTTTTTTTTGAAATAGCGATTTTTGGCGTGTATTTTCAGCTTCCAGGTTTGGTACCGAAACACCCTCCTCCATTGTGTGTGAACTTCCTTGACCAGAAAGAGGTGTACCATGCTTAATGCCAGCCCCAAAACGTCCTGCTAGCAAGTTTTCTGTGAACTCTGCAAACTTTGCCTCCCAACGCTTTGCCTCTTCTGCCTCAATTTCTTCCCTTATTTCCTCCCTTAGTTGCTCCTTTGCTTCCTTCAATATTACTGGTTTCGCTTCCTCTATTATCTTTTTACTCTCCTCATGCACTATCTTTCTCATCCTTGCTTCAAAGCTCTGCTTCCTAAGATTTGGCAGTCCAAAGTACTCGTGCGGAGTAATATGACCTCCCACTCCATGCACTCGACCACTGTGCTCAGGGGTCTCCAAAGCCTGAGTTAGAATATCATTCATCCCCACAGTGGTCCTTTTCCCTTCATCAACCTCTTTTCTAACTTCAGCCTGACAACAAGAGTTACCAATGTAAGCAATAGAATAACATTTAAAAAGCTGCTCACATACAATTCAAACGACCAAGAACTTACCACTCTTTCAACAGCCTTTTTTGTCTCTTCATCTGGTATTTCCCCCCCCTTTGGAATACGCCCTCGGACCCAAGTTATATCTCTATCAATTTCTCCTTCACCTGGAACCAAGCCTACACCTTCTTCACCTAGTTCCTCAATCTACAAAAATGGATTTCTGAATTAGAACACTATCACAAGCACAAAACAAAACACATATTGACTATCTAATGTTAATTTACTAACCACTTCTTCTTCCACTCCTATATAACCCTTACGGGACATTCTATGTGGATACTTATTCTTCTTGCGCCTTTTCTGTTGTTGTTCACGTTTTGCCTGCAAAATCCACCACTCACTTTAAAAATTCCACGATATGGCAAGTAGAAAATCAGATCTACTACTAAGTTGAAACAAGTTATGATATTAAAAATGCCGTTCATACCAAGAATTTAGGCGTTGTCCGTGACTTGACAAATATAGTCCAATGATCAGGTGGTATGAAAGGATAATCATTAGGAGGAAACTTCAGCTTTTCAGGGGAATCAAGGTAGGGGATGATGTATTTTGAAGTAAGGCGAGACTTGAACTCCCTCCACTTAGTTGATGCAGATTGCATAATCCTCTTCCTATGTTCTTCACCGATTATGAATGGAAGCTGTGCAGTTAAGATACAAATGAGTATGAAACTCTGATCCACTAATCAGAACTAGAAGTAATTCAATTAAAAAATTAACAGAAAAATAAAGCACTTAGTACCTGAAGACGTTTCCATATTTTAGCTCTGTCATCCTCTTTTACCCCTTTCCAGGTTTTTATTATAATTGGCACTCTCCTTCGTGCCAATACTCCCAAGTACGACTGCATTTTCTTGGCCACCTTCCCATAGGGAGTGCCTCTTCTGTTGAACAGCACCATCCTTTTCATTTTTCTCTTATGCTTAGTAATGCTTGACATAGTCACTGCATGCCTTTTCAACAGCTCAAGACCCCCGGTTGGTTCAGCTTCTTTCTTCTTGGACTTGCTCGTCCTTGAGCAACTTGTATCAGAAGTTCTTGTTGATGTAGAAGACTTCAAGGACTTTGCCTTCTTGACCTTGAGTCGCTTCTCCTTACTCTTGGACTTGCCTGCTTCGTTTGCAGATTTCGAAGATGCCATATCTGCACAAAGACAAGTCACATAAACAATAAGCACTGATCATAATCATAAGTAACGCATTCCACACTTTATTAGAATCAGTAAAATAAATCTCCACCAAATTAAAATAAAATAAAAATTCAATCAAATAAATCACTAAGAAAATAATCAAAACAGATGAGCATTAATCAAAATAACCAACCATCATATATCATTATCATCCAAAATCTAACAAGTTAAGTTACTGATTACATAATCAAAACAATAAGACTCAACACCCTGGAAATATCCTCTTCATTCTCCATCACTAATATATATACTTTCCTCCCCTGCACGCATGTAACACAAAACATCCTCATCAGCCAAGTTCTCTATTGATTGTATAGTGGGCATTGTACTCGACGAAGGAGGGTGCTGAATAGTAGTGTCCCTAACCTCATCAAAAGACTCACAATCATTGTAATCATTCTTGGGGAGTCTCAATACAACGGACCACATACAATCTCCAGGGTCTTCCACGTAAAATAACTGCTCTACACATCTTCCCAAAACAAAAGTGTCTTGCAAATGACCTTTCTTATTTAAGTTCACCAAAGTGAAACCAAGATCATCTACTTTAACACCCTTATGACTCTCAACCCAGTCACACTTAAATAAAGGAAACCTGAAAAAAGCATAATCAAGCTCCCATATTTCAGTGATAACCCCGTAGAAGCTCATGTCCTCAGTAACTATGTTTTTATCCTTAGAACTAGCTACTTGAGGTGTCTCTACCACCAAGTAAACACCACTACTTTGTGTCTTACGAAGATCATCTCGTGACTTTGTGTTAAATTGCACACCCCCTACTCTATAACCCTGAAACTTCGATACTTCATTCCCTGGTTTATCTGCCAGCCACTTCACAATCTCAGGGACATCACAATCAGGTTCAATAAGCTGAATAGCAACCTACAAATGTAGACAAAAGTTTATAATAAAATATTGAACACTGAACATGGTGATCTAAACCTTAAAACAAATTGGAGGTTAATAAACTTACCCTCTCCTTCACCCAATCAGCAAAAGTAAGGTTTTGTTTGTCAACCAGCCACTTAGCAGATTTCTTTTTGTACTGTGGAAACTCCCTCTTCAAATACTCCATGTGTTCCCTGCAGAAAATTTGCAGATAAATATTACCATGACATTCAAAGGACAAAAAAATCAAAACTCAAAATAAAAAAATAAAAAAAGGGAAAGCGACAGGGACTTACTGAAAATAGCTGTTGAATTCATCGGTGTTTCGAAGCACACATAGATGAGCTTCAACCAAATCCTTGCCAAAATGAGACTCAACAGTAGCACCCGATGTAGACCTGTCATCCGTGTTGGGGTCAGGTGGAATCCCAACAGTAATGTCGTCAAAGTAATTTTCCTCTATGAACTCAACTGCCTCTTCAGTAATGTAGCGCTCAGCAATGCACCCTTCTGGATAGGTTCTGTTTTTAACATATCCCTTGCATACCTTCATATACCTTTCGAAAGGTTACATCCACCGAAAACATACAGGTCCGCATAACTCAACTTCTCTAACCAAGTGTACAGTTAAGTGGACCATTATGTTGAAGAACGAAGGGGGAAAATACATTTCAAGCTCACACAAAGTTTCAACTAGATCACTTTGGATTTTAGGAAGCCTTGCTGGATCTATGGTTTTTCTACAAATTTCATTGAAAAAACGGCAAAGCTTAATTATAGCAACTCTGACAGGTTTTTCCAACACTCCTCGTATTGCAACAGGGAGCAGTTGTTGCATTAAGGCATGACAATCATGGGATTTAAGTTGCGTGAGCCTTAGATCATCCATGGAAACAAGACTGGAAATGTTAGAAGAATAATTTTCAGGAACTTTCATTCCAAAAAAAGAACCACAGACACATTTTTTCTCATCAACTCTTAGGTTCCAGCTTGCTAAAGGCAACTGTTTTTTTTTTTTCGGACCGTCTAGGTTAGGGTGTAGCTCTGGTCTTATACCAAGTTCCACCAAATCTAACCGAGTATTGAGTCCGTCCTTAGTTTTTCCGGGAATGTTCAATAACGTCCCCAACAGACTATCACACACATTCTTTTCAATGTGCATAACGTCAAGGCAGTGCCTAACAGGGAGATACTTCCAATAATCAAGCTCAAAGAATATGGACTTTTTCTTCCAACAAGGCCTTCTCTCATCCTCACCCCCCTTATACTTAGGAGTTTTATCTTTCTTGCCCAAAGGCAATTTAGGAACTTCCTGCTCCAGCCTACTCAAAAGTTCCTCTCCTGTCAAGGGCACCGGAGCAGTCCTACCTTCGGTGCGGTTATTGAAGGCAGCTTTCAGTTTTCGATATGGATGATACTTCTCTAAGAACCTCCTATTATTGTTGTGGGACATCTTCCTTCCGTTTTTTAGCCTTGTGGGCTCTGTTTGATCAAGGCAAATCGGACAGCCATTATAACCTTTAACAATACTCCCCGAAAGGTTACCGTACGCCGGAAAATCATTTATTGTCCAGAAAAGTACAGCCCTAAGAGTAAAGATTTCATTCTTCACTGCAACTATATCATATAGAAATTCTTAACCAACCATACATATATAAAACAATATACATATATATCAACCAACATATCTACAAAACAATCCCATCAAATAACATTCAATTCACAATACCAATACCAATACCAACATGATAAGAAAAATTGAAGTAGGCAGCCAAGATGAGAAGGCCCATGTCGAGCAACTCAATATCAAATGCACTATTTGGCCAGGGAAAGAAACACAAGTTAACATATGCTGACCTTTTGCTGATACTTTGGGTCTTCTGTTCTCTAAGAAAGAGCAATAAACTCCACCTGCTCCGTCCCAGAATCAGCTAAGATACTTTCCCCCTAGGAGCAAAGTGAACACAAAGTATCAGTATATGATCTTACCAAATTCCAATACACTCTTCATATGGTTAAAATAGTTTAAAATCAGGAAAGAGATATGCTCATACACAGTTTTAGCAAATGTCTTTCATTTGATCACTCTTATATAATTAAGGTTTGTCTTTCTTAGAAACAAAAGAAAAAATAACAGATACAACACCAAGCTAGCTAATGACTTGTAGATCTAGTGGCAAGAGAAGGTTTCAAAAGTGATCCCAGTCAAAGAGCTCTAAGTAAAGATCCCCCTGCATAAAATACTTTACTAACAGTGAAACAGCTCTAGACAAAAAATTGAAAAGAAACAGCTTTTTATTGAAACAAAATGCAAAGTACAAGGAGGAGTTATAGCCTCCTGTAAAAATTCAAGAATCAACAACAAGTGCAAACTCTATTATCTTTTCCAATTAACTACCTAGATTTCTATCTACGAAACACAGAATTGATATCAACTTCTCAACAATTGAAAACTAACAATCCCATTAGCAAACCATGAACTCAAGCCCAAAAAAAAGACAGAATCTTTAGGGTTCTTATGCACCATTTTCCTTAAAAACCGAAACAAAAGCCAAAATCCAAACACAATACAGTTACAAAACATCAAATAAAGTACAGAACAAGCAATTCAAGCCGTGATTGTTCTCAAGTTCCCATCTTTTTTAGTAATCACATCACACATTGGATCAAACACTATTTCAGCAACCAAACAACCGCAAAACTACAAAAAAAAAAATTCAAAATTTAGAACCCAAATTACTCTTACCTCTATTCCCAACTCCTTGAAACTCCAACAAGACCAAAACGGCAGCGTTTCTTCTCAGAATGCAAGACAAGAACAGAGAAGCCTCAACTGGAAGAAGAGAAAGCTATGAACAATGAGAGAGAAAGACCAAGTTGGGGGATTCAAGAAAAGACAAAACCGGTGTGAATGAAGTGTGGTTACTACTAAACAGTCGCATCGGTTCCTACTTTATAAACTTGATTAGAGAAAGAGAGAGCAACTGGGACTAGAGGCTTAGCAGCTCAACTAATAATACCAACCCAGAAACCTAATCGGAGAAAGGAGAAGAGTACAAACCTCGAACCACATTGGAAGAAATCGAGTGACGCGCCAAATGGACGAACCCCCAAATCGACGAACTCCCCAAATCAACGAACCCTAATCAAGTGACAGTGGCTTACTCTCGATTGAGGGAGGAGTGATTGAGAGGAGTGATTGAGGAAGAGAGAAGCGAGAAAGTGAGAGAGTGCGCGGTTTCTAGCTTTGTTCGAGAGAGAAAGAGAGAAGAGAGAAGAGAGAAGAGAGAAAGAGCGGTGAGTGTGTGTTGAAAGTGTGTGTGCGCGATAGTTTTGAGTGATACAGTTTTTTTTTTCTAAGTGTCAACTCCCTTAGGTTTTTGAGTCATATCAAGTGTTTCTCATATCATACAACATAACTCCAAATTTTGGTTGTATGAGAAATGACATCCTTAAGTTGCAAGAGCGGGAGATCTCCCGCTGCTACGTCTCGGCCTTAATTTTTTACCTATGTATTTTACAAATTAGACAACGTAAATTATATATTTTGTTGTCTGAGAAGAAATGACATCCCTTAACTTACAAGAGCGGGAAATCTCCCGCTACTACATCTCAGCCTCAATTTTTTACCTATCCATTTTACAAATCAGACAACGTAAATTGTATATTTTGTTGTCTGAGAAGAAATGACATCCTTAGCTTGCAGGAGCGGGAGATTTCCCGCTGCTACATCTCAGCCTTAATTTTTTAGCTATCCATTTTACAAATCAGGCAACGTAAATTCTATATTTTGTTGTCTGAGAATAAATGACATCCTTAACTTGCAAGGGCGGGAGATTTCCCGCTGCTACTTCTCGGCCTTAATTTTTTCCTATCTATTTTACAAATCATACAACATAAATTGCATATTCTGTGTTGTCTAAGAAGAAAGAAAATAGAGACATTCACTTAATAATCGTGAGGCCGGGAAATTTATGGTTACTTTTCATTCTAACGAGTCACTCTTTGAAATAACCCTAGTTTTCACTCACACAACGCATAAAAGCACTAAGCGTTGTCTAAATATGGGAGGCTCATCATATGAATGTCGAAATGCAATACTCTAAACATTTTTTTTAATTTTGTCGACACTCGTATAATCATATGGTTATTGTGCATGAACTCATACAATAAGTGGTGTCAATTATATCATGATGGTTTGGCTCCCCATAGTGTAAGTAAGTGTAATTATAGTTGACCGCGTCGATCGACACTTGTGTAATACCGAAAATTGATGACATTTCTACCACAATCATGCTTCAATATCGTAAACATCTCTATACAGTTCGATTTTCAAAATTTCATTTCCTCAATGGTGTCTCTCTAGATAAACACACGTTTACATAATATGTACTATACATGTTATGTCACATTATGTGCAACATAGTAAACATGTTATATCTCATTAGTAGGTCGATTGTGATATAGATGTTTAAGATTAAAATCATGAAAATTTGACCGTTTGATATAATTATGATAGTGAAGTATAGCAGTGTAACAAAATTCAAAAATTTTCGGAAACGTTTGGGTATCGATCAACTCGGTCAACCATAAATTCAACAATATTAATTTTATATCACACATTAGTATTAAAAAATAACCGTTGTGGCACTACAATAGGAAATTTATTAGGATTTAGGGTATTTTAGGGGTTAGAGGTTATGATACATACAACGTAATATTGAAAACAATTGTGTGATATACCTTCACACAACATTTCTTAGTTGATTGTTGTAGGATGAAGAATTTAAGGTAGTATTGCCAAATGCAAGAGAAGGGCTTCATCATGACACACAAATACATTATACAACCAAAACTGAAAAGCCGTTGTTTGATTGTTGAAAATACTCTACTATCACACAACAGGTTTGAGTGTTCCGTTGTTACATCAAGACCACCAAGACTATCCTTCATAAAAAATTTAGGTTTTCGGAGGATATGTAAGAGCAATTTTAAAACTAGAAGTCTGTAGCCTAGCATGAGAGATATATCGTACAACAGATATATAAAAAGTATTGTGTGATAGTTTAAATTGTATACATTCACACAACATTTATTGGTTTTACTGTTGTGTAACAAAACCCAGTTATATGTCAAACTAGAGTGGGGTTAGAAGCGAAATGGGCCTCATTTTTATCTGCATTCACACAACAAAATATTGTCCAAAGTGTTGTACTAGTTTACGGAAAAATAATCTGGAATGATCTCAGACTATCCACACAACGCTTGACAATTTCTGAACGTCGTATGAAGCATTTTTTAAATTTGTACAACCCTGCTATTATGAACCGTTGTGTGAAAAGTGTCGTTTGTTGCACTTATTGGCGTAGTGTGGATTCAAATATCAATGTTTAAATCACATGTTATAGCTTCTCAAAATTTAACTAAATGCTAATGCTAATGACTACACTTTGTTAATGCCTAGTGACTACACAGTTAATGCCTAATGACTACACACTTTGTCAAAATTTAACTAAATGCTAATGCCTAATGACTACACACTTTGTCAAAATTTAACTAAATGCTAATGCTAATGACTACACAGTTAATAAACATGTTATAGCTTCTCAAAATTTAACTAAATGCTAATTCCTAATGACTACACACTTTGTCAAAATTTAACTAAATGCTAATGCTAATGACTACATAGTTAATACACATGTTATAGCATCTTAAGAATCTTAAAAAGAATAGTGTGGCTAGATGGTTTTTCATTCGTCTGCATCAGTATATATACATATACAGCTAGCTAACTACTGGAGAAATGCTAATGAATACAAAACGAAACAGTTACATGTATGTATATTGATGCATATTCATATGCATGTATACTATTCCTCAATTATGGATGTCAATATACATATACAGCTAGTCAGCTACATGTTTATCTCTCTCCTCCAATCAAATTACATGACATATAAGTTCATCAGTCTCCACATTCATAAATTGTAAGAATAAACTACAGATACCATTCTTCTAATCCAAAACCTTGAGCTTCAGTCCTCTTATATTCCTAATCCTAATGTATGAGATTTAACCACAAACGAATTCAGATATGATTCGAAAACTAAACAGTGTGTATCAGTCCAAATCTTAGTCAGTTGGAGAACAATATCATCCAAGCATTTAGAGCACAACAAGACAACTGATCAGCAAAAAAAATCACAACAATATCATAAGTGACAGTTCAGAATGCCCACTCATAGAACACTGTATTGGCAAAAGCACCCTCATCCCCACATCGAGCGATATTCTTTCAAATCTAATCTAATCTCAACATCGAAAAACAAACTCAATCTCGATTCAAAAATCACAGAACGAAAACAAATCATCTTCTATGTATAAACTTTACTGTATTAAAACTCGAATCAAGGTTGAAAAATTACCGTCAGAGAAACTGTAGATTTGAATCCTGGTCTTTCAGTGAGAATCGTGCACGCTGCGAGAACACGGCGACTAACAGCGGTGGATGCGGTGGCGATTAGTGGAGGAGGTGGGTGGTGTCGATGCGATTACGATGACTGCTCTTGAAGGGTTGAGGTGGTTGCCGATCGGTGGATGGGGTCTCCGATGGGTGTAGGCGGTGGGTGGAGGCGGTGGCGCAGCTTTGGGAGAAGGTTGACGATTTGGTTTTAGGGATCGGAGCAGTGTGTATCAGACTAAGAGTGAGTCCAACGCAGCATGTATCGATTTTATCTTAGCCGACGGAAATGTTCTGTCGGCAAAGACAAATATTCGTCGCCTAAAAAAATTAAATTTTGGCCCAAAAAAATACGCAAAATTCACCTGCCTAATATTTCGGGATCCTAAGCGACGAAAAGTCCACTTTCCGTCGCCTTGATAGTACTAAGCTGACGACTCCATAAAATTTCGTCGCCTAAGTATCATAAAATTTTGGGCAAATAATAATTCAAAAATTCACCCGCCTAATATTTCGGGACCCTAGGTGACGGAAAGTGTACTTTCTGTCGCCTTAGTAGTACTAAGGTGACGACTACTTCAATTTCTGTCGCCTAAGTAAATGTTTAAAAATTTAGGATTTTTTATTAAAGTTACATCCAAGCATTTTCGTGTAAATTTTTTATTTGCATGAATAATAAATGGTTGGACGTGGTTACAAATTTAAAAATACATATCCGAAGTTATGCCAAATTAATATACAAGTACATTAGACCGATCGAAATTCACAACAATGGTTATATTAATCCTACTCATGATAATCTGAGTCGTCCGAATCATCATCCTCCTCAATTTTGTTAGAATACTCATCATCCTCTATGTATTCGTCATCATGATTGGGGTTGTGTTGTAGCTAGTTCAGTTCAGATGGTGTAATTGAAATGTAACCTATGATAGCTGAAACTTGTTGGTTGTTGACACGAATATCCTCAGTATCGGGGACTACATATGGAGATTCCTCTTGATATGGTTCATTCGGTTGATTAGTTGTTAGTTCCCCTCCTAGTGTAGCTGCACTCCAAATATTCCTATGTGACATCATCTGCACCACATTCCAACCCTCACCCATAGCCGGATCATCAAGATAAAACACTTGTTTCGCCATGGTGGCAAGAATAAACAGCTCATTCTCATACCATACATTGTTTAAGTCCACTGATAACGAGCCACGATCCAGAATTGTACTCCTTTGTCTGGTTGGGTCAGTATTGAACCATTTGCACTTGAACAACACGACTGGCATACCCTTGCCGTAGATTAGTTCGATGACACTGACAAGAACCCCGTAGTAGTTGAAACCCATACCCTCAACCATGACTCCATTATTTTGGGTGACATGGCCTTTATCTCGTTCTGACATCACAAACTTAATAACGTTCACAAAACATCCAGCACGAACTTTGTGGCTTTGGGGTCCTCCAACCAACAAGTGCAACTCCGGGTCGTAAGAAGCAGGAAAATGCTGCTGTATGTGCATTATCTGTAACAATTTTAAGAGCAACATTGTTACATTATGTAACATCAAAAAGCAACATATATTTAATTTATGTAACATCATATATAGAGATAGAAGGTACCCAAATAGAGAAGTAATCAAGAAAATCTCTCTTGTGTATGGCTTCGTTACAATCCTGCCTTTCCAAATGGGACTTCAAGTACCGCTCGGCTTCATCGCAATGTTGAAGGACAGACCAATGAGCCTCTTTGATCTCAGCCTTACTTAATCTTTCAGAACTACTTAACCTGCCATATGGTTGAACATCGTTGGAAACAACTGATAAATTGAATTGTTGGCTACTACCCGCTCTAGATGATTCCCCCACTGTGTCTTCATCATTGAGATATGTGCTGCAGTAAGTTACGCACTCAGCCTGAATGTATGCTGCCGTGATCGACCCTTTAGGGAAACATTTGTTTTTGTTCGACTTCTTGAAATCCCCCAATTGCCTGTAAAACAGATATTTATTCTCTTACAATAAATATTTAAAAAAATTATCTTAATTTGAAAGGATGATTAATTAGAAAATGAGTGCATACCTCTCATTTGGATAGCATCAGGTATACGTTACCGGATGAGTAAGCAACACTTTCTCGGGAAGGTGCATAATGAGGTGAATCATGATGTCATGATAACGACCGAAACCGGGCGTTTCAATTAAAAACCCTTTTGTGTCAATTATAGTATATAGCAAATAAGGGTATCGTTATAAAAGCCGGGGATTGAGGGTACCTTTACAATTTACGTTAATTACAAAACAAGATAAAACAAAAGATGATAGTAATAGAGATATGGGGTATTGTGATTATAAACAAAAGAAAACAAAGAAACAAAATAAAGCAGAAAATATCAGATGGATGAGACGTTAGAGACTTGGAAATCCACCACCAAATATGTTTGAAGACATGTTAACAACCAAAGCTTCAATTATTAAGTCGCAAATCGGTATCAATCAAGAACAAACCGTGAACGCACTGCGTAAGTCCTTATTACTTCCCTAGATTACTTAAGCAAGATGAACGCACCGTTACCAAGCCTTTAGAATAACCAATCAAGGTATAGACGCTATCCTATCAACAAATTATTCTAAGCATTAAGATCAATGAAAGTTTGATTGAACAAGTATGCAAAACTAGTGTGGAACGCCTACCTGGCATGCAATCATTTTTAATTGGTTTCACCTATTGTCCTATAGGTTTTACTACTTTGAAACAGGCCTTTTAACCGTTTAGGAGATTAATCAACCTATTTCTAGCCCCACTCACAAGTTCATAATGTTCTATGTTGCGCATACATGAACATAAACAGGCAAGAGTTCCCCATAAACCAAAACCAAATAAACAATTTGAAAGGCTCAATAATTTGAAACCAAGCTTCAAAACAATATCTAAAACATTCTTGGGGCTTCAAACTTTGCCCCTAACTAAGAGAATTCAGCTACACATGGCTGCCAAATCACACAAGGAGAATAAAAGATAACAAAGGAAAGGTAAACCGTGGATGATGGAGAGATCAATGATGGCTTGGCTGCTTCCTTGTGCGAGTCCGCAACTATGGAGGTTCTGATGATGATGAGATCTTTGGCCTCCTCTAATCTTCACGTCCCTTCTTTCTTTTCATCCTCTATTCTTTTCTGCTGTGATTAGGGTTATAAAACCCTCAAAACTCGTCCATGGGCTTGCCAATGTGGTCTGGACCTCGAAATAGAAGTTTTGGTCCAAATCAGAAATTCGGGCAGACTGACCTTCGGCCACTCAAACGGTCATAACTTTTTCTCCAAAATAGGTATTGATGATCCGTAAAACGTTCTGGAAAGTAGACTCTTGTAGCTTTCCATTGATATATGGCACATCTCCTGGATCGTTGTGAGCTAATTACAATCTTCTGTCGAAGTTGACTGATAATTTCTGACAGTTTTTCTGATTTCTTTCCTTGCACAACATGGATTCCTTTTCATTCTAGATTCCTCCTCTTTCGTCTCTTTTGAGCTCCTTGGCTTTATTTATGACCTAAAAACACAAACTTAGTTAATATGAATATTGTTAAAGGAATTACATTGCTAAATAGGGTCGGAAATACATTATAAATGTAGCATTTTGTGCTCCTATCATGTCAAAAAAAGTTGGGGAAAAGATCCTCCCCAGCTTGCACATGATGTACACAAAGCCACTAACGTGTTAACCACATCACTCTGCAAATACGGTCTAATGACCACGGGAAGATGACCTTGCAGCAAAACATGACAGTCATGAGTCTTCAACCTAATAATCTTATTTTCCCCCGTCTTAACACATCGAGCGATATTGTCACGCCCCGACTCATAAATTTTACCTTAATTACTAGCATTGTGGTAATAAGAATTTTACCGTCTTCGTCATTGAATTTATAGTCCTAAAGTCCCTAGAGGTGTGTTGAGGGACGAATATTTCGAAAGAATTATTCGAAGGAAGAAAATGTGACGACGGTAAAAATTGTAAATTTTAGCTAGTAAAAGATAATTTTTATTGGGGTATTATTTTTTGGGGGAGTTGAATTTTTTGGTTTGGGTGTTGTTTAAGTTGGACCGGATGGGCTTTGGCCCAAATCAGTTTTCCCTTTCCTCTCTCTCTCTTCTCTCCCGTTTTTCTCCCGCACCCGAGCTCCTCTCCCTGCCGCACTTCCGGCCGCCCGTCCGCCGCCGTCCGGCCGCGCCATACCGTCGCACCGGTCCCAAACAATCGGTCTCTAACCCAGCTACAATTCTAGACCGGTGGCAGCCTCCCTAGCGCCGCCGTGAAGGAGGAATCGACGTCGAAAGCCCCGGCTGCCGAAAACTTCTTTTCGCCGGAACTGCTTCCTCCGGCCGCCATATCCGGCGAGCCTTGGCTCAAAAGGAAGCCCTCCTCCCGTGCTTCAATCCCTCCAAAGGGCTCCCTCCATCTCGAGCTAGGTAAGGAGAAATCGGTATTTGAAATTCTAGGGCTTATTGTGTGTTTGTGTTCGATTGACTTGGTTAGGCTTAGAATTTGAGTTTGGGGTAGTTAGGAATGTTGTAGAGGAGGTTGAGAGGAAGGTGCTGTCAAATTTTGGTAGCATTTGCAGGTCGCCGGAGTTGGTCGCCGGCCGCCGCTGCCGGCGGAGCCGCCGCCGAGAAAATGTTTTTGGTGGAGAAAATTATGAGGAGTTTATTGGAATGAGTTTTAGAATTTTTGGAGGAGTTTTGGATAGGTCTTGGAATTTGTTAAGTTTGGTATTTTTAGCGGATTAATAAGTTAAAATCCGGCCATTGGATTATTTTTGTGATTAGGACGTTGGAAGGTGATTTTGAGGATGTCGGTAATTTATGGGGATTTTTGGTTGGCAGTGAAGTTAAGATTTAGGACGATAGGCATGGTTGAGCGTGGGAAGCTCATATTTAATTATGCCTATTTTCTTTGAACGTTGGGATTCTATTTGAGGAATTATTTATGTATTGGAACAGGACACGAGGAGGCCCGAGCAGTGGAGACCTCCGGCCGACGTCAAGCTTAGGCCTAAGTTGTGAGTGGACTTTGCTTTTAAATAATGTTTTATTGTTGAATATTTTCCTTTGTTGGAATTTATCCTGAGTTGAGGATTTCAGTGATTTTACTCGCTTTATTTAACGTTTATGAATATAGTATGTATATGAGAGAATGCTAGCTAGCAATACGTGCTCCCCTCATAATGAGGAAAAATGCCATTATGAGGTGACGTGGGCGTTAGACGCCAGCGTCTAGCCCTGTACGACTTTCTACTTTCCGAGTTCATTCTATGTTTTTAGATTAATTCATAGAATTCGTACAGGAAGTACACACGTATAAATACCACCCGGTCCCACCCCCATACTGAGGAAAAATGCCACTATGGGGTGACGTGCGCGTTAGACGCGAGCGTCCTAGCCTGGTATGACTATCTACCTTCGAGCTTATTCATAGATAGCATACATGGAGTAGACGGGTGTGATTACATACTGATATAATTATATAATTTAGCCTAAGAGGCTGTATTTGTTTAAGATTTGGAGACTAGCCAGAACTAGTCGTGTCCTTGAAAGTGTTTCTTGAGGAAATATTTATTTGTTGTCGAGATTATTTTGTCCACTTACCCTGACGTGATTAAATATTTTCCCCTTGGCTTTTCCTTCATTTTAATTGCCCAGTCTGCAGAGTTCGGGTGGGGTCTAGAAGGAGGCGCCGAGGCATAGTCACCCACTTTTCCACTACTGTTCGCTAGTAGGTCATCTGTGTAACCCACTAGGATTTTCTTCAGCTTCCGTTGTCTTTCTTGTAGTAGCTCTGAATATTTTCGGAAAAATAATTGTGTATTATTTTATTCAGTTATTTGGATTAAAGTGAAGATTAATATTTTGGGTTAAGAGGGTGTTCTATATTTTTCCGGGTTAGGGTTGTCCATTTTTAAGGGAGGTTTGCCGAGTCCTTCGGTAAATTTTCCTTGGAGGTGGTCCCCGCAGGACTTACCTCGGGTTTCAGGGTGAAATTCGGGGTGGGTCTTGACAGTGGGTATCAGAGCTCTAGGTTTCATTTCCTGCCTCCTTAATACTATTATATTTTCCTAAGAAGCACGTAGTTCCTATAGAGTGGTGGTCCGACCGCGGCGGATTCCTAGCATTTTATGCTTTGGATACTATGTGTTATTGGGTATATGTGATAGTCCTGCTAGTCTTATTTTTAGACTACTAAATATCTCCTTCCTCAGGTACTATGCCTCCTAGACGCCGACCCCGGGTAGCTACCTCGACCAACGCGAATGAGGGTGATGAGGTCAGAGGATTAGTTGATTCCATTGGGAGTATGCTGAGGGGTGTTTTAGACAGAGTTCAGCACCCACATTCTGTGAGGAAGAAGGATATCTTCGATGCTGGCGCAATTGAGTTCAAGGGTACCAAGGGACCCCTTGATGCATATACATGGGTAGACAAGATGGAAAAGGCTTTCGAGAGCACTGATATACCGGAAGAAAAGAAAGTGAAGATGGTAGTGACTTTTCTAGATGACTCAGCGCATCATTGGAATGGACTTTTTGGAGACTTACAGAGCTTTGGTGGATTGTTTCCGGAAAGAAGTGGTACTTCGGAGTCCGGATGGATTTGAGGTTGTTTTTCAGGGAGAAAGAGATGTGATTTCAAGCTGCCTGATATTAGCTGTGGCAGCCAGGAAATTGTTAAATAAAGGCTGTCAGGCATTCCTAGCTCATGTTGTGGATACAAGAATAGGAGTGTTGGAAGTAGGGGATATCCCTGTAGTAAGAGAGTTTCCGGATGTGTTTCCCGAGGAGTTGTCTGGTTTGCCTCCTGTAAGGGAGATAGACTTTTCTATCGAGTTACTTCCTGGAACTAGACCTATCTCTCAGACACCTTACAGAATGGCTCCAGCGGAATTAAAGGAGTTGAAGACTCAATTGCAGGAGTTGGTAGACAAGGGTTTTATTCGGCCTAGCATGTCTCCATGGGGTGCCCCGGTGTTGTTTGTTAAGAAGAAAGATGGCACCATGAGACTATGCATCGATTATAGGAAGCTTAATCAGGTCACAGTGAAGAATAAGTATATGTTGCCGCGCATTGATGATTTGTTTGATCAGTTGAGGGGTGCTTCTGTTTTCTCAAAGATTGATTTGAGATCTGGGTATCATCAGTTGCGGATCCGGGAGAGTGATGTGGCCAAGACTACCTTTCGATCACGGTATGGTCATTATGAGTTTGTAGTGATGCCTTTTGGACTTACTAATGCACCCGCGGCGTTCATGGATCTCATGAATAGGGTGTTTAATCCATATCTTGATCGGTTCGTGATCGTATTCATAGATGATATTTTGGTATACTCGAAAAGTGAGAAGGAGCATGCCAAACATCTAAGATTGATTTTGCGGACTTTGAGAAATGCTCAGTTGTTTGCCAAGTTCAGCAAGTGTGAATTTTGGCTGGATAAAGTGGGATTCTTGGGTCATGTAGTTTTAGCGGAAGGTGTTAGTGTGGATCCCCAGAAAGTGGAAGTAGTGTCCAGTTGGAGAAGACCCGCATCTGTGACGGAGATTCGTAGTTTCTTGGGGTTAGCAGGTTATTATCGGCGATTTGTGCAAGACTTTTCAAAGATTGCAGCTCCACTAACAAGGTTGACCAGGAAGGGAGTCAAGTTTGAATGGTCAGATCAGTGTGAGAAAAGTTTTCAAGAATTAAAGGATCGCTTGACTAGTGCTCCTGTTTTGGCGCTTCCGGATGATAGTGGGGAGTATGTAGTTTATTGTGATGCTTCTAGACGAGGTCTAGGCGGGGTATTGATGCAGCATGACCGAGTGATTGCCTACGCTTCTAGACAACTGAAGCAGCATGAGGTGAATTATCCCACCCATGATTTAGAGCTTGCAGCAGTAGTTTTTACTCTCAAGTTGTGGAGACACTATCTCTATGGAGCCAAGTGTCAGATTTTTACCGATCACAAGAGTCTTCGGTATGTGTTCACTCAAAGGGAGTTGAATATGAGGCAGAGAAGGTGGATGGAATTGATCAGTGACTACGACTGTACTATTGAGTATCATCCTGGAAAAGCTAATGTGGTAGCTGATGCTCTTAGTCGAAATCCCCCCATATCATTATCTCACCTAAGGATGGTTAGAGTTCCACTTCTTTGTGAGTTGCGAGCTACAGGAGTGGATTTGGCGGTAGATGAAGTAGGTGCCTTGGTAGCTAGTTTCCATGTGAGGCCAGTTTTGGTGGATAAAGTGCGTGAGGCGCAGTATAATGATCCTTCCATAGTTCAGTTGATGGAAAGAGCAGCGAATGGAACAGCCGTGGATTTTTCGGTAAGAAGAGATGGAACCTTGTTGTTCCAAAATAGGCTTTGTGTTCCGAAAAGGAATGAAGAGTTAAAGAAAGAGATTTTGGAGGAAGCTCATAGTTCTGCATATGCTGCACATCCGGGTAGTTCTGCATATGCTGCAAATTTTGGTAGCATTTGCAGGTCACCGGAGTTGTTCGCCGACCGCCGCTGCCGGCGGAGCCGCCGCCGAGAAAATGTTTTTGGTGGAGAAAATTATGAGGAGTTTATTGGAATGAGTTTTAGAATTTTTGGAGGAGTTTTGGATAGGTTTTGGAATTTGTTAAGTTTGGTATTTTTGGCGGATTAATAAGTTAAAATCCGGCCATTGGATTATTTTTGTGATTAGGACGTTGGAAGGTGATTTTGAGGATGTCGGTAATTTATGGAGATTTTTGGTTGGCAGTGAAGTTAAGATTTAGGACGATAGGCATGGTTGAGCGCGGGAAGCTCATATTTAATTATGCCTATTTTCTTTGAACGTTGGGATTTTATTCGAGGAATTATTGATGTATTGGAACAGGACACGAGGAGGCCCGAGCAGAGGAGATCTCCGGCCGACGTCAGGCTTAGGCCTAAGTTGTGAGTGGACTTTGCTTTTAAATAATGTTTTATTGTTGAATATTTTCCGTTGTTGGAATTTATCCTGAGTTGAGGATTTCAGTGATTTTACTCGCTTTATTTAACGTTTATGAATATAGTATGTATATGAGAGAATGTTAGCTAGCAATACGTGCTCCCCTCATAATGAGGAAAAATGTCATTATGAGGTGACGTGGGCGTTAGACGCCAGCGTCTAGCCCTGTACGACTTTCTACTTTCCGAGTTCATTCTATGTTTTTAGATTCATTCATAGAATTCGTACAGGGAGTACACACTTATAAATACCACCCGGTCCCACCCCCATACTGAGGAAAAATGCCACTATGGGGTGACGTGCGCGTTAGACGCGAGCGTCCTAGCCTGGTATGACTATCTACCTTCGAGCTTATTCATAGATAGCATACATGGAGTAGACGGGTGTGATTACATACTGATATAATTATATAATTTAGCCTGAGAGGCTGTATTTGTTTAAGATTTGGAGACTAGCCAGAACTAGTCGTGTCCTTGAAAGTGTTTCTTGGGGAAACATTTATTTGTTGTCGAGATTATTTTGTCCACTCACCCTGACGTGATTAAATATTTTCCCCTGGGCTTTTCCTTCGTTTTAATTGCCCAGTCTGCAGAGTTCGGGTGGGGTCTAGAAGGAGGCGCCGAGGCATAGTCACCCACTTTTCCACTACTGTTCGCCAGTAGGTCATCTGTGTAACCCACTAGGATTTTCTTCAGCTTCCGTTGTCTTTCTTGTAGTAGCTCTGAATATTTTCGGAAAAATAATTGTGTATTATTTTATTCAGTTATTTGGATTAAAGTGAAGATTAATATTTTGGGTTAAGAGGGTGTTCTATATTTTTCCGGGTTAGGGTTGTCCATTTTTAAGGGAGGTTTGCCGAGTCCTTCGGTAAATTTTCCTTGGAGGTGGTCCCCGCAGGACTTACCTCGGGTTTCAGGGTGAAATTCGGGGTGGGTCTTGACAGATATTCCCTGCATACCCATGAGGATACCTAACGTTATGAAGCCACTGAAACACTTCTGCCTTCTTCTGAGGATGGACTGTGTAGCCTGCTTGAGGCATTATGGCTTTTTTTTGTTTTTTTGTTCTCTACTAGCCATAGCTTTGGGCGTATACCTATTTTCTTAAGATCAACACGGGCTTTGGGGGTGTCCTTGTTCTTATCTTTGAGATTCATAATTGTTCCAAGAACGCTGTCACAAACATTCTTCTCTATGTGTATGACGTCCAAGTTGTGTATACTTTTCAACGTCAACCAGTAAGGCAATTCAAAGAATACACTTTTGTGCATTCAATACTTAAACTCATCAGGCGTGGGAGGATTCAAGTCAGTTACTTCTTTACTACTGCTCAAATATCCGAACCAGTGCTCGTTAAGCCTCTCCAAAATCCACTCACCAGACCTCCCTGGGGGTTTCAGATTATGCTCTTTAGTCCCATCAAATGCCTCAGCATCTCACCGCCACTCGTGATCCTCGTCAAGCCATCTACAAGATCCCAAGAAACAAATTTTGTAGGCGTGGCGACTAGACACTATGCCATTTCTTGCATCAGGCAACACCCATCAGGCGACACAAACAAAATTAAGTATGGTTCGGGGTTTCGGGGCGACACATTTTTTTCTGTGTTGGTGGAATATGCACTTAGACAATACTAATTTTCTTTGAAAAAAATGTATGTTTTTGGGACAATATGTCAGGACCTATCCCGAATTTCCCTCTTGAAATCCGGAATAAATCCTGTGGGACCCACCTAAAGGGAAATTCTACCAAAAATATTGGCGAAACCTCCCTTGATAATGGGTAACCCTAATTGAGAGAAAAGTCACCAAACCCAACTCAAAATAATCCCCAAACAGTATCCAAAAACATAATCTCTCAAATAAACATAAACAAATGAATCTTCTTCATCAGCCATTAACACACTTGAAACATCCCATAATTATCAGAGCATCTACTAGCAAAATGAGAGACAAGATACATAATAGGTTAAACTAGTAACCTATATGGGAAAACTAGATGAGGTGGGGATTTGTGACACGCCTCCTATCCTCGCCAAATCGAACTCTGCAGACTTTAAAAACGAAAGGCCCAGGGGAGAAGCATTTAAAACGTTAGAGTGAGTGGACAAAAATAAGTAACAAAAATATGGAGCAATGAAATCAAATCTATGCTCTCCCATAATTTCCAATAGAAAAAAAATAATATTTTGCATGCCATTCATGGAAGACTCTCCATAAATATTTACAAATAAAAATGACGAACCAATCCCATTGGTTCTCAATAAATCAAAACAAATGGGAAAAATGTTTCACCATAACGATGAGCCTCCCAGGCTATAATAGTGTCCCACGCTAAGCACTCTACTCACATATGATGAGGACCGCTAATAAGGTTATAATAGCGTCCCACGCTAAGCGCTCAACTCTCATATGATGAGGACCGCTAAGTAATGGCTAGCTTACAATAATATATATTTATATAAACCGATCGGTTGCCTCCCAGGCGATAATAGCGTTCCACGCTAAGCGCTCAACTCTCATATGATGAGGACCGTTGGTAAGACTATAATTGCGTCCCACACTAAGCGCTCTACTGACATATGATGAGGACCGCTAAATAATGTTAGCTAGCAATAGTTAATATCAATCAACCCTTTTAGGGTGTAATATAATACCAAATATAAAAGATCAATTGACATGTCCCACATGTCAAGTAAAATGAGCAAGAGAGTTCCCAAATAAATAAATAGAACTCATTAATCCCAAGGAAATACTAAATTTTAAATATGCCTTTGAAATTAAATAACTTTAGTGCATGCATGACATTTAAATCAAATGTCCACTCACTGTGCTCGGCTATGCCTGCCGACGACCCGAGGCTTCCTCCAAACGATCCTCCTCACGGCCTGAACAATAATTAATATTAATTCCCAAGCAACAATAAAACTTCAATAAAAACAAAAATTCCATAAAATTAAGGGTCTAAAATCAATCTTCCTCCTTGCCCATTTTCTCCATCTTTAATCCATTATAACTCAAAATTCACAACCATCACCAATAACCAAAAATTAACCTTATGCGCATTTAAAACCGACTAACCCAACTATCGATATTTCAATCTAAACACCGCCAAATTCCTTAACCGAAGAAAATCTCAAACCTTAACAAAACTCCTTCAAAAATTCCAAATTATACTTCATTAAACCCCTCTCACTAATACCATCTTAAAAAACATGAAAAACAGCCACTAAGGGGCGGCGCCGCTGCCTGCTCCGCCGGAAGCCGTTCTCCGGCAACCTTCAATGCTTCTCAAATTTTACCAGCATAATCCTCTCATCACGCACAACAACTTTCATAACTAGCACATAGTCCAATTCTAAGGCTAACTAAGGTAATCAAACCGAAACATCCATAAATCCCTAAAACTTCAATTATACATTTCACCCTAACAAGATCGAATTAAGCCTATTCCTTTGGAGGGATTACTCACCTAGATGAGAGCTACAAGTTGAGCCAAAAATTTCGGGCCTATGGTGGCCGGAGGACGGAGCTCCGGCGAAGAAACAGTCGGCATTTCCGGCGAGTTTTTCTCCTCTCCGACGGCACTACCGGTTCGGACACTTGGCCGGGGAGAGAGAGGAGGTGGTGGGGGTCCAAACTGGGCTGGAGCGGCGGCCGGCGGCAGCTGGTGGCAGAAGAATTTCCGGCGAGAGAGAGAGCTCGGGAGAAATGAAGAAGAAAAAGAAAGAGAAGGGATTTGGGCTGGGGCTGCTCCCCACCCGGTCAAATAATTAAACCCAAAAAAAAATAAACCCACTAAATTTTACCCTTATTTTACCAACACAAAAATTTCCCTTTTAGAGGATAACTTTTCCATGCTAATTCCGATTTTAACGCGTAGCATGTCTACAAACTCGTAATCACGTCCTCTACATTTTTTATGAAGAAAGTTTTCCCAAATTTCAAACGGAAGAAAAAGTCAACTTTAAGGTCCTTAACAGTAAACAGTTACTTAATAAGGTAAAAGACTAAAATAATACCAAAGTAAATAACCGTAAAAATAACTTAAGGACTGGGGTGTGACACAATACATATATGTTGGTGAAGAAAGAGGTATGTTTTAGTCTCAATTGTCAAAATGAAAGTTACATTCGGACAACACTTATAGGTCGTCTAGCTATTAAGGTTATCTTTTCCAAATTAACCAATACTTGTGTGAAAATCACAGCCTTCTGGAGCTCATGCCTCAAACCCCGCATGAACTTCCGTGACAAATTTACTGCATCCATCTCTCTAGCAAAATGATAAAGCTGAGAAAACTGAGCCTCATAATCCCTGACACTCATCAAGCCCTGCACTAGAGCTATGAACTCAAGCTCCAATTGCTCCCTCACAGTGTCAGGAAAATACTTCTCCCGAAAGAGCTGAACAAACCCCTTGCAAGTCAAGGTGGTCACATCTCTAGCTCTCTCTACCCCGCTCCACCATACCCGTGCCTCATCCTTGAGAAGCAATGTAGCAATACGCATCTTCTCAATCTCCGTACAAGTGATCATGGTGAAGTATGTCTCGATGCCCTCTATCCAATAATCAGCCACAAGGTAGTCTATACCTCCCAGAAAGGAAGGCGCTCCTAACCTGATGATACCTTGAGCCAGCCTGGCCAGACGTAGACCATCATCTACCACAACTGGCACCGACATCTCCAACACCACTTCCTCCTCAAAGAAATCATCCACAGGTGGAGCCCTACCTCTGCCTTTAGCCCTACCTGCCCCTCTGGCCCTACCTCGGCCTCTAGCTCTTCCTCGCGAAGGATCCATCACCTCAAGAGCAAGTAAACCTTGGTTAATTTATGCATAAAACTTAAACCAAAGTATAAGTCTAATACGACAATTATTAACCAAGGCACTAACTCAAGGTGGACACAAGATTCGAAATCCCACTAACAGAGTACTCTCTACTCTGACATCCTATTGTCCTAGAGGCGACACCTAACCCTTCACATACCCAATGACATATCAATACCGAAGAGCTTACGATGGTGATCCGCTGCAGTCAGGCCATCACTTCGAAGTATTGATTATCACCAAATAGGTAAACCTACGCTCTGATACCAAACTGTCACACCCCAATTTTCGAAAGATAATTTTCAAAAATTTTGGCATGATCTAACTTAAAATATAAATATTAATATCATACAACCCATCACTGAGATAAATATTAATTTCAACAACAAACCCAAACAACTAGAACTCAATAGCGGAAAAGTTAATATCATACAACCCATCACTGAGTTAAATATTACACTTTCTTGTTTACATAAATTTGCAACACGAGAACATGAGAACAATCTCATGAGTTTAATATTCTCTACCCAATTAACAAAACTATACAGAGTACAGCAAAAGCCAAAAAGAACCCTGCCACTAAGCCTCCGCCTCAACCCTGCTGATCCTCACCTGCAGGTCTAACCCCTACACCAATAATTGGTGCACCGGGATTGTAAAATAACAAACCCGGTAAGCTAAAAAGCCCGTAAGAGTAAACTAAAAAATAACACAACATTTATCACATCCAACATTCCACAAGAGAGATTTGATCAATAATTAAAAACCACAAATCCAACACATTACCAAAGAAATGTACCCATGAGTCCCAGATATTAAATAAATACCTCTCATAACCTACAACAACAAATTGTGTACCCATGCCCCGTATACCATAAAGTATCTCCCATGACCTACACTGACAGACGGACTAGAGCTCTATTCCTAACTGTAACCAATCACCCGGCCAAAGGCTTGGAACCCAGTTTGACTATTTTGAACAACAATTCACTATATCGCCACATCATCATCAACAACACATGATTCACATTATAAATTATATCCTTCACAAGGATATAATTATATGATCATTATATATTATTTCACAAAAATAATTATCAAAAATCAACAAAATTATGATCACAAAAACATCAAAAATAAACATATGAGGAAAACTGGTTTTAATCTTACCTATGAGCCGTTGTCGATCAAGCTCATATATTTAAAAACAATTAATAGCATATTATTAAATCCATCATCAACATCCAATGACCATAATAAAATTAGGTCCAAAAGCGAATCATGGTGAGATTTACTCACCTAGAAATCCGGCTGCAAAACCCCCAACACAATGAAGGTAAGCCAATCACAAAATCACAAATCACCTAAAATCACACAATTAAAAACCTTAGAAACCAAAGTACTAAAGGATAACACAATACCCTTAAACTAACCCTTAGCTCAAGGGAGGTCAATTTCCCAAAGTCGTTGAACTCAACGACATAATATAGCTGCCTCAAATCTTCAAAACCTATACTCTAACCCAACCAAGCCAAACAAATAAACCTAAGTCCTAACATGCAAACCTTACTCAAAACCTAGCCATACTACCTCTCAACAAGCTCACAGCAGCAAGGACTAGCTAACCACAGGAAACTAAGGCCACAACTCAGCCGGACGCGCGCCACCCCAAAACTTCTGATTTAGGAGAAACTCACAACATGAATCTTGTAGATTGAAGCATGGTGAACAACTTTAATACCTGAGGTTTTAACTGGTTCGGCTGGAATAGGCCAGAAAACGCCCCGAAACTCCAAAACGAAATAAAAAACCAAACCTGCAAATCCCGCCCCCAAACTAGCTCTTTAGGTCACCAAAGAGGTATAAACATCTCTAGAAGAGAGAGGAGAGTAAGACTCACCTAAACTTGGTCGGAATCGCCGTCAAAATCGTCGGCTTTCCGGCGGAACAGCTGCAGCTCCGCCGCTTCGTGGCGGCTTCCAGGCGGCGTGACGGCGAGCGAGACTACTCCAGAAATAGAGAGGACGACTGTGGGAGTCGAACGAGACCAGTGGCGTCCGGTTTGGTGGCCGGATGAGTGAGAACTCGGCCGGAGAAGAGAGAGAGCTCGAGTGCGTCGGGAGAGGGAGGAGAGAGAAAGTGAACTAAATTTAGGTTTCCAAAAATAACTCCCCCACATTTTTCTACTTATACAGTTTCCAAACCCGAAAACTAACTTCTTCTGATCATAACTTTCTCATACTACCTTCGTTTCAGGCGTGCCACATGTCTACGAACTCGTATCGACAAACTCTACAACTTTCAAGAAGGAAGTTTTCAAAGATAACTTACGGAAAATAAAGTCAACTTTTGGCCACTTAAAAGTCAAAGCACCTTAAAAATTACTCCCGAAACTTCAACTTTGCACAAACTAAAGAATTTCCATAAATTATCCTTCATTAATTTTAGAAGTAATACAAGAAAAATGATATGAAAATCTGGGGTATTACACTTTGATTCTCACTACTCTCACTCTCACTACTCTCTCATTCTCAGCCTCTATCGAAAAAAAAACTCTCTCTGTCACAATTCACTCTCTCAGCACCAATCGAACCTCTCATCCTCATTCTTCTCTCATTCTCACCACCGATCGAACCTCTCAGCACCCAACACTTTCATTCTCATTCTTCTCTCAGCCTCCATTGATCGAGCTCCTCTCTCATTCTCGTCTCCAAAACACTCCTCTGTCTCATCCTCACTATTCTCATCTCATCCTCCATCACTGTTCTCGTCTCTCCTTCTTTTCACAGCGCGCTATCTCCTTCTTCTTCTCATGGTAAGCTTAGGGTTTCGACTGGGTTCTTGATTCAATCGATTTTAGGGTTTTTCTTCTATTTGGGGATTTAGGGCTTTAGGGGTTGATTGAAATCAGTTGGGATTTGGGGATTGTTACTTCTATTCAAATAGATTTTGGGTTTTTCTTCTTTCGATTTAAACTCAGTTTAGGATTTTGGGTTCTTCTATTTGGGATTTTGCAATTGAAATTCTATTCTTGTCACATACTGATACGATCTGAACTTCTTTGTTGTATAGATGCGATATGAGCTAGAGGGTTCCCTACTTGTCTGATGAAGTGAACTGTTATATACAATGCAAAGTTACAAAGTTTTGTTGTCTGATGACACGAAATTGTCAGGTTATATTTCAAGAGTTCAAAACACAACAATGATGTTAATTTTCTGTTGTATGATTTATGAAAATTTTGGCGGAAGGATTCCCCCCATCACCAAATTGAAAGTCGTGCAAGATGCAAAATGTTTGGACAATAGACTTTTATTTCTTTGTTAAATGATGTTGTTACAATTTATACTAGGCAATACCTAGTGCAAGTTTAGAAAATATATACAACAGTTGAAAACATTATGTTGTGTGACAGGAAAATCTGGTGGCATGCCAAAGTCGTTTTGGCTCCATAGTTTGCCTCCATTGATTTGGTGTGCTATGTCAAAATAGTTTTGGCTCCAATGTTTCCCTCCGAGTATATATTCTGTTGTGTCTCACACTCTCACTCTCTCGCATTCATATTGTTGTCTCTCTCTCTCTCCGTTCGTTCACCCTAAACCCACCAAACAGATCGACTCTCAACTCTCACTCTCAAACAGATCGAGACTCTCACCCTCTCACTATCAACGGTAAGCCCTCTCTCTCTCAATGTTGTCTCAACTCTCACTCTCTCGCCCTCTCTCTCAACTCTGTCGCTCTCTCAGCTCTCTCACTCTTCTCTCAAATCGATTGAATCTCTCAAATGATTCAATCTCTCTTCTCTCTTTTATAAATGTGCACGGCGAGGCGAGGGCGGTCGCGGCGGCTAGGGCTTAGTTCGGTTCAATGATTTAATCTTTTGATTTTGCAGGCAGAAGGTTTGTTTCTGGTGGAGGTTTGTTGCTGGTGGATTCAATTGCAGGTATGTCCTCTCCTCTCTTCTCTTCTCTTTGATTTCCCCATAATACCATGCTGCTTGCTTTGAGTAATTGATGCTTACTTGCTTGTGAACTGTGTTCTGCTTGCTTCGATTTCCCCAAAATGTCATGCTGTATTGCTGATTATTGGTTTTGATTTTTAAATTATTTGGTTTATTGATGATTGTTGATTGGTGAAATATTCATGTTATTGCTGATTGTTGCTGAGAAGTTACATGTTGAAATTACATGTTGTTGTTTGTTTTTCTGAAATTGCATGTTTGGATATATATAGATGGATAGGTCGTGGCTAGTTGCTGATAGGAGATCTTCTGAATATAAGTTCTCAGTTACAGTGGCTATAAAATAAGCCGAACTCTATATACCACAAAGGGGAAAGATGATGTCCGATCGACACAAAACATTGGTGTGTACTCGGTTGCTGATACGCCACAAGTAGCTAGTGCCAGGGATAAAAGGATGATCAGAGATGAGATGAGTTTCTATGGCGTAATTACTGAAATATGGGAGCTTGACTACGAGAAGTTTAGGATCCCAATCTTTAAGTGTGATTGGGTCGATAATGGAAGGGGTGTTGTAGTAGATGAGCTTGGGTTCACATTGGCGAACCTGAATAAGAAAGGTCATTTTAATGACACATTTGTGTTGGGAAAGTGCGTTGAGAAGATATTCTATATTCAAGACCCTGCTGATCCACAATGGTCAGTAGTTGTAAGGCTCCCAAAAAGAGACTACGGTGATTTCGAGGTTGAAGATGTGGTTACAGACAATGGAATTATTCACCAGCCCATCACAGTGTTGATGTCATCTATTGAGTTCAGTGGTAGCTTATCTGATGAGGAAGAATTGGGATACATGCGAGCTGGAGAGGAGGATATAGTCGTCGAGGGAGAGTAGCAAATGATTGCCTAGATCAAGTGTTTTTTTTTTTTTTTTTTTTTTTTGTAGTTTAATTGGTATTGCAAATGTTATTTCATAGCCATTGTGTAGTGATATATAAATATATATATGCCTTGCACTTTTATGTGGATTTAAATGATGATTTCCTTTTTTTTGTGGATTTAAATGATGATTTCATTGTTGTTACTTTGTTTGTATATATAAATAACTTTTAATAACGTCTATTTGTACATTGTTTGTTTTATAGGGTAATGGCGCCATCCAAGAACTCTACACCAAGGAAGTCAAAGAAGGCTGCATCAAACAAGACAGTTGGTTCAGCTTCAGCTACCATATCCACTGCATCGAAAAGGAAGAAATCTAAAAATCATGAGGAGGAATCAGAAAAGGGCCTGAAGCTATTGAAGCGTAACTGTGTGTCAATGAAGAGGATTTCAAGAAGCATAAGCTTAAAACAGAAGAGAGTGGTTCAGTTCAACCGAACAGGGACTCCATATGGGAAGGTGGCGACAGAGATGAATTCATATATTGGTGTCTTAGCTCGCCGGAAGATTCCCATAGTGAGGACTACTTGGAGAACTGCCAGCAAAAAAGTGCCTAGAGGGGTTACTGCTGAGGAAAAAGAAAAAATCTGGGAACGTGTGCATGTATTCGAATTCTTTAGATAAACGTTATAGGCTTTTAACTTTTGTTTGTCTTCCTACACTTAAATGATATGTTTTTACGAACACAAGGAGCATTTGTTATTGGAAATGAAAGCAAAAGAGTTGTAATGCAAAGGAGCTGCTGCAAGATGGAGAGAATTCAAGTCTCGTCTGACAAAGGTATACATTGTGCCTTACTTGGATCAGCCATAAATGCTGAAGTATCCTCCACAAGACTACAAGTTCATTAATGCAGATCATTGGACGCAATTTGTGACTGAGCCGGCATTTCTTGTAAGTAGTTAAGCAAACAGTGTTATTAATTACTAATTAAGTGTTTCATTACCAGGGTCCCTCATCAGTGCATATGTTTACTTGATCAGGAATTGCGTAAGACTCAACAGGCATGCCGCAGAATGAACAAGTATCCCCACCGACTGTCCCGCAAAGGCTACGTTGGGATGGTGGCAGAGTTGAAGGCAAAAGCTGAGCCGGTAAGTCTAGCATATTTGTTTATATTATGTAAAATGAAATGGTTGATCTGAATGCTAGCAGCAAATTTAATTATGACGTTTTGGTAACAAGTGCTTATAAATGCCAGGAAGAGGCTTCAACAATATCGGATGAAGATGAGCTATATGACAGGTGTGAGACATGGGTTGTTGCATGTGTTACAAAGGAGGGCAAATTTGCAGATGAAGAAACACAGAAGAAGGTTGAAGAGATAGTGAGTGCATGCATTTTACTAAAGTTCATTGTGGACAGATTTCAATTGTCATGCTAAATTTTAATGAGGTCTGCAGCAACAGATTTTAAATGTGACGCTAAATTTTAATGAAATCTGCAGCAACAAATTTTAATTGTGATGCTAAATTGTGATATGCTAAATTTTAATTTTGTGGATAGATTGAGTTGAAGGAGAAGGTTTCTACTGGAGAAACTAGCCTAAGTGGGTATAATGATGTCTTGGAGTAGGCTTTGGGGAAGGAGCATGGTGGCAGAGTGCGAGGGGTTGCCGGCTTTGTCAACCCAACAACCTACTTTCACCTCCCTAGACGTAACAGGAGACAAAGCATAGAAGAAACAATTAAAATCAGCCTGAAAAAAGTAACGGCTGAGCAAACGACAAAGATCATAGAAGAGACAAGGAAGAAAACAATTGAAGAAAACAATGCATTTTGGGCCATGAAGTTTGAAACTTACAAGTCACAGTTTATTCCAGGCAATGGTAATGGGGGAAAAGTAGGTAGTAGTCTAGCTGGACTAGAGAAGCCCATCCTACCTATTTCTGGGCAAGCTAACTGTTCAAACACCACTGATCTCTTTGAAAATGATATGCATGACCAAGTGCAAGCCCCCAATGCACAAGCTGAAATTGAAGAAGTCACTGAGAAGAATATCAAAGGCCAAGTTGAAGTGAATGGCCAAGTGGAAGGGAATGACGAACCTGGGGTGAAGTCAACCTCAATTTTCAAGTGTCTTGAAGCAATGGAGGTGAACAAAGTTGCTAAAAAGAAAACTTCAACCAAGAGGAGGCGGTGTGAACCCAAGTCTACACAACCTGAAGAAGTGTTTGGTCAGGAGATAGCAGAGACTGATTGCAAGGCAGTCGAGGAAGATGTACTTCCGAAAACTAGTGATGCTGATACGCAAATTAAACGACTAAAGGTATCAAATATTGTTGCCTAAACTTTTTTATTCCTTGAGTAAGATATATTGCAAAGCATTACTGTTTAACATGTAAATTCTGTTATTACTACATCTCTCAGGTGACTTGTGAGGAAGTTTCGGTAATGTTGTCATTAGGTTCGCTTGATAACTTTGTAGCTACAGGCACAGCAATGAAAACAGATGACCCAGATCAACTTTGTCATGGTTATCTATTAGGGGACCAAAATGTACGTGTCTCGATAGAGATAGCAAAGCAGGAGTACGCCAAAGTTCCATTTCCTGTAGGTGATGATATAAAAACGGTTAGACAAGCCATGGGGAGTTGGATAGCATGGCTGGAAAATCTTGTTATCTATACACCTGTCTCACCATCGGGGATAAGTATTATTAGAATTGTAATCTAGTATTTCATAAGGTAGGTTGAAAAAGGGTACAAGTTTATGTCATTGTAAGATTAGAAAACCTTATATATTGTCTGTTTATGTGTAGCAACCTCAGAAAAAGAGGGAAAAGAGAGGGGTACCTGTCGAGATTATTGACCTGAAGGTAGATGCACTTAATACACCAATCCAGTTGAAGATGTTGTGCATGTGGGGTGCAGATGAGCTCAAAAATGATAAGAGTCTTGAGTTTTTTATTGAGCCTGAGGTGTTTGGATACACTCGGAAATCATGGATATTTGATTTAGATTTGCACAGAATGGCAAGCATGACAGAGATCACTGGGAACTGCATAGTGGCATATCAAAGGTAATATTTGCTGTCAAATGGACTATTCTTGGTGTATCCATGTGAATTTGGTTGCTGATTAGAATCTGGATGTTATATTGGGTTTTGAGGTACCAGTATGATGTCTTGAAAAACATCAAAATGCTGGATATGATTGCCTTTGTTGACCTTGCTATGGTTGGAGAAGGGTGTGGAACAGTAAGGAGTAAGGGTGAACACTTATGTGTTAGGTTCATAACCTCAAAACCTGGACAGCTTTTCATGGTGCCATATAACTCAGAGTAAGTGGCTATAACTCAGAGTATTTTTTTTATTTTTTTTTCTTTTTTTATTTTATGAGCCTTATTTGATCAAAATCTGGTAACTTTGTCATACAGTCAACATTTGGTGCTTACTGTTGTGGAGCCGGAAAAAGAAAAGGTGTATTACATGGATCCCCTGAGGAGGCGATTACCTATAGCCTCGATAGAATGGAAGTTTGTTATCAATAGGTAACTTGTAACAAAACAATATATGCATGCACCGAGATTTATGGAATAATGTTTTCTTCTGGTTCAGCTTTTCATGATGCAGTCTCATTGTGGTTGGTTTTTGTTTTAGTGCAATACCGAAGTATAATACAGAAAAGGGCAGGCCAAGCCTAAATGTAGTTGCTTGGAAGAACCTTGGGGTATGTAAATATTGCTTTAATTTGTTGGATTTCTAGATTGTTTCTTATCAAGTGTACGTATTTGGATTAGGGTATGACAATGGTGGTGGAATTTGAAAATTGAAAATGTCACACCCCGGTTCTTAAGTTATTTTACGATTATTTACTTTGAGGTTATTTTGGTCTTTTACTGTGTTGAGTAACTGTTTACTACTTAAGGACCCTAAAGTTGACTTTTTCTTCCGTTTGGAATTTGGGAAAACTTTCTTCATGAAAGTCGTAGAGGACGCTATTACGAGTTCGTAGACATGCTACGCATTAGAATCGGAGTTAACATGGTAAAGTTATCAATTAAATGGTAAAGATTTTGAGTTGGTAAAAAGGGGTAAAATTTTTAGTGGGTATATTTGGTTTGTCAAGACCCACCCCGAATTTCACCCCGAAACCCGAGGTAAGTCCTGTGGGGACCACCTCCAAGGAAAATTTACTGATAAGCAAACCTCCCTTGAAAATGGACAACCCTAACCTAGAAAACTTAAGTGTTACTTTCTTAAATAAAAAAGATCATCCTCCAAAACAACCCACAATTATACAAAAGTGAGTACATAAACACAAACTTTGTATATTCAAAAATACAACAAAAGTCTTAGCACACCACCAGAAACATTACAATAAATCCCAAAGAGGATTCAGAGCTACTATACACTAGAGGAGTAGGAAAAATACTCTAGTAGGTTAAACAGGTAACCTACTGGTGAAAGGTGGGTGAGAAATGGGTAACTATGCCTCGTCGTCTCCTACTCGTTCTAACTCGAACTCTGCAGACTGGGCATTTTAAAACGAAGAGCCCAGGGAAAAACATTCGCAATAATTAGAGTGAGTGGACAAAAATAAATAAAGAAAATATTTATGCTTTCCCAATTTAATTTCTAAGAAAACGAATGCATGTCTTAAACGATAATTCTCTTATCGTTATAAATATCGAGCCTCTACTGCTCAAAACTATATATATCCAAATACAGCCTCTCATGCTAAAATATATACATGTATATATTTACATTCGCCCATACTCCCTATATAAATTAATAACAATCTATATAGGGCTACTACACTCGCGTCCAACGCTCACGTCACGCCTTAATGCGGTGATACACTACGCCATTAAGGTGGACAGACGGGTGTATAAATATGTGCCCATACCCCTTATATGAATTAAACACTCATATAAGGCTACTACGCTTGCGTCCAACGCTCACGTCACACCATAATGCAGTTATATACTATGCCATTAAGGTGGACAGACACATATCGCTAGCTAGCATTTATATACATACTCTCCTTAAAAATTATATTATAATTTACCGAAAATCTCATTTTCGGTAACTCACCACAATGAGTAAAATCGTCAAATAAAAATGACGTCAAATGGTCCAACCAAATAAACAATTGCATGCACATTATTAAAATCAAAAGTCCACTCACAAGTTAGGCCTAAGTCTGAAGTCGATCTGAAGTCTCTTCTACTTGAGCTTCCTCACGTCCTGATCCAAGAACATAATTAAATCCTCAACTATAAACCAACGCTTAAATAAAAATAGGTAAAATTAAATGTGGCCTTATCTACTCTAATTCTTGCCCAACTTTGCAAATCCTAAATTGATATCGTCCAAACTTCAACACAATTATCGGCGGCCTTAAATCCACCTTCTACAGCCGAAACAACAATAATCTAACGGCCGGATTCTATCCAAATTAAAGGCTAAAATATCAAACTTCGAAAAATCCGAAACCTATCCAAAAATCCTCCAAAAATTCCTAAATTCACATCACTACGTTGATGTAGAACATAATTAAATCCTCAACTATATTCCTTAATATTCTACATCAAAAACCACAAAATTTCCCAAAACAGCGGCGGCCGGCGACCAACTCCGGTGACCTGCAAATGCTACCAAATTATAACAGAATCTTCCTCTCAATCTCCTCTACAACTTTCCTAACTAGCACAAACACCAATTCCAAGCCTAGATAGGGTAATCGAACGAAAACATCAATTAAAACCCTAGAATTTCAATCTCCGGTTTCTCCTTACCTAGCTCAAGAGGGAGCGAAACCACTTCGGAGTTTGCTGCACCGGAGGAGGGCTTTCCAACGAGCTAAGCAGCTCCGGCTATGGTGGCTGGAGGAGGGAGTTCCGGCGAAAGTGCAACCACGACAGCCGTGGCTTTCGGGCTCAGCTGCTCCTTCACGGCGGCGTTAGGGACTCGGCCACCTACCCAGAAATGAAGAGGAGAGGATGGTGGTTCGAACGGGACCGGTGCGGCAGTTAGGGGCGGCCGGACGGTGGCGTACGGCGGTGGTGAAGCCGGCGGGTCGGGAAGCTCACGGGAGAGAGAGAGAATCGGGAGGAAGAGAGAGAGAAAATGAGAGAGAGAATCGGGAGGGAGAGAGAGAAGTGAGGGGAGTGAAACATATGGGCTTGGCCCAAACCAGTCCACACCACTTATAACCCAATCTCCCAAAATTTAACACTCCAAAATAATACCCCAAAAAAAACTTACATTTTTAATTGATAACTTTTCCATGCTAACTCCGATTTTAACGCATAGCATGTCTACGAACTCGTAACAACATCCTCTACGACTTTCATGAAGAAAGTTTTCCCAAATTCCATACGGAAGAAAAAGTCAACTTTGGAGTCTTAAATAGTAAACGGTTACTTAAAACGATAAAAGACCAAAATATTATCAAAGTAAATAACCGTAAAATAACTTAAGAACCGGGGCGTGACAATTAAGTGATATGCTCTTTGGATTTTCAGCTTCCTTCATGAAATGTTGAAAGAATCGAATATGCTTCACATGATCGGTTTCATTGACCCTTCTGTGACGGGTGCCCTTGGCTGTGGAAATTCAACTGAGAGATCTCGATCTTTGTCTGATGCTTTCAAAAGAGGGAAGCCAGGCCAGATTTTTTTGGTTCCCTATAACTCATGGTACGAAAGCTTTATTCATGCATTTCTGTATATGTTTTAAATTCTCAATTTATGTGTCACATCCCGACTCTTAAATTTTTACCTTATTTACTGGCTTGGAATTAATAATAGTTTTACCGTCTTCGTAAATGAGTTTATAGTTTCAAAGGTCCCTAGAGGAGTGTTGAGGGACGAATATTTCGGAGAAATTATTCATAGGAGAAAATTGTGATGAGGGTAAAAATGGTAAATTTTAGCTAGTAAAAAGGCAAGTTTTATTAGGGTATTATTTTTGGGGTGTTAATTTTGGAATTGGGTTTTATTGGTGGTGTTGAACCGGGTTGGGGAGAGAAGTCCAAAACATCTCTCTCTCTCATCTCTCTCCTCCCTCCCGACTCTCTCCCCGAGCTCTCTCCCTGCCGAAACTTTCTGCCGCCTGTCCGCCGCTGTCTAGCCACCGCTGACCGCCGCACCGGTCCCAATTGGTCGGCATTCGGTCGGCCTTCGACACAGCCTCCTCCTTGGACCGGTGGCAGCCTCCCTAGCGCCGCCGTGAGAGAGAAATCACACCCGAAAGGTCCGACTGTCATAGCTCTCCGTCGTCGGAACTCCCTCCTCCGGCCGCCATAGCTGGAGCCGCTTGGCTCGTTTGAAAGCCCTCCTCCCGTGCAGAAATCCCTCCAAAGGATTCACTCCCTCTTGAGCATGGTAAGGAGAATTGGTGAGTTAAAATTCTAGGGCTCAATTTTATGTTTTGGTTCGATTACCCTATCTAGGCTTGGAATTAGTGTTTGTGCTAGTTAGGGAAGTTGTTGTGCGTGTTGAGAGGAATGTTGTGTTAAATTTTGGTAGGCATTGGAGGTCGCCAGAGTCAGCCGCCGGCCGCCGCTGTTAGGGGGATTTTTATGGTTTTAGATGTGTAATATTAAGGGGAGTTTAATGATGTGAATTTTGGAATTTTTGGAGGAATTTTGGATAGGTTTGGGTTTTTTTCAAAGTTTGGTATTTTGGCAGTTAATTTGGATAGAATCCGGCTATTAGATTAATGTTGTTTTGGCTATAGAAGGTTGGTTTAAGGCTGCCGGTATTTGTGGTGAAGTTTGGACCATATCGATTTAAGAATGGCGAAGTTGGGCAAGGATGAGAGTGGATAAGGTTCACATTTAATTTTGCCTATTTTTATATAAGCTTTGGTATATAGTTGGGGATTAATTTATGTTTTTGAACCAGGAAGTGAGGAGGCTCGAGCTGAAGAGGCCTCGGACCGACATCAAGCTTAGGCCTAATTTGTGAGTGGACATTTGTTTTAAATAATATGCATGTTATGGTTCTGGGTCAAACAATTTATTTTGTTCGAGCATTTGATGTCATTTTATTTTGATGATTTTATTTAGTTTGAAGAGTTACCCAAAAGGAGATTTTTCGGTAAATTATAAATATTTATATGAGGAGAGTATGTATATAAATGCTGGCTAGCCATATGTGTCTGTCCAACTTAATGACGTAGTATATAACCGCATTATGGTGTGACATGAGCGTTAAACGCAAGCGTAGTAGCCCTATATGAGTGTTTAATTCATATAGCTAAGAAACCGGAGCAGCTTGGTGACAAGACCTGTGGATATTTCATTATGTTTTACATGAGGGAAATAGTGCTAGACAAAAACCAATACTGGTCTAAAAAGGTAATTTCTTGCATTCATCAGTTTGTGAGCTATATAACTCAATCAGTTGGTTCAATCTGTTATGTTTTTTGTCGTCCTTGTAGTGGTTGACATGGGGAGATGCATATTACACCATAGAGAATGTTGATGTTGTTCGGCAAGAGTGGGCAAAGTATGTTCTTAAGTTTACAAATAACTAGCAAGCTAGTGTATGGTTTCATTTAGTACTGTTTTGGAGATACAAAGCATCCATCGGCTTGCCCATAGATTTATACCAGCATTTGATTTGCAGTCATATTTTGATGTGTACTGTATGTTTGCTCATATTATGTAGTTCTTTTTCCTGTGTTACCATGTTGGACTGCATATGAGGCAGTTGAACATAATGATGGTGCTTTTTGTTAATCTCGTATGGCCTAGCTAGGTTCGTGTACGGTTTATATATGGTGGATTGAAAGTCTATGTTACCAATTTGGATGTTGAATGCTTATTTTAGTTATGGATGCTTATTTTATTTTTGGATGGTGTTTTTAAACCTAAATTATCAGGATGTTTCAATATAGCACTTGTGTAGTTTCAAACAAACCATGACTACCAATATGTGTGATTTCAGCTACATAGGATGGATACAAACATAACAATATCTATTGTCTTTACTAAGTTAAGATACCAGAAATGTGTGGTCATAAAGCATCAACCGGCAACACAAACAAAACAATAACTATTGTCTTTACTAAGTTAAGATACCAGAAATGTGAGGCCATAAAGAACAACCGGCAACGTAAGTGGAGAGTTTAAATCAAAAGAAGGCATCACTTATATGTAGCTCAAACTCATTCATACGATAGACAAATGTCGCCTGAAAATGTCGAAAGCCTAAAAGATATCACGTAGTGAAAGTTTAAAGCATATCAGACGATAGATACCTATTGTCTTAAAGAGATCAAATGAAAAAAGAAAAAATATACGTTGCTTGACGATCATTCACCTAATGCATATGTGTCGTCATACTACGTCTAGACCAGAAACAACATCAATAGTATGTCGTGTGGGTTCATCTAGCGATACATAAATGTAGCGTGGAAAAGTTTAAATTCTAATTCACCAAGTATATGTCGTATGTAACATTTTCACATGATGTTTAAATGTCGTCTTTAAACAAATTAACCTACACTTATATGTTGCTGTAAGGCGTATTTCTCTCTCGCTCGCAGTTATAAGGCGACACAAAGAGCTGTGTCGCCTCACAGCAAAAAAAAGATACGTCGCCTTCTAGCTTGTCGTTGTTTAAACTATCAGACGACATATATATCGTGTCGCCTTATCTCAATTCAGGCGATACAAAATGAAAAAAGTCTTTTGTCGCCTGAGGTTCTTATATGCGACACAACATTTGTGTCATCGGAGAACCTCATCAACGACATGCTAGAAGGCGACACTTACGATTTTTATCAGGCGACACAATTGTAGTGTCACCTGATGCAGGAAATGGCATAGTGAGAATTGATGTCATTAAGCATACTGGGCAAGCCTTGTACCCCTTAGTTTGTTGGCCAGACAACATCCCGTAAGCTAGATAATCACTAATGGTCCAAATAACAGCTGCTTTCATCATGAATGAAGTTTGACCATGCCTGTCAAAAGTAGGGAGTCTATTTTCCCATAACTCCTGCAGCTGGTCAATTAATGGTCTCATGGACACATCCAAGCACTTTCCTGGAGAATACGGCCCTGGAACCATAAGCGTAAGAAAATTGTACTCCTTCTTCATACACATGTTGGGAGGAAGATTGTACGGAAATACTATCACAGGCCAAATGCTATAAGAAAAATTCATGTTTCCAGTAGGATTGAACCCGTCTGTTGCAAGTCTGAGTCTGACATTTCGACAGTCTCCAGCAAATTCAGGAAAAGAACGGTCAAAGTGCTTCCAAGTCTCCTCGTCTGTGGGATGTGTGAGATTATCCGGATCTATCCTCTCCTCTCCCTGGTGCCTTGCCTGGTGCCATCTCATATGCTTGGCCGTATGTGAAGACATGTATAGACGCTGCAGACGAGGACCCAACGGGAAGTAACGAAGAACCTTCCTAGGAATGGGCGGGTTTTTCTGTTTAGATGAAGTGGAAGCTTTATACCTTGGCTCGTAGCAGTGTGGGCACTCAATTTCATCCTTGTTTTCTTTGTAATACAAGATGCAGTTATTGACGCAAGTGTCTATCTTCTGGTGATCAAGACCGAGGTTAGCCAACATGCTTTTTACCTGGTCGAAATTTTTCGGACAACTTTACCTTTGGGAAGCACTTCCTTCATAAGTGCAATATCCTCATCAAAACATACGTTAGTCTTTCTCCACTTGTTTTTTATCTTCATTTGCTTCGTGATGGTACCCAACACAGTATGCTCACTGCCAGGATACAATGGGGTTTGTACTTCCCGTAGAAACTTGTTGTACTTATTATAATCACTACTGTAGTCAACGTGGGAGACATTAGGGAAGGTGTCAGGGGCGTTTGTCATAAACAACATTTTCCTGATATATCTTGAGGCGGCAAACAGGAAGGCATTGTTTAAGATGTTCATCACAGCAGGGTCCGCGTAACTAGCATTGGAAGATCCTGCCTACTGATTATGTTATGCTTGAATTTCTGCAAGTGTAGGCATTTGAACTTGATTTTCGCCATGCCATATCCATGTTGTCAGGACCCACCCCGAATTTCACCCTAAAACCCGAGATAAATCCTACAGAGTCCACCTCCAAGGAAAATTTACCGAAAATTTGGCATAATCTACCTTGAAAATGGATAACCCTTACCTGAAAAAAATCCAACTTACACTTCTATAACCAAACAAACCAGGCTCAACACCTGGAGCCTTCCTGCTCCCCAAATTCATCACATTTCCTAAATTATCAAATAATAAACTTTCGGAATTCCACAACCAACAACAAAGACAACATTAAATCACTAACTAGTTATCAGAGCATATCTAATAAGGAAAGAATAACAATGAATAAATATTAAGCGGAAGCAGCCTCTGACTATGTCTCGACTCCAAGTACACTCGACCTCATTTAAACTTATCCTGCATACTGGGCATTTAAAACCAAAGGGCCCAGGGGAAATTAATTTAAAAACGTTAGAGTGAGTGGACAAAAATAACTGAAATGATTTAACAAAATACGTAATTTAAATACTTTCTCATGTTCAGTTTTAAAAACATAGCTGCACGCAACTTTCGTAAATCATACAACTTAAATTCTAGTAACCCAAAAAAAAAAAAAATAATCAAATAAAGAAATCTCGTAAGAAGAGATAAACCAGCCCCGCTGGTTAATCAAATACATAACTGAGAAGAATAAAATAAGGGGAAGAGTTATCACCATGTAAAAGGAGCCTCCTAGGCTCGGGTCGGTGCCTCCCAGGTTATAATAGCGTCCCACGCTAAGCGCTCTACTCACCTATAGTGAGGACCGCTAATAATGGCTAGCTAACAAATAAATATAAATACCGATCGGTTGCCTCCCAAGCTATAATAGCGTCCCACACTAAGCGCTCTACTCACCAATGGTGAGGACCGCTAATAATGGTTACCTAGCAATAATCAATATAAGCGACCCTATATTATGGTGACTAAAAACATACGAAATCACTTAAATCCATTAAACTTCCCCAAGATTATACGAATGGTATGGTTCCCAACCGTACCTGAAAATTATCATAAGAAATTAAAATAAACTCAATGACATGTCTCACACGTCAAAATATTCTCAAAACCATAATATAAGCGAGATTTAATTAACAAGTAAAAATCATAATTAATATCTCAATCCAAAATGCTCGCTAAAACATTCTCAAGGTCAAGATCGATATTCCACCAATAATTTCGAAAATTATAAATAGCGAACTACCGAAAATCCCATTTTCGGAAATCTTTTATAAATCTCAAAGTCCCACCATTAAAACCATTATAGTGAAATCCGGAATATATAAAGAATATCCAAACTCAAATATCAAAATAATAATCCGGCTCAAATCCATAAATCATGACCAACACTTAATTCATGCATCAAACTCAAATAATTTCCAAAATAATTTCATAAGTCAAAATTATAATATACGCTCGGAAAATAAAATGATAAATTATAAAATGTTGCATGCATATTTATTTAAAATCAAAATGTCCACTCACAAATTTAGATATAAGCCCGACGATATCCGCTTCACCTTAACCCACTACCCTCAGTAGGGTTAAGCTTATCGGATTCACACCAAACTCCAGCACAACCTTAATTTATCAATTCTAACATTCTAGAATAAATACCAAGGAAATCCAACGGCCGGATTTTTATTCTAACATCCGCCAAAATTCTCAGTCTTTGAAAAATCCCAAATCTAACCAAAACTCCTCCAAAAATTCAAAACTTCACATCATTAAACTCCTCTCATTAAAACAAACTCAAAAACATGAAAAACTACCCCTAAGCAGCGGCCAGCAGCCGAACTCTGGCTCCTCCAATGGCTACCAAATTTTGACACAATTTTCCTCTCAACATTCCAAACAACTTTCATAACTACCACAATAACCAATTCCAAGCTTAAACATATCAATCAAATCAAAACACCAAAAATCCCAAATCCAAAACCCTAGAATTTCAAAACTTCAAATCTCCTTACCTAGATCGAGATAGGTAGCATCCTTTTAAAGGTTTGCTGATGGAAGGGAGAGCTTCAAGATGAGTCTGACAGCTCCGATTTTGGTGGCCAGAAAAGGAAGTTCCGGCGACAACACCTCTGCAGTACAGTCGCGACTTCATGGCGTGTTTCCACCTTCATGGTGGCGCGACACCACTGGCCAGATACCCAGATCGATGGAGGATGGTTCAAGCTTCAGTTTGATACCCACCTTGCCGCCTAACTCGGCCGAACGGCGGCCGGAAAGTTGCGGGTCGAGAGAGATGTGGGGAGAGGAGAGAGAAGGAGGAAGTAATTTTTTTTTGGTTTCTACCTTTTGACTTTCTACCTTAAAACCTTTTAATACCCACATTCCAAAATAGTAACTTTCGTTTTTAGACCATAACTTCTTCATACGAACTCCATTTTAAGCGTGCCAGGTGTCCACGAACTCCGTTTAACATCCTCTACGACTTTCATGAAGAAAGTTTTCCCAAATGTTAGACGCAGGAAAAAGTCAACTTTTGGAGCCTTAAATAGTAAACGGTTACTCAAAACAGTAAAAGGTCAAAGCAACCCAAAAGTAAATACCCGTAAATTGACTTAAGAATCGAGATGTGACAGATGTGGTATAACTAGGACAAATACCATTGTAGACATGTAAAATTTAACGATAATAATAGTCGTTGAATAATCCAAGAAAATACGTGGTTCGTGAGTCAACAAAATTGGGAAGCAGTCAGAAATAACACGTGGCAACGTGGAAATGATCGGCCGACAACAAAACCTTAAATCCCGATTGAAATTAATTATCAAGTGTCGATTAATGATGTGACTTCGCCAGGCAAAATAGAATCCCCCAGGCGAAATAGACTTGCCCAGGTGAAATCACTTCGCCAAGCGAACAAGACTTCGCCAGGGCAAATAGACTCCGCCAGGCGAAATAGAATTCCCCAGGCGAAATGACTTCGCCATAATGGACTTCGCGAGGCGAGCTAGGCTTGGCGAGGTGAAATGGACTCCGCGAGGTGAAATGGACTTCGCGAGGCGACCTTCACTTCGCAAGGCGAAATGGACTTCGCGAGGCGAGCTAGGCTTGGCGAGGCGAAATGGACTCCGTGAGGTGACCTTGACTTCGCAAGGCGAAATGGACTTCGCGAGGCGAGCTAGGCTTGGCGAGGTGAAATGGACTCCGCGAGGTGACCTTGACTTCGCAAGGCGAAATGGACTTCGCGAGGCGAGCTAGGCTTGGCGAGGCGAAATGGACTCAGCAAGGGGACCTTGACTTCGCAAAGCGAAATGGACTTCGCGAGGCGAGCTAGGCTTGGCGAGGCGAAATGGACTCCGTGAGGTGACCTTGACTTCGCAAGGCGAAATGGACTTCGCGAGGCGAGGCGAAATGGACTCCGCGAGGTGACCTTGACTTCGCAAGGCGAAATGGACTTTGCGAGGCGAGCTAGGCTTGGCGAGGTGAAATGGACTCCGCGAGGTGACCTTGACTTCGCAAGGCGAAATGGACTTCGCGAGGCGAGTTAGGCTTGGCGAAGCGAGTTAGGCTTGGTGAGGTGACCTTGACTTCGCGAGGCGAAATGGACTCCGCGCGCGTAGATTTACATGAAAGCGAGGCGAGATGGTTCCACGCGTGTAGATTAACATAAAGGCGAGGCGAGATGGCCCCGCGTAAGGGGAACCTCGCGAAGGAGCTAGACAACAGAGTTCGCATGTCCAAGGGAAGTCGTCCGCGAAGTGGGATTAGAAATCACTGCTTTCTTGGAAATCAAGCTTCCTCGCGGGGTACCTTCCATATCCGCGAGATAGCGTAAGGATCTTGCCCAAAACAGGACATTCAATCCAAAGCGATCTGGGCATATCTAAATCTCAAGATTTGATTGATTTGATTATGTTAAAATCGGCAAGTAGATCAATCAGTCAAGATTCATTGATGCGATTAAGGAAATATTATTGATTCAGAATCTTCATTACTTGCCTTAAGTGGAGGCATGTTAACACTATAAATACCCCCTCTCATACCAAGAGGAGGGGGAGCGAAACCAAAAGGAGAGCATAAAAGAAGGCAGCGAACTAGAGAGAGAGAAATCCCTCCGCAAGCTCAGAAGTCTCCCCTAGATCCTTGAAGAACTATCAAGCTCCCCAGATAGCCAGTTCTTCATTAGATCCTTGAAGAACTATCAAGCTCCCCAGGTAGCCAGTTCTTCACTAAACCTAAATACCTGTTACGTGATCAACCCGCGTAACCCTCAAGAACAAGTGCTTGTCACCCTTGAGTTAGACCTAAATTCGGAGATAGAATCAGAGGAGTTGACGAAGATTGTAACCCGCATTCACATTGATTTAAATTAAATTATTCTTTGTACACGTGTTGTTCTGTTATTTGTTGCAGATATTTTCGTATTTACAAAATTGGCACGCCCAGTGGGACAACTTTGCCTCTCATCTCCTTCTCCACAGGAAAGCCCAAATCCGCTCGAAGTAATGGCTTCCAAGAGCACTTAGGCCATCTCGACAAAGAAGTCTAAACCAATGACCGCGAGGTCAAACAGCGAGCCCTCTGGTCATGTCACCCGTAGCATGGCGAGGAATCAACCCACAACATTTGTGGCTGTGCCTTCCAACCCTCGCGAACCAGTCATCACCTTGGCGAATCTCGCGAGCAAGCATGCCTCGAGAGGTGAAGACAAGCGCGCCTCGCGAAGTGAAGAGAAGGAAACTCCAAACAAATCAAGGGAGCGATCATTCTCACCTGCCACGGATGATGAATCAAGCACGGCTTCATATGATGGAAGTCCAAATGGTGATGAAGACAACACGTATGGCCTGCCAACGGACTATTCATCACAACCTATCCCTATGCAAGTCATGGTGACAGGCGCATCCATCATTGAAGAGCAAATAGCCAATCTGATGGGAGCGGTTGAGAAGCTCACCAAAACGGTGGAAGAAAAAGACATGCAGATCGCCGAGCTCTACAGCAGGCTTGAAAGTCAAGATGAAGAAAAGAAGTACAAAGTAGGCGAGAGCTCCAAGAACGTTGACAAAGACGATGATGGCTCGCTTGGATCTATGTCCTTTCAGCAATTGCAAGACATCATCACCAACTCCATCAGAGCTCAATATGGAGGTCCTTCTCGTGATTCTCTCACCTACTCCAAACCCTACACCAAAAGAATTAATGGACTAAGGATGCCGTTGGGATACCAGCCGCCAAAGTTCCAGCAATTTGAAGGGAAGGGCAATCCAAAGCAACATGTTGCTCACTTCATCGAAACCTGCAATAACACTGGGACAGAAGGTGACCACCTTGTCAAGCAATTCGTTCGCTCGTTGAAAGGCAATGCCTTTGAATGGTACACAGAATTAGAGCCCGAATCCATCGACAGTTGGGACCAAATGGAACGTGAATTCTTAAACCGCTTCTACAGTACAAGGCGAACTGTGGGCATGATGGAACTCACCAACACAAAACAATGGAGAGACGAACCAGCGATTGACTTCATCAACAGGTGGCGCTCGCTTAGCCTCGATTGTAAAGACCGCTTGTCGGAGACGTCAGGGGTAGAGATGCGCATCCAAGGCATGCATTTTGATTTGTTGTACATTCTCCAAGGTATCAAGCCTCGATCCTTTGAAGAACTAGCTACACGAGCCCATGATATGGAGTTGAGCATAGCTAGCCACAATCTCCACACGAGACAAGAAGGAGATTAAGAGAGTAGAACCGACTCAAGCCTATGGGAGGAAGAAGCATCCATTGACTGAGTAGGAGCAAAAGACTTATCCATTCCCAGATTCCGACGTGGCAGGCATGTTGGAAGATTTGCTTGAGAACAAGGTGATAGAACTTCTAGAATGCAAACGTCCAGAAGAAATGCATCGGGTCAATGATCCGAAGTATTGCAAGTTTCATCGCCTCGTCAACCACCCAGTTGAGAAGTGCTTTGTTTTGAAGGATTTGATCATGAAGCTTGCCAAACAAGGAAGAATCGAGTTAGATGTCAACGAGGTTGCTGCGGTCAATTGCACTACCATTTCGTTTGGGTCTTTTGAGCTGGTTCAAGTACCTTCCACGCCAGTAAAAGCACCATGCCATTACTCGAACGAGACAGGCAACGATAAAAAGTTAGAAGGAGTGAAGCCAATCCAGCAAATAAACCTCGCTCCTAAAGCCGCCCCATGCGATGATGGGCGAGGGATGGATGCTTGTCACTCGACGAAAAGTGCGTAAAGGTGTGTTGTCAAGTCCACCACTCTCACAACCAGATCATAAACGACCACATGGGAGTCGACAATGCCTCGCGAGAAATGAGACAAGATGTAGAAAGGAGAAATTCGCTCCTTGTGTACAAAAGTCCCTCAATCAAAATCCGCCAACGAAATGCATGCCCAAGGCACGACCGAGTCTAAGAGCTAGCTCAATGACAACAAGCTTTAAAGGTGATTCCAAAGATGATGAGAAGTTTGAAGAAACTAAAGTGCTGAGACAATTGGAAGATTTGCCTTTAAAACTTAGCCTCTCTAACCTGTCGCAACTTTCCAAATCGGCGAGACGTGCGTTGGTCCAGTTGTTGCTTGATGAAGGCCAGCATTCTTCGAACACCAATGAGTGTGCGGCATGCGTAGCGTGTTGTGACACCATTCACTTCACGGATGAAGATTTGCAATTGGGTTCAAAACCACACAATCGACCTCTTTTTGTGACAGGTTACATGCGAGAGCAAAAGTTAAACCGCATGCTTGTAGATGGAGGGTCTGCTGTGAACATTATGCCAAAATCAACAATGTCTCGACTCGGCATCAATATCGACGAGTTATCTAAAAGTCGTCTCATGATCCAAGGTTTTAACCAAGGAGAGCAAAGAGCGATAGGCATGATTCGACTAGACATGGTTATTGGCGAATTGGAGTCACACACTTTGTTCCATGTGATCGATGCAAAGACTTCATACAACATATTGTTGGGGCGACCATGGATTCATGAAAATGATGTCGTGCCTTCAACTCTGCATCAATGCTTCAAGTTCTACCGCGGAGGCGTGAAAACAGTGATAGGTGATACCAAGCCATTCACCGAAGCTGAGTCTTACTACGCAGATTCCAAGTTCTATTCAGATGAGGAATCGGTAATAGAAGTTCTTTCAGTCAAAGTACCCTCAACAGGGAAGGCTACGATGGCAACAAGGAAAGAAGTTGAACCAAAAGGCAAGGGAAATGAAGAGTCGCATAAGCTTCCTTCCAAAACTGTGACATCAGACAAGTCTAGTCCAATTGTCCCAATTCTTCGATATGTGCCAAAGTCCAAGCGCAAGGAAGGAGAGTCTCCGTTTGCGGGAACAAAGCGGCAAGTGAGTCCCCGGAAGTTGAGTGAAGAGGACATAAAATTATTGAAGGAAGCATCAATATTGCCATTGACAAATTTAAACGACCAAACTCCTACCAAGCAACCATTGAAGGGATTTGTCAAACCAATCCGAGGAAGGGTAGAGCACGGACCTTTACCCGAGAAAAGAACAAATGAAGGGTTTGACCCCAATGCTTACAAATTGTTGGCAAAGGCTGGATTTGACTTCGGTTCGTCAAGTAAAGAGGATGATCAAGTTGTCAGCAAGAAAGCACATGAGCTCAATGAGTCTCAAAAGAAGTTGAGAGAACAGGGAAAAACAAGTGATTCGGTTAAAACGGGACTTGGTTTTGTCCCGAGCGAGCCAGTCAAAATCTCAGGCAAAAGAAAGGCGGAGAGGGCAAGCATGCAGTACATAAGCGTCGAAGAAATAGAAGATGAGATTCCACAAATCCAATTTGTTCCTCACACTTCAGCGTTCGATCGCATCTGCCCAAGTTCTCAAAGTACTTCTACTAAATCAACAGGTAGAGTTTCGGTGTTTGAACGTGTTGAAAAGTCAATAAGTCGAAGCTCCATCTTCGATCGTCTTGACACCGCAACTACGCGAACTTCTGTGTTCAAAAGGTTGTCATCGTCAAATGAAGAAAATAAACAAATAAAGCCAACTCCTCGAAAGTCGGCATTTGAAAGGATCCAAGCTCCTAAAGAACAATAAGATAGAAAAAGAAAAGAAGTTGGTCAGTCGGAAAATAAAGAAATCCAAAGTCTCATCCCATCACGCATGAAAAGACGTTGTGTGCTAGAGGTGAATTCGACTGACCAACTTAAAGTGAGGCAACATACCTTCATACTCACTGGTCAAGATAAAGAAGGCGACGATGCTAGCGGCGATGAGGATGATGTTACTCAATGTGCTTATCACATCACCGTAGAAGAGGTAGAAGCTTACGAAGAGGATGACCATGAAGGCTTCGAATATGAAGTAGAGGCAGCTCCTCCAGAACTTGAAGATGGGGTGAAATCTACAGTCGATGAACTTAAGAAAATCAATCTGGGGATGGAGGAAGACCCAAGAACGATATTTGTAAGCGCATCACTAAGTCCCCAAGAGGAGAAAGAGTACTATGACTTGTTGCTTGAATACAGGGATGTCTTCGCTTGGACCTACACAGAAATGCCCGGTCTTGACCCTAAAGTAGCAGTTCATCCATTAGCTGTTAAACCGGAGGCTCGACCCATCAAACAGCTGACACAACGTTTTCGAACGGAGGTTCAAACTCAAATTGAAGAAGAGGTTGACAAATTGATCGCTGCAAGCTTCATCAGAGAAGTCCAATATCCCAGGTGGATCGCAAACATTGTCCCAGTTGAAAAGAAGAATGGACAAATGTGTGTGTGCGTAGACTTTCGCGACTTGAATGATGCATGTCCGAAAGATGATTTCCCTTTTCCTGTCATCGAACTCACGGTGGATGCAACCACAGGTCATGAAGCTTTGTCTTTCATGGATGGGTCGTCTGGCTACAACCAAATAAAGATGGCACAAGAAGACGAGGAGTTAACTGCATTTTGCACTCCCAAAGGCATTTACTGTTACAAAGTCATGCCATTTGGATAAAGAATGCCAGTGCAACATACCAACGTGTCATGCAGAAGGTCTTTGGAGACATGCTTCACAAGTACGTTGAATGCTATATGGATGATTTGGTTGTCAAGTCAAGAAAAAGGAGTGATCACTTGCAAGACTTACGAAAAGTGTTCGATAGGTTACGCGAGTACCAACTCAAAATGAACCCATTGAAGTGCGCTTTTGGTATGAGTTCAGGCAAGTTCCTTGGATTCATTGTGAAGCATCGGGGTATTGAAGTAGATCTGTAATATCCCACATCGGCCAAACGGAGAGGGGTTATATGCTGTATATGTACATGCCCACCTCCAATCTAACACGAGGCCTTTTGGTGGCTCAGTGGCTTCGGAGGGGATGGGTACTCCGAGGTTAAGCATGTTGATGCTAGAGCAATCCCAGGATGGGTGACCTACTGGGAAGCTGCTCCTAAGCTGCAGGAAACAAAACCGTGAGGGCCGGTGAGCCCAAAGCGGACAATATCGTGTTACGGCGGAGTGGATCCTGGGATGTGACAAGATCAATCAAAGATTAAGGCCATTCAAGAAATGCCGGAGCCAACAAGTTTAAAAGAATTGAGAAGCCTTCAAGGAAAACTCGCGTTTATCAGGCGGTTCATCTCCAACCTTGCAGGTCGATGTCAATCTTTTAGTCGACTCATGAAGAAGAATGTGCCTTTCGTGTGGGATGAAGCATGTCACAATGCTTTCGAAAGCATTAAAAAATACTTGGCTAACGCTCCGGTGTTGGGTGCACCCATTCCTGGGAAACCTCTTACTCTTTACATCGCAGCTCAAGAAAGATCGCTTGGAGCACTTCTAGCTCAAGAAAACGAGGAAAGAAGGGAGATGGCCTTATACTATTTAAGTCGAACTCTCAGGGGAGCAGAATTAAATTATTCTCCAATAGAGAAGACATGTCTCGTTCTCATCTTTTCCATCCAAAAGTTGAGGCATTATATGCAAGGTTACACGGTGCATTTAGTAGCCCGAGCTGACCCAGTCAAGTTTATCATGTCTAAATAGTCTTATCAGGACGAATGGCAAAGTGGGCTTTGCTCCTCAATCAACATGACATTGTCTATGTACCTGCCAAGGCAGTCAAAGGCCAAGTTGTTGCTGACTTTCTAGCGGATCACCCAATCCCTGCCGATTGGGAAATTTCAGATGACTTGCCGGATGAAGAAGTCTTTCTTGCAGAAATTCTCCCCACTTGGAAGATGTTCTTTGATGGATCTTCAAGAATAGACGGAGCAGGGGCCGGTGTCGTCTTTGTCACCCCACAAAAGCAAATATTGCCATATGCCTTCACTCTCGGCAAATTGTGTTCCAACAATGTTGCGGAATACCAAGCCCTCATCATGGGGTTGCAAACGGCTTTAGAAATGCAAATTGCAAATCTAGAATTGTACAGGGATTCGAAGTTGGTAATTGATCAGCTACTAACTAATTACGAAGTCTGGAAAGAGGATTTGGTTCCTTATTTCCGTCTCGCTACACAACTCTTGACGGGTTTCGATGCTGTTACACTAGAACATGTGCCAAGGAAAGAAAACCAGATGGCGGATGCCTTGGCTAACCTAGCAGCAACTTTGGCATTATCAAATGATGAGATTGTGGACCTTTCAATTTGCCAACGATGGGTTGTCTCAACAAAGATTGTCCCATTATGCGAAAATTCCAATGTGGTCTCTGTCTATGTTATCGACATCGAAGATTGGAGACATCCGTTGATCGACTACATTGAGCATCACAAATTGCCTGACGATCTAAAACAGCGGACGGATATCAAACGAAGAGCCCCGCGCTTTTTCTACTACAAGGAGACTCTTTATCGACGATCATTTGACGGGTTACTCCTTAGGTGTTTGGGAAAAGAAGAGGCGTCCAAAGCCATGGAAGAGGTCCATTCCGGAATATGTGGAGCTCATCAATCAGGTCCTAAATTGCATTTTCAAGTAAGGCGAATGGGTTACTACTGGCCCACGATGGTCAAGGATTGCATGGAGTACGCATAGAAATGTCAAGCTTGTCAATTCCACGCGAACTTTATCCATCAACCGCCTGAGCTATTGCATCCTACGATCACTTCTCACCCGTTTAATGTCTGGGGGATAGAGGCTGTGGGACCCATAAACTCGAAATCTTCCGGAGGCCACATGTACATTTTGGCAGCCACGGATTCCTTCTCAAAGTGGTCAGAGGCAGTACCGCTTAAAGAGATAAAGAAAGAGACCGTTGTAGACTTCATCAAGACATGCATCATTCAGCGATATGGTGTGCCACGTTGCATCATCACGGATAATGCCAAGTATTTCTCAAATAGTGCTATGCAAAAACTTAGCGAAAAGTATCACTTCAAGCTACACTTTTCGTCGATGCACAATGCACCAGCTAATGGTTTGGCGGAGGCATTTAATAAGACGCTCTGCAACATCTTGAAGAAGACCGTTGGCAAGTCACAAAGAGATTGGCATGAGAAGATGGGCGAAGCATTATGGGCATATAGAACGACATATCGAACTGCCACAAATGCTACACCTTATTCCTTGGTGTATGGTGTTGAAGCCGTCTTGCCATTAGAGAAGCAAATTCCCTCATTGAGGATTGCTTTCCAAGAAGGCCTCACAAATGAATAAAATATCAAGCTACGACTTGAAGAGTTGGAAGCTTTAGACGAGAAGAGGCTCGATACGCAACAACATCTAGAATGCTACCAAGCCCGGATGTCGCGTGCCTTCAACAAAGGAGTTCGCCCTCGATCCTTTCAAATTGGTGATTTGGTCCTTGCCTTGCGCAGACCCATCATCATGACACATAAGACCGGTCCCAAGTTCAAATCAAAGTGGGATGGCCCTTATGTCATCAGCGAAGTCTACACCAACGGAGCTTATAAAATCGTGGCTGAAGACGGTTTGAGAATTGGCCCAATCAACGGCAAGTTCTTAAAGAAATACTATGCTTGAAACAAGTAAAGACTGCTCCTTGTCCGCACGAGCATAAACTGCTAATGACAAATAAACGCTCCTTGTCCGCACGAGCATAAACTGCTAATGACAAATAAACGCTCCTTGTCTGCACGAGCTTAAACTGCAAATGACAAAAATACTCCTAGCCTGCATGAGCCTAAACTGCATAAGGCACCCAAAAAAAAAAATAAAGGAGTTCTAAATCCTCATCCTTGAACTACGTTATGACTTGATTCTTTCTTTGGAAGGATACGTAGGCAGCTTGAGAATTATATTCTTAAGTTCAGTCACATCAAAAAAATAAAAAAATTTATTGCATAATGAGTGCTATTGTCAAAATGACTTATTACATGTATAAAAAAAAAAAATAAATCATAAGTTGCTAAACAATGACGGGCCCTTCACGTCCAAGATAGGCCTTTGAAGTTGTTGCGTTGCTTTTCAAAATCATCTCGGAGCCTCTTTGCTTCCTCAAGTTCTTCAGCAGTCAATTTTGGAGTTTCCTTGATTTGGACTTTCTGCTTCTCTAAATCAGTAAGCCTTTTGTCATGAAGTAGAAGGCTCACGTCTAGGGAGGTTATTTCCTGCTCCAACCTCCGCTGCTTCTCCTTCAAGTTCTCCAAGGACCCAATCAGAACTTGACGTTGACCAAGATCAGTTTGACAAAGTTCGATTGACTTTGCAATTTCAGCCTCCATACGAGACAATCGCTGATGACATGCGCCTGGAGTAGCTTTATGCTTGCATACAAGCCTCGCCGCATTATACTGAGTAGCACAAGTCATCAAGCTTTCTACCTTGTCTTTTACTGGCGAAGGATCAAACCCATAGCACTGAAGTTCGGCCACCATCTCGCCAAGGTCTTTCTTTTTAGAAAGAATGGTTCTTGATGAGTGCTTCGTGATGACGTCTTCAATTTGTTCACAAATTAGAGTGGCGGCCTGCATACGAATCTGTTGGAGCCCTTGGTTAGTGTCCATGACATCAACTTCACCGCGGGTGACTTCAGAGAATGCCATATTGCTTAAAAGCCTCGGAGGATTCACCAAAATATCTTCACGATTAACTTGTTGCGATTCATTTGGTTCGCATGCATCATCTTCGTGACAAGAGTCGGTCTTCATTGGTTCTGTTGAAAGGACGCCAACCTCTTTCGAACAAGCTTCATCTTCAAAAAGTGCGAGTCTTTCTAGCTGAAAACAAGAAGGTAAAGAAAATGAGTTCAGATCATGCATATAATGTCAAAAAAATATAGATCGTGATGGTGGCAAACATACCTCGACATGATTTGGAGTCTGTTTCGATGGACCAGGCACTTTGCCAAGAAAGTTTCTATTAAGGAGAAACTCGTCGTCAGGATTGAAATAAACAGAGCCAAGGTCGGGTTCAATCCTTCGACGCTTAAATTTCACGTCCTTGGAACTGTTACTACTCCCATTAAGTCTTTTTGCTTGAGTTTTTGTCCCCTTCAACTTAAGGTGACTCTGGGCGAGATGATGATCAGATGAGTCCCCATGACCTTCTAAAGCTTGGTGCGATTCATTGGGAGAATTGCTACTTGGGGGCAACGCCTTGGTAGAAGATCCGCGAAGATTATTGTCAAGTTCAATCTCGCGGGGACTAACTCTCTGGCGAGATGGCATCTCGCGAGGAACTACCCTCTGGCGAGACAGCATCTCGCGGGGAACCACTTCCGGTTGAAATAGTATCTCGCGGGGAACCACTTTCTGGCCGGGCGGTACCACGCGAGCAACAACCTTGTCTTCTTTCGTTTTTAAAGGCTTGTGCGGTGACTCAAGCGTTGTTGCTTTAGTCATCTTGGGCATGGAACGATATACTTTGGACCACCATTCAACATAATCTCGAGTCATCATGTACTCTTTTAGAACGCTCTCAGGCGGCAACGTCACTGTGCTCCCTGTCTCACGTTTAGTAAAACTTTGCCAATGCCAGTACGCCGAGGATAATGCGCCTGTCCGAATGTCCTTTTGAAGGCTTCCTGGAACATCTTGAACATAGCCGAACTACCGGCTGAAACGGTAAGGACTGTAGGGTTGAACGACTCGCCGGTTGCCCTGCCTAAGAGTAAGAAATCCAGATCGAAGGCAGGTGAGGTAGACAATGTCTGAATGGTTAACATTTTTACGATCAACGATCATTTTGCGTTCTTTAGAGACTACGGCTAAGATGTCCATCCATACATTACCACATGTGTTGAATAAAGAACGAGCTTGTGCGTCTCCAAAGTGCTTGGCCGAAAATGCCCCTGAAAAGTGAACCATGCGTGGTTTAAAGTTGTTAGGAAGAGGAGAATAAAAATGGGTGCCGAAATACTCTGCCAACCACGTATACACATAGTGAAAGGGCAATGTAGCCGAACAATTCCCTGGATCTTTGGAAGCGGAAATCTCGTTCAAGCCTTGATAGATATTGGCCAACACAGGTACAGCTAGACAGAATTGACAGCCTTGAGACATTTTGCTGGCAATTTTAAACACGCTAGGTTGGATCAAGCCTGTATTGTCCATAGGAAAGACGAATAGACACAACCAGCACGCGTAAAATGCCGCCAAGTACGTAGACTCTATGTCTTCATCATCCACGCCCAAGTCATCAAACGGGGCGGAGTCATCATCAGTTCGAGCTTGAGCCTCACGGATTTTGCCAGATGGGTTGCATGTATTCTGAGGTGCATCTTTCTTGTTCCATACACTCTTGGCGGGCGGCCTCTTGTATCTCAAACTTTCTTTGTACCAGTACCTGATAGGAGCATAAAATGCGACATTATTAGTATCTTATTATCCCTTATTTGTGCTTTGTTAAGTCTATTTAGAGTAAGATAGAGTCATAATTTAGTTAAATGAAGCTCTGGTATAGTTTTGGAAAAATGTGCTTAAATTGCTAGAAAAACGACTAAGTATAGAAAATCTGTGAAAAAGTGCCAAGATATGTAGTTTTTGTGATTTTGAGGCTTGCGTCTGACTGACTTATTCTTATCCGAATTCGATGAAATTTTGCAAGTGTATTATTTGGAAGCTAAAGTGTATTATGTCAAAATTTCAGGTCAATTGGAGTTCGGGAGGTCGTTCAAATGAAGGCTCAAAGCCGGCAGTTCGAGAATTTCACTCCAGGGGCTAAAACAGAGTTTCCAGCTACTGTGTCCTAACTTTAAGAGCTTGTGTAGGATTAAATACTTGGAATTAAATTTCGTGCTATATATGGATGGAAAGCTCTACGAGTCTAGTTTCCCCAGAACTTGGAATCACGCCAATTGGATTAACGAGGAGAGAGTTATGCCTGAAGGAATGACCAAAGGTCAGTCTGCCGGAAATCAGGATTCTGCTACTTTGCAATTCCGGTTTGGAGTTCAATGTTTCTACATCAAAGTCACATCAAAACTCATCAAGAGAGGTCTACTAAGCATATTGAAGATTTGAAAAGTCATTTAGGGCCAAAGCTTTGCACGGAATGGAGGAGAAGAAGCAATCCTAGTCCGGCTAGGATTGGAAGATGCATTTCCTGTTTTGGAGATTCCATGTGCAACCATGAAATAAAGCTTGCATCTGCTATCCTAGGCCGATTATGACAAGGATTTGAAGGCAAGAGACGCAACAAAGGAGTTCCTAGAAGATTCAAGAAGTTCAAAGTCTAGTTGGTTTAGGAAAAGCTAATATTGTTGTACTAGGAAAACCAATTCCTCTTGGTTTTAGGTTAAGGCTTGGCTGGCCATTGTAATCACTATATATAGGACCCTCTAGGCACTTAGATAAGGGTCACAACCTAGCAATACACAGAGCGTAAGTCATTGTAATACGAGAGTTTTTGAGTGTTCATCCTATAGACAAGTAGAGAGAGATTTCACCACCGCCGGCCACCTTTCATAATTCCGTCCATCACCATACTTTGGAGCTTTAACTTATAAAGTATGATCCATACATTCTATTCTTCATCTCTGTTTATTTGTTTAGATTTGCATTATTTTGTCTATAAAATATGCATGTTTGATTGCTTGATTCTTTTGTTGTATGAAAGTTGTGAAACCATTTTCAAAATCTATACTTAGGATTTTCATACTCTTAAACTTGTGATAATTTTGTGCATTAGATTAGGCAAAGCATGTTCATGTAGTCATTCTCATAACTTGATTAGTTTCTAGGATTCGAGCAACTCCATCAACACTTGCATGCGGCTAAGGCCTTAGTTGTTGTGTAGGTTTAGATGTCATCAACCAAAGTATTTAGGGCTTAGTTAGGCGCAACGTCGATTAGGTTCCATTGCTTTTAGGGCAGTTATAATTCTAGAAATTTGCATGCTAATAGGATGAGTGACGCCATACCTTGTGTGTGTTTTCGATCAAGACTTTTGTGCATAATTACTTGTTGGTTTTATTTTCGACGCAACGTGTTCTTAAAATCAATTAGTAAAGGCTTAGGATTCGACGCAACGTGTTTTCTAAGTATAATCTAAGAAGTCTTATAACGATTAGATGAACCGCAACGGGCTCTAGTTAGGTCGAAATTAAGTTAGAGTTAGGTTATTTGTTCATTGTTTTGCCGATTCTCTTGTATGATCTTATTGCATGTTTTTGATTGCTTTTGACTTATGCTATGATGTGTATGGTTGTCGATCACATGTAAATATTAGTCTAGGATTTATTTTTCGTGTCTTTAGGATCATAGTAATGTTTTCTAAAAACCCCCAACGTGACAACTTGTAAATATGTATATATGTGTGTGTTTTGTTTTAGCATCATGATTGATCACCCTAATTGATCCCCGGACTGAACGATCCCTACTTATTTTATACTAACGATGATTTTGCAGGGTAATAAATTGTGCGCTTAGTTTAACCCCGGTTACGCGACTCGTCAGTACCGGATCCATGATGCAATCTTCACTTTCTGCCCTTTAGCGCAAAGCTTGTGGTACGCAAGAAATAAGAATTTGCAACTCTTAGGAATAATTGGCTCAACACCTTTACCCTTGGCTGCAAATTCTTCAATAGATGGAACAACTTCGTCGTAGAACCTTCCAGTTATGGGCAAGCCACAGAAATATGTCAAGTCCCTCAAAGAGATAGACATCTCTCCACACGATGTATTAAGAGTATTCGTGCCAGGGCACCAAAACTCACAGAAGGCCCGCATCACAGGTACAACACTGTCATAGCTGAAGAGCGATGCAAACACCGCTCGGTAGAGGCCAGTTTTGTGGATGAGAGCTCCACTTCGGCTTAGGATGTCTTCTAACCACTCCCAGTAACGTTCCGTGTAGGAGAAGGCTCTGTTGGCACGAAACCCTCTCCATTGCACTGAACCATTGCACGTACGGTCGCTAAGAAGCACGAACGGTGTTTGAGGAACGTTATGGTCATGATGGGCGGACTTCAACATCCATACGTCTGCGCTTCGTTTCTCGCTGTTGGATTTGGCTGATTGAAAGGTGGCTAGCTGACGCGATTGTTGGAAAGACCACCGAGGAATATGACCCGAACCATCATATGGTGGAGACTCAAGAGAGCGCGGCCCAGTCAATGAAGGATAGGTATATAAGGTGATGCCATCACTTTGAACGTCGTTAATATCTTCAAGGATAGTGATTGTGTCTTTCTTGAAACTTTTGAAAAAGGCCATGCGAAGTGGTATACGTCTACTTGTTGAAAAATTGCGCTTCGCTGCCTTGAGATTCTGCCGCGCTTCGCCGAGTAAGGTTTCTGCTGCTACTGAAGATGGATAACTCAGAAATATCTCGCAGCCTACAAGATTAAAAAAAACAGAGAGGGGTCAGTGAATCATATGACTCCGCGCCATAGCAATCAAATCAAAAGGAGAGAGAGTATACTGTGGATCTCACAGCGAGATGGTTGTAACTTTGTGATGAATAATGTTCAACCGGAAGCTCTAATTTATAATGCAATCTTTCCTCATTGAAACTGGAAAAGTATGGAGAATCAAGCAAATCAAGGAAGAAATACATCAAAGGTTTCCGCCTATTACTTGGAGGCTTTACAGGAATCTTTGCAAATTAAGGAATCCCTACAAAATTGGGTATCCTATAAATTCGAGGAATTTCTACAAGAAAATAGGGAATCCTTACAAAATTAGGAATCCCTATCAATTCGGGAATTACCATAAACCCATTAAACATAGACTTCAAGTCACGCCTCTGGCACATGACGACAGCATGGCTGCGACGCACCTTGAAGTGGGGTCATTTGTAGACATGTAAAATTTAACGATAATAATAGTCGTTGAATAATCCAAGAAAATACGTGGCTCGTGAGTCAACAAAATTGGGAAGCAGTCGGAAATAACACGTGGCAACGTAGAAATGATCGGCTGACAACAAAACCTTTAATCCTGATTGAAATTAATTATCAAGTGTCGATTAATGATGTGACTTCACCAGGCAATACAGACTCCCCCAGGCGAAATAGACTTGCCCAGGCGAAATGACTTCGCCAGGCGAAATGACTTCGCCAGGCGAACAAGACTTCGCCAGGCCAAATAGACTCCGCCAGGCAAAATAGAATTCCCCAGGCGAAATGACTTCGCCATGCGAAATGGACTTCGCGAGGTGAGCTAGGCTTGGCGAGGTGAAATGGACTCCGCGAGGTGACCTTGACTTCGCAAGGCGAAATGGACTTCGCGAGGCGACCTTGACTTCGCAAGGCGAAATGGACTTCGCGAGGCGAGCTAGGCTTGGCGAGGCGAAATGGACTCCGCGAGGCAAGCTAGGCTTGGCGAGGCGAAATGGACTCCGCGAGGTGACCTTGACTTCGCAAGGCGAAATGGACTTTGCAAGGCGACCTTGACTTCGCAAAGCGAAATGGACTTCGCGAGGTGACCTTGACATCGCAAGGCGAAATGGACTTCGCGAGGTGACCTTGACTTCGCAAGGCGAAATGGACTTCGCGAGGCGAGCTGGGCTTGGTGAGGCGAAATGGACTCCGCGAGGTGACCTTGACATCGCAAGGCGAAATGGACTTCGCGAGGTGACCTTGACTTCGCAAGGCGAAATGGACTTCGTGAGGCGAGCTGGGCTTAGTGAGGCGAAATGGACTCCGCGAGGTGACCTTGTCTTCGCAAGGTGAAATGGACTTCGCGAGGCGAGCTAGGCTTGGCTAGGCGAAATGGACTCTGCGAGGTGACCTTGACTTCGCAAGGCGAAATGGACTTCGCAAGGCGACCTTGACTTCGCAAAGCGAAATGTACTTCGCGAGGCGAGCTAGGCTTGGCGAGGCGAAATGGACTCCGCGAGGTGACCTTGACTTCGCAAGGCGAAATGGACTTCGCGAGGCGAGCTAGGCTTGGCGAGGTGAAATGGACTCCGCGAGGTGACCTTGACTTCGCAAGGCGAAATGGACTTCGCGAGGCGAGTTAGGCTTGGCGAAGCGAGTTAGGCTTGGCGAAGGGAGTTAGGCTTGGCGAGGTGACCTTGACTTCGCGAGGCGAAATGGACTCCGCGCGCGTAGATTTACATGAAAGCGAGGCGAGCTGGTTCCACGCGCGTAGATTAACATAAAGGCGAGGCGAGATGGTTCCACGCGCGTAGATTAACATTAAGGCGAGGCGAGATGGCCCCGCGTAAGAGGAACCTCGCGAAGGAGCTAGACAACAGAGTTCGCATGTCCAAGGGAAGTCGTCCGCGAAGTGGGATTAGAAATCACCGCTTGCTTGGAAATCAAGCTTCCTCGCGGGGTACCTTCCATATCCGTGAGATAGCGTAAGGATCTTGCCCAAAACAGGACATTCAATCCAAAGCGATCTGGGCATATCTAAATCTCAAGATTTGATTGATTTGATTATGTTAAAATCGACAAGTAGATCAATCAGTCAAGATTCATTGATTCGATTAAGGAAATATTATTGATTCAGAATCTTCATTACTTGCCTTAAGTGGAGGCATGTTAACACTATAAATACCCCCTCTCATACCAAGAGGAGGGGGAGCGAAACCAAAAGGAGAGCATAAAAGAAGGCAGCGAACTAGAGAGAGAGAAATCCCTCCGCAAGCTCAGAAGTCTCCCCTAGATCCTTGAAGAACTATCAAGCTCCCCAGATAGCCAGTTCTTCATTAAATCCTTGAAGAACTATCAAGCGCCCTAGGTAGCCAGTTCTTCACTAAACCTAAATACCTTTTACGTGATCAACCCGCGTAACCCTCAAGAACAAGTGCTTGTCACCCTTGAGTTAGACCTAAATTCGGAGATAGAATCAGAGGAGTTCACAAAGATTGTAACCCGCATTCGCATTGATTTAAATTAAATTATTCTTTGTACACATGTTGTTCTGTTATTTGTTGCAGATATTTTCGTGTTTACAACCATTTAGTGTCAAGTGAGAATACATGTCTTCATATGTTACTGGTTTCCGATTGAGACATTTGTTGCACGGACATATGTGAATAACTTTGTCTGGAGGACTATATAGACGCACGAACTCAAGAAAATAAAAAATGCCTCTCATATAAAGAGGGGACCCCCTCCCTAATTGCATTCGGCTCTTGTCCATGTTGTACACTATAATAACAGGAAACAAAAATATATAATCAAAAAATCCTGAAGAATAAACAGGAAATATATATACATACTTATTATGAAAAATCACCATTTAGTCAAAAACATGGATTTTAAAGCCCATTTCAATGAAAAAAGTATTGAGTAGCCCATTCTCCTGTTTTAACGCGAAATAACAATTATACCCTTCACATTAATCTCCCACTCTCCACGAAAATCAAAAAACTGTCTCTCTCTCGATCACGATCTCTAGTTTAGGGTTTAAAACGATCTCCATCATTCCATCGATCAATATTGCTCTCTCGTTAAATCTCAGTCGACGACGTCGCTCTCTCGTTAAATCCCAGTCGACCGAAATCGCTCTCTAGCTCAATCTCAGTCAATCTGTGGATAAGTCTCGGCGTCGATCTCTACTTCAATCGCTCACGCTCGGCGTCACTCTCTGGTTGAATATCGGCGTCGATCTCTGCTTCAATCGCTCTCACTCGACCTCGCTCGGAAAATCCATAAAAACAGGTACATGTTGGATTTTATTGAATTTAGGCTTATTTTGGACTTCTCTGATGATATTGAAGGTCATGAATATGAAAACATGAAAATTCTAGGGTTTCTCTGTTCATAACTGTTACAGATTGAGATTAATGTTGTCTTTGTTGATTTTTGTAAGATTTATTGTGTATAATTGGCATTTTAAATGAAAGGGAGATACTGTAATGCAAGTTTACTGACCCCCAGTAGAAGTTTAATAAGGGGCAATAAACTTCTACTGTGTTTACTAGGGGGCAATAAAGTTGTTTATTAGGTTAAGAATGGGTATCTGTTGTGTGTTATGGCCCTGAAATTGAAATGGAGTTATTGTATTGCAAGTTTACTGACCCCCAGTAGAAGTTTACTGGGGGATAGTAAACTTTATGTTTTGCATAGGCAGTTTATAAATGCAAGTTTTTACTACTTATATGCAGGATGAGAAGAGGTTCAAGACATTTAATTGTGACTTCTGAATCCGAAGAGGACTCAGTTCAAGAATCTATAGCTTCTATGAGGATAGAACAAAATATAGCAGAAGTTTTACAGAAGATAAAGTCGAAGAAAAAGAAAAAAGAGGTCCAGAAGGGTGCTGTTGCTGAAGAAGAAGAAGAAGAAGATGAGGTAGACACTGAAGATGAAGAGGGGGAAATTGAAAAGTTTGATTTTCAGAAAAGATCAATAGGCAGAAAAAGAAAACAAGCGGAGACAGATTCAGGGGAGGAGGAGGAAGAAAAGGGAAGAAAGAAGAAGGACAAAAGAGGAGAACTAGGGGGCTTGACCAAAATCAAACACGTGCAGCAAAAGTGCTCATTGACATCATTTTATATGTTAATGTATAGATACCAGGAGAGCATCCCAGAAGAATCATGGGAGTTGATAAACAACACTTGTTTTCGGGGAATAATTGAAGCATTCAGATTGGGCAAGATTGATGAGGACCAAGTGAAGAAGCTTGAATCTGATTTTGAGATACTAATGAGGCACTACAACAGTGACAAGAAAAACTTCATATTTGGGAACAGGGAGATTGAAATTACGAAGCATGATGTGCATTCAATTTTTGGAATAACCAAGGAAGGCTCGGATGTGGATATCATAATAGAACAGAAATACTGCAAGGGCAAGAAGAAAAGCGAAGAATCTGCTGTCTTTGGAAAGCAAACAAGAAGAACAATCACCAAAAAGGTTATTGATGACACATTAATGGAAGAGCTGAGGAAGATTCAGAAGAAGAAAGGGTATCCAAGGAAGATAGCCTCTTTGGTTATAATGTACCTTATGTCAGCTTTATTTTTCAGCATAAGCGAGAACAACATTGAATGGAAACTGATACTCAAGTGTGAAGACCTTGAAGGCATCGACAAATACAACTGGTCACATAAGGTATTAGAATTCTTGCACCAAGGACTTCACAAGCACGTAAAGGGGGAGCCAAAAGTTTTGAACGGATGCCTCCTTCTGGTTCTATACTGGTTCCTTGAGAAAACAAAAATAAAGAAGCGGATTCTCGGGAAAGAGAAGGAGACTCCCAGATTTATAAGATGGTCAATACAAGAGATCATCAAAGAAAAGGAGTATTTGAGAAGACCTGAATTGCTAGAGGTAATAATATATATATATATATAAAACTATTGCATTGTATTTTTTGTTTTTCGAAAAACTAAATTAAAATGATTTGTGTCTTATAAATGTAAAAACAGGTACTCATAATAGAAGGTCCATGGACGGATGAGGAGGAAACGAGTTCCGGCAATGATGAGTGGCAGCAAGATGAGAATGAAACACCAAGGATCAATGATTGGGTAAGTTTGAATGGTTACTAACACCTACTAAAACTATTGGCAATGAAAATGGAACTTGAATTGCAAATTTATTGACCCCTAGTAGAAGTTTACTAGGGGGCAGTAAACTTTTACTGGGTTTACTAGGAGGCTAAAAGTTGTTTATTAGGGTATCTGTTGTGTGTTGTGGCCATGAAATTGAAAGGGAGATACTGAATTGCAAGTTTACTGACCCCCAGTAGAAGTTTAATGGGGGCAGTAAACTTCTACTGGGTTAACTAGGGGCTAAAAGTTGTTTATTAGGGTATCTGTTGTGTGTTGTGGCCATGAAATTGGAAGGGAGATACTGAATTGCAAGTTTACTGGCCCCAATAGAAGTTTATTGGGGGGCAGTAAACTTCTACTAGTTTAACTTGGGGGCTAAAAGTTGTTTATTAGGGTATCTGTTGTGTGTTGTGGTCATGAAATTGAAAGGGAGATACTGAATTGCAAGTTTACTGACCCCTAGTAGAAGTTTACTGGGGGGCAGTAAACTTGTTTATTTGGATATAATTGTTTAACAATAACGATGTCGTTGTTATAACGTGTACAGAAGCTGTCGATGGAAGATATGAAGAAGAAGCTGACAGAACTTGCCAAAGCAAATGAAGAACTGGTGAAGAAAAACACTGAATTGCTCGGCAAGTTAAAGAAAGCGGACAGCCAAATGATTGAGCTAGAGAAAGAAAGGAGGGCAGACAAAAATCAAATCAAGGTTCTCAAGATACAGTTACACAAGGCGGCAAAACATTCTCAGACAAAGCAAATAATATGTGTAACTGAGGATAAGGAGGAGGAGGAGGATAGGTCAAAGCCGGTTGAAGAGGAAGAATATAACTGCAGAGACAACATGGAAGATCATAGCTACAGAGAGGAGCAACCAGGAACTAAAGAGGTAAGAGTAGAAATCAGTTTACTGACCCCTAATAAATATTGTGTTTTTTGAATTTTTTTGAGGATAACTTGTGTGTTTTCTTTTGTGCAGTTTTTTGAACAAGCAGAACCAGTTCCGTTGTCAGCTATATTTCCAGAAGACGATCAACCTGTGAAGACCGATGTCGACTTGTCTAAACTAGACAAACTTGTTGCTCAAGCTGTGCAAATGGCCGAAAAAAAAGGAATGAAGAAACCAGCTTGAAGAATAAAGGACAGCAAGCAGAAGGGGTCAAGAAATATGTCAAGAAAAGGAAACAAACTGTAGAGACGTATTCGATTGAAAGAAACGTCAACCTGTACAAGCGTGGGGTAGAAAAGAGGAAAGAAGAAGAATGGGAGTATGACACCCCTGAAGGGCTAAAGTCAACAAAAAGAACAAAGAAGAATGGTATTGTTATTGATGGAGTGAACTGCAACACTAATACATGGAAGCTCTTGGATGAAAAGGTGGCGAATCACTATAAGAACCGGTTTGATTTGAACGAGGACAAGAATGATGAGTAAGTTTATTCTTCCCTAGTTTATATATAACATTACAATTAGTTCACTGGTTTGACTTGCTTAATTATGACTTATTTGTGTTTGCACAGTTTCCGGTATTGGGAGTGTTGTGATGGTATCATTGACATTACTAAAGATGACTTGAAGAGAATAATTCAAGAAGGAGAGATTACATCTAATGTGAGAAAAAAATTACTAGTCTTACTAACCCCAATAAAGTTGATGTTTGAGTAACCTAAGTTGTATTCTTTGTTGTAATTTGTTACTTATGTTGTACATGCAGATAATCAGGGTGTACCTCCAAATGTTGAAAGAGGAAGTGGAAAAGAAGAAGGTCTCGGTCGGATTCCTAGACATAGAGGCAGCGATAAGTAGTCTAACCTGAAATAGCAGCGTGCCGCTGGACCGCGGTCTCCTCCGTTACTTTTTTTCAGTTAACACAATCTTACTACTTGCTTTTATAAATACAGCGCGCGGCGGTGGTACATGAACAAAAATTGAAGGAGTTCCTAGCTGGAGGAGGAAAACAGGGGGAATTCAAATGTACTGAATTGGATATAGAGGTTTCCATTATTAATCCTCTGTGGTCCATCTTTAGTAAGGACCTGGTTTTCATTCCGGTACATCACGGGGTCTGCCACCACTATACCTTGGTCGTGATTAACAACAAAGAACGATGCTTCATCACCTCAACTCAATGCTACCGCCAAGGAAAGATTACTCTGCCGACACCAACATCCACTTTCAGAATGCAATGAGAGTGGTGAGTTGTAACTGATTTATTAGGGTAAGAAGTTTACTGGGGGGCAGTAAACTTCTCCTGGGTTTTGTTTGTTATTTGTTCTCTTAGTTTGTTTGAGTTGTAATTTACTTGTGTGTTGGAACCAACAGGAGAAGCACATTATGGTGTTCGTCAAACGCGTATATGATTCCACCATATACCCTCTCAGCCAAGAGTTGGACCCTGAGGAATGGAGGGAAAACTATGGCGAGCAGGACAACCAAGGAATAGAGGTTAACGGTTACTCGATGATGAGTGGTGAAGAGAAAAGAACAAGAAGATAGATGCTGGACCAAAACGTTTATCAAGCAAGATACCAGCTGATTGATGTCTTATCCTGCCCGCAGCAAAAGTGTTCATTGAGAGTACCTTTAAACTTCATTTAAACTGTTTTATTGGGGTAAAAAATTTAGTAACACTGTTTTTTAATACATTACAGGTCAGACTGTGGACCATTTTTACTCCACTTTACAGAGAGCCTATGTCATGTGAAAAAACTGACAGAAGATGGTGTAAACATGAAAATATCTGCAACAAATAACAGAACAACACGTGTACAAAGAATAATTTAATTTAATCAAATGCGAATGCGGGTTACAATCTTTGTGAACTCTTCTGATTTTATCTCCGAGTTTAGGTTTAACTCAAGGGTGACAAGCACTTGTTCTTGAGGGTTACGCGGGGTTGATCTCGTAACAAGTATCTGGGATTTGGATTTAGGTTTAGTGAAGAACTGGTTACTTGGGGAGCTTGATAGTTCTTCAAGATTTCTGGATTTGGTGAAGAACTGGCTGTTTAGGGAGCTTGATAGTTCTTCAAGGGTTTAAGGGACACTTCTGAGCTCGCGGAGGGATTTCTCTCTCTCTAGTTCGCTGCTTCTCTTCTATGCTCTTCTTGGTTTTTTGCTCCCCCTCCTCTTGGTATGAGAGGGGGTATTTATAGTGTTAACATGCCTCCACTTAAGGCAAGTAATCAAGATTCTGAATCAATAATATTTCCTTAATCGAATCAATGAATCTTGACTGATTGATCTACTTGCCGATTTTAACATAATCAAATCAATCAAATCTTGAGATTTAGATATGCCCAGATCACTTTTGGACTGAATGTCCCGTTTTGGACAAGATCTTTAGTAAGGGGCGAGCTATCTCACGGACATGGAAAGTATCCCGCGAGGAGGCTTGATCTCCAAGCGAACCGTGATTTCCAATCCCTGCATGCATGCGAACTCTGTCGTCTAGCTACTTCGCGAATTTCCCAATGCGGAGCCAACTCGCCTCGCCTTCGCGTGAAACTACGCGCGCGGAGTCAATCCACCTCGCCTTCATGCGCGCGGAGTCAATCCATCTCGCCTTCATGCGCGCGGAGTCAATCCACCTCGCCTTCATGCGCGCGGAGTCAATCCACCTTGCCTTCATGCGCGCGGAGTCATTCCATCTCGCCTTCACGTACATGCGCACGGAGTCATTCCGCCTCACCACTATTTAAGTCTACGCGAAGTGAATCCAGTTCGCCTCGCCTTCATTTATCTCTACGCGGAGTCATTTTACCTCGCCACTGTTTAGGTCTACGCGAAGTGAAGTCTAGATCGCCTCGCCAAGCCTAGCTTGCCTCGCGAAGTCAAAGTCACCTCGCGGAGTCAATTTCACCTCGCCAAGCCTAGCTCACCTCGCCAAGCCTAGCTCGCCTCGCGAAGTCCATTTCGCCTTGCGGAGTCTATTTTGCCTGGCGAAGTCTTGTTCGTCTGGCAAAGTCTATTTTGCTTGGCGAAGTCACATTGTCAATCCACACTTGATAATTGATTTCAATTGGGGGTTTAAGGTTTTGTTGTAGGCCGATCATTTCCACGTTGCCACGTGTTATTTCTGGCGGCTTTCCAATGTTGTTGACTCACATGCCACATATTTACTTGGATTATCCAACGACTATTATTATTGTTAAATTTTATATGTCTACAAATGCCCCCACTTCAAGGTGCGTCGTAGCCATGGTGTCGTCATGTGCCAGAGGCGTGACTTGAAGTCTATGGGTTTGTGCCAATTCCCGAATTGATAGGGGTTCCAAATTTTATAAGGATTCCCCATCCTCTTGTAGAAATTCCTCGAATTTATAGGATACCCAATTTTGTAGGGATTCCTTAATTCGCAAGGATTCCTATGAACAGAAAGATTTGGTAAAGTTTCCAAGCTGTGGGCAGAAATCTTTGATGTATTCCTTTCTTGATTTGCTTGATTCTCCATACTTCTCCAGTTATAATGAGGAAAGATTGCACTATAAATTAGAGCTTCCGGTTGAGCATTATTCATCACAAAGTTACAACCATCTCACTGTGAGATCAATGGTATACTCTCTCTCTCCTTTTAATTTGATTGCTCTGGTGCGGAGTTATATGATTTGCTGATCCGTCTCTTTTTTAGGTCGCGAGGTACTTCTGAGTTATCCATCTTTAGTGCCAGTAGGATCCTTACTCAGCGAGGCGTGGCAGAAGTTCAAGGCAGCGAGGCGCAACAGAATCTTAACGCAGCGAAGCGCAATTTTCCAACAAGTAGACGTGCACCACCTCGCATGGCTTTTTTCAAAAGTTTCAAGAAAGGCACAATCACCATCCTTGAAGATATTAATGATGTTCAAAGTGATGGCACCACTTTATATACCTATCCTTCATTGACTGGGCCGCACTCTCTTGAGTCTCCCCAATATGATGGTTCGGGTCATATTCCTCGGTGGACTTTCCAACGACCGCGTCAGCTAGCCACCTTTCAATCAGTCGAATCCACCAGCGAGAAGCGAAGCGCAGACGTATTGATGTTGAAGTCTGCTCATCATGACCATAGCGTTCCTCAAACACCGTTCGTGCTTCTTAGCGACCGTATGCGCAATGGTTCAGTGCAATGGAGAGGATTTCGTGCAAACGGAACCTTTTCTTACACAGAACGTTACTGGGAGTGGTTAGAAGACATCCTGAGCCGAAGCGGCGATCTTATCCACAAAACTGGTCTCTACCGAGCAGTGTTTGCATCACTCTTCAGCTATGATCGTGTTGCGCCTGTGATGAGGGCCTTCTGTGAGTTTTGGTGCCCTGGCACGAATACTCTTCATACCTCGTGTGGAGAGATGTCTATCTCTTTGAGGGATTTGACATATATTTGTGGCTTGCCCATAACTGGAAGGTTCTACGACGAAGTTGTTCCATCTATTGAAGAATTTGCAGCTAAGGGTAAGGGCGGTGAGCCAATCCTTCCCAAGAGTTGCAAATTCTTATTTCTTGCGTACCACAAGCTTTGCGATAAAGGGCAAAAAGTGAAGATTGCATCATGGATCCAGTACTGGTACAAAGGAAGTTTGAGATACAAGAGGCCGCCCGCCAAGAGTGTACGGAACAAGAAAGGTGCACCTCAGAATACGTACAACCCTGGCGAAATCCGTGAGGTTCAAGCTCGAACTGATGATGACTCCGCACCGTTTGATGATTTGGGCGTGGATGACGAAGACATAGAGTCTACTTACTTGACGGCATTTTACGCGTGCTGGTTGTGTCTGTTTGTCTTTCCTATGGACGATACAGGCTTGATCCGACCTAGCGTGTTTAAAATTGCCAGCAAAATGTCCCAAGGCTATCAATTCTGTCTAGCTGTACTTGTGTTGGCCAATATTTATCAAGGCTTGAACGAGATTTCTGCTTCCAAAGACCCAGGAAATTGTTCGGCTACATTGCCCTTTCACTATGTATATACGTGGTTGGCAGAGTATTTCGGCACCCATTTTTATTCTCCTCTTCCTGACGACTTTAACCCACGCATGGTTCACTTTTCAGGGGCATTTTCGGCCAAGCATTTTGGAGACGCACAAGCTCGTTCTTTATTCAATGCATGTGGCAATGTAGAGATGGACATCTTAGCCAGAGTCTCTAAAGAATGGAAAATGATCGTTGATCATGCGAATGTTAACTGTTCAGACATTGTCTATCTTACCTGCCTTCGATCCGGATTTCTTATGTAACAGTCCGGCCCAGTCCATTGAGATATTGTCCGCTTTGGGCCCAACGACCCTCACGGTTTTGCTCTTGAGGTTTCACCCCAAAACGCGTCTCAATGTAAGGTGCTAGCTCTGCACATATAAGCATAGCAACTTGTCTCCCCCGGGCGATGTGGGACGGATGCACCTACTAGCTTTCTTGCCTAGTCAGGTCATCACAATCCACCCTCCTTAGGGCCCGACGTCCGCGTCGGCACACTTCCGGCCGGGGACAGGCTCTGATACCAAATGTAACAGCCCGGCCCAGTCCATTGAGATATTGTCCGCTTTGGACCCAACGACCCTCACGGTTTTGCTCTTGAGGTTTCACCCCAAAACGCGTCTCAATGTAAGGTGCTAGCTCTGCACATATAAGCATAGCAACTTGTCTCCCCCGGGCGATGTGGGACGGATGCACCTACTAGCTTGCTTGCCTAGTCAGGTCATCACAATCCACCCTCCTTAGGGCCCGACGTCCGCGTCGGCACACTTCCGGCCGAGGACATGCTCTGATACCAAATGTAACAGCCCGACCCAGTCCATTGAGATATTGTCTGCTTTGGGCCCAACGACCCTCACGGTTTTGCTCTTGAGGTTTCACCCCAAAACGCGTCTCAATGTAAGGTGCTAGCTCTGCACATATAAGGATAGCAACTTGTCTCCCCCGGGCGATGTGGGACGGATGCACCTACTAGCTTTCTTGCCTAGTCAGGTCATCACAATCCACCCTCCTTAGGGCCCGACGTCCGCGTCGGCACACTTCCGGCCGGGGACAGGCTCTGATACCAAATGTAACAAACCAGCCCAGTCCATTGAGATATTGTCCGCTTTGGGCCCAACGACCCTCACGGTTTTGCTCTTGAGGTTTCACCCCAAAACGCGTCTCAATGTAAGGTGCTAGCTCTGCACATATAAGCATAGCAACTTGTCTCCCCCGGGCGATGTGGGACGGATGCACCTACTAGCTTTCTTGCCTAGTCAGGTCATCACAATCCACCCTCCTTAGGGCCCGACGTCCGCGTCGGCACACTTCCGGCCGGGGACAGGCTCTGATACCAAATGTAACAGCCCGGCCCAGTCCATTGAGATATTGTCCGCTTTGGACCCAACGACCCTCACGGTTTTGCTCTTGAGGTTTCACCCCAAAACGCGTCTCAATGTAAGGTGCTAGCTCTGCACATATAAGCATAGCAACTTGTCTCCCCCGGGCGATGTGGGACGGATGCACCTACTAGCTTTCTTGCCTAGTCAGGTCATCACAATCCACCCTCCTTAGGGCCCGACGTCCGCGTCGGCACACTTCCGGCCGGGGACAGGCTCTGATACCAAATGTAACAGTCCGGCCCAGTCCATTGACATATTGTCCGCTTTGGGCCCAACGACCCTCACGGTTTTGCTCTTGAGGTTTCACCCCAAAACGCGTCTCAATGTAAGGTGCTAGCTCTGCACATATAAGCATAGCAACTTGTCTCCCCCGGGCGATGTGGGACGGATGCACCTACTAGCTTGCTTGCCTAGTCAGGTCATCACAATCCACCCTCCTTAGGGCCCGACGTCCGCGTCGGCACACTTCCGGCCGAGGACATGCTCTGATACCAAATGTAACAGCCCGACCCAGTCCATTAAGATATTGTCCGCTTTGGGCCCAACGACCCTCACGGTTTTGCTCTTGAGGTTTCACCCCAAAACGCGTCTCAATGTAAGGTGCTAGCTCTGCACATATAAGCATAGCAACTTGTCTCCCCCGGGCGATGTGGGACGGATGCACCTACTAGCTTTCTTGCCTAGTCAGGTCATCACAATCCACCCTCCTTAGGGCCCGACGTCCGCGTCGGCACACTTCCGGCCGGGGACAGGCTCTGATACCAAATGTAACAGACCAGCCCAGTCCATTGAGATATTGTCCGCTTTGGGCCCAACGACCCTCACGGTTTTGCTCTTGAGGTTTCACCCCAAAACGCGTCTCAATGTAAGGTGCTAGCTCTGCACATATAAGCATAGCAACTTGTCTCCCCCGGGCGATGTGGGACGGATGCACCTACTAGCTTTCTTGCCTAGTCAGGTCATCACAATCCACCCTCCTTAGGGCTTATATGTGCAGAGCTAGCACCTTACATCGAGACGCGTTTTGGGGTGAAACCTCAAGAGCAAAACCGTGAGGGTCGTTGGGCCCAAAGCGGACAATATCTTAATGGACTAGGCCGGACTGTTACATTTGGTATCAGAGCCTGTCCCCGGCCGGAAGTGTGCCGACGCGGACGTCAGGCCCTAAGGAGGGTGGATTGTGATGACCTGACTAGGCAAGAAAGCTAGTAGGTGCATCCGTCCCACATCGCCCGGGGGAGACAAGTTGCTATGCTTATATGTGCAGAGCTAGCACCTTACATCGAGACGCGTTTTGGGGTGAAACCTCAAGAGCAAAACCGTGAGGGTCGTTGGGCCCAAAGCGGACAATATCTCAATGGACTGGGCCGGACTGTTACATTAAAACCGTGAGGGTCGTTGGGCCCAAAGCGGACAATATCTCAATGGACTGGGCCGGACTGTTACATTTGGTATCAGAGCTGCTGCGCCACTATTGAGACGCGTTTTGGGGTGAAACCTCAAGAGCAAAACCGTGAGGGTCGTTGGGCCCAAAGCGGACAATATCTCAATGGACTGGGCCGGACAATATCTCAATGGACTGGGCCGGACTGTTACATTTGGTATCAGAGCTGCTGCGCCACTCTTGAGACGCGTTTTGGGGTGAAACCTCAAGAGCAAAACCGTGAGGGTCGTTGGGCCCAGTCCATTGAGATATTGTCCGCTTTGGGCCCAACGACCCTCACGGTTTTGCTCTTGAGGTTTCACCCCAAAACGCGTCTCTATGTAAGGTGCTAGCTCTGCACATATAAGCATAGCAACTTGTCTCCCCCGGGCGATGTGGGACGGATGCACCTACTAGCTTTCTTGCCTAGTCAGGTCATCACAATCCACCCTCCTTAGGGCCCGACGTCCGCGTCGGCACACTTCCGGCCGGGGACAGGCTCTGATACCAATGTAACAGTCCGGCCCAGTCCATTGAGATATTGTCCGCTTTGGGCCCAACGACCCTCACGGTTTTGCTCTTGAGGTTTCACCCCAAAACGCGTCTCTATGTAAGGTGCTAGCTCTGCACATATAAGCATAGCAACTTGTCTCCCCCGGGCGATGTGGGACGGATGCACCTACTAGCTTTCTTGCCTAGTCAGGTCATCACATCTTACCCTTAGGCAGGGCAACCGGCGAGTCATTCAACCTTACAGTCCTTACCGCTTCTGCCGTCAGTTCGGCTATGTTCAAGATGTGCCAGGAAGCCTTCATAAGGACACTCGGACAGGCGCATTGTCCTTGACGTACTGGCATTGGGAAAGTTTTACTAAACGTGAGACAGGGAGCACACTGATGTTGCCGCCTGAGAACGCTCTAAAAGAGTACATGGTGACTTGTGATTATGTTGAATGGTGGTCCAAAGTATATTGTTCTGTGCCCAAGATGACTATAGCGACAATGCCTATTGTTGGGTCGCCGCACAAGCTTCTAAAAGCGCAGGAAGACAAGATCGTTGCTTGCGCGGTACTGCCCTGCCGGAAAGTGATTCCACACGAAATACCGTCTGGACAGAAGGTTGTTCCCCGCGAGATGCCATCTCGTCAGAGAGTGGTACATTGCGAAATGTCGTCTCGACAGAGAGTGGTGTCTCGCGAGATGCTATCTCGCCAAAGAGTAGTTTTTTGCGAGATGCCATCTTGCCCAAGAGTGGTTCCCCGCGAGATTGAACCTGACAATAATCTTCACGCATCGTCTGTCAAGGAGTTGCCCCCAAGCAGAAATTCTTTGAATGAACCGCACCAGGCTTTAGAAGGTCATGGGGATTCATCTGATCATCAACTCGCCAGGAGTCACCTTAAATTGAAGGGGACCAACATGCAAGCAAAAAGACTTAGTGGAAGTAGCAACAGTTCTAAAGATGTGAACTTTAAGCGTCGAAGGATTGAATCCGACCTTGGCTCTGTTTATTTCAATCCTGACGATGAGTTTCTCCTTAACCGCAATTTTCTTGGCGAAGTCCCGGGTCCCTCGCAACAAACTCCTAATCGTGTTGAGGTATGTTCACCACCATCACCACGTATCTTTTTTTCTTAACATTATATGCATGATCTGAACTCATTTTCTTTACCTTCAAATAGAAAGACTCCCACCTTTTGAAGATGAAGCTTGTTCGAGGGAGGTTTGCGTCCTCTCAACAGAACCAATGAAGACTGACTCGTTTCATGAAGATGATGCATGCGAACCAAATGAATCGCAACAAGCTAATCGTGAAGATATTTTGGTGAATCCTCCGAGGCTTTTAAGCAATATGGCACTGTCACGCCCCGACTCAAAATTTTACCTTAATTACTAGCATTGTGGTAATAAGAATTTTACCGTCTTCGTCATTGAATTTATAGTCCTAAAGTCCCTAGAGGTGTGTTGAGGGACGAATATTTCGAAAGAATTATTCAAAGGAAGAAAATGTGACGACGGTAAAAATGGTAAATTTTAGCTAGTAAAAGGTAATTTTTATTGGGGTATTATTTTTGGGGTGTTGAATTTTGGAGTTGGGTTAAATGTGGTGTTGGATCGGTTGGGCCGAGCCCAACCCATTTCTTCCTCTCTTTTCCTCCCGGTTTTCTCTTCCCCGAGCCCTCCCGATTTCTCTTTTCCCTGCCGGATTTTCCGACCGCCCGACCGCCGCCGTCCGGCCGCGCCAGACCGCCGCACCAGTCCCAAACGATCGGTCTCCAACCCAGCTACAATTCTAGACCGGTGGCAGCCTCCCTAGCGCCGCCGTGAAGGAGGAATCGACGCCGAAAGCCCCGACTGCCGGAAACTTCTTTTCGCCGGAACTCCTTCCTCCGGCCGCCATATCCGGCGAGCCTTGGCTCAAAAGGAAGCCCTCCTCCCGTGCTTCAATCCCTCCAAAGGGCTCCTTCCATCTCAAGCTAGGTAAGGAGAAATCGGTATTTGAAATTCTAGGGCTTATTGTGTGTTTGTATTCGATTGACATGGTTAGGCTTAGAATTTGAGTTTGTGGTAGTTAGGAATGTTGTAGAGGAGGTTGAGAGGAAGGTGCTGTCAAATTTTGGTAGCATTTGCAGGTCGCCGGAGTTGGTCGCCAGCCGCCGGCGCCGGCGCCGAGAAAATGTTTTTGGTGGAGAAAATTATGAGGAGTTTATTGGAATGAGTTTTAGAATTTTTGGAGGAGTTTTGGATAGGTTTTGGAATTTGTTAAGTTTGGTATTTTTGGCGGATTAATAAGTTAAAATCCTGCCATTGGATTATTTTTGTGATTAGGACGTTGGAAGGTGATTTTGAGGATGTCGGTAATTTATGGAGATTTATGGTTGGCAGTGAAGTTAAGATTTAGGACGATAGGCATGGTTGAGCGCGGGAAGCTCATATTTAATTATGCCTATTTTCTTTGAACGTTGGGATTTTATTTGAGGAATTATTTATGTATTGGAACAGGACACGAGGAGGCTCGAGCAGAGGAGACCTCCGACCGACGTCAGGCTTAGGCCTAAGTTGTGAGTGGACCTTTGTTTTTAAATAATGTTTTATTGTTGAATAATTTCCTTTGTTGGAATTTATCTTGAATTGATAATTTCAGTGATTTTACTCATTTTATTTAACGTTTATGAGTATAGTATGTATATGAGAGAACGCTAGCTAGCAATACGTGCTCCCCTCATAATGAAGAAAAATGTCATTATGAGGTGATGTGAGCGTTAGACGCCAGCGTCTTAGCCCTGTACGACTTTCTACTTTCCGAGTTCATTCTATGTTTTTAGATTCATTCATAGAATTCGTACAGGGAGTGAACACGTATAAATACCACCCGGTCCCACCCCCATGCTGAGGAAAAATGTCACTATGGGGTGACGTGCGCGTTAGACGCGAGCGTCCTAGCCTGGTATGACTATCTACCTTCAAGCTTATTCATAGATAGCATACATGGAGTAGACGGGTGTGAATACATACTGATATAATTATATAATTTAGCCTGAGAGGCTGTATTGTTTAAGATTTGGAGACTAGCCAGAACTAGTCGTGTCCTTGATAGTTTTTCTTGGGGAAATATTATTGCTTGTCGGAATTATTTTGTCCACTCACCCTGACGTGATTAAATATTTTCCCCTGGGCTTTTCCTTCGTTTTAATTGCCCAGTCTGCAGAGTTCGGGTGGGGTCTAGAAGGAGGCGCCGAGGCATAGTCACCCACATTTCCACTACTGTTCGTCAGTAGGTCATTTATTTAAACCCACTAGGATTTTTATCAGCTTCCGTTGTCTTTCCTGTAGTAGCTCTGAATATTTCGGAAAAATAATTGTGTATTATTTTATTCAGTTATTTGGATTAAAGTGAAGATTAATATTTTGGGTTAAGAGGGTGTTCTATATTTTTTCCTGGTTAGGGTTGTCCATTTTCAAGGGAGGTTTGCCGAGTCCTTCGGTAAATTTTCCTTGGAGGTGGTCCCCGCAGGACTTACCTCGGGTTTCAGGGTGAAATTCGGGGTGGGTCCTGACAGGCACTCTCTGATGTCACCCGCGGTGAAGCTGATGTCACGGACACTAACCAAGGGCTTCGACAGATTCGTATGCAGGCCGCCACTCTAATTTATGGACAAATTGAAGACATCATCACGAAGCACTCATCAAGAACCATTCTTTCTAAAAAGAAAGACCTTGGCGAGATGGTGGCCGAACTTTGGTGTTATGGGTTTGATCCTTCGCCAGTGAAAGACAAGGTAGAAAACTTGATGACTTGTGCTACTCAATACAATGCAGCGAGACTTGTATGCACGCATAAAGCTACTCCAGGCACATGTGATCAACGTTTGCCTCATATGGAGGTTGAAATTGCCAAGTCAATCGAGCTTCGTCAAACTGATCTTGGTCAACGTCAAGCTGTGATTGAGTCCTTGGAGAATTTAAAGGAGAAGCAGCAGAGGTTGGAGCAGGAGATAGCCTCCCTAGATGTGAGTCTTCTACTTCAAGACAAAAGGCTTGCCGATTTAGAGAAGCAGAAAGTCCAAATCAAGGAAACTCCTGAGTTGACTGTTGAAGAACTTGAGGAAGCAAAGAGCTTCCGAGATGACTTTGAAAAGCAACGCAACAGCTTCAAAGGCTTATCTTGGATGTGAAGGGCTTATTATCTTTAGTAACTTATGATTTATTCTCCTTTTTTTTTTTTTGCGCATGTAACAAGTCATTTTGACAATAGAACTCATTATGCAATAAAAAAAAGATTTTTTTTTTGATGTGACTGAACTTAAGAATATAATTCTCAAGCTACCTACGTATCCTTCCAAAGAAAGAATCAAGTCATAACGTAGTTCAAGGATGAGGATTTAGAACTCTTTTTTTTTGAGATTGTACCTTGTGCAGTTTAGGCTCATGCAGGCTAAGAGCATTTTTGTCATTTGCAATTTAAGCTTGTGCAGACAAGGAGCCTTTATTTGTTATTCGCAGTTTATGCTCGTGCGGACAAGGAGCCTTTATTTGTCATTCGCAGTTTATGCTCGTGCGGACAAGGAGCAATCTTTACTTGTTTCAGGCATAGTATTTCTTCAAGAACTTGCCGTTGATTGGGCCAATTCTCAAACCGTCTTCAGCCACAATTTTATAAGCTCCATTGGTGTAGACTTCGCTGATGACATAAGGGCCATCCCACTTTGATTTGAACTTGGGACCGGTCTTGTGTGTCATGATGATGGGTCTGCGCACGGCAAGGACTAAATCACCAATTTGAAAGGATCGAGGGCGAACTCCTTTGTTGAAGGCACGCGACATGCGGGCTTGGTAGCATTCTAGATGTTGTTGCGCATCAAGCCTCTTCTCGTCTAAAGCTTCCAACTCTTGAAGTCATAGCTTGATATTTTCTTCATTTGTGAGGCCTTCTTGCAAAGCAATCCTTAATGAGGGAATTTGCTTCTCTAATGGCAAGATGGCTTCAACCCCATACACCAGGGAATAAGGTGTAGCATTTGTGGCAGTTCGATATGTCGTTCTATATGCCCATAATGCTTCGCCCATCTTCTCATGCCAATCTCTTTGTGACTTGCCGACGGTCTTCTTCAAGATGTTGCAGAGCGTTTTATTAAATGTCTCCGCCAAACCATTAGCTGGTGCATTGTACATCGATGAAAAGTGTAGCTTGAAGTGATACTTTTCGCTAAGTTTTTGCATAGCACTATTTGAGAAGTACTTGGCATTGTCCGTGATGATGCAACGTGGTACACCATACCGCTGGATGATGCATGTCTTGATGAAGTCTACAACGGTTTCTTTCTTTATCTCTTTGAGTGGTACCGCCTCCGACCACTTTGAGAAGGAATCCGTGGCTGCCAAAATGTACATGTGGCCTCCGGAAGATTTCGGGTTTATGGGTCCCACAGCGTCTATCCCCCAGACATCAAACGGGTGTGAAGCGATTGTAGGATGCAATAGCTCAAGCGGTTGATGGATAAAGTTTGCGTGGAATTGACAAGCTTGACATTTCTGTGCGTACTCCATGCAATCCTTGACCATTGTGGGCCAGTAGTAACCCATTCGCCTTACTTGAAAATGTAATTTAGGGCCTGATTGATGAGCTCCACATATTCCGGAATGGACCTATTCCATGGCTTTGGACGCCTCTTCTTTTCCCAAACACCTAAGGAGTAACCCGTCAAATGATCGTCGATAAAGAGTCTCCTTGTAGTAGAAAAAGCGCGGGGCTCTTCGTTTGATATCCGTCCGCTGTTTTAGATCGTCAGGCAATTTGTGATGCTCAATGTAGTCGATCAACGGATGTCTGCAATCTTCGACGTCGATAACATAGACAGAGACCACATTGGAATTTTCGCATAATGGGACAATCTTTGTTGAGACAACCCATCGTTGGCAAATTGAAAGGTCCACAATCTCATCATTTGATAATGCCAAAGTTGCTGCTAGGTTAGCCAAGGCATCCGCCATCTGGTTTTCTTTCCTTGGCACATGTTCTAGTGTAACAGCATCGAAACCCGTCAAGAGTTGTGTAGCGAGACGGAAATAAGGAACTAAATCCTCCTTCCTGACTTCGTAATTAGTTAGTAGTTGATCAATTACTAACTTTGAATTCCCGTACACTTCTAGATTTGCAATTTGCATTTCTAAGGCCGTTTGCAATCCCATGATGAGAGCTTCGTATTCCGCAACATTGCTGGAACACAATTCACCGAGAGTGAAGGCATATGGCAATATTTGCTTTTGTGGGGTGACGAAGACAACGCCGGCCCCTGCTCCATCTATTCTTGAAGATCCATCAAAGAACATCTTCCAAGTGGGGAGAATTTCTGCAAGAAAGACTTCTTCATCTGGCAAGTCATCTAAAATTTCCCAATCTGCGGGGATTGGATGATCCGCTAGAAAGTCAGCAACAACTTGGCCTGTGACTGCCTTGGCAGGTACATAGACAATGTCATGTTGATTGAGGAGCAAAGCCCACTTTGCCATTCGTCCTGATAAGACTGGTTTAGACATGATAAACTTGACTAGGTCAGCTCGGGCTACTAAATGCACCGTGTAAGCTTGCATATAATGCCTCAACTTTTGGATGGAAAAGATGAGAGCGAGACATGTCTTCTCTATTGGAGAATAATTTAATTCTGCTCCTGTGAGAGTTCGACTTAAATAGTATAAGGCCATCTCCCTTCTTTCCACGTTTTCTTGGGCTAGAAGTGCTCCAAGCGATCTTTCTTGAGCTGCGATGTAAAGAGTGAGAGGTTTCCCAGGAATGGGTGCACCCAACACCGGAGCGTTAGCCAGGTACTTTTTAATGTTTTCGAAAGCATTGTGACATGCTTCATCCCACACGAAAGGCACATTCTTCTTCATGAGTCGACTAAAAGGTTGACATCGACCTGCGAGGTTGGAGATGAACCGCCTGATAAACGCGAGTTTCCCTTGAAGGCTTCTCAATCCTTTTAAGCTTGTTGGCTCCGGCATTTCTTGAATGGCTTTAATCTTTGATTGATCTACTTCAATGCCCCGATGCTTCACAATGAATCCAAGGAACTTGCCTGAACTCACACCAAAAGCGCACTTCAATGGGTTCATTTTGAGTTGGTACTTGCGTAACCTATCGAACACTTTTCGTAAGTCTTGCAAGTGATCACTCCTTTTTCTTGACTTGACAACCAAATCATCCACATAGCATTCAACGTATTTGTGAAGCATGTCTCCAAAGACCTTTTGCATGGCACGTTGGTATGTTGCACTGGCGTTCTTTAATCCAAACGGCATGACTTTGCAACAGTAAATGCCTTTGGGAGCACGAAATGCAGTTAACTCCTCGTCTTCTTGCGCCATCTTTATTTGGTTGTAGCCAGACGATCCATCCATGAAAGACAAAGCTTCATGACCTGTGGTTGCATCCACCATGAGTTCGATGATAGGCAAAGGAAAATCATCTTTCGGACATGCATCATTCAAGTCGCGAAAGTCTACGCACACACGCATTTGTCCATTCTTCTTTTCAACTGGGACAATGTTTGCGATCCACTTGGGATATTGGACTTCTCTGATGAAGCCTGCAGCAATCAACTTGTCAACCTCTTCTTCAATTTGAGTTTGAACCTCCGTTCGAAAACGTCGTGTTAGCTGTTTGATGGGTCGAGCCTCCGGTTTAACAGCTAATCGATGAACTGCTACTTTAGGGTCAAGACCGGGCATTTCTGTGTAGGTCCAAGCGAAGACATCCCTGTATTCAAGCAACAAGTCATAGTACTCTTTCTCCTCTTGGGGACTTAGTGATGCGCTTACAAATATCGGTCTTGGGTCTTCCTCCGTCCCCAGATTGATTTTCTTAAGTTCATCGACCGTAGATTTCACCCCATCTTCAAATTTTGGAGGAGCTGCCTCTACTTCATATTCGAAGCCTTCATGGTCATCCTCTTCCTAAGCTTCTACCTCTGCTACGGTGATGTGATAAGCACATTGAATAACATCATCCTCATCGCCGCTAGCCTCGTTGCCTTCTTTATCTTGACCAGTGAGTATGAAGGTATGTTGCCTCACTTTAAGTTGGTCAGTTGAATTCACCTCTAGCACACAACGTCTTTTCATGCGTGATGGGATGAGACTTTGGATTTCTTTATTTTCCGATTGGCCAACTTCTTTTCTTTTTCTATCTTGTTGGTCTTTAGGAGCTTCGATCCTTTCAAGTGCCGACTTTCGAGGAGTTGGCTTCTTTCGAGGAGTTGGCTTTATTTTTTTATTCGATGATGACAACCTCTTGAACACAGAAGTTCTTGTAGCTACGGTGTCAAGATGATCGAAGATGGAGCTTCGACTTGTTGACTTTTCAACACGTTCAAACACCGAAACTCTACCTATTGATTTAGTAGAAGTACTTTGAGAACTTGGGCAGATGCGATCGAACGCTGAAGTGCGAGGAACAGATTGGATTTGGGGAATCTCGTCTTCTATTTCTTCGATGCTTATGTACTGCATGCTTGCCTTCTCCGCCTTTCTTCTGCCTGAGATTTTGACTGGCTTGCTTGGGACAAAACCAAGACCCGTTTTAACCAAATCACTTGTTTTTCCCTGTTCTCTCAACTTCTTTTGAGACTCATTGAGCTCATGAGCTTTCTTGCTGACAACTTGATCATCCTCTTTACTTGACGAACCGAAGTCGAATCCAGCCTTTGCCAACAATTTGTAAGCATTGGGGTCAAACCCTTCATTTGTTCTTTTCTCGGGTAAAGGTCCGTGCTTTACCCTTCCTCGGATTGGTTTGACAAATCCCTTCAATGGTTGCTTGGTAGGAGTTTGGTCGTTTAAATTTGTCAATGGCAATATTGATGCTTCCCTCAATAATTTTATGTCCTCTTCACTCAACTTCCGGGGACTCACTTGCCGCTTTGTTCCCGCAAACGGAGACTCTCCTTCCTTGCGCTTGGATTTTGGCACATATCGAAGAATTGGGACAATTGGACTAGACTTGTCTGATGTCGCAGTTTTGGATGGAAGCTTATGTGACTCTTCATTTCCCTTGCCTTTTGCTTCAACTTCTTTCCTTGTTGTCGTCGTAGCCTTCCCTGTCGAGGGTACTTTCACTGGAAGAACTTCTATTACCGATTCCTCATCTGAATAAAACTTGGAATCTGCGTAGTAAGACTCAGCTTCGGTGAATGGCTTGGTATCACCTATCACTGTTTTCACGCCTCCGCGGTAGAATTTGAAGCATTGATGCAAAGTTGAAGGTACGACATCATTTTCATGAATCCATGGTCGCCCCAACAATATGTTGTATGAAGTCTTTGCATCGATCACATGGAACAAAGTGTGTGACTCCAATTCGCCAATAACCATATCTAGTCGAATCATGCCTATCGCTCTTTGCTCTCCTTGGTTAAAACCCTGGATCATGAGATGACTTTTAGATAACTCGTCGATATTGATGTCGAGTTGAGACATTGTTGATTTTGGCATACTGTTCACAACAAACCCTCCATCTACAAGCATGCGGTTTAACTTTTGCTCTCGCATGTAACCTGTCACAAAAAGAGGTCGATTGTGTGGTTTTGAACCCAATTGCAGATCTTCATCCGTGAAATGAATGGCGTCACAACATGCTACGCATGCCGCACCCTCATTGATGTTTGAAGAATGCTGGTCCTCATCAAGCAACAACTGGATTAACGCACGTCTTGCCGATTTGGAAAGCCGTGACAGATTGGGGAGGCAAGATTTCGGAGGTAAGTCTTGCAATTGTCTTAGCACCTCAGTTTCTTCATCCTTCTCAGTATCTTTGGAATCACTTTCAAAGCTTGTAGTCATTGAGCTAGCTTTTAGACTCGGTCGTGCTTTAGACATGCACTTTGTTGGCGGATTTTGATTGAGGGACCTTTGTACGCAGGGAGCAAATTTCTCCTTTATACATCTTGTCTCATTCCTTGCGAGGCATTGACGACTCCCATGTGGTCGTTTATGATCTGGCTGCGAGGGTGGTGGACTTGACAACACACCTTTGCGTGCTTTTCGTCGAGTGACAAGTATCCATCCCTCGCCATCATCGCATGGAGTGGCTTTAGGAGCGAGGTCTATTTGCTGGATTGGCTTTACTCCTTCTAACTTTTTATCATTGCCCGTCTTGTTCGAGTAATGGCATGGCGCTTTTACTGGCATGGAAGGTACTTGAACCGGCTCAAAAGACCCAAACGAAATGGTAGTGCAATTGACCGCAGCAACCTCGTCGACATCTAACTCGATTCTTCCTTGTTTGGCAAGCTTCATGATCAAATCCTTCAAAACAAAGCACTTCTCAACTGGGTGGCTGACGAGGCGATGAAACTTGCAATACTTCGGATCATTGACCCGATGCATTTCTTCTGGACGTTTGCACTCTGGAAGTTCTATCACTTTGTTCTCAAGCAAATCCTCCAACATGCCTGCCACGTCGGAATCTGGGAATGGATAAGTCTTTTGTTCCCACTCAGTCAATGGATGCTTCCTCCTCCCGTAGGCTTGAGTCGGTTCTACTCTCTTAATCTCCTTCTTATCTCGTGTGGAGATTTTGATTGGAGCAACACTTACAGTCATCGACTCTTTTGTAGATCTTTTCACGACCTTGTCAACTTTGCTGCTGAAAGCTTTATCTTTTCGTTGATCATTGACAAACTCCTTCTTACCCTTGTGGCTAGCTATGCTTAACTCCATATCATGGGCTCGCGTAGCTAGTTCTTCAAAGGATCGAGGCTTGATACCTTGGAGAATGTACAACAAATCAAAATGCATGCCCTGGATGCACATCTCTACCGCAGACGTCTCTGACAAGCGGTCTTTACAATCGAGGCTGAGCGAGCGCCACTTGTTGATGAAGTCAATCACTGGTTCGTCTCTCCATTGTTTTGTGTTGGTGAGTTCCATCATGCCCACAGTTCGCCTTGTACTGTAGAAGCGGTTTAAGAATTCACGTTCCATTTGGTCCCAACTGTCGATGGATTCGGGCTCTAAGTCCGTGTACCATTCAAAGGCATTGCCTTTCAACGAGCGAACGAATTGCTTGACAAGGTGGTCACCTTCTGTCCCAGCATTATTGCAGGTTTCGATGAAGTGAGCAACATGTTGCTTTGGATTGCCCTTCCCTTCGAATTGTTGGAACTTTGGCAGCTGGTATCCCAACGGCATCCTTAGTCCATTAATTCTTTTGGTGTAGGGTTTGGAGTAGGTGAGAGAATCACGAGAAGGACCTCCATATTGAGCTCTGATGGAGTTGGTGATGATGTCTTGCAATTGCTGAAAGGACATAGATCCAAGCGAGTCATCATCGTCTTTGTCAACGTTCTTAGAGCTCTCACCTACTTTGTACTTCTTTTCTTCATCTTGACTTTCAAGCTTGTTGTAGAGCTCGGCGATCTGCATGTCTTTTTCTTCCACCGTTTTGGTGAGCTTCTCAACCGCTCCCATCAGATTGGCTATCTGCTCTTCAATGGTGGATGCCCCTGTCACCATGACTTGCATGGGGATAGGTTGTGATGAATAGTCCGCTGGCAGGCCATACGTGTTGTCTTCATCACCATTTGGACTTCCATCATATGAAGCCGTGCTTGATTCATCATCCGTGGCAGGTGAGAATGATCGCTCCCTTGATTTGTTTGGAGTTTCCTTCTCTTCACTTCGCGAAGCACGCTTGCTCGTGAGATTCGCCAAGGTGATGACTGGTTCGCGAGGGTTGGAAGGCAAAGCCACAAATGTTGTGGGTTGATTCCTCGCCATGCTACGGGTGACATGCCCAGAGGGCTCGCTGTTTGACCTCGCGGTCATTGGTTTAGACTTCTTCGTCGAGATGGCTTGAGTGCTCTTGGAGGCCATTACTTCGAGCGGATTTGGGAATCTTGCGGAGAAGGAGATGAGAGGCAAAGTTGTCCCACTGGGCGTGCCAATTTTGTAAACACGAAAATATCTGCAACAAATAACAGAACAACACGTGTACAAAGAATAATTTAATTTAATCAAATGCGAATGCGGGTTACAATCTTTGTGAACTCCTCTGATTCTATATCCGAGTTTAGGTTTAACTCAAGGGTGACAAGCACTTGTTCTTGAGGGTTACGCGGGGTTGATCTCGTAACAAGTATCTGGGATTTGGATTTAGGTTTAGTGAAGAACTGGCTACTTGGGGAGCTTGATAGTTCTTCAAGATTTCTGGATTTGGTGAAGAACTGGCTGTTTAGGGAGCTTGATAGTTCTTCAAGATTTCTGGATTTGGTGAAGAACTGGCTGTTTAGGGAGCTTGATAGTTCTTCAAGGGTTTAAGGGACACTTCTGAGCTCGCGGAGGGATTTCTCTCTCTCTAGTTCGCTGCTTCTCTTCTATGCTCTTCTTGGTTTTTTGCTCCCCCTCCTCTTGGTATGAGAGGGGGTATTTATAGTGTTAACATGCCTCCACTTAAGGCAAGTAATCAAGATTCTGAATCAATAATATTTCCTTAATCGAATCAATGAATCTTGACTGATTGATCTACTTGCCGATTTTAACATAATCAAATCAATCAAATCTTGAGATTTAGATATGCCCAGATCACTTTTAGACTGAATGTCCCGTTTTGGACAAGATCTTTAGTAAGGGGTGAGCTATCTCACGGACATGGAAAGTATCCCGCGAGGAGGCTTGATCTCCAAGCAAACCGTTATTTCCAATCCCTGCATGCATGCGAACTCTGTCGTCTAGCTACTTCGCGAATTTCCCAACGCGGAGCCAACTCGCCTCGCCTTCGCGTGAAACTACGCGCGCGGAGTCAATCCACCTCGCCTTCATGCGCGCGGAGTCAATCCACCTCGCCTTCATGCGCGCGGAGTCAATCCACCTCGCCTTCATGCGCGCGAAGTCAATCCACCTCGCCTTCATGCGCGCGGAGTCATTCCATCTCGTCTTCACGCGCGCGGAGTCATTCCATCTCGCCTTCACTTACATGCGTGCGGAGTCATTCCGCCTCACCACTGTTTAAGTCTACGCGAAGTGAATCTAGTTCGCCTCGCCTTCATTTATCTCTACGCGGAGTCATTTTACCTCGCCACTGTTTAGGTCTACGCGAAGTGAAGTCTAGTTCGCCTCGCCAAGCTTAGCTTGCCTCGCGAAGTCAAAGTCACCTCGCGGAGTCAATTTCACCTCGCCAAGCCTAGCTCGCCTCGCGAAGTCCATTTCGCCTTGCGGAGTCTATTTTGCCTGGCGAAGTCTTGTTCGTCTGGCAAAGTCTATTTTGCTTGGCGAAGTCACATCGTCAATCCACACTTGATAATTGATTTCAATTGGGGGTTTAAGGTTTTGTTGTAGGCCGATCATTTCCACGTTGCCACGTGTTATTTCTGGCGGCTTTCCAATGTTGTTGACTCACATGTCACATATTTACTTGGATTATCCAACGACTATTATTATTGTTAAATTTTATATGTCTACAGATGATGCTAATGAAATGAGGAAGAAGATGCTGCTAAAGTTCATGGACATCAATATAGAAAAAAGATTAGTGCCACTTTAGATGTAGGATCTTGAAAAATGTGAAAATATGTAGTATTTTGGTAGTGTTGCAAGAACATATGAATTATCTTCAATTTCTGTGCCAGAACTTGTTCTTTTATTTTGGTCTATTCCTTTGATCTTTCTCTCAGTTTCAGTTTTTTTTTGTTACAGGGTGGTTATTAGGGGTCAGTAAACTTTGGTTGCTCTATTCCAGAAAATTACTGACCCTCAATAATTTTCTATACTTGAGAGTTTACTACCCCATTATGTTATTAGAGGATGCTTGTTGGTCTATTCCTTTAATTTTTCTGTCAGTTTCAGTTATCTTTGGTTGTTAGTTTCAGTTTTTTTTTGTTACAAAGTGGTTACTGGGGGTCAGTAAACTTTGGTTGCTCTGTTCAGAGAAATTACTGACCCCCAATAATTTTTCATACTTGAGAGTTTACTACCCCATTATGTTATTAGAGGATGTTTGTTGGTCTATGCTTTTAATCTTTCTGTCAGTTTCAATTATCTTTGGTTATGAGTTTCAGTTTTTTTTTTTGTTACATGGTGGTTACTGGGGGTCAGTAAACTTTGGTTGCTCTGTTCAGGAAAATTACTGACCCCCAATAATTTTCCATACTTGAGAGTTTACTACCCTATTATGTTATTAGAGCATGCTTGTTGGTCTATTCCTTTCATCTTTCTGTAAGTTTCAGTTATCTTTGGTTGTCAGTTTTAGTTTTTTTTGTTACAGAGTAGTTACTGGGGGTCAGTAAACTTTGGTTGCTCTGTTCAGAAAAATTACTGACCCCCAATAACTTTCCATACTTGAGAGTTTACTACCCATTATGTCATTAGAGGATGCTTGAAAGGTATCTAAGTAATAACAATCATCCAAAAACTTTGGTTGCTCTGGTAAGGAAAATTATTGACCCCCAATAATTTTCCACACTTGAACATATATGAGCATAACAAAAACTTGAAGCATTCCAGATTAAAGAAGAGACCTGGAAAAGAGTAAAACAAACATCTAAGTATCAAACTGGAAGAAAATCAAGGAAGGGATGTGTTGTATCAAGTAATACAGAAAATTAAAGAGAATCAAACCGAGAAGGAACTGAAGAGCAAACTAAAACCCGATCTCTGTCCATCGACTAAGAGATTCTTATCTAGATCTATTAATGTACGTTGTTCATATCGCTTAATCTTCACCTTATACCTCCGGTTAGGGCCCTAATCTCGTTTGAGAGCACATGACATTGTGATTTCGTTTGTTGTTGGGGCGTTTAAAATTCGCATATGTGAGAAAATTTTGGCAGCATCTCCCTACAGTTCCCCAAGTGCACGAATATCTATAACTAATATGCACTCGAGGAACAATAAAGGAAGATCCTGTCGAAATATATATAACCACAACCGAAAACGAAACGCACCAACAACAAACGGAATCTCAATGTCATATGCTCCCAAACTGTCCAAATATGGGACAATTCGAAAACCATTATGTTAGACACAGTCGTAACATAATGGTTCTCGAACGGGATTTTTAAGGGTAACAATATATATATTGATGAATATACGTATAAGAATATTATTAATGTATCTTAATTACATGATTCATCATTTAATTTTTTTTTTCATTTGAATACACAAATGATTTGCATGGAAACGAAAATTTGATAAATATATATATTATTCACATAATTATTAATCATACATACAAAGGCTAAAGATATATATATATATATATATATATATATATATATATAGATACAAACATAATATTATACGTACAAACATATTATACATACAAAAGCTAGATATATATATATATATACACACACTGTAAAAATTACAACATGCATGTATATATACACTATCAAAGTTACATATATCATGCATGCATCAAACAATCCAGTAATTATATTATCGTCACAAGTAATAAGCAGCATTCCATCAAAATTGGACCGGTAATTAAAGTCGCCGGAAAATATGCCTAAATGAAGAAAGTAGATGAATTAAAGTAGTTACATACGTACCAATTAGAAGAGAAGCAGCTCTTGAAGATCGATAAAATTCATGAAGAAAAACTTCCAAAACAACATTTAATCGTTCTCTCTTCTGGGCAGAAACTATGGTCTATTCATTAAGGGTTTATTTGTGTTCTCTTCTGGGCAGAAGATGTATAAATAATGTGTTTACTTAGTCGACGGAATACTTCGTCGCCTAAGACAAAAGATGTCGGCAAAAATATATTCGTTCTGCGTTGTGTTAGGCAATAATGCATTTCTTAGTTGACGGAAAAAAGGGTCGGCTAAGAAAGATATATTCGTCGCCCAAGAATTACTTAGCCGACGCCACATGATTCGTCGCACATGATTCACTAAGCCGACGGAAAGTAGTTCGTCACACAAGACCAGCCTTACCGACGGAAATGGGTCGTCGCCTAAGACGATCCTAGTCGACGGAGGGTGTCGACCGTCAGTTTCTGTCGCCTAAGATTTACTAAGCCGACGAAAATATGCCGACGGAAGATATTCGTCGCCTAAGCGTTACTAAGCCGACGAAAATGGCCGACAGAAAATATTCGTCGCCTAGGATTTACTATGTCGACGGAACTTAGACGACGAATATTGTTTTGTCGGCTAGAAATATCTCAGTCGACGGATATCCTTGACCGTTTCTTTCCGTCGCCTAAGTAGATCTTAGGCGACGATTGTGGTGTCCTATACGACGGTTAAGTTTCCGTCGACGAAGACGAACTTAGCCGACGAAATTATTTTTTTCCCGTCGACTGAGACGATATTTCTTGTAGTGCTAGCAAGTACATAATGAAACCAATTTGAACAGCATACTTCCTCAGTTTATCTCTAAAATCTTCATTACTCTCAAATTTATGCCCTTGATAGCCTGATGTGACAAAAAAATAAAACAGAAAATTTCATCGAAGTCACCTTTTCAACATTTTTTCCTTCATAAGGCCACCCTCAGCTTTTTATCTATATAAGTCCACTTTATGGGTCAAATTTGTCATCTTACTTTTACACCATACCCAAAATACCCTCCCCTCTCTCTACCAAAACCAGTTTCTCTTTCCCCGTTGAAATCTCTCTCTCTCTCTCTCTCTCTCTCTCTCTCTCTCTCTCTGTGACAAGAAAACCGACCAAAACCTGAGCCTGATCGAAACCCTAAACCGACCCGAACCCGATCCCTCGCCGGAACCCTAAGCCTTAGGGCCTCCGTTGCCTTATACAACCTCTACGTCATCTCCCTTCATCCTCGGTACATGATCGCCGCTGATAGCAACGCCGCCGCCTCCCTGTCCTCAATCTCATCAAAGTCCGAACCCGACCCGAATGTCGTCTCCCTAATTTTGATTCGACCTTGACCTTGACGTCTTCTGATTCGAACTCGACCTCGACTCCGCCGGCTTGACGACGACGACGATGCCTTCTGATTTGATCCGCTTGCTCTTCCCCCTCCTCCTCTAACAACAAGGTTCAGCTTGCTCTTCTCCCTCAAGTCCTTGGCCGCCAAGATGGACCCATCGTACTCTCTCTCTTAGATCTTCTGCTATTTTGTGAATTTGAAGGGACTCGTTGTACGGATTTAGCTATTGAATAACTTTTCTATCTTTCATAGATCAGTAGTTTTCCATGATAGTACATACGACATAAGTATATTTTTAACAGTGATAGTATTTTTTCGTCTTTGTGATAGTATATGTTTCACATGTGGTAGTATTTTTCAACATTGTGAATTATGGACATCTCCATATTTGTTAGACATGTACATGTTACATGTTTGCTTTGACGTTTCATAAATTAAGAAACGATCGATAGATGATTCTGATTGTTAATTAATCCTACATTGTAAGATAAGCCTTTGAAAAATAGGGTAGCGAGTGCACGGTTTCATAGATGAGGACGTCTTCACTGTGAAAATTGCACCTATATAAATGTTTATATTTCTTTTCCTAGGAATATTTTTTACTCTAAATAAATTGTTGTGTACGTGTGTATAACTGTAATGCATATATATAATGTATAATCAAGATTAGAGAAAGAAGAGATATCCCTACAGATTAAGACAGGATTGGCTCTATTGTTTTAGATTTTAGTCCATTGATGGCAATAGCACATCACGTAAAAGTTAGGTGTGGGACGAGGCGCTAGATACCAGATGGTGCCGGTTACAGACGGCCATAAACAAACAACCTCCCCAGCCGGCAATCTCATAAATTGGCAGCTCACACTACCCAGATAGCATGCATAAATTAATTAAATTAGTTTCTTAATTTATTAATTAATATTTTCCTCCTCTACGTACGTGATTCCTTTATAAGCCTCCTAAGCTGGAGGACTCAGTCATTGATCTCCTCCATCTCTGAAATTCTCTCAAACAATTCTCCTTCATCTTGATCGCTCTCAGAAATGGCCAAGTTATCACATCAGAACCAGAAAGCCAATGGAAATAATAATGCAACTACTGCTGCTGCTGCTGTGAATAATGCAAATGCAGTTAATAAAACTGCAGTCACGAAGGTGAAACGAACGAGGAGAAGTGTGCCGAGAGACTCCCCGCCTCAACGCAGCTCCATTTATCGAGGCGTCACAAGGTTCATACACACCTATATATAATGCATACAGATTGGTTCTTATTAACTAGTTCTCTAGCTTCATGCTAAGTTTCTGGGTTCGTTTTCCTTCAACCTCCTAATTCGATCATTCCTAGCTAAACTACGTTTTCTCTGCGGTTACTTGTTCAGGCACCGATGGACTGGCCGTTATGAGGCTCATCTGTGGGACAAAAATTGCTGGAATGAATCACAAAACAAGAAAGGCCGTCAAGGTTAGCAATATCATCTACATGATTACTATTTATTTTGAGTAATGTTAGGTGAATCACCATTTAGTGAACCACCTAGAACTCACCTTATGTGGCAGCTGATGTAGCATACCCACGTCATCAAAGCTTAATTTCTTATTTTTTATATTTCTATTTTTCTTAATTACGATAATTCCTTTTTTCTTATTGTATCTTAATCTTTTAAACCTTTTTTTTTTATCTTGTGATCTGATCTGCAAACGTCTTCAAGTTTGGTTAAAATAAATGTCTTCATCTAGATCAAAAATCAAAAGATTTAATTATTGTGTTTCGAGCTAGTAAAATTAGTTGATCACTAGAAAACCTCTTTCTGCGTCCAAATCCTCTTAAGTCTTAACCTAGCTAACCTAGATTCTCATATTAACTCATATTAATTTCACAATCACACTTCTCTCCCTCACTTCCTCTAAACCCTATTTTTTATCTTGTGATCAAAATGACTTCTTCGATCTAGTAAGAAACCAACCCAACTCCACCTTCCTCGTATCAAAAAATAAAAATAAAAAATTCACCTTCCATTTTCCGGTTCAAGCTATATTAGAAACAAGAGTTCTGGAGATGATTCAAGATCCAAGAAGATCACAAGAACCATGCTAAACCAAATTCAAATCCACATCCCATGAACCCTAATTTCAAACTTATTCTTCGTATTTCATACATGAAAAAGAAAAAAAAAACTAATTAACCAAAGAGGAGGCATGTGAGGAAACTGAAATCAAATAGAGGAGTTGATCAATTGTAAACGAAGTGTGAGGAGGTTTGACAGAAGAGAATAGAAGACGTTGCAGAATTTTTTTTAGAATGCTAGACCTCGTGTATGCGAACAGAAGAAAGTTGAAGACGTTTACAGAATCATAAGATAAAAAATAGAGTTTAAAGGATAAAATAAAGAAACTAAAATGAAAAAGGAATTAGCGTATAAAAAAATATATATAAAAAAAATAAGAAATTAAGCTTTGACGACGTGGGTATGCCACATCAGCTGCCACGTAAGGTGGGCTCTAGGTGGTTCCCCAAATGGTGGTTCACCTAGCATTACTCATTTATTTTTCATGCAGCAGTAGTGTAGTACTTGTAAATTTCTCATGAATTCAATTCCTAAATCCTAATAATCTTTATTTCCTTCTTGGCTTCGTGCTGCTGCTGTTTTATGCTTGGAATGTTGTTACACAACTGCAGTATACCTTGGTGAGTTTTCATTTCTACTATATTAATCTAAAGAAAGAGCGATCAAAATATATCTTTCTTGACTGAAGCTTTTGGTACGTACTTAATCATTTTATCAGGAGCATATGATGATGAAGAAGCTGCAGCGCATGCTTATGACTTGGCAGCGCTTAAGTACTGGGGTCAAGATACAATTCTCAACTTTCCGGTAATTTGTTTATCAGTTTATGGAATCTTTTTCACTTTGTTTTTCAATAGAATTTGTATTTATGCTTATATAATTTTGGAAACGATCGATCTTGCAAATATTAGCGAGGAAATTCTGAACTTGTTATATATATTTGATTTTTCTGATTGTAGTTAGCGACATATCAAAAAGAAATGAATGATATGGAAGGCCAATCAAGAGAGGAATATATTGGATCCTTGAGAAGGTAAATCTCTTCATTTATCTAAGAGTATAACTCAAAATTGGCTGCTTTATTTCTAACGGTGGTAATCAATTTGCAGGAAGAGCAGTGGTTTTTCTCGTGGAGTTTCTAAATATAGAGGTGTTGCTAGGTATGTTTCTTCTCGCCAAAGACATAATGTTAGTTCTTTTTTTGTCTGAAGAAAGAATTCTATTATGCTGCGGAAAATACATTCAAAGTGACAAAATGCAGCCTCCATGTTACAAAATTCCAAATATTTTCTTTATTTGTATGTATATTGCTTCTTAACCCAATATGAGAGTTAGTTCATCTGCGTAATATGATCCATAAAGACAAATAATGAGGCTCATAATGGAAATTTATAAAAATACGATCAAAATTTGAGTTGTAATCTTGTTATATTTCATTATTGAGCAGACATCATCATAATGGAAGATGGGAAGCTCGAATTGGCCGGGTCTTTGGAAACAAGTATCTCTATCTCGGGACATATGGTATGTTTCCACACAAACAAAAACATTAATTGAAAATTGATAAAGAACAAACATATAATTCTGAATGAAAATAACAAATCAAGCCTGTAAATATTTTTCTTCTAATTTTGGATTTACCTACCTAAGGATGATCGATTATGAAAGTTTGTAACTGACGAAAATTAAGAATAATACTGGAGTACTATATATATTTTTTTCTGAACCCTAGCTTTTTCCATATTTTGTAAAGAACTCATGCATATTGCATAATTAAAGAGACTTATTGATTCATGATTAAATGTAACCTTAATAATCTATTTAATTATTTGCAGCTACCCAAGAAGAGGCCGCTACAGCATATGACATGGCAGCTATAGAGTATCGTGGTCTCAATGCAGTAACCAACTTCGATCTCAGCCGTTACATCAAATGGCTAAAACCAAATGGTCCTAACAATGACATTATTGGCCAGGCAATAACTAACCCTACAACTGAAGCTAAATTGGTCGGAGATGTAACCCAAAACCCTAATGAGCAAGACCAAACTGGACTAGGTTTCTTCCACAACCTTGCATACAGTCCTCCCGAAGAAACCATGATGGCTCAGCTGCCTCGGTCGACCACTGCTACATCAGCCCTAGGGCTCCTACTTCAATCATCAAAGTTCAAGGAGATGATGGAGATGACCACGGCCACTGACAGTTCATCGATGATCATGACATCGTCGTCGACGCCGGAACTGCCCCAATGCACGTTTCCCGACGACATACAAACTTACTTTGATTGCCAGGATTCTACTAACTATGGAGATGGAGACGATGCTATGTTCAATGAGCTCAACTCATTCATACCGTCCATGTTTCAATGCGATTTCACCGTCTAGATTGATCGAAGAGCTAGCTACTATTATTTTGGGATTCTATTGAAGTAACTAGCTATAGGGTTCTAATTTTGTTTTGTGAATACGCATGGAAAGGTCCATCCATGTTCGAGATCATGCATGGCGCGCTAGATCGAGCAATGATGGACAAGAGAGCAAATTCTTTTGGAGAGTGAAATTTTACTATTGATCATCATCATATGTGGGAGCGTAAGCTAATTATTATTTGGTTAATCTAATTTCATTTCTTCTAAAATGTAAAGGAGAATAAATATTGTTTATCATTTTTTTTTATCAATAATAACTATTCATCCCTTCCTCCGGGTATGTAATCAATTTCTTTGTTATCAATAAATTATTCATCTTGTTTTGGTTCAAATTTCCTTTAGATGTGTTTCTTTTTCTTTGAGAAATTATGTTTTTTTTTTTTTTATCCAAGAACGTTAATTTTTATTGAACACAACTTTAGAGTAAGTACACAACATGAACATGATACACCCAGGGGGGATATCATGCGAAACTACCTAGTAAACCTATCTAGTAGACATTAAGCAACATCTATGCTGAAGACAATGGAATGAAGCGCTATGATCAATCTTCCGTGGTAACAAACGGGATAAGTAACCAACCACCGAGACACAAAGAGGAAGGGACAAGTTCACAACCTATCATTATTGACTACTTCTGAGACCACCCTACGTAGAGGGGGCAACCCCAAACCTTAGTGAAAAGTCAAAGCCTAACAACTAAAAAATGCCCTAGACCCGCAAGCAAGTAAGCAAAATAGACAAACCCAATAAAACCCATGCCAATGGGAAGATAGAGCCCCAAGCCCAACAAATCTGACCCAACCCAAGTCTAGCCTCCCCTCATCTCTGCCAAGAGCCGCCGCACACGTCGCCGCCGTCACGATCTCGCCGCCACGACTCAACAAGAAGACGCCACAATGGTACCATCGCCCAGAAACAACGTTGTAAACCTGTGCAAAATCAGAACCAACCAAAGTTGCACATTATACCGTCCCTGCTTCCATGCGACCGCCACATAGTCGCTGCTGTTGTCGCTGGGAAATAATTGAATTCCAAGCCCAACCACACCGAACGCAATCTCTTGCAAACGACGCCATAGAGATCTTGCTCTCGAAAAAGCTTCAAACCAGATTGAATCAGGTCAAACTCTACTGCCTCAAAACCTAGATCCCACCGGACATGAGCCAAGCAAAATTCCCGTCCGACAGTAAACAACCGAAGTCGCTCACCACCGGACGAGATCGTTTCTCTCTATGCAATACCCTTTTTGAGAAATTATGTTGAGTTGTTGACTGATTTCTATAAGTATTTTAAGCTCTACTAGCCATTTTATCATCAAAATTTTGGTCAAAGTTGTTCAAAAATCATTTTCAATAGTCGCTTTTTACATTTTTTGTGTGAAAGAAAATGAACCTCCGTCGTTGCAAAGACATACACCATAATGGCATCGTACAAGATCTCCCAATGAAAAGTTATAGCACCATTACATTAGAAAAAAAAAATCCACTCACTTATTCACGAGCCTAGTAGAGAATAAAATTCCAGAACTATAAATATATCAGAGCTAAAAGTTACTATCGTCTGAGTGCTCAGTTACGATGCTTTTATACTTTTTGCCGATGGTAATATGTTGTTTGGCTAACATGTCAAAGTACGTGTACGATGATTAAATTAGTTTTCCAAGAATATGAAGTTGCTTTTGGCAGGTTAGTTGTTCTAAAAGTAACATTGCTTTTAGTAAGAAGGTGGAGGTCACTTTACAGTAGAAGATTGCATCTTTTTTGGGTGTTATACTCTTTCCTAAGCATGAGAAATAGTTGGGATTAATTTCAGTTTACTCTGGTTTGGGGTTAACTTCATTTCAGCCGTTGTTCTCTCAATTTTAGAGAAATGCCTTTCAATTTTTCAATTTTCATCAGTCGTGCTCATTTGTTAAGATTTCGTCTAATTTAGATGCTAATTGATGGGTCGAACCCAAAATAATTAAAATTTTATTCATAAAAATAAATGCGAGTGAAATTATAAAAGAAAAAGAGAGTAGTAGCAAGCAGCCAAGCACGAACTGTTGAAATCAGAATTTTTTATGGTTGATCTTATATTTGTGTGAGCCAAGGTAACATCGCTAACAAAAAAAAGGCAACATCGCTATGGTTGTTTATCGCAATGGTGAGATAAAAAGATATTTTTTTTTTTGATAATAGATAGAAAGATTGAGAGAGAACCGATGGTTGATCTTAACAGCAAACTGAGAGAAACCAACGGTGTTATTTGAGTATTTAATAGTTTGATAATGACGTGGCCAAATTCTGACTTATAGATACGTAATGAATGACTGAAACTAGAAGCCAAGAAAACACAAGAAAAGACTTGGGCCTAGTTTGAGATTGCTATGACTTTTTTAAAAAATTGTTTCTACTGTATTGTGAATATAATTAGTTGTGAATCAAAACAGTTTTTTGTTTGGTAAATGTTACTTTTGAAACTGCTATCAAAACATAAAATCTTTCTATGTTTTTATTGACAACAACTTCTAAAAACAATATCAAGGGTGTTTCTAAAATCTGCTTCCACGAACTTGTAATTTTTTTTTTAAAAAAACTGCTATTCTTTAGTTTACCAAACACAATAAAATTTAAAAATTCAAATAAAAATTGATTTTTTAAATGTGAAGTTGTACCAAACTGGCATCAGCCAAACCAAAGAGAGGATCCTTTTCCGGCTTATAGTGGATCCCTTCCCATTTGGCTAAAACTTTCCCGCCCAAAAGTCCCGCTCTCTTTCTTTCTCTCTCTTAACTTTTCCACTTCATTTCTCAATCGTTAGATGCAGGTTTGCTCTTGTTCAAACTTCAATTTTTAATCTTCTCTACAGACAATGCCGGACCTCGCGAACCTCTCCACCTCGGATTCTCTCGCCGTCGCTCACTGCCCTAACCTCAAATCTCTCTCGGTCACAGACCCGCAGGAACAGAGCTGCTCGGTCAAAACCCTAGGCGTTGACGGCGACTGGGACCAGAGGAGGATGGGGTTCGCGAATCTGCCCAACGGCAACGGGGCCGGAAGTTCCAATTGCAAGAGTTTGGAGGAGCATGTGAGGGATTGGGTCTGCCGCAGATTGGAATTGGGGATTTCCAAGTCCCGCAGCTCATTGCCTTTCCTTTACGGTGCAAAGAAATTGGTACATCTTTCTTGTCTGGTTTTGTTTCTCTTTCGGGCTTTTCGATGAGAAAATAGGGGAAGAGGAGTAAGAGATTGATTATATCTAGCTAGTTCAGTGCTGAACCGGTAGTTTCTTTGTACATTATATGACCTTGCTTGGGGGTTGATAGACAACTGTAGAAACTAAAAGTACTTAAGTCTTGTTGGATGGTGTCGAACGGAATATCGATGAGCAACTTGGGGTTAACTTGAATTTTGAATTGGACAATCATTAACTTTGATATATGATTTATGTATTTCTGTTTGAATGCCGTATAGAAAATTACTTGGCTAGAGAACAGATTTTGACATACAAATGGTATGAAAAGCAACTGATTTATGAGATATGCAAAACTTTATTTGAGGTCAGTTCTGGAAAAGGTTGTTTCTTAGGAAGACTCGAGGTGTTTTAAGATGAGTGCCGGGAAGATGTTTGAGTTCGCTTATCTTACTACGTTTTTTTCTTAACTTTATTATAGTGGGAGGAGAATGGGTTGTAAGTTGGAATTCTGAGTTGAGCATTATGGTTGTGACATGGTGTTCCTTTCTGGAAAGTTAATTAGTGGATAAGTTTTCCTGTTGCCGGATATATGGAATGTTGAGTTGATATTTGTCTTAGTTTTAGTAATCTTAAATGATCACTCACAAAGCGTACTTTTCCTTTTCAGGCCGAGTGCCGGATTTGCCATCATTTTGTCTACCCTGGGGAGGAGATCTTATGCTCTGTTCGTGGCTGTCAAGGACCCTATCACCGGGGATGTGTGAAGGAAAGGCTTCGGATCTCTAACATGAAAATGTTCACTTGTCCGCAACATGTAAGATCTTATAACCAATAGAGTGACCGTAAGATTAGTTTCTATCATTTATTATTATCTTGTGCCAACAAATCTCTATAAGTGTTGTATGCAATGCTGTTTAGAAACTTTAATGTTACTTTAAGCTGCATGTTGTAATAGAAAATTTGACATCACTTTTGTCATATCTCTTCTATAGTTTATAACATTGTACATTCTGCCTTACTTATATAGAACACAATTGTTTGAATTATTATCTGTTGTTTTGTCAAGTTACTTGTACTTACAGAAATGCTTACTTCAGTTGCATTTTCAATAAGCAGGTATGCTTCATTTGCAAACAGAGGTTACACTGGTGCTGTGTACATTGTATTATAGCATCCCATGATAAATGCGCAGCGTGGCCAGATAAAGTGATTCATTTAGTAGACCAGCCAGGGAGAGCTGTTTGTTGGAGGCATCCAACAGATTGGCGGGAGGACAGAAAGGTCAATTTGTTCTTTCCTTCATCAGTTGCTATATGTAATTTTTTTATTTGAATGTGCAAAACATTATTATTTGTTTGAGTTACTACATTTCCTTGAAGAACACATTAAATCCTGTTAAAAAACTCGAGCTTCTCAGAAATGGGCTGCAGGAAGAAAAGCCACATTAGACTTTCTGTGGTTCAGGGTCTTCTCATTTAGCCTTCAGATGATAGCTGTTCTATTAGCGGTTGCAACTTTAAAAACCTAGTATAAAATCCAATCTGGGACATCATTTTTTTCTTGGAAAACATATTTCTCCGATTATGGTTTTATGGATTTCATTTCCCTACACTCTTCTAACATGAGTCATTATAAGTTCTTATATATCTTTGGTAAGTAAATCCTTTTGAGGTGGCTTATTGTTTGAGCTTTAACTAGCATAAGATGCTTTATACTTTTGTTGAAGTTTTGTTTCGTCGTTTGTATTTTTTCATTGATTAGGCTGGTTGACAGGAATGGTGTATTTGTTGAATGAGCAGCATGCAGTTTCAGCAAGCAATACAGAGGTTAGACTAACGGAGATCATCTCACTTTTGAAGTATTTAACACTATACAGTCAGATCAGATTGTATCATTTTTCGTGACATCATGATGTTGTTACTCTTGTCAGGCATTACTACTTCAGTTCAGTATGCAACCTGACAAGCTTTCAGTATTTTGATTACAATTGTTTCAATTAGTACTATAGAAAGTCATGCCTGGATCACTTTGGAAATCAATTTTCTCTTTGTGCCTATCTGGAATGTTCAATTTTTTGAAACCTATTTGCCCATAGGTAACCAGTCCCTTGAACCTAAGTATATGTAAGATTTTATGTGTCGCTCAATTCTTGCTTCCAGATGGCGATTAAAGAGATTTTCTTTGTAGTAATAGCCATGCCTATGGGTATCGATAAGACCTTAACAATGGTTTTTTTTGTTTTTTTGTTTCCTTCCCCGTATGAAGGATGCCTATTATTTGAACCTTACCATAACCCTCATTTACAAATGATACCTCTTAATTATCAGCGTTTTATTAAAAACCCAGAAAATTGACTTAGGCTGTCCAATTTCTGAAATCTTTAAATATAAAGAAATTAACTATGTACCCGTAATATTGATTTTTTCTTCAACATTCAGGAGGTATTCATTCGGTTGCCTCTGCCTTACACTGAAGAGGAGTTCAAGATTGACCTAACGTGGAAACACATGGAGAACAATGTAGAGCCTCCTCCATATACGCATATCAGGCGTAGTATCCTTAATATTTGTTCCATTTGATCATTTACTTGTGGTCGGTAAAGTTTTCACTTATGCAGATGTATGCAATGATTTGAGTAAAAATGGGGAGTAAGATTGAATTTTATTCTGCTTCGGTTTTGTTTTGTCTTGTTTCTCAAAATTAAGCTCTATTATTGTAGTTTATGTTGAACATGGCACCTACCTTGACTGAACTCAGATATTTACCTAGTCAAGAAGAAGCGAGATGATGATGATGATGATGATGTTGGATGCAGCGGCTGTACATCTGTATGCTCTGTGGATTGTGTTTGCAGGTACTTTTAAATTTTTTTTATCATGAAGTTTTACTTTTGATATGTTATAGCTGTTGAGGTGTTGTATGATTTATTTACATTGGTTCATGTTGTTCACTCTTATGCATCAATAGCTAATCATGTTGTTTAACTGTAGTAGTACCTTATATATCATTCACTCTTTACAGTTAATACTCGGTGTAAAATTGATTACTGTGTGAATTTAAATTTAAAATTCATGGATACTGAAGCCTCATAGTGACGTGGGTAATCTAACAGGCTTCAATGCATAAGCTGTTCAAAGGTTTGCTGTTGTTCTGAAAATTGCACAAATCGTCCATTTCTGGAGGAGAAGAAGATCAGAATCGTCAAGGTGAGAAATGTAGTTTAGAACGGCATCACGTTCTTGTCAGCTTCAAAGTTTATTCAAGTAAAGTTTATTACAGAAATGTTGCCCTGGTCCCTTGGTGACCAAGGAATTCAAGTCTATTAATCTTTTATACTCCATCTCAGACCGCACACTGTGGTTGGGGAGCAGAGGCTGCTGAATGCATTAAGAAAGGCGATTTCATAATCGAGTATATTGGGGAAGGTAGTATCATTTAGCTTTGATTACAACAGCCAAACACTAAATTTATGTTTTCCTTGCTGTTTCATTACGTATTCTACAATCATTGATGCTGTTTACTTTTTCCTTTTTTAAAATTTTTTTTTTATAGTTATTGATGATGCTTTGTGCGAACAAAGGCTTTGGGACATGAAATACAAAGAAGTGAAGAATTTTTATATGTGTGAAATTCGAAAAGACTTCACAATTGATGCTACTTTTAAAGGAAATCCTTCACGATTTCTAAATCACGGCTGTGATCCGAACTGTGTCCTTGAAAAGTGGTTAGTGTGGTTTAACATTACTACTTCTATATCGCTTTGCAATTTGAGATAGTACTCACTTTCTGATTCCGTTAGGATGATTTGCTCTTTCAATGTTGCTTTTTATCTTATAATTATTGAAGTGTTTTTTTATTTTTTTATTTTCAATGTTGTTGATTAAGAGTAGAATATTGGGATAGAATGTGATTATTATTATTTTTTTATCCACAAGTTATCAACTTGCTGTTGGATGAATTGTGTGAAACTCCTAGTTTTAGGAGCATACCTAGTTTCTAGTTTCAGTTTTGGTTTCTTTTTCTGGGCTTTGGGCTCCTATTTAACCAAAAATATTAAAAGAAAATTAATGCAGTGATACGATCCACTGGTAGTGCTACTAAATTCTCTATCTGCTTTGACCTGTCAATCCAGAATTAGGTCCCAAGTCCTAATCAACAATGCAAATTGTTATTTTTTTTGCAGGGAAGTTGAGGGGGAAACACGTGTCGGTGTGTTTGCTGCAAGATCAATAGAAGTTGGAGAGGCATTAACATACGATTATAGGTACTTTTTGACCTAGTGATATTGAACTAGAGTGTAGGTAAATCTGTTTGTTAATCCATGCTTTGTTATTAGTCTTTTTACCAGAATATCAGAAGTCCTTTGCAATAGAGCATAATGCCACTCATGTAGCTACTGACAAAGTGACAATCATATTTACTAGATCCCCAATGTTAAAGTCCTCATGGAAGAACCGTGCCATAAACTGTTTTGCTTGGTTTATTGTTGCATTTTCCCCATTGCTTCTCTCTTCCATAAAGCTGCATAGTTTTCCAGTCATCTCAATCCCCAAGTTTCCTCTTCATTTCTACAATCTAGTTGGTTCCCCTACCCCCACATTCTCTCTCCCTATTTTACAACTGTGCTGGGTTTTTGTGTGATTTGTTCAAGTCCTATAACATTTGAATATTGAGCTAAAATACCCTACTTTGATCATAACACCCCCATCTATTTATGGTGCCTAATTTCGTGAGTACATTTTGTAGATTTGTGCAATTTGGACCCGAGGTGAAGTGTTATTGCGGTGCATCAAATTGTCAAGGGTACCTTGGCTCCAAGAAAAAGATTTGTAAGATGGATCTTTTCTGGGGGAAGAAACGCAAGAGAACACCCACTGCTTGCATAGCTATCCTTAGGGAATCTCTGTCAACAATTTCTTAAATGTCCACTGCTGTAGATTGCCCGTATGAAGAAATATGGGCACTTGAAAAGAAAATGGAACTCAAAAGAAGAAAAAAGAGAAAAGAGGCAGAAACTACATAATCACATCTTGACCTTTTGTTTTGACACACTTCAGTTTCTAGTCATTAAAGAGGAACATCTACATGTATAAACCTATGCAGAACTTCATTTTGGTGGCCATGTAACACTGAAAGCAAGTGTAATTGAATTGCCACTTAACATAGAAAGAGATTGTAATTGTTTTGTCCATTTTTCACATATGTAGTCACGTTTACCAAAGTAAGAAAGCGAGGAAAAATAGAGAAATCTAAAACGAAAGGATAGGGGGACGAAAAAAAGAAGAACAAAGAAAAAAAAGTAATAAAATTAGGGTCCGGATCAAGGAACATTTCATTTTACACATCATTTTACACTGATTTTTAACCATTGGATTTAAGTTTTTTCAATGGTCTTGATTAATTTTACGTATGATGTGGCAAATGATGCGAAAACAGTTTTGTTTTCTAAAAATAAAATGAAAGAAAATTAGAAATTTGAATGAAAATTAGAAAAAGAATGTCATCTTCTTCGTCTTCTTCACGCAGAAAAAAAAAACTTCTCTCTCTAACTATATATTCTTCAAATTGATTGCAATGTTGTAACTATTATATATTTATGGCTGTTCACGTAATTACTCATTAGTTATGTCGTTATGATATAAACCATACTAATATATAAAAAAGCCTAATGAGAATAAATGAGTGACTTCCTCCTCCTACATCTTATCTCTATCTATTATCTCTCATTCATTTCTTAGTTTATGACACGTTATTAGCACGAATTTGCTCTTCAATTTTTCTTCTTCTTCTATGAACTCCATGATGATCTACAAGCCTATGGTGCAACATGATTGCTTATGACCAAGGCTAATGATCTATGAGTTTTTCTTTTCTTTTGAACATCAAATTTATTTGTGTTCATTTTATATATGTATATAGATACGACTTTGAGAACCATTGTTCCAATAGTTAAGACTCGAGTCCGCTAACTGAGTAGTCTTAGACCTATGGCTCTACAGACATGATCACACGAATGTTTTTTCTCGTGTTTGTCATACGGAATCCATGTTCATATTCATGAACACTTCAAAATCTCTATTTCGAATATGATATTCTATCATCTTTTATATAGAACATACAAGTTCTAATATGGATTCTTATGTGGCTACAGATTTGCCTACGGTAAGCATTTTTTGCGGATTTGACGCATGCCATAGCATTTAGTGGCAATTTATCGAGCCTTACTCAAAGGCAATAAATATGACATCAAATATATTAATCAATCTCTATGAGATTCATCTGAGCCATTGGACATCAATCCATTCAGAAGACACAATTTTTTTTTTGAACAATGGAAAACTTGTTAATAACATGATCAACAACAGTGTTCTTAACACCCAATAATTTTGAGCCTACGTTTTAGCTCTAATTAAACATAATTACGTTTCATTCATTAGATGCTTAATTGTGTTATTAATTAGCATTTGTATTAATCACATTTAATTGCTTAAATGAGATCATCAATCACACGAAATTGCTTTAACCAGATCGTTATCATTATGAGATTGTTATTGAAATTTATTTCATTTGTATCAATCACGAGTAATTATATTAGCATTATATGGTAGTAATAACATTTACTTCAATCGCGTGTAATTGATTTTATATTTATTGTCATTTTTATATTTATGTGGTCATTTACCCCTCTTATTACCATAATTTTATCCTCATTATATGATCGTTAACTCCAAAGCTTCTCCAACTACATGAGGACATAAAATTCCTCCACCAATTGTTATACAATCAGGACTGATCGAAACTCTTGTTCTTGATCTTTGATGATATATGGACTTAAAGTCCCACTCATTTTTATGAGTACAAGTGAACATATGTTCACATAATGCTCCCAATTGTGAAGACTCGCTATTTGAGTATAATTTGAAATTTGATGAGGCTATGTTCCTCCATTGTAATATTAATATGGAATATATGCTTATACCCATATGGACCACTGATCAAACTCGATATTCAAGTACACCATTTGGCTTTGATAAATTGGAATCCTCTAAAACCTTTTCATATTAAAGGCTTGGATTCAAATTATGGATATTCATGATCCTAAATATGGCAAAATATTTTGCATAAAGTCCTACTATGAACATGATACTTTGGCATTGCAGATATTTTTTTGCAATTTACGCCGAAAGAGGTAACAATGATCTCAAAAGATGCATATCTTGATCAATGACTCCAAGAGCTCGTATCATGTTACCAATATTGACTGCATTTGCAGATGTTGGTGAAGATAATTCCACCTTATTTGGTTGTATTAATCAACCATAGTATATTGTTGTATACATGAATCATGTGTTCCATTTAGCCAAATTTTAGCATGACAAATTTTTGTCAAGTTTTATTTATAATATTTAGAATCTACAATGTTGTACAATACAACAATAATTATTAACATTGTTCTCAAGGAAATATTATCATATATTTGCGAGTTGTCACTTGATGATAAATTCATAATTCCACAGTTATGAGGGGGAGAATAATCTATTCTCAAACTGGTGTTGAGATATTTATCACCATACATGCCTCATGTTTACTTTTGAGGAAATCTCAATCAATAAATTGAGAAAGTATCAAGTTCACAATATTCCATACTTTGACCTAAAACATTGGTTTGGGCTCGCCACCCTCCAATTGGTAAACAATTATTTGTTTTAAACGCATATCTGCTTATGGTCAAAATAAACAGTCTTCCGCCGTTAAGGGGGGGGGGGAGAGAATAGACTAATTTAACGGCGTGAATGTATAGTGGAATACATCTAGTAAGTCCAATGTGATTAGTTTCCTATAAGGCATGAGTACTCAATATCTCTAAAACTTATTATAGCTTATCCATGCATATATGAATGTGTGAGATCAAAAATCGATGATATCTTATCTATAGTAGCTACTAATATCATCAAGGGCTGTATATTATTTCACGTTGTGCTATGTCGACAAACTATACTATTGACCAAATTAGAATGAGGCAATTCAAATGAAATTGTTCATTGAAAATGTGAAGAAATATTTGGACTTTACAATCCCTAAATTCCATAGGGGTGACATGTCACATCCCGATTCTTAAAGTAAATTTTGGTTACTTACTTTTGAGTTACTTTGACCTTTTACTGTTTTGAGTAACCATTTACTATTAAAGGCTCCAAAAGTTGATTTTTTCTGTAATACCCTAGATTTTCATATTATTTTTCTTGTATTATTCCCATAATTAATGAAGGATTATTTATGGAAATTCTTTAGTTTATGCGAAGTTGAAGTTTCGGGAGTAATTTTTAAGGTATTTTGACTTTTAAGAGGCCAAAAGTTGACTTTATTTTTCGTAAGTTATCATCAAAAACTTCATTCTTGAAAGTTGTAGAGTTTGTCGATATGAGTTTGTAGACATACGGCACGCCTGAAACAGAGGTAGTATGAGAAAGTTATGGTCAGAGGAAGTCAGTTTCCGGTTTTGGAAACTGTATAAGTAGAAAAATGTGGAGGAGTTATTTTTGGAAACCTACCATCTCACTTCTCTCTCCTCTCTCCCGACCTCCTTCCGCTCTCCTCCCTTCTCCGGCTTAGTTCTCCCTCATCCAGCCACCAAACCGGACGCCACCGGTCCTGTTCGACTCGCACAGCTGTCCTCTCCATTTCTGGAGCAGTCCCGCTCACCGTTGCGCCGCTTGGAAGCTGCCACGAAGCGGCGGAGCTGCAGCTGTTCCGCCGGAAAGCCGACAATTTTGACGGCGATTCCGGCCAATTTTAGGTGAGTCGTGCTCTCCTCTCTCTTCTAGAGATGTTTATACCTCTTTGGTGACCTAAAGATCTAGTTTGGGAGCCGGATTTGTAGGTTTGGTTTTTGATTTCGTTTTGGAGTTTCGGGGCGTTTTCCTGCCGATTCCGGCCGAACCAGTTAAAATCTCAGGTATTAAAGTTGTTCACCATGCTTCAATCTACAAGTTTCATGTTGTGAGTTTCTCCTAAATCGGAAGTTTTTGGGTGGCGCGTGGGGCTCACTCGCCGCCGCCTGTGGCGGCGCGTCCGGCTGAGTTATGGCCTTAGTTTCCTGTGGTTAGCTAGTCCTTGCTACTGTGAGCTTGTTGAGAGGTAGTATGGCTAGGTTTTGAGCAAGGTTTGCATGTTAGGACTTAGGTTTATTTGTTTTGGCTTGGTTGAGTTTGAGTTTAGGTTTTGAAGATTTGAGGCAGCTCTATTGTATCGTTGAGTTCAACGACTTTGGGAAGTTGTCCTCCTTGGAGCTAAGGGTTAGTTTAAGGGTATTGTGTTATCCTTTAGTATTTTGGTTTCTAAGGTTTTTAACTGTGTGATTTTAGGTGATTTGTGATTTTGTGATTGGCTTGCCCTCGTTGTATTGGGGGTTTTGCAGCGGGATTTCTAGGTGAGTAAATCTCACCATGGTTCACTTTTGGACCTAATTTTATTATGGTCATTGGATGTTGGTGTTGGATTTAATAATGTGCTATTAATTGTTTTTAAATATATGAGGTTGATTGCCAACGGCTCATAGGTAAGATTAAAACCAGGTTTCCTCATATGTTATTTTTGATTTTTTTGTGATCATAATTTTATAGATTTTTGATAAGTTATTCTTGTGAAATAATATATAATGATCATATAATTATATCCTTGTGAAAGATATAATTTATAATGTGAATCATGTGTTGTTGATGATGATGTGGTGATATAGTGAATTGTTGTTCAAAATAGTCAAACTGGGTTCCAAGCTTTTAACCGGATGATTGGTTACGGTTATGATGAAATTTTATTTTGTGATTTTTATTGGACAGTTAAACTGGGTTCCAAGCCTTTTGCCAGGTGATTGGTTACGGTTAGGAATAGAGCTCTAGTCCGTCTGTCAGTGTAGGTAATGGGAGATACTTTATGGTATCTGGGACCCATGGGTACACAATTTGTTATTGTAGGTCATGAGAGGTATTTATTAAATATCTGGGACTCATGGGTACATTTCTTTGGTAATGTGTTGGATGTGTGGTTTTTAATTATTGATCAAATCTCTCTTGTGGTATGTTGGATGTGATAAATGTTGTGTTATTTTTGAGTTTACTCATACGAGCTGTTTAGCTTACCGGGTTTGTTATTTTACAATCCCGGTGCACCAATTATTGGTGTAGGGGTTAGACCTGCAGGTGAGGATCAGCATGGGTTGAGGCGGAGGCTTAGTGACAGGGTTCTTTTTAGTTTTTGCTGTACTCTGTATAGTTTTGTTAATTGGGTAGACAGTATTAAACTCATGAGATTGTTCTCATGTTCTTGTGTTGCAAGTTTATGTAAACAAGGAAGTGTAATATTTAGCTTAGAGATGAGTTGTATGATATTTACTTTCCGCTTTTGAGTTCTAGATGTTTGGGATTGTTGTTGAAACAAGATGTGATATTTATATTTTAAGTTAGATCATGCCAACAATTTTGAAAATTATATTTCGAAAATTAGGGTGTGACATCGGGAATGTGGGTATTAAAAAGGGGTCAAGGGTGGAAAGTCAAAAGTGAAAATTAGAAATTTCACTTCCACCCCTCTCTTCTCCCCCGCACGCTGCTCGACCCTGACGCCTTCTTCACCTATGACCGTCGCCGTCCAGCGGACTTAAGCTGCAATCTTGGTGTCGACAGGAAGCTCTCCTCCTCCCCAATCGATCTGGGTTGGTTACTGGTTGTGCCTCACCGCCGTGTAGAAGAAATTCCGTCAAGAAGCCGCGTCTCTCCTTTCGCCGGAAATCTTTTTTCCGACCACCATAGCCAGAGCTGTTGGTCTCGTTTGGAAGCTCGCTTCATGTGCAGCAAAACCTCAAAAGGTTTCAATCCATCTTGACCTAGGTAAGGAGATTCGGGCATTTGAAAATATTGTAGGGCTCAATTTTATATTTTGGTTCGATTATCTTATCTAGGCTTGGAATTGGTGTTCGTGCCAGTTGGGGAAGTTGTTGTGCGTGTTGAGAGGAAGGTTGTGCTAAAATTTGGTGAGCATTGGATGACACGACCCACCCCGAATTTCACCCTGAAACCCGGAGTAAGTCGTGCGGGGACCACCTCCAAGGAAAATTTACCGAAGGACTCGGCAAACCTCCCTTGAAACTGGACAACCCTAACTCGAAAATTCCAAATTTCACTCTTAATTCAACACTTCCAAACATCACATAGTTATCCTTCAGAAATTCTACACATAATATACAATAATCCCAAAGTATTCAGAGCTACTAAACACTAGCGGAAGCAAGAAAACACGAGTAGGTTAAACATGTAACCTACTGATAAAAACTGGCGGAAATGCGGGTGACTATGCCTCGTCTCCTACTAGATCCAACCCGAACTCTGCAGACTGGGCAATTTAAAACGAAGGGCCCAGGGGAAAACATTTAATAACGTTAGAGTGAGTGGACAAAAATAAAATAAAATATTTATGTTTCCCCAAATTAATTTCTAAGGAAAAATCGAATGCATGCCGCAAGCGATAAAACTTTTATCTCATAAAATATCGAGTCTCTCAGACTCTATAATATATGTATGTATTTACACTCGTCCATACTCCCTATATAAATTCATGGGTCTATATAGGGCTACTACGCTCGCGTCCAACGCTCACGTCACGCCTTAATGCGGTGCTACACTACGCCATCAAGGTGGACAGACGGGTGTATAAATATGTGTCCATACCCCCTATATGAATTAAACACTCAAATAGGGCTACTACGCTTACGTCCAACGCTCACGTCACACCATAATGCGGCTATATGCTGCGCCATTAAGGTGGACAGACACATATGGCTAGCTAGCATTTTCTATACATACTCTCTCATAAATACATATTTATATCCACCGAAAATCCCATTTTCGGTATCTCTCCAAGAGAAATAAAAACGTCAAAAATTAAAATGACGTCAAAATGATCCACGACATTAATTGTTCATTCATGAACCATAGCATGCATATTATTTAAAACAAAAGTCCACTCACAAATTAGGCCTAAGCCTGATGTCGAACTAGGGCCTCGTCTGCTCGAGCCTCCTCACGTCCTGTTCCAAATATAATATTAATTTCCCAACCAATAATCCAATATTTAATCAAAATAGGCAAAATTACCCGAGAGCCATACATACGCTCATCATTGCCTAACTTCGATATTCTTAAATCGGAACGATCCGAACTTAAATATCATACTCATCAGTCGTAAATACAAACTCCCCAAAATACGACTTAAATCCTACGGCCGGATTCTACATTAATTAACCGCCAAAAATACCAAACTTCGGAAATTCACAAACATATCCAAATCTCATCCAAACATTCCATAAATCACACCAATATACTCCTCTTAATATTCCACATTTAAAACCCTAAAAATCTCCTAACCGGCGGCGGCGCCGCCGGTGGCTCCGCCGGCAGCGGCGGCCGGAGGTCAAATCCGGCGACCTCCAAAACCTATGAAATTTTGACAGAATAATCTCCTCAACATGCTCTACAACTTTCATGACCAACACATCACCCAATTCCAAGCCTAACTAGGCTAATCGAACGAAAACAACTTAAAAGCTCTAGAAATTTCAACTCCACATTTCTCCTTACCTAGCTCAAGAGGGAGTGAGCTGATTGGAGGGGTTGCTGCACGGGAGGAGGGCTACAAAACCGTACCAAGCTTGTCCGGATTGGTGGCCGGAGGAGGGAGTTCCGGCGACCGGAAGTTCGGGGCAGCCTAACCTTTTGGGCGGCACCGCTCTCTCACGGCGGCGCTAGGGGGGCTGTCACCGGTCCTGGAAGATAGCTGGGTCGGAGACCGATCGATTGGGACCGGTGCGCCGGTCTGGGGCGGCCGGACGGCGGCGGACGGGCGGTCGGAAGGTCCGGCAGGGAGGAGAGAAATCGGGAGGCTCGGGGAAAAGAAAACCGGGAGGAAAAGGGAGAAAGGAAAAAAGAAAAATGGGTTGGGCTCGGCCCAGCCGATCCAACACCATATATAACCCACAAATCCAAAAATTCAATACCCAAAAATAATACCCCAATAAAAATTACCTTTTACTAGCTAAAATTTACCATTTTTACCGTCGTCACAATTTCTTACTTCGAATAATTCTTTCGAAATATTCGTCCTTCAACACACCTCTAGGGACTTTAGGACTATAAATTCAATGACGAAGACGGTAAAATTCTTATTACCACAATGCTAATTATTAAGGTAAAATTTATGAGTCGGGGCGTGACAATTCTCCCCTCCTTATAAAAATTTCGTCCTCGAAATTTACAAACACACTACTCAAAGAGATAGGGATACTGTTGTCTCATTTGCTCCTCCGATTCCCAAGTAGTTTATTCTACTTGATGACTTCTCCAAAGCACCTTGACAAGCGGAATTGTCTTGTTCTTAAGCACTTGCTCCTTTCGGTCGAGAATCTGAACCGGCTTCTCCTCGTAGGACAAATCTCTAGTCAAACTAATCGGCTGCTCTTGCAGCACATGAGAAGGATCGGCAATATACTTGCGAAGCATGGATACATGAAACACATTATGTATCTTAGCTAACTCTGGAGGCAAGGCTAATCGATAAGCAAGTGAGCCAACTCGCTCTATAATCTCATAAGGGCCAAAATACCTCAGGCTAAGCTTCCCACGCTTCCCGAAGCGCACAACCCCTTTCCAAGGGAAGCTTCCCACGCTTCCCGAAGCGCACAACCACTTGAAATTCAAGATCTCTCCTACGGACATCCGCATAACTCTTTTGCCTACTCTGAGCGGCCTTGAGTCTATCTCTAACCACCTTGATCTTCTCATTTGTCTCATAGATAATCTCAGGACCACAAAGCTCTCTTTCTCTGACTTCATTCCAACATAAAGGTGTACGACACTGTTTCCCATACAGTGCCTCAAACGGTGCCATGCCAATACTCGAATGGAAACTGTTGTTGTAAGCTAATTCCATCAAAGATAGGTTCTTATCCCAACTCCCTCTGAACTGCAAGGCACATGATAAGGCACATGATCTCAACATATCCTCCAAAGTCTGGATAGTCCTCTCTGATTGCCCATCGGTCTGAGGATGAAAAGCAGTACTGAAGTGTAATCGAGTACCTAATGCTGCTTGAAGAGCTCCCCAGAATTTCGAAGCAAATCGAGGATCCCGATCTGATACTATTGATTCAGGAACACCATGAAGCCTCACAATTTCGTTCACATAAAGCTCCGCCAATTTATCCAATTTATACTTCTTTCCCACTGGCAAGAAATGTGCAGACTTGGTGAGTCTATCCACAATCACCCAAATACCGTCATGCCCTTCACTGGTACGAGGTAAACTAAAAACAAAATCCATAGTGATGTGGTCCCACTTCCACTTTGGAATAGACGACGGCTCAAGCAACCCAGAAGGCTTCTGCCTTTCAGCCTTGACTTGCTGACAAATCAGACATCTACTCACATAAGCTGCAATTTCCCTCTTCATGTTTGGCCACCAATAATAATCCTTCAAAATTCGATACATTTTTGTACTACCCGGATGAGCGGCATATGCAGAACTATGAGCTTCCTCCAAAATCTCTTTCTTCAACTCTTCATTTCTTTTTGGAACACATAGCCGGTTCTTAAACAATAGAGTCCCATCTCTTCTAACTGAAAAATGATCGGCTGCGGCTCCATTCGAAGCTCTTTCCATCAATCGAACTATGGAAGGATCATTATACTGTGCCTCACGCACTTTATCCACCAACATTGGCCTCACATGAAAACTGGCTACCAAAGCACCTACTTCATTCACCGTCAACTCCACTCCTGTAGCTCGCAACTCACAAAGAAGTGGAACTCGAACCATCCTTAGGTGAGATAATGATATGGTGGGATTTCGACTGAGAGCATCAGCTACCACATTAGCTTTTCCAGGATGATACTCAATAGTGCAGTCGTAGTCACTTATCAACTCCATCCACCTTCTCTGCCTCATATTCAACTCCCTTTGAGTGAACACGTACCGAAGACTCTTGTGATCGGTAAAAATCTGACACTTGGCTCCATAAAGATAGTGTCTCCACAACTTGAGAGTAAAAACTACTGCTGCAAGCTCTAGATCATGGGTGGGATAATTCACCTCATGCTGCTTCAGTTGCCTAGAAGCGTAGGCAAAAACCCGATCATGCTGCATCAACACTCCGCCTAGACCTCGTCTAGAAGCATCACAGTAAACTACGTACTCCCCACTATCATCCGGAAGCGCCAAAACAGGAGCACTAGTCAAACGATCCTTCAATTCTTGAAAACTTTGCTCACACTGATCTGATCATTCAAACTTGACTCCCTTCCTGGTCAACCTTGTTAGTGGAGCTGCAATCTTTGAAAAGTCTTGCACAAATCACCGATAACAACCTGCTAACCCCAAGAACTACGAATCTCCGTCACAGATGCGGGTCTTCTCCAGCTGGACACTGCTTCCACTTTTTTTTTTTTTTTTTTTTTTTTTTTTTTTTTTTTTTTTTTTGGAATCCACACTAACACCTTCCGCTGAAACTACATGACCCAAGAATCCCACTTTATCCAGCCAAAATTCACACTTGCTGAACTTGGCAAACAACTGAGCATTTCTCAAAGTCTGCAAAATCAATCTTTGAGAAAACAGAAGCACCCCTCAACTGATCAAACAAATCATCAATGCGCGGCAACGGATACTTATTCTTCACTGTGACCTGATTAAGCTTCCTATAATCAATGCATAGTCTCATGGTGCTATCTTTCTTCTTAACAAACAACACCGGGGCACCCCATGGAGACATGCTAGGCCGAATAAAATCCTTGTCTACCAACTCCTGCAATTGAGTCTTCAACTCCTTTAATTCCACTGGAACCATTCTGTAAGGTGTCTGAGAGATAGGTCTAGTTCCAGGAAGTAACTCGATAGAAAAATCTATCTCCCTTACAGGAGGCAAACCCGGTAACTCCTCGGGAAACACATCCGGAAACTCTCTTACCACAAGAATATCCCCTACTTCCAACACTCTTATCCTTGTATCCACAACATGAGCTAGGAATGCCTGACAGCCTTTATTTAACAATTTCCTGGCTGCCACAGCCGATATCAGACAGCTCGAAATCACATCTCTTTCTCCCTGAAAAACAACCTCGAATCCATCTGGACTCCGAAATACTACTTCTTTCCAGAAACAATCCACCATAGCTCTGTAAGTCTCCAAAAAGTTCATCCCCAAGATCACATCAAACCCCACAATATTTAGAGGAATAAAATCTGCCTTGAAATTAAATCCCTCTACTAGCACTTCACAACCACTAAACACCCAATCTATTCTCATCGCCTCACCAGAGGGAAAAGATACATGCCACTCGCCTGAAAGAGATGATGATGGCACATTGGCATGGAGAGCGAATCTACTAGACATAAATGAATGCGTAGCTCCAGGGTCAATTAAAGTAAATGCTGGCTGGCCAAAAATTAATAACGTACCAATGATGACATCTGGAGAAGTACGACCCTCCTGCTGGGTCATAGCATGAAGTCTAGCACGAGTCATGGGACGTCCACGCTGACCACCACTCTGCTAAGAACCACCCCTGGCTGCTGATTCACCACTGGAACCTCTAGCTGAAGACTGACCGACTGGCTGAGTAGGGGCGGTCCTCTGTGCCAACAAAGGACTGTCTCTCCTGAAATGATCAAGACCACCACACTCAAAGCATCCAGATGACTGCTGCTGGCCAAAGGAAAAAGTATGACCACCAGATGATCCCCCTTGGGAACTACCACCAGCACTATACTGACCAGTCTGCTGCCTACCCAACTGGCTCTTGAAAGGTCTCCGGTAATGTCCTCTAAATCTACTCCGAGAACCAGAACCTGATCCTCCACTACTGCCACTACCCGCTGAAAATCCAGAAGCGGATGATGAAGCGGCCTTCTTCGATGGACCCTGGCTGGGACCACCGAAATCTCAGGGCCGTGCACTATAAGTCCTCCTGGTCTCGATGGCCATGGCTGCAGTAACCGCATCGAGAAAGGTCGGGTAAATGACACCGGTCATCTTCTCGGCGTACACTCCGCCAAGTGCTCCAATGAACATGTCAATCCTGGTCCTCTCATTAGGAACCAAATAAGGCACATGGTAGCTCAAGGTAGTGAACCTTTGCTCAAACTCAATGACACCCTCATCATCCATCTTCTTCATGTTCAGATATGATGAGCATGACTGAAATACTGACATAAGAAGAGCGTCTTAAACTGCTCCCAAGTCATGTCCTGAGCACCACCATTATTTCTGCTAGCGAGAGTCCACCAATGATGTGCAGAGTCATCCAGAAAAGTCACTGCCATCTTCACTTTCTTTTCTTCCGGTATGTCAGTGCTCTCGAAAGCCTTTTCCATCTTGTCTACCCACGTATATGCATCAAGGGGTCCCTTGGCACCCTTGAACTCAATTGCCCCAGCATCGAAGATATCCTTCTTCCTCACAGAATGTGGGTGCTGAACTCTGTCTAAAACACCCCTCAGCATACTCCCAATGGAATAAACTAATCCTCTGACCTCATCACCCTCATTCGCGTTGGTCGAGGTAGCTACCCTGGGTCGGCGTCTAGGAGGCATAGTACACAAAACTATCACACATACCCAATAACACATAGTATCCAAAGCATAAAATGCTAGTGAATCCGCCGCGGTCGGACCACCACTCTATAGGAACTACGTGCTTCTTAGGCAAATATAATAGTATTATGGAGGCAGGAAATGAAACCTAGAGCTCTGATACCAACTGACACGACCCACCCCGAATTTCACCCTGAAACCCGGAGTAAGTCGTGCGGGGACCACCTCCAAGGAAAATTTACCGAAGGACTCGGCAAACCTCCCTTGAAACTGGACAACCCTAACTCGAAAATTCCAAATTTCACTCTTAATTCAACACTTCCAAACATCACATAGTTATCCTTCAGAAATTCTACACATAATATACAATAATCCCAAAGTATTCAGAGCTACTAAACACTAGCGGAAGCAAGAAAACACGAGTAGGTTAAACATGTAACCTACTGATAAAAACTGGCGGAAATGCGGGTGACTATGCCTCGTCTCCTACTAGATCCAACCCGAACTCTGCAGACTGGGCAATTTAAAACGAAGGGCCCAGGGGAAAACATTTAATAACGTTAGAGTGAGTGGACAAAAATAAAATAAAATATTTATGTTTCCCCAAATTAATTTCTAAGGAAAAATCGAATGCATGCCGCAAGCGATAAAACTTTTATCTCATAAAATATCGAGTCTCTCAGACTCTATAATATATGTATGTATTTACACTCGTCCATACTCCCTATATAAATTCATGGGTCTATATAGGGCTACTACGCTCGCGTCCAACGCTCACGTCACGCCTTAATGCGGTGCTACACTACGCCATCAAGGTGGACAGACGGGTGTATAAATATGTGTCCATACCCCCTATATGAATTAAACACTCAAATAGGGCTACTACGCTTACGTCCAACGCTCACGTCACACCATAATGCGGCTATATGCTGCGCCATTAAGGTGGACAGACACATATGGCTAGCTAGCATTTTCTATACATACTCTCTCATAAATACATATTTATATCCACCGAAAATCCCATTTTCGGTATCTCTCCAAGAGAAATAAAAACGTCAAAAATTAAAATGACGTCAAAATGATCCACGACATTAATTGTTCATTCATGAACCATAGCATGCATATTATTTAAAACAAAAGTCCACTCACAAATTAGGCCTAAGCCTGATGTCGAACTAGGGCCTCGTCTGCTCGAGCCTCCTCACGTCCTGTTCCAAATATAATATTAATTTCCCAACCAATAATCCAATATTTAATCAAAATAGGCAAAATTACCCGAGAGCCATACATACGCTCATCATTGCCTAACTTCGATATTCTTAAATCGGAACGATCCGAACTTAAATATCATACTCATCAGTCGTAAATACAAACTCCCCAAAATACGACTTAAATCCTACGGCCGGATTCTACATTAATTAACCGCCAAAAATACCAAACTTCGGAAATTCACAAACATATCCAAATCTCATCCAAACATTCCATAAATCACACCAATATACTCCTCTTAATATTCCACATTTAAAACCCTAAAAATCTCCTAACCGGCGGCGGCGCCGCCGGTGGCTCCGCCGGCAGCGGCGGCCGGAGGTCAAATCCGGCGACCTCCAAAACCTATGAAATTTTGACAGAATAATCTCCTCAACATGCTCTACAACTTTCATGACCAACACATCACCCAATTCCAAGCCTAACTAGGCTAATCGAACGAAAACAACTTAAAAGCTCTAGAAATTTCAACTCCACATTTCTCCTTACCTAGCTCAAGAGGGAGTGAGCTGATTGGAGGGGTTGCTGCACGGGAGGAGGGCTACAAAACCGTACCAAGCTTGTCCGGATTGGTGGCCGGAGGAGGGAGTTCCGGCGACCGGAAGTTCGGGGCAGCCTAACCTTTTGGGCGGCACCGCTCTCTCACGGCGGCGCTAGGGGGGCTGTCACCGGTCCTGGAAGATAGCTGGGTCGGAGACCGATCGATTGGGACCGGTGCGCCGGTCTGGGGCGGCCGGACGGCGGCGGACGGGCGGTCGGAAGGTCCGGCAGGGAGGAGAGAAATCGGGAGGCTCGGGGAAAAGAAAACCGGGAGGAAAAGGGAGAAAGGAAAAAAGAAAAATGGGTTGGGCTCGGCCCAGCCGATCCAACACCATATATAACCCACAAATCCAAAAATTCAATACCCCAAAATAATACCCCAATAAAAATTACCTTTTACTAGCTAAAATTTACCATTTTTACCGTCGTCACAATTTCTTCCTTCAAATAATTCTTTCGAAATATTCGTCCTTCAACACACCTCTAGGGACTTTAGGACTATAAATTCAATGACGAAGATGGTAAAATTCTTATTACCACAATGCTAATTATTAAGGTAAAATTTATGAGTCGGGGCGTGACATTGGAGGTCACCGGTGTCAGGACCTACCCTGGATTTCCCCTTGAAATCCAGAATAAACTCTGCGGGACTCATCTCAAAGGAAATTCTACCAAAATTTTGGCATAACCTCTCTTGAAAATGGGTAACCCTACCTGAAAAAAAAAATACCAACTCCCAATACACTTCTTTACCAAAATATTCAACATCTCCGGGAGCCACCTGCTCCCCCAAATAAACATCCACCACCTCACAAACATAGTATCTCAAACAATTCCATAATTTAATTTCTCATACAATCCCACCAAATAATTCTTTCAAATCACTCCTAAATTTAGTCATACACTCTTAACACATTTTACCATAAATTAAATACAACATCCCATGGTTATCAGAGCTACTAATTAGAAGGAAACGAGAAAATACACAAGTAGGTTAAACAAGTAACCTACGAATGAAAACTGGAAGTGGTGAAAAATATGACTCGCCTCCTACACTCGCCGAACTGAACTCTGCAGACTGGGCATTTAAAAACGAAAGGCCCAGGGGAGAAGCATTTAAAACGTTAGCGTGAGTGGATAAAAATAAATAACAATAACATTGACTTAAATATGGAGCAAAAGAAATCAAAGTTATGCTCTCCCAAGTTTTCCATTAAGAAAAATACTTATGCATGCCACTCTTAGAAATTCTCTAAAAATATTTAAGGATAAAAATGATGAACCAATCCAATTGGTTCCCAATAAATAATAAAAATGGGGAAGATGTTTCACCATAACGATGAGCCTCCCAGGCTATAATAGCGTCCCACGCTAAGCGCTTTACTCACCTATGGTAAGGACCGTTAATAATGGTTAGCTAGGAATAAACAATATATATCAACCCTTTTATGGTGAAGTAAAAATATTAAAATAAGAGATCAACACTTCCCCAAAAATTATAATAAATCCATAGAGCTTAGTACAGTTCCCAACTGTACTTAGAAATATTACGTAATAATATAAATCACTTGACATGTCCCACATGTCAACTAAAATTAGCAAGAGAGTTTCGAAAAAATAAATGGAACTCATTAATCCAAGAAAATATTAAATCTCCAAATGCCTTTGAAATTAAATAAACTTTAGCGCATGCATGATAGTAAAATCAAAGGTCCACTCATAGTGCTTGGCTATGCTTGTCGACGATCCGAGGCCTCCTCCACACGATTCTCCTCACGTCCTGAACAATAAATAATATTAAGTCTCCATACTAAATTAAAGCTTTAATAAATATTCCAAAATAAAAGGGAACCTAAGAATTCTCCTCCCTTGCCCACTTTCTCCACTTCTAAACTATTAAGGCTCTAATTCCACCACAATCACTGATAGCCATAATTATCCTTTTTAGAGTTTAAATCCTGCTCAACCAACTGTCGAATTTCCATTATAATAACCGCCACAATCATTAACCATTGAAAAATCCCAAACCTTATTCAAAACTCCTCCAAAAATTTCAAACTTTACTTCATTAAACTCCTCTCATGAAAACAAACTCAAAAACATGAAAAACTACCCCTAAGGAGCAGCGCCGCCGCCTGCTCCGCCGGCAGCCAAACTCCGGCGACCTCCAATGCTTCCCAAATTTTAACACAATAATCCTCTCAACACGCACAACAACTTCCCTAACTATCACAAACACCAATTCCAAGCCTAGATAGGGTAATCGAACCAAAACCTTAAATTGAGCCCTACAACTTCAATTAAACATCTCTCCTTACCAAGATCGAAATGAGTCGATTCCTTTTGAGGGATTACTAACCTTGATGAGAGCGCTAAGAATCACGAGCTATGGTGGCCGGAGGAGCGAGTTTCGGCGACTGGACCTCCACGGCAGTCGGAGCTTCCGAGCGGCTTTTCTCCCTCACGGCGTCCCTAGGACGGCTCCCACCAGTCCAGAAAGAGAGCTGGGTTGATGGCCGACCGATTAGGACCGGTGCGGCGGTCTATGGTGGCCGGACGGCGGCGAACGAGGGTGGTGAATCCGGCGGGTCGGAGAAGGTTCGGGAGAGAGGAGAGAGAAGAGAGAGAGAGACACGAGAGAGAGATAGAGTGTGGTTTGGGCTTCCCCAATTCATACCCGGTCCAAATTTAAACACCACCAAAAATAAAGCCTTATAAAAATTTACCCTTTTTACCAACTAGTAAATTACTCTTTAATCTAATAACTTTGTCATGCAAACTCCGATTTTAACGCATAGCATGCCTACAAATTCGTATTAACATCCTCTACGACCTCCTTAAAGAAATTTTCCCAAAATAATTTTCCTACAAAAAGTCAACTCTTGGGTCCTTAAGTAATAAACGGTTACTCAAAGCGGTAAAAGACCCAAGTAATACCAAAAGTAAATAACCGTAAAATAACTTAATAACCGGGGTGTGACAGCCGGAGTTAGGCTGCCGGCCGCCGCTGCCAACGGAACAGACGGCGGCACCGCCTCTTTTAGGTAGTTTTTCATGGTATTAAATTTGTTATGTTGAGAGGAGTTTAATAATGTTAAGTTTGTGAGTACTGGAGGAGTTTTTGATAAGGTTGGGAATTAATTAGGGATAGGTTAATTTATTAGTTGTTAGATGAGAAATCGGTTATTGGAGGAGCTTTGATTTTAGCGTAAATCCATCAAAATTTCTTGTCAAGGCTTTTATACGGGTTCGGCCCGAACTATTTTTAGAATTTGAGGAAGTGGGCTAAGGAGAGTGATTTAGGTTCTCATTCATACTTGTTAATTTTACGATTTAAATTGAAATTAGAATTTAATAGTATCCTTTGATCAGGACGTGAGGATGTTCGAGCTGAAGAGACCTCGGATCGACGTCAAGCTTAGGCCTAAATCTGTGAGTGGACTTTTGTTTTAAATCAAAAGCATGCAACATCTTGATGATTAGTTTATTTCTTCTGCTAGAATATATTACTTTTCTGATAATTGACAATTTTACTTATTTTGGAGAGTTACCGAAAATGAGATTTTCAGTGGATATGTGTATGGATATTTATGAGGATAATATGTATATAAATACTAGCTAGCCATATGTGCTTTTCCGCCATAATGAGGTAAAATTCTATTATGGCACGACGTGAGCGTTAGACGCAAGCGTCGTAGCCTTGTATGAATTTCTGTTTTTCACATTTCTTTCATATGTACAAGGAATATGATGAGTGTAAATACATACATATATTTCTATTTTAGCCTGAGAGGCTCTATTTTATAAAGTTTTGGAGACTAGCACGGGTTAGTCATGTAATTGCCAATTTTTGAGTTAAGAGCTTTTGAGCTTGTCGTTTGCAGCATATATTCTCTATGGAAATTTAATCGGGAAAGCATAAAGATAATTGTTGCTCATTTCTCTTAAATTTACTTTTGTCCACTCACTCTAACGTTTTCAAATGTTTTCCCATGGGCCCTTCGTTTTTTTAAATGCCCAGTTTGCAGGTTAGCATAGTTGAGGTCGGGCGTATATGGAGTCGAGGCATAGTCCATCGTATAGCTTCCGCTTATATATATATATATATATATATATATATATATATATATATATTTTCTCTTTACTGTTAGAATTTCTCTGAACCTATGAATTGTTGGTTATGATATTTTTGTTAGATTAGTAAATATAAATTGGGAGATGTTGTGATTTGTGGGGAGCACGAAGGCTCCAAGAGTTTTTAAGGTTGGAGTTGAAACTTTTAGAAGTGTTTGCAAGTGTTTTATTTAGGAAGGGTTGTTCATTTTTAAGGGAGGTTATGCCGAGTTTTCGGTAAATTTTCCTTGGAGGTGGACCCCGTAGGATTTACTTCGGGTTTCAGGATGAAATTCGGGGTGGGTCTTGACATGACATTTTGGTGTACTTGAATTACTATGACAGTTGCTTATCGATTGGAGCTACCTTCAAAGCTGTCCAGGATACATAATGTTTTCCATGTGTCCATGCTTCGCAAGTATATTGCCGATCCCTCTCATGTCTTGCAAGAACAGCTGATAAGTTTGAAGAAAGATTTGACCTATGAAGAGGAACCGATTCAGATTATTGATCGGAAGGAGCAAGTGCTTAGAAATAAAACGATTTCACTTGTTAAAGTTCTGTGGAGGACTCATCAAATAGAGGAAGCTACTTGGGAACCAGAAGAGCAAATGAGGCAGCAGTATCCTTATCTCTTTGATTGACAGGTATTTAATTTCGAGGACGAAATTTTTATAAGGAAGGGAGAATTGTCACATCCCAGTTCTTAAATTAAATTACGGTCATTTACTTTTGGTATTACTTTGATCTTTTACTGTGTTGAGTAACCGTTTACCGTTAAGGACCCTAGAGTTGACTTTTTGTGAGAAAGTTATTTTGGAAAAATTTCTTTAAGGAAGTTGTAGAGGAGGTTAATACAAGTTCATAGACATGCTATACGTTAAAATTGGAGTTGGTGTGAAAAAGTTATAAAATAAAAGGGTAAATTTCGAGTTGGTAAAAAGGGGTTAAAATTTAGTGGGTTTTATTTTTTGGTGGGTGTTTAAGTTGGACCGGGTAGGTGTGGAGGGGCCCAACACCCACCCACACTCTCTCTCTCTCTCTCCCTGTTCCTTCTCTCTTTCTCCCGAGCTCTCCCCGAGCCCTTCTCCCACCGGAAGTTCCCAACGCCACCTGCCGTCGTCCGGCCAGCAACCGGCCGCCGCTCCAGCCCAGTTCGGACCCCTGTCGGGTGCAAAACCTGCATCAAATAAACGCTTTTTATCGTTGGTAGTATAAGGTAAATAAGGGTATCGTATAGGGCCGGGGATTGAGGGTACCTTGCAAAACAAAACGTTAGTAAAACACAACAAATAATAACTAGTATTAAAACCTTTAAACAATTTACAAAAATAACCATTATTCCTAACGAACAGTAGTCGAAAACCTAATTAAAAATCTAACCTAAACTACTCAGAAAAATATGAACATTTACAGAGATATATTAGACACAAATATGAACAACTGTACAAATTTTCAGGGGGTTTGGAAATGGTTTGATATGAAAATAAAATAAAAGAAAACAGGGGACAGAAGAATGGCGAAAATCCTAAACTATAAGGAAAACAAAAACCTAAGCAACTATATACATGTGATCGTCTCTTTGCACACAAGAAAACACTAAATCAGATTCATATAATCAAGTAGCTATGTAATTTCAATCCTAATAACCTAAATCATGCATATGGAGAAACGAATCAAATTCCATGTTTCAAGTAATTTACCGACATGGACTTAACTACTTAACACCCTCCTAACTTCTCATAGATATGTACCGACGCGGACTTCATATCTAAAATAGACCAAAGGAAGAACTTGAACATGTTAGAATGTAATTCACCGACGCGGACTTCAAAAACATCCTAGCATGCAACCTATGACTCTTTACCATTCTAGTTCGTGTTTACCGACGCGGACTTAACACAAACAATGACACATATTGATTAAGAACAAGTCATAAGTTGTCAATCACACATAAACACAATTTAGATCATCAAAAGCATCATCAATTACACCAACAATTCAAGTGTACAGATCTGATTTTCATGATTATAAGAACAAACTCAATCAAAAATCCAACTCATGAACACAAACGAATAAGAGAGATGGAAACAAACTAAAGTAAATGAATAGTTAATAAAAGAAAACATGAGATCTGAGTTTAGATTACACTTTGAGTATTGAAACAAGGAACTACGCCGAGGATTACAAAGGAGAAGGCATGGCAGGAGATGCCCTAAAATTAGGGTTTGTGTTTGGAGAGGAATTTCTGAAGGAGATGAAAGGACGTTATTTTTTCTGCAGCAAAGATCGACCCCTTTTCACGTCTGCAACTCCTCTTATATATAGGGAACGTATGAACAGCTTCTATTATGGTTAGAGAACCCTCAATTTTTCGTCCATGGGCTCGCTGTTGTAGTCTGGGCCTTGAAATTGAAGTTTCGGTCCAAATCAGAAATTCGGGCAGACTGACCTTTGGCCACTCAAAAAGTCATAACTTCTTCTCCAAAATAGCTATTGATGATCTGCAAAAGGTTCTGGAAACTAGACTCTTCTAGCTTTCCGGTGATATAAAGTTCATCTCCTGGATATATGTGAGCTGATCACAATCCTCTGTCGAAGTTGACTGACAATTCCTGGCAGATTTTCTGATCTCTTTCCTTGTGCCATATGGATTCCTCTTCCCTCAAGATTTCTTCTCTTTAACTTGCTTCTTTTGTGCTCCTTGGCTTTATTTGAGACCTAAAAATACAAACCAAGTTAAAATCAATATTTTTAAAGGAATTACATAGCTAAATAGGGTCGGAAATACATTAAGACGTTGCATAAAATGCACCTATCAAATCCCCCACACTTAGCTTTTGCTAGTCCCTTAGCAAAATCAATCAAAAAGACTCAAAACTCACAAACTGGAAATTACGCAACTACAAGACTCAACAAACAAATAAACAACTCTATTGCCCATAACATATTGTCTCAGATTTTCCAATCTCATGGCATAAAAATTAGCACTCAATCAAGAATCATTCCATGAAGTTTCAGAAGCTAATTGCGATGCATAGATCACATATTTACATGTAGGACCTGATAGAACAATGGTGATATTTAAGCTCAGCATGTTTCAAACAAGTATGATTCATTCTCACAAGGTATGCACTCATTTTTCACTCAGATTTTCTGGCTAAATCACTCAATAAATGTGCAAGATAGAATCAGAAAGCTTGCATTTATATGAACAAAAGCACAATAGAACAGATATAAACTTCATGAAAGAATCAATTACTCACACAAATGAACCATACCATAGGCTCAACTCTTGAAACAAACTCCACAGATCAAGGTTTACTCATCTTTTAGATCAAAATGAACTTCACAAGGTATTAATTTGGCTAGGCTAGGGGTATGAGTTGAAGAGTAAGGAATTGCAAAAATTCCTAAGGATCTAGCAGAGCATTCAAACATGCCTTATGTCGCCAAAGTAAGGGCCAAATGTCATCTTCTTGGGCCCTTCGTCATTCTAAACACCTTCCAACATTGTGAAAAAGAACAAAGGCCAAATATTCTGTTTTTGGGCCTTCCATTTACAACCAAAACTCCTATTTCACAACACAAAGACAATGTCTTTTTCTTCTTCTTCTTTTTTTTTTTCTGCCGAAATTTTGTTTTGTTTTGTTTTTTTTTCATCTTTTTTTTTCAGCATTTTCTTTTCCTTTACACAGACATTCAACTCCCCCACACTTGTTTCACATCATCACTTCATACAATACATCACAATTGCTCTACTAGGCCCAAAGAACAAGGGTAGAGATATCACTGTACTAAGTTCAAGGTAAAAATTGCTTGGGTGATGAAAGAAAAGGCTTAACGTAGGCTCAAAGGGGTTTAAACTAGGGAGTGTGCAACGCACATAAATAGGGACATAAGCTTGTTTGGCAATGGTGATCATCCTAAAAAGTTCCATTTATCCTTTCCAAAATCAGAGCGTTTTATGATTAAAAGTTTCGAAAATCCACAAGAGTGAGTTCTAGTCATCTAGAGTTCATTAAAAGCTATGGTGAGAAATCAATCAAATTAAAACAATAATGAGGTTTTTGAAAAATTATAGCCAAGAAAACGAATCAGAATATTTCAATTAACACTCAGAAAGAATAGCACATATATAAGCTCAAAAGCTCACATTTAAGGTTATATGAATCAAAAACTTGTCTTAGCATGCTCATTTCTGTACTAGAGATTCAAATCATATCCACTACATTTCACATGATTTCTATTCATTTCAATTAACAACCGAATATCAGTTAAAAATCATCTCAATCTTGTGATCGTTCCTTATCCATAATTTCAGAGATTATCACTCATCATAGACAGTTAAGGGCTCCTAAGACTCAAAAATAAAACAAAAGACTAAAATTATTTTTAGATTTTTCAAATTTTTTTTTGTTTTTTTTTTAGGACCCTAATTTAAATCATTCCCCCACACTTAAACCCTACATTGTCCACAATGTACTACAAGATTAAGGATAGACTCAAAGTATGGGCAAAAAAAGAGTCACGAAAAACAAACAAAGCACAAAATCAGAAATAAAAAAAATAAATAAATAAAAGGAGGGTGAAGAAAGCAAATCTGTGTTGATGGCTCCGCCACAGCTTCGGGTGAATTGGGTTGCCTCCCAAGCAGCGCTTAAGGTTTAGAGTCTTTCAGCCTAGACTTTGTACCTCCATTTATCCATGTGATGGCACATCTTGAAGGGATACTTCCTCCACACTGTGTTCCTCAAAAGCCTCGTAGTAAGGCTTCAATTTTTGGCCATTCACTTTGAATTTGTTTCCTGACTGTAGACTTTTAATCTGCATAGCTCCATGGGGAAACACGTGAGTAACAATAAAAGGGCCAATCCAATGAGATTTCAACTTACCAGAAAAGAGTTTAAGTCGAGAATTGAAAAGTAGAACTTTCTGGCCCACTTCAAAACTCTTTCCACGGATCATCTTATCATGAAAGGCCTTTGTCTTCTCTTTGTAAATCTGAGCATTATCATAGGCCTCATTTCTTATTTCCTCAAGCTCATTCAATTGAAGCTTCCTGTGCAAACCTGCCTCATCAATGTCCATGTTAAATATTTTCACCACCCACCAAGATTTGTGCTCCAACTCCACCGGAAGGTGGCATGCCTTCCCATAGGCAAGTCTGAATGGTGACATGTCAATTGGGGTCTTGTATGCTGTCCTATAGGCCCATAATGCATCATCAAGTCTCTGACTCCAATCTTTGCGTGTAGGGCCCACCGTCTTCTCTAAAATCCTCTTGATTTCTCGATTTGACACCTCTGCTTGTCCATTTGTCTGAGGATGATAAGGAGTAGACACTTTGTGCGTGATGTTGTACTTCTTGAGTAGAGCCGCGATTGTCCTGTTACAGAAGTGGGATCCTCCATCACTAATGATAGCACGAGGCATTCTAAACCTACAGAAGATATGAGAACGGAGGAAATCTGCAACAACTCGAGAATCATTAGTCCGGGTGGCTTTTGCTTCCACCCATTTTGAAACATAATCCACAGCCAAGAGAATGTAGAGAAAACCATTAGATGAAGGAAAAGGACCCATGAAATCAATACCCCAAACATCGAATATTTCAACAACACTAAAGTTAGTTAAGGGCATTTGATCTCTAGAACCTAAGTTTCCTAGCCTTTGACATCTATCACAAGTCATACAAAACATATAAGCATCTTTAAATATTGTAGGCCAATAGAAACCACAATCCAACACCTTAAGAGCTGTCCTACATGAACCAAAGTGACCACCACAAGACTCAGAATGACAAAAAGCAAGTATAGATTTATGCTCAGATTCTGGGACACACCTCCTAATGATTTGATCGCTACAATGTCTCCACAAATAAGGTTCATCCCAAATATAGTACCTAGCATGCTTCTTGAGTCTATCCTTATTAGCACGAGTTAAAGTGTCCGGAAATTGCCTAATCACTAAATAGTTCACAATATCCGCGTACCAAGGCTCACTTACCGCAATTTTGAAGAGTTGTTCATCCGGAAAGTTCTCTTGTATGGCAATGGTGTCCTCCTCATGTATCAATCTGCTCAAGTGGTCTGCTACAACATTGTCACTCCCTTTCTTGTCCCTAATTTCAATATCAAACTCTTGGAGTAAAAGAATCCATCGTATGAGCCTCGGTTTTGCTTCCTTCTTTGTAAGCAAGTACTTCAGAGCTGCATGATCAGTGTAAACAATAACTTTAGTTTGAAGCAAATAAGAGCAAAATTTATCTAAAGCAAAAACAACAGCAAGAAGTTCTTTTTCCGTAGTAGAATAATTCAATTGAGCATCATTAAGAGTCCTTGAGGCGTAGTAAATAGCATAGGGCCTCTTATCTTTCCGATGTCCTAACACAGCTCCAACTGCATAGTCTGAGGCATCACACATCAACTCAAAGGGTAGAGACCAATCCGGAGGGAGCATAATAGGAGCTGACGTCAAAAGCTCCTTCAACTTCTCAAATGCCTTCATGCAATTGTCGTCAAATTCGAATGGCACATCCTTTTGGAGCAAATGACATAGAGGTCTGGCTATCTTGGAAAAGTCCTTGATAAACCTACGATAAAATCCTGCATGGCCAAAAAACGAACGAATCTCCCTCACAGAAGTGGGAAAGGGTAGATAACGAACAAGATCAACTTTGGCCTTATCGACCTCTATTCCCCTAGAAGATATAATATGCCCCAACACAATGCCTTGTCTAATCATAAAGTGACACTTTTCCCAATTTAGCACCAAGTTAGTTTCAACACAACGTTTTAAGATTAGTTCTAAATTCTCTAAGCATGCATCAAAACTCTTACCAAAGACACTAAAGTCATCCATGAAAACCTCAATGATCTTTTCAATGTACTCAAAGAAAATAGACATCATACAACGTTGAAACGTACCTGGAGCATTGCATAAACCGAAAGGCATGCGTCTATAGGCAAACGTACCAAATGGGCAGGTGAAGGTGGTCTTCTCTTGATCCTCCTGAGCTATGCAAATTTGATTGTAACCACTATAGCCATCCAAGAAGCAATAGTACTCATGACCTGCTAACCTGTCTAACATCTGATCAATGAATGGCAAAGGGAAGTGGCCATTCCTGGTGGTGGCGTTGAGCTTTCTGTAGTCAATGCATACTCTATGTCCAGTCACAACTCGTTGGGGCACTAGCTCATTCTCTTCATTCTTCACCACAGTCACTCCAGACTTCTTTGGCACCACTTGGACTGGTGAGACCCACTTGCTATCTGAAATAGGATAGATAACATCACAATCAAGTAATTTAATAACCTCATTTTGAACTACCTGCATCATGGGTGGGTGGAGGCGTCTCTGGGCCTCTCTAGTGGGCTTAGCGCCATCTTCAAGCAAAATCCGATGCACACAGGTTGTAGGGCTTATACCCTTGATGTTTGCCAAAGTCCAACCGATTGCGGTCTTGTACTTCTTCAATATCTCCACAAGTCTTTCCTGTTGCTCCTTCTCGAGCGTAGAAGATACAATCACTGGCAATGTCTTATTGTCTCCCAAAAACACATACTTCAAGTGGTCTGGTAAAACTTTGAGTTCAAGAGTAGGGGCTTGTACCACTGAAGAAAGAAGTTTATTAGTCGAAATGGGGAGTGACAAAGGAGGATCATAACTCACCTGTGGTGGCATGGCCTCAAGAGAAGCCACAGTTTGGATGATAATAGGACTAAAGTTCTCTTCAAGTTCTGCCTTGGTGATGGTGTCGCCATGTTCATTGTAACCGACTCCTTGAGCGATTGTTAGCGCCAGCTCATCATCCGGAATTTCATCTAAGAATTTCTGAGCAAGAGAATCAAGTATGTCAATAGAAAAACCAGATTTGTCATCAAAAATAGGATACCTCATGGCTTCAAAGATGTTGAAGCCAATAACATCACCGTTAAACTCCATGGTTAATGTTCCTTCATACACATCAATCTTTGTCTTCACCGTTCTCATGAATGGACGTCCAAGCAGCAAGGTTGTGGAATTATGAGGCGATTCTTCCATGTCAATGATGTAGAAATCCGCTGGAAAGATCAAATGGTTCACCTGCACAAGCACATCCTCTACATACCCCTTAGGATATGTGTTGGATCGATCAACTAACTGGATAATAACATTATCTTTCTTAAGTGCGCCTAACTCCATAGATGCATATAAACTATATGCCATAACATTGATCGAAGCACCTAAATCGAGCATGACATTTTCAAACTTATGGTTACCAATTACACAAGGGATAGAAAAACTGCCTGGATCCTTAAGCTTTGGAGGCAATTTCCTTTGAATGACCGCAGAGACAGTCGCATTCATCTTCACAACCTCCTTTTGACATGTTTGTCTCCTTATAGTGCACAACTCTTTCAGAAATTTAGCATATTTTGGTACTTCTTTGATGCACTCAAGCAAAGGCATGTTTACTTGAACCTTCTTGAAAATCTCTAGGATAGCTTGATCTGACTCATCCCTCTTTGATTGTGCAAACCTGCTTGGGAATGGTACACGAGCATAGGGAGAGTTAGTAATAACCGAATTTTGAGAGTTAGAGTCATTACCTTTACTTGCTGGTTTCGGTGGAGATTGCAGTGAGCCTTCGATCCTTGATGTTGCTGGATCTTTTTCTATGTCCCTCTTGGTGACTTCAACGTCACTCTCCTCATCATGGGCCAAAATTGGCGCCACTGTGGTCTTCTGTGGTGCCTTAGGGATGTCCTCAAGCCTCTTCCTACTCCTGGTAACGATTACCTTTGTAGATTCAAAGTTAGGATTCAGAATAGTACTGGGTGGGAGCTTTCCACTTTCAGTTATTCTGCCCATGAAGTCCACGACTTGTCCCATTTGCTTCTTGAGCTCCGCTATGTCCTTACCATGACTCTGTTGTCCTGTGACAAGTGCTTGAGTAGAAGTCGTCAAAGTTTGCTGCCCTTGAAAAAGAGCTTCAAGCATTTTATCATAAGAAGCATTAGTAGCATTATGAGGAACATAGTTATTATTTGGAACAAAGGTTTGAGGAACCTGAGGCCTCGGATGGAAGCCTTGAGGACGTGGAAAGAGTCCGCTAGATGGTTGAGGTTGTTGCACATTCTCTGTGTTGCTCCATCGAAAGTTGGGGTGGTCCCTATGTCCTGGATTGTATGTGTTGGAGAAGGGATTGTAACGTTGCGGCGATCCCAAAGCATTTAATGATTCCCATCCTCCATTCTCAGTTAACTGAGGACACTGATCAGTCACATGTCCTTGCATAGAGCAAACTCCACACACCTTAGCTTCTTCTTGACCTTTTACCTGTAAGACCTGAGACAACAAAGTAGTCATGTTATTCAATTTTTCCTCAAGTGCAGAGTTAGAAGATACTTGATTTACCCTCCGAGAAGAGGATAACGTCCCCTCATACTGTTGATAGTTGAGAGCACGATTTTCCAAGAGTTGCTTAGCTACTTCTGGTGTCTTGTCCAAGAAAGAACCTCCCACAGAAGCATCCAAAAGTTCTCTTTCGTTAGTGAGAAGTCCCTCATAGAAGTACTGGAGCAGGTTATTTTCTAACATTCCATGGTTGGGGCAACGGCGCCATTTTGACGGGTGCAAAACCTGCATCAAATAAACCCTTTTTATCGTTGGTAGTATAAGGTAAATAAGGGTATCGTATAGGGCCGGGGATTGAGGGTACCTTGCAAAACAAAACGTTAGTAGAACACAACAAATAATAACTAGTATTAAAACCTTAAACAATTTACAAAAATAACCATTATTCCTAACGAACAGTAGTTGAAAACCTAATTAAAAATCTAACCTAAACTACTCAGAAAAATATGAACATTTACAGAGATATATTAGACACAAATATGAACAACTGTACAAATTTTCAGGGGGTTTGGAAATGGTTTGATATGAAAATAAAATAAAAGAAAACAGGGGACAGAAGAATGGCGAAAATCCTAAACTATAAGGAAAACAAAAACCTAAGCAACTATATACATGTGATCGTCTCTTTGCACACAAGAAAACACTAAATCAGATTCATATAATCAAGTAGCTATGTAATTTCAATCCTAATAACCTAAATCATGCATATGGAGAAACGAATCAAATTCCATGTTTCGAGTAATTTACTGACGCGGACTTAACTACTTAACACCCTCCTAACTTCTCATAGATATGTACCGACGCGGACTTCATATCTAAAATAGATCAGAGGAAGAACTTGAACATGTTAGAATGTAATTCACTGACGCGGACTTCAAAAACATCCTAGCATGCAACCTATGACTCTTTACCATTCTAGTTCGTGTTTACCGACGCGGACTTAACACAAACAATGACACATATTGATTAAGAACAAGTCATAAGTTGTCAATCACACATAAACACAATTTAGATCATCAAAAGCATCATCAATTACACCAACAACTCAAGTGTACAGATCTGATTTTCATGATTATAAGAACAAACTCAATCAAAAATCCAACTCATGAACACAAACGAATAAGAGAGATGGAAACAAACTAAAGTAATTGAATAGATAATAAAAGAAAACATGAGATCTGAGTTTAGATTACACTTTGAGTATTGAAACAAGGAACTACGCCGAGGATTACAAAGGAGAAGACATGGCAGGAGATGCCCTAAAATTAGGGTTTGTGTTTGGAGAGGAATTTCTGAAGGAGATGAAAGGACGTTATTTTTTCTGCAGCAAAGATCGACCCCTTTTCACGTCTGCAACTCCTCCTATATATAGGGAACGTATGAACAGCTTCTATTATGGTTAGAGAACCCTCAATTTTTCGTCCATGGGCTCGCTGTTGTAGTCTGGGACTTGAAATTGAAGTTTCGGTCCAAATCAGAAATTCGGGCAGACTGACCTTTGGCCACTCAAACAGTCATAACTTCTTCTCCAAAGTAGCTATTGATGATCTGCAGAAAGTTCTGGAAACTAGACTCTTCTAGCTCTCCGGTCATATAATGTTCATCTCCTGGATATATGTGAGCTGATCACAATCCTCTGTCGAAGTTGACTGACAATTCCTGGCAGATTTTCTGATCTCTTTCCTTGTGCCATATGGATTCCTCTTCCCTCAAGATTTCTTCTCTTTAACTTGCTTCTTTTGTGCTCCTTGGCTTTATTTGAGACCTAAAAACACAAACCAAGTTAAAATCAATATTGTTAAAGGAATTACATAGCTAAATAGGGTCGGAAATACATTAAGAACGTTGCATAAAATGCGCCTATCAACCCCCGCCGTCTCCTCTCCCTTCCTGGGCCGGTGACCGGGCCCGTGTCGCCGTCGATTGAAGGAAAACCCGCCGGAAACGCCGGATTGTCCAGTCGCTAGAGTTCTCTCCTCCGGCCACCATAGGTCAGGATTTTTAGCTCATCTTGTAGCTCTCATAAAGGTGAGTAATCCCTAAAAAAGAATTGGTCTAATTCGATCTTGTTAATGAGAAATGTATAATTGAAGTTCTAGGGCTCAATTTAAGGTTTTGGTTCGATTAACCTAGTTAGACTTGGAAATGGTTTTTGTGCTAGTTAAGGAAGTTGTTGTGCGGGTTGAGAGGAGTGTTGTGCTAAAATTTGAGAAGCATTGGAGGTCGCCGGCTGCCGCTGCCCCTTAGGGGCAGTTTTTCATGTTTCTGGGTTTGTTTTCATGAGAGGAGTTTAATGAAGTATAGTTTGTAGTTTTTGGAGGAGTTTTGATAAGGTTTGAGATTTTTCAATAGTTAAGAATTGTGGCGGTTATTAGATTGGAAGTTCGACAGTTGGTTTAGCAAGTTTTAAATTCTAAAAAGGTTAAATTATGGCTTTCGGTAAGTATGGAGTATTGTGAGCCTTATTAGATGAAAAGTGGAGAAGTTGGGCAAGAGAGATGAAATTATAGGCTTCCTTTTATTTCGGAAATTTTATTAAAGTATTATCCTAGTTTGGAGGCTTAATAATTATTTATTGTTCAGGACGTGAGGAGGATCATTTGGAGGAAACCTCGGGTCGTCGGCAGGCATAGCTGAGCACTATGAGTGGACCTTTGATTTGAATGCCATGCAAGCACTAGAGTTTATTTAATTTTCAAAAGCATACTGGAGATTTAATATTTTCTTGGACTAATGAGTTCCATTTATTTTTCGGGAACTCTCTTGAGCATTTTATTTGACATGTGAGACATGTCAAGTGATTTATTTTATTACGCAATATTCCTAAGTACAGTTGGGAACTGTACGGAGTTCAATGGATTTTATATTATTTTTGGGGAAGTGATATTCTTAATATTTGTTATTTTACTTCACCATAAAAGGGTTGATGTATATTCATTATTGCTAGCTAATCATTATTAGCGGCTACTCACCATAGGTGAGTAGAGCGCTTAGCGTGAGACGCTATTATAGTGTCAGGACCTACCCCGGATTTCCCCATGAAATCCGGAATAAACCCTGCGGGACCCACCTCAGGGAAATTCTACCAAAATTTGGCATAACCTCCCTTGAAAATGGGTAACCCTACCTGAAAGAAAACTCACTCAATCCCATACACTTCTAATCAATTTAACCCACAACCTCTGGAGCCACCCACTCCCCAAATAAACATCCACCACCTCAAAATCCATATAATTCCAACCGTTTCACCAATTAAATTTCTCATGCAACAATATCCCATAAACACAAATTGATACATTATCCCATGGTTGTAATACCCCGGAAATTTAATATTAGTTTCTAATATTATTTGGGAATTTTCGAGTTAGAAGTTAGTGTGTTTTGAGATTCGAAGGAAGAGCGGAAGAGTTGGGTTACATAATTTACCGAAACGGTTTATAGCTTTGAAGGGCCAAAAGTTGACATTCTTTTCTGTAAGTTATTTGTGAAAACTTCCTTCACGAAAGTTGTAGAGTTTGTGTCAAGACCCACCCCGAATTTCACCCTGAAACCCGAGGTAAGTCCTGCGGGGACCACCTCCAAGGAAAATTTACCGAAGGACTCGGCAAACCTCCCTTGAAAATGGACAACCCTAACCCGGAAAAATATAGAACACCCTCTTAACCCAAAATATTAATCTTCACTTTAATCCAAATAACTGAATAAAAATATACACAATTATTTTTCCGAGTGGGCTTTGGTCCAATTCAGTTTTCCCCTCTCCTTTCTCTCTCCTCCCTCCCGTTTTCTCCCTCCCGATTCCTCCCCTCCCTGCCGGATCTTCCGACCGCCGGTCCGCCGCCGTCCGGCCGCCTTAGACCGCCGCACCGGTCCCAAACGATCGGTCTCCAACCCAGCTACAGTTCTAGACCGGTGGCAGCCTCCCTAGCGCCGCCGTGAAGGAAGAATCGACGCCGAAAGCCCCGGCTGCCGAAAACTTCTTTTCGCCGGAACTCCTTCCTCCGGCCGCCATATCCGGCGAGCCTTGGCTCAAAAGGAAGCCCTCCTCCCGTGCTTCAATCCCTCCAAAGGGCTCCTTCCATCTCGAGCTAGGTAAGGAGAAATAGGTATTTGAAATTCTAGGGCTTTATTGTGTGTTTGTGTTCGATTGACATGGTTAGGCTTAGAATTGGAGTTTGTGGTAGTTAGGAATGTTGTAGAGGAGGTTGAGAGGAAGGTGCTGGCAAATTTTGGTAGCATTTGCAGGTCGCCGGAGCCGCCGCCGGCGCCGCCGCCGAGAAAATGTTTTTGGTGGAGAATATTATGAAGAGTTTAATGGAATGAGTTTTAGAAGTTTTGGAGGAGTTTTGGATAGGTTTTGGAATTTGTTAAGTTTGGTATTTTTGGCGGATTAATAAGTTAAAATCCGGCTATTGGATTATTTTTTTTCTTTTGTTGGAATTTATCCTGAATTGATAATTTCAGTGATTTTACTCATTTGATTTAACGTTTATGAGTATAGCATGTATATAAGAGAACGCTAGCTAGCAATACGTGCTCCCCCTCATAATGAGGAAAAATGCCATTATGAGGTGACATGAGCGTTAGACGCCAGCGTCCTAGCCCTGTACGACTTTCTACTTTTCGAGTTCATTCTATGTTTTTAGATTCATTCATAGAATTCGTACAGGGAGTGAACACGTATAAATACCACCCGGTCCCACCCCCATACTGAGGAAAAATGCCACTATGGGGTGACGTGCGCGTTAGACGCGAGCGTCCTAGCCTGGTATGACTATCTACCTTCAAGCTTATTCATAGATAGCATACATGGAGTAGACGGGTGTGAATACATACTGATATAATTATATAATTTTTGCCTGAGAGGCTGTATTTGTTTAAGATTTGGAGACTAGCCAGAACTAGTCGTGTCCTTGATAGTTTTTCTTGGGGAAATATTATTGCTTGTCGGAATTATTTTGTTCACTCACCCTAACGTGATTAAATATTTTCCCCTGGGCTTTTCCTTCGTTTTAATTGCCCAGTCTGCAGAGTTCGGGTGGGGTCTAGAAGGAGGCGCCGAGGCATAGTCACCCACATTTCCACTACTGTTCGTCAGTAGGTCATTTGTTTAAACCCACTAGGATTTTTATCAGCTTCCGTTGTCTTTCCTGTAGTAGCTCTGAATATTTCGGAAAAATAATTGTGTATATTTTTATTCAGTTATTTGGATTAAAGTGAAGATTAATATTTTGGGTTAAGAGGGTGTTCTATATTTTTCCGGGTTAGGGTTGTCCATTTTCAAGGGAGGTTTGCCGAGTCCTTCGGTAAATTTTCCTTGGAGGTGGTCCCCGCAGGACTTACCTCGGGTTTCAGGGTGAAATTCGGGGTGGGTCTTGACAGTTTGTTGATACGAGTTCGTAGACACGCGGCACGCATAAAACAGATGTCGTATGAGAAAGTTTTGGTCAACAGAAGTTCGTGGCTTTACGGGATTGTGAGTTAAATAGGAGAGTTTTCTTTTGGGTTCTCATAATTTTCAAAACCTTTATTTCTTCCCCTCTCCGTCGCTCTCTCCGTCCCCGAGAGAGTCCAAAATTCCCACCCGACCCGGACCCGGCAACTTTCCGGCGTCGTCCGACGCCGCCTGACCGCTCCACCGGCTCGAATCGCTTCCTCTTCTCCTTGCCTTCGTCCCTCTCTAGCTGGTTCACGTTGATTCAGTCCCGAAGCGGTGACCCGAAGCTAGGAAGTTCGGCTTGGAGAGCGGTCAGGATTCCCACCTCTGACTGCGGCGACGCGGCTTGGAAACGGTCGGGATAGGAGCTCCTTGGCACCCTGGTTCGACTTCGGGTAGTCTTGAATCTCGACTCGCGGCGGAGAGTAGCGGCGGTGGATTCCAACTTTCTGGCGAGTTTGCCGGTGTTTTCCAACCGATTCCGGCCGAACTGGGTGAAACCTCAGGTATAAAAGATGCTTCCCTTGCTTCAATCTACAAGTTTGCTGTTGGAAGTTTGTTGAGATTTTGAGTTTGGTAGGGTGGCGCGTGGGACCCACTCGCCGCCGCCTGTGGTGGCGCGTCTGGCAGGGTGTGTAGGTCTTGTTGCAAGGGTTAGCTAGCTCTTGTTGTTTTGAGCATGATGATATATTATAGGCTAGGTTGAGATCATGTAATGCTTAGTTGTTGGAGTGTTTTCGTTGATGTTGTTGAGTTTGTGAGTTAGAATGTAGGAGCAGTTTTTGGCAGTTGCAGGAGGTGTTGTTTTGGGGATCGAAGACCTTGGGAGGTCTTGAAGGAGAGTTGCCCTCCTTTGGGCAAACCTTCGGGTTTAGTTTTGAGCTAAGAGGACAAATGTTACTTTTTAGTTGGTTGGTTACTAAGTTATTATTTTGTGCTAATTAGGTGACTTGTGGAGTGTGGTTTTAAGCTTTATGCTTGTATTGTGCGTGTGAAGACGCAGCTGGATTGAGGTGAGTAAAATCTCACTAAGGTTCACTTTGTGACCTTTTTACTTATGGTGGTTATGATGATTATATGATGATGATGATGATGTTGATGATGATGATGATGTTGATGATGATGTTTTTAGTGATGATAATGGTGATGAAAATGTTGGTGATTATGTGATGATGATTAGATGATGATCATGGTAATTATATGATGATGATTAAATGATGATTTTAGTGATGATAATGTTGATGAAAATGTTGGTGATTATGTGATGATGATAATGATCATGGTAATTATATGATGATGATTATATGATGATCATGGTAATTATATGATGATGATTAAATGATGAGTATGGTGATTTTATGATGATGATTAAATGATGATGATTATGATGATTAAATGATGACGATGATGTTTTGATTTAAAAATTATGTTTATCTTTTGTTTGTTTTAAAATATATGAGCTTGATCCCCAACGACTCATGGTGGTGCCTTAGTGGTGAATGTGTGAATTTGTTGTGAATTGGTGCCTTAGTGGTGAATGTGTGCTTTGTTGTGAATTGGTGCCTTAGTGGTGATAATGTGTCTTAGTTGTGAATGTGTGCCTGAGTGGTGATTGTGTTGCATTAGTTGTGGATGTGGTGCCTGAGTGGTGATTGTATGCATTAGTTGTGGATGTGTGTGCCTTCGTGGTGATTGTGTGTATTAGATTAGGAGCCTTCGTGGTGGACCGGGAACCAAGCCTTGGCTGGGTGATTGGTTACTGTCAGTATAGAGCTCTAGTCTGTCTGTTGGTACTTCATGGGGGATGACTAAGTGTTGACGAACCCATGAGTACGCGTTTGTTTGGTTACTTATGGGGGATGACTAAGTGTTGGCACACTCATAAGTAAAAGTCGAGAAATGATTGTGTGATGTTCTTACATGTTGTCATTTAGATTCCTTGCTTTGAGTATCTCCTGAACTATGCTTGTCCGCAGGAGATTCTTTAATCTTAATAGTTTGATTTTTAGTGGAATTCCTTAACTACACTTTTTGCAGTATTTCATTTATGATTTGAGTGATTGTGATTTGTTGTGTTTCCTTAATTATTTCTTTTGAATTCTCTTGCTTTTTGGTGATTCCTGAACTAAGTTGCTAATGCAGCAATTATCAGTTTTATCTTTTGTTCATGTGTTTTACTTTATTGGTAGAAGTGTAAACACGAAAATATCTGCAACAAATAACAGAAAGAGACGTGTACAAAGAATAATTTAATTTAATCAAATGCGAATGCAGGTTACAATCTTTGTGAATTCCTCTGATTCTATCTCCGAATCTAGGTCTAACTCAAGGGTGACAAGCACTTGTTCTTGAGGGTTACGCGGGTTGATCACGTAACGGGTATTTGGGATTTGGATTTAGGTTTAGTGAAGAACTGGCTATTTGGGGAGCTTGATAGTTCTACAATGATCTAGTGAAGAACTGACTATCTGGGGAGCTTGATAGTTCTTCAAGGGTTTAGGGGAGACTTCTGAGCTCGCGGAGGGATTTCTCTCTCTCTAGTTCGCTGCCTTCTTTTTATGCTCTCTCTTGGTTTCCAAGCGAACGGTGATTTCTAATCCCATTTCGCAGATGACTTATCTTGGACGTACATCCCTGCAAGCATGCGAACTCTGTCCTCTAGCTACTTCACGAATTTCCCAACGTGGGGCCATCTCGCCTTGCCTATATGTCACTCTACGCACGCGGAGTCATCTCGCCTCGCCACTGTTTACGTCTACGCGAAGTCATTTCACCTCGCCACTGTTTAAGTCTATGCGAAGTGAAGTATAGTTCGCCTCGCCATTGTTTACGTCTACGCGAAGTCATTTCACCTCGCCACTGTTTAAGTCTACGCGAAGTGAAGTCTAGTTCGCGTCGCCATTGTTTACGTCTATGTGAAGTCATTTCACCTCGCCAAGCTTAGCTCGCCTCGAGAAGTCAAAGTCACCTCGCGGAGTCAATTTCACCTCGCCAAGCTTAGCTCGCCTCGCGAAGTCCATTTCGCCTCGAGAAGTCAAAGTCACCTCGCGGAGTCAATTTCACCTCGCCAAGCCTAGCTCGCCTTGCAGAGTCAAGGTCAACTTGCGAAGTCCATTTCGCCTGGCGAAGTCATTTCTCCTGACGAAGTCCTGTTCGCCTGGCGAAGTCTATTTTGCCTGGCGAAGTCTTGTTCGTCTGGCGAAGTCTTGTTTGCCTGGCGAAGTCGCATCATCAATCAACACTTGATAATTGATTTCAATCAGGGTTTAAGGTTTTGCTGTCGGCCGATCATTTCCACGTTGCCACGTGCTATTTCCGACGGCTTTCCAATGTTGTTGACTCGCAAGCCACGTATTTACTTGGATTATTCAACGACTATTATTATCGTTAAATTTTATATGTCTACAAATGCCCCCACTTCAAGGTGCGTCGTAGCCATGCTGTCGTCATGTGCCAGAGGCGTGACTTACAGTCTATGTTTAATGGGTTTGTGGTAATTCCCGAATTGATAGGGATTCCTAATTTTGTAAGGATTCCCTATTTTCTTGTAGAAATTCCTCGAATTAATAGGATACCCAATTTTGTAGGGATTCCTTAATTGGCAAAGATTCCTGTAAAGCTTCCAAGTAATGGGCGGAAACCTTTGATGTATTTCTTCCTTGATTTGCTTGATTCTCCATACTTTTCCAGTTTCAATGAGGAAAGATTGCACTATAAATTAAAGCTTCCGGTTGAACATTATTCATCACAAAGTTACAACCATCTCGCTGTGAGATCAGCAGTAAACTCTCTCTCCTTTTGATTTGATTGCTATGGCGCGGAGCTCATGTGCTTTCTTGCTAACAACTTCAATAATTTTATGTCCTCTTCACTCAACTTCCGGGGACTCACTTGCCGCTTTGTTCCCGCAAACGAAGACTCTCCTTCCTTGCGCTTGGACTTTGGCACATATCGAAGAATTGGGACAATGGGACTAGACTTGTCTGATGTCGCAGTTTTGGAAGGAAGCTTATGCGACTCTTCATTTCCCTTGCCTTTTGGTTCAACTTCTTTCCTTGTTGCCGTCGTAGCCTTCCCTGTTGAGGGTACTTTGACTGAAAGAACTTCTATTACCGATTCCTCATCTGAATAGAACTTGGAATCTGCGTAGTAAGACTCAGCTTCGGTGAATGGCTTGGTATCACCTATCACTGTTTTCACGCCTCCGCGGTAGAACTTGAAGCACTGATGCAGAGTTGAAGGCACGAGTTGAAGGCACGACATCATTTTCATGAATCCATGGTCGCCCCAACAATATGTTGTATGAAGTCTTTGCATCGATCACATGGAACAAAGTGTGTGACTCCAATTCGCCAATAACCATGTCTAGTCGAATCATGCCTATCGCTCTTTGCCCTCCTTGGTTAAAACCTTGGATCATGAGACGACTTTTAGATAACTCGTAGATATTGATGCCGAGTCGAGACATTGTTGATTTTGGCATAATGTTCACAGCAGACCCTCCATCTACAAGGATGCGGTTTAACTTTTGCTCTCGTATGTAACCTGTCACAAAAAGAGGTCGATTGTGTGGTTTTGAACCCAATTGCAAATCTTCATCCGTGAAGTGAATGGCATTGCAACACGCTAGGCATGCCGTACACTCATTGATGTTCGAAGAATGCTGGCCTTCATCAAGCAACAACTGGACCAACGCACGTCTCGCCGATTTGGAAAGTTGCGACAGGTTAGAGAGGCTAAATTTTAAAGGCAAATCTTCCCATTGTCTCAGCACTTTAGTTTCTTCAAACTTCTCATCATCTTTGGAATCACCTTTAAAGCTTGTTGTCATTGAGCTAGCTCTTAGACTGGGTCGTGCCTTGGGCATGCATTTCGTTGGCGGATTTTGATTGAGGGACTTCTGTACACAAGGAGCGAATTTCTCCTTTATACATCTTGTCTCATTTCTCGCGAGGCATTGCCGACTCCCATGTGGTCGTTTATGATCTGGCTGTGAGAGTGGTGGACTTGACAACACACCTTTGCGCGCTTTTCGTCGAGTGACAAGTATCCATCCCTCGCCATCATCGCATGGGGCGGCTTTAGGAGCGAGGTTTATTTGCTGGATTGGCTTCACTCCTTCTAACTTTTTATCATTGCCCGTCTCGTTCGAGTAATGGCATGGCGCTTTCACTAGCATGGAAGGTACTTGAACCGGCTCAAAAGACCCAAACGAAATGGTAGTGCAATTGACCGCAACAACCTCGTCGACATCTAACTCGATTCTTCCTTGTTTGGCAAGCTTCATGATCAAATCCTTCAAAACAAAGCACTTCTCAACTGGGTGGCTGACGAGGCGATGAAACTTGCAATACTTCGGATCATTGACCCGATGCATTTCTTCTAGACGTTTGCATTCTGGAAGTTCTATCACCTTGTTCTCAAGCAAATCTTCCAAGATGCCTGCCACGTCGGAATCTGGGAATGGATAAGTCTTTTGCTCCCACTCAGTCAATGGATGCTTCTTCCTCCCGTAGGCTTGAGTCGGTTCTACTCTCTTAATCTCCTTCTTGTCTCGTGTGGAGATTTTGATTGGAGCAACACTTACAGTCATCGACTCCTTTGTAGATCTTTTCACGACCTTGTCAACTTTGCTACTGGAAGCTTTGTCTTTTCGTTGATCATTGACAAACTCCTTCTTACGCTTGTGGCTAGCTATGCTCAATTCCATATCATGGGCTCGCGTAGCTAGTTCTTCAAAGGATCGAGGCTTGATACCTTGGAGAATGTACAACAAATCAAAATGCATGCCTTGGATGCATATCTCTACCGCAGACGTCTCCGACAAGCGGTCTTTACAATCAAGGCTGAGCGAGCGCCACCTGTTGATGAAGTCAATCGCTGATTCGTCTCTCCATTGTTTTGTGTTGGTGAGTTCCATCATGCCCACAGTTCGCCTTGTACTGTAGAAGCGGTTTAAGAATTCACGTTCCATTTGGTCCCAACTGTCGATGGACTCGGGCTCTAAGTCTGTGTACCATTCAAAGGCATTGCCTTTCAACGAGCGAACAAATTGCTTGACAAGGTGGTCACCTTCTGTCCCAGCGTTATTGCAGGTTTCAATGAAGTGAGCAACATGTTGCTTTGGATTGCCCTTCCCTTCGAATTGCTGGAACTTTGGCGGCTGGTATCCCAACGGCATCCTTAGTCCATTAATTCTTTTGGTGTAGGGTTTGGAGTAGGTGAGAGAATCACGAGAAGGACCTCCATATTGAGCTCTGATGGAGTTGGTGATGATGTCTTGCAATTGCTAAAAGGACATAGATCCAAGCGAGCCATCATCGTCTTTGTCAACGTTCTTGGACCTCTCGCCTACTTTGTACTTCTTTTCTTCATCTTGACTTTCAAGCCTGCTGTAGAGCTCGGCGATCTGCATGTCTTTTTCTTCCACCGTTTTGGTGAGCTTTTCGACCACTCCCATCAGATTGGCTATTTGCTCTTCAATGGTGGATGCTCCTGTCACCATGACTTGCAGAGGGATAGGTTGTGATGAATAGTCCGTTGGCAGGCCATACGTGTTGTCTTCATCACCATTTGGACTTCCATCATATGAAGCCGTGCTTGATTCATCATCCGTGGCAGGTGAGAATGATCGCTCTCTTGATTTGTTTGGAGTTTCCTTCTCTTCACTTTGTGAGGCGCGCTTGTCTTCACCTCGCGAGGTATGCTTGCTCGTGAGATTCGCCAAGGTGATGACTGGTTCGCGAGGGTTGGAAGGCAAAGCCACAAATGTTGTGGGTTGATTCCTCACCATGCTACGGGTGACATGACCAGAGGGCTTGTTGTTTGACCTCGCGGTCATTGGTTTAGACATCTTCGTCGAGATGGCTTGAGTGCTCTTGGAGGCCATTACTTTGAGCGGATTTGGGCTTTCCTGCGGAGAAGGAGATGAGAGGCAAAGTTGTCCCACTGGGCATGCCAATTTTGTAAACACGAAAATATCTGCAACAAATAACAGAAAGACACGTGTACAAAGAATAATTTAATTTAATCAAATGCGAATGCGGGTTACAATCTTTGTGAATTCCTCTGATTCTATCTCCGAATCTAGGTCTAACTCAAGTCTAACTCAAGGGTGACAAGCACTTGTTCTTGAGGGTTACGCGGGTTGATCAAGTAACGGGTATTTGGGATTTGGATTTAGGTTTAGTGAAGAACTGGCTATTTGGGGAGCTTCATAGTTCTTCAATGATCTAGTGAAGAACTGGCTATCTGGGGAGCTTGATAGTTCTTCAAGGGTTTAGGGGAGACTTCTGAGCTCGCGGAGGGATTTCTCTCTCTCTAGTTCATTGCCTTCTTTTTATGCTCTCTCTTGGTTTCGCTCCCCCCTCCTCTTGGTATGAGAGGGGGTATTTATAGTGTTAACATGCCTCCACTTAAGGCAAGTAATGAAGATTCTGAATCAATAATATTTCCTCAATCGAATCAATGAATCTTGACTGATTGATCTACTTGCCGATTTTAACATAATCAAATCAATCAAATCTTGAGATTTAGATATGCCCCGATCGCTTTGGATTGAATGTCCTGTTTTGGGCGAGATCTTTAGTAAGGGGTGAGCGATCTCGCGGACATGGAAAGTATCCCGCGAGGAGGCTTGATTTCCAAGCGAACGGTGATTTCTAATCCTATTTCGCAGATGACTTATCTTGGACGTACATCCCTGCAAGCATGCGAACTCTATCATCTAGCTACTTCGCGAATTTCCCAACGTGGGGCCATCTCGCCTTGACTTTATGTCACTTTACGCGCGCGGAGTCATCTCGCCTCACCACTGTTTACGTCTACGCGAAGTCATTTCACCTTGCCACTGTTTAAGCCTATGCGAAGTGAAGTATAGTTCGCCTCGCCATTGTTTACGTCTACGCGAAGTCATTTCACCTCGCCACTGTTTAAGTCTACGCGAAGTGAAGTCTAGTTCGCGTTGCCATTGTTTACGTCTACGCGAAGTCATTTCACCTCGCCAAGCTTAGCTCGCCTCGCGAAGTCAAAGTCACCTCGCGGAGTCAATTTCACCTCGCCAAGCTTAGCTCGCCTCGCGAAGTCCATTTCGCCTCGCGAAGTCAATGTCACCTCGCGGAGTCAATTTCACCTCGCCAAGCCTAGCTCGCCTTGCAGAGTCAAGGTCAACTTGCGAAGTCCATTTCGCCTGGCGAAGTGATTTCGCCTGACGAAGTCCTGTTCGCCTGGCGAAGTCTATTTTGCCTGGCGAAGTCTTGTTCGTCTGTCGAAGTGTATTTGCCTGGCGAAGTCTTGTTCGCCTGGCGAAGTCACATCATCAATCGACACTTGATAATTGATTTTAATCGGGGTTTAAGGTTTTGTTGTCGGCCGATCATTTCCACGTTGCCACGTGCTATTTCCGACGGCTTTCCAATGTTGTTGACTCGCAAGCCACGTATTTATTTGGATTATTCAACGACTATTATTATAGTTAAATTTTATATGTCTACAAATGCCCCCACTTCAAGGTGCGTCGTAGCCATGCTGTCGTCATGTGCCAGAGGCGTGACTTGAAGTCTATGTTTAATGGGTTTGTGGTAATTCCCGAATTGATAGGGATTCCTAATTTTGTAAGGATTCCCTATTTTCGTGTAGAAATTCTTTGAATTTATAGGATACCCAATTTTATAGGGATTCCTTAATTCGCAAAGATTCCTGTAAAGCTTCCAAGTAATGGGTGGAAACCTTTGATGTATTTCTTCCTTGATTTGCTTGATTCTCCATACTTTTCCAGTTTCAATGAGGAAAGATTGCACTATAAATTAGAGCTTCCGGTTGAACATTATTCATCACAAAGTTACAACCATCTCGCTGTGAGATCAGCAGTATACTCTCTCTCCTTTTGATTTGATTGCATAGTGGCAGGATTGTAGTTTCTATGCACTTTATGTTATTGTGTTATGACTGTTGTTTTAAGCTCATGTGAGCGACTTAATTATTACTAGACTTTTGAAGTTCATGTAATTAAGTAGGATTAATGTTCAACTCGATTTATGAGTTTGTTGACTTGTACAATTCCAATATTGTTTTTAGCTTAAAAGTTGTAAAACCGGTTTTTTGATATTAAGATTTTGAGTTATATCACACCCAGATTTTTGAAAATTTATCCTTTGAAAATTGGGGTGTGACAGTTTGGTATCAGAGCTTAGGTTTACATATTTGGTGATAATCAGTACTTTGGAGTGATGGCCCGACTGTAGCGGATCACCATCATAAGCCCTTAGGTATTGATATGTCATTGGGTATGTGAAGGGTTAGGTGTCGCCTCTAGGTTAGTGGGATGTCAGAGTAGGGGTTACTCTATTAGTGGGATTTTGAATCCTTGTGTTCCACCTTGAGTTAGTGTCTTGGTTAATGCATGATGTATTAGACTTATACTTTGGTTTAAGTTTTATGCATGAGTTAACTAAGGTTTACTTGCTTCTTAGGTGATGGATCCTCCGAGAGGAAGAGCTAGGGGCCGAGGTAGGGCCAGAGAAGCAGGTAGGGCTAGAGGCAGAGGTAGGGCTCCGCCTGTGGATGAGTTTTATGAGGAGGAAGTGGAGTTGGAGTCATCGGTGCCAATTGTGGTAGATGATGGTCTACGTCTGGCTAGGATGGCTCAGGGGATTATTAGGTTGGGAGCACCTACTTTTCTTGGGGGTACGGACTACCTAGTGGCTGACCACTGGATTTAGGGCATTGAGACATACTTTACCCTGATCACGTGTACAGAGTTTGAGAAGATACGGATTGCCACGTTTCTTCTCAAGTATGAGGCACGAGTATGGTGGGGCGGGGTAGAGAGAGCTAGAAATGTGTCCATCTTGACTTGGGAGGGGTTTGTACAGCTTTTTCGGGAGAAGTACTTTCCAGATACTGTGAGAGAACAGTTGGAGATCGAGTTCTTAGCTGAGTGTCAGAGAATATGAGACCCGGTTTTCTCAGCTGTATCGTTTCGCCAGAGATATGGATGCAGTGACCTTGTCACGAAAGTTCATTCAGGGTTTGAGACATAAGCTCCGGAATGTTGTGGCTTCACATCGTTTTGCTACTCTAGCAGAAGCGGTGGAGAGTGCTCTTGCAGTTGAGCAGGAGGAGGCCATGCATGAGACTGAGAGACAGAGAGATGTGCATGGGAAAGGGAAGGCCATTGCAGGGGGTAGTGGCTCTGAGGGTCATCATGGTGCATTTGGGAAGAGACAGCGGACTGGTCAGCAGACTCTAGCTACAGTGCCAGCTGCACCTATCCGACAGGTAGAACCTTTGAGATGCTACCGTTGCGATGGGCTGGGACATACTTCTAGGGAGTGCAACAAGCAGAAGACTCAGGCTTGCTATAGTTGTGGGCAAGTGGGGCACCTTGCTAGAGAGTGTACTCGACCTGAGGGGGACAGGCAAGGGTACCAACAGAGACAGTTGCCTCCGACCCAGTAGTATTCAGGTGAGTTAGTTGTTTAAATTTTGTTAGGTTGCGGTGGGTGGTGTCTTATCATTGAGCCTTATGATTTAGTTAAGACTTGTGTGTTGGACTTTCTGTGTGGAAAATCCCTTGTGACTTGTCTTCTGTTTGTGATAGCATGTTTTATCTCATGATTGGGTTGGTTGAGATTTGACTTGAATGGAATGGTGTTATGAAATGGTATAGCAGTTATTGAGTAGTGATGTGTGCCATTCTTGGTGAAGGAGATTTTGTGTGTATCTAATGCCTTCATGATTTATGGACTTGTAGCAGTGTTGTTTTCTGTTGTGGCAAGGTTCTGTTGAAAGCTCTTAGTGTCATATGGAGTTGACAATGATGTGATGCAAATATTGTTTTGGTTTGAGTTCACTTTCTTGTGTAGTTGTGTGTGGCTTTTGGTTAGCAAGTAGTGGCTGTGTAGTATGCATGGATGTGTTTCGCGAATCGTTCAGTTACCACCAGGTGGGGTCGTAGTGTGAGTTCATGTCGGGTGTCAGGTGACCAAGACAACAAAAGCTGAGTAGCTACGTTGTCGTCGTTGGTTGTCTTGTCTTTCCTTTGAATTAGTATGACAAAATTATTGAGGGAACTCAATATGCTGGTGGAGGCATCGAGACGACAGAGATTGTTTAGTAGTTGTTTCAGTTTGGGGGTTAAGTTAGCAACACTTGGGTGGAGAAGTGGGTTTAAATTTCGGGGATGAAATTTCTTTAAGGGGGGTAGAATGTAATACCCCGGAAATTTAATATTAGTTTCTAATATTATTTGGGAATTTTTGAGTTAGAAGTTAGTGTGTTTTGAGATTCGAAGGAAGAGCGGAAGAGTTCGGTTACATAATTTACCGAAACGGTTTATAGCTTTGAAGGGCCAAAAGTTGACTTTCTTTTCTGTAAGTTATTTGTGAAAACTTCCTTCACGAAAGTTGTAGAGTTTGTCGATACGAGTTCCTAGACACGTGGCACGCGTAAAACGGATATCGTATGAGAAAGTTTTGGTTAACAGAAGTTCGTGGCTTTACGGGATTGTGAGTTAAATAGGAGAGTTTTCTTTTGGGTTCTCATAATTTTCAAAACCTTTATTTCTTCCCCTCTCCGTCGCTCTCTCCGTCCCCGAGAGAGTCCAAAATTCCCAGCCGACCCGACCCGGACCCGGCAACTCTATCCGGACTTTCCGGGGTCGTCCGACGCCGCCTGACCGCTCCACCGGCTCGAATCGCTTCCTCTTCTCCTTGCCTTCGTCCCTCTCTAGCTGGTTCACGTCAATTCAGTCCCGAAGCGGTGACCCGAAGCTAGGAAGTTCGGCTTGGAGAGCGGTCGGGATTCCCACCTCTGACGGCGGCGACGCGGCTTGGAAACGGTCGGGATAGGAGCTCCTTGGCACCCTGGTTCAACTTCGGGTAGTCTTGAATCTCGACTCGCGGCGGAGAGTAGCGGCGGTGGATTCCAACTTTCCGGCAAGTTTGCCGGTGTTTTCCAACCGATTCCGGCCGAACTGGGTGAAACCTCAGGTATAAAAGATGCTTCCCTTGCTTCAATCTACAAGTTTGCTGTTGGAAGTTTGTTGAGATTTTGAGTTTGGTAGGGTGGCGCGTGGGACCCACTCGCCGCCGCCTGTGGCGGCGCGTGGCGGCGCGTCTGGCAGGGTGTGTAGGTCTTGTTGCAAGGGTTAGCTAGCTCTTGTTGTTTTGAGCATGATGATATATTATAGGCTAGGTTGAGATCATGTAATGCTTAGTTGTTGGAGTGTTTTCGTTGATGTTGTTGAGTTTGTGAGTTAGAATGTAGGAGCAGTTTTTGGCAGTTGCAGGAGGTGTTGTTTTGGGGATCGAAGACCTTGGGAGGTCTTGAAGGAGAGTTGCCCTCCTTTGGGCAAACCTTCGGGTTTAGTTTTGAGCTAAGAGGACAAATGTTACTTTTTAGTTGGTTGGTTACTAAGTTATTATTTTGTGCTAATTAGGTGACTTGTGGAGTGTGGTTTTAAGCTTTATGCTTGTATTGTGCGTGTGAAGACGCAGCTGGATTGAGGTGAGTAAAATCTCACTAAGGTTCACTTTGTGACCTTTTTACTTATGGTGGTTATGATGATTATATGATGATGTTGATGATGATGTTTTTAGTGATGAAAATGTTGGTGATTATGTGAGGATGATTAGATGATGATCATGGTAATTATATGATGATTAAATGATGATTTTAGTGATGATAATGTTGATGAAAATGTTGGTGATTATGTGATGATGATAATGATCATGGTAATTATATGATGATGATTAGATGATGATCATGGTAATTATATGATGATGATTAAATGATGAGTATGGTGATTTTATGATGATGATTATGATGATTAAATGATGACGATGATGTTTTGATTTAAAAATTATGTTTATCTTTTGTTTGTTTTAAAATATATGAGATTGATCGCCAACGACTCATGATAAGTGAAAACAAGTTTTCTTTTAAAAATATAATCTTTCAAATTGACTTTTGTTCATGTTGGTGCCTTAGTGGTGAATGTGTGCATTTGTTTTGAATTGGTGCCTTAGTGGTGAATGTGTGCTTTTGTTGTGAATTGGTGCCTTAGTGGTGATAATGTGTCTTAGTTGTGAATGTGTGCATGAGTGGTGATTGTATTGCATTAGTTGTGGATGTGGTGCCTTAGTGGTGATTGTATGCATTAGTTGTGGATGTGTGTGCCTTCGTGGTGATTGTGTGTATTAGATTAGGAGCCTTCGTGGTGGACCGGGAACTAAGCCTTGGCCGGGTGATTGGTTACGGTCAGTATAGAGCTCTAGTCTGTCTGTTGGTACTTCATGGGGGATGACTAAGTGTTGACGAACCCATGAGTACGCGTTTGTTTGGTTACTTATGAGGGATGACTAAGTGTTGGCGAACTCATAAGTAAGAGTAGAGAAATGATTGTGTGATGTTCTTACATGTTGTCATTTAGATTCCTTGCTTTGAGTATCTTTTGAACTATGCTTGTCTGCAGGAGATTCTTTAATCTTAATTGTCTGATTTTTAGTGGAATTCATGAACTACGCTTTTTGCAGGATTTCATTTATGATTTGAGTGATTGTGATTTGTTGTGTTTCCTTAATTATTTCTTTTGAATTTTCTTGCTTTTTGGTGATTCCTGAACCAAGCTACCAATGCAGGAATTATCAGTTTTATCTTTTGTTCATGTGTTTTACTTTGTTGGTAGAAGTATTTAGTTATTTTGGGAATTACTCATACGAGCTTTTTAGCTTACCGGGTTTGTTGTTTACAACCCGGTGCACTATTTCCTGGTGTAGGGGTTAGACCTGCAGGTGTTGATCATCAGGGTTGAGGCCGAGGCATGGTGGCAGGATTGTAGTTTCTATGCACTTTATGTTATTGTGTTATGACTGTTGTTTTAAGCTCATGTGAGGGACTTAATTGTTACTAGACTTTTGAAGTTCATGTAATTAAGTAGGATTAATGTTCAACTCGATTTATGAGTTTGTTGACTTGTACACTTCCAGTATTGTTTTTAGCTTAGAAGTTGTAAAGCAGGTTTTTGGATATTAAGATTTTGAGTTATATCACGCCCAGATTTTTGAAAATTGATCCTTTGAAAATTGGGGTGTGACAATGGTTATCAGAGCTACTAATATGAAGGAAACAAGAAAAATACACACGTAAGTTAATCCGGTAACCTACGAGAGAAAACTGGAAGTGGTGGAAAATATGACTCGCCTCCTACCCTTGCCGAACAGAACTCTCCAGACTGGGCATTGAAAACGAAAGGCCCAGGGGGGAAGCATTTAAAACGTTAGAGTGAGTGGACAAAAATAAATATTAAAACTATATTTATGGATGCCACTCTTGGAAATCTTCCCGAAAATAATTGTAGACCAAAAATAATGAACCAATCCCATTGGTTCCCAATAAATCAAAACAAATGGAAAAAAAAGTTTCACCATAACGATGAGTCTCCCAAGCTATAATAGTGTCCCACGCTAAGCGCTCTACTCACATATGATGAGGACCGCTGATAAGGTTATAATAGCGTCCCACGCTAAGCGCTCAACTCTCATATGATGAGAACCGCTAAGTAATGGCTAGCTAACAATAATATATATTTATATAAACCGATCGGTTGCCTCCCAGGCGATAATAGCGTACCACGCTAAGCACTCAACTCTCATATGATGGGGACCGCTGGTAAGACTATAATAGCGTCCCACGCTAAGCGCTCTACTCACATATGATGAGGACCGCTAAATAATGTTAGCTAGCAATAGTCAATATCAATCAACCCTTTTAGGGTGAAATAAAATACTAAATATAAAAGATCAATTGACATGTCCCACATGTCAAATAAAATGAGCAAGAGAGTTTCTAAATAAATATATGGAACTCATTAATCCCAAGAAAATACTAAATTTCAAATATTCCTTAGAAATTAAATAACTTTAGTTCATGCATGACATTTAAATCAAAGGTCCACTCACAGAGCTCGGCTATGCATACCGACGACCCGAGGTTTCTTCCAAATGATCCTCCTCACGTCCTGAACAATAAATAATTATTAAGCCTCCAAACCAAGATAATACTTTAATAAAATTTCCGAAATAGAAGTAGCCTATAAATTCTCTTTCCTTTCCGAAATAGAAGTAGCCTATAAAATTTCCGAAATAGAAGTAGCCTCCAAATCAACATACTCATGCAACACGTAACACGAAAAACCATCTAAAATACATAACAACTTCATGCAAGGCCGGGCAGCAACGTTCAAATTGTCCTCGACTCTAACCAATTCCGATTCTAATTAGAGCCTTTGCGGTTATCTAATTGTTAAGACTCCTCAGGTATTTAGAACCATCTTTGCGCTTGATCCTAAACATGAATGCTAACTCATTTAAAAACACGTTGCGTAGAGATTAAACAAGAAAACACTTTAACACATGAATCAATCAGAAACATGATCTAAGGCATGGCGTCACTCATCCTATTAGCATGCAAATTATCAGAATTAAATCCGTCCTAAGTTAATAACAAGGACCAAGACAACTTTGCGTATGAATCGATCCAAAAGTATTATGGTAGATGAAACCGCACCTTAAGGACAACCATAGCCGAGGCAGCCTCAAGGATTGATTTAGATGCATGAATTCATGACAATTAATCAATTAGAAATCAAAAACACATAAGAAAATGCTACTGCCCAAAAACCTAAATCACGAAATCATCATATATTCAAGAAGTTACAAATCAAAACATAGAACAATCAAAGATCACACAAAAATCCGAAAACCATGTTTGATAAATAAAACCAAAATCAAAAAGTATATTACAATAGAGTTCGAAACTAAACAGAAAATAATACAAGAAGCCATGAGAAAATCACACTTTTACAACCTTTGAAGATTCGGCAAGTGTGGGGAAAATCGGTGGAAGGATGGAGTGATTCTTGTGGTTTGTGGTGGATGGATCGGCTAAGTAATTTTCTGTATAGAGTTTGGTAGAATTTCGGCTATGTAATTGCAAGAGTAGTGATGATCTTTTCTGTCCTTGAAGTCATGCTTTATATGGAAGAAAAACCCTAGAGAGGCCGGCCACACAAGTAAAATCCCAGTTGGTTTAGGTTTCCCTAGTCTTTCTTAATTCGGCCCCATGACCTCTGTCTGATGATTTCGTCATAACTCCCTCTAGAAAATAGATATTGAGGTGATTTCAATTGATTTGGAAACTAGACTCCTGTAGCTCTCTATCCATATCTAGCACGTTTTCTGATTCATTGTGAGCTGTCCTGGAGAGCCCTTTGAAGTTGTGAGACGTGCACAAGAATTTCAAGACTTGGACATTCCTTGATATTCTGCCGAATTTAGATCTTCTTCTCCATATTGGACTTGGTTTAGACATCTCCTTTCTTGGACTAGGCTTCATGGATCAGCTGCTTTGCTTCCCGAGGTCCATCAGGAACACTTCTCTCGGCAGGCAGTAGGTTAATCTGTTCTGGCACTCTGACCTTCCTGCAATGATTCCGGCATAACTCCAATTCTCTTGATTTTTTCTCATGAACTCTTCTAGATGTCACCTAAGTATCAGAGAGTTAACTCAATTTATGACAATGTAAAAACTTTACAGAATCATAAGAACATCTCTAAGGCTCCACAAATCAGCTTTTGACAAATTTCTATATCGTTCCTCTATGTTTAACACGTTTTACACACAACTCTACCAAAAACTTTCAACTCTACATTATGACTCTATTCCACGACAATAAGAGATAATCAAAGTAAAAATGGAGATAATAACACATTAAGAATGTCGCATTTTATGCTCCTATCAACTACCCCACACTTATCCTTTGCTAGTCCCTTAGCAAACTAAATACAAGACTCTACTACAAACATTACTAATGCCCTTAAACAAATGTCTCAGAATCTTTATTATGCATAGCTTTCAAATTTGAACATTTGAGTGTAAACACGTAAATTCCAAGTTTCATAAAACATGTATCATGGTATGAATAAGTAAGAAGTGAGAACAAATAGCATGAACACACAAGGTCAACCGATCCTCCTCACGATGGCATACTCTCTTCTTTTCACTCGATCATGGTATTCACTCATAAGTATATGCAAGAGAACAGATTGTAAGACAAGAAATAGCTTGCATATTTCATCAAATAAAAGCACTTTGTGAATAAAATTTTCTGGAAAAACCTCATGTAACAACTAAGTGCAAGAATGGACCAAAACCATATGCTCAACGCATGAGAAAATCTCCACAAATCGAAGTTAGTTATCTTAAGAATCATGAATCAATCTCAATAATGGTCGTAATGGGGCTCGGCTGCATAGGGTAGGAATTTTTAGGATAAGTGGTGCTTTAAGGCATCACCAAGACTTTAGCAAAGCTCGATCCTCCTTATGTCTTCACTCCAAGGGCCGAATTTCATCTTGTTGGACCCATACCTCATCCTTAACTCCTCAAAGCATCATGAACATGAACAAAAGTCACATATTACAATTTTAGACCTTCAAATATACACAAACTCCAAATTCAAAACACCTTTTTTTTGTAGTGTGCCATCCCTTTTCTTTTATTTTGTTTTGATCCGAATTTTTTTATTTTTATTTTTTTTTATCAAAAGGGTCTCGGCACACACAATTTTTACATCAGTTTACCCCACACTTGTTTCTTAACATCACACAAACATAACTCCACATTGATTGTAAGCTTTGCCAAGTCTTTGACAATGTAAAAACTTTACAGAATCATAAGAACATCTCTAAGGCTCCACAAATCAGCTTTTGACAAATTTCTATATCGTTCCTCTATGTTTAACACGTTTTACACACAACTCTACTAAAAACTTTCGACTCTACCTTATGACTCTATTCTACGACAATAAGAGATAATCAAAGTAAAAATGGAGGTAATAACACATTAAGAATGTCGCATTTTATGCTCCTATCAACAAACACCAATTCCAAGCCTAACTATGCCAATCGAACGAAAACACCTAATAAGCCATAGAATTTCAATCTCCGGTTTCTCCTTACCTAACTCAAGAGGGAGCGAAACCTCTTAGGGGTTTGCTGCACGGGAGGAGGGCTTTCCAACGAGCCAAGTGGCTCCGGCTATGGTGGCCGGAGGAGGGAGCTCCGGCGAGAAAACCACCACAGCAGCCGGGGCTTTCGGGCTCGGCTGCTCCTTCACGGCGGCGTTAGGGGCTCGGTCACCTACCCAGAAATGAAGAGGAGGTGGCGAGGGTCCGTATGGGACCGGTCTGGCGGTTGGTGGTGGCCAGACGGCGGCAGACGGCGGCCGAAAAGTTTCGGCAGGGAGGAGGGATATCTAGAGCGGGTGCGGGGGGAGAGAGAGAGAGAGAGAGAGAGAGAGAGAGAGAGAGAGAGAGAGAGAGAGAGTGTGTGTGTTTTGGGCCTTTGACCAAAAACAAGGCCCGGTCTAACTTAATAAACAAAACCCAACTCCAAAATTTAACACCCCAAAATAATACCCCAATAAAACTTACCTATTTATTGATAACTTTTACATGCTAACTCCTATTTAAACGCATAGCATGTCTACGAACTCGTAATAACATCCTCTACGACTTTCATGAAGAAAGTTTTCCCAAATTGCATACGGAAGAAAAAGTCAACTTTGGAGTCTTAAATAGTAAACGGTTACTTAAAACGGTAAAAGACCAAAATATTACCAAAGTAAAAAACAGTAAAATAACTTAAAAATTTCGTCCTCGAAATTAACATAACTGTCAAACAAAAAGGTAGGGATATTGTTGCCTCATTTGTTCCTCTGATTCCCAAGTAGCTTCCTCTACTTGATGACTTCTCCAAAGCACCTTGACAAGTGGAATTGTCTTGTTCCTCAGTACTTGCTCCTTTCGGTCAAGAATCTGTACCGATTCCTCTTCATAGGTCAAATCTCTCGTCAAACTAATTGGTTGGTCTTGCAACACATGAGAGTGATCGGCAATATACTTGCGAAGCATGGATACATGAAACACATTATGTATCCTAGACAATTCTGAAGGCAAAAGTAACCGATAAGCAAGTGAGCCAACTCGCTCTATTATCTCATAAGGCCCAATACACCTCGGACTAAGCTTCCCACGCTTACCAAAACGTACTATCCCTTTCCAAGGAGATAGTTTCAAGAACACCCAATCACCAACTTGAAACTCAAGGACTTTCCTGCGAACATCTGCATAACTCTTTTGCCTACTTTGAGCGGTCTTGAGTCTATCTCTGACCACTTTAATCTTCTCATTAGTATCCTGGATTAACTCAGGACCACAAAGTTCTTTTTCCCCTACTTCATTCCAACACAAAGGTGTACGACACTGTTTCCCATAAAGTGCCTCTAAGGGAGCCATACCAATACTAGAATGGTAGCTGTTATTATAAGCAAACTCCATCAAAGATAGGTTCTTATCCCAACTCCCCCTGAACTGCAAGGCACAAGATCTCAACATATCCTCCAAAGTCTGAATAGTCCTCTCAGATTGCCCATCAGTTTGAGAATGAAAAGCTGTGCTGAAGTGTAGTCGGGTACCTAAAGCTGCCTGAAGAGCTCCCCAGAATTTAGAAGCAAATCTAGGATCCCGATCCGACACTATTGATTCAGGTACACCATGAAGTCTCACGAACTCATTCACATAAAGCTCCGCCAATTTATCTAGTGTATACTTCTTTCCCACCGACAAGAAATGTGCAGATTTGGTGAGTCTATCCACAATCACCCAAATACCGTCATGCCCCTCACGGGTACGAGGTAAACTGAAAACAAAATCCATGGTGATGTGGTCCCACTTCCACACTGGAATAGGCAACGGCTTAAGCAATCCTGAAGGTTTCTGCCTTTCAGCTTTCACTTTCTGAAAAATCAAACATCTACTTACAAAAGCTGCCATTTCCCTCTTCATGTTTGGCCACCAATAATAATCTTTCAAATTCCGATACATTTTTGTACTACCCGGATGAGCAGCATATGCAGAACTATGAGCTTCTTCCATTATCTCTATCTTTATCTCTTCATTCCTCTTTGGAACACAAAGTCTATTTTTGAACAATAAAGTTCCATTTCTTCTTACCGAAAAATCCACAGCGGCTCCATTCGCTGCTCTTTCAATCAACCGAACAATGGAAGGATTGTGATACTGCGCCTTCTGCACTTTATCAACCAAAACTGGCCTCACATGGAAACTAGCTACCAAGGCACCCACTTCATCCACTGCTAAATCCACCCCAGTAGCTCGCAACTCAAAAAGAAGTGGAACTCTAACCATCCTCAGGTGAGACAAAGATATGGTGGGATTTCGACTAAGAGCGTCAGCTACCACATTAGCTTTTCCAGGATGATACTCAATAGTGTAATCATAATCATTGATTAATTCCATCCACCTTCTCTGCCTCATATTTAACTCTTTTTGAGTGAACACATACCGAAGACTCTTGTGATCGGTAAAAATCTGACACTTGGCTCCACAAAGATAGTGTCTCCACAACTTGAGAGTAAAAACTACTGCTGCAAGCTCTAAATCATCAGTGGGATAATTCACCTCATGTTGCTTCAATTGCCTAGAAGCGTAGGCAATAACTCGATCATGCTGCATCAATACCCCACCTAAACCTCGTTTAGAAGCATCACAATAAACCACATATTCCCCACTATCATCCGGAAGCGCTAAAACAGAAGCACTAGTCAGGCGATTCTTTAATTCTTGAAAACTTTGTTCACACTGATCTGACCATTCGAATTTAACTCCCTTCTTGGTCAATCTTGTAAGTGGAACAACAATCTTTGAAAAGTCTTGCACAAAGCGTCGATAATAGCATGCTAATCCCAAGAAACTACGAATCTCCGTCACAGTGGTAGGTCTTCTCCAATTTGACACTGCTTCCACCTTTTGAGGATCCACACTAATATCTTCAACCGAAACTACATGACCCAAGAATCCCACTTTATCCAGCCAAAATTCACACTTGCTGAACTTGGCATACAACTGAGTATTTCTCAAAGTCCGCAATATCATTCTTAGATGTTTGGCATGCTCCTTTTTACTTCTTGAGTAAACCAAAATATCATATATGAATACGATCACGAAGTGGTCAAGATATGGACTAAACACCCTATTCATGAGATCTATGAACGCAGCTGGTGCATCAGTAAGTCCAAAAGGCATCACCATAAACTCATAATGACCATAGCGTGATCGAAAAGCAGTCTTGGCTATGTCATTCTCTCAGATCCGCAACTGATGATAACCAGATCTCAAGTCAATTTTTGAGAAAACAGAAGCACCCTTCAACTGATCAAATAAATCATCAATACGGGGTAACGAATATTTATTCTTCACCGTGACTTGATTTAGCTTCCTATAATCAAGGCATAGTCTCATGGTGCCATCTTTCTTCTTAACAAACAACACCGGAGCACCCCATGGAGAATTGCTAGGCCGAATAAAACCCTTATCTACCAACTCCTGCAGTTGAGTCTTCAACTCCTTCAATTCTGCTGGAGCCATTATGTAAGGTGTCTGTGAGATAGGCATAGTTTCAGGAAATATCTCGATAGAAAAATCTATCTCCCTTACAGGAGGCAAACCAAGCAACTCCTCGGGAAAAACATCTGAAAACTCTCTTACTACAAGAATATCCTCTACTCCTAACACTCCCATACTTGTATCCACAATATGAGCTAAATATGCCTGACAGCCTATTTAATAATTTTCTAGCAGTAAAAGCTGATATCAAGCAACTCGAAATAACATCTCTTTCTCCTTGAAATGCAACTTTAAATCCATCTAGACTTCGAAACACCACTTCTTTTCGGAAACAATCTAGCATAGCTCTATAAGCCTCTAAAAAGTCCATTCCCAATATCACATCAAACTCCACAATATCAAAAGGAATTAGATCCGCCTTAAACTTAGTTCCTTCCACCAATACTTCACAACCACTAAACACCCAATTTATTCTCATCACCTCACCGGATGGTAGAGACACCTGCCACTCGCCTGGAAGAGACGATGATGGCACATTGGCATGGAGGGCAAATCTACTAGACATAAATGAATGGGTGGCTCCGGGATCAATTAAAGTAAAAGCTGGCTGGCCAAAAATTAATGACGTACCAATGATGACATCTGGAGAAGTACGACCTTCCTGCTGTGTCATAGCATGAAGTCTAGCACGAGTCATGGGACGTCCACGTTGACCACTACCCTGCTGGGAGCCACCCCTGGCTGCTGAACTACCACGAGTACCACTATTGGAGCCTCTGGCTGCAGACTGACCGGCTGGCTGAGTAGGAGTGGGGGTGGTCCTCTGAGCCAATAAGGGACAATCTCTCTTGAAATGGTCCAGACTACCACACTCAAAGCACCCAGAAAACTGCTGATGACCAAAAGAAAAACTCTGTACACAAGACTAACAGAACTATCACACATACCCAATAACACATAGCATCCAAAGCATAAAATGCTAGTTAATCTGCCGCGGTCGGATCACCACTCTATAGGAACTACGTGCTTCTTAGGCAAATATGGTAGTACTTAGGAGGTAGGAAATGAAACCTAAAGCTCTGATACCAACTGTCAAGACCCACCCCGAATATCACCCTGAAACCCGAGGTAAGTCCTGCGGGGACCACCTCCAAGGAAAAATCATCGAAAAGCTAGGTAAACCTCCCTTGAAAATGGACAACCCTAACCTAGAAAACTAAAGTGTTACTTTCTTAAAATAATAATGAGCCTCCTCCAAATCAATCCACAATATACGAAAGTGAGAATATCAATTACAACTTCGTATATTCTAAAATACAACAAAAGTCTTAGCACACCACCAGAAAAATTATACGATAAACCCCCAGGAGTATCCAGAGCTACTATACACTAGAGGAGCAGGAAAATACCCTAGTAGGTTAAATAGGTAACCTACTGGTGAAAGGTGGCTGAGAAATGGGTAACTATGCCTCGTCGTCTCCTACTCGTACTAACCCGAACTCGGCAGACTGGGCATTTTTAAAACGAAGAGCCCAGGGGAAAAACATTCGCAATAATTAGAGTGAGTGGACAAAAATAAATAAAGAAAATATTTATTAACATTTATGATTTCCCAATTTAATTTCCAAGAAAACGAATGCATGTCTTAAACGATAATTCTCTTATCGTTATAAATATCGAGCCTCTACTGCTCAAAACTATATATATCACAATACAGCCTCTCAGGCTAATATATATATATGTATATATTTACACTCGCCCATACTCCCTATATATATTAATAATAATCTATATAGAGCTACTACGCTCTCGTCCAACGCTCACGTCATGCCTTAATGCGGTGATACACTACGCCATTAAGGTGGACAAACGAGTGTATAAATATGTGCCCATACCCCTTGTATGAATTAAACACTCATATAAGGCTACTACGCTTGCGTCCAACGCTCACGTCACACCATAATGCAGTTATATACTATGTCATTAAGGTGGACAGACACATATCGCTAGCTAGCATTTATATACATAATCTCCTTATAAATATATTATAATTTACCGAAAATCCAATTTTCGGTAACTCACCACAATGAGTAAAAACGTCAAATAAAAATGACATCAAATGGTCCAACCAAAAAAACAATTGTATGCACATTATTTAAATCAAAAGTCCACTCACAAGTTAGGCCTAAGCCTGAAGTCGGTCTGAAGCCTCTTCTACTCGAGCTTCCTCACGTCCTGATCCAAGAACATAATTAAATCCTCAACTATAAACCAACCCTTATATAAAAATAGACGAAATTAAATATGGCCTTATCGACTCTCATTCTTGCCCAACTTTGTAAATCTTAAAATTGATACCGTCCAAACTTCACCACAAATACCGGCGGCCTTAAATCCACCTTCTATGGCCGAAACAACAATAATCTAACGGCCGGATTCTATCCAAATTAATGGCTAAAATACCAAACTTCGATAAATCCTAAACCTATTCAAAATTCCTCCAAAAATTCCAAAACTCACATTATAAACATCCCCTTAATATTCCACATCTAAAACCATAAAAATTCCCAAAACAGCTGCTGTCGGCGGCCGACTCCGGCGACCTGCAATGGCTACCAAATTTTAACAGCATCTTCCTCTCAATCTCCTCTACAACTTTCCTAACTAGCACAAACACCAATTCCAAGCCTAACTATGCAAATCGAACGAAAACACCTAATAAGCCCTAGAATTCAATCTCCGGTTTCTCCTTACCTAGCTCAAGAGGGAGCGAAACCTCTTAGGGGTTTGCTGCACGGGAGGAGGGCTTTCCAACGAGCCAAGTGGCTCCGGCTATGGTGGCCGGAGGAGGGAGCTCCGGTGAGAAAACCACCACGGCAGCCGGGGCTTTCGGGCTCGGCTGCTCCTTCACGGCGGCGTTAGGGGCTCGGTCACCTGCCCAGAAATGAAGAGGAGGTGGCGAGGGTCCGAACGAGACCGGTCTGGCGGTCGGTGGTGACCGGACGGCGGCGGACGGCGGCCGGAAAGTTTCGGCAGGGAGGAGGTATATCGGGAGCGGGTGCGGGGAAAGAGAGAGAGAGAGAGAGAGTGTTTTGGGCCTTTGACCAAAAACAAGGCCCGGTCTAACTTAATAAACAAAACCCAACTCCAAAATTTAACACCCCAAAATAATACCCCAATAAAACTTACCTTTTTAATGATAACTTTTACATGCTAACTCATATTTAAACGCATAGCATGTCTACGAACTCGTAATAACATCCTCTACGACTTTCCTGAAGAAAGTTTTCCCAAATTCCATACGGAACAAAAAGTCAACTTTGGAGTCTTAAATAGTAAACGGTTACTTAAAACGGTAAAAGACCAAAATACTACCAAAGTAAATAACCGTAAAATAACTTAAGAACCGAGGCGTGACAGCGGCTGCCGGTTGCTGGCTTGACGGCGGCAGCTTATGGCAAGAAGTTTCCGGCGAGAGAAGGCTCGGGGAGCTCGGGAGAAAGGGAGAAGGAAGAGAAAGAAAAAGAGGAGAAAAGATTGGGCTCGGGCTGCTCCCCCCACCCGGTCCATCACTTAAACCCAAAAATATACCCGCTAAAAATTTTACCCCCCTTTTTTACCAACTCAAAAACTTACCACTTAATTGATAACTTTTCCATGCTAACTCCGATTTTAACGCATAACATGTCTACGAACTCGTAACAACATCCTCTACGACTTTCATGAAGAAAGTTTTCTCAAATTCCAAACGGAAGAAAAAGTCAAGTTTCGGAGTCTTAAAATAGTAAACGGTTACTTAAAACGGTAAAAGACCAAAATGACACCAAAGTAAATAACTTAATAACCGGGGTGTGACGTATAGCCTGGGAGGCAACCGATCGGTATTTATATTTATATGTTAGCTAGCATTATTAGCGGCTACTCACCATAGGTGAGTAGGGCGCTTAGCGTGGGACGCTATTATAGCCTGGGAGGCTCCGACCCTAGCCTGGGAGGCTCATTGTTATGGTTAAACCTCTTCCCCATTTTTATCGATATACTGAGAACCAATGGGATTGGTTCATTATTTATTATCTATAATTATTTTCGGAAAGATTTCCGAGAGTGGTATGCATAAATATTTTTCTCAATGGAAAATATGGGAAAAGCATAAATTTTGATTCAAGGCTCTATCATTAAGACAATATTTTTATAATATATTTTTGTTCACTCACTCTAACGTTTTAAATGCTTCTCCCTTGGGCCTTTCGTTTTAAATGCCCAGTCTGCAGAGTTCTGTTCGGCGAGGATAGGAGGCGAGTCATATTTCCCACCTCATCCAGTTTTCTCTCGTAGGTTACTAGTTTGACCTACTTGTATATTGTCTCTTTCCTAGTAGTTGCTCTGATAACCATGGAATGGTTTAAATGATATTATTGAGGTTGTGTGTGTTAAGAGCTTGTGACTCCACTTAGGAGTGATGAAAAAGAGTTATTTGGTTTATTTGTATGAGAGATTAAATTCATGAAATTATTTTGAATTATTATTTTTGTTGAGGTGGTGGATGTTTATTTGGGGGAGCGGGTGGCTCCAGGAGATGTGGATTTAATTGTTTTAGAAGTGTTTGGGTTGTGGTGATTTTTCTTTCAGGTAGGGTTACCCATTTTCAAGGGAGGTTATGCCAAGATTTTGGTAGAATTTCCCTTGAGGTGGGTCCCGCAGGGTTTATCCCGGATTTCAAGAGGAAATCCAAGGTAGGTCCTGATAGCTGGTATGGACGAGAGACTTGGCAAATTGTCTTGTTTTATTATGAAGATGGTAAATGCACATTATTAACGCATGTCCCCAAATTTTATGTGTCGTTATAAGCAAATTGCTTAACCAAATCCTTAAAGGATTGATATTGCCAAATGCAACTCTATGAATGATATTAGATCATTAAGCTCACTCATGGAATCACATAGTCTGAAACTCGTATACTCATTCTACTGTAATCAAAATGTCTTATTGCCTCAATGAGTATTATGCATGGCAAGACTAAGATATCGAATTCGATTATGATTATAATCATGATATTGCAATATTTTCTAACTTTCATGAAGTTATCTAGAGCTCTTATTGAGCCTATATGAGATTATCAATTGTATAAATTGATATTTATGGCTAAATTGTGCCATACTTCAATTTTGGTGCTTAAGAATAGTGCACGAAGGTAAATGTGTCAATTAGTATTCTTTAATATCTTTATGCTTTAGCTAATGTCTTATCAAAGATTTGAACAAATGAATCTGGTCTCTTACCATCTGAGGTAAAATTTATTCTATAAAATTATAGTTTTGCTGGTATTATCCTAACTTTTGTAGGATTGAATATTCATGATGAGTCCCCTTCATGCAAAGCTCACACAGTCTCAATTTTGTTATCGGCATACCATCTCTACTATATACAAGGATTAAAATTTCGATGATTATGGAAATATCGACCTTCCAAAAAATGGATATTTCGATGGAAATTTCGGGAAATATTGATCTTGATAAAAATTCAAAATAATAAAACTAAAAGCAAGGGATAATTTCTCAATCAAAATATATGTCTAAGGCTGTAAAAACATACATGTCGTGCATTTGCTGTGGTGGCTGAGGCTTATGCATATCATTCACACAACCAAGGTTCGAATCCTAGAGACGTATGCTCTGGGTTTTTGCAAAAATTAAAGTTTGGGCCCAATTTTGGTTGTTGGGCCACGGAAGTGACGGAGCAATATCGGGATTTTCGGGAAATTTCGTGAAATCTCGAGAATTTCGAACGATAACTTGGTGGTTTGTCTCGATAATTTCAGGTGGCTTTAAAAAAGAAATTTTCGCCAAAATATCGGCGAAAAAATTGATTTTTAACACCTTGACTATATAAGATACATGTATTCCATCACATAGACGATATTGGAGCTTTCATCAATCAATCAAAGGGAGATTCTCATGAGGAAGAGCATTCAAGATTATGCTACCTAGGACATATGCGCGTTGCACTCTTTTTCTCCTTCGACCAGGGTTGTTTTTTCCCACAGGGTTTTTATTATTTGGTAATATTTTTAACGAGGCAATAACAAGTGCGTCTAACACCATTTTATTCATTGGTGGACATCCAAGGGGGAGTGTTATAAATATTATATATTTGTGGTTGTCCACGCAATTACTCATTAGTTATGTCTTTATGATGTAAACCATACTTCTATAGAAAGGAGCCTAATGAGAATGAATGAGTGACTTCTTCCTTCTCCTACATCTTGTTCTTCTCTATTATATCTCCCTCATTTCTTAGTTTATAACATGCAAACCAGTTATTGTAACTGTAAACATACATAAAATCTAACAGAACCCTATAAGATTGTTCATAATTTAAGACTAAGAAGAAAAAGAACCACAAAATCAATCCTCCTCATATATATATATATATATATATATATATATATATATATATAGTTCCCTTCCAAAGTGGGACACCGCTTTGAAATTAAAGTGTGGTGCTCCTCATTTCGCTCACTTTTAGGTCACATTTTCACATCTCCACCGTTCAGTGTCTAAAACATAGTGTGTAGATCATTCATGCAAAGTTTCATCCAATTCGGAGATCATTTAGGTACCGAATTAGATTAAATGAATCAACTGAACAAAATCTCTCCAAACGGAACCGTTCGTGTAAATAACAATTATGGAAGCTCCAATGATCTCCAAATTAGATGAAACTTTGCAAGAATGATCTATACACTATGTTCTAGATACTGGACGGTGGAGATGTGAAAATGTGACCTAAAAGTGAGCGAAATAAGGAGCACCACACTTTAATTTTAAAGCGGTGTCTCGCTCTGGAAGGGAACTGTGTGTGTGTGTATAGGACAAGACTTGGGTGTCTTGGGGTATCCCTACGTCGCAAGGTGGCAATGTGTTATTGGTCCACATAGGACCACAACTTAAAACTTAACGGATTTTTGTAACTGTCTTGACGGATTTTATAACTATCTCTCTCTCTCTCTCTCTCTCTCTCAACCTCTCACTATGAAATTATGTCCGTTACAAATTCATAAACCCAAAAATCACATAATGAATTAGTCCAAAAACAAACAACACCCAGAAATCGAATTCCTTTGACACATTCAAAATCCAGGGTTGAGAGTGGTTCATCTCCATCCCAAAATTCCCAATAAATCATAAACTTCAAATCATTGTATCATTAAGGATAGCCACCCCACCATTATAATCAATGAAAGACGAAAGATTCCATCGATGGTAGGTCGACAACTCCCTAACTTCGATTACAAAGCTTAAATTCCACATCAAATCATAGTCTCACTAGGTGATACTCTCAAGAACAACTCCCAAGAATGTCTACTTTTATATGAGCAAGTATCTCATGTGAAAACAGTAGACATAGCATACAAAATGAGTAGACTTTATGTAGAAAAGTCTAATTCTAAATAAGCAAGTGTCTCATTAAACTAGTAGACTTCGATTATGAAATGAATAGACTTTTATTACAAAATAAGCAGACTATGCTTTGTAAAAACGTACCCCTCTCATGCAAGAGTGAGTTTGTGGGAATTCTCGACACTATCGAGAATGTCTACGTAAATCATGAATAAATGATCGACGTTCGTGTACAGCTGCTAAACAAAAGAGGTAAGTGTTCCTTCATAAACATGTAGAACTCTTCTCTAACAAAACACGTAAACCTTTTTTACTCGGAAATAAGCAAACTATGCTTTGTAAAAACGTACCCCTCTCATGCAAGAATGACTTTGTGGGAATTCTCGACACTATTGAGAAGGTCTACATAAATCATGAATAAATGATCGAGCTTCATGTACAACCACTAAATAAAAGAGGTACGTTGATCTTCGTAAACACGTAGAACTCTTCTCTAACAAAACACGTAAACCTTTACTCGGAAATAAGCAGACTATGCTTCGTAAAAACGTACCCCTCTCATGCAAGAATGAGTTTGTGGGAATTCTCGACACTATCGAGAAGGTCTACATAAATCATGAATAAATGATCGAGTTTCATGTACAACCGCTAAACAAAAGAGGTACGTTGGTCTTCGTAAACACGTAGACCTCTTCTCTAACAAAACGCGTAGACCTTTACTTGAAAATAAACAGAGTATGCTTCGTAAAAACGCACCCCTCTCATGCAAGAGTGATTTTGTGGGAATTCTCGACCCTATCGAGAAGGTCTACGTAAGTCATGAATAAATGATCAAGTTCCATGTACAGCCTCTAAACAAAAGAGGTACGTTCATCTTCATAAACACGTAGACATCTTCTCTAACAAAACACGTAGACCTTTACTTTAAAATATGTAGACTACGCGTAGACCTTTACTTTAAAATAAACAGACTATGCTTCGTCAAAACGTAGGAATGCCAAAGTCTACTTTTACCTGTGTAGTCGGTTGTGCATAAAACAACCTCCCAAGCCCGTAAACCAGCAAACACCAGCACCCCACAGTCAAGACAGCCGAGCCCACTTTGGGGTTCCAGTCCCGTTTGTATGGGCCGGGCCCGACCTCGTTGGCGACATTGGGCCGGCAGCGGTTCCAGAAGGCATAAGGGAGCTGGGCATTTGAAGTAGCAGCAGAGGCAATTGTCCCACATCGGTTTTCAAGTAGAGAAGAGAACCCACTCTGGGCCATAAATATGGCCCAGCCACCAGCTTGTCAGGTATGATTAACTACCCTAGTAATTACGTCCTACCAGCAGATACTGACTAAAGCTTCGGAGGAGGAAAGACCGGAACATCCCGGTCGCCTTTGTTATTGCAGGCCGAGAGGAGGATAACCCACCATCAACTTCTACAAGCACCATTCGGGATTGTGCAGGAACAACCTGAGAAATACTCTCACAAATAACGTAGACTTTTGTAAATAAATAAGTAGATTTAGGTCATTAAAAAAGTACACCTCTCACGTAAGAGTTGGAGTTGGTTCCCAACAACATACACTATCGAAAAGGTCTACGTTTCTCATGAAAATAGAATGGCAAATGAGTACTCTTAAATTCATTGAAAGGTACACCAGTCTCGGTAAAAAAGTAGACTTAGTGAGTGTGTGAAGGATTTTTCGAACTCCAGAAGTTCTCAGTTATTTTCGAGTTTATCTCAAAAAGTCAAATTTGTGGTTTAATGTTCCGCAGTCGAAGTATGGGTTGACACGAGTTCATCGGCGTTTTCAGAATAATTTTCAGAGCGCCGTGACATTTTGTACAATTTATCAATTCATAACAAATTCATTTTCTGAAAATTAGAAAATAACTTTCAATCTGGGCCGTTTATCTCTTTTTCTTTTAATCTGAGCCGTCTGTTAATCCTACATAAAACAAAGATCAGTCAAACTCGGTCAAAGCTTTCAGCGAGCATTAACCCGATCCCCAACCAGCCTTTTTTGTCGCTGACCTTTTCCGATGTTGTTCGGCCATCTCCGGTCGTCAATCACCTCCAGACGCCCACCAAAATGATCCTAGCCTCCTCTTCATCCTCTACATAACCCAGCCCGTGGATCGTAAATGCAAGTCGATTCAAAGACAAATTGACGACGACTGTGTTTTTCGGTTTTCGGCCGACCCCGACGACGACTTGGCCTGAAACTGGCGTATTCAAATTGCTCCCTTCATTCTTTACATCACATATTCCTTGAATCTTGTACTAATCTCGATAACCCCCTTTCAGCCAGTTTCGAATTTTCCAACGAGTTACTGCGGTGGATGCCGACGAGGCTTCCCAGCGTCCTCTCCTTTTTCTGATCATGTGTGTCGACTTCATAGGTGCTTGGTGATGGTTAGGGTCAGCTTCGTAGCTGTTGAGCAAGGTTTAGGCAAATTTCGGCGTGCTGAGAGACTTTTCCTGAGACACTTGCTTATTTAGAAGTAGACTTTTCTACGTAAAGTCTACTCATTTTGTATGCTAAGTCTACTATTTTCACGAGACACTTGATTATATAAAAGTAGACATTCTGGGGAGTTGTTCTTGAGAGTATCACCTAGTAGGACCACGATTCTAGTGAAATTTGAGCTTTGTAATCGTAGTTTGTGAGTTGTCGACCTACCATCGATGGAATTTTTCGTCTTTTATTGATTATAATGGTGGGGTGGCTATCCTTGATGATACAATGATATTGAAGTTTATGAGGTATTGGGAATTTTGAGATGGAGATGAACCACTCTTAACCATGGATTTTAGATGTGTCAAATGAATTTGATTTATGTTTGTTTTTGGGCTAATTCATTATGTGATTTTTGGTTTTATGAATTTATGAAGTACATAATTTCATAGAGTGAGAGGTTGAAGAAGAAGAAGAAGAACATAGAGAGAACGAGGAGAGAGGGAGGGAGGGAGGGAGGGAGAGAGAGAGAGAGAGAGAGTTATTATTATTATTATTATTTAAATATTAACTGAGAGTTTACTTTAAAAAAGTAACTTAAAGGAGTTACAGTTAACAAAGTTAGTGAGTCAGCTAACGGAATTAGTACCACCTAGGCGTGGTATGGATACCTCAAGGCATGCAAGGAGATCTCATATATATACCCTTCATGCAAATTGTTGTTTTGAGCATCTTAATGATCACCAATTTAGATAAAATTTTACATAAGTGATCTACATATTAAGACCTAAAAGCTGAAATGATAAGATTAAAAAATGTAATTAAAAAAGTTAGTCTAATGCCCAATCCCTTATATATGTCACAAAGAGGGATCCCTTTGTGGAAGGCCCTGTGTGTGTCTAAACCCAAAGGGATCCTTTTGTTTTTACATATGTAATACCCCAGATTTTCATACCATTTTCCTTGTATTATTCCCATATTTAATGAAGGAATGAATATTTATGGAAATTCTTATTGGTTTATGCGAAGTTGAAGTTCGGGAGTTTATTTTAGGTGCTTTGACATTTAAGGGACCAAAAAGTTGACTTTATCTTCCGTAAGTAATCTTCAAAAACTTCCTTCATGAAAGTTGTAGAGCTCGTCAATACGAGTTCGTAGACATGCGGCACGCGTAAAACGGACGTCGTATGAAGAAGTTATGGTCAGAGAAAGTTAGTTTCTGGTTTTGGAAAGTTTTTAAATAGAAGGTGGGGGGTTTTATTTTTGGAAAAACCCTAAAACCTTCTCTCTCCTCTCTCCCGACCTCTCCCGCGCAGCTGACTTCCGCCGGAGCTAGCTCCTTCGTCCGGCCACCGTTTGGACCGCCGCCGGTTCCGTTCGACTCCCACCGGTGACCTCTTCAAGGCTGGGCAGCTGCTGCCTGGCATAGCACGCCGGAAAGGGAGCTTTTGGCCAGGAAAGGGAGCGGTTGTGTCACCGGTCGGAGCCACCGTTTACGGCAACGACGAGGGGCAACCTTAGGTGAGTTCTGGTCCTCTCCTCTTCCTGGTTATGGCTAGGCATAGATTGAATCAAGCTTTTTTGAGTTTTTGAACCCGGATTTGCAGGTTTTGTAGTTTGATTTCAGGTTACTGTTTCGGGGTAGTTTCCGGCCGGTTCCGGCCAGAATTGGTTAAAACCTCAGGTATTAAAAATGTTCACCTTGCTTCAATCTATAAGTTTCATATTTTGAGTTTCCCCAAATTTTGAAGTTTGGTGGACGCGCGTGAGGCTCACTCGCCGCCACCTGTGGCGACGCATGGGGGGGCATCCGGGCAGGGTAAAGGTTTTGGATGCTGTGTTAGCTAGTCCTTGTTGTTGCTAGTGTGTGTTGGTGTGTGTAGATTTAGTGTTGATTATGTTTTTTTTTGCATTGTAAGTGCTAAGTTGGTTCTAGGTGTTTGTTAGGTCAGAAACTTGGAAAAATTGGTCTTAGAGGTAGTGTGATTATTGTTGAGTGTCCGATGACCATGTGAGGTCTTGGAGGAAGGATTGCCCTTCTTTGGGCAACCTTTAAGTTAAGGGTATTTTAATCCTTGTGGTGTTTTTACTAAGAATTTTAATTGTATAATTTTAGGTGATTGTGAGTTTGTTGGGTTCCTTGGCTCTTGTGTTGCGGAAGAACACAACAGGAATTTTAGGTGAGTAAATCTCACCATGGTTCACTTTTGAACCAAGTTTAATTATGGTCATTTGAGGAGGATATTGATTTGATGTGATTTTAATATTTTGCTATTATTGGTTTTAAAAATATATGAGCTTGATCGCCAACGGCTCATAGGTAAGATAAAACAAGTTTTCCTTATGTGTTATTTGAAGGCTCATTTGATCATAACTTTATTAAATTGTGAGAAGCTATTCTATTGGAATAATTTATATTGTTCATATAATTATATCCTTTTGAAGGATATAATCTTATGATGTGGATCTTGTGTTGTTGATAATAATGTTGTGATATAATGATTGTTGGATAAATAGCCTAACCGGGTCCAAGCCTTTAATTGGGTGATTGGTTACGGTTAAGATGCTATTTATTATTTTGTGTTTTGGTTTTGGACAGTCAAACCGGGTTCCAAGCCTTTGGCCGGGTGATTAGTTACGGTTAGGAATTAGAGCTCTAGTCCATCTGTCGGTGTAGGTCATGGGAGATACTTGATGGTATCTAGGACCCATGGGTACACATATTGTTGTTGTAGGTCATAAGGGGTATTTATTAAATATCTGGGACTCATGGGTACATTTATTGTTAATGTGTGGTTTTTAATTATTGATCAAATTTTCACATTTTGGTATGTTGGATGTGTTAAATGTGGAGTTATTTTTAAGTTTACTCATACGGGCTTTTTAGTTTACCGGGTTTGTTATTCTACAATCCCGGTGCACCAATTCTTGGTGTAGGGGTTAGACCTGCAGGTAAGGATCAGCAGGGTTGAGGCGGAGGCGTAATGGCATGGTTCTCCCTATTTTTGTCAGACTCTGTATAGTTTTAGATTTGAGTAGACAATAATTAAAATCATGAGATTGTTCTCATGTTCTTGTTTTGCACGTTTTATAAACAAGGAAGTGTAATCTTAATTCAGTAATAGATTTTGTGGAAATTTCTATTCTGTAATTGAGTTTTTGTTGTTGTTGTTGAAAACAGGTTGGGATGTTAATATTTTAAGTTATATCATGCCAAAATTTTTGAAAATTTCATTTGAAAATTAGGGTGTGACAACATATATGAGGGATTGGCGTCGGGCCCTAAAGGGGGGTGGATTGTGGTGACCTAACTAGGCAGGCAAGCTAGTAGGTGCACCCGTCCCACATCGCCTGGGGGAGACAAATTGTAACAGTCCGGCCCTGTCCATTAAGATATTGTCCGCTTTGGGCCTAACGACCCTCACGGTTTTGCTCTTGAGGTTTCACCTCAAAACGCATCTCAATGTAAGGTGCTAGCTCTGCACATATAAGCATAGCAACTTCTCTCCCCCGGGGGATGTGGGACGGGTGCACCTACTAGTTTGTCGGCCTAGTTGGGTCACCACACTGCCGGTGGCTGCTGCCGATCTTGGTGGTGGTTTTGAGGAATTTTGATGGATTTCTAGAATGGGATAATATTGTTATAGTGTATGGTGATTTTTGGTGATAGGTGCTTGGAATTTGGGATAGTTTGGGTTGCTCTATGGATGAGAAATGAGTTGTAAATAAGTATTGAAAATTTTGGTAAATGTTGATTGAGATTTAGGAAATTTTTAAGTTGATTTTTGTGGAAGAGGAAAGGTGAGTCTCATCCATAGGAATTTCTATATTTATATTTATGTGTTAGAGCGTGGAGGAAGATTGGAGGAGATTGATAAAAAGAGTTGGAGTTCTTAGTATTTGGAGAGTGTAGAATGAGTGAGGATGACATTGCTTTACTTTGTTAAATTTGATATTCTTGAATTTTTGTCTCGGACCTTAAATCTCGCTTTGTACAAGACGAGAGGAGACACCACGTGAGGAGAGCTCTGACCGACGTTAGACTTAGCGGTCTATATTGTGAGTGGACATTTTGGTTTTTAAATAATATGCAATGCATGATTTTATAAATTGTCCATTATATTTTCCAAGCTTAAATTATAATAACAGCTTTTGAATTGGTTATGGAATTTATTTGAGTTTGACATATTGGTTATGCTTTCTTTAATGAAATTATGGATTTGAGCTTGGGTAAGAAATTTGGTATTTGAATTAGTTATTTTATTGAGCATCTTAACGTGTGGGACACGATATCAAATTTTATTTATTTCTTTTCTCTTGGAATTTTCCGAGTACGGTTGGGAATTGTACTTATGCTTTAGTTATGAGTTTCGGGGAAACTCATATGAATTTATATTTTCCTTTCTTATGCCATATTTTTGGATTATATATGATGTCAATGCTAGCAAGTTGTTCCACCTTTCGAGGTGATGTGACTTCCACGTTCCAAGTGGGGTCACGCAAGCCGTTTCCACCCTAGTGGTGATGTGATGTTGCCGGCGGCATCACACAATCCCTGTACCCTATCCGACAACTCGACATGAAGGTACAGGGAGTATGAGAGTACTTTGCCTGGGAGGCAACCGAGTTTGAGAGACTCACTTATATGGCCATATAGGTTCTTTTATTTGAGTTGTTAATTTGACCCATTATTTCGGAAGTTTTGTATATGAGGAATCCATTTATTTTTCTTGTTGCTTTATGACTAGCGAGGCTAGTGTGAATTTTTGATGAGCTTATAATATTTGCATGCATGGAATTTCTTAAATTCCGTACAAATGGAAAAACATATAAAAGTTAATTTCGTCCTATTTTGTTCTTGGTCACTCATTAATTAGTTTATTTTCCGTCCACTCACGTTAACGTTTTAAATGTTTTTCCCTGAGCCCTTTGTTTTCAAATGCCCAGACTGCAGAGTTCCTGTTCGGCTTCCTTAGGAGTTGAAGCATAGTATCCTCCGCTTCCTCTGGTTGAACGTAGGTTACCTGTTAACCTATATGTTAATATTTTATTTTCTTCCTTTAGTGCTCTGATGACCCTTGGTATATGTAAATTAAGTTGGAGTTGTTTTTTTTTGGGCTATAACTCAAGTAGAGAGTTAAACTTTGATTGTTGTTCATGTTTATGTAATGCAGTTGAACATTCGGTTTGGTTTGTTTAATTGCTGTTATGACTTGGTTTATGTTGTGGGGAGCGAAGGGCTCCAGGTGTTGTGGTTGATTTTTATAGTTGAAGTGTCTTTTTTTTTTTTTGAATTTCAGGTTGAGTTGTCCATTTTAGGGGAGGAATTTCGACATAACTTCTTTTAGAGTGGACCCCGCAAGACTTGCCTGTTTTTTGTGTTTTTTTTTTGGGGCAAGTCTTGTCACAAGATATCCTGAAGGGTGCAACAATCATTTGGTATCAACTTAACAAGGTGGAGATTGTTGTGTTTTGGCTCGTTGATATGATTTGGAAGTTAGGATTCAGTAAGCAAATCCAAGTCTAAAAAGGAAAGAGGTTTTTTCTATAAGTTCTAGGAAAGTAATATTTCAAGATCTGTTAGGATTTTCTCTACTAGGTTTAGGAGTCTTAAAATCTTATTGTATCAGCAGCCCCTATTCACTAGAAATATGAGCTGCAGGGGGTTTTCTAAGGTTAAGATAGAGAGCACAGAAAACCAAGAGCAAAGGGGTGATAGAGAGATCTAGCAGAGAGTTAGGGATTAGCATAGGGATTTCAATAAGTACTAGTAATCAGGTTGTTATTCTCCATAGTGCTAGTGATCTCTCAAGAGAGATCACAAAGTGGACGTAGGCCAAGGTTTTTGGTTGAACCACTATAAAATTGATGTGTGCTGTGTTTATATCTTCAAGTTCATCTATCTACTTTGCTTAAGTCGTAAAGTACCAGTAAAGAACAATAAAGATCCTAGGGCGCTAACCATAATAGTGTTCAAGGTTGAATTAGCTATTGCGTAGCTGAATTCACGAACAAGACTTCTAAAAGTGTGTTCCAAGTTGTTAATGCTTAGAAACAAGAGAGGAAATATGTCTAGACTAGTTTGAGACTAGGTAGGATAGCATAAAGATGTTGTATCCCTAGAACCATTATTCTTGTAAGAAGTCACTTCAACATAGTGGAAAGGTTTGTCCCTCAAGAGAAAGAGACACGCAGTTTTCTCCCTGTTTTGGGGTTTCTGCCAGTAAAAAACATCTCTGTGTTGATTGTTTATTTACTGCAATTTACTTTCTGCAAATTCGTATCATGTGAACCTAGGATAACACAAGCCATTGCTATCCTCTAGAACAGAAGTTAACGAAAATTCGAAAAAGGCCTATTCACCCCTCTCTAGGACCTTTAAAATCATATGATGTGCTAAGTCGGGTGTAACACCCAGAATATTTGACCAGCTTAATTGGAGGTCGTTCGGTAAATAATTTATCGACTTTGATAGTATTGAAATGTGCTCGAGGAGATTTTGAGAAATTTTTATTATGTTAAGTCCATGATTTAAGAGTTGGATAAGAAACTATTTGACAAGATGAGTTCGTGGGAATTTTCTTCGGATTTTTCGGAGCCCTGAGCTGTTTTATATGAATTTTAACAAGTTTTGGGAATTTAGAAAACTATTTGGAAATTAAGAATATTTCAACGGTGCAATCTGGGCCGTTGAGTAAACCGTTTGATCACAACCGTGGAGATTAAAGTCGGTGGTGAGTATAAATTGAGGCTGAGTTGGTCAACTAGTTAGACAGCCTATACTTCTCTTCCCCGACACCGGCTCGACGCCGAACATCGAGCACCGACTTCGCTCGTTATTCGGTTGCCATCCGGCGACTGACGACCACCAATCGGACCACCTGGAGGATCCCGACCCGTTAATTCCCTTGGTTTCTTCGATTGACAGCCGTTAGTTTGGTGTTTGATTGTTATATTGTAAATGAAATTGGTTGTTCTTTTGTCGAGCTATTGTGACTTGAGGATTTAATAAGTTAATTGAATCCTTGTTGGCCAGTACGTTAAGGGCAATTATGCTAAAGGGAAACTTGCTTATGACTATTGCTTGGAAATGAAGTGGAACCGAGTGGTGTGGTTTTGGAATTAATGTAGCTGCTATATACGTGAGAGCCTTGATATGGTTCTTGTTTGCTTATATGATATGCTAAACCTATTTGTGGTATGATTCTAAAGTTGTATGTGAGGCCTTGAAATGGCCGTATGGACATGTTTGATTAAACGTGTGTGAAGTAGTAAGCATCCAAAAGATGGAATGTTTTATGAGTTGGTTACTGTAGATATGATTTTGGTTAAGGTGGTGAATTGAGTATTGGATTCATTATTGGTATTGTGGTATTGGTGTCTAACAGTTTATGGGTGCCCAGAGTAATTATGGCACACCCAATAAGAAATGAAAATTATGTTGGGAGTAACAGTTATGATTGGTCGATGAATTTATGATTGGTCAATATTAAGTTCATTTAATTAATAATGTGATTATGTTGGACGTTAGGAACTCCAGTGACCCGAGGAGCGGAATGCTCGTGATTCGAGTTCGTAAGGAAAACCTCGGCCTCCAGGTAGGGGACCTAAAACTCCCTTGATTAGTGGTTTTTATTTTATAAAATGCTTATGCATATTTGAGATTGCATGATCCGGTTATCCGATAAAAATATGGTAACCGGTGTTGTGAGTATGGATGGCTTGAGAGTGAGAGGAGCATAGCGACTACCTTGGGTTCGATCCCCTAAACCTCCGGAGGGGCTTCTATGGACGGAAGAGTGTCTTACATCCCTTGTGGAGTGGCACTGCTTCTAGGCGATAGGGCGTTTGTGGACACTCCTGCTACACTTACCTGTTGTACACATATATAGTGAGGTAAGTTGGATAGTGGGTCCAAATATATGACCGGCCATCAGGTACAGTTTTATGTCATCACATTTATATGATCTTGAAATTATTTTCTAAAGTTTGTCTTTCTTTATAAAATTGATTTTAAGCATATTTTCATACTGGAGCTCCACTTTATGTTTTAAAACATAGTCACGGGTAGTTTCCTTGAGCAGCGAGGACGAAAGCTCACCCTTACAACAGTTTGTGGATGCAGATACTATGCATTGGGACGGGATAATGACGAGGAGTTGGGTGTGCATGTTTATGATCGGTATCTTGTTTTGATGCTTACCTTCTATTTTTATACTCGAGTTCCTTGTTCCAAAATTCTATTATGTTGGCCTTGTTGTTTTCTCATTTGTATGTCTATTACTTGAAGCTCGTTAATTATTGGCTATTTCTTAGGTTAAGTTTTAGGTGAATGAAAGAACTTAATTCTATTATGAGTTTTGCCTTATGACGTTTTCATTGAAGTTTGTATTACTTTTGAGTACGTCATTTCATAACCATCCCTCATATTAGGTTTTTGGTGAATTAAAATACTTTGAGACAAATAAAGATTTTACACCTCAAAATTTTTTACGCTTCTGCTGTCTTTTTCTTTAATGTTTCCTTACATTAACTGCCTTGCGTTTCTCCTTTTAAGACTCGCGGCACTGTGACGTGCCTAAACTGAGGAGGTGCAGTTTGGGGTGTGACATCGGGTTGGCTAAGTCACATCTCCACACAATGTTCGGTTAAGGTTACCTGCCCATTATCCTATTAATTTTATGGGTCCGGATTATGGGACACTTTATTTTACACATCTTTTTACACTGTTTTTAAATAGTTAGATTTAAGTCTTGTCAATGGTCTTGATTAATTTCATGTATGATGTGGCAAATGACAGGGAAACAATTATATGTAGTTTCTCATCAAAAACAATAGATAATAAAATAAAAAAATTATTAAGAAATAATATAGAACATAAAGATGATCGGACGTCTTCATCTTGTGATGGATGTCTTCTTTTGGGAAGATATATGAGAGGCTTTGCTCTCTCCTTTCAGCATTGATTCTTATTTTTGCTTAAGTTGAACCATTAAATCCATCATCCCCCATACCCCTTCTTTTATTCCATCAAATTAGGGTTAGTAATCGTATTTTGCATCTCTCTTGATCTTGTTCTTTGGCTTTAACAGTTTTCATATCCGTTATCTTTCTTTTACGCAAGATCACAGCCTCTCAAAATTGTGAATTACACGAACGGTTCTGATTGAACAGATTTTGTTCGTTCATTGTAATCATTAGTTTCGACACTTTAACGATCATCAATTTAGCTGAAAATTTGTAGAGATTATGTCATATATATCTAGATACTAGTTGGCTATGATCGAAAAATATGACCGGAAAGTGGTTTTATTGCTAAAATCCGTACCTTTTGAATAAATAAGGATATTTGGACCTGATAAAGATTATGTGTGTGTTTATATATATATATATATAGCCCTTCTCAGCTGCGGACGTCCGCTTGTCATTTTTGCATCACTTTTCGATCGAATTTTCTCATCTTCACTGTCTAGTATCTAGATAATATTGTGTAGATCATCTCTGTAAAATTTCAGCCAATTTGGTAATCGTTAAGGCCCTCAAAATGATGTCTTTCTGTTACAAACATGAACGGTTCATGTTTGACAGAATTTAGTCCGTCCATTGGTTTTTCGAGTTTGAGGGCTTTAACGATTACCAAATTGGCTGAAATTTTGCAGAGATGATCTACACAATATTATCTAGATACTAGACGGTGGAGATGAGGAAATTCGATCGAAAAGTGGTGCAAAAATGAAAATCTGCACCAAAACCATTGGTGCGGACGTCCGCAGCTGAGAAAAATCTTATATATATATATATATATATATATATATATATCAGTTCCTGTCCAGAACAAAAATTAAAGTGTGAAATTCCTTATTTAACTCACTTTTTGGTCATATTTCCACATTTCCACCGTTCAGTTTGTAGAACCTAATGCATAGATCACTTATCCAAAGTTTCATCTAATTTGAACATTGTTTGGGTTTTCTTAATCGTTATTTACACAAACAGTTCTGGTTAGACAAATTTATGGTCGGTTCATTGATTTGATCTAATTTAGTACCCAAACGATCATCAATCTTGTTGAAATTTTGTATGAATGATCTATACATTAGTATCAATAATCTGAACGATGGGGATGTGGAAATATGACAAAAAAATGAGTCAAATAAAGAATTTCACACTTTAATTTCAGAGCAAAACTTCAGTCTATACAGGGCCCTTCCACTAAGGGATCCCTTATTTTGGTTTATATGAGGGATGAAGGATTACACCAACTTTTCGATTATATTTTTGAATCTCCACCATTCAGTTTGTTGGTCCTTATATATAGATCAATTTTGCAAATTTTTAGCCAATTTGGTGATCGTTAAGATGTCGAACAAGATTAAATCAATGAACGAACCAAATCTGCCTAACATGAACCGTTCATGCTTATAATTATAAATCGTAGTTTTGAATGCCTTAACGATTACCAAAATTTCTAAAAATTTGCAGAAGTGATATACTCATATAGAACTACATATTGAACGGTGGAGATGTGATTTTGTGATCGAAAAGTTGGTGTAATCCTCCATCCCTCATATATGTCAAAAAAAGGGATCCCTTAGTGGAAGGGCCCTCATATATACATGGCCCTTCCACTAAGGGATCTCTTTTTTTGACATATATGAGGGATGGAGGATTACACCAACTTTTCGATCACAAAATCACATCTCCACCGTTCAATATGTAGTTCTATATGAGTAGATCACTTCTGCAAATTTTCAGAAATTTCGGTAATTGTTAAGGCATTCAAAACTACGATTTATAATTATAAGCATGAACGGTTCATGTTTGGCAGATTTGGTTCGTTCATTGATTTAATCTTGTTCGACACCTTAACGATCACCAAATTGGCTAAAAATTTGCAAAATTGATCTATATATAAGGACCAACAAATTGAATGGTGGAAATTTTAAAATATAATAGAAAAGTTGGTGTAATCCCTCATATAAACCAAAAAAGGGATCCCTTGGTGGAAGAGCCCTGTATATATATATATACATGGCCCTTTCACTAAAGGATCTCTTTTTTTGACATATACGAGGAATTGAGAATTAGACCAACTTTTCAATCACATCTCCACCGTTCATTGTATAAGTCTATATGAGCAAATCACTTGTGCAAAACTTCATTAAAATTGGTGATCGTTAAGGTTTCGAACTAGCTTAAATCAATGAACATATCAAATCTGTCAAACCTGAACCGTTTATGCAGATCGCTGTTTTGAGCACCTTAATGATCACCAATTTAGAAGAAATTTTACAAAAGTGATCTACATATTGGGACCTAAAAGCTGAATGGTTAAGATTGAAAAATGTAATTAAAAAAGTTCGTCTAATGCCCGCGTCGGCACACTTCCGGCCGAGAACAGGCTCTGATACCAAATGTAACAGTCCGGCTTAGTCCATTGAGATATTGTCCGTTTTGGGCCCAACGACCCTCACGGTTTTGCTCTTGAGGTTTCACCCTAAAATAATACCCTAATAAAAGTTACTTTTTACTAGCTAAAATTTACCATTTTTTAACGTCGTCATAATTTTCTCCTACGAATAATTTCTCCAAAATATTCGTCCCTCAATACTCCTCTAGGGACATTTGAAACTATAAACTCATTTACAAAGACGGTAAAACTCTTTTTAATACCAAGCTAGTAAATAAGGTAAAAATTATGAGTCGGAGCGTGACAGGCAGTGGCGGTCAACCACCACCACCATATCAACTTCAACCAAAATTAACAAGGCATATATCAATCTCTTCCTCTCAACAAGCACAACAACAATCATAACTAGTATTAAACCCAGAAACCAAAGAGTTGGCCGGAAAATACCTCCAAAGCTCAAGAACACACTAATCCCGATTTGCTCTATACACCCCGAATTGATCTATCACCTTTGGATGGTTGAATGACCTACAGAAGAGCTACAAAACCCCCCCAAAGATACCTTGAATCGGTGGCCGAAGAAGGGAGTTCCGACAAGGGCAACCACGCAACAGTAGCAACGTCTCCGCGCCTCAATGCCGGCGAGTTAGGGCCGATTACCACCCTAGGCTGGACAAGCGGCGTCTCAGCTGTCGAACAAGACCGGTACGGCGGCCAGGCGTGGTTGGACGGCGGCAATTGGTCAAGGAAAAGTCAGACGGGTCGGGGTTGGGGAGAGAGAAGGTGAGGCACTGCTGTGTGTCTTTTTTTTTTTTTCCTACCTTAACCGAAAATAGCAAGTTTCCCACTTATACCCCAACCCAACTATGGATACTATTATTATTTTAGCTACCCTTCATTTACGAACTCCTATTTTCGGGTAACTAAAAATCTATGAACTTGACTAAACCACCTCTATCAAAAATAAAACAAATTTCTGAATTGATTAACTACAAGTAAATCAAAAACCACAGTATAAAAATAATTACTAGGTTCGGGGTGTATCATCTTGAATCTTCTTGAAGTAACCCTGAACAAACCTCCAAGAACCTTCACCTTGGCAAGACTCCTCTTGCCTTAACGCACCTAAAGTGAGGAGGTGCTCCACCTCAATCTCAACAAGCTGTGAGATCGAGCAAGTTCAAGTAACACTTGAACTCCTCCATGGCAATGGTCCTGGTCAAACAATCTGAAACATTCTCCCTTGAATGTGCTTCTTCCTCAATTGTTATCTTCCCTGAGCTGACCCAACCTTCGTTGCAATGACACTAAACATCAACATGTTCCCTCTATGCTTGAAACACTTGATTCCTTGTCAAATTGATGACACCATTCTTCACCACAGCTTCTCGTTGAATCCCAAACTCAGTAATTAACCCATTAAGCCATAACGCCTCTGCGGAAACTTCTGTTACTGCCATGCAATCTACTTCAGTGGTAGACAATATCTCAGCTGATTCAATAGTTGCTTTACAACTTCCTGAATCTTTGCTGCAAGTAAATACATTACTTGTTGTAGATCTTCCTTTGTCTAAGTCTCCTGCCAAATCTGAGCCCTCTTGACCAGCAATGCATGCTTGTTCTTGTTGTCTTTCAAACAGAAATCCATGCTCCTTAGTGTCTCTCAAGTAATACAGAATCCACGTCGCTGCTTGCCAGTGTCGTCTACCCGGATTCGTTATATACTTTGACACAATGCTCAATGCTTGAGCTGAACTTGGTCTTGTGCAGATTCTAGCCATAAGACATCCCACTACTCTTGCATATGACACTTGCATCATCTCATCTAACTCAATTATAGATGACCCCTGCATACTTAATTGAAAGCGTGCAACTGATGGAGTAGACATGGGTTCAGACAACAACCATATTTTCCCCGCTCTCTGTCCCTTCTTACCTTCACTTCTAGGATCTGTTGTGCAGCTTCTAGACCCTTCATGTCGAATTCCCTCCTTAGTTGTGTCTCTAACTTTGGAATTCTCGACACATCCTAACATGTAGTTAACACGTCACCTGATTCTTGAACACATGATGATAAACGCATCTCTCCGCTGGTGAGATCTGGTCATAGTTGACCTTTTCTTTATGCGAATACTCCTTTGCCAATACCCAAGCTTTGAATCTCATGGCTTCCTGATCATGCATTCCTTCCTTTTTTCTATAAACCCATTTACAACCAACCAGATTTCCTTCTTTGGGTTTAGGAACCGACTCCTGAACCAAGTCCTTTGGTATGGACTTTTTCTTCTGTTCTAACATAGATCCCATCCAACTTTCCCGTATATATTTTGCTATAGCTTCCTGATACGTGGTTGGATCTCCTGGACTAAAACTTAAAGCATACTTGTCCAATGCTATGCTTCTTTGGAACTCCTGCTCAAGCGACTGACGAACTCAGTCGTAGGTTCGTAGTGCTAATTGCTCCACCTGAGCTTGTATTAGTGACTGTTGTTGTTGCTCTGAGACTTCTTCCTCGATAACCCCTTTATCATGCTCCACTTGCGCTGGAGTCTCTTCCATGATCCCTTCGGTTAGAGGAACTTCTGTTGCTTCATCTACAACATCAACATCAGTCTTCTTCTTCACCTCACTTGTCTTTACTTCATTAAACGGCTTGATCTTCTCATCATTGATGACATATCTACTTAGAACCTTTTTCTTGCTGACAATATTCCATAACTTGCAGCCCTTAACTCCTTTATTAATAACCAGAAAATTTGGCTTGAGTTTGGTTTGCTCATTGCTCGAAATAAGAGCATACGCACTGCTACTAAACATCCTTACTTTAGAATAGCCAGCTGGTTCTCCAGACCATACCTCCTCTGCACACTTGAAGTCTAAGATCTTTGATGGTGACTGATTAACCAGATAACACGCATGGTTAACTGCTTCCCAAAACGTGCCTGTTAATCCTGCATGCAGCATGCCTCTTTCTCTCCCAAAGAGAGTTTTCTTCATCCTTCTAGCAGCCCCGTTTTCCTAGAGATTATCCTTCACCGTGATGCACCTTGTGATTTCATCCTTGTAAAATTGTGAGAGCCTTTTCATTCTATATTCACTACCACCGTTACTTCTCAAATACTTGTATTTTTTGCCTGTTAGAATTCCTACTGTGCTTTTCCCTTCCATGACGCTCGGATTTCTCCTTCATAAAGTAGGCCCAAATCTTCCTTGAAAAATCATCTAGAAAAGTAAAAAAGTACTTGAAGCCTCCAATACACCTTACTGGTGTTGCACTCCTGTCACACCCCAATTTTTCGAAATATAATTTTCAAACATTTTGGCATGATATAACTTAAAATATTAATATCTCAAACCTGTTTCAACAACTATCACAAACAACTAAAACTCATTAGCGGAAATGTAAATGTTACACAACCCAATACTGAGTTAAATATTACACTTCCTTGTTTACATAAGCTTGCAAAACAAGAACATGAAAACAATCTCATGAGTTTAATACTGTCTACCCAATTATAAAACTATACAGAGTACAACAAAATCAAAAAGAACTCTGCCTCTAAGCCTCCGCTTCAACCCTGCTGATCCTCACCTGCAGGTCTAACCTTTACACCAAGAATTAGTGCATCAGGATTGTAAAATAACAAACTCGGTAAGCTAAATAACTCGTCTGAGTAAACTCAAAATAACATAACATTTCTCACATCCAAATATACCACAAAAGATATTTGATCCATAATTAAAAACCACACATCCAACACATTACCAAAGAAATGTACCCATGAGTCCCATATATTTAATAAATACATCTCATAACCTACAACAACAATTTGTGTACCCATAGGTCCCAGATACCATAAAGTATCTCCCATGACCTACACTGACGACGGACTAGAGCTCTATTCCTAACTGTAACCAATCACCCGACCAAAGTCTTGGAACCCAGTTTGACTATCCCATAAAAATAACAAAATAAAATTGCATCATAACCGTAACCAATCACCCGGTTAAAGGCTTGGAACCCGGTTTGACTATTTTGAACAACAATTCACTATATCACCACATCATCATCAACAACACATGATTCACATTATAAATTATATCCTTCACAAGGATATAATTATATGATCATTATATATTATTCCACAAGAATAACTTATCAATAATCAATAGAATTATGATCACAAGAACCTCAAAAATAAACATATAAGGAAAGCTTGTTTTATCTTACCTATGAGCCGTTGGCAATCAAGCTCATATATTTTAAAAACAATTAATAGCATAAGATTGAATCCAACATCAACATCCAATGACCATAATAAAATTAGGTCCAAAAGTGAACCACAGTGAGATTTACTCACCTAAAAATCCCGCTGCGATTTCCTTAACGCAACAAAAGCAAGCCAATCACAATTTTCACAAATCACCTAAAATCACACAATTAACAACCTTAGAAACCAAAGTACTAAAGGATAACACAATACCCCTAAACTAACCCTTAGCTCAAGGGAGGAAAACTTCCCAAAGTCGTTGCACTCAACGACACAATAGAGCTGCCTCAAATCTTCAAAACCTACACTCAAACTCAACAAGCCAAAATAAATAAACCTAAGTCCTAACATGCAAACCTTGCTCAAAACCTAGCCATACTACCTCTTAACAAGCTCACAGCAGCAAAGACTAGCTAACCATAGGAAACTAAGGCCGCAACTCAGCCGGACGCGCCACCACACGTCGCCACAAGCGGCGGCGAGTGAGCCCAAGCGAATTAGGAGAAACTCACAACATGAAACATGTAGATTAAAGCATGGTGAGTAACTTTGATACCTGGAGGTTCAACCAGTTCGGCCGGAAAACACCCCGAAACGCCAACCCGAAACCAAAAATCAAATCTACAAATCCGGCGCCCAAACTTGATTTTTAGGTCACCAGAGAGGTGTAAACATCTCTAGAGGAAGAAGAGTAGTAAGACTCACCTAACTCTCACCGAAAACACCGTCGAAATATCCGGTTTTCTAGCGATACAGCAGCAGCTCCGCCGCTCCGTGGAGGCTTCCAGGCGGCGAGACGGCGAGCGAGACTGCCCCAAGAGTGGAGGGGAGACCCGTGCCGACCCAACGGGACCGGCGGCGTTCACTTTGGTGACCGAACGAAGGAGAACCGTGCCGGAGAAGAAGGGAGAGCGAGAGGAGGTCGGGAGAGAGGAGAGAGAGAGTGAGACCGGGTAGGTTTCCAAAAACAACTCTCCCACATTTTTCTACTTATACAGTTTCCAAAACCGGAAACTGACTTCCTCTGACTATAACTTTCTCATACTACCTCCATTTCCGGCGTGCCGCATGTTTACAAACTCGTATGACCAAACTCTACAACTTCCATGAAGGAAGTTTTCACAAAAAACTTACATAAAAGAAAGTCAACTTTTGTCCTCCTAAAAGTCAAAGCACCTAAAAAAAAAACTCCCGAAACTTCAACTTAGCACTACCCAATAAGATTTTCCATAAATAATCCTTCATTAATTTTGGTAATAATACAAGGAAAATGATATGAAAATCTGGGGTATTACAAAATGATCTGCAAGATGCAACTCTATTGCCTTCTTGTCCATGTTTTGCCAAACCTTATCTGCCATATCAACTGCCTTATTCTCTATCCCAAGAACAGCCTCGTACAGATCTTGTAGAATCAGGACACTCTTCATCCTCCTCTGCCAAAGCGTGAAGTCATCCTTGCCATTCAAGGGTTTAATGAACGATTTCACATCTTCTGCTTCGACCATGCCTTTGCTGTCTACCATCGCGAAGTACCAGAGCTGAAGCTCTGATACCACTTATTGTGGTTAGCGTCCTAGGATCTTTACTGGTACTTTACGACTTAAGCAAAGTAGATAGATGAACTTGAAGATAGAAACACAACAGACAACAATTTTATAGTGGTTCAGCCAAAAACCTTGGCCTACGTCCACTTTGTGATCTCTCTTGAGAGATCACTAGCACTATGGAGAATAACAACGTGATTACAAGTACTTATTGAAATCCCTATGCTAATCCCCAACTCTCTGCTAGATCTCTCTATCACCCCTTTGCTCTTGGTTTTCTGTGCTCTCTATCTTAACCTTAGAAAACCCCCTGCAACTCCTATTTCTAGTGAATAGGGGCTGCTGAAACAATAAGGTTTAAGGACTCCTAAACCTAGTAGACAAAATCCTAACAAATCTTGAAAGATTACTTTCCTAAAACTTATAGAAAAAACCTCTTTCCTTTCTGGACTTGGATTTGCTTACTGAATCCTAACTTCCAAATCATATCAACGAGCCAAAACAAAACAAACACTTCTTGGGTTGGTTGCACTACACATCCCTCATGGTATGCAACAATGATATGAGTTTATGAAAGAAGATTTTCGTTCAAGCTCTAAGGTTTACAATCACAAGAAAAACTTAGAGAAGCATGAACAATGCAAGTTAAAACTAGACTCAACAAAGAAAACGCAATATTGCAGTTTTCAACAACCATTGAGCAAAGTCAAAGCTATAGATATATATAGGCAGATGAGACATCAAAGAGATGATGCAAGCACACCTACCAAGTTGTTTCAGAAAAGGTTTTGAACATAAGTGTTTGGTTACAATACTGAAAGTGATGTAACCAAAAGAAGAGTTGTCAGGACCCACCCCGAATTTCACCCTGAAACCCGAAGTAAATCCTGTGGGGTTCACCTCCAAGGAAAATTTACCGAAAATTCGGCATAATCTACCTTGAAAATGGACAACCCTTACCTTAAAAATTCCAGATAAACATGCTAAGCGCTCCCGGGCTATGGTAGCGTCTCATGCTAAGCGCTTGACTCACCTATGGTGAGGACCGCTAAATAAGCTAGCTAACAATAGATAATATCCGATCGGTGCCTCCTAGGCTATATTAGAATCCCACGCTAAGCGCTCGACTCACCTATGGTGAGGACCGCTAATAAAGGCTAGCTAGTAATGAATAAGAGCAACCCTATAGTATGGTGACTAAAAACATATGAAATCATTTATGGCTCGAGGCAGCTAGGCCGGGGAGAGAGAGGAGGTGACGGGGGTTCGATCTGGGCTGGAGCGGCGGCCGGTGGTTGGCTGGACGGTGGCAGCTGGTGGCAAGGCTTTCCGACGGGAGGAAGAGAGAGAGCTCGGGGAGCTCGGGGAAGAAAGAAGGAAAAGAAAGAAAAGGAGGAGAAAGACTGGGCTCGGGCTGCTCCCCTCCACCCGGTCCAACATTTAAACCCAAAAATACCCACTTACAATTTTTACCCCTTTTTTACCAACTCAAAATCTTTACCATTTAATTGATAACTTTTCCATGCTAAATCCGATTTTAACTTGTAGGATGTCTACGAACTCGTAATCACGTCCTCTACAACTTTCATGAAGAAAGTTTTCCCAAATTCCAAACGGAAGAGAAAGTCAACTTTAAAGTCCTTAACAATAAACGGTTACTTAATACGGTAAAAGACTAAAATAATTCCAAAGTAAATAACCGTAAAATAACCTAAGGATTGGGGTGTAACAATTCTCCCCTCCTTATAGAAATTTTGTCCCCGAAATTTACGTACCTGTCACTCGAAGAGATAAGGATATTGTTGCCTCATTTGCTCTTCCAGTTCCCAAGTAGCTTCGTCTATTTGCTTACTCCTCCAAAGAACTTTAACAAGAGGAATTGTTTTATTTCTAAGCACTTGCTCCTTCCGATCAAGAATCTGAACCGGTTCCTCTTCATAGGTCAAATCTTTCTTCAAACTAAGCGGCTGCTCTTGCAAGACATGAGAAGGATCGGCAATATACTTGCGAAGCATGGACACATGGAAAACATTATGTATCCTGGACAGCTCTGAAGGTAGCTCCAACCGATAAGCAACCGTGCCAACCCGCTCGATAATCTCGAAAGGACCAATATACCTTGGGCTAAGCTTTCCTCGTTTACCAAAACGTACTACGCCCTTCCATGGGGATATTTTCAAAAACACCCAATCCCCCACTTGAATCTCAAGGTCCTTTCTGCGGTTATCCGCATAACTCTTCTGCCTATCTCTAATCACCTTGATCTTCTCATTTGTATCCTGGATTATCTCTGGACCACAAAGCTCCTTTTCTCCTACCTCATTCCAACATAGAGGTGTACGACACTGTCGCCCATAAAGTGCTTCAAAGGGAGCCATACCAATGCTAGAATGAAAACTGTTGTTGTAGGCAAATTCTATCAAGGACAAAATCTTATCCCAACTCCCTCTGAATTGCATCACACATGACCTCAACATGTCCTCCATGGTCTGAATAGTCCTCTCGGACTGCCCGTTTGTTTGAGGATGAAAGGTTGTGCTGAAGTGCAAACGAGTGCCCAAAGCTGCCTGCAAAGCTCCCCAGAATTTAGAAACAAATCTGGGATCCCGATCCGATACTATAGATTCAGGCACACCATGGAGTCTCACAATTTCATTCACATAAAGTTCCACCAATTTATCCAAGGAATACTTCTTCCCCACTGGCAGGAAATGTGCAGATTTTGTTAATCGATCCACAATCACCCATATACCATTGTGCCCATCACGGGTACGAGGTAAGCTAAAAACAAAATCCATAGTGATGTGGTCCCACTTCCATATTGGAATAGGCAATGGCTCAAGTAGACCAGAAGGTTTCTGCCTCTCGCTTTCACTTGCTGACAAATCAAACACTTGCTCACATAAGCTGCAATCTCCCTCTTCATATTTGGCCACCAATAAAAATCCTTCAAGGTCCTGTACATTTTAGTACTACCAGGATGTGCAGCATAAGCAGAACTATGAGCTTCCTCCATCCATTATCTCCTGTTACAACTCCAGATTCCTCTTCGGAACACATAGTCTGTTTTTAAACAACAAGGCACCATCTCTCCTAACAGAAAAATTCACCACCGATCCGCTAACAGCTCTTTCCATCAACTGAACTATGGAGGGATCATTATGCTGAGCCTCACCCACTCTATCCACCAAAACTGGTCTCACATGAAAACTGGCTATCAAAGCACCAACCTCATCCACCGACAATTCCACTCCTGTAGCTCGCATCTCATAAAGAGGTGGAACCTGAACCGTCCTCATATAAGCTAAGGACACAGAAGGATTGCGACTAAGAGCATCCGCTACCACATTGGTTTTTCCAGGATGATACTCAATTGTACAATCATAATCTTTAATCAACTCCATCCACCTTCTTTGCCTCATATTGAATTCCCTCTGGGTGAACACATACCGAAGGCTCTTATGGTCGGTGAAGATCTGGCACGTGGCTCCATAGAGATAATGTCTCCATAATTTCAATGCAAAAACCACTGCAGCAAGCTCTAGATCGTGGGTGGGGTAATTCACTTCATGCGGCTTCAATTGCCTAGAAGCGTAAGAAATTACTCTTTCATGCTGCATCAACACACCACCCAAACCCTGCCTAGAAGAATCACAATAAACTACATACTCCCCACTATCATCAGGGAGTGCTAGAACATGAGCACTAGTTAAACGATCCTTGAGCTCTTGAAAGCTCTGCTCACATTTCTCCGACCACTTGAACTTCACCCCCTTCCTGGTCAATCTTGTAAGAGGAGCGGTGATCTTTGAGAAATCTTGAACAAAACGACGATAATAGCCTGCTAACCCCAAGAAGCTACGAATCTCTGTCACACTAGATGGTCTCTTCCAATTTGTCACCGCTTCTATCTTTTGGGGATCAACACTGACACCTTCGGCCGAAACCACATGGCCTAAGAACCCCACTTTATCCAACCAAAACTCACATTTACTAAGCTTCGCATACAACTGAGCTTCCCTCAAAGTCTGCAATACCAATTTTAAATGCTTAGCATGCTGCTTCAAATTCTTCGAATACACCAAGATGTCATCTATGAATACAATCACGAAATGGTCAAGGTATGGACGGAACACCCTATTCATGAGATCCATGAAAGCAGCGGGTGCATTAGTAAGTCCAAACGACATCACCACAAACTCATAATGACCATAACGTGATCGAAAAGCAGAATTGGCTATATCACTTTCCTGAATCCGCAACTGATGATATCCCGATCTCAAATCAATCTTTGAAAAGACTGTGGCACCCCTCAACTGATCGAATAAATCATCAATACGGGGCAAAGGATATTTATTCTTCACCGTAACCTGATTTAACTTCCTATAGTCCACACAAAGTCTCATGGTGCCATCTTTCTTCTTGATAAACAACACTGGAGCACCCCATGGAGACATGCTAGGCCGAATAAAACCTTTATCCACCAACTCCTGCAGTTGAGTTTTTAACTCTTTTAATTCTGCAGGTGCCATCCTATAAGGCGCTTGAGATATAGGTGCCATCCCAGGTAGTAGCTCAATTGTAAAATCTAACTCCCTTATAGGAGGCAAACCAGGCAACTCATCTGGGAAAAACATCTGGAAACTCATTAACTACAGGGATATCTTCCATCCTCACCTCTCCCTTCCTAGTATCCACCACATGAGCTAAATAAGCCTGGCAACCTTTATTCAATAATTTCCTAGCGGTGACAGCTGAAATTAAACAACCGGAAATCACATCTCGCTCACCCTGAAATGTAACCTCAGGCTTCCCAGGACTTCGCAACACCACTATTTTCCGGAAACAATCAATCATGGCCCTATGTGCCTCTAAAAAGTCCATCCCCAAGATTACGTCAAACTCCATAATATCTAAGGGAATTAAGTCAACTTCGAAACTAGGGCCCTCCACCAACACTTCACAATCTCTAAATACCCAATCTATCTTCATCACATCACCTGAGGGCAAAGAAACCTGCCATTCGCCTAGAAGTGGCGATGATGGCACACTGGCGAGAGATGAAAATCTACTAGACATGAAAGAATGCGTCGCCCCAGGGTCTATCAATATAAAAGCAGGATGACCGAAAATTAACAACGTACCAATAATAACATCCGGGGAAGTACGTCCCTCCTGCTGAGTCATGGCATGGAGTCTAGCATGGGTAGTGGTAGGGCGACCTCTCTGTCCTCTACCCTGCTGAAAGCTGCCTCTGGCTGGAGTCATGGCGTGAGTACCACTACCAGAAGCACCAGCTAAAGACTGACCCTTGGTCTGAGTAGGAGCATATGTAACTCCCTGAGTCAGAAGAGGGCAATCCCTCTTGAAGTGATCCAGCTGACCACACTGAAGTCCCACTCCTGCTACTCGATCCACTCCTGAATCGTCCAAACTGGCGCCCAAAGAAATTCTTGAAGGGTCTACTACCATGCCTCTTGAATCTCCCTCTAAAACCAGATCCGGAACTCGAACTGCTACCATGCCCACTGCCAGTAGATGATCCAGAACCCGAAGTCGACGCCAATTTCTTTGATGAACCCTGGCCACGACCACCAGAATCACGAAGGCGACTAGCAGCTAACTCTTGTGCCTCAATATTCAGAGCAAAAGTCACGGCCTGGTGAAATGACTGATATGGCACCGCTGTCATCCTGTTTGCATAAATACCACCAAGGCCTTTGGTGAACTGATAAATCTTCTCCTGATCTGTCTTCACCAAGTCAGGCACATAATAAGACAACTCTCGAAATCGCTGCTCAAAAGCCATCACTGTCATATCATCACTCTTCTTCAGATTTAGGAACTCCTCTCTCATTCGGTTGACATGAGCATGGCTAATATACCGCTCTCTAAAAAGAGCTGTAAACTGATCCCAAGTCATATGATTAGCAGCTTCGCCCATACCTCTACTCAAATCAAGCCACCAATGCCATGCTTCCTTCTCCAAAAACTGGGTAGCCAAGCTCACCTTCCTATCCTCGGGGCATCTCACCTGAATAAACATTTTCTCGATGGTCTCTACCCAATTCTGAGCATCCAAAGGCTCAACAGCATGGCTAAACGCTCTAGCTCCATTCTTGTAGGCTCTATCATAATTTATCTCGGGAACCATGCTAGTGCTAAAATGCTGAAAGAACTGCTCCATTGCATTAGTCCAATCACTCTGTACATCCCCATCCTCCCCCCTTGGAGGATTCTGCCTAGGTGCTCGGCGAGGAGGCATACTACCTGAACATTTAGCACAAGAGACATGAAAAGACTACTACCCACATACTCGATAAACACTTAGTATACATTCATAAGCTAATGGATCCGCCGCGGTCGGACCATCACCCTCATGACACTAAGTTTTACTAAGCACATGTGGTAGTGATATAGAAAGACAGGAATCGGATAACCTAATGCTCTGATACCAACTGTCAGGACCTACCCCGGATTTTCCTTTGAAATCCGGGATAAACCCTGCGGGACCCACCTCAAGGAAAAGTCTACCAAAATTCTTGGTAGAACCTCCCTTGAAAATGGGTAACCCTACCTGAAAGAAAAGTCACCAAACCCAACTCACAATAATTCCCAAACAACATCCATAAATATAAACAAATGAATCTTTTTCGTCAACTCTTAACACACTTAAAATATCTCATAATTATCAGAGCATCTACTAGGAGCAATGAGAGAAACAGAAGCATAGTAGGTTAAACTAATAACCTACATGAGAAAGCTGGATGAAGTGGGGATTTATGACAGCCTCCTATCCTCGCCGAACCGAACTCTGCAGACTGGGCATTTAAAAAAAATGAAAGGCCCAGGGGAGAAGCATTTAAAACGTTAGAGTGAGTGGACAAAAATAAATAACAAAAGAAAATGGAGCAATGAAATCAGATCTATGCTCTCCCATAATTTCCATTGGAAAATATTTATGCATGCCACACTCGGAACTCTTCCCGAAAATAATTATACACCAAAACAATGAACCAATCCCATTGGTTCTCAATAAAACAAATCAAATAGGGAAAAAATATTTCACCATAACGATGAGCCTCCCAGGCTATAATGGCGTCCCACGCCAAGCGCTCTACTCACACATGATGAGGACCGCTAAATAAATTATAATAGCGTCCCACGCTAAGCGCTCAACTCTCATATGATGAGGACCGCTAAATAATGGCTAGCTAACAGTAATATATTATATATACCGATCGGTTTCCTCCCAGGCTATAGTAGCGTCCCACGCTAAGCGCTCAACTCTCATATGATAAGGACCGCCGGTAGGACTATAATAACGTCCCACACTAAGCGCTCTACTCACATATGATGAGGACCGCTAAATAATGTTAGCTAGCAATAAATAATATCAGACGACCCCTTTAGGGTGTAGTAGATTACCAAAAATAAAAGATCAATTGACATGTCTCACATGTCAAATGATATGAGCAAGAGAGTTCCCAATTAACAGATGGAACTCATTAATCTCAAGAAAACACTAAATCTCAATTATGCCTTTGAAATTAAATAACTTTAGTGCATGCATGGAATTTAAATCAAAGGTCCACTCACAGTGCTCGGCTAAGCCTGCCGACGACCCGAAGCTTCCTTCAAATGATTTTCCTCACGTCCTGAACAATAATTAATAATAATTTCCAATCAATATTTAAAACTTCAATAAATAATTCCATAAAATTAAGGGTCTAATATTAATATTCTTCCTTGCCCATTTTCTTCACTTTTAACCCAACATAACTCAAAATTCACCACCTTCACCGATAACCAAAAATTAACCCTTTACGCCTTTTAAAACCGGTTAACCAAACTACCGATAATCCATCCTAATCACCGCCAAAATCCTTAACCATTGAAAAATTCCCAACAATATCAAAACTCCTCCAAAAATTTCAAACTAAACTTCATTAAACTCCTCTCCTTAATACCATCATAAAAACATGAAAAACAGCCCCTGAGGGGCGGCGGCCGGCAGCCGTTTTCCGGCGACTTCCTATGGCCACCAAATTTAAACAGCATAATCCTCTCATCATCCACAACAACTTCCTTAACTAGCACTTAGTCCAATTCTAACGCTATCTAGGGTAATCGAACCAAAACATCCCTAAATCCCTAAAACTTTCAATTATACAAACCACCCTAACAAGATCGAAATAGACCTATTCCTTTTGAGAGATTACTCACCTTGATGAGGGCGACAAGTTGAGCCAAAAATCTCGGCGTATGGTGGCCGGAGGGCGCAGCTCCGGCGAAGAGACAGTCGGCGTTTCCGGCGGCTTTTTCTCCTCTCCGCGGCACTACCGGCTCGGACACTAGGCCGGGGAGAGAGAGGAGGTGATGGGGGTTCCATCTGGGCTGGAGCGGCGGCCGGTGGTTGGCTGGACGGCGGCAGCTGGTGGCAAGGCTTTCCGACGGGAGGAAGAGAGAGAGCTCAGGGAGCTCGGGGAAGAAAGAAGGAAAAGAAAAAAAAGGAGGAGAAAGACTGGGCTCGGGCTGCTCCCCTCCACCCGGTCCAACATTTAAACCCAAAAATACCTACTTATAATTTTTACCCCTTTTTTACCAACTCAAAATCTTTACCATTTAATTGATAACTTTTCCATGCTAAATCCGATTTTAACTCGTAGCATGTCCACGAACTCGTAATCACGTCCTCTACAACTTTCATGAAGAAAGTTTTCCCAAATTCCAAACGGAAGAGAAAGTCAATTTTAAAGTCCTTAACAATAAACGGTTACTTAATACGGTAAAAGACTAAAATAATTCCAAAGTAAATAACCGTAAAATAACCTAAGGACTGGGGTGTGACAATGACTATAATAGCGTCCCACGCTAAGCGCTCTACTCACATATGATGAGGACCGCTAAATAATGGCTAGCTAACAATAAATATATATATTTATATATACCGATCGGTTGCCTCCCAGGCGATAATAGTGTCCCACGCTAAACGCTCAACTCTCATATGATGAAGACCACTGGTAAGACTATAATAGCGTCTCACGCTAAGCGCTCTACCCACATATGATGAGGACCGCTAAATTATGGCTAGCTAGCAATAATCAATATAAGCGACCTTATATTATGGTGACTAAAAAAAAACATACGAAAACACTTAAATCCATTAATCTTCCCAAGATCATACGAATTGTACGGTTCCCAACCGTACTTGAAAATCATCATAAGAAATTGTATTAAAACTCAATGACGTGTCTCACACGTCAAAATATTCTCAATTTATAAATATAAGCGAGATTTCAATATTGCATATAAATCATAAATAATAATATCTCGACTCGAAAATACTCGTTAAAATATTCTCTCAGTCAAAATCATTATGCCTCTAATAAATAATTAAATTATGATGGAGAACTACCGAAATTCCTATTTTCGGTAATCATTTATAAATCCTAAAATCATCAAAATAAAACCGATAATATTGAAATCCAATGAACTCAGTACAGTTCCCAACTGTTATAAACACGAAAATATCTGCAACAAATAACAGAGCAACACATGTACAAAGAATAATTTAATTTAATCAATGCGAATGCGGGTTACAATCTTTGTGAACTCCTCTAATTCTATCTTCGAATATAGGTTTAACTCAAGGGTGACAAGCACTTGTTCTTGAGGGTTACGCGGGTTGATCACGTAACGAATATTTAGGATTTAGATTTGGGTTTAGTGAAGAACTGGCTATTTGGGGAGCTTGATAGTTCTTCAAGGGTATAGTGAAGAACTGGCTATCTGGGGAGCTTGATATTTCTTCAGGGATTTTGGGGAGACTTCTGAGCTCGCGGAGGGGTTTCTCTCTCTCTAGTTTGCTGCCTTGTTTATCCTTCTTCCTCTTGGTATGAGAGGGGGTATTTATAATGTTAGCATGCCTCCACTTAAGGCATGTAATGAAGATTCTGAATCAATAATATTTCCTTAATCGAATCAATGAATCTTGACTGATTGATTTACTTGCCGATTTCAACATAATCAAATCACTCAAATCTTAAGATTTAGATATGCCCAGATCGCTTTGGATTAAATGTCCCGTTTTGATCAAGATCCTTAGTAAGGGGCGAGCCATCCCGCAGATATGGAAGGTATCTCGCGAGGCACCTTGATTTCCAAGCAACCGGTGATTTCTGGTCTCACTTCGCGGACGACTTATCTTGGACGTACATCCCCACATGCATGCGAACTTTGTCGTCTATTTCCTTCGCAAGGTTCCCCCTTACGCGGGGCCATCCCGCCTTGCCTTTATGTTAATCTTCGCGCGCGGAGCCATCTCGCCTCGCCTTCACGTAAACCTACGCGCGCGGAGCCATCTCGCCTCAACTTCATATGAATCTATGCGCGCGGAGCCATCTCGCCTCGCCTTTACGTAAATCTACACGCGTGGAGCCATCTCGCCTCGCCTCTGTTTACTTCTACGCGAAGTCCAGTTCGCCCCGCGAAGTCAAGTTCACCTCGTGAAGTCCAGTTCGCCTCGCAAACTCTACTATCTAGCTCGCCTGACCGCTGGCGAATCATCACCAATTATTTTGGGGATGTCCGATTAATTTAATTTAATTGATATCTGATCATCAATCGACACTTGATAATTGATTTCAATCGGGATTTAAGGTTTTATTGTCGGCCGACCATTTCCACGTTGCCACGTGTTATTTCCGATGGCTTTCCAATTTTGTTGACTCACGAGCCACGTATTTGCTTGGATTATTCAACTACTATTATTATCATTAAATTTTATATGTCTACAAATGCCCCCACTTCAAGGTGCGTCGTGGCCATGATGTCGTCATGTGCTACATGCGCGATTTGAAGTCTATGTTAATGGGTTAATTTTGTGAGAGTTCCCGAATTGATAGGGATTCCTAATTTTGTAAGGATTCCCTATTTTCTTGTAGAGGTTCCTTGAATTTATAGGATATCCAATTTTTGTAGGGATTCCTTAATTCGCAAGGATTCCTACGAATTTGATTTGGTAAGGTTTCCAAGTAGTGGGCGGAAACCTTTGATGTATTCCTTTCTTGATTTGCTTGATTCTCCATACTTTTCCAGTTTCAATGAGGAACGACTGCACTATAAATTAGAGTTTCCGGTTTAACATTCTTCATCACAAAGTTACAACCATCTCGCTGCGAGATCAGCCGTATACTTCTCTTTTTTTTTTTAACTCCTTTTGATTTGATTTCTATGGCGCAGAGTTATATAATTAGCTGACCCCTTTTTGTTTAATCTTGTATGTGTAGGTCGCGAGGTATTTCTGAGTTATCCATCTTCAGTAACGGCAGAAACTTTACTCGGTGAGGCGCATCAGAATCTTAAGGCAGCGAGGCGCACTCCTTTCAATAAATCAATTCTTTGTGTAGACGTACACCACTTAGCATGGCATTTTTCAAGAGTTTCAAGAAAGGCACAATCACTATCCTTGAAGACACTAAAGACATTCAAAGCGATGGCACCACCTTATATACCTATCCTTCATTGACTAGCCCGTGCGCCCTCAAGTCTCCCTCTTACGATGGTTCAGGTCATATTCCTCAGTGGACTTTCCAACAATCACTTCAACTGGCCACCTTTCAATCAGCCAAATCCACCAACGAGAAGCGAAGCGCAGATGTATGGATGTTGAAGTCTGCCCATCATGACCATAATGTTCCTCAAACACCGTTCGTGCTTCTCAACGACCGTACTTGCAATGGTTCAGTGCAATGGAGAGGATTTCGTGCCAACGGAGCCTTCTCCTACACGGAACATTATCGGGAGTGGTTAGAAGACATCTTAAGCCGAAGTGGAGATCTCATCCATAAAACAGGCCTCTACCGAGTGGTGTTTGCATCGCTCTTTAGCTATGACCGTGTTGCACCTGTAATGCGGGCCTTCTGTGAGTATTGGTGCCCTAGCACAAATACTCTTCACACATCGTGTGGCGAGATGTCTATTTCTTTGAGGGACTTGACGTATATTTGTGGCTTGCCCATAACTGGAAGGTTCTATGACGAGGTTGTTCCATCTATCGAAGAATTTTCAGCCAAGGGTAAAGGTGGTGAGCCAATCATTCCCAAGTGTTGCAGATTTTTATTTCTCATGTACCACAAGCTTTGCGATAAAGGGCAAAAAGTGAAGATCGCATCATGGATCCAGTACTAGTACAAAGGAAGTTTGAGATACAAGAGACCGCTCGCTTAGAGTGTACGGAACAAGAAAGATGCACCTCAGAACACGTACAACCTGTCTGGCGAAATCCGTGAGGCTCAAGCTCGAACTAATGACGACTCCACACCGTTTGATGACTTGGGCGTGGATGACGAAGACATTGAGTCTACTTACTTGGCGGCATTTTACTCGTGCTGGTTATGTCTATTCGTCTTTCCTATGGACGACACAGGCTTGATTCGACCTAGCGTGTTTAAAGTCGCCAGCAAAATGTCCAAAGGCTATCAATTTTGTCTAGCCATACCTGTGTTGGCCAATATTTATCAAGGCTTGAACGAGATTTCCGCTTCCAAAGACCCAAGGAACTGTTCGGCTACATTACCCTTTTACTATGTGTATACGTGGTTGGCAGAGTATTTCGATACCCATTTTTATTCTCCTCTTCCTGATAACTTTAAACCGCGCATGGTTCACTTTTCAGGGGTATTTTCGGCCAAGCACTTTGGAGACGCACAAGCTCATTCTTTATTCAACTCATGTGGCAATGTGGGGATGGACATCTTAGCCATAGTCCCTAAAGAACGCAAAGTGATCGTTAATCGTGAGAATGTTAACCGTTCAGACATTGTCTACCTCACCTGCCTTCGATCCAGATTTCTTACTCTTAGGCAAGACAATTGGCGAGTCGTTCAACCCTACAGTCCTTACCGTTTCAGCCGTCAGTTCGGCTATGTTCAAGATGTGCCAGGAAACCTTCAAAAGGACATTCGGACGGGCGTGTTATCCTTGACGTACTGGCATTGGGAAAGCTTTACTAAACGTTAGACATGGAGCACAGTGACGTTGCCGCCTGAGAGCACTCTAACAGAGTACATGGTGACTCGTGATTATGTTGAATGGTGGTCCAAAGTATATTGTTCCATACCCAAGATGACTACAGCAACAATGCCTATTGTTGGGTCGCCGCATGAGCTTCTAAAAGCGAAGGAAGACAAGATCGCTGCTCGCGTGGTACTGCCCCGCCAGAAAGTGATTCCCCACGAGATACCGTTTCGACAGAAAGTAGTTCCCCGTGAGATGTTGTCTCGCCGGGAAGTGGTTCCCCGCGAGATTGAACTTGACAATAACCCTCACGCATCTTCTGTCAAAGCGTTGCCCCCAAATAGAAACTCTTTGAATGAACCGTACCAAGCTTTAGAAGGTCATGGGGACTCATCTGATCATCATCTCGCCCAGAGTCACCTTAAGTTGAAGGGGACCAAAACTCAAGCAAAAATACTTAGTGGGAGTAGTAACAGTTCCAGGGATGTGAACTTCAAGCGTCAAAGGATTGAACCCGACCTTGGCTCCGTTTATTTCAATCCCGACGATGAGTTTCTCCTTAATAGAAATTTTCTTGGCGAAGTTCCTGGTCCCTCGAAACAAACTCCAAATCATGTCGAGGTATGTTCGCCACCATCACCATGTATTTTTTTTTTTTTTGACATTATATGCATGATCTAAACTCATTTTCTTTACCTTCTTGTTTTCAGCTAGAAGGACTCCCACTTTTTGAAGACGAAGCTTGCTCGAAAGAGGTTTGTCCTCTTTCAACAGAACCAATGAAGACCGATTCCCTCCACGAAGATGATGCATGCATTATCAAACAAAATGTATCGCAACAACTTAATTGTGAAGACATTTCGGTGAATCCTCTGAGGCTTTTAAACAATATGGCATTCTCTGAAGTCACCCGCGGTGAAGTTGATGTTATGGACACCAACCAGGGGCTCCGAAAGATTCGTATGCAAGCCGCCACTCTAATTTATGAACAAATCGAAGACGTCATTACAAAGCACTCGTCAAGAACCATTCTTTCTAGAAAGAAAGACCTTGACGAGATGATGGCCGAACTTCAGTGTTATGGGTTTGATCCTTCGCCAATAAAAGACAAGGTGGAAAGCTTGATGATTTGTGCTACTCGATACAACGCGGCAAGGCTTGTATGCACGCATAAAGCTACTCCAGGCACATGTGATCAACGTTTGTCTCATATGGAGGCTGAAATTTCAAAGTCAATCGAACTTTGTCAAACTGATCTTGGTCAACGTCAAGTTCTGATTGAGTCCTTGGAGAACTTGAAGGAGAAGCAGCGGAGGTTGGAGCAGGAAATAACCTCTCTAGATGTGAGCCTTCTACTTCATGACAAAAGGCTTGCCAATTTAAAGAAGCAAAAAATCCAAATCAAGGAGACTCCAGAGTTGATTGCTGAAGAACTTGAGGAAGCAAAGAGGTTCCGAGATGATTTTGAAAAGCAACGCAACAGCTTCAAAGGCCTATCTTGGACGTGAAGGGCCCATCATTGTTTAGTAACTTATGATTTATTTTTTTTTTTTGCGCATGTAATAAGTCATTTTGACAATAGAACTCATTATGCAATAAAAAAAAGATTTTTTTTTTTTTTTATGTGACTGAACTCAAGAATATGATTCTCAAGCTGCCTACGTATCCTTCCAAAGAAAGAATCAAGTCATCACGTAGTTTAAGGATGAGGATTTAGAACTTTTTTTTTGAGTGTCTTGTGTAGTTTAGGCTCATGCAGGCCAGGAGCATTTTTTGTCATTTGCAGTTTATGCTCGTGCAGACAAGGAGCGTTTTTGTCATTCGTAGTTTATGCTCGTGCAGACAAGGAGCGTTTTTGACATTTGCAGTTTTAAGCTCGTGCAGACAAGGAGCAGTCTTTACTTGTTTCAAGCATAGTATTTCTTCAAGAACATGCCGTTGATTGGGCCAATTCTCAAACCGCCTTCAGCCACGATTTTATAAGCTCCGTTGGTGTAGACTTCATTGACGACATAAGGGCCATCCCATTTTGATTTGAACTTGGGACCGGTCTTGTGTGTCATGATGATGGGTCTGCGTACAGCAAGAACCAAGTCACCAATTTGAAAGGATCGAGGCTGAACTCCTTTGTTGAAGGCACGCGACATCCGGGCTTGGTAGCATTCTAGATGTTGTTGCGCATCGAGCCTCTTCTCGTCTAAAGCTTCCAACTCTTGAAGTCGTAGCTTGATATTTTCTTCATTTGTGAGACCTTCTTGCAAAGCAATCCTCAATGAGGGAATTTGCTTCTCTAATGGCAAGACGGCTTCCACACCATATACCAGAGCATAAGGTGTGGAATTTGTGGCAGTTCGATATGTCGTTCTATATGCCCACAATGCTTCGCCCATCTTCTCATGCCAGTCTCTTTGTGACTTACTGACGGTCTTCTTCAAGATGTTGCAGAGTGTTTTATTAAATGCCCCCGCCAAACCATTAGCGGGTGCATTGTACATCAACGAAAAGTGTAGCTTGAAGTGATACTTTTCGCTAAGTTTTTGCATAGCACTATTTGAGAAGTACTTGGCGTTATCTGTAATGATGCAACGTGGCACACCATATCGTTGGATGATACATGTCTTGATGAAGTCTACAACGGTTTCTTTCTTTATCTCTTTAAGTGGTATAGCCTCTAACCACTTTGATATCCATTCTCTGGTTTAGATCGTCAGGCAATTTGTTATGATCAATGTAGTCGATCAAAGGATGCCTCCAATCTTCGACGTCAATAACATAGACGGAGACTATATTGGAATTTTCGCACAACGGTACAATTTCTGTTGATACGACCCATCATTGGCAAATTGAAAGGTCCACAATTTCATCATTTGATAATGCCAAAGTTGCTGCTAGGTTGGCCAAGGCGTCCGCCATTTGATTTTCTTTCCTTGGCACATGTTCTAGTGTAACAACATCGAAACCCTTCAAGAGTTGTGTAGCGAAGCGGAAATAAGGAACCAAATCCTCTTTCCTGACTTCGTAATTAGTTAGTAGTTGATCAATTACTAACTTCGAATCCCCGTACACTTCTAGATTTGCAATTTGTATTTCTAAGGCCGTTTGCAACCCCATGATGAGGGCTTGGTATTCCGCAACATTGTTGGAACACAATTCGCCGAGAGTGAAGGCATATGGCAATATTTGCTTTTGTGGGGTAACAAAGACAACACCGGCCCCTGCTCCATCTACTCTTGAAGATCCATCAAAGAACATCTTCCAAGTGGGGAGAACCTCTGCAAGAAAGACTTCTTCCTCTAGCAAGTCATCTAAAATTTCCCTATCGGCAGGGATTGGGTGATCCGCTAGAAAGTCAGCCACAGTTTGGCCTTTGACCTCCTTGGCAGGTACATAGACGATGTCATGTTGATTGAGGAGCAGAGCCCACTTTGCCATTCGTCCTGATAAGACTGGTTTAGACATGACAAACTTGACTGGGTCAGCTCGGGCTACTAAATGTACCATGTAAGCTTGCATATAATGCCTCAACTTTTGGATGGAAAAGATGAGAGCGAGACATGTCTTCTCTATTGAAGAATAATTTAATTATGCTCCTGTGAGAGTTCGACTTAAATAGTATAAGGCCATCTCCCTTCTTTCCTCGTTTTCTTGGGTTAGAAGTGCTCCAAGTGATCTTTCTTGAGCTGCAATGTAGAGGATAAGAGGTTTCCCAGGAATGGGTGCACCTAACACCGAAGCGTTAGCCAAGTACTTTTTAATGCTTTCGAAAGCATTGTGACATGCTTCATTCCACACGAAAGGCACATTCTTCTTCATGAGTCGACTAAAAGGTTGACATCGACCTGCAAGGTTTGAGATGAACCGCCTGATAAACGCGAGTTTTCCTTAGAGGCTTCTCAATTCTTTTAAATTCGTTGGCTCTGGTATTTCTTTGCCTCATTTACTCTTCGGGTTCCCAAGTAGCTTCCTCTATTTGCTGACTCCTCCAAAGAACTTTAACAAGAGGAATTGTTTTATTTCTAAGCACCAGCTCTTTCCGATCAAGAATCTGAACCGGTTCCCCTTCATAGGTCAAATCTTTCTTCAAACTAAGCGGCTACTCTTGCAAGACATGAGAAGGATCGGCAATATACTTGCGAAGCATGGACACATGGAAAACATTATGTATCCTGGACAGCTCGGAAGGTAGCTCCAACCGATAAGCAACCGTGCCAACCCGCTCTATAATCTCATAACGACCAATATACCTCGGGCTAAGCTTTCCTCGCTTACCAAAACGTACTACGCCCTTCCAAGGGGATAGTTTCAAAAATACCCAATCCCCCACTTGAAACTCAAGGTCCTTTCTGCAGTTATCCGCATAACTCTTCTGCCTATTTTGAGCCGCCTTGAGCCTATCTCTAATCACCTTGATCTTCTCATTTGTGTCCTGGATTATATCTGGACCACAAAACTCTTTTTCTCCCACCTCATTCCAACATAGAGGTGTATGACACTGTCGCCCATAAAGTGCTTCAAAAGGAGCCATACCAATACTAGAATAAAAACTGTTGTTGTAGGCAAATTCTATCAAGGACAAATTCTTATCCCAACTCCCTCTTAATTGTATCGCACATGACCTCAACATGTCCTCCATGGTCTGAATAGTCCTCTCAGACTACCCGTTCGTTTGAGGATGAAAGGCTGTGCTGAAGTGCAACCGAGTGCCCAAACCTGCCTGCAAAGCTCCCCAGAATTTAGAAACAAATATGGGATCCCGATCCGATACTATAGATTCAGGCACACCATGGAATCTCACAATTTCACTCACATAACGTTCCACCAATTTATCTAATGAATACTTCTTCCCCATTGGCAGAAAATGTGCAGATTTTGTTAATCGATCCACAATCACCCAAATACCATCATGCCCATCACGGCTCTCACTGCCTCTCAGCTTTCACTTGCTGACAAATCAAACATTTGCTCACATAAGCGGCAATCTCCCTCTTCATATTTGGCCACCAATAAAAATCCTTCAGAGTCCTGTACATTTTAGTACTACCAGGATGAGCAGCATAAGCAGAACTATGAGCTTCCTCCATTATCTCCTGTTTCAACTCCATATTCCTCTTCGGAACACATAGCCTGTTTTTAAACAACAAGGCACCATCTCTCCTAACAGAAAAATTCACCGCCGATCCATTAAGTGCTCTTTCTATCAACAGACCCGAAACCACATGGCCTAAGAACCCCACTTTATCCAACCAAAACTCACATTTACTAAGCTTCGCATACAACTGTGCTTCCCTCAAAGTCTGCAATACCATTTTTAAATGCTTAGCATGCTGCTTCAAATTCTTCGAATACACCAAGATGTCATCTATGAAAACAATCACGAAATGATCAAGGTATGGACGGAACACCCTATTGATGAGATCCATGAAAGCAACGGGTGCATTAGTAAGTCCAAACGGCATCACCACAAACTCATAATGACCATAACGTGATCGAAAAGCAGTCTTGGCTATATCACTTTCTTGAATCCGTAACTGATGATATCCTGATCTCAGATCAATCTTTGAAAAGACTGTGGCACCCCTCAACTGATCGAATAAATCATCAATACGGGGCAAAGGATATTTATTCTTCAACGTAACCTGATTCAACTTCCTATAGTCCACACAAAGTCTCATGGTGCCATCTTTCTTCTTGACAAACAACACTGGAGCACCCCATGGAGACATACTAGGCCGAATAAAATCCTTATCCACCAACTCCTGCAGTTGAGTTTTTAACTCTTTTAATTCTGCAGGTGCCATTCTATAAGGTGCTTGAGAAATAGGCACCGTTCCCGGAAGCAGCCTAATTGTAAAATCTATCTCCCTTACAGGAGGCAAACCAGGCAACTCATCTGGAAAAACATCTGGAAACTCATTAACTACAAGGATATCTTCCATTCTCACCTCTCCCTTCCTAGTATCCACCACATGGGCTAAATAAGCCTGGCAACCCTTATTCAATAATTTCCTAGCAGCGACAGCTGAAATTAAACAACTGGGAATCACATCTCGCTCACCCTGAAATGTAACCTTAGGCTTCCCAAGACTTCACAACACCACTATTTTCCGGAAATAATCAATCATGGCTCTATGTGCCACTAAAAAGTTCATCCCCAAGATTACATCAAACTCCACAATACCTAATGGAATTAAATCAACTTCGAAACTAAGGCCCTCCACCAACACTTCACAACCTCTAAATACCCAATCTATCTTCATCACATCACCCGAGGGCAAGGAAACCTGCCATTCGCCTGGAAGTGGTGATGATGGCACATTGGCGAGAAAGGAAAATCTACTAGACATGAAAGAATGCGTCGCTCCAGGGTCTATCAATATAAAAGCAGGTTGACCAAAAATTAGCAACGTACCAATAATGACATCCGGAGAAGTACGTCCCTCCTGCTGAGTCATGGCGTGAAGCCTAGCATGAGTTGTGGCAGGACGACCTCTATGTCCTTTGCCCTGCAGAAAGCTGCCTCTGGCTGGAGCCATGACCTGAGTACCACTACCAGAAACACCAGTTGAAGACTGACCCATGGCCTAAGTAGGAGCATATGTAGCTCCCTGAGTCAGAAGAGGGCAATCCCTCTTGAAGTGATCCAGCTGACCACACTGAAAACATCCCCCTGGCTGAGACTGACTCTGCCCGGAATGAAAAGCCTGACCACCAGAGGTCCCACTCCTACTGCCAGATCCACTCCTAAATCGCTCAAGCTGACGCCCAAAGAAATTCTTGAAGGGTCTACTACCATGCCTCTTGAATCTCCCTCAAAAATAGAATCCGGAACTCGAACTGCTACCATGCCCACTGCCAGTAGATGATCCAGAACCCGAAGTGGACGCCAATTTCTTTGATGAACCCTGGCCACGACCACCAGAATCATGAAGACGACCAGCTGCCAACTCCTGTGCCTCAATATTCAAAGCAAAAGTCACGGCCTGATGAAATGACTGATATGGCACCGTTGTCATCCTGTCTGCATAAATACCACCAAGGCCCTTGGTGAACTGATAAATCTTCTCCTGATCTGTCTTCACCAAATCAGGCACATAGTAGGACAACTCTTGAAATCGCTGCTCAAAAGTCATCACTGTCATATCATCACTCTTCTTCAAATTTAGGGACTCTTCTCTTATTCGGTTGACATGAGCATGGCTAATATATCGCTCTCTAAAAAGAGCTGTAAACTGATCCCATGTCATATGATTAGTAGCTTCGCCCATACTTCTACTCAAATCAAGCCACCAATGCCATGCTTCCTTTTACAAAAACTGGGTAGCCAAGCTCACCTTCCTATCCTCGGGGCATCTCACCTAAATAAACATTTTCTCGATGGTCTTTACCCAATTCTGAGCATCCAAAGGCTCAACAGCATGGCTAAACGCTCTAGCTCCATTCTTGTAGGCTCTATCATAATTTATCTCGGGAACCATACTAGTGCTAAAACGTTGAAAGAACTGCTCCATTGCATTAGTCCAATCACTCTGTACATCCCCATCCTCCCCCCTTGGAGGATTCTGCCTAGGTGCTCGGCGATTATATTTTGGATACTTTTGGGGATTATTTTTGAGTTGGGTTTGATGATTTTTCTCTCAGTTAGGGTTACCCATTATCAAGGGAGGTTTCGCCAATATTTATGGTAGAATTTCCCTTGAGGTGGGTCCCCTAGGATTTATTCCGGATTTCAAGGGGAAATCCGGGGTAGGTCCTGACAATTGGTATCAGAGCATTAGGTTGTCCGATTCCTGTCTTTCTATATCACTACCACATGTGCTTAGTAAAACTTAGTGTCATGAGGGTGATGGTCTGACCGCGGCGGATCCATTATCTCTCAAATAAACATAAACAAATGAATCTGTTGTTTTATCAGCTCTTAACACACTTAAAATATCCCATAATTATCAGAGCATCTACTAGGAACTATGAGAGAAACATAAACATAATAGGTTAAACCAATAACCTATATGAGAAAACTGGATGAGGTGGGGATCTATGACACGCCTCCTATCCTCGCCAAACCGAACTCTGCAGACTGGGCATTTAAAAACGAAAGGCCCAGGGGAGAAGCATTTAAAACGTTAGAGTGAGTGGACAAAATAAAATGACAAAAGAAATGGAGCAATGAAATCAAATCTATGCTCTCCCATAATTTCCATTGGAAAAATATTTATGCATGCCACTCTTGGAACTCTTCCTGAAAATAATTATAAACCCAAACAATGAACCAACCCATTGGTTCTCAATAAAAAAAAACAAACAGGGAAAAAATATTTCATCATAACGATGAGCCTCCCAGGCTATAATGGCGTCCCACTCCAAGCGCTCTACTCACATATGATGAGGAGCGCTAAATAGATTATAATAGCGTCCCACGCTAAGCGCTCAACTCTCATATGATGAGGACCGCTAAATAATGGCTAGCTAACAATAATATATTTATATATACCGATCGGTTGCCTCCCAGGCTATAGTAGCGTCCCACGCTAAGCGCTCAACTCTCATATGATAAGGACCGCCGGTGGGAGTATAATAACGTCCCACACTAAACGCTCTACTCACATATGATGAGGACCGCTAAATAATGTTAGCTAGCAATAAATAATATCAGTCAACCCTTTTAAGGTATAATAGATTACCAAAAATAAAAGATCAATTGACATGTCCCACATGTCAAATGAAATGAGCAAGAGAGTTCCCAAATAACAGATGGAACTTATTAATCCCAAGAAAATATTGAATTTCAAATATGCCTTAGAAATTAATTAACTTTAGTGCATGCATGGTATTTAAATCAAAGGTCCACTCACAGTGCTCAGCTATGCCTGCCGACGACCCGAAGCTTCCCTCAAATGATTTTCCTCACGTCCTGAACAATAATTAATATTAATTCCCAATCAACATTTAAAACTTCAATAAATAATTCCATAAAATTAAGGGTCTAAAGTCAATTTCTTCCTTGCCCATTTTCTCCAACTTAAACGCATTATAACTCAAAATCCACCTCCATCAACTTAACCAACTTAAGGTGATGACTGGTTCGCGAGGCTTGGAAGGCCGAGCCATGAATGTTGTGGGTTGATTCCTCGCCATGCTGCGGGTGACATGACTAGAGGGCTCGCTGCTTGACCTCGAGGTCGTTGGTTTAGATTTCTTCGTCGAGATGGCTTGGGTGCTCTTGGAGGCCATCACTTCGAACAGATTTGAACTTTCTTGTGGAGAAGGAGATGAGAAGCAAAGTTGTCCCACTGGGCGTGCCAATTTTGTAAACACGAAAATATCTGCAACAAATAACAGAACAACACGTGTACAAAGAATAATTTAATTTAATCAATGCGAATGCGGGTTACAATCTTTGTGAACTCCTCTAATTCTATCTCCGAATATAGGTTTAACTCAAGGGTGACAAGCACTTGTTCTTGAGGGTTACGCGGGTTGATCACGTAACGAATATTTGGGATTTAGATTTGGGTTAATGAAGAACTGGCTATTTGGGGAGCTTGATAGTTCTTCAAGGGTTTAGTGAAGAACTGGCTATCTAGGGAGCTTGATAGTTCTTCAGGGATTTTGGGGAGACTTCTGAGCTCGCAGAGGGGTTTCTCTCTCTCTACTTCGCTGCCTTGTTTATGCTCCTTCCTCTTGGTATGAGAGGGGGTATTTATAGTGTTAGCATGTCTCCACTTAAGGCATGTAATGAAGATTCTGAATCAATAATATTTCCATAATCGAATCAATGAATCTTGACTGATTGATTTACTTGCCGATCTCAACATAATCAAATCAATCAAATCTTAAGATTTAGATATGTCCAGATCGCTTTGGATTAAATGTCCCGTTTTGATCAAGATCCTTAGTAAGGGGCGAGCCATCTCGCGGATATGGAAGGTATCTCGCGAGGCATCTTGATTTCCAAGCAACCGGTGATTTCTGGTCTCACTTCGCGGACGACTTATCTTGGACGTACATCCCCGCATGCATGCGAACTCTGTCGTCTAGCTCCTTCACGAGGTTCCCCCTTACACGGGGCCATCTCGCCTTGCCTTTATGTTAATCTACCCGCGCGGAGCCATCTCGCCTCGCCTTCACGTAAACCTACGCGCGCGGAGCCATCTCGCCTCAACTTCATATAAATCTACGCGCGCGGAGCCATCTCGCCTCGCCTTCAAGTAAATCTACGCGCGCGGAGCCATCTCGCCTCGCCTCTGTTTACTTCTACGCGAAGTCCAGTTCGCCCCGCGAAGTCAAGTTCGCCTCGTGAAGTCCAGTTCGCCTCGCGAACTCTACTATCTAGCTCGCCTGACCGCTGGCGAATCATCACCAATTATTTTGGGGGTATCCGATTAATTTAATTTAATTGATATCTATCATCAATCAGCAAAGGGGGCGAAGGTTACTGCCTTTCACCTTAGACTCCCATAAACGCCAAGCTAAATCATCCATCATCAATGCACTTCAAACTTTCTTCTATCCCAAAATTACACCCTTTTCACTTGTAGAAACAATTAATTGAATTCCTTTCCACTTACTTTGGCACATCATAACTTATCTACCAAACCCGAGGCGAGTGCATATGTTTTAACAAATCTCGAGCTAAGGGTCAACCGACATACTCTGCCAACGTTTCACATGGCACCACTCACACAATACACCTTGCTCCTTGACTTACTTTCCATTAAGTGAGTAGCTTGGCCGATTATAATTACTTAATATACATAACCCCAAATCACACGGATGACTTTGACTTTCGTCAAGTCAAAATGGTCAATAAACTTCGTGATTCACAACACCATCTTACTTTCGTCACCAATTAATCAAAACAAAACTCGATCATTCGCATCAAATAGGACTTTCACCACCTACATGATTGGCCTCAATCGTTATGATGATCGACGAATACCTCCCTTGTCACCAGATTACGCTAATGCGATCTATGATATCAAACCCCTATTCTGAATATCTCTTGTATCTCAAATCATATCCATACAACAATGACCTCCCATGTCCTACACGGATCAAAAGTGGTCCCACCACAATACTCATCACGTATGAATACTCATCACAAGAATGTCATTTAACATGATCTAACACAATTTTACCATTTATGCCAACGGATAAAAATCCTTGTCTCAAAATATTTCCCAAATTATCAAGAATCTTCTTCCTTAAAGCTATATCACCAGCCAATCATATTATTAATTCCAAGAATTCGCCCCGTGAATTTATCATTACTAGTAATAATAACCATCGGAATCTCATCCCTAAATAATAAATTCAACAGTCGCCACCATCAACGACATACAAGCACAAGAAAAATATCACCTTCGAAATCGACCAACATACCCGAAACTGGCACCTCCGAAATGAAGAAAAATACGATGACTTGGCGTATGACGATACCTTAAAAGATACGAGTATCCCCGCGTACTAACCAAATTCATTCTAACTTGCATTCAGACGAGCCTTTAGGTTGCAAGACCTATTCCCCGAACAAGAAGAGATAAGTTGTTCACTATTCACAACGACAATTCATGTTGCTTGACTAAACGTCGAAATCCACGCAAGCAAATTACCTTCCTCAAGCATTGACACAAAATATGCACCCCAAGCCACACTTCTTATTCTGGTTCAAACGCGACCACAAATCCAATAGCTAAAATCATACTGCGAAAAAGATTTTTAAATGGCAGACAGAACCTCTGAACTGAACAAACACACATCTCTTTCTACTTCCTTATCAATTAGTCCAAGGACAGAACACGATCCACAAAACTGTCATGGTCAAAATTCTTGCAACCGCTGGTTGCTGCAGCTGCTAAACCCCAAAAGTCTTTGACCAGAGTATCAGCAATAACAAAATTATATCTAAGTTGACTTTATTGATAGTCACAAGCAGCGACATCCGAAAACAACATTTAACGGCTCCTTCAGTTCAACACCACTGTTAAGCTGAGCTCGCAAAACACTAAGTTAACTATCGGATGTCAAAATTAATTACCACTCCAGAGCCACTACTACAATTTGTGGTTTATCAGCCGCAGAAAAACTGTAAGAGCAAGAATATATCAAAACTCACGGCTGACCTTGACTCAAACTCGAGAAGAAAATAACTAAAGTACAAGAAGAAAGCAAATCCATAATTTCATGCTCAAAAGTTCTACCAATAACCGACATCCACTAGCGACCCATTTCGATCATGTCCTTAAAGCTAGAATCTAATAGAAAAGTTTCAGCCTATCCCCCTCTCGACACCTGACAAACGGTGATGGTCTCCCAGACCATACTTGGATTACTAAGTGGTCCCACCACCATACGGTCCATAAGAAAAACTCTTACTATCCTGTCCACCGCGTTAGAAATATGGTGGGTAAACATAATCTCACCTTGAACATCAAAGTTAATCTCCCACTACGAACTAAGTGATGTTAGCAAACAAACTTTGGTCATACTATCATAACCCAAAAGTCCAATACTTGTATCAACTAACCTAAACCATGCCGCTTGAACTTTACTATGGGCACCCAACCTCACTTCTATAAACAATTCCTACGTCTTCAGTTATGTCATACACTGAATTATTCTTCAACTCCTTTGGCTCCCAGCAGACACGCATTTCAAAAATAAAGAGCTCCTTTCTGAACAAACACACCGCACCTCGAACTCCCAAAATCCTCAATACGATTCTTCACTTCTCCCCTTGTAACCGAAATACTCAAGAATAAGAATGGGTTGATCTAGGGACTAGCGGGTACTAAACTTCTACATTGCCACTAGGCGTCCAAAGCAAATAGCTACATTCTCATGTCGCCACTTGATTTACCAAGTTCGGTCATCATGAATCAAATTCTCCATCTGTTGTTGTAGAGTTGGAGCAGCAACAACCATCTCGCATCCGCTTTACTATTACAATTTCAAAGCTTATTATACTTATAATCCATCTAAAACACTCACCATAAGTAGGAAAGCGAATCACACATTACAGATACCAAACCTAAATCGACCAATAACAAATACCGAAATCGAACTTCAATGCATAGACCAAACTTTAATAGCCCCATTTAACGCATCCAATAACATCCACAACTTAATTAACTCAAGCAACATCACTTTACTATTTATCTCAAAGCAAAACAACACTTGCTTAACTCCCTTACATTATCTCTTATCCCAATACCAACCTTAACTAGAAATTGCTCAATCCTTTGTTCACAAGCATGGCCTTTCAATTATTAATATCTGCAAAAAGACTCAACTCGCCACTTAAATGAAAGTCCACAACTCAATAAATAAATAATAGAACACAGCAAATCCAGGTCACTTCCCCAACTCATAACTGAACACAAAATCTCTCAAATCACTTACCTTCCCATTACTCGGAAAATAACCAAGATACTCTTTGAGGTCGGCGTACTGAGGCATAGTCTTGAAGATGTAGACATTTATGGCACCATACTGTCTATAAATAAGATAAGAACAACTACCTCACATACTTAATAAACACTTAGCATCCAAGCATAAAATGCTAATAGATCCGCCGCGGTCGGACCATCACTCTGTAGACACAAAGTATCACCAAGTATATGAGGTAGTGATAAGAATCGGATAACCTAATGCTCTGATACCAATTGTCAGGACCCATCCCGGATTTCACCCTGAAACCCGAGGTAAATCCTGCGGGGTCCACCTTCAAGGAAAATTTACCGAAAATTCGGCATAATCTACCTTGAAAATGGACAACCCTTACCTGCAACAAAACTCTTGATAAACACTACTATTATCAATCATCCATCCTCAACTCCTGGAGCCTTCTTGCTCCCTAAGTTCATCACATCTCCCAATATAACAATTACTCGTCTAAAATAATTCAACAACCAACAACAAACAATTAACAAGTTACTACTAGACTTTCAGAGCATATCTAAGGATGAACGAAAAACAATAATTAAAGAATGAGCGGAAGCAGCCTCTGACTATGCCTCGACTCCATGTACGCTAGACCTCATTTAAACTTATCCTGCATACTGGGCATTTCAAACCAAAGGGCCCAAGGAAAAGTAATTTAAAATCGTTAGAGTGAGTGGACAAAAATAAAATAAATAACTTAACAAAAACATAATCTTTATACTTTCCCATGTTTCAACTTTAAAACTTGGTTGCACGCAACTTTCAACATCCTTAAAACTTTAAATCCAAAATCACTTAATAATGGATAAACCAGCCCCGCTGGTTAAATAAAACTGAAATCTCATAATGAGGGATAAAGCAGCCCCGCTGGATAATCAATTATAACTGAGAAAAAATAAATAAGGGGAAGAGTTATCACCATGTAAAAGGAGCCTCCCAGGCTCGGGTCGGTGCCTCCCAGGCTATAATAACGTCCCACGCTAAGCGCTCTACTCTCATATGATAAGGACCGCTGGTAAGACTATAATAGCGTCCCACGCTAAGCGCTCTACTCACATATGATGAGGACCGCTAAATAATGGCTAGCTAACAATAAATATATATATTTATATATACCGATCGGTTGCCTCACAGGCGATAATAGCGTCCCACGCTAAGCGCTCAACTCTCATATGATGAGGACCGCTGGTAAGACTATAATAGCGTTTCACGCTAAGCGCTCTACTCACATATGATGAGGACCGCTAAATAATGGCTAGCTAGCAATAATCAATATAAGCGACCCTATATTATGGTGACTAAAAAAAACATACAAAAACACTTAAATCCATTAATCTTCCCCAAGATCATACAAATGGTACGGTTCCCAACCGTACTTGAAAATCATCATAAGAAATTGTATTAAAACTCAATGACGTGTCTCACACGTCAAAATATTATCAATTTATAAATATAAGCGAGATTTCAATATTGCATATAAATCATAAATAATAATATCTCCACTCGAAAATACTCGTTAAAATATTCTCCCAGTCAAAATCATTATGCCTCAAATAAACAATTAAATTATGATGGAGAACTACCGAAAATCTCGTTTTTTGTAATCATTTATAAATCCTAAAATCATCAAAATAAAACCGATAATATTGAAATCCATTGAACTCAGTACAGTTCCCAACTGTACCTAGAAATATTGCGTAATAAAATAATCACTTGACATGTCCCACATGTCAAATAAAATGCTCAAGAGAGTTCCCGAAAAAAAATAAATGGAACTCATTACTCCAAGAAAATATTAAATCTCCAATATGCCTTTGAAAATTAAATAAACTCTAGTGCATGCATGGCATTCAAATTAAAGGTCCACTCACAGTATACGGTTATGCCTGCCGTCGATCTGAGGTCTCCCAACATGATCATCCTCACGTCCTGAACAATAAATAATTATTAAGCCTCCAAACTAGGATAATACTTTAATAAAATTTCCGAAATAAAAGTAGGCCTATAAATTCTCTTTCTTTGCCCAAATTCTCCACTTTTAATCTAATACGGCTCACAATATTCTGAAATTACCGAAATCCATAATTTAACCTTTTTGAAGTTTAAATCCTGCTAAATCAACTGCCGGAACTCCATTCGAATAACTACCTAAATCCTTAATCATTGATAAATTCAGACTTTATGAAAACTCCTCCAAAAATTCCAAATATACTTCATTAAACTCCTCTCATTATAACAAACCCGAAAACATGAAAAACTGCCCATAATTTAACCTAAGGGGCCAAACTCCGGCGATGCCCATTGCCTCTCAAATTTTGACAGAATAATCCTCTCATCACGCCCAACAACTTTCAGAACTAGCACTTAGTCCAATTCTAAGGCTAACTAGGGTAATCGAACCAAAACATCCATAAATCCCTAGAATTTCAATTATACATTTCACCCTAACAAAATCGAATTAGACCAATTCCTTTTGAGGGATTACTTACCTTGATGAGGGCTATAAGATGAGCCAAAAATCACGACCTATGGTGGCCGAAAGAGGGAACTCCGGCAAAAGGCTATCCGGCGTCTCCGGCGGGTTTTCTCTCGAACGACGGCGTTACATGGCCGGTCACCGGCCCAGGAAGAGAGAGGAGGTGGCGGGGGTCCGAACGGGACCGGTCCGGCAGTCGGTGGTGGCCGGACGGCGGCGGACGAAGGTGGTGAAGCCGGCGGGTCCGGAAACATTGGGAGAAGGAGAGAGAGAAGAAAGAGGGAGAGAGAAAGAGAACCGGGGGGGGGTATTGGGCTGCCCACACCCGGTCCAACAACTTAAACCCCAAAAAATTATACCCACTAAATATTTACCCCCTTTTTACCAACTCAAAATTTATCCTTTTAGTTGATAACTTTTTCGTGCTAACTCCGATTGTAACGTATAGCATGTCTACGAACTCTTATTAATGTCCTCTACAACTTTTATGAAGAAAGTTTTCCCAGAATAATTTTCCTACAAAAAGTCAACCCTAGGGTCTTTAAGGGTAAACGGTTACTCATCACGGTAAAAAACCAAAGGTAAATAACTTAAGAACCGGGATGTGACAATTTCGGTGGATCCCTCTAAGGTGGAGGCTGTGTTGAATTGGAGTCGTCCCACTACTCCTACGGAGATTCATAGTTTCCTTGGGTTGGCAGGATACTACCGGAGATTTATTGTGGGATTTTCTAGTATTGCCTCTTCCTTGACCAAGTTGACAAAGAAGAATGCAAAGTTTGTGTGGACCGATGAGTGTGAGAAGGCATTCGAGGAGTTGAAGACTAGGTTGACTACAACCCCAGTGTTGGTCATTCTTATTAGTGGTGTCGACTATGTTGTCTATAGCGATGCATCTCATCGGGGTTTGGGCTGTGTGTTGATGCAGCTTGGCGGTGTTGTGGCATATGGCTCTAGACAGTTGAAGGTTCATGAGAAGAATAACCCCACTCATGACCTAGAGCTAGCTGCAGTAGTATTTGCCTTGAAGATTTGGAGGCATTACTTGTGTGGAGAGAAGTTCGAGCTCTTTTCTGATCATAAGAGTTTGAAGTATTTATTCTCTCATAAAGATTTGAACATGAGGCAAAGGAGGTGGATGGAGCTCCTTAAGGACTATGACTTCACTTTGGAGTATCCCCCTGGGAAAGCCAATGTAGTGCAGATGCATTGAGCAGGAAGCCTAGGGGTATAATCGCCTTTATCATGGTGTAGGAGTGGCTCATGTTGGAAACTGCATCTGAGTTTGACCTTCTACCAATAGGCGGGGAGCAGAGAATCTTCTTTGGAAGCACTTTTGTGCAACCCACCTTAATTTCCAGGATCATTCAGGGCCAAGCACATGATGAGTCCTCACGTGCAAAGCTAGCGGAGTTAGTAGTGGACTTGTTGGAGGATTGTCCTTCTGAGTGGTCAGTTGGATTAGATGGTGAATTGAGGTATAGATTGAGGTTGTGTGTTCCAGATAGTATTGATCTCAAAGGGGAGATCCTTTGGGAGGCACATCGATCTCATTATACGGTGCACTCAGGGAGCACCAAGATGTATAAACATTTACGTAGGCAATTTTGGTGGAATGGGATGAAGAAGGATGTAGCAGAGTATGTGTCCAAGTGCCTCACTTGTCAACAGGTGAAGGCGGAACATCAGAGGCCTAGAGGTATGTTGAAGTCATTACTTATTCCTACTTGGAAGTGAGAGCAGATCTCTATTGACTTTGTGACTGGACTGCCTAAGTCCAAGCTTGGACATGATGCTATATGGGTAATTGTTGACCGATTGACAAAGTCAGCACATTTTCTTCATGTGTCAATGACGTACACAGTTGATGCCTTGTGCAAGTTGTATGTGAAGGAAATAGTGAGACTTCATGGAGTGCCTACTTCGATTGTTTCTGATCAAGACCCCCGATTCACTTCAATGTTTTGGGGTGGATTTCAGAAAGCCATGGGTACTACCTTAGACATGAGTACAGCATTCTACCCTCAGACTGATGGGCAGACTGAGCGGGTGAATCAGGTGTTAGAAGATATGCTGAGGGCTTGTGTCATGGACTTCAAGGGAAGTTGGGAGGATCACCTCCAATTGATTGAGTTTGCCTACAACAATAGTTATCACTCTAGTATCGGCATGGCACCATATGAGGCACTCTATGGTAGGCCGTGTAGATCTCCTATTTGCTGGGCAGAGGTGGGTGATAATGAGCTGTTGGGCCCTGATATTGTTCAAGAGAGGACTGAGAAGGTCTCTATTATCCGAGATAGGATCCGAACGGCACAAAACGGGCAAAAGAGCTATGCCGACTTGAAGAGGAGGCAAGTAGAGTTTGATATTGGGGATCATGTGTTCTTGAAGGTCTCACCTACTAAAGGGGTGGTGAGATTTGGTAAGAAGGGGAAGTTGGCTCCCAGGTATGTAGGGCCTTTTGAGATTTTGGAAAGAGTAGGAGATTTGGCTTATCGGCTTGCCTTACCTCCTGTCATCTCTGGGGTACACAATGTGTTTCATATGTCCTTGTTGAGAAAGTATATTCCGGATGCATTACATGTGATTGACTATGAAACTATCAAAGTGAATGCGGATGCAACCTTTGTTGTTGAACCGGTTCGAATCATGGATAGATCAACCAAGAGGCTTCGAAGAAAGGAAGTCGAATTGGTTAAGGTGTGTTGGAGTCACCATGATGAGGGTGATGCATCTTGGGAGTTAGAGTCAGATATGAGGGCTAAGTACCCCAAGTTGTTTTTGGGTTAGTATTTTTGAATTTCGGGGCGAAATTCCTTTAAGAGGGGTAGATTGTAATACCCCAGATTTTCATATCATTTTTCCTTGTATTATTCCCATAATTAATGAAAGATTATTTATGGAAATTCATATTTGGTAGTGCGAAGTTGAAGTTTCGGGAGTAATTTTTTAAGGTGCTTTGACTTTTAGGAGGCCAAAAGTGGACTTTCTTTTCTGTAAGTTATTTATGAAAGCTTCCTTCATGAAAGTTGTAGAGTTTGGCGATACGAGTTCGTAGACATGTGGCACACATAAAACGGATGTCGTATGAGAAAGTTATGATTAGAGGAAGTTAGTTTCCGGTTTTGGAAATTTTTTAAATAGAAGGTGGTTGGTTTTATTTTTGGAAAACCCTAAAACCTTCTCTCACTCTCCTCTCCCGCGCAGCCAACTTCCACTGAAGCTTTCTCCACCGTCCGGCCACCGATTGGACTCACACAGACGTCCCCTTCAAGTCTGGGTAGGTGTTGCACGGTGTTGCACGCCGGAAACGAAGCTTTTAGCCGGGAAAGGGAGCTGCTGTGTCACCGATCAGAGCCACCGTTTACGGCAGCGACGAGGGGCAACCTTAGGTGAGTTTTGGCTCTCTCCTCCTTCTGGTTATGTCTAGGCATAGATTGAATTAAGATTTTGAGTTTTTGAACCCCGATTTGCAGTTTTGGAAGTAGATTTCGGGTTGGAGTTTCGGGGCTTTTTCTAGCCGATTTCGGCCAAATCAGTTAAAACCTCAGGTATTAAAGTTGTTCACCATGCTTCAATCTACAAGTTTCATGTTGTGAGTTTCTCCTAATTCGGATGTTTTGGGGTGGCGCTTGGGGCTCACTCGCCGTCGCCTGTGGCTACGCGTGGCGGCGTGTCTGGCTGAGTTACGGCCTTAATTTCCTGTGGTTAGCTAGCTCTTGCTGCTGTGAGCTTGTTGAGAAGTAGTATTGCTAGGTTTTGAGCAAGGATTGCATGTTAGGACCTTAGGTTTATTTGTTTTGGCTTGGTTGAGTTTAAGTTTAGGTTTTGAAGACTTAAGGCAGCTCTATTGTGTCGTTGAGTTCAACGACTTTGGGAAGTTGTCCTCCCTTGAGCTAAGGGTTAGTTTAAGGGTATTGTGTTATCCTTTAGTACTTTGGTTTCTAAGGTTTTTAATTGTGTGTTTTTAGGTGATTTGTGAAGTTGAGTTGTGGGATTTTACAGCTGGATTTCTAAGGGAGTAAATCTCACCATGGTTCATTTTTGGATCAAATTTTATTATGGTCATTGGATGTTGATGTTGGATTTATTAATACGCTATTAATTATTTTTAAATATATGAGCTTGATCGCCAATGGCTCATAGGTAAGATTAAAACAAGTTTTCCTTATAGGTTTATTTTTGATGTTCTTGTGACCATAATTTTATTTATTTTATGAAAAGTTATTCTTGTGGAATAACATATATTGTTCATATAATTATATCCTTGTGAAGGATATAACTTTATGATATGAATCATGTGTTGTTGATGTTGATGTGGTGATATAGTGATTTGTTGTTCAAATAGTCAAACCGGGTTCCAGGCCTTTAAATCGGGTGATTGGTTAAGGTTATAATGCTATTTTTAGTTGTAATTGGTTATTGGACAGTCAAACTGGGTTCCAAGCCTTTGGCCGGGTGATTGGTTACGGTTAGGAATCGAGCTCTAGGCCGTCTGTCGGTGTAGGTCATGGAACATACTTTATGGTATCTGGGACCCATGGGTACACAAACTGTTGTTGTAGGTCATTAGAGATATTTATTAAATATCTAGGACTCATGGGTACATTTCTTTGGTAATGTGTGGATTTTAATTGTTGATCAAATCTCTCTTGTGGTATATTTGGATATGAGAAATGTTGTGTTATTTTTGAGATTACTCATACGAGCTTTTTAGCTTACCGGGTTTGTTATTTTACAATCCCGGTGCACCAATTCTTGGTGTAGGGGTTAGACCTACATGTGAGGATCAGCAGGGTTAAAGCGGAGGCTTACTGACAGGGTTCTTTTTGGTTTTGCTGTACTCTGTATAGTTTTAGAATTTGATAGACAGTATTAAACTCATGAGATTGTTTGCATATTCTTGTTTTGCAAGTTTATGTAAACAAGGAAGTGTAATATTTAACTCAGTGTTGGGTTGTGTGACATTTACATTTGCGCTAATGAGTTCTAGTTGCTTGAGATAGTTTGTTGAAACATGTTGGGATATTAATATTTTAAGTTATATCATGGAAAAAAATTTGAAAATTATCTTTCGTAAATTGGGGTGTGACATTTTCACTCCAAAACTTCTCTCCTCCTTCTACACTATTTAATTTTTATAATTGTTCTTCATCTAGCTAGTTTTCAATTTTTTTTTGTTTCAAAGATGTCCAACCCCAAACCTAGAGGGGAAGCTTGGAAAAACCCCGAAGATGTGTCGTTGTGCATGGCGGTGGTTGCGGTTGGTGAAGACAGTGACAAAGCTACTGGTCAAGAGAAGAAAAAATTATGGGATCGTATATGGGAAGTGTATGAAGCTTGCAAGCCACCCAGTTCCGTTATTAGATCGGGAGGAGGGTGTGAAGCTCGTTGGAGAAAGATTAGACCGGGTTACACAAGGTGGCGTGAAGCTCTTACCAAAGCGGAGGCCGCTCACGCAAGTGGTGAAAATGCCACCGACTTGGTAATATTTATTTGTTTATGACCGGTAGTATTTTTTTGTTTATAACCCAATATAAGGAATTTGCTAATATTAGTTTATGTTTATGACATTTAATATCTACTTATTTATAATCACTAGTACATGTTTATATATATATATATATATATATGACCATTTATATATTATTTCTTGTATGATATATAGGAAGTGCAAGCTAGGTCGGTATATCATACATTATCTTTGAGGGAGAAGTTTAAATTTGCGCATTGTTAGCCAATATTGAAGGATACAGAAAAGTTTAGCAAACCTCCGTCCTTGGATGATGAAATCTCTAGTGGTCCGTCACCTATTGACTTGAACGGAGAAGATACACCCATTGAGGGAACCCCAAGCCCTTCAAATGTGCATGCACGCCCTCCAGGACAAAAAGCTCAAATGGCTGCTAAGAAAAGATGCAAACAAGATGACACATCTCAACTCTTAGCTCAAATGAAAAGAATTGCGGACCAAGGAGATCGCGATCTCGAACACAGACTACAACTTAGGGACGAGACTAGACTTGCACAAAAACGTGCGGATGATGCAGCCACAATGGCGGTCGATCCATCAAAATTTCCTGCCCCAATTAGGGCTTATTGGGAAAGGAAGCAAGCTATGGTTATTGAGAGGAAGGAACAAGCTTACAATGTCGGGTTACACCAACCACTTACTTCATCTGAAGGTGAAGATGACCCAATGTATTAATTGTACTTTGTTGCCTCTATTTTAATTTTATTTTGGTACTTTAATTTATGAAATGAATGTACTTTGACTTTCAATTATAATTAATGAGTAATTTATTGCTTTTGTTAATCTCAATTTTATTTATCAAATTGCAAACATTACAATAATACTAAACACACAAACAACAAATAAATAAAAGAAGCAAACATACAAACATAACACACCATGGCACAACACCAATTATTGAAAGCATAAGCATACAAACACTTCACATGCAGTTATGCTCTGCCTGCTGCTTCACATTCCATAGGTGATTAACCAAATTCTCCTAGAGGCTTCTATGCACAATTGGACATCTAACCTGCTGGTATCGGCGAATGAATTCCCCAAGTGCAAGAGGATCACCCTTAACCAAATGATCTACTTCGTAGTGGTCATATATTTATGCTCTCCTTTGTCTTGTTGGGACTCAACGGGATCAACTTCATGATTATCTTCAGTTTCATCGCGCTCATCTTCAACAATCATATTATGCAAAATAATGCAAGTCATCATGATGTACTGGATCTCTTCCATGTCCCATCCACGAGCTGGTCCTCTCACCATTGCAAAACGAGCTTGGACTATACCAAATGCTCTCTCCACATCTTTTCGGAATGACTCCTGCATCTTTGTAAAATGAGGTTGTTCTGGCGTGATCGGGTTTCTAATTGCTTTCACAAAAGTCCCCCGTTTCAGGTAGATCCCATCAACTAGGTAGTAGCATTGACCATATTTGTCAAGACCCACCCCGAATTTCACCCTGAAATCCGAAGTAAGTCTTGCGGGGACCACCTCCAAAGAAAATTTACCGTTAAGCTAGGTAAACCTCCCTTGAAAATGGACAACCCTAACCTAGAAAACTAAAGTGTTACTTTCTTAAAATAATAATGAGCATCTTCCAAATCAACCCACAATATATGAAAGTGAGAATATCAATTACAACTTCGTATATTCTAAAATACAACAAAAGTCTTAGCACACCACCAGAAAAATTATACGATAAACCCCCAAGAGTATCCAGAGCTACTATACACTAGAGGAGCAGGAAAATACCCTAGTAGGTTAAACAGGTAACCTACTGGTGAAAGGTGGCTGAGAAATGGGTAACTATGCCTCGTCGTATCCTACTCGTACTAACCCGAACTCTGCAGACTGGGCATTTTTAAAACGAAGAGCCCAGAGGAAAAACATTCGCAATAATTAGAGTGAGTGGACAAAAATAAATAAAGAAAATATTTATTAACATTTATGCTTTCCCAATTTAATTTTCATAAAAATTATGCTGCAGCCGACAGCTCAAAAACTGTCAAGTATCTGACTAGCTCCGGCTAGTCTCCAAAACTTAATAAAATACAGCCTCTCAGGCTAAAATATATATATATGTATGTATTTACACTCGCACATACTCCCTATATAAATTAATAATAATTTATATAGGGCTACTACGCTCGCATCCAACGCTCACGTCACGCCTTAATGCGGTGATACACTATGTCATTAAGGTGGACAAACGGGTGTATAAATATGTGCCCATACCCCTTATATGAATTAAACACTCATATAAGGCTACTACGCTTGCGTCCAACGCTCACGTCACACCATAATGCAGTTATATAATATGTCATTAAGGTGGACAGACACATATCGCTAGCTAGCATTTATATACATACTCTCCTTAAAAATATATTATAATTTACCGAAAATCTCATTTTCGGTAATTCACCACAATGAGTAAAAACGTCAAATAAAAATGACGTCAAATGGTCCAACCAAATAAACAATTGCATGCACATTATTTAAATCAAAAGTCCACTCACAATTTAGGTCTAAGCCTAATGTCGGTCTGAAGCCTCTTCTGCTTGAGCTTCCTCACGTCTTGGTCCAAGAACAATATTAACTCCTCAACTATAAACAAACGTTTATATATAAAAATAGGCAAAATTAAATGTGGCCTTATCTACTTTCATTCTTGCCCAACTTGTAAATCGTAAAATTGATACCGTCCAAACTTCACCACAAATACAGGCGGCCTTAAATCCACCTTCTACGGCCGAAACAACAATAATCTAACGGCCAGATTCTATCCAAATTAGATGCCAAAATACCAAACTTCGATAAATCCTAAACCTATTCAAAATTCCTCCAAAAATTCCAAAACTCACATTATAAATATCCCCTTAATATTCCACATCTAAAACCCTAAAAATTCCCAAAACAGCGGCGGCCGGCGGCCGACTCCGGCGACCTACAATAGCTACCAAATTTTAACAGCATCTTCCTCTCAATCTCCTCTACAACTTTCCTAACTAGCACAAACACCAATTTCAAGCCTAGATAGGGTAATCGAACCGAAACACCTAATAAGCCCTAGAATTTCCTTTACCGATTTCTCCTTACCTAGCTCAAGAGGGAGGGAGTCCTTTGGAGGGATGAACGTACGGGAGGAGAGCTTCCTTTTGAGCCAAGGATCGCCAGCTATGGCGGCCGGAGGAGAGAGTTCCGGCGATGGGAAGTTCTGGGCAGTCGGAAGTTCCGGGCTCGGCTGCGGCTTCTCGGCGGCGCTAGGGGCTCGGTCACCTACCCAGAAATGAAGAGGAGAGGATGGTGGTTCGAACGGGATCGGCGCGGCAGTCAGGGGCGGCCGGTCAACGGCGAACGGACGGCCGGAAGTTTCTGGGCGGAGGGAGAAGAAAATCGGGAGAGAAGAGAGAGAGAGAGAGAGAGAAAAGATTTTTGGGCATTTGACCAAAAGAAGGCCCGGTCCAACTTAATAAACAAAACCCGACTCCAAAATTTAACACCCCAAAATAATACCCCAATAAAACTTACATTTTTAATTGATAACTTTTTCATGCTAACTCCGATTTTAACGCATAGCATGTCTACGAACTCGTAACAACATCCTCTACGACTTTCATGAAGAAAGTTTTCCCTAATTCCATACGGAAGAAAAAAACAACTTTGGAGTCTTAAATAGTAAACGGTTACTTAAAACGGTAAAAGACCAAAATATTACCAAAGTAAATAACGGTAAAATAACTTAAGAACCGGGGCGTGACAATATTGGCGATCTCTAACATGGTATTTGACTCGAGGCGACTCACCTCTACTAACTTCGTCGAATAGCGAAGACTGTCCAAGGACATTGATATCATTGAGGGAGCCTGGAAGTCCAAAATAGGTGTGCCATATCCAAGTATCGTATGATGCAACTGCCTCCAGGATGATTGTCAGCTTTCCTTTGTAACTGGTGAAATGCCTGTGCCATGAGGTTGGGCAATTTTTCCACTGCCAGTGTATACAGTCGAGACTTCCAACCATTCCAGGGAACCCTCTTTTGTCAGCAACATTGAGCAACCGCCACAAATCTGCCTTTGATGGTGGACAGAGGTAATGTTTGTGGTATATTTTCCAGATTGCTCTAGTAAAGTGACTTAGAATTTCCAAATCTGTAGATTCTGCTATGTCGAGGAAGTCATCACACAGGTCGGCGGAAAGCCCATAAGCAAGCATCCTCATGGCACAAGTCAACTTTTGTTCAGTTGACAAGCCAAGCCGACTGGAGACGTCAGGCTTTTGGACGAAGTAAGAGTCATGGTTAGCGACATCGTGTATCATCTGGTCAAACACATGAGGCCGCATTTGATACCTTCTACGAAACACATCGCCTTCGAACCGACACGGCGAAGTGAAGTAAAGAGCTTTCAGTCGTTGATCCATAGCTTCACGCTCTCTAGGGGTGTATCGCCGGCCTTCTTGGGAACCACCCCATTAAGATTCTTCCACTTGGATCCTATAAATGTGTGAGGAAGCTGCCTGCATCACCAGGGCTCATTGACGATTCCTTGTGATGGAATCTTCCTCCTCCTTCATTAGTAGTTTCCTCAACCTATTCATTGCAGCAATCAACAAAAATTATGTGACGAAAATGAAACATAGAACTTGAATTCTGATATGAGAGAGAAATGTTTCTGAATTAGTGAGGTATGATGGAGTGAAGAGCCTCGTTGTCACACCCCAATTTTCGAAGGATAAATTTTAAAAATTTGGGCATGATAAATCTCAAAATACTATAATCCCAAAACCTGTTTCAACAAACTATCTCAAGCAACTAAAACTCCCTTGCAGAAATGTAAATGTCACACAACCAAACGCTGAGTTAAATATTACATTTCTTTGTTTGTTTACATAAACTTGAAAATCAAGAAAATGAAAAACAATCTCAAGAGTTTAATACTGTCTACCCAAATATACAAAAAAGACAGTGTACAGCAAAACCCAACCAAGACCCTTCCACTAAGCGTCCGCCTCAACCCTGCTGATCCTCACCTGCAGGTCTAACCCCTACACCAAGAATTGGTGCACCGGGTTGTAAAATAACAAACCCGGTAAGCTAAAAAGCTCGTATGAGTAATCTCAAAAATAACACAACACTTCTCACATCCAAATATAGCACAAGAGCAATTAGATCAATTATTAAAACCCACACATGTCAAGACCCACCCCGAATTTCACCCTGAAACCCGAAGTAAGTCTTGCGGGGTCCACCTCCAAGGAAAATTTACTGAAGCACTCGGTAAACCTCCCTTGAAAATGGACAACCCTAATCCGGAGAATCCATGAATTACCCATAAAAATAATCCAAATAATATAACATGAATCTTAGCACACTTTATTAAAATATTATACAATAATCCCAAGAGTATTCAGAGCTACTAAAAACAACGGAAGCAGGAAACTACCCTAGTAGGTTAAGCAGGTAACCTACTGGTGAAAAGTGGCTGAAAGATGGGTGACTATGCCTCATCTCCTCCTACTAGTACCGACCCGTACTTTGCAGAAACGAAGAGCCCAGGGGAAAACATTTGAAAATGTTAGAGTGAGTGGACAAAAATGAATTTAATGAAAATATTTATGCTTCCCCAATTTAATTTCCATAGAAATTATGCTACATGCGACAGCTCAAAAACTGGCAAGTATATGACTAGCTCCGGCTAGTCTCCAAGACTTCATAAAATACAGCCTCTCAGGCTAAAATATATATATATATATATATGTATGTATATATGTATATATATATGTATGTATATATGTATGTATTTACACTCGTCATACTCTTTGTATGATTTCTTATGAAGAAATATAAGAAAATAGAAATTCATACAAGGCTACTACGCTTGCGTCTAACGCTCACGTCACGCCATAATGGAATTTTACCTGATTATGCGGAAAAGACGGGTGTATTTATATACGTGCATACTCCCTATATGAATCATTATTATATTCATATAGGGCTACTACGATTGCGTCTAACGCTCACGTCACACCATAATGGTATTTTACCTCATTATGGCGGAAAAGCACGTATAGCTAGCTAACATTTATTTATATACATACTATCCTCATAAACATCCGTATATAAATATATAATCACCGAAATTGAGAATTTCGGTTATTCTCCAACAAAAGAAAATATTCATCAATAAATGTTTTTACTGGCATAATATTTAAAACAAGGGTCCACTCACAACTTAGGCCTAAGCCTGATGTCGGTCCGAGGCCTCTTCTGCTCGAGCCTCCTCACGTCCTGTTCCAAATATATAATTAATTTCCCAGCTTAAAAATCCAATATTTAATCAAAATGGGCAAAATTAACTGTGAGCCTTAACCACGCTCATCCTTGCCTATCTTCGCCATTCTTAACTCAATATTATCCAACCTCACCGGAAAAACATAACAGCAGCCTTAACGAGACCTTCCACAGTCTAAATAACATTAAACCAACGGCCGGATTCTACTCTATTAATCCGTCAAAATTACCAAACTTTAACAATTTCCAAACCTATCCAAAACTCCTCCAAAAATTCAAAAATTCACATCATTAACCTCCCCTTAATATTCCACATCTAAACCATAAAAATTCCCCTACCAGCGGCGCCTGGCGGCCGACTCTAGCGACCTCCAATAACTACCAAATTTTGACAGCATCTTCCTCTCAATCTCCTCTACAACTTTCCTAACTAGCACAAATACCAATTCCAAGCCTAACTATGCCAATCGAACGAAAATAGTAATTAGAACCCTAGAATTTCAATCACCGATTTCTCCTTACATAGCTCAAGAGGGAGAGAATCTTTTGGAGGGATGAACGTACGGGAGGAGGGCTTCCTTTTGAGCCTAGCAGCTCCGGCTATGGCGGCCGGAGGCGGAAGTTCCGGCGACGGGAAGCTTTGGACAGTCGGACTTTTCAGGCCCGATATCTCTCCCACGGCGATGCTAGGGAGCCTTTCACCAGTCTAGGATGGAAGCTGGGTCAGAGGCCGACCGTTTGAGACCGGTGCGGCGGCGAATGGTGGCCGGACGGCGTCGGACGGACGGAAAGTAATTCCGGTAGAGGGAGAGGGAATCGGGAGCGGGAGAGGAGAGAGAGAGAGAAGGGAAAAAGAGTTGGGCTTTTGCCCAACCGGTCCAACCCAAGATATAACCCAACTCCAAAATTCAACACCCCAAAAATAATACCCTAATAAAATTTACCTTTTTACCGGGTAAAATTTACCATTTTTACCATCGTCACATTTTTCTCTTACGAATAATTCCACCGTAATAGTTGTCCCCAACCCCTCTAGGGACCAATTAAACTATAAACTCATTGACGAAGACGGTAAAACTCTTATTAACACCTTGCTAGTAAATAAGGTAAAAATTTAAGAGTCGGGGCGTGACAACACATCCAACACATTTACTTAAGACATGTATTCATGAGTCTAAGATATTAATAAATACCTCTCATGACCTACAACAATAAATTGTGTACCCATGGGTCCCAAATACCATAAAGTATCTCCCATGACCTACACCGACAGACGGACTAGAGCTCTATTCATAACCGTAACCAATCACCCGGCCAAAGGCTTGGAACCCAGTTTGACAGTCCGATAAAAATCACAAAATAAAAGTGCATCATAACCGTAACCAATCACCCGGTTAAAGGCTTCGAACCCGGTTTGACTATCTACACAACATTTCACCAAAAGAGTAGAATCATCATAACCACAACCAATCACCCGATTAAAGGCTTGGAACCCGGTTTGACTATCTAACCCACAAATCACAATATAATAAAATCATCATCAATCAACACAAGGAGCACATCAAAAATTATATTCTTCCACATAGATATATTTATACAAACAAACATAGATATCCCCACAAGGATAATCTATCAATAGCCAAAAACATTATGATCACATGAACCTTAAAATAATCATATAATAGGAAACTTGTTTTAACTTACTTATGAGCCGTTGGCGATCAAGCTCATATATTTTTAAAAAAACAAAAAAAAAACATAATTTTTAAATTATAATCATCATCAAAATCATCATCATCATCATTTTATCATCATAATCATTATCAACATCACAATCATCATCACAATCATCATCATCATAATCATCATCACAATCATCATCATCATAATCATTATCATCATCACAATCATCATCATAATCATCATCACAATGACATAATAATTTGGTCCAAATGTGAACCTTGGTGAGATTTACTCACCTATATATTCCCGCTGCATCTTCACAAAAAAAACAAGGAACAAGCTCACTAATAACTCCACAAGCTACCTAATTTGCACAAATTATAACCTTATTAACCACTCAAAAAGAAACAAAGTACCCTTAACCATCCCTTAGCCTAAAGGTTGCCCAAAGGAGGGTAATCCTTCCTCCGAGACCTCCCAAGGTCGTCGGACACTCAACAACCTATCCAAGATGCCTCCAAGTTCAACTTCCAATGTTTACAACTTAACAAACCTTAATGAATAACATAGCACCTAATATGCACTACCAAATCAACACTTAACCTTATCACACAACAACACACTCACAACTACAACAACTAGTTAACATAGCCACTCAAATTCACTCACACTGCCTAGACGCGCTTCCACGCGCCTCCAGAGGCGGCGGCGAGTGGGCCCCACGCGCCACCACCAACTTTAAAATTTGGGAAAACTCCCAACACCAAACTTGTAGATCATAACATAAGGAACACTTTTTGTACCTGAGACTAAGCTCGATTCAACCTGGAACCTCCCCAAACAACCACCACAAGCTCGGACTTCAAATCTGCAAATCCGGGTTCGAAAACTCAAAACTGAGTTGATTGGTTTGCATAGCCACACACAGATGAAAGAGGGGAGCAAAACTCACCTAGTGTTGTACCTTGTCGCCGCCGCAAGCAGTGGTTCCGATCGGTGACGCGTCGACAGTGGCGTCAGGTCTAGTTGCGTTACCTACACTGGTCGACGACCTTGAAGATTAGCACTGTTGTGTAGAGGAGGTTAGTGCAAACCTATACGAACTGATGACGTCTCCATTGGTGGCCGGAAAAGAAGAAACTACGGCGAAACCATAGCAGCTCCTTCACCTCATAGCGGCATCTAGGCGGTGCGACGACAAGCGTGTCTGCCCCAGAAATGGAGAGGGCATCCGTGCGAACCCAACGGGACCGGCGGCGTCCAATTTGGTGGCCGGATGAGGGAGAACTCGGCCGGAGAAGAGAAAGAGCTCGGGAGAGCCGGGGAAGAGAAGAGAGAGAGGAGAGAGAAAGTGGCTGACTTTTAGGGTTTCCAAATTAACCCACACACATTTTTCTACTTATACACTTTCCAAAACCGGAAACTAACTTCCTTTGACCATAACTTTCTCATACGACATCCGTTTTATGCGTGTCATGTGTCTACGAACTCGTATCGCCAAACTCTACAACTTTCATGAAGGAAGTTTTCGAAAATATCTTACGGATAAGAAAGTCAACTTTTGACCACTTAAAAGTCAAAGCACCTTAATAAAATTGATTCCCGAAGTTCAATTTCACACACACAAATAAGAATTTCCCACAATTAATCCTTCATTAATTTTGGAAATAATATAAGAAAATTGATATGAAAATCTGGGGTATTACACTCGTATTTATGGACGGACCAAAAATGATTGATCAAGATAAGATATGACACGTGGCAGATAAAGATCTAAAACGTAATCTCTCTAGTCTCTCACGCAACGACACGAGGAGCTAAAGTATACCCAAAATTCGAGATCCGAAATCTTATCGGATATGTAATTATTGAAAAGATAGACATTTTCCTCACGTGGCAGATAAAAATCTAACCCGCAATCTCACCATCCTATCAACGTTTAACACGTGCAATGTCACGTCGTATTTGTCTTTCGGTATAAAAATAGCAAGTTATTAATTTTTAAAAATATAAAAAATATTTAATTTTAACTAGGACAACATATTATATTAAATTATTATGTATGATTTATATAATTTATTTGTTGTTATATAAATCATTTAACCCTAAACATTATATATGATATTTATTTATTTGTTGATGACCAAAACTCATACTCATACCCATACTCATACCCAAATTATATAAAGTGATTAAAATTTGGGTATGAGTATGTGTTTTGACATAATGGTTGGAGATGGAATATAGGTTTAAATAGTAATGAGTTTGGGTGACTCAAAATATATGTATAGGTATGGGTATAGAAAAGATTGTTGGAGATACCCTAATACAACATTAGAAGGGCTCCTGTCTTTTGTGTACCTTAAAAACGAGGTAGCTGCTTGGTTTCAAATGCGAAGCTTCCCAAATTGTTCTTAATACAATCGATCACAATTGATGGTCTTTTAGGGCCTGTCCTGTAATGATTTACGAATTCATTTTCCTAAAATTGTTTCACAAAATGAAAATAAATAGTTAAATTGGGTGTTTTTAGATTTTGAATATACGTTCGGTAGCACAAGTATAAAAGTGTTTTACCAAAAGTAAAAAGTTGAAAATGTTCAGCATTGCAATATATCTAAACCTATTTATGCGTTTCTATCCATCTGTAGTTTACTTTATCCCCATCACCTATTAATCTTCTGTAAGTATAATGACTATCTGCCACAAATCTCCACCGCATAAACGTGTTTGCTTTTGTCATCATCTTCAAGACCATAAACTATGAGCAGAAAGAACTGAAGCATCTTAATCGAAAAAAAAAAAAGAACTGACGAATCTTGAATGGTGGGTGTAAACACGAAAATATCTGCAACAAATAACAGAACAACACGTGTACAAAGAATAATTTAATTTAATCAATGCGAATGCGGGTTACAATCTTTGTGAACTCCTCTGATTCTATCTCCGAATATAGGTTTAACTCAAGGGTGACAAGCACTTGTTCTTGAGGGTTACGCGGGTTGACCACGTAACGAATATTTGGGATTTAGATTTGGATTTAGTGAAAAACTGGCTATTTGGGGAGCTTGATAGTTCTTCAAGGGTTTTGGATTTGGATTTGGTGAAGAACTGGCTGTTTAGGGAGCTTCATAGTTCTTCAAGGGTTTTGGATTTGGATTTGGATTTGGTGAAGAACTGGCTGTTTAGGGAGCTTCATAGTTCTTCAAGGGTTTAGGGGAGACTTCTGAGCTCGCGGAGGGATTTCTCTCTCTCTAGTTCGCTGCCTTGTTTTTTTGCTCCCTTCCTCTTGGAATGAGAGGGGGTATTTATAGTGTTAACATACCTCCACTTAAGGCATGTAATGAAGATTCTGAATCAATAATATTTCCTCAATCGAATCAATGAATCTTGACTGATTTACTTGCCGATTTTAACATAATCAAATCAATCAAATCTTAAGATTTAGATATGCCCAGATCATTTTGGATTGAATGTCCTGTTTTGAGCAAGATCCTTAGTAAGGGGCGAGCTATCTCGCGGATATGGAAGGTATCCCACGAGGAAGCTTGATTTCCAAGCAAGCGGTGATTTCTAATCCCACTTCGCGGACGACTTATCTTGGACGTACATCCTCGCATGCATGCAAACTATGTCGTCTAGCTACTTCGCGAGTTTCCCTACGCGGGGCCATCTCGCCTTGCCTTTAAATAAACCTACGCGCGCGGAGTCATTTCACCTCGCATTCATGCACGCGGAGTCATTTCACCTCGCCTTCATGTGCGCGGAGACATTTCGCCTCGCGGAGTCATTTCGCCTCGCGAAGTCTTGTTTGCCTGGCGAAGTCTTGTTCGCCTGGCAAAGTCTATTTTACCTTGCGAAGTCTTGTTCGCCTGGCGAAGTCTATTTTGCCTGGCGAAGTCTATTTTTCCTTGCGAAGTCCTGTTCTCCTTGCGAAGTGTATTTGGCCTCGCGAAGTCTATTTTGCCTGGCGAAGTCTTGTTCGCCTGGTGAAGTCTATTTTGCCTCACGAAGTCTATTTTGCCTGGCGAAGTCTTGTTCGCCTCGCGAAGTCTATTTTGCATGGCGAAGTCTTGTTCGCCTGGCGAAGTCTATTTTGCCTAGCGAAGTCTTGCTCGCCTAGCGAAGTCTATTTTACCTTGCGAAGTCATGTTCGCCTGGCGAAGTCTATTTTGCCTAGCGAAGTCTTGTTCGCCTGGCGAAGTCTATTTTGCCTCGTGAAGTCCTGTTCGCCTGGCGAAGTCTATTTTGCCTGGCGGAGTCTTGTTCGCCTGGCGACGTCTATTTTGCCTCACGAAGTCCTGTTCGCCTCGCGAAGTCTTGTTCGCCTCGCGAAGTCTTGTTCTCCTGGCGAAGTCACATCATCAATCGACACTTGATAACTGATTTCAATCGGGATTTAAGGTTTTGTTGTCGGCCGACCATTTCCACGTTGCCATGTGTTACTTCCAATGGCTTTCCAATTTTGTTGACTCACGAGCCACATATTTGCTTGGATTATTCAACGACTATTATTATCGTTAAATTTTATATGTCTACAAATGCCCCCACTTCAAGGTGCGTCGTAGCCATGCTGTCATCATGTGCTAGAGGCGCGACTTGAAGTCTATGTTAATGGGTTAATTTTGTGGGAGTTCCCGAATTGATAGGGATTCCTAATTTTGTAAGGATTCCCTATTTTCTTATAGAGGTTCCTTGAATTTATAGGATATTCAATTTTTGTAGGGATTCCTTAATTCGCAAGGATTCCTACAAACTTGATTTGGTAAAGTTTCCAAGTAGTGGTAGGAAACCTTTGATGTATTCCTTTCTTGATTTGCTTGATTCTCCATACTTTTCCAGTTTCAATGAGGAAAGACTGCACTATAAATTAGAGCTTCCGGTTTAACATTCTTCATCACAAAGTTACAACCATCTCGCTGCGAGATCAGCAGTACACTTCTATTTTTGTTTTTTTATTTTATTTTATTTTTTTTTTACTTCTTTTGATTTGATTTCTATGGCGCAGAGTTATATAATTAGCTGACCCTTTTTTTTTTTAATCTTGTACGTGTAGGTCGCGAGGTATTTCTGAGTTATCCATCTTCAGTAACGGCAGAAACTTTACTCAGCGAGGCGCAGCAGAATCTTAAGGCAGCGAGGCGCACTCCTTTCAACAAATCAATTCTTTGTGTAGACGTACACCACTTCGCATGGCATTTTTCAAGAGTTTCAAGAAAGGCACAATCACTATCCTTGAAGACACTAACGACATTCAAAGCGATGGCACCACCTTATATACCTATCCTTCATTGACTGGGCCGTGCGCCCTCAAGTCTCCCTCTTACGATGGTTCAGGTCATATTCCTCGGTGGACTTTCCAACAATCACGTCAGCTGGCCACCTTTCAATCAGCCAAATCCACCAGCGATAAGCGAAGCCCAGATGTATGGATGTTGAAGTCTGCCCATCATGACCATAATGTTCCTCAAACATCGTTCGTGCTTCTCAGCGACCGTACGTGCAATGGTTCAGTGCAATGGAGAGGATTTCGTGCCAACGGAGCCTTCTCCTACACGGAACGTTACTGGGAGTGGTTAGAAGACATCTAAAGCCGAAGTGGAGATCTCATCCATAAAACAGGCCTCTACCGAGTTGTGTTTGCATTGCTCTTTAGCTATGACCGTGTTGTACCTGTAATGCGGGCCTTTTGTGAGTATCGGTGCCCTAGCACAAATACTCTTCACACATCGTGTGGCGAGATGTCTATTTCTTTGAGGGACTTGACATATATTTGTGGCTTGCCCATAACTGGAAGGTTCTATGACGAGGTTGTTCCATCTATCGAATTATTTTCAGCCAAGGGTAAAGGTGGTGAGCCAATCATTCCCAAAAGTTAAAGATTTTTATTTCTCGCGTACCACAAGCTTTGTGATAAAGGGCAAAAAGTGAAGATCGCATCATGGATCCAGTACTGGTACAAAGGAAGTTTGAGATACAAGAGACCGCCCGCCAAGAGTGTACGGAACAAGAAAGATGCATCTCAGAACACGTACAACCCGTCTGGCGAAATCTGCGATGTTCAAGCTCGAACTGATGACGAATCCACACCGTTTGATGACTTGGGCGTGGATGACGAAGAAGACATAGAGTCTACTTACTTGGCGGCATTTTACGCGTGCTGGTTGTGTCTATTCGTCTTTCCTATGGACGACATAGGCTTGATCCGACCTAGCGTGTTTAAAGTCGCCGGCAAAATGTCCCAAGGCTATCAATTTTGTCTAGCTGTACCTGTGTTGGCCAATATTTATCAAGGCTTGAATGAGATTTCCACTTCCAAAGACCTAGAGAACTGTTCAGCTACATTACCCTTTCACTATGTCAATACTTGGTTGGCAGAGTATTTCGGCACCCATTTTTATTCTCCTCTTCCTGACAACTTTAAACCGCGCATGGTTCACTTTTCAGGGGTATTTTCAGCTAAGCACTTTGGAGATGCACAAGCCCGTTCTTTATTCAACGCATGTGGTAATGTGGGGATAGACATCTTAGCCATAGTTCCTAAAGAACGCAAAGTGATCGTTGATCATGAGAATGTTAACCGTTCAGACATTGTCTACCTCACCTGCCTTCGATCCGGATTTCTTACTCTTAGGCAGGACAATCGACGAGTCGTTCAACCCTACAGTCCTTACCGTTTCAGCCGTCAGTTCGGCTATGTTCAAGATGTGCCAGGAAACCTTCAAAAGGACATTCGGACGGGCGCATTATCCTTGACGTACTGGCATTGGGAAAGCTTTACTAAACGTGAGACAAGGAGCACAGTGACGTTGCCGCTTGAGAGCGCTTTAACAGAGTACATGGTGACTCGTGATTATGTTGAATGGTGGTCCAAAGTATATTGTTCCGTGCCCAAGATGACTACAGCAACAATGCCTATTGTTGGGTCGCCGCACAAGCTTCTAAAAGCGTAGGAAGACAAGATCGCTGCTCGCGCAGTACTGCCCCGCCAGAAAGTGATTCCCCGCGAGATACCGTCTCGACAGAAAGTTGTACCCCGCGAGATGCCGTCTCGCCAGAGAGTGGTTACCTCGAGATGCCGTCTCATCAGAGAATGGTTCCTCGCGAGATTGAACTTGATAATATCCCTCACGCATCTTCTATCAAGGCGTTGCCCCCAAATAGAAACTCTTTGAATGAACCGCACCAAGCTTTAGAAGGTCATAGGGACTCATCTGATCATCATCTCGCCCAGAGTCACCTTAAGTTGAAGGGGACCAAAACTCAAGCAAAAAGACTTAGTGGGAGTAGTAATAGTTCCAGGGACGTGAACTTCAAGCGTCGAAGGATTGAACCCGACCTTGGCTCCGTTTATTTCAATCCCGACGATGAGTTTCTCCTTAATAGAAATTTTCTTGGCGAAGTTCCTGGTCCCTCGAAACAAACTCCAAATCATGTCGAGGTATGTTCGCCACCATCACCATGTATATTTTTTTTTTTTTTGACATTATATGCATGATCTAAACTCATTTTCTTTACCTTCTTGTTTTCAGCTAGAAGGATTCCCACTTTTTGAAGACGAAGCTTGCTCGAAAGAGGTTCGTCCTCTTTCAACAGAACCAATGAAGACCGATTCCCTCCACGAAGATGATGCATGCATTATCAAACAAAATGTATCGCAACAAGTTAATTGTGAAGACATTTCGGTGAATCCTCCGAGGCTTTTAAACAATATGGCATTCTCTGAAGTCACCCGCAGTGAAGTTGATGTTATGGACACCAACCAGGGGCTCCAAAAGATTCGTATGCAGGCCGCCACTCTAATTTGTGAACAAATTGAAGACGTCATTATGAAGCACTCGTCAAGAACCATTCTTTCTAAAAGGAAAGACCTTGACGAAATGGTGACCGAACTTCCGTGTTATGGGCTTGATCCTTTGCCAGTAAAAGACAAGATAGAAAGCTTGATGACTTGTGCTACTTAATACAACGCGGCAAGGCTTGTATGTACGCACAAAGCCACTTCAGGCACATGTGATCAACGTTTGCCTCATATGGAGGCTGAAATCGTAAAGTCAATCAAACTTCGTCAAACTGACTTTGGTCATCGTCAAACTATGATTGCGTCCTTGGATAACTTGAAGGAAGAGGAACAGAGGTTAGAGCAGAAAATAACCTCCCTAGACGCGAGTCTTCTACTTCATGACAAAAGGCTTGCCGATTTAGAGAAGCAGAAAGTTCAAATCAAGGAAACTCCAGAGTTGACTGCTGAAGAACTTGAGGAAGCAAAGAGGTTCCGAGATGATTTTGAAAAGCAACGCAACAGCTTCAAAGGCCTATCTTGGACGTGAAGGGCCCATCATTGTTTAGTAACTTATGCAATGCAACAGCTTCAAAGGCCTATCTTGGACGTGAAGGGCCAATCATTGTTTAGTAACTTATGATATATTCTCTTTTTCTTTTGCGCATGTAGTGAGTCATTTTGACAATAGAACTCATTATTCAATAAAAAAAAAGAGATTTTTTTTTGATGTGACTGAACTCAAGAATATAATTCTCAAGCTGCCTACGTATCCTTCCAAAGAAAATATCTGCCTACGTATCCTTCCAAAGAAAATATCTGGGCTTGACACCAATTTGAAAGGATCGAGGCCTGACTCCTTTGTTGAAGGCACGCGACATCTGGGCTTGGTAGCATTCTAGATGTTGTTGCGCATCGAGCCTCTTCTCGTCTAAAGCTTCTAACTCTTGAAGTCGTAACTTGATATTTTCTTCATTTGTGAGGCCGTCGTGCAAAGCAATCCTCAATGAGGGAATTTGCTTCTCTAATGGCAAGACGGCTTCAACACCATACACCAGAGAATAAGGTGTGGCATTTGTGGCAGTTTGATATGTCGTTCTATATGCCCACAATGCTTCGCCCATCTTCTAATGCCAGTCTCTTTGTGACTTGCTGACGGTCTTCTTCAAGATGTTGCAGAGCGTTTTATTAAATGCCTCCGCCAAACCATTAGCTGGTGCATTGTACATCGACGAAAAGTGTAGCTTGAAGTGATACTTTTCGCTAAGTTTTTGCATAGCACTATTTGAGAAGTACTTGGCGTTATCTGTAATGATGCAACGTGGCACACCATATCGTTGGATGATACATGTCTTGATGAAGTCTACAACGGTTTCTTTCTTTATCTCTTTAAGTGATATAGCCTCTAACCACTTTGAGAAGGAATCCGTGCCTGCCAAAATGTACATGTGGCCTCTAGAAGATTTCGGGTTTATGGGTCCCACAACGTCTATCCCCTAGACATCAAACGGGTGTGAAGCGATCGTAAGATGCAATAGCTCAGGCGGTTGATGGATAAAGTTTGCGTGGAATTGACAGGCTTGACATTTCTGTGCGTACTCCATGCAATCCTTGACCATTGTGGGCCAGTAGTAACCCATTCGCCTTACTTGAAAATGTAATTTAGGGCCTAATTGATGAGCTCCACATATTCCAGAATGAACCTCTTCCATGGCTTTGGACGCCTCTTCTTTTCCCAAACACCTAAGGAGTAACCCGTCAAATGATCGTCGATAAAGAGTCTCCTTGTAGTAGAAAAAGCACAGGGCTCTTCGTTTGATATTCGTTCGCTGTTTCAGATCGTCAGGCAATTTGTTATGCTCAATGTAGTCGATCAAAGGATGCCTCCAATCTTCGACGTCAATAACATAGACGGAGACTATGTCACGCCCCGGTTCTTAAGTTATTTTACGGTTATTTACTTTGGTAATATTTTGGTCTTTTACCGTTTTAAGTAACCGTTTACTATTTAAGACTCCAAAGTTGACTTTTTCTTCCGTATGGAATTTGGGAAAACTTTCTTCATGAAAGTCGTAGAGGATGTTATTACGAGTTCGTAGACATGCTACGCGTTAAATTCGGAGTTAGCATGTAAAAGTTATCATTAAAAATGTAAGTTTTATTGGGGTATTATTTTGGGGGTGTTAAATTTGGATTGGGTATAAGTGGTGTTGGACCGGGTGGGCTTTGGCCCATTTCAGTTTTTCCCTATCCTTTCTCTCTCCTCCCTCCCGTTTTTCTTCCCCCCGTTTCCTCCTCCCTGCCGAATCTTCCGACCGCCGGTCCGCCGCCGTCCGGCCACCACCGACCGCCAGACTGGTCCCGTTCGGACCCTTGCCTCTTCCTCTCTCATCCTGGACCGGTGCACGCGCGCGGAACGCCGCCGTGAAGGAGCGGTCAACCCCGAAAGGTTCGACTGCCGGAAAGGGTTTTTTGCCGGAGCTCCGTCTTCCGGCCACCATAGGTCGTGATTTTTGGCTCAACTTGTAGCCCTCATCAGGGTGAGTAATCCCTCAAAAGGATTCGGCTAAATTCGATTTCGTTAGGGTGGTTTGTATAATTGAAAGTTTTAGGGATTTATGGATGTTTTGATTCGATTACCATAGTTAGGCTTGGAATTGGTGTTTGTGCTAGTTAGGAAAGTTGTAGAGGAGATTGAGAGGAAGATTCTGTTAAAATTTAGTAGCATTTGCAGGTTGCCGGAATTGGTCGCCGGCCGCCGCTGCCGGCGGAGCCGCTGTTTTGGGAAATTTTGTGGTTTTTGATGTAGAATATTAAGGGGAATTTATTGATGTGAATTTAGGAATTTTTGGAGGATTTTTGGTTAGGTTTTGGAATTTGTAAAGTTTGGTATTTTTTGCGGATTAATAAGTTAAAATCCGGCCATTGGATTATTTTTATGAATAGGACGTTGGAAGGTGATTTTTGAGGATGTCGGTATTTATGGAGATTTTTGGTTGGCAGTGAAGTTAAGATTTAGGACGATAGGCATGGTTGAGCACGAGAAGCTCATATTTAATTATGCCTATTTTCTTTAAACGTTGGGATTTTATTTAAGGAATTATTTATGTTTTGGAACAGGACGCGAGGAGGCTCGAGCAGAGGAGACCTCCGACTGACTTCAGGCTTAGGCCTAACTTGTGAGTGGACTTTTGTTTTAAATAATGTGCATGCAGTTGTTTATTTGGTTAGACCATTTGACGTCATTTTTATTTGACGATTTTACTCATTGTGATGAGTTACCGAAAATGGGATTTTCGGTAAATTATAATATATTTTTAAGGAGAGTATGTATATAAATGCTAGCTAGCGATATGTGTCTGTCCACCTTAATGACATAATATATAACTACATTATGGTGTGACGTGAGCGTTGGACGCAAGCGTAGTAGCCTTATATGAGTGTTTAATTCATATAAGGGGTCTGGGCACATATTTATACACCCGTCTGTCCACCTTAATGACATAGTGTATCACCGCATTAAGGCGTGTCGTGAGCGTTGGACGCGAGCGTAGTAGCCCTATATAGATTATTATTAATTTATATAGGGAGTCTGGGCGAGTGTAAATATATACATGTATATATTTTAGCCTGAGAGGCTGTATTTGGATATATATATAGTTTTGAGCAGTAGAGGCTCGATATTTATAACGATAAGAGAATTATCGTTTAAGACATGCATTCGTTTTCTTGGAAATTAAATTGGGAAAACATAAATATTCTTTTTATTTATTTTTGTCCACTCACTCTAATTATTGCGAATGTTTTTCCCCTGAGCTCTTCGTTTTTAAAATGCCCAGTCTGCAGAGTTCGAGTTAGAACGAGTAGGAGACGACGAGGCATAGTTACCCATTTCTCAGCCACCATTCACCAGTAGGTTACCTGTTTAACCTACTAGAGTATTTTTCCTACTCCTCTAGTGTATAGTAGCTTTGAATACTCTTTGAGATTTATTGTAATGTTTCTGGTGGTGTGCTTGGACTTTTATTGTATTTTTGAATATACGAAGTTTGTAATTATTTACTCACTTTCGTATAATTGTGGGTTGATTTGGAGGATGCTCAAATTTATTTAAGAAAGTAACACTTTAGTTTTCTAGGTTAGGGTTGTCCATTTTCAAGGGAGGTTTGCTTTTTAGTAAATTTTCCTTGGAGGTGGTCCCCGCAGGACTTACCTCGGGTTTCGGGGTGAAATTCGGGGTGGGTCTTGACAGACTATATTGGAATTTTCACACAACGGTACAATTTCTGTTGATACAACCCATCGTTGGCAAATTGAAAGGTCCACAATTTCATCCTTTGATAATGCCAAAGTTGCTGCTAGGTTGGCCAAGGCGTCCGCCATTTGATTTTCTTTCCTTGGCACATGTTCTAGTGTAACAACATTGAAACCCTTCAAGAGTTGTGTAGCGAAGCGGAAATAAGGAACCAAATCCTCTCTCCTGACTTCGTAATTAGTTAGTAGTTGATCAATTATTAACTTCCAATCCCCGTCCATTTTAGATTTACAATTTGTATTTCTAAGGCCGTTTGCAACCCCATGATGAGGGCTTGGTATTCCTCAACATTGTTGGAACACAATTCGCCGAGAGTGAAGGCATATGGCAATATTTGCTTTTGTGGGGTAACAAAGACAACACCGGCCCCTGCTCCATGTACTCTTGAAGATCCATCAAAGAACATCTTCCAAGTGGGGAGAACCTCTGCAAGAAAGACTTCTTCATCTGGCAAGTCATCTAAAATTTCCCGATCGGCAGGGATTGGGTGATCCGCTAGAAAGTCAGCCACAGCTTGGCCTTTGACCGCCTTGGCAGGTACATAGACGATGTCATGTTGATTGAGGAGCAGAGCCCACTTTGCCATTCGTCCTGATAAGACTGGTTTAGACATGACAAACTTGACTGGGTCAGCTCGGGCTACTAAATGTACCATGTAAGCTTGCATATAATGCCTCAACTTTTGGTTGAAAAAGATGAGAGCGAGACATGTCTTCTCTATTGGAGAATAATTTAATTCTGCTCCTGTGAGAGTTCGACTTAAATAGTATAAGGCCATCTCCCTTCTTTCCTCGTTTTCTTGGGCTAGAAGTGCTCCAAGTGATCTTTCTTGAGCTGCAATGTAGAGGATAAGAGGTTTCCCAGGAATGGGTGCACCCAACACCGGAGCGTTAGCCAAGTACTTTTTAATGCTTTCGAAAGCATTGTGACATGCTTCATCCCACACAAAAGGCACATTCTTCTTCATGAGTCAACTAAAAGGTTGACATCGACCTGCAAGGTTTGAGATGAACCGCCTGATAAACGCGAGTTTTCCTTGGAGGCTTCTCAATTCTTTTAAATTCGTTGGCTCTGGCATTTCTTGAATGGCCTTAATCTTCGATTGATCTACTTCAATGCCCCGATACTTCACGATGAATCCAAGGAACTTGAATGGGTTCATTTTGAGTTGGTACTCGCGTAGCCTATTGAACACTTTTCGTAGGTCTTGCAAGTGGTCACTCCTTTTTCTTGACTTGACAACCAAATCATCAACATAACATTCAACGTACTTGTGAAGCATGTCTCCAAAGATTTTCTGCATGACATGTTGGTATGTTGCACCAGCATTCTTTAATCCAAATGGCATGACTTTGTAACAGTAAATGCCTTTGGGAGTGCGAAATGCAGTTAACTCCTCGTCTTCTAGCGCCATCCTTATTTGGTTGTAGCCAGACGATCCATCCATGAAAGACAAAGCTTCATGACCTGTGGTTGCATCCACCATGAGTTCGATGATAGGCAAAGGGAAGTCATCCTTCGGACATGCATCATTGAAGTCGCGAAAGTCTACACACACACGCATTTGTCCATTCTTCTTTTCAACTGGGACAATGTTTGCGATCCACTTAGGATATTGGACCTCTCTGATGAAGCCTGCAGCGATCAACTTGTCAACCTCTTCTTCAATTTGAGTTTGTACCTCTATTCGAAAACGTCGTGTCAGTTGTTTGATGGGTCGAGCCTCCGGTTTAACAGCTAATCGATGAACTGCCATTTTTGGATCAAGACCGGGCATTTCTGTGTAGGTCCAAGCGAAGACATCCTTGTACTCAAGCAACAAGTCATAGTACTCCTTCTCCTCTTGGGAGCTTAACGACGCGCTTACAAATATCGGTCTTGGTTCTGCCTCCGTCCCCAGATTGAGTTTCTTAAGTTCATCGACCGTAGATTTCACCCCAACTTCAAGCTCTGGAGGAGCTGCCTATACTTCATATTTGAAGCCTTCATGGTCATCCTCTTCATAAGCTTCCACCTCTGCTACTGTGATGTGATAAGCACATTGAATAACATCATCCTCATCGCTGCTAGCATCATCGCCTTCTTTATCTTGACCAGTGAGTATGAAGGTATGTTGCCTCACTTTAAGTTGGTCAGTCGAATTCACCTCTAGCACACAACGTCTTTTCATGCGTGATGGGATGAGACTTTAGATTTCTTTATTTTTCGATTGGCCAACTTCTTTTCTTTTTCTATCTTGTTGTTCTTTAGGAGCTTGGATCCTTTCAAGTGCCGACTTTCAAGGAGTTGGCTTTATTTGTTTATTTTCTTCATTTGATGATGACAACCTTTTGAACACAGAAGTTCGTGTAGCTGCGGTGTCAAGACGACTGAAGATGGAGCTTCGACTTGTTGACTTTTCAACATGTTCAAACACCGAAACTCTGCCTGTTGATTTAGTAGAAGTAATTTGAGAACTTGGGCAGATGCGATCGAACGCTGAAGTGCGAGAAACAGATTGGATTTGTGGAATCTCATCTTCTACTTCTTCGACGCTTATGTACTGCATGCTTGCCTTCTCCGCATTCCTTCTGCCTGAGATTTTGATTGGCTTGCTTGGGACAAAACCAAGACTCGTTTTAACCGAATCACTTGTTTTTCCCTGTTCTCTCAACTTCTTTTGAGACTCATTGAGCTCATGTGCTTTCTTGTTGATAACTTGATCATCCTCTTTACTTGACGAACCAAAGTCGAATCCAGCCTTTGCCAACAATTTCTAAGCATTGGGGTCAAACCCTTCGTTTGTTCTTTTCTCGGGTAAAGGTCCATGCTCCACCCTTCCTTGGATTGGTTTGACAAATCCTTTCAATGGTTGCTTGGTAGGAGTTTGGTCGTTTAAATTTGTCAATGGCAATATTGATGCTTCCTTCGATAATTTTATGTCCTCTTCACTCAACTTCCGAGGACTCACTTGCCACTTTGTTCCCGCAAACGGAGACTCTCCTTCTTTGCGCTTGGACTTTGGCACATATCGAAGAATTGGGACAATTGGACTAGACTTGTCTGATGTCACAGTTTTGGAAGGAAGCTTATGCGACTCTTCATTTCCCTTGCCTTTTGCTTCAACTTCTTTCCTTGTTGCTGTCGTAGCCTTCCCTGTTGAGGGTACTTTAACCGGAAGAACTTCTAGTACTGATTCCTCATCTGAATAGAACTTGGAATCTGAGAAGTAAGACTCAGCTTCGGTGAATGGCTTGGTATCACCTATCACTGTTTTCACGCCTCCGCGGTGGAACTTGAAGCATTGATGCAGAGTTGAAGGTACGACATCATTTTCAAGAATCCATGGTCGCCCCAACAATATGTTTTATGAAGTCTTTGCATCGATCACGTGGAACAAAGTGTGTGACTCCAATTCGCTAATAACCATGTCGAGCCGAATCATGCCTATCGCTCTTTGCTCTCCTTGGTTAAAACCCTGGATCCTGAGACGACTTTTAGATAACTCGTCAATATTGATGCCGAGTTGAGACATTGTCGATTTTGGCATAATGTTTACAGCAGACCCTCCATGTCACGCCCCAGTTCTTAAGTTATTTTACGGTTATTTACTTTGGTAATATTTTGGTCTTTTACCGTTTTAAGTAACCGTTTACTATTTAAGACTCCAAAGTTGACTTTTTCTTCCGTATAGAATTTGGGAAAACTTTCTTCATGAAAGTCGTAGAGGATGTTATTACGAGTTCGTAGACATGCTACGCGTTAAAATCAGAGTTAGCATGTAAAAGTTATCAATTAAAAATGTAATTTTTATTGGGGTATTATTTTGGGTGTTGAATTTTGGATTGGGTATAAGTGGTGTTGGACCGGGTAGGCTTTGGCCCATTTCAGTTTTTCCCTCTCCTTTCTCTCTCCTCCCTCCTGTTTTTTCTCCCTCCCGTTTCCTCCTCCCCGCCGGAAACTTCTCGCCGCCCGACCGCCGCCGTCCGGCCACCCCAGACCGCCGCACCGGTCCCAATCGATCGGTCTCCGACCCAGCTATCTTCCAGGACCGGTGACAGCCCCCCTAGCGCCGCCGTGAGAGAGCGGTGCCGCCCGAAAGGTTAGGCTGCCCCGAACTTCAGGTCACCGGAACTCCCTCCTCCGGCCACCAATCCGGGCAAGCTTGGTACGGTTTTGTAGCCCTCCTCCCGTGCAGCAACCCCTCCAATCAGCTCACTCCCTCTTGAGCTAGGTAAGGAGAAATGTGGAGTTCAAATTTCTAGGGCTTTTAAGTTGTTTTCGTTCGATTAGCCTAGTTAGGCTTGGAATTGGGTGTTGTGTTGGTCATGAAAGTTGTAGAGCATGATGAGGAGATTATTCTGTCAAAATTTCATAGGTTTTGGAGGTCGCCGGAATTGGCCTCCGGCCGCCGCTGCCGGCGGAGCCGCCGGCGGCGCCACCGCCGGTTAGGAGATTTTTAGGGTTTTAAATGTGGAATATTAAGAGGAGTATATTGGTGTGATTTATGGAATGTTGGATGAGATTTGGTTAGGTTTTGGAATTTGTAAAGTTTGGTATTTTTGGCGGATTAATAAGTTAAAATCCGGCCATTGGATTATTTTTATGATTAGGACGTTGGAAGGTGATTTTTGAGGATGTCGGTATTGATGGAGATTTTTGGTTGGCAGTGAAGTTAAGATTTAGGACGATAGGCATGGTTGAGCACGAGAAGCTCATATTTAAATATGCCTATTTTCTTTAAACGTTGGGATTTTATTTAAGGAATTATTTATGTTTTGGAACAGGACGCGAGGAGGCTCGAGCAGAGGAGACCTCCGACTGACTTCAGGCTTAGGCCTAACTTGTGAGTGGACTTTTGTTTTAAATAATGTGCATGCAATTGTTTATTTGGTTGGACCATTTGACGTCATTTTTATTTGACGATTTTACTCATTGTGATGAGTTACCGAAAATGGGATTTTCGGTAAATTATAATATATTTTTAAGGAGAGTATGTATATAAATGCTAGCTAGCGATATGTGTCTGTCCACCTTAATGACATAGTATATAACTGCATTATGGTGTGACGTGAGCGTTGGACGCAAGCGTAGTAGCCTTATATGAGTGTTTAATTCATATAAGGGGTATGGGCACATATTTATACACCCGTCTGTCCACCTTAATGACATAGTGTATCACCGCATTAAGGCGTGACGTGAGCGTTGGACGCGAGCGTAGTAGCCCTATATAGATTATTATTAATTTATATAGGGAGTCTGGGCGAGTGTAAATATATACATGTATATATTTTAGCCTGAGAGGCTGTATTTTGATATATATATATATTTTAGCCTGAGAGGCTGTATTTGGATATATATGTAGTTTTGAGCAGTAGAGGCTCGATATTTATAACGATAAGAGAATTATCGTTTAAGACATGCATTCGTTTTCTGGGAAATTAAATTGGGAAAACATAAATATTCTTTTTATTTATTTTTGTCCACTCACTCTAATTATTGCGAATGTTTTTCCCCTGGGCTCTTCGTTTTTAAAATGCCCAGTCTGCAGAGTTCGAGTTAGAACGAGTAGGAGACGACGAGGCATAGTTACCCATTTCTCAGCCACCATTCACCAGTAGGTTACCTGTTTAACCTACTAGAGTATTTTTCCTACTCCTCTAGTGTATAGTAGCTCTGAATACTCTTTGGGATTTATTGTAATGTTTCTGGTGGTGTGCTTAGACTTTTATTGTATTTTTTGAATATACGAAGTTTGTAATTATTTACTCACTTTCGTATAATTGTGGGTTGATTTGGAGGATGCTCAAATTTATTTAAGAAAGTAACACTTTAGTTTTCTAGGTTAGGGTTGTCCATTTTCAAGGGAGGTTTGCTTTTTAGTAAATTTTCCTTGGAGGTGGTCCCCGCAGGACTTACCTCGGGTTTCGGGATGAAATTCGGGGTGGGTCTTGACACTCCATCTACAAGCATGCGGTTTAACTTTTTCTCTCGCATGTAACCTGTCACAAAAAGAGGTCGATTGTGTGGCTTTGAACCCAATTGTAAATCTTCATCCGTGAAATGAATGGCGTCACAACATGCTACGCATGCCGCACACTCATTGATGTTTGAAGAATGCTGGCCCTCATCAAGCAACAACTGGCTTAACGCACGTCTCGCCGATTTGGAAAGCCATGACAGATTGGAGAGGCTAAATTTTTGAGGTAGGTCTTCCAATTGCCTTAGCACTTCAGTTTCTTCAACCTTCTCAGCATCTTTGGAATCACCTTTAAAGTTTGTTGTCATTGAGCTAGCTCTCAGACTCGGTCGCGCCTTGGACATGCACTTCGTTGGCGGATTTTGATTGAGGGACTTTTGCACGCAAGGAGCGAATTTCTCCTTTATACACCATGTCTCATTCCTCGCGAGGCATTGACGACTCCTATGGGGTTGTTTATGATCTGGCTGCGAGAGTGGTGGACTTGGCAACACACCTTTGCGCTCTTTTCGTCGAGTTACGAGTACCCATCCTTCACCATCGTCGCATGGAGCAGCTTTAGGAGCGAGGTTTATTTGTCGGATTGGCTTCACTTCTTCTAACTTTTTATCATTGCTAGCCTCTTTTGAGAAATGGCATGACACTTTTACTGGCATGGAAGGTACTTGAACCGGCTCAAAAGATCCAAACAAAATGGTAGTGCAATTGACTGCAGCAACCTCGTCGACATCCAACTTGATTCTTCCTTTTTTGGCAAGCTTCATGATCAAATCCTTCAAAACAAAGCACTTCTCAACTGGGTGGCTGACGAGGCGATGAAACTTGCAATACTTCGGATCATTGACCCGATACATTTCTTCTGGATGTTTGCACTCTGGAAGTTCTATCACCTTGTTCTCAAGCAAATCCTCCAACATGCCTGCCGTGTCGGAATCTGGGAATGGATAAGTGTTTTGCTCCCACTCAGTCAATGAATGCTTCTTCCTCCCATAGGCTTGAGTCGGTTCTACTCTCTTAACCTCCTTCTTGTCTCGTGTGGAGATTTTGATTGGAGCAACACTTACAATCATCGACTCCTTTGTAGATCTTTTCATGACCTTGTCAACTTTGCTGCTGAAAGCTTTATCTTTTCGTTGATCATTGACAAACTCCTTCTTACCCTTGTGGCTAGCTATGCTCAACTCCATATCATGCGCTCGCGTAGCCAGTTCTTCAAAGGTTCGAGGCTTGATGCCTTGGAGAATGTACAACAAATCGAAATGCATGCCTTGGATACACATTTCTACTACAGACGTCTCTGACAAGCGGTCTCTACAATCGAGGCTGAGCGAGCGCTACCTGTTGATGAAGTCGATAGCTGGTTCGTCTCTCCATTGTTTTATGTTGGTGAGTTCCATCATGCCCACAGTTCGCCTTGTATTGTAGAAGAGGGTTTAAGAATTCACGTTCCATTTGGTCCCAACTGTCGATGGACTCGGGTTCTAAGTCCGTGTACCATTCAAAGGCATTGCCTTTCAATGAGCCAACGAATTACTTGACAAAGTGGTCACCTTTTGTCCCAACGTTATTGCAGGTTTCAATGAAGTGAGCAACATGTTGCTTTGGATTACCCTTCCCTTCGAATTGTTGGAACTTTGGCGGCTGGTATCCCAACGGCATCCTTAGACCATTGATTCTTTTGGTGTAGGGTTTGGAGTAGGTGAGAGAATCACGAGAAGGACCTCTATATCGAGCTCTGATGGAGTTGGTGATGATGTCTTGTAACTGTTGAAAGGAAAGAGATCCAAGCGAGCCATCATCGTCTTTGTCATCGTTCTTGGAGCACTCGCCTACTTTGTACTTCTTTTCTTCATCTTGACTTTCAAGCCTGCTGTAGAGCTCGGCGATTTGCATGTCTTTTTCTTCCACCGTTTTGGTGAGCTTCTCAACCGCTCCCATCAGATTGGCTATTTGCTCTTCAATGGTGGATGTGCCTGTCACCATGACTTGCATGGGGATAGGTTGTGATGAATAATCTGCTGGCATGCCATACGTGTTGTCTTCATCACCATTTGGACTCCCATTGTATGATGCCGTGCTTGATTCATCATCTGTGGCAGGTGAGAATGATCGCTCCCTTGATTTGTTTGGAGTTTCCTTCTCTTCACTTCGCGAGGCACGCTTATCTTCGGTTCGCGAGGCACGCTGGAAGGCAGAGCCACGAATGTTGTGGGTTGATTCCTTGCCATGCTACGGGTAACATGACCAGAGGGCTCGCTGCTTGACCTCGAGGTCGTTGGTTTAGATTTCTTCGTCGAGATGGCTTGGGTGCTCTTGGAGGCCATCACTTCGAACAGATTTGAACTTTCTTGCGGAGAAGGAGATGAGAGGCAAAGCAAGTCCCACTGGGCGTGCCACTTTTGTAAACACGAAAATATCGGCAACAAATAACAGAATAACACGTGTACAAAGAATAATTTAATTTAATCAATGCGAATGCGGGTTACAATCTTTGTGAACTCCTCTGATTTTATCTCCAAATATAGGTTTAATTCAAGGGTGACAAGCACTTGTTCTTGAGGGTTACGCGGGTTGATCACGTAACGAATATTTGGGATTTAGATTTGGGTTTAGTGAAAAACTGGCTATTTGGGGAGCTTGATAGTTCTTCAAGGGTTTTGGATTTGGATTTGGTGAAGAACTGGCTGTTTAGGGAGCTTGATAGTTCTTCAAGGGTTTTGGATTTGGATTTGGTGAAGAACTGGCTGTTTAAGGAGCTTGATAATTCTTAAGGGTTTAGGGGAGACTTCTGAGCTCGCGGAGGGATTTCTCTCTCTCTAGTTCGCTGCCTTGTTTTTTTGCTCCCTTCCTCTTAGAATGAGAGGGGGTATTTATAGTGTTAACATACCTCCACTTAAGGCATGTAATGAAGATTCTGAATCAATAATATTTCCTCAATCGAATCAATGAATCTTGACTAATTTACTTGTCGATTTTAACATAATCAAATCAATCAAATCTTAAGATTTAGATATGCCCAGATCGCTTTGGATTGAATGTCCTGTTTTGAGCAAGATCCTTAGTAAGGGGCGAGCTATCTCACGGATATGGAAGGTATCCCGCGAGGAAGCTTGATTTCCAAGCAAGCGGTGATTTCTAATCCCACTTCGCGGACGACTTATCTTGGACGTACATCCTCGCATGCATGCGAACTCTGTCGTCTAGCTACTTCGCGAGTTTCCCTACGCGGGGCCATCTCGCCTTGCCATTACGTAAACCTACGCGCGCGGAGTCATTTCACCTCGCCTTCATGCGCGCGGAGTCATTTCGCCTCGTGGAGTCATTTCGCCTCGCGAAGTCTTGTTCGCCTGGCGAAGTCTATTTTGCCTGGCGAAGTCTTGTTCGCCTAGCGAAGTCTATTTTACCTTGCGAAGTCCTGTTCGCCTGGCGAAGTCTATTTTGCCTGGCGAAGTCTTGTTCGCCTGGCGAAGTCTATTTTGCCTCGCGAAGTCTATTTTGCCTCCCGAAGTCCTGTTCGTCTGGCGAAGTCTTGTTCGCCTCGTGAAGTCTTGTTCGCCTGGCGAAGTCACATCATCAATCGACACTTGATAACTGATTTCAATCGGGATTTAAGGTTTTGCTGTCGGCCGACCATTTCCACGTTGCCACGTGTTACTTCCAACGGCTTTCCAATTTTGTTGACTCACGAGCCACGTATTTGCTTGGATTATTCAACGACTATTATTATCGTTAAATTTTATATGTCTACAGTGGGAAAACTGGAGTCTCCACCGTTTCGCATATTCATTGATCGAGGAAGTGAAACATTGAGACAAATACACAGATCGTGAACTGATTCGAAGCTGTAAGAAACTCATATGGGTATAAGATTTGTGAAAGAAGTCTTTCAAATTGATATCCTACAACTTACGACCCAGCGTCTGGGTAAGTTGAGAGTGGATCAAACAGAAGAATCAATCTTGTGGATCTGTAGATGATATCAATTGATCGCCATAGCTGAAAGTGGTGGTGGCACTTGAGAGCTGCCGAAAATTTCTCCATGTTTTCCAATTCTTCAGAAACGGTGGAAACGTCGTATTGCTGTTTTCCAAACTTACTCATGAATTCGGAGTTCTACTCCGCGTATCTTATTTTTGCCGAAGGATAACATATAACGAGAATAACAGTCTACTCATTTATTTATAGAAATGCATATTTATATGCATTACATAGAGTCTCCCGAAGAATCTAAAACATCTATCAATACTGTAATCTATTCTAATAAGAAAACGATTAGGTCAAGACACATAACAGAAGGACAGGAAAGTAATTTCCTTAAACACTCCCCCTTGTGTCGCGTGCCTAATACGACATAGTGCATGAGATGTTGCCTCGTTAAAAACCTTGCCAAGTAAAACAAAAACCTCGTGGGCAAAATAAAAGACTTGGACGAAGGGAAAAAGATCACAAAGCACTACAATTGAAGATAACATGTGATGTAGACTCCTCCTGATGTCTACATAATGACTCCCCCTGATTGGTAACTCAATCTTGGAGTTCAGATAAACGACGCATGCTAATGCTATTCACATGTTTCTCAAAGGTAGATTTAGGTAGAGACTTGGTGAACAAATTTGCTACATTATCCTCAGTACTCACCTGGTTCACATGGATATTCAAAAACTGTTGTTGCTGCTGATTGTAAAAGAATTTTGGCGAGATATGTTTAGTATTATCACTCTTAATGTAACCTAACTTCATCTGTTCAATGCAAGCCGCATTATCCTCATAGATGCAAGTTGGTTCAGCCGTAGTAAATGGTAATCCACTAGACTCTCGAATATGAGACACTACAGATCGAAGCCAAACACATTCTTTAACTGCTTCATGTAGTGCAATAATTGTTTACGCCCAAATTAATATTTTACTAGACAGTAAATGTCTAAGTGAATATTAATTAAATTCTTGATCCACGTCATACCGGCGAGCCCAAATCCTTTGGGTTTACAAGTGATGGCCCGCTAGTGAGATCATGCGAGGTGGATGGCAGAATTCATAGGCGGAGTCCGCATGCGCCACATTTATCGTTGAAGACTCCTACGAGTCTTTGGCATGCTTTGGGCCAACTCCTGCGGCCCGTTTTAATGTAAAACCCGTTCAAAGTCGCGAGCTTCGGAGGCGCGCGGGGCGGAGTGTGACAAGGAACACCTCGCGAGATAAGGATGTCCGTGGTTGAGTCCGCATAGGACTCTATAGTTGCACAGCGCGGAGGCAATGACCTAAGCGGAGTCAATCACGCGGCTGGACACGTGTCATGCAGATGATTGGTTCGCGCGGGTGAAGCAGTGTCCTTGTGGTATTCTGACTATAAGTCCGAATTGGACTATGATTATCTTTCTTCGGCCCGAATGCAAGCTACTATATAAAGGGGCTCGAAGGCTTACAGAAGACTCTCTCAAATCTCTCTCAAAATCACACACAAAAAATACAAACAAACTTTCAACCTAGTTGATACTTTCGAGCCTCTCGAAAAACACTAACCCTAAGCGCCGCCGCCTAGGTTTTTCTCAGAGCCCTTCTGGACTCTATTTCCGATCATCTCTGATCTCTCCTTGGTTGCTCTGCTCGCGACACCGTGAGTATCGAATTGCCTTGTGCTCGTAATTCCTCATCTAGGTGGCACCGGTAACCCCCCGCTTGTTCAAGAAGTCAAGACCCGACGCACCCCACTCCCTTTCCTCGTCCGCGAAGTGGCACGCCCCGCATTCCCAAGAAGCATTGACTGCTACTGTCTCTCAAAGCCCCTGCTGAGGATCGTGGCCAAAATAATAATCTCAGCATGATTCGAGGAAGTAGCAACAAGGGTTTGCTTGGTTGATCTCCAAGATATCGTCGTATTCCCAATTGTGAACACATATCCAGTTTGGGAACGTCCTCTATGTGGGTCAGAGAGATACCCAGCATCAGCAAATCCAACTAACACATTATTCGGTGTTTCAGGATAGGGGACTAGTCTACCATGCGCATGAACCGCGACTATGGCAGTGTCAGACACAGTCTCTTGCTGGGAGGCCGAGGGCTGTGATCCACCGATCCCAGACAGGATCTTTTGCTCTCTTGTTTTACTGTAGGGAAAGCACAGGCCTAAGTCAATGGAACCCTTCAAATACCTGAAGATGTGCTTAACACCATTCCAATGACGATGTGTTGGTGCAGAGCTAAATCTAGCTAACAAGTTCACAGAGAATGCAATGTCTAGTCGGGTGCACTGAGCCAAATATAACAGAGCTCCAATCGCACTAAGATATGGAGTTTCAGCTCCCAGGATCTCTTCATCGTCATCTTTCAGACGGAACGGGTCCTTTTTAATATCCAGACTTCGAGTAATCATGGGAGTGCCAAGAGGATGTGCTTTGTCCATATTGAATCGCCTGAGCATCTTTTGGACATAAGCCGACTGGTGTATTAAGATTCCAGTCCCTTGATACTCTAGTTCAATGCCTAGGCAAAATCGAGTCTTCCCAAGATCTTTCATCTCAAACTCGGATTTCAAGTAGCTAACCGTCTCATTGATCTCATTGAGATTTCCGATGATATTCATATCATCAACATAGACTCCTACAATTTCAAATCTGGAACTTGTTCTTTTTATGAACACGCATGGGCACAAATCATCGTTCTTGTATCCCTTCCCAATCAAGTAATCACTTAGACGAGTATACCACATTCATCCAAAATGTTTCAATCCATATAGTAAACGCCTCAATCTGATGGCATAAGTACTCCGTGGTTTAGAGTCACTTGAATTGGGCAACGAAATGCCGTCAGGCACTTTCATATATATCTCTGTATCAAGATCCCCATAGAGATATGCGGTAACCACATCCATAAGCTGCATATTCAGTTTTTCGGACACTACTAAACTTACCAAGTAGCGGAAAGTAATGACGTCCATAACAGGAGAATACGTCTCCTCATAATCAATACCAGGGCGTTGAGAGAATCCTTGCGCCACAAGTCTAGCTTTATATCGCATGACTTCATTCTTCTCATTACGCTTCCGAACAAAGACCCATTTATGTCCAACAGTCTTAACATTTGGTGGGCATGGCACAACCGGACCAAAAACTTGCCTTTTCGATAGGGAGTCTAGTTCAGCCTGGATTGCATCTTTCCATTTTCGCCAATCTGCTCTACATTGACATTCTACAACAGAGCGAGGTTCTATTTCATCGTCGTCAATAATCTTCTGAGCGACGGAATAAGCAAAAGCATCATCAATAAACATGGAAGACCTATCCATAAGAACGCGCGCACTTGTGTAATTTAACGAGATTTATTTGTTGTCTGACATCAACATTGATTCTGAGGCGTCCCCCAGAGGTTTCAATATCGATTCATGGACATAGCTATAGTCAGAGACAATCTCATGTGATGGATTCACAGTACTGATGATGAGCGGATCATTTTGTGCCTTGATGTCTTGCTTTTTCCGCGGCAAGACATCGATTGAACCTTTCTTTGGTTTCCCCCTTTTCCGGGTGGGAGCCGAGGCCGTAGCCACCCCTCCACCATGGGCATCAAGTACGCCGGTGACGCCGGTGGTGCCTAGCCCGGGTGTGGCATTAACTTGCCCAGTTTTCAGGACTTCCAACCTTGCAAGAATGTTTGCAGCAGGGATAGTTGATCTTGTCACTTTCGCGATATCAGTAAAGGAGTCAAGCATCGAATCTACAACTTTCTGAAGATCGAGAATTCTTTGCACTTCAATCTCTCTCTGAGATGTGCGGGGATCATAATGAGACATAGTGGGGACAGACCACGACAATTCATGTCGTTCAACCGGAACATTACCGTTCCTTTCTCCCCCTAACGACGGGAAGTATGTCTCATCAAAGTGACAATCTGCAAATCTTGCAGTAAATAGATCTCCTGTCAAAGGTTCTAAATAGCAGACAATCGTTGGTGCTTCAAAGCCAACAGATATACCCAATCGTCTCTGAGGACCCATTTTAGTACGTAGTGGAGGCGTAATAGGCACATAGACCGCGCAACCAAATATGCGTAAATGTGAAATGTCAGGCTCATATTCAGTTAGCAACTGGTACGCACTAAATGGTTGGTTGGCGGTGGGTCTGAAACGAATAAGTATAGCTGCATGTAAAATTGCATAACCCCATGCAGAGACTGGTAGATTGGTGCGCATCACCAAAGCCCGAGCCACAAGCTGTAATCGCTTGATTGTTGCTTCTTCAAGACCGTTCTGTGAATGAACATGGGGAACGGGATGTTCAACATCAATCCCAATAGACATGCAATAATCATCAAAAGATTTTGATGTAAACTCTCCTGTATTATCCAATCGAATAGACTTGATTGGATGGTTAGGGTGGTGAGCCCTGAGTTTTATAATTTGAGCCAGGAGTTTAGCAAATGCAGCATTCCTTGTGGATAGCAAAGCGACGTGTGACCAACGCGTCGATGCATCAACCAGAACCATAAAGTATCGAAATGGTCCGCATTTTGGTTTTATAGGTCCACAAATATCACCTTGGATCCTCTGTAAGAATGGAATGGTTTGTTTTGTGTCTACAGCAAAAGAGGGTCGTGCCTGCAACTTTGCTAATGAACAAGCTTTGCAAAACGAGCGGTGAGCGTTGGAGATTGTCATAGAGGCATCAGGAGTGGAACCATGCGACACAGAAGCATGTGAAGGCTGTGACAGCATTTGGGACGGCATTAAGGCCGAGCCCTGACCATGAGTAGTGCTCACGGCACTGCCACCATTTTTGGTGGCTATGTGTGTTCTTATACGCCTCTGTGCTCTGAAAAACGGATGACCGTGTGAATTTTTAAGAATACAGATCATCATATCACGTCCAGGATGTCCCAGACGATCATGCCAAAGCTTATATGAGTCAGATTCGCAGAAGTTGCAAGTAACTGCATAGGATTCAATAATCCGAACTGTAGTAAGATATAAACCACTACATTGACTCAGAAGTTTCTCTAAGATGCGCTTACGGCCACATTCATTAGAGGTAATACACAAAAACTCTTTATCATTCTCACGATGAGTTTCCAAATGGAAACCGTTGGCGCGAATGTCCTTAAAACTTAGCAAGGTTCGATTGGCCTTTGGCATGTATAAGGCATCAGTGACATGAATCTTTGTGCCATTTGGCAACAAGAATTGTGCAATACCTCGCCCTTGTATAACCGGCGATGAACCAATCATGGTTGTCACTGAGGATTTGTAAGGCACAAAATCCGTAAACAATTGCCTATTCCGCAGAATAGTGTGGGTAGTCCCACTGTCAGCAAACACTCAATTTCGCCGCGAGACATTTACAAAAGAATGTAAATTAATTAGTCTTGAACTCAAGACATGGCGAACACTCTAAATAACATAGAGGAATTTCAAGGAATTGTGATCAAGTTGTGATCCTTTATTGAGTGCATAAGAATTTCCGCGCAGAATGACCTTTTCTCACTAAAACGGTCATAACTTCGTCATAGAAATAGATAAGGACGAACCGTGAGAAGATCTGGAAACTAGACTCATAGAGCTTTCCATACATGTGTCACTCACATTCTAGGTCGTCCTGAGCTGTTGACAAAGCTCGTACGAAGTTGGCGGACAGATTGTTGTTTGCCCAAAGTAGCTTTTGCAATTCGAACCATTCATGCATTATTAAGGGAAATAAAATTCTCAACCATTCTTTAAACCAGAAAACTAAGAGAAGTTTTATTAATGCCAACTTAATACATCAAGGATGTTGTAATTCCAAAACGACTAAGAAAAACCAAAGTCTTAAAGCATGGCCATTGCCAAACAAAAAAATCACTTGAATAACATAGCAGAAGAACCGTCTAATACATAGACTAATCAAAATCCGGAGTTTCAACACTCTCTGAAGAGACACTCTTCTTGGTCTCAAAATCTGCTATAGTGAGATTGGTGGTGAGCTCTGCGTCTCCTCATAATCTCCACCAGTAAAATTAGCCTCTTGAGTCAAATATTGCTTATGCCTCTTGTAGATATCTTGAATGTCCTTGCTTGCACGACATTGTTTGTGCATATGCATAGTTGAACCGCATTTGAAGCAAGAAAATCGACCGTGTTTGACAGAGTTAGGTGGAGGATTTCCACCTCTACTAGAGCCAGGGCCGGACCGGCCCCCTCCTTGGTTGTTGGCGGTGGCGCCGCCGTCCCTCTTCCATGTGAGGCTGCGGTTTGGACCGCGTTGCTGGTTCCCTTTGCCGCCCCCACGTGGGGCAGATTGCCTACGTGTATAAGGTGCGGCCCGATCGGTTTTCTTTTGTCTTGGAGCTCTCCCACCACTAGCCTGATAAGTTTCAGGGATTTTCTTGGTCCCAACCGGCCTTGCATTGTTGTTGAGAATAATCTCATGATGCCTCTCTTTTTTCTGAAGTATATTCATGAGGTCACTGAAAGTCTTAACTCTTTCATTTTCATACTCAAGGCGGTATTGATGAGCAAGTAAGCTCATGGAGGAGGGAAAGGTGTTCAAGGTCTTCTCGATCATGTCTTGCTCGGATTTATCGACTCCACAAAAACTAAGCTTTGCCTGGAGGTCCAACATAGCTTGGTTGTAGTCCTTAACTTTGGCAAAATCCAGCAAACGAATGGTTTCCCATCGCGCAGTCAATTCTGGGAGTTGTACGTCATGTAAATTGTTGAAGCGTTGCTTTAGAAAGTCCCATAAATCCTTGGGATCCTCTTTTTTCAAATACTGCTTCTTCAGAATTGGGTGGATATGATGCCTCAAAAACATGAGGGCTTGAGCTTTGGTCTCCAAACTAGGAGGAGGAGTATTGGGAACATCCGAAGGGAAAATTGTGGTGGTGTATCGTTTACCGACGAACGTGTGAGTCACGTCCGACACCCACCTATGATACTCTTTTCCTTGAGCATCAAGGATTTTGAACTCTGGCCTAGATGGCTCGGTCATCTACAAAAGACAAGGGAGAGTAGTTAGTATCGAGAATTTGAATACTAAAATCAAGTATATGGAATTAGAACGTGAGCCAAGATGTATTGGTCACAATATCGATGCGAAAAACCGTGGCTGTTAGACCGTCACAATCGATTTCTTCCCTTTGTTTTTTTTTTTTTGAGTTGTACCGTGACAAAGCCGTCACTAATCAAACTTGATATGAGGGGCCCCAATCCCTCAATATCGTCCCACGTTATAAAGAAAGGTGGGATGGAGAGGAAGGCTAGGAAGCCTAACTATGAAATTAAAAACTCGAAAGCAGCAACTTTTAGAAAAAATTTACCTCGTTTTGATTGCCGGAGAATTCGCTTTCGGAGACGGGCGTGAAAGTGCTTGGAACCTTGGGGATTTGTTGTTGACAAGATGTAGCAGAAGACCGCCTAACACGGCGTGTACGAAGGCGCGCAATTGTGGCGTTGTGATGTTAGGGTTTTGAGAACTTTTTCCTTCTTCTTCATATGCGTTACCGTCGGTCTGTTGAGCAGTTCGCCTACTTCTGGACCGGTTCTTGCAGTGAAATTTTGATACAAGAACCCTGACAATGACGCGCTACTGGTGACAAAATTTGAAGGCGATCGGACTCCGGGAAGAGCGTGAACCGGCGGCGTTAGTGAGACAGAAGGTTCTGGTATTCTGGTGACCGGTTCGGTACTGTTTTGGCCGGTTCCTGGGGTGAAGCCGGCGGCTTTGGAATCCTGGGAACAAGGGCTATATGATGGTTTTCGGGTTCGGCCAAGTACTAAAAGTTTCGTCGGCCGATATTGGGTTTTGGTTTTCTAGGGTTAGGGTTTTCTTTTGGCTATGGACTCAGGGTTAGAACAACGGGCTGATGACGTGTTGAAGGAGAACATATAACGAGAATAACAGTCTACTCATTTATTGATAGAAAAGCCTATTTATAGGCATTACATAGAGTCTCCCGAAGGATCTAGAACATCTATCAATATTGTAATATATTCTAATAAGGAAACGATTAGGTCAAGACACATAACAGAATGACAGAAAAATAATTTCCTTAAATAATTTTGAGTTTTTGAAATACGCCTGATGAACGTGTTTCGCATGTTTTTAAATTTGTAAAACATAAAACCGTTTCAAGAATCGGTACCGAACAGCCCCTTATTTTTTTTGGTCTGAAACCCAAAACTATGGCCCAACAAAACCCACGACACAAATAAAAGAGAGAAAACCAAGCCACATAGTCTCTCAGCTTCTTCTTCATCAAATTGACTGCAGTATGAGTGTCGCCATTGATGGTACTCTCTCTCTCTCTCTCAGTTTTATTTGTTCATTTTTGATTTCTTTGTAGTTATATACGAATCTTTGCTCAGATCGCTCTTTATGTATCCGCAGATGCCACCTCGCCTTCCTTCTTCTCAGACAAATCCGCAAAGATCTTCGTCGCCGGCCACCGCGGCCTGGTGGGCTCCGCCATCGTTCGCAAGCTCCAATCCCTAGGCTTCACCAACCTCCTCCTACGCACCCATGCCGAACTTGATCTCACCCGCCAAACCGACGTCGAGTCCTTCTTCACCGCCGAAACCCCCCAATTCGTAATCCTCGCCGCCGCAAAAGTCGGTGGCATTCACGCCAACAACACTTATCCGGCCTACTTCATCGCCCTCAACCTCCAAATCCAGACCAACGTCATCGACGCCTCCCAGCGCTTCGGCGTCAAGAAGCTCCTCTTCCTCGGCTCCTCTTGCATCTACCCCAAGTTCGCACCTCAGCCGATACCGGAAAACGCGCTCTTGACGGGCCCACTCGAGCCCACCAATGAGTGGTACGCCATTGCCAAGATTGCCGGCATCAAGATGTGCCAGGCTTACCGCATTCAGTACAACTGGGATGCCATTTCCGGCATGCCCACCAACCTCTACGGGCCGCAGGACAACTTCCACCCCGAGAATTCACACGTGCTGCCGGCATTGATGAGGCGATTTCATGAGGCCAAGGTCAATGGCGCCAAAGAGGTGGTGGTTTGGGGGAGTGGAAGCCCCTTGAGGGAGTTTCTGCACGTGGATGATCTTGCCGACGCGGTGGTGTTCTTGATGGGGAGTTACAGTGGGTTGGAGCATGTCAATGTGGGTAGTGGGAAGGAGGTCACTATCAAGGAGTTGGCGGAATTGGTTAAGGAGGTTGTGGGGTTTCAAGGTCAGCTTGTTTGGGACTCGTCCAAGCCGGATGGAACTCCCAGGAAGCTCATGGATAGCTCCAAGCTTGCGGGATTGGGTTGGACCCCTAAGATCTCCCTCAAGGAGGGGCTGGTTGGTACCTACAAGTGGTACTTGGAGAATGTCCAGCAATGATAATCCAGGTGATTGAGTTGAACGTGAGTTGTTTTTCCCTTTATCATGAGCTGTCAATTCGTGCTGTGTGATGCTTAGTTCAATCTTCTTGTTGTTTAGTTGGATATCATTGTGTATCGATTATCTGGAATAAGTGATTTGTGAATGCACATTGAGAAGAAGAGTACTAGAACTAATTGAAATGTTGTTGTACTACTTCAAACAGCTTAAGACATTTAAAACGATTAAATATATCCGTGCTTTTGTTATATACATTGGTGTTGGTTAGTGCTTTTGCAGCATTGCTTCTTTTCACAATGTGGTGCAAAGCCGATGAATACATAATATTGCTTGCTTCCTGAAATCTGGCTTTGCTATATTATCCTTTCCCAGGGCCTAATTGGATCTTTTTTGAGGCAAGTTAAATTAAAGTTATCAATAAGATGAGGCTTATGAGCCTTGTTCTGAATTATGTGTTAATAAAATGAAGTTGAATAAATATGATAGTAAAGTAAGAAATAAACTGTGTGTTTCCTTGATCAGTTTAGGGAACACTATGGTTTTAACTACACGAGCTTTACTGTGTGGTTTAAGCAAATCAAGATGGCCCTCTTTTGTTATCCACCTTGTTTTTGTGTCTTCAATATAATCTACTTTCTTTTCATGGTGGCTCTTGTGCATTTCTCATACATTATATCCAACATGCTTTTTTTAATACATTTTTTGTTTGATACCCATAAATCCTCCAAATCTGCTGTGCTTCCCGCTGGACCTTGCAATATTTAGGAACATGAAACCTCGGCTGACTGTAGGCCTGAAAATTGCCATTAAACCCTATTTAGTCCTAATTAAGCACCTACTTGTTGCACAATTAATTTATTATATGATTAGAGTTCCCTTTGCGATCTTTGTTTCTTGTCTCTCCGTTGACTTCAGTTGGACGAGCCTTTTCATCTGAAGTTGTACAATAGGAAATAGACATAGTGTTCTAAGTTGCGACAGATGACGTCTATATTTACTGCATTGTTGACATAGGAGTATACATATTATCTATTTGAATGGAGATTTTCTCGTGTCTTCTAGAGTTTCTGTGGGATCTGTGTTTAGTGTTCGAAAGGTATTAGCTGTGACTGTGAATCATTATTACTCAGACTTTTAGGATTCTTAAAAGTCATTGTGGTCATTTCATGTTTGGGTCTGTTTTTGTGTCTCCTGTAGCTGTATAAGAGCCACTATTTATTATCTCAAATCAGTGATCAAGTTTATTCATTTATTTATTTTTTCTGTCGAAGAATATATCTAGAGTGATTTAGGAGAATTATTGGTGCGATTCCAAGAACCTGTCTGGTTTGAACCCAAATTACGTGTACTGTCTAATACTGCCTTCAAACCCAGGACTCCTTCCTAAACATGAACTTCTACCTCAAACACATTACCTAGTGGCTGTCCTTCATCATGTTTACTGTTGAGATATTTTTTTCCTTGCATTTCTCCTTGCATTCAGTATGTGGGAATTTTGTTGAGCCTCGTTGTGTTTCCTTTCTCTATGCTAGATTTCATAGTTTTAGGCTTACTTATTTTCTGAATAGGTGAGCATAATGTACAAATGAGGTGTTGCTAGCATACCACATCCTCTAACATGTCATTTGTTGATAAGGGAATGTATGTGTCCGTGTCGTCTCGGCAATTGAAATTGAAATGAAATTATCATTTTTACTCAAAAAATAATAGTTATATTGGAGTGACATCTTTTAATGAGAAATAAATTAAATGGGTCTGGTTTAGGGGATATCAAATTTAACACAAATTTTAACACTATTTCATGACCATTAGATTTTAAAACATTCAAGGGTCTAGATCAATTGTAATTATGATGTTAACATTTAACTAGATATTATGCGGCCTCGCGCCGCCTTACTGTTCCTTACTGTTCCTCTGAATTGGGCTTGGGCCTTTTTCTTTTTCTTCCTCTCTCTCGATCTCTAAACCCACCGCCCACCTCGGTTTCATCAGTTTCCATCAGTTTCCAGAGCTCTCTCTCGATCTCTCTACACTCCGCCTCTCTTAACCTAACCTCTCCTTCCCTTTCTTTTGTCGCTTCCTTCATCAGTCTCTGCGCTCCTTCTCCTTTTTTTCCAGACAAAGACAGAGAGAGGGAAAGACTACAATTGGCTGATCGATCGAAGATCAAAGAGTACACTGATTGATCCAGCTTTAGATTTGTTGTCGTCGGTCTTGCACACCTTTGCAAGAATCTGGGCTCCTTCTCCTTTTTTTCCAAACAGAAGCAGATAGAGGGAGAGACTACAGTTCGTTGATCGATCGAAGATCAAAGAGTTGACTGATCGATCCAAGATCAGATTTGTTACCCTGTAAGCCTCCCTGTAACCTTAAAGCCCCAGAACTGTCATGGTTTTGTTAATGAGTATGTATTTCAAGTTTACTGTGCATTTGAGACAATTTGATTTGATCTCCGTTTGATTCTTTTATGGGTTTTCATCTGCATGTAATCTTCTATCCTTCTCCCTGTACTTGCTCTTTTTAGTTTATCTTGATTTCCGTCGATTTGTTCTCGAGGACATGCAATTTGTCGTGTCTATTAGTTTGGTAAGGATGTAAATCAGAGATATAACAGTTATGTTTTCTGGTATTGCTTTATGAATGTTTGATTGTGTTTTCTGTTTCACTTGATCTTGAGTTGATTCAAATTTTGTTCTGAACTATGATAGTATAGTGGAAGAGGTTTTCAATGTTGTTCTGAGTTTAACAAAAGGTATAATTTCTTATTGAATTATGGTTTCTTTGGTAATTATTTTCATATGTTAAACTGCGGTTTGATTATTGGTTTGGTCTTCTTCTGTAGTTGGGAAGCTGCCTGCAAGCTGTGTGAGTGATGAGTGATTCATTGGTTTCTCTGTTTGTTTTTTTTTTTTTTGTTCTTTTTTTTTTCAGATGATTTTTTTATATTTTATTTTACGTTTTCAGAGTTTGTCTTCCATTTCTGTTATTACAAGGGAGAATTTGATCAGACGAAAAGTGGTAATAGATTGATCAACATGTTGATGTAGTTTTTGATTCTCTATTTCTGACTTATCAATGACATCTGTGAAGAAACTCATATTTACAGACCTTAGATTTTGTATCTATTGTGGTATGGGTTTGTGAGTGTTATGATATATCATATTCACAGCACTTTTGTTCTTGCTAATTAGTAGAATGTTGATCAAAGCTAATTAGGGGATTATGTACGAGACTTGCTTTCTTTGCATTGAAAAAGCTATGCATTTTTTGTTTAGTAAAATCTTTTAGATGTTTTCTCATAGTTTTGCAACCATGAATAATTTTTTTCTTTTGTTTCGCAACAAACAGGAAATGTACTCCTTTTTCATCTTTCTCTGTTTATGATATGCAGATTTTATGCAACGTTTTCTTCAATTCAAATTTCTGCCGTTGTTCCTCATTTTGGTCTTCTGTGTTGGCTTACTTTCTTTTTCTTGCACCGGTTTGTACCCCTGTGATTGCAAATTATTTCTTACTATCTTTACAAAATTTTCAAAGGACTTTGTATAGTTACGATTATTCTAAATCTACTTTATGTGTTCTGTAGATTTTGAGGGTAGCAGTTTGCTGTATTCTGTAACTGATTTGTAACTGATTTGGGGAACAATCAGCTCTTAATTGTAACAATATTACCTTCAGGTATGTTATAAATGTTGTTAGTCTTTATTTCACTCAAATGTGTGTCATTTTTTAAAGTACATGGTTATGGATATGCATGCTAAGCCTATATAGTTCTTTTCCAAAGTGAAAGTATATTATTAGTCTATTTGGGATAAATGTGTGCATCTGTTTTTTCTTTCCCATTTTATTAAGGCTGCATGAGTCATCAGCCTTTGTGTAAAGGCTAGGAAGTACCATTTTTAAGATAGCACTTAGAAACTGAAATCTTTGTGATTGATCGAGTGGGAATGCATCTTTGCTTTACAATTGATCAGTTGATCTAGCAACAGTTTTTATAAGTAAGGTAAAACTACAGTGAAGCTTGGAGTCTTCTGTGGGGATTCGTACATTTCTAGACCTTGATTGTTTATAGCTTTTGTGCCCGCGCATTGCTGCGGGGAACAATCGACTGATTGCTGCGGGGAACAATTGATCAGTTGATCACTGATTGTTTACAGTAACCATTGTTACTGTAGGGTATAGCAACGAGAACAGAAAGTATAAGAAAATCAACTAATACAGTTAGAACCACTTACTAAAGCTGCTTTCTAAGTTTTTAGTAGATAAGTAGCTGTATGGCTGTAAATGCTATAATGTTTGCAAGCAAAATATCAGTACTCTGATTATCATAGCCATCAACTAATTACGATTACTTATTTGTGATTTGTATTGTTGTTTTATTTTATCTTTTCAGTTCTTGCTCAGAAACAAAGTATTTGCTTTTGGTCTTGCTACTGTTTTATCGAAGTTGAACAAGCTGAGATTCATAGGTATGTGTTGCTTCTTTAGCATTCAAGGAGTTCTGCATTATTCATTTAGAAGTAAAATCTTTTGGGGACTTCAGTTTTCCACAAGATGATTTGGGATTCTGTACGAGACTTGCTTTCTTTGCATTGAAAAAGCTATGCATTTTTTGTTTAGTAAAATCTTTTAGATGTTGTTTTCTCATAGTTTTGCAACCATGCATAATTTTTTTCTTTTGTTTCTCAACAAACAGGAAATGTACTCCTTTTTCATCTTTCTCTGTTTATGATATGCAGATTTTATGCAACGTTTTCTTCGATTCAAATTTCTGCCGTTGTTCCTCATTTTGGTCTTCTGTGTTAGCTTACTTTCTTTTTCTTGCACAGGTTTGTACCCCTGTGATTGCAAATTATTTCTTACTATCTTTACAAAATTTTCAAAGGACTTTGTATAGTTATGATTATTCTAAATCTACTTTATGTGTTCTGTAGATTTTGAGGGTAGCAGTTTGCTATATTCTGTAACTGATTTGTAACTGATTTGGGGAACAATCAGCTCTTAATTGTAACAATATTACCTTCAGGTATGTTATAAATGTTGTTAGTCTTTATTTCACTCAAATCTGTGTCATTTTTTAAAGTACATGGTTATGGATATGCATGCTAGGCCTATATAGTTCTTTTCCAAAGTGAGTGTGTATTATTAGTCTCTTTGGGATAAATGTGTGCATCTGTTTTTTTTTTTTCCGTTTTATTAAGGCTGCATGAGTCATCAGCCAAGGCTAGGAAGTACCATTTTTAAGATAGCACTTAGAAACTGAAATCTTTGTGATTTATCAAGTGGGAATGCATCTTTGCTTTACAATTGATCAGTTGATCTAGCAACGGTTTTTATAAGTAAGGTAAAACTATAGTGAAGCTTGGAGTCTTATGTGGGGATTCGTATATGTCTAGACCTTAAATGTCGTCAGCCAACTTTGTAACACAAAACATCTTAATTTTGTTTCTTCACTTTTAATTGTCATGGTTCGTTGTTCCCAATTTATAAACTGTAATCACACTCACCGTTCCGTCGTCTCTTTAGTGTGCATGTGTGTGTGCAACAAAGTCATTGGACACATTGCTTTTTAGTTTTCTGTATGAACTTCTGTAGATTAACAGGTATGGGCATAGAGATCCAAATTCATCAAGTGGTACAGCAAAGATAGAGCAAGTGAAGATCACCGTATGGTTTCTCGGGCTTAAGCAATAGGTTCCTTCTAGGTCAATATACTACATTGTGCACTCCTAAAGTCCTAATCTGCAGAGGTGGGATAAGATGAATATCAGAATATCTTTCTATACTGCATTGTAATTTACTGTACAAAAGTATTTTACTATTTTGAATCAATTTATGTTTTAACCAACCTCATTGATATTAATACATCATGTTTATAGCTTCTGTCATAGAATACTCAGTATTCTTCAACACTTGATTGTTCCCCGCAGCAATGTGCGGGCACAAAAACTAGTATAAATAATTGATGTGACAAGTGACGTGGCATTGCCTAATATCATAACAAACCAAAATAAAAGAAAAGAAGGAAAAATAAGAATTTACAATCTAAAAAACAAAATAAAAAGAACCAAGATGTAGAGGAAAAAAAAAGACGATGTTCATGTCCAGAATAGAACAAAAATCCAGAAAATAAATTTCCTCACTAATATTTGTTGTTCTAATTTCCTCACTAACATAACATGAGGTGCATGTCTTGACCTAGGAGGATGTTCGATCAAGTAATTGATAAAGATCTTTGTAATTGATCACTGCACTTCAAACTCTGCTTAATCCAACAATTGTTCACCAAGCTTCATCTCTTTTTGGTAGCTTCCTGTGTGTTCGAAGATTTGAGTAAGCTGAAAGATTAGGGTTCAAGTATAAGGACGAAGATTAGGGTTCATGGGGACAGGAACATCGTTTTTTTTTTTATCTACATCTTGGTTCTTTTTAGCTTCTTTTTATTTTAAAATTATATTTTGTTTTTTATATTTTAGATTCTGATTTTTCCTTCTTTTATTTTATTTTGGTTTGTTATGAACTTATGATATTAGGCAATGTCAAGTCACCTGCCACATCAATTATTTATATGTTGACATCATAGTTACAATTGATCTAGACTCTTAAATGTTTTAAAATCTAATGATCAGAAAATAGTGTTAAATTTGTGTCAAATTTAATGTCTTTTGAACCGGACCCAAACTAAATACTCTGTAGAACTTGAAAGTTAAAGCTTAATTTATGTGAGCTGTATTTTTTTTTTATCTCGAAAATTTACGGGGAACAAATAGAAAATTTCCCGCATCAAAATGGGTACAAATATTGCAAGCCAATCGAAACTATACTTGTGGTTATTGCCACTTCAGAATGTGGGGAAGCTAAATCAAGGTTGCACATAAGAGGTGTAGGCATGTAAAATTTAACGATAATAATAGTCGTTGAATAATCCAAGAAAATACGTGGCTCGTGAGTCAACAAAATTGGGAAGCAGTCGGAAATAACACGTGGCAACGTGGAAATGATCGGCCACACCAAAACCTTAAATCCCGATTGAAATCAATTATCAAGTGTCGATTAATGATGTGACTTCGCCAGGCAAAATAGACTCCGCCAGGCGAAATAGATTTCACCAGGCAAAATAGACTCCGCCAGGCGAAATAGACTTCCCCAGGCGAACAGGACTTCGCCAGACGAAATGGACTTCGCAAGGCGAGCTAGGCTTGGCGAGGTGAAATAGACTTCACCAGGCGAAATAACTTCCCAAGGCGAACAAGACTTCGCCAGGCGAAGAGAACTTCCCGAGGAGAGATAGACTTCGCAAGGGAAACAAGACTTTGCCAGGCGAAATGGACTTCGCTAGGCGAGCTAGGCTTCGCAAGGTGAAATGGACTCCGCGAGGTGACCTTGACTTCGCAAGGCGAAATGGACTTCGCGAGGCGAGCTAGGCTTGGCGAGGTGAAATTGACTCCGCGAGGTGAACTTGACTTCGCGAGGCGAAATGGACTCCACGCGCGTAGATTAACATAAAGGCGAGGCAAGATGACCCCGCGTAAGGGGAACCTCGCGAAGGAGCTAGACGACCGAGTTCGCATGTCCAAGGGAAGTCGTCCGCGAAATGGGATTAGAAATCACCGCTTGCTTGGAAATCAAGCTTCCTCGCAGGATACCTTCCATATCCGCGAGATAGCGTAAGGATCTTGCCCAAAACAGGACATTCAATCCAAAGAGATATGGGCATATCTAAATCTCAAGATTTGATTGATTTGATTATGTTAAAATCGGCAAGTAGATCAATCAGTCAAGATTCATTGATTTGATTAAGGAAATATTATTGATTCAGAATCTTCATTACTTGCCTTAGGTGGAGGCATGTTAACACTATAAATACCCCTTCTCATACCAAGAGGAAAGGGAGCGAAACCAAAAAGAGAGCATAAAAGAAGGCAGCGAACTAGAGAGAGAGAAATCCCTCCGCAAGCTCATAAGTCTCCCCTAAACCCTTGAAGAACTATCAAGCTCCCCAGATAGCTAGTTCTTCACTAGATTCTTGAAGAATTATCAAGCTTCCCAGATAGCCAGTTCTTCACTAGATCCTTGAAGAACTATCAAGCTCCCCAGATAGCCAGTTCTGCACTAGATCCTTGAAGAACTATCAAGCTCCCCAGGTAGCCAGTTCTTCACTAAACCTAAATACCTGTTACGTGATCAACCCGCGTAACCCTCAAGAACAAGTGCTTGTCACCCTTAAGTTAGACCTAAATTCGGAGATAGAATCAGAGGAGTTCACAAAGATTGTAACCTGCATTCGCATTGATTTAAATTAAATTATTCTTTGTACACGTGTTGTTCTATTATTTGTTGCAGATATTTTTGTGTTTACAAAAGTGGCACGCCCAGTGGGACTTGCTTTGCCTCTCATCTCCTTCTCCGCAAGAAAGTTCAAATCTGTTCGAAGTGATGGCCTCCAAGAGCACCCAAGCCATCTCGACGAAGAAATCTAAACCAACGACCTCGAGGTCAAGCAGCGAGCCCTCTGGTCATGTTACCCGTAGCATGGCGAGGAATCAACCCACAACATTCGTGGCTCTGCCTTCCAAGCCTCGCGAACCAGTCATCACCTTGGTGAATCTTGCGAAAATAAGCGTGCCTCGTGGAGTGAAGGCCAGCGTGCCTCGCGAAGCGAAGACAAGCATGCCTCGCGAAGTGAAGAGAAGGAAACTCCAAACAAATCAAGGGAGCGATCATTCTCACCTGCCACAGATGATGAATCAAGCACGGCATCATACAATGGGAGTCCAAATGGTGACGAAGACAACACGTATGACATGCCAGCAGATTATTCATCACAACCTATCCCCATGCAAGTCATGGTGACAGGCACATCCACCATTGAAGAGCAAATAGCCAATCTAATGGGAGCGGTTGAGAAGCTCACCAAAATGGTGGAAGAAAAAGACATGCAGATCGCCGAGCTCTACAGCAGGCTTGAAAGTCAAGATGAAGAAAAGAAGTACAAAGTAGGCGAGAGCTCCAAGAACGATGACAAAGACGATGATGGCTCGCTTGGATCTATGTCCTTTCAGCAGTTACAAGACATCATCACCAAGTCCATCAGAGCTCGATATGGAGGTCCTTCTCGTGATTCTCTCACCTACTCCAAACCCTACACCAAAAGAATCAATGGTCTAAGGATGCCGTTGGGATACCAGCCGCCAAAGTTCCAGCAATTCGAAGGGAAGGGTAATCCAAAGTAACATGTTGCTCACTTCATTGAAACTTGCAATAACGCTGGGACAGAAGGTGACCACCTTGTCAAGCAATTCGTTCGCTCATTGAAAGGCAATGCCTTTGAATGGTACACGGACTTAGAGCCCGAGTCCATCGACAGTTAGGACCAAATGGAACGTGAATTCTTAAACCGCTTCTACAGTACAAGGCGAACTGTGGGCATGATGGAACTCACCAACACAAAACAATGGAGAGACGAACCAGCTATCGACTTCATCAACAGGTAGCGCTCGCTCAGCCTCGATTGTAGAGACCGCTTGTCAGAGACGTCTGTAGTAGAAATGTGTATCCAAGGCATGCATTTCGATTTGTTGTACATTCTCCAAGGCATCAAGCCTCAAACCTTTGAAGAACTGGCTACGCGAGCGCATGATATGGAGTTGAGCATAGCTAGCCACAAGGGTAAGAAGGAGTTTGTCAATGATCAACAAAAAGATAAAGCTTTCAGCAGCAAAGTTGACAAGGTCGTGAAAAGATCTACAAAGGAGTCGATGATTGTAAGTGTTGCTCCAATCAAAATCTCCACACGAGACAAGAAGGAGGTTAAGAGAGTAGAACCGACTCAAGCCTATGGGAGGAAGAAGCATTCATTGACTGAGTGGGAGCAAAAGACTTATCCATTCCCAGATTCCGACGTGGCAGGCATGTTGGAGGATTTGCTTGAGAACAAGGTGATAGAACTTCCAGAGTGCAAACATCCAGAAGAAATGCATCGGGTCAATGATCCGAAGTATTGCAAGTTTCATCGCCTCGTCAGCCACCCAGTTGAGAAGTGCTTTGTTTTGAAGGATTTGATCATGAAGCTTGCCAAACAAGGAAGAATCGAGTTAGATGTCGACGAGGTTGCTGCGGTCAATTGCACTACCATTTCGTTTGGGTCTTTTGAGCCGGTTCAAGTACCTTCCATGCCAGTAAAAGCGCCATGCCATTACTCAAACGAGACGGGCAATGATAAAAAGTTAGAAGGAGTGAAGCCAATCCAGCAAATAAACCTCACTCCTAAAGCCGCCTCATCCGATGATGGCGAGGGATGGATACTTGTCACTCGACGAAAAGCGCGCAAAGGTGTGTTGTCAAGTCCACCACTCTCACAGCCAGATCATAAACGACCACATGGGCGTCGTCAATGCCTCGCGAGAAATGAGACAAGATGTATAAAGGAGAAATTCGCTCCTTGTGTACAAAAGCCCCTCAATCAAAACTCGCCAGCAAGATGCTTGCCTAAGATGCGAATGAGTTTGAGAGCTAATTCAATGACAACCAGTTTTAAAGGTGGTTCCAAAGATGCTGAGAAAGTTGAAGAAACTAAAGTGCTGAGACAATTGGAAGATTTGCCTCTAAAATTTAGTCTCTATAACCTGTCGCAACTTTCTAAATCGGAGAGACGTGCGTTGGTCCAGTTGTTGCTTGATGAAGGCCAGCATTCTTCGAACACCAATGAGTGTGCGGCATGCGTAGCATGTTGTGACGCCATTCACTTCACGGATGAAGATTTGCAATTGGGTTCAAAACCACACAATCGACCTCTTTTTGTGACAGGTTACATGCGAGAGCAAAAGTTAAACCGCTTGCTTGTAGATGGAGGGTTTGTTGTGAACATTATGCCAAAATCAACAATGTCTCGACTCGGCATCAATATCGACGAGTTATCTAAAAGTCGTCTCATGATCCAAGGTTTTAACCAAGGAGAGCAAAGAGCAATAGGCATGATTCGACTAGACATGGTTATTGGCGAATTGGAGTCACACACTTTGTTCCATGTGATCGATGCAAAGACTTCATACAACATATTGTTGGGGCGACCATGGATTCATGAAAATGATGTCGTGCCTTCAACTCTGCATCAATGCTTCAAGTTCTACCGCCGAGGCGTGAAAACAGTGATAGGTGATACCAGGCCATTCACCGAAGCTGAGTCTTACTACGCAGATTCCAAGTTCTATTCAGATGAGGAATCGGTAATAGAAGTTCTTTCAGTCAAAGTACCTTCAACAGGGAAGGCTACGACAGCAACAAGGAAAGAAGTTGAAGCAAAAGGCAAGGGAAATGAAGAGTCGCATAAGCTTCCTTCCAAAACTGTGACATCAGACAAGTCTAGTCCAATTGTCCCAATTCTTCGATATGTGCCAAAGTCCAAGCGCAAGGAAGGAGAGTCTCCGTTTGCGGGAACAAAGCGGCAAGTGAGTCCCCGGAAGTTGAGTGAAGAGGACATAAAATTATTGAAGGAAGCATCAATATTGCCATTGACAAATTTAAACGACCAAACTCCTACCAAGCAACCATTGAAGGGATTTGTCAAACCAATCCGAGGAAGGGTAGAGCACGGACCTTTACCCGAGAAAAGAACAAATGAAGGGTTTGACCCCAATGCTTACAAATTGTTGGCAAAGGCTGGATTCGACTTCGGTTCGTCAAGTAAAGAGGATGATCAAGTTGTCAGCAAGAAAGCACATGAGCTCAATGAGTCTCAAAAGAAGTTGAGAGAACAGGGAAAAACAAGTGATTCGGTTAAAACGGGACTTGGTTTTGTCCCGAGCGAGCCAGTCAAAATCTCAGGCAGAAGAAAGGCGGAGAGGGCAAGCATGCAATACATAAGCGTCGAAGAAATAGAAGATGAGATTCCACAAATCCAATATGTTCCTCACACTTCAGCGTTCGATCGCATCTGCCCAAGTTCTCAAAGTACTTCTACTAAATCAACAGGTAGAGTTTCGGTGTTTGAACGTGTTGAAAAGTCAATAAGTCAAAGCTCCATCTTCGATCGTCTTGACACCGCAACTACGCGAACTTCTGTGTTCAAAAGGTTGTCATCGTCAAATGAAGAAAATAAACAAATAAAGCCAACTCCTCGAAAGTCGGCATTTGAAAGGATCCGAGCTCCTAAAGAACAACAAGATAGAAAAAGAAAAGAAGTTGGTCAGTCGGAAAATAAAGAAATCCAAAGTCTCATCCCATCACGCATGAAAAGACGTTGTATGCTAGAGGTGAATTCGACTGACCAGCTTAAAGTGAGGCAACATACCTTCATACTCACTGGTCAAGATAAAGAAGGCGACGATGCTAGCGGCGATGAGGATGATGTTACTCAATGTGCTTATCACATCACCGTAGAAGCTTACGAAGAGGATGACCATGAAGGCTTCGAATATGAAGTAGAGGCAGCTCCTCCAGAACTTGAAGATGGGGTGAAATCTACGGTCGATGAACTTAAGAAAATCAATCTGGGGACGGAGGAAGACCCAAGACCGATATTTGTAAGCGCATCACTAAGTCCCCAAGAGGAGAAAGAATACTATGACTTGTTGCTTGAATACAGGGATGTCTTCGCTTGGATCTACATGCCCGATCTTGACCCTAAAGTAGCAGTTCACCGATTAGCTGTTAAACCGGAGGCTCGACCCATCAAACAGCTGACACGACATTTTCGAACGGAGGTTCAAACTCAAATTGAAGAAGAGGTTGAGAAGTTGATCGCTGCAGGCTTCATCAGAGAAGTCCAATATCCCAGGTGGATCGCAAACATTGTCCCAGTTGAAAAGAAGAATGGACAAATGCGTGTGTGCGTAGACTTTCGCAACTTGAATGATGCATGTCCGAAAAATGATTTCCCTTTGCCTATCATCGAACTCATGGTGGATGCAACCACAGGTCATGAAGCTTTGTCTTTCATGGATGGATCGTCTGGCTACAACCAAATAAAGATGGCGCAAGAAGACGAGGAGTTAACTGCATTTCGCACTCCCAAAGGCATTTACTGTTACAAAGTCATGCCATTTGGATTAAAAAATGCCGATGCAACATACCAACGTGCCATGCAGAAAGTCTTTGGAGACATGCTTCACAAGTACGTTGAATGCTATGTTGATGATTTGGTTGTCAAGTCAAGAAAAATGAGTGATCACTTGCAAGACACTACGCCAGATAATGCATCACACGACGGGGAAAAAACGTCGTCTGATAAAGGTCAAATCCGTTGTTAATCCGATCGCCGTCTGATCAACATGTCACACAACGGCTAAAAAGAGCTTGTCTGACTAACTGACACACAATGCTACAATAAAAGCCATTGTGTGATTCTCGGCATATATCATCGACAACTGCCGACACAAGTCGAGCTGCTTCTCGGCAGCTGTCGACATATGTTGATGAATTATGTCAGGAATCATACAATAGTTTTTTGTAGAATATTGTTGTGTGATTCTCGACAGATATTATCGACACATGCCGAGCTGCTTCTCGTCAGCTGTCGATGATATCTGCCGAGAATCACACAACAGATTTTCCAATAAAAACTCTTGTGTGATTGTTAAGTTACACAACGGTTTCCTTTCATGAGTTGTTGTGTGAATATCGACAGATTTTATCGGCATAGGTCGAGATCATTCTGCATTGCAGTCGGCAACATCTGTCGACACTCACACAATAGTTTTCTGACAGTAAACTATTGTGTGAAGTTATCTTCATACAACGAGTTTTTAGGTTTCATGGTTGTCTGATTGTTAAATAGTATACAAAATTTTTGCTAATAGGCATTGTGTGATCAATACTGACACAACATATCAATGTTAGAATATAGTTGTAGGATCATTTAGTCAGACAACGTTGGATTGTCATTAACTTGTTGTATGATGATGCATTTCATACAACGTTAGATTATCATCATTTAGTTGTATGATGTGCTTTATTGATGCCCTAATACCAAATTTACCTAATGAACAGTATTACAAGTAATATTTCCAAACCATCCAAAGCATTGTTAACATTCAAACAACCAAAAATATGATATAAAGCATCCGATGTATTGTTAACGTTAACATGACATCTAAAACATATGCCCATCATCCTAACAACCATTTAAAATAAGAAAAGCATTCAAATACATGCCCATCAACTAGGGACATCAAAAGGTAGCTGATACATAGTATCAATTGTACCAAAAACATACCACATATCATGCATGAATATTGTACTAGCTGAGAAGCACAAAAAAGATGCTTTTCTTTGAACAAGAGGATGCTACCTCAATCACGGCTCCTTCACATACTTCTTGACAGCAAAGTCAGCCCACTCGTTTCTCACCTCATCCAAATATTCTCGAGTGTATTTGCAGCTGCCTCTCTTGTCCCACTAAAATAAACAAAAAACAAAAATTGATATATATATCCAATCAAGCCCCTAGAGGCATAAGCTGTCTATCTGCTATCTCAACCTAGATGTACATATAAACCAGACACAACACTTGGTTTTTCAGTTATCATTGTAACTTAACACTGCTATATATCTGTTAGTTAATCTGAGATGATGAAGATTCAATGAACCAAAAACTAAGATCCAAAAAGGAACCATTCCCACTTATTCAACAAAACACAAAAAATGATAGATCAAAACAATAAGTTTACAACATAAATTCCATTAGGCATCAAATAATAAGATCTATTAGTTAATCTGTGTATCCATACCAGCTAGCTGTCACCCTTTTAGCAAAAATTAAACTTAATATTTAACTTGTAATGATTGACCGACTTTGCTAACAAAGATTAGATCTCAGTCCTATAATGGAGATATCACTTCAAGACAAATATCAATTCTAATCATTTCATCAAGTCAGGGCACCAAAATTAGCAGTATAATCTTCTGTTTATAGTTTGTCTATTTTGTAGTATTTGAATCATTAAGTTGGTGGGAAAAAAGAAAACTATTCTAGTCTCTGATATATAGTACTGCTCTATGGAACTCCTAATATAATAAACATATTATTAATACTTAAGCTATATTGAATGACTCTAAAAACAAATTTTATACCTTGGTAACAAACCGTGACGTGTCTTTGTCTTCAATTATTTCCCTCATGTATCCCATGACATAGTACCCACATTCCTTGTCGCTTGGTTGGAAGGGCATGCCCTAAAAACAAACCATATATTACAAAATAATTCCACACAACCAAGATACACTAAGACATCTATTACTTAAAATGTAGATGACACTCACAGCCAAATTTTTAGGGATCATTGAGCTTCGTCCATTCCTCTTTCTTGCAGTATTAGCCATAACCATTGCACTACAGAAGACAAAAAAAAAATATATATATATATGTAAGGGAGACAATACAAGACATCCCACTTCTTATTACCTCAATTTGCACAATGAATAATGAAACTTACTCTTTTACAATCTTCGCCCAATCTCCACATGGTATACGTCTTCTCACAGGATCCATGAAGTAGACAGTGTCATTGTCCGGATCAACAACAGTCAAAGTCCAATGATCGCTACCACATAAAAAAAATTCATATGCAATATTTAGCAAACAATACCCGAGTACCATTCCCACAGTTCAGCCATAATTACTAAAAACATTTATTTATACCAAAACTTGAAAACTAGCATGGACTTACCCCGAGTTATATGGCAACATGAACACTTGACCCGGTTTGGCAGTTGCAAGCCTTTTAGCTATATTTTCGGTCCTCTGAGTTCCAGTCCCACACCCTACTGCACCAATTTGGGAAGGGTGAACAAACGCTACCATGTCCACCATTCTATAAGCTTCCAACTTGCTATATAGGTACCTAACAACCATACCAACACATTATCTTTCAGCAAAGCCTACTTATCAATAGAATTACGATAAAATCACAAGCAAATTATAAGTAGGCATAATTTATACCTCTGGTAAGAAGCAATCAAGTTTCCAGTCATACATATATAAAACACAACTATATCATATAGAAATTCTTAACCAACCATACATATATAAAACAATATACATATATATCATACCAACATATCTACAAAACAATCCCATCAAATAACATTCAATTCACAATACCAATACCAATACCAACATGATAAGAAAAATTGAAGTAGGCAGCCAAGATGAGAAGGCCCATGTCGAGCAACTCAATATCAAATGCACTATTTGGCCAGGGAAAGAAACACAAGTTAACATATGCTAACCTTTTGCTGATACTTTGGGTCTCCTGTCCTCTAAGAAAGAGCAATAAACTCCACCTGCTCCGTCCCAGAATCAGCTAAGATAGTTTCCCCCTAGGAGCAAAGTGAACACAAAGTATCAGTATATGATCTTACCAAATTCCAATAAACTCTTCATATGGTTAAAATAGTTTAAAATCAGGAAAGAGATATGCTCATACACAGTTTTAGCAAATGTCTTTCATTTGATCACTCTTATATAATTAAGGTTTGTCTTTCTTAGAAACAAAAGAAAAACTAACAGATACAACACCAAGCTAGCCAATGACTTGTAGATCTAGTGGCAAGAGAAGGTTTCAAAAGTGATCCCAGTCAAAGAGCTCTAAGTAAAGATCCCCCTGCATAAAATACTTTACTAACAGTGAAACAGCTCTAGACAAAAAATTGAAAAGAAACAGCTTTTTATTGAAACAAAATGCAAAGTACAAGGAGGAGTTATAGCCTCCTGTAAAAATTCAAGAATCAACAACAAGTGCAAACTCTATTATCTTTTCCAATTAACTACCTAGATTTCTATCTACGAAACACAGAATTGATATCAACTTCTCAACAATTGAAAACTAACAATCCCATTAGCAAACCATGAACTCAAGCCCAAAAAAAAGACAGAATCTTTAGGGTTCTTATGCACCATTTTCCTTAAAAACCGAAACAAAAGCCAAAATCCAAACACTATACAGTTACAAAACATCAAATAAAGTACAGAACAAGCAATTCAAGCCGTGATTGTTCTCAAGTTCCCATCTTTTTTAGTAATCACATCACACATTGGATCAAACACTATTTCAGCAACCAAACAACCGCAAAACTACAAAAAAAAAATTCAAAATTTAGAACCCAAATTACTCTTACCTCTATTCCCAACTCCTTGAAACTCCAACAAGACCAAAACGGCAGCGTTTCTTCTCAGAATGCAAGACAAGAACAGAGAAGCCTCAACTGGAAGAAGAGAAAGCTATGAACAATGAGAGAGAAAGACCAAGTTGGGGGATTCAAGAAAAGACAAAACCGGTGTGAATGAAGTGTGGTTACTACTAAACAGTCGCATCGGTTCCTACTTTATAAACTTGATTAGAGAAAGAGAGAGCAACTGGGACTAGAGGCTTAGCAGCTCAACTAATAATACCAACCCAGAAACCTAATCGGAGAAAGGAGAAGAGTACAAACCTCGAACCACATTGGAAGAAATCGAGTGACGCGCCAAATGGACGAACCCCCAAATCGACGAACTCCCCAAATCAACGAACCCTAATCAAGTGACAGTGGCTTACTCTCGATTGAGGGAGGAGTGATTGAGAGGAGTGATTGAGGAAGAGAGAAGAGAGAAAGTGAGAGAGTGCGCGGTTTCTAGCTTTGTTCGAGAGAGAAAGAGAGAAGAGAGAAGAGAGAAGAGAGAAAGAGCGGTGAGTGTGTGTTGAAAGTGTCTGTGCGCGATAGTTTTGAGTGATACAGTTTTTTTTTTCTAAGTGTCAACTCCCTTAGGATTTTGAGTCATATCAAGTGTTTCTCATATCATACAACATAACTCCAAATTTTGGTTGTATGAGAAATGACATCCTTAAGTTGCAAGAGCGGGAGATCTCCCGCTGCTACGTCTCAGCCTTAATTTTTTACCTATCTATTTTACAAATTAGACAACGTAAATTATATATTTTGTTGTCTGATAAGAAATGACATCCCTTAACTTACAAGAGCGGGAAATCTCCCGCTACTACATCTCAGCCTCAATTTTTTACCTATCCATTTTACAAATCAGACAACGTAAATTGTATATTTTGTTGTCTGAGAAGAAATGACATCCTTAGCTTGCAGGAGCGGGAGATTTCCCGCTGCTACATCTCAGCCTTAATTTTTTAGCTATCCATTTTACAAATCAGGCAACGTAAATTCTATATTTTGTTGTCTGAGAAGAAATGACATCCTTAACTTGCAAGAGCGGGAGATTTCCTGCTGCTACATCTCGGCCTTAATTTTTTCCTATCTATTTTACAAATCATACAACATAAATTGCATATTTTGTGTTGTCTAAGAAGAAAGAAAATAGAGACATTCACTTAATAATCGTGAGGGCGGGAAATTTACGGTTACTTTTCATTCTAACGAGTCACTCTTTAAAATAACCCTAGTTTTCACTCACACAACGCATAAAAGCACTAAGCGTTGTCTAAATATGGGAGGCTCATTTATTAGGATTTAGGGTATTTTAGGGGTTAGAGGTTATGATACATACAACGTAATATTGAAAACAATTGTGTGATATACCTTCACACAACATTTCTTAGTTGATTGTTGTAGGATGAAGAATTTAAGGTAGTATTGCCAAATGCAAGAGAAGGGCTTCATCATGACACACAAATACATTATACAACCAAAACTGAAAAGCCGTTGTTTGATTGTTGAAAATACTCTACTATCACACAACAGGTTTGAGTGTTCCGTTGTTACATCAAGACCACCAAGACTATCCTTCATAAAAAATTTAGGTTTTCGGAGGATATGTAAGAGCAATTTTAAAACTAGAAGTCTACAGCCTAGCATGAGAGATATATCGTACAACATATATATAAAAAGTATTGTGTGATAGTTTAAATTGTATACATTCACACAACATTTATTGGTTTTACTGTTATGTAACAAAACCCAGTTATATGTCAAACTAGAGTGGGGTTAGAAGCGAAATGGGCCTCATTTTTATCTGCATTCACACAACACAATATTGTCCAAAGTGTTGTACTAGTTTACGGAAAAATAATCTGGAATGATGTCAGACTATCCACACAACGCTTGACAATTTCTGAACGTCGTATGAAGCATTTTTTAAATTTGTACAACCCTGCTATTATGAACCGTTGTGTGAAAAGTGTCGTTTGTTGCACTTATTGGCGTAGTGACTTACGAAAAGTGTTCAATAGGTTATGCGAGTACCAACTCAAAATGAACCCATTGAAGTGCGCTTTTGGTGTGAGTTCAGGCAAGTTCCTTGGATTCATTGTGAAGCATCGGGGCATTGAAGTAGATCAATCAAAGATTAAGGCCATTCAAGAAATGCCGGAGCCAACAAGTTTAAAAGAATCGAGAAGCCTTCAAGAAAAACTCGCGTTTATTAGGCGGTTCATCTCCAACCTCACAGGTCGATGTCAACCTTTTAGTCGACTCATGAAGAAGAATGTGCCTTTCGTGTGGGATGAAGCATGTCACAATGCTTTCGAAAGAATTAAAAAGTACTTGGCTAACGCTCCGTTCTTGGGTGCACCCATTCCTGGGAAACCTCTTACTCTTTACATCGCAGCTCAAGAAAGATCGCTTGGAGCACTTCTAGCCCAAGAAAACGAGGAAAGAAGGGAGATGGCCTTATACTATTTAAGTCGAACTCTCACAGGAGCAGAATTAAATTATTCTCCAATAGAGAAGACATGTCTCGCTCTCATCTTTTCCATCCAAAAGTTGAGGCATTATATGCAAGCTTACACGGTGCATTTAGTAGCCCGAGCTGACCCAGTCAAGTTTATCATGTCTAAACCAGTCTTATCAGGATGAATGGCAAAGTGGGCTTTGCTCCTCAATCAACATGACATTGTCTATGTACCTGCCAAGGCAGTCAAAGGCCAAACTGTTGCTGACTTTCTAGCGGATCACCCAATCCCTGCCGATTGGGAAATTTTAGATGACTTGCCGGATGAAGAAGTCTTTCTTGCAGAAATTCTCCCCACTTGGAAGATGTTCTTTGATGGATCTTCAAGAGTAGACGGAGCAAGAGCCGGCGTTGTCTTCGTCACCCCACAAAAGCAAATATTGCCATATGCCTTCACTCTTGGTGAATTGTGTTCCAACAATGTTGCGGAATACCAAGCTCTCATCATGGGATTGCAAACGGCCTTAGAAATGAAAATTGCAAATCTAGAAGTGTACGGGGATTCGAAGTTAGTAATTGATCAACTACTAACTAATTACGAAGTCAGAAAAGAGGATTTGGTTCCTTATTTCCGTCTTGCTACACAACTTTTGACGGGTTTCGACGTTGTTACACTAGAACATGTGCCAAGGAAAGAAAACCAGATGGCGGATGCCTTGGCCAACCTAGCAGCGACTTTGGCATTATCAAATGATGAAATTGTGGACCTTTCAATTTGCCAACGATGGGTTGTCTCAACAAAGATTGTCCCATTATGCGAATATTCCAATGTGGTCTCCGTCTATGTTATCGACGTCGAAGATTGGAGGCATCCTTTGATCGACTACATTGAGCATAGCAAGCTACCTGACGATCTAAAACAGCGAACGTATATCAAACGAAGAGCCCCGCTCTTTTTCTACTACAAGGAGACTCTTTATCGACGATCATTTGACGGGTTACTCCTTAGGTGTTTGGGAAAAGAAGAGGTGTCCAAAGCCATGGAAGAAGTCCATTCCGGAATATGTGGAGCTCATCAATCAGGCCCTAAATTACATTTTCAAGTAAGGCGAATGGGTTACTACTGGCCCACAATGGTCAAGGATTGCATGGAGTACGCACAGAAATGTCAAGCCTGTCAATTCCACGCAAACTTTATCCATTAACCGCCTGAGCTATTGCATCCTACAATCGCTTCACACATGTTTGATGTCTGAGGGATAGACGCTGTGGAACCTATAAATCCGAAATCTTTCGGAGGCCACATGTACATTTTGGCAGCCACGGATTCATTCTCAAAGTGGTCGGAGGCAGTACCGCTTAAAGAGATAAAGAAAGAAACCGTTGTAGACTTCATCAAGACATGCATCATCCAGCAATATGGTGTGCCACGTTGCATCATCACGGACAATGTCAAGTACTTCTCAAATAGTGCTATGCAAAAACTTAGGGAAAAGTATCACTTCAAGCTACACTTTTTGTCGATGTACAATGCACCAGCTAATGGTTTGGCGGAGGCATTTAACAAGACGCTCTGCAACATCTTGAAGAAGACCGTCAACAAGTCACAAAGAGACTGGCATGAGAAGATGGGCGAAGCATTGTGGGCATATAGAACGACATAACAAACTGCCACAAATGCCACACCTTATTCTCTTGTGTATGGTGTTGAAGCCGTCTTACCATTAGAGAAGCAAATTCCCTCATTGAGGATTGCTTTGCAAGAATGCCTCACAAATGAAGAAAATATCAAGCTACGACTTCAAGAGTTGGAAGCTTTAGACGAGAAGAGGCTCGATGCGCAACAACATCTAGACTGCTACCAAGCCCGGATGTCGCATGCCTTCAACAAAGGAGTTCGGCCTCGATCCTTTCAAATTGGCGACTTAGTCCTTGCTGTACGTAGACCCATCATCATGACACACAAGACCGGTCCCAAGTTCAAGTCAAAGTGGGATGGCCCTTATGTCATCAGCGAAGTCTACACCAATGGAGCTTATAAAATCGTGGCTGAAGACGGTTTGAGAATTGGCCCAATCAACGCCAAGTTCTTAAAGAAATACTATGCTTGAAATAGATAAATGCTCCTTGTCCGCACGAGCATAAACTGCGAATGACAAATAAACGCTCCTTGTCTGCACGAGCTTAAACTGCAAATGACAAAAATACTCCTAGCCTGCATGAGCCTAAACTGCACAAGGCACCCAAAAAAAAAAATAAAGGAGTTCTAAATCCTCATCCTTGAACTACGTTATGACTTGATTCTTTCTTTGGAAGGATACGTAGGCAGCTTGAGAATTATATTCTTAAGTTCAGTCACATCAAAAAAAAAAATTTATTGCATAATGAGTGCTATTGTCAAAATGACTTATTACATGCATAAAAAAAAAAGAATAAATCATAAGTTGCTAAACAATGACGGGCCCTTCACATCCAAGATAGGCCTATGAAGTTGTTGCGTTGCTTTTCAAAATCATCTCGGAGCCTCTTTGCTTCCTCAAGTTCTTCAGCAGTCAACTCTGGAGTCTCCTTGATTTGGACTTTCTGCTTCTCTAAATCGGCAAGCCTTTTGTCATGAAGTAGAAGGCTCGCATCCAGAGAGGCTATCTCCTACTCCAACGTCCGCTGCTTCTCCTTCAAGTTCTCCAAGGACTCAATCACAACTTGATGTTGACCAAGATCCGTTTGGCGAAGTTCGATCGACTTTGCAATTTCAACCTCCATATGAGGCAAACGTTGATCACATGTGCCTGGAGTAACTTTATGCGTGCATACAAGCCTCGCCGCGTTGTATTAAGTAGCACAAGTCATCAAGCTTTCTACCTTGTCTTTTACTGGCGAAGGATCAAACCCATAACATTGAAGTCCGGCCACTATCTCTTCAGTCTTTCTTTTTAGAAAGAATGGTTCTTGATGGCTGGGTTCAATCCTTCGACGCTTGAAGTTCACGTCCCTAGAACTGTTACTACTTCCACTGAGCCTTTTTGCTTGGGTGTTGGTCCCCTTCAACTTAGGGTGATTCTGGGCGAGATGATGATCAGATGAGTCCCCATGACTTTCTACTTGGTGCGGTTCATTCAGAGAGTTGCTACTTGGGGGCAACGCCTTAATAGAAGATGCGTGAGGGTTATTGCCAAGTTCAATCTCGCGGGTAACCACTCACTAGCGAAAACGGCATCTCGCATGGAACCACTTCCTGTCGAAATGGTATCTCGCGGAAACCACTTCCTGTAGAAATGGTATCTCGCGGGGAACCACTTTCTGGCGGGGCAGTACCACGCGAGCAGCAATCTTGTCTTCCTTCACTTTTAGGAGCTTGTGCGGCGACCTAACAATAGGCATTGTTGTTGTAGTCATCTTGGGCATGGAACAATATACTTTGGACTACCATTCAACATAATCACGACTCACCATGTGCTCTGTCAGAAATCCAGAACGAAGGCAGGTGAGGTAGACAATGTCTGGGCGGTTAACGTTCTCACGATCAACGATCACTTGGGGGCAACGCCTTGATGGAAGATGCATGCGAGTTATTGTCACGTTCAATTTTGCGAGGAACCATTCTCTGGCGAGACAGTCTCTCACGAGAAACCACTCTCTGGCGGGACGGTATCTCGCAAGGAACCATTCTCTGGCGAGATGGTATCTCGCAGGGAATCACTTTCTGGCAGGGCAGTACCGCGCGAGCAGTGATCCATGATGCAATCTTCACTTTTTTTGCCCTTTATCGCAAAGCTTGTGGTACGCAAGAAATAAGAATCTGCAACTCTTGGGAATGATTGGCTTAACACCTTTACCCTTGGCTGCAAATTCTTCAATAGATGGAATAACTTCGTCGTAGAACCTTCCAGTTGTGGACAAGCCACAAATCGCAAAGCTTGTGGTACGCAAGAAATAAGAATCTGCAACTCTTGGGAATGATTGGCTCAACACCTTTACCCTTGGCTGGAAATTCTTCAATAGATGGAACAACTTCGTCGTAGAACCTTCCAATTATGGGTGAGCCACAAATATATGTCAAGTCCCTCAAAGAGATAGACATCTCTCCACACGATGTATGAAGAGTATTCGTGCCAGGGCACCAAAACTCACAGAAGGCCCGCATCACAGGTGCAACACGATCATAGCTGAAGAGTGATGCAAACACCGCTCGGTAGAGGCCAGTTTTGTGGATAAGATCTCCGCTTCGGCTCAGGATGTCTTCTAACCATTCCCAGTAACGTTCTGTGTAGGAGAAGGATCCGTTGGCACGAAACCCTCTCCATTGCACTTACGGTCGCTAAGAAGCACGAACGGTGTTTGAGGAACGTTATGGTCATGATGGGTGGACTTCAACATCCATACGTCTACGCTTCGTTTCTCGCTGTTGGATTTGGCTGATTGAAAGGTGGCTAGCTGACGCGATTGTTGGAAAGACCAACGAGGAATATGACCCGAACCATCATATGGTGGAGACTCAAGAGAGCGCGGCACAGTCAATGAAGGATAGGTATATAAGGTGGTGCCATCACTTTCAACGTCGTTAATATCTTCAAGGATGGTGATTGTGTCTTTCTTGAAACTTTTGAAAAAGGCCATGCGAAGTGGGGTACGTCTACTTGTTGAAAAATTGCGCTTCGCTGCCTTGAGATTCTGCCACGCTTCGCCGAGTAAGGTTTCTGCTGCTACTGAAGATGGATAACTCAGAAATATCTCGCAACCTACAAGATTAAAAAAAAAAAAGAGGGGTCAGCGAATCATATGACTCCGCGCCATAGCAATCAAATCAAAAGGAGATAGAGTATACTGTTGATCTCACAGCGAGATGGTGGTAACTTTGTGATGAATAATGTTCAACCGGAAGCTCTAATTTATAGTGCAATCTTTCCTCATTGAAACTGGAAAAGTATGGAGAATCAAGAAAATCAAGGAAGAAATACATCAAAGGTTTCCGCCCATTACTTGGAGGCTTTACAGGAATCTTTGCAAATTAAGGAATCCCTACAAAATTGGGTATCCTATAAATTCGAGGAATTTCTACAAGAAAATAGGGAATCCTTACAAAATTAGGAATCTTTATGAATTCGGGAATTCCATAAACCCATTAAACATAGACTTCAAGTCACGCCTCTGGCACATGACGACATCATGGCTGCGACGCATCTTGAAGTGGGGGCATTTGTAGACATGTAAAATTTAACGATAATAATAGTCGTTGAATAATCCAAGAAAATACGTGGCTCGTGAGTCAACAAAATTGGGAAGCAGTCGGAAATAACACGTGGCAACGTGGAAATGATCGGCCGACAACAAAACCTTAAATCCCGATTGAAATCAATTATCAAGTGTCGATTAATGATGTGACTTCGCCAGGCAAAATAGACTCCGCCAGGCGAAATAGACTTCACCAGGCAAAATAGACTCCGCCAGGCGAAATAGACTTCCCCAGGCGAAATGACTTCGCCAGGCGAACAGGACTTCGCCAGGCGTAATGGACTTCGCAAGGCGAGCTAGGCTTGGTGAGGTGAAATAGACTTCACCAGGCGAAATAACTTCCCAAGGCGAACAAGACTTCGCCAGGCGAAGAGAACTTCCCGAGGAGAGATAGACTTCGCAAGGCAAACAAGACTTCGCCAGGCGAAATGGACTTCGCGAGGCGAGCTAGGCTTGGCGAGGTGAAATGGACTCCGCGAGGTGACCTTGACTTCGCCAGGCGAAATGGACTTTGCGAGGCGAGCTAGGCTTCGCAAGGTAAAATGGACTCCGCGAGGTGACCTTGACTTCGCAAGGCGAAATGGACTTCGCGAGGCGAGCTAGGCTTGGCGAGGTGAAATTGACTCCGCGAGGTGAACTTGACTTCGCGAGGCGAAATGGACTCCGCGCGCGTAGATTAACATAAAGACGAGGCGAGATGGCCCCGCGTAAGGGGAACCTCGCGAAGGAGCTAGACGACAGAGTTCGCATGTCCAAGGGAAGTCGTCCGCGAAATGGGATTAGAAATCACCGCTTGCTTGGAAATCAAGCTTCCTCGCGGGATACCTTCCATATCCGCGAGATAGCGTAAGGATCTTTCCCAAAACAGGACATTCAATCCAAAGCGATCTGGGCATATCTAAATCTCAAGATTTGATTGATTTGATTATGTTAAAATCGGCAAGTAGATCAATCAGTCAAGATTCATTGATTTGATTAAGGAAATATTATTGATTCAGAATCTTCATTACTTGCCTTAAGTGGAGGCATGTTAACACTATAAATACCCCTTCTCATATCAAGAGGAAAGGGAGCGAAACCAAAAGGAGAGCATAAAAGAAGGCAGCGAACTAGAGAGAGAGAAATCCCTCCGCAAGCTCAGAAGTCTCCCCTAAACCCTTGAAGAACCATCAAGCTCCCCAGATAGCAAGTTCTTCACTAGATCCTTGAAGAACTATCAAGCTCCCCAAATAGCCAGTTCTTCACTAGATCCTTGAAGAACTATCAAGCTCCCCAGATAGCCAGTTCTGCACTAGATCCTTGAAGAACTATCAAGCTCCCCAGGTAGCCAGTTCTTCACTAAACCTAAATACCTGTTACGTGATCAACCCGCGTAACCCTCAAGAACAAGTGCTTGTCACCCTTGAGTTAGACCTAAATTCGGAGATAGAATCAGAGGAGTTCACAAAGATTGTAACCTGCATTGGCATTGATTTAAATTAAATTATTCTTTGTACACGTGTTGTTCTGTTATTTGTTGCAGATATTTTCGTATTTACAAGAGGATCGAAAGAAGAAGAAATCCAAGAGAGCTTTTGGGTGAATTGGTGCAACAACAACAACAACAAAAAAAAACGACCAAGATTTGTGGTATGCTATAATATTCCAAAGAGAGAGGGTTGTATCCTCGAAACATAAACGTGATTATCGTTTTGAGGAGATGTGGGTCTCTCATAAAGGTTTCTCATTAGCAGTGGAGACAGCTTGGAATATGCTACAAGTGGGAGAGCTGATGGTTCAGTTGTGTAGGAAATTGAGAAACATGGGGTTATACTTGATGGAATGGGACTGTGTACTACTTTCGAGGGTGTAGAGAAGAGCTCAAGGGGTCCGGGTTCAGTTGGATGAGCCGGACCCTTGGTCAGTTGCATATTTACCCTCATTCTGTTTTGACATTTTTTGATTTCGACCACAACCAAAAACAAAAGAGTTGCGTATAGCGTATTGCACACTAGTATGTAGCTACTAATCTAATATCTCAGAACTAGTGTTGCAGAATTAGTGGACGGACACAAATCTAATATCTCAGTTGATGAACTCATTAACTCTAACGTTGCGTTTTGGAATTGACCCTAGCACTCGGTACGCATCCAATAAAAGGAACCTGTTGAATGTATGTGTGCCCACATACAGAACTAAAAAATTAAGCATGGAAAAATAGACTTTCATAAATTTGGCATGAAGAGATAGCTTTTCAATATATATGCAATGGCCGCGAACCTGGACATGTTGCCTTGAAGATTCATCTTAAATGGGATCTACTTAACCAGACATTAATTCAACTTGACGGCCAGCCACCATTATATAGATGCTCCAAGTTTCCTTGAAAGCCTTTCTGAGTCCATATATATGCACCGTCTATGATGCATTGTTTGATCCACCCCGTTTTTGAGGTTATATTCAATTATTCATGATGCAGCAGCCTTTCCTAGATTCTTAGTCTGAATGCTAACAATGATGCGCATTCTTGGAATATATCCAATGGTACTCTGACTACTCTCCCTTCATTAGTTTGCACTTTGTCGCTCTTCATAGTGTCACCAGCATGTGTAAACAATCGGAGAACAATTGATTAAGGAATCTGGAGCAATTGAAATTAAGAAACAAATTCCAACTGTAAATCACTATAACAAGTTAGTTAGAATCCGATTACAATAACGAATCGAATCAAACACTTTTTTGATTAATATTTTGTGTATATCTTTTATAAAGAAAGCCAGAAATTGTTTAAAGAGATAAATTTTTGAAGTATCCAAATTGCCTTTTTTCACTACACCGAAAGTTATTGTACACATATATGGAGAGAAGTAGGTCATTCAGTGTCTCACTTTATTACTTGGTTTTCTTAGTTTCCGCCTCAAGCGCTTCTTGCCTTCCAATTTGATTTAGTTGGAGGAGGCTGCCATCGAGGCTTCTCCTTATAATGTTCTCATTTTCTCAACAACAAAAAAAGTTATTGTACTCAAGGTACGACATATGATATATAATCTCAGCCAATCATTCATCTAACCAGATACATGGCACGAATCCCCATATTAATTGTGAAACCCCGTAACTTTTTATCGGGTTTTCTACGAGTTACTGAGGATGTTAACCGTGTTCGATAACATAGTAAGTTAATGTTCAAGTTCGTTTTTGAGTTTTTTTCGAAAACACAAATTCTTCTTTTAAGACTACAATGTCGATGTACGCGTCGACACGAATTCACCGGTGTCTTCGGATTATTTTTCAGAGCTTCGAGCTATAATTTATGATTTATCGAAGTTTCGGTAAGTAAAATCCTTTTTCTGAAAATTAGAAAATCTTGTTAAATTTCTAGCCGTTGGATCTCCTTGTTTTTAAATCTGGGTCGTTCATTTCCCTTTAAAAGGGTAGGAGAGTTGTTGACCGAGTCAAAAGCCCATATCGGGCTAAACCCGAGTCTCTCTCTCTTCTCTCTCTCTCGTCTCTCCCTTCTCGGGCGAGCTCCACGACGGTGAGCTGTTGTCCGGCCACCATCTTCCTCCTAACCACCACCAAACTTCTCCTCTTCTTCTCTTATTTCTAACCCAACCCGTGGCTCATACATGCACGAACCCTAGAGGGAGATTGACCGGGAAGAGGCGCGGCAGTCCTCCAGCGATTCTCAACGATTCCGGCCAAGTTTCGGCAAATCGGTGGTAGGGTTTTCGGAAAAATACCATTGTGAAAAGTTTCTATTTTGGGAAACTTTCCCATTTTGGAAACTTTTCATTTATAGAGAAAAAATTCAAGATGCATTTGTTTCTACAAAGTTTGCAAGTTCTACACATCAATCGGATGATGTTCTCACCAATGCTTTAGGAAAGGGAACTCCGTTGAGGTTGGCAATCATTCTTTCGTCAGCTCCGGGAGAGACGAGAGAGTGCCCATTTCTCTGGTTGCCCATAGTAAATGGAAGTAGGCCTCCTTTTCGGTCTTCTGTTCATGCTCGGCTAGAGTTTGGGTGTAGGACTTCTCTTGGGATTGTGTTTTCAATCATTCCTATCGTTGCTTTGGTGATGGTGGTTGAAGAGGAAGACTCTAGGGTGACCCCCTCTTCGTAAGGTGGTTTCGAGTGTTAGAATAAGCTAAGGTCAAGTTATTTTCCTTACCCTTTTGTCAATAAGTTTCGGTTTACTTTCTGCTATATTGAACATTCGGGTAGTTTAATTATGTTGATCTCGAGTAACAACATGACTTATTCTCTCGTTGGCATACCGGGAAAGTTATGTTTGTAATTTCCATTCTTTTGACTTAATCTGCAAGTTATGTATCGACTTGGATTAAGCTGGTTATGCAATGTGTAACAGCAATGCGGTACTCTTTTCTTGTGAGAGGTATATCAAAAGGATACTTGACTCCAAGTCGTGGTTTAAGGGAAGGAGATCCTCTCTCTCCCTACCTATTCTTGCTTGGTGTTGAAGGCTTTGTAGACATATAAAATTTAACGATAATAATAGTCGTTGAATAATCCAAGTAAATATGTGGCATGTGAGTCAACAACATTGGAAAGCCGCCAGAAATAACACGTGGCAACGTGGAAATGGTCGGCTGACAACAAAACCTTAAATCCCGATTGAAATCAATTATCAAGTGTCGATTGATGATCATATATCAATTAATCGGACATCCCCAAAAATAACTGGTGATGGTTCGCCAGCGGTCAGGCGAGCTAGAGAGTAGACTTCGCGAGGCACGCTGAATTTCCTGAGGCAAACTAAACTTTGCCAGGCGAACTAGACTTCGTGAGGCGAAATATACTCCGCCAGGCGAAGTAGAGTGGCGAGGTGAAATGACTTCGTGTAGAGATAAATGAAGGTGAGGCGAACTGAACTTCACTTCGCGTAGACCTAAACAGTGGCGAGGTGAAATGACTTCGTGTAGAGATAAATGAAGGCGAGGCGAACTCGACTTCACTTCGCCTAGACGTAAACAGTGCCGAGGTGAAATGACTTCGTGTAGAGATAAATGAAGGCGAGGCTAACTAGACTTCACTTCGCGTAGACTTAAACAGTGGTGAGGCGGAATGACTTCGTGCGCATGAAGGCGAGGTGGATCGACTCCGCCCGCATGAAGGCAAGGTGGATTGACTCCGCGCGCATGAAGGCGAGGTGGATTGACTCCGCGCGCATGAAGGCAAGGTGGATTGACTCCGCGCGCATGAAGGCGAGGTGGATTCACTCCGCGCGCATGAAGGCGAGGTGGATTCACTCCGCGCGCATGAAGGCGAGGTGGATTCACTCCGCGCGTGTAGTTTCACGCGAAGCCGAGGCGAGTTGCCTCCGCGTTGGGAAATTCGCGAAGTAGCTAGACGACAGAGTTCGCATGCATGCAGGGATTGGAAATCACGGTTCGCTTGGAGATCAAGCCTCCTCGCGGGATACTTTCCATGTCCGTGAGATAGCTCGCCCCTTACTAAAGATCTTGTCCAAAACAGGACATTCAATCCAAAAGTGATCTGGGCATATCTAAATCTCAAAATTTGATTGATTTGATTATGTTAAAATCGGCAAGTAGATCAATCAGCCAAGATTCATTGATTCGATTAAGGAAATATTATTGATTCAGAATCTTGATTACTTGCCTTAAGTGGAGGCATGTTAACACTATAAATACCCCCTCTCATACCAAGAGGAGGAGGAGCAAAACCAAGAAGAGCATAGAAGAGAAGCAGCGAATTAGAGAGAGAGAAATCCCTCCGCAAGCTCAGAAGTCTCCCCTAAACCCTTGAAGAACTATCAAGCTCCTTAAACAGCCAGTTCTTCGCTAGATCCTTGAAGAACTATCAAGCTCCCCAGATAGCCAGTTCTTCACTAAACCTAAATCCAAATCTCAAATACCTGTTACGTGATTAACCCCGCGTAACCCTCAAGAACAAGTGCTTGTCACCCTTGAGTTAAACATATATTTCGGAGATAGAATCAGAGGAGTTCACAAAGATTGTAACCCGCATTCGCATTTGATTAAATTAAATTATTCTTTGTACACGTGTTGTTCTGTTATTTGTTGCATATATTTTCATGTATACAAAATTGGCACGCCTAGTGGGACAACTCTGCCTCTTATCTCCTTCTCAGCAAGAAAGCCCAAATCCGCTCGAAGTAATGGCCTCCAAGAGCACTCAAGCCATCTCGACGAAGAAGTCTAAACCAACGACAGCGAGGTCAAACAGCGAGCCCTCTGATCATGTTACCCGTAGCATGGCGAGGAATCAACCCACAACATTTGTGGCTTTGCCTTCCAACCCTCGCGAACCAGTCATCACCTTGGCGAATCTCGCGAGCAAGCGTGCCTCGCGAAATGAAGTGAAGGGAACTCGAAACAAATCAAGGGAGCGATCATTCTCACCTGTCACGGATGATGAATCAAGCACGGCTTCATACGATGGAAGCCCAAATGGTGATGAAGACAACACGCATGGCATACCAGCGGACTATTCATCACAACCTATCCCCATGCAAGTCATGGTGACAGGGGCATCCACCATTGAAGAGCAGATAGCCAATCTGATGGGAGCGGTTGAGAAGCTCACCAAAATGGTGGAAGAAAAAGACATGCAGATCGCCGAGCTCTACAGCAGGCTTGAAAGTCAAGATGAAGAAAAGAAGTACAAAGTAGGCGAGAGCTCCAAGAACGTTGACAAAGACGATGATGGCTCGCTTGGATCTATGTCCTTTCAGCAATTGCAAGACATCATCACCAACTCCATCAGAGCTCAATATGGAGGTCCTTCTCGTGATTCTCTCACCTACTCCAAACCCTACACCAAAAGAATTAATGGACTAAGGATGCCGTTGGGATACCAGCCGCCAAAGTTCCAACAATTCGAAGGGAAGGGCAATCCAAAGCAACATGTTGCTCACTTCATCGAAACCTGCAATAACGCTGGGACAGAAGGTGACCAACTTGTCAAGCAATTCGTTCACTCGTTGAAAGGCAATGCCTTTGAATGGTACACGGACTTAGAGCCCGAGTCCATCGACCGTTGGGACCAAATGGAACGTGAATTCTTAAACCGCTTCTACAGTACAAGGCGAACTGTGGGCATGATGGAACTCACCAACACAAAACAATGGAGAGACGAACCAGCGATTGACTTCATCAACAGGTGGCGCTCGCTCAGCCTCGATTGTAAAGACCGCTTTTCGGAGACGTCTGCGGTAGAGATATGCATCCAAGGCATGCATTTTGATTTGTTGTACATTCTCCAAGGTATCAAGCCTCGATCCTTTGAAGAACTAGCTAAGCGAGCCCATGATATGGAGTTAAGCATAGCTAGCCACAAGGGTAAGAAGGAGTTTGTCAATGATCAATGAAAAGATAAAGCTTTTAGCAGCAAAGTTGACAAGGTCGTGAAAAGATCTACAAAAGAGTCGATGACTGTAAGTGTTGCTCCAATCAAAATCTCCACACGAGACAAGAAGGAGATTAAGAGAGTAGAACCGACTCAAGCCTACGGGAGGAGGAAGCATCCATTGACTGAGTGGGAACAAAAGAGTTATCCATTCCCAGATTCCGACGTGGCAGGCATGTTGGAGGATTTGCTTGAGAACAAAGTGATAGAACTTCCAAAGTGCAAACGTCCAGAAGAAATGCATCGGGTCAATGATCCGAAGTATTGCAAGTTTCATCGCCTCGTCAGCCACCCAGTTGAGAAGTGTTTTGTTTTGAAGTATTTGATCATGAAGCTTGCCAAACAAGGAAGAATCGAGTTAGATGTCGACGAGGTTGCTGCAGTCAATTGCACTACCATTTCGTTTGAGTCTTTTGAGCCGGTTCAAGTACCTTCCATGCCAGTAAAAGCGCCATGTCATTACTCGAACGAGACGGGCAATGATAAAAAGTTAGAAGGAGTAAAGCCAATCCAACAAATAGACCTCGCTCCTAAAGCCGCTCCATGCGATGATGGCGAGGGATGGATACTTGTCACTCGACGAAAAGCGCGCAAAGGTGTGTTGTCAAGTCCACCACTCTCGCAGCCAGATCATAAACGACCACATGGGAGTCGTCAATGCCTCGCAAGGAATGAGACAAGGTGTATAAAGGAGAAATTCGCTCCCTGCGTACAAAGGTCCCTCAATCAAAATCCGCCAACAAATTGCATGTCTAAAGCGCGACCGAGTCTAAAAGCTAGCTCAATGACGACAAGCTTTGAAGGTGATTCCAAAGATGCTGAGAAGGTTGAAGAAACTGAGGTGCTAAGACAATTGCAAGACTTACCTCCGAAATCTTGCCTCCCCAATCTGTCACGGCTTTCCAAATCGGCAAGACGTGCGTTGGTCCAGTTGTTGCTTGATGAGGACCAGCATTCTTCAAACATCAATGAGTGTGCGGCATGCGTAGCATGTTGTGACGCCATTCATTTCACGGATGAAGATCTGCAATTGGGTTCAAAACCACACAATCGACCTCTTTTTGTGACAGGTTACATGCGAGAGAAAAAGTTAAACCACATGCTTGTAGATGGAGGGTCTGCTGTGAACACTATGCCAAAATCAACAATGTCTCGACTCGGCATCAATATCGACGAGTTATCTAAAAGTCGTCTCATGATCCAAGGTTTTAACCAAGGAGAGCAAAGAGCGATAGGCATGATTCGACTAGACATGGTTATTGGCGAATTGGAGTCACACACTTTGTTCCATGTGATCGATGCAAAGACTTCATACAACATATTGTTGGGGCGACCATGGATTCATGAAAATGATGTCAAATTTTACCGCAGAGGCGTGAAAACAGTGATAGGTGATACCAAGCCATTCACCGAAGCTGAGTCTTACTACGCAGATTCCAAGTTCTTTTCAGATGAGGAATCGGTAATAGAAGTTCTTCCAATCAAAGTACCCTCAACAGGGAAGGCTACGACGGCAACAAGGAAAGAAGTTGAAGCAAAAGGCAAGGGAAATGAAGAGTCACATAAGCTTCCATCCAAAACTGCGACATCAGACAAGTCTAGTCCAATTGTCCTAATTCTTCGATATGTGCCAAAGTCCAAGCGCAAGGAAGGAGAGTCTCCGTTTGCGGGAACAAAGTGGCAAGTGAGTCCCCGGAAGTTGAGTGAAGAGGACATAAAATTATTGAAGGAAGCATCGATATTGCCATTGACAAATTTAAATGACCAAACTCCTACCGAGCAACCATTGAAGGGATTTGTCAAACCAATCCGAGGAAGGATAGAGCACGGACCTTTACCTGAGAAAAGAACAAGTGAAGGGTTTGACCCCAATGCTTACAAACTGTTGGCAAAGGCTGGATTCGATTTTGGTTCGTCAAGTAAAGAGGATGATCAAGTTGTCAGCAAGAAAGCACATGAGCTCAATGAGTCTCAAAAGAAGTTGAGAGAACAGGGAAAAACAAGTGATTCGATTAAAACGGGTCTTGGTTTTGTCCCAAGCAAGCCAGTCAAAATCTCAGGCAGAAGAAAGGTGGAGAAGGCAAGCATGCAGCACATAAGCATCGAAGAAATAGAAGATGAGATTCCACAAATCCAATCTCTTCCTCGCACTTCAGCGTTCGATCGCATCTGCCCAAGTTCTCAAAGTACTTCTACTAAATCAACAGGCAGAGTTTCGGTGTTTGAACGTGTTGAAAAGTCAATAAGTCGAAGCTCCATCTTCAGTCGTCTTGACACCGCAGCTACACAAACTTCTGTGTTCAAAAGGTTGTCATCGCCAAATGAAGAAAATAAACAAATAAAGCCAACTCCTCGAAAGTCGGCACTTGAAAGGATCCAAGCTCCTAAAGACCAACAAGATAGAAAAAGAAAAGAAGTTGGCCAATTGGAAAATAAAGAAATCCAAAGTCTCATCCCATCACGCATGAAAAGACGTTGTGTGCTAGAGCTGAATTCAACTGACCAGCTTAAAGTGAGGCAACATACCTTCATACTCACTGGTCAAGATAAAGAAGGCAACGAGGCTAGCGGCGATGAGGATGATGCTATTCAATGTGCTTATCACATCACCGTAGCAGAGGTAGAAGCTTATGAAGAGGATGACCATGAAGGCTTCGAATATGAAGTAGAGGCAGCTCCTCCAGAACTTGAAGATGGGGTGAAATCTACGGTCGATGAACTTAAGAAAATCAATCTGGGGACGGAGGAAGACCCAAGACCGATATTTGTAAGCGCATCAATAAGTCCCCAAGAGGAGAAAGAGTACTATGACTTGTTGCTTGAATACAGGGATGTCTTCGCTTGGACCTACACAAAAATGCCCGGTCTTGACCCTAAAGTAGCAGTTCATCGATTAGCTGTTAAACCGGAGACTCGACCCATCAAACAGTTGACACGACGTTTTCGAACGGAGGTTCAAACTCAAATTGAAGAAGAGGTTGACAAGTTGATCGCTGCAGGATTCATCAGAGAAGTCCAATATCCCAAGTGGATCGCAAACATTGTCCCAGTTGAAAAGAAGAATGGACAAATGCGTGTGTGCGTAGACTTTCGCGACTTGAATGATACATGTCCGAAAGATGATTTTCCTTTGCCTATCATCGAACTCATGGTGGATGCAACCACAGGTCATGAAGCTTTGTCTTTCATGCACGGATCGTCTGGCTACAACCAAGTAAAGATGGCGCAAGAAGACGAGGAGTTAACTGCATTTCGCACTCCCAAAGGCATTTACTATTACAAAGTCATGCCGTTTGGATTAAAGAATGCCGGTGCAACATACCAACGTGCCATGCAGAAAGTCTTTGGAGACATGCTTCACAAGTACGTTGAATGCTATGTTGATGATTTGGTTGTCAAGTCAAGAAAAAGGAGTGATCACTTGCAAGACTTACGAAAAGTGTTCGATAGGTTACGCGAGTACCAACTCAAAATGAACCCATTGAAGTGTGCTTTTGGTGTGAGTTCAGGCATGTTCCTTGGATTCATTGTGAAGCATCGGGGCATTGAAGTAGATCAATCAAAGATTAAGGTCATTCAAGAAATGTCGGAGCCAACAAGTTTAAAAGAATTGAGAAGCCTTCAAGGAAAACTCGCGTTTATCAGGCGGTTCATCTCCAACCTCGCAGGTCGATGTCAACCTTTAAGTCGACTCATGAAGAAGAATGTGCCTTTCGTGTGGGATGAAGCATGTCACAATGCTTTCGTAAGCATTAAAAAGTACCTGGCTAACGCTCCGGTGTTGGGTGCACCCATTCCTGGGAAACCTCTTACTCTTTACATCGCAGCTCAAGAAAGATCGCTTGGAGCACTTCTAGCCCAAGAAAACGAGGAAAGAAGGGAGATGGCCTTATACTATTTAAGTCGAACTCTCACAGGAGCAGAATTAAATTATTCTCCAACAAAGAAGACATGTCTCGCTCTCATCTTTTCCAACCAAAAGTTGAGGCATTATATGCAAGCTTACACGGTGCATTTAGTAGCCCGAGCTAACCCAGTCAAGTTTATCATGTCTAAACCTGTCTTATCAGGACAAATGGCAAAGTGGGCTTTGCTCCTCAATCAACATGACATTGTCTATGTACCTGCCAAGGCAGTCAAAGGCCAAGCTGTTGCTGACTTTCTAGCGGATCACCCAATCCCTGCCGATTGGGAAATTTTAGATGACTTGCCGGATGAAGAAGTCTTTCTTGCAGAACTTCTCCCCACTTGGAAGATGTTCTTTGATGGATCTTCAAGAGTAGACGGAGCGGGAGCCGGCGTTGTCTTCGTTACCCCACAAAAGCAAATATTGCCATATGCCTTCACTCTCGGTGAATTGTGTTCCAACAATGTTGCGGAATACCAAGCTCTGATCATGGGATTGCAAACGGCCTTAGAAATGCAAATTGCAAATCTAGAAGTGTACGGGGATTCAAAGTTAGTAATTGATCAACTACTAACTAATTACGAAGTCAGGAAGGAGGATTTAGTTCCTTATTTCCGTCTCGCTACGCAACTTTTGACGGGTTTCGACGTTGTTACACTAGAACATGTGCCAAGGAAAGAAAACCAGATGGCCGATGCCTTGGCCAACCTAGCAGCAACTTTGGCATTATCAAATGATGAAATTGTGGACCTTTCAATTTGCCAACGATGGGTTGTCTCAACAAAGATTGTCCCATTATGCGAAAATTCCAATGTGGTCTCTGTCTATGTTATCGACGTCGAAGATTGGAGACATCCGTTGATCGACTACATTGAGCATCAATAATTGCCTGACGATCTAAAACAGCGGACGGATATCAAACGAAGAGCCCCGCGCTTTTTCTACTACAAGGAGACTCTTTAGCGACGATCATTTCACGGGTTACTCCTTAGGTGTTTGGGAAAAGAAGAGGCGTCCAAAGCCATGGAAGAGGTCCATTCCAGAATATGTGGAGCTCATCAATTAGGCCCTAAATTACATTTTCAAGTAAGGCGAATGGGTTACTACTGGCCCACAATGGTCAAGGATTTCATGGAGTACGCACAGAAATGTCAAGCTTGTCAATTCCAAGCAAACTTTATCCATCAACCGCCTGAGCTATTGCATCCTACAATCACTTCACACCCGTTTGATGTCTGGGGGATAGACGCTGTGGGACCTATAAATCCGAAATCTTCCGGAGGCCACATGTACATTTTGGCAGCCACGGATTCCTTCTCAAAGTGGTCGGAGGCACGCCCCGACTCTTAAATTTTACCTTAATTACTAGCACTGTGGTAATAAGAATTTTACCGTCTCCGTCATTGAATTTATAGTCCTAAAGTCCCTAGAGGTGTTTTGAGGGACGAATATTTCGAAAGAATTATTCGAAGGAAGAAAATGTGACGACGGTAAAAATGGTAAATTTTAGCTAGTAAAAGGTAATTTTTATTGGGGTATTATTTTGGGGTGTTGAATTTTGGAGTTGGGTTAAATGTGGTGTTGGATCGGTTGGGCCGAGCCCAACCCATTTCTTCCTCTCTTTTCCTCCCGGTTTTCTCTTCCCCGAGCCCTCCCGATTTCTCTTCTCCCTGCCGGATCTTCCGACCGCCCGTCCGCCGCCGTCCGGCCGCCCCAGACCGCCGCACCGGTCCCAAACGATCGGTCTCCAACCCAGCTACAATTCTAGACCGGTGGCAGCCTCCCTAGCGCCGCCGTGAAGGAGGAATCGACGCCGAAAGCTCCGACTGCCGGAAACTTCTTTTCGCCGGAACTCCTTCCTCCGGCCGCCATATCCAGCGAGCCTTGGCTCAAAAGGAAGCCCTCCTCCCGTGCTTCAATCCCTCCAAAGGGCTCCTTCCATCTCGAGCTAGGTAAGGAGAAATCGGTATTTGAAATTCTAGGGCTTTATTGTGTGTTTGTGTTCGATTGACATGGTTAGGCTTAGAATTGGAGTTTGTGGTAGTTAGGAATGTTGTAGAGGAGGTGGAGAGGAAGGTGCTGGCAAATTTTGGTAGCATTTGCAGGTCACCGGAGTTGGTCGCCGGCCGCCGCTGCCGGCGGAGCCGCCGCCGCCGAGAAAATGTTTTTGGTGGAGAATATTATGAGGAGTTTAATGGAATGAGTTTTAGAATTTTTGGAGGAGTTTTGGATAGGTTTTGGAATTTGTTAAGTTTAGTATTTTTGGCGGATTAATAAGTTAAAATCCGGCCATTGGATTATTTTTGTGATTAGGACGTTGGAAGGTGATTTTGAGGATGTCGATATTTTTTGGAGATTTATGGTGGGCAGTGAAGTTAAGATTTAGGACGATAGGCATGGTGAGCGCGGGAAGCTCATATTTAATTATGCCTATTTTCTTTGAACGTTGGGATTTTATTTGAGGAATTATTTATGTATTGGAACAGGACACAAGGAGGCTCGAGCAGAGGAGACCTCCGGCCGACGTCAGGCTTAGGCCTATATTGTGAGTGGACCTTTGTTTTTAAATAATGTTTTATTGTTGAATATTTTCCTTTGTTGGAATTTATCCTGAGTTGAGGATTTTAGTGATTTTACTCATTTTATTTAACGTTTATGAATATAGTATGTATATGAGAGAATGCTAGCTAGCCATACGTGTCCCTCCCTCATAATGAGGAAAAATGCCACTATGGGGTGACGTACGCGTTAGACGCGAGCGTCCTAACCTGGTATGACTATCTACCTTCGAGCTTATTCATAGATAGCATACATGGAGTAGACGGGTGTGAATACATACTGATATAATTATATAACTTTAGCCTGAGAGGCTGTATTTGTTTAAGATTTGGAGACTAGCCAATACTAGTCGTGTCCTTGAAAGTGTTTCTTGGGGAAGTATTTATTGTTGTCGAGATTATTTTGTCCACTCACCCTGACGTGATTAAATATTTTTCCCCTGGGCTTTTCCTTCGTTTTAATTGCCCAGTCTACAGAGTTCGGGTGGGGTCTAGAAGGAGGCGCCGAGGCATAGGCACCCACATTTCCACTACTGTTCGCCAGTAGGTCATTTGTTTAAACCCACTAGGATTTTCTTCAGCTTCCGTTGTCTTTCCTGTAGCAGCTCTGAATATTTCGGAAAAATAATTGTGTATTATTTTATTCAGTTATTTGGATTAAAGTGAAGTTTAATATTTTGGGTTAAGAGGGTGTTCTATATTTTTCCGGGTTAGGGTTGTCCATTTTCAAGGGAGGTTTGCTGAGTCCTTCGGTAAATTTTCCTTGGAGGTGGTCCCCACAGGACTTACCTCGGGTTTCAGGGTGAAATTCGGGGTGAGTCTTGGCAGTTGGTATCAGAGCTCTAGGTTTCATTTCCTGCCTCCATAATACTATTATATTTGCCTAAGAAGCACGTAGTTCCTATAGAGTGGTGGTCCGACCGCGGCGGATTCACTAGCATTTTATGCTTTGGATACTATGTGTTATTGGGTATATGTGATAGTCCTGCTAGTCTTATTTTGAGACTGCTAAATATCTCTTTCCTTAGGTACTATGCCTCCTAGACGCCGACCCCGGGTAGCTACCTCGACCAACGCGAATGAGGATGATGAGGTCAGAGGATTAGTTGATTCTATTGGGAGTATGCTGAGGGGTGTTTTAGACAGGGTTCAGCACCCACGGTCTGTGAGGAAGAAGGATGTCTTCGATGCTAGGGCAATTGAGTTCAAGGGTGCCAAGGGACCCCTTGATGCATACACGTGGGTAGACAAGATGGAAAGGCTTTTGAGAGCACAGATTTACCGAAGAAAAGAAAGTGAAGATGGCAGTGACTTTTCTGGATGACTCAGCGCATCATTGGATTGGACTTTTTGGAGACTTACAGAGCTATGGTAGATTGTTTCCGAAAAGAAGTAGTACTTCGGAGTGCAGATGGATTTGAGGTTGTTTTTCAGGGAGAAAGAGATGTGATTTCGAGCTGCCTGATATCGGCTGTGGCAGCCAGGAAATTGTTAAATAAAGGCTGTCAGGCATTCCTAGCTCATGTTGTGGATACAAGAATAGGAGTGTTGGAAGTAGGGGATATTCCTGTAGTAAGAGAGTTTCCGGATGTGTTTCCCGAGGAGTTGCCTGGTTTGCCTCCTGTAAGGGAGATAGATTTTTCTATCGAGTTACTTCCTGGAACTAGACCTATCTCTCAGACACCTTACAGAATGGCTCCAGCGGAATTAAAGGAGTTGAAGACTCAATTGCAGGAGTTGGTAGACAAGGGTTTTATTCGGCCTAGCATGTCTCCATGGGGTGCCCCGGTGTTGTTTGTTAAGAAGAAAGATGGCACCATGAGACTATGCATTGATTATAGGAAGCTTAATCAGGTCACAGTGAAGAATAAGTATTTGTTGCCACGCATTGATGATTTGTTTGATCAGTTGAGGGGTGCTTCTGTTTTCTCAAAGATTGATTTGAGATCTGGGTATCATCAGTTGCGGATCCGGGAGAGTGACGTAGCCAGGACTGCCTTTTGATCACGGTATGGTCATTATGAGTTTGTGGTGATGCCTTTTGGACTTACTAATGCACCCGCGGCGTTCATGGATCTCATGAATAGGGTGTTTAGTCCATATCTTGATCGGTTCGTGATCGTATTCATAGATGATATTTTGGTATACTCGAAAAGTGAGAAGGAGCATGCCAAACATCTAAGATTGATTTTGCGGACTTTGAGAAATGCTCAGTTGTTTGCCAAGTTCAGCAAGTGTGAATTTTGGCTGGATAAAGTGGGATTCTTGGGTCATGTAGTTTCAGCGGAAGGTGTTAGTGTGGATCCCCAGAAGGTGGAAGCAGTGTCCAGTTGGAAAAGACCCGCCTCTGTGATGGAAATTCGTAGTTTCTTGGGGTTAGCAGGTTATTATCGGCGATTTGTGCAAGACTTTTCAAAGATTGCAGCTCCACTAACAAGGTTGACCAGGAAGGGAGTCAAGTTTGAATGGTCAGATCAGTGTGAGCAAAGTTTTCAAGAATTAAAGGATCGCTTGACTAGTGCTCCTGTTTTGGCGCTTCCGGATGATAGTGGGGAGTACGTAGTTTATTGTGATGCTTCTAGACGAGGTCTAGGCGGAGTGTTGATGCAGCATGATGGAGTGATTGTCTACGCTTCTAGGCAACTGAAGCCGCATGAGGTGAATTATCCCACCCATGATCTAGAGCTTGCAGCAGTAGTTTTTACTCTCAAGTTGTGGAGACACTATCTTTATGGAGCCAAGTGTCAGATTTTTTTTACCGATCACAAGAGTCTTCGGTATGTGTTCACTCAAAGGGAGTTGAATATGAGGCAGAGAAGGTGGATAGAGTTGATCAGTCATTATGATTGCACTATTGAGTATCATCCTGGAAAAGCTAATGTGGTAGCTGATGCTCTTAGTCGAAATCCCACCATATCATTATCTCACCTAAGGATGATTCGAGTTCCACTTCTTTGTGAGTTGCGAGCTACAGGAGTGGATTTGGCGGTGGATGAAGTAGGTGCCTTGGTAGCTAGTTTCCATGTGAGGCCAGTGTTGGTGGATAAAGTGCGTGACGCACAGTATAATGATCCTTCCATAGTTCAGTTGATGGAAAGAGTAGCGAATGGAACAGCCGTGGATTTTTCGGTAAGAAGAGATGGAACCTTGTTGTTCAAAAATAGGCTTTGTGTTCCGAAGAGGAATGAAGAGTTAAAGAAAGAGATTTTGGAGGTAGCTCATAGTTTTGCATATGCTGCTCATCCGGGTAGTACAAAAATGTATCGGACCTTGAAGGATTATTATTGGTGGCCAAACATGAAGAGGGAAATTGCAGCTTTTGTGAGCAGATGTCTGATTTGTCAGCAGGTGAAGGCTGAAAGGCAGAAACCTTCAGGATTGCTTGAGCCGTTGACGATTCCAGTGTGGAAGTGGGACCACATCACCATGGATTTTGTTTTCAGTTTACCTCGTACCCGTGAAGGGCATGACGGAGTTTGGGTGATTGTGGATAGACTCACTAAATCTGCACATTTCTTGCCGGTGGGAAAGAAGTATACACTGGATAGATTGGCAGAGCTTTATGTGAATGAGATCGTGAGACTTCATGGCGTACCTGAATCCATAGTGTCAGATCGGGATCCTAGATTTGTTTCGAAATTCTGGGGAGCTCTTCAGGCAGCATTAGGTACTCGACTACACTTCAGCACTGCTTTTCATCCTCAGATTGATGGACAATCAGAGAGGACTATCCAGACTTTGGAGGATATGTTGAGATCATGTGCCTTGCAGTTCAGAGGGAGTTGGGATAAGAACCTATCTTTGATGGAATTTGCTTACAACAACAGTTTCCATTTGAGTATTGGCATGGCACCGTTTGAGGCACTGTATGGGAAACAGTGTCGTACACCTTTATGTTGGAATGAAGTCGGAGAAAGAGAGCTTTGTGGTCCTGAGATTATCCATGAGGTGGTTATAGATAGACTCAAGGCCGCTCAGAGCAGGCAAAAGAGTTATGCAGATGTCCGCAGGAAGGACCTTGAGTTTCAAGTGGGTGATTGGGTGTTCCTGAAACTATCTCCTTGGAAAGGGGTAGTACGTTTCGGTAAGCGTGGGAAGCTTAGTCCGAGGTATATTGGGCCTTATGAGATAATAGAGCGAGTTGGCTCTCTGGCCTATCGGTTGGTGTTGCCTCCGGAGTTGTCTAAGATACATAATGTGTTTCATGTATCCATGCTTCGCAAGTATATTGCCGATCCTTCTCATGTGCTTGAAGAGCAGCCGATTAGTTTGCAGAAGGATTTGTCCTATGAAGAGGAGCCGGTTCAGATTCTTGACCGAAAGGAGCAAGTGCTTAGGAACAAGACAATCCCGCTCGTCAAAGTGCTTTGGAGAAGCCATCAAGTAGAGGAAGCTACTTGGGAATCGGAGGAGCAAATGAGACAACAGTATCCCTATCTCTTTGAGTAGTGTGTTTGTAAATTTCGAGGACGAAATTTTTATAAGGATGGGAGAATTGTCACGCCCCGACTCTTAAATTTTACCTTAATTACTAGCACTGTGGTAATAAGAATTTTACCGTCTCCGTCATTGAATTTATAGTCCTAAAGTCCCTAGAGATGTTTTGAGGGACGAATATTTCGAAAGAATTATTCGAAGGAAGAAAATGTGACGACGGTAAAAATGGTAAATTTTAGCTAGTAAAAGGTAATTTTTATTGGGGTATTATTTTGTGGTGTTGAATTTTGGAGTTGGGTTAAATGTGGTGTTGGATCGGTTGGGCCGAGCCCAACCCATTTCTTCCTCTCTTTTCCTCCCGGTTTTCTCTTCCCCGAGCCCTCCCAATTTCTCTTCTCCCTGCCAGATCTTCCGACCGCCCGTCCGGCCGCCCCAGACCGCCGCACCAGTCCCAAACGATCGGTCTCCAACCCAGCTACAATTCTAGACCGGTGGCAGCCTCCCTAGCGCCGCCGTGAAGGAGGAATCGACGCCGAAAGCTCCGACTGCCGGAAACTTCTTTTCGCCGGAACTCCTTCCTCCGGCCGCCATATTCGGCGTGCCTTGGCTCAAAAGGAAGCCCTCCTCCCGTGCTTCAATCCCTCCAAAGGGCTCCTTCCATCTCGAGCTAGGTAAGGAGAAATCGGTATTTGAAATTCTAGGGCTTTATTGTGTGTTTGTGTTCGATTGACATGGTTAGGCTTAGAATTGGAGTTTGTGGTAGTTAGGAACGTTGTAGAGGAGGTTGAGAGGAAGGTGCTGGCAAATTTTGGTAGCATTTGCAGGTCGCCGGAGTTGGTCGCCGGCCGCCGCCGAGAAAATGTTTTTGGTGGAGAATATTATGAGGAGTTTAATGGAATGAGTTTTAGAATTTTTGGAGGAGTTTTGGATAGGTTTTGGAATTTGTTAAGTTTAGTATTTTTGGCGGATTAATAAGTTAAAATCCGGCCATTAGATTATTTTTGTGATTAGGACGTTGGAAGGTGATTTTGAGGATATCGATATTTTTTGGAGATTTATGGTGGGCAGTGAAGTTAAGATTTAGGACGATAGGCATGGTTAGCGCGGGAAGCTCATATTTAATTATGCCTATTTTCTTTGAACGTTGGGATTTTATTTGAGGAATTATTTATGTATTGGAACAGGACACGAGGAGGCTCGAGCAGAGGAGACCTCCGGCCGACGTCAGGCTTAGGCCTAAGTTGTGAGTGGACCTTTGTTTTTAAATAATGTTTTATTGTTGAATATTTTCTTTTGTTGGAATTTATCCTGAGTTGAGGATTTCAGTGATTTTACTCATTTTATTTAACGTTTATGAATATAGTATGTATATGAGAGAATGCTAGCTAGCCATACGTGTCCCCCCCTCATAATGAGGAAAAATGCCATTATGAGGTGACGTGAGCGTTAGACGTCTGCGTCCTAGCCCTGTACGACTTTCTACTTTCCGAGTTCATTCTATGTTTTTAGATTCATTCATAGAATTCGTACAGGGAGTACACACGTATAAATACCACCCGGTCCCACCCCCATACTGAGGAAAAATGCCACTATGGGGTGACGTGCGCCTTAGACGCGAGCGTCCTAGCCTGGTATGACTATCTACCTTCGAGCTTATTCATAGATAGCATACATGGAGTAGACGGGTGTGAATACATACTGATATAATTATATAACTTTAGCCTGAGAGGCTGTATTTTTTTAAGATTTGGAGACTAGCCAGAACTAGTCGTGTCCTTGAAAGTGTTTCTTAGGGAAGTATTTATTGTTGTCGAGATTATTTTGTCCACTCACCCTGACGTGATTAAATATTTTTCCCCTGGGCTTTTCCTTCGTTTTAATTGCCCAGTCTGCAGAGTTCGGGTGGGGTCTAGAAGGAGGCGCTGAGGCATAGTCACCCACATTTCCACTACTGTTCGCCAGTAGGTCATTTGTTTAAACCCACTAGGATTTTCTTCAGCTTCCGTTGTCTTTCCTGTAGCAGCTCTGAATATTTCGGAAAAATAATTGTGTATTATTTTATTCAGTTATTTGGATTAAAGTGAAGTTTAATATTTTGGGTTAAGAGGGTGTTCTATATTTTTCCGGGTTAGGGTTGTCCATTTTCAAGGGAGGTTTGTTGAGTCCTTCGGTAAATTTTCCTTGGAGGTGGTCCCCGCAGAACTTACCTCGGGTTTCAGGGTGAAATTCGGGGTGAGTCTTGACATGCATCATCCAGCGATATGGTGTGCCACGTTGCATCATCACGGACAATGCCAAGTACTTCTCAAATAGTGCTATGCAAAAACTTAGCGAAAAGTATCACTTCAAGCTACACTTTTCGTCAATGTACAATGCACCAGCTAATGGTTTGGCGGAGGCATTTAACAAGACGCTCTGCAACATCTTGAAGAAGACCGTCAGCAAGTCACAAAGAGACTGGCATGAGAAGATGGGCGAAGCATTGTGGGCATATAGAATAACATATCGAACTGCCACAAATGCCACACCTTATTCTCTTGTGTATGATGTTGAAGCCGTCTTGCCATTAGAGAAGCAAATTCCCTCATTAAGGATTGCTTTGCAAGAAGGCCTCACAAATGAAGAAAATATCAAGCTACGACTTCAAGAGTTGGAAGCTTTAGACGAGAAGAGGCTTGATGCGCAACAACATCTAGAATGCTACCAAGCCCCGATGTCGCGTGCCTTCAACAAAGGAGTTCGCCCTCGATCCTTTCAAATTGGTGATTTGGTCCTTGCCGTGCGCAGACCCATCATCATGACACACAAGACCGGTCCCAAGTTCAAATCAAAGTGGGATGGCCCTTATGTCATCAGCGAAGTCTACACCAATGGAGCTTATAAAATCGTGGCTGAACACGGTTTAAGAATTGGCCCAATCAACGGCAAGTTCTTGAAGAAATACTATGCCTGATGAGAAGTAATGATTGCTCCTTGTCCGCACGAGCATAAACTGCGAATGACAAATAAATGCTCCTTGTCCGCACGAGTATAAACTGCGAATGACAAATAAAGGCTCCTTGTCTGCACGAGCTTAAACTGCAAATGACAAAAATGCTCTTAGCCTGCATGAGCTTAAACTGCACAAGGTACAATCTAAAAAAAAAGAGAGAGTTCTAAATCCTCATCCTTGAACTACGTTATGACTTGATTCTTTCTTTGGAAGGATACGTAGGCAGCTTGAGAATTATATTCTTAAAGTTCAGTCACATCAAAAAAAAAATCTTTTTTTTTTATTGCATAATAAGTTCTATTGTCAAAATGACTTATTACATGCGCAAAAACAAAAAGAGAATAAATCATAAGTTACTAAACAATGATGGGCCCTTCACGTCCAAGATAGGCCTTTGAAGCTGTTGCGTTGCTTTTCAAAATCATCTCGGAACCTCTTTGCTTCCTCAAGTTCTTCAGCAGTCAACTCTGGAGTCTCCTTGATTTGGACTTTCTGCTTCTCTAAATCGGCAAGCCTTTTATCATGAAGTAGAAGGCTCGCATCCAGAGAGGCTATCTCCTGCTCCAACATCTGCTGCTTCTCCTTCAAGTTCTCCAAGGACTCAATCACCACTTGATGTTGACCAAGATCAGTTTGCCGAAGTTCGATTGACTTTGCAATTTCAACCTCCATATGAGGCAAACGTTGATCACATGTGCCTGGAGTAGCTTTATGCGTGCATACAAGCCTCGCCGCGTTGTATTAAGCAGCACAAGTCATCAAGCTTTCTACCATGTCTTTTACTAGCGAAGGATCAAACCCATAACATTGAAGTCCGACCACTATCTCGTCAGTCTTTCTTTTTAGAAAGAATGGTTCTTGATGGCCGGGTTCAATCCTTCGACGCTTGAAGTTCACGTCCCTAGAACTTTTGCTACTTCCACTGAACCTTTTTGCTTGGGTGTTGGTCCCCTTCAACTTAAGGTGACTCTGGGCGAGATGATGATCAGATGAGTCCCCATGACTTTCTACTTGGTGCGGTTCATTCAGAGAGTTGCTACTTGGGGGCAACGCCTTGATAGAAGATGCGTGAGGGTTATTGCCAAGTTCAATCTCGCGGGTAACCACTCACTGGCGAAAACGGCATCTCGCATGGAACCACTTCCTGTTGAAATGGTATCTCGCGGAAACCACTTCCTGTAGAAATGGTATCTCGCGGGGAACCACTTTCTGGCAGGGCAGTACCACGCGAGCAGCAATCTTGTCTTCCTTCACTTTTAGGAGCTTGTGCGGCGACCTAACAATAGGCATTGTTGTTGTAGTCATCTTGGGCATGGAACAATATACTTTGGACCACCATTCAAAATAATCACGAGTCACCATGTACTCTGTCAGGAATCCAGAACGAAAGCAGGTGAGGTAGACAATGTCTGGTCGGTTAACGTTCTCACGATCAACGATCACTTGGGGGCAACGCCTTGATGGAAGATGCATGCGAGACAGTCTCTCGTGGGAAACCATTCTCTGGCGAGACAGTCTCTCACGGGAAACCACTCTCTGGCGGGACGGCATCTCGCAAGGCACCATTCTCTGGCGAGACGGCATCTTGCGAGGTACAACTTTTTGTCGAGACGGTTTCTCGCGGGAAATCACTTTCTGGCAGGGTAGTACCGCGCGAGCAGTGATCCATGATGCAATCTTCACTTTTAGCCACAAATCGCAAAGCTTGTGGTACGCAAGAAATAAGAATCTGCAACTCTTGGGAATGATTGGCTCAACACCTTTACCCTTGGCTGCAAATTCTTCAACTTCGTCGTAGAACCTTCCAGTTATGGGCAAGCCACAAATCGCAAAGCTTGTGGTATGCAAGAAATAAGAATCTGCAACTCTTGGGAATGATTGGCTCAACACCTTTACCCTTGGCTGCAAATTCTTCAACTTCGTCGTAGAACCTTCCAATTATGGGCAAGCCACAAATCGCAAAGCTTGTGGTACGCAAGAAATAAGAATCTGCAACTCTTGGGAATGATTGGCTCAACACCTTTACCCTTGGCTGCAAATTCTTCAACTTCGTCGTAGAACCTTCCAGTTATGGGCAAGCCACAAATATATGTCAGGTCCCTCAAAGAGATAGACATCTCTCCACACGATGTATGAAGAGTATTCGTGCCAGGGCACCAAAACTCACAGAAGGCCCGCATCACAGGTACAACACGATCATAGCTGAAGAGCAATGCAAGCACCGCTCGGTAGAGGCCAGTCGCCTCGCTTCCTTGAACTTCCGCCTCGCTGCCTTGAACTTCTGCCTCGCTGCCTTGAACTTCTGCTGCGCCTCGCTGCCTTGAACTTCTGCTTCGCCTCGCTGCCTTAAAATTCTGCCGCGCCTCGCAGAGTAAGGATTCTGTTGTTACTGAAGATGGATAACTCAGAAGTACCTCGCGACCTACAAGATTAAAAAAAAAAAAAAAAAAGAGGGGTCAACGAATTGTACCGCGCCATAGCAATCAAATCAGAAGGAAAGAGATTATACTGCTGATGTCATAGCGAGATGGTTGTAACTTTGTGATGAATAATGTTCAACCGGAAGCTCTAATTTATAGTGCAATCTTTCCTCATTGAAACTGGAAAAGTATGGAGAATCAAGCAAGTCAAAAAAAGGAATACATCAAAGGTTTCCGCCCACTGCTTGGAAACTTTACCAAATCAAATTCGTAAGAATCCTTGCGAATTAAGGAATCCCTACGAAATTGGGTATCCTATAAATTTGAGGAATTTCTACAAGAAAATGGGGAATCCTTACAAAATTAGGAATCCCTATCAATTCGGGAATTACCACAAACCCATTAAACATAGACTTCAAGTTACGCCTCTGGCACATGACGACACCATGGCTACGACGCACCTTGAAATGGGGGCATTTGTAGACATATAAAATTTAACGATAATAATAGTCGTTGAATAATCCAAGTAAATATGTGGCATGTGAGTCAACAACATTGGAAAGCCGCCAGAAATAACACGTGGCAACGTGGAAATGGTCGGCCGACAACAAAACCTTAAATCCCGATTGAAATCAATTATCAAGTGTCGATTGATGATCATATATCAATTAATCGGATATCCCCAAAAATAACTGGTGATGGTTCGCCAGCGGTCAGGCGAGCTAGAGAGTAGACTTCGTGAGGCACGCTGAATTTCCTGAGGCAAACTAAACTTTGCCGGCGAACTAGACTTCGTGAGACGAAATATACTCCGCCAGGCGAAGTAGACTTCACTTCGCGTAGACTTAAACAGTGGCGAGGTGAAATGACTTCGTGTAGAGATAAATGAAGGCGAGGCGAACTGAACTTCACTTCGCGTAGACCTAAACAGTGGCGAGGTGAAATGACTTCGTGTAGAGATAAATGAAGGCGAGGCGAACTCGACTTCACTTCGCCTAGACGTAAACAGTGCCGAGGTGAAATGACTTCGTGTAGAGATAAATGAAGGCGAGGCGAACTAGACTTCACTTCGCGTAGACTTAAACAGTGGTGAGGCGGAATGACTCCGCGCGCATGAAGGCGAGGTGGATCGACTCCGCACGCATGAAGGCAAGGTGGATTGACTCCGCGCGCATGAAGGCGAGGTGGATTGACTCCGCGCGCATGAAGGCAAGGTGGATTGACTCCGCACGCATAAAGGCAAGGTGGATTGACTCCGCACGCATAAAGGCGAGGTGGATTGACTCCACGCGCATGAAGGCAAGGTGGATTGACTCCGCACGCATGAAGGCGAGGTGGAATCACTCCGCGCGCATGAAGGCGAGGTGGAATCACTCCGCGCGCATGAAGGCGAGGTGGATTCACTCCGCGCGCGTAGTTTCACGCGAAGGCGAGGCGAGTTGGCTCCGCGTTGGGAAATTCGCGAAGTAGCTAGACGACAGAGTTCGCATGCATGCAGGGATTGGAAATCACGGTTCGCTTGGAGATCAAGCCTCCTCGCGGGATACTTTCCATGTCTGTGAGATAGCTCGCCCCTTACTAAAGATCTTGTCCAAAACGGTACATTCAATCCAAAAGTGATCTGGGCATATCTAAATCTCAAGATTTGATTGATTTGATTATGTTAAAATCGGCAAGTAGATCAATCAGCCAAGATTCATTGATTCGATTAAGAAAATATTATTGATTCAGAATCTTGATTACTTGCCTTAAGTGGAGGCATGTTAACACTATAAATACCCCCTCTCATACCAAGAGGAGGAGAAGCAAAACCAAGAAGAGCATAGAAGAGAAGCAGCGAATTAGAGAGAGAGAAATCCCTCCGCGAGCTCAGAAGTCTCCCCTAAACCCTTGAAGAACTATCAAGCTCCTTAAACAGCCAATTCTTCGCTAGATCCTTGAAGAACTATCAAGCTCCCCAGATAGCCAGTTCTTCACTAAACCTAAATCCAAATCCCAAATACCTGTTACGTGATTAACCCCGCGTAACCCTCAAGAACAAGTGCTTGTCACCCTTGAGTTAAACATATATTTCGGAGATAGAATCAGAAGAGTTCACAAAGATTGTAACCCGCATTCGCATTTGATTAAATTAAATCATTCTTTATACACGTGTTGTTCTGTTATTTGTTGCAAATATTTTCGTGTTTACAGGCTTCTCAGCCTTGCTCAGTCTTGTTACAAGAAAAAGTTGTTAATGGTTCTTTACCTGCAGGAATAGCGATTTGTGATTCTGCTCTTGTTGTTAATCATTTACTCTTCGTTGATAAAAGTACGTTGTATGCTGAAACTTCTCAGAGGGCATGTAGTGTTATTCAGGATGTCTTAGATATCTACAGCAAAGCATCTGGTCAGGTTTTTAGTGAAAATGTGAAAGCATATCTAGGTATATGGAGGTTGTCGATTCTCATGAACATTATATGGGGATGTCGACTTATGTGGGAAGGAATAAACAGTAAATACTGTTTACAGTTGAAGTTAGCAGCATGGCAAGGTAATTGGCTTATATAGTGGTGCCGGCAAAGATATTCTAATCCGAGTTGTAGCACAAGCTTTGCATAATTATGCTACGAGTGTGGTTCCCCTAACTCAAGGATTTTGTGATGATTTGGAGCAAATGTTTGCTCGTTTCTGGCGGGGAAGAGGAGAATACATTGGAAAAAGTGGGATATCCTATGGACAACCTAATTTGGACTCTATTTTAGGTTTGGGTCTTCACCTTCATTATCAATATGATTTACTAATCTTATTTATATAAACTAGCCTTCCAACACGCGCGTTACGCGTGTGTGCGATGTTCGAGTGTGTATTTATAATTATCATATTACGATTTATATTATTCAAAAGGAAAAATTTTAAGAACAGTACATGACAAATGAACAAGTCTAAAAATTCATACATTAAGATCTCAAAATATTAAAACGGTACATGACATTTAAAACATGACTCAAATTTTGTACATGCTGTTACTAGCCCCGTCAATCTGTGAGTTATCTGTTAACTTCATGAGGACAAATCTGTCAATTCAAATACTGATAATAAAAAAAAAGCCCTAAAAAAACACATATTTGTTATTTCTACTTTTTCCCTTCCTTGTCTCAAAAAACCCAGCTTGGATCTGGAACCAAAAACAAAAGAACCCAGCTTGTCTCATCCTTCACCACCTCACGATCTATCCAATACATACAGTAGCCCTGGGAGGAACTTTGTAGTTTCTCTTCAAAAGGCCTGATCCATTTCTACTAAACCATTCCAAATATTCATCTTAATTAAGGAACTAGTGAACTACCAATCCAACTACTCAGCTATTATGTTATCAATCTCCAAAGTCTCAACTTTTATCTTTCTCTCAAATCGAGCAAATTGAGTATAAGCCTATCTATTTCGACTCATCTTCTTCCAATTGAGTAAATTTCCCACTTGGGTCTTCTCTATTCCTTGAAAAGATTTAACCTTTGCTATCACACAAATCCATATATGCAAATTCAATATATGGTCTTTTAGAGAGAATAAAAATAAAATAGGCAAGTGTCTAAGCAAAATCAGGGACCAATTGATGGGTACCTACGATTGAAAACAAGGGTGGCGTTGTCTTGGTGTTGTTTTTGCCATCAATGGAACAAGAACACAACGGATGCAGGCGACGTGGAGGTACACAACTGCATCGTTGAGGTTAATGGCGGGAGAGTGTATGAGCTTCGTTTCTGAGACGGGTGGATTGAGTTGGGGCACTTGGGTTCTTTCATAGACGGTGTGGGAGGGAGAGTCGATGAAATTGGTAAGAGCAACTGGAGGAGGTTGCTATGGTGATGGCGTCTTCCAACCAGAGACTGTATAACCAATCCAGAACAACCAAAAGTACCCTTTGAAAAATTATAATTAACATAGAGTTAACGGCGTTAGTAACGCCATGTACAAAACTTGTGTTTAGATTTGAAGGTCATGTACCATTTTGATATTTTGAAATCTTAATGTATGAAATTTAGGAATGGTCTATTTGTCATGTACTCTTCTTAAAATTTTCCCTATTCAGAAAGTCATGAATTATTTGAGTGAAAGACCCCTCAAGTTTAATTCTCTTTTTCATTATGTAGCGGTGAAAGTGACAGTTGCAGCTTACATGAGTGTGAAAGGCTAGTAAAGATAAACATGAAGTTTTTCAAAGTACGCTACTTATTATCAAGTTGTGTATTAAGTTTAGAGGAAAATTTTCATTAACGACATAAGATTCGAAAGGCATATGTTACTACGCCGATAATGCATCATACGACTAGGAAAATACGTCGTCTGATATAGGTTAAAACCGTTGTTAATCCGATCGATGTCTAATCAACATGTCACACAATAGGGGTGGGTTCGGTTTTGTTTAGTTCGGTTCTCACCTAAAACCGGAAACCAAACCAAATAAAAAATTTTGTTCGATTTGATTCGGTTTGGTATTTTTTGAGACCTTGAACCGGAAACCAAACCAAACCGTGATTCGGTTCGGTTTTGGTTTTTTTTTTCGGTTTTTCTTCTTTTTTAAAATAATTTTTCTTAAAATTTGTATGCTTTTGGTTTAGTAAAAAATTATCGTATTTTAAGTCTTTTTTTTTCTTACATTACTTGTTTTTATAAGCACATATAATATATCAATAAAATTTTTGGCAATGATTCTTCAACAAACCAACAATTTATAAACCAAATAGATACTTCGAAAGTATTGGGAATTGACCACACTAACACACCATGAAACCATAATTTTAAAACTTCTAAGTTCATCCAAATAAATTCCGAATTTTAAAGTTTAAAAATCATAAATTTGAATAAAGAAAAGAAAAATAAATTAAATATTATAGTCTATCATCTAAAGCTCGCAAGAATAAGGTCTTCGATTTTAGAGGTAACATATCACTCTCTATACTTCGCATACACGACACCTAAAACATTTCTATATGTACATAAAACGAAAATAAAAAGCAAAATATTAGAAAAGACAAACATATAATTATATAGAACATAAAACCTAAAATCATATCGTTCAAATCAAATATTTAATACGAAAATAAAGACAAAAAATGACATCGTTTTAGAGAGATTTGGTTTTTCGGTTCGGTTTGGTTTTTCAAGGACCGAAACCAAAAACCAAACCAAACTAATTTGGTTCGGTTCGGTTTTTTTTAATTCGGTTTGGTTTTTTCCGGTTTCGGTTTGGTTTTCGACTCGGTTTTTTTCGGTTTTCGGTTTCAAAATTCCATCCCTATCACACAACGGCAAAAAAGAACTTGTCTGACCAACTTACATACAACGCTACAATAAAAACAATTGTGTGACTCCCAGCAGATATCATCAACAGCTGCCGACACATGTTGAGCTCTTTCTCGGCAGCTATCGACATATGTTGATGAATTATGCCGAGAATCACACAATAGGTTTTTGTAGAATATTGTTGTGATTCTCGGCAGATATTATCGACAAATGCCGACAATTGCTGAGCTACTTCTCGTCAGCTGTCGATGATATCTGCCGAGAATCACACAACAGCTTTTCTAGTGAAAACCCTTGTGTGATTGTCAATTCACACAACTGTTTCCTTTCAAGAGTTGTGTGAATATCGACAGATTTCATCGACATATGTCGAGATCATTCCACATTGCAATCGACAACATCTATCGACATTCACACAATAGTTTTATTCCTGTAAACTATTGTGTGAGGTTATCTTCATACAACGAGTTTTTAAGTTTCATGGTTGTTTGATTGGTAAAAAGTAGACAGAGTTTTTGCTAATAGGCATTGTGTGATCAATACTCACAACGTGGCCTACGATCATATAGTCAGACAACGTTGGATTGTCATTAACCTGTTGTATGCTGAATTCCACTAATTTACCAAATGAAAAGCATATACTACATTCAAACAAAAATATGCTGAGACACATCCAAACCATAATCAAAAGTTGATACATCCATATATTGGATCCTCCAAGATCATGAAAGCTAATAAGCCGAAGTGGCATGTGTTCACTAACAAACCAAAACTAACATGATTGATCTCGTATTTTGGCAATTAAATGGTAAAGAATAATACTTCGGAGAAACCTTAACCTTCTGGATTCGCCAGCCCTTCCCAGCACCAGCTGACCCACCATTCTTAACATGAGTAATCTATATAATCTGCAAGCCATTAATGAAAGAAAAAATGAAGATACATCTTCACTGTGTTGGCACTTCAAGTTCACAATTAATAGATAGAGAATAACATAATTATGCATAAGCAACTATACACTCACAGCATGCAAAATTTACTACAAACCGAAGTTCTAAAGATCATTGATTGATAACGACGTCAACGCTCTACACTGAGTCCTTAACCATTAACAAGATTTCAAGTACATGATACTTCCAAAAATATACCACTTCCAAAAATATAGTCCTCAGCCACTTGAGTTTAAAAGAGTTAACATGATAAAAAGGTATTTGTTAACAAAACTTTAGCCATAAAGAAAGCAAATAGGAGAATTACCTTCATGGTTTTCACCTTTGAAGTTATGTCATATATGAAATGCTCATTTTCTGCATGAGCAGCTTTCATAGGAGGGTGATGACTAATCTAAAAAGAATATTTAAGTAACTGGAGTCCTGGGCATATATCTACTAATAATGAAACAAGAAAAAAGATATCCAAAGAAACAGAAACTCACGAACAACTAGGATAGACCAAGAAGCAAGCAAATAAAGTTGCATCTGTAATCTCTGGACTAAGATCACCAAAGAAATATATTGTAGTGCCCTGATAATTGTAGAATTGCATTAAAGGAATGAACCCTAATGAAATGGTAACAAGCAATAATATCCAAGAGCAGCAGCAGAGCAACTGAAGCTCAAAGTAACCTGAAGTATCTTCCCTCTGGCTATTGCCATATGCCCAGTTCACCTTAAGTGCCAGGCCGTAACTGCAAAGAGAATTAGAAAGACTAGTAAGTATAACATGAATATTTCCGACATACCTGAGGCCATCAAGCCCTCATAAGATTACCATTTGACAATGAATATGAACAACCAGAAGCTCCATGATTCACTCAAAATGGAAACAAAACCAAAGATTCCAAAACCAGGAGGAACGAATAACTGTTGTTTTAGCACTTACACACTGGCATGTGGATGGGTCAAAGCCTGGAGGCAAATTTCCACTTGGGATAGGCTCCATCTGCAAATCATCAAAAAACAAATAAACCAACAATCCTAGTAAATCTAACAGCACAATTCACAACCAACATTACAAAAAAAAAGAACCATCATTTGCAAAGTACAGGTGAAACTCAGTGGTTGCCAACAACTTAAAGAATCAAACTTTGTGATCAAAACAATCAAACAAACACAAAGAGCACCCAAATTTCAATGAAAAATGAAGAGTGATGATGATGTTTGGAGAACCTGAGACATAGCAGCTGCAGGAACACCAGGATGGTACATGTGCTGTTGCTGCTGTTGAAGCAGAGCTTGCTGCATTATGGCCTCTTGTTGCTGCTGTTGCATATTTCACACACACACACACCCCTAATCTTCTTCTTCCCTGATCACAATTCACAACAACACATATCACCCATTATCAAATTCTGTAACCAAATTGCAAAAATCTCCAGCTTTCTTACATAAAATTGCAAAAGACTCCAACTTTCTTCCAAATCTTTTGTGGGTTTCTATTGAAAATTGACTTTGAAATGTGACAATCCCAAGTGAGAAAGTCCTCCTCCTCTGCCGATCTGCTGCTCTGCATTCCGAAGCCTCCAGAGCTGCTCTGCAGCCTCACTCCATAGCTCCACCAAAGCTGCTCCTCCTCCTCAATACCAATAACCCATAAATTACCAACAACAACACTAAACATGTAAAACCAGAAACCTTAAGGCCAGAAGCCAACTCGAAGAACACAGCAGCCTCACCCCATTGCCGAAACGCAGTTCTGCCATCCAAGACCTCCAAAACTCTCACGTGCTGACGCTCACTTCGGGTCTGAAACGAAGCTCCTCCTCGTGCATGCAGGCGTCCTCGTGGCTGGAGAACGAAGGGGATCCGCTAGAAAAGCTCGGATTCCAAACTTGGACTCAAGGCTAAGAGAAAACGGAATTGGAGAAAGAAGGAAAGGATTACCTTGAAGAATCGAATGCAAGGCCGGAGAGTCGCCGACGGCGACGTTGCAGACGAACCCAGAAAAGAAGAAGACAAGAGGGATTAGGTCCCAAACGGAAAAACAAAGCTCAAGGGAGCTCGAAATCGAAAAAAGAGATGGGTTTACCTTTGAGAAGCTTGAGCTCGCCGGAGAAGAGAGGATTTGGCCAGAAATCGGAATTGGGGTTAGGGTTTGGATTTTCGATCTGAGAAAGTGGATGGTTGGATGTCGATTTTGTGGGTGTGGGGAGGTAGAGGAGAGAGAGGCGAGTTGAGTGCTGGTCTCCGATCGGCCAACGGCGGACGGACGATGGCGGAGGTACGCCTGGAAAGGGAGCGGCGCCTCTGCCCTTCTCTCTCTCGAACTCTCTCTTTCTCTCTCGACAAAATGAGCGGTTTTCAGAGAGCGGCGTGAGAGTGTTTTTGAGATCGACTGTTTTAGTGTGCGAGTCCTGTAGTTTTTTCTCTCGTAGTGTCCGGTCCCTTAGGTTTTGAGTCAACTGGCTAGGTTTTAGATCTAAGATTGAAATTCATTTCGCAAATCATAGGACATAATTTGAAATTTTGATTGTTTGAGAAATAACAAAGAAAAGAGCGGGAGATTTCCCGCTGCATCCCCAACCTTAATTTTTTGAGTAAATGACATCTCACTACTATAGACAGATGCAAAACACAGAAAAACCATCTTTTAACAGATTTAAACAAATAAGGACATATACTCAGGCCCACAGTGCATAGTACCACGTCCTGTCGGCAATTTTTTACACAAAATACTCAAAAAACCATTATTTTCTAAAATATCTACAAAACTGCCACTGGCTCAAAATACCACTTCTCTACCATTTTCAGATCTGAGAAACACACCGATTCTTCTTCGTCCTCTTCTTCCTCTTCCTCTTCCTCTTCCTCTTCTTCTTCGTCTTCTTCTTCTACTTCTTCTTCTTCTTCTTCTTCTTCTTCTTCGGCGAGGAAGGGAGGAGGAGCCAAATAATGAAAGGATGAATGTTGACTAAGGCTTCGCCGAATCCAACCAGATCTGATTTGATTATTCTTCGATCTCTACAACTTGGTTTACTCAAAAGATTCTTTGGAATTAAAACCCGTATCTTTTGAATTTGATAGCAAAAAGTGATCATTTATAGCTAATCCGTGCTCATGTTTCGTGCTGCTACTGCATTCTGCTGTGTGCTTCTGCTGCGTGTGATGTTGGTGTGTGTTGTTGTGTGCTGCTACTGTGTGTGTTGTTGTGTGTTGTTGTGTGCTGCTACTGCATGCTGTTGTGTGTTGCTACTGTGTGTGTTGTTGTGTGCTGCTACTGTGTGTTGTTGTTGTGTGTTGTTATGTGCTGCTACTGCATACTGCTACTACACTAAGTTATTGAAAATCTGCTACTATATTCCACTTACTGAAAAATCTCAAAAGATGAGACTTTTCTCTTTTAAAAACATATTTAATTAGTATAAGGTTAATTTGGTAAATTAAATCATGACATATGGCATGCAGAGAAAAGATTGTCCTTAATTGTTAAAAACTGTCCTTATTTGTTTAACAACAATACAAGTGGATTTATTTGTATTTCAAATCTTTTTGGAGAATGTATATGTGATTTGCTATAATTTTTTCCCTATGTATTCTACAAATCAGACAACATAAATTGCATATTTTGTTGTCTGAGAAGAAAAGAAAATAGAGGCATTCACTTAATCGTGAGAGCGGGAAAATTCCCGCTACTTTTCACTCTAACAAGTCACTCTTTAAAATAACCCTAATTTTCACTCACACAACGCATGAAAGCACTAAGAGTTGTCTAAATATGGGAGACTCATTCTAATTATACGAAAACACGTCGAAATACAATACTCTAAACTTTTTTTTTTATTTTGTCGACACTCGTATAATCATATGGTTATTGTGTATGAACTCATATAAGAAGTTGGTGTCAATTATATCCTGATGGTTTGGCTCCCCATAGTGAAAGTAAGTATTATTAGAGTTGACCGCGTCGATCGACACTCATATACTACCAAAAATTGATGACGTTTCTACCACAATCATGCTTCAATATAGTAAACATGTCTATACGGTTTGATTTTCAAAATTTCATTTCCTCAATAGTGTCTCTAGATAAACACACGTCTACACATGTTATGTCACATTATGTGCAACATAATAAACATGTTATATCACACATCAGTATAGAAAACAACTGTTGTGGCACTACGATAGGAAATTTGGATTTAAATATTAGGGTTTTTTAGGGTTTAGGGTATTTTAGGGGTTAGAGGTTACGATACATACAACATAATATCGAAAACCATTGTGTGATATATTTAAAAATTATACCTTCACACAACATTTCTTAGTTGATTGTTGTGGGATGAAGAACTTAAAGTAGTATTGTCAAATGTAAGAGAGTGACTTCATGACTCGAAAATACATTATACAACCAAAACTGAAAAGTCGTTGTGTGACTGCTGAAAATACTATACTCTCACACAACAGTTTGAGTGTTCCGTTGTTACATAAAAAATATCAAGATATCTTTCACAAAAAATTTAGGTTTTGAGAGGATGTAAGAGTCAATTTGAAAACGAAAAGAGAACAGCCAGACATGAGATATATCGTACAATAGATATATCAAAAGTATTGTGTGACAGTTTAAATTCTATATATGTACACAACATTTATTTGTTTCACTGTTGTGTAACGAAACCCAGTTATAAGTCAAACTAGATTGGGGTTAGAAGCAAAATGGGCCTCATTTTTATCTTCATTCACACAACAAAATATTGTCCAAAGTGTTCTACTGATTTAAGGAAGAAAAAAAAATCTGGAATGATCTCAGACTATCCAAACAACGCCTGACAATTTCTGAACGTTGTATGAAGCATTTTTGAAATTTATACAACCCTGTTATTCCGCCCCGTTGTGTGAAAAGTGTCGTTTGTTGCACTTATTGGCGTAGTCTTAACATCTATCATCAATAATATCACATTAACATTGGTTTCTTAGGTGTTAAACCTATTGATTTTCCCATGGAGGAATCCAAGTTGTTAAATAACGGAGAGCGGCTTAAGGATCCAGCTATATATCGGCATTTGGTTGAAAGATTGATATATCTCACAAATACCTGACCCGACATTACTTATACAGTTCATGTCCTCGGTAGATTTATGCATGACCCTTGTCAGACTCACATGGCAACTGCACTTCGGGTTGTCAAGTATTTAAATTATCTTCTGGTCAAGGTTTGTTTTTCAGTTCCAGCAATGATTTAAGTTTAAAGGTCTTCTATGATTCTGATTGGGCTGGTTGCCCTATTACTCGTCGGTCTACTACTGAATATTGTGTTTTCTTAGGAAATTCCTTGATCTCATGGCTCACTAAGAGGCAAAAGACAATATCTTTATAAAGTGCTGAAGCAGAATATAGAGCCATGGCTGGTACATGCTGTGAACTTACTTGGTTGCAATATTTGTTTGTTAATTTGCATATTCCTGTTTCTAGACCAGCTATCTTGCTTTGTGATAATCAGGCAGCTCTTCATATAGCTGCAAATCTAGTTTTTCATGAGAGAACACATCATATTGAGATGGATTGTCATTTCATTCGAGATAAAATATTAGATGGTTCAGTTAGAACCCGATTTATTGGTACTTTGCAGCAATTGGCAGATGTGTTCAAGAAGGCTTTAGGCAAAGACAAATTCAAATCATTTTTATGTAAGTTGGGTCCATCTCCAACTTGAGGGGGGTGTTAAGAATATTATGTAGATAAAGTAATATTGATTAGATTCTTTGTATATTTCTTGTGTAATTAGGAGATTGCATTGTATCCCTAGTATGTAGCTAGGGATTTCTTGGTTGTACGCCAAGTTTGTTCTGTATATAAACCTATTGTATCAATAATATATTCATTCAGTCTCAATATATTTCTCTATAGAAATGCGTAAAGCATTATGCGAGTACAACAAAAATAATCTAGGTAGCACTCAAATACATTTGCAACAGTGAGTGTTAAAAAATTCTATTTGCAAGTGAGTCAAGCACTACGTCAATTTTGCAATCAGACGATAGAGATCAGACGACAGAAGTCGTTTTTACTATCGTCTGATAAATTTTAACGACAGACATTTAAATATCTGTCGTCTGAATGTAACAAACGCGCAACAATTAGAATTCGTCTATTGTTGAGATATCAGATGACTGTCGTCTGAAAAACCAAAATTTTTTTTTTTTTTTGGCATAACTGTAAGATCATTTTTTGACACTTAAACCAACTCTCACATCCCAATTCTTATTCTATCTCCCCGATTCATATCACTCTCACAATAACTCTCTTGCTCATTCTCTCCACTCATATATCCTCACACCTTCATTCTTGCCCAAATCCCGTCTCTCTCCATCTCCAACTCCATCTCCGATCTCTCTTCGGCAGACACAACACATCTCTCCCTCTCACGACTGTTGGTAAGCCATTCGATTCACTATTATTCGATTTACGGTTCTTAATGAGTCGTTTTGGGTTTTGAGGTTCATTTGAAATTCAATTTGGGGGTTTCGAAAATTTCCTTTCAATTTCGAATTAGGTTTGCTGGGGCTCATTCGAATTAGGGATTCTCAAACAGACATAGGTTCGATCAAATTTAGTTTTATTACTAAATCCAATTCTGATTTGCTCTAATCGAACGATTTTTTGTTTGTTTTAGGGTTTCATTATGGTGATTAGATCTAGGGATATGCTAGGTTGATTCCAAAATTTAACTCGTATAATGTTTTCTTTGATCCATGTCCATGAATAATAAATTCCTGTTTGTGGTGGTTTGGTCATTTTTTCTGGATTTGGTGTTTTGGTCATTTTCATTTGAAATTCGATTTGGGTTGGCTAATTTTTAATCGAATTGGGTGTGGGGTTTATTGGACTTGGGTGTGTATGACTTGCAGAAATTTTGAAGTTAGCATCTCAGAAGACGTCGAGCCATTGCGGGTTACAGTTTCGTGTTTTTAAACATGCATTGATAGTTGCAGTTATGTTCTAAATGCAGAATTGGTGAAGTTAATGATTACCCATGTAGTAGTAATGTCTGTTTAAATTCAGGGATTGGGTGACTTTTATTGGGGAATTTATATTGAATGAAAACCAGTTATGCATGTGTATTCCCATATTAGTTCTCTGAATGAACAAGATTCTTGAACAATAAAGGTCTAGTTGTAGCTGAACTCCGAAGCAGCTAAAAGAATGGAATTATGGGATTCTTTTGATATGAATTTGGTGTTAAAAATTTGACATCTTTTTAGTTGCTCTATATCTTTTCTTGTTGTTGATGTAGTTGTTGCTTTGGTTCATGAGTGATGATGAATTGATGATGATGGTTGCTGCAAAGAGGCATGGAAGAAAAATTTGAAAATAGATATTGAGCTCATTCTTTTTCTTTTTTCCTTTGCTATTTTGATAAATGCTTTTCTATGCTCTCATTTGATTTTCTTTTTTGACAACAGAACCATTATTTAGAAACCAAAACATCTGTGGCTGGTTTGGTCAGTATTGGTTTTGGGACCATTTATGTTGCAAGTAAAGGTCAGCCCATTACTTACATATAATGTCTAAGTTTGCAATGTGGTATTTTACATTATATGAAGGGAGTTTACTTAGGATATTCAGAAAAATTATGCAGCAGACCTGCAACTTGGTCTGCATATATGATTTTATAATAATATGAAGGGAGTTTACTTATGATCATTTGGCTATGATCCTAGTAAGAGTTAGACTTAATGATTTTATAATTCTTTATTCTTGTCTGCATATATGCACTGTCCAAATACTATTATTTCATGAACTTGGTCTCATTCATTATTTTTATTTTTTTTGGCTCTTCTGGATTACTCAAAGCACCTCAAGTATATGAAGTAATTGCAATTTGCAAGAGATTTTCATGATAATGAATAGAAATTAAGGCATATTTTGATGCAAGTATAGACTTTTCAGAGTTCAGACATATGTTTATGTCTTTATGATCTATAACATGTCGATTTTTAATTCTTTGAATTACATAGCATACATTTAATTGTATCTTGAAATTTGATTGACATATCTTGTGCTTGCATTCTGGAATCCATCTGACTAACCAACGTGGGTGCTACTTGAGTTTTACTTGGGTGTTCAAACCTGCCTCAAGTCTTCAGTCGCTGGATATATCCCACGACATGATGAACCTCCAGGTATATTAATAAAGCTTTAGTTATATCACTTATATGCATCTTTCCGAACAAGGTTCATTTCATGGGGCATAGACCCTTACTCGGATTTATGTACTAGCTCATATTGTTATATGAAATAGAACTAGCTCGAATAGTTATATGCAACAAGTTGACTAAGTAGTACTTTCCCTAAACAGTAAAAATGATTTCAACATCATGTTATAAAGTATTGGTTGATCATAAATTTTCTTGAACATCAGGTGGTGGTTTGATATTCATATGATTGTGTTGATTTCAATTTTTCAACATCCAGAATAGTGAGAATAGTCATATGCTTTTCTAAAGCAGTTAACACTGTCATTACCCCATTTGAAGCCAACAATTTAACTGTTCCAAATTGAATCCCTTAATTCGAAATTGTAACAATTGCATGCCTGATAATCAGTTAATTAAGGTGTTGGATAATGATCTTTCAATTATATTTGGTTTTTGTGTTCTTTAAGTAAAACTTGTTGAAGTTCTGTATCTTCAATTTGGCAGGAGACGCTTGATTAAATGGTGGATACTGAGTTAGGGTATAAAGGAGGAGGTATCAGATGTACTGTAGTTCATTTTAAAAATAATAATTTATTGATGTTATAGCTTATAGGTATCTTTATAACAAATAACTCTTTGTAAACTTTGTTGGTTTTTGGCAATGAGAATGACTTTGAGATTTATGAATTATGTTGTGCAGATGCAGACTTTTGGTATAGGTCGCTTGATTATATTGTCGTTCATAAAACATTCAAACGACAAACATAAAGAACTTATTACATATTAAAACGACATATAATTGTCTTCTGGTACTAATACAGACGATAGACAAGTAAACACATCTATCGTCTGAACTGTAAAATCACATAAAACTAAACATTCATATGACAGAATTATGACGTCTGACTTGATCTCAAACGAGAGACAAATGCAGAGTTTTGTGGTTATAAACTATTTCAACGACAGATAAGCGTAGTAGTACTTCGTCAAGACGACGGATATATAAGTTAAGAAAAGAAATGAAAAAAAATTCAGACGTCAATCAAATAACGTTTAAGACGAGAAACATATGAAATCATTTGCAGCTTTAGTGTCCTTTCAACGACAATTCACTGTTGTTGTAACGCTTTCTAACGACAGATTTATTTTTTATGTCACGAACCTGGGTTCATAAAGACGACATACAATATGTCGTATAACCTTCCTTAGACGACAGATTATGCCTGTCAACTGAATCATTATCAGATGGCAGCTCGATAGACGACACACAAAAAAGTAATCAGACGACGGGCATTGCCGGTCGTCTGAAGGCAAAATTGGCGTAGTGAAGGGACAATATCAAATACGATTAAGCGATCTTTGGAGCATTTCTCAACTATTATTGGAAAAGGTGATGCTAAGCAACATGAGAAACTTACATCATAAGTTCTTACCATGATAAGAGAAGTTCGAGATGAGATTCAAGGTGATCTCAATTTCAAGAAGTAACAAGTCACAATTGATGACTCATTCTATATGAAGTCCTCATAAATGAATAATTAATTCTATATATGAAGAAATTATTAATTTATATATTCATTGGGGTCTATGTGAATTATCGTATTTTTTTAATGGAAAAAGTCAACACTTTATTATAATCAAAAGATTACATAAAAACGATGTAAAAATACATCGAGAAAAACGAAAAATTTGAAAGTAAAATTGCAATAACGTGTGTCAGCGCTAAAACAATAACGCTTAGACTCGGTGTTACGCTCACAAATTGCAGCTATTGAGTGGAATGAGTAGTCGATGATTTGACTACCCATACAAATCCAATGCCCAAAATGATAAAAATCACTTCGGCACTAGGTTGAGGGTAATCTTCCACCTGAAGAATCGAAGCCGACAAAAGGTGATTCCAGACATGGCCGTGATGGCAGCCGATCCTTAACGAACAAATACCATAGCTGTGGGTCCGTCAACCAATAGCAATACCAGTGTATATGCCAAAACCAAAGACAATGGCAGTATTTCCAAGAGCAATTCCAGTCCCAAAGCCCACAAGGCCCACCTGGATCCCAGACCCAGACCCTACTCCAGGCCCGAAACCAGATCCCAAACAAGAGAAATTCTAATTGATCCAGCCATGCCCATTCGAGCCTAATTCCTAGAGGAACTGTTGCTCTAGCTGCCATCACTCCACTGTTGACGTCACCATCACCAGAGACGAGCGCCGCCACCACTTGGGCACAGCTCCTCAACCACCCACCACTAGCGGCAATGCCGGTTAAAACTTTGCCACCACGCCATTCGACATATCTGGATTGTTTCGAATCATATCGTCCACCACCGAGTCGATCGAATCCTCTTCGAGAGTCCACCATTCTGATCCGGTCGAATCCTCTTTAAGACTCCACCATCAAGAATTCGCATCGCCTCCTCGACACTTCCATCATCAAGCCCTGCTCACAAATTTCGAGAACCACAAGACACCATCGTCGGTCTCCGCTGCACTCGCAAACAAGTTGAAACCCAACTAGATCCAAAGTCCGGTCAGCCTCAACGCTTTCAGCACCACCATCCCCATCAATACCAAATGTGAAGATACGAAAGCAGATACCCAGATTGAGGGAGGTCCGACGAACAAGCTCGTCCTCACTCCCATAGGTTTGCCAAGAGAGAGGAGCTCTAGCCTCCCGCTCAGTCGAAAGTCCCCCACCGCCTCTAAAGATGAGCCGCCGTTGAGGGTTTGCCCTCTCTCGAAAGAGAAGAGAGAACATCGTGAATTATCATATTTGAACTATTTTATAAATTTAACGAATTATTAATTTAGCACATTGTTCCCAACTCAGGACCGGTAAAAATTATTATTTTAACGAGGTTATTAATTAATCGAGTATTAAATTATTTGGGTTATACTGTATCAAGTAATGCAACTAGTTCCAAGAAACAATTCACCATGTAATCAATAGATCGATAAAAAAAATTTCTCAATTGTTCAATACACCCAAATGAAGATATATCACGCCAGCAATAGAAAATCTTTTCCTTTTGTTCTCATTTTAACCACTTCCCCGAAACAGTAATCAAATCAATATCTTATTAAATTCCATATTTTCATCATTGATGTTGCTTTAATTCAATTAGCCGATCTCTTCCCTTTTTTTAAATTGGTCGATCAGTACTTTATGTTTTAACGTCCATGTTGAACAGTTGACCTAAATATGTACTTACTAATCATCTAATAATGTTCTTCGAAGATCCAAACGATACATAGACCACCCAACTAACCCAAGCAAAAGCACAAACCACGTACATGATTTAAGATAAAACCAGCCGGAAAAAATTTAAGGAATATCAGTGGAGCTACTCTCACACAACAAAGCGAATGGGTTATTGCGCAGTATGAGAAAATAAGTTTATGCACGTTGGGGCTTGGAGTTGGTCAAGTGGTGCCCAAATATTGGAATATAAATGAGCATTATATGCTGGTATAATATGTTTTGATACTTCATATTTGAAAGTTTCCCAAGTTGTGTAGTCCAAGAGATTGTTATTGGAGCATTATTAGGTTATATAAGGTAGACAGGTAGTCCACACTAGAGGTACAAGTTTAAGCAGACATGAATAATTTTATTTCGGATGCAGAGATTCGTTAGTATAGTGGGAGAGAGACAGAGAGTTGTAAAGTTGAAGTTCTTCATGACATGAGTTTCGATATTGGGATATTGGAAGTGAATGTCGACTGCTAGATTTTGGGTGATCACAAGTAAAGAAGGGTTGAACATAAACAATTTGACATGTTGAAGATGAATGTGTAATGCTTTGTTCATTGTGACTTTGGATAACAAAGGCAATGTGATAATGATATGGACATGATGGAATTTCAATTGTACCTTGAATGTAATTTTACTCAAATGTGATCAAATAGTATTCAATCAAAGACAATTTATTAGTGGCAACACAACATATGATAACAAAGGGAAAGGGCCTAAATCGCCTAATCAAGCAATGAAAATTGAATTCTTATTTCGTTTCCTGCTAGATTGATGGACTTTCTTGGCAACTCTTCGATCACTTTCTTCAATACATTTGTCAAATCCGTACCACCCTTATCTAGCGGCTCCTAGATCTCCATCTATTTGGATGTTCTCCTTAGGTTGAAGTTATTTTATTATTATTATTAATATTAGACGAGCTCTCTTTTTCTCAATGACGGAGCCTGAATTGGATTTTAAGTGGGTCACTCGTAAGTCGTAGCATATCAAATATAGAAGAAGAAAAACACTACAATTTTTGAAAGAAAAACAAATGCCCAAACTATTACCTAAGTTAAATTATAACCTTATTAAAGTTTCTGAAAAATAATTCAAAAAATAGTTTTAATTCTCAAATATATATTTTTTGAATAAAGGGCTGGTGCGGCTGCCCTTAAACCTTCATTGATGAAACTGTCAAATACAAGAGGACATGAAACCTAAACCCCTAATTACAGTAAGCATCTAAAAGTCCCAAAATAATATCAATAATTTCTACAAAATACTTGCATGAATTCTAATAAGCACAAACTAGTAAAGTGTATTTGTTTTATCACAACGGTGACATAATGAAAATATATGTAGACATATAACATGATTACATATTATGATGTCTAATAATGCAGCTTTTCTACTATGTTGTCGTTAGAGAATAAACCGGATGACACTTAGTTTCTCCTGCCACTAGGAGGTCGCGACCATTTGACCAAGCAAAATAAACGCCTCTTACCTAGAGCAGAATAGGCACACAAGGTGCATAAACTGGCAAAAGACCTTTCCCACCCACCAAATAGTGATAGAGTATTATTGGCGGCATATAGTCTCTTAGTACGAAAACAAAAATGCAATAAAACATAACTGGAATAAAAATAAGACACTACAAAAAAAAATTTCAGTTAGCCACGACATAAATCTGTCACCAAAAACTACTTTGCCGTTGCGAAAGAGCAACGGTGACGGCTTCGCGACGGTATTTTGGCCGTCGCCACCTCTTTGCGACTGCTTCCACTGTCGCAAATAACCCATTGGCGACGGCAAACTTGCCGTGGCAAATTCTATTCATGAATTAAGAAAAAAATCTTGCAAGCATATTAGCATGCCAGATTTTTTTTTTTGGGACAAAACTGTGCAAAAAGGAATTAAATGCATTGAAAAAGAATTGTCACGTTCAATTAAAGATTCTCAAATGCCAATCTTGCACAAGAACTATTAATACAAGAACATGGAGCAGTAATTGTCAAGTGTTTCTACTAATTAGTTCCTTGACACAAGCACATAATATGTAGACAAAACCAACTAAGCCAAAGTTTCTTAACAATCAAATGGACCGGAGTTGCTTATATATATTACCACCCAAATAGTCTGATGCCTTGCCTATGTGAGTCATCAGACAGCTCAAAAACCTTTCCTGCGTAATTAAATGAATTTTATGTCAGAAATAGACTAGCAATATGGATTCTTTAGTATACATCATAGGAAATTATAAATTTGAATATTAATCACAACATAAACACAACACTAAAAAACTCATATCTTTATTCTTAACTAAAATATGTAGACAAAACCAACTAAGCCAAAGTTTCTTAACAATCAAATGGACCGGAGTTGCTTATATATATTACCACCCAAATAGTCTGATGCCTTGCCTATGTGAGTCATCAGACAGCTCAAAAACCTTTCCTGCGTAATTAAATGAATTTTATGTCAGAAATAGACCAGCAATATGGATTCTTTAGTATACATCATAGGAAATTATAAATTTGAATATTAATCACAACATAAACACAACACTAAAAAACTCATATCTTTATTCTTAACTAAAATAAGAGCTAAGTAACTTACTTGGTTTCAAGTCTACGTATAGTTAATTGAACTGCAACGAGAGAACAATCTTCATCTCTCGTACCTATCACAACTCTAGAGTCCTCAATATTTGCAATAACAAGATCCTGACCCTACAGACCAAAAAACACATGACACCAATGTCTAGTTAATTGTATGATGCACAACTATAGTAAAAATAATCTGAACATGAACTAAAGATATCAACCTCTTGAAATAATAGTGTTGTATTTAAAAAAAAAAAAAAAAAAGACATGACAACCGTGCCTAAGCAGCCAGTATTAGGACTAGGCCAAAAGATCCATAATGCAACTTAGGTTGTCGGATTAAAATAAGACTTACTTAACTTAGTAAGGGCCAGGAATGATAACAGAAGTTCCAGGACACTCTTAACAGAAGTTCTATGACACTCTCAAATAGACATGATACTCGCATATCATACATCATTAGCATATGTGTACATTACTTGCAGCATTCAATCTATATTACGTAATCTCACATTTTAAAAGCCAAAACTACTATGCTACGTACTAGAGTAATCTCACAAAGTATTCTCACATTTCCAAAACAAAAACATATATCAGAAAAGCAATAACATGATTTGCATTATTTCATTCACTGATGAACAACACAAAATGCTCTTATTAAAATGATTAGGAAACACATGAAATCATCTGATTACAGTAAAATCACCTGAAACTCAGTAGCTGAGCTCTTTGCTTATCATATGATCCTGACATTTACAGTCCAGAAGTTCCAAGAACACTCAACTGACATTTTCAATAAGTACTCATGTCAGTGTTATTTGACTTGTAAATACATGAATTATTTGGATGAAAAATTGTGACTTTAAAGACTATTCAGATTAAAATAAAACTATAAGGACTAAGCAGATGTTGACTTCAAACCAAAAGGACTAAACAAATTTCAATTCTAATATTTATATGTAAATCCAATAATTTAAATATTTTAGAAAAAAAATTTCTTTTTAAAATACCTATATTTTTTCCTGGATATCCCTGATATATCTGATATCTTCTTTTTTCAAAATACCGATAGATACACCGATACTAATATTTTAATCCTTGGCTAGGATTAAAATCTCTGCGATAAATCTGATATATCCCCCAATATCTTTTTTTTTTGAAGGACCGATATATCTAGAGGAGTAAATATCTTATCTTCCACCGTATCTTCGATACCGACAAATATATCTGATATTTAGAAAAAATCTTCGATATTTACGATATTTATCTCAGATATATTAAAGAAATATCTGTAAAATAAAAAAAAATCCGCATAATAAAGAAAAATCACGTTCAACAAATATTCAAGAGATGAGTAATTCCCTCAAGTATATCTGAATGAAGAGTGAGGGCCTCAAGTGATACTTGGGACCGGGAGAGGAGTAATCCCCTCAAGGTATATCCCAATTAAGAGTGAGGGTCTAGAGTGATATCTGGAACAGAAGTAATTCCCTGAATGAAGAGTGAGGGTCTCAATTGATAACATGCAATTTCGAGCTTCATTGAGCTTCAATTCGCATCTTTGGTACCTAATTCTTCTTTTTCCCGTTTTTGGGTTTTGCAAAGTACTGATCCGGCATGGCCTGCAAATCCGGCGACTTCCCCTTACGTTCCAAGCTGCTTTCAGGGTTGAGGACGACGGGATAATCGAGCTTGACAAGTCTGGGTTATGTGGCCTTGATTATCGGTTTAGATTTGGGATTTTGTTCGCGTTTTTGTCAGGACCCACCCCGGATTTCCCCCTGAAACCCGTGGTAAATTCTGCGGGGTCCACCTCCAAGGAAAATTTACCGAAAATTCGGCTAAACCTTCCTTGAAAATGGACAACCCTTACCTGAAAATCCAACTTAACACTTCTATACTAAACAACAAAGTCAGCATTAGATCACTAGCTGGTTATCAGAGCATATCTAATAAGGAAAGAATAACCATGAATAAAGATGAAGCGGAAGCAGCTTCTGACTATTGGACTAAGCCTCGACTTTATGTACGCTCGACCTCAAATTAACCTAGCCTACAAACTAGGCATTTGAAAACAAAGGGCCCAGGGGAAAGTAATTTAAAACGTTAGAGTGAGTGGACAAAAATAAATAAATTCATTTAACAAAACGTAATTTTCACTACTTTCCCACATTTAAACTTTAAAACCTTGCTGCTTGCAACTTTGATGAACATTTAACTTTAAATCCGGAATCTCATAAATAAATGGACGAACCAGCCCCGCTGGTTAATCAAATACGGAACTGAGAAGATTAAAAATAAGGGGAAAGTTATCACCATGTAAAAAGGAGCCTCCCAGGCTCGGGTCGGTGCATCCCAGGCTATAATAGCGTCCCACACTAAACGCTCAACTCTAATATGATGAGGACCGCTGGTAAGACTATAATAGCGTTCCACGCTAAGCGCTCTACTCACATATGATGAGGACCGCTATATAATGGCTAGCTAGCAATAAATATATATATATATACCGATCGGTTGCCTCCCAGGCTATAATAGCGTCCCACGCTACGCGCTCAACTCTCATATGATGAGGACCGCTGGTAAGACTATAATAGCGTCCCACGCTAAGCGCTCTACTCACATATGATGAGGACCGCTATATAATTGCTAGCGAGCAATAATCCATATAATCGACCCTATATTAAGGTGACTAATAACATACGAAAACGCATAACTTCACTGATCTTCCCCAAGATCATACGAATGGTACGGTTCCCAACCGTATTTGAAAATCATCATAAGGAATTATAATAAACTCAATGACGTGTCTTACACGTCAAAATATTCTCAAACTTATAAATATAAGCGAGATTTCGATATCAAATATAAATCATAAATAATAGTATCTCCACTCGAAAATACTCGCTAAAATATTCTCCAAGTCAAAATCATTATGCCTCAAATAAACAATTAAATTATGATGGAGAACTACCGAAAATCTCATTTTCGGTAATCATTTATAAATCCCGAGGTCATCAAAATAAAACCGAAAATAATTAAATCCATTGAACTCAGTACAGTTCTCAACTGTACCTAAAAATGTTGCGTAGTAAAATAAATCATTTGACATGTCCCACATGTCAAATAAAATGCTCAAGAGAGTTCCTGATAAATAAATGGAACTCATTACTCCAAGAAAATATTCAATATTCAATATGCCTTTGAAAATTAAATATACTATAGTGCATGCATAACATTCAAATCAAAGGTCCACTCACAGTGCTCGGCTATGCCTCCCGACGACCCGAGACTTCCTCCAAATGATCCTCCTCACGTCCTGAACAATAATTAATATTAATTCTCATTCAACAATAAACTTCAATAAATAATTCCATAAAATTAATGGTCTAAAATCAATCTTCTTCCTTGCCCATTTTCTCCATCCTTAACCCATTATATCTCAAGATTCACCACCATCACCGATAACCAAAAATTAACCTTATACGCAAATTTAAACCGGCTAACCAAACTACCGATATTCCATTCTAAAGACCGCCAAAATCCTTAATCATTGAAAAATCCCCAACATTATCAAAACTCCTCCAAAAATTTCAAACTATATTTCATTAAACTCGTCTCCTTAATACCATCTTAAAAACATGAAAAACAGCCCCTAAGGGGCGGCGCCGCCGCCTGCTCTGCCGGCAGCCGCTCTCCGGCGACCTCCAATGCTTCTCAAATTTTAACAGAATAATCCTCTCATCATACCCAACAACTTTCATAACTAGCACTAAGTCCAATTCTAAGACTAACTAGGGTAATCGAATCAAAATATCCATAAATCCCTAGAACTTATAATTATACAAACCACCCTAACGAAATCGAATTTAGCCGATTCCTTTTGAGGGATTACTCACCTAGATGAGGGCTACAAGTTGAGCCAAAAATCTCGGCCTATGGTGGCCGGAGGACGGAACTCCGGCGAAAGGCTATTCGGCGTCTTCGGTGAGTTTTCACTCGAACGGCGACGTTACACGGCCGATCACCGGCCCAAGAAGAGAGAGGAGGTGGCGGGGGTCCGAACGAGACCGGTCCAACGGTCGGTGGTGGCCGGATGGCGGCGGACGAAGGTGGTGAAGCCGGCGGGTCGGGAAACTTCGGGAGAAGGAGAGAGAGAAGAAAGAGGGAGAGAGAAAGAGAATCGGGGGGGGGGGGGTGTTGGGCTGCCCACACCCGGTCCAATAACTTAAACCCCAAAAATTATACCCACTAAATATTTACCCCCTTTTACCAACTCAAAATTTACCCTTTTAGTTGATAACTTTTTCATGCTAACTCCGATTTTAACGTATAGCATGTCTACGAATTCGTATTAATGTCCTCTACAACTTTCATGAAGAAAGTTTTCCCAAATTCCAAATGGAAGAAAAAATCAACTTTAGGGTCCTTAAGTAGTAAACGGTTACTCAACACGGTAAAATGTCAAAGTAATCAAAAGTCAATAACCGTAAATTAACTTAAGAACCGGGATGTGACAGTTTTGGAGTTTGAATGGTTATTGTTTTGGCTTGAGGTTACAACCGAGAAGGTCTGGTGGTCTGCTTTTGTTTATGTTTGAAAAAAATCAGAGAGTTCCCAATCTCACATTTAAGTCGGTTTCACACTTCCACTGTCCTCTTCACAGTTCACTCAATTCTTTTATTTTCTTCTCAGTGGAAAAATTGATGGGTCTGAAATATCTTTGGATCTGGATTGATGACGATCAACACACCATGAGGCTCCATCAGATATCCACCTTGAGGATTTTTTTTTTCTTGGATCGGCTAAATCTTCCCATTTCAATGAAATCCTCTCAAGGTCCCGACAATCTTCACCTTGAGGCTCCATCTCATCCAACCGATTTCCAAAAGTTCACAACTTGAGATCTTTTCTCTCTGCTTATTATTTAGATTTGGAAAATGATTTGTCTTCCTTAGAATTCAATTTTAGAACCAATTTAGGGGAATGTCAAGTTTCCCTGCCACTTAGTTTTTGCTCGCATTAAGATGTTGACTTTTGCAAGTAGAATTGGGTTCAAAGTTGTCATGTATGTATCGTTTGTGTTTCAATTGTTAAGGTTCCATGACCTTGTTGAAAATAGAAAGGTTATTTGCTTCTGAATCTTTGCAAAACAGGGGCTCTGTGGCATTAAAAGGTTTATGACAGCTATTTTACAATATAACCTTTATTTTTTTGAAACTCTTATTTTGGATGGATCATAAATCTGTGGTTCCCGTGACAGTTTTTGCAGATGACACTTGTGGGACTCCTCAAATACTTTTGTTTTGCATGACTTGCTACAAAATGGTAAGTTTTGGAGTTGAATCATCTAATTATATAAAACTTATACGGGATTTATATTTACTAATATGTGGAAAGACGAATGGCAATTACAACCATTGCATATGATTCAACAAAACTACTTGTAGGTTTCAGTACTTGTACCTGGTAGCAGTCTAGCAGGCATCTCATTCTACGTTTGGTCAATAAAACTAGAAAACTACCTCTGCATATGTTTCTAGGTATTGACTTGGACGAGAATGAGAATATGATTTCTTTATGCAATGCAAGCACACTACCAGAAAACTGGGTAAAAGCAACCATTTTTGTCACTAACATGCTTTTGTACTTCAATTTTTGGATCATGATGACACATTTTTGCTTTTCCAAGGTGAAGCCAACTATATATTAAAAAGAATTTCTATATATTTTTTCCTCTGCATCATATGAACCCTTAGTCCTTAACGTCATGATTTTTCATCCAAATAGTTATTCCGGCAATTTTCTCAGTTAAAGGCCATAAGGACTATTTTGATGAAAAATTATGACTTTAAGGACTATTCAGATTAAAATAAAACCATAAAGACTATTTGGATGAAAAATCGTGACTTTAAGGACTATTCAGATTAAAATAAAACCATAAGGACTAAACCGATGTCGACTTTAAACCACAAGGACTATACAATATTTTTGTCAAGACCCACCCCAAATTTCACCTTGAAACCCGAAGTAAATCCTGCGGGATCCACCTCTAAGGAAAATTTACCGAAAATTCACTATTTGATGACTTGGTTCTCACGTATTATCCTGTATAATAGCGACTACGTATCAACTCAAGTCGATGAACAAGAATTTTCAAGTAACGGCCCCACCATTACGCACAACATTAAGAAAAAATCGTCGCTGGGTTATACTTCTTCCGCATAATTATGTATTGCTAAAGATGCAAAATATCACGAAAACCTACTCGCATTTCCTGAGTAGAACTTTGTCCACGAATTTCTCGTTGTCCTTAACAAATGTCGAAGTCCCAATAGTAAATCGTACAAAATAATAGCTGCCAGAGTACGGAAATTCCCGCATCAACTCTAAAGTCGAATCATCTAAGTTACCCACCTGATAACCGTACTAACAAACAAAATACAAACTCTGAGTTGACCGAATTGAGTGTCAGCACAGCTGATGTTGGTAGTCTATCAAACAACACTAGGTAGTCCTCTCTTGCTGCCCCCATATGATGTAAAGTGATTTCTTTTCTTCCATTTGATTGCTAGATCAATCTAGCTTGATCACGCAAGTCTATAATGTCCAATGAAGATGAGAGCGCAAGGCTGGAGTCCAACGCTCAAGTCGCTGAAACTGCTAGATGCCAAAGCTAAATACTCCTCGTAGAATGACGAATTGTAGTAATACGTACAATAACCATAATGTCTTTCCCAATAAAAATATAACTGATCAGCAATCCGGTGTTGAACCGCACCCTACAAGGCCCGATTATACAACTTGTGTCGAAAATTTACGTATGTCGAGAACAAGACGGTCTTAGAATACTCTGACACATCAACAATACTCATCGATCGCCACATTGCTCCAGTAGTTACCTCAAAGAATTTGGGGTCTAAAAACGCACTCTAACAACAAGTCACAGTCTTCATATAAGTGAGACGCCCCGAATCACCTCGGTTTATATGCTAACCCTCGAGCAACGCAGAATTGACGGTTGCATGCTCCTTCTCAAGACTGGGTGTCAACCAAATCATCGTCTGCGTAATGCTCAAGTGGAAGCATGGGATTGCTAGAATCTGATAGAGCCTCGGCAACCACTTTCAAGTTCCAATCTGACAATTTCACCACTGTAACAGTCTCCACTCAGAAGCTAAATTAGTGGGAGAGACTACCTCAAGATTCAGATCTCACTCATTTTCTTAGGAATTATCCGCATCAGCTAACAACAATAGCTAAAACGAAGAACAATTATTTCAAGATCAACATCTCCAACTACACCGCTCTCTCCTTGTGTATTGTCATACACACTACCATTCCAAATTTATCCCGATACTCTTCTCTCCTAACAATCACTCGACCCGATACCACGATTTCCTAACCAACCACCATTTCGAATTTACAACTTCAACCTTGCTTATACCAATGACTAAAGATATCGAAGATTGAGATTACCTTTAGACGATAGGGGTTCGTCAGTAATCTCCTGCCACAGTCAAAAGACCTAACAGCTGGAACGAGTCGCTTCCCAAACACTAATTTGTCCAAGACTTGTATCAACTAACCCAAAACTATGTTGCTTGAAATAAATAAGGACATCCATCCACGCATCTCCAATAAATTTCTACAACTTCGGTCTCCATATTCTGAATTGTTCTATAACTCTTTTTCCCTATTGACAAAATTGACACATACACACAAAAGCTGCACTTTCCCTCTTCTCCACTTGCTTCTCTCAGTCATCCATCAACAACTTATACCTTAAGAATAACTCCAGCATCTCCACGCAACCTTCTCAGATAACAGTTATAAAAAATCAACCACACCATGTATCAAATTCTCCATCTGTTGTCGTAAAGTCGGAGCAACCACAACCATCTTGCATCCGTTTCACTATTACATTTCAAAGCCTTTTACACTTACAATCCATCTAAAACACTCAACATAAGTAAGAGGGTGAATCACACATTACAGATACAACCCTAAATCGACCGATAACAATTTCAAAAACCAAACCTCAATGCATAAACCAAACTTTAACAGCCCCGTTTAACGCATCCAATAACATCCATAATTAATTAACTAAAGCAATACCTTTCTACTATTCATCTCAAGCAAGACAACACTTACTTAACTTCCTTGTAATATCTCTTATTTCAACACCAATCTTATATAGAAATTTCTCAATCCTTCGTTCACATGGATGCCCTCTCTATCACTAGTACCACAAGAAGGCTCAACTTGCCACTTAAATATAAGTCAACAACTCACTAAATAAGGAATAGAACACTGCAAATACATATCCCTTCCTAACTCGTAACTCAACTCAAAATCTCGCAACCACCATAAAGCACAAATGAAAGGTGCAAATCAGTTACCTTTCCATTACTCGGAAAATAACCAAGTTATCCTTTGAGGTCGGCATATGGAGGCATAGTCTTGAAGATTTAGACATTTATGACATAATATTGTCCATAAATAAGACAAGAATAACTACCTCACATATCTAATAAACACATAGTATCTGATGCATATAATGCTAATGGATCCGCCGCGGTCAGACCATCACCCAATAGACACTAAGTCTAACCAAGTATATGAGGTAGTGATAGGAATCGGATAACCTAAGCTCTGATACCAACTGTCAGGACCCACCCCGAATTTCACCATGAAACCCGAAGTAAATCTTGTGGGATCCACCTGTAGGGAAAATTTACCGAAAATTCAGCATAATCTACCTTCAAAATGGACAACCCTAACCTGAAAAATTCCAGATAAACACTTCTATTACAAATCATCCATCCTCAACTCCTGGAGCCTTCCTGCTCCCCAAGTTTAACACATCTCCCAAAATACAACAAGCCATAATCAACTAATAACTATCTCAAATGGTTATCAGAGCATATCTATAATGAAAGAAAAACAATGAATAAAGAATAAGCGGAAGCAGCCTCTGACTATGCCTCGACTCCATGTACGTTCGACCTCAAATAAACATAGCCTGCAAACTGGGCATTTGAAACCGAAGGGCCCAGGAGAAAGTAATTTAAAAACGTTAGAGTTAGTGGACCAAAATAAATTAAATAATTTAACAAAAACGTAATTTAAATACTTTCTCACGTTTAAACTTTAAAACCTCGATGCACGCAACTTGATATAACATTTAACTTTAAAACTAGAATCACATAAAAATAGACAAACCAGCCCTGCTGGTTAATCAAACACATAACTGAGAAAAATAAAATAAGGGGAAGAGTTATCACCATATAAAAGGAGCCTCCCAGGTTATAATATTGTCCCACGCTAAGCGCTTGACTCACCTATGGTGAGGACCGCTAATAAAGGCTAGCTAGCAATAAATAATAACAACCGATCGGTGCCTCCCAGGATATAGTAGCGTCCCACGCTAAGCGCTCGACTCACCTATGGTGAGGACCGCTAATAAAAGCTAGCTAGTAATGAAATATGAGCGACCCTATAGTATGGTGACTAAAACATACGAAATCACTTAAATTCATAAAACTTCTCCAAGGTCATATGAATGGTACGGTTCCTAACTGTACTTGAAAATTATCATAAGAAATTTAAAAAAAACTCAATGACGTGTCTCACACGTCAAAATATTCTCAAATCCATAATTATAAGCGAGATTTAATCATCAAGTAAAAATTGTAAATAATTTCTCAATCCGAAAATACTCGCTAAACAATATTCTTAATGTCCAGATCGCTAATCCATAAATAAACGAGAAAGTTATAAATAGAGAATTACCGAAAATCTCATTTTCGGTAATCTTTAATAAATCTCAAAGTCAACAATAAAGCCGATAATAATTAAATCCGGAAATCATAAATAATATCCAAACTCAAATACCAAATTAATTATCAGAGCTCAAATCCATAAATCATGGTCAACAATTAATCCATGAGTCAAACTCAAAATAATTTCCAAGATCATTTCATATGCCAAAGTATTAATATATACTCAGAAAAATAAAATGATAAATTATAAAATCTTGCATGCATATTTATTAAAAACCAAAGTGTCCACTCACAGTACTCGGCTATGCCTGCCGACGGTCCAATGCCTCCTCCACACGATCCTCCTCACGTCCTGAACAATAAATAATATTAAATCTCCCGACTAGATTAATACTTTAATACAAATTCTGAACTAAAAGGAAGCCTATAAATTCTTCTCCCTTGCCCAACTTCTCCACTTTTAATATATTAAGGCCCGAGCTTCACCACAATCATCGATAGCCTTAAAAAAACCTTTTTAAAGTTTAATTCATACTAATCCAACGGCCGGATTTTCATTCTAACAACCGCAAAAATCCTTAATCATTGAAAAATCCCAAACCTTATCAATACTCCTCCAAAAATTCCAAACTTTACACCATTAGACTCCTCTCAATAAAACCAACTCAAAAACATGAAAAACTACCCCTAGGCGGCCGGCCAGCCACTATTCCGGCCACCTCCAATGTTTACCAAATTTTGACACAATCTTCCTCTCAACATTCTAAACAACTTTCATAACTACCACATTGAACAATTTCAAGCCGAAACATGTCAATCGAATCAAAACATAAAAATCCCAAATCAAGAACCCTAGAATTTCAAAACTTCGATTCTGCTTACCTATCTCGAGTTAAGTTGAAACCTTTTGAGGTTTTGCTACACAAGTTGAGAGCTTCCAAACGGGACAAGAAGCTCCGGCTATGGTGGCCGGAGAAGGGAGTTTCCGGCGAAACTCCACCACGCATAGCCGTGGCTTTCAGGCTTGATTTCTCCTTCACGGCGACACGACACTGGCTGCCACCTACCTAGACTTGTAGAGGATGCTCCAAGTTTCGATTTGATACCTAGCTCGCCCCCTAACTCGGCCGGACGGCGGCAGACGGAGGCGATGAAGTTCCAGCAGCAATTCTGGAAATTCTGGGTAATTTCTGGAATTATCCCGAAATGGGGGAGGGTCTGATTTGCTATTTATAGAACTTGAGTTTCCTGTGAAATTACCAATCTGCCCCTGACTTTAAACACTTGTAACTTTTTCGTACAAACTTCGATTAAAATGTGTCAGATATCCACGAACTCGATTTAACGTCCTCTACAACTTTCATGAAGAAAGTTTTCTCAAATTTTAAACGAAAAAAAAAGTCAAATTTTAGAGTCACTAAAAGCTTGAATACGAAGGTAAAAGTAAAAACGTGATGCTCCTTTACAGTCCAAGTGAGGGTAAATGGTCAAATAAAGTCTGGGGCGTTACAATTTTACCCTAAATATTACAAACATCAATTTCATCTACATCTAGAATGAGAATCTGGGTTGTTGATAAGACGCACGTTGGTCCACAAAAGTACAATAATCAAACTAAGACATATGACTCATATTGTACGAATTGTAGTGTTGAATATGATAATCATATATCTCTTTGGAGCAGCCGACTGTTTCCCTTATAAGTGGATAGTAAGGATAAATCCAACTAGATGACTAATCACTGACTTCTGCGCATTGATTATAACCATAAACATTATTGTCATATTGATTGTTGTCTTCTTGGGATTCATTTGATGTTCCAGCCCCACTACCTAAACTGATAGACTCAAAACTTAGCGCAACTGAAACAACATCTTGATCATCATTTGCGGAGCTAAGTTATACCTAGTGGCGGAGCTAAGTTAGGAAAAAAGGGTGTCATGGCTCTTTGGTTGATAAGTGATTAATAACTAGGAAGTTATTGATTTAAGAAAAACTTATAGTTGATTATGCTTGATGGCACCCCCCAAACAAATATGGAAACTACTCATGCAAGGAACACAAATGGGACGTGGCAAACTTTGCACTCAATTCTTGGCTTCTTACTTTCTTAAATGAACAAAATATATGAATTAATTTCAATATGTAATCTATTTCCAATTTCATAACTAAAAAAGCTAAACTTCAAGTTGTAAAAGTTTAATAATATCTATTCAAAACAATAAAAGTTTAATATATTTGTTTATCACTTTGTGCAAATAAAAAGCAATGACATAGATCGATAAAAAATAAAATGCAAGAACAATTTGGCCCAAAAAATTAAAAGACCAATGAAGCTTCATTTTGGTACATAATTCAATTCAATTACTCAATCTTTCTTTTAAATAAACATAATAACCAAGTAACACGATGTATACCATGACTGATCACCATTGATAAAGAAAAAGCTTTCTAAATCACTACCTATTTAAAATGGAGGAGAATTTACGGGAAAAATAAGAGCAAGTGGGTAATCTTAATGTACATTGGCAATTGTGCTTAATAAAATATATCAGTAAGGATTAGATCGATTTTAATTTGACTATATATTAGCCGGCCCTGTCACATCCCGATTCTTAAAGTAAGTTTTGGTTACTTACTTTTGAGTTACTTTGATCTTTTACTGTTTTGAGTAACCGTTTACTATTAAAGGCTCCAAAAGTTGACTTTTTTCTTCGTCAAAAATTTGGGAAAACTTTCTGCATGAAAGTGGTAAAGGATGCTAAACCGAGTTCGTGGATAAGTGGCACGTTGAAAACAGAGTTCGTATGAAGAAGTTGCGGTCTAAAAACCAAAGTTACTATTTCAGGAATGTGGGTATTAAAAGGGGGTCAAGGGTGGAAAGTCAAAAGTGAAAAATCAGAAATTTCACTTCCACCTCTCTCTTCTCCTCCGCGCGCTACCCGACTATGACGCCTTCTTCACCTCCGACCGTCACCGTCCGGCGGACTTAGGCTGCAATCTTGGTGTCAACAAGAAGCTCTCCTCCTCCCCAATCGATCTGGGTTGGTTACTGGCCGTGCCTCGCCGCCGTGTAGAAGAAATTTCGTCAAGAAGCCGCGTCTTTCCTTTCGCCGGAAATCTCTTTTCCGGCCACCATAGCCGGAGCTGTTGGTCTTGTTTGGAAGCTCTCTTCATGTGCAGCAAAACCTCAAAAGGTTTCAATCCATCTTGACCTAGGTAAGGAGATTCGGGCATTTGAAATTCTAGGGTTCAATTTTATGTTTTGGTTCGATTACCCTATCTAGGCTTGAAATTAGTGTTTGTGCCAGTTAGGGAAGTTGTTGTGCGTGTTGAGAGGAAGGTTGTGCTAAAATTTGGTGAGCATTGGAGGTCGCCGGAGTTAGGTTGCCGGCCGCCGCTGTCGGTGGAGTAGACGGCGGCGCCGCCTCTTTTGGGGAGTTTTTCCTGTTATTAAATTTGTTATGTTGAGGAGAGTTTATTGATGTGTAGTTAGTAATTTTTGGAGGAGTTTTGGTTAGGTTTGAGATTTTTCAAAGATTTGTGAACTTGAAAGTTAATAGGGTAGAATCCGGTCATTGGATTAGTGTTGATTAAACTTCAGGAAGTTGTTTTAAGGTTTTCGATGCTTGTGGTGAAGTTTGAGCCTTAATGGTCTAAGGATGGAGAAGTTGGGCAAGGGCGAATGATGTATAGGCTCACTTTTATTCTTGCAGTTTTATTTAAAGTATCGAGTTAGTCTTGAAATTTAATAGTATCCTTTGATCAGGACGTGAGGAGGTTCTAGTTGAAGAGACCTCGGATCGACGTCAGGCTTAGGCCTAAATCTGTGAGTGGACTTTTGTTTTAAATCAAAAGCATGCAATATCTTGATTATCAGTTTATTTCTTATGTTGGAATATATTACTTTTCTGATAATTGGCAATTTTACTTATATTGGAGAGTTACCGAAAATGAGATTTTCGGTGGATATGTATATGGATATTTATGATGATAGTATGTATATAAATTGTCACACCCCGACTTTTCAATTTTTATCTTATCTACTAGCATGGTGTTAATAAGAGTTTTACCGTTGTCGTTAATGAGTTTATAATTTAATTGGTTCCCAGAGGGGTTTGGGGGGACGATTATTTCGAAGAATTTATTTGTAGGAGAAAAACGTGACGACGGTAAAAATGGTAAATTTTAGCTAGTAAAAGGTAAGTTTTATTAGGGTATTATTTTTGGGGTGTTAAATTTTTGAAGTGGGTTAAATGGTGGTGTGGACCGGTTGGGCCAAGCCCAACTCTTTTCCTCTCTCTCTCTTCTCTCTCCTCCCTCCCGCTTCTCTCTCCCTCTCCCTCCGCCTGGAAAAGTTTCCCGAGCCCGACCGCCGCCGTCCGGCCACCGTTCGCCACCGCACCGGTCCCAATCGGTCGGCCGTTGACCCAGCCATCTTCCTGGACCGGTGGCAGCCTCTCTAGCGTCGCCGTGAGGGAGAGAAGCCTCCCGAAAGTCACAACTGCCCAAAGCTTCCCGTCACCGGAACTTCCTCCTCCGGCAGCCATAGCCGGAGCTGCTAGGCTCAAAAGGAAGCCCTCCTCCCGTACGTTCATCCATCCAAAGGATTCGCTCCCCCTTGAGCTAGGTAAGGAGAAATCGGTGATTGAAATTCTAGGGCTTATTAGATGTTTTCCTTCGATTGACATAGTTAGGCTTGGAATTGGTGTTTGTGCTAGTTAGAAAAGTTGTAGAGGAGATTGAGAGGAAGATGCTGTCAAAATTGGTAGACATTGGAGGTCGCCGGAGCCGGCCGCCGCTGTTAGGAGGATTTTTATGGTTTTAGATGTGGAATATTAAGGGAAGGTTAATGATGTGAATTTTGGAATTTTTGGAAGAGTTTTGGATAGGTTTGGAAATTGTTAAAGTTTGGTAATTTTGACGGATTAATAGGGTAGAATCCGACCATTGGTTTGATGTTGTTTAGACTGTGGAAGGTTGTGTTAAGGCTGCCGTTATTTTTCCGGTGAGGTTGGATAATGTTGAGTTAAGAATGACAAAGTTAGGCAAGGATGAGCGTGGTTAAGGCTCATAGTTAATTTTGCCTATTTTGATTAAATATTGGATTTTTAAGTTGGGAAATTAATTATATATTTGGAACAGGACGTGAGGAGGCTCGAGCAGAAGAGACCTCGGACCGACATCAGACTTAGACCTAAGTTGTGAGTGGACCTTTGTTTTAAATATTATGCCAGCAAAAAGATTTATTGATGAATATTTTCTTTTGTTGAAGAATAACCGAAATTGAGAATTTCGGTGATTATATATTCATATATGGATGATTATGAGAATAGTATGTATATAAATAAATGCTAGCTAGCTATACGTGCTTTTCCGCCATAATGAGGTAAAATATCATTATGGTGTGACGTGAGCGTTAGACGCAATCGTAGTAACCCTATATGTCACATCCCGATTCTTAAATTAAGTTACGGTTATTTACTTTTGGTATTACTTTGGCTTTTACAGTTTTGAGTAACCGTTTACTATTTAAGACTCTAAAAGTTGACTTTTTCTTCCATTTAGAATTTGGGAAAACTTTCTTCATAAAAGTTGTAGAGGACGTTAAACAGAGTTCATGGAGATGTGGCACAGTTAAATCGGAGTTCGTACGAAAAAGTTATGAGATAAAGAGAGTAATTCATTAGTTGGTAAATGGGTAAATTTTTATTAGGCTTATTTTGTTGTGGGTATTAAGTTTGGACCGGGTAGGAAATTGGAGAGCCCAAAACCCACACAAACTCTCTCTCTCTCTCTTCCTTCTCTCTCTCCTTTCTCCCGAAGCTTCTCGACCCGCCGGAGACACAGCCTTCGTCTGCCGTCGTACGGCCACCATAGACTGCCGGACCAGTCCCGTTCAGACCCCCACCACCTCCTCCCTCTCCCCGGTCTAGTGTCCGAGCCGGTAGCGCCGCCAGAGAGGAGAAAACCCACCGGAAACGCCGACTGCCTCTTCGCCGGAGTTCTCTCCTCCGGTCACCATAGGTCGGAATTTTTGGCTCATCTTGTAGCCCTCATCAAGGTGAGTAATCCCTCAAAAGGAATTGGCTAAATTCGATCTTGTTAAGGTGAAATGTATAATTGAAGTTCTAGGGCTCAATTTAAGGTTTTGGTTCGATTAACCTAGTTAGGCTTAGAAATGGATTTTGTGCTAGTTAAAGAAGTTGTTGTGCGGGTTGAGAGAAGTGTTGTGCTAAAATTTGAGAATCATTGGAGGTCGCCGGAGTACGGCTGCCGGCCACCCCTTAAGGGCAGTTTTTCATGTTTTTGGGTTTGTTATCTTGAGAGGAGTTTAATGAAGTATAGTTTGGAATTTTTGGAGGAGTTTTGATAAGGTTTGGGATTTTTTTTTCAATGGTTAAGAATTTTGATGGTTATTCGAGTGGAAACCGGCAGTTGGTTTAGAAGGTTTTAAATTCTAAAAAGGTTAATTTTTGGCTATCGGAAAGTGCGGAGTATTGTGAGCCTTATTAGATTAAAAGTGGAGAATTTGGGCAAGGAAAGAGAATTTATAGGCCTACTTTTACTTCGGAAATTTTATTGAAGTATTATCATGGTTTGGAGGCTTAATAATTATTTATTGTTCAGGATGTGAGGAGGATCATTTGGAGGAAGCCTCGGGTCGTCGGCAGGCATAGCCGTATAAGTGAGTGGACATTTGATTTGAATGTCATGCATGCACTAGAGTTTATTTAATTTTCAAAGGCATATTGGAGATTTAATATTTTCTTGGAGTAATGAGTTTCACTTATTTTTCGGGAACTCTCTTGAGCATTTTATTTCACATGTGGGACATGTCAAGTGATTTATTTTATTACGCAATATTTCCAGGTACAGTTGGGAACTCTACTGAGTTCAATGGATTTAAATATTATTGGTTTTCTTTTTGATGACTTTGAGATTTATAAATGATTACCGAAAATGGGATTTTCGGTTGTTCTTCATCATAATTTATTTGTTTATTTGAGGCATAATGATTTTGACTTGGAGAATATTTTAACGAGTAATTTCGAGTGGAGATATTATTATTTATGATTTATATGCAATATTGAAATCTCGCTTATATTTATAAATTTGAGAATATTTTGACGTGTGAGACACGTCATTGAGTTTTAATACAATTTTTTATGATGATTTTCAAGTACGGTTGGGAACCGTACCATTCGTATGATCTTGGGGAAGATTAATGGATTTAAGTGTTTTCGTATGTTTTTAGTCACCATAATATAAGGTCGCTTATATTGATTATTGCTAGCTAGCCATTATTTAGCGGTCCTCATCATATGTGAGTAGAGCGCTTAGCATGGGACGTTATTATAGTCTTACCAGCAGTCCTCATCATATGAGGGTATAGCGCTTAGCGTGGGACGCTATTATAGCCTGAGAGGCTCCTTTTACATGGTGATAACTCTTCCCCTTATTTATTTTTCTCAATTATAATCGATTAACCAGCGGGGCTGGTTTATCCCTCATTTTGAGATTGCTATTTTATTTAACCAGCGGGGTTGGTTTATCCATTATTAAGTGATTTTGGATTTAAAGTTTTAAGGACGTTTAAAGTTGCGTGCAACCAAGTTTTAAAGTTGAAACATGGGAAAGTATAAAGATTATGTTTTTGTTAAGTTATTTATTTTATTTTTGTCCACTCACTCTAACGTTTTTAAATTACTTTCCCCTCTGGGCCATTTGGTTTTAAATGCCCAGTATGCAGGATAAGTTTAAATGAGGTCGAGCGTACATGGAGTCGAGGCATAGTCAGAGGCTGCTTCCGCTCATTCTTTATTCATTGTTTTTCGTTCATCCTTAGATAAACTCTGAAAGTCTAGTAGTAACTTATTAATTGTCTATTGTTGGTTGTGAAATTATTTTAGACGAGTAATTGTTATATTGGGAGATGTGATGAACTTAGGGAGCAGGAAGGCTCCAGGAGTTGAGGATGGATGATTGATAATAGATGTGTTTATCAAGAGTTTTGTTGCAGGTAAGGGTTGTCCATTTTTAAGGTAGATTATGCCGAATTTTAGGTAAATTTTCCTTAAAGGTGGACCCCGCAGGATTTACCTCAGGTTTCAAGGCGAAATCCGGGGTGGGTCCTGACAATTGGTATCAGAGCATTAGGTTATCCGATTCCTATCACTACCTCATATACTTGGTGATACTTAGTGTCTACAGAGTGATGGTCCGACCGCGGCAGATCCATTAACATTTTATGCTTGGATGCTAAGTGTTTATTAAATATGTGAGGTAGTTGTTCTTATCTTATTTATGGACAGTATGGTGCCATAAATATCTACATCTTCAAGACTATGCCTCCGTACGCCGACCTCAAAGAGTATCTTGGATACTTTCTGAGTAATGGGAAGGTAGGTGATTTGTGAGATTTTGTGTTCAGTTATGAGTTGGGGAAGTGACCTGGATTTGCAGTGTTCTATTATTTATTTATTGAGTTGTGGACTTTCATTTAAGTGGCGAGTTGAGCCTTTTTGCGGATATTAATAATAGAGAGGGCATGCATGTGAATGAAGGATTGAGAAATTTTTAGATAAAATTGGTGTTGAAATAAGAGATATCATAAGGGAGTAAAGCAAGTGTTGTTTTGCTTTGAGATAAATAGTAAAGTGATATTGCATGAGTTAATTAAGTTGCGGATGTTATTGGATGCGTTAAATGGGGCTATTAAAGTTTGGTTTATGCATTGAAGTTCGATTTCTGTAATTGTTATTGGTCGATTTAAGTTTGGTATCTGTAATGTGGGATTCGCTTTCCTACTTATGATGAGTGTTTTAGATGGATTGTAAGTATAATGGGCTTTGAAATTGTAATAGTAAAGCAGATGTGAGATGGTTGTGGTCGCTTTGATTTTACAACAACATATGAAGAATTTAAGTCATGATGTCATTGGTTATTCTAATTGTTATTTGAGACTGTTGCGTGGAGATGTTGAATTTATTTTGTTTTAAGCAATATGTTTGTGGTCAGATGACTGAACTTGAGGAATGAAGTGGAGAAAAGGAAAGTGCGGCTTTTGTGTGTAGGTGTCAGTTTTGTTAATAGGTAAAAAGAGTTACAGAATAATTCAGTGTATGACATAACTGAAGACGTAGGAATTGTTTAGAGAATTGAGGTTGGGTGCCCATAGTAATGTTCAAGCGGCATTGTTTGGGTTAGTTGATACAAGTCTTGGACTTTTGGGTTATGATAGCGTGACCAAAGTTTGTTTGCTAATATGACGAGTGTAAATATATATATATATTTCTATTTTAGCTTGAGAGGCTTTATTTTATAAAGTTTTGGAGACTAGACGGGGTTAGTCATGTAATTGCCAGTTTTTGAGTTAAGAGCTTTTGAGCTTGTAGTTTGCAGCATATCTTCTCTATGAAAATTTAATCGAGAAAACATAAAAATAATTGTTGCTCATTTATCTTAAATTTACTTTTGTCCACTCATTGTAACGTTTTGAAATGTTTTCCCCTGGGCCCTTCATTTTTTTAAGTGCCCAGTTTGTAGGTTAGCATAGTTGAAGTCGGGCGTACATGGAGTTGAGGCATAGTCCATCGTATAGCTTCCGCTTATATATATATATATTTATTTATTTATTTTCCTTTCACTGTTAGAATTGCTTTGAACCTATGAATTGTTAGTTATGAGATTTTTATTAGATTAGTAAATATAAATTGGGAGATGTTGTGATTTGTGGGGAGCACGAAGGCTGCAGGAGTTTATAAGGTTGGAGTTGGAACTTTTAGAAGTGTTTGCATGTGTTTTATTTAGGAATGGTTGTTCATTTTCAAGGGAGGTTATGCCGAGTTTTCGGTAAATTTTTCTTGAAGGTAGACCCCACATGATTTACTTCGGATTTTAGGGTGAAATTTGGGGTGAGTCCTGACAGGCCCTGCTAAAAAAAAATCCTAGCGCCGCCTATGCTCCTCCCATACATGGTATCCTCTTGCGCTTCATACCTAGTACTTCTAAAGTCATGATCATGATCTTGGGAGGCATGATCGTAATTTTCTTCATATGAAAAATTGTTTAATCCTCACACTGTAGAAGATTGTCCATATTCATTCATATATACTCGAGAAAATTACTCATCTCTCGAATATTTGTTGGAACGTGATTTTTCTTTATGTGAATTTTTTTTTACAGATATTTCTTTAAAATATTGAAGATATATCATAAATATCAGAGATATTTCTTATATATCGGAGAAATATTGGAGATATTTGATGGTATCGGAGAAATATCGAAGATACGGTGGAAGACAAGATATTTACCCCTCTAGATATATCGGTCATTCAAAAAAGGAAGATATCGAGGGATATATCGGATATATCTCATAGATTTTAATCCTTGGTACCTCGAATGACCTACAACAATAATTTATGTACCCATGGGTCCCAGATACTTTAAGGTACCTCCCATGACCTACATCGACAGACAGAGTAGAGCTCTTTCCTAACTGTAACCAATCACTCGGTCAAAGGTTTAGAACCCAGTTTGACTGTCAAATATCAAATCACAATATAATCATATCATCATCAACAACACAATGAACACATCATAAAAATATACTCTTTTCACATGGATATATTTATGAACACACATAGATATTCCCACAAGAATAATCTATCAAAAACCAACAATATTATGATCACATGAACATTAAAAATAATCATATAATAGAAAAACTTGTTTTATTTTACCTATGAACCGTTGGCGATCAAGCTCATATATTTTAAAACAAACAATTAGCATATTCTTTAATTCAACATCATCATCAAAATGACCATAATAGTTTGGTCCAAATGTGAACATTGGTGAGATTTACTCATCTAAATATTCCCGCTACGTCTTCACGATAAACTAAAGAGCCAAGCTCAATATCAATTCCACGAGCTACCTAATTAACACAATTGTTACCTACTGATTAATGTCATATAGCTGAAACCATGACACGCGCCTCACGCGCTCTCTCCCTCGACCAAATTTCCTTACCAGACTTCCTCGACCTCAACCTTATCTCCGCCGGAGAAAGTAGGCGGTGGCCACCGTGGCCAGGTGAGCTACTCCCGGCACTTTTTCCCACCCACCCTTTCAGTAACCCAAGGCAAAAATCCCTGAACCCAATCTTTCCCTTCACCTAGATCTTGCTATACCCCTCTTTTCGTTTACCCAGAACCCTCCTCTCTATCCTCTCACAGGCTAAGCCCTGCGTCCGAGATGATTTCCATCTTTGCATGTCCGATCGGAACAGTTATGGCGAGGCTTGGTGTTATCGGCGAGATCCGAGTCTCTTGGTTTTTGAATAAAGGTGCTTTTTCTCTAAATCAGACTTTTCTGATTATCTAGGTATGTAAATCTCTTCCGATTCCCACCTACTTTAGGTCTCAGAAGAGAATGAGGGCTTTACAGGATGATACTCTCATGTATGAATCTGCGGAGAATGATGGCAATGCTTTTCTGCTAAGCTTGGTGATGATGATAACCTTGTCTATTGAATCTGCTGAGAAGGAAGGCAGTGTGTCACCAGGTAAGATAGCTAAAAAATGAAAGTCATGACATGTAATAGCAGGGGGAGTGCTTGGGATGGTTTTGAAGCACAAACCCATTTCTATATTTCCTGTTTTGCAGTTGATGTCTTATGTATCCTAGATACTAGGTCATCTTCATCATCTTAAATAGGACCAGAAATTTACCTTTTGATGAATCTCATGTGGTGCCTGCAATTGGACAATCTGGTGGTATTAATCTTCTGTGGAATTCTAAGTCTGTTAATTTGCAAGTTATTTCTTCACATGATAGATTTGTTCAATGCAGTCTTACTGATATCAAAATGAATAAGTCTTGTATGTTCACTTTTGTTTATGCCTACTCCAAAAAGAACAAACAAATGGCTCTGTGGAATGAACTAGCAATGCTTAGCCCAGCCAGTAATATTTGCTGGGTGCTAATGGGGGATTTTAATATTACTGTTAGCCCTGAGGAAAAATTGGGGGGCAATGGTGGTGTTACAAATTATATGAACAACTTCCGCAATTTTTTGAATAACAATGGCTTGGTTTCTCTTGTTGCTACAGGCTTGCCATTCACTTGGACAAACAAGCGTGTAGATGACACTGTGATTTTTGAACGTTTAGATAGAGCAGTAGTAAATTCAAATTTCCTTAACTTCTTCCCAGATGCTAAATTGGAAAACCTCCCAATTATTACTTCTGATCATGGCCCTATTTGTCTTACCCTGGACTCTCCTAGAAGAAATGTCCCCAAACAATTTAAGTTTGAGGCGATTTGGTTGTCTCATCCTAACTTTATTCCTCTTGTTGAGAGCATTTGGAACCAGAGATTGGAAGCTAACCCTATGCATAATTTCATTGCTATTGCAGGACAGTTTTCCAACCGTGCTAGAGCCTGGAACAAAGCTGATTTTGGCAATATGTTCAAAAGAACGGAGGACCTGAATAAAGAGAGTGAAGAAATCCAACAACAACTGATGAATTTCCCGGACTCTATTTATTTGAAACAGAAAGACTCGCACATAAGGGCTAACTTATTAGACTTGTGGAAGTAGGAAGAAATTTTTTGGGCACAAAAAGCCAAGGCTAATTGGCTCAAGCTTGGAGACAGGAACACAAAGTTTTTTCAGGCTCAAGCAAATATCCTGAAAAAAGTTAATTGCATATCAAAGCTACAGGATAGCAGTGGCAACTGGACGAATGATGAAGAATCTATTGCCACCATCCTAATACAGGATTTCAAGAAAAGATTCTGCCAAGACACAACCTTAAACACAGATAACATAATGAATTTTATTTCAGTTATTGATCCTGTTATTAATGCTAACGATAACTTCTTGCTTATGCAGCAAGTTACAGATGATGAAATTTTTGACGCTGTCAACTCTATAGGAGTGCTCAAATCTCCAGGACCGGATGACCTGCATGCTTCCTTCTACCAAAGTTGTTGGAATGAAGTCAAGATGACGGTCATCCCAATGATCAAAGCATGTTTCAATGATGGTACACAAATAAGATTTTTAAATCATACAAATGTTGCCTTGATTCCGAAACTGGATAACCCCTGCAAGGTTAATGACTTTAGACCGATCAGTTTGTGCAATGCCTCCTACAAATTTATTACAAAGATCATGATCAAAAGGCTGAGACCCTTGTTGGAGAAATGTATTTCAAAAAAACCAAGGTGCTTTTGCCCCAGGTAGAGCTATTCAGGATAATATCCTAATAGCGCATGAGATTTTTTCTGATTTCAATGGAAGATCTGGTAGGAACGGTGCCATGGCTGTTAAACTAGATCTTGAAAAAGCTTATGATCTCTTAAATTGGTCCTATATTAAAGCTTGTCTCTCTAAATTTGGTTTTCATGATGATTGGATTAGCCTAGTTATGAATTGCATTAATTCTGTCTCTTTTTCAATCATGCTGAATGGTTCTCCTAAGGGCTGGTTCCAACCCTCTAGGGGAATTAGACAAGGGGACGCTTTGTCACCCTACATCTTTATACTAGCAATGGAACCCCTTATCAGACATTTTGATAAGCTGGCAGTTAACAGTAAATCACAGGTGGGCCTTCTTTCCTCCCCTCTAGGTTATAGAATTACTAATTTGATGTTTGCAGATGATTGTTTAATTTTTGCCAAAGCGACCAAGAAGGCGGCAAGAAATATTAGTAAGGTCCTTGATTGCTTCTCTAATGCATCAAGTTAGAAAATTAACTTTCATAAATCTTCTCTCTTTTTCTCGGATAAGGTCAACTCTAACGTTAGAAATGAAATTGTTAATGTGATTAATATTCAACAAAAGAGATCTATAGGTAAATACCTTGGAATCCATAATGTTGTTTTCTGGAAAGATCCCATAAATGCCAAGGAACTTATACAGAGAATGTCTAATAGACTTGCTGGTTGGAAGAAAAATACCCTCTCAAGAGCACGAAGGGTTACTCTTTTAAAGCTAATCTCTCTGGTATGCCAAATCATGTCATGTCTTGTTTCAAATGTCCCTTGTTTCAAATGTCCCAAAAGATTGACCAATGAAATTGATAAGCAAGAAAGAAATTTATTGTGGGGCTCTGATATGAAACAAGCCCCAGTGGCTTGGAAAGAAGTCTGCAAGCCAAACATGCTTGGAGGACTAGGAATTAGGCCTTTTGCTTTTTTCAATAATGCCGCAATTGCAAAACTTGCTTGGAAAATGATTACTGATAAAAATAATTGGTGGGTGCAGGTGGTAACAAAGAAGTACCTAAGGAAAAATTATTTTTTCCAGGCAAAAAAGAAACAGAAAAACTCTATGGCTTGGAATGACATACTTGACACAAGGGACTTGATCCTGAAAGGTATACGCTGGATTTTGGGAAATGGTAAGTCAATAAAATTTTGGACTTTCAATTGGGTGTTCGACTTTCCCTTGATAAACTTAATTCCGGAACATCTAAGGAATCATATTGATATTGAGGAGGAGGTCAGTGATTACATTACTGTAGATGGTTGGAACAAGCAGAAGCTGAGTGAGTTTCTAAATGATGTAGTAGTGAAGGAAATTTTGGAATCCCTATCCCTCTAACCCCCTTAGAAGATGAGTTTATATGGGGACCTGCTCCTCAGGGTAAATTCACCATTAAATCTGCAACTTGGCTCTAGTTACATGACAGCCAAAAGCATAGTCGAATTGAACTGATAAAGAAGCTTTGGTCTTTGAACATTCAACCAAAAATCAAGTTTTTTGGTTGGCTTTTGCTTAGAGGGAGGCTTAAGACCCGAGACAGACTCTCTCGCTTTGGGTTGGTACAAGATAACACCTGTCCTCTTGGTAATGAAGATAATGAAACTGTTGATCATCATTTTGGGTATTGCATGTACACTAAGGAAGTTTGGAACTCAGCCAACATGAAACCACCGATTGAACGGGGGGAAGGATTCTTTAATGTGCTTCAGAATTGGTTTTTAGACAACCCAAATATAGCTATTATTTTGAAAAATTAATTATAATTTGTTGGCAGGTTTGGAGAGCAAGGAATGATACTATCTTTAGGGGTAAGAATCACAACCCCAAATCTATTCCAGTTCTTGCTGCTTGCCATCAAAACAATGCCCTACAAATTGATATGCAAAGGTCTACATGATCTTGTTGAAATGAACATGATTAGGTGGTCACCACCCCCATCAAATTGGGTTAAAATAATTTTTGATGGTTCCGTAAGAAGTAAAGCTGTTGCTGGAGGTATTATTTTAAGAATAGAAGCTGGTAAACCTCTTGTGGCAGCTGCCTTCAACTCTGGTGTTGCTAGTGTTCCCCTTGTTGAAGCTCTTGCACTAAGAAATAGTCTGGTATTTGCTAAAGAGAAAGGCTTGTCAAAGATTGAAGTAGAAGGCGATTCCAAGCTCGTCATTGACATTATGAATGGAGTTGGTGATCCCCCTTGGAGGCTTTTGAAGATCTTCCAAGATATCAAGTCGTTGAGATGTAATTTTGTATCCATTAGCTTCAAACATGTATTGAGGGAAGCTAATTTCGTGGCCAATGCTTTGGCTAACATAGGGCATAGGGTTGAGAATTGTCACTTCTGGGAGGAGTGTGTTCCTCCAGAACCATCTCTTGCCCTTACCTTCGACAATGTAAACTCTGGGTGCCGGCGAGGCACCTCTATTTAATAGATTTTCTTATCAAAAAAAAAAAAAAAACCTTTAGTAACCTTCGGATTAAAGGATAACAAAACACCTTTAAACTAAACCTTAACTTAAAGGAGGACAACCTTCGAAGGTCGTCGAATTTAACGATCCAATACTGCTGCCTCTAATCCTCAACTCAAACCTCTCACAAGTCTAAGATTAAACATAAAGTCCTAACATGAAATCCTTGCTCACAACCTAGAATTTCCACCTCTCAACAAGCTCACCACAACAAGAGCTAGCTAATCATAGAATTAAAGGCTAGAAATACTTCCGGACGCGCTGCCACGTGCCGCAACAGGCGGCGGCGAGTGGGCCCCACGCGCCACCACCAACTTCAAAATTTGGGGAAACTCCCAACACCAAACTTGTAGATCACAACATAAGGAACACTTTGTACCTGAGACTAAGCTTGATTCAACCTGGAATTGCCCCAAACAACCACCATAAGCTTGAGCTTCAAATATGAAATTCAAGGTTTCAAAAACTCAAAACTGAGTTGATTGGTTTTCACAGCCACACACAGACGAAAGAGGGGAGTAAAACTCACCTTGTCGCTGCCGTAAATGGCGGTTCTGGTCAGTGACACGTCGACGGTGGCGTCGGGTCTAGTTGCGCCACCTATGCTGGTCGATTGCCTTGAAGACTAGCACAAACACACTTAGAAGGAAGAGAGCTTCACGTTTTACCGCTTACTAATTAGTGTCGCCGAAAATGGACGATTTCCGGCCAAGTAGCCCCGCCTACTCCCACAGCGAGGCGCCGTGGTCGGCTTGACTCGCCATGCAACACCACCCTAGACTTGGAATAGGTGGCCGTGCAAACTCAACGAGATTGGCGGCGGTCAAAACGGCGGCCGGACGGAAAACTTCTACTCCGGTGAAGTGAGGGCGCACGGGAGCTCGGGGAGGAAGAGAGAGAGTGTGGCTGAAAAATTAGGGTTTCCAAAAATATAACCCACCAAATTTCTATTTATATACTTTCCAAAATCGGAAACTAACTTCCTCTGACCGTAACTTTTTCATACGACATCTGTTTTATGCGTGTCGCATGTCTATGAACTCGTATCACCAAACTCTACAACTTTCATGAAGGAAGTTTTTGAAAATATCTTACGGATAAGAAAGTCAACTTTTAGCCACTTAAAAGTCAAAACACCTTAATAAAATTGACTCTCATAACTTCAACTTCGCACATACGAATAAGAATTTCCACAAAATAATCATTATGTTCTAGGATATTCCATATGCGTGTCTTGTCCTTATGCCATCAGGATATGTAGTTAGAATAGGACTATGTATTTCTTATCATTATTATATTGGTACATTGTAATTCCTTATATAAAGGACTCCTATCAATGAATAAGATGATGATTCTCTATTCTCTTGTTATCTCTTTGTCTCTACACTTTATCATTCATCACGTTATTATGCGCTTTGTTCTAACCCTAGAGCCAATAGCCCACCTTTTATTTTCCGAAACAGTAAAAAAAAAAAGTTTTTCGGCTCCTATGTCTGACCGCCACAGCCGCGTGTTTTCCCGTCTCCGTCTGACATCACCGGCTACCAATCCCTTGGCCGCCGCCCGCTGACGATTTTTGGTTTCCTCCAACTACAATTTTCGACTTCTTCAAGCGTTTGAAGTTTCGAAAGGTATGTTTTGAAACCCTAAACTTTTCCAAGTTCAATAACTCGGGGAGGATAAAATCCTTTTCTCACTTCTCCGTCTCCATTCTATGCTTGGGATCTTGTGCGTGTAGGTAAAAATCCCGAAATTTTATTCGTGGGTCACGAATGTGTTTGATCACTCTTGTTTCCTTATCAAGGTTGTGTATAATCAACCTCGACCTTTCTTCGGATTGTGTTTGATCAATCCGAGGCCTTTTTTCGATTTGTGTTTGATCAATTCACGGCTTTTTCGGATTGTGTGTGATCAATCCGAAGGACAAACCATTAAAAGCATCGCTTGTGACCTCTATCGAGTCTCATACCAGCTTGGTTTTGTATGCAAGAGCAATATAACATTTTGCTCCTTTGAGTTTTGACGTACTCGATGCCTAAGGCGAATCTTCGCTAGGTATCTGTGGAACGCTTCATTAGAATGGATTAAACCACATGTTTTGACCCCTAAGCTAACAAGCCTAGATGCCGAGATTTCACATCTCACGCGCTCAAAGTTTTGAAACGCCACATCGATAAAAGCTTTCTATCGCAATCTGTGCAAAAAGTAATGACCACAAATTACTGTGGAATGCACTTATGAAGCGTTTCTTGAAACCTCCATTGAGTTATTAGTCACGTGGATTGTTTACCACCTTTTTATCACTACACATTGTCGGTGAAATTTTGTGGCATCATGATCCATAGTCTTTTAGCGGATTCGATCATGATCAAGTTCTCTAGGCCCTCCAAGTTGGTTTGGATTACTAATGAGAAATGATTTTGATCATTATGTTGCAAATGGGAATTGCATAAACTCTAATGAGATAAACATATTAGCTTGCGCATATGGGATTAACCCCTAATATGGAGAAAACAATATGGGCCACGGCAACGGCAGAAAACGCCGTGCCGATGTCTAGAAAAGAGGGGGAGGTGTCGCTGGCTCTAATGGCGACACTCCCGGTCTAGACACCAATTTGTCAAAACTACGCATGCCAGCTTATGACAATGCAACCGTTATGGATCTCCGGATCACTGGTTCAAGAGTTGTTGAGCTATCCTTCAAATTGTGAATGCATACAAAAAGGTACGGAAAATCAATATGAGGACAAGAACGTCATCCTCATGATCACGAATTTCAAAGATTCGGATCCAGCTCTAGCTACCCCTGATTTTGGCGTCATTGGCTAGACATTAATTTTTTTTCCAAGCTATATGTAATAAGACGTCATATCGATGTTCTTTGTTTATTCGAGACCTGGATATATACTCACATTAGCAATAATGAATGCCTTGAGAATTTTTTCGAAGTTATGAAACTATTCTCCTCTTACGGTTCGTATTGATTTACAAACAAGATGTATATTTTTACATCGTCCTTAGAAGCATGGCATATTTACAATCTACATGGTTAGAGTATGCCGTTTTGGTCTCTTCCAAGTGAAGATGACGCATGGCCTTGCATCCTCAAGGCATCAATTGTTCAACTAGACTCATCCAAGCTCAGTGGTTTCAAGTGTGCCTCGCACTACCGACCTTCCACGGACATGCCTGATCATACTTACTTGGAGTTACCAAAAGCTTTTGATTTTGGATCCCCCTACGCTATTAACCCAATTTCCATCTTGCAAAAGATGTTGAAGACTTATCAAAACCGGACAATCATCATCATGATCGAATCCTCTAGGTCCTCTGAGTTAGTTTATGTTCATGACAAGGAGCTTTTGCTAACTAATCATGGAGTTTACGACCTTGGAATGACCGAAAGGACTTAGTTTTGATCATACACACGTCACTTTTGGCTAAGGCAAAAGCCTACACGCCACCTGCAAGCTTCGCACATGCCAATTCTGCGAAAAACAGCAATCTGTCCCTTTTGGACAGTCAACTTCGTTTGAGCTTTTTCAAATGCTCCGGACGAATCAGACAGTGCGTTTTATATCATTGGAAAGCTCTACGTGTCTAGTTTTCATAACTTTTCGCGGTTTATCCATATCTATTTTAACGAAGAAGTTATGGCTGTTTTAGTGCGCAAAGGTTATCTATGCGGAAATTTTTATGCACTCTCGGGATTGCATCTTTTTGTAGCTTCTTTCAATCCTTCTAAATGGTTCAAGTGGAACTATTTACTATCCTATCTACTCCATTTTGTAGATCTATCTCATAAAGACATTGAGTGCTTCGCAGATAGTGGAACTACCCACAACATTATAAGGAACCGGTAACTATTTTCGGATTTTGTGTCTTATAAATCTTCTGTGACTACAATAATTGAATCATACCGGTCATTCAGGGACGCGGTTTAGCTTGAATCTTGATGCCTCATGACACCATGATCAACGTCACAGATGTCTTCTATGCATTGAGAGGCAACCGAACCATGTTGAGCTTTAAAGACATTCCTCCTAATAGTTTTCATTTGAAAACACATTGTGAGAATGTACAAGAATTCTTTTGTGTATACCTTCTCATGAATGCGGACTGAAATACATCTAAGAGAAGTTTATGAGTCAATCTAGTGGACTGTATGTCATTATGATTCGAATATCAAATCACATGTTGTCGCCAAACATGATATTTGGGACAAAAAATTCGGTTCGGTTTGGTATTTTTTGAGACCTTAAACCGGAAACCAAACCAAACCGTGGTTCGGTTCGGTTTCGGTTTTTCTTCTTCTTTTTTAAAATAATTTTTCTTAAAAAATGATTCTTCAACAAACCAACAATTTATAAACCAAATAGATACTTTGAAAGTTTAATACTCAATAATTTCGAAAGTATTGAGAATTGACCACACTAACACACTATGAAACCATAATTTTAAAATTTTTAAGTTCATCTTGAACAGAAAATATAGACTCCATAGTTTAAAGTCCATCCAAATAAATTCCGAATTTTAAAGTTTAAAAATCATAAATTTGAATAAAGAAGAGAAAAATAAATTAAATATTAGAATCTATAAGCTATAGCTCGCAAGAATAAGGTCTTCTATTTTAAAGGTAACGTACATAGCACTCTCCATACTTCGCATACACGACACCTAAAACATTTCTATATGTACATAAAACGAAAATAAAAAGCAAAATATTGGAAAAGACAAACATATAATTATATAAAACATAAAACCTAAAATCATATTGTTCAAATTTAGTAGCCATTGGAGGTCGCCGGAGTTCGGCTACCAGCCACTGCCGACGGCGGCGTTGCCCCCGCTTAGGGGTAGTTTTCATGTTTTTGAGTTTGTTTTAATGAGAGGAGTTTAATGATGTGAAGTTTGGAATTTTTTGAGGAGTTTTGGTTAGGTTTGTGATTTTTCAAAGATTGAGAATTTTGGCGGTTGTTAGAATAAAAATCTGGCCATTGGATTTCCTTGGTATTTATTGTAGAATGGTAGAATTGATAAATTAAGGTTGTGGTGGAGTTTGGTTTGAATCCGGTAAGCTTAACCCTAGTAAGAGTAGTGGGTTAAGCGGAAGAGATTTTGGTGTTTATATTCAAGTATTTATTTTCCAGAATTGAAGTTTGATCCTAAGCATATTTATTGTGCCAGGATATGAAGGGAACCTCGCTTGAGTGGTGATGCGGATATCGTCGGGCTTATGCCTAAATTTATGAGTGGACATTTTGGTTTTAAATAAATATGCATGCAAGATTTTATAATTTATTATTTTATTTTCCGAGCTTATATTATAATTTCGGTTTACGAGAGGATCTTGGAAATTATTTGAGTTTGAAGCATTGATTAATGGTTGGTCATGATTTATGGATTTGAGCTCGGGTTATAAAGTTGGTATTTGAGTTTTGATATTCTTTATGACTCCGGATTTAATTATTATCAGTGTTATTTTGATGACTTTGAGATTTTTAAAAGATTACCGAAAATAAGATTTTCGGTAGTTCTCTATTCATATCTTTCTCATTTACTTGTGGATTATTGAAATTGACATTGAGAATATTTTTAGCGAGTATTATAGACTGGGAGGCACCGACCCGATCCTGGGAGGTTCTTTTTACATGGTGATAACTCTTCCCCTTATTTTATTTTTCTCAGTTATATAATTGATTAACCAGTAGGGCTTATTTATCTCTTCTTACGAGATTTCTATATTTGATTAAACCAGCATGGCTGGTTTGTCTATTTTTATGGTATTCTGGATTTAAAGTTATTTGGATTATCAAAGTTGCATGCTGTTAAGTTTTAAAAGTTGAAACGTGGGAAACTATATAATTTATGTATTTGTTAAATTATTTAATTTATTTTTGTCCACTTACTCTAACGTTTTTCAATTACTTTCCCCTGGGCCTTTTGGTTTTAAATGTCCAGTATGTAGGATAAGTTTAAATGAGGTCGAACGTACATGGAGTCAAGGCATAGTCAGACGCTGCTTCCGCTTATTCTTTATTCATTGTTTTTCATTCAAATTTAGATATGCTCTGAAAGTCCAGTAGTAAATTATTAATGGTCTGTTGTTGGTTGTGGGATTATTGTAGTTTAGTAATTGTTATATTGGGATATGTGATGATCTTGGGGAGCAGGAAGGCTCCAGGTGTTGAGGCTGGTTTGTTTGGTTATAGAAGTGTAAGTTGGATTTTTCAGGTAAGGGTTGTCCATTTTCAAGGTAGATTATGCCGAATTTTCGGTAAATTTTCATTTAAGGTGGACCCCGCAGGATTTACCTCGGGTTTCAAGGTGAAATTCAGGTTAGATTCTGACAAGCATCCTCTAATAACATAATGGGGTAGTAAACTCTCAAGTATGAAAAATTATTGAGGGTCAGTAATTTTCCTGGACAGAGCAACCAAAGTTTCTAGATGATTGTTATTACTTAGATACCTTTCAAGCATCCTCTAATGACATAATAGGTAGTAAACTCTCAAGTATAGAAAATTATTGGGGGTCAGTAATTTTCCTGAACAGAGCAACCAAAGTTTACTGACCCCTAGTCCCTGTAAATAAAAAAACCGAAACTGACAACCAAAGATAACTGAAATTGACAGAAAGATTAAAGGAATAGACCAACAAGCATCCTCTAATGACATAATGGGGTAGTAAACTCTCAAGTATGGAAAATTATTTGGGGTCAGTAATTTTCCTGAACAGAACAACCAAAATTTACTGACCCCCAATAACCACCCTGTAAAAAAAAAAACTGAAACTGACAACCAAAAATAACTAAAACTGACAGGAAGATAAAAGGAATAGAGCAAAATAAAAGAACAAGTTCTGGCACTAAAATTGAAGATAATTCATATGTTCTTGCAACACTACCAAAATACTACATATTTTCACATTTTTCAAGATCCTACATCTAAAGTGGCACTAATCTTTTTTCTATATGGATGTCCATGAACTTAAGCAACATCTTCTTTCTCATTTCATTACCACCATCTTTAGTCGGTTTTTCCCATGACATAGGCTCTCTATAAAGTGGAGCAAAAATGGTCCACAGTCTGACCTGTAATGTATTAAGAAATAGTGTTACTAAATTTTTTACCCCAATAAAACAGACAAGTAATTTCTGACCCTAATAAAACAGTTTAAATGAAGTTTAAAGGTACTTATGATGAACACTTTTGCTGCGGGCAGGATAAGACATCAATCAGCTGGTATGTTGCTTGATAAACGTTTTGGTCCAGCATCCATCTTCTTGTTCTTTTCTCTTCAACACTCATCATCGTGTAACCGTCAACCTCTATTCCTTGGCTATCCTGCTCGCCATAGTTTTCTCTCCATTCCTCAGGGTCCAACTCTTGGCTGAGAGGGTATATAGTGGAATCATATACGCGTTTGACGAACATCGTCATGTGCTTCACCTGTTGGTTCCAACACACAAGTAAATTACAACTCAAACAAACTAAGAGAACAAGCAACAAACAAAACCCAGGAGAAGTTTACTGCCCCGGAGAAGTTTACTGTCCCCCAGTAAACTTCTTACCCTAATAAATCAGTTACAACTCACCACTCCCATAGCATTCTGAAAGTGGATGTTGGTGTCGGCAGAGTAATCTTTCCTTGGCGGTAGCATTTAGTTGAGGTGATAGAAGCATCGATCTTTGTTGTGAATCACGACCAAGGTATAGTGGTGGCTAACCCCGTGATGTACCGGAATGAAAACCAGGTCCTTACTGAAGATGGACCATAGATGATTAATAATGGAAAGCTCTATATCCAATTCATTACATTTGAATTCCCCTTGTTTTCCTCCTCCAGCTAGGAACTCCTTCAATTTTTGTTCATGTACCACCGCCGCGCGCTGTATTTATAAAAACAAGTAGTAAGATTGTGTTAACTGAAAAAAAGTAACGGAGGAGACCGCAGTCCAGCGGCACGCTGCTATTTCAGGTTAGACTACTTACCACTGCCTCTATGTCTAGGAATCCGACCGAGATCTTCTTCTTTTCCACTTCCTCTTTCAACATTTGGAGGTACACCCTGATTATCTGCATGTACAACATAAGTCACAAATTACAACAAAGAAGACATCTTATGTTACTCAAACATCAACTTTATTAGGGTTAGTAAGACCAGTAATTTTTTCTCACATTAGATGTAATCTCTCCTTCTTGAATTATTCTCTTCAAGTCATCTTTGGTAATGTCAATGATACCATCACAACAGTCCCAATACTGGAAACTGTGCAGACACAAATAAGTCATAATTAAGCAAGTCAAACCAGGGAACTAAGTGTAATGTTATATATAAACTAGGGAAGAATAAACTTACTCATCATTCTTGTCCTTGTTCAAATCAAACCAGTTCTTATAGTGATTCTCCACCTTTTCATCCAAGAGCTTCCATGTATTAGTGTTGTAGTTCACTCCATCAATTACAATACCATTCTTCTTTGTTCTTTTTGCTGGCTTTAGCCCTTCAGGGGTGTCATACTCTCATTCTTCTTCTTTCCTCTTTTGTGCCCCACGCTTGCACAGGTTGGCGTTTCTTTCAATCGAATGCGTCTCCACAGTTTGTTTCCTTTTCTTGACCCCTTCTGCTTGCTGTTCTTTATTCTTTAAGCTGGTTTCTTCATTCATTATTTTTTCAGCCATTTGCACAGCTGGAGCAACAAGTTTGTCTAGTTTAGACAAGTCGACATCGGTCTTCATAGGTTCATCGTCTTCTAGAAATATAGCTGCCAACGGAACTAGTTCTGTTTGTTCGAAAAACTACACAAAAGAAAACACACTATTTATTGGGGGTTAGTAAACTGATTTCTACTCTTACCTCTTCAGTTCCTGGTTGCTCCTCTCTGCAGCTATGATCTTCCATGTTGTCTCTGCAGTTATATTCTTCCTCTTCAACCGGCTTTGACTTATCCTCCTTTCTTTCTCTAGCTCAATCATTTGGTTGTCCGCTTTCTTTAACTTGCCAAGCAATTCAGTGTTTTTCTTCACCAGTTCTTCATTTGCTTTGGCAAGTTCTGTCAGCTTCTTCTTCATATCTTCCATCGGCAGCTACTGTAAACGTTATAACAACAACATCGTTACTGTTAAACAATTATATCCAAATAAATAAGTTTACTGCCCCCCAGTAAACTTCTACTGGGGGTCAGTAAACTTGTAATTCAGTATCTCCCTTTCAATTTCATGGCCACAAAACACAACAGATACCCTATAAACAACTTTTAGCCCCCTAGTTAATCTAGTAGAAGTTTACTGCCCCCTAGTAAACTTCTACTGGGGGCCAGTAAACTTGCAATTCAGTATCTCCCTTTCAATTTCATGGCCACAACACACAACAGATACCCTAATAAACAACTTTTAGCCCCTAGTTAACCTAGTAAAAGTTTACTGCCCCCCAGTAAACTTCTACTGGTGCTCAGTAAACTTGCAATTTAGTATCTCCCTTTCAATTTCATGGCCACAACACACAACAGATACCCTAATAAACAACTTTTAGCCCCCTAGTAAACCCAGTAGAAGTTTACTGCCCCCTAGTAAACTTCTACTGGGGGTCAGTAAACTTGCAATTCAAGTTCCATTTTCATTGCCAATAGTTTTATTGGGTGTTAGTAACCATTCAAACTTACCCAGTCATTGAAGCTTGGTGTTCCATTCTCATCTTGCTACCGCTCATCATTGCCGGAACTCGTTTCCTCCTCATCCATCCATGGACCTTCTATTATGAGTTCCTGTTTTTACATTTATAAGACACAAATCAGTTTAATTTAGTTGTTCGGAAAACAAAAAATACAATGCAATAGTTTTATAAAAAAAAAAATATCTATTATTATTACCTCTAGTAATTCAGGTCTTTTCAAATACTCATTTTATTTGATGATCTCTTGTATTGACCATCTTATAAATCTGGGAGTCTCCTTCTCTTTCCCAAGAATTCGCTTCTTTATTTTTGTTTTCTCAAGGAACCAGTATAGAACCAGAAGGAGGCATCCGTTCAAAACTTTTGGCTCCCCCTTTACGTGCTTGTGAAGTCCTTGGTGCAAGAATTCTAATACCATATGTGACCAGTTGGATTTGTCGATGCCTTCAAGGTCTTCACACTTGAGTATCAGTTTCCATTCAATGTGGTTTCCGCTTCTGCTGAAAAATAAAGCTGACATAAGATACATTATAACCAAAGAGGCTGTCTTCCTTGGATCCCCTTTCTTCTTTTGAATCTTCCTCAGCTCTTCCATTAATGTGTCATCAATAACCTTTCTGGTAATTGTTCTTCTTGTTTGCTTTCCAAAGACAGCAGAATCTCCGCTTTTCTTCTTGCCCTAGCAGTATTTCTGTTCTATTGTGATATCCACATCCGAGCCTTCCTTGGTTATTCCAAAAATTGAATGCACATCATGCTCCGTAATTTCAATCTCCCTGTTCCCAAATATGAAGTTTTTCTTGTCACTGTTGTAGTGTCTCATTAGGATCTCAAAATCAGATTCAAGCTTCTTCACTTGATCCTTATCAATCTTTCCCAATCTGAATGCTTCAATTATTCCCCGAAAACAAGTGTTGTTTATCAACTCCCACGATTCTTCTTCGATGCTCTCCTTGTATTTATACATTAACATATAAAATGATGTCAGTGAGCACTTGTGCTGTACGTGTTTGATCTTGGTCAAGCCCCCTAGTTCTCCTCCTTTGTCCTTCTTCTTTCTTCCCTTTTCTTCCTCCTCCTCCCCTGAATCTGTCTCCGCTTATTTTCTTTTTCCGCCTGTTGATCTTTTCTGAAAAACAAACTTTTCTATTTCCCCCTCTTCATCTTCAGTGTCTACCTCATCTTCTTCTTCTTCTTCTTCTTCTTCTGCTTCTTCTTCTTCAGCAGTAGCACCCTTCTGGACCTCTTTTCTCTTTTTCTTCGACTTTATCTTCTGTAAAACTTCTGCTGTATTTTGTTCTGTCCTCATAGAAGCTACAGATTCTTGAACCGAATCATCTTCGGATTCAGAAGTTACAATTAAATGTCTTGAACCTCTTCTCATCCTGCATATAAGTAGTAAAAACTTGTATTTATAAACTGCATATGCAAAAAATAAAGTTTACTGCTCCCCAGTAAACTTCTACTGGGGGTCAGTAAACTTGCAATACAATAATTCCCTTTCAATTTCAGGGTCACAACACATAACAGATACTCATTCTTAACCTAATAAACAACTTTATTGTCCCCTAGTAAACATAGTAGAAGTTTACTGCCCCACAGTAAATTTCTACTGAGGGTCAATAAACTTGCAATACAATAACTCCCTTTCAATTTCAGGGGCCACAACACACAACATATACCCATTCTTAACCTAATAAACAACTTTATTGTCCCCTAGTAAACACAGTAGAAGTTTACTGCTCCCCAGTAAACTTCTACTGGAGGTCAGTAAACTTGCAATACAATAAATCCCTTTCAATTTCAGGGCCACAACACACAACAGATACCCATTATTAACCTAATAAACAACTTTATTGTCCCCTAGTAAACACAGTAGAAGTTTACTGTCCCCCAGTAAACTTCTACTAGGGGTCAGTAAACTTGCAATACAATAACTCTCTTTCAATTTCAGGGCCACAACACACAACAGATACCCAATCTTAACCTAATAAACAACTTTATTGTCCCCTATTAAACACAGTAAAAGTTTACTGCTCCTAGTAAACTTCTACTGGGGGTCAGTAAACTTGGAATACAATAACTCCCTTTCAATTTCAGGGCCACAACACACAACAGATACCCATTCTTAACCTAATAAACAACTTTATTGCCCCCTAGTAAACACTGTAGAAGTTTACTGCCCCCAAGTAAACTTTTACTGGAGGTCAGTACACTTGCATTACAGTATCTCCCTTACATTTTCATGTCAATTATACATAGTAAATCTTACAAAAATCAACAAAGACAACATTAATCTCAATCTGTAACAGTTATGAACTGAGAAATCCTAGAATTTTCATGGCCTTTAATCACTATAAATCAGAGAATTAAGCTTCAATATCATCAGAGAAGTCCAAAATAAGCCTAAATTCAATAAAATCCAACATGTACCTGTTTTTATGGATTTTCCGAGCGAGGTCGAGTGAGAGCGATTGAAGCAGAAATCGACGCCGATATTCAACTAGAGAGTGACGCCGAGCATGAGCGATTGAAGCAGAGATTGACGCCGAGACTTATCCAAAGATTGACTTCGATCAACTGCGATTGAGCCAGAGAGCGATTTCGATCGACTGGGATTTAACGAGAGAGCGACGTCGTCGACTGAGATTTAACGAGAGAGCGACGTTGATCGATGGAATGACAGAGATCGTGATCGAGAGAGAGACAGTTTTTTGATTTTCGTGGAGAGTGGGAGAGAGAGTGTTTTGATTTTCGTGGAGAGTGGGCGAGTGGGAGATTAATGTGAAGGGTATAATTGTTATTTCGTGTTAAAACAGGAGAATGGGCTACTCAATACATTTTTTATTGAAATGAGCTTTAAAATCCCTGTTTTTGACTAAATGGTCATTTTTCCTAATAAGTATATATATACAAATGTGTGTGTATATATATATATATATATATATATATATATATATATATATATTTCCCGTTTATTATTCAGGATTTTTTTATTATATATTTTTATTTCCTGTTATTATAGTGTACAACATGGACAAGAGTTGGATGCAATTAGGGAGGGGGTCCCCTCTTTATATGAGAGGCATTTTTGATTTTCTTGAGTTCGTGCGTCTACATAGTCCTCCAGACAAAGTTATTCACATATGTCTGTGAAACAAATGTCTCAATCGGAAACCAGTAACATATGAAGACATGTATTCTCAATTGGCACTAAACGGTATTTGTCCTAGTTACACCACATGGACATGGCACGGTGAAAATCAAGTTCAAATGCCTACACTTGCAGAAATTCAAGCACAACATAATCAAAAGGCAGGATCTTCCAATGCTAGTTACGGGGACCCTGCTGCGATGAACATATTAAATGATGCCTTCCTGTTCGCCGCTTCAAGATATCAGGAAAATGTTGTTTATGACAACGCCCCTGACACCTTCCCTAATGTCTCCCACGTTGACTACAACAATGATTATGATAAGTACAACAGGCTTCTACGGGAAGTACAAACCCCATTGTATCCTGGCAGTGAGCATAATGAAGATAAAAAACAAGTAGGGAAAGACTAACGTATGTTTTGACGAGGATATTGCACTTATGAAGGAAGTGCTTCCCAAAGGTAACAGTTGTCTGGAAAATTTCGACTAGGTAAAAAGAATGTTGGCTGACCTCGGTCTTGATCACCAGAAGATAGACGATTGCGTCAATAACTGCATTGTATTACAAAGAAAACAAGGATGAAGTTGAGTGCCCACACTGCTATGAGCCAAGGTATAAAGCTTCCACTTCATCTAAACAAAAAAACCCGCCCATTCCTAGGAAGGTTCTTTGTTACTTCCTGTTGGCTCCTCGTCTGCAGCATATGTACATGTCTTCACATACGGCCAAGTATATGAGATGGCACCAGGCAAGGCACCAGGGAGAGGAGAGGATAGATCCGGATAATCTCACACATCCCGTAGACGGGGAGGTTTGGAAGCACTTTGACAGTTCTTTTCTCGAATTTGCTGGAGACTGTAGAAATGTCAGACTCGGACTTGCAACAGACGGGTTCAATCCTACTGGAAACATGAATTTGTCTTATAGAATTTGGCCTGTGATAGTATTTCCGTACAATCTAGCTCTCAATATGTGTATGAGAAAGGAGTACAATTTTCTTACGCTTATGATTCCAAGGCCGTATTCTCCAGGAAAGTGCTTGGTTGTGTACATGAGACAATTAATTGATGAGCTCCAGGAGTTATGGGAAAATAGACTCCCTACTTTTGACAAGCATGGTCAAACTTCATTCATGATGAAAGCTGCTGTTATTTGGACCATCAGTGATTATCCAGCTTACGGGATGTTGTCTGGCCAACAAACTAAGGGGTACAAGGCTTGCCCGGTATGGTTAGATGACATTAATTCTATTCGCCACGCTAACAAATTGTGTTTCTTGGGATCTAGTAGATGGCTTGACAAGGATCATGAGTGGTGGTGGGATGTTGAGGCATTTGATGGGATTGAGGAGCATAATCCGAAACCCCCAGGTAGGTCTGGTGAGTGGATTTTGGAGAGGTTTAACGAGCATTGGTTCAGATATTTGAGCTCCAGTAAAGAAGTAACCGACTTGAATCCTCCCACGCCTAATGAGTTTAAGTATTAGACGCATAAAAGTGTATTCTTTGAATAGCCTTACTGGTCGACGTTGAAAATCAGACACAACTTGGACGTCATGCACATAGAGAAGAATGTTTGTGACAGCGTTCTTGGAACAATTATGTATCTCAAAGATAAGAACAAGGACACCCCCAAAGCCCATGTTGATCTTAAGAAAATGGGTATACGCCCTAAGCTATGGCTAGTAGAGAACAAAAAAACAAAAAAGCCACAATACCTCAAGCAGGCTACACAGTCCATCCTCAAAAGAAGACTCATGACTGTCATGTTTTGCTGCAACGTCTTCTTCCCGTGGTCATTAGACTGTATTTGCAGAGTGATGTGGTTGACACATTAGTGGCTTTGTCAAAGTTCTTTAAGAGGATATGTGCTTGAGAGCTTAAAAAGTCTGATGTTCGGTCATTGCAAGAAGACATTGTGTACATCATGTGCAAGCTGGGGAGGATCTTTCCCCCAACTTTCTTTGACATTATGATTCACCTCATGATCCACCTTTCCGAACAAGTGTTGCTTACTGGTCCGGTACAGTATACCTGGTGTTATCCAAATGAGAGAAATGCACTCATTTTCTAATTAATCATCCTTTCAAATTAAGATAATTTTTTTAAAGAATTAAAATTTGTTTAGTCCTCGTGGTTTGAAGTCGACATCTGTTTAGTCCTTGTGGTTTTATTTTAATCTGAATAGTCCTTTAAGTCACAATTTTTCATTCAAATAATCCTTATGGTTTTATTTTAATCTGAATAGTCCTTAGAGTCATGATTTTTCATCCAAATAGTCGTTTCGATTCATTTTGTCAGTTAAAGGCCATAAGGACTATTTGGATGAAAAATCATGACTTTAAGGACTATTCAGATTAAAATAAAACTATAAGGACTATTTGGATGAAAAATCGTGACTCAAAAGACTATTCAGATTAAAATAAAACCATAAGGACTAAACAGATGTCGACTTCAAACCACAAGGACTATACAATATTTTACCTTTTTTTAAATATTTATTGTAAGAGAATAAATATCTGTTTTGCAGACAACTGGGGGATTTCAAAAGGTCGAACAAAAACAAACGTTTCCCTGAAGGGTCGATCACGGCGGCATACATTCAGGCTGAGTGCGTAACTTACTGCAGCACATATCTCAATGCTGAAGACACAGTGGGGGAATCATCTGGAGCGGGTAGTAGCCAGCAATTCAATCTATCAGTTGTTTCGAACGATCTTCAACCGTATGGCAGGTTAAGTAATTCTGAAAGATTAAGTAATGCTGAGATCAAAGAGGCCCATTGCTCTGTCCTTCAACATTGCGACGAAGCCGAGCGGTACTTGAAGTCCCATTTGGAAAGGCAGGATGGTAACGAAGTCATATACAAGAGAGATTTTCCTGATTACTTCCCTATTTGGGTACCTTCTATCTCTATATATGATGTTACATAAATTAAATATATGTTTCTTTTTTATGTTACATAATGTAGCAACGTTGCTCTTAAAATTGTTACAGATGATGCACATTCAGTAGCAGTTTCCTGCTTCTTACGACCCGGAGTTGCACTTGTTGGCTGGAGGACCCCAAAGCCACAGAGTTCGTGTTGGATGTTTTGTGAACGGTGTTAAGTTTGTGACGTCAGAAGGAGATGAAGGCCATGTCACCTAAAACAATGGAGTCATGGTTGAGGGTTTGGGTTTCAACTACTACGGGGTTCTTGTTAGTGTCATCGAACAAATCTACGACAAGGGTATGCCAGTAGTGTTGTTCAAGTGCAAATGGTTTAATACTGACCCAACCAGACGAGTGAGTACAATTCTGGATCGTGGCTTGTTATCAATGGACTCAAACAGTGTATGGTATGAGAATGAGCCGTTTATTCTTGCCACCATGGTGAAACAAGTGTTTTATCTTGATGATCCAGCTATGGGTGAGGGTTGGAAAGTGGTGCAGGTGATGTCACATAGGAATAATTTGAGTGCAGCTACACTGGGAGGGGATGATGAGAGTGGGACCAGTGAACCAACAGCTGATCAACCGAATAAACCATATGAAGAGGAATCTCCATATGTAGTCTCCGATACTGAGGATATTTGTCACATCCCGGTTTTTAAATTAAATTACGGTTATTTACATTTGGTATCACTTTGATTTTTACCATTTTGAATAACCGTTTACTATTTAAGGACCCTAGAGTTGACTTTTTGTAGGAAAATATTTTGGGAAAATTTCTTTAAGGAAGTCGTAGAGGACATTAATACAAATCTGTGGTCATGTAATACGTTAAAATCGGAATTCGTATGTGAAAGTTAGGATGTAAAATGTAAAGTTACTATTTTGGTTTGGGTATAAAAATGGAAACTTACCATTTGAGGTAAGTTGGAAAATCAGTTTCACCCCCCCCTCACTCTCTCTCCTCTCTCCCGCGCCTCTCTTCTGACAGGCAACTTCATCACCTCCGTCCGCCACAGTCCGGCCGAACTAGGTGGCGTGCTTTGTATCGATTTGAAGCTTGGAGCATCCTCTACAAGTCTAGGTAGGTGGCAGCCGGTGTCGGGCCGCCGTGAAGGAAAAATCATGCCGGAAAGCAGTGGCAGTGCGTGGCATGGTTTTCGCCGGAAAATCCCTTTTCCGGCCACCATTGCCGGAGGTGTTGGTATCATTTGGAAGCTGTCCCTTCCAGCGGCAAACCCCTAAAAGGATTCGACCTAACTCAAGCTAGGTAAAGAGAATCGAAGGTTTGAAATTCTAGGGTTTTAAATTTGAGATTTTTAATGTTTGGCTTCGATTACCCTAGTTAGGCTTGAAATTGGACTTTGTGGTAGTTATAAAAGTTGTTTGGAATGTTGCAGGAAAATTGTGTCAAAATTTGGTAGCCATCGGAGGTCGCCGGAATTGGGCTGGCCGGCCGCCGTTGCCGGTAGAGCAGACGGCGGCACCGCCGCTTAGGGGTAGTTTTTCATGTTTTTGAGTTTTTTTTAATGAGATGAATTTAATGATGTGAAGTTTGGAATTTTTGGAGGAGTTTTGGTTAGGTTTGGGATTTTTCAAAGATTGAGAATTTTGGCGGTTGTTAGAATGAAAATCCGGCCGTAGGATTTCCTTGGTATTTATTCTAGAATGTTAGAAGTGATGAATTAAGGGTGTGGTGGAGTTTGGTGGGAATCCGGTGAGCTTAACCCTAGTAAGGGTAGTGAGTTAAGCGGAAGAGTTTTGGTGTTTATATTGAAGTATGTATTTTCTGGAAATTGGAGTTGGTTCTAAGAATGATTATTGTGCCAGGATACGAAGGAAACCTCGCTTGATTACCGATGCGGATATCGTCGGGCTTATGCCTAAATTTGTGAGTGGACATTTTGGTTTTAAATATTTATGCCTGCAAGATTTTATAATTTATCATTTTATTTTCCGAGCTGATATTATAACTTCGGCTTATGAGATGATCTTGAAAATTATTTGAGTTTGACGCATTGATTAATGGTTGGTCATGATTTCTGGATTTGAGCTCGGATTATTAATTTGATATTTGAGTTTGGATATTTTTATAAATTCCGGATTTCATTATGATTGTTTTATTGTGGACTTTGAGATTTATAAAGATTTCCGAAAATGGGATGTTCGGTAATTCTCTATTTATAACTTTCATATTTAATTGTGGATTATCGATCTTGAAATTGAGAATATTTTCAACAAGTATTTTCGGATTGAAAAATATATTACAATTTATACTTGTTAATTAAATCTCGCTTTTAATTTTGGATTTGAGAATATATTGACGTGTGAGACACGTCATTGAGTTTATTATAATTTCTTATGATGATTTTCAAGTATGGTTGGGAACCGTACCATTCGCTTGTCTTGATTATTGCTAGTTAACCATTATTAGCGGCTACTCACCATATGTGAGTAGAGCGCTTAGCGTGGGACGCTATTATAGCCTGCAAGGCAACCGATCGGTATTTATATTTATTTGTTAGCTAGCCATTATTAGCGGCTACTCACTATAGGTGAGTAGAGTGCTTAGCGAGGGACGCTATTATAGTCTAGGAGGCACCGACCCGAGCCTGAGAGGCTCCTTTTACATGGTGATAACTCTTCCCCTTATTTTATTCTTCTCAGATATTCATAAATATCAGAACATATCTAATAATGAAAGAATAACAATGAATAAAGACTAAGCGGAAGCAGCCTCTGACTATTTGACTATGCCTCGTCAATTTCAAGCTCTTTGTACAAATTGACAAGATTGTATGACCTCTCTGGGTGATGACTAATGAATAGAACAAGGAAGTGAATAAAACTTGAGTATTGGTTGTGGGATTATTTTAGTTGAGTAATTGATTTATTGGGAGATGTGATGAACTTGGGGAGCAGGAAGGCTCCAGGTGTTAAGGATGGATGTTTGGTTATAGAAGTGTTAAGTTGGATTTTTCAGGTAAGGGTTGTCCATTTTCAAGGAAGATTATGCCGACTTTTCGGTAAATTTTCCTTTAAGGTGGACCCCGCAGGATTTACCTCGGGTTTCAGGGTGAAATACGAGGTGGGTCCTGACAATATTCGTGTCAACAACCAACATGTTCAGGCTATCATAGGTTACATTACAATTACACCATCTGAACTGAACTCGCTACAACGCAACCCCATTAATCATGATGACGACGGCTTCATAAATGACGAATACATACAGGATGATGAGTATTCTGACCAAATTGAGGAGGATGATGATTCAGATGACTCAGATTATGATGAATACGATTAATATAACCATTATTGTGGATTTCGATCGCTCTAATCTACTTGTATTAATTTGACATAACTTCGGATATGTATTTTTAAATTTATAACCACGTACGTACGTGCGTCAAACCATTAATTATTCATGCAAATTTCCATTTTTCTACATGTGTAATTTTTAAAATGCATATGTATGCTTTTTTAAATACGAATACTTACGTGGAGTTACAGTTGGGTTTAGTTTGAAAAGTTACACGAAAATACTCGGATGTAAATATAATAAAAGGAGCTTAAACTTTTTTAAAAAACACTGAGTCGACGAAACTTGAAGAATTCGTCGCAATAGAAATACTAAGGCGACGGAAAGTGGACTTTCCAACGCTAGGATCCCCGAAATATTAGGCGGGTAAATAAAATTTTATGTTACTTAGGCGACGAAAATTGAATAAGTCGTCGGCTTGGTAGAACCAAGGCGACGGAAAGTGTCTTTTCCGTCGCCTAGGATCCCGAAATATTAGGCGAGTGAATTTTGCACCCTTTTTTTCGGAAATTTCATATTACTTAGGCAACGAATACGTGTCTTAGGCGACGAAACTTATTCGTCGGCTAAGATAAAATCGATAATAACTGCCTCGCGCAATCCACAATCCCTAAATTCACACCCACAATTCCCAAATCCCACCAGAGCTGCGCCACCACCTCACGCCACCAGACCCCATCCATGCATTGGCAACCGATTCAAGTGCGCACATCCACCCACCTCCTCCACTCATCGCCACCGCATCCACCCGCCGCTCTGATCTCACTGCTCTCACCTTATCACCTTGCTCCTTTTTCAGGTCCGTATTCTCTCTCTTCTCAGATTGATCTTGCTTATTACTTCTGAATCGTATCTGAATGTGTTTGTGGTTAAATCTCATACATTAGGATTAGGAATATAAGAGGAGTGAACAAAGTGTAGCTAGATTGATGTATTTGGAATTATGGTTGATGTTTTTGAAGGCAAAAATAGCTAGCTAGGAGTTTTTTTTTAAGCTGCCTACTGGCTCTTATGCTTTAGAAGTAGTGCTTGAACATGTGAAGGAGAAATGCAAGAGTTTCTATGGGTTGAATGTGTGTGATGACGATATAGGGAAGAAGGGGGCATTGGCTATTGTCAAGTCTGTGCCAAAGATTAAGTACTTGTGGTTGAGAAGGGCGAGAATTGGTAGGCAGGGTCTTATTACTTTATTGCAAGGCTGCAAGGATCTTGAACTTTTGGATGTTAGGGAGTGTTGTGCTTTCAATGAGGAGGATGAGGAAATAACTAAGCTTGCTGCTAGTATTCCTAAGTTTATGTGTGAGGGTTCTAGAGTTGGACATGGAGGAGGAGGGCACATGTTCTTGTATGGATACCGTTTTGGAGGGCGACGACTGTTGTATGTTGGAGGAGGACGAAGAGTCTTGAATGTCCAACGAGGAGGAGAACGAGTTGTGATGACATTAGACCCTTTAGAGGACAGAGCATGAGTGTGGTGAGGGTAAGGAGGGCAGATTTCATGTTGATGATGAATTATTGACCTGTTATTGTTATGTGTACCAACTGACTATGTTAATTATCCAAATACACTTCACATCAGACTTGCCTCAGTCCTCAGAGTTTTTTTTTTGTTTTTTTTATTTTTTAATTATCCAAAAAAAAAAGTGTTTGCTCATACCAATATCTCATTGTATCTTCTGCTTAAGTGGCTCACAGCTTTTGTTAGTATACCAATATACACTTCACATCAGACTTGCTTCAGACCTCGGTGTTTTTTTTTTTTTAATTATCAAAAAAAAAAATACCAATATCATATTGTATCTTCTGCTTAAGTGGCTCACAGCTTTTGTTAGTGTTTTATGTATCCCAATGCATCAAGTCTAAAAAAAAAATAAGTGAAGAAAGACAAGTGCTTTGATCAACCTGTATGTATGCTTTTCTATAGACTATTTTTAATAATCTTTATCTATTACTCACTCATTTACTAACAATTGTGTGTTATTCATGTGCAAGATATGGTGATCATGGGGAAGAGGAAGGACCGATCCACTAAGGCCAATGCTTTGATGAAATCAATACGGCAGAGCGTCGGTTCAACTAGCAGTAGCAGCCACCCTACCCCCATGCCGGCTGGGAAAGTACCACCAGGGGCTCCCCCCTTGATCGTGCGGCCCCCTACAGTTGACAACAGTTTAACAGGATCTCCATCGGCGTCTGCAACCGCACCCGAATCTGCAAGACGTATCGTCGGCAGCACTTGAATCAAAGTTAGAAGCCCAATAGGTAAGTGTATTAATTTACTGTCCCCCAGTAAACTTCTACTGGGGGTTAGTAAACTTTCAGTACGTTATCTCCCTTTCAATTTCATGCCAATTACACACAACAGATACCCTAATAAACAACTTTATTGCCCCCTAGTAAACCCAGTAGAAGTTTACTGCCCCTAGTAAACTTCTACTAGGGGTCAGTAAACTTGCAGTACAATATGTCTCTTTCATTTTCATGTCAATTACACATAACATATACCCTAATAAACAACTTTATTGGCCCCTAGTAAACCCAGTAGAAGTTTACTGCCCCCCAGTAAACTTCTACTGGGGGTCAGTAAACTTGCAGTACAATACGTCTCTTTCATTTTCATGCCACTGACATACAATAGATATCCTCTTGTATATTAAGTATCCTAATGTATTTTCACATGTTAATTGTAGCTCCGGCCCCGAAAAAGAAGCGGGGTTTATTTTCTGGAAAGAAGGCGGAGGATATCGTTCAACAAACGTGGCAGAAGATCAAGCTGGAGTATTGCCCCCGTGTAAAAGGCCCTAGCGTGAGGGGGATAAACAGCTTGGTGGCGCATGATATCAATTGCGCCATACGGAGTCTGGTGGGAATGAGGGCAAGGATGTTCTACGACCTTGATCAGACCGAGGAGTGGAAGGTGTGGAATGCAATGTCGGTAAGTAACTGAAAAGTATATGAAAAGTAAATTCACTTAATTACATTTGTTTGATAACATATATATGATTGCTTATGTAATTGGAAGGCATGAACTGACTGAATTGATAACTCTCTATTGATAAAATTTCATGTCTAAGGATATGTTTGCATAAGACTGAGTTTTCTTATAAAGTGAAAATGTTATGGATATGTGTAAAGTATGATTGAATGTGTGTAAAGTATTGTGTGTTGATATGAAGTGTTGATATGAATTGAGAGATGTGTTTTGTGATAATAATTAGGTGTATTAATTTTTTTATTTTATTTTTCAGTGCTTAACATGAGAATTTTTTTTTTATTTCTTACTTAGCCGAAGTACGAGTGAGATGAAAATGATGAGCCAATGTTCAATTGGATACTGAAGAAGACACAGGAGAGGTACAAGGACTGGAAGTACCAGTGTCACAAAGCTTATCTGAAGGAACGGCCCTCTGGCAAGCCTTCATATTTCATTGGGAGAGAGGACCAGTGGGAGTTTCTATGCGAGCACTTCGAGTCAGATGCGTTCAAGGTGATTTTTTTTAATTACCTTCATTGTTTCCCTTGTATTTTATTATTAGCTCATTCATGTATAGTTATGTATTTATAACTTGAAATGTGAAATGTGCAAGATGTTAGAACTAATATATTTAATATTTTTTTGTGTATTAGAGACTCTCCTTAGCAAACAAGCGGAACCGTGGGGAGAAGACTATGCACCACCACACGGGGTCTTCTTCTATCATCTACACAATGGAGGAACTCAGAATACAAAGCGAGCAGCTTCCAATAATCAAAGGTTTTGAGAAGACCTATGTCAGGGAGGGTGATGAAGTTACAACCAAGCATTATGTAAGTGTCTCTCCTTTTACTATTATGTAAGCTTATAGTGATTAGTCAAGCATGTGTAAATTTGGATGCAATTGGTATATATATGATCATAAGTTGAATGAATGTCATGTTTTCCTGCTTCTTTCAAAACAAAAAAAAAGTGTTATTATCATTATCATTAATTAAGATGTAAAGTTTTAGGGTGAGAAGCTGAGTTTTCCTGTGATAGGATTAGAAACTTCCCTGTTTATGATCAAACATGTTTATAAACTTCCCTGTTTATCATTATCATTATCATTTTATTGTCAACTTCCCTGTTTATGATCAAACCAGGTCTATTAATAAATGTTTATGATCAAACCATGCATTAGAAAGCTTCCCTGTCTATTATTAATACATGTCTATTGATACTTGCACCCTTAATACTTCCACATTTTATTGTCAATTTCCCTGTTTATGATCAAATCATGCATTGGAAAGCTTGACAGGGAAGCTTCCCTGTTTATTAGGTACACTTAATAAACTTGACATTTATTATGATGCATGGTTGATCAGGTCTATTAATAAATGTCAAGTTTATTAAGCTTCCTTGTATTGTTTGATCAGGTGTACCTAATAAGTGAAGCTTTCTTGTATTGTTTGATCAGGTGTACCTAATAAGTGAAGGTTCCCTGTTTATTATGCAAAATGTCAAGTTTATTATGGAAATGTTGAGCTGCATGTTTTCTTTATTAATTGATGTATTTTAAATGCAGAATGACATGGTTGATGAGGTCAATAAACGAAAGGATGCATTTAAGGAACAACACCCTGACACGACAGAAGAGGAGATTATGAAAAGTGTTTAGTCGCAACAAATTGAGGTGTTGGGTACGGTGCTCAAAACTCGAAAAGGAAAGGAGATCAGAGGGATCGGACGAGGAGGCGAGCGAGACTTGAGCCATTCTTCAAATGGTTCCACTTCACGTAGTCGTCCTCCTAGAGTTGATGAGCAACAACTCCAAGAGGTGCATGAGTGCTATGAACAGAGACTAAAGGAATCAGAGGAGCGTGCCCAGCAGCAGATCCAAGAGGTCAAGCAGCGTGCCTTGCGTGCCGAGTCTATGTATAGTGCTATGCAGTCCCAAGTTGCAGCCATATATGAGCACCTAGGTATGCCACCTCCTCCTCCTCCATAAATTTCCCCATAGAACAATGATGATAGAGGCGACTTTCCAGGATTGGACCAGGATTGAACAATGATGATAGAGGTGATTTTCTAGTACTTCATTCATAGTTTAGGTAGATAGTATGAACAATTTTCTAGCTAGTTCATTATTTTTTATATATGAACAATATTTGTCCATCTAGTTATCATGATCAATATATGAATATATTTTCCAAATCCAGTGCTTCCTGTCTGCTGTATCTGTATGTATTTGATTATTGTTACTGATTTGTAATTTTTGGAAACAGTGAATAAGGTAAAAAAATAAAAAATTTACCCTAAACAAAAATCTCTTAGGCGACGGAAACGGTAACATTCGTCGCCCAAGACAAACCACCTAGGCGACGGACACAGTAACATTCGTCGCCCAAGATAAACCACCTAGAAGATGGAAAAAGTAACATTCGTCACCCAAGACAAACCACCTAGGCGACCGAAAAAGTAACATTCGTCGCCTAAGATAAACCACATATCTAACAAATACAAAGATCGATCATCGATTAAGAACTGTTATGCATTTATCGGTTTAAAACTCTGCCGACGAATATTCCGTCGCTTAAGGACGTTGCAATATTCGTCGAAAAATATACATACCGACGACAGTTTCGTCAGCTAAGAACAATTACATATTCATCGGCTAAGAACCTTTCTGACAAAAACATTCCGTCGAAAGAGGTTGTTATCAACGAACTTGTTTGTCGACAAGGCAAGTAAGGGTCCGTCGGGTAGGATCTCTCTTAGTCGACGACTAACTTTAGTTTCATCGCCTAAGTGTCTACCTCACCACACTTAGGCGACGGAACTTAGTCGACCGATAATTCGTCTGCCAAAATTCTAGGCGACGAATTGGTTGTCTTAGGCGATGAGTTGTTTCCATCGCCTAAGACTAGATTTCCTGTAGTGATTCCCGCCGTTAGGGGGAGATAAGAACACAAGTGTTCAGGTGTAACGACGTGAATTGTCATGGTTTGTCCCCACTAAGTCTCCTCTTGATCCCAAATGCTTAAAGTGTTAAAGTGACTAGATCACATGCTGCATATGTCTGCAAGGATTGATGTCCTACAAGAGGACATGGCGCAACCAAAAGGTGTTGGTCTTGACGCCATCACCATGGATGGTGATATAGTGACGCCATATAGTGGCAAAATTGGTGTCACAAGGCCGTGTGGCTCCCCAAAAGGAGGGAGGCCCTTAGATTCGATACTTTCTCGCACTAGGAAGAAAGCGAGCTTGGCACAACCTGATCCATTGATCAGTGATACTCAAATCTGTCTCATGAAGTCTGAATTGTGATTATCGTTGGGAGACGCCTCAATGTCAAATCCAATCCATATAGAGATCTCTACAATTATTACACTAGTGTACATGAGGACATGGGATAATGAGTCTATTATCGAACCACCCTTCGTTGATGGATATCAACTAAGTTGATTGGCCTAATGGAAAGATGTGATCCAACATTAACAAAGAGATAGGTCCATGGGCAGGTGATGCCGACACCGTAAGCTAAACCCTATCAACTATGCCTTTGTTAGATAGCGTAGTGAGAATAAGAGCTTAGACTCACCTTATGACACAAGGTCTCTCACTAACACGCACTGGGGTCGACTACGATGAGATATGATCTCGTAATAGATGTCATTGAACTCCACTACTTTGTAAGTTTGGTAGTTTCCAAATAACTGAACATGCAGCCTATGAATGTGGTCATAATAACATCTCTATGGGATCAGAGATATACATAAAGATCTTAAACGGACTTCATTCATCCGAATCAAGTGGCTCCAGACCACAGGAGCATGCGTTTGCTAAATGTATTGAAACGCAAATGGACTCTACTTGATTTGGAAGGGATATGGTGAATTATGCCTTTGCGTGTTCATTCTGGATTTATGGACTCTTAATGGATCAAGAGATGCCAATATCTATCAACATCCGAAGTTAGAATGAAAAAGATATTGGGAAGACACGGTCTCGATAAGGCACTCGATGACTGTATTGATGATGATTTTCCATCAATCGGCTTAGGCGCTCTAACGAAAGTGAGGTCTACATATATCCCTTGATTAATCAAAGTCTTTGCTCTAAAGAGAGATCTGTTGTTTTGTCTAAAGCAAGATGACAAATATGTGTTAAGAGATGAAATTATCATCTGAGTACAATAAGACGCATCAATGTACTCAACATAATAAGAAAGATATGACATCTCATTCGCTATGAAAAGTTGTAAAGCTAAATGTAGCTATGCGCCCACGCAATGTCAATGTAATGACAGTAACTCTTTTTTCAATACTTAATGGTATGAAAGGTTGCGGCTTATTCTATCCCTACATATAAGAAAGACACATCAAAAGCGAAATCAGAATCTGCCAAGTTTCGTAGGTCAAATTCCACGGGACCTACAGGAAATCTCACTCACTGGAAAATGGTGAAATTGATACCATTGGAAAGGTATATGTGTTTGCTTTCCAAGGATATCAACCATTTGATCATACCTATCATATTGAGTGAGTTATGGCCGTTTTTTGTAAAGTAGGACAAATCTGTCCGAGATTCTGATTTTGGCAAAACAGTCCACTTTGACGGGACTTTGTGAACATTTTCTGATGAACTAGAATGTGTGTAATATACGGTTGGAAAGCTAAATGAGTCTAGTTTCCAAAACTATTTACGGTTCGTTCATACGTATTTCCTAGAGGAAGTTACGGCTGTTCTAGTAACTAAAGGTCATGATGCGCGAAAATCTGATTTCCTACACGAACTTATGTTTTGAGTTCACAAGCGGCCTTCTCCTCAAGATCTAAGTGTAAAAGATCATGTTTGAGGACAATACGGCATGATCTAGTTAATCATTTCCCAATGCCACATTTGAAGACATGTTAAAGAGCATTGACATGCTAAGTTATCGAAACTTCCGTGATTAGTAAAAATCAGGAAAAGCCCTATGGTTGATGTAAAGATCAGGGGGAGGTGCGAACTTCAAGAGGAGTCTAGCACATGCATGTCACTATCAAATGTGAAGGGTACGTTGTACTTTTTTTCTCTTACAATCAAGGTTTAGTTTTTCTCCCACAGGGTTTTTATTCCTTGACGAGGTTTTTAACGAGGCGACATAACAGCACCACCGGCATACCGGCGCGCGGCATAAGTGGGAGTATTCTAGGATATTCTATATGTGTGCCTTGTCCTTATGCCATCAGGATATGTAGTTGGAATAGGACTATGTATTTCTTATCATTAGCATATTGGTACATTATAATTCCTTATATAAATGGCTCCTATCAATGAATAAGATGATGATTCTCTATTCTCTTGTTATCTCTTTGTCTCTACACTTTATCCTTCATCACATTCATTAATTTCGGAAATAATATAAGAAAATTGATATGAAAATCTGGAGTATTACAGAGAGATTTGAAAGAAATTGGATAGGAGAGAGAAATATGAGGGATTGAGAAGAGAGGGCAATTTTTTTTTTTTTGAGGGAAATGGAACTAAATCCATTAGTCTTACAGCCTATAACGACCAAAAAATGTCAATGCATGAGTAATCCGAGGACTACTCAAACACAAAGTACAACTTAATCTAAAACTACGAATTGAAAGAACAACCTCAAAACTACATCTAAAAAGGTGGACATGAAGACTACTAAAACTAAAGTCCAAAAAGGCGGACCCTCCAACACTACAACTGAAAACAGAAAAACCTCGACTCCTATATCACTATAGGGCAAAGCATCTATCCTGAAGAGCATGACGCGTAAGACCTCCATTGGTGTACGTTTCCACTCTATCAGATCAGTGAACAGCTTCAATCTAAACAGCCATATAGGATAGAGATTGTAATACCCCAGATTTTCATACCATTTTCCTTGTATTATTCCCTTATTTAATGAAGGAATATTTATGGTAATTCTTATTGGTTTATGCGAAGTTGAAGTTCAGGAGTTTATTTTATAGTGTTTTGAAGTTTAAGGGACCAAAAAGTTGACTTTATTTTCCGTAAGTTATCTTTGAAAATTTCCTTCACGAAAGTTGTAGAGCTCGTCAATACGAGTTCGTTGACATGCGGCACGCGTGAAACGGACGTCATATGAAGAAGTTTTGGTCAGAGGAAGTTAGTTTCCAGGTTTGGAAAGTGTATAATAGGAAAAGTTGGGGATTTTTATTCTGTGGGAAACCTAAATTGCACAAACCCGTACACCATTCTCTCTCTCTCCTCTCCCGAGCACCCGACGCCTCACGGACGTCCGGATTCCTGCCGATCGGAAGTTCAACGTCTTGCCGCCGGGTAGGTCGCCGTTGGTCCAGTTCGACTTGCTCGGTCACCCTCTTCCACCTAAGGCGTCGCAGGCCGAAGACAAGCCGTTGGCCGGAGAAGCTTCACGTGGTTCGCTGAAGCATAGGTCTGTCGTCCGGCTGTTGTTCCGACCGTCGTCGGTCTGGTTCGGTGCACATAGACCTTCTCTTCTTTCCTAGGGCAGCACCACTCACCGTCTAGCTGCCTAGACGCCGCCGCTAGGCGGAGGAGCTGTGGCGGTCTTGTCGGAATTTCGTAGTTTCCGACTGCGTTTTAGGCCAGAGTTGGGTGAGTCTTGTCCTCATCCTTCCTCTAGAGATGTTTATGCTCCTCTTGTGATCTAAGTTTGAGGTTTGGAGTGCTAGTTTGCAGATTTGGGGGCGGAGGTTGCTATGGCTGTTGGGAGCAGTTGAAGGCCGAACCGAGCTTAGCCTCAGGTATAAAAAGTGCTCCTTTTACTGTGCTCTTTAAGGTTGTTGTTGGGAGTTTTTGTAGATTTTGAGGTTGGTGGTGGCGTTTGAAGCTCACTCGCCGCCGCCTGTGACGGCACGTGGGGGCGCATCCGGGCAGGGTAGAGGCCTTGTTTTTTGCGTTAGCTAGTCCTTGTTGTTGCTAGGGTGTGTTGTTGTGTGTGAAGAATGAGTGTTGATTAGGTTTTTGCTTTGTAGGTGCTAAGTTGGTTCTAGGTATTTGTTAGGTTGGAAACTTGGAAAAATTGGATCTTGGAGGTAGTGTGGTTGTTGTTGAGTGTCCAATGACCATGGGAGGTCTTGGAAGAAGGATTGCCCTTCTTTGGGCAACCTTTAAGTTAAGGGTATTTTAATCATTGTGGTGTTTTTACTAAGGGTTTTATTTGTATAATTTTAGGTGATTTGTGAATTTGTTGGGTTCCTTGGCTCTTTGTGTTGCGGAAGAACGCAGCAGGATTTTTAGGTGAGTAAATCTCACCAAGGTTCACTTTTGAACCAAGTTTAATTATAGTCATTTGAGGAAGATAATGATTATGATGTAATTTTAATATTTTTCTATTATTGGTTTTAAAAATATATGAGCTTGATCGCCAACGGCTCATAAGTAAGATAAAACAAGTTTCCTTATGTGTTACTTGAAGGATCATATGATCATAATTTTAGTAAATTGTGAGAAGCTATGTTATTGGAATAATTTATATTGTTCATATAATTATATCCTTGTGAAGGATATAATTTTATGATGTGAATCTTGTGTTGTTGATAATAATGTTGTGATATAATGATTGTTGGATAAATAGCCTAACCGAGTTCTAAGCCTTTAATTGGGTGATTGGTTACGGTTAAGATGCTATTTATTATTTTGTGTTTTGGTTTTGGACAGTCAAACTGGGTTCCAAGCCTTTGGCCGGGTGATTGGTTACGGTCTGTCGGTGTAGGTCATGGGAGATACTTGATGGAATTCGGGACCCATGGGTACACATATTGTTGTTGTAGGTCATGAGGGGTATTTATTAAATATCTGGGACTCATGGGTACATTTCTTGTTAATTTGTGGTATGTTGGATGTGTTAAATGTTGGATGTGATAAATGTGGAGTTATTTTTGAGTTACTCATACGGGCTTTTTAGCTTACCGGGTTTGTTATTCTACAATCCCGGTGCACCAATTTCTTGGTGTAGGGGTTAGACCTGCAGGTGAGGATCGACAGGGGTGAGAAGGAGGCGTAGTGGCAAGGTTCTCCTTTTTTTTTATCAAACTCGATATAGTTTCAGATTTGAGTAGACAGTATTTAAGTCATGAGATTGTTCTCATGTTCTTGTTTTGCACGTTATGTAAATAAGGAAGTGTAATCTTAATTCAGGGATAGATTTTGTGGAAATTTCTATTTTGTAATTGAGTTTCGTTGTTGTTGTTGTTGTTTGGTTGTTTTGTTGTTGTTGAAAAAAACAGGTTGGGATGTTATTATTTTAAGTTAGATCATGCCAAAATTTTTGAAAATTTCTTTCGAAAATTGGGGTGTGACAGAGATGTGACTCCCACAAAAGCCAATCACAAGCTAGACCCATATGAGGAAAGAATGAGAAAGTTAATTAACGCTCCAAGCCCCATCACACCAGCCCACACAAATGCAGCCGAATGAGACAAGGCCCAAAGCCCAACCAACCTCTCCTCTAACCCAGTCAACCTAGCCCTGAGACGGACTGACGTCGGAGTCGCTAGCCACCGGATCAGTCCGGTGGTCGTCCAGATCCAATTACCACCAAGACGCATACCTTCTTCCTCTGCCCTCTTTCACAACTTCTAAGCCGCAGTAGATTAGAGACCTAACCCCTGAAGCAGCAGCCTTCCTTGCCTTTGCAATTAACCCTTTGCTTGCCTCCGCCGTGCGCTTTCCTGCGAAACAAAACCGGGAAAGACCAGAGTCGCCTCCCACATCCCCGACCCGAAAGCCAAAGAACTAATATGATCAAACTCCACCTCCTCCTCCACTTGCCGACAAGACCCAGCGCCGAAGACGCCTTGTAACAGACAGATAACTCGTTGAGCCATTGTCGATGTGCTGCACAAAACCTAGGGAAACCTAGGCTTCGGTATGCTGCTCCGAAAAAAGTGGAGCTAGATGGGATGTAGACGAATGACCAAGTTGCGCCTTGCAATTCTGAGAAGAGGGCAATTTGTTCAACAAAAAGAGAGAAAAACTGAAAATTTGGCTAGCAGGAATAATACTTTTAGATATCTTAGGGCTAGTGGGAATTTCATATTCTGTTTTTGTTAGTGGAAAAATTTCTTAAAAAATAAGGCTGAAGAGAGTTACCTGCCCTCTTATTCATTTTCTTTTCTATGCATGGTTGCATCCTCCTCAAAATAATTCGTTGGTTAGTAATTATAAGTGAATCATTTTTGGATGTACTTGTAGACATATAAAATTTAACGATGATAATAGTCGTTGGATAATCCAAGTAAATATGTGGCATGTGAGTCAACAACATTGGAAAGCCGCCAGAAATAACGCGTGGCAAAGTGAAAATGATCGACCTACAACAAAGCCTTAAACCTCCAATTAAAATCAATTATCAAGTGTGGATTGACGATTTGACTTCGCAAGCGAAATGGACTTCGCTTAGGCGAGCAAGGCTTGGCGAGATGAAATTGACTCCGCGAGGTGACTTTGACTTCGCGAGGCGAGCTAAGTTTGGCGAGGCGAACTGGAAATGAAGGCGAGGCGAACTCGACTTCACTTCGCGTAGACCTAAACAGTGACTTTGACTTCACGAGGCGAGCTAAGCTTGGCGAGGCGAACTGGAATTCACTTCGCATAGACTTAAACAGTGGCGAGGCGGAATGACTCCGCGTAGAGATAAATGAAGGCGAGGCAAACTCGACTTCACTTCGCATAGACTTAAATAGTGGTGAGGCGAAATGATTCCGCGCGCATGTACGTGAAGGCGAGTTGGCTCCGCGTTGGGAAATTCGCGAAGTAGCTAGACGACAGAGTTTGCATGCATGCAGGGATTGGAAATCACGGTTCGCTTGGAGATCAAGCCTCCTCGCGGGATACTTTCCATGTCCATGAGATAGCTCGCCCCTTGCTAAAGATTTTGTCCAAAACAGGACATTAATCTAAAGCGATCTGGGCATATCTAAATCTTAAGATTTGATTGATCTGATTGTGTTAAAATCAGCAAGTAAATCAATCAGTCAAGATTCATTAATTCGATTAAGGAAATATTATTGATTCAAAATCTTCATTACTTGCCTTAAGTGAAGGCATGTTAACACTATAAATACCCCTCTCATACCAGCAGACTATTCATCACAACCTATCCCCATGCAAGTCATGGTGACAGGGGCATCCACTATTGAAGAGCAGATAGCCAATCTGATGGGAGCGGTTGAGAAGCTCACCAAAACGGTGGAAGAAAAAGACATGCAGATCGCCGAGCTCTACAGCAAGCTTGAAAGTCAAGATGAAGAAAAGAAGTACAAAGTAGGCGAGAGCTCCAAGAACGTTGACAAAGATGATGATGGCTCGCTTGGATCTATGTCCTTTCAGCAATTGCAAGACATCATCACCAACTTCATCAGAGCTCAATATGGAGGTCCTTCTCGTGATTCTCTCACCTACGCCAAGCCCTACACCAAAAGAATCAATGGACTAAGGATGCCGTTGGGATACCAGCCACCAAAGTTCCAACAATTCGAAGGGAAGGGCAATCCAAAGCAACATGTTGCTCACTTCATCGAAACCTGTAATAACGCTGGGACAGAAGGTGACCACCTTGTCAAGCAATTCGTTCACTCGTTGAAAGGCAATGCCTTTGAATGGTACACGGACTTAGAGCCCGAGTCCATCGACAGTTGGGACCAAATGGAACGTGAGTTCTTAAACCGCTTCTACAGTACAAGACGAACTGTGGGCATGATGGAACTCACCAATACAAAACAATGGAGAGATGAACCAACAATTGACTTCATCAACAGGTGGTGCTCGCTCAGCCTTGATTGTAAAGACCGCTTGTCGGAGACGTCTGCAGTAGAAATGTGCATCCAAGGCATGCATTTCGATTTGCTGTACATTCTCCAAGGTATCAAGCCTCGATCCTTTGAAGAACTAGCTACGTGAGCGCATGATATGGAATTGAGCATAGATAGCCACAAGGGTAAGAAGGAGTTTGTCAATGATCAGCGAAAGGATAAAGCCTTCAGCAGCAAAGTTGACAAGGTCGTGAAAAGATCTACAAATGAGTCGATGACTGTAAACGTTGCTCCAATCAAGATCTCCACACGAGACAAGAAGGAGGTTAAGAGAGTAGACCAGACTCAAGCCTACGGAAGGAAGAAGCACTCATTGACTGAGTGGGAGCAAAAGACTTATCCATTCCCAGATTCCGACGTGGCAGGTATGTTGGAAGATTTGCTTGAGAACAAGGTCATAGAACTTCCAGAGTGCAAGCGTCCAGAAGAAATGCATCGGGTCAATGATCCAAAGTATTGCAAGTTTCATCGCCTCGTAAGCCACCCAGTTGAGAAGTGCTTTGTGTTGAAGGATTTAATCATGAAGCTTGCCAAGCAAGGAAGAATCGAGCTGGATGTCGATGAGGTTGCTGCGGTCAACTGCACTACCATTTCATTTGGGTCTTTTGAACCAGTTCAAGTACCTTCCACGCCAGCAAAGGCGCCATGCCATTTCTCAAAAGAGATGGGCAATGATAGAAAGTTAGAGGAAGCGAAGCCAATCCGGCAAATAAACCTCGCTCCTAAAACTGCCCCATGCGATGATGATGAAGGATGGATACTTGTCACTTGTCGAAAAGCGCGCAAAGGTGTGTTGTCAAGTCCACCACTCCCGCAGCCAGATCATAAACAACCACTCGGGAGTCGTCAATGCCTCGCAAGGAATAAGACGAGATGTGTAAAGGAGAAATTCACTCCTTGTATACAAAAGTCCTTCAATCAAAATCCGCCAGTAAGGTGCTTGCCCAAGAGGCGAATGAGTTGGAAAGCTAATTCAATGACAACCAGCTTTGAAGGTAATTCCAAAGGTGCTGAGAAGGTTGAAGAAACTGAAGTGTCGAGACAATCGGAAGACTTGCCTCTAAAATTTAGCCTCTCAAACGTGTCGCAACCTTCCCAGTCGGCGAGACGTGATTTAGTCCAGTTGTTGCTTGATGAAGGCCAATACTCTTCAAGCATCAATGAGTGTGCGGCATGCGTAGCATGTTGTGACGCTATTCATTTCACAGATGAAGATTTACAATTGGGTTCAAAGCCACACAACCGACCTCTTTTTGTGACAGGCTACATGCAGGAGCAAAAATTAAACCGCATGCTTGTAGATGGAGGGTCTGCCGTGAACATCATGCCAAAATCAACAATGTCCCGACTCGGCATCAATATTGACGAGTTATCTAAAAGTCGCCTCATGATCCAAGGTTTTAACCAAGGAGAGCAAAGAGCGATAGGCATGATTCGGCTAGACATGGTTATGGCGAATTGGAGTCACACACTTTGTTCCACGTGATCGATGCAAAGACTTCATACAACATATTGTTGGGGCGACCATGGATTCATGAAAATGATGTCGTGCCTTCGACTCTGCATCAATGCTTCAAGTTTTACCGCGGAGGCGTGAAAACAGTGATAGGTGATACCAAGCCATTCACCGAGGCTGAGTCTTACTTCGCAGATTCCAAGTTCTATTCAGATGAGGAATCAGTAATTGAAGTTCTGCCAGTCAAAGCACCCTCAACAGGGAAAGCCACAATGGTGACAAGGAAGGAAGTTGAAGCGAAGGGTAAGGGAAATGAAGAGTCACACAAGTCTCCATCCACAACTGTGACATCAGACAAGACCAGTCCAATCATCCCAATTCTTCGATATGTGCCAAAGTCCAAGCGCAAGGAAGGAGAGTCTCCATTTGCGGGAACAAAGCGGCAAGTTAGTCCTCGGAAGCTGAGTGAAGAGGACATAAAATTATTGAAAGAAGCATCAGTATTGCCATTGACAAATTTAAACGACCAAACTCCTACCAAGCAACCATTGAAAGGATTTGTCAAACCAATCAAAGGAAGGGTAGAGCACGGGCCTTTACCCGAGAAAAGAACAAATGAAGGGTTTGACCCCAATGCTTACAAACTGCTGGCAAAGGCTGGATTCGACTTCGGTTCGTCAAGTAAAGAGGATGATCGAGCCGTCAGTAAGAAAGCTCATGAGCTCGATGAGTTTCAAAAGAAGTTAAGGGAACAGGGAAAAACAAGTGATTCGTTTAAAACGGGTCTTGGTTTTATCCCAAACAAGCCGATCAAAATCTCAGGTAGAAGAAAGGCGGAGAAAGCAAGCATGCAGTACATAAGCGTCGAAGAAGTAGAAGATGAGATTCCACAAATCCAATCCATTTCTCGCACTTCAGCGTTCGATCGCATCTGCCCAAGTTCCCAAAGTACTTCTACTAAATCAACAGGCCGGCCTTCGGTGTTTGAACGTGTTGATAAGTCAACAAGTCGAAGCTCCGTCTTCAATCGTCTTGACATTGCAGCAACACGAACTTCTGTGTTCAAAAGGTTGTCATCATCAAATGAAGAAAGTAAACAGTTAAAACCAACTCCTCGGAAGTCGGCACTTGAAAGGATCCGAGCTCCTAAAGGCCAACAAGATAGAAAAAGAAAAGAAGAAGTTGGCCAATCGGAAAATAAAGAAATCCAAAGTCTCATCCCATCACGCATGAAAAGACGTTGCGTGCTAGAGGTGAATTCGACTGACCAACTTAAAGTGAGGCGACATACCTTCATACTCACCGGTCAAGATAAAGAAGACAATGATGCTAGTGGCGATAAGGATGATGTTATTCAATATGCTTATCACATCACAGTAGCCGAAGTAGAAGCTTATGAAGAGAATGACCATGAAGGCTTCGAATATGAAGTAGAGGCAGCTTCTCCAGAACTCGAAGATGGGGTGAAATCTACGGTCGATGAACTTAAAAAAATCAATCTGGGGACGGAAGAAGACCCAAGACCGATATTTGTGAGCGCGTCACTAAGCTCTCAAGAGGAAGAGGGATACCATCACTTGTTGCTTGAATACAAGGATGTCTTCGCTTGGAATTATACAGAAATGCCCGGTCTTGATCCAAAAATAGCAGTTCATCGATTAGCTGTTAAACCGGAGGCTCGACCCATCAAACAGCTAACACGACGTTTTCGAACGGAGGTTCAAACTCAAATTGAAGAAGAGGTTGACAGGTTGATCGCTGCAGGCTTCATCAGAGAGGTCCAATATCCCAAGTGGATCGCAAACATTGTCCCAGTTGAAAAGAAGAATGGACAAAGTTAGAAGTGTACGGGGATTGAAAGTTAGTAATTGATCAGCTACTAACTAATTACGAAGTCAGGAAAGAGGATTTGGTTCCTTATTTCCGTCTCGCTACACAACTCTTGACAGGTTTCGATGTTGTCACACTAGAACATGTGCCAAGGAAGGAAAACCAAATGGCGGATGCCTTGGCCAACCTAGCAGCAACTTTGGCATTATCAAATAATGAAATTGTGGACCTTTCAATTTGCCAACGATGGGTTGTCTCAACAGGGATCGTCCCATTGTGCGAAAATTCCAATGTGGTCTCTGTCTATGTTATTGACGTCGAAGATTGGAGACATCCGTTGATCGACTACATTGAGCATCACAAATTGCCTGGCAATCTAAAACAGCGGACGGATATCAAACGAAGAGCCCCGCGCTTTTTCTACTACAAGGAGACTCTTTATCGACGATCATTTGACGGGTTACTCCTTAGGTGTTTGAGAAAAGAAGAGGCGTCCAAAGCCATGGAGGAGGTCCATTCCGAAATATGTGGAGCTCATCAATCAGGCCCTAAATTACATTTTCAAGTAAGGCGAATGGGTTACTACTGGCCCACAATGGTCAAGGATTGCATGGAGTACGCACAGAAATGTCAAGCTTGTCAATTCCACGTGAACTTTATCCATCAACCGCCTGAGCTATTGCATCCTACAATTGCTTCACACCCGTTTGATGTCTGGGGGATAGACGCTGTGGGACCCATAAACCCGAAATCTTCCGGAGGCCACATGTACATTTTGGCAGCCACGGATTCCTTCTCAAAGTGGTCGGAGGCAGTACCACTCAAAGTGATAAAGAAAGAAACCGTTGTAGACTTCATCAAGACATGCATCATCTAGCGATATGGTGTACCACGTTGCATCATCACAGACAATGCCAAGTACTTCTCAAATAGTGCTATGCAAAAACTTAGCGAAAAGTATCACTTCAAGCTACACTTTTCGTCGATGTACAATGCACCAACTAATGGTCTGGCGGAGGCATTTAATAAGACGCTCTGCAATATCTTGAAGAAGACCGTCGGCAAGTCACAAAGAGATTGGCATGAGAAGATGGGTGAAGCATTATGGGCATATAGAACGACATATCGAATTGCCACAAATGCTACACCTTACTCTCTGGTGTATGGTGTTGAAGCCGTCTTGCCATTAGAGAAGCAGATTCCCTCATTGAGGATTGCTTTGCAAGAAGGCCTCACAAATGAAGAAAATATCAAGCTACGACTTCAAGAGTTGGAAGCTTTAGACGAGAAAAGGCTTGATGCGTAACAACATCTAGAATGCTACCAAGCCCGGATGTCGCGTGCCTTCAACAAAGGGGTTCGGCCTCGATCCTTTCAAATTGGCGACTTGGTTCTTGCTGTACGCAGACCCATCATCATGACACACAAGACCGGTCCCAAGTTCAAATCAAAGTGGGATGGCCCTTATGTCATCAGCAAAGTCTACACCAACGGAGCTTATAAAATCGTGGCTGAAGACGGTTTGAGAATTGGCCCAATCAATGGCAAGTTCTTAAAGAAATATTATGCTTGAAACAAGTAAAGACGGCTCCTTGTCCGCACGAGCATAAACTGCGAATGACAAATAAATGCTCCTTATCCGCACGAGCATAAACTGCGAATGACAAATAAAGGCTCCTTGTCTGCACGAGCTTAAACTGCAAATGACAAAAATGCTCCTAGCCTACATGAGCCTAAATTGCACAAGGCACTAAACAAAAAAAAAAACCAATCTCAAAAAAAAAAAAAGAGTTCTAAATCCTCATCCTTGAACTACGTTATGACTTGATTCTTTCTTTGGAATGATACGTAGGCAGCTTGAGAATTATATTCTTAAGTTCAGTCACATCAAAAAAAAAAAATCTTTTTTATTGCATAATGAGTTCTATTGTCAAAATGACTTATTACATGCGCAAAAAAAAAAAAAGAGAATAAATCATAAGTTTCTAAACGATGATGAGCCCTTCATGTCCAAGATAGGCCTTTGAAGCTGTTGCGTTGCTTTTCAAAATCATCTCGGAACCTCTTTGCTTCCTCAAGTTCTTCAACAGTCAATTCTGGAGTCTCCTTGATTTGGACTTTCTGCTTCTCTAAATCGGCAAGCCTTTTGTCATGAAGTAGAAGGCTCGCATCTAGGGAGGCTATCTTCTGCTCCAATCTCCGTTGCTTCTCCTTCAAATTCTCCAAAGACTCAATCACAACTTGACGTTGACTAAGATCAGTTTGGCGGAGTTCGATCGACTTTGCAATTTCAGCTTCCATAAGAGGCAAACGTTGATCACATGTGCCTGGAGTATCTTTATGCGTGCATACAAGCCTCGCCGCGTGGTATTGAGTAGCACAAGTCATCAAACTTTCTACCTTGTTTTTTATTGGCGAAGGATCAAATCCATAACATTGAAGTTCGGCCACCATCTCGTCAATGTCTTTTCTTTTGGAGAGAATGGATCTTGATGAGTACTTCGTAATGACGTCTTCAATTTGTTCACAAATTAGAGTGGCGGCCTGCATGCGAATCTTTTGGAGCCCCTAGTTGGTTTCCATAACATCAACTTCACCGTGGGTGACCTCGGAAAATGCCATATTGCTTAAAAGCCTTGGAGGATTCACCAAAGCATCTTCACGATTAACTTGTTGCGATTCGCTTTGTTTGCATGCATCGTCTTCGTGAAAAGAGTTGGTCTTCATAACCTCTTTCGAACAAGCTTCGTCTTCAAAAAGTGGGAGTTCTTCTAGCTGAAAACAAGAAGGTAAAACAAAGTGAGTCCAGATCATGCATATAATTTCAAAAAAATGCATGGCGGTGGTGGCGAACATACCTCAACGTGATTTGGTGTTTGTTGCAAGGGACTCGGAATTTCGCCAAGAAAATTACTATTGAGGACAAATTCATCGTTAGGATTAAAATAAACGGAGCCAAAGTCGGGTTCAATCCTTCGACGCTTGAAGTCCACGTCCTTAGAACTATTGCTGCTTCCACTGAGCCTTTTTCGAGTGTTGATCCCCTCCAATTTAAGTTGACTCTGGGCGAGGTGATTATCAGAATCCCCGTGACCTTCTAAAGCTTGGTGCGTTTCATTGGGCAAATTGCCACTTGCGGGCAGCGCCTGGATAGAAGATGCGCGAGTTATATTGCCAAGTTCAATCTCGCGGTGGACCACTTTCTGGCGAGATGGTATCTCGCGGGGAACCACTTCCTGACGAAATGGAATCTCGCGAGGAACCAATCTTTGGCGAGATGGCATCTCGCGAGTAACAACTCTCTGGCGAGGCGGCATCACCACTTCCTATCGAAATGATATCTCGCGGGGAACCACTTCCTGACGAAGTGGAATCTCGCGGGGAACCACTTTCTGGCGGGGCAGTACCACGCGAGCAGCAACCTTGTCTTCCTTTAAAAGCTTGTGCGGCGATCCAACAATAGGCATTGTTGTTGTAGTCATCTTGGGCACAGAACAATATACTTTGGACCACCATTCAACATAATCACGAGTCACCATGTACTCTTTTAGAGCGCTCTCAGGTGGCAACGTCACTGTGCTTCCTGTCTCACGTTTGGTAAAGCTTTCCCAATGCCAATACGTCAAGGATAATGCGCCCGTCCGAATGTCCTTTTGAAGGCTTCCTGGAACATCTTGAACATAGTCGAATTGACGGCTGAAACGATGAGGACTGTAGGGTTGAACGACTCGCCGGTTGTCCTGCCTAAGAGTAAGAAATCCGGATCGAAGGCAAGTAAGGTAGACAATGTCTGAACGGTTAGCATTCTCACGATCAACAATCACTTTGCGTTCTTTAGGGGCTATGGCTAAGATGTCCATCCCCACATTATCACACGCATTGAACAACGAACGAGCTTGTGCTTCTCCAAAGTGCTTGGCCGAAAATGCCCCTGAAAAGTGAACCATGCGCGGTTTAAAGCTGTCAGGAAGAGGAGAATAAAAATGGGTGTCGAAATACTCTGCCAACCACGTGTACACGTAGTGAAAGGGTAATGTGGCTGAACAATTCCCTGGATCTTTGGAAACAGAAATCTCGTTCAAGCCTTGATAAATGTTGGCCAACACAGGTACAGCTAGACAAAATTGATAGCCTTGGGACATTTTACTGGTGACTTTAAACACGCTAGGTCGGATCAAGCCTGTGTCGTCCATAGGAAAGACAAATAGACACAACCAGCACGCGTAAAATGTCGCCAAGTAAGTAGGCTCTATGTCTTCGTCATCCACGCCCAAGTCATCAAACGGTGCGGAGTCGTCATCGGTCCGACCTTGAACCTCGTGGATTTCACCAGACGGGTTGTACTGGTTATGAGGTGCATCTTTCTTGTTCCGTGTACTCTTGGCAGGCGGTCTCTTGTATCTCAAATCCCCTTTGAACCAGTAGTGGATCCATGACGCAATCTTCACCTTTTGCCCTTTACCGCAAAGCTTGTGGTACGCGAGAAATAAAAACCTGCAGCTCTTGGGAATGATTGGCTCACCACTTCTACCTTTGGCCGAAAATTCTTCAATACATGGAACAACTTCGTCATAGAACCTTCCAGTTATGGGCAAGCCACAAATATATGTCAAGTCCCTCAAAGAGATAGACATCTCCCCACACGATGTGTGAAGAGTATTCGTGCTAGGGCACCAATACTCACAGAAGGCCCGCATCACAGGTGCAACACGGTCATAGCTAAAGAGCGATGCAAACACCGCTCGATAGAGACCTGTTTTGTGGATGAGCTTTCCGCTTCGGCTCAAGACATCTTCTAACCACTCCCAGTAACGTTCCGTGTAGGAGAAGGCTCCGTTAGCACGAAACCCTCTCCATTGCACTGAACCATTACACGTACGGTCGCTGAGAAGCACGAACGGTATTTGAGGAATGTTATGGTCATGATGGGCAGACTTCAACATCCATACGTCCGCGCTTCGCTTCTCACTGGTGGATTTGGCTAATTGAAAGGTGGCCAGCTGACGAGATTGTCGAAAAGACCACCGAGGGATATGTCCTGACCCATCATACAAAGGAGACTCTAGGGCGCGCGGCCCAGTCAATGGAGGGTAGGCATATAAGGTGGTGCCATCACTTTGAACGTCGTTGCTGTCTTCAAGGATAGTGATTGTGCCTTTCTTGAAACTCTTGAAGGATGCCAAGCGAAGTAGTGTACAGGAGTTCGCCTCGCGGGCTTGAACTTTCTGCAACACCTCGCGGCCTGGAACTTTCTGCTACTCCTCGCTGCCCTAAACTTTTGCCGCGCCTCGCTGCTTTAAAACTCTGTAGCGCTTCGCCGAGTAGGGTTTCTTCTGTTGTTGAAGGTAGATAACTCAGAAAGACCTCGCGACCTACAAGACAAAAAAAGGGAGAAGTCAGCAGATTATATAACTCTGCACCATAACAATCAAATCAAAAGGAGAGAGAGTATACCGCTGATCTTGCAGCGAGATGGTTGTGACTTTGTGATGAATAATATTCAACCGGAGGCTCTAATTTATAGTGCAATATTTCCCCATTGGAACTGGAGAAGTATGGAGAATCAAGCAAATCAAGAAAGGAATACATCAAAGGTTTCCACCCACTGCTTGGAAACTGTACCAAATCTTTCTGTTCGGAGGAATCCTTGCGAATTAAGGAATCCCTACAAAATTGGGTATCCTATAAATTCGAGGAATTCCCACAAGAAGATGGGGAATCCTTACAAAATTAGGAATTCCTATCAATTCGGGAATTGCCACAAACCCATTAAACGCAGACTTCAAGTCACGCCTCTGGCACATGACGGCACCATGGCTACGACGCACCTTGAAGTGGGCGCATTTGTAGACATATAAAATTTAACGATGATAATAGTCGTTGGATAATCCAAGTAAATATGTGGCATGTGAGTCAACAACATTGGAAAGCCGCCAGAAATAACGCGTGGCAAAGTGGAAATGATCGACCTACAACAAAGCCTTAAACCTCCAATTAAAATCAATTATCAAGTGTGGATTGACGATTTGACTTCACAAGCGAAATGGACTTTGCTTAGGCGAGCAAGGCTTGGCGAGATGAAATTGACTCCGCGAGGTGACTTTGACTTCGCGAGGCGAGCTAAGCTTGGCGAGGGGAACTGGAAATGAAGGCGAGGCGAACTCGACTTCACTTCGCGTAGACCTAAACAGTGACTTTGACTTCACGAGGCGAGCTAAGCTTGGCGAGGCGAACTGGAATTCACTTCGCATAGACTTAAACAGTGGTGAGGCGGAATGACTCCGCGTAGAGATAAATGAAGGCGAGGCGAACTCGACTTCACTTCGCATAGACTTAAATAGTGGTGAGGCGAAATGATTCCGCGCGCATGTATGTGAAGGCGAGTTGGCTCCGCGTTGGGAAATTCGCGAAGTAGCTAGACGACAGAGTTTGCATGCATGCAGGGATTGGAAATCACGGTTCGCTTGGAGATCAAGCCTCCTCGCGGGATACTTTCCATGTCCGTGAGATAGCTCGCCCCTTGCTAAAGATTTTGTCCAAAACAGGACATTAATCTAAAGCGATCTGGGCATATCTAAATCTTAAGATTTGATTGATCTGATTGTGTTAAAATCAGCAAGTAAATCAATCAGTCAAGATTCATTAATTCGATTAAGGAAATATTATTGATTCAAAATCTTCATTACTTGCCTTAAGTGAAGGCATGTTAACACTATAAATACCCCTCTCATACCATGAGGAAGGGGGCAGAGAAAAAGGGCGAAACCAAGATAGCATAAACAGAAGCAGCGGACTAGAGAGAGAGAGAAGAATCCATCCCGCGAGCTCAGAAGTCTCCCCAAGATCCTTGAAGAACTATCAAGCTCATAGCCTGTTCTTCGCCAAATCCTCGAAGAACTATCAAGCTCATAGACTGTTCTTCATCAAATCCTTGAAGAACTATCAAGCTCATAGCCTGTTCTTCATCAAATCCTTGAAGAACTATCAAGCTCATAGCCAGTTCTTCATCAAATCCTTGAAGAACGATCAAGCTCATAGCCAGTTCTTCACCAAATCCAAATCCAAATCCCAAATACTTGTTACGCGATCATCCCGTGTAACCCTCAAGAACAAGTGTTTGTCACCCTTGAGTTAGACCTAAATTCGGAGATAGAATCAGAGGAGTTCACAAAGATTGTAACCCGCATTCGCATTGATTTGATTAAATTATTGTTTGTACACGTGTTGTTCTGTTATTTGTCGCAGACATTTTCGTGTTTACAGTACTACATGCATCTTATTTTATGTAGTAGTTGAAATGGCAAATGCAAATCATATATATAATGAAAATCTGATAAGTTAAATTTTTTACCACATCAGCTGCCATGTAATGTAATCTATGTAGTATTCTAAAAAGTGGTTCACATACCGTATATGATTCTTCTTGAATGATACTGATGCTTGTGTGCCTCTATCTTGGAAAATAAAACAGCTTTTATCACCGTGCAAGAGTTGCTTCTTAATTAGTGAGTGTCTTGGATATGATATTATGCTCTCGGTTTCGGTTGTTTCCTTACCGTATGCCCGAGTGGTATACATTAAAACTCTTTTGATATTTCCAAATATACCCCCCACAATCTTTCTTTTCTATATGTCCGTTGCATACACAAGCAACACATTTTAATTATTTAGCTTTAACAATATAGTTATTGCTAGTGTGGTATTTCATCTTCATCCATGCACACACACATTATTTGTGTGAGCCACCAAAAGGTGAGCAAGCCAGCAAGGGCAAGGCACGGGTGCTTCACTTTTTGATTTAATTTTTTGATTTCCTTTTACCCATTTTCAAAAGAAAAAGGCAATTAGCACAACTTTGATGAGATGAAACTATGAAAGGTGGCCATAAACTTAAAAAAGTAGCCAAACCAGGCAACCCTCGTGGAAGCATCAATTCTAATTGCAGAAAAGAAAGAATAAATTAGCTCTGTCTCCAACAAAGATTTTGGATGGTGCACATTCCCATACCAGATATCTATCTGTCTTACTCACACAGCACACCAGAGATGTTTCTTCTTTTCTGAATTGCTTCAATTTTTGGTTCTGTTTGGGGATGTGTGTTATTAAATTAAGTGCTCTATAGTCTCTTCACACATGCATGAGGGTTCTTTCTAGTTTTATAGATAATTTACAAATAAAAGTCACCCAAAAGAAAACGTTCACTATTGAAATGGAAATTGTCAATTCAAATAGATGATGTGCGGGAGATAAAATTGGTTTTGTATGGAAATATGTTATGCTTGGGTTTTTTCCACGTTGCTGAACAGAGGACAATGAAACTATTCCGTTCAACTATTCACGTATTAATTTTCTTTGTTCATGTTGCCTCTCTCTTCTATTCTTCACCAATAGCTCTCAAACGTGCTGTTGCATCTTCTATCAGAGAAGAGCCTTTCAACGAAGACGCTAGCATTGACAACGATAGCCATGGCCACCATCACCCATATTGTTTGCAAATTCAGAAAAACATACGTCTGGGCTACATTTATAATTTTGGATATATGACAATAACGATCAAATGACTTATAGAGATATCAGGAAATTAGAATACATAATATGGTGTTTGTGCTATGCCAGATTTAGGGCTAGTTTGATATTGCTGTGACTTTAAAAAAAAAACCGATGCTACTGTACTACGAAAATAATCAGCTGTGAATTAAAACAGTTTTGTGTTTGGTAAATATTAGTTTTAAAAGTGTTGTCAAGATAAAATTTATTAATTTCTAGTTTTGACCTGTAATTTTTTTTAAAAAAAAAACTGCTTTGTTTTCATTTACCAAACACTATAAAATCTAAAAGTCCGGACAAAAACTGATTTTTTTAAAAGCGAAGCTGTACCAAACTAGGCCTTAATGTTGGTGCGGAAGTATTTATTTTTCGGATGCAAATTAATGTTTAATATCAACCAAAAGTAGAAGATACTGGAATATAAAAGATTCATTTAGACCCTCGGTGGTAGAGATGAGAGATGTATAAAAAGAGAGAGAGATGAAGAAACAATAGAGACAAAGATGAAAAAAAGAAATTGATTAGAGGGGTGCAAAAAGGGTGATGACGAGAAAAATTGCAACAGGACCTTTTTTTTTTCTTGAAATTAAGGGTTGCAATGGGCGGTTAGAGTAATATGTGAAGAGAGAGGTAAAAAGTAATAAATTAACCAAAGTTATTAATTTATTGACTATTAAATTATCAAGGTCAATTTTGCACTAAATTCTTATGTTGGGACCGACAAAAAGTATTAATTAATCGAGGTTATTAATTTATTGACTATTAAATTTTCGAGGTTCTACTGTCATTAAATTATCGAGGTTATTAGTAAACGTGTCATAAGCGTTTGGGAGTGTAAGTCTAGCTCATATTGAGTTTATTTATTTTATTTTTTTAAAACATTTTATTAAATAACTCACACACCCTACATATGTCAATGAGATTTGAACATATGACGTCAAAGTTGTTAGTTAACCACCTTAACCAACCACGTCACGGCTCATATTGAGTTTAATTTTACATATTTCTCGTTTTACTTATTTATGTTCCTTTTTTATCAGTATTTTATTTCGGTTTGATTCTTGTTTTTAGTAGGTAGAATGGCTTTTGGCTTAACATCAAGCAGGAGAGGGATTAAGTCTTGACTCTTAAGTTATGATAAAAGTGGCGAATGAGCTCTAGGCTTTGGAAAAAACACGGACCTCATTGACGAGAGGTTTGTGTTGCCAGACGGCCTTGAGGGATTTCTATTCTACAGGGCTTTCCTTCTCGTTGTCAATTTCAGCGGTGTGCGAAGCTTCTCCCATCATAAGAGGCGATACAAGTACAGAGGTCGGATGAGTGGCGAGCAGGGACGGAACCAAGAATTGAAAGTGGGTTGGGCTAATTTTCACACAGCACACTTACAAAATATTTTTTGAGGTTTGGAACCCAGTGGGAGGCTCATCCTCACGCCTTTATATTAAAAACATATGAGGGGGACATAAAACCAAAACCTCATAAATTGAAAACTACAACGAAAATGATTGTAAGAAAATAACAAACAATAACCTATAACTATCTAAATCGTACCCGCCGGGTTTTACTCCGGGTTCCACTAACTTCAAACTCCTGAATCACAGAATCATTATCAACACTATCAGCAAACTCTTTTTCAATGTAGAGAACCATCAAATCATCAAGAAAATCATCTTCCATCTTATTTCGAAGTCTACTTTTTATGATGTTCATAGATGAAAAAGCTCTCTCTGTTGTGGCTGTAGAAACTGGTAGAGTCAACACAAGACAAATCAACCTATAAATCATAGGAAAGAATGCAGACTTTCTTGATTCAACTAACCGTCGAGACAAATCGGACACAGAAGATGTGTTGACAAATCTTGAATCATCTAGAATATCTGCTACAAAAAACCCACACTCCATATCTAGAGTTGACAAATCAGATGATGTAAAATCCTCAGGATAAAACTTCAAAGCAAGATTGCAAACATCTTCTGATCTGAATGCAACAAAATTATCACGAGGATCCAATGTAACACTAAGAACAAGGAGCTCCAATGAATCATCTGGAAATCTATTATCCAACTCTGCCAACTGGAAGTCTATTACAACATTAAGTATGTTGACCCGATAATAATGCTCATTTGTAATATTTTGTTCACAAGCTCTAACACCTTTCTTGTAAGGTAATGACATATCAGACATAATAATATCATTCTCACAACAAAATGATGCAACCCTTGTAATCAAAGCATCCCAACCATTCTCTCTCAACTCTTGAAGTCTTCTTTTTGCTAATTTTAGGAAGTTTAGAGCATTCAAAATATCTATGGCTTTTTTTTGCAATGATTGACAAAGAAAATCAGTTATCTTCATGACAGATTGCATCAAAAGCAAGCAAAAGACAAAATTAAAACGCTTCATAGCCTTACCCACATTCTTTGCTTCTGCTTGTATCTTTTTTGGTCCATTTGCAGCCAGTTCTACAAGAGTTGTTCGGGTAGCTCCAAATAGATTAACCAAACTTGTTAAAGAGCGAAAATGTGAACCCCAACGAGTTGCCCCTGCTCGTTGCAAAGTGCAAGCCTGATTAGCCCATGTACCTGTCTGAAGTTTGCCAGCAGCCACTAATTCTGCAATCTCTTCTTCTCTGGTAGCTTTCAAAGCTGAATGTCTCTTTGCAGAAGAATCTACAAAATTCACAACGAAGCTCAATGTACCAAAAAATGTATAAATATCATCCACCCCTTTGGCAGCGGCATTTAAAGCTAATTGCTAGCGATGAGCAAAGCAATGCACATAATATGCATACTGACACTCTTCACGAAACAAAGCTTGTAAACCATTAAATTGACCCCGCATGTTACTAGCATCATCATATCCTTGACCACGCATATTTTCTATTTGAAGATCATTGTGAGTAAGGATTTTAGATATCTCAGAATATAAAGTCTGAGAACAAGTGTCTGCAACACTAAGAATTTTGAAAAACCTTTCTCTAATAAACCCATGACAATCAACAAATCTAACTATGATAGCCATTTGCTCCTTACTAGATGCATCAACCGCTTCATCAACCAAGATACAAAATTTGGCTGATCCAACTTCATCTCGAATCTTCTCTCTAACTTTGTTGCCCAATATATTTGCAATTTGTTTCTGTATTAATGGAGAAGTATACTTGGCATTTCCAAGGGCATTATCTAACACCCTTTGAACTTCTACATTCATTCTTTCAAATGAACTCAAAACTACATCGAAGTTTCCACGATTAGTTAAATCTGCCGACTCCTTATTCCCTCTAAAAGCACATCCTTGTTTGGCTAACAACCTTACACCTTCTATAGTAGCAATAAGCCGAAGTCGGTGATTTGCTGCTTCTTGGGATGAATGTGTGCTAATGACTTTCTCAATGTGCTTAGTTGGGTTTCTTAGTGTCTCCCACTTGTGCATGGCAGCATTATGTGGTGAATTTATACCTCCCATGTGTTTAAGAATGTCAGATTGCTTTGACATAATATTCTTCCAACCTTGAAACCCATACTCAGTGAATGCTGGTGGTGGGATGGATATCTATCAAATAAGAAGCAAGGGAAGCAATATGCTTTGTCCATCTGTACAGAATACTCAAGCCAAGACCAATCTTTAAACCACTTGTGATTATATTTTCGACCTTGGCCTGTATCATTAGAAGATGGGTAACTGCTTAACTGAGGTTGACATGGTCCTAAGACCACATAAGCTCTTCTAACATTCTCCTGGTCATTCAAAGGGTACTGACATATTGGACGTCGTAATCCTGGATCACGCTCAAGAGATGTAATATCAAACCCTCCTACCTCAATTCTTTCACTACGACACTCTTCTACTGGTATCGATATAGAAGAAACTAAAGGGACATCCCTGGGGACATCATTCACAGAATTTTCAGTCCCACGTCTATTCTCACTCACACTCCCACTCTCACTACCACTTGGAGGAGTATCAGTTTGAAACCATGAGAAAAGACTTTTATATCGCTTGGGCTTTCGATGATCAGTCATTATCAATACCTATATATATATAAATTGATAAGCAACATTATATTAAATCAAGCCATGTTCTCACATATCACTTCAATTAAACAAGATCAAAGATTCAATGAGTGAAAACTTACAAGAACTACTCACTTGGAAGGCTGTAATATAGTAATAGAGGCTATCAACCAAAGGTCCAAAGCTTTGAAGACATTGAGGTCTTGATTCTTGAATCCTAAATCGAATTCGTCATTGATCAAAAACAGAAGTGCAGAACTAATTACTTTCAATTTCAATAGAACAAATGGAATCGTTCATACCTTGTAGTTGTAGAGTTGGACTTTGAAGTTTCACTTTCTCCTAAATCCCAATCACCCAAATACGAATTGAAGTTAGAGGAACTGACGATGTCTTGCCGTTTGATGATGAGAGGAATCGGGAATAAGGCCATAAGGGTATAATTTTTTTTTTTCATTGGGCTGGGCTGGGCTGTGATATATATATATATGTATACCTAGGGGTTTTTTGGCCCAATTGGGCTGTAGCCCATACAGCCCTTACTGTGCTTTCGTCCCTAGTGGCGAGTGGTGGCGGCGACGCAAGATTGGAGCAGATGACTGGAGGCCAGATCATGGCGTCTTCATGCCATGGATCGTATGATGCTGGTTGTTTCTCTGAGAAGAGTTAGTTGGCTGCACTTGCAACGACGGTTCCAAGATCTCAAGTTGATGGATGCATATGGGTACTGGTCTGCCAAAGGGTCTCCAAGAGAGAAGGAAGAATTTCATGACAGAAGGATGATTGGCGGCGTTGGTGATGGTGCAAGGGCCTTCTTGGGCCGGGTGGAGTGGGCTTAGGTCCTCTTAGGTTTGAGAGTGCCTTTGGGTGTTGGTCTAACTTTATTTTTTGGTGTTTTCTTAAGGTTTTGTTTTGGGTTTTGGTGAGCGAGAGTTTGGGTATGTAACACCCTGACCCAATATTTATGCAAGAAAAGTGAGTTTTAAACGAAACAGAAAACTCAAAATTCAATCTCAAATTTCAGAGAACTTACCGCTTTTAAATGAATTTCATACCCATCGATATGTGGCTTCTATGTTTTACTCCCATCAGATCATACCCATCACATTTAAACCAAAACGCAGTTGAAGTCGCCGGAACCACCATGAACCGCCGAAGCAGCCCACTCTCTTCTCTTCGTCGGTTCTCCCTCCAAGCTTGAGGACTGGTCCAACAATACCAGAAAACTTGAAGGCGTCGTCGAGAAAAACAATATGGCGACGGTGCCCCCTCTCCTATGTAGAAGAGTAGCCGGAGATATGGTTGGATTGTCCTCAGACTTGGTGGCTTCTCGTTTCAAGTAGAGAAACCTGGAATGTGACATCCCGGTTCTTAAATTAAATTACGGTTATTTTCTTTTGGTATTACTTTGGTTTTTACCATTTTGAGTAACCGTTTACTGTTAAAGGACCATGGAGTTGACTTTTTGTAAGAAAATTATTTTGGGAAAATTTCTTTAAGGGAGTTGTAGAGGACGTTATTATGAATTCATACACATACTATACGTTAAAATTGGAGTTAGCATGAAAAAGTTATCAGATAAAAGGGTAAATTTTAGTTGGTAAAAATGGGGTAAATTTTTAGTAGGCTTTATTTTTGTGGGTATTAAAGTTGGACCGGGTAGGAGAAGACCATTTCTTCTCTCCCTTCTCTCTCCTCTCCCCTGAATTCTTCCCGACCTGCCGGACGTTCCACCTCTGTTTGCCACCGTCCGGCCACTGCAGACTGTCGCACCGGTCTCGATTTGTCGGCCGTCGACCCAGCGTTCTTCCTAGACCGGTGGGATCCACCCTAGCGCCGCTGTGTGGGGGATATCTCGCCCGAAAGGTCCGACTGCCATGGTTGTTCTCTCGCCGGAGCTCCCTCCTCCGGCCGCCATAGCTCCCTCCTCTGGCCGCCATAGCCGGAGCTACTTGGCTCAATAGAAAGCTCTCATCCCGTGCAGCAATTCCTCAAAAGGATTCACTCCCTCTTGAGCTAGGTAAGGAGAATCGTTGAGTTGAATTTCTAGGGTTTTCTGGATATGTTTTTATTCGATTGACCTAGTTAAACTCGAAATTGGATTTTGTGCTAGTTAGGAAAGTTGTAGAGCGGGTTGAGAGGAAGATGGTGTTAAAATTTGGTAGGCATTGGAGGTCTCCGGAGTCGGCCGCTGGCCACCGCTGCCGGCGGAGCAGACGGCGGCGGCGCCGCTGTAAGGGGGCTTTTCAGGGTTTTAAATGTGTTATATTAAGGGAAAGTTTAATGGATTTAAGTGATTTCATATGTTTTTAGTCACCATAATATAGGGTCGTTTATATTGATTATTGCTAGCTAACCATTATTAGTGGTACTCACCATAGCTGAGTAGAGCGCTTAGCGTGTGACGCTATTATAGAATGGGAGGCAACCGATCGGTATTTATATTTATTTGTTACCTAGCCATTATTAGCGGTGCTCACTATAGGTGAGTAGAGCGCTTAACGTGGGACGCTATTATAGCTTGGGAGACACCGACCCGAGCTTGGGAGGCTCCTTTTACATGGTGATAACTCTTTCCCTTATTTTATTTTTCTCAGTTATGTATTTGATTAACCAGCAGGGCTGGTTCATCCATTCTTACGAGTTTCCTATAATTGATTAACCAGCGGGGCTGGTTTGTCCTTTTTTATGTGATTCTGGAGTTAAGTTAATTGTTATATCAAAGTTGCGTGCATCGAGATTTTAAAGTTTAAACGTGGGAAAGTATTTAAATTTAGGTTTTGTTAAATTATTTAATTTATTTTTGTCCACTCACTCTAACGTTTTTAAATTACTTTCTCATGGGCCCTTTGGTTTTTAAATGCCCAGTTTGCAGGCTAAGTTATTTGAAGTCGACCGTACATGGAGTTGAGGCATAGTTAAAGGCTGCTTCCGCTCATTCTTTATTCATTATTTTTCGTTCATCTTTAGATATGCTCTGAAAGTCCAATAGTAAATTATTAATTGTCTGTTGTTGGTTGTGGAATTATTTTAGATGAGAAATTGTTATATTAGAAGACGTGATGAACTTGGGGAGCAGGAAGGCTTCAGGAGTTGAGGATGGATGATTGATAATAGAAGTGTTTATCTAGAGTTTTTAAGGTAAGGGTTGTCCATTTTCAAGGTAGATTATGCCGAATTTTCTTTAAATTTTCCTTGGAGGTGGACCCCGCAGGATTTACTTCTGGTTTCAGGGTGAAATTCGGGGTGGGTCCTGACATGGAAGCTTCTCCTCTCCCTTTCTCTCCCCAGGTCTGTGAGATTAAAGAAAAGGGTAGACTGACTTAAGAAGGTCGGTGAGATGAGTGTCGCCACAAGCTTCTTGCTTCTTCTCCTTTCTTCTCGTTCCCGAAGTCTCTCGACTTCTCCTCTCCTCTCTTTTTTTATTTTTCCCATCCATCTCGATCTTTCTTTCCTTATTTCTTTATTTACTATTCTTATTTTATTTTATTTTATTATCAAGTTGTATTAACTTTGAGACAGTTAATAAATATACACATTATACATAAATCTTGGTAAACAGAAGTATCTGAAAATAAATACTCCCGAGCAATTACCAAGCCAACAAAACTTAGATCTTAACTAACCCCAGCTTGATACGACTCTAGTAAATCCCACGTGTATATTTACCAAAATAAATTGAATTACTAAATTAATGGAGTATTACAACATGGATTATACATATACGTACATGTGCATATGTATAAGGACATACCAGCCCAAATAAAAAGATTATTTCTTATATTTTATAAAATTAAGGGTATTACAGGGTATGTTGTTCTAGTTGGTGTGTTACTTTCGTGGTGTTACTGTTGGGGATTATTGGTTTTAATTTCGGTGTTGTCTGGTTGTCAACTTGAGAGTGGCATGGAATACCTTTGCATGTGGTCTGGTGGTATCTGGACACGGTATTGATGAAGGAAAATTGTGTAATACCCCGGAAATTTAATATTAGTTTCTAATATTATTTGAGAATTTTCGAGTTAGAAGTTAATGTGTTTTGAGATTCGAAGGAAGAGCGGAAGAGTTCGGTTGCATAATTTACCGAAGCGGTATTTTGGTTTTGAAGGGTCAAGAGTTGACTTTTTAATCTGTTGGGTTTCTCGAGAAACTTCCTTCACGGAAGTTGCAGAGCACGACAATACGAGTTCGTAGACACGTGACACGCGTAAAACAGATTTCGTATGAGAAAGTTTTGGTCAGCAGAAGTTCGTGGCTTTACGGGATTTTTGGGTTAAATAAGGAAAGTGTAGAGTTCCATTTTTTTTTTTTTTTTCGGGAACCCATTCTTCTCTCCCTTTCTTCTCTCTCTCGCGATACCTTTGGTATCCGAGTTCTCCAGCCGACTTGACCCGGACCCGATGAACCGACCCGGTTTTTCCGGCCAACTCCGACCTACTCAGGCGACGGCACCGGTCGGAGTCGCTTCATCTCGGCGGCGCAACCTTCCCTGTAGTAGTGGCTTGCTTCGATTCGTGGTGGTTCGTGTGAATCGAAGCCCGAAAGTTCGGCTTGGAAACCGGTCAGGATTCTCACCTCCGGCGGCGGCGGCGGCGACGAGGCTTGAAACCGGTCGGGATAGAAGCCCCTTGGCGTTCTGGTTCGACTTCGGGTAGTCTTGAAGCTCGACTCACAGCGGAGAGTGGTGGTGGCGGATTCCAACTTTCCGGTGAGTTTTCCGGCATTTTCCGGCTAATTGAGGTGAAACCTCAGGTATAAAAGATGCTCCCCTCTCTGCAATCTACAAGTTTGATGTTTTGAGTTTGCCCAAATTCGGATGTTTTGGGGTGGCGCGTGGGGCCCATTTGCCGCCGTCTGTGGTGGCGTGTGGCGGCGCGTCCGGCAGGGGTTGGGAGGTTAGGAGTAACTGTTAGCTTGTACTTGTCGATACGAGCACATTGACATGTCGTGAGGTTGTGTTATGATCAAGTTTTGCATCCTAGGTTTAAGACTAAGTTGAGAATCGTGAGAGGTTGTTAAACCTTGGTGTTTGAGCTTTGAAAATCTTGTTAACCTTTTTCAATAGGTTGGTTGAGGGTTCGTATGACCTTGGGAGGTCTCGGAAGAAGGTTGTTCCTTTTTGGGCAAATCTTGAATTAAGGCTTGTTAAGGATGCATTGTTCTTTTGTTTAAGTGGTTTTTAAAGTTATTATTTGTGTAATTTTAGGTGACTTGTGAAGTGTGATTTGGGATTGGTTCTTGTGTTTTGTTGAAGACGCAGCGGGATTTTTGAGGTGAGTAAAATCTCACCAAGGTTCCCTTTGTGGCCTATTTAATGATGGTTATTATGATGATGATGATGATGATTACTATTATGATGATGATATGATGATGATGACGATTATAATGTTGATGATTTTAGTGATGATAATGTTGATAAAAATGTTAGTGATTATGTGATGATGATAATGATCATGGTAATTATATGATGATGATTAGATGATGGTCATGGTGATTATATGTGATGATGATAATGATCATGGTAATTATATGATGATTAGATGATGATCATGGTGATTATATGTTGATGATGATGATGATGATTATGATGATTAAATGATGAAGATGATGTTTTGATTTAAAAATTATGTTTATCTTTTGTTTGTTTTAAAATATATGAGTTTGATCGCCAACAGCTCATAGTAAGTGAAAACAAGCTTTCTTTTAAAAATATAATATTTCAAATGGACTTTTGTTCATTTTGGTGCCTTAGTGGTGAATGTGTGCATTTGTTGTGAATTTGTGTCTTAGTGGTGAATGTGTGTTTTTGTTGTGAATTGATGCATTAGTGGTGATAATGTGTCTTAGTTGTGAATGTGTGCCTGAGTGGTGATTGTGTGCATTCGTTGTTGAATGGTGCCTTAGTGGTGATTGTATTGCATTAGTTGTGGATGTGGTGCCTTAGTGGTGATTGTGTATACTAGATTACGAGCCTTCGTGGTGGACCGGGAACCAAGCCTTGGCCGGGTGATTGGTTACGGTCAGTATAGAGCTCTAGTCTGTCTGTTGGTACTTCATGGGGGATGACTAAGTGTTGACGAACTCATGAGTACGCGTTTTTTTTTTGGTTACTTATGGGGAATGACTAAGTGTTGGCGAACTCATAAGTAAGAGTAGAGAAATGATTGTGTGATGTTCTTATATGTTGTCATTTAAATTCCTTGCTTTGAGTATCTCCTGAACTATGCTTGTCCGCAGGAGATTCTTTGATCTTAATTGTATGATTTTTAATGGAATTCCTGAACTACGCTTTTTGCAGGATTTCATTTATGATTTGAGTGATTGTGATTTATTGTGTTTCCTTAATTATTTCTTTTAAATTCTCTTGTTTTTTGGTAATTCCTGAACTAAGCTGCTAATACAGGAATTATCAGTTTTATCTTTTGTTCATGTGTTTTACTTTGTTGGTATAAGTATTTAGTTATTTTGGGATTTACTCATACAGACTTTTTAGCTTACCGGGTTTGTTGTTTACAACCCGGTGCACCATTTCCTGGTGTAGGGGTTAGACCTGCAGGTGTTGATCAGCAGGGTTGAGGCGGAGGCATAGTGGCCGGATTGTAGTTTCTATGCACCTTATGTTATTGTGTTATGACTGTTGTTTTAAGCTTATGTGAGCGACTTAATTATTACTAGACTTTTGAAGTTCATGTAATTAAGTAGGATTAATGTTCAACTCGAATTACGAGTTTGTTGACTTGTACACTTCCAGTATTGTTTTTAGCTTAGAAGGATTTAAACAGGTTTTTGGATATTAAGATTTTGAGTTATATCACGCCCAAATTTTTGAAAATTTATCCTTCGAAAATTGAGGTGTGACAAATTGACTCGTTTAATTGTTGGTGGCAGGGTTGTATCGTTACTCTCAAAATTTGGTACCTCTTCTTAAGCGTAAAATTGGCTTAAGGGTTGGACTCTTTTGGCTCATGGATGTTGTCATAGGCGACATATATTAGAAATGTGTGTCATGATGTACCCACCACAATTGATAATTCTAATGTGCTGTAATTTTTTTGCTTATTAATGAATTCTCTTCTATAAAAAATAGCCTCATCTACTACGATTGTAGTGATATTTCATTTATTCATTATTTCTAAAGTTTTATAAACAAGAGAAAATAACATATCCAACCTTTCATAAGTTAGCCGCATATCCTAGGGTTTCTTTGGTTTCTCCATACTTTGTTGCTTCGCACCCCAACCTCATTGGAACCATGTCCGACGAGGTCTCGTAGAGATTTGCCTCCATCTCAGCTCTCTGCAACGGAGATCGACCTTCGGTCGGCGTCGCTCGCTCTACTCTGGCTCAACAGCAGTTCTTTGTTGTGAGTCACCTCCTCACTTTCAAGATGAAGATCCCGGATCCGAAGGCTATCATCGGTGCCTTAACTTCACTGTGGGATCTCTAGAACAGCATCTAGATGCGTGCAAGGGCTGACCGATTTGTGTTGCGCTTTACCAGGGCCGAAGATCGGAATAACTTCCTCTCTTCGGGGGCCCTTGGTTCTATGGCAGATCCCAGTTTGTCCTCGCTGAGTACGATGGTCTTCAATATGTGTCTCAGGTCCCTATTGAGTCTTTTCCGGTTTGGATCGAAATCAAAGGGCTTCCAGATGCTTTGATCACAGAGGAAGCAGCTTAGAAGATTGGTTTGTCTCTAGGGTTTGTGGAACATGTCGACAAATTGAACATCAAGCGTAGATCAAAGGTTAGGGTTAGGGTTTTGCATAATCTGTGCAATCATGTTAAGGAAGCTTTTGGTGATTTGTTGTTTGAGTTTGGCTCGATGAGATTTCCGGTGAAGCTCCTCCATCTGAAATACGACCAGACTATAGGATTTTGTAGGGTGTGTGGCCTGATGATTCACCCTGATTCCGGTTGTGCTGTTCGCCGGTGTTGACCCCTCAGTTCATTGAAATCGAGTCGATGAAGCCTCCATTTGGATATGGAGGAGCAGCCAGGGTTTCTGGAACCAAACCGAACCCTAACCCTAGTTTGGCCCAGAAACTATTTGTGAACTCGAGTGGTGCTTCGTCTTCTAGGGTGAAGAATTTTGCTCTACAGTCGCTGCCAAATCTAGTCTTCAACCCTTTTGAAACTGCAAGAAACCACTCTGGAGGACGGTCCGACTTCCTAAAAGGTTTCCTTCTCTATCCTTGGAATTTCTGCTGCTGATCTTACTGTGCAGTTAGCTCGTTTATGGTCAGCTCCGGTGATTGAACCGGTCTCGGCACCGGTCCCAGAGGTGGTGCTCAAGGGTGCTTCCGGTTCCATCTTTGGTTGGGACGAAAAGGACTGTTGAGCTAGCTTTAGTGTCTTTCGGGAAGAGAGGCTGTGGTATACCTGGACCAGATCAATGTGTAGTGGTGCCCTATGAGCTGCCTTTCGCCCCTTAAATGGCTCTACCTCACTCTGGAGGGACACTTACGGTGTCGCCAGCGAAGAAGAGGAAAGTGGGACGCCCTTGAGGTTCCAAGAACAAGAAGGGGAGATTGGTACCGAAACAGATTTCTTAGTCGGGACAGTTAGGCTCTAAGAGAGCTAAGAAGAGGACTTTTGGGGCAAGGAAGGCTTTAGTGCTTGGCGAGGCTGTTGATGGTCTTGTTGAGGAGGTTGTTCTGCTGGGAAAAGAAAGTGAGGCACAGGATCCGCTCTTGGAGGTGATCTCGCCTTCGTCTGTTGCTAGCTCCTCCTTTGAGGAGTCTAGTTCTGCTAAAACTCTTCTTCAAAGGTAAAGAATAAGTTAGGTTTACCTAACATATCTCTTGTTTATGTCGACTTCGCTTATAGTTTATGACATTAAAATTGCATAGGGTGTTTAGATTTTAGATTCAAGTTTTTCTAAGTTTTTTTTTTATAATTTAATTATTTCGTGCGATGAATGGTGTTTTATGTTATACTCTTACTTTCAATTTATGAACGGAGTGACGTCGCTGTCGGCAATTGGTAATGTCAAATTAACAAGACAAACCAATATATGTACCGAACCAAAAATCACGTAGTAGGCCAAATTACACAGTTGGGGGTAAAAATAGTAAATACAGGAGTAAGTTTGGGAAAAACTAATCCCAAGAGGCAGCAATAGTAGGCCATCATAGAGGTTGAGCTGCAGCCTAGCTTCCTAGAATAGACCCTCCAAAAGAAAAAAAAGAAACAAAACAAAGGTCAGCAACAGGCTCAAGCCTCTGACGCAACCAATCCCATCCACCCTCCATTTTTAGTGTTTTGATTCTCTCCCTTCACTCTCTCCGTGCTTTTTGTCCTCAACTGGCAAAATATTACAGATAGAGCACTAGGTTTAGCAGCAAGCACCAGTCGTCAGCCTCTTCACTCCTAGTCAGTAGTCCAGTCCAGTCCACTCCAGCCTTGCCCACTACTCTCGTACAAACTTACCCCCTGACAAACTAGACGTAATTTCTTTTCTATTTTTCTCCTAAATAAAAATAAAAATATTGAACCAAACACACACTTGCTGTGACTTTATTGTTTCCCTGAATATTTGTAAAGTGGTAGAGAAAGAGAGGTGGTGGGTGCCTGGGTGGTGGGAGAACCCTGGAAAAAGAGACCCTCTGAAATCAGAAAGAATACCAAGAAAAAAGAGAGAAAGAAAGAGACAGAGGCCCATTTGCCCATTACCTCATTTTCAGAGAGAGAGAGAGAGATTGAACAACACTTGCTTTTAGTTGTTCTTAGCTTTTACATATTCTTCTGTGATGGGTTTTCTCTGAATTCTCTCTTCCTTCATCCCAAACCATTATTCTATAACATGATGATGATCAAACATTTTGCTTTTTTCTTCTTCTTCTTTCTCTCCACTTCTTCACTCTGTCTCTCCTACGAACCTCGCAACCATGAAGGTAAACTCACATAGGTTTTCATAGCCTTTTTCTTTTTGGTAATTAGTTTTCATGGCCTTTTTTGGGTTTCAAAGAGATTTTTGATTTTGCTGTTTTGGGTTATTGCGCAGTGGTGGCTTTGATAAGCTTGAAGGGCAGTTTGAATGATCCTCATGGCGTTTTAAACAATTGGGATGGAGACTCTGTAGACCCATGTAGCTGGGCTATGATCACTTGCTCATCTGAGAATGTTGTTGTAGGCCTGTGAGTAGTAGTTTCTTCATTCTTACTCATGCGTCAGTTTTTGCCTTATTTCAAATTCCTAAAGTGAACCTGAATTCATAAGCCTCTCTCAATTTTGCAGAGGAGCTCCAAGCCAGTCACTGTCTGGAACTTTAACTGCAGCTATAGGAAATCTCACAAATCTTCGCCAAGTGTAAGAAAAAAATTCTACATACCCATCTGTGTTCTTGCTCCAATTCTCGTTTTATTTTGCTCTAGTGTAAATTGTTAGAACCATTTTTGTTTCTAGACTTGTATGTCTAACTCTTCAATTTTGAATTTAAAGGTTGCTGCAGAACAACAATATATCTGGTAAACTCCCAGCGGAGCTGGGTACTCTTCCCAAGCTTCAAACTCTTGATCTCTCCAATAATCGATGGTCGGGTGTTGTCCCAGAGTCTTGGGGTCAATTGAATAGTCTGCAGTATCTGTAAGTCTTTAAACCTCTTGTGCTTGTAATTTTCTTACTGGACTCTGAAAGTAGGGGGGAAACACAATTGAATTTGATTGTGTCCTCCTATACGATAATTACCAAAATTAAAGTTTCACTAGATTTGATTAATTTTTGATATTTATTTTTGGGTGAAGTTATTTAATTACTGTCTTTCTTGTCATGTAATGAGAACAGGAAGCTGAACAACAATAGCTTGTCTGGAGCTTTCCCTGTGTCTTTAGCCAAAATTCCTGCTCTTGCTTTCTTGTGAGTATTATGGGTTTTCACTATTTCTCTTGCTTGAATTTGTTTTTTTGGCGTCTCGGGCTTTTGAAAAGTGAAACAAGTTGCGACATGTTGAGGAGCTTCTGGGTTGTAAACATTTTACTCCAAATCTGATCAATGGTTATATTGTAAATGGGGGTCATACAGGGACTTGTCTTACAACAATCTTAGTGGACCGATACCCAAATTCCCAGCCAGAACTTTCAAGTATGCTCTCTCTTTTTTGCTCTTTCTTTCTCTGTGTTGTCATTGTTGTATTGTTCTTTATGGTTTCCTCTGTTTTGTTGTTTTATCAGTGTTGTCGGGAACCCACTGATTTGTGGAAGCAGCTCCACAGAAGGATGCTCTGGATCAGCCCCTGTTCCTCTTTCATTATCACTAAACCCATCACCTGGTAAACCCTTTACACTTGTGTTTTCAGCTTTGGCTCAATATGTGTATCTCATTTTGTCTAATTTGTATGGGTTTTAATCTTCTAAGGAAAACACAAGTCCAAAACAGTAGCAATTGCACTTGGGGTGAGCTTCAGCTGTGCCTTTCTCATGCTCCTATCACTTGGAATCATTTGGTACAGAGAGAAGCAAAAGAGCCAGACCATTTTGAACATCAGTGGTCAGTATCATCATGACCCTATTTCATAAATCAACGCTAAATGACAAAATATAGTCGATATTTGATGTGTCATTATCTTTACTGCAGACATTCAAGAAGAGGGACTTGTGAGCTTAGGCAACCTCAGAAACTTCACTTTCAAAGAGCTTCAAGTCGCCACAGACCATTTTAGCTCCAAGAACATACTTGGTGCTGGAGGTTTTGGGAATGTGTACAAGGGAAAGCTGGGAGATGGGACTATGGTGGCAGTAAAAAGACTCAAGGATGTTACAGGAACAGCTGGAGAGTCTCAATTCAGGACAGAATTGGAAATGATAAGCCTAGCAGTACACAGGAATTTGCTTCGCTTAATTGGATATTGTGCTACTTCTAATGAGAGGCTTCTGGTGTACCCTTACATGTCCAATGGCAGTGTTGCCTTCAGGCTTAGAGGTTTGTCTATTTACTGCAAATACATTCACATTGCATCTTTCAATAGGGGTGGCAATTCAGTTTTCCCTGTTGATTGATATTGAAGTGATATACTAACTATTAAAATATAGTAGTTACCCAGATGTGATCTTGGCTTGGACCACAATCAGTTTGGGGAGTTTGGAGATATTTAATAAGAACTTTGCGTCTTCATTAGAGCAGTTCCAATTAGGAGTATTGTATTTAAATTTTTGAATTCAAATAAATCTTTTTAAAAAAATCAATCAATTGATATCTGAAATAACTTGTTTTGAACAAAGATGGAATGCCTGTGATCTATTTTATTACAGAACTTTCTTGGTTTATTTCCTCTCATAAGTTGAACTATAAAAATTGAAGGCCTAACAAACTGTTGTGGTCACAACAGGAAAGCCAGCTCTAGATTGGAACACAAGGAAGAGAATAGCAATTGGAGCTGCAAGAGGTCTTTTGTATCTACACGAGCAATGCGATCCAAAGATCATACACAGGGACGTGAAGGCTGCAAATGTGCTTCTGGATGACTACTGTGAGGCAATTGTTGGTGATTTTGGCCTTGCAAAGCTCCTTGACCATGCTGACTCTCATGTGACCACTGCTGTACGTGGGACTGTTGGGCACATTGCACCAGAGTACCTTTCTACTGGTCAATCATCTGAAAAAACCGATGTTTTTGGATTTGGCATTCTCTTGATTGAGCTCATAACTGGGATGAGAGCTCTGGAGTTTGGCAAAACAGTTAATCAGAAAGGAGCCATGCTTGAGTGGGTAAGTATTTCTATGACTATAAGCTATAGATATGTTTCTATTCTACTAGTATTTCATTTATTTTTGTTGAAGACTATAGCATGTTTCTAATCCTGTTGCCCTGAGCAAATTTAATGATTGTATTTATAATCTAGCATCCTTTGGTTACCAAGTATATAAACTAAAATCTATATCTATTTTGATAAAAATTTGTACTCGGCCATGGTTGCAGGACCGCACATTTAGCTAGACTTAAATTAGCCTCTTCACTTTTGTTTTTGTGTCCCATAAGTTAGAAATTTAGTTGTCATTATAGTTTTATCTCGAGTATCAAATTATAGAGTGGAAGCATAATGGTTGCATGATTAAGGTAACACCCTGCTGATTACAGGTGAAAAAAGTACAGCAAGAAAAGAAAGTAGAACTCTTGGTGGATAGAGAACTGGGGAACAATTACGATCGGATAGAGGTTGGTGAAATGCTACAAGTGGCTCTGCTATGCACTCAGTACCTACCAGCTCACCGCCCCAAGATGTCGGAAGTGGTCCGGATGCTGGAAGGCGATGGACTGGTGGAGAAGTGGGCAGCGTCACATAATCATAGTAAATCCAGCATGGACCTCTTCCAGACTCACAACAGTAACAAAAGCACTCCCCACAGTACTTGGAATGCATCAAAACATGATGGGAGTGAACGCATGTTTGGCACATCTATGGATGAGGATGATGATGAGCATTCTTTGGATTCCTATGCCATGGAACTCTCTGGTCCAAGATAGAGATAGAAAACTAGGATGATGAAACATAGACAAACAAAAGGTGGAGAATTTCTTCGTGAATTCTTTTAAAGAGAAACATACCCGGGTTGTGCTTGGGAAACACCAAACTTCTGTAATTCCAGCTTTGTGGGTTATTGTAAAGATGACTTTATATAGTCTTATTATTATTAACATGGTTAGGTTATTAAATTTGTCTGGTTGCATTATGGTAAAAAATGTCAATGGAGTAATGGATGGGTTTTGCAGTTGTAGTCGTACGTATGATGATGAGTCAATGAGATGCCCTCTGGTCTGGTCTCTGCTGCTACCTAGTGCGGGACAGAGATTTGCTTAATTAATTTTGACGGTTTTGACTAGAAGTTGGTCCCAAATTTTCTTTGAGTTTCAAGCTGTTGAAGTTGAAACTGCCAACGCTGTTCAGTTGTCGTTATCCTCTCAAGTCTCACAGCATCATGCGCCTCTCCTCCCACGTCACTCATTAGTCATTACAGAGAAGAAACCAAAGCGTTTGTTTGTTTGTTTGGTAATTTTTTTTTTCCGGAAAGAAAGTAGAAATTGAAGTAAGTGTAGAAACTGAATTTCATTGATTCAATTGATTTTACATTATTTGTATATATACATATCCTACTGTTGATATTCTAGGAATAGGTAGAATTAAGCATAGCAATAAATACAAATATAAACAGATGATTCCACAATCAATCTAGGGAGATCAAGATTGATTTGGAATCATGCTTGATTTGTGTAGAAGATGTAGGAACATTAAACGACCCAACCATTGAGACACAAGGCATTATGACGGTGCTTATGGAGAAGTTTGGTGAGGAGGTCTGCCGGTTGGTCAACAGATGAGATATAACAAACACAGTGACTTCTAAGAGCAACTTTTTCACGAACAAAATGGTAGTCAAGTTCTATGTGTTAGTTCGGGCATGGAATACCGGATTAGAGGCCATGTATGTTGCACTTAAATTGTCACAATGAAGCATAATTGGAAGAGCAATTTGCACACCAAGCTCATAAAGTAGATAGCCTAACCAGGTTGTTTCAGCGGAGGCATAAGCAAGGGAGCGGTACTCAGCTTCAGCACTAGAACGAGCCACTGTTGGTTGTTTCTTGGAGCACCATGATATTAAATTCGAGCTAAGGTAGACCAGATAGCTAGAGGTAGAGCGGCGAGAATCCGGGCAGCCGGCCCAATCGGCATCAGAGTAAGCAGAGAGTGTAATCGGGTGATGTTGAGGATGAAAGGAGAGTCCATGGTCAAGGGTGCCTTTGACATACCGCATAATGCGCTTGGCAACCATCAGGTGAATGGTGCGGGGTTTACTCATGAACTGAGCAACAAAATTGACAGCGAAGGAGATATTCGGGCATGTAATGGTTAGGTATTGAAACAACCCGACCATTTCACAGAATACTGTCGGATTGTCAAGTGGTTCGCCATCAGAGGCAGTGAGTGGAGGTTTGGCAGCTCGTGTACTCATAGGTTGAAGAAGAAGACATTACTTCTGGAGGACATCATGGGCATATTTGAGTTGGTCAATGTGTAGACCAATGGATGAACAGGAGACCTGCAATCCAAGAAAATAGTGGAGAGGACCCAAATCTTTTATATCAAAACCGCGGCCAAGAGCAAGAATGAAACTCTCGACAATACGGTTATGACTACAAGTAACAACAATGTCATCCACATAGAAAAGCAGGAATATGGTGTGTTTCCTGTGATGAAATATAAAGAGAGAATGATCTGCCTGACTTTGTAGAAACCCAGCCGATAAAAGAAAGGCACAGAAGCGATGAAACCAAGCACGAGGAGCTTGCTTGAGACCTTAGGGGCAGTTTTTCATGTTTTCGGATTTGTTATAATGAGAGGAGTTTAATGAAGTATAGTTTGGAATTTTTGGAGGAGTTTTGATAAAATATGGGATTTATCAATGATTAAGGATTTAGGTGGTTATTCGAATGGAGTTCCGGCAGTTGATTTAGCGGGATTTAAACTTCAAAAATGTTAAATTATGGATTTCGGTAATTTCGGAATATTATGAGCCGTATTAGATTAAAAGTGGAGAATTTGGGCAAGGAAAAAGAATTTATAGGCCTACTTTTATTTCGGAAATTTTATTAAAGTATTATCCTAGTTTGGAGGCTTAATAATTATTTATTGTTCAGGACGTGAGGATGATCGTGTTGGGAGACCTCGGATCGACGGCAGGCATAGCCGAGCACTGTGAGTGGACCTTTGATTTGAATGCCATGCATGCACTAGAGTTTATTTAATTTTCAAATGCATATTGGAGATTTAATATTTTCTTGGAGTAATGAGTTACATTTTTTTTTTTTTTCGGGAACTCTCTTGAGCATTTTATTTGACATGTGGAACATGTCAAGTGATTTATTTTGTTACGCAATATTTTCTGGTACAGTTGGGAACTGTACTGAGTTCATTGGATTTAAATAATATCGGTTTTCTTTTGATGGTTTTGGAATTTTTTAAATGATTACCGAAAATGGGATTTTCAATAGTCCTCTATCATATTATAATGATTTTGACTTGGAGAATATTTCGAGTGGAGATAATATTATTTATGATTTATATTTGATATTGAAATCTCGCTTATATTTATAAATTGAGAATATTTTGACGTGTGAGACACGTCATTGAGTTTTAATACAATTTCTTATGATGATTTTCAAGTACGGTTGGGAACCATACCATTCGTATGATCTTGGGGAAGATTAATGGATTTACGTGTTTTCGTATGTTTTTACTCACCATAATATAGGGTCGTTTATATTGATTATTGCTAGCTAGCCATAATTTAGCGGTCCTCATCATATGTGAGTAGAGCGCTTAGCGTGAGACGTTATTATAGTCTTACCAGCGGTCCTCATCATATGAGAGTTGAGCGCTTAGCGTGTGACGCTATTATCGCCTGAGAGGCAACCGATCGGTATATATAAATATATATATTTATTGTTAGCTATAGCCATTATTTAGCGGTCCTCATCATATGTGAGTAGAGCGCTTAGCGTGGGACGCTATTATAGTCTTACCAGCGGTCCTCATCATATGAGAGTATAGCGCTTAGCGTGGGACGCTATTATAGCCTGGGAGACTTCTTTTACATGGTGATAACTCTTCCCCTTATTTATTTTTTTCAGTTATAATTAATTAACCAGCGGGGCTGGTTTATCCCTCATTATGAAATTTCTGTTTTATTTAACCAGCGGGGCTGGTTTATTCATTATTAAGTGATTTTGGATTTAAAGTTTTAAGGACGTTTAAAGTTGAAACATGGGAAAATATAAAGATTATGTTTTGTTAAGTTATTTATTTTATTTTTGTCCACTCACTCTAACGATTTTAAATTACTTTCCCCTGGGCCCTTTGGTTTTAAATGCCCAGTATGCAGGATAAGTTTAAATGAAGTCGAGCGTACATGGAGTCGAGGCATAGTCAGAGGCTGCTTCCGCTTATTCTTTATTTATTGTTTTTCGTTCATCCTTAGATATGCTCTGAAAGTCTAGTAGTAACTTATTAATTGTCTGTTGTTGGTTGTTGAATTATTTTAGACGAGTAATTGTTATATTGGGAGATGTGATGAACTTAGGGAGCAAGAATGCTCCAGGAGTTGAGGATGGATGATTGATAATAGTAGTGTTTATCAAGAGTTTTGTTGCAGGTAAGGGTTGTCCATTTTCAAGGTAGATTATGCCGAATTTTTGGTAAATTTTCCTTGAAGGTGGACCCCGTAAGATTTACCTCTGGTTTCAGGGTGAAATCCGGGGTGGGTCCTGACAAGTACTGACCCGCACTCTGCAGACTGGGTATTTTAAAAACGAAGAGCCCAGAGGAAAACATTTGAAACCGTTAGAGTGAGTGGACAAAAAATAAATTTAAAAGAAATAATTCTTTATGCTTTCCCAATTTAATTTTCATAGAAATTATGATGCATGCGGCAGCTCAAAAGCTCTCAACTCAAAAACTGGCAAATACATGACTAGCTCCGGTTAATCTCCGAAACTTAATTAAATACAGCCTCTCAGGCTAAACTATATATATATATATATATATATATATGTATTTACACTCGTCATACTTCTTGTATGATTTCTTATGAAGAAATATAAGAAAAATAGATATTCATACAAGGCTACTACGCTTGTGTCTAACGCTCACATCACGCCATAATGGAATTTTACCTCATTATGCGGAAAAGATGGGTGTATATATACGTGCATATTCCCTATATGAATTATTATTATATTCATATAGGCCGCTCACGACACACTATAATGGTATTTTACCTCATTATGGCGGAAAAGCACGTATAGCTAGCTAGTATTTATTTATATACATACTATCCTCATAAGCATCCATATATGAATATATAATCACCGAAATTCTCAATTTCGGTTATTCTCCAACGAAAGAAATTATTCATTAATAAACCATTTGCATGCATATTATTTAAAACAAAAGTCCATTCACAAATTAGGCCTAAGCCTGATGTCGGTCCGAGGCCTCCTCTGCTCGAGCCTCCTCACGTCCTGTTCCAAAAACATAATCAAATCTTCAACTATAACCTAACGCTTATATAAAATTAAGTAAAATTAATTATGAGCTTTGCACGCTCATCCATGCCTAACGTCTTAATTCTCAACTTCGCTTCGATCCATATTTTACCCCAATATCGACATCCTTACTACCACTCTCTCCAGGCCTAACAACAATTAACCAACAGCTGCATTATATCCCATTAACCGCCATATTTCACAAATCTTATAAAAATCCCAAACCTATCCAAAACTCCTCTAAAAATTCCAAACTTCACATCAATAGACTCCCCTTAACAACACACATTTAAAACCATAAAAATTCCCCAAACAGCGGCGGCCGGCTCCGGCAACCTCCAATGCCTACCAAATGTTTACAGCATCTTCCTCTCAACTCCCTCTACAACTTTCCTAACTAGCACAAACACCAATTTCAAGCCTAACTATGCCAATCGAACGAAAACATTACGAAAAACCCTAGAATTTTCACTGACCGGTTCTCCTCACCTGAAGCAAACTGGACCGAGTCCTTCTAGGGCAAGGCAACTAGGTTGAAGACCTTCAAAACCATATAAAGCTTGCCCGGATTGGTGGCCGGAGGAGGAAGTTCCGGCGACTGAGAGCTTTGGGCAGTCGGGACTTTCGGGCTTGATTTCTCTCTCATGGCGGCGCTAGGAAGGCTGCCACAGGTCCAGGGAGGAAGAGGGAACAAGGGCCGACCGATTGGAACCGGTGCGGCGGTCTAAGGCGGCCGGACTGCGGCGAACGACCGGGAAGAAAATCCGGCAGAGGGAGAGAGAGAGAGAATCGGGAGGGAGGAGAGAGAAGAGAGAAGAGAGAAAGGATTTGGGCTTTTGCCCCAACCGGTCCAACCCACACATATAACCCAACTCAAAAATTTAACATCCTAAAAATAATACCTTAATAAAATTTACCTTTTACTATCTAAAATTTACCATTTTTACCGTCGTCACATTTTTCTCCTATGAATAATTCCACCGTAATAGTTGTCCCCTAAAACCCCTCTAGGGACCAATTATACTATAAACTCATTGACGAAGACGGTAAAACTCTTATTAACACCATGCTAGTAAATAATGTAAAAATTTAAGAGTCGGGGCGTGACAAATTGTTCTAGCCGTTTTGAGTTTTAGCAAAATTTTATAGCACTATTAGTGATTAGGGTATCAAAATACTAACAAAACGAAACTTGAGGTATGAAAACGAAAGTTGTTGATAGTTAAGTATGAATATAGAAATAACATCATACGTGTAGTTCATCCCAAAAATTACGAAGCCCAACCAAACCCACTATGGAGTCAGCTCTGAGAAAAAAGAATCTTCTACATATTGTCATGTCATGCACTCATGCCCTAGGTGTTTGTTGGAAATTTGGAATTGTTGCCAACCCTCTTAAGGGTTTAGACTTGACTTTTGTGCATGCAACTAGCAAACAACATCCTATAGGTAAAGATCTCCTTACTTTCCTAAGCTGTACGTAAGACATAAGAGAAGGCACAGTCTTGGCTGTTTTTCTACACAAGTGTGTGATGGCAATGTACCATTCTATTGCTCTGGCCAGAAATTTGGTAAGGTGACGCAGGCAACATGACGTTTTCAACTCGAGCTCTCGGTTTCCTAATTCCTATATAAGATGGAGGAAGGCGTTCAATTATTTTCACAAGACACTGAAGCTTTTTTCTCCAGGCCGCAAAGTACGTACTATACTGCAGTATTTGTTACAAGCCATCAGTTAGGGAACGAATGGGATTCGAAATCCGTGTTCTCATGGTGGTGATGGTGGCCACGGTTGTATGCCTTCCCTCCCTCACGTTTGCTGCCCAGGGAACAGCCACCTTCTATACACCTCCCTATGTTCGTAAGTATACAATTTATTCCATAAGCAAATCAGCATCTGAACAAAAAAAAAACAACAAAAAACATATTACTTACTAATAATCTGGCAGTTGATCGATGCAATATTGTAACTGGAAAATGAATATTTCATATTTGTCCAGCTTCGTCATGCTACGGATTCCAGAACGATGGGGTGATGATAGCTGCAGTAAGCGATGTCATTTGGGGCAACAGAGCAGCTTGTGGAAGAAAGTATAGAGTGAAATGCATTGGAGCCACTAACCAAGGTATACCACAACCTTGCAAGGGTAACAGCGTTGTCGTCAAGATAGTCGATTACTGCCCTCCGGGATGCCATGGAACTATAGATCTCTCCAAAGAAGCCTTTGCTGTTATTGCTAATCCTGATGCTGGTAAAATCAAGATCGAGTATACTCAGTAAGCACCGGCCTATTACCTCTTCGTACATTTGTTTTATATTAACCTTAAATGTGCGTGAAACCGTTAATTTGAACTCGGTTGAACATTAAAGTTATTAGTAGAAAGTTTAATTGTTTCAACATTTTATTACATGCAGGGTTTAGCATCTTGGAGTAATGATGTCATCAGTCAGGGGGCAGTACGTAGTAATAATAAAACACAGTACACTTGGGAAATGTCAGGTTTCCTAGGTGATGACTGACGTGAATTACCAATGAATATTCATTTCTAGATGATTAAATAGAAAGAGAGGCCTTACTCAGTTTCAAGTGTAGGAGAACAACTATATAATAGTAATCTACCATATTTTCTACTCTATTTACTTTTTTTGAAGGGAACGGATAACTCTATTTATATTAATCATAACAATTGTATAAGATATTACACTAAAAAAGGAATGCAAAATAAACTAAAGTCTCAACAAAAGCAACAAACTGAATGAAAAAAAACAAAATCCACGACTTAACAGAAGCAAATTAACTCAACAGAATGAAAAGCTGACTCAACAAAAAAACTAACCTACTTTGACAATATTACACGAAATTAAGATCAATCAACCAAGAGGCTTGGGGTCTAGATAGAGACCTTTACGGTGTACTCCTCCACTTCAAGGTTAATCAAAGATCCAACTCCACGTAATGCCATCGCAGGTAGTCTCAATCCTCCACAGCAGGGGTAAGGTCTCCTCCCTCCACCTCCAAAATCTCGCTATCCTTGGAAACAATAGGCACCGAGAGCGAAGAATCACCATCTCTTGACTTCATCTTAATCCGGTTGCCATGTGGACGGCCACGTTTCTTTGAACCGCTACTTCCAGAAAGCTACAGCCCAACAGAGCTTTCCAAAAACCCTAACTACTAAGAGTTCAGTGAAAAGGGTACTCGCGCAATAGAGAACTTCGCCTTCTTCCCCGCTTCGGCATCAGAGTCGTCATCCCTGGAGTGGCGAACTCCCACAACCCTAGTCGCAGCTTCACTGCTTTCCGGCAAGTTGGGATCGACACAATCTTCTTTCTACTCTCTTTAGTTTAGTACATTTATCTGTTGAACATGTTTACTTTTTTACTTTATATTTTTTTAATAAAATTTGAGTTCCAAAATTTAGATGTGTCATTCGGATTTAGAGGTCCAAAATTTAGGTCACAACCCACAAGCTCCATCGAAATGAAATTTATATATAGTGTCTATTTTTGTAAAGGAGGGTGACCGGGGAAGCTTGGAAATGAATTAAGGTATGCTAAGTGAAATTACACATCAGACACAACCAAGGACTAAAATATCGACAATTGAGGATATTTCGACAGTCCGAAAATTGGATATTTCGACAGAAATATCGGAAACTATCGAAAATGTTAAAATTTTGAAATAAAAAGGTGTCAGTTTTTTATGTAATATATACAAGATTGTACACATAAGTAAAACAAATTCTCAGATTAGCAGGGATGGTTAAGGAGTTAGATCATACCTTGGGGAACCAAGGTTCGATCCTCCCCCGTGTATATTTGATTTTTGTCTAAAATATTTGAAGGCTGAGGCGAGATAACATGAGTCTGAAGTGAAAATCTGCACCGTAAGAATAAATAAGGACATTTTTAGTCAATAAACCCTATATATATATATATATACAGGGCCCTTCCACTAAGGGATCATTTTTTTTGACATATATGAGGGATGAAGGATTACACCAACTTTTCGATTATATTTTTGAATCTCCACCGTTCAGTTTGTTGGTCCTTATATATAGATCAATTATGCAAATTTTTAGCCAACTTGGTGATCGTTAAGGTGTCGAACAAGATTAAATCAATGAAAGAACCAAATCTGCCAAACCTGAACTGTTCATGCTTATAATTATAAATCGTAGTTTTGAATGCCTTAACGATCACTAAAATTTCTAAAAATTTGCAGAAGTGATCTACTCATATAGAACTACATATTGAACGGTGGAGATGTGATTTTGTGATCACAAAGTTGGTCAAAAAAAAAGGATCTCTTAGTGGAAGGGCCCTGTATATATATATATATATATATATATATATATATATATATATATACACACACACATATATACTTTCACTAAGGGTCCTTCTACTAAGGGATCCCTTTTCTTGACATATATGAGGGATGGGGGATTACACCAACTTTTCGATCACAAAATCACAACTCCACTGTTCAATATGTAGTTCTATATGAGTAGATCATTTTTGCAAATTTTTCAGAAATTTTGGTGATTGTTAAGAAATTTAAAACTACGATTTATAATTATACGCATGAATGGTTCAGGTTTGGCAGATTTGGTTCGTTCATTGATTTAACAATCACCAAATTGGTTGAAATTTTACTGAATTGATCCACATATAAGAACCAACGAACGGTGCAGATTCAAAAATATAATCGAAAAGTTTATGTAATCCCCCATCCCTCATATAAACCAAAATAAGGGATCCCTTAGTGGAAGGGCCCTCTATATATATATATATACCGTTCAGTTTGTTGGTCCTTATATATAGATCAATTCTGCAAATTTTCAGCCAATTTGGTGATCCTTAAGGTGTCGAACAAGATTAAATCAATGAACGAACCAAATCTGCCAAACATGAACCGTTCATGCTTATAATTATAAATCGTAGTTTTGAATGCCTTAACGATTACCAAAATTTCTGAAAATTTACAGAAGTGATCTACTCATATAGAACTACATATTGAACGGTGGAGATGTGATTTTGTGATCGAAAAGTTGGTGTAATCCCCCATCCCTCATATATGTCAAAAAAATGGATCCCTTAGTAGAAGGGTCCTCTATATACATATATATACATATATATATATATATATATATATCTTAGCGAATTCCAAAACATAATGAACGATATATTCAATCCTTATAGTCACTTCTGTTTGTAATTTATAACGCTGGGCAAATCCATGCTTCCGTTTCCTTTTCGACGAACGCACAGGAATGAGAATTTCTGATGCTGTTAATACCTTATTTTACACAATTATTCAACATTTCATAGGAACCCCTAGCCACATCACATCCAGAATTCATGATCAACTCAGTAACCTTAGGTGTCCTACCCTAAGTGATTTCAAATGGTATAAAGATGTTTTCATTTCTCGAGTTATGCTTAGAGACGATAGTAACCAACCATTTTGGAAAGAAAAATTCATAAATGGTCTTCCAAAATTATTTGCTCATAAAATCAGATAAGTTCTTAGTAATGAAACAGGTCACATAAACTATGATTCTTTAACTTATGGAAACATAATTACAGTTATCCAAAAAGAAGGATTAAGAATGTGTATAGATATGAAATTGAATGCTCAGATGAAATCAGATAAGAAAACAGCTAAATACGAATTAGGAAATTTTTGTGAGCAATATGGCCTACCTCCCTTACCTCCTTCAAGAAGAAAAAAGGCAAGCAATAAATTTATTCCTTACCATTCAAAAAGAAAATTCACACCCTACAAAAATAACTTTGAGCCAAACAAATTTTATTCCAAAAACAGATTTCGCAAAAATTGGTCTAAAAAACCAAATCCCCAACTAAAAAGTAAACCTTTCGATAAAAGTAAAACTAAATGTTTTAAATGTAATAAGACTGGTCACTTTGCAAACAATTGTCCAGTTAAAAGTACTATTAATCAACTCAAAATTAGTCAAGAAGAAAAAGAAAAACTTATACAAACTTTAGAATTACAAAACACTGATTCAGAAAATGAATTGAGTGAAGATGACATCATAATGATGGAATCTTCTTCCTCTGAATCCAATGAACATTCTTCCCCAGATATTACTTTTGGGTGTAAGGATACTTGTAATTGTAAAACAATAAATGTTCTTTCCAAACAAGAAGAACAAGAAGAACTCTTGATTGATTTAATAGGTAAAATAGACAACCCTGAACTTAAAGCAGAATACCTCAAAAAATTAAAAAAATTAATTACCCAAGAAAATATAGTTAATCCTCCCTCACAAAAAATTAGCCTTACTACAACTTTCGATAAATTCTCCACTAGTAAAAAAGAAATAACAATCCAAGATCTCCAACATGAAGTAAAAACAATCAAGAGTCAAATACATGCTTTACAACAAACACACCTAGAACTTACGAATGACAATAAAGAGATTAAACATGAATTAAACTTACTAAAAATAAATAACCAATTTCTTAAATTACAGGATCCACTTGAAAATCCTTTCCCAGAAAATAATGAAGCTGAAAACTCTGAAAATAATACTATTAGTACCATACGCCAGATCCAACTTAAAAAATGGTACACTACTGTCCAACTCAAAATAAAAGATTTCCAAATAACAATAACAACCCTTATTGACTCTGGTGCGGATCTTAATTGCATCCAAGAAGGCTTAATACCCTCCAAATATTTTGAAAAAACGAAAGAATCTTTACGATCAGCTAATGGAACAAAAATGGATATTAAATACGAAATCCCTAAGGCCCATATCTGCCAAAACAATGTTTGTTTCAAAACTTCGTTTGTCTTGGTAAAAAATCTAACTGATAAAGTAATTTTAGGATTACCTTTCATAACTTTAATTTACCCTTTCAAAACTGAATATGATAGTATTATTACTTTAAAAGCATTTCAAGAAAATAATATTTCAAAAACTCTCGGTTGCATTCAAGCAAAAATCAAACAAATAACCTTTCTCCAAGAAGAAATTAATTTCAAAAGAATTGAAAATCAACTCCAAAACTCTTTTCTTCAGCAGAAGATCAAAACTTTTGAAGAAAAGATAATCAAAGAAATATGTTCTGATATCCCTACTGCCTTTTGGCACAGGAAAAAACATATTGTCTCACTACCCAACATCAAGGAATTCAATGAGAAAAACATCCCCACTAAAGCTCGTCCAATTCAAATGAGTCACGAGATCATGGATTTTTGTAAAAACGAAATTAATGATTTACTCAACAAAAATATTATTCGCCCTAGTAAATCCCCTTGGTCTTGCCCAGCGTTCTATGTTCAGAAAAATGCTGAACTCGAACGAGGGACCCCCTGTCTGGTTATAAATTACAAACCTCTTAACACAGTTTTAGAATGGATCAGGTATCCCATTCCCAATAAACGAGATCTCATTAACAGATTAAACAAATCTGTTATCTTTAGTAAATTTGATATGAAATCAGGATTTTGGCAAATTCAAATTAGTGAAGCCGACAAATACAAAACTGCATTTGTCACGCCTTTTGGACATTATGAATGGAATGTTATGCCCTTCGGATTAAAAAATGCACCTAACGAATTCCAAAACATAATGAACGATATATTCAATCCTTATAGTCACTTCTCCATTGTCTACATTGATGATGTTCTAATCTTTTCTCAATCAATTGACCAACATTGGAAACATCTTCACCAATTCTTTTCCATAATAAAGAATAATGGTCTAGTTATTTCTGCCTCAAAAATCAAATTATTCCAAACCAACATTCGTTTTCTTGGATTTAACATTCACCAACTCCAAATTAAACCTATTGATAGAGCAATACAATTCGCTGACAAATTTCCAGACGTCATTTTAGATAAAAATCAATTACAAAGATTCCTAGGATCTTTAAATTATGTGGCAGATTTTTACAAAAACCTTAGGAAACATTGTAAACCTCTGTTCGATAGATTACAAAAAAATCCTTCCCCTTGGACTTCCGTACATACATCCTTAGTCAAAGAAATTAAAAGTCACGTCAAAACCTTACCATGCTTAGGAATCCCTCTTCCCGATTCCTATAAAATAGTAGAAACTGATGCCTCTGAAATAGGTTATGGAGGTATTCTCAAACAACAACTTTCTCCTAGTCATCCTGAGCAAATTGTTCGTTTTCATTCTGGAATTTGGAATCCAGCCCAAGCAAATTATAGTACTATTAAAAAAGAAATTTTATCAATTGTTTTATGTATCAGTAAATTTCAAGATGATTTATTAAATCAAAAATTTTTAGTCCGCGTCGATTGTAAAAGTGCTAAAGATGTTTTAGAAAAAGATGTTCAAAACATTGCTAGTAAACAGATCTTTGCCCGTTGGCAAGCAATTTTAAGTATCTTTGATTTTGAAATTGCATTCATTAAAGACAGTGACAATCATATCCCAGACTTCCTAACTCGTGAATTCCTACAGGGCGCCACAGCATAATGTCTAGCTCATCCAAAGGGAGAAATCCCGGAAAAACAAAAGTTACAGCATCCTCTCCAGTCAAGCCAGAATCACCTGAGTCAAAATCAAACATAGTTCCTTTTACAGGTTATTCTCCTGTTCCATTAGTCAACCATTATAGTGCGCTTGGTAGTACTCTCAGTCCAAATATGCCCAGTTACCAATCAGCTTTAGTCAACCAGTTCGACCCTTACAAATCAAGCTCCTCATCTAACCGTCCAATTACTTATAAAAAATCCTCCCCTTACATCATCTGGGTCGCCCATGGCCTATTTTACATTGAACCTAACTTGAGTCATCTAAAAAACCCTGTTTCTTTAGTAAAAAGTCATTTTGGTCCAACCTCTCATTATCCTCCAGGAAAACCCCCATTATCATTTTATAAAGACATCCTGTATAAAACCGAGTCAATTTTCATTAAACCAATCCTTGATCCTAAAGACCAATCCAAGATATTATATCATTCCCTTTATATAATCCGAATCATGTCGCTAGCTCAATGGGGTGATCCCCCCTTTACTCCCCACACATTAGACACAATCACATTCACGTATCATGACTACATGGAAGCATGGGATAAAATATTCCTCCATCAAACCGAGGATTTTAGTCATTCATGGTTCCTCAATTTCGACAGAAGATTCAATCGCCAGTTCCCTATGTGGTTTTGCAATTGGTGGGATGACCATGGTTGCTCTTATGATCTTCTCCCTCCACAACTCCAGAATGCAGTCACAAAATTTACTACAGTCATGACCTTTTCAGATTATGAGAAAAGGTTTTCTCCCACTCTTCAATTTATGGCAAAGTATAAAATTCCTTGGATTCTGAAATGGCAATACAAAATCGAACCTGAAGAACACATGATTACAAGACAATTCCTAGTAAAATGGTGGGATAAATTCGACCCTGAGAGAGTTTTAACTCAATTCAGTGAAGAATTCACAGTTATTCCCTCGAGTTCAATAGCTCCGGTTTCCATCCAGCCGGCCCCTCCAATCTCGCAGTTAACATCTCCAACTCCTCAGTCACCATCTTCTTCCAAGAAGACAAAGCAGTCACCATCCTCTTCCCAGAAGAAAAAGGCTTCCAGTTCATCTTCATCTTCTAAAGCAGAAGAGTTAAAAGCATTAGCAAAGCAGTTACAACAAGAAGCAGCAATTTTATCTACAGATGATGACGAAGAACATTCTCCATCAGATTCATCATCTCACAGTCATCAAAGTCCCCCCAATCAACCAAAAAGATGGGCGGATTATGAAGATAGTCAAGACCCTTATGCCGATTTTGATTAATTCCAGTCAAGACCGTCTCAGTCATCTATTTCACCGAAATCATCAGTTATCCGCGTGACAGACAATCCACTATTCATCAACAGTAATTCACATGACCAACAGTTACTCAGTGGCAGACAAGTTACTATTCACCAACAGTCACTTTTTACTATTCATTACTTTTGTAATCTCTATTTATAGAGGCCTCCGGCTTCATTTGTGAAGGCTCCAATTTTTCCTCTTCTTCTCCTCTCCTCTCTTCCCATTCTCTCTCCAGTAAAATACTTGTGTAAACAGAGCCCTTGCTCTTACATATGCATTAAACATTTATTTGTAAGTTTGTAACTCTTTAATCAAGTTAAATATATTATGCTTCCGTTAGATAAAAGGCTTAATACCCTCCAAATATTTTGAAAAAACGAAAGAATCTTTACGATCAGCTAATGGAACAAAAATGGATATTAAATACGAAATCCCTAAGGCCCATATCTGCCAAAACAATGTTTGTTTCAAAACTTCGTTTGTCTTGGTAAAAAATCTAACTGATAAAGTAATTTTAGGATTACCTTTCATAACTTTAATTTACCCTTTCAAAACTGAATATGATGGTATTATTACCTACCCTTTTGATGAGCCAGTTAAATATATATATATATATATATATATATATATATATATATATATTTAACCTCTAATTTGGATATCATTTGGGTACTGAATTAAACTAAGTGAATTAACAGAACAAAATCTGTCAGAAATGAACTATTCGTGTAAATCGCGATTATGAAAGCTAAAATGATATCCAAATTGGATCAAACTTTGCAAGAATGATTTACACATTATGTTCTAGATTTTGAACGGTGGAGATGTGAAAATATGACTTAAAAGTGAGCCAAATGAGGAGTCTCTGTAATACCCTAGATTTTCATTTTACTTTCCTTGTGTTATTCCCATATTTATGGAAGGATTATTTATGAAAATTCTTTAGTTTGTGCGAAGTTGAAGTTTCAGGAGTAATTATTTAGGTACTTTGACTTTTAATAGGCCCAAAAGTTGACTTTATTTTCCGTAAGTTATCTTCGAAAACTTCCTTCATGAAAGTTGTAGAGCTCGTCAATACGAGTTCGTAGACATGCAGCACGCCCAAAACGGAGGTAGTATGAGAAAGTTATGATAAGAGAAAGTTAGTTTCCGGGTTTGGAAATTGTATAAGTAGAAAAATGTGGGGGAGTTATTTTTGGAAACCTAAAATCAGAAATCACTTTCTCTCTCCTCCCTCTCCCGACCTCCTCCCGCACTCCAGTTTTCTCCATTCGATTTCTCCCTCCTCCGGCCAGCAAACCGGTCGCCACCGGTCCCGTTCGGTCTGCATGGACCTCCTCTCCATTTCTGGAGCGGTTCCGCCTGCCGTCGCGCCGCCTGGAAGCCGCGACGGAGCGGCGGAGCTGCTGCGGTATCGCCGGAAAACCGGCGATTTCGGCGGCGTTTCGGGCGAGAGTTAGGTGAGTCTTGCTCTTTTCCTTCCTCTAGTGATGTTTATACGTGTTTGGTGATCTGGAAATCAAGTTTTGGTGCCGGTTTGGCATCTTTTGTTTTTGGTTTCATTTTGGATTTTCGGGGCGTTTTCCGGCCGATCCTGGCCGAACCAGTCAAAACCCCAGGTATTAAAGTTGTTCACCATACTTCAATCTACAAGTTTCATGTTGTGAGTTTCTCATAATTCGGAAGTTTTGGGGTGGCGCGTGGGGCTCACTCGCCGCCGCTTGTGGCGGCGCGTGGCGGCGCATCCGGCTGAGTTGTGGCCTTAGTTTCCTGTGGTTAGCTAGTCCTTGCTGCTGTGATCATGTTGAGTGATAGTTTGGTTAAATTTTGAGCAAGGTTTGCATGTTAGGACTTAGGTTTATTTGTTTTGGCTTGGTTGAGTTTGAGTTTAGGTTTTGAAGATTTGAGGCAGCTCAATTGTGTCATTGAGTTCAATGACCTTGGGAAGTTGTTCTCCCTTGAGCTAAGGGTTAGTTTAAGGGTATTGTGTTATCCTTTAGTATTTTGGTTTCTATGGTTTTTAATTGTGCGATTTTAGATGAATTGTGATTTTGTGTTTGGCTTGCCTTCATTGTGTTAGGGGTTTCGCAGCGGGATTTCAAGGTGAGTAAATCTCATCAAGGTTCACTTTTGAACCAAGTTTAATTATGGTTGTTTGTTGATGATTTTTGTTAATGATTTTGATGATGATGATGATAATGATTATGATGAATGATTTTTGTTAATGATTTTGATGATGATTATAATTTAAAAATTATGTTTTTGTTATTTAAAATATATGAGCTTGATCGCCAACGGCTCATAGGTAAGTTAAAACAAGTTTTCCTATTTTATGATTATTTTTAAGGTCCATATGATCATAATGTCTTTGGTTATTGAATAGATTATTCTTGTGGAATATCTATAATTGTTCAGGTAAATATATCTATGTGGAAAGATATAATTTATGTTGTGATATTGTGATTGTTGGATAAATAGCCAAACCGGGTTCCAAGCCTTTAATCGGGTGATTGGTTGTGGTTATGATGCTATTTATCATTTTTGTGTTTTGATATTAAATAGCCAAACCAGGTTCCAAGCCTTTAATCGGGTGATTGGTTGCGGTTATGATGCTGTAGACATATGAAATTTAACGATAATAATAGTCGTTGAATAATCTAAGCAAATACGTGGCTCGTGAGTCAAAAAAATTGGAAAGCCGTCGGAAATAACACGTGGAAACGGGGAAATGATCGGCCGACAATAAAGCCTTAAATCCCGATTGAAATCAATTATCAAGTGTCGATTGATGATGTGACTTCGCCAGGTGAACAAGGCTTCGCGAAGAATGAGATAGACTTCGCCAGGCGAACAAGACTTCGCCAGGCAAAATAGACTTCGCGAGGCAAAATAGACTTCGCGAGGCGAACAAGACTTCGCCAGGAAAAATAGACTTCGCGAGGCGAACTTGACTTTGCGAGGCGAACTTGACTTCGCGGGGCAAACTGGACTTCGCGTAGAAGTAAACAGAAGCGAAGCGAGATGGCTCCGTGCGCGTAGATTTACATGAAGGCGAGGCGAGATGGCTCCGCGCGCGTAGATTTACATGAAGGTGAGGCGAGATGGCTCCGCGCGCGTAGGTTTACGTGAAGGCGAGGTGAGATGGTTCCGCCCGCGTAGATTAACATAAAGGGAAGGCGAGATGGCCCCGCGTAAGGGGGAACCTCACGAAGTAGCTAGACAACAGAGTTCGCATGCATGCGGGGATGTACGTCCAAGATAAGTCATCCGCGAAGTGGGATTAGAAATCACCGTTTGCTTGGAAATCAAGCTTCCTCGCGGGATACCTTCCATATCCGTGAGATAGCTCGCCCCTTACTAAGGAATCTTTCTCAAAACAGGACATTCAATCCAAAGCGATCTGGGCATATCTAAATCTCAAGATTTGATTGATTTGATTATGTTAAAATCGGCAAGTAAATCAGTCAAGATTCATTGATTCGATTAAGGAAATATTATTGATTCAGAATCTTCATTACATGCCTTAAGTTGAGGCATGCTAACACTATAAATACCCCCTCTCATACCAAGAGGGAGCATAAACAAGGCAGCGAACTAGAGAGAGAGAAATCCCTCCTCGAGCTCAAAAGTCTCCCCAAAATCTTTGAAGAACTATCAAGCTCCCCAGATAGCCAGTTCTTCAGTAGACCCTTGAAGAACTATCAAGCTCCCCAAATAGCCAGTTCTTCACTAAACCCAAATCTAAATCCCAAATATTTGTTACGTGATCAACCCGCGTAACCCTCAAGAACAAGTGCTTGTCACCCTTGAGTTAAACCTAAATTCGGAGATAGAATCAGAGGAGTTCACAAAGATTGTAACCCGCATTCGCATTGATTAAATTAAATTATTCTTTGTACACGTGTTGTTCTGTTATTTGTTGCAGATATTTTCATGTTTACAGATGCTATTTATCATTTTTGTGTTTTGATATTAAATAGCCAAACCGGGTTCCAAGCCTTTAATCGGGTGATTGGTTACGGTTTTGATGCTATTTATTATTTTGTGTTTGATATTGGACAGTCAAACCGGGTTCCAAGCCTTTGGCCGGGTGATTGGTTGCGGTTAGGAATAGAGCTCTAGTCCGTCTGTCAGTGTACGTCATGGGGGATACCTTATCGTATCTGGGTCTCATGGGTATACAATTGTGTTGTTGTAGGTCATGAGGGGTATTTCATCAATACCTGGGACTCATGGGTACATGTTATTTGAAAGAGTGTTGGAATTGTGGTTTTTAATTATTAATCAAATCTCTCTTGTGAAATGTTGGATGTGATGATGTTGTGTTATTTTTGAGTTTACTGATACGGGCTTTTTAGCTTACCGGGTTTGTTATTTTACAATCCCGGTGCACCAATTATTGGTGTAGGGGTTAGACCTGCAGGTGATGATCAGCATGATTGAGGTGGAGACTTAGTGCCAGGATTCTTTTTGGCTTTTGCTGTACTCTGTATAGTTTTGTAAATCGGGTAGATAATATTAAGCTCATGAGATTGTTCTCATGTTCTTGTATTTCAAGTTTATGTAAATAAGAAAGTGTAATATTTAACTCAGTGATGAGTTGTATGATATTACTTTTCCGCTATTGAGTTCTAGTTATTTGGTTTTGTTATTGAAACAGGTTGGGATATTTATATTTAAGTTAGATCAGGCCAAAAATTTTGAAATTTATCTTTCGGAAATTGGGGTGTGACAGTCTCACACTTTAATTACAAATCAGGAGTCTCACACTTTAATTAAACTAGAGTAAATTACAGCGCCGGTACCCCAACTTCTGTGGCACGGTCAAAGTGGTACCCAGGCTTTAAAAACTATCAATGTGGTACCCAAACTATCATTTCGCTCCCAAGGAAAGGCCGGAGGCCAATTTCCATAACTGTGTCGTTTGTTTGTTGACGTGACCAGCATGGGGCCCACTAAAAAGGTGCAATGACAAAAATAACCTTTTAATTCTCACCATAACCGTTTTCCCTCCAAAATCTCTAAAATTGAATTTTCCTGGGTATCATATTAATTAGTTCAGTAGAGTCTGGGTATCACATTGATCAGTTCAGTAGAGTTTGGGCACTGTTGCTGTGTTTATCTGCTGACAAGAATTATAATGCAATAGCTGAAAATGTAATATAGAAATTCAAACATATAACGAAAAGGGGCACATGAGAAACATACTATGCATCAGAATTCAAGCTTAATTGGTTTCCAAAAACTGAAGGAACCACATTGTTTGTAAAAAATTGAATCCAAAACATGATGAACTACACATTATGTTTCTCTAATTTAAAAGCCAGCACATTCACCTTTGAGCACCCCTTGCTCCATGATTTTCTCTGCTTTGAATAGGAGGCTGTGTTGAGGCCAGCTGATGCACTACCATTTCCAGCAGAACTACCCTCCATTGCCAACTTCATTTTCTTCCATCCCTTTCTAGACTTTATGACATGGTCGTTGATAGGTCTTGATTCCTTGGGTGGGGTTGGTGCCCTTTGGACCTGTGGAACACAAATAAGACATTTCCAACACAATTCAACAACCACATTTGGCTTCACAGTTCAAGACATTTCCAATACAATTCAACAACATTATTTCCAACAGTTAACAAAGCATTTCAGCAATATCTCTAAAACCAAAGTACTTCTGAAATGCCAATGAAATGATAGTAAAAAGATACAAACACTACATTGTGTTGTGAAGTGGCTTAAAGCAATAAAGCATTCAAACAAAACAGAAAGACATTCTAAAGCAATGATCAACAAATGACTGTATATCTTCTAATGATCAGATAAACCCCATAGTGAAATGATTAGACGCAAGAACCATAAATTTAACTAATACAAACACTGAGACTAAAAGCAAAGGTACAAAATTAGAAAAGTGCCTAACTGAAATTCTGACCAGAAAAGTCATTGATCAAAAACGATATGGTTCAACTGGGAATTACAGCTTGGTGTCTTCATGACATTTGAAATAGACATCTTAAAGCTTGGTGTATTCCCCACACAAAAAAAAACCCTACTATCTAATTTTTGAGAAAAATCAAATCTGATAATCAATAATCCCAATACTAATGCAGAGATGATTGTAAACACGAAAATATCTGCAACAAATAACAGAACAACACGTGTACAAAGAATAATTTAATTTAATCAAATGCGAATGCGGGTTACAATCTTTGTGAACTCCTCTGATTCTATCTCCGAAATATATGTTTAACTCAAGGGTGACAAGCACTTGTTCTTGAGGGTTACGCGGGGTTAATCACGTAACAGGTATTTGGGATTTGGATTTAGGTTTAGTGAAGAACTGGCTATCTGGGGAGCTTGATAGTTCTTCAAGGATCTAGCGAAGAACTGGCTGTTTAAGGAGCTTGATAGTTCTTCAAGGGTTTAGGGGAGACTTCTGAGTTCGCGGAGGGATTTCTCTCTCTCTAGTTCGCTGCTTCTCTTCTATGCTCTTCTTGGTTTTTTTGCTCCCCTCCTCTTGGTATGAGAGGGGGTATTTATAGTGTTAACATGCCTCCACTTAAGGCAAGTAATCAAGATTCTGAATCAATAATATTTCCTTAATCGAATCAATGAATCTTGACTGATTGATCTACTTGCCGATTTTAATATAATCAAATCAATCAAATCTTGAGATTTAGATATGCCCCGATCACTTTAGATTGAATGTCTTATTTTGGGCGAGATCTTTAGTAAAGGGTGAGCTATCTCGCGGACATGGAAAGTATCCCGCGAGGAGGCTTGATTTCCAAGCGAATGGTGATTTCCAATCCCTGCATGCATGCGAACTCTGCCGTCTAGCTACTTCACGAATTTCCCAGCGCGGAGCCATCTCGCCTCGCCTTCGTGTGAACCTACGCGTGCGGAGTCATTCCACCTCGCCTTCATGCGCGCGGAGTCATTTCACCTCGCCACTGTTTAAGTCTACGCGAAGTGAAGTCCAGTTCGCCTTGCCTTCATTTATCTCTACACGAAGTCATTTCACCTCGCCACTGTTTAAGTCTACGCGAAGTGAAGTCCAGTTCGCCTCGCCTTCATTTATCTCTACACGAAGTCATTTCACCTCGCCACTGTTCAAGTCTACGCGAAGTGAAGTCCAGTTTGCCTCAGGAAGTTCAGCGTGCCTCGCGAAGTCTACTCTCTAGCTCGCCTGACCGCTGGCGAACCATCACTAGTTATTTTTGGGAATGTCCGATTAATTGATATCTGATCATCAATCGACACTTGATAATTGATTTCAATCGGGATTTAAGGTTTTGTTGTCGGCCGACCATTTCCACGTTGCCAAGTGTTATTTCCGACGACTTTCCAATGTTGTTGATTCACAAACCACGTATTTACTTGGATTATTCAACGACTATTATTATCGTTAAATTTTATATGTCTACAAATGCCCCCACTTCAAGGTGCGTCGTAGCCATGGTGTCGTCATGTGCCAGAGGCGTGACTTGAAGTCTATGTTTAATGGGTTTGTGGTAATTCCCGAATTGATAGGGATTCCTAATTTTGTAAGGATTCCCCATTTTCTTGTAGAAATTCCTCGAATTTATACGATACCCAGTTTTGTAGGGATTCTTTAATTCGCAAGGATTCCTACGAATTTGATTTGGTAAAGTTTCCAAGCAGTGGGCGGAAACCTTTGATGTATTCCTTTCTTGATTTGCTTGATTCTCCATACTTTTCCAGTTTCAATGAGGAAAGATTGCACTATAAATTAGAGCTTCCGGTTGAACATTATTCATCACAAAGTTACAACCATCTCGCTGTGAGATCAACAGTATACTCTCTCTCTCCTTTTAATTTGATTGCTCTGGTACGGAGTTATATGATTCGCTGATCCGTCTCTTTTTTTTTAGGTCGCGAGGTACTTCTGAGTTATCCATCTTTAGTGACAGCAGGATCCTTACTCGGCCAGGCGCGGCAGAATTTGAAGGCAGCGAGGCGCAACAGAAGTTCAAGGCAGCGAGGCGCAGAAGAAGTTCAAGGCAGCGAGGCGACTGGCCTCTACCGAGCGGTGCTTGCATCGCTCTTCAGCTATGATCGTGTTGTACCTGTGATGCGGGCCTTCTGTGAGTTTTGGGGCCCTGGCACGAATACTCTTCATACATCGTGTGGAGAGATGTCTATCTCTTTGAGGGACTTGACATATATTTGTGGTTTGCCCATAACTGGAAGGTTCTACGACGAAGTTGAAGAATTTGCAGCCAAGGGTAAAGGTGTTGAGCCAATCATTCCCAAGAGTTGCATATTCTAATTTCTTGCGTACCACAAGCTTTGCGATTTGTGGCTAAAAGTGAAGATTGCATCATGAATCACTGCTCGCGCGGTACTGCCCTGCCAGAAAGTGATTTCCCGCGAGATACCGTCTTGACAAAAAGTTGTACCTCGCGAGATGCCTGTAGACATATAAAATTTAACGATAATAATAGTCGTTGAATAATCCAAGTAAATATGTGGCATGTGAGTCAACAACATTGGAAAGCCACCAGAAATAACACGTGCCAACGTGGAAATGGTCGGCCGACAACAAAACCTTAAATCCCGATTGAAATCAATTATCAAGTGTCGATTGATGATCAGATATCAATTAATCAGACATCCCCCAAAATAACTGGTGATGGTTCGCCAGCGGTCAGGCGAGCTAGAGAGTAGACTTCGCGAGGAACGTTGAATTTCCTGAGGCGAACTAAACTTTGCCAGGCGAACTAGACTTCGTGAGGCGAAATAGACTCTGCCAGGCGAACTAGACTTCGCGAGGCGAACTAGACTTCACTTCGCGTAGACTTAAAAAGTGGCGAGGTGAAATGACTTCGTGTAGAGATAAATGAAGGCGAGGCGAACTAGACTTCACTTCGCGTAGACTTAGACAGTGGTGAGGCGGAATGACTCCGCGTAGAGATAAATGAAGGCGAGGCGAACTGGACTTCACTTCGCATAGACGTAAACAGTGGCGAGGTGAAATGACTTCGTGTAGAGATAAATGAAGGTGAGGCAAACTGGACTTCACTTCGCGTAGACCTAAACAGTGGCGAGGTGAAATGACTGCGTGTAGAGATAAATGAAGGCGAGGCGAACTAGACTTCACTTCGCGTAGACTTAAACAGTGGTGAGGCGGAATGACTCCACGTAGAGATAAATGAAGGCGAGGCGAACTAGACTTCACTTCGCGTAGACTTAAACAGTGGTGAGGCAGAATGACTCCGCGTAGAGATAAATGAAGGCGAGGCGAACTGGATTCACTTCGCGTAGACTTAAACAGTGGTGAGGCGCGGAATGACTCCGCGCACATGTACGTGAAGGCGAGGTGGAATGACTCCGCGCGCATGAAGGCGAGGTGGATTGACTCCGCGCGCGTAGTTGCATGCGAAGGCGAGGCGAGTTATCTCCGCGTTGGGAAATTCGCGAAGTAGCTAGACGACAGAGTTCGCATGCATGCAGGGATTGGAAATCATGGTTCGCTTGGAGATCAAGCCTCCTCGCGGGATACTTACCATGTCCGTGAGATAGCTCGCCCCTTACTAAAGATCTTGTCCAAAACGGGACATTCAATCCAAAAGCGATCTGGGCATATCTAAATCTCAAGATTTGATTGATTTGATTATGTTAAAATCGGCAAGTAGATCAATCAGTCAAGGAGGGGGAGCAAAACCAAGAAGAGCATAGAAGAGAAGCAGCGAACTAGAGAGAGAGAAATCCCTTCGCGAGCTCAAAAGTCTCCCCTAAACCCTTGAAGAACGATCAAGCTCCTTAAACAGCCAGTTCTTCGCTAGATCCTTGAATAACTATCAAGCTCCCCAGATAGCCAGTTCTTCACTAAACCTAAATCCAAATCCCAAATACCTGTTACGTGATTAACCCTGCGTAACCCTTAAGAACAAGTGCTTGTCACTCTTGAGTTAAACATATATTTCGGAGATAGAATCAGAGGAGTTCACAAAGATTGTAACCCGCATTCGCATTTGATTAAATTAAATTATTCTTTGTACACGTGTTGTTCTGTTATTTGTTGCAGATATTTTCGTATTTACAAAATTAGCACGCTCGGTGGGATAACTTTGCCTCTCATCTCCTTCTCACCAAGATTCCAAAATCCGCTCGAAGTAATAGCCTCCAAGAGCACTCAAGCCATCTCGACGAAGAAGTCTAAACCAATGACCGCGAGGTCAAACAGCGAGCCCTCTGGGCATGTCACCCGTCGCATGGCGAGGAATCAACCCACAACATTTGTGGCTTTGCCTTCCATCCCTCGCGAACCAGTCATCACCTTGGCGAATCTCGCGAGCAAGCGTGCCTCGCGAAGTGAAAAGAAGGAAACTCCAAACAAATAAAGGGAGCGATCATTCTCACCTGCCACGGATGATGAATCAAGCATGGCTTCATATGATGGAAGCCCAAATGGTGATGAAGACAACACGCATGGCATACCAGCGGACTATTCATCACAACCTATCCCCATGCAAGTCATGGTGACAGGGGCATCCACCATTGAAGAGCAGATAGCCAATCTGATGGGAGCGGTTGAGAAGCTCACCAAAACGGTGGAAGAAAAAGACATGCAGATCGCCGAGCTCTACAGCAGGCTTGAAAGTCAAGATGAAGAAAAGAAGTACAAAGTAGGCGAGAGCTCCAAGAACGTTGACAAAGACGATGATGGCTCGCTTGGATCTATGTCCTTTCAACAATTGCAAGACATCATCACCAACTCCATCAGAGCTCAATAAGGAGGTCCTTCTCGTGATTCTCTCACCTACTCCAAACCCTACACCAAAAGAATTAATGGACTAAGGATGCCGTTGGGATACCAGCCGCCAAAGTTCCAACAATTCGAAGGGAAGAGCAATCCAAAGCAACATATTGCTCACTTCATCGAAACCTGCAATAACGCTGGGACAGAAGGTGACCACCTTGTGAAGCAATTCGTTCGCTCGTTGAAAGGCAATGCCTTTGAATGGTACACGGACTTAGAGCCCGAGTCCATCGACAGTTGGGACCAAATGGAACGTGAATTCTTAAACCGCTTCTATAGTACAAGGTGAACTGTGGGCATGATGGAACTCACCAACACAAAACAATGGAGAGACGAACCAACGATTGACTTCATCAACAGGTGGCGCTCGCTCAGCCTCGATTGTAAAGACCGCTTGTCGGAGACGTCTGCGGTAGAGATGTGCATCCAAGGCATGCATTTTGATTTGTTGTACATTCTCCAACGTATCAAGCCTCGATCCTTTGAAGAACTAGCTACGCGAGCCCATGATATGGAGTTAAGCATAGCTAGCCACAAGGGTAAGAAGGAGTTTGTCAATGATCAACGAAAAGATAAAGCTTTTAGCAGCAAATTTGTCAAGGTCGTGAAAAGATCTACAAAAGAGTCGATGACTGTAAGTGTTGCTCCAATCAAAATCTCCACACAAGACAAGAAGGAGATTAAGAGAGTAGAACCGACTCAAGCCTACGGGAGGAGGAAGCATCCATTGACTGAGTGGGAACAAAAGAGTTATCCATTCCCAGATTTCGACATGGCAGGCATGTTGGAGGATTTGCTTGAGAACAAAGTGATAGAACTTCCAGAGTGCAAACGTCCAGAAGAAATGCATCGGGTCAATGATCCGAAGTATTGCAAGTTTCATCGCCTCGTCAGCCACCCAGTTGAGAAGTGTTTTGTTTTGAAGGATTTGATCATGAAGTTTGCCAAACAAGGAAGAATCGAGTTAGATGTCGACGAGGTTGCTGCGGTCAATTGCACTACCATTTCGTTTGGGTCTTTTGAGCCGGTTCAAGTACCTTCCATGCCAGTAAAAGCGCCATGCCATTACTCGAACAAGACGGACAATGATAAAAAGTTAGAAGGAGTAAAGCCAATCCAGCAAGTAGAACTCGCTCCTAAAGCCGCTCCATGCGATGATGGCGAGGGATGGATACTTGTGACTCGACGAAAAGCGCGCAAAGGTGTGTTGTCAAGTCCACCACTCTCGCAGCCAGATCATAAACGACCACATAGGAGTCGTCAATGCCTCGCAAGGAATGAGACAAGGTGTATAAAGGAGAAATTCGCTCCCTGCGTACAAAGGTCCCTCAATCAAAATCCGCCAACAAAGTGCATGTCTAAAGCGCGACCGAGTCTAAAAGCTAGCTCAATGACGACAAGCTTTGAAGGTGATTCCAAAGATGCTGAGAATGTTGAAGAAACCGAGGTGTTAAGACAATTACAAGACTTACCTCCGAAATCTTGCCTCCCCAATCTGTCACGGCTTTCCAAATCGGCAAGACGTGCGTTAATCCAGTTGTTGCTTGATGAGGACCAGCATTCTTCAAACATCAATGAGTGTGTGGCATGCATAGCATGTTGTGACGCCATTCATTTCACGGATGAAGATCTGCAATTGGGTTCAAAACCACACAATCGACCTCTTTTTGTGACAGGTTACATGCGAGAGCAAAAGTTAAACCGCATGCTTGTAGATGGAGGGTCTGCTGTGAACATTATGCCAAAATCAACAATGTCTCGACTCGGCATCAATATCGACGAGTTATCTAAAAGTCGTCTCATGATCCAGGGTTTTAACCAAGGAGAGCAAAGAGCGATAGGCATATGATTCGACTAGACATGGTTATTGGCGAATTGGAGTCACACACTTTGTTCCATGTGATCGATGCAAAGACTTCATACAACATATTGTTGGGGCGACCATGGATTCATGAAAATGATGTCGTACCTTCAACTGTGCATCAATGCTTCAAATTCAACCTCGGAGGCGTGAAAACAGTGATAGGTGATACCAAGCCATTCACCGAAGCTGAGTCTTACTACACAGATTCCAAGTTCTATTCAGATGAGGAATCGGTAATAGAAGTTCTTCCAGTCAAAGTACCCTCAACAGGGAAGGCTACGACGACAACAAGGAAAGAAGTTGAAGCAAAAGGCAAGGGAAATGAAGAGTCACATAAGCTTCCATCCAAAACTGCGACATCAGACAAGTCTAGTCCAATTGTCCCAATTCTTCGATATGTGCCAAAGTCCAAGCGCAAGGAAGGAGAGTCTCCGTTTGCGGGAACAAAGCGGCAAGTGAGTCCCCGGAAGTTGAGTGAAGAGGACATAAAATTATTGAAGGAAGCATCAATATTGCCATTGATAAATTTAAACGACCAAACTCCTACCAAGCAACCATTGAAGGGATTTGTCAAACCAATCCGAGGAAGGGTAGAGCACGGAGCTTTACCCGAGAAAAGATCAAATGAAGGGTTTGACCCCAATGTTTACAAATTGTTGGCAAAGGCTAGATTTGACATCGGTTCGTCAAGTAAAGAGGATGATCAAGTTGTCAGCAAGAAAGCACATGAGCTCAATGAGTCTCAGAAGAAGTTGAGAGAACAGGGAAAAACAAGTGATTCGGTTAAAACAGGTCTTGGTTTTGTCCCAAGCAAGCCAGTCAAAATCTCGGAGAAGGCGAGCATGCAGTACATAAGCATCGAAGAAATAGAAGATGAGATTCCACAAATCCAATCTGTTTCTCGCACTTCAGCGTTCGATCGCATCTGCCCAAGATCTCAAAGTACTTCTACTAAATCAACAGGTAGAGTTTCGGTGTTTGAACGTGTTGAAAAGTCAACAAGTCGAAGCTCCATCTTCGATCGTCTTGACACCGTAGCTACAAGAACTTCTGTGTTCAAGAGGTTGTCATCATCGAATAAACAAATAAAGCCAACTCCTCGAAAGTCGACACTTGAAAGGATCCAAGCTCCTAAAGACCAACAAAATAGAAAAAGAAAAGAAGTTGGCCAATCGGAAAATAAAGAAATCCAAAGTCTCATCCCATCACGCATGAAAAGACGTTGTGTGCTAGAGGTGAATTCAACTGACCAACTTAAACTGAGGCAACATACCTTCATACTCACTGGTCAATATAAAGAAGGCAACGAGGCTAGCGGCGATGAGGATGATGTTATTCAATGTGCTTATCACATCACCGTAGCAGAGGTAGAAGCTTATGAAGAGGATGACCATGAAGGCTTCGAATATGAAGTAGAGGCAGCTCCTCCAGAACTTGAAGATGGGGTGAAATCTACGGTCGATGAACTTAAGAAAATCAATCTGGGGACGGAGGAAGACCCAAGACCGATATTTGTAAGCGCATCACTAAGTCCCCAAGAGGAGAAAGAGTACTATGACTTGTTGCTTGAATACAGGGATGTCTTCGCTTGGAACTACACAGAAATGCCCGGTCTTGACCCTAAAGTAGCAGTTCATCGATTAGTTGTTAAACCGGAGGCTCGACCAATCAAACAGCTGACACGACATTTTCGAACGGAGGTTCAAACTCAAATTGAAGAAGAGGTTGACAAGTTGATTGCTGCAGGCTTCATCAGAGAAGTCCAATATCCTAAGTGGATCGCAAACATTGTCCCAGTTGAAAAGAAGATGGACAAATGCGTGTGTGCGTAGACTTTCGCGACTTGAATGATGCATGTCCGAAAGATGATTTTCCTTTGCCTATCATCGAACTCATGGTGGATGCAACCACAGGTCATGAAGCTTTGTCTTTCATGGATGGATCGTCTGGCTACAACCAAATAAAGATGGCGCAAGAAGACAAGGAGTTAACTGCATTTCGCACTCCCAAAGGCATTTACTGTTACAAAGTCATGCCGTTTGGATTAAAGAATGCCGGTGCAACATACCAACGTGCCATGCAGAAAGTCTTTGGAGACATGCTTCGCAAGTACGTTGAATGCTATGTTGATGATTTGGTTGTCAAGTCAAGAAAAATGAGTGATCACTTGCAAGACTTACGAAAAGTGTTCGATAGGTTACGCTAGTACCAACTCAAAATGAACCCATTGAAGTGCGCTTTTGGTGTGAGTTCAGGCAAGTTCCTTGGATTCATTGTGAAGCATCAGGGCATTGAAGTAGATCAATTAAAGATTAAGGCCATTCAAGAAATGCCGGAGCCAACAAGTTTAAAAGAATTGAGAAGCCTTCAAGGAAAACTCGCGTTTATCAGGCGGTTCATCTCTAACCTCGCAGGTCGATGTCAACCTTTTAGTCGACTCATGAAGAAGAATGTGCCTTTCGTGTGGGATGAAGCATGTCACAATGCTTTCGAAAGCATTAAAAAGTACTTGGCTAACGCTCCGGTGTTGGGTGCACCCATTCCTGGGAAACCTCTTACTCTTTACATCGCAGCTCAAGAAAGATCGCTTGGAGCACTTCTAGCCCAAGAAAACGAGGAAAGAAGGGAGATGGCCTTATACTATTTAAGTCGAACTCTCACAGGAGCAGAATTAAATTATTCTCCAATAGAGAAGACATGTCTCGCTCTCATCTTTTCCATCCAAAAGTTGAGGCATTATATGCAAGCTTACACGGTGCATTTAGTAGCCCGAGCTGACCCAGTCAAGTTTATCATGTCTAAACCAGTCTTATCAGGACGAATGGCAAAGTGGGCTTTGCTCCTCAATCAACATGACATTGTCTATGTACCTGCCAAGGCAGTCAATGGCCAAGCTGTTGCTGACTTTCTAGCGGATCACCCAATCCCTGCCGATTGGGAAATTTTAGATGACTTGCCGGATGAAGAAGTCTTTCTTGAAGAAATTCTCCCCACTTGGAAGATGTTCTTTGATGGATCTTCAAGAGTAGACGAAGCGGGAGCCGGCGTTGTCTTCGTCACCCCACAAAAGCAAATATTACCTTATGCCTTCACTCTCGGTGAATTGTGTTCCAACAATGTTGCGGAATACCAAGCTCTCATCATGGGATTGCAAACGGCCTTAGAAATGCAAATTGCAAATCTAGAAGTGTACGGGGATTCAAAGTTAGTAATTGATCAACTACTAACTAATTACGAAGTCAGGAAGGAGGATTTAGTTCCTTATTTCCGTCTCGCTACGCAACTTTCCCTACGCCTCTTTCCCTATACCTACCAAAACAAAAACTCCCCATCACCTCAATCATTTTCCCCCAGAAGACGAGCCGCCAGATTTGTCCACACTCCCCCACCCTTCGACCCGCTACCAAGGCCGCGAGACGTGCCGACATTCACTGAAACCCTCTTCCCAAAAAGGTGCTTCGCGCGATCCCGTGACACAAGTGGAGGCCTCATAGGAACATTGGGGTGCACAAGCGAACTCACTTGGGCCACCTCAGGAACAGAAGACTTCTTCACCGGGGATCTTTGCATATCGGGGCGAGCAGGCGCCAGAAGCCCCACAGCAGGAGACTTAGACGACACTTGAGACACCACCACTGGCGTGGATAAAGACCCCTCGAGAGCAGCAGCCCTCACGGGTGACGCAGCCAATGGGGCCGGAGGCCGCGACGTACCCACAGCCGACACTTCCTGCTGCCCAGCAGAAGACGTCGAACGCCAAGCCTCATGCTGCTTCGCCAAAGACTGCGAGATCTCGGCTTGCTTCCTCTGTTCAGGCGTCATCTGTTCCCACGCCTTCTTGGCAGCATCTCTATCGGCATACCACTTGCGCATGGCAGCCTCATTAATCCAGCCCGCCTGGCAACCAGTCCGACTCAACTCATCCTGGCCATTATTGTAGGAACCCCTCAGCTGCTGCTTGTAGGCCTCACTCTCGCGAAACAACCTCTCCCCTACCCTGGCAGCTTGCCCACACTTGGCCTTCCAGGACGTCTCCAGCTCCGCCAGAGACTGAGTCAGCCTCGCCACCTCAGTCTCCAAGGACGCTGCCTCGGCTATCGCCAACTGCCTAGCCTCCACCTGCTCATCCTTCTTCTGCATCGCCCCCTTTAGCTCCGCCACAACTTTCTCTGCGGCGGCAGCCTGGTCTCGGAAGACAGCAGCATCTTGCTCCACCTGCTCTAGACGCTCCGCGAGGGCATGATTATTATCCTCCGCCTCCCTCAACCGCTGACACTTCGCCTCGGCATCATCCCGCAAATGAGTGACCACCCTCTCACTCGTAGCATACATCAGCAACGTCGCCTGCAAGTACACGACAACACGTCTAAGCAAAAAAAAAAAAAAAGGGGGAGTTACCAATACCTACCCGCGTCAGCTTCTCCTTGGCGAGTGCAATGCCAGCCAGCGGATCCACCTCCTCCAAAGCATGCATTTCGCGGGAGCAATGCCGCATGTCGTATGCCATTTGGGCCAAGTACGGATGTGCCTCCCCCGTCCCTTCCAAAGCTTGAGTGATCCCAGCTAAGCTACTCGAACTCCCAGAACGCCCTTCCCTCCGCGGCTTCTTAGATTGGCCCCCGCGAGTTGGCCCGACACTCCCACTTCTCTTCCGCGACTTTGCCACACCAATCTCCTCAACAGGACCCGCTAACTCCTCCAGCACGTCTTCGCCACCTGAGCGAGGCCCGCCCACATCCTCCACCACCAAGTCCTCCACAACCTCTGGCTCCGCGACAGGTTCCTCAAACGGGGACTGACTTTATTCGTCCTCGCGATCACCACCCTCTGTCTGCGTCTCCTCGACATCCACTTCCTGGACGCCCAAACCCATTGCTTCCGCCACCAAAGGAGGCACATAGGCGTAATCCTCATCCGCTAGATTCAACCTCAAAAAATCTTCACAATCACCCAGCTCCACCTTTTTCCCCTCCCCGGTCTCCAAGTCAAAGTCGTACCGCTTGGCGTGGTCAGCCTCGGCACGCAACCCCTCCAGCACGTCCTTATCCGACACCTTGTCGTATGGACCTTCCTTCTTCCGCGATCCGCCGTCCCGTGGCATCGTGACTGCAAAAAAAAAAAAAAAAGGGGAGGGGGGAGAAGGTCAGACAGAGACCAACAAGCATAAAAAGGGACCACAACAACCACAATATAGACCCGGAACCCGGGCATATCCGAAATGGCTGTGTATGCCAAGGCGGCATATCCGGTAAGAGCTCCTACACTCGAACGCCCATGTCACCCGGCGTATCCGACGCTCCATCAGCTCGGTTAGATTATATTCTTGGGGCACTACACAAAGCCAGCAGTCAACAAGGGCAGAACAGAACAAAGTAAAGAACCACAAAGACATGAGAACACGGTACCTATTTTCTGGAAAGCCCCGGGCACCCGGAAAGGATGTCCATGCCACTCCTGCCACTGCCCCCCAACTAGAAAACACTTCCGCCGCCAATTCTCATTTGTTGACGTCGGCAAGTCTTCCACCATGACTTTGAACTTCCCCCGGGACTTCATCGTCACGCAGCCCCGGCTACCCCTCTTTGCACACCACCCCATATGCCAGCAGGCATTAAACTCCTCAAAGTTGGGGAACTTCTGCTTCAGGAGGCGAAAAAGCACCCCCGTCCCCAATATCTGCCTTAACATATTGGGGGTAACTTACCCCGGGGCGACATACAAACACGCTAGTATGTACTGCACGAACGGGGAAAGCGGGAACATCAGCCCGCACCTAAGTTGGTACTCGTACACCAACGTGAAATTGCCCGGCGGGTCCCAAAACTTCACACCCTTGCCAAGCGGCCGCAGCAAGACCTCGTCCGGAATACTCCAATTCTGTCGAAGCGCTTTAAGTTCCGACACGGTCATACTTTCGCCAGGAGGTTCCCAAAACGAATCATCCTCCTCCCGGGATCTCGCCATGCTAAAATCCTCTACCTCCTGCAAGAGAGGGTCAGACGAGGACACATGAGACCCGACATCCATAACAGGGATGCCTTCCCCTAAATCAATGGCAACTTCCGCCATAAGCTCATCTAACTCTTCCTCCCACCGGTGCAGGGTGTCCGAATCAGAATCAGGCGAACTAGAGACAGCCACAGTCTCTTCGCTGGACACCCACACCGGATCTGTCATACCCGACACCCTCACAAGTTACACTCGCTACCTTAACCCTAACCAACCCGACAACAAACTAGTCAATCCCTTACTCTAGAACTCCTACAAACATCACAAAAATACGAACAATCGCTATCAACTCCAGATAACAAAAACACAAACCCAACAACAAAACAAAACTCGAACTTTGATATCATAACTTGAAACGAGGGATATGCGTAGTGGCAGTGAAGCTGGTTGCTTACAGCCAAGCGCTCGCACCCAATCGATCGAGGGTGAAATTGGACGTTCCCCAGCTTTGATTCCAAAGTACAACCCAAAAACCTCTGCAGAAAATCGCGAATAACCCCCCCTCCAATCTACCCCAAGTCTATTTATACAGCCAGGATACAGCCACGTCGACCACGGTCATAAATGCATTTACGGCGCATCCACTCCCCCACGCACGCGCATTAACTACTCACGTGGGGCGAAGACAAAATGCACAGACGCGAACTGTTACGCCACTAGCGCGAACTGTCACGCCACCAGCGCGAACTGTCACGCCACCAGCGCAGACACTTACGCCCCCAGCGCGGACAGTGACGCCACCACCGCGAACCGTTACGACCTTAACACTCGGTGTGAGTAAGTGAATAACCACGTGCCTCGTAAACTCACCATTTATGAGACACGTGCGACATGGCGAGATAGTCCCTTTCGGATTCTCGGAACCTTCCCCTGTCACCTCGCGACCCTCGCGTGGGGACTCGACATCACGCCACCAGCGCAGACAGTCACGCCACCAGCGCGGACAGTCACGCCACCAGCGCGGACTGTCACGCCACCAGCGCGGACTGTCACGCCACTAGCGCGTACCGTCACGCCACTAACGCGGACTATTACGCCACTAGCGCGAACCGTCACGCCACCGACGCGAACTGTTACGCCACTAGCGCGAACCGTCACGCCACCAACGTGAACTGTTACGCCACTAGCGCAACCGTTATGCCACCAGCGCGAACTGTTACGCCACCACCGTGAACCGTTACGACCTTAACACTCGGTGTGAATGACCACGTGCCTCATAAACTCGCCATTTATGACACACGTGCGACATGACGAGATGGTCGTCTTCGGATTCTCGGAAACTTCCCCCGTCACCTCGCGACCCTCGCGTGGGGACTTGGGGACTCGACATCACGCCACCAGCGCGCACAGTCACGCCACCAACACGGACAGTTACGCCACTAGCATGAACTGTTACGCCACTAGCGCGTACCGTCACGCCACTAGCGCACACTGTTACGCCACTAGCGCGAACCGTGATGCCACCAACGCGAACTGTTACGCCACTAGCGCGAACCGTCACGCCTCCAACGCGAACTGTTACGCCACTAACGCGAACCGTCACACCACTAGCGCGAACCGTCACGCCATTAGCGCGAACCGTCACGCCACCAGCGTGAACCGTCACGCCACCAGCGTGAACCGTTACGACCTCAACACTCGGTGTGAATGACCACGTGCCTCATAAACTCGTCATTTATGACACACGTGCGACATTGCGAGATGGTCCGCTTCAGATTCTAGGAACCTTCCCCCGTCACCTCGCGAACCTCGCGTGGGGACTCGACACCATGCCTCCAGCGACCAAGTAAAACACATTCTCGGCACCTAAAGAATAACTCCCCACCCAAGAGTTCTCTCGGACCGGAGACTTGGGGCATGTTAGTACATAACCAAAATACTTGGCCAAGCCGAGAATGTGACACAATTACCCGGTTGCCGGAGATCATTCCGGGCAAGACAGCACCGGCGAGCCCTTCACGGGTACCTAGAGGACGAAGGTCCGACAACAACCCACCTGCCAGATCCGCTCTCCAGCGGCAAAACACCCCCCAAAGGGGAGGTGCCGCAGAGGAACACAAACATTCCCACATCGAGGACTGAGGCCGGAGCGCCTAACATTGGCCTATAAAACAGGCACAAACTCCCACAAGAGGTAAGTCCACAAAAACTCCTTTCAAACACTCCCGTACTCGGCAAGTAGCAACTAAGCGCTAACTTAAGCATCAGAGAGTCGAAGGCTGGGCCACCCTAGTCCCGACTCCTGACGCATCGCTACTTGTGCAGGTGCAAGACTCGGTTCCAAGAATTCGACCTCCCATTCCTTAACCTCGGGACAGGTAGAAACAGTTACTTTTATAAAAAAAACTATATATTAAATACTTCCAAAGCTTAAATGAAACCCAGAAAAAAGTAGGAAAAAAAAAAAAAACAAACCGAGATTCGTGTCAAATTCCTTCCATGGAGATGCTTGGAATCCTCATATAGAATTCCAAGCTAATGAATGATATCTTAACTTAGGCATAAACTGAAATCTCAACCTGCAGCCTATGAGCCATATTCAACCCCTGCAATTATTACTAAACTATCAACAACAAAAGCAATTAAAGGAAGAAAACTTGAACTTCAATGACATTCAGAAACATTGCAAACCAATTTTAGAACTTGAACCAGGCAGCGGAGAAGTTTAGTTCCCAGGAAAATCCTAGAAAAGAAAAAAAATAGAAAAAATAGAACAAAACTAAACTCAATTGAGAGGCAACTGAAAGTAGAAGAATCAAAACCCAGACTATACCGTGAAGAAGAACCATTGCCTGTCTCCAGTTTTCGATAAAGACAATCCTGTATATTAGTAGTCTAAGTTCAGTAAGAGTGAAGATGGATTGAGATTTGTTCAGTAAAAACAGATACATACCCCGGCTTTCGGTTTTTCCCTCTTTTCTTCTGACTGAATTAGATCCCCCTCTTTCCTCTTTGCTCTTTCCCAGTTTGATTCTCATCTTCCCTCTTCAATCTGGAAACAAACAATGCCCAGTACCGTTCAGCAAAGTATAAAAGATACCTTAGATAAAAATCGACGAAGATGAATGAATGAAAGAACTTATGCGTTGATACTGTACCTCCCCTCCTTAAAGAAGAAACTGATTCCCCCTTTTCGATGACTGAGCGGTGCTTCTTTTTTCATCTTTTTTAGACCGATTCTGGTTCGTTCCTTCGTTTTATAAGAAGCCATACCCCGATAACCTCCCACCACATCGTCCCCAGTCTTCACCTCATCGCCTCCATGTCTCCTAAATTCCCGTTCGGAGATTTTGCGCTAACTGCGCGTATTTTTATTTTCCTCATCTGCTTGTCTATTACGTTACTAACTCTCATTGATATTTTCTACTTGAGTTTAACTTTTATGATTTTCATGGGCAACATGAGAAGTTCAAAAGTTTGGTGAAGCCTTTGACACCAAAAAGGCCTGGTTTTCTAATACAGTAGAGATACCTTGCAAAACTAAGACATCTTTATTTGTAATGAACTTAGTAATTGTGAAGCTTACTACCAATAATCAATATTAATTATTCCAGCAACAGGGTTAGCGATTTTGGTGAAAGCCTCTTTAGAAAGGTCGGGTGTTGACGGGCATCCATGGACAATGATCTACCATTTTTACGTTAACGGTCGCACCAGTGCAAGGATGTGGTACTGGATTCCTAGGACCTGTACATTTAACGGTGAAATATTTCCCACAGGCTGCACCATTGTTCCATATGGCGTCACCTGCTGATGCAATCATCACGCCTTCTGGGGTACCACCGTAACATGCTGATGCTGTAAACAAAAACATCGAGGTTAAAATTTGAGAATGTTGACGAGGTAACTTATACAAAGAAAGAAGTACACAGAAAAGCCTTAGGTGTGTTAGCGTGAGTCATGAAGACAGTTTAGGAATGTAAATTAATTTATTATTGTTTTTCTATTCTATATGTGTAGTACATGTAGTACATAGTACGTAGGGTTTGTACATGTAGTATCTCTATAAATAACCTCTTCTGTAAGATGAATAGATATCTGAAAAATTCATTCTCCAAACCTTGTTATATTTGACTTGGTATCAGAGCGAAGATCCGAAAGGACTTTGTCTCTTTGTTTTTCCGCTGCGATTTCGTTGACGTTTTTCCCAACTATTTTTTATTCTCCGGACGACGTTTTTCCGTTCAGGTGTTTTTATTTTTATTTTTTCCTATCACGGTTACTGTTTGGATCCGGTCTCCGGCGGGCTTCTTCAGAGAGAGTGAGAAAGAGAAAGGGAGAGCACGAGGTCTCCGGTCTCTAGCCGTCCCCTGGCTGTCATCTCCGCCCAGAAGACGTCGGCCTGACTCGCATCTCCGTCGTGCCATCGTCTGCCCTAAGACTGCCGCCGAGGACTGAAGCCGTCGCCGTGCCTTGGCAGTCATCTCCGCCCAGAAGACGTCATCCCGTCCAGTCCGACGTCCGGCCTGATCCGCATCTCCGTCGTCGTCTCGACCCAGACGTGACGACGCGGCCGACAAGCCTTCCCCGACCCGATTCTGCTCCCGGTTCTGCTTCTTGCTCAGACCCGACCCGGTTCTACTTCTTCCCGACCCGACTCGGTTCTGCTTCAGACCCGACCCGGTTCGTCTGTTGTGACCCGACCCGGTTTCAGTTGCTGGTGACTGGCAGTGCTAGTGCACTGACAGTGCAGGTGCACCCAAAGCAGGTTTTCTCATCCTTGCTTTATTGTTGTCGCTGCATAAACTACTGATTTAGCATTTGTGTTACAATGGGTTCTGGAGAGGAAAGTTCTCAGGTCAATGATGTTCAGAAGTTTGAAGTATCAGTCAAGAATTCTGAAAGTGATTCCTTTGGGGGGACCAAACTCAATGGATCCAATTTCCGAAAATGGAAGAAAATCATGACGGCTCATCTCCGAGGGATGCACAAGATGGGACATGTAACTGGGGTGATTGAGGTCCCTAGTGCAAGTAATGTTGCTGCTTACACTAAGTGGGAAGATGATGATGGTCTTGTGATGTCAGTTTTGTACAAGGCCATGAATGAGGAAATAGTTGACCTGGTGGAGCAATGTGATACTGCGCAGGAAATTTGGAAGACATTGGAAGATTTATATACTAATGAGTCTGATTTCATACAGGTTCATGAGTTGATGTGTACTGTTGCAGCAATGCAACAGAATGGGCAGCCAGTGGCGTAGTATTTCATCAAACTGAAGAACATTTGGGCTGAAATTGATGTGAAGCGTCCTTGCAAGATCAAGAATCAGGAGGATCTTGTTTGGTACCTGAAGGAAAAGGAGCTTGAGCGAGTTCATCACTTCTTGAGAGGCCTTGATGCAAAACATAACAGTGCCAAAGGAGAGCTGCTCAGAATGACAGAACCTCCTAGCTTGACTACAGCTTTCACATATATCTGTAAGGATGAGTCTCAGCAGGACAGCCTTGCTCAAGCACAACTTGAAATCTCCAGTCTCACTATTCAGACAAGAGCACCAGCACCACTCCTTCAGCAATCAAGTTCCGTTCCTTTCCACAAGCAAGGACCACTACCAGGCTTTGGGAATCAACCTCGTTCTCCTTGCTCTTACTGCAATGGTGACCATGCTCGTGAATCTTGTTGGAAGTTGTACCCGCATCTTAGGCCTAAAAGGCCTACATATCGTCCCAGGGCGAAAGAAGCTATCCAGTTGGTCCAGGAACCAGACATCTATGGTGTGGTCGGATGTGATCATCATACAGCAGGAGGTGCCACACCCTCAGCATCTGTCGCTGGTCTTGGCAAGATAGGTATGGCCTTAAATATTTCTCACTTTGTTGGTGGTGATACATGGATTATTGATTCAGGTGCTTCCGATCATATGACTTATGACAAATCTTATTTTAATGAATTATCATCTCCACCCGTACCTTATGTTACTAATGCTAACGGTGAGGCCTTCCCTGTGTTAGGAAATGGGTCAGTTCGTATCACTCCTACAATAGTGCTAAAAAATGTGCTATATGTACCTGCTTTATCCCATCATTTGATATCTGTCCCACAGTTGAATGTTGAATCCAAATAATCTGTGACATTTTTTCCTATGTATGTGATTTTTCAAGATCTTCTCACTGGGGAGTTACTAGGTCGGGGGTATCTGAGGGGCAGGTTGTTTCATCTGGATCAGACGTACGTAGGGGAGAAACCAGGAGCACAGTCCCGGGCGGCTTTAATGTCCAATTCTGACAAGCTAAGTGAAGTTTGGTTATGGCACCGTCGCTTAGGGCATCCATCTTTTAGTGTTATGAAAAAATCCATGCCTTCTTTGTTTATTGGTGTGGATGAGTCAGTCTTACATTGTGAAACTTGTGTTTTGGGCAAGAGTCATCGCTCAACTTATTCATCTCGTATTTCTAATAGAAGTGTCATTCCTTTTGAATTAATTCATTCTGATGTTTGGGGACCTTCAAAGAAATCCACTGTGTCTGGTATGCGATACTATGTGTCATTTATTGATGATTTTACACGTCTTACTTGGGTTGTTCTTCTTAAAACTAAGGATGAGGTTTTTTCGGCTTTTCAAGCCTTCCTTTCTGAAGTCCAAACACAGTACAATGCCAAAGTTAAAATTCTTCGCTCTGATAATGGGGGGAAATATGTCAATCGTGTTTTTCAGTCTTTCTTACAAACACATGGGATTATCCACCAGAAAACGTGTCCTTACACACCTAAACAGAATGGGGTATCTAAAAGAAAAAATCGTCATTTAATTGATTTGGCTCGTTGTATTCTCTTTAATGCCCATTGTCCCAAGAATCTATGGGGTGATGCTATCTCCGCATCTGCCCATCTCATTAATCGTCTTCTTTCTACTGTTCTCCAGGGAAAAGTACCATTCGAGGTACTAGCTTCTTATGTCTCTTTATCTTCCTTTCATAATCTCCCATCTCGTGTTTTTGGTTGTGTTGCATTTGTTCATATCCCAAAGAGTCAAAGGTCAAGTAAATTGGATGCCCGGGCGATTAAGTGTGTGTTTGTTGGCTATGGGGGCCATCAGAAAGGGTACAAGTGCTATCATCCACCTATTAGGAAGTATTATGTCACTATGGATGTTACTTTCTTTGAGGATATGAGCTATTACACCTCTTCTGATACTGCTCTTCAGGGGGAGCACTCATATTTTGAAGAGCTGTATCATGGAGAGGGGGAGATGGGTCATTCAGTTGAGGTTACCAATACACTAGAGGTTCAAGGACAAGAAAATGACAGACAGGCACCACCAGATGATTCTGGTATCATTGCTCCAGAGATTCAAGAGTCAGACGCTGAAAGCGTTACTGCCCCTCCTTCCTTGCCTGATGTTACTAATACCCCTGACTCATGTCTCCCTGGTACAGGAGATCTTCCATCTGAGGTTAGTAATTCTATTGGGGTTGATACTAGTGATGGGGTTGATACTAGTGATGCTAATAGTAGACAATATGTGTTACCAAATAGGTCTACTCGGGGTAAACCAGCAAAAAAGTATGAACCTACCCTTCAAGCCAAAGCTAAATATCCTGTGGCAAATTTTATGTCTACCAAGAGATTGTCTAAGTTATATGAATCATTTGTGAATCAAATATCTGCTGTATCAGTACCTAACAAAGTGCAGGATGCATTGGGAGATCCAAAATGGAGGAAAGCAATGGATGAGGAGATGGGAGCATTACAGAAGAACAATACTTGGGAACTTGTATCTCCACCACATGGAAAGAAGGTTGTGGGATGTCGCTGGGTGTTTACAGTGAAGCATAATCTAGATGGGTCAGTGAGTCGATATAAAGCACGTCTGGTAGCAAAGGGATTCACCCAGACATATGGCATTGACTATGATGAGACATTTGCACCAGTTGCAAAGATGAACACTATTCGGGTATTGCTCTCTCTTGCTGCTAACTTGAACTGGCCTCTTAAACAGTTTGATGTCAAGAATGCTTTTCTTCATGGAGAACTTATAGAGGAAGTGTATATGGATCTTCCACCTGGATATAAAACTGCTCCTTCAGGTAACTTTGTGTGCAGATTGAGAAAATCTTTGTATGGTCTTAAACAATCACCTCGTGCTTGGTTTGGAAGGTTTTCACAGTTCATGAGGAAGATTGGTTATAAGCAGAGTAACTCAGACCACACATTGTTTCTCAGACATCAACAAGGGAAGGTAACAGCTTTGATCATATATGTTGATGATATGGTTGTTACTGGTAGTGATATTGTTGAGGTAGCCAGGGGGAGTGAAGGCATCTATCTGTGTTAGAGGAAGTATATACTTGATCTATTAACAGAAACAGGTATGTTGGATTGTACTCCAATTGATACTCCTATTGAGCAGAATCACCGATTAGCAGAGTATCCTGATCAGGTACCTACCGACAAGCCTCGATATCAAAGGTTAGTTGGACGTTTGATTTATTTAGCACACACCAGACCTGATGTTGCATACGCAGTAAGTGTTGTGAGCCAGTTCATGCATAATCCCAGTGTAGATCACATGGATGCTGTTGTAAGGATTTTGAGGTACTTGAAGTCCGCTCCAGGGAGAGGAGTAATGTTTTCTAGGCACAACAATATTCTTGAGGTATGTGGTTTTACAGATGCAGACTGGGCTGGAAATATTACAGACAGGAGGTCTACATCAGGATACTTTACCTTTGTGGGAGGTAATCTTGTTACTTGGAAGAGTAAGAAGCAAAAGGTTGTGGCTCGGTCTAGTGCTGAAGCAGAATATAGAGGTATGGCTCATGGAGTGTGCGAGTTGTTGTGGCTGAGGAATGTGTTACGAGATTTGGGTGTTAAATCCAAGAGTGCTATGCAGCAGTATTGTGACAACAAGGCAGCTATTGATATCTCACAGAATCCTGTGCAACATGATCGTACTAAGCATGTGGAAGTTGATCGTCACTTTATAAAGGAGAAGCTAGATGCTAAAATCATTAGCTTTCCTTTTGTCCCTACAGAAGAGCAACTTGCAGATATACTCACAAAAGGAGTTTCTAAGAAGGCTTTTTATGACTCACTTAGCAAGTTGGGCATGGTTGATGTATATGCTCCAACTTGAGGGAGAGTGTTAGCGTGAGTCATGAAGACAGTTTAGGAATGTAAATTAATTTGTTATTGCTTTCCTATTCTATATGTGTAGTACATGTAGTACATAGTACGTAGGGTTTGTACATGTAGTATCTCTATAAATAACCTCTTCTGTAAGATGAATAGATATCAGAAAAATTCATTCTCCAAACCTTGTTATATTTGACTAGGTGAATAAATACTCACGAGTATAGCTGGTGTTGAAAGTATAGCAATTCCTGGTGTGGCCATAGAAGTCGAGATGAGGCAGGCGACAATGCTCAAGATAATCAAAACGTTCTGCAACCCCATATTATGAATGTATATTTGTATCTTGCATGTGAACTTCAGAGATATAATCACATCGATTTCCTTTGTCCCTTTTTATACCATACTAAAAAAGTAGTACCACCTATCATAGCTTCACTATATATGCCCAGAACAATATTTATGGTATAGTATTACAACCTTGCTTCAATTGCACATAATAATATTGACCAAGACTGGAATGTCAAGTGCAAATACTACTACTTACGGACATAATTATTCTGTTACAGGAAAGTTATTTGCTTTGCCAAAAGAGCTAGGGGACATTCCTATTGCGGTACATGCAAAATAAATTTATTCATCCTTCCACAGTAAATTAATCTTGCATATCTAGATTGGTTGAGGGCAGGCATAGAAATTACCGCAAGGTAGTTCAGTATAGAGCCAAGGAGGTAGAGATTAGTCTCAAATTAGTCTACTAATAATGTTATATCCAATGTACCATTGAGTCATATCAGTGTACTGTACATATCAATACATGATGTACCCCGGACCATAAACCCAACAAGCCAACGCTGCCCTAAGAAGCCGCAATCAACCCCACCAAAACTCGATCTACAGACAACCTCCTTGCCGCCTAATCCACCCGAAGGTCTGCCCACACCGTTTGTCACGAACTACACAATCAGCCTCTAACCTAGCCGGAATGAAGCTGCCGCTGCTGCCGCCCTACTCAATCTGTCTCTCACCTAAGGGAAACCCCTAACATAGAGAGAAAGTAAACCATATTGCTCAAAGGAATTTTCTAAGATACCTACCTGTTTGTGATACCTACATTTACCGATATGACAACAAATTTATTGTCGTTTTAGTAAAGATAGACAATTTATAAGTTTATGAATAATTTGTTACCGTTGTAGTAACTTGGTTCAATTATATGTAAATGTGTAAAGCAAATGTAGTAATTTTGTTGTCAATGTTATAAATTTTACTCATTTAACTTGTTATTTTTGTTCAATTAGTGATAAAATAAGTGTATGGTATACATGTCAGTACCGTAGACAACCCAATTCCTCAAATTAGTCATGGTTATGATCAATAAACCTCAAATTACTTGTTTTATCACTGTATTCTTCCCATATATGCATATGTGTGTTTTTGTTATTTAAGAAATGTGTGTTCTGTGATTACAATATGGTTAACATTCAGATATTACAACTAATAATCTTAAAAAATTTGAAGTTGTTACAGTCAAGAGGGTCTGTAGATAATCGACAGGATGTTTGCTAGTTGATGGCGGTAGTTAGAGGTAGTTATTATACGCTGATACGGCTCCGCGCTGGTATTTTTGTCGTAATCCTAAACTGGCTCCTCCTTGTGCCGAAGTATCTTCTTTTTTCTTAACCTAATGCGTTTAGGACGATCTGCAAAAATTATAAACAAACACTCTAGGCGGGCACATAGGTGACAAAACTTTGGCGCTAATTGTTTATGCCCAAGAGAAACTCGTAGAGATCAGCAAAAACAATAATTCATTTACACTATGTTAGTGGTGGAATATCCCAAATCCATGGTTTTGGAGCTACACAACAAGATAACTGAGTAGAGCATTTGAAAACTGCGTATGAGTACAGCATTTGAAAACTGCGTAGGGGCAGACTTGCTTGTGTAGGGTTTAAAAACTCAGTTTTAAATAAACAATCTTTAACCTATTTTCTAAAATCGTGGTTATTTAAACTAAAAAATTATAGATAAGCACGTTTTAAGGATTTACCAAACAAAAAATCTATCTAAAATGGTGATTATAAGTGATTTTAATCCCCAAAACTCAATACCAAACTGGACCTTAGTCAGCTATCTTCGACTATAAAATGGAAGGAGGGAGGTCACCAGTTTGCTGCATACAAAATATTGCAGAGCATCAGCCTAAGTAAAAGTATGAGACTTGAAATGCAGGTACAGTTTGTAATGGTTGCAATGGTTGTCTGCCTTCCCTTAGCCGCATATGCATATGATGGAACTGCAACTTTTTATACACCTCCTTACGTTCGTAAGTACATGTCTTACTACATTCTCAAACTCTGAGACTTTGTTCCAATTTATGTAATGTCCATTTATACTATTAGTTTCCTAAGATGAGTTGGCGTGGTTTATCTTATTCAACATTTTGGAACATATTTTGTCAAATTATACGTCCACTAAGATGGAAGATGTAGAGGCCCTTATCCATCACATACTCTCTCATATGTACTTATAACATGGTTTAGGGTTAAGAGTTTGAATATATTCAGTGGCATAGTAAAACTGATCGATCACAATCAATGACTAAGTACTCGAGGATAGTTAGCCACCAAGACATTACAAATACAATTTTCTCAAGCTCCATGAGTTGTCACTACTAGAAAAAAACACTTAGGAGACGGAATGGTTTTGTCTCCTGAGTACCAAAATTGGTCTCCTAAGTACTTAGGAGACGAAATGGCAGTCGGCTAAGATCTGTCGCCTAAGTGCCGTCAAGTAGGTAAGGAGTCGACGAAAAATTTAGTTTCGTCTACTAAGAGGTACTTAGGCGACGGAATAATTGAACTTAGAAGACGGATTTAAAATATTTATAAAAAAAAATTTAATTAATTAAATTTCATTTCTATTATTTTTTTATTTCAGTTTATTTTTATTTCTTTTCCTTTCAAATTATTTTTTATTGTTTGAAACCCAGGCTACCACCCATTGCACCACCGCCCCAAATCTCACACCCTTGCCAACACCGCCGCAACCTTTGGCAAACATCGCTGCCACCTCCGGTTTTTCTAAACACTATAGGAAATATCGTCTTAGCAGATGGAAAAAAATAATTCTGTCGGCTAAGTTCGTTTTCGTCGACGGAAACTTAACCGTCGTATAGGACACCACAAACATCGCCTAAGATCTACTTAGGAGACGGAAAGAAACGGTCGAGGATATTTGTCGACTGAGATATTTATAGCCGACGAAATAGCATTCGTCGTCTAAGTTCCGTTGACTTAGTAAATCCTAGGCGACGTATATTTTTCGTCGGCTTAGTAACTCTTAGGCGACGAATATCTTCCGTCGGCATATTTTCGTCGGCGTAGTAAATCTTAGGCAACGGAAACTGACTGCAGACACCATCCGTCGACTAGGATCGTCCTAGGCGACGACCCATTTCCGTCAGTAAGGTTGGTCATGTGCGACGAACTACTTACCGTCGGCTTAGTGAATCATGTGCGACGAATCATGTGGCGTCGACTAAGTAATTCTTGGGCGACGAATATGTCTTTCTTAGCCGACGCTTTTTTCCGTCGACTAAGAAATGCATTATTTCCTGACACAACGCATAACGAATATATTTTTGCCGACGCCTTTTGTCTTAGGCGACGGAATATTCCTGTAGATATATAAAATTTAACGATAATAATAGTCGTTCAATAATCCAAGTAAATATGTGGCTTGCGAGTCAACAACATTGGAAAGCCGTCGAAAATAGCACGTGGCAACGTGGAAATGGTCGGCCGACAACAAAACCTTAAATCCCGATTGAAATCAATTATCAAGTGTCGATTGATGATCAGATATCAATTAATCGGACATCCCCAAAAATAACTGGTGATGGTTCGCCAGCGGTCAGGCGAGCTAGAGAGCAGACTTCGCGAGGCGAACTGAACTTCGTGAGGCAAAAAGACTTTGCCAGGCGAACAAGACTTCGCGAGGCGAAATAGACTTCGTGAGGCGAACTAGACTTCGCGAGGCGAAATAGACTTTGCAAAGCGAACTAGACTTGACAAGGTGAACAAGACTCCACCAGGCGAACTAGACTTCGCGAGGCGAACAAGACTCCGCCAGGCGAACTAGACTCCGCCAGGCGAACTAGACTTCGCTAGGCGAACAAGACTTTGCAAAGCGAACTAGAACTCGCGAGGCGAACTAGACTTCGCTTCGCGTATACTTAAACAGTGACGAGGCGAAATGACTCTGAGCGCATGTCTATGAAGGCGAGGTGAAATGACTCCGCGCGCATGTATATGAAGGCGAGGCGAAATGACTCCGTGCGCATGTATATGAAGGCGAGGCGAAATGACTCCGAGCGCATGTCTATGAAGGCGAGGTGGAATGACTCCGCGCGCATGAAGGCGAGGTGGAATGACTCCACGCGCGTAGGTTCACGTGAAGGCGAGGCGAGATGGCTCTGCGCGCGTAGATTAACATGAAGGCGAGGCGAGATGACCCCGCGTAAGGGGAAACCTCGCGAAGGAGCTAGATGACAGAGTTTGCATGCATGCGGGGATGTACGTCCAAGAGAAGTCATCCGCGAAGGGAGACCAGAAATCACCGGTTGCTTGGAAATCAAGGTGCCTTGCGAGATACCTTCTATATCTGCGGGATGGCTCGCCCCTGATTAAGGATTTTGTTCAAAACAGGACATTCAATCCACCTCGCGGGATACCTTCCATATCCGCGAGATAGCGTAAGAATCTTGTTCAAAACAGGACATTCAATCCAAAGCGATCTGGGCTGTAGACATATAAACTTTAACGATAAAAATAGTCGTTGAATAATCCAAGTAAATACGTGGCTCATGAGTCAACAAAATCGGAAAGCCGTTGGAAATAACACGTGGCAATGTGGAAATGGTGGGCCTACAACAAAACCTTAAACCCCCAATTGAAATCAATTATCAAGTGTGGATTGACGTTGTGACTTCGCCAAGCAAAATAGACTCCGCAAGGCGAAATGGACTTCGCGAGGCGAGCTAGGCTTGGCAAGGTGAAATTGACCCCGCGAGGTGACTTTGACTTCGCGAGGCGAGCTAAGCTTGGCGAGGCGAATTAGACTACACTTCGTGTAGACTTAAACAGTGGCAAGGCGAACTAAACTTCACTTCGCGTAGACCTAAACAGTAGTGAAGCGGAATGACTCCGCGTAGAGATAAATGAAGGCGAGGCGAACTCGACTTCACTTCGCATAGACTTAAACAGTGGCGAGGCGAACTGAACTTCACTTCGCATAGACTTAAATAGTGGTGAGGCGGAATGACTCCGCGCGCATGTACGTGAAGGCGAGGTGGATTGACTCCGCGCGCGTAGTTTCATGTGGAGGCGAGGCGAGTTGGCTCCGCGTTGGGAAATTCGCGAAGTAGCTAGACGACAGAATTCGCATGCATGCAGGGATTGGAAATCACGGTTCGCTTGGAGATCAAGCCTCCTCGCGGGATACTTTCCATGTCCGTAAGACAGCTCGCCCCTTACTAATGATCTTGATCAAAACAGGACATTAATCTAAAGCGATTTGGGCATATCTAAATCTTAAGATTTCATTGATCTGATTGTGTTAAAATCAGCAAGTAAATCGATCAGTCAAGATTCATTGATTTGATTAAGGAAATATTATTGATTCAAAATCTTCATTACTTGCCTTAAGTGGAGGCATGTTAACACTATAAATACCCCCTCTCATACCATGAGGAGGGGGCAGAGAAAAAGGGCGAAACGAAGAGAGCATAAACAGAAGCAGCGGACTAGAGAGAGAGAGAAGAATCCCTCCCGCGAGCTCAGAAGTCTCCCCAAGATCCTTGAAGAACTATCAAGCTCATAGCCTGTTCTTCGCCAAATCCTCGAAGAACTATCAAGCTCATAGCCTGTTCTTCATCAAATCCTTGAAGAACTATCAAGCTCATAGCCTGTTCTTCATCAAATCCTCGAAGAACTATCAAGCTCATAGCCTGTTCTTCATCAAATCCTTGAAGAACTATCAAGCTCATAGCCAGTCCTTCATCAAATCCTAGAAGAACTATCAAGCTCATAGCTAGTCCTTCATCAAATCCTTGAAGAACTATCAAGCTCATAGCCAGTTCTTCACCAAATCCAAATCCAAATCCCAAATACTTGTTACGCGATCATCCCGTGTAACCCTCAAGAACAAGTGCTTGTCACCCTTGAGTTAGACCTAAATTCCGAGATAGAATCAGAGGAGTTCACAAAGGTTGTAACCCGCATTCGCATTGATTTGATTAAATTATTGTTTGTACACGTGTTGTTCTGTTATTTGTCGCAGACAATTTCGTGTTTACAAAATTGGCACGCCCAGTGGGACAACTTTGCCTCTCATCTCCTTCTCCGCAAGCAAGTTCAAATTCGTTCGACGTAATGGCCTCCAAGAGCACTCAAGCCATCTCGACGAAGAAGTCTAAACCAACGACCGCGAGGTCAAGCAGCGAGCCCTCTGGTCATGTCACCCGTAGCATGGCGAGGAATCAACCCACAACATTTGTGGCTTTGCCTTCCAACCCTCGCGAACCGGTCATCACCTTGGCGAATCTCGCAGACAAGCATGCCTCGCGAAGTGAAGGCAAGCGCGCCTCGCGAAGTGAAGAAAAGGAAGCTCCAAACAAATCAAGGGAGCGATCATTCTCACCTGCCACGGATGATGAATTAAGTACGGCTTCATATGATGGAAGCCCAAATAATGATGAAGACCGCACGTATGGCATGCCTGCGGACTATTCATCAAAACCTATCCCCATGTAAGTCATGGTTACAGGGGCATCCACCATTGAAGAGCAGATAGCCAATCTGATGGGAGCGGTCGAGAAGCTCACCAAGACAGTGGAAGAAAAAGACATGCAGATCGCCGAGCTCTACAGCAAGCTTGAAAGTCAAGATGAAGAAAAGAAGTACAAAGTAGGCGAGAGCTCCAAGAACGTTGACAAAGATGATGATGGCTCGCTTGGATCTATGTCCTTTCAGCAATTGCAAGACATCATCACCAACTCCATCAGAGCTCAATACGGAGGTCCTTCTCGTGATTCTCTCACCTACGCCAAGCCCTACACCAAAAGAATCAATGGACTAAGGATGCCGTTGGGATACCAGCCACCAAAGTTCCAACAATTCGAAGGAAAGGGTAATCCAAAGCAACATGTTGCTCACTTCATCGAAACCTGCAATAACGCCGGAACGGAAGGTGACCACCTTGTTAAGCAATTTGTTCGCTCTTTGAAAGGCAATGCCTTTGAATGGTACACGGACTTAGAGCCCGAGTCCATCGACAGTTGGGACCAAATGGAACGTGAGTTCTTAAACCGCTTCTACAGTACAAGACGAACTGTGGGCATGATGGAACTCACCAATACAAAACAATGGAGAGATGAACCAGCAATTGACTTCATCAACAGGTGGCGCTCACTCAGCCTTGATTGTAAAGACCGCTTGTCGGAGACGTCTGCAGTAGAAATGTGCATCCAAGGCATGCATTTCGATTTGCTGTACATTCTCCAAGGTATCAAGCCTCGATCCTTTGAAGAACTAGCTACGCGAGCGCATGATATGGAATTGAGCATAGCTAGCCACAAGGGTAAGAAGGAGTTTGTCAATGATCAGCGAAAGGATAAAGCCTTCAGCAGCAAAGTTCACAAGGTCGTGAAAAGATCTACAAAGGAGTCGATGACTGTAAGCGTTGCTCCAATCAAGATCTCCACACGAGACAAGAAGGAGGTTAAGAGAGTAGAACCGACTCAAGCCTACGGAAGGAAGAAGCACTCATTGACTGAGTGGGAGCAAAAGACTTATCCATTCCCAGATTCCGATGTGGCAGGCATGTTGGAAGATTTGCTTGAGAACAAGGTCATAGAACTTCCAGAGTGCAAGCGTCCAGAAGAAATGCATCGGGTCAATGATCCAAAGTATTGCAAGTTTCATTGCCTCGTAAGCCACCCAGTTGAGAAGTGCTTTGTGTTGAAGGATTTAATCATGAAGCTTGCCAAGCAAGGAAGAATCGAGTTGGATGTCGATGAGGTTGCTGCGGTCAACTGCACTACCATTTCATTTGGGTCTTTTGAACCAGTTCAAATACCTTCCACGCCAGCAAAGGCGCCATGCCATTTCTCAAAAGAGACGGGCAATGATAGAAAGTTAGAGGAAGCGAAGCCAATCCGGCAAATAAACCTCGCTCCTAAAACTGCCCCATGCGATGATGATGAATGATGGATACTTGTCACTAGTCGAAAAGCGCGCAAAGGTGTGTTGTCAAGTCCACCACTCTCGCAGCCAGATCATAAACGACCACTTGGGAGTCGTCAATGCCTCGCAAGGACTAAGACAAGATGTATAAAGGAGAAATTCACTCCTTGTATACAAAAGTCCTTCAATCAAAATCCGCCAGTAAGGTGCTTGCCCAAGAGGCAAATGAGTTGGAGAGCTAATTCAATGACAACCAGCTTTGAAGGTAATTCCAAAGGTGTTGAGATGGTTAAAGAAACTGAAGTGTCGAGACAATCGGAAGACTTGCCTCTAAAATTTAGCCTCTCAAACGTGTCGCAACTTTCCCAGTCAGCAAGACGTGCTTTTGTCCAGTTGTTGCTTGATGAAGGCCAATACTCTTCAAACATCAATGAGTGTGCGGCATGTGTAGCATGTTGTGACGCTATTCATTTCACAGATGAAGATCTACAATTGGGTTCAATGACACACAACCGACCTCTTTTTGTGACAGGCTACTTGCGAGAGCAAAAATTAAACCGCATGCTTGTAGATGGAGGGTCTGCCATGAACATCATGCCAAAGTTGACAATGTCCCGACTCGGCATCAATATTGACGAGTTATCTAAAAGTCGCCTCATGATCCAAGGTTTTAACCAAGGAGAGCAAAGAGTGATAGGCATGATTCGGCTAGACATGGTTATCGGCGAATTGGAGTCACACACTTTGTTCCACGTGATCGATGCAAAGACTTCATACAACATATTGTTGGGGCGACCATGGATTCATGAAAATGATGTCGTGCCTTCAACTCTGCATCAATGCTTCAAGTTTTACCGCAGATGATTTGGTTGTCAAGTCAAGAAAAAGGAGAGATCACTTGCAAGACTTACGAAAAGTGTTCGATAGGTTACGCAAGTACCAACTCAAAATGAACCCATTGAAGTGCGCTTTCGGTGTGAGTTCAGGCAAGTTCCTTGGATTCATTGTGAAGCATCGGGGCATTGAAGTAGATCAATCAAAGATTAAAGCCATTCAAGAGATGCCGGAGCCAACAAACTTAAAAGAATTAAGAAGCCTCCAAGGAAAACTCGCGTTTATCAGGCGGTTCATCTCCAACCTCGCGGGTCGATGTCAACCTTTTAGTCGACTCATGAAGAAGAATGTGCCTTTCGTATGGGATGAAGCATGTCATAATGCCTTCGAAAGCATTAAAAATTACTTGGCTAATGCTCCGGTATTGGGTGCACCCATTCCTGGAAAACCCCTTACCCTTTACATCGCAGCTCAAGAATGATCGCTTGGAGCACTTCTAGCCCAAGAGAATGAGGAAAGAAGGGAGATGGCCTTGTACTATTTGAGTCGAACTCTCACAGGAGCAGAATTAAATTATTCTCCAATAGAGAAGACATGTCTCGCTCTCATCTTTTCCATCCAAAAGTTGAGGCATTATATGCAAGCTTACACGGTGCATTTGGTGGCCCGAGCCGACCTAGTCAAGTTTATCATGTCTAAACCAGTCTTATCAGGACGAATGGAAAAATGGGCTCTGCTCCTCAATCAACATGACATTGTCTATGTACCTGCCAAGGCAGTCAAAGGCCAAGTTGTTGCTGATTTTCTAGCGGATCACCCAATCCCTGCAGATTGGGAAATTTTAGATGACTTGCCGGATGAAGAAGTCATTCTTGCAGAAATTCTCCCCACTTGGAAGATGTTCTTTGATGGATCTTCAAGAATAGACGGAGCAGGGGCCGGCGTTGTCTTCGTCACCCCACAAAAGCAAATATTGCCATATGCCTTCACTCTCGGTGAATTGTGTTCCAACAATGTTGCGGAATACCAAGCTCTCATCATGGGGTTGCAAACGGCCTTAGAAATGCAGATTGCAAATCTAGAAGTGTACGGGGATTCAAAGTTAGTAATTGATCAGCTACTAACTAATTACGAAGTCAGGAAAGAGGATTTGGTTCCTTATTTCCGTCTCGCTACACAACTCTTGACAGGTTTCGATGTTGTCACACTAGAACATGTGCCAAGGAAGGAAAACCAAATGGCGGATGCCTTGGCCAACCTAGCAGCAACTTTGGCATTATCAAATAATGAAATTGTGGACCTTTCAATTTGCCAACGATGGGTTGTCTCAACAGAGATTGTCCCATTGTGCGAAAATTCCAATGCGGTCTCTGTCTATGTCATTTACGTCGAAGATTGGAGACATCCTTTGGTCGACTACATCGAGCACAACAAGCTACCTGACGATCTAAAACAGCGGACAAATATCAAACGAAGAGCCCCACGTTTTTTCTACTACAAAGAGACTCTTTAAAGATGATCATTTGACGGATTACTCCTTAGGTGCTTGGGAAAAGCAGAGGCATCCAAGGCCATAGAAGAGGTTCATTCCGGAATATGTGGAGCTCATCAATCAGGCCCTAAATTACATTTTCAAGTAAGGCGAATGGGTTACTACTGGCCCACAATGGTCAAGGATTGCATGGAATACGCACAGAAATGTCAAGCTTGTCAATTCCACGCGAACTTTATCCATCAACCGCCTAAGCTATTGCATCCTACAATCGCTTCACACCCGTTTGATGTCTGGGGAATAGACGCTGTGGGACCTATAAATCCGAAATCTTCCGGAGGCCACATGTACATTTTGGCAGCCACGGATTCCTTCTAAAAGTGGTCGGAGGCAGTACCGCTTAAAGAGATAAAGAAAGAAACCGTTGTAGACTTCATCAAGACATGCATCATCCAGCGATATGGTGTGCCACGTTGCATCATCACGGACAATGCCAAGTACTTCTCAAATAGTGCTATGCAAAAACTTAGCGAAAAGTATCACTTCAAGCTACACTTTTCGTCGATGTACAATGCACCAGCTAATGGTTTGGCGGAGGCATTTAATAAGACGCTCTGCAACATCTTGAAGAAGACCGTCGGCAAGTCACAAAGAGACTGGCATGAGAAGATGGGCGAAGCATTATGGGCATATAGAACGACATATCGAACTGCCACAAATGCTACACCTTACTCCCTGGTGTATGGAGTTGAAGCCGTCTTGCCATTAGAGAAGCAAATTCCCTCATTAAGGATTGCTTTGCAAGAAGGCCTCACAAATGAAGAAAATATCAAGCTACGACTTCAAGAGTTGGAAGCTTTAGACGAGAAGAGGCTTGATGCGCAACAACATCTAGAATGCTACCAAGCCCGGATGTCGCGTGCCTTCAACAAAGGAGTTCGCCCTCGATTCTTTCAAATTGGTGATTTGGTCCTTGCCGTGCGCAGACCCATCATCATGACACATAAGACCGGTCCCAAGTTCAAGTCAAAGTGGGATGGCCGTTATGTCATCAGCGAAGTCTACAACAACGGAGCCTACAAAATTGTGGCTGAAGACGGTTTGAGAATTGGCCCAATCAACGGCAAGTTCTTGAAGAAATACTATGCTTAAAACAAATGAAAAATGCTCCTTGTCCGCACGAGCTTAAACTGCGAATGACAAAAAATGCTCCTTGTCTGCACGAGCTTAAACTGCAAATGACACACAAAAAAAAAAAAAAAAATGCTCCTAGCCTACATAAGCCTAAACTGCACAAGGCACTAAACAAAAAAAATCTCAAAAAAAAAAGAGAGTTCTAAATCCTCATCCTTGAACTACGTTATGACTTGATTCTTTCTTTGGAAGGATACGTAGGCAGCTTGAGAATTATATTCTTAAGTTCAGTCACATCAAAACAAAATCTCTTTTTTATTGCATAATGGGTTCTATTGTCAAAATGACTTATTACATGCGCAAAAAAAAAAAGAGAATAAATCATAAGTTTCTAAACGATGATGAGCCCTTCATGTCCAAGATAGGCCTTTGAAGCTGTTGCGTTGCTTTTCAAAATCATCTCGGAACCTCTTTGCTTCCTCAAGTTCTTCAACAGTCAATTCTGGAGTCTCCTTGATTTGGACTTTCTGCTTCTCTAAATCGGCAAGCCTTTTGTCATGAAGTAGAAGGCTCGCATCTAGGGAGGCTATCTCCTGCTCCAATCTCCGTTGCTTCTCCTTTAAATTCTCCAAAGACTCAATCACAACTTGACGTTGACTAAGATCTGTTTGGCGGAGTTCGATCGACTTTGCAATTTCGGCTTCCATAAGAGGCAAACGTTGATCACATGTGCCTGGAGTAGCTTTATGCGTGCATACAAGCCTCGCCGCGTGGTATTGAGTAGCACAAGTCATCAAACTTTCTACCTTGTCTTTTATTGGCGAAGGATCAAACCCATAACATTGAAGTTCGGCCACCATCTCGTCAATGTCTTTTCTTTTAGAGAGAATGGATCTTGACGAGTACTTTGTAATGACGTCTTCAATTTGTTCACAAATTAGAGTGGCGGCCTGCATGCGAATCTTTTGGAGCCCCTGGTTGGTGTCCATAACATCAACTTCACCGTGGGTGACCTCGGAGAATGCCATATTGCTTAAAAGCCTTGGAGGATTCACCAAAGCATCTTCACGATTAACTTGTTGCGATCCGCTTTGTTCGCATGCATCGTCTTCGTGAAAAGATTTGGTCTTCATCGGTTCTGTTGAAAGGACGCGAACCTCTTTCGAACAAGCTTCGTCTTCAAAAAGTGGGAGTTCTTCTAGCTGAAAATAAGAAGGTAAAACAAAGTGAGTCCAGATCATGCATATAATTTCAAAAAAATGCATGGCGGTGGTGGCGAACATACCTCAACGCGATTTGTTGTTTGTTGCAAGGGACTCGGAATTTCGCCAAGAAAATTACTATTGAGGACAAATTCATCGTTAGGATTAAAATAAACCGAGCCAAAGTCGGGTTCAATCCTTCGACGCTTGAAGTTCACGTCCTTAGAACTATTGCTGCTTCCACTAAGCCTTTTTTGAGTGTTGATCCCCTTCAATTTAAGTTGACTCTGGGCGAGGTGATCATCAGAATCTCCTTGACCTTCTAAAGCTTGGTGCGTTTCATTGGGCAAATTGCCACTTGGGGGCAGCGCCTGGATAGAGGATGCGCGAGTTATATTGCCAAGTTCAATCTCGCGGTGGACCACTTTTTGGCGAGATGGTATCTCGCGGGGAACCACTTCCTGACGAAATGGAATCTCGCGTGAGGGAACCACTTCCTGTCGAGACGGCGTCTCGCGAGGAACCAATCTCTGGCGAGATGGCATCTCGCGAGTAACAATTCTCTGGCGAGGCGGCATCACCACTTCTTGTCGAAATGATATCTTGCGGGGAACCACTTCCTGACGAAGTGGAATCTCGCGGGGAACCACTTTCTGGCGGGGCAGTACCACGCGAGCAGCAGCCTTGTCTTCCTTTGAAAGCTTGTGCGGCGATCCAACAATAGGCATTGTTGTTGTAGTCATCTTGGGCACAGAACAATATACTTTGGACCACCATTCAACATAATCACAAGTTACCATGTACTCTTTTAGAGCGTTCTCAGGCGGCAACATCAGTGTGCTCCCTGTCTCACGTTTAGTAAAACTTTCCCAATGCCAGTACGTCAAGGACAATGCGCCTGTTCGAGTGTCCTTATGAAGGCTTCCTGGCACATCTTGAACGTAGCCGAATTGGCGGCTGAAGCGGTAAGGAATGTAAGGTTGAATGACTCGCCGATTGCCCTGCCTAAGGGTAAGAAATCCGGATCGAAGGCAGGTAAGATATACAATGTCTGAACAATTAACATTCGCACGATCAATGATCATTTTGCGTTCTTTAGAGACTCTGGCTAAGATGTCCATCTCTACATTGCCACATGCATTGAATAAAGAACGAGCTTGTGCGTCTCCAAAATGCTTGGCCGAAAATGCCCCTGAAAAGTGAACCATGCGTAGTTTAAAGTCGTCAGGAAGAGGAGAATAAAAATGGGTGCCGAAATACTCTGCCAACCACGTATACACGTAGTGAAAGGGTAATGTGGCTGAACAATTCCCTGGATCTTTGGAAACAGAAATCTCGTTCAAGCCTTGATAAATGTTGGCCAACACAGGTACAGCTAGACAAAATTGATAGCCTTGAGACATTTTACTGGCGACTTTAAACACGCTAGGTCGGATCAAGCCTGTGTTGTCCATAGGAAAGACAAATAGACACAACCAGCACGCGTAAAATGCCGCCAAGTAAGTAGGCTCTATGTCTTCGTCATCCACGCCCAAGTCGTCAAACGGTGCGGAGTCGTCATCGGTCCGGCCTTGAACCTCGTGGATTTCACCAGACGGGTTGTACGGGTTATGAGGTGCATCTTTCTTGTTCCGTGCACTCTTGGCAGGTGGTCTCTTGTATCTCAAATCCCCTTTGAACCAGTAGTGGATCCATGACGCAATCTTCACCTTTTGCCCTTTATCGCAAAGCTTGTGGTACGCGAGAAATAAAAACCTGCAGCTCTTAGGAATGATTGGCTCACCACTTCTACCTTTGGCCGAAAATTCTTCAATACATGGAACAACTTCGTCATAGAACCTTCCAGTTATAGGCAAGCCACAAATATATGTCAAGTCCCTCAAAGAGATAGACATCTCCCCACACGATGTGTGAAGAGTATTTGTGCTAGGACACCAATACTCACAGAAGGCCCGCATCACAGGTGCAACACGATCATAGCTAAAGAGCGATGCAAACACCGCTCGATAGAGACCTGCTTTATGGATGAGATCTCCGCTTCGGCTCAAGACATCTTCTAACCACTCCCAGTAACGTTCCGTGTAGGAGAAGGCTCCGTTAGCACGAAACCCTCTCCATTGCACAGAACCATTGCACGTACGGTCGTTGAGAAGCACGAACGGTATTTGAGGAATGTTATGGTCATGATGGGCAGACCTCAACATCCATACGTCCGCGCTTCGCTTCTCGCTGGTGGATTCGGCTGATTGAAAGGTGGCCAGCTGACGAGATTGTCGGAAAGACCACCGAGGGATATGTCCTGACCCATCATACAAGGGAGACTCTAGGGCGCGCGGCCCAGTCAATGGAGGGTAGGCATATAAGGTGGTGCCATCACTTTGAACGTCGTTGTTGTCTTCAAGGATAGTGATTGTGCCTTTCTTGAAACTCTTGAAGGATGCCATGCGAAGTAGTGTACAGGAGTTCGCCTCGTGGGCTTGAACTTTTTGCAACACCTCGCGGCCTGGAACTTTCTGCTACGCCTCGCTGCCCTAAACTTTTGCCGCGCCTCGCTGCTTTAAAACTCTGTAGCGCTTCGCCGAGTGGGGTTTCTTCTGTTGTTGAAGGTAGATAACTCAGAAAGACCTCGCGACCTACAAGACAAAAAAAGGGAGAAGTCAGCAGATTATATAACTCTGCACCATAACAATCAAATCAAAAGGAGAGAGAGTATACTGCTGATCTTGCAGCGAGATGGTTGTGACTTTGTGATGAATAATGTTCAACCGGAGGCTCTAATTTATAGTGCAATCTTTCCCCATTGGAACTGGAGGAGTATGGGGAATCGAGCGAATCAAGAAAGAAATACATCAAAGATTTCCGCCCACTACTTGGAAACTTTTTTGGGTAGGAATCCTTGCGAATTAAGGAATCCTTACAAAATTTGGATATCCTGTAAATTCAAGGAATCTTTACAAGAAAATAGGGAATCCTTACAAAATTAGGAATCCCTATCAAATTGGGAACTCCCACAAGATTGACCCATTAAAACATAGACTTCAAGTCACGCCCTTGGCACATGACGACGGCATGGCTACGACGCACCTTGAAGTGGGGGCATTTGTAGACATATAAAATTTAACGATAAAAATAGTCGTTGAATAATCCAAGTAAATACGCGGCTCATGAGTCAACAAAATTGGAAAGCCGTTGGAATTAACAAGTGGCAATGTGGAAATGGTGGGCCTACAACAAAACCTTAAACCCCCAATTGAAATCAATTATCAAGTGTGGATTGACGTTGTGACTTCGCCAAGCAAAATAGACTCCGCAAGGCGAAATGGACTTCGCGAGGCGAGCTAGGCTTGGCAAGGTGAAATTGACCCCGCGAGGTGACTTTGACTACGCGAGGCGAGCTAAGCTTGGCGAGGCGAATTAGACTACACTTCGCGTAGACTTAAACAGTGGCAAGGCGAACTAAACTTCACTTCGCGTAGACCTAAACAATAGTGAAGCGGAATGACTCCGCGTAGAGATAAATGAAGGCGAGGCGAACTCTACTTCACTTCGCATAGACTTAAACAGTGGCGAGGTGAACTGGACTTCACTTCGCATAGACTTAAATAGTGGTGAGGCGGAATGACTCCGTACGCATGTACGTGAAGGCGAGGTGGATTGACTCCGCGCGCGTAGTTTCACGTGGAGGCGAGGCGAGTTGGCTCCGCGTTGGGAAATTCGCGAAGTAGCTAGACGACAGAATTCGCATGCATGCAGGGATTGGAAATCACGGTTCGCTTGGAGATCAAGCCTCCTCGCGGGATACTTTCCATGTCCGTAAGACAGCTCGCCCCTTACTAATGATCTTGATCAAAACAGGACATTAATCTAAAGCGATCTGGGCATATCTAAATCTTAAGATTTGATTGATCTGATTGTGTTAAAATCAGCAAGTAAATCGATCAGTCAAGATTCATTGATTTGATTAAGGAAATATTATTGATTCAAAATTTTCATTACTTGCCTTAAGTGGAGGCATGTTAACACTATAAATACCCCCTCTCATACCATGAGGAGGGGGCAGAGAAAAAGGGCGAAACGAAGAGAGCATTAACAGAAGCAGCGGACTAGAGAGAGAGAGAAGAATCCCTCCCGCGAGCTCAGAAGTCTCCCCAAGATCCTTGAAGAACTATCAAGCTCATAGCCTGTTCTTCGCCAAATCCTCGAAGAACTATCAAGCTCATAGCCTGTTCTTCATCAAATCCTTGAAGAACTATCAAGCTCATAGCCTGTTCTTCATCAAATCCTCGAAGAACTATCAAGCTCATAGCCTGTTCTTCATCAAATCCTTGAAGAACTATCAAGCTCATAGCCAGTCCTTCATCAAATCCTTGAAGAACTATCAAGCTCATAGCCAGTTCTTCACCAAATCCAAATCCAAATCCCAAATACTTGTTACGCGATCATCCCGTGTAACCCTCAAGAACAAGTGCTTGTCACCCTTGAGTTAGACCTAAATTCGGAGATAGAATCAGAGGAGTTCACAAAGATTGTAACCCGCATTCGCATTGATTTGATTAAATTATTGTTTGTACACTTATTGTTCTGTTATTTGTCGCAGACAATTTCATGTTTACATGGGCATATCTAAATCTTAAGATTTGATTGATTTGATTATATTAAAATCGGCAAGTAAATCAGTCAAGATTCATTAATTCGATTAAGGAAATATTATTGATTCAGAATCTTCATTACATACCTTAAGTGGAGGCATGCTAAATACTATAAATACCCCCTCTCATACCAAGAGGGGGGAGCATAAAAGAAGGCAGCGAACTAGAGAGAGAGAAATCCCTCCGCGAGCTCAGAAGTCTCCCCTAAACCCTTGAAGAACTATCAAGCTCCCCAGATAGCCATTTCTTCACTAGATCCTTGAAGAACTATCAAGCTCCCTAAATAGCCAGTTCTTCACTAAACCCAAATCCAAATCCCAAATACTTGTTATGTGATCAATCCGCGTAACCCTCAAGAACAAGTGCTTGTCACCCTTGAGTTAGACCTAGATTCGGAGATAGAATCAGAGGAATTCAAAAAGATTGTAACCCGCATTCGCATTTGATTTAAATTAAATTATTTTTTGTACACGTGTCTTTCTGTTATTTGTTGCAGATATTTTCGTGTTTACAATTCCGTCGGCTAAGTAAAGGCGTCATTAATTTATACAATTTTGTGCCCAGAAGAGAACACAAATAAACCCTTAATGAATAGGCCATAGTTTCTGCCCAAAAGAGAGAACGATTAAATGCTGTTTTGGAAGCTTTTCTTCATGAATTTGATCGATCTTCAAGAGCTGCTTCTCTCCTAATTGGTACGTATGTAACTACTTTAATTCATCTACTTTCTTCATTTAGGCATATTTTCCGGCGAACTTTTCGGCTACTTTAATTACCGGTCCAATTTTGATGGAATGTTGCTTATTACTTGTGACGATAATATAATTACTGGATTGTTTGATGCATGCATGATATATGTAACTTTGATATTGTATATATACATGCATGCTGTAATTTTTACAGTATATATATATATATATATCTAGCTTTTGTGTGTATAATATGTTTGTATAATTTGTGCATATGTATACGTATGTATAATATATATATGTTTGTATATATGTGTGTATAATATGTTTGTATGTATAATATTTTGTTTGTATATATATATATATATATATATATATATATCTTTAGCTTTTGTATGTATGATTAATAATTATGTGAATAATATATATATTTATCAAATTTTCGTTTTCATGCAAATCATTTGTGTATTCAAATGAAAAAAAATTAAATGATGAATCATGTAATTAAGATACATTAAAAATATTCTTATACGTACATTCATCAATATATATATATAGTTACCTTTAGAAATCCTGTTCGAGAATCATTATGTTACGACTGTGTCTAACATAATGGTTTTCGAATTGTCCCATATTTGGACAGTTTGGGAGCATATGCCATTGAGATTCCGTTTGTTGTTGGTGCGTTTCGTTTTCGGTTGTGGGTATATATATTTCGACAAGATCTTCCTTTATTGTTCCTCGAGTGCATACTAGGTATAGATATTCGTGCACTTGGGGAACTGTAGGGAGATGCTGCCGAAATTTTCTCACATATGCGAATTTGAAACGCCCCAACAACAAATAAAATCACAATGTTATTTCTCTCAAACGGGATTAGGGCCCTAACCGGAGGTATAAGGTGAAGATTAAAAGATATGAACAATGTACATTAACAAATCTAGATCAGAATCTCTTAGTCGATGGATAGAGATCGGGCTTTAATTTGCTCTTCAATTCCTTCTCGATTTGATTCTCTTTAATTTTCTGTATTACTTGATACAACACATCCCTTCCTTGATTTTCTTCCAGTTTGATACTTGGAAGTTTGTTTTACTCTTTTCCAGGTCTTTTCCTTAGTCTGGAATGCTTCCAGTTTTTGTTATGCTCATATATGTTCAAGTGTGGAAAATTATTGGGGTTCAGTAATTTTCCTTACCAGAGCAACCAAAGTTTCTGGATGATTGTTATTACTTAAATACCTTTCAAGCATCCTCTAATGACATAATGGGTAGTAAACTCTCAAGTATGAAAAATTATTGGGGGTCAGTAAAAAAAAAATTATTAGCGGTCAATAACCACCTTGTAACAAAAAATAACTGAAACTGACAGAAAGATCAAAGGAATAGACCAAAATAAAAGAACAAGTTCTGGCATTGAAATTGATATCCAAAATACTATATATTTTCACATTTTTCAAGATCCTACATCTAAAGTGGCACTAATCTTGTTTTGGCCACGATCCTCAGCGCGCAGAGCAGAGGTTTCTAGCGAACAAAGAGAAAGGGGGAGTGTTGCGAGCGTGCCACCTCGCGGACGAGGAAAGAGTAGTAGGGGTGCGCTTGACTTCTTGATCAGGCGAAGGAGGTTACAGGAGCCACCTTAGACGAGGATTTACGAGCACAAGCGATTGATATTCCGGCAGCGCGAGCAGAGCAACTATAGGGAGTTCAGAGAGAAGCTGGGATATAGAGTCCGGAGGGCTCTGAAGAGAGGAACCTAGGCGGCGGCGCTTAGGGTTAGGGTTTCGAGGAGCTCGAAGGGTAACTGGTTTCAGTTTGTATTGTGTTTTTGTATATTGTTTGAGAGAGCCTTCTGTTAGGGTTCGAGACCCTTTATATAGTAGTTCGACTTGCGGCAAAAGAAAAGTGATTAGAATCCAAGTCGGACTCTGAAACCCTAATTGACAAGGACACGGTTTACTCCATGCAGACCAACCAATTGGTGACACCTGCCCAGTTCGCACAGGCTTCTGACTCCAATTCGCGTGCCTTTCTAGCTCGCTTCCATCTCGCGGGCTATTGCAGCTCGCGAGCCTTAAAAGTGGTGCACGCGGAAGCATATGTCAAGACTTCTTCGCAGAGCCTCGCAGGCGGGCCAGTTCGCCACTTTGCCTCGCGGAGTCATCCCGCACGCGAGATCCGCATCTTTCACGAAGTCCATTTAAGCGTGCGTGAAGTACGTTCCGCACGCGGACTGTATAACTCAGTCCGCGTGGTCATTTCCGCATGCAGTGTAACTCAGTCCGCGCGGCCTCACTGGCGGGCCACCATTTTGTAAACTTGAAGAACTTGGGCTCGCCGGTTGTGACATGGACCAAGAAATAATTAATATTTACATAGACATTTACTGTCCAGTAAAATATTAATTTAGGCGTAAACATTGCCCCCTAGCCTCGAAGTCATGAAATTTCGAGAATGACGGAAGAGGTTTATGTTCATGTTGCTCCAAAGCCAATAGTATTTGCTCGAGTCATACATAAAAGGAGTGTGAGGAAACAAGCCTGTGAATAGGCTGTGTAAACAACGCACTCAGCTAGGCATTGTAGCGAATTGCTGTATGGCTCGCCTCGGCACCTCGGACTGGAACTTCAAATGCATTCGCCTGCTTTTTGCTTACATTCGCCTGCTCCTAGCCTGCATTCGCCTGCTGAACTCAGAAGACATAGTACATTGCACATATCGCGAGCGAATGTAGCTCGCATGAATGTATCTTGAGCAGACGCATGTGACTTGAGTAGATTCCAAAAAATAGCCCTTCGCGAGCTCTTTGCAATGGCGAACCAACATGGAAAGACAATGTGGCCATGTACTTCGCTGCCCCCCAGTGCGAACCAGTGAGAGATGAAAAATTTCCTTCGCAAGCTCTAGGCGTTGGCGAATCAACTTGGTGATAAACATTGTGCAACAATGGCTATGTACTTCGCTGCCCCCCAGTGCGAACCAATGAGAAGTAAACAAAGGAATCGGCGAATGGCCGCATAAAGCTGGCAAACCAAGTTTGAAGATTTGGAGGCCACAGGGATTGGCCTAAATAATGACTAAGACACTTGAAGAAGGTGTAAAGTCTGAAATTTCTGGAACACGATCCGCCAATGTGCCCCCCAGTTTTGATGCCTGTTCGCCGAAGCTTCTTGAGAAGAATGAAGGACATCAAAACTTTAGCATGCCCCCCAGGGAAGGAGTCGCGGTACCAATGCCCCCCAGTGAGGAAAGCAGGCTACGAGGTCATAAAAACACATTGAAAATGCACATTGCAAATTCGCGCGTATCTTGACCTGTCTGCATTCAAACTGTCACAACTCTCTCCAGGAATGGCGAAATGACGAACCGTAAAATCCTTTGGAAAGTAGACATCCAGGGCTTTCGGTCGGTATAAGGCAAGCCGGCCAGTGCTTCCTGGATCATTCCAATGGAGTGCACGAAGTTGACTGTCTGGTAGTGGCTGGTGCAACTTTCAGAATTGCAAACTAGTTGTATTGCCTCTCTGACTTGACTTCGCTGGCAGTAACTCGAAGGCATGCGGAATGCCTGTTGTCATTAAGCCTCAGGGATAGGCTCCGACGTAAAGTTCAAGCCTTCAGAGGCAAGAACGTTGTCTTGCATTTCAGCAAGATCAAGGATCTCTTTTTGGGTTTTCTGCTATTTGATTTTTTTGTATTTTCTTTTTTCAATGCGAGAAAGAAAGAAACTGAAAGCAAACAGGAGTAAAAACTGAAGGAAAGCTAGGAACAAAGAACAAAGGGTATCATAGCTTGATTAGGTACCCTGTGTTAGGCCACGGGGGAGGCCACCAATGCTTTACTCCAAGTCTAAACGTCGTCATGGTTCCAAAATGAGACTGTCGCTGTTGAGAATTTCCAAGTGTTGAGCAGGTCTTCGCATCAACAAATTGAAAATTTGAGCAAGGTAGTTCGTAGGGTACGTCTCGCTGCCCCCCACGCATCCTTGTCTTTTGGCAGAGCAAGATCTTCAACTGCATTCTCATGGATCGTATGATATTGAGACCTGCCTTGTTGCCAACTATCAGGTCATAATGCATGGTCTTATCAGGAAAAGTCATGCATTGGTCAAGGAAGAGAACCATTTGCTGGTCTCTTTTCACCATATCAAGAGTGTCACTGGGATTGAACTCTTGTGGAGTATGACTATGCGACAGACGTACCAACATATAGTCTTCGTCGTATTCATCATAAGTTGGCTCTGTGTCACATGCAGAACCAACAAAGGTCGGTGGCTCGACCTTCTTTGCAACTATAGGCATATATGGGACATGTACGTACTTCGCCCATAAACCAAAGTCCCCTTTAGGCCTCTGAACTTGCATGCAGAGACTCCAAGTATGTTGCAATGTGAAACCACAGATTGGCCTAGGGATACCACCACGCCATATATAGTTAAGCTTAATATGACCATGGTTTGGCGAAGCGGACTGAGTCATCTCACTGGTGAACATAAGATTGGCGAGACGAATCATTAGGAGAAGCGAACTTCGCCAGCCTTGACGCCCCGCATGTATAGGCTAAAGAGGCTCCGGTCCAGCTTCATTTCGCTTGTCATGACGTGATAAAGAAGGCAGGCGAGCTCCGCCTTGCCCCTCATGCGGCTGACCTGTGTCCACATATACATCTCGCATAGGAAAGCTGGCTCCTGTGTCACCTTGCATGCGAACTTGCGGTTCGCCATCAGTGTTTGACCTGCTTTCTTTTTCTAAGGTGGACTGTTCTGTCCTACCTTCAAGCTTATCTTCCTGGGGAACAATGTCAGTTTTTGAGATAAGATCATTATCCAAAGTCTCGCCGGCCTTGACCTCAAATTCTTTGTCATTGACTGATAAAGCAGTCTCTTCCTGGGACGTAAGTTCATCCCCTTGGTGAGGACATGTGAGGACACGGGTTTGCCCCCCACGTGTTTGACCTGTGTCCACATATTCATCCCACACAGGAAGATTGTTTGCTTGGTCAAACCTCCTATGGATTTGCAGTTCGCCATCAGAGTTCGAACCGACCTCTTCCTCTAAGGTGGAATTTTCTGTCCTCCCTTCCAGTTCATCTTTCTGAGGAACACCGTGCAATTTCGAGATGAGATTATTACCCATAATCTCGCCGGCCTCAACCTCAAGCTCTTTGTCATTGATTGACAAAGGAGCTTCTTCCTTGGACGTCGGCTCGTCCAAAGGAGAATCTTCGCCAGTAGATTGGCTGCCAGGCAACTCAATCTTTTTGGCAAGGTGCTCGTCAACTATAGCATGGGTCAAGACGTTTGTGGCGTGCCCCAACTCTTGTTGGGTTCTTTGGAGGGACCCTTCAAACATGTCCTTGTTTTCCATGAATTTGCCTTCTAGGTGGCCAGAGTCCTCACTGAGCACTGTGAGTTTGTCATGGGTAGCCCTCAAATGGGCTTTATTTGTTTTGACATGTTCAACAAAGCCGTCGACCTTACCAGCAAGGTCAGTGAAGCTTTGTTGAGTGGCGGAGCTTTGGTTTGTCAAACCCTGGATCTGCCCCGTGAGTTGTGCGAACATCTAGAAGACTTGCTCCATAGACGGAGTAGAGTCTGTATCTTGGGTCGGCTGAGAGCCTACCATGGCGGTCTCGCTTCCCAATGGTGAATCGCTTGTACTCCCTGTCCCACTGGGCGTGCCAATGTTTTGGCCACGATCCTCAGCGCGCGGAGCAGAGGTTTCTAGCGAACAAAGAGAAAGGGGGAGTGTTGCGGGCGTGCCACCTCGCGGACGAGGAAAGAGTAGTAGGGGTGCGCTTGACTTCTTGATCAGGCGAAGGGGGTTACAGGTGCCACCTCAGACAAGGATTTACAAGCACAAGCGATCGATACTCACGGCAGCGCGAGCAGAGCAACTATAGGGAGTTCAGAGAGAAGCTGGGATATAGAGTCCGGAGGGCTCTGAAGAGAGGAACCTAGGCGGCGGCGCTTAGGGTTAGGGTTTCGAGGAGCTCGAAGGGTAACTGGTTTCAGTTTGTATTGTGTTTTTGTATATTGTTTGAGAGAGCCTTCTGTTAGGGTTCGAGACCCTTTATATAGTAGTTCGACTTGCGGCAAAAGAAAAGTGATTAGAATCCAAGTCGGACTCTGAAACCCTAATTGACAAGGACACGGTTTACTCCATGCAGACCAACCAATTGGTGACACCTGCCCAGTTCGCACACTTCGCATAGGCTTCTGACTCCAATTTGCCGGCCTTTCTAGCTCGCTTCCATCTCGCGGGCTATTGCAGCTCGCGAGTCTTAAAAGTGGTGCACGCGGAAGCATATGTCAAGACTTGTTCGCGGAGCCTCGCAGGCGGGCCAGTTCCCCAGTTCTCCTCGCGTAATCCGCTTGTCACCTCGCGGAGTCATCCCGCACGCGAGATCCGCATCTCGCGCAAAGTCCATTTAAGCGTGCGTGAAGTACGTTCCGCGCGTGGACTGTATAACTCAGTCCGCGTGGTCATTTCCGCATGCGGTGTAACTCAGTCCGCGTGGCCTCATTGGCGGCCCACCATTTTGTAAACTTGAAGAACTTGGGCTCGCCGGCTGTGACATGGACCAAGAAATAATTAATATTTACATAGACATTTACTGTCCAGTAAAATATTAATTTAGGCGTAAACAAATCTTTTTTCTATATTGATGTCCATGAACATTAGCAGCATCTTCTTTCTCATTTCATTACCACCATCTTCTGTCGGTTTTTTCCCATGACATAGGCTCTCTATAAAGTGGAGCAAAAATGGTCCACAGTATTAAGAAACAATGTTACTAAATTTTTTACCCCAATAAAACAGACAGGTAATTTCTGACCCCAATAAAACAGTTTAAATAAAGTTTAAAGGTACTTACGATGAACACTTTTGCTATGGGTAGGATAAGACATCAATCAGCTGGTATCTTGCTTGATAAACGTTTTGGTCTAGCATCCATCTTCTTGTTCTTTTCTCTTTAGCACTCATCATCGAGTAACCGTCAACCTTTATTCCTTGGTTGTCCTGCTCGCCATAGTTTTCCCTCCATTCCTCAGGGTCCAACTCTTGGCTAAGAGGGTATATGGTGGAATCAAATACGCGTTTGACGAACACCATAATGTGCTTCACCTATTGGTTCCAACACACAAGTAAATTACAACTCAAACAAACTAAGAGAACAAGCAACAAACAAAACCCAGGAGAAGTTTACTGCCCCCCAGTAAACTTCTTACCCTAATAAATCAGTTACAACTCACCACTCCCATTGCATTTTGAAAGTGGATGTTGGTGTCGGCAGAATAATCTTTCCTTGGCGGTAGCATTGAGTTGAGGTGACAGAATCATCGATCTTTGTTGTGAATCACGACCAAGGTATAGTGGTGGCTGACCCTGTGATGTACCGGAATGAAAACCAGGTCCTTATTGAAGATGGACCACAAAGGATTAATAATGGAAAGCTCTATATCCAATTCATTACATTTGAATTCCCCCTGTTTTCCTCCTCCAGCTAGGAACTCCTTCAATTTTTGTTCATGTACCACCGCCGCGCGCTGTATTTATAAAAGTATGTAGTAAGATTGTGTTAACTGAAAAAAGTAACGGAGGAGACCGTGGTCCAGCGGCATGCTGCTATTTCAGGTTAGACTACTTACTGTTGCCTCTATGTCTAGGAATCCGACCGAGACCTTCTTCTTTTCCACTTCTTCTTTCAACATTTGGAGGTACACCCTGATAGTCTGCATGTACAACATAAGTCACAAATTACAACAAAGAATACATCTTAGGTTACTCAAACATCAACTTTATTGGGGTTAGTAAGACTAGTAATTTTTTCTCACATTAGATGTAATCTCTCATTCTTGAATTATTCTCTTCAAGTCGTCTTTGGTAATGTCAATGATACCATCACAATACTCTCAATACCGGAAATTGTGCAGACACAAATAAGTCATAATTAAGCAAGTCAAATCAGGGAACTAATTGTAATGTTATATATAAACTAGGGACGAATAAACTTACTCATCATTTTTGTCCTTGTTCAAATCAAACAAGTTCTTATAGTGATTCGCCACCTTTTCATCAAAAGCTTCCATGTATTAGTGTTGGAGTTCACTCCATCAATAACAATACCATTCTTCTTTGTTCTTTTTGCTGGCTTTAGCCCTTCAGGGGTGTCATACTCCCATTCTTCTTCTTTCCTCTTTTCTGCCCGACGCTTGTACAGGTTGACATTTCTTTCAATCGAATGCGTCTCCACAGTTTGTTTCCTTTTCTTGACATATTTCTTCACCCTTTTGCTTGCTGTCCTTTATTCTTCAAGCTGGTTTCTTCATTCATTTTTTTTCCGGCCATTTGTACAGCTTGAGCAACAAGTTTGTCTAGTTTAGATAGGTCGACATCGGTCTTCACAGGTTCATCGTCTTCTGAAAATATAGCTGACAACGGAACTGGTTCTGCTTGTTCAAAAAACTACAAAAAAGAAAACACACAAGTTATCCTAAAAAAAATTCAGAAAACACAATATTTATTGGGGTTAGTAAACTGATTTCTACTCTTGTCTCTTCAGTTCCTGGTTGCTCCTCTCTGCAGCTATGATCTTCCATGTTGTCTCTGCAATTATATTCTTCCTCTTCAACCGGCTTTGATCTATCCTCCTCCTCCTCCTCCTACTCAGTTACACATATTATTTGATTTGTTTGAGCATGTTTTGCCTGTCAGGACCTACCCCGGATTTCCTCTCAAAATCCAGGATAAACCCTGCGGGACCCACCTCAAGTAAAATTCTACCAAAATTCTTGGTAGAACCTCTTTTGAAAATGGGTAACCCTACCTGAAAGAAAAATCACCAAGCCCAACTCACAAAAACTCCCAAACAACATCCATGAATATAATCTCTCAAATAAACACAAACAAATGAATCTTTTGTTTTATCAGCTTTTAACATACTTAAACCATCTCATAATTATCAGAGCATCTACTAGGAAAAATAAGGTAAACAACACAATAGGTTAACTGGTAACCTATATGGGAAAACTGGATGAGGTGGGGATCTAGGACACGCCTCCTATCCTCACCGAACCGAACTCTGCAGACTGGGCATTTAAAAACGAAAGGCCCAGGGGAGAAGCATTTAAAACGTTAGAGTGAGTGGACAAAAATAAATAACAAAAGAATATGGAGCAATGAAATCAAACCTATGCTCTCCCATAATTTCCATTGGAAAAATGTTTATGCATGCCACTCTTGGAGCTCTTCCCGAAAAATAATTATAAACCAAAACAACGAACCAATCCCATTGGTTCTCAATAAAACAAAACAAATAGGGAAAAAATATTTCACCATAACGATGAGCCTCCCAGGCTATACTGGCGTCCCACGCCAAGCGCTCTACCCACATATGATGAGGACCACTAAATAGATTAAAATAGCATCCCACGCTAGGCGCTCAACTCTCATATGATGAGGACCGCTAAATAATGGCTAGCTAACAATAATATATTATATATACCGATCGGTTGCCTCCCAGGCTATAGTAGCGTCCCACGCTAAGCGCTCAACTCTCATATGATAAGGACCGCTGGTAGGACTATAATAACGTCCCACACTAAGCGCTCTACTCAGATATGATGAGGACCGTTAAATAATGTTAGCTAGCAATAAATAATATCAGACAACCCCTTTAGGGTGTAATAGATTACCAAATATAAAAGATCAATTGACATGTCCCACATGTCAAATGATATGAGCAGGAGAGTTCCCAATTAACAGATGGAACTCATTAACCCCAAGAAAACACTAAATCTCAAATATGCCTTTGAAATTAAATAACTTTAGTGCATGCATGGAAATTAAATCAAAGGTCCACTCACAGTACTCGGCTACGCCTGCCGACGACTCGAGGCTTCCTCCAAATGATTTTCCTCACGTCCTAGATGAGGGCTACAAGTTGAGCCAAAAATCTCGGCCTATGGTGGCCGGAGGACGGAGCTCCGGCGAAAAGACAGTCGGCGTTTCCGGCGGCTTTTTCTCCTCTCCGGCGGCACTACCGGCTCGGACACTAGGCCGGAGAGAGAGAGGAGGTGGCGGGGGTCCGAACTGGGCTGGAGCGGCGGCCGGTTGTCGGCTGGACGACGGCAGCTGGTGGCAAAGCTTTCCGACGGGAGGAGAGCTCGGGGAAGGAATTCGGGAGAAGAAAAGAAGAGAAGGAAGAGAAAGAAAAAGAAAAGGGAAGAAAGGAATGGGCTCAGGCTGCTTTCCCTCTACCCGGTCCATCACTTAAACCCAACTAAATAAACCCACTTCAAATTTTACCCATATTTTACCATCACAACAATTTCCCTTTTTGAGGATAACTTTTCCATGCTAATTCCGATTTTAACGCGTAGCATGTCTACGAACTCATAATCACGTCCTCTACAACTTTCATGAAGAAAGTTTTCCCAAATTCCAAACGGAAGAAAAAGTCAACTTTAAGGTCCTTAACAGTAAACGGTTACTTAATACGATACAAGACTAAAACAATACCAAAGTAAATAACTTAAGGACTGGGGTGTGACATTGCCGCCTTGTGTAACTATATCTTGAGAGCCTTGATTTGATTTTTGTTTGCCCTCCTTTCTTTCTCTAGCTCAATCATTTGGCTATCCGCTTTCTTTAACTTGCCAAACAATTCAGTGTTTTTCTTCACCAATTCTTCATTTGCTTTGGCAAGTTCTGTCAGCTTCTTCTTCATATCTTCCATCGGCAGCTCCTGTACACGTTATAACAACGACATCGTTATTGTTAAACAATTATATCCAAATAAACAAGTTTACTACCCCCTAGTAAACTTCTACTGGGGGTCAGTAAACTTGCAATTCAGTATCTCCCTTTCAATTTCATGGCCACAACACAAAACAGATACCCTAATAAACAACTTTTAGCCCCCTAGTAAACCCAGTAGAAGTTTACTGCCCCCTAGTAAACTTCTTCTGGGGGTCAGTAAACTTGCAATTCAAGTTCCATTTTCATTGCCAATAGTTTTACTGTGTGTTAGTAACCATTCAAACTTACCCAATCATTGAAGCTTGGTGTTCCATTCTCATCTTGTTGCCGCTCATCATTGCCGGAACTCGTTTCCTCCTCATCCATCCATGGTCTTTCTATTATGAGTTCCTGTTTTTACATTTATAAGACACAAATCTGTTTAATTTAGTTTTTCGAAAAACAAAAAATACAATGCAATACTTTTATAAAAAAAATAAAATAAAATATTATTATTACCTCTAGCAATTTAGGTCTTCTCAAATACTCATTTTCTTTGATGATCACTTGTATTGACCATCTTATAAATCCGGGAGTCTCTTTCTCTTTCCCGAGAATCCGCTTCTTTATTTTTGTTTTCTCAAGGAACCATTATAGAACCAGAAAGAGGCATCCGTTCAAAACTTTTGGCTCCCCCTTTACGTGCTTGTGAAGTCCTTGGTGCAAGAATTCTGATACCTTATGTGACCAGGTGTATTTGTCGATGCCTTCAAGGTCTTCACACTTGAGTATCAGTTTCCATTCAATGTGGTTCCCGCTTCTGCTGAAAAATAAAGATGACATAAGGTACATTATAACCAAAGAGGCTATCTTCCTTGGATCCCCTTTCCTCTTCTGAATCTTCCTCAACTCTTCCATTAATGTGTCATCAATAACCTTTCTAGTGATTGTTCTTCTTGTTTGCTTTCTAAAGACAGCAGAATCTCTGCTTTTCTTCTTGCCCTTGCAGTATTTTTTTGTTCTATTGTGATATCCACATCTGAGCCTTCCTTGGTTATTCCAAAAATTGAATGCACATCATGCTCCGTAATTTCAATCTCCCTGTTCCCAAATATGAAGTTTTTCTTGTCACTGTTGTAGTGCCTCATTAGGATCTCAAAATCAGATTCAAGCCGAAGAGAGGAAATCAGAGGATAAGCGGTTGGAGACTAGGGGTGAGGGAGAATTTGATTTATTTACACAAGCGAAACTGGGTTGGAAACTAACAGCGCCTTCTTACGACGGGGTTTGTTCGCAGCCTGGTTTGATAAATATGGTACGTGAGGGCCCATCTTTATTGGAAAATACTCAGAATCTTAAGTTCCATGGGGAAGTTTCTGAAATGTTCTCTCGTGACTCCAAATTGGAGAAAGCTTATTCATCGAGGAAGAGTCGGGTTGAGGCCGCCTTGGTTTCTACTCCTAATAGGCATGTGAATGAAAATGGTGGGTCTAAGTAGAAGAATGAGTAGATCGAAATTGGTTGTAGTAAAAAAGAAGAGTGTGGGTGTTGTGATAAAGTCAATAATTTGAGTCCAGGGCGTACTTTAAAACTGTCCTCCGTGATAGGTCCAGCATCGACCCATCACGAGCCATAAATCTTTTGTGTTGGATTTGTCAAGGTATCAAGAACTCTTAAAAGGTTGTTAACCCTAAACCATCACGAGATACAAGGTGTACGGTTGACGAAATGACTAAACTGAAGAGAGGTATCGGTTGGAAGAATGTTTTCTTGCAAATTTGTTGTAAAAAAAAGGGGTAAGGGTGTTAGTAAATCTAGAGGTTTAGCTTTGTTTTGGAAGGAGAGGGTGACAATGGCCTTGAATTCTTATTCTAGTAATCACATTAATGTGCTTGTTGGGGAGAGGAATGATCCTAAATAGTGGAGGTTCACGGGAGTGTATTGTTTTTCAAAGGTTGAAAATTGACATAAAACTTGGGAGTTACTATAGAGTTTATTGGGTAGGACGAATCTTCCTTGGGTCATCGGTGGCAATTTTAACGAGATCATGTTTAGACATGAGAAGGAGGGCTTATAGGTTCAAATAGTTTTATTATGTTCCTCTTTTGTTTCTGTTTTCGTTGGTACTTATTTAGGTTTTTTTTGTACTCTTGTATTAGGTATCTTTAAGCTCATGTGTATTTCATTAATATTTCAATAAATTTTTGGGTTAGGACGATGAGTTAGTCCTAGTCTCGCTTACCTAAAAAAAAAAAATAGACATGAGAAGGTGGGTGGGTTGGCTAGAAATAATCGTCAGTAAGAGGGTTTTATGGTGGACCTTTTTTCTTTACATATCCAAAGTTTACATGGACAAGGAATCGTGGGGGAGAAGAAATAAAGGTGTGGTTGGATCATTTCATGGGGACGGAGGCGTGGCTTTATTTGTTCCTTTTCTCCTGTGCCTTAATACCTTGACCCATGTACTTCACATCATCTTCCCATTGTATTGGAAGTTAGGGTTTCTCGGCCTAGATGGAAAAAGAAGAAAACAAGGTTTATATATGAAGATCAGTGACTGTTGGAGGATGATTGTAGGAGACTTGTAGATATTTGATGGAGTGAGATTCTGGAGCGTGACCCTTTGCTACATGTGATTTCATTCATTAGTAATTACTCGGATAGATCTTATGTTAGATATAATTTAGTAACTTTATAGTTTAACAAGACATTTGTTGTTCAAACTCAGCCGAAAGGAACTTTGCTATTTCCGGGAAAAAAAGAACAATCAATAATGTTGATAACATTGGATATGGTATAATCATTTTTTTAGCTAACTTTGTTACCATAAAAAATATAAGTTGCTGCATCATATCACTTACATTGCCCTTGCGGTATAGCAGACTTTTCTTCTTGGTGAATCTCAAGGCAACTTCGGCTTCGTAGGCCTCATCTCGTTTGAATCCTTCGGCTGCCCCCTTATGGAAGTAATCTATGTCAATGTCGATTTGCTCATTCGTGCCTTTATAATGATTTGCTTCTATGAGGTCCTTTGTTGCCCAATATTGTAGACATATAAAATTTAACGATAAAAATAGTCGTTGAATAATCCAAGTAAATACGTGGCTCATGAGTCAACAAAATTGGAAAGCCGTTGGAAATAACACGTGGCAATGTGGAAATGGTGGGCTGACAACATAAACTTAAATCCCGATTGAAATCAATTATCAAGTATTGATTGATGATTAAATATCAATTAAATTAGATTAATTATCAAAACCAAGAAGTCAGGCACCCCCCCAAAAAATGATTGGTGACGGTTCGCCAGCAGTCAGGCGAACTAGAGAGTAGACTTCGCGAGGCAAAATTGACTTTGCCAAGCGAAATTGACTTTGCCAGGCGAAATTGACTTGGCCAGGCGAACTGAACTTCGCAAGGCGAAATGGACTTCGCGAGGCGAGCTAGGCTTGGCAAGGTGAAATCGACTCCGCGAGGTGACTTTGACTTCGCGAGGCGTGCTAAGCTTGGCGAGGCGAATTAGACTACACTTCGCGTAGACTTAAACAGTGGCGAGGCGAACTAGACTTCACTTCGCGTAGACCTAAACAGTGACTTTGATGACTTCGCGAAGCGAGCTAAGCTTGGCGAGGCGAACTAGACTTCACTTCGCGTAGACCTAAACAGTGGTGAAGCGGAATGACTCCGCGTAGAGATAAATGAAGGCGAGGCGAACTGGACTTCACTACGCGTAGACTTAAACAGTGGTAAGGCGGAATGACTCCGCGTGCGTATACATGAAGGCGAGGTGGAATGACTCCGCGCTCGTAGTTTCATGCGAAGGCGAGGCGAGTTGGCTCTGCGTGGGGAAATTCACGAAGTAGTTAGACGACAGAGTTCGCATGCATGCAGGGATTGGAAATCAGGGTTCGCTTGAAGATCAAGCCTCCTCGCGGGATATTTTCCATGTCCGTGAGATAGCTCGCCCCTTACTAAGGATCTTGTCCAAAACGGGACATTCGATCTAAAAGCGATCTGGGCATATCTAAATCTCAATATTTGATTGATTTGATTATGTTAAAATCGGCAAGTAGATCAATTACTCAAGATTCATTGATTCGATTAAGGAAATATTATTGATTCAAAATCTTCATTACTTGTCTTAAGTGAAGGCCTGTTAACACTATAAATACCCCCTCTCATACCATGAGGAGAGGCAGAGAAAAAGGGCGAAACCAAGAGAGCATAAACAGAAGCAGCGGATTAGAGAGAGAGAGAGAAGAATCCCTCCCGCGAGCTCAGAAGTCTCCCCAAGATCCTTGAAGAACTATCAAGCTCATAGCCTGTTCTTCATCAAATCCTTGAAGAACTATCAAGCTCATAGCCAGTTCTTCATCAAATCCTTGAAGAACGATCAAGCTCATAGCCAGTTCTTCATCAAATCCTTGAAGAACTATCAAGCTCATAGCCAGTTCTTCACCAAATCCAAATCCAAATCCCAAATACTTGTTACGCGATCATCCCGTGTAACCCTCAAGAACAAGTGCTTGTCACCCTTGAGTTAGACCTAAATTCGGAGATAGAATCAGAGGAGTTCACAAAGATTGTAACCCGCATTCGCATTGATTTGATTAAATTATTGTTTGTACACGTGTTGTTCTGTTATTTTTCGCAGACATTTTCGTGTTTACAAAATTGGCACGCCCAGTGGGACAACTTTGCCTTTCATCTCCTTCTCCGCAAGCAAGTTCAAATTCGTTCGACGTAATGGCCTCCAAGAGCACTCAAGCCATCTCGACGAAGAAGTCTAAACCAACGACCGCGAGGTCAAACAGCGAGCCCTCTGGTCATGTCACCCGTAGCATGGCGAGGAATCAACCCACAACATTTGTGGCTTTGCCTTCCAACCCACGCGAACCAGTCATCACCTTGGCGAATCTCACAAGCAAGCATGCCTCGCGAGGTGAAGACAAGCGTGCCTCGCGAAGTGAAGAGAAGGAAACTCCAAACAGATCAAGGGAGCGATCATTCTCACCTACCACGGATGATGAATCAAGCACGGCTTCATATGATGGAAGCCCAAATGGTGATGAAGACAACATGCATGGCATACCAACGGACTATTCATCACAACCTATCCCCATGCAAGTCATGGTGACAGGGGCATCTACCATTGAAGAGCAGATAGCCAATCTAATGGGAGCGGTTGAGAAGCTCACCAAAACGGTGGAAGAAAAAAACATGCAGATCGCCGAGCTCTACAGCAAGCTTGAAAGTCAAGATGAAGAAAAGAAGTACAAAGTAGGCGAGAGCTCCAAGAACGTTGACAAAGATGATGATGGCTCGCTTGGATCTATGTCCTTTCAGCAATTGCAAGACATCATCACCAACTCCATCAGAGCTCAATATGGAGGTCCTTCTCGTGATTCTCTCACCTACGTCAAGCCCTACACCAAAAGAATCAATGGACTAAGGATGCCGTTGGGATACCAGCCACCAAAGTTCCAACAATTCGAAGGGAAGGGCAATCCAAAGCAACATGTTGCTCACTTCATCGAAACCTGTAATAATGCTGGGACAGAAGGTGACCACCTTGTCAAGCAATTCGTTCGCTCGTTGAAAGTCAATGCCTTTGAATGGTACACGGACTTAGAGCCCGAGTCCATCGACAGTTGGGACCAAATGGAACGTGAGTTCTTAAACCGCTTCTACAGTACAAGACGAACTGTGGGCATGATGGAACTCACCAATACAAAACAATGGAGAGATGAACCAGCAATTGACTTCATCAACAGGTGGCGCTCGCTCAGCCTTGATTGTAAAGACCGCTTGTCAGAGACGTCTGCAGTAGAAATGTGCATCCAAGGCATGCATTTTGATTTGCTGTACATTCTCCAAGGTATCAAGCCTCGATCCTTTGAAGAACTAGCTACGCGAGCGCATGATATGGAATTGAGCATAGCTAGCCACAAGGGTAAGAAGGAGTTTGTCAATGATCAGCGAAAGGATAAAGCCTTTAGCAGTAAAGTTGACAAGGTCGTGAAAAGATCTACAAAGGAGTCGATGACTGTAAGCGTTGCTCCAATCAAGATCTCCACACGAGACAAGAAGGAGGTTAAGAGAGTAGAACCGACTCAAGCCTACGGAAGGAAGAAGCACTCATTGACTGAGCGGGAGCAAAAGACTTATCCATTCCCAGATTCCGACGTGGCAGGCATGTTGGAAGATTTGCATGAGAACAAGGTCATAGAACTTCCAGAGTGCAAGCGTCCAGAAGAAATGCATCGGGTCAATGATCCAAAGTATTGCAAGTTTCATTGCCTCGTAAGCCACCCAGTTGAGAAGTGCTTTGTGTTGAAGGATTTAATCATGAAGCTTGCCAAGCAAGGAAGAATCGAGCTGGATGTCGATGAGGTTGCTGCGGTCAACTGCACTACCATTTCATTTGGGTTTTGTCCCAAGCAAGCCAATCAAAATCTCAGGCAGAAGGAAAGCGGAGAAGGCAAGCATGCAGTACATAAGCGTCGAAGAAGTAGAAGCTGAGATTCCGCAAATCCAATCCATTTCTCGCACTTCAGCGTTCGATCGCATCTGCCCAAGTTCCCAAAGTACTTCTACTAAATGAACAGGCCGGCTTTCGGTGTTTGAACGTGTTGATAAGTCAACAAGTCGAAGCTCCGTCTTCAATCGTCTTGACATTGCAGCAACACGAACTTCTGTGTTCAAAAGGTTGTCATCGTCAAATGAAGAAAGTAAACAGTTAAAACCAACTCCTCGGAAGTCGGCACTTGAAAGGATCCGAGCTCCTAAAGGCCAACAAGATAGAAAAAGAAAAGAAGAAGTTGGCCAATCAGAAAATAAAGAAATCCAAAGTCTCATCCCATCACGCATGAAAAGACGTTGCGTGCTAGAGGTGAATTCGACTGACCAACTTAAAGTGAGGCAACATACCTTCATACTCACCGGTCAAGATAAAGAAGACAATGATGCTAGTGGCGATGAGGATGATGTTATTCAATATGCTTATCACATCACAGTAGCCGAAGTAGAAGCTTATGAAGAGAATGACCATGAATGGTTCAAGTATGAAGTAGAGGCAGCTCCTCCAGAACTCGAAGATGGGGTGAAATCTACGGTCGATGAACTTAAAAAAATCAATCTGGGGACGGAAGAAGACCCAAGACCGATATTTGTGAGCACGTCGCTAAGCTCTCAAGAGGAAGAAGGGTACCATCACTTGTTGCTTGAATACAAGGATGTCTACGCTTGGAATTATACAGAAATGCCCGGTCTTGATCCAAAAATAGCAGTTCATCGATTAGCTGTTAAACCGGAGGCTCGACCCATCAAACAGCTGACACGACGTTTGCGAACGGAGGTTCAAACTCAAATTGAAGAAGAGGTTGACAAGTTGATTGCTGCAGGCTTCATCAGAGAAGTCCAATATCCCAAGTGGATCGCAAACATTGTCCCAGTTGAAAAGAAGAATGGACAAATGTGTGTGTGCGTAGACTTTCGCGACCTGAATGATGAATGTCCGAAAGATGACTTTCCTTTGCCTATCATTGAACTCATGGTGGATGCAACCACAGGTCATGAAGCTTTGTCTTTCATGGATGGATCGTCTGGCTACAACCAAATAAAGATGGCGCAAGAAGACGAGGAGTTAACTGCATTTCGCACTCCCAAAGGCATTTACTGTTACAAAGTCATGCCGTTTGGATTAAAGAATGCCGGTGCAACATACCAACGTGCCATGCAGAAAGTCTTCGGAGACATGCTTCACAAGTACGTTGAATGCTATGTTGATGATTTGGTTGTCAAGTCAAAAAAAAGGAGTGATCACTTGCAAGACTTACGAAAAGTGTTCAATAGGTTACGCGAGTATCAACTCAAAATGAACCCATTAAAGTGCGCTTTTGGTGTTAGTTCAGGCAAGTTCCTTGGATTCATTGTGAAGCATCGGGGCATTGAAGTAGATCAATCGAAGATTAAGGCCATTCAAGAGATGCCGGAACCAACAAACTTAAAAGAATTGAGAAGCCTCCAAGGAAAACTCGCGTTTATCAGGCGGTTCATCTCCAACCTCGCGGGTCGATGTTAACCTTTTAGTCGACTCATGAAGAAGAATGTGCCTTTCGTATGGGATGAAGCATGTCATAATGCCTTCGAAACCATTAAAAATTACTTGGCTAATTCTCCGGTGTTGGGTGCACCCATTCCTGAGAAACCTCTTACTCTTTACATCGCAGCTCAAGAAAGATCGCTTGGAGCACTTCTAGCCCAAGAAAACGAGGAAAGAAGGGAGATGGCCTTATACTATTTAAGTCGAACTCTCACAGGAGCAGAATTAAATTATTCTCCAATAGAAAAGACATGTCTCGCTCTCATCTTTTCCATCCAAAAGTTAAGGCATTATATGCAAGCTTACACGGTGCATTTAGTAGCCCGAGCTAACCCAGTCAAGTTTATCATGTCTAAACCAGTCTTATCAGGACGAATGGCAAAGTGGGCTTTGCTCCTCAATCAACATGACATTGTCTATGTACCTACCAAGGCAGTCAATGGCCAAGCTATTGCTGACTTGCTAGCAGATCACCCAATTCCTGCCGATTGGGAAATTTTAGATGACTTGCCAGATGAAGAAGTCTTTCTTGCAGAAATTCTCCCCACTTGGAAGATGTTCTTTGATGGATCTTCAAGAGTAGATGGAGCAGGGGCCGGCGTTGTCTTCGTCACCCCACAAAAGCAAATATTGCCATATGCCTTCACTCTCGGTGAATTGTGTTCCAACAATGTTGCGGAATACCAAGCTCTCATCATGGGGTTGCAAACGGCCTTAGAAATGCAAATTGCAAATCTAGAAGTGTACGGGGATTCAAAGTTAGTAATTGATCAACTACTAACTAATTACGAAGTCAGGAAAGAAGATTTGGTTCCTTACTTCCGTCTCGCTACACAACTCTTGACAGGTTTCGATGTTGTCACACTAGAACATGTGCCAAGGAAGGAAAACCAAATGGCGGATGCTTTGGCCAACCTAGCAGCAACTTTGGCATTATCAAATAATGAAATTGTGGACCTTTCAATTTGCCAACGATGGGTTGTCTCAACAGGGATTGTCCCATTGTGCGAAAAATCCAATGTGGTCTCTGTCTATGTTATTGACGTCGAAGATTGGAGACATCCGTTGATCTACTACATTGAGCATCACAAATTGCCTGATGACCTAAAACAGCAGACGGATATCAAACGAAGAGCCCCGCGCTTTTTCTACTACAAGGTGACTCTTTATCGACGATCATTTGACGGGTTACTCCTTAGGTGTTTGGGAAAAGAAGAGGCGTCCAAGGCCATGGAAGAGGTTCATTTCGGAATATGTGGAGCTCACCAATCAGGTCCTAAATTACATTTTCAAGTAAGGCGGATGGGTTACTACTGGCCCACAATGGTCAAGGATTGCATGGAGTACGCACAGAAATGTCAAGCTTGTCAATTCCACGCGAACTTTATCCATCAACCTCCTGAGCTATTGCATCCTACAATCGCTTCACACCCGTTTGATGTCTGGGGGATAGACACTGTGGGACCTATAAATCCGAAATCTTCCGGAGGCCACATGTACATTTTGGCAGCCACGGATTCCTTCTCAAAGTGGTCGGAGGCAGTACCGCTTAAAGAGATAAAGAAAGAAACCGTTGTAGACTTCATCAAGACATGCATCATCCAGCGATATGGTGTGCCACGTTGCATCATCACGGACAATGCCAAGTACTTCTCAAATAGTGCTATGCAAAAACTTAGCGAAAAGTATCACTTCAAGCTACACTTTTCGTCGATGTACAATGCACCAGCTAATGGTTTGCCAATTTTATAAACACGAAAATGTCTGCGAAAAATAACAGAACAACACGTGTACAAACAATAATTTAATCAAATCAATGCGAATGCGGGTTACAATCTTTGTGAACTCCTCTGATTCTATCTCCGAATTTAGGTCTAACTCAAGGGTGACAAGCACTTGTTCTTGAGGGTTACACGGGATGATCGCGTAACAAGTATTTGGGATTTGGATTTGGATTTGGTGAAGAACTGGCTATGAGCTTGATAGTTCTTCAAGGATTTGATGAAGAACTGGCTATGAGCTTGATCGTTCTTCAAGGATTTGATGAAGAACTGGCTATGAGCTTGATAGTTCTTCAAGGATTTGATGAAGAACAGGCTATGAGCTTGATAGTTCTTCAAGGATCTTGGGGAGACTTCTGAGCTCGCGGGAGGGATTCTTCTCTCTCTCTCTAATCCGCTTCTTCTGTTTATGCTCTCTTGGTTTCGCCCTTTTTCTCTGCCTCTCCTCATGGTATGAGAGGGGGTATTTATAGTGTTAACATGCCTTCACTTAAGGCAAGTAATGAAGATTTTGAATCAATAATATTTCCTTAATCGAATCAATGAATCTTGACTAATTGATCTACTTGCCGATTTTAACATAATCAAATCAATCAAATCTTGAGATTTAGATATGCCCAGATCGCTTTTAGATCGAATGTCCTGTTTTGGACAAGATCCTTAGTAAGGGGCGAGCTATCTCACGGACATGGAAAATATCCCGCGAGGAGGCTTGATCTCCAAGCGAACCGTGATTTCCAATCCCTGCATGCATGCGAACTCTGTCGTCTAGCTACTTCATGAATTTCCCCACGCAGAGCCAACTCTCCTCGCCTTCGCATGAAACTACGCGCGCGGAGTCATTCCACCTCGTCTTCATGTATACGCACGCGGAGTCATTCCGCCTTACCACTGTTTAAATCTACGCGAAGTGAAGTCCAGTTCGCCTCGCCTTCATTTATCTCTACGCGGAGTCATTCCGCTTCACCACTGTTTAGGTCTACGTGAAGTGAAGTCTAGTTCGCCTCGCCAAGCTTAGCTCGCTTCGCGAAGTCAAAGTCACTGTTTAGGTCTACGCGAAGTGAAGTCTAGTTCGCCTCGCCAAGCTTAGCTCGCCTCGCGAAGTCAAAGTCACCTCGCGGAGTCGATTTCACCTTGCCAAGCCTAGCTTGCCTCGCGAAGTCCATTTCGCCTTGCGAAGTTCAGTTCGCCTGGCCAAGTCAATTTCGCCTGGCAAAGTCAATTTCGCTTGGCAAAGTCAATTTTGCCTCGCGAAGTCTACTCTCTAGTTCGCCTGACTGCTGGCGAACCGTCACCAATCATTTTTTTGGGGGTGCCTGACTTCTTGGTTTTGATAATTAATCTAATTTAATTGATATTTGATCATCAATCAATACATGATAATTGATTTCAATCGGGATTTAAGTTTATGTTGTCAGCCCACCATTTCCACATTGCCACGTTTTATTTCCAACGGCTTTCCAATTTTGTTGACTCATGAGCCACGTATTTACTTGGATTATTCAACGACTATTTTTATCATTAAATTTTATATGTCTACAAATGCCCCCACTTCAAGGTGCGTCGTAGCCATGCCGTCGTCATGTGCCAAGGGCGTGACTTGAAGTCTATGTTTTAATGGGTCAATCTTGTGGGAGTTCCCAATTTGATAGGGATTCCTAATTTTGTAAGGATTCCCTATTTTCTTGTAAAGATTCCTTGAATTTACAGGATATCCAAATTTTGTAAGGATTCCTTAATTCGCAAGGATTCCTACCCAAAAAAGTTTCCAAGTAGTGGGCGGAAATCTTTGATGTATTTCTTTCTTGATTCGCTCGATTCCCCATACTCCTCCAGTTCCGATGGGGAAAGATTGCACTATAAATTAGAGCCTCCGTTTGAACATTATTCATCACAAAGTCACAACCATCTCGCTGCAAGATCAGCTGTATACTCTCTCTCCTTTTGATTTGATTGTTATGGTGCAGAGTTATATAATCTGCTGACTTCTCCCTTTTTTTGTCTTGTAGGTCGCGAGGTCTTTCTGAGTTATCTACCTTCAACAACAGAAGAAACCCTACTCGGCGAAGCGCTACAGAGTTTTAAAGCAGCGAGGCGCGGCAAAAGTTTAGGGCAGCGAGGCGTAGCAGAAAGTTCCAGGCCGCGAGGTGTTGCAGATGTTCAAGCCCGCGAGGCGAACTCCTGTACACTACTTTGCATGGCATCCTTCAAGAGTTTCAAGAAAGGCACAATCACTATCCTTGAAGACAACAACGACGTTCAAAGTGATGGCACCACCTTATATGCCTACCCTCCATTGACTGGGCCGCGCGCCCTAGAGTCTCCCTTGTATGATGGGTCAGGACATATCCCTCGGTGGTCTTTCCAACAATCTCGTCAGCTGGCCACCTTTCAATCAGCCAAATCTACCAGCGAGAAGCGAAGCGCGGACGTATGGATGTTGAAGTCTGCCCATCATGACCATAACATTCCTCAAATACCGTTCATGCTTCTCAACGACCGTACGTGCAATGGAGAGGGTTTCGTGCTAACGGAGCCTTCTCCTACACGGAACGTTACTGGGAGTGGTTAGAAGATGTCTTGAACCAAAGCGGAGATCTCATCCACAAAGCAGGTCTCTATCGAGCGGTGTTTGCATCGCTCTTTAGCTATGATCGTGTTGCACCTGTGATGCGGGCCTTCTGTGAGTATTGGTGCCCTAGCACAAATACTCTTCACACATCGTGTGGGGAGATGTCTATCTCTTTGAGGGACTTGACATATATTTGTGACTTGCCCATAACTGGAAGGTTCTATGACGAAGTTGTTCCATGTATTGAAGAATTTTCGGCCAAAGGTAGAAGTGGTGAGCCAATCATTCCTAAGAGCTGCAGGTTTTTATTTCTCGCGTACCACAAGCTTTGCGATAAAGGGCAAAAGGTGAAGATTGCGTCATGGATCCACTACTGGTTCAAAGGGGATTTGAGATACAAGAGACCGCCTGCCAAGAGTGCACGGAACAAGAAAGATGCACCTCATAACCCGTACAACCCGTCTGGTGAAATCCCACGAGGTTCAAGGCCGGACCGATGACGACTCTGCACCGTTTGACGACTTGGGCGTGGATGACGAAGACATAGAGCCTACTTGGCGGCATTTTACGCGTGCTGGTTGTATCTATTTGTCTTTCCTATGGACGACACAGGCTTGATCCGACCTAGCGTGTTTAAAGTCGCCAGTAAAATGTCCCAAGGCTATCAATTTTGTCTAGCTGTACCTGTGTTGGCCAACATTTATCAAGGCTTGAACGAGATTTCTGTTTCCAAAGATCCAGGGAATTGTTCAGCCACATTACCCTTTCACTACGTGTATACGTGGTTGGCAGAGTATTTCGGCACCCATTTTTATTCTCCTCTTCCTGATGACTTTAAACCACGCATGGTTCACTTTTCAGGGGCATTTTCGGCCACGCATTTTGGAGACGCACAAGCTCGTTCTTTATTCAATGTATGTGGCAATGTAGAGATGGACATCTTAGCCAGAGTCTCTAAAGAACGCAAAATGATCGTTGATCGTGCGAATGTTAACTGTTCAGACATTGTATATCTTACCTGCCTTCGATCTGTATTTCTTACCCTTAGGCAGGGCAATCGGCGAGTCATTCAACCTTACAGTCCTTACCGCTTCAGCCGCCAATTCGGCTACGTTCAAGATGTGCCAGGAAGCCTTTATAAGGACACTCGAACAGGCGCATTGTCCTTGACGTATTGGCATTGGGAAAGCTTTACCAAACGTGAGACAGGAAGCACAGTGATGTTGCCTCCTGAGAGCGCTCTAACAAAGTGCATGGTGACTCGCGACTATGTTGAATGGTGGTCCAAAGTATACTGTTCCATGCCTAAGATGACTACAACAACAATGCCTATTGTTGGGTCGCCGCACAAGCTTTTAAAGGAAGACAAGGTTGCTGCTCGCGTGGTGCTGCCCCGCCAGAAAGTGGTTCCTCGCGAGATTCCACTTCGTCAGGAAGTGGTTCCCCGCGAGATACCATTTCGACAGGAAGTGGTTCCACGTGAGATGCCGCCTTGCCAGAGAGTTGTTCCCCGCGAGATACCATCTCGCCAGAAAGTGATCCACCGCGAGATTGAACTTGGCAATATAACTCGCGCATCCTCTATCCAGGCGCTGCCCCCAAGTGGCAATTCGTCCAATGAAACGCACCAAGCTTTAGAAGGTCACGGGGATTCTGATAATCACCTCGCCCAGAGTCAACTTAAATTGAAGGGGATCAACACTCGAAAAAGGCTCAGTGGAAGCAGCAATAGTTCTAAGGACGTGAACTTCAAGCGTCAAAGGATTGAACCCGACTTTGGCTCTGTTTATTTTAATCCTAAAGATGAATTTGTCCTCAATAGTAATTTTCAGCTAGAAGAACTCCCACTTTTTGAAGACGAAGCTTGTTCGAAAGAGGTTCGCGTCCTTTCAACAGAACCGATGAAGACCAACTCTTTTCACGAAGACGATGCATGCGAACAAAACGAATCGCGACAAGTTAATCGTGAAGATGCTTTGGTGAATCCTCCAAGGCTTTTAAGCAATATGGCATTCTCTGAGATCACCCACGGTGAAGTTGATGTTATGGACACCAACCAGGGGCTCCAAAAGATTCGCATGCAGGCCGCCACTCTAATTTGTGAACAAATTGAAGACGTCATTACGAAGTACTCGTCAAGATCCATTCTCTCTAAAAAAAAAGACATTGACGAGATGGTGGCCGAACTTCAATGTTATGGGTTTGATCCTTCGCCAATAAAAGACAAGGTAGAAAGTTTGATGACTTGTGCTACTCAATACCACGCGGCGAGGCTTGTATGCACGCATAAAGCTACTCCAGGCACATGTGATCAACGTTTGCCTCTTATGGAAGCCGAATTCGCAAAGTCGATCGAACTCCGCCAAACTGATCTTAGTCAATGTCAAGTTGTGATTGAGTCTTTTGAGAATTTAAAGGAGAAGCAGCGGAGATTGGAGCAGGAGATAGCCTCCCTAGATGCGAGCCTTCTACTTCATGATAAAAGGCTTGCCGATTTAGAGAAGCAGAAAGTCCAAATCAAGGAGACTCCAGAATTGACTGTTGAAGAACTTGAGGAAGCAAAGAGGTTCCGAGATGATTTTGAAAAGCAACGCAACAGCTTCAAAGGCCTATCTTGGACATGAAGGGCTCATCATCGTTTAGAAACTTATTATTTATTCTCTTTTTTTTTTTTTGCGCATGTAATAAGTCATTTTGACAATAGAACTCATTATGCAATAAAAAAGAGATTTTTTTTTTTTTTTTTTTTTTGATGTGACTGAACTTAAGAATATAATTCTCAAGCTGCCTACGTATCATTCCAAAGAAAGAATCAAGTCATAACGTAGTTCAAGGATAAGGATTTAGAACTCTCTTTTTTTTTTTGAGATTTTTTTTTTGTTTAGTGCCTTGTGCAGTTTAGGCTCATGAAGGCTAGGAGCATTTTTTTTGTTTTTTTTTTTGTGTGTCATTTGCAGTTTAAGCTCGTGCAGATAAGGAGCCTTTATTTGTCATTCGCAGTTTATGCTCGTGCGGACAAGGAGCAATCTTTACTTGTTTCAGGCATAGTATTTCTTTAAGAACTTGCCGTTGATTGGGCCAATTCTCAAACCGTCTTCAGCCACAATTTTGTAGGTGCCGTTGGTGTAGACTTCGCTGACAACATAAGGGCCATCCCATTTTGATTTGAACTTGGGACCGGTCTTATGTGTCATGATGATGGGTCTGCGCACGGCAAGGACCAAATCACCAATTTGAAAGGATCGAGGGCGAACTCCTTTGTTGAAGGCACGCAACATCCGGGCTTGGTAGCATTCTAGATGTTGTTGTGCATCAAGCCTCTTCTCGTCTAAAGCTTCCAACTCTTGAAGTCGTAGCTTGATATTTTCTTCATTTGTGAGGCCTTCTGGCAAAGCAATCCTTAATGAGGGAATTTGCTTCTCTAATGGCAAGACGGCTTCAACTCCATACACCAGGGAATAAGGTGTAGCATTTGTGGCAGTTCGATATGTCGTTCTATATGCCCATAATGCTTCGCCCATCTTCTCATGCCAGTCTCTTTGTGACTTGCCGACAGTCTTCTTCAAGATGTTGCAGAGCGTCTTATTAAATGCCTCCGCCAAACCATTAGCTGGTGCATTGTACATCGACGAAAAGTGTAGCTTAAAGTGATACTTTTCGCTAAGTTTTTGCATAGAACTATTTGAGAAGTACTTGGCATTGTCCGTGATGATGCAACGTGGCACACCATATCGCTGGATGATGCATGTCTTGATGAAGTCTACAACGGTTTCTTTCTTTATCTCTTTAAGCGGTACTGCCTCCGACCACTTTGAGAAGGAATCCGTGGCTGCCAAAATGTACATGTGGCCTCCGGAAGATTTCGGATTTATAGGTCCCACAGCGTCTATTCCCCAGACATCAAACGGGTGTGAAGCGATTGTAGGATGCAATAGCTCAGGCGGTTGATGGATAAAGTTCGCGTGGAATTGACAAGCTTGACATTTCTGTGCGTATTCCATGCAATCCTTGACCATTGTGGGTCAGTAGTAACCCATTCGCCTTACTTGAAAATGTAATTTAGGGCCTGATTGATGAGCTCCACATATTCCGGAATGAACCTCTTCCATGGCTTTGGATGCCTCTGCTTTTCCCAAGCACCTAAGGAGTAATCCTTCAAATGATCGTCTATAAAGAGTCTCTTTGTAGTAGAAAAAACGTGGGGCTCTTCGTTTGATATATGTCCGCTGTTTTAGATCGTCAGGTAGCTTGTTGTGCTCGATGTAGTCGACCAAAGGATGTCTCCAATCTTCGACGTCAATAACATAGACAGAGACCACATTGGAGTTTTCGCACAATGGGACAATCCCTGTTGAGACAACCCATCGTTGGCAAATTGAAAGGTCCATAATTTCATTATTTGATAATGCCAAAGTTGCTGCTAGGTTGGCCAAGGCGTCCGCCATTTGGTTTTCCTTCCTTGGCACATGTTCTAGTGTGACAACATCGAAACCTGTCAAGAGTTGTGTAGCGAGACGGAAATAAGGAACCAAATCTTCTTTCCTGACTTCGTAATTAGTTAGTAGCTGATCAATTACTAACTTTGAATCCCCGTACACTTCTAGATTTGCAATTTTCATTTCTAAGGCCGTTTGCAACCCCATGATGAGAGCTTGGTATTCCGCAACATTGTTGGAACACAACTCACCGAGAGTGAAGGCATATGGCAATATTTGCTTTTGTGGGGTGACGAAGACAATGTCGGCCCCTGCTCTATCTACTCTTGAAGATCCATCAAAGAACATCTTCCAAGTGGGGAGAATTTCTGCAAGAAAGACTTCTTCATCTGGCAAGTCATCTAAAATTTCCCAATCGGCAGGGATTGGGTGATCCGCTAGAAAGTCAGCAACAACTTGTCCTTTGACTGCCTTGGCAGGTACATAGACAATGTCATGTTGATTGAGGAGCAAAGCCCACTTTGCCATTCATCCTGATAAGACCGGTTTAGACATGATAAACTTGACTGGGTCAGCTCGGGCTACTAAATGCACCGTGTAAGCTTGCATATAATGCCTTAACTTTTGGATGGAAAAGATGAGAGCGAGACATGTCTTTTCTATTGCAGAATAATTTAATTCTGCTCCTGTGAGAGTTCGACTTAAATAGTATAAGGCCATCTCCCTTCTTTCCTCGTTTTCTTGGGCTAGAAGTGCTCCAAGCGATCTTTCTTGAGCTGCGATGTAAAGAGTAAGAGGTTTCCCAGGAATGGGTGCACCCAACACCGGAGCATTAGCCAAGTAATTTTTAATGCTTTCGAAGGCATTATGACATGCTTCATCCCATACGAAAGGCACATTCTTCTTCATGAGTCGACTAAAAGGCTGACATCGACCCGCGAGGTTGGAGATGAACCGCCTGATAAACGCGAGTTTTCCTTGGAGGCTTCTCAATTCTTTTAAGTTTGTTGGTTCCGGCATCTCTTGAATGGCCTTAATCTTCGATTGATCTACTTCAATGCCCCGATGCTTCACAATGAATCCAAGGAACTTGCCTGAACTCACACCAAAAGCGCACTTTAATGGGTTCATTTTGAGTTGATACTCACGTAACCTATTGAACACTTTTCGTAAGTCTTGCAAGTGATCACTCCTTTTTCTTGACTTGACAACCAAATCATTAACATAGCATTCAACGTACTTGTGAAGCATGTCTCCGAAGACTTTCTGCATGGTACGTTGGTATGTTGCACCGGCATTCTTTAATCCAAACGGCATGACTTTGTAACAGTAAATGCCTTTGGGAGTGCGAAATGCAGTTAACTCCTCGTCTTCTTGCGCCATCTTTATTTGGTTGTAGCCAGACGATCCATCCATGAAAGACAAAGCTTCATGACCTGTGGTTGCATCCACCATGAGTTCAATGATAGGCAAAGGAAAGTCATCTTTCAGACATGCATCATTCAAGTCGCGAAAGTCTACGCACACACGCATTTGTCCATTCTTCTTTTCAACTGGGACAATGTTTGCGATCCACTTGGGATATTGGACTTCTCTGATGAAGCCTGCAGCAATCAACTTGTCAACCTCTTCTTCAATTTGAGTTTGAACCTCCGTTCGAAAACGTCGTGTCAGCTGTTTGATGGGTCGAGCCTCCGGTTTAACAGCTAATCGATGAACTGCTATTTTTGGATCAAGACCGGGCATTTTTATATAATTCCAAGCGAAGACATCCTTGTATTCAAGCAACAAGGGATGGTACCCCTCTTCCTCTTGAGAGCTTAGCGACGCGCTCACAAATAATATACGCATCTCTACAATTATAAAAAAGGTAGACACCCCCCAAAGGGGAGGTACCGCAGAGGACCACAGACAGTCCCTCATCGAGGACTGAGGGCGCAGCGCCTAACATTGGCCTATAAAACAGGCACAAACTCCCCGGAGAAGTAAGTCCACCAAACTCCTTCCAAACTCCCGTACTCTGCGAATAGCAATTAAACGCTAACTTAAGCATCGGAGAGTCGAAGACTGGGCCACCCAGTCCCGACTTTTGACGCATTGCTATTTGTGTAGGTACAAGACTCGGACTCAAGAATTCGACCTCCCGACTTGTGACCCCGGGACAGGTAGAAACAATTGGCGCTAGAAGTAGGGCCCTCTTGTGGAACTCGCATTTAGCTCGAAACAATGGTGGAAACCGTAGATGACCCCAATGACCCTGGCACTCAGATAGAGAAAGAACTTTTCCAATCTGGAGATGCATCCCTTCCCCAAACCAGCAATGCAACCATCATTAGCCATCCCGACCCCGCCACCGCCCTCGAAATTCTAAAGCGGACTTCCATTCGTTTCGCGAGCAAGCGGCCAGAGAAAGGGCGGAGGTTGAAGCGTACCGGGTACGCATTGCCGAGTTGGAAAAGGAACAATTCTTGACCTGCGCCATGTTAGACAATCGTAACGTGTACAACGATAGCTTGGACCACGCGGCACGGGTCGCTGGTACCCCAGATCCCGCCACCATGTCTTTTCCTAACCAAGGCCAGAGCAATTCCGTGATACCGGGAGGCCCTAACCAGATCATCTACGTCACCCACCCACTTACAAACCCATCTTTTCCACTCCCAGCCCCTCAACCATCTGCAATCCCCAATGAACCCCCTCTCTTGCTAAATCAACTAGACCCATCTGCTCCGCCTGTCCCCACTCCTACCTCTGCCAACACCCCCAACCCACCTCTCGACATGCAAACCCGCCTGCTGTTCCAACTTAGCCAATTTGTCACCCAGTTGGCTTCGCGGATTGAAGGGGTCGAGAGTCGTGGAAGCCCGCGGCCTCTATTCTCTGGCTATGGACAAAAAATAGCTAAGCTAAGAAAGTGAGAGAGATGTATACATGAATTTGATGTGTCTTGCCGGTGAATGACATGGATTAGAACAACAGTTTGGCCCCTGTTGAGAATGGTCTCAGCAGCCCACCTCAATGCATTTTGGCTCCCTTTGTCCTTGTCTATGGCGACGGCTACCAACCCATTTCCACCTCCTCCCTTCGTCTTCACTGTATTACCTCCTTTGTTATACCCCCACATTTTTCTTTTTGTAAATTAAAGGTCCATGCACTTGGTGTGAGGAACCAAATTACTTAGTTCCTAGCTCGGACGTCAAAAATGGGGTACAAAATCAGTCATGATATGTGCAAAGCGATGAACCTGAGATGATGAGGCCTTAACAATCCTCTCGTCAAATTCAGACAATATCAAGGTTTTACAAGAAGAGGTGCACAAACCTCTCTATTTTGGGATTTCAAATAGAAGCCTTCCGAATTTCACCCTGAAACCCGAAGTAAGTCTTGCGGGGTCCACCTCCAAGGAAAATTTACTGAAGAACTCGGTAAACCTCCCTTGAAAATGAACAACCCTAATCCGGAAAATTCAAGAATTACCCTCCTAAACAAATCAACCAACCTCCAATTCATCCCATAAATAACCAAATAATATAACAAACTTCAACCTTTGAGAATTCGAAAAATATAACATAAATCTTAGGACACCACCATTAAGGTATACGCTAACCCCAAGGGTAATCAGAGCTACTAAAGAAAACTATAGGAAGCAAGAAAGTACACTGGTAGGTTTAACAGGTAACCTACTGGTGAACAGTGGAGGAGAAGTGGGTAACTATGCTTCGCCTCCTACTAGTGCCAACCCGGACTCTGCAGACTGGGCATTTTTGAAACGAAGGGCCCAGGGGAAAAATTCGAAAAACGTTAGAGTGAGTGGACAAAATAAAAGAATAAATAAAAAAAATAAATAACAATATTTATGCTTTCCCAATTTAAATTCCAAAGAAAATGAATGCGTGCTCCAAGTGATAAATCTTTTATCTCAAAAAATATATACCAATATATGTATGTATTTACACACATCCATACTCCATATATAATTATTTTATAGATTTAAAATAATTTATATAGGGCTACTACGCTCGCGTCGAACGCTCACGTCACGCCTTAATACGGTGCTACACTACGTCATTAAGGTGGACAGACGGGTGTATAAATATGTGCCCATACCCCCTATATGAATTAAACACTCATATAGGGCTACTACACTTGCGTCTAACGCTCACGTCACACCATAATGCGGTTATATACTACGCCATTAAGGTGGACAGACACATATGTCTAGGTAGCATTTATATACATACTCTCCTCATATAAATATTTATAATTTACCGAAAAATCCCCTTTTCGGTAACTCTTCAAAATAAATAAAATTATCAAAATAAAATAACCTCAAATGCTCCAACAAAAGAAATTGTTCAACCCAGAACCATAGCATGCATATTACTTAAAACAAAAGTCCACTCACTAATTAGGCCTAAGCCTGATGTCGATCTGAGGCCTCTTCAGCTCGAGTCTCCTCACGTCCTGTTTCAAAAACATAAATTAATCCCCAAATATATACCAATGCTTATATAAAAATAGGTAAAATTAAATGTGAACCTTATCTACTCTCATCCTTGCCCAACTTCGCCAATCTTAAAATCGATACTGTCCAAACTTCACCACAAATACCGGTAGCCTTAAACCAACCTTCTACGGCCAAAACAACAATAATCTAACGGTCGGATTCTATCCAAATTAACGGTCAAGATACGAAACTTTGAAAAATCCCAAACCTTTCCAAAATTCCTCCAAAAATTCCAAAATTCACATCATTAAACTCCCCTTAATATTACACATCTAAAACCATAAAAATCTCCCTAACATCGGTGGTCGGCGGCCGACTCCGGCGACATCCAATGCCTACCAAAATTTAGCACAACCTTCCTCTCAACACGTACAACAACTTTCCTAACTAGCACAAAGACTAATTCCAACCCTAGATAGGGTAATCGAACCAGAACATAATATTGATCCCTAGAATTTCAACTCACCGATTCTCCTTAGCAAGCTCAAGAGGGAGTGAATCATTTGGAGGGATTGCTACATGGGAGGAGGGCTTTCAAACGAGCCAAATGGCTCCGGCTATGGTGGCCGGAGGAGCGAGTTCCGGCGATTGGACCTCCACGGCAATCAGAGCTTTCTAGGGGCTTTTCTCCCTCACGGCGGCACTAGGACGGCTCCTACCGGTGCAGGAAGAGAGTTGGGTTGATGGCCGACCGATTGGGACTGGTGCGGCGGTCTGCGGTGGGTGGACGGCCGCTGATGGGCGGCGGAAAGCTCCGGCAAGGAGAGAGCTCGGGGAGAGAGTCGGGAGAGAGGAGAGAGAAGAGAGAGAGATGTTTGGGCTTTTCTCCCCAACCCGGTCGAACACCACCAATAAAACCCAATTCCAAAATTAACGCCCCAAAAATAATACCCTAATAAAACTTACCTTTTTACTAGCTAAAATTTACCATTTTTACCGTCGTCACAATTTTTCTCTTACGAATAATTTCTCCGAAATATTCGTCCCTCAACACTCCTCTAGGGACCTTTCAACTATAAACTCATTTACGAAGACGGTAAAACTATTATTAATTCCAAGCCAGTAAATAAGGTAAAAATTTAAGAGTCGGGATGTGACAGAGGTTCTACAAAGGGGGTTTCCGCATCCTTTCTCCGCTTTTAGATTTTCATTTTCATAGTTAATTTGTGCTCCTTCGCTCAGACTTCAACTTGTTAGCTCATGACGGGATTGAAAGGATAGAGGCATTAGGATTAATAAGCATCATGGCCAAAGAAGCATGTGCCCAACAGTGTCAGGACCTACCCCGGATTTCCCCATGAAATCCGGAATAAACCCTGCGGGACCCATCTTAAGGGAAATTCTACTAAATTTTTGGCATAACCTCCCTGAAAAATGGGTAACCCTACCTGAAAGAAAAATCACAAAAAAAAACCCAAACACTCCTAAAACCATTTAAAACCACATCTCCATGAGCCACCCGCTCCCCCAAATAAACATCCACCACCCCAACCAAAGTAATAATTCAAGATCATTTCATGAATTTAATCTCTCATACAAACAAACCAAATAATTCTTTTTCAACACTCCTAAATGGAGTCACAATCTCTTTACACACACAACCTCAATAATATCATTTAAAACATTCCATGGTTATTAGAGCAACTACTAGGAAAGAGATAATATACAAGTAGGTCAAACTAGTAACCTACGAGAGAAAACTGGATGAGGTGGGAAATATGACTCGCCTCCTACCCTCGCCGAACAAAACTCTGCAGACTGGGCATTTAAAACGAAAGGCCCAGGGGAGAAGCATTTAAAACGTTAGAGTGAGTGAACAAAAATAAATAATATAAAAATACTGACTTAATGATAGAGCCTTGAAATCAAAATTTATGCTTTTCCCATATTTTCCATTGAGAAAAATATTTATGCATGCCACTCTCGGAAATGTTTCCGAAAATAATTATAGATAAAAATAATGAACCAATCCCATTAGTTCTCAATAAATCAATAAAAATGGGGAAGAGGTTTAACCATAACGATGAGCCTCCCAGGCTAGGGTCAGAGCCTCCCAGGCTATAATAGCGTCCCACGCTAAGCGCCCTACTCACCTATGGTGAGTAGCTGCTAATAATGCTAGCTAACATATAATATAAATACCGATTGATTGCCTCCCAGGCTATAATAGCGTCCCACGCTAAGCGGCTATGAGTAGCCTCTAATAATGATTAGCTAGCAATAATGAATATATATCAACCCTTTTATGGTGAAGTAAAATAACAAATATCAAGAATGTCACTTCCCAAAAAAATATATATATAAAAGCCATTGAACTCAGTACAGTTCCCAACTGTACCTAGGAATATTGCGTAATAAAATAAATCACTTGACATGTCCCACATATCAAATAAAATGCTCAAGAGAGTTCCCGAAAAATAAATGGAACTCATTACTCCAAGAAAATAATAAATCTCCAATATGCATTTGAAAATTAAATAAACTCTAGTGCATGCATGGCATTCAAATCAAAGGTTCACTCACAGTGCTCGGCTATGCCTGCCGACGACCCGAGGCTTCCTCCAAATGATCCTCCTCACGTCCTGAACAATAAATAATTATTAAGCCTCCGAACTAGGATAATACTTTAATAAAATTTCTGAAATAAAAGGAAGCCTATAATTTCATCTCTCTTGCCCAACTTTCCCACTTTTAATCTAATAAGGCTCACAATACTCCGCAGTTTCCGATAGCCAAAAATTAACCTTTTTGAAGTTTAAATCCTGTTAAACCAACTGCCGGATTTCCATTCGAATAACCGCCTAAATCCTTAATCATTGATAAATCCCAAACCTTATCAAAACTCCTCCAAAAATTCCAAACTATACTTCATTAAACTCCTCTCATTATAACAAACCCGAAAACATGCAAAAACAACCTCTAAACGGTGCCGCCGCCGCCTGCTCCGCCGGCAGCGGCGGCCTGCAGTCGAACTCCAGTGATGTCCATTGCCTCTCAAATTTTAACAGCATAATCCTCTCATCATACACAACAACTTCCATAACTAGCACTTAGTTCAATTCTAAGGCTAACTAGGGTAATCGAACCAAAACATCCATAAATCCCTAGAACTTCAATTATACATTTCTCATTAACAAAATCGAATTAGACCGATTCCTTTTGAGGAATTACTCATCTTGATGAGGGCTACAAGATGAGCCAAAAGGGGGAGAGAACTCCGGCAAAGGGGCAATCGGCGTCTCCGACGGGTTTTCTCCTCTCCGGCGGCGTCACAGGCTCGAACGCTTGCCCAGAAAGAGAGAGGAGGTGGCGGGGGTTCGAACGGGACCGGTCCGGCAGTCTCTGGTGACCGGACGGCGGCGGACGGAGGCTGGGTCTCCGGCGGGTTAGGAGGAGCTCACGGGAGAGAGAGAGAAGAAAGGGGAGAGAGAAAGTGTGTGGGTGGGTGTTGGGGTTCTCCACACCTACCCTGTCCAACTTAAACACCCACCAAAAAATAAAACCCACTAAATTATACCCCATTTTTACCAACTCAAAATCTACCCTTTTATTCGATAACTTTTTCACGCTAACTCCGATTTTAACGTATAGCATGTCTATGAACTCGTATTAATGTCCTCTACAACTTCCTTAAAGAAATTTTTCCAAAATAACTTTCCCACAAAAAGTCAACTCTAAGGTCCTTAACGGTAAACGGTTACTCAAAACGGTAAAAGATAAAAGTAATACCAAAAGTAAATAACCGAAATTTAATTTAAGAACTGGGATGTGACAATTCTCTCCTCCTTATAAAAATTTCTTCCTCGAAATTTACATACCTGTCAATCAAAGAGATAAGGATACTGCTCCCTCATTCGCTCTTCCAGTTCCCAAGCAGCTTCCTCTATTTGATGACTCCTCCACAGAACTTTAACAAGTGGAATCGTTTTGTTCCTAAGCATGAGGAGAGTATGTATATAAATGCTAGCTAGTCATATGTGTATGTCCACCTTAATGACATTGTATATATATAACTGCATTATGGTGTGACGTGAGCGTTGGACGCAAGCGTAGTAGCCCTATATGACTGTTTAATTCATATAGGGGGTATGGGCACATATGTATACACCCGTCTGTCCACCTTAATGGCGTAGTGTATCACCGCATTAAGGCGTGGCGTAAGCATTGGACGCGAGCGTAGTAGCCCTATATAGATTATTAATAATTCATATAGGGAGTACGGGCGAGTGTAAATACATACATATTTTGATATATAGTTTTGAGTTGAAGAGGCTCGATATTTATGAGATAAGAGATTTATCGTTTGAAGCATGCATTCGTTTTCTTTGAAATAAAAATTGGGAAAGCATAAATGTTGAAAATTATTTTCTTTATTTATTTTTGTCCACTCACTCTAATTTTTGCGAATGTTTTTCCCCTGGGCCCTTCGTTTTAAAAATGCCGAGTCTGCAGAGTTCGGGTTAGTATGGGTAGGAGACGACGAGGCATAATTACCCATTTCTCAGCCATATTTCACCAGTAAGTTACCTGTTTAACCTACTAGGGTATTTTCCGGCTCCTCTAGTGTTTAGTAGCTCTGAATACTCTTGGGGTTTTTCGTATAATTTTTCTGGTGGTGTGCTAAGACCTATGTTTTATTTTAGAATATACGAAGATTGTAATTGTTATATTCTCACTTTCGGATAATTGTGGGTTGATTTGGAGGATGCTTAATAATATTTAGGAAAGTAACTCTTTAGTTTTCTAGGTTAGGGTTGTCCATTTTCAAGGGAGATTTACCTAGCTTTTCGGTAAATTTTCCTTGGAGGTGGACCCCACAAGACTTCGGGTTTCAGGGTGAAATTCGGGGTGGGTCTTGACACTTAGAGTATTAGATTAATTTCTTATTTAAATCTGATTGCATATTCAAAGCTATGCGTGGAGAATGATCAATGAGGATAAGCCATCAAGGAAGGAAGTTCTTGAGAAATGTGCTGCTCAAAAGGATAAGAATTTCTGGAACAACGTACTGCTCGAAAAAATTATTCCAAAGCAGAATATGTTGGAAAAAAGACTGAACATTGAGCGTAATAACTTTCAAATAAAAGAAGACAATATAAGTAAGGACTATAACTTTCAAACATAAGAAAACAATGTAAGAAGTTCTGGAAGAATTTGTTGCTCTAAAGGACAACTCCAAAGCAGAATATGTTGAGAAAAAGGTTGATCATTGAGTGATATAACTTTAAAAAGAAAAAAAAGATAATGCAAGTGTTTCTACCTGTCCCGGGGTCACGAGTCAGGAGGTCGAATTCTTGAGTCCGAGTCTTGTACCTACACAAATAGCAATGTGTCAGAAGTCGGGACTGGGTGGCCCAGTCTTCGACTCTCCGATGCTTAAGTTAGCGTTTAATTGCTATTCGCAGAGTACGGGAGTTTGGAAGGAGGTTGGTGAACTTACTTCTCCGAGGAGTTTGTGCCTGTTTTATAGGCCAATGTTAGGCGCTGCGGCCTCAGTCCTCGATGAGGGACTGTCTGTGGTCCTTTACAGTACCTCCCCTTTGGGGGGTGTTTTGCCGCCGGAGAATGGGTCTGGCAGGTGGATTGCTGCCGGACCTTCACTCTTTGGATACCCTTGAAGGGTCGCCGGTGTTGCCTTTCCCGGAATGATCTTCGGCGACCGGGTAATTGTGCCATATGCTCGGCTTGGCCAAGCATTTTGGCTGTGTACTAACAAGTCCCCAAGTCCCCAGTCCGAGAGAGCTCTTGGGTGGGGAGTAATTCCCTAGATGCTGAGAATATGTTTTACCTGGGTGCTGGAGGCATGGTGTCAAGTCCCCAAGTCCCCACGCGACGGTCGCGAGGTGACGGGGGGAAGGTTCCGAGAATCTGGAGCAGACCATTTCGCCATGTCGCACGTGTGTCATAAATGGCCAGTTTATGAGGGGCACGTGGTCATTCACGTCGAGTGTTAAGGTCGTAACGGTTCGCGCTGGTGGAGTAACGGTTCGCGTTAGGGGCGTAATGGTTTGTGCTAGTGGCGTAACGGTTCGCGCTAGTGGCTTAACGGTTCTCGCTGGTGGGCGGAATGGTTCGCGCCTTTATGTTGTTTTCTTCACCCCACATGTGCGTAGTTAACGCGTGTGTGTAGGTGCGTGGGGGCTTCGTAAATGCATGTACGATCGTGGTCCATGTGGCTGTGCCCTGACTGTATAGGGTGGTAGGGTTTGGGTGGGATGTCTATAAATAGACCTGGGGGGACTGGAGGAGGGAGTTAGTCTCGATTTTCTGCAGAGGGTTTTTGGTCGGGTTGTGAAATCAAAGCTGGGGAACGTCCAATTTCACCCTCGATCGATTTGGTGTGAGCGCTCGGCTGTTTGCAACCAGCTTCACTGCCACTACGCGTATCCCCCGTTTCAAGGTATGAACTTGTCAATTTTTGTTTTGTTGTTTGGTTTGTGTTTTATTATCTGGAGTTGATAGGGATTGTTCGCATTTTTGTGATGTTGGTAGGAGTTCTAGAGTAAGGGATTGATTGGTTTGCTATTGGGTTGGTTAGGGTTAAGGTGGTGAGTGTCTAACTTGTGAGGGTGTATGGTATGACAGATCCGGTGTGGGTGTCCAGCGAAGAGATTGTGCTTGTCTCTAGTTCGCTTGATTCTAATTCGGACACCTTGCACTGGTGGGAGGAGGAGTTAGATGAGCTTATGGCGGAAATTGCCCTTGATTTAGGGGAAGGCATCCCTGTTATGGATGTCGGGTCTCACGTGTCCTCGTCTGACCCTCTCTTGCAGGAGGTAGAGGATTTTAGCATGGCGAGATCTCGGGAGGAGGATGATTCGTTTTGGGAACCTCCTGGCGAGAGTATGACCTCGTCGGAGCTTGAAGCACTTCGACAGAATTGGAGTATTCCTGACGAGGTCTTGCTGCGGCCGCTTGGCCAGGGTCTGAAGTTTTGGGACCCGCCGGGCAATTTCACGTTGGTATACGAGTACCAATTTAGATGCGGGCTGATGTTCCCGCTGCCCCCATTCGTGCAGTACATACTGGTGTGTTTGCATGTCGCCCCGGGGCAAGTCACCCCCAATATGTTAAGGCAGATATTGGGGGCGGGGGTGCTTTTTCGCCTTCTGAGGCAGGAGTTCCCCAATTTTGAGGAGTTTAATGCCTGCTGGCATATGGGGTGGTGTGCAAAGAAGGGCAGCCGGGGCTGCATGACGATGAAGTCCCGGGGGAAGTTTAAAGTCTTGGTGGAAGACTTGCCGACGTCGACAAATGAGAATTGGCAGCGGAAGTGTTTTCTAGTGGGGGGGCAATGGCAGAAGTGGCATTGACATCCCTTCCGGGTGCCCGGGGCTTGCCAGAAAATAGGTACCGTGTTCTTGTGTCTTTGTGGTTCTTTACTTTGTTCTGTTCTGCCCTTGTTGACTGCTAGCTTTGTGTAGTGCCCCAAGAATATAACCTAACCGAGCTGATGGAGCGTCGGATACGCCGGGTGACATGGGTATTCGAGTGTAGGAGCTCGTACCGGATATGCTGCCTTGTCATATATATTCATTTCGATTACTCCCGGGTTCCGGGTATGTATGTTGGTTGTTGTGTTCCCTTTGTATGCTTGCTGGTCTCTTTCTGAACCATTTTTTTATTTTATTTTATTTTTTTTAATGCTTACTGCAGTGACGATGCCACAAGATGGCGGATCGCGGAAGAAGGAAGGTCCATACGACAAGGTGTCGGATAAGGGCGTGCTGGAGGGGTTGCGCGTCGAGGCTGACCACGCCAAGCGGTATGACTTCAACCTGGAGACTGGCAAGGGGAAGGAGGTGGAGCTGGGTGAGTGTGAAGATTTTTTGAGATTGAATCTGGCGGATGAGGATTACGCCTACGTTCCTCCCTTAGTGGCAGAAGCAATGGGTTTGGGCGTCCAGGAAGTGGATGTGGAGGAGACGCAGACAGAGGGTGGTGATCGCGAGGACGAACAAAGTCAGTCCCCAGTGGAGGATCCTGTCGCGGAGCCAGAGGGTGTGGAGGACTTGGTTTTGGAGGATGTGGGCGGGCCTCGCTCAGGTGGCGGAGACGTGGTGGAGGAGTTAGCGGATCCTGTTGAAGAGATTGGTGTGGCAAGGTCGCGGAAGAGGAGGGAGAGTGTCGGGCTAGCTCGTGGGGGCCAATCTAAGAAGTCGCGGAGGGAAGGGCGTTCCAGGAGTTCAAGTAGCTTAGCTGGGATCACCAAAGCTTTAGAAGAGATGGGGGAGGCGCAACCGTACTTTGCCCAGATGGCATACGACAAGCGTCATCGCTCCCGCGACATGCATGCTTTGGAGGAGGTGGATCCGCTGGCTGGCGTTGCACTCGCCAAGGAGAAACTGATGCGGTTAAGTATTTGCAACTTTTTTTTTTTTTTAGGCTTGGGCTTATACGTGTTGCCTTGTACTTGCAGGCGATGTTGCTAATGTATGCTGTGAGTGAGAGGGCGGTCACCCACTTGCGGGAGGATGCCGAGGCGAAGTGCCAGCGATTGATGGAGGCGGAGGAGAACAACCAAGCCCTCGCGGAGCGTCTAGAGCAGCTGGAGCAGGATGCTGCTGTCTGCGGAGACCAGGCTGCCGCCGTGGAGAAAGTTGTGGCGGAGCTAAAGGAGGTGATGCAGAAGAAGGATGAGCAGGTGGAAGCTGGGCAGTTGGCTATAGCCAAGGCAGCGTCCTTGGAGACTGAGGTGGCGAGGCTGACTCAGTCGCTGGCGGAGCTGGAGATGTCCTGGAAGGCTAAGTGTGGGCGAGCTGCCTGGGTAGGGGAGAGGTTGTTTCGTGAGAGTGAGGCATACAAGCAGCAGCTAAGGGGTGTCTACAATAAAGGTCAGGATTAGTTGAGCCAGACTGGTTGCCAGGTGGGCTGGATTAATGAGGTGGCCATGCGTAAGTGGTATGCCGATAGAGATGCTGCAAAGAAGGCGTGGGAACAGATGACGCCTGAACAAAGGAAGCAAGCCGAGATTTCGCGGTCTTTGGCGAAGCAGCATGAGGCTTGGCGTTCGACATCCTCTGCTGGGCGGCAGGAGGTTCCAGCTGTGGGTGCATCGCGGCCTCCGGCCCTTTTGGATGCGTCACCCCTGAAGGCTGCTGGTCCCGAGGGGTCCTTATCCACCCAAGTGGTGGTGTCCCAAGTTGCGTCTTCTTTTGTTGTGTCGTTTGATTCTCTAGCTGTGGGGCCTCTGGCGCCTGCTCGCCCCAAAACGCATAAGTCCCCAGTGAAGAAGTCTCCTGGCCCGGAGGTGGCACAAGTGAGTTCTCTTGTGCGCCCCAATGTTGCTATGAGGCCTCCACTTGTGTCATGGGACCGCGCGAAGCACCTGTTGGGTAAGAGGGTTTCAATGAATTTCAGCCAGTCTCGTGGCCGTGGTAGCGGGTTGAAGAGTGGGCGGAGTGTGAACAAGTCTGGCGGCTCATCTTCTGGGGGGAAATAACTGATGTAATTATGATTTTTTGGTAGGCGTAGGGAAAGAGAAAATTTGTGCCTTGAAAATTTGTAAGTGGCGTGGTTAGCGATGTTGAATATGTTTGAAATATATGAATTGCCTGAGAGTCTAGGTTGATGCTTGGCGTTATGTTTAGCCATATTGTGTGTTTGTTTTGCCTTTGATGAATGCTCCCGTGTTGTTGGGACTTAGTTCAGCATGTTGAGATGATAAAGCGATTCATCTCATTTAGATTTGGCTGCTAGTGGGCTAGGTGTACATATTGTTGGAGCCGCTACTGGGCTAGAGTACACAAGTATCGGCTATGATGTCGGGTTTAAAATTGATCAACTGGGGTAGAGATGGAGGTTGCGAGCGTTCCAGGGGCGAGGTGGCACGCGACCATCACAATCTCTGAGATAGAATGTGGCAGGTCCTAGAGCGTTAACTATCTCGAGTGGGACTTCCCACTTTGCCTTGAGGCCAGTTGGGTGGGGGATGACCTTTTTCATGACCCAATCGCCTACTTTCAGGGGGCGGGGGACGACTTTTTTGTTATAATACTTGGCCATTTTTTGCTATTTTTTATGGTCCTGAGGTGCGCCTTGTCCCGGCGTTCCTCCAGGAGGTCCATGTTAAGTCGTAGCCCGATTGTATTTGTCTCGGGGTCATAGGCTGTGACACGTTCACTCGGGACCTCCACTTCCACTGGTATCACCGCTTCGGTGCCATAAGGCAAGAGGTATGGGGATTCCCCTGTGGCTGTTGTGGGGGATGTGCGGAGTGTCCAGAGGACGTCTGGGAGCTTGGCTGCCCACAACCCTTTGGCCTCTTCCTGGCGTTTCTTCAAGTTTTGTTTGATGAGCTTGTTTATGGCTTCCACTTGGCCATTGGTCTGGGGATGTGTTGGGAAGGCATAAAAGATTGTTGTTCCCTGATCTGATAGGAATTCCCGAAATGTGTCATTGTCAAACTGGGTTCCGTTGTCGGTGATGATGGTCTGGGGCACCCCGAATCGACAATATAAGTTTCGCCATAAGAAGTTTATCACTTTTTCAGTGGTGATTGTGGCTAGGGGCTCTGCTTCTATCCATTTTGTGTTGTAATCTACAATGACAATGGCATACTTGAATTGTCCCGGGGCTATGGGGAGTTGCCCGATGAAATCGAGTCCCCACTAGCTGAAAGGGACTGGTGAGATGATAACAGAGAGTGGCACTGGGGGATGATGTGCAAAATCTGCAAATTTATGGCATTGAAGACATGCTTGGACAACTGCCTTGGCATCTTGCTCTAAGGTTGGCCAATAATACCCCGAGCGAAGCGCTTTGAACATGAGGTTCCGGGCCCCTGCATGGTTCCCACAAATGCCACTGTGAAGCGACTTTAGCACCTTGTGTCCTTCTGCCGTGGGGAGGCATCTCAGTAGGGGACATGACTGGCCTCGGCGATACAGTTTTCCACCCTTGAGCAAGTAAAGTGAGGCTTTGCGGCGTAGCCGCTGTGCTTCACTCTTGTCTTGGGGTAGGGTGTCATCAAAAAGGAAAGCGACAAATGGGTCTATCCATGAGGGCTGATCAATGGGCTCGAGGGCAAATATTTCTGAATAAGCCTTTGAGATGCTAGGCTTGTCTAGCGTCTCGATGTGCACATCAGGTGGCGTGGACTCGGGGGGAGTTGTGACGAGTCTCGCGAGAGCATCGGCCTTGGAGTTTTTTGCTCGCTGGATTTGGGTGAGTTTGTATGAATTGAAGTGCTGCAGGAGGGCGCCTACAAGACTTTTGTAGGATACCAAGTTGTGTTGGTTGGCCTTGAAGTCCCCTGCCACTTGACTGGCTCCAAGCTGAGAATCACTGAAGATGTGGAGGTGCCGGGCTCCGAGTTCTCAACAGAGCTAAATGCCTGCTATGAGGGCTTCGTATTCAGCTATGTTGTTGGAGGCTTTGAATTCAAACCGGAGAGCATACTCGTACGAGTTGCCCTCTGGGTCTGTGATTATGATTCCTGCTCCGCTGAGTCTGTGGTTAGAGGATCCGTCAACATGGAGTTCCCAGATGGTGTCCCGAGTGGGGGCGTCTGGGTGTGGACCGTCATTGGCCAAGGGGATAAACTCAGCTTTAAAATCTGCAGCTGCCTGCCCTTTGATAGCCACTCTCGGCTTGAAATACAAGTCAAATTCTCCCAGCTCAATTGCCCATTTTACCATGCGGCCTGAGGTTTCAGGTTTTTGCAGTATTTGCCGTAAGGGATGGTTGGTTAACACATGGATTGTGTGGGCTTAGAAATACTGCCTGAGTTTCCTGGCAGCAGTGATGAGGGCAAGAGCGAGTTTCTCTATGTCTGGATAACGAGTCTCGGGATCTGTAAATCCTCTGCCACAGTAATAGACCGGGAGCTCGTTATCATGCTCATGGCGTGTAAGGGCAGCACTGATGGCAGTGGCGGAAACAGCCAAATACAGGTAAAGCACTTCTCCCGGGACTGGCTTGGAGAGTAGAGGGACCTCTGCAAGGTAGATAATGATATTGTTGAAGGCGTCGTCATGTTCCGGGCCCCATGTGATATCCTTTTTATGTTGTGCTTTGAGCAGTTGGAAGAAGGGATTGTACTTGTCCGTGAGGCGAGAGATGAAACGTGCCAGAGCTACCAAGCGTCCCGTGAGGCACTGGACCTCGTTCTGGGAGGTCGGGACAGTCATGTTAAGTATGGCCTGTACTTTTTATGGGTTGGCCTCAATGCCTCTTTCACTGACCATGAAGCCTAGGAACTTGCCGCCCCCAATGGCTAGGATACACTTCTGTGGGTTGAGGCGCATCCCGTGAGCCAGGAGCTTAGTGAATACTTTGCTAAGGTTGGTAATCTGGTCGCTCTCTGTCTTGCTCTTGACCAACATGTCGTCGACATATACTTCCATGGCTTCTCCAATTTCATCTTCAAACATGGCTTTTACTAGCCTTTGATAGGTTGCCCCTGCATTCTTGAGGCCGAAAGGCATGACCTCGTAACAATATAGTCCCTTGTCCGTGACAAAGGTAGTGTGAGTCTGATCCGCAGGGTGCATTTTGATCTGATTATAGCCCGAGTAAGCATCGAGGAAGCTGAGCATCTTATAGCCAACTGTGGAATCAACCAACTGGTCAATCCGTGGCAATGGGAAGCTGTCCATGGGGCATGCCTTGTTGAGGTTTGTGTAGTTCACACACATTCGCCACTTGCCGTGAGGCTTGGGGACCATGACTACATTGGAGACCCATGTTGGGTAAGAAACCTCACGTATTTACTTGATTTCTTTGAGCATGTTGGACCTCGGCTTGGATAGCTCGATACTTGTCTGGGTGGAAGGCATGTCTTTTTTGTTTGACAGGGGGGTGGTCTTGAAGGATGTTAAGCTTGTGGGTGATGATATCAGGGGAGATGCCTGGCATGTCGGCATAGGACCAAGCGAAGACTGTTTGTTTTTCTTGGGGGAAGGTAATGAGCTTTTGGCGGAGTTTTGGGCTGAGGTTCGTGCCAATGCGAACTTTCCTTTCCGGGGCGGTAGGTGACAAGGATACCCATTCCATGTCTTCCGCTGGATTAGGGCGCGGGGCCCTCTTCCCGCTCCCCTCAGGGTTGTCTCGTGGGTCATCGATGGGCTCTGAATGGCTGAGGGGCAACATCTCATAGGTGCCCCGCCCCTGCTAGATGGTATTAAGATGGCAACGCTCAATGGCTGCCTGATCACCCTGAATTGTCAAAATGCCTCCTGGGGAGGGTACCTTCATGAGTAGCATGTGGCCGGCGATAAAACACTGCAGCCCCCAAAGAATGTCTCGGCCTAAGATGAGGTTATAGGACGAGGGACAATCGACTATTAGGAAGCGGGCTATCATGGAAGAGCGGCGAGGAGTAGTTCCCACCGACACGGTTAGGCGGTCTGAGCCTAACGGCTGCACTATCTCGCCAGAGAAGCTGACAAGGGCATCATGGTTGTTGTACAATTTGGCTCGGTCCCGCCGGAGCCCTCTGTAACAGTCGGTAAACATGACACTGACGGCGGCCCCATGTCTACCAGGGCTCTATGGCACCTGTAATGATCCACCTGCATGTTTATTATGAATGGTTCACTGTGGTGGCAATTTATTGTATCCTCCCCTTTGCGAAATGTCACTTGATCCCATGCTGACAGGGTGATCGTGACACCTCGCTGGATGTCAAAGACTTCCAAGGGGGTCGTGCATTGTCTTTTTATAGAAGGCTGGCGCGGGGGGAGCCGCGGGGCTCTGCCTTGCAAGGTTAGGATCTGGCCATGCACCTCGATGGCATTAGCTCCTATTGCAGGAGTGCAATATTGGTGGAGTTGTCCATTCCAGACCAGATCTTCTATGGCACTGCAGAGGCCATGGCACTATTCTTTTGTATGGCCATTATCATCATGATAAGCACAATATTTATTGCCCGTTGCCCATTGGGGCTTTTTTGGATACTTGCTCTTAGGAAGTGGGGGAATGAGGTCTTTGTGCTTGGCCCATATGTCCGCGTATGTAGTGGTCAGAGTAGTGTGGACCTCGTAACGAGGTGGCGGGGAGGAACGGCGCTCTTGTTGCGGAGGGCTCTGGTTCCTTGACCGATAAGGGTGGTCGCGGTTCCTCTATCCCCCGTGACGACGGTCGGAACCGCGTCCCTGGTCCTGGGAGGAGCCATGTTGTTTACCCTTATCCTACCCTCTGTCAAATTCCTCATACTTTTGCTGAGGTTGCTGCTTTGTGGAAGGAGCGGGGAGTGCTAATGTGGCTAGAGCAGAATGCCCAAAGGTGGCAAATTCAGCGCGTGCCCACCGGACAGCCAGGTCCATCAAGGAATCATAGGAAGCTGGAGGGTTCCTGTTGACCTCCATTAAGAAATTGCCAGGGAGCAGGGCCTGGCAGAAAGCTTGCTCGGCAACCCGAGGTTCCAGGTTGTGGCATCGCGCGGTGGCGGATTGCCACCGGGATATCAACTCATGGAGGCCTTCTCCGTCCTTCTGCTTGATGTGGAACAGGGCATCCACAATGCGGTAAATATTGGCATGAAGTATAAAGCGGTTGAGGAAGCGTTACGAGTGTCAAGACCCATCCCAAATTTCACCCTGAAACCCGAAGTAAGTCTTGCGGGGACCACCTCCATGGAAAATTTACCGATAAGCTAGGTAAACCTCCCTTGAAAATGGACAACCCTAACCTAGAAAAGTAAAGTATTAGTTTCCTAAATATTATTGAGCATCCTCCAAATCAACCCACAATTATACGAAAGTGAGAATATAACAATTATAAACTTCGTATATTCTAAAATAAAACATAAGTCTTAGCACAACACCAGAAAAATTATACGATAAACCCCAAAAAGTATTCAGAGCTACTAAACACTAGAGGAGCCGGAAAATACCCTAGTAGGTTAAACAGGTAACCTACTGGTGAAATGTGGGTGAGAAATGGGTAACTATGCCTCGTCGTCTCCTACTCGTACTAACCCGAACTCTGCAGACTGGGCATTTTTAAAACAAAGAGCCCAGGGGAAAAACATTCGCAAAAATTAGAGTGAGTGGACAAAAATAAATAAAGAAAATATTTTTCAACATTTATGCTTTCCCAATTTTTAATTCAAAGAAAACTAATGCATGCTTCAAACGATAAATCTCTTATCTCATACATATCGAGCCTCTACAGCTCAAAACTATATATCAAAATATGTATGTATTTACACTCGCCCATACTCCCTATATAAATTAATAATAATCTATATAGGGCTACTACGCTCGCGTCCAACGCTCACGTCACGCCTTAATGCGGTGATACACTACGCGATTAAGGTGGACAAACGGGTGTATAAATATGTGCCCATACCTCCTATATGAATTAAACACTCATATAAGGCTACTATGCTTGCGTCCAACGCTCACGTCACACCATAATGCAGTTATATACTATGTCATTAAGGTGGACAGACGCATATCGCTAGCTAGCATTTATATACATACTCTCCTTAAAAATATATTATAAGTTACCGAAAATCCCATTTTCGGTAACTCACCACAATGAGTAAAATCGTCAAATAAAAATGACGACCAATGCTCCAACCAAATAAACAATTGCATGCACATTATTTAAACCAAGAGTCCACTCACAAATTAGGCCTAATCCTAAAGTCGGTCTGAAGCCTCTTCTGCACGAGCTTCCTCACGTCCTGATCCAAAAACATAATTAAATCTTCAACTATATACCAATGCTTATAAAAAATAGGCAAAATTAAATGTGGCATTATCTACTCTCATTCTTACCCAACTTTGCAAATCTTAAAATTGATACCGTCCAAACTTCACCACAAATACCGGCGGCCTTAAATCCACCTTCTACGGCCGAAACAACAATAATCTAACTGCCGGATTCTATCCCAATTAACGGCCAAAATACCAAACTTCGAAAAATCCCAAACCTATCCAAAATTCCTCCAAAAATTCCTAAATTCACATCATTAACCTCCCCTTAATATTCTACATCTAAAACCATAAAATTTCCCCAAACAGCGGCTGCCAACTCCGGCGACCTCCAATAGCTACCAAATTTTAACAGCATCTTCCTCTCAATCTCCTCTACAACTTTCCTAACTAGCACAAACACCAATTCCAAGCCTAACTATGCCAATCGAACGAAAACATCTAATAAGCCCTAGAATTTCAACTCCATATTTCTCAAGAGGGAGGGAGTCCTTTGGAGTGGTTGCTGAACGGGAGGAGGGCTTTCCAACGAGCCAAGTGGCTCCGGCTATGGTGGCCGGAGGAGGAAGTTCCGGTGAGAAAACCACCACGGCAGTCGGACCTTCCGGGGTTGATTTCTCCTTCACGGCGGCGCTAGGGAGGCTGCCACCGGTCTAGGATGGGAGCTGGGTCGGAGGCCGACCGTTTGGGACCGGTGCGGCAGCGAATGGTGGCCGGACGGCGGCGGGCGGACGGAAAGAAATTCCGGCAGGGAGGGGGAATCGAGAGCGGGAGCGGGAGAGAGAGAGAGAGAGAGAGAGAGAGAGAGAGAGAGAGAGATTATTTTGGGCTTTGACCAACAACAAGAGCCTGGTCCAACTTAAACATAACTCAACTCCAAAATTTAACACCCCAAAATAATACCCCAATAAAACTTACCTTTTTAATTGATAACTTTTCCATGCTAACTCCGATTTTAACGCTTAGCATGTCTACGAACTCGTAACAACATCCTCTACGACTTTCATGAAGAAAGTTTTCCCAAATTCCAAACATAAGAAAAAGTCAACTTTTGGAGTCTTAAATAGTAAACGGTTACTTAAAACGGTAAAAGACCAAAATAATACCAAAGTAAATAACCGTAAAATAACTTAAGAACTGGGGCGTGACACTGAGAATTGGTCAAAGTTGTCAATGGAGTTGGGTGGTAGGTTGAGGAACTAGCTGAGTGCTTCGTCGGAGAGGGTCTCTTGGAAGGCATGGTAGGCCATCGCTTCTGTGTAGCGAGGGAAGCTACATAGCGAGAGAAATGTCTCGAGATGGAGATGAGGGTCTCCCGTGCCCTTATACTTGTCCACTTTGAAGGGCTTGGCCTCGGGGGGTCGCTTCTCCACTTGTACCCGTGGCGTGAAGGGTCTTGACAACCTCCATTGCTCACGACCTTTGGAGAAGACTAAAAGACACCATCCTCAAGGCGCGAGGCCATGACTTCCTTAGCATATGCTCCATAATAGCTCAAGGTGCTCTCGAAGAGATCCACTCCATATAGAAACATATAGTGTCCAAGAACAATATATGTGCCACAATAGGCCCATCAATAAGAAACACGAATGTCCTCAAGCAAGATCATGTTTTGCCCAAATCACCTTGACACAGCCAACTCACTCCAAAATACCTATAGAATCCCCTCCATGAATGAAATGAAGCGCAAAGAAGTCAAACCAACCGAGTGAACAAAAACAGTGAGTGCAGCGAACTTTCAGCAATGACCTTTTCTGAAATAAAGTTTTCTGCTGACCCTCCGTCACCAAAATGAACTGTTCTGCAGTTTCTGCTGTGTCCTGTTTTTGACCTCTGCCACTTGGAACACAATATCTGAAGCTAGGAAGATGCAAACCAAAAACTGTTTCACTGGCATACAGAAGACCTATGGGCTACATCTATCAAGATGCAAATCAAAAACTGTTTAGCTCCAAATTCCTTGATATGTAGACTCCATGGCTCCTCAAAATCACTATATATATTAGCAGTCTCTGTTCTGATCTCCATTCATTGACCACTACATAGCTATAGTTACAGTGACTCAAAAAGGCAGAAATTTTGACACAGAACAGAAGACAGGCAATTATGGCCTCCCAAATTCAACTGAAATTATCAGCAGAAACTGCTCACTACCTTCTTCATTCTTTCTTCGCACTTCCAATTCCAATAACCACCCATTCCTCCGAAGGATGGTTAGAAAGCCTTATTCATGCAAACTGAAAGAGCAAATTGTAAATCACCTAGGGTTGCCTTCCTAGAAGCGCATGTTTTTTTAAGCCCCAAGCCGGTCCTTAGAATGTGTACCTTGTCAAGGTGGATACTTCTCAAGTACAACCACCCTATTGTTAGGGGCCAAGGGACTCCTCGATATGTCATAGAGGCATGACCAAGAGCTATCAATGAGTGTTGCAATCGGTTCTCGAAAATGAAGCTTCTTAATCTTCCTTCTCTTCTCAATTCTTCTTCTAGGAGTGATCCTTCCCTTTTCCTTCAAAATAGGTGTAGAAATGATGATCAAGGGGACAATAGGTGATAGAGACTCTTGAGTGTGATGGCAAAGATTGAGCAAAAGTGCTCCATTTCCTTTCCTATCCATCACCTCATGGTAGAAACATCGGTCACTTAATGGAGGATTAAGAGGTAAGATTACCTCAAGCTCAATCTCCTCATGAAGTACACATGTGATCAATGTTCTACAATCTACCTTGGGAAGCTCATGATGGATTTTCATGGATGTGGGAGGATAGAAAGTCCTTATCTCTTCAACTTCTTCTTCAAAAGGCACTAAAGAACTCTCATCCTCTTTAGGGATTTCGGCCTCAATAATCAATGGCTTATGGAATATTTCTTCAAGCTCAACTTCCTCTTCACTAGAGAAACTACCATCTTCTTCGGAATCATCATCAAATATCTCTCCATTATTAGGAAACGTAGATTTCCAAAATTGCACCAACTCCTCGGAAGTGTAGTCTCTCACCTCACTTGCACTAGATGTCACGCCCCGACTCTTAAATTTTACCTTAATTACTAGCATTGTGGTAATAAGAATTTTACCGTCTTCGTCATTGAATTTATAGTCCTAAAGTCCCTAGAGGTGTATTGAGGGACGAATATTTCGAAAGAATTATTCGAAGAAAGAAAATGTGACGACGGTAAAAATGGTAAATTTTAGCTAGTAAAAGGTAATTTTTATTGGGGTATTATTTTGGGGTGTTGAATTTTTGGATTGGGTTTTTTGGTTTAAGTTGGACCGGGCTTTGTTTTTGGTCAAAGCCCGTGTATTTCTCTCTCTCTCTCCTCCCGGTTTTTCTCCCTCCCGATTTCTCTTCTCCCTGCCGATTTTCCGACCGCCCGTCCGCTGCCGTCCGGCCGCGCCAGACCGCCGCACCGGTCCCAAATGATTGGTCTCCAACCCAGCTACAATTCTAGACCGGTGGCAGCCTCCCTAGCGCCGCCGTGAAGGAGGAATCGACGCCGAAAGCCCCGGCTGCCGGAAGCTTCTTTTCGCCGGAACTCCTTTCTCCGGCCACCATAACCGACGAGCCTTGGCTCAAAAGGAAGCCCTCCTCCCGTGCTTCAATCCCTCCAAAGGGCTCCTTCCATCTCGAGCTAGGTAAGGAGAAATCGGTATTTGAAATTCTAGGGCTTATTGTGTGTTTGTGTTCGATTGACATGGTTAGGCTTAGAATTGGAGTTTGTGGTAGTTAGGAATGTTGTAGAGGAGGTTGAGAGGAAGGTGCTGGTAAATTTTGGTAGCATTTGCAGGTCGCCGGCCGCCGAGAAAATGTTTTTGGTGGAGATAATTATGAGGAGTTTAATGGAATGAGTTTTAGAATTTTTGGAGGAGTTTTGGATAGGTTTTGGAATTTGTTAGGTTTGGTATTTTTGGCGGATTAATAAGTTAAAATCCGGCCATTGGATTATTTTTGTGATTAGGACGTTGGAAGGTGAGTTTGAGGATGTCGATATTTTTGGAGATTTGTGGTGGGCAGTGAAGTTAAGATTTAGGACGATAGGCATGGTGAGCGCGGGAAGCTCATATTTAATTATGCCTATTTTCTTTGAACGTTGGGATTTTATTTAAGGAATTATTTATGTATTGGAACAGGACACGAGGAGGCCCGAGCAGAGGAGACCTTCGGCCGACGTCAGGCTTAGGCCTAAGTTGTGAGTGGACCTTTGTTTTTAAATAATGTTTTATTGTTGAATATTTTCCTTTGTTGGAATTTATCCTGAGTTGAGGATTTCAGTGATTTTACTCACTTTATTTAGCGTTTATGAATATAGTATGTATATGAGAGAAAGCTAGCTAGCAATACGTGCTCCCCTCATAATGAGGAAAAATGCCATTATGAGGTGACGTGAGCGTTAGACATCAGCGTCCTAGCCCTATACGACTTTCTACTTTCCGAGTTCATTCTATATTTTTAGATTCATTCATAGAATTCGTACAGGGAGTGAACACGTATAAATAGCACCCGGTCCCCCCCCCATACTGAGGAAAAATGCCACTATAGGGTGACGTGCGCGTTAGACGCGAGCGTCCTAGCCTGGTATGACTATCTACCTTCGAGCTTATTCATAGATAGCATACATGGAGTAGACGGGTGTGAATACATACTGATATATTTATATAATTTTAGCCTGAGAGGCTGTATTGTTTAAGATTTGGAGACTAGCCTGAACTAGTCGTGTCCTTGAAAGTGTTTCTTGGGGAAATATTTTTTGTTGTCGAGATTATTTTGTTCACTCACCCTGACGTGATTAAATATTTTCCCCTGGGCTTTTCCTTAGTTTTAATTGCCCAGTCTGCAGAGTTGGGGTGGGGTCTAGAAGGAGGCGCCGAGGCATAGCCACCCACTTTTCCATTACTGTTCGCCAGTAGGTCATCTGTGTAACCCACAAGGATTTTCTTCAGCTTCCGTTGTCTTTCTTGTAGTAGCTCTGAATATTTTCGGAAAAATAATTGTGTAATATTTTATTCAGTTATTTGGATTAAAGTGAAGATTAATATTTTGGTTTAAGAGGGTGTTCTATATTTTTCCGGGTTAGGGTTGTCCATTTTCAAGGGAGGTTTGCCGAGTCCTTCGGTAAATTTTCCTTGGAGGTGGTCTCCGCAGGACTTACCTCGGGTTTCAGGGTGAAATTCGGGGTGGGTCTTGACACTAGAACTTTCATAACTAAATTCACAAGCTTGCACATCAATATCACTATCATCATGTTCAACTTGGCTAAAGAAATCTTGCTCAAGATGCTCGACATGCGCTTCTTCTTTTGAATTAGGCTCTTGGTCAAAGAAAGACTAATGCTCATAAATGGGGAAAGGTGACTCTCTTGCAAGACTAGCCTCAAGTTGCTCATTGGAATGTATAAGCATTTCTTGAGTAGCTTGCAATCGAGCTTGAGATGCTTGCAATTGAGCTAGCAATTCTTCAAGTGACGGCTTTCTACGCTTGCTCATGATATTCTTCGAGAACCATGGTCTCTTGTCCATTCCTTGCTAGAGAGGTTTGTAATAGAGTTAGGGAGGCTTGCGCTAGTTCTTGGGTGGTTTGCAATCGAGCATTAGAGGCTTGCAATTGAGCTATTATTCCTTCAGCAAATTCCTCGCTAGGCTCATAAGCTTCCTCTAGTGGATATGTCTCGACATATGTATTCCACTTTTGATAACTCCCACCATAGAAACGTTGTTGCTCATATCCCCTCGGATCTTCCCATCCATAATTCCATCGATCCATAACTCAATGTGATAAAAAATAAGTACCTATGGATTCCCACGAATGATGTTAGTAACCAAAAATTATAAAGAAAGAAAGAAAATAAGCACACAAAACATAACTAACTAGAACAACAATTTTTTTTTCTTTTTTTCTTTAATAAAAAGATAAACAAACAAAAACAAATATGCTTAAGTGACCTAGAAATCCGATTCACCAAGGGATTAAGGCTATTAAACCATAATCCCCGGCAATGGTGCCATTGACTTGAATCATATACTCGCAAGCGTGCGAATCGTTGTCAAGATAGGGAAGTATAAGTGCCCAAGTTATCGTACCACGGGGATTAGTGGCTAACCCACAATCCTAGGCTAATCAGAACAAAAGTCACTAAGCAAACAAAGAAAAAGAAAAAGAAAATAAGGAAAATCCTATTCTAGGTACCAAGCCTTAGTAATGCTCGACTCTAGTTCTCACCAAAGCCTAATCAAAACTAGAAGCCTAGTGATAGTTATCTACAATGAGTCGAAATATAAAATGGAGATTGAATGGGGAATTAACTAAATTGATGAAAAAACTAAATGAAAAAATAAACTACTAACTAATGAACTAGAATATGAAGGGAACATGTGAGTGTCGGGTGATCCACACTATCTCATTTGCAAACATCGTTACCTAATCTCACAAATGCATACCATATTGTGTTAAGTCTCGTATCTAGTACCGGTTAAGGCTACTAGACCAATTATCCTTTCGGTGTCTCGATTATGCCGGTTAAGGCCACAATCAACTCTCTAACTTAGGCATTACGCCGATTAAAGCCGCAATATCTAAATTAGAGGTCTAGAGTGCAAGATAATAGAGACCCAAGCAATCTTAGGTACAATTAAGCTAGCTAATTGTAATACCCCAGATTTTCATATCATTTTCCTTGTATTATTTCCGAAATTAATAAAGGATTATTTGTGGAAATTCTTTAGTTTGTGCGAAGTTGAAGTTTCGGGAGTAAATTTTAAGGTGCTTTGACTTTTAAGAGGCCCAAAGTTGACTTTATTTTTCATAAGTTATTTTCGAAAACTTCCTTCATGAAAGTTGTAGAGTTTGGTGATACTAGTTCGTAGATAAGTGGCACGCATAAAACGGATGTCGTATGAAAATGTTACGGTCAGAGAAAGTTAGTTTCCGATTTTGGAAAATATATAAATAGAAAGCGGTGGGTTTTATTTTTGGAAACCCTAAATCAGCCTCACTTTCTCTTTCCTCTCTCCCGACCCTCCCACGCTCTCTTTCTTCTCCGGTTGTTTTCTCCTCCGTCCTCTTCATTTCTGGGGGAGTCCCGCTCACCGTCTCGCCACCACGGAGCGATAGAGCAGCTGTTGTCTCGCAGGAAAACCGGCAATTTCGGCGGCGACAAGGGGCTAACTTAGGTGAGTCTGGTTCCTCTTCTCTTTGTGGTAGTGGCTAGGCATAGATTGAAACAAGTTTTTGAGGTTTTGAGCCCGGATTTGCAGGTTTGAAGTTTGATTTCGGGTTGGTGTTCTGTGGTGTTTTTCGGCTGTTTACGGCCGAACTGGTTGAAACCTCAGGTATTAAAGTTGTTGACCTTGCTTTAAGCTTCAACTTTGCTGTTGTGAGTTTTATCAAATTCAGAAGTTGGTGGTGGCGCGTGGGGCCCACTCACCGCCGCCTGTGGTGACGCGTGGCAGCGCATCTGCCAGTGTTACTAGCTTTATTTTTCTGTGGTTAGCTAGCTCTTATTGTTGTGAGATTGTTGAGAGATGGAAATGCTACGTTTTGAGCAAGGATTACATGTTAGGACCTTAAGTTTAATATTAGGCTTGATTGAGGTTTGAGTTTAGGTTTGGAGGATTAGAGGCAGCTTTATTGTGTCGTTGAGTTCGATGACTTTGGAAAGTTGTCATCCCTTGATGTAATACCCCGGAAATTTGATATTAGTTTCTAATATTATTTGAGAATTTTTGAGTTAGAAGTTAGTGTGTTTTTGAGGTTTGAAGGAAGAGCGGAAGTGTTCGGATGCATAAGTTACCCGAAACGGTTCTACCTTCTTTAAGGGTCATAGAGTTGACTTTTTATCTGTTGGGTTTCTCGGAAAACTTCCTTCTTAAAATTTGTAGAGTTTGGAGATACGAGTTCGTAGACAGGCGTCACGCTTAAAACGGATGTCGTATGAAAAAGTTATAGTCAAAGGAAGTTGGTTTCGGATTTTGGGAAGTGTATAAATAGAAAAATTTGTGGGTTATTTTCAGAAACCCTAAATTTTGCAAAAAGACCCCTGCGGTTTCTCTCTCTCTCCCGTCTCCATTTCCACCTCAAACTTCTTCCGACCATAACTCGGCCATTCGGCGACGGATTTGGGCGTGTTTGGTATCGTTGGAAAGCTCTCACTCCCCTCTTTCTATTCATACCAGCCTCACACCCTATGGAGCACTGTGCACGGCGCAGCAAGTCCCGAAAGTTACTGCTGCCGTCGGCGGTGAAGCTCCGACCGATTCCGGCAACATCGAGGTTTGAGGCTACCTATTTCTGGAAGTTCTTGTCCTTCTGAGCATGATGATACCAGCCTTGAAGCCCAATTCGAAGCGTTGAGCTTTTGAGTTCGAGGTGCTCCTTGTTTCTTTCCGGCGACCTTTCCGGCCGAATTGGCTTTGGCCACAGGTATGAAAAGTGTTCCATTTGATGTGACCTACAAGTTTGTTGTTGGGAGCTTGCTTAGATTTTGAAGTTGATGGGGTGGCGCGTGGGCCCCACTCGCCGCCACCTGTGGTGGCGCGTGGCGGCTCGTCCGGTAGTGTCTGTGGTGTTTTGTGGTGCTAGTTAAGTAGTACTCTTCGATACGAACATGTTGATATGTGGGTTGTAGGTTTTGGTTACCATTATTTCATGCTAGGACTTTTTGGCTAATCTTAGACTTGTGCAAGGTTGGAGTTTCTGTTTTGGGAATTAGAAGCAGCAGTTTTGGGTTGTTACATTCGATGACCTTGGAAGGTTGTCCTCCTTTGGGATAAGGTTTAGTTTAAGGGTGTTTGATATCCTATGATACCTTGGTTACTAAGGTTATTATTTGTGTAATTATAGGTGACTTGTGAAGTGTGTTTTGGGCTTGGCTCTTGTTTTGTGTTGAAGACGCAGCGGGATTATTTAGGTGAGTACAATCTCACCAAGGTCCACTTTGGGACCAATTATTTATAATTATTATGAGGATGATTATGATGATTGATTTTGAGGATGATAATTATGATGATGATAATTATTATGAGGATAATTATGATGATGATTATGATAAAATGATGATGATAGTGATGATGATTTTGATGATGATTATAATTAAAAAAAATTATTATGTTTTTGTTTGTTTTAAAATATGAGCTTGATCGCCAACGGCTCATAGGTAAGTTAAAACAAATTTTCTTTTTATATGATTATTTTGAAGGTTCATGTGATCATAATGTTTTTGGGTATTGATAGATTATTCTTGTGGGGATATCTATGTTTGTTCATATAAATATATCTATGTGAACGGATATAATTTTTATGATGTGCTCCTTGTGTTGATGATATTATTATATTGTGATTTGTTGTGTAGATAGTCAAACTGGGTTCCAAGCCTTTAATCGGTTGATTGGTTACGGTTATGATGCTATTATTATTTTGTGATTTGATATTAGACAGTCAAACTGGGTTCCAAGCCTTTGGCCGGGTGATTGGTTACGGTTAGTGTTAGTACATAGCCAAAATACTTGGTCAAGCCGAGAATGTGACACAATTACCCGGTCGCCGGAGATCATTCCGGGCAAGACAACACCGGCGAGCCCTTCACGGGTACCCAGAGGGCGAAGGTTCGGCAGCAATCCACCTGCCAGATCCGCTCTCCAGCGGCAAAACACCCCCCAAAGGGGAGGTGCCGCAGAGAACCACAAACAGTCCCACATCGAGGACTGAGGCCGCAGTGCCTAACATTGGCCTATAAAACAGGCACAAACTCCCATAAGAGGTACGTCCATAAAACTCCTTCTAAACACTCCCGTACTCGGCAAGTAGAAACTAAGCGCTAACTTAAGCATCGGAGAGTCGAAGACTGGGCCACCCCAGTCCCGACTCCTGACGCATCGCTACTTGTGCAGGTGCAAGACTCGGTTCCAAGAATTCGACCTCCCATCCCTTGATCTCGGGACAGGTAGAAACAATTGGCGCTAGAAGGAGGGGACCTCAAGTGGAAACCCTCACATGGCTCACCATGAGCATATTCATGATCCGGCTGGAATTCCTTTTTCTGGAATTTTTCATTTCTTCCGGCTGACGCTTTTCTCTCTGCTTACGCAACTCTCTTTGCTCACACTCAAGCACTTCAAAAGCTCACCTTTCACTTACCCATCATGGTTCCAGCTGGTCGGCGTGAGATTCAAACCCACCAAGCTTTTGGTTTCAATTTATAGTGAAACATGAGGAGAGAGAAAGTAGATCTGGGTTTTCTCTCTCCCCATCCACCACTGTTTACAGGTGCCACCGCCCCTCACCTCCGCCATCATCCGAGTCACCAGCCTCAGACAAGTCTCCTCTAGTCTCCGTGTTCACCGGTGACACCGAAGATGAACTCAACCGCCATCCCAACGCGTACCTAGATTTACTTTGGGCACCCATGGCGCTTTCGGTCATCGATGAGCAAGCCAGTTTCGAACCAGCAGCTATCTACCTCTCCTGGGGACGCCCGCCCATGTCTCGGTGTCTCTCTCCCGAACTCCCCGCGGACTCCGCTGGTCTCGCCAGTCCCCGCGGACTCCCCTGGTCTCGCGACCTCAATCTCGGAACCCCCTCGCGGACTCTCCTGGCGGACTCCCTTCGCGGACTTCCTTGGCGGACTCCCCTGGCAGACTCCTTTCGCGGACTACCCTCGCGGACTCCCCTGGCGGACTCCTTCGTGGACTCCCCTGGAAGACTCCCTTCGCGGACTACCCTCGCGTACTCCCTTCGCGGACTACCCTCGCGGACTCCCCTGGCCTCAATGTCGGAATCCCCTGGCGGACTCCCCTCGTCTCGCGAGCAGACTCCTCTAGTCTCACGAGCGGACTCCCCTGGCCTCAATCTCGGAACCTCCTGGCGGACTCCCCTGGTCTCGCGACCTCAATCTCGGGGATCCCCTCCCGGGTCTCAGTACCTCTCTCCCGAGGCCAAATTTCTCTTCCTCCCGGGACCAAATGTATAGCCCCCACCCTTCCCTAAAAAAAAAAAAAAAGAAGAAGATGGTATCGGGACCCAGCAGCTTCCTCTCGGCACCCACTCTTTAACCCAGAAACAATTATTAACCCCTAAGAGCAACTAGTGTGCCCTCGCCAATTACCTCCACTCTCCCAGAGTTCTCTAGCAAACATGGGGATGGATTCTGCATAATGAAATATATGGGAGCCACAATGCTTATACTAGCTCATAAGCACACCTCACACTAATACTTCCGTTCTGGCTTTGAAAGCTAATGGACAACCACATCTTGTGGTACATGCAGCGGCACATATATGAAACATCTATAGCTATGGAGTTATGAGAACTATATCTATTACTTGGTTCATCTTAGCCAAGTCAACTACACTCCACCTACAATGCTACATACTTCTCTATGATTTATCAGGGGGCAACATAACAATAAACTCTCATGAGTCATGCCCCTATAAATGGCCACGCCTCGTCTACCTATCTACTTGTCAAATATGACAGGCACAGGCTACAGACTATCATACTTGGGCCACCATGGCTTCTTTTCCCTACGTCGGTACACATACATTACTTCTTGGTCAAGCAATATTATCTTCAATGATGCACTCCAATATTATCTTCTTGGCCATCATGACTACTCCATTGGGATTCTTATACCGAGCTCTTTTGTCGACATCGAGACTTATATCGACAACTCTAATTTTTCTACATTATCTATAGCGGCTCTACACGGCTCCAGATAAGTCCTACTTTACACTATTTAATTGAGTTATTATCATACAAATAACATGCCTCATACATCATCATATTATTGAGCATGCTTATTACATGACATAGAGAGTTACCTAAAACACTCTTTTTTATACGCGCTACATGCTACATACTCAGAATACACAACATGTGTAAACAGCCAGCACCCAAAGGTGCAATCTCACGCCACACACACCACGAGTGTACGCCATTAGCGCAAACCATTCCGCATGCTAGCGAGAATTGATACGCCATTAGCGCGAACCGTCACGCCACTAGCGTGAACCATTCCGCCCGCTAGCGAGAACGGTTACGCCACCAGCGCTAGCGAGAACGGTTATGCCACCAGCGCTAACCATTCCGCCCGCTAGCGAGAATTGATACGCCATTTGCGCGAACCGTCACGCCACCAGCGCGAACTATTTCGCCCGCTAGCGAGAACGGTTACGCCATTAGCGCGAACCATCACGCCACCAGCGCGGACCGTTACGCCATTAGTGCGAATCGTCACGCCACCAGCGTGGACCGTTACGCCACCAGCGCGAACCATTCCGCCCGCTAGCGCGAACCACCAGTGCGAAACATTAGCGCGAACCGTCATGCCACTAGCGCGGACCGTTACGCCACCAGCGCGGACTATTCCGCCCGCTAGCGAGAATGGTTACACCATTAGCACGAACCGTCACGCCACCAGCGCGGACCGTTACGCCACTAGCGCGAACCGTCACGCCCCGCCACCATGTTCTCTCCCGGCAATGGGGGACTTGGGCAACAGCCTTATATGCCGGCATTTACCGCACCTCATGACACCCGCCTTGCCCCATCGGCATCTTGGCTACGCTCCCTAGGTGCAATCTCAGGCTACACAAACAACATGTGTAAACAGCCAGCACCCAAAGGTGCAACCTCAGGCTATACACACCACGAGTGTACACAGCCGATATACAAACATGAAATCTCTCCCGGCAATGGGGGACTTGGGCAACAGCCTTATATGCCGCCATTTACCGCACCTCATGACGTGCTCTCGGTACACTTTGGCACCACCCGCCTTGCCCCATCGGCATCTTGGCTACGCTCCCTAGCGTGCTCTCGCTACGACACATCGATTGTCACCTTTTGACAACTCTACACTTGCCCTATTGGCAACATCATTATGCCCTAGCGGCACCCATCGTTATGCCTCAGCGGCACTCTTTGCCACACCTTGATGGCACACTTGCCTCGATGGCGAAATGATGAACTATGTTTGGTTTGATCCCATAAAAGGGTACGTAGGCACTCTAGCACTCACCTAGAGGCAACCACAAAATATATCACCACAATCTCCCCTTGGAACGCATGCTGGAATCACTCAGTTAGCTAGAGCATATAGCTGGTACAAATCAAAGGCTACTAAAACGCCTAAGGCATACAAACATGCTGGTACCCGTTGCCCACATGAGATGCTCGCCAGCGGTACCTCAACTTCGACCCCCGATCGCCCTGCAATCTCCAGACACTACATGGGAGCAACGACCCCAGTGTCTTAGTCATATATAGCAACGCACCACATACCCCACGTAGAGGAAGCCGGTCCATCCCTTCCCTTGCGTGGGGACTTGGGGCACTGGGGACTGGTTATGTCGCCACTAGTAAGACTCGTACTCCCGATATCCTATCAGATAAAGTCCCCACCCGTTACACTCACTACCTTAACCCTAACAAACCCGACAGCAAACCAGTCAATCCCTTACTCTAGAACTCCTACCAACATCACAAAAATACGAACAATCCCTATCAACTCCAGATAACAAAAACACAAACCCAGCAACAAAACAAAACTCGAGCTTTGATTTCATACCTTGAAACGAGGGATACGCGTAGTGGCAGTGAAGGTGGTTGCAAACAGCCGAGCGCTCGCACCCAATCGATCGAGGGTGAAATTGGACGTTCCCCAGCTTTAATTTCAAAGTACAACCCAAAAACCTCTGCAGAAGATCGCCACCAGCGTGAACTGTTACGCCACCAGCGCGAACGGTCACGCCACCAGTGCGGACAGTTACGCCACCACCGCGAACCGTTATGACCTTAACACTCAGTGTGAATGACCACGTGCCTCATAAACTCGCCATTTATGACACACGTGCGACATGGCGAGATGGTCCGCTTCAGATTCTCGGAACCTTCCCCCGTCACCTCACGTGGGGACTTGGGGACTCGACACCATGCCTCCAGCGACCAAGTAAAACATATTCTCAGCATCTAAAGAATAACTCCCCACCAAAGAGTTCTCTCGGACCTGGGACTTGGGACTTGTTAGTACATAGCCAAAATACTTGGCCAAGCCGAGAATGTGACACAATTACCCGGTCGCCGGAGATCATTCCGGGCAAGACAGCACCGGCGAGCCCTTCACGGGTACCTAGAGGGTGAAGGTCCGGCAGCAATCCACCTGCTAGATCCGCTCTCCAGTGGCAAAACACCCCCCAAAGGGGAGGTGCCGCAGAGGACCACAAACAGTCCCACATCAAGGACTGAGGCCGCAGCGCCTAACATTGGCCTATAAAACAGGCACAAACTCCCACAAGAGGTAAGTCCATAAAACTCCTTCTAAACACTCCCGTACTCGGCAAGTAGCAACTAAGCGCTAACTTAAGCATCGGAGAGTCGAAGACTGGGCCACCCCAGTCCCGACTCCTGACGCATCGCTACTTGTGTAGGTGCAAGACTCAGTTCCAAGAATTCGACCTCCCATCCCTTGACCTCGGGACAGGTAGAAACAGTTAGGAATAGAGCTCTAGTCCGTCTGTCAGTGTAGGTCATGGGAGGTACCTGAAGGTATCTGGGACCCATGGGTACATAAATTGTTCTTGTATGTCATGAGAGGTATTTATTAATATCTGGGACTCATGGGTACAGGTGTTTGTTGTAGGTCATAGAAGATACCTTATTGGTATCTAGGAATCATGGGAACATGTATATTTGTAAAAGTATTGGTTATGTGGTTTTAACATTGTTCTTAATTGTTGTCTTTTAACTTCCTTGTTTTGAGTATCTCCTGAACTATGCTTAATGCAGGAGATTCTTTAATCTTATTTGTGTAAATTTTAGAGGACTTCCTGAACTATCCTTTTTGCAGGATTCACTTACTGCAAAAAGGACTTCCTGAATTTTGATTGTTTTGTGATTTGTTGGGTTTTCTTATTTACTCACTTTCGAAATTGATTGTTTGATGCGATTCCTGATTTAAGTTCTAAAGCAGGAATTACCGGTTTTATCTTATGTGATGTTGGGTTAAGCGAGGTATAGTGGCGGGATTTTAGTTTCTGTGCACTTTATTTTATTCTTTTACGACAGTTTGTCTTTAAGCTCATGGGAGCGACTTAATAATTACTAGACTTTTAAAGTTGATGTAATTAAGGAGATATAATGTTTAACTCGGTTGTTGAGTTTGTTGACATTTAAATTTCCAATATTTGTTTTTAGTTTGGAAGTTTTTGAGCAGGTTGTGGGATTTTAAGATTTTAAGATATATCATGCCCAAATTTTTGAAAATTTATCCTTCGAAAATTAGGGTGTGACAGTTTGGTATCACAGCGTAGGTTTGCATATTTGGTAATAATCATTACTTCGGAGTGATGGCCCGACTGCAGCGGATCACCATCATATGCTCTTGGGTATTGATATGTCATTGGGTATGCGGGAGTAAGGTGTTGTCTTGATTGTTAGGTCCCTAAGGCATAGGTTGCCTCAGTAGGTGAAGTGCGGGAGATTTGAGTAGGATGTTTGAGTTTTAGTCTTTGAGGAATAAGAACCTCAAGATTGAACTATTGTTTGACTTCACCGATTTTGATTGTGGAAGTCAGTGTTGCTTTGATGACGTGGTTATTACGTCTTTTGTTCATGACTTAAACTTGTGTTTAAGTCTTATGCAAGTGTTAACTCAGTGTTGCCTTGCTTCACAAGTAATGGTCCTCTTAGAGGTTATTTCGGGAAATTAGGAGATGATTTTCCCGATGAAAGAATTCTATTTTAGGAATGGGGGAAATAACAACCCCCTTTGCCTATTATCAAGGCAGTGAACCCGACTCATCTAGTGAGGTTAATTTGAGAGATTGCAAGGCTTAGCGTGATGACCTAGATGGGTAGTACAAATTGTTCACCGATTTGTGGATCGATGACATGCAGACCTTCTTATGTGGTCAATTGTATTGGCATTGGGATAGGAGAAGATTGTGTTCTCTTATGGGTAGGGTTCAGATGGTGGTGGAATTTTGTGCCAAGGTCTAAGGGTATGTTCTCCATGTCACTGGAGGGTTTGACAGGATCTGAACGGCACAAAGCGGGCAAAAGAGCTATGCCGACTTGAAGAGGAGGCAAGTAGAGTTTGATATTGGGGATCATGTGTTCTTGAAGGTCTCACCTACTAAAGGGGTGGTGAGACTTGGTAAGAAGGGGAAGTTGGCTCCCAGGTATGTAGGCCCTTTTGAGATTTTGGAAAGAGTAGGAGATTTGGCTTATCGGCTTGCCTTACCTGCTGTCATCTCCAGGGTACACAATGTGTTTTAGGTGTCCTTGTTGAGGAAGTATATTCTGGATGCATCACATGTGATTGACTATGGAACTGTCAAAGTGAATGCGGATGCAACCTTTGTTGTTGAACCGGTTCGAATCTTGGATAGATCAACCAAGAGGCTTCGAAGGAAGGAAGTCGAATTGGTTAAGGTGTGATGGAGTCACCATGATGAGGGTGATGCATCTTAGGAGTTAGAGTCGGACATGAGGGCTAAGTATCCCAAGTTGTTTTTGGGTTAGTATTGTTGAATTTCGGGGTGAAATTCCTTTAAGGGGGTAGATTGTGATACCCCAGATTTTCATGTCATTTTCCTTGTATTATTCCCATAATTAATGAAGGATTATTTATGGAAATTCTTTAGTTTGTGCGAAGTTCAAGTTTCGGGAGTAAATTTTAGGGTGCTTTAACTTTTAAGAGACCAAAAGTTGACTTTATTTTTCGTAAGTTATTTGTGAAAACTTCCTTCACAAAAGTTGTACAGTTTGGCGATTCGAGTTTGTGGACATGCGGCACGCCTGAAACAAAGGTAGTATGAGAAAGTTATGGTCAGAGGAAATCAATTTCCGGTTTTGGAAACTGTATAAATAGAAAAATGTGGGGGGAGTTATTTTTGGAAACCTAATTTCAGTTTCACTTTCTCTCTCCTCCCTCACCCGACGCTCCCGAGCTCTCTCTCTTCTCCGGCCGAGTTCTCCCTCATCCGGGCACCAAACCGGACGCCACCGGTCTCGTTCGACTCCCACAGCCGTCCTCTCTATTTCTGGAGCAGTCTCACTCGCCGTCTCGCCGCCACGAAGCGGCGGAGCTGCTACTGTTCCGCCGGAAAGCCGACGATTTCGACAGAGATTCCTGTCAAGACCCACCCCGAATTTCACCCTGAAACCCGAGGTAAATCTTGCGGGATCCACCTTCAAGGAAAATTTATCGAAAAACTCGGCAAACCTCCTTTGAAAATGAACAACCCTAACCCCGAGAATAGAAAAACTACTCTTTATAACAAATTAACCATTCTCCATTTCAACCCATAAATTTACAAATACTATAACATATGTCATAGCACACTACCGAGATAATTATATAATAATCCCAAGAGTATTCAGAGCTACTAAAACCAACGGAAGCAGGAAAATACCCTAGTAGGTTAAGCAGGTAACCTACTGGTGAAAAGTGGCTGATATATGGGTAACTATGCCTCGTCTCCTCCTACTAGTACCGACCCGCACTCTGCAGACTGGGCATTTTAAAAACGAAGAGCCCAGGGGAAAACATTTGAAACCGTTAGAGTGAGTGGATAAAAATAAATTTAAAAGAAATAATTCTTTATGCTTTCCCAATTTAATTTGCATAGAAATTATGATGCATGCGACAACTCAAAAGCTCTCAACTCAAAAACTGGTAAATACATGACTAGCTCCGGCTAGTCTCTGAAACTTAATTAAATACAGCCTCTCAGCCTAAACTATGTATATGTCACTCTCCCGGATCTGCAACTGATGATAACCAGATCTCAAGTCAATCTTTGAGAAAACAGAAGCACCCCTCAACTGATCAAATAAATCATCAATGCGAGGCAACGAATATTTATTCCTCACCGTGACTTGATTTAGCTTCCTATAATCAATGCATAGTCTCATGGTGCCATCTTTCTTCTTAACAAACAACACCGGAGCACCCCATGGAGACTTGCTAGGCCGAACAAAACCCTTGTCTACCAACTCTTGCAGTTGAGTCTTCAACTCTTTCAATTTTGCTGGAGCCATTCTGTAAGGTGCCTATGAGATAGGCATAGTTCCAGGAAGTAACTCGATAGAAAAATCTATCTCCCTTACAGGAGGCAAACCAGGTAACTCCTCGGGAAACACATCCGGAAACTCTCTTACTACAGGAATATCCTCTACTTTCAACACTCCCACACTTGTATCCACAATGTGAGCTAAGTATGCCTGACAGCCTTTATTTAACAATTTCCTAGCAGTAACAGCTGATATCAAGCAACTCGAAATAACATCTCTTTCCCCTTGAAATGCAACCTCAAATCCATATGGACTTCCAAACACCACTTCTTTTCGAAAACAATCTGCCATAGCTCTATAAGCCTCTAAAAAGTCCATTACCAAGATCACATCAAACTCCACAATATCTAAAGGGATTAGATCCGCCCTAAACTTAGTCCCTTCTATCAATACTTCACAACCACTAAACACCCATTTTATTCTCATCACCTCACTGGAGGGTAGAGACACATGCCACTCGCCTGAAAGAGACGATGATGGCACATTGGGATGGAGGGCGAATCTACTAGACATAAATGAATGCGTGGCTCCAGGATCAATTAAAGTAAAAGCTGGCTGCCCAAAAATTAATAACGTACCAATGATGACATCTGGAGAAGTACAACCCTCCTGCTGAGTCATAGCATTAGGTCTAGCACGAGTCATGGGACGTCCACGCTGACCACTACTCTGCTGAGTTCCGCCCCTGATTGCTGAACTACCATGGGTACCACTGCTAGAGCCTTTGGCTGAAGACTGACCGAATGGCTGAGTAGGGGCAGGGGTGGTCCTCTGGGCCAATAATGGACAATCCCTCTTGAAATGATCCTAACCACCACACTCATAGCACCCAGAAGACTGTTGCTGCCCAAAAGAAAAAGTCTAACCACCAGATGTCCCACAATGGAAACTGCCACTAGTACCAAATTGACTAGTCTGCTGCCTACCCAACTGACTCCTGAAAGGTCTCCTGAAACGTCCTCTAGCCATGTTCCGCGCACCAGAGCTCGATCCGCTGCTATAATTATTTTGGCCATGATCCTCAGCGCGCGGAGCAGAGGTATATAGCGAGCAAAGAGAAGGGGGAGTGCTGCGGGCGTGCCACCTCGCGGACTAGGAAAGGGTGATTGTGTGCGCTTGACTTCTTGATCAGGTGGAAGGGGTTTCCATGTGCCACCTCAGAGGAAGAATTTACAAGCACAAGGCGATCGATACCTACGGAGGACGCGAGCAGAGCAACAATAGGGAGGAAAGAGAGGAATCGGGGTAGAGTCCGGAGGGCTCTGAAGAACAACCTAGGCGGCGGCGCTTAGGGTTAGGGTTTTCGAGATAACTCGAGAGATAACTGGGTTTCAGTTTGTATTGTGTTTTTGTTGGTTGTTTGAGAGAGCTTTCTGTTAGGGTTCTAGCCCCCTTATATAGTAGTTCGACTTGCGGCAGAAGAAAACAAATTAGAATCCAAGTCGGACTTTGAAACCCAAATAGCATAAGGACACTGCTCCGTCCATGCGAACCAACCATCTTGTGACACATGTCCAGTTTGCACACTTCATTCTGCATAGGGCATTGCTTCCGCGCTGCCAACTGTAGACTCCTATGCGAACTGGAATTAGGAATATCCTCATCTCGCGGGCTGTCACAGGATGCTATTTCGCGTGCTCTTGAAGCTCACTTCCATTTCGCGGGCTATTGCAGCTCGCGAGCCTTAAAAGGGCATTTTATATTAAATGGGCCACAGGGATTGGCCCGAAGCATGTCAAAGACTTGTAAAAGTCTTCAACGTTTATTGTGGTGCGCGCGGACTCCACATGTTGCTTCCTCGCGAAGTCTCTTAGGCTCGCCAGCTTGTCAGCTCGCCTTGCCTCGCCTACGCGGAGAGTCAATCTCGCCTCGCGGACTGGCAAATAGGAATTCCGCGCGCAAACTATGTGTTCCGCGCGAAGGCATTCCGCACGCGAGCTCATGTTTCTATGTGAACTGTGTAGTTCGCGCGAAGTCCCTTTGCACGCGAACTCTGTTCTCAGCTCACGTGGTCTTATTGGCGGGCCATCACTTGTAAACTTAAAGAAACTTGGGCTCGCCGGTATGACATGGACCAAGAAATAATTAATATTTACATAGACATCTACCGTCCAGTAAAATATTAATTTAGGCGTAAACAATAACCACTACCAGCTGAAGATCCAGAAGCGGATGAGGAAGCAGCCTTCTTAGATGGACCCTGACTGGGACCACTGAAATCTCGGAGCCGAGCACTATATGTTCCCCTGGTCTCGATGGCCATGGCTGCACTAACCGCATCAAGAAAAGTCGGGTAAATAACAGTTGTCATCCTATCTGCATACAGTCCACAAAGTGCCCCAATAAACATATCAATCCTGGTCCTCTCATCAGGAACCAAATATGGCACATGGTAGGTCAAGGTAGTGAACCTCTGCTCAAACTTTATGATACCCTCATCATCCCTCTTCTTCATGTTTAGAAAATCCGTTTGAATCCTACTACGATGAGCATGACTGAAATACTAACCCAAGAAGAGCGCCTTAAACTGCTCCCAAGTCAGATCCTGAGCACCACCATTATTTCTGCTAGCGAGAGTCTACCAATGATGCGCTAAGTCATCTAGAAAAGTCATTGCCATCTTCACTTTCTTTTCTTCCGGCAGATCAGTGATCTCAACAGCTTTTTCCATCTTATTTACCCAAGTGTATGCATCAACTTTTAAGAGGCCAAAAGTTGACTTTATTTTCCGTAAGTTATTTGTGAAAACTTCCTTCACAAAAGTTGTACAGTTTGGTGATTCGAGTTCGTGGACATGCGGCAAGCCTGAAACGGAGGTAGTATGAGAAAGTTATGGTCAGAGAAAGTCAGTTTCCGGTTTTGGAAACTGTATAAGTAGAAAAATGTGGGGGGAGTTATTTTTGGAAACCTAATTTCAGTTTCACTTTCTCTCTCCTCCCTCTCCCGAGCTCTCTCTCTTCTCCGGCCGAGTTCTCCCTCATCCGGGCACCAAACCGGACGACATCGGTCCCGTTCAACGCCCACAGCCGTGCTTTCCATTTTTGGAGCAGTCCCACTCGCTGTCTCGCCGCCTGGCAGCCGCCACGAAGCGGCGGAGCTGCTACTATTTCGCCGGAAAGCCGACGATTTGGACGGCAATTCCTGTCAAGACCCACCCGGAATTTCACCCTGAAACCCAAGGTATGTCTTGCGGGGTCCATCTCCAAGGAAAATTTATCGTAAAACTCGGCAAACCTCCCTTGAAAATGAACAACCCTAACCCGGAGAATAGAAAAACTACTCTTTATAACAAATTAACCATTCTCCATTTCAACCCATAAATTTACAAATACTATAACATATGTCATAGCACACTACCGAGATAATTATACAATAATCCCAAGAGTATTCGGAGCTACTAAAACCAACGGAAGCAGGAAAATACCCTAGTAGGTTAAGCAGGTAACCTACTGGTGAAAAGTGGCTGATAGATGGGTAACTATGCCTCGTCTCCTCCTACTAGTACCGACCCGCACTCTGCAGACTGGGCATTTTAAAAACGAAGAGCCCAGGGGAAAATATTTGAAATCGTTAGAGTGAGTGGACAAAAATAAATTTAAAAGAAATAATTCTTTATTCTTTCCCAATTTAATTTCCATAGAAATTATGATGCATGCGACAGCTCAAAAGCTCTCAACTCAAAAACTGGCAAATACATGACTAGCTCCGGCTAGTCGCCGAAACTTAATTAAATATAGCTTCTCAGGCTAAACTATATATATATGTATGTATTCCACATCTAAAACCATAAAAAATCCCCCTAACAGTGGCGGCCAGCGGCCGACTCCGGCGACCTCCAATATCTACCAAAATTTAGCACAACCTTCCTATCAACACGCACAACAACTTCCCTATCTAGCACAAACACAAATTCCAAGCCTAGCTAGGGTAATCGAACAAAAACATCAATTGAGCCCTAGAATTTCAACTCCATATTTCTCCTTACCTAGCCCAAGAGGGAGTGAAACCTTTGGGGGAATGAATGCACGGGAGGAGAGCTTCCTTTTGAGCCAAGTAGCTCCAGCTATGGCGGCCGAAGGAGGGAGTTCCGGCGAGAGAACCACCACGGCAGTCGGACCTTTCGGGCAAGATAACTCCCTCACGGCGGAGCTAGGGCGGCTGCCACCGGTCCAGGAAAGAAGAGGGATGATAGGAGCATAAAATGCGACATTATTAGTATCTTATTATCCCTTATTTGTGTTTTGTTAAGTCTATTTAGAGTAAGATAGAGTCATAATTTAGTTAAATGAAGCTCTGGTATAGTTTTGGAAAAATGTGCTTAAATTGCTAGAAAAACGACTAAGTATAGAAAATCTGTGAAAAAGTGCCAAGATATGTAGTTTTTGTGATTTTGAGGCTTGCGTCTGACTGACTTATTCTTATCCGAATTCGATGAAATTTTGCAAGTGTATTATTTGGAAGCTAAAGTGTATTATGTCAAAATTTCAGGTCAATTGGAGTTCGGGAGGTCGTTCAAATGAAGGCTCAAAGCCGGCAGTTTGAGAATTTCACTCCAGGGGCTAAAACAGAGTTTCCAGCTACTGTGTCCTAACTTTAAAAGCTTGTGTACGATTAAATACTTGGAATTAAATTGCGTGCTATATATGGATGGAAAGCTCTACGCGTCTAGTTTCCCTAGAACTTGGAATCACGCCAATTAGATTAACGAGGAGAGAGTTATGCCTGAAGGAATGACCAAAGGTCAGTCTGCCGGAAAACAGGATTCTGCTACTTTGCAATTCCGGTTTGGAGTTCAATGTTTCTACATCAAAGTCACATCAAAACTCATCAAGAGAGGTCTACTAAGCATATTGAAGATTTGAAAAGTCATTTAGGGCCAAAGCTTTGCACGGAATGGAGGAGAAGAAGCAATCCTAGTCCGGCTAGGATTGGAAGATGCATTTCCTGTTTTGGAGAGGATTCCATGTGCAACCATGAAATAAAGCTTGCATCTGCTATCCTAGGCCGATTATGACAAGGATTTGAAGGCAAGAGACGCAACAAAGGAGTTCCTAGAAGATTCAAGAAGTTCAAAGTCTAGTAGGTTTAGGAAAAGCTAATATTGTTGTACTAGGAAAACCAATTCCTCTTGGTTTTAGGTTAAGGCTTGGCTGGCCATTGTAATCACTATATATAGGACCCTCTAGGCACTTAGATAAGTGTCACAACCTAGCAATACACAGAGCGTAAGTCATTGTAATACGAGAGTTTTTGAGTGTTCATCCTATAGACAAGTAGAGAGAGATTTCACCACCGCCGGCCACCTTTCATAATTCCGTCCATCACCATACTTTGGAGCTTCAACTTATAAAGTATGATCCATACATTCTATTCTTCATCTCTGTTTATTTGTTTAGATTTGCATTATTTTGTCTATAAAATATGCATGTTTGATTGCTTGATTCTTTTGTTGTATGAAAGTTGTGAAACCATTTTCAAAATCTATACTTAGGATTTTCATACTCTTAAACTTGTGATAATTTTGTGCATTAGATTAGGCAAAGCATGTTCATGTAGTCATTCTCATAACTTGATTAGTTTCTAGGATTCGAGCAACTCCATCAACACTTGCATGCGGCTAAGGCCTTAGTTGTTGTGTAGGTTTAGATGTCATCAACCAAAGTATTTAGGGCTTAGTTAGGCGCAACGTCGATTAGGTTCCATTGCTTTTAGGGCAGTTATAATTCTAGAAATTTGCATGCTAATAGGATGAGTAACGCCATACCTTGTGTGTGTTTTCGATCAAGACTTTTGTGCATAATTACTTGTTGGTTTTATTTTCGACGCAACGTGTTCTTAAAATCAATTAGTAAAGGCTTAGGATTCGACGCAATGTGTTTTCTAAGTATAATCTAAGAAGTCTTATAACGATTAGATGAACCGCAACGGGCTCTAGTTAGGTCGAAATTAAGTTAGAGTTAGGTTATTTGTTCTTTGTTTTGCCGATTCCCTTGTATGATCTTATTGCATGTTTTTGATTGCTTTTGACTTATGCTATGATGTGTATGGTTGTCGATCAAATGTAAATATTAGTCTAGGATTTATTTTTCGTGTCTTTAGGATCATAGTAATGTTTTTTAAAAACCCCCAACGTGACAACTTGTAGATATGTATATATGTGTGTGTTTTGTTTTAGCATCATGATTGATCACCCTAATTGATCCCCTGACTGAACGATCCCTACTTATTTTATACTAACGATGATTTTGCAGGGTAATAAATTGTGCGCTTAGTTTAACCCCGGTTACGCGAATCGTCAAGGGAACAAGGGCCGACCGATCCGGACCGGTGCGGCGGTCTCAGGCGGCCGGACGGCGGCGGACGGGCGAGAAGAAAATCCGGCAGGGAAGAGAGAAGTCTCGGGGAAAAGAGGAGAGAACAAAGAGAGGAGAGAAATGGTTTGGGCCTCCCCAAACCGGTCCAACACTAATATACCCACACCACAATTAAAATAAACCCAACTCCAAAAATAACACCACAAAATAATACCCCAATAAAAATTACCTTTTACTAGCTAAAATTTATCATTTTTACCGTCGTCACATTTTTCTCCTACGAATAATTCCTTCGAAATAAACGTTCCCAAAAACCCCTCTAGGATCCATTTAAACTAATAACTCATTGACGAAGACGGTAAAATTCTTATTATTACCAAGCTAGTAATTAATGTAAAATTTTAAGAGTCAGGATGTGACAATTCTCCCCTCCTTATAAAAATTTCGTCCTCGAAATGTACATAACTGTATATCAAAGAGGTAGGGATACTGCTGCCTCATTTGTTTCTTTGATTCCCAAGTAGCTTCCTCTACTTGATGACTCCTCCAAAGCACCTTGACAATTGGAATTGTCTTGTTCCTAAGCACCTGCTCCTTTCGGTCAAGAATTTGAACCAGTTCCTCTTCATAAGTCAAATCCTTTTGCAAACTAATCGGCTGCTCTTGCAGCACATGAGAGGGATCGGCAATATACTTGCGAAGCATGGATACATGAAATACATTATGTATCCTGGATAATTCTGGGGGCAAAAGTAACCGATAAGCAAGTGAGCGAACTCGCTCTATTATTTCATAAGGGCCAATATATCTTGGACTAATCGTTTTTAAAATATATGAGCTGGATCGCCAACGGCTCATAGGTAAGATAAAACAAGCTTTTCTTAAATGTTTATTTTTGAGGTTCTTGTGATCATAATTCTATTGATTATTGATAAGTTATTCTTGTGGAATAATATATATTGTTCACATAATTATATCCTTGTGAAGGATATAATCTTATGATGTGGATCTTGTGTTGTTGATAATAATGTTGTGATATTGTGATGGTCAGATAAATAGTCAAACCGGGTTCCAAGCCTTTAATCGGCTGATTGGTTACGGTTATTGTAATACCCCGGAAATTTGACATTAGTTTCTAATATTATTTGAGAATTTTTGAGTTAGAAGTTAGTGTGTTTTTGAGGTTCGAAGGAAGAGCGGAAGTGTTCGAATGCATAAGTTACCCGAAATGGTTCTACTTTCTTTAAGGGTCATAGAGTTGACTTTTTATCTATTGGGTTTCTTGAAAAACTTCCTTCTTGAAAGTTGTAGAGTTTGGAGATACGAGTTCGTAGAAACGGATGTCGTATGAAAAAGTTATAGTAAGAGGAAGTTAGTTTCCGATTTTGGGAAGTGTATAAGTAGAAAAATGTGGGGGAGTTATTTTGGAAACCTAAAATCAGTCTCCCTCCTCTCTCTCTCGACGCACCCGAGCTCTCTCTCTTCTCCAGTTGAGTTCTCTCTCATCCGGCCACCAAACTGGACGCCGCCGGTCTCCTCTCCACTTCTGGGGCAGTCTTGCTCGCCGTCGTGCCGCCTAGAAGCCGCCATAAAGCGGCGGAGCAGCTGCTGTTCCGCCGGGAAGCCGGCGATTTCAACGCCTATTCAGGCCAAGTTTATGTGAGTCTTGCTCTCCTCTCTCTTCTAGAGATGTTTTTACCCCATTGGTGATCTAGAAATCAAGTTTTGGGGCCGGTTTTGTAGGTTTGGAATTTGATTTCCGGTTTGGTATTGCGGGGCGTTTTCCGGCCGATCCCGGCCGAATCGGTTGAAACCTCAGGTACAGAAAGTGTTCCTTATGCTTCAATCTACAAGTTTCATGTTGTGAGTTTCTCCAAATTTTGAGGTTGGTGGTGGCACGTGGGAGCGCATCCGAGTAGGGTAAAGGCTTTGGTTGTTGTGTTAGCTAGTCCTTGTTGTTGCTAGTGTGTTGTTGGTGTGTGAAGAATGAGTGTTGATTAGGTTTTTGCATCGTTGGTGCTAAGTTGGTTCTTGGTGTTCGTTAGGTTGGAAAATTTGATCTTGGAGGTAGTGTGGCTGTTGTTGAGTGTCCAATGACCTTGGGAGGTCTTGGAGGAAGGATTGCCCTTCTTTGGGCAATCTTTAAGTTAAGGGTACTTTGATCCTTGTTGTGATTTTTTTTACTAAGGGTTTTAATTGTGTAATTTTAGGTGACTTGTGGAGTGTGGTTTTAAGCTTTTTACTTGTGTTGTGCATGCGTAGACGCAATTGGATTTGAGGTGAGTAAAATCTCACCAATGTTAACTTTGTGACCTATTTATATATGATGATTATAATGATGATATGATGATTATTATTATGATGATTATGAGGATGATATGATGATGATGATTATTATTATTATTATGATGATTATGATGATGATAATGTTGATGACAATGTTGGCGATGATGATGATGATGATGTTGATGATTTAAAAATTATGTTTTTCTTTTGTTGTTTTAAAATATATGAGCTTGATCGCCAACGGCTCATGGTAAGTTAACACAAGTTTTCTGTTAAAAATATAATCTTTCAAATGGACTTCTGATCATGTGGGTGCCTTAGTGGTGATTGTGTGCGTTAGTTATGGAATGGTGCCTTAGTGGTGATTGTGTGTCTTAGTTGTAAATCTGTGCCTGAGTGGTGATTGTGTTCATTGGTTGTAGAATGGTGCCTTAGTGGTGATTGTATGCATTAGTTGTGGATGTGTGTGCCTTAGTGGTGATTGTGTGTATTAGATTAGGAGCCTTCGTGGTGGACTGGGAACCAAGCCTTGGTCGGGTGATTGGTTACGGTCAGTATATAGCTCTAGTCTATCTGTCGGTACTTCATGGGGGATGACTAAGTGTTGACGAACTCATAAGTACGCGTTTGTTTGGTTACTTATGGGGGATGACTAAGTGTTGGCGAACTCATAAGTAAGAGTAGAGAAATGATTATGTGATGTTCTTATGTGTTGTCATTTAAACTCCTTGCTTTCAGTATCTCCTGAACTATGCTTATCCGTAGGAGATTCTTTAATCTTAATTGTATGATTTTTAGTGGAATTCCTGAACTATGCTTTTTGCAGGATTTCATTTATGATTTGAGTGATTGTGAATTGTTGTGTTTCCTTAATTTCTTCTTTTGTTTCTCTTGCTTGTAAGTGTTTCCTGAATTTATTTTTAATGCATGAACTCTTGATTTTACCTTATGTGTTGATGAGTAGAAGTATTGAGTTATTTTGGGATTTACTCATACGGGCTTTTTAGCTTACCGAGTTTGTTGTTTACAACCCCGTGCACCATTTCCTGGTGTAGGGATCAGCAGGATTTTAGTTTCTGTCCACTTTATTTGATTTTGTGGTGACAGTTGTTTAAGCTCATGTGAGCGACTTAATTATTATTAGACTTTAAAAGTTAATGTAATTAAATAGGTTTAATGTTTAACTCGATTTACGAGTTTGTTGACTTGTACACTTCTAGTATTGTTGTTAGTTTGGAAGCTGTTGAGCAGGTTTTGGGATATTAAGATTTCAAGATATATCATGCCAAAATTTTTGAAAATTTATCCTTCGAAAATTGGGGTGTGACAGTTATAATGCTATTTTTATTTTGTAATTAGTTATTGGACAGTCAAACTGGGTTCCAAGCCTTTGGCCGAGTGATTGGTTACGGTTAGGAATAGAGTTCTAGTCCATCTGTCGGTGTAGGTCATAGGAGATATTTTTTGGTATCTGGGACCCATGGGTACACAAATTGTTATTGTAAGTCATGAGAGGTATTTATTAAATATCTGGGACTCATGGGTACATTTCTTTGGTAATGTGTTGGATGTGTGGTTTTTAATTATTGATCAAATCTCTCTTGTGGTATGTTGGATGTGATAAATATTGTGGTATTTTTGAGTTTACTCATACGAGCTTTTTAGCTTACCGGGTTTGTTATTTTACAATCCCGGTGCACCAATTCTTGGTGTAGCAGGGGTTAGACCTGCAGGTGAGGATCAGCAGGGTTGAAGCGGAGGCGCAGTGGCAGGGTTCTTTTTGGTTCTGTTGTACTCTGTATAGTTTTAGAATTGGGTAGATAGTATTAAACTCATGAGATTGTTTTCATGTTCTTGTTTTGCAAGTTTATGTAAACAAGGAAATGTAATATTTAACTCAGTGTTGGGTTGTGTGACATTTACATTCCGCTATTGAGTTCTAGTTGCTTGAGTTTGCTTGTTTGAAACAGGTTGGGATATTAATATTTTAAGTTATATCATGCCAAAAATTTTGAAATTATCTTTCGAAAATTGGGGTGTGACATATGTAAAATGTAAACTTTGCAACTTTTGCCTTCAGTGGGTTCAATCTCAAGAACCATTTTGATTTCTAAAAAGTTTACTTTTCTATGATTTAGCTCATCTAAATGGTAGATATTTCTAATAAAAACAGTAGATGTGTTTTATGTTAAATGTAGACTTCACAACTTTGGACTTAAATGGGTTCAATCTAAAGAACAATTTTGATTTTCAGAAAGTCTACTTTGTTGTGATTTACCTCACCTAAATGGTAGACATTTCTAATGAAAACAGTAGATGTGTTTTATGTTAAATGTAGACTTTGTAACTTTTGCCTTCAGTGGGTTCAATCTCAATAACCATTTTGATTTCCAGAAAGTCTACTTTGGTGTGATTTAGCTCACCTAAATGGTAGACATTTCTAATGAAAACAGTAGATGTGTCTTATGTTAAATGTAGACTTTGCAACTTTTGCCTTCAGTGGGTTCAATCTCAATAACCATTTTGATTTCCAGAAAGTCTACTTTTGTGTGATTTAGCTCATCTAAATGGTAGACATTTCTAATGAAAACAATAGATGCGTCTTATGTTAAATGTAGATTTTGCCAGAAGTTTCGAAAATTCAACACCTAATTGCCACATGTCGCGACCTCATTCTTCCCAAGTCACCTAATCTGACACAAGTTAGCTAAAAGACAACTAGCCAATATGTCACACGTGGATCAGCTGTTTTACTTAGTCACTAAGTCAAAGATGTCATCAAATTGGAAGGCGCCACGTTATTAATTCGGATACACTACCACTAAACTTCGACAAAACTTTAAAAAATCGTTAAAATAGCTTGAGAACCCGAAAAATTCACCAAAAAATGAGGCGAACTCGTGGCGACCTGTACTTTCTATTTTCAAGAAGGAAAAATCACTTTTGAGAAAATTTAAAAATCGAGATTTTACAGATTTAGGGTTCATAATGATCGAGCTGATGTGACATCTCTTGTGTATACGGTTTAGAGTTCATAATGATCGAGCGAATGTGACAAATAGTGTATATAGGGTTTATGGTTTGTATATATCGAGCTAATGTGACATCTCTTGTCTATATGGCTCAAGGTTCATAATGATAGAGCTAATGTGATATCTCTTGTCTATATGGTTTATGATTCCAAATGATCGAGTCAATGTGACATCTCGTGTAGGGCAACTTGTTCCTAATGATCGAGCTAATGTGAAATATCTTGTCTATACGGTTTAGGGTTCATAATGATCTAACAAATGTGACATATGGTACGGTGTATATATAATTTATGGTTTGTAATAACAAATGTGACATTTTCGTAAGATTTCAGAAATACAAATAATATTTTTTGACGATGTTGACCGATGCCCAATCAATTACGAAAATAGGTAAATTTTTTAGCATAGTCGTTTTATCTCCTCGTGAGACTATCGAACAGTGTGATTAGCCAAACCACGTTTCCTCCACGTGGTTGTTGTATAATGTCATGTTGTCCACATAACCAAGTAACAAAGTTAAACAACATTAGTAGGCATACTAGGATTTAATTGAATGAAACGTGTTAAAATGAAAAAACGTTAAATTTGACATCGCTAATATCACTACGGAGTAGTAATAGGCACTTGGTAAAGAAATAGATCTCGTCCGCCTTAGTTTTGATGTCGATCAAATCGGTCAACCTCATACACCCTTCTTCCTCTCTAAGGGCAGCCCCATCACGCATATATCATTTTCTCAAAATTTTTACTTGGGTACAAAGAGGACATCAGCATGAGTACGCACTAATTTTCGCAAAATTTTTCGAACACCGAGCTATTTATTACGATTTTCGTAAGGCTTTCAAATAAAAAAATATTTTCATAGTGAAATTTGACCCACGTGGCGCATTGAAGGCCGCGCACCTGTCCATGTTATTAAAGTTTTACTTTTTTCCACCATTTCAAAACTTTAAAAATGCATAGAAAATAGCTCCGATGTCGGAAAAATTCACCGAAAAATGTCACGGACCACTGGCGAGGCCCACTTCACAACTGGGTCTGAATTTTAGTGATCGGAATCACAACGTGCCTACTAATGTGGTATAACTTGTTTGGTAGGTTATATGTTTTATGTTAAATGTAGACTTACAAATTTTACCTTCGGTTGGTCCAATCTTATGAGACATTTTTATTTTCAGAAAGTCTACTTTTATGTGAATTTGCTCATCTAAGTGGTAGACATTTCAAATGAAAATAGTAAATGTGTTTTATGTTAAATGTTGACTTTGTACCTTTCACCTTCGGTTAATTCAATCTTAAGAAAAATATTAATTTCCTGAAAGTCTACTTTTCTGTGATTTTTCTCATCTAAATGGTAGACATTTCAAATGAAAATAGTAGATGTGTCTTATGTTAAATGTTGACTTTGCATCTTTCACATTCGGTTGATTCAATCTTAAGAACAATTTTAATTTCCTGAAAGTCTACTTTTCTGTGATTTTTCTCATCTAAATGGTAGACATTTCTCATGAAAATAGTACTTGTGTCTTATGTTAAATGTAGACTTGCAAATTTTACCTTCGGTTGGTTCAATCTCAAAACCATTTTTATTTCCAGAAAGTCTACTTTTATGTGATTTTGCTCATCCAAGTGGTAGACATTTCTAAGGAAAAAGTAGATGTAATACCCCAGATTTTCATATCATTTTCCTTGTATTATTCCCATAATTAATGAATGATTATTTATGAAAATTCTTATTTGGTTGTGCGAAGTTGAAGTTTAAGAAGCCAAAAGTTGACTTTCTTTTTTGTAAGTTATTTGTGAAAACTTCCTTCATGAAAGTTGTAGAGGTTGGCGATACGAGTTCGTAGACATATGGCACGCATAAAACGGATGTCGTATGAGAATGTTATGGTCAGAGGAAGTTAGTTTCCAGTTTTGGAAAGTGTATAAGTAGAAAAATGTGTGGGAGTTATTTTGGAAAACCTAAAGTCAGCTCTCTCTCTTCTCTCTCTTCCTCTCCCGAGCTCACTCTGCGCACCCAACATTGACCGGAGCTATCTCTGCTGTCCGGCCACCGATTGGACCGCCGCCGGTCCCGTTCGACTCACCCAGACATCCCCTCCAAGTCTGGGCAGGTGTTGCACGCCGGAAACGAAGCTTTTGGCCGAAAAAGGGAGTTGCTGTGTCACCGATCCGAACCACCCTTTACGGCGGCGATGAGGGGCAACCTTAGGTGAGTTTTGGCCCTCTCCTCCTTCTGGTTATGGCTAGGCATAGATTGAATCAAGGTTTTGAGTTTTTGAACCCCGATTTGCAGTTTTGAAAGTTGATTTTAGGTTGGTGTTTCAGGGCTCTTTCTAGTCGATTCTGGCCAAATCAGTTAAAATCTCAGGTATTAAAGTTATTCATCATGCTTCAATCTACAAGTTTCATGTTGTGAGTTTCCCCAAATTTTGAAGTTGGTGGAGGCGCGTGGGGCTCACTCGCCACCGCCTGTGACGGCACGTGCGAGCGCGTTCGGGCAGTGTGTGGGCTTTGGTTGCCATGTTAGCTAGTCCTTGTAGTTACTAGTGTGTTGTTGTGTGTGAAGGCTAGGTGTTCTTTTGGTTTTAGCATCTTAGGTGATATATTGTTCGTGGTGTTTATTAGGTCTTAAACTTTGAAAGTTTGATCTTGGAGGTAGTATGGTTTGTTGTTGTGTATCCAATGACCTTGGGAGGTCTCGGAGGAAGGATTGTCCTTCTTTGGGCAACCTTTAGGTTAAGGGTACTTTGTTCCTTGTTGACAAATTTCTAAGGTTTTTAATTGTGTAATTTTAGGTGATTTGTGAGGTTGTGGTTTAGCTTGGCTCTTGTGTTGTGCGGAAAATGCAGCGGCATATTTAGGTGAGTAAATCTCACCAAGGTTCATTTTAGGACCAAATTTTATTTTGATCATTTGTTGATAAAATTAATACTATGCTATTATTTGTTTTAAAATATATGAGCTTGATCGTCAACGGCTCATAGGTAAGATAAAATGAGTTTTCCTTATATGCTATTTTTGAGGTTCATGTGCTCATAATTTTATTGTTTGTGATAGATTATTCTTGTGGAATATCTATAATTGTTCATATAATATATCTATGTTGAAGGATATAATTTATGATGTGATCTTGTGTTGTTGATAATGATGTTGTGATACTGTGATTGTTGGATAAATAGCCAAACCGGGTTCCAAGCCTTTAATCGGGTGATTGGTTACGGTTATGATGCTATTATTATTTTTTTGAATTGTTATTGGACAGTCAAATTGGATTTCAAGCCTTTGGCCGGGTGATTGGTTACGGTTAGGAATAGAGCTCTAGTCCGTCTGTCGGTGTAGGTCATGGGAGATACCTTATGGTATTTGGGACCCATGGGTACACAAATTATTGTTGTAGGTCATGAGAGGTATTTATTAATATCTAGGACTCATGGGTACATGTCATTGTAAGTGTGTTGGAAATTGTGGATTTTAATTATTGATCTAATTGCTTTTGTGATATAATTGAATGTTAGAAGTGTTGTGTTATTTTTTAGAGTTACTCATATGAGCTTTTTAGCTTACCGGGTTTGTTGTTCACAACCCGGTGCACCAAAATCTTGGTGTAGGGGTTAGACCTGCAGGTGAGGATCAGCAGGGTTGAGGCGGAGGCTCAGTAGCAGGGTTCTTTTTGGTTTTGATGTACTCTGTATAGTTTTATATTTGGGTAGACAGTATTAAACTCATGAGATTGTTTTTCATTTTCTTGATTTTCAAGTTTATATAAATAAGGAAATGTAATATTTAACTCAGTGTTGGGTTGTGTGACATTTACATTTCCGCAAATGAGTTTTAATTGCTTTTGAAATATTATCCTTTGAAAATTGGGGCGTGACAGTTTGGTATCAGAGCGTAGGTTTACATATTTGGTAATAATCAATACTTCGGAGTGATGGCCCCACTGCAGCGGATCACCATCATAAGCTCTTTGGTATTGATATGTCATTGGGTATGTGAAGGGTTAGGTGTCGCCTATAGGTCAATAGGATGTCAGAGTATAGAATACTCTATTAGTGGGAATTCGAATCTTTGTGTCCACCTTGAGTTAGAGCCTTGGTTAATAATTGTTGTATTAGACTTATACTTTGGTTTAAGTTCTATGCATAAATTAACCAAGGTTTACTTACTTCTTAGGTGATGGATCTTCCGTGAGGAAGAGCTAGAGGCCGAGGTAGGGCCAGAGGCAGAGGTAGGGCTCCACCTGTGGATGATGTCTTTGAGGAGGAGGTGGTGTTGGAGGTGCTGATGCCAGTTGTGGTAGATGATGGTCTACATTTGGCCAGGCTGGCTCAGGTTATCATCAGGTTAGGAGCGCCTTTCTTTCTGGGAGGTACATACTACCTTGTAGCTGATCATTGGATAGAGAGCATCGAGACATACTTCACCATGATCACGTGTACGGAGATTGAGAAGATGCGTATTGCTACGTTTCTTCTCAAGGATGAGGCACGGGTATGGTGGAGCGGGGTAGAAAGAGCTAGAGATGTGACTGCCTTGACTTGGGAGGGGTTTTGTTCAGCTCTTTTGGGAGAAGCATTTTACTGATACTGTGAGGGAGCAGTTGGAGCTTGAGTTCATAGCTCTAGTGCAGGGCTTGATGAGTGTCAGGGATTATGAGGCCTGGTTTTCTCAGCTGTATCGTTTTGCTAGAGAGATGGATGCAGTAGATTGGTCACGGAAGTTCATACGGGGTTTGAGGAATGAGCTCCGGAAGGTGGTGATTTCCCACTGATTTGCTACTCTAGCAGAAGCGGTTGAGAGTGCCTTTGCAATTGAGTAGGAGGAGGCCATGTATGAGACTGAGAGGTAGAGAGATGTTCAGAGGAAGGGCAAGTGACTTTAAGGGAATTCAAAGACTCAAAATAAAACAAAACACTCGTCTTTTTGTTGGATCCGATTTTCTGTTTTTTTGAATTCTGTCTTTGGTTTTCTTTTTATGACTCAAAACTATAGTTAAATGACTCAAACAAAAATTGACGTGTCGCGTAACCGAGGTCAAACAACTTCAATTTAATTACCCTGCAATCGTAGTAATATGGACAAGTAGGGATCGTTCTAGCCGGGGAAACCAAAGGGCGATCGAAAGAAGAGAAACCAAACAACTTATAAACAAGTATTCACATATATACATCGAAATATTGGGGGTTTAAGATTGATTAATTCTAACGAATAACCTATTGAAAATTAAACCTAAGATTATTATATACAAGTGATCAACATACTCATGCAACACGTAACACGAAAAATCATCTAGAACACATAACAACTTCATGCAAGGCCGGGCAGCAACGTTCAAATTGTCCTCGACTCTAACCAATTCCGATTCTAATTAGAGCCTTTGCGGTTATCTAATTGTTAAGACTCCTCAGGTATTTAGAACCATCTTTGCGCTTGATCCTAAACATGAATGCTAACTCATTTAAAAACACGTTGCGTAGAGATTAAACAAGAAAACACTTTAACACATAAATCAATCGGAAACATGATCTAAGGCATGGCGTTACTCATCCTATTAGCATGCAAATTATCAGAATTAAATGCGCCCTAAGTTAATAACAAAGACCAAGACAACTTTGCGTATGAATCGATCCAAAATTATTATGGTAGATGAAACCGCACCTTAAAGACAACCATGGCCGAGGCAGCCTCAAGGATTGATTTAGATGCATGAATTCATGATAATTAATCAATTAGATCAAAAACACATAAGAAAATGCTACTGCCCCAAAACCTAAATCACGAAATCATCATATATTCAAGAAGTTACAAATCAAAACATAGAACAATCAAAGATCACAAAGAAATCCGAAAACCATGTTTGATAAATAAAACCAAAATCGAAAAGTATATTACAATAGAGTTCGAAACTAAACAAAAAATAATACAGGAAGCCATGAGAAAATCACACTTTTACAACCTTCGAATATTAGGCAAGTGTGGGGAAAATCGGTGGAATGATGGAGTGATTCTTATGGTTTGTGGATCGGCTAAGTAATTTTCTGTATAGGGTTTGGTAGAGTTTCGGCTATGTAATTGCAAGGGTAGAGATGATCCCTCCTGCCCTTGAAGTCATGCTTTATATAGAAGAAAGACCCTAGAGAGGCCGGCCACACAAGTGAAAACCGAGTTGGTTTAGGTTTCCCTAGTTTTTCTCAATTCGGCCCAATGACCTCTGTCTGATGATTTCGTCATAACTCCCTCTAGAAAATAGATATTGAGGTGATTTCGATTGATTTGGAAACTAGACTCCTTTAGCTCTCTATCCATATCTATCACGTTTTCTGATTCATTGTGAGCGGTCCTGGAGAGCCCTTTGAAGTTGTGAGACGTGCACAAGAATTTTCCCGAAATTAATCAGGAATTTCAAGACTTGGACATTCCTTGATATTCTACCGAATTTAGATCTTCTTGTCCATATTGGACTTGGTTTGGACCTCTCCTTTCATGGACTAGGCTTCATGGATCAGATGCTTTGCTTCCCGAGGTCCGTCAGGAACACTTCTCTCGGTAGGCAGTAGGTTACTCTGTTCTGGCAGTCTGACCTTCCTGCAATGATTCCGACATAACTCCAATTCTCCTGATTCTTTCTCATGAACTCTTCTACATGTCACCTAAGTATCAGAGAGTTAACTCAATTTGTGACAATGTAAAAACTTTACAGAATCATAAGAACATCTCTAAGGCTCCACAAATCGGCTTTTGACAAATATCTATATCGTTCCTCTATGTTTAACACGTTTTACACACAACTCTACCAAAAACTTTCGACTCTACATTATGACTGTATTCTACGACAATAATAGATAATCAAAGTACAAATAGAGGTAATAACACATTAAGAATGTCGCATTTTATGCTCCTATCAGCAAGGCCCTGGCAGGGAGTAGTAGTTCAGGGGACCACAGAGGTGGTTATGGGAAGAGGCGGCAGACTCATCAGCTGGCTCCAGCTAGAGCAGCAGCTGCACCTTTTAGGCAGGCAGCACCCTTGAAGTGTTTCAATTGTGGTGAGCCGGGTCACTGCTCTTCGGCATGCACGAAGCCCAGGAGGCAGGGATGCTTCACTTGTGGGCAGGCAGGTCATTTTGCTAGGGATTGCACCCGACCTCAAGCTGGAGGGCAGGGTAATCAGCAAAGGCAGTTACTTCCAGCACCAGCCAGAGTGTATGCCATTGGTCAACGTGGTGCAAGAGTTGAAGGTACCATTCTTGTTTATGATCTGTTTCCTACAGTTTTGTTTGATACCGGGGCAACCCATTCCTTCATTTCTAGCTCGGTGGTGAGGGCATTAGGCTTGACTCCGACACCGCTTACTAGGTCCTTATGTGCTTCTTCGCCTCTCGGTGTTTCTATTGAGCTTGGCACTTTGTGTGATGCATGTCCTTTAGTGATTAGTGGGAGAGAGTTCCTTGCATCTCTAATTGTGATTCCAGACCACTCCTATGATGTGATTTTGGGAGTGGATTGGCTAAGGCCAAACCATGCTTTGATTGACTGTTTTGATATGGTGGTGTCATTTCACATTCCTAGACAGCCGAGCTTTCGCTATCGTTGTCATAGGTGGGACACGGCCATGTGGGAAGGAGTGTTAGCTCATATAGAGGCTACAGGTAGTACCGTGGGTATTGAGGATATTGCAGTAATCTCGGAGTTTAGTGATGTGTTCCACGAGATTTCGGGGTTACCTCCTAAGAGGGTAGTGGAGTTTGCTATAGATGTGGTACCAGGTACTTCACCAGTATCAAAGACTCCTTATCAGATAGGGAGAACTGAACTTCAGGAGTTGAAGGTTCAGATCGAGGGTCTTCTCGAGCAGGGATTCATTTAACCTAGCACCTCGCCTTAGGGTGCACCAGTGTTGTTTGTGAGGAAGAAGGATGATACACTCCGGTTGTGTGTGGACTATCGAGAGTTGAACAAGGTGACCATCAAGAATAGGTATCCCTTGCCTAGGATTGATGATTTGTTTGATCAGCTTAGAGGTGCTACGGTATTCTCTAAGATTGACCTAAGGTCCGGGTATCACCAGTTGAGGGTGAAAGAGGAGGATATTCCGAAGACCGCTTTCAGGACTAGATATGGGCATTATGAGTTTGTTGTTGTGCCATTTGGTCTAACCAATGCGCCTGCTGCTTTTATGGATTTGATGAATCGCATTTTCAGTCCTTATCTGGATGTGTTTGTGGTAGTATTTGTGGATGATATTTTGATTTACTCCAAGACTTTGGAGGATCATGATAGGCATCTACAGATTGTACTACAGGTTCTTAGGGAGGCCAAGTTATATGCCAAGTTTGGGAAGTGTGAGTTTTGGAAGGAAGAGGTTAAGTTCCTTGGTCATGTGGTATCAAAGGAGGGGATTTCGGTGGATCCCTCTAAGGTGGATGCTGTGTTGAATTGGAGTCGTCCCACTACTCCTACGGAGATCCGTAGTTTCCTTGGGTTGGCAGGATACTACCAGAGATTTATTGAGGGATATTCTAGTATTGCCTCTTCCTTGACCAAGTTGACAAAGAAGAATGCCAAGTTTGTGTGGATCGATGAGTGTAAGAAGGCATTTGAGGAGTTGAAGACTAGTTTGACTACCGCCCCAGTGTTGGTCATTCCTATTAGTGGTGTTGACTATGTCGTCTCTAGCGATGCATCTCATAGGGGTTTGGGCTGTGTGTTGATGCAGCATGGCGGTGTTGTGGCATATGGCTCTAGACAGTTGAAGGTTCATGAGAAGAATTACCCCACTCGTGACCTAAAGCTAGCTGCAGTAGTATTGGCCTTGAAGATTTGGAGCTAGCTCTATGTCATGAGTGGGGTAATTCTTCTCATGAACCTGCAGTAGTATTTGCCTTGAAGATTTGGAGGCATTACTTGTATGGAGAGAAGTTCGAGCTCTTTTATGATCATAAGAGTTTGAAGTATTTATTCTCTTAGAAAGATTTGAACATTAGGCAAAGGACGTGGATGGAGCTCCTTAAGGACTATGACTTCACTTTGGAGTATCACCCTGGGAAAGCCAATGTATTGGCAGATGCATTGAGCAGGAAGCCTAGGGGTATAGTCGCCTCTATTATGGTGCAGGAGTGGCTCATGTTGGAGATTGCATCTGAGTATGACCTTCTGTCATTAGGCGGGGAGCAGGGGATCTTCTTTGGAAGCACCTCTGTGCGACCCACCTTGATTTCCCGTATCATTCAGGGCCAAGCACACGACGAGTTGTCACGTGCAAACCTGGCGGAGTTAGTGGTAGAGTTGTTGGAGGATTGTCCTTCCGACTGGTCGGTTGAATTAGATGGTGCATTGAGGTATAGATTGAGATTATGTGTTCCAGATAGTATTGATCTCAAAGGGGAGATCCTTTGGGAGGCACATCGATCTCGTTATACGGTGCACCCAGGGAGCACCAAGATGTATAAAGATTTGCGTAGGCAGTTTTGGTGGAATGGGATGAAGAAAGATGTAGCAGAGTATGTGTCCAAGTGCCTCACTTGTCAGCAGGTGAAGGCAGAGCATCAGAGGCCTGGAGGTATGTTGAAGCCGTTACCTATTCCTACTTGGAAGTGGGAGAAGATCTCTATGGACTTTGTGACTGGACTGCCTAAGTCCAAGCTTGGACATGATGCTATTGTGGTAATTGTTGACCGATTGACGAAGTCAGCACATTTCCTTTCTGTGTGGATGACATACACAGTTAATGCCTTGTGCAAGTTGTATGTGAAGGAAATAGTGAGACTTCATGGAGTGCCTACTTCAATTGTTTCAAGTGGGAAGCTTAAAGTAGGCAAAAGAGTTATGTAGATGTCCGCAGGAAGGACCTTGAGTTTGAAGTGGGTGATTGGGTGTTCTTGAAACTATTTCCTTGGAAAGGGGTAGTGCGTTTTGGTAAGCGTGGGAAGCTTAGTCCGAGATATATTGGCCCTTATGAAATAATAGAGCGAGTTGGCTCACTTGCTTATCAGTTACTTTTGCCTCCAGAATTATCCAGGATACATAATGTGTTTCCCAAAAAAACACATTTTTGATTATGCAAAAACACATAATCTGTTTCATGTATCAATGCTTCGCAAGTATATTGCCAATCCCTGTCATGTGCTGCAAGAGCAGCTGATTAGTTTGCAAAAGGATTTGACTTATGAAGAGGAACCGGTTCAGATTCTTGACCGAAAGGAGCAGGTGCTTAGGAACAAGACAATCCCACTTGTCAAGGTGCTTTGGAGGAGTCATCAAGTAGAGGAACCTACTTAGGAATCAGAGGAACAAATGAGGCGACAGTATCCCTACCTCTTTGATTGACAGGTATGTAAATTTCGAGGACGAAATTTTTATAAGGAGGGGAGAATTGTCACACCCCGGTTCTTAAATTATTTTACGGTTATTTTACTTTGGTATTATTTTGATCTTTTACCGTGTTGAATAACCGTTTACTACTTAAGGACCCTAAAGTTGACTTTTTCTTCCGTTTGGAATTTGGGAAAACTTTCTTCACGAAAGTCGTAGAGGACGTTATTACGAGTTCCTAGACATGTTATGCGTTAAAATCAGAGTTAGCATGGAAAAGTTATCAATTAAAAGGGTAAATTTTGAGTTGGTAAAAAGGGGCTAATTTTGATAGGCTTTAATTTTGGGTTTAAGTGTTGGACCGGGTGTGGAGCAGCCCAACACCCCCTCACTCTCTCTCTCTCTCCCCCTCTTCCTTCTCTCTTTCTCTCGAGCCCTCCCCGAGCCCTTCTCCTGCCGAAAGTTCCCAGCGCCACCTATCGCCGTCCGGCCAACATATGGCCGCCACTCCAGCCCAGTTCAGACCCCCGCCGTCTCCTCTCCCTTCTTGGGCCGGTGACCGGGCCTGTGTCGCCGTCGATTGAAGGAAAACCGCCGGAAACGCCGGACTGTCTAGTCGTCGGAGTTCTCTCCTCCGGCTACCATAGGTCAGGATTTTTGGCTCATCTTGTAGCCCTCATCAAGGTGAGTAATCCCTCAAAAGAAATTAGTCCAATTCGATCTTGTTTATGAGAAATGTATAATTGAAGTTCTAGGGCTCATTTGATGTTTTTGTTCGATTACCCTAGCTAGGCTTGGAATTAGTGTTTGTGCTAGTTAGGGAAGTTGTTGTGCGTGTTGATAGGAAGGTTGTGCTAATTTTGGTAGGCATTAGAGGTTGCCAGAGCCGGCCACCGGCCGCCGTTGTTAGGGGGATTTTTATGGTTTTAAATGTGGAATATTAAGGGGAGGTTAATGATGTGAATTTTGGAATTTTTGGAGGAATTTTGGATAGGTTTTGGATTTTTGAAAGTTTGGTATTTTGGCCGTTAATTTGGATAGAATCCGGCCGTTAGATTATTTTAGTTTTGGCTGTAGAAGGTTGGTTTAAGGATGCCGGTATTTGTGGTGAAATTTGGGCCGTATCGATTTTAAGATTGGTGAAGTTGGGCAAAGATGAGAGTAGATGAGGCCACATTTAATGTTGTTTTGGCCACGATCCTCAGCGCGCGGAGCAGAGGTTTCTAGCGAACAAAGAGGGAGGATGAGTGTTGCGGGCGTGCCACCTCGCGGACGAGGAAGGAGGTTGATGGGGGTGCGCTTGACTTCTTGATCAAGCAAAGGGGGTTACAGGTGCCACCTCGGAAGAGGATTTACAACCACAAGCGAATCGATACTCACGGCGGCGCGAGCAGAGCAACCATAGGGAGTTCAGAGAGAAGCGGGGATGCAGAGTCCGGAGAGCTCTGGAGAAGAAACCTAGGCTGCGGCGCTTAGGGTTAGGGTTTCGAGGAAGGCTCGAAGGGTAACTGGGTTTCAGTTGTATTGTGTTTGTTGTTTGTATTGATTTGAGAGAGAGATATCTATTAGGGTTCGAGCCCCTTTATATAGTAGTTCGACTTGCGGCAGAATAAGAATATAATTAGAATCCAAGATGGACTCTGAAACTCTATTCACACAAGGACACTGTTTCGTCCATGCGAACCAACCAATTGGTGATACCTGCCCAGTTTGCACACTCCATTCCGCATAGGGCATTGCTTCCGCGCTGCCAACTGTAGACTCTTATGCGAACTGGAATTAGGAGCATCCTCATCTCGCGGGCTGCTACAGGGTGGTATCTCGCGTGCTTCTGTAGCTCGCGTCCATTTCGCGGGCTATTGCAGCTCGCGAGCCTTAAAAGGGCTTTTTATATTTAATGGGCCACAGGGGTTAGCCCGAAGCATGTCGAAGACTTGTAAAAGTCTTCAAAGTTTGTCGTGGTGCGCGCGGACTCCGCCTGTTTGCTTCCTCGCGAAGTCTTCTACGCGAGCTAGTTCGCCAGCTCACCTCGCTTCGCCTACACGGAGAGTCAATCTCGCCTCACCTATGCGGACTGGCAATCTCGCCTCGCCTCGCCTCGCGAAGTACATTTCCGCCTCGCCTCGCGAAGAGTCTATCTCCCATCGCTTACGCGGACTGGCAAATAGTAATTCCGCGCGCGAGCTAAGTGTTCCACGCGAACTGCGTAGTCCGCCTATGTCCATTCCGCGTGCGAGCTAAGTGAAGTCAAGTTCGCATGCAGTTCGTTCCGCGCGATGTCTAACTTGGCTCGCGTGGTCTCACTGGCGGGCTATCACTTGTAAACTTAGAGAAACTCCATCTTGCCGGTATGACATGGTCCAAGAAATAATTAATATTTACGTAGACATTTACTGTCCAGTAAAATATTAATTTAGGCGTAAACATTGCCCCCTAGCCTCGAAGTTATGAAATGTCGAGAATGACTGAAGAGGTTTATGTTAAGGTGCTCCAAAGCCAATAGTATTGGCTCGGGTCATACATAAAAGGAGTGTGAAGAAATAAGCCTGTGAATAGGCCTTGAAACTCAAGCACCCAGTAAGGCATCGTAGCGAACTGCTGCACGGCTTGCCTAGGCAATTTGGACTTGAACTTGAAAATGCTTGCATTCGCCTGCTCCACTTTTGCATTCGTGTGCTCTTAGTCCGCATTCGCCTGCTCTACTTAGAAGACATAGTACATGGCACATACGCGAGTTCTTGGCGATAGCGGACCAACATGGAAAGATAATGGCCATGTACTTCGCTGCCCCCCAGTGCGAACCAGTGATAGATGAACAAATTTTAAAGGCCATGCACTTCGCTGCCCCCCAGTGCGAACCAATGAGAGGCAACCAAACAGAGTCGGCGAACTGAGAAATACTTGAATGAAGTTGTTTTTTATTTAGGGCCTCTGGAATAGGCCCCAATCTTGTACTGGTCTGTTAGTTAGACCACACACGTTTGCAAAGGGAGAAACTGATAACTGAGAAACACTTGAATTTAAAATTTTTCTAAATATTTAGGGCCTCTGGAATAGGCCCCAATCTTGTACTGGTCTGTTAGTTAGACCACGCACGTTTTATGAAGAAAAAACTAATTGCATGCTTCTCCCTGGTGTTGCCCCCTAGTGGGAGGGGATGGAGCGTAAGCGCGACGGCGCGTGACACTAATGATAGTGGTCGCGGGATCAGGAGAAGGGGGAGGATCTGCGCGCTCCCAAACACTAGCTATGTGGCGTTTTAAGAAACGACCATTAATAGGATTAGGATGGAGTGTACCGTCAAGGTCGCGCAAATGGTATGCCCCCTTAGGTAATATGCGATGAATAATAAAGGGTCCCTCCCACCGCGCGGACCATTTCCCGCGGCCGTCGGTTTTCTCCCCAAGTGGGAGCATAGCACGCCATACCGTCTGGCCCTCGGCATAGCTTCGACCGTGAGTGACTTTATCATACGACCGCGCAACGCGTTGCTTCTCAAGGATGAGATTGTTGAAAGCGTTGAGGCGATGCTCGTCAAGGTCTTCAAGCTCCTGCCAAATGGCCTGGACATAATCGTCACCGAGCAACTGGTGCTGTTCCTGGACACAAAGCGAGGCGACGTGAACCTCCAGGGGAAGGACGGCATCATGGCCAAACATGAGAGCATAAGGGGTGGTATCGGTCGGACCGCGCTTGGAGGTACGGTAGGCCCACAGAGTATGGTGAAGTTCTAGATGCCAAACGCGGGGGTTCAACTCTAGCATCTTGCGCAGGATGCCGAGGATAACTTTGTTGCTCGCCTCCGCCTGACCATTGGACTGGGCATAATAAGGGGTTGAATGCAGGTGTTTGACGCCATAACCAGTGAGGAAAGTGAGTACAGAATCCGCCATGAAAGCTGCCCCCCGGTCCGTCACGATGCATTCTGGAATACCAAAGCGGGAGATAATGTGGCTGAAAATAAAGTTACGGACCGAGGTCGCGGAAGCAACCTTGAGTGGCTCGGCCTCAACCCACTTGGTAAAGAAATCGGTGGCCATGATAAGGAACTTGTGCTGCTCAGAGGAATGGGGGTGAATGAGACCGATGAAGTCTATCGCCCAACCTCGACATGGCCAGGGTTTGATGATCGGCTGTAACGGAATGTTTGGAATGTGTTGCAATTGTCCGTGAGCCTGGCAATCCTGACATCCTTTGGCAAAAGTAATACAATCTTTGAGAATAGTAGGCCAGTAGTAACCGTGGCGGCGGATTAACCAACGCATCTTGGGTCCAGCCTGATGCGAACCACAAACACCGGAATGCACCTCACGCATAAGCTGCTTAGCCTCATTGCCATACACGCAGCGGAAGTCGTTACCGTCCTCGCCGCGCCGGCGAAGCTCACCATTGCGAAGCACAAAGTTGAGGGCGAGAAACCACATTTGCCTGGAATGGGTGGCGTCATGAGGGTGTTCGAGGTAAGCAATAAACGGTAACCACCAATCCTCATCAATAGGATCTAAAGCGGAGATGTGGAGAGGTTCTGTGTCATATTGCCCCCTGGCAAGAAAAGAAGGAAGTGTACGTCACTCGACTTTGAGGAGTCGTTCGCGCACTCCATCGCGCAGGCTAAGACCGGATGCGATCTGCGCGAGCTCGTTCGCCGCGAAGTTGAACTCGCGTGGGATGTGTTCAATGTGAACATCGTCGAAGCGGTCCAAGACGTCTAAAGCTTTTCGTAGGTAAGGTTCAATGGATGAGCTTAAACACTTGAACTTCGCCACAAGTTGGTTGACCACCAGTAAGGAGTCGCCAAAGACTTGAACCTCGCAGACTCCTAAGTCCAACAAAATTTCCAGTCCGATAATGAGCGCCTCGTATTCCGCCTGATTATTGGTACATTTAAAGTCCAGCTGGAAAGAGTAAGAAAAACGGTCTCCTGCAGGGTTCTCGATGGCGATCCCAGGACCGGCAGCGAGTTCAGTGCGTGAGCCATCGAAGTAGAGAGTCCATGGAGAAGGGGAGACTACAACGACCTCCAACTTGCGAAATACTGTCAGCGGAGTGGGCGGGTGATGCGCGAGGAAATCTGCTATGGCCTGTCCTTTAACTGCCTTATGCGGAACATATTGCAAAGAGAATTCAGACAAGGCCAATATCCATTTACCTATGTGTCCTCGTAGGATAGGGCGGGAAAACATATATTTGACTAGGTCGGACTGAGCGATCACCGCCGTGGTAAAGGCTAACATGTAGTGGCGGAGCTTGCAACCTGCAAAGAAAAGGGCGAGACACAACTTTTCCATTGGGGAGTAGCGCGTCTCGCAATCGGTGAACACCCTGCTAAGATAGTAAACGGCGTGTTCCACCCCATTCTCATCGTCTTGTGCCAAGAGTCCACCAATGGACAAGTCAGCAGCGGCGATGTAGAGCTTAAGCGGAACGCCCGGGCGAGGGGGAACCAAAACAGGTGGACTTGCAAGATAGTCCTTAATACGATCGAAGGCCTCCTGGTGTTGTGGCTCCCAAACGAACTCGGTTGCCCCCTAGAGCTTTAGAAGAGGTGAAAAAGACTGGACTTTCCCAGCCGCGTTCGAAATGAAACGGCGGAGGAAATTGATTCGCCCGATCAATTGTTGGAGCTCCTTTTTGGTCGTAGGAGGCGAGGCGTTGATTACCGCCTGCGCCTTGTGTTTGGGGATCTCGATACCCCTTTGATGGATGAGAAAACCAAGGAAGTCACCTGCCTCCGCGAAGAAAACACATTTGGCGGGGTTCATCTTCAGGTGGTGTTTCTGCATCCGCGTGAAAACCTGCCGAAGGTCTTCAACGTGTGTCGCCCGCGTCTTGGTTTTAACCACGACGTCGTCGATGTAGACTTCGATCAACTTGCCTAAGATGTCGTGAAAGATAAGGTTCATGGCGCGTTGATAAGTTGCCCCCGTGTTCTTGAGGCCGAATGGCATGACAACATACTCGAACGCGCCCGCGAACCCTGGGCAGCGGAAAGCAGTCTTGTGGCGATCTTCTTCAGCGACAGGGATTTGATGGTACCCAGCGGTTCCATCCATAAAGGAAAGCACTTCATGTCCTGCGGCCGCGTCAATGAGGAGGACAGCAACAGGCATGGGATATATATCCTTAGGCGTTGCATTGTTGAGGTCACGGTAGTCAACACAGACGCGCGTTTGGCCGTTCTTCTTGCGGACTGGAACGATGTTGGACAGCCACTCATTGTATTTGGCTACGCGAATGATACCTGATCGGTGCATGTTCTCAATCTCTTCTTTGACCAAGATCTGGGTCTCAGTTCGCATGAATCTGCCGTCTTGGCGAACTGGACGTCTGTCGGGGTGAGTAGGCAGACGGTGACAAACTAAATCCGGGGATAGGCCAGGCATGTCTTCGTACTGCGCAGCGAAACAATCCCTATATTCATGTAGTAAGGCGAGAAGGTCTTCCTTTTCTTGTCCCGCCAACTTGGAACTGATGGAAAGTAATAAGGGTTTCTCTGCAGTTCCCACGTCGACTTGTAAGGTGGGATCGCGGACTTGAGGTGGTGTGTCATCCAAGGCAGCGGGAGCTAACTGAATAACTTCCTCCTCGGCATCGGTAAAGTCCACTATCTCGTCTACGTACTCCATAGTGGCGACTCTGTCATAGGCTTCGCGTTCCGCCCAATATGAGAGTGGTCTCTCACACAAGGACTCGCCAGCCTCGCGTGCTTCTTTTGAGGACGTACTAATCATAAGACGGTTGGAGGGGGTCCGCAATGGTGTGAGGACGTTGTAAGTCGTCCCTCGCCTGAGTGAGTCCCCATCGTGTTAAGTTGGAGGCAGTAACCCCATATGGGCGGCCTTTAGAATCGATGCCTTGGACATCCAATGGACCCAAATCAATATTGTAGTAGCGGGCGTCATTGAAGTTGGCGGAAATGGAGAAGGGACGCGGGTCCGCTTGGATGAGGACCGTCTCGCGTTTCTCTGTATCCCAAATCAGGAGTTCTTGGTGCATGGAGGAAGGCACACAGAAACTTCTATGTATCCAGTCGCGGCATAGGATCATGCTGAAGGAGGAAGCACACTCGGCGACGAAGAATGTGTAGACCCTTGAAGCCGGTCCCACCTTGGCCCGTAAGAAGAACAAACCTAGAGTCCTGGAGACTTGTCCGGTGAAGTTCTTGACTGTCAAGGACGTAGTTTGGATCATCGAGCGTGGGATACCAAGGAGTCCCATAGTGCGGGTGGTGACGACATTCACTGCCGCCCCCGTGTCGACCATGATTTTGTTTATCATAATCCTTTCAACTTCAGCCGTGATATATAATGGCCTCATGTGAGTGGCCATATCCAGAGTCGGAGTGGAGAAGGTCAGAGTCGGCATGCGTGTGACGCTGCTCATAGCTTCCACTGGTGGAGCGTTCCCAGGTTCCGCCAGGACTGGACCCATCTCGCTGCTGCAAGGGGGCGATATGTCACAGACATTCTCGCTATTGTCTGGAATATCCGCCGCGTTGCATGTTGTATTTGGCGGGAGAGCGTATCTCTCAGATATGAAGAAAACCATTCCGACCTGAAAAGAGAATTGTTCGTGGACTGGGACTAGTGGAGTCTCAATGGGTCCATTGTCTCCTTCGAGCACAGCAAATGCGCTCTCCGCCGGGTTGACTTCTTCATGTTCTGGCCATGCAGAGACCTCAAGCATATTGCAGGTGAATGATTCACCCTGCCCTTCTGCTTGGTCGTCGCCCAAGTCGATTCGAGGCTCGGAATGAGTCTCCTCATTCAGTGAATTTTCGCGAAAGCATTGGGCCATGAGCTCCGCGAGGTTAGGGCTGGAGGTGCTACTTTCGACCCCTGGCGAGACGTTACCCTCTAGCTGCCGTGGTCGCCACACGAGTTTGGTCGAAGGCTGTTTGTCCTCGGTTGAAAGCTTATCAGCGGCTAGTGGGGCTCTGGCATTGTCCTCTGCCCTAGGAGGAAGGACTGAGACCTGAGGCTCCTGTCTGGGTTGAGGTTGGGGCGGACCCGGTCGTGATAGCTCCTTTTTAGCCTCAGGTTCTTGGCGAATAGGCTTCTGAGGATGTGATGACCGAGGCAGCTTGCGCCTTGGCTCTGGTCTTGATGCGGCGAACAGTGTTCGCTTCGCTGGGGAAGACGGTTCTTGTCTTCTCTCAGCCTCTGGCGACTGCCTTCGCCTTGGTGGAGGTGGCAGGTCTCTTCGTCGTTCGGCTTCCGGCGACTGCTTGCGCCTTGGAGGAGGTAACACATCCCTTCTTCTCTCAGGTTCTGATGAAGGCTTGTGCCGGGAGAACTGTGGCTCCCTTCTCCTTGCTGGCTCCGAAGATGATCTGTACCTCGCGGGGCACGGTGAGGCGACAGAAGACATTCGCCTTTGGAGCGGGGTTGTCTGTTGCCTGCGCACAGATACGTGGAGGCGTGACAGGTGGCCTTTGGAGTAGAGCGTGCAAGCCCTCAGCTTCTCTCCACATTCTCTCGGGTGTCTGCGAGAGCTGCGAGGGTCGGATGATGCCATCATCAGCCGCTCGCAAGGCACGCAGTATGCTGCCATACTTCTTTTGTAGCTTCCGCTTCTTGGATCTGCTAATGGTAACCGGCTTTCCCCCTTGCTGTGTGTACCAAATCCCTTCCTTTATCGCTGATTTGGATGTCAGAGGAATATAGGGGTCAGTCAAGACACCTCGCCTGGGGCTTGAAGCCTCGCTATCTTGGCGTTCGCTGCCGGAGTCGGAGATGTCCATCTCGCTTGAAGCTGGAGAGGAAGGTACATCTTTAGTCCAGTGTGATTAAACGACGGTTTCGAGGCGCTTGATCCTATGTTCCAGCTCCGCGCGAGTCCTGGGACTCATGGGTTGATAGTTGTCAGCTGGAGACGGTATATCGTCCCGCATGGTAGCTTTGCCTTTATCCTTTCTTGAAAGGCGATCGGGCTGTGGTCTGGCGGCTACCTCCCTTGCTGGGTAGTGGTTCCCATTTTGGTTCGCCAGAACGGTGTAGTCATTCGCCGGCCTCTTACGGTTTCGACCTGGCGGGTCGCGTTGGCCCGCGTTTGGAGATAAGTCCAAAGTTATCGCGCGCTGGCGGACGCGAGGCCAGGCGATGTCAGCAACTGTGATCATGAAGCCGCCTTTGTCCTCGAAGCGAATATACTTAAGGTCTAACCAGTCCTGGACTTGCTCGCGGAGCTGGTAACAGTCGCGAGTTCTGTGTCCCCAACTGTCATGGAGCTTGCAGTGGACGCGGCCCTCCTTGTATTCAACATAGGGCAAGGCCCACGACACAGTGACGAGTACGCCGTCAATAAGATCGTCTAGGACCTCGTGCGCGAGGTTGACGTTGTAAGTGTACCGGCGAGATGGCTGACGTGTGTCATCATTACCATCCTCTCGGTCTCACTTAAGTACCCGGCGTGGACTATCATCCTTTGGATGTTCGGCCAGGTCTAAGGTAATACTCCGCTCGCCTGGCTTTGGTGCTCGGTGACGGCTGTTCTCCTTTGGCTGGTCGGCCCAGTTCACCTCGACCATACCAACCATGGCGGGGAAAGGATCCACGTCCACCAGAGAAGCTGTGCTTCTTGGCGTCTTCATTTTCAGGGCGCCCAAATTCAACCAAGTCTGCAGTTGGTCGCGGAGTTTGACACAGTCCTTGGTGTCGTGATTGTAAGCGTTGTGGAAACTGCAATACTTCTTGTCCTTTAGCTCTTCCTTGGACGGGATCTTATGGTCCAAGCGCACGTAGTTCGCCTCAATCAAGTCATTAAAGACAAGATGGGCGTTTTTCGCGTCATACGTGTAGGACTCGTATTCGGGCTTAGTCCATGCAAAGGATTGAATGGTGATTGGCTCACGGGTCATCTTGAGATTCTTTAGTTTGTGAGCCAGAGGCTTCCCTGTCAGTTCAACTGCTCCGACGTCGTCAACATACCCCTGCGCGGCCTCATTCTCCTCCTGCCTTTGGTAGTAAGGGTCGAACGTGGAGGATTGGAGGTTTAATGCCCCGACTATCCTGTTCCTCCCCGGTACGTACGTCCCTTTGGAGGCATTCGCCTTCTCGTCCATCTCGTTGAGGATTAGTTCATAGCTGCCGACCTTGTTGATGAGGTCGCCCATAGACATGAAGCGTTCCCCATGGTGCTTCAGCCGCTGGCGGTTATCTAATTGTTAAGACTCCTCAGGTATTTAGAACCATCTTTGCGCTTGATCCTAAACATGAATGCTAACTCATTTAAAAACACGTTGCGTAGAGATTAAACAAGAAAACACTTTAACACATGAATCAATCGGAAACATGATCTAAGGCATGGCGTCACTCATCCTATTAGCATGCAAATTATCAGAATTAAATCCGCCCTAAGTTAATAACAAAGACCAAGACAACTTTCCGTATGAATCGATCCAAAATTATTATGGTAGATGAAACCGCACCTTGAGGACAACCATGGCTGAGGCAGCCTCAAGGATTGATTTAGATGCATGAATTCATGACAATTAATCAATTAGAAATCAAAAACACATAAGAAAATGCTACTGCCCCAAAACCTAAATCACGAAATCATCATATATTGAAGAAGTTACAAATCAAAACATAGAACAATCAAAGATCACAAAGAAATCCGAAAACCATGTTTGATAAATAAAACCAAAATCGAAAAGTATATTACAATAGAGTTCGAAACAAAACAGAGAATAATACAAGAAGCCATGAGAAAATCACACTTTTACAACCTTTGAAGATTCGGCAAGTGTGGGGAAAATCGGTGGAAGGATGGAGTGATTCTTGTGGTTTGTCGTGGATGGATCGGCTAAGTAATTTTCTGTATAGGGTTTGGTAGAATTTCGGCTATGTAATTGCAAGAGTAGTGATCATCTTTTCTGTCCTTGAAGTCATGCTTTATATAGAAGAAAGACCCTAGAGAGGCCGGCCACACAAGTGAAAACCGAGTTGGTTTAGGTTTCCCTAGTTTTTCTCAATTCGGCCCAATGACCTCTGTCTGATGATTTCGTCATAACTCCCTCTAGAAAATAGATATTGAGGTGATTTCAATTGATTTGAAAACTAGACTCCTGTAGCTCTCTATCCATATCTAGCACGGTTTTCTGATTCATTGTGAGCTGTCCTGGAGAGCCCTTTGAAGTTGTGAGACGTGCACAAGAATTTTCCCGAAATTAATCAAGAATTTCAAGACTTGGACATTCCTTGATATTCTGCTGAATTTAGATCTTCTTCTCCATATTGGACTTGGTTTGGACCTCTCCTTTCATGGACTAGGCTTCATGGATCAGCTGCTTTGCTTCCCGAGGCCCGTCAGGAACACTTCTCTCGGCAGGCAGCAGGTTACTTTGTTCTAGCAATCTGACCTTCCGGCAATGATTCCGGCATAACTCCAATTCTCCTGATTCTTTCTCATGAACTCTTCTACATGTTACCTAAGTATCAGAGAGTTAACTCAATTTGTGAAAATGTAAAAGCTTTACAGAATCATAAGAACATCTCTAAGGCTCCACAAATCGGCTTTTGACAAATTTCTATATTGTTCCTCTATGTTTAACACGTTTTACACACAACTCTACCAAAAACTTTCGACTCTACATTATAACTCTATTCTATGACAATAAGAAATAATCAAAGTACAAATGGAGGTAATAACACATTAAGAATGTCGCATTTTATGCTCCTATCAGGGTGATACTCCAAAGTGAAGTCATAGTCCTTAAGGAGCTCTATCCACCTCCTTTGCCTCATGTTCAAATCTTTCTGAGAGAATAAATACTTCAAACTCTTATGATCAGAAAAGAGTTCGAACTTCTCTCCCTATAAGTAATGCCTCCAAATCTTCAAGGCAAATACTACTGCAGCTAGCTCTAGGTCATGAGTGGGGTAATTCTTCTCATGGACCTTCAACTGCCTCGAGCCATAAGCCACAACACCACCAAGCTGCATCAACACACAGCCCAAACCCCGATGAGATGCATCACTATAGACGACATAGCCAACACCACTAATAGGAATGACCAACACTGGGGCTGTAGTCAATCTAGTCTTCAACTCCTCAAATGCCTTCTCACACTCATCGGTCCACACAAACTTGGCATTCTTCTTTGTCAACTTGGTCAAAGAAGAGGCAATACTAGAAAATCCCTCAATAAATCTCCGGTAGTATCCTGCCAACCCAAGGAAACTACGGATCTCCGTAGGAGTAGTGGGACGACTCCAATTCAACACAGCCTCCACTTTAGAGGGATCCACCGAAATCCCCTCCTTTGATACCACGTGACCAAGGAACTTGACCTCTTCCTTCCAAAACTCACACTTCTCAAACATAGCATACAACTTGGCCTCCCTAAGAACCTGTAGTACGATCCGTAAGATGCCTATCATGATCCTCCAAGGTCTTGGAGTAAATCAAAATATCATCTACAAATATTACCACATACACATCCAGATAAGGACTAAACATGCGGTTCATCAAATCCATAAATGCAGCAGGTGCATTCGTCAGACCAAATGGCATAACACCAAACTCATAATGGCCATATCTCGTCCTGAAAGCGGTCTTCAGAATATCGTCCTCCTTCACCCTCAACTGGTGATAACCGGACCTCAGGTCAATCTTAGAGAATACCGTAGCACCTCTAAGCTCATCAAACAGATCATCAATTCTAGGCAAGGGATACCTATTCTTGATGGTCACCTTGTTCAACCCTCGGTAATCCACACACAACCGGAGTGTATCATCCTTCTTCCTCACAAACAACACTGGTCCACCCCAAGGCGAGGTGCTAGGTCTAATGAATCCCTGCTCAAGAAGACCCTCAATCTGAACCTTCAACTCCTGAAGTTCAGTTCTCCCCATCTGATAAGGAGTCTTTGATACCGGTAAAGTACCTGGTACCACATCTATAGCAAACTCCACTACCCTCTTAGGAGGTAATCCCTGAATCTCCTGGAACACATCACTAAACTCAGAGACTACTGCAATATCCGCAATACCCACGGTACTACCGACAGCCTCAAAGTGAGCTAACACTCTTTCCCACATGGCCGTGTCCGACCTATGACAACGATAGCGAAAGTTCTGCTATCCAGGAACGTGAAATGACACTACCATATCAAAACAGTCAATCACGGCATGGTTTGGCCTTAGCCAATCCACTCCCAAAATCACATGCACTCTTAACTAACTACAACAGAAAACCCTTGCATTGGTCTAAATCAGTGAAGGGCACATAACCAATCATCGAAATCAATGCATATGAATTAAACCAGAAAATTACTGTAAAACAAACAATTGAAAACATAGTAATCCCTGCGCATAACTTAGTTCAGGTGATTACATTGAGATCAAACAAATATAAAAATAGTGATCCCTGCATGAAATTTAGTTAAGGAAATCACAAGCAACAAAAAGGTAATCGAATTAAAATCAAAGTAATTCAATACGAAACACAATGTTAATAAACGATCATTAGCAATAACAATTGCCATCCACAAATCTCAACAATCCTATTCCAAAGCCAAACACAACTAACCACATAGGTAGGTCTACATGTTCTCTATCCACAAATCAGTGAACAGTTTGTACTACCCAGCAAGGTCATCACCCTAAGCCTTGAAATCTCTCAAATTAACCTCACTAGTTGAGTTGGATTCACTGCCTTGATAATAGGTAGAGAGGGGTTATTCTTTCCCCCCTCCTTCCCAAAATAGAATTCTTTCGACAGGAAAATCTTCACCTAATTTCCCGAAATAACCCCCAAGAAGACCATCACTTGCGAAGCAAAGCAACACTGAGTTAACACTTGCATAAGACTTAAACACAAGTTTAACTTACGAACAAAAGACGTAATGACCACGATCACAACAACACAGACTTCCACAATCAAATTGTGAAGTCAAACAATAGTTCAATCTAGAGGTTCTCATTCCTCAAAGACAAAAACTCAAAACACCCTACTCAATCTCCCACACTTCATCTACAGAGGCAACCTATGCCCTAGCAACCTAACGCTCAAACACCGTACTCCCGCATACCCAATGACATATCAGTACCGAAGAGCTGAAGATGGTGATCCGCTGCAGTCGGGCCATCACTCCAAAGTACTGATTATCACAAAATATGCCAACCTCGCTCTGATACCAAACTGTCACGCCCCAATTTTCGAATGGAATTTTCAAAAATTTTGGCATGATCTAACTTAAAATATTAACATCCCAACCTGTTGTCAACAACTACATAACAACAACAACAACAACAACAAAACTCAATTACAGAATAGAAATTTCCACAAGATCTATCACTGAATTAAGATTACACTTTCTTGTTTACATAATGTGCAAAACCAGAACATGAGCACAATTTCATGACTTAAATACTGTCTATTCAAGACTAAAACTATACAGAGTCTGATAAAAGAAAGGAGAACCCTGCCACTATGCCTCCTTCTCACCCCTGCCGATCCTCACCTGCAGGTCTAACCCCTACAGCAAAATATTAAATCACATCCTAACTATTATCCTCAAATGACCATAATAAATCTTGGTTCAAAAGTGAACCTTGGTGAGGTTTACTCACCTAAAATAATCCTGCTGCGTTCTTCCGCAACACTACAGCCAAGGAACCCAACAACTCACAAAACACCTAAAAAAATATACAATTCAAAACCCTTAGTAAAAACACCACAAGGATTTAAAATACCCTTAACTTAAAGGTTGCCCAAAGAAGGGCAATCCTTTCTCCAAGACCTCCCAAGGTCATCGGACTCTCAACAACAATACTACCACTCTCCAAGATCCAAAATTTCCAAGTTTCCGACCTAACCAACACCAAAAAACAACTTAGCACCTACAATGTAAAACCTAATCAAAACTCAATCTTCACACACCAACAACACACTAACAACACCCTAGGAACTATAAGGGCTAGCTAACTCAGCAGTCAAGGTCTCTACCCTGCCCGGACGTGCTCCCACGTGCCCCCACAGACGGCAGCGAGTGAGCCTCAAACTCCACCACCAACCTCAAATTCTACAAAAACTCCCAACAACAACCTTAAAGAGCAAAGAAAAAGGAACACTTTTTATACCTGAGGCTAAGCTCGGTTTAGCCTTGAACCGCTCCCGACAGCCTCCGCAAACTCTGTCCCCAAATCTGCAAGCTAGTACTCCAAATCTCAAACTTGGATCCCAAGAGGAGCATAAACAACTCTAGAGGAAGGGAGAGGACGAGACTCACCCAACTTTGGCCTAAACAAGCCGTCGGAACTAAGAAATTCCGGCAAAAATCTCCACAGCTCCTCCGCCTGGCGGCGGCGTCTAGGCAGCGAGGCGGTGGGTGGCGCTGCCCTAGGAAGGAAGAGAGTGTCAGTGTGCACCAAACAAGACCGGTGACGGTCGAAACAACAGCCGGACGACCGACCTAAGCTTCGGCGAATCGCGTGAAGCTTCTCTGGCCTGGCGGCTTGTCTCCGGCCTGCGACACCGTAGGTGGAAGAGGGTGGCCGAGTGAGTCGAACTGGACCAACGGCGACCTACCCGGCGACGAGATGGTGGGCTTCCGATCGGCAGGAAATCTGGCGTCCGTGAGGCGTCGGGTGCTCAGGATAGGAGAGAGAGAGAGCTGCACGGGTTTAGTGAAGAAAATAGGTTTCCACAAATTAAAAATCCCCAACTTTCCTATTATACACTTTCCAAACCCGGAAAATAACTTCCTCAGACCACAACTTCTTCATCCGACATCCGTTTCACTCGTGTCGCATGTCTACGAACTCGTACTGACGAGCTCTACAACTTTCGTGATATAAGTTTTCGAAGATAACTTACAGAAAGTAAAGTCAACTTTTTGGTCTTTTAACGTCAAAGCACCTTGAAATAAACTCCAAACTTCCACTTCGCAATACCAATAAGAATTTCCATAAATTTTCCTTCATTAAAAAGAGAATAATACAAGGAAAATTGTATGAAAATCTAGGGTATTACAGCCACAATCCTCAGTAAGGGATTAAAGAGGTAACTAGCTACCAAAAGTAAATAAAGGTGTGGATGCGGGCGTGCCACCTCGCGGACGAGGAAAGAAGATTGCGTCGGGACTTGACTTTTTGATCAAGCGGAGGGATTCCGGTGACACCTCGCGGACGAGGATTTACAAGCACAAGGCGATTCGATACTCACGGTGTCGCGAGCAGAGCAACCAAGGAGGGATCGGAAGTGATCTGAGTAGAGTCCAAAGGGGCTTTGAGAAACCTAGGCGACAGCGCTTAGGGTTAGGGTTTTTCGAGTGGCTCGAAAGTATCAACTAGGTTGAAAGTTTGTTTGTATTTTTTGTGTGTTTTTGAGAGAGCTCTTGAGAGTCTTCGAGCCCCTTTATATAGTAGCTTTTCTTCGGCCCGAAGAAAGATATTCATAGTCCAATTCGGACTCTGAAACCCAACACCACAAGGACACTGCTTCACTCATGCGAACCAATCATCTGCATGACACGTGTCCAGCCGCGTGGGTTGTTGCCTTCGTGTTGCCCAACTGTAGAGTCCTATACAGACTCAAATGATCTTATTCCGCGTGATGTCACAGTTTGCGGAAACCTATCTCGCGCGGGTCGCGGACTCAAACAAACCCGCGAACTCTTGAAACTTGATTCCATCCCGCACGCTCCTGAAGCTTGATTCCATCCCGCGCGCCTCTGAAGCTCGCGACACTTAAAATGCTTTATACTAAATCGGGCCACAAGTATTGGCCCAAATGCTACCCAAAACTTATTATGCAGTCTTGGACCAAAATATCCACTGGGCTCAAACAGCTACACTACGCCATTAAGGTGGACGGACAGGTGTATAAATATGTGCCCATACCCCCTATATGAATTAAAACTCATATAGAGCTACTACGCTTGCGTCTAACCCTCACGTCACATCATAATGCGGTTATATACTACGCCAATAAAGTGGACAGACACATATGGCTAGCTAGCATTATATACATACTCTCCTCCTAAAAATATTTATAAGAACAAAATACTGGTCACTCCTCTTATTTTTTAGGGTTCGACAGTTTAGTCCTCCTTTTTTCAATTTCAACAGCTCACTCCTATTAATTTTCAATGTCATACAATTAGGTCCAATTTGGTCCAACTGTTAAAATTGACTGTTAATATGATGACGTGGCACGTTAAGTGTGTCCACATCAGGCTGTAAAATCCCTAAACTACCCCTAGCTTATTACATCCTTATCAACGCAGGAAACCCCTCTAATTTGATACATCAACCCACTCCTTCCCCTTGACCTCCTATTGCCGACACCAGTTCTCTCCTTCTCACCCAAACACAAATTGCCACTCCCCCTCCACCAAAAACCATCATCCCCGATCTCCCACTGCTACCCGCTCCGCCTTCCGTGCGCGTCTACCGTTGCCGCGCCACCAACCCATCACCACCAATCTCCGATTCCACCACTCTCGACCCCAACCCATCCCTGATCTCCCACTACTACCCGCTCTGCCTTCCGTGCGCGTCTACCGTCGCGGCGCCACCAACCCACCGCCACCAATCTCCGATTCCACCACTCTCGACCCCAACCCATCCCCGATCTCCCACTGCTACCCGCTCAGCCTTCCGGGCGCGTCTACCGTCGCCGCGCTACCAACCCACCACCACCAATCTTCGATTCCACCACTCTCGACCCCAACCCATCCCCGTCTATTCCGTCGCCATCGTTGCCTCTGCCCGAACAACTACCACACAAGGTTGCTTGTCTTGCTACTCCGCCTGCCTCCGACGCTCCACTCCCCGATCCGACTGAACCTGATAGGAGCACAAAGTGCTACGTTTATATTGTATTTCCGACCCTATTTAGCAATGTAATTCCTTTAACAATATTCATATTAACTAAGTTTGTGTTTTTAGGTCATAAATAAAGCCGAGGAGCTCAAAAGAGACGAAAGAGGAGAAATCTTGAAGGAAAAGGAATCCATGTTGTGCAAGGAAAGAAATCAGAAAATCTGTCAGAAATTATCAGTCAACTTCGACAGAAGATTGTGATCAGCTCACAACGATCCAGGAGATGTTCCATATATCAATGGAAAGCTACAAGAGTCTACTTTCCATAACTGTTTACGGATCGTCAATACCTATTTTGGAGAAAACGTTATGACCATTTGAGTAGCCGAAGGTCAGTCTGCCCGAATTTCTGATTTGGACCAAAACTTCTGTTTTGAGGCCCAGACCACATTGGCAAGCCCATGGACGAGTTTTGAGGGTTTTATAACCCTAATCACAGACGTGAAGGCTAAGGAGGAAAAAGGCCAGAGAGGACGTGAAGATTAGAGGAGGCCAACGATCTCACCATCATCAGAACCTCCATAGTTGTAGACTCGCACAAGGAAGTCGCCAAGCCATCATTGATCTCTCTATCATCCACGGTTTATCTTTCTTGTGTCATCTTTTATTCTCCTTGTGTGTCTTTGCAGCCATGTGTGGCTGAATTCTCTTAGTTAGGGGCAAGGTTTGAAGCCCCAAGAATGTTTTAGATATTGTTTTGAACCTTGGTTTCGAATTATTAAGTCTTTCAAATTGTTTATTTGGTTTTGGTTTATGGAGAACTCTTGCTTGTTTATGTTCATGTATGCGCAACATAGAACATTATGAACTTGTGAGTGGGGCTAGAATTAGGTTGTTTAATCTCCTAAACGGTTAATACGGCTTAGTTCAAAGTAGTAAAACCTATAGGACAATAGGTGAAACCAAATAAAAAGGATTGCATGCTAGGTAGGCGTTCCACACTAGTTTTGCATACTTGTTCAATCACTTTCATTGATCTTAATGCTTAGAATAATTTGTTGATAGGATAGCGTCTATACCTTGATCGGTTATTCTAAAGGCTTAGTAATGGTGCGTTCATCTTACTTAAGTATTCAAGGGAAGTAATAAGGACTTACGCAGTGCGTTCACGGTTTGTTCTTGATTCATACCGATTTGTGACTTAATGATTGAAGCTTTGGTTGTTAACATGTCTTGAAACATACTTGGTGGTGGATTTCCAAGTCTCTAATGTCTCATCCATCTGATCTTTTCTGATTTATTTTATTTCTTTATTTTCTCTTGTTTATAATCACAAAACCCCATATCTCTAGTACTATCATCTTTTGTTTTATCTTGTTTTGTAATTAACGTAATTGTAAAGGTACCCTCAATCCCCGGCTTGTAACGATACCCTTATTTGCTATATACTACAATTGACACAAAAGGGTTTTAATTGAAACGCCCGGTTTCGGTCGCTATCAGAACCATCGCCTCTGGTGGTTCCCTCTGAAGCCCAACCTGCTGCTGCTGCACACCAAAACCAAACTCGATCTCGCTCTGGAATTTTAAAACCCAGAAATCTCACTAATGGAACCGTCAGGTATATATCCGGTTCCTCGTGCTCTACTCTCTGTTATCATTTTAAAACCCAGGCATCTCAATCCAAGAAATGACGTTCGGCTATGGCTGAGGAAATCACTGCTCTCTTGAAGAATCACACCTGGGTTTTCCTGCGTTGATAAGGATGTAATAGGCTAGGGGTAGATTAGGAATTTTACAGCCCGATATGGACACTTAACAGTCAATTTTAACAGTTGGACCAAATTGGACCTAATTGTATGACATTGAAAATTAATAGGAGTGAGCTGTTGAAATTGAAAAAAGGAGGACTAAACTGTCGAATCCTAAAAAATAAGAGGAGTGACCAGTATTTTGTCCTATTTATAATTTACCGAAAAAAGTCTCTTTTTCGGTAATTCTTCAAAATAAATAAAACCCACAAAATAAAACAACCTCCACAGAAGAAATTGTTCAGCTCAGAACCATAGTAGGTATATTATTTAAAACAAAACTCCACTCACAAATTAGGCCTAAGACTGATGTCGGTCCGAGGCCTCTTCAGCTCGAGTCTCCTCACGTCCTGTTTCAAAAACATAAATTAATCCCCACTATATACCAACGCTTATATAAAAATAGGCAACATTAAATGTGGCCTTATCTACTCTCATCTTTGCCCAACTTCGCCAATCTTAAAATCGATACGGCCCAAACTTCACCACAAATACCGGCAGCCTTAAACCAACCTTTTACAGCCAAAACAACAATAATCTGATGGCCGGATTCTATCCAAATTAACAGCCAAAATACCAAACTTTCAAAAATCCAAAACCTATCCAAAATTCTTCCAAAAATTCCAAAATTCACATCATTAACCTCCCCTTAATATTCCACATCTAAAACCATAAAAATCCCCCTAACAGCGGCGCCGCCGCCGTCTGCTCCGCCGGCAGCAGCTTCCTCTCAACTTACTCTTCAACTTTCCTAACTAGCACAAACACAAATTCCAAGCCTAAATAGGGTAATCGAACAAAAACATCAAATGAGCCCTAGAACTTCAATTATACATTTCTCATAAACAAGATCGAATTGGACTAATTCATTTTGAGGGATTACTCACCTTGATGAGGGCTACAAGATGAGCCAAAAATCCCGACCTATGGTGGCCGGAGGAGAGAACTCAGGCGACTGGACAGTCCAGCGTTTCCGACGGTTTTCTTTCAATCGACGGTGACACAGGCCCGGTCACCGGCCCAGGAAGGGGGAGGAGATGGCGGGGGTCCGAACTGGGCTCGAGCAGCAGCCGGTTGCTGGCCGGACTGCGGCATGTGGCGCTGGGAACTTCCGGCAGGAGAAGGGCTCGGGGAGAGCTTGGGAGAAAGAGAGAAGGAAGAGGGAGAGAGAGAGAGTGAGGGGGTGTTGGGCTGTTCCACACCCAGTCCAACACTTAAACCCAAAATTAAAGCCTATAAAAATTACCCCCTTTTTACCAACTCAAAATTTACCCTTTTAATTGATAACTTTTCCATGCTAACTCCGATTTTAACGCATAACATGTCTACGAACTCGTAATAACGTCCTCTACGACTTTCATGAAGAAAGTTTTCCCAAATTCTAAACGGAAGAAAAAGTCAACTTTAGGGTCTTTAAGTAGTAAACGGTTATTCAACACGGTAAAATATCAAAATAATACCAAAGTAAAATAACCGTAAAATAATTTAAGAACCGGGGTGTGACACCTTCAACTCTGCCGGGGCCATCCTGTAAGGTGCCTGAGAGATAGGGGCTGTACCAGGGAGTAATTCAATAGTAAACTCTATCTCCCTTACAAGAGGTAAACCAGGTAACTCCTCAGGAAAAACATCAGGGAACTCCTTGACTACAGGAATATCTTCAACCTTAAGAACTCCTATACTAGTATCCACAACATGAGCCAAATATGTCTGACAATCCCTACTCAGCAATTTACATGCTGTGACTGCTGAAATCAAGCAAGATGGCAAAATGTTTTGCTCTCCACAAAACGTAATCTCCGGCTTCCCCGGACTTCGGAACACTACAGTTTTTTTGAAACAATCGACCAAAGCCTGATGTGCCTCTAAGAAATCCATCCCCAAAATCACATCAAAATCAACCATCTCTAATGGAATTAAATTTGCCTCAACCAGAACTTCACAAGACCTAAATACCCATTCAATTTTAAACACATCACCCGAAGGCAAAGATACATACCATTCCCTCGGGAGAGGAGATGAAGGCACATTAGCATGAAGTGCAAATCTACTAGACATAAAAGAATGGGTAGCTCCCGGATCAATCAATGTAAATGCAGGCTGACCAAAAATAAACAACGTACCAATGATAACCTGGGGCGAGGTACGACCCTCCTGAAATGTCATAGCATGAACTCTAGCCTATGTGGTAGGACGTCCTCTCTGACCCTTACCTTGCTGGGGACCACCTCTAACTGCTGAACTAGCACGTGAGCCACTGCTAGAAGTGCCCACTGAAGTCTGACCTGCAGTCTGATGAAATGGTAGGCGCGACTCCCTGAGTCAAACAGGGACAATCTCTCTTAAAGTGACCTAGCTGGCCACACTCAAAACACCCAACTAGCTGATACTGTCCAGACTGACCTGACTGACTACTGTGGGCTCCGCTACTACCACTCATACCACCCCTAAACTAACTAAAGGGGCTTCTGCCTGCAAACCCCCCAGCAAATCTACGGCTACCCCTGAGCCTAGGTCGGGCTAAATGACCAGAACTGCTACTACGTCCACTACCCACAGAAGATCTGAAACCGGATGTAGATGCCGCTCTCTTTCACGGCCCCTGACTAGGGCCACCAAAGTCTCTGGGTCGGCTGCCAATCTGTGAGGTCTCAATATTCAAAGCTGCCCCAACTGCATCACTAAATTTTGGGTACAACACTGCTTGCATCTTTTCCTGATACTCACCACCAAGTCCCCGAACGAACCTGTATATCTTATCCTGCTCATCGCGTACAAAGTCAGGTACATGATGAGCCCTAGAAAGGAAATGCTGCTCAAACTCCAAGACTGACATATCTCCCTTCTGCAAATTCATAAACTGATCCTGCATCCTATGGAGATGAGCTCGACTACAATAACGGTCATTGAAATGGGCCTTAAACTCATCCCAAGACATGAGAGAAGCATCCCCATAATCTCTAGTAATGCCAACCCACCAATGCCATGCAGGACCATGCAACCATTGCACCGCCACGGATACCTTACGGTCATCAGGAACATTCAACCTAGTAAACATTCTCTCTATAGTCTCAATCCACTCTTGGGCCTCAATGGGATCCTTGGCCGTAGAAAACTTCTCAGCACCATTTTCCTTGGTCCTCTTAATGCTGAAATCAAGCGGGGGCTGAGGGTTCATTGCTGCAGCAAACTAATTAACAATTTGCTCAAACGTTCCCAGCATACCCTCTTGTACATTCATGTCATCCCCCATAGGAGGAGCTCTCTGTGTTCGGCGTCTATAGTACCTGAGGTAAACATAGATTAGTAATACACACATGAACAATCTAGTAATGAACTAGACGCCATTAAACCAAAAGGAAGGGGAACCTTATGCTCTGATACCAACTGACAAGACCCGCCCAGAAAACACATAGGAAAACAGGCAAGTCTTACAGGGTCCACTCTAAAAGAGATTATACCAAAATTTCGACATAATCTTCTCTAAAAATGAACAACCCAACCTGCGAGAAAACCAAGAACACTTTAACTATATCAATTAACCACATCTCCTGGAGCCCTTCGCTCCCCATAACAGCACTAAAACAAACCAAACCAAATATTTAACTTCATTACTTAAACATGAACATCAACCAAAGTTAAACTCTCTACTTGAGTCATTACCCTTAAAAACAACTCCAACTAAATTTACATATCCCCATGGTCATCAGAGCACTACATGAAGAAAATTTAATATTAACACATAGGTTAACAGGTAACCTATGTCCAACAACATGCAGCGGAAGATACTAAGCCTCAACTCCTAGTGAAGCCGAACAAGAACTCTGCAATCTGGGCATTTGAAAACGAAGGGCCCAGGGAAAAACATAAAAAAAAAACGTTAGCGTGAGTGGACGGAAAATAAACTAATTAATGAGTGACCACGAACAAAATAATACGAAATTAAATTTTATAAGCTTTTCCATTTATACGGAATTTAAGAAATTCCATGCATGTAAATATTTTAAGCTCAACAAAAATTCGCACTAGCCCCGCTAGTCATAAAGCAATAAGAAAAAAAAAGTAATTCCTCATATAAGAAACTTCCAAAATAATAATAATGGACTAGCCCCGCTAGTCAAAATAGCAACTCAATAAGAGAAGATATATGGCCATATAAGTGAGTCTCCCAGACTCGGTTGCCTCCCAGGCATAGTACTCCCATACTCCCTGTACCATCACGTCGAGTTAACGGATACGGCACAGGGCTTGCGTGATGCCACCGGCAACATCACATCACCACTAGGGTGGAAAGGGCTTGCGTGACTCCACTTGAAACGTGGAAGTCACATCACCTTGAAAGGTGGAACAACATACTAGCATTGACATCATATAATCCAACAAATATGGCATAACAAGAAAAATATAAATTCATGTGAGTTTTCCCGAAACTCATATTTAAAGCATAAGTACGATTCCCAATCGTACTCGGAAAATTCCAAGATAAAAGAAATAAATTAAATTTAATAACGTGTCACACACGTTAAAATGCTCAATGAAATAACCAACCCAAATATATTTCAAACCCACTCAAATCCTTGATGAAATCTCAAATCCATGAATCATTAGGATTAATATAACTTAAATGCCAAATCTTTTACCCAAGCTCAAATCCATAAGTTCATTAATAAAATCATAACCAATATGTCAATCTCAAATAAATTTCATAATCAATTCAAAAGCTGAAATTATAATTTAAGCTTCGAAAAATATAATGAACCACTTATAAAAATCAGGCATGCATATTAATTAAAACCAAAATGTCCACTCACAGAAAAAAAACCAGCTACACCGGTCGGCAGTCAGAGCCCTTCTCACGTGGTGTCACCTCTCGTCCTGTACAAAATGAGATTTAAGGCCCGACAGTAAAATCACACATTTATCAATTACAAAGAAAAATCATCCTAGCGTTATTCTCACTCGCCCAAACTTTCCAAAATCTACTTATAGCTCTACTTTACCACCAACTCCCTACAATCCGACAAGGAGCTCTAGTGTAAAATATAATGAACCAAACTAATGAGCCTCCTCAAATCCTCCCCTACCAAAACTAATTCCAACACCATATTCCTAATTCCAAGCAATCATCACCAAAAATCACATATACTAAATCAACATTAATCCCTTCTAGAAATCATCCAACTTTCCTTAAAACCACCACCAAAATCGGTAGCAGCCACCGGAAGTGGCGGTTATCCGCCGGCAGTGGCGGTCAACCACCACCACCATATCAACTTCAACCAAAATTAACAAGGCATACTCTAATCTCTTCCTCTCAACAAGCTCAACAACAATTATGACTCACACAAAACCCACAAATCAAAGGTTTGGCCGGAAAATACCTCACAAGCTCAAGAACACAAAAACCCCGATTTGCTCTTAACTTCGAATCGATCTTCCTCTTTTGGATGGATGAAAGGCCAATAGGAGAGCTTCAAAACCCCTCAAAGATCTCTCGGATCGGTGGCTGGAGAAGGAACTTCTGGCTTATCACACCAACGGCCTTGACAGCACTACCGTGAGCCACTGCCGGCGAGATGAGGCCGGCTACCACCCTAGGAATGACGAGTAGTGTCCCAGCTGCCGAACGGGACTGGTGCGGCGACCAGGCGCGGCCGGACGACGGCGTTACGTCGAGGAGAGTCGAACGGGTTCAGGAGGTCGGGGAGAGAGAAAGATGAGGGGCGGCTTAGTTTTTCTGTTTTTCTTTTTCTCCCTAACAAATAAGGTAAGTCCCACTTAAAACCCTAGCCCAAATATGAAAACTGTTATTATTTTAGCTACCCTTCATTTTCGAACTTCTATTCGGGTAACTAAAAAACCTATGAACCCGACTAAACCACCTCTATCAAAAATAGCATAACAAATTTCCGAATTGATTAACTACTATTACATCAGAAATCACAGTATAAAAAAAATTACTAGGTTCGGGGTGTATCATAACCAAAATCATATATATCCTTATACTGAGTTATCTAGCTTGTTTGAGTTATCCCCCACACTTAGCTTTTTCTAGCCCCTTAGCAAAATCTAAAACAAAGAAAACAAAACAAAGACTCAAAACAAACTATTCCTTCAACATTATTGTCTCAAAAATCTCTTACTTTCATAGCATCAAGATTAGCAGTCAAATGAAGAATCAATTATGAGTAATTCGAGAGTTAATTAAAACATATACTCCGCATATAAGCATGTAAGACACGGGGTGACAATGGTGAAGGGTGGAGCTCAGCATGTATCCAACAAGTATGATTCAACCTCACAGGATTACCACTCTTTCTTCTCTCAGAATCAAGGTTAATGCTTAAAAGCTTTTTCACTCAATGTATATATGTGAGAGAATAAGAAAACAAGTAGGCTCACATATAAAGAAAGAAACGCACTTTGTGAAATTAAAAATATCTCATGAAAGATATCAACTACTTGCCAAACGGACCAACCCATATGCTCAACTTTTGTAACCAATCTTCACAGATCGATGGCTGCCCATCTTTTGGATCATAAAAGAACTTTATCAAGGTTTAAATTTGGCCAAGGCTAGGGTTTAATGAAACAAATGATAAGGAATTGCAAATCATCCTTAAAAACCTAGTAGAGCCATAAGATCATCCTTAAACATTCATGAATGAGGACAAAGACCATATATCACATCATTAGGTCTTCAATTTAAAACAAACTCCTCCATCACAAAGGGAGACTTAATCCATACTTTCATCATTGTTTTTTTTTTTCCCAGTGCCGCCACATAATTAATTGTTTTTTTTTCTTTTTCTTCAGCGACGAATTTTATTTTTCTTTCCAATGAACAAGTCTAACTCTCCCACACTTGTTATTCATCATCTTTCCACACGTACAATACATCACAAGATAAGCTCTACGAGGCCCTAAGGGCAAAGGTAGAGATATCACTACACTAAGCTCAAGGTGAGGATTACATGGGTGATGACAGAAAGGCTTAACGTAGGCTCAAAGGGGTTAACTAAGGGGTGTGCAGCGCACACAAATAGGGACATATGGCAATTTGGCAATGGTGGAAATCCTAAGTCCTTTTAATCCCTTCCAAAATCAGAACATATATCGATAAAAGTCTCAACTAGCACAAAAATGAGTTCTAGCGCTAGAGTAGAGTCCGTTAAACTTAATCTGTGGCAAGCAGTCAATCAAGAAGAAAGATAATGAGATCGCTAAGAATTGCCAAGAAAATAGATGATGATTTATTCAATAAACACTCAAAAAGAATAACACAATAAAGCTCAAATCTCATCAGGGTAATTATGAATCAAAACTCATCATCAACATATATGCTCAAAATTCTGTACCAATGTCAACGAAAACCACATCTACTACACACTCATATGCTTAGTATATATCGTAATTAACCAAAGAATTCATTTAACATCATCGATCTCAATCTTGTGATCCTCTTTTAGCCATAATTTCAGAGATATTTACTCATCCTAGACAGTTGAAAGACATGATGACTCACATACAAATTTTCGACTCTAACAAAAACAAAACACAAAATGTGTGCATTCTCTTCCCCCACACTTAAACTACGCATTGTCCCCAATGTGAGAACAATATAGATCAAGCAATGCATAATAGATGTATAGAGGAAAGTGAACAAAACAAAAGGTAGAAGGTGAGAAAAGCTCCCCCATTGTGTGCCATGAGGCCAACTTCCAGCTCTTAGAACTTCCTCATGCAGCATCCAATGTCTGATATTCCAATTGGAGATGAAAGAGGGCATTTCTAGCTTTATGTGCATATGTGGAACATTTCCTAACTCCAAGCGGATCGAAAATGGCAGCCCTGCAAAGTTAGAAGAAAAACATAGTTTGCACAGAAAAGCTGAGAAAATGACCTTTACTGTTTCAAACCAGATTTCCGGTGAGTTCCGGTGCCAGAATGTAAACTTTCTTCAAATCAAAGTTGAAGCTAACTCAACAAGCGTTCTAGGCATATATGGCTTTACTCTACAGCATGGCTGGAAGTATCCCCTGTTTTGACCTTTTTCCGGCTGTACTGCAGAACTTCTGGTTTCCTGGCAGTGACCTTGCTGCCTTCAACATCAAACTGAGAATGACACGGGTCTCCAAATCCACTTCTGTAAAATCCTACAAAAACTAGACTCAGAGATATTTCTTTGCATATAAAGCACACATTCCCAGGTCTTGTGAGCTGCAAACCGTAGCCCTCCAAATTCAGCAGACTGCTTTTGGCGAGAACACTGTTTTGGCTGAATTTGGAGTTTTCTTCAACTTTTCTCAACTCTCACCTGCACACACACAAAACACATCAAAACAAACAAAATAAAAAAAACAAAAAAAAACATAGACAGTTGGATTGCCTCCCAACGGCTTTTCAACAAGAATAATTAGGAGGCTTAGGCCGCGGTTCGATCAAATGCTTGACCCTCTTCAAAGATATTTCATGGTCCTTTGGTAGCAATTTGAGTAACTTGGGAGCAATAGATATATAAGATATGAAGCTTCTCTTTTTCTTTCTCTTCTTCCATTGTCTCCAACTTTTCTCAATCACAACAAGAATCTCCTTATCTGATTTGAGACATTCAGGTACCACCATATCCACATGCTCAACAAACTCAAATAATTCTTGGATGCAAAGAACATGTGTAGAGCTTGAGTGATGGAGTGAAGAATCATGTTGTCTTCCAGATCCATGTACCAGCAATATAGCTTCAAATGTAGGAGGTTTGATGGACTCCTCTTTTAAGCAATCCTCAGGATTCGCAACATTGTGTGGCTCTTCATTGGACTCCTCCAAATCCGTTTCTTCATCCTCGAAAAATATTGAATCATGGAGTATTGCATCATGAGGTTGACACGGAGATGAAGTTGCGGGAAGTTCATGTGGACTTGTCATCAATGGCAAGGGCTGCTCTTGAGATATTAAGGTGTCCAAACTCCTATTAGTTTCTGCCCAACTGTTATTGAAAGCTTCTTGCTCCTCAATCCGAGCTTTATTTGAAGCAGCTAGAGCCTCATTCATCTCATTTAGAGACTTGATCATCTCATCGTAATGATTTAACTTAGCTGAGATTTGATGAGATGGTGCTTATGTCCAGTAGTCATTGAATGAATATGGCGAAGCTTGGAACTCATTGGAAAATCCTTGTTGCATGTCCGGATTGGTGTTCCATGAAGAATAAGGAGGATCATCCCATACTGTATTGTGTTGAGGTGAATAGTAATCATTCCAATGCCCTTGGTTCTCTTGAAATCCTCCAAGCATATTTTGATCATAGTATCCTTGATATTGAATGCTTGGACATGTCTCCGTTGAATGACCTACCATGGAGCATCTAGAACACACCTCGTAAGGTTGATTCCACATTGAAAAACAAAACAGAAACTTTAGTTAGTAATATATTCACAAATTAATCTCAAGTAAAAAAAAATAAAAAAATAATCTAATGTGAGAAGTTATAAAAACAGAAATATATATACAAGAACTAACGCAAATTGCTAGGGATTTTTCAATCCCCGGCAACGGCGCCAAAATTGATAGCGACCGAAACCGGGCGTTTCAATTAAAAACCCTTTTGTGTCAATTGTAGTATATAGCAAATAAGGGTATCGTTATAAAAGCCGGGGATTGAGGGTACCTTTACAATTTACGTTAATTACAAAACAAGATAAAACAAACGATGATAGTACTAGAGATATGGGGTTTTGTGATTATAAACAAAAGAAAACAAAGAAACAAAATAAAGCAGAAAAGATCAGATGGATGAGATGTAAGAAACTTGGAAATCCACCACCAAGTATGTTTCAAGACATGTTAACAACCAAAGCTTCAATCATTAAGTCGCAAATCGGTATCAATCAAGAACAAACCGTGAACGCATTGCGTAAGTCCTTATTACTTCCTTAGATTACTTAAGCAAGATGAACGCACCGTTACCAAGCCTTTAGAATAACCAATCAAGGTATAGACGCTATCCTATCAACAAATTATTCTAAGCATTAAGATCAATGAAAGTTTGATTGAACAAGTATGCAAAACTAGTGTGGAATGCCTACCTAGCATGCAATCCTTTTTATTTGGTTTCACCTATTGTCCTATAGGTTTTACTACTTTGAAACAAGTCTTTTAAATATAAGAGGAGATTAATTAACTTATTTCTAGCCTCATTCACAAGTTCATAATCTTCTATGTTGCGCATACATGAACATAAACAAGCAAGAGTTCCCCATAAACCAAAACCAAATAAACAATTTGAAAGACTCAATAATTTGAAACCAAGGTTCAAAACAATATCTGAAACATTCTTGGGGCTTCAAACCTTGCCCCTAACTAAGAGAATTCAGCCACACATGGCTGCAAAATCATACAAGGAGAATAAAATATGACAAAGGAAAGGTAAACCGTGGATGATGGAGAGATCGATGATGGCTTGGCGGCTTCCTTGTGCGAGTCCGCAACTATGGAGGTTCTGATGATGTGAGATCGTTGGCCTCCTCTAATCTCCACGTCCTTCCCTTCTTTTCGTCCTGTGATTAGGGTTATGAAACCCTCAAAACTCGTCCATGGGCTTGCCAATGTGGTCTGGGCCTTAAAATAGAAGTTTTGGTCCAAATCAGAAATTCGGGCCACTGACCTTCTGCTACTCAAACGGTCATAACGTTTTCTCCAAAATAGGTATTGACGATCCGTAAAAAGTTATGGAAAGTAGACTCTTGTAGCTTTCCATTGATATATGGAACATCTCCTGGCTCGTTGTGAGCTGATCACAAGCTTCTGTCGAAGTTGACTGATAATTTCTGACAGATTTTCTGCTTTCTTTCCTTGCACAACATGGATTCCTTTTCCTTCAAGATTTCTCCTCTTTCGTCTCTTTTGAGTTCCCCGGCTTTATTTATGACCTAAAAACACAACTTAGTTAATATGAATATTGTTAAAGGAATTACATTGCAAAATAGGGTCGGAAATACAATATAAACGTAACACTTTGTGCTCCTATCAATAGGAGAGCTTCAAAACCCCTCAAAGATCTCTCGGATCGGTGGCCGGAGAAGGAACTTCTGGCTTATCACACCAATGGCCTTGACAGCGCTAACGTGATCCACTACCGGTGAGATGAGGCCGGCTACCACCCTAGGAATGACGAGTAGTGTCCCAGCTGCCGAACGAGACTGGTGCGGCAACCAGGCGCGGCCGGACGACGGCGTTACGTCGAGGAGAGTCGGACGGGTTCAAGAGGTCGGGGAGAGAGAAAGATGAGGGGCGGCTTAGTTTTTCTTTTTCTTCCTAACAAATAAGGTAAGTCCCACTTAAAACCCAAGCCCAAATATGAAAACTGTTATTATTTTAGCTACCCTTCATGTCATGCCCCAATTTTCGAATGGAATTTTCAAAAATTTTGGCATGGTCCAACTTAAAATATTGACATCCAAACCTGTTCCAATAACAATATATCACAACAACAACAACAACAACAACAACAACAAAACAACAAAACTCAATTACAGAATAGAAATTTCCACAAGATCTATCACTGAATTAAGATTACACTTTCTTGTTTTTATAAAGTGCAAAACAAGGACATGAGAACAATCTCATGACTTAATACTGTCTATTCAAAACTACAACTATACAGAGTCTAATAAAAGAAAGGAGAACCCTGTCACTATGACTCCTTCTCACCCCTGCCGATCCTCACCTGCAGGTCTAACCCCAACACCAAGAATGGTGCACCGGGATTGTAGAATAACAAACCCAGTAAGCTAAAAAGCCCGTATGAGTAAACTCAAAAGTAAACTCCACATTTAACACAACCAACAATTTAATACATCCAACATACCCCAAATAAATTTGATCAATCAATAAAAACCACATATTAACAAGAAATGTACCCATGAGTCCAGATATTTAGTAAATACCCCTCATGATCTACAACAACAACATGTGTACCCATGGGTCCCAGATACCATCAAGTATCTCCCATGACCTACATCGACAGACGGACTAGAGCTCTAATTCCTAACCGTAACCAATCACCCGGCCAAAGGCTTGGAACCCCGTTTGACTGTCCAATACCAATAAAATAAAATAATAAATAGTATCTTAACCGTAACCAATCACCTATTAAAAGGCTTGGAACCCGGTTAGGCTATTTATTCAACAGTCATCATATCACAACATCATTAACAACATCACAAGATTTACATCATAAAATTATATCCTTCACAAGGATATAATTATATGAACAATAAGAATTATCCCAATAACATAACTTCTCACCATTTAATAAAATTATGATCATAAGAGCCTTAGAGTAACAGATAATAAAAACTAGTTTTACCTTATCTATGAGCCGTTGTCGATCAAGCTCATATATTTTTAAAACCAATATTAGCAAAATATTAAATTACATCCTAAACATTATCCTTAAATAGCCATAACAAATCTTGGTTCAAAAGTGAACCATAGTGAGGTTTACTCACCTAAAATACTCCTGCTGCGTTCTTCCGCAACACAAGAGTCAAGAAACCCAACAACTCACAATTCACCTAAACATAAACAAATCAAAACCCTTAGTAAAAACACCACAGGAAAATAAAATACCCTTAACTTAAAGGTTGCCCCAAAGAAGGGCAATCCTTCCTCCAAGACCTCCCAAGGTCATCGGACACTCGACAACAACCACACTACCTCCAAGACCAATTTTTTTTCCAAATTTCCGACCTAACAAACACCTAGAAAACAACTTAGCACCTACAATGCAAAACCAAAACAAAACTCAATCTTCACACACCAACAACACACTAACAACAACAAGGACTAGCTAACACAGCAAACAAAGCCTCTACCCTGCCCGGACGCGCTCCCACGCGCCGCCATAGGCGGCGGCGAGTGAGCTTCACGTGCCTCCACCAACTTCACTACTTGAGGAAACTCAAAACATGAAACTTGTAGATTAAAGCATGGTGAACAACTTTAATACCTGAGGTTTCAACCAAAACTGGCCGGAACTGGCCGGAAACTAGCCCGAACTGCAACCCGAAAACCAAACTACGCAACCTGCAAATCCGGGTTCAAAAACTCAAAAGCTTGCTTCAATCTATGCCTAGCTACAACTAGGAGGAGGAGAGGACCAAAACTCACCTAAAGTTGTCCCTTTTCGCCGCCGCAAACGGTGGCTCCGACCGGTGACACAACAACCCCTTTTTCCTGCCAAAAACTCCTTATCCGGTGACACAACAACCCTAAACCCTAAATCCGGCGTGCTATGTCGGGCAGCAGCTGCCCAGCCTTGAAGGGGTGACCGGTGGTAGTCGAACGAGACCGGTGGCAGCCAAAATGGTGGTCGGACGTCCGACTTCTCTTCCGCCGAAAACGGCAACTCGGGGAGGAAGAGAGAGAGAGAGGGAGCTGCACGGGTTTTAGTGAGAAAAAAAAGGTATCCCAGAAAAAAAAATCTCAACTTTCCTATTATACACTTTCCACACCCGGCACTTACTTCCTCTGACCATAACTTCTTCATCTGACGTTTGTTTCACGCGTGCCACATGTCTACGAACTCGTATTGACGAGCTCTACAACTTTCAAGAAGGAAGTTTTCGAAGATAACTTACGGAAAGTAAAGTCAACTTTTGGTCTTTTAACGTCAAAGCACCTTAAAATAAACTCCAAACTTCCACTTCGCAAAACCAATAAGAATTTCCATAAATTTTTCTTCATTAAATTGAGAATAATACAAGGAAAATAGTATGAAGATTCTAGGGTATTACACTTCATTTTCGAACTTCTATTCGGGTAACTAAAAAACCTATGAACCCGACTAAATCTATCAAAAATAGCATAACAAATTTCCGAATTGATTAACTACTATTACATCAGAAATCACAGTATAAAAAAAAATTACTAGGTTCGGGGTGTATCATAACCAAAATCATATATATCCTTATACTGAGTTATCTAGCTTGTTTAAAATAAAATTTAGTTTGAGTTCTACTGAGCTTATACTGGGATTGATCTATTAAAGTTTATTGTAAGTTACATGTTGAGATTTAGGGGAAATGAATGGTTAGGTAATGTTAGCTTATGGCCTAAAAGACATATGCAGTGAGTAGTCCAGTGATATGTTCTTATCTAAATATGTCCAGTGGCCTAAAAAAAATAAAAAAATATGTCTACTTCGTAGATGGAAATTGTACTTTGCTTGCTCTTATTGATTTAATTCATATGCACATGGTAGTTGGTTTTGTTCTCTATATTAGCTCATGGTAGTTAACTTTGTTCTCATTTTTTTTCATTAAGTTAGCTGCGATTGTGTAAATATAGTCTCTTTATTTTTATGCATATGTTAAGAAATATGTTGTAGGATTATGGATTCACTAGGGTGCAGTCCTATTGTGATTTTTGTGTTGTTTATGACATCAATTGTGTTATTCATGTGCAAGATGGTAATCATGGGGAAGAGGAAAGACCAAGCCACGAAGGCCACGCTTTTGATGGAGTCAATACGGCAGAGCGTCGGCTCAGCTAGCAGTAGCAGCCAGCCTACCCCCATGCCGGCTGGGACAGTACCACCAGGGGCTCCCCCCTTGATCGTGCGGCCCCCTACAGTCTGCAACCGCACCCGAATCTGCAAGACGCATCGTCAAAAGCGCTCGAATCAAAGTTAGAAGCCCAACAGGTAAGTGTATTTTTTCCTCTTCTACTTGTATTAATTTATTAGAATCCTGTTGTATATTAAATATCCTAATGTATTTTCACATATTAATTGTAGCTCCGGCCCCGAAAAAGAAGCGGGGTTTATGTTCTGGAAAGAAGGCGGAGGATATCGTTCAACAAACGGGGCAGAAGATCGAGCTGGAGTATTACCTCCGTTTGAAAGGTCCTAGCATCAGGGGGATAAACAGCTTGATGACACATGATATCGGTTCTGCCATACAGAGTCTTGTGGGAATGAGGGCAAGTACGTTCTACGAGCTTGATCAAACGGAGAAGTGGAAGGTGTGGAATGCAATATCTAAGGATAACTTAAGCATAAGATAGACTGAGTTTACTTAATTAAATTTGTTTGATAAGAAAAGTAAATTTACTTAATTAAATTTGTTTGACAAAAGTATATGAAAAGTAAATTTTCACGTCTAAGGATAACTTAAGCATAAGATCGACTGAGTTTTCTTATGATTGAATGTGTGTAAACTATTGTGTGTTGATATAAACTTAAACATTGGTGTTACAAAACTAAAATTGATTTTTTTAAAGTGAAACAGGAAACTGAAAGTAAAACTGAAACTGAAAGTCAAAGTGAAATTGAAAACTGATTGGTGTTACAAAACTGAAACTGAAACTGAAAACTGAAAACTGATTGGTGTTGATATTATGTATAGTGATATGTAACTGAAACTGGAACAATTATTTTTCTTTTTTTATTTTATTTTTGAGTGCTTAACATGGGGTAATTTTTTTTTTATTTGTTACTTAGCCGAAGTACGAGTGGGATGAAAATGATGAGGCAATGTTCAATTGGATACTGAATAGCCAGTGTCACAAAACTTATCAGTTGGAAGGGCCCTTTGGCATGCCTTCTGATTTCATGGGCAGAGAGGAGTATTGGGAGTTTCTATGCACGCATCTCGAGTCAGATGCGTTCAAGGTGATTTTTAGCTTTATTAGCTTCATTGTTTCCCTTGGATTTTATTATTAGCTCATTCAATACCATAGCATATCTGTATTACATAATTGACTATGTCTTATACTACCTTGTTTAATTGACTGATCATTGTCCATATTTGGTAATACTATGGATATTAATTGGCTTTGAGAACAGTGGCTTAGCTAGACACTTTGTTAATAGGGTTCATATTTACATGTATAATTATGTATTTATAACATGTATAGTTATGTATTTATAACTTGAAATGTGAAATGTGCAAGATGTTAGAACTAATCTATTAAATATTTTTTCGTGTATTAGAGACTCTCCTTGGCAAACAAGCTAAACTGTGGGGAGAAGACTATGCATCACCACACGGGGTCTTCTCCTATCATCTACACAATGGAGGAACTCATAATACAAGGCGAGCAACTTCCAATAATCATGAAGTTACGACCAAGCATTATGTAAGTGTCTTTCCTTTTACTATTTTATTGTTATATGGATAATCATTACAATATATAATGTGTGTTGCTACATTAAGACATCTCTGCAGCAGATTTATTAGAAATTTTCTATTTCTGTGTGAAGTTGTCACACCCCGGTTCTTAAGTTATTTTACGGTTATTTACTTTTAGTATTACTTTGGTCTTTTACCATGTTGAGTAACCGGTTACCAATAAGGACTCTGGAGTTGACTTTTTGTAGGAAAATTATTTTGGGAAAATTTCTTAAAGGAGGTCGTAGAGGACGTTAATACGAATTTGTAGACATGCTATACGTTAAAATCAGAGTTAGCATGAAAAAGTTATCAGATAAAACGGGTAAACATTAGTTGGTAAATGGGTAATTAGTTGGTAAACGAGTAAACATTAGTTGGTCTCCAGACTGGGCATTTAAAAACGAAGGAAATGCCCAGGGGAAAATATTTAATTACGTCAGAGTGAGTGGACAAAAGTAATTTCGACAAACAATAATATTTCCCCAAGAAAACTTGAAAGGAAAGCGCTATGCAAGCGACAGCTTAAAAGCTTAACTCAAAAATTCTTGACTGGTGTCTAGCCTCGCTAGACTCCTAAACTTCAGAAAATGGTCTCTCAGGCTAGAATTATAAATATATCAGTATGTATATACACTCGTCATACTCCTTGTATGATTTCTTTGAAGAGATATAAGAAAAACAGAAATTCATACAAGGCCACTACGCTCGCGTCTAACACTCACGTCACCCCATAATGGCATTTTTCCTTATTATGGGGGAAACGCACGAGTGGATATATATATATACGTGCTGACTCCTTGTACGAATTCTATGAATGAATACGAAAAATAGAAAGTCGTACAAGGCTACGACGCTGGCGTCTAACGCTCACGTCACCCCATAATGACATTTTACCTCATTATGGGGGGAAATCACGTATAGCTAGCTAGCGTTTACTTATATACATACTATTCTCATAAACGTCAATAAATGAGTATAAACACCGAAATTCTTAATTTCCGGTTAAATTCCAACAAAAGAAATTATTCAACAATAAAACATTTCAAGCACATTATTTAAAACAAAGGTCCACTCACAATTTAGGCCTAAGCCTGAGGTCGGTTGGAGGTTTCTTCCGCTCGGGCCTCCTCACGTCCTGTTCCAAAACATAAATAAATCCTTAAATAAAACACCAACGCTTAAAGAAAATAGGCATAATTAAATATGAGCTTTTCGCGCTCAACCATGCCTATCGCCCTAAATCTTACTTCACTGCCAACCATAAAGTTCCACAATTTTTTTCCGACATCCTCAAAAGCACCTTCTACCTTCCCAACCATAAATAATCCAATGGCCGGATTTTTAACTTAATAATCCGCCAAAAATACCAAACTTTAACAATTTCCAAACCTATCCAAAACTCCTCCAAAAATTATAAAACTCATTCCATTAAACTCCTCATAAAATTCCCCACTAAAAACAATTTTTCAGCGGCGGCGGCCAGCTCCGGCGACCTCCAATGCCCACCAAAATTTGGCAGCACCTTCCTCTCAACCTCATCTACAACATTCCTAACTAGCACAAACTCCAATTCTAAGCCTAACCATGTCAATCGAACGAAAACAACAATAAAAGCCCTAGAATTTCCTTTACCGATTTCTCCTTACCTAGCTCAAGAGGGAGCGAATCCTTTGGAGGGATTGGAGCACGGGAGGAGGGCTTCCTTTTGAGCCAAGGGGCTCCGGCTATGGCGGCCGGAGGAGGGAGTTCCGGTGAGAAAACCACTCCGGCAGTCGGGGCTTTCGGGCAGCTTCTCTCTCGCACGGCGGCACTAGGGCGGCTCCCACCGGTCTAGAATGGAAGCTGGGACGGACGGCGGCGGACTGGCGACGGGAAGTCCGGCAGCGGAAGAGAACTCGGGGAGAGAGAGAGAGAAACATGAGGGAGAGAGAGAGAAAGGAAAGAAACAGATTTGGGCCTTTAGCCCACCCGGTCTACCAACTCCACCATATACCCATTCCAAAATTCAACACCCCAATAAAAATTACCTTTTACTAGCTAAAATTTACCATTTTTACTGTCGTCACATTTTTCTCCTACAAATAATTCTTTCGAAATATTCGTCCCTCAACACACCTCTAGGGACCTTAGGACTAAAAACCCAATGACGAAGACGGTAAAATTCTTATTAACACCATGCAACCATTTTTACCGTCGTCACATTTTTCTCCTACAAATAATTCTTTCGAAATATTTGTCCCTCAACACACCTCTAGGGACCTTAGGACTAAAAACCCAATGACGAAGACGGTAAAATTCTTATTAACACCATGCTAGTAAATAAGGTAAAATTTAAGGGTCGGGGCGTGACATAAACCCTGTGAGACCCACCTCAAGGGAAATTCTACCAAAATTTTGGCATAACCTCCCTAGAAAATGGGTAACCCTACTTGAAAGAAAACTCACCACAACCCCAAAAACTTCTGAAACAATTAAATCCACATCTCATGGAGCCACCCGCTCCCCCAAATAAACATCCACCACCTCAACAAAAGTAATAATTTAAAATAATTTCAAGCATTTAATCTCTCATACAAACAAACCAAATAACTCTTTTTCATCACTCCTAAGTGGAGTCATCAACTCTTAACACACCTTCACATAAATTCATTTAAAACACCCCATGGTTATCAGAGCAACTACTAGAAAATGAGAAAATATACAAGTAGGTTAAACTAGTAACCTATGAGAGAGAAAATTGGATGAGGTGGGAAATATGACTCGCCTCCTACCCTCCCCGAACAGAACTCTACAGACTGGGCATTTAAAACGAAAGGCCCAGGGGAGAAGCATTTAAAACGTTAGAGTGAGTGGACAAAAATCAATAATAAAAATACTGACTTAATAATAGAGCCTTGAAATCAAAATTTATGCTTTTCCCATATTTTCCATTGAGAAAAAAAATATTTATGCATGCCACTCTTGGAAATCTTTCCGAAAATAATTATAGACAAAAATAATGAACCAATCCCATTGGTTCTCAATTAATCAACAAAAATGGGGAAGAGGTTTCACTATAACGATGAGCCTCCCGGCTATAATAGCGTTCCATGTTAAGCGCCCTACTCACCTATGGTGAGTAGCCGCTAATAATGATTAGCTAGCAATAATGAATATATATCAACCCTTGATAACAAATATCAAGAATGTCACTTTCCCAAAAATAATATAAAATCAATTGAACTCAGTATAGTTCCCAACTGTACCTAGGAATATTGCGTAATAAAATAAATCACTTAACATATCCCACATGTCAAATAAAATGCTCAAGAGATTTTCCGAAAAATAAATGGAACTCATTACTCCAAGAAAATATTAAATCTCCAATATGCCTTTGAAAATTAAATAAACTCTAGTGCATGCATGGTATTCAAATCAAAGGTCCACCCACTGTGCTCGGCTATGCCTGTCGACGACCCGAGGCTTCCTCCAAATGATCCTCCTTATTAAGCCTCCAAACTAGGAAAATACTTTAATAAAATTTCCGAAATAAAAAGAAGCCTATAATTTCATCTCTCTTGCCCAACTTCTCCACTTTTAATCTAATAAGGCTCACAATACTCCGCACTTACTGAAAGCCATAATTTAACCGTTTTAGAATTTAAAACTTGCTAAACCAAATGCCGAAATTCCAATCTAATAACCGCCACAATTCTTAACCATTGAAAAATCCCAAACCATATCAAAACCCCTCCAAAAATTCCAAACTATACTTCATTAAACTCCTCTCATGAAAACAAACCTAGAAACATGAAAAACTGCACCTAAGGGGCGGCGCCGCTGCATGCTCCGCCAACAGCCATACTCCAACGACCTCCGATGCTTCTCAAATTTTAGCACAACACTCCTCTTAACTCGCACAACAACTTCCTTAACTAGCACAAAAACCATTTCCAAGCCTAACCCGGTTAATCGAACCAAAACCTTAAATTGAGCCCTAGAACATCAATTATACATTTCTCAATAACAAGATCGAATTAGACCAATTCCTTTTGAGAAATTACTCACCTTGATGAGGGCTACAAGATGAGCCAAAAATCTCGACCTATGGTAGCCAGAGGAGAGAACTCTGGCGAAGGTTGCCCAGCTTTTCCGACGGATTTTCTCCTCTCCGGCAGCGCTACCGGCTCGGACACCGGCCCAGAAAGAGAGAGGGGACGGCGGGAGTCCGAACGGAAGTGGTCCGACAGTCTGTGGAGGCCGGACTGCGGCGGACGGAGGCTTGGAACTTCCGGTGGGAGAAGGGCTTGGGGAGCTCAGGAGAAAGAGAGAAGGAAGAAGGAGAGTGAGAGAAAGAGAGAGAGAGTGAGGGCGTGTTGGGCTGCTCCACACCTGGTCCAACACTTAAAACCCCAACAAAAAAAAAATACCCACTAAATTTTTACCCCCTTTTACCAACTCAAAAATTTACTCTTTTAATTGATAACTTTTTCATGCTAACTCTGATTTTAACACATAGCAAGTCTACGAACTCGTAATAACGTCCTATACGACTTTCATGAAGAAAGTATTCCCAAATTGCAAACGGAAGAAAAAGTCAACTTTAGGGTCCTTAAGTAATAAACGGTTACTCAACACGGTAAAAGATCAAAATAATACCAAAGTAAAATAACCGTAAAATAATTTAAGAACCGGGGTGTGACAACTCTCCCCTCATAAAAATTTCGTCCTCGAAATTTACATACCTGTCAATCAAAGAACTGGGGATACTGCTGCCTCATTTGCTCTTCCGGTTCCCAAGTAGCTTCCTCTTTTTGATGACTCATCCACAGAACTTTAACAAGTGGAATCGTTTTGTTCCTAAGTACTTGCACCTTTTGATCAAGAATCTGAACCGGTTCCTCTTCATAGGTCAAATCTTTCTTCAAACTTATCGACTGCTCTTTCAAGACATGAGAGGGATCAGCAATATACTTGCGAAGCATGGACACATGGAAAACATTATGTATCCTGGACAACTCTGAAGGTAGCTCTAATCGATAAGCAACTGAGCCAACCCGCTCCAAAATCTCATAAGGACCAATATACCTCGGTCTAAGCTTTCCCCGTTTACCAAAACGCACTACGCCCTTCCAAGGGGATAGTTTCAAAAATACCCGATCACCCACTTGAAACTCAAGGTCCTTCCTGCGGTTATCTGCGTAACTCTTCTGCCTATTTTGACCCGCTTTGAGCCTATCTCTAATCATCTTGATCTTCTCATTTGTATCCTGAATAATCTCTGGACCACAAAACTCTTTTTCTCCCACCTCATTCCAACATAGAGGTGTACGACACTGCCGCCCATAAAGCGCTTCAAAGGGAGTCATACCTATACTAGAATGAAAACTGTTGTTGTAGAAAAATTCTATCAAGGACAAATTCTTATCCCAACTCCCTCTGAATTGCATAGCACATGACCTCAACATGTCCTCCATGGTCTGAATAGTTCTCTCAGACTGCCCGTCCATTTGAGGATGAAAAGCTGTGCTGAAGTGTAACCGAGTGCCCAAAGCTGCCTGTAAAGCTCCCCAGAATTTAGAAGCTAATCTGGGATCCCGATCAGATACTATAGACTCAAGCACACCATGGAGTCTCACAATTTCATTCACATAAAGCTCCACCAATTTATCCAAGGAATGCTTCTTCCTCACTGGCAGAAAATGTGCAGACTTTGTTAATCGATCCACAATCACCCAAATACCATCGTGCCCATCACGGGTACGAGGTAAGCTAAAAACGAAATCCATGGCGATGCGATCCCACTTTCATATCGGAATAGGCAATGGCTCTAGCAGACTGGAAGGTTTCTGCCTCTCTGCATTGACTTGCTGACAAATTTGGCCACCAATAAAAATGTTTCAAGGTCCTGTACATTTTAGTACTACCAGGATGTGTAACATAAGCAGAACTATGAGCTTCCTCCATTATCTCTTGTTTCAACTCCAAATTCCTCTTCGGAACACATAGTTTGTATTTTAAACAACAAGGCACCATCTCTCCTAACAGAAAAATTCACTACCGATCCGTTAAATGCTCTTTCTATCAACCGAACTATGGAAGGATCACTATGCTGAGCCTCACGCACTCTATCAACCAAAACTGGCCTCACATGAAAACTGGCCACCAAAACACCAATTTCATCCACCGACAATTCCACTCCTGTAGCTCGTAACTCATAAAGAAGTGGAACCCGAACTGTCCTCATATAAGTTAAGGACATAGAAGGATTGCGACTAAGAGCATCCGCTAGTACATTAGCTTTTCCAGGATGATACTCAATAGTACAATCATAATCTTTAATCAACTCCATCCATCTTTTTTGCCTCATATTTAACTCTCTCTGAGTCAATACATACTGAAGACTCTTGTGGTCGGTAAAGATCTGGCACTTGGCTCCATAGAGATAATGTCTCCATAATTTCAATGCAAAAACCACTACAACAAGCTCTAGGTCGTGGGTGGGGTAATTCACTTCATGCGGTTTCAATTGCCTAGAAGCGTAAGCAATTACTCTTTCATGTTGCATCAACACACCACCCAAACCTTGCCTGGAAGCATCGCAATAAACCACATACTCTCCACTATCATCAGGGAGTGCTAGAACTAGAGCACTAGTTAAACGATCCTTGAGCTCTTGAAAACTCTGCTCACACTTCTCGGACCACTCGAACTTAACCCCCTTCCTAGTCAATCTTGTAAGAGGAGCGGCAATCTTTGAAAAATCTTTGACGAAACGACGATAATAGCCTGCTAACCCCAAGAAACTACGAATCTCCGTCACACTAGAAGGCCTCTTCCAATTTATCACCACTTCTATCTTTTGGGGATCCACACTGACACCTTCTGCTGAAACCACATGGCCTAAAAACCCCACTTTATCCAACCAAAACTCACATTTACTGAGCTTCGCATACAACTGAGCTTCCCTCAAAGTCTGCAATACCATTTTTAAATGATTAGCATGCTGCTTCCAATTCCTCGAATATACCAAGATGTCATCAATGAATACAATTACGAAATGGTCAAGGTATAGACGGAACACCCTATTCATGAGATCCATAAAAGCAGCAGGTGCATTAGTAAGTCCAAATGGCATCACCATAAACTCATAATGACCATAAGGTGATCGAAAAGCAGTCTTGGCTATATCACTTTCCCGAATCCGCAACTGATGATATCCTGATCTTAAATCAATCTTTGAAAAGACTGTGGCACCCCTCAACTGATCGAATAAATCATCAATGCGGGGTAAAGGATATTTATTCTTTACCGTAACCTGGTTCAACTTCCTATAGTCTACACAAAGTCTCATGGTGCCATCTTTCTTCTTGACAAATAACACTAAAGCACCCCAAGGAGACATACTAGACCGAATAAAACCTTTATCCACCAACTCCTGCAGTTGAGTTTTTAACTCTTTTAATTCTGCAGGTGCCATTCTATAGGGCGCTTGAGAAATAGGCGCCGTTCCAGGAAGTAGCTCAATTGTAAAATCTATCTCCCTTACAAGAGGCAAACCAGGCAACTCATCTGGAAAAACATCGGGAAACTCATTAACTACATGGATATCTTCCATTCTCACCTCTCCCTTTCTAGTATCCACCACATGGGCTAAATAAGCCTGGCAACCCTTATTCAATAATTTCCTAGCAGCGACAGCTGAAATCAAGCAAGTTGAAATAACATCTCGCTCACCTTGAAATGTAACCTCAGGCTTTCCAAGACTGTGTAACACCACTATTTTCCGGAAACAATCAATCATGGCTCTATGTGCCTCCAAAAAGTCCATACCCAAGATTACATCAAACTCCACAATATCTAATGGAATTAAGTCAACTTCGAAAATTAAGACCCTCTACCAACACTTCACAACCTCTAAATACCCAATCTATCTTCATCACATCACTGGAGGGCAAGGAAACCTGCCATTTGCCTGGAAGTGGCGATGATGGCACATTGGCGAGAAATGAAAATCTACTAGACATAAAAGAATGCGTCGCTCCATGGTCTATCAATATAAAAGCAGGATGACCGAATATTAACAACGTACCAATGATGACATCCGAGGAGGTACGTTCCTCCTGCCGTATCATAGCATGGAGCCTAGCATGAGTAGTGGCAGGACGACCTCTCTGTCCTCTGCCTTGCTGAAAGCCACCTCTGGCTGGAGCCACGGCGCGAGTACCACTATTAGAACCACCAGCTGATGTCTGACCCATGGCCTGAGTAGGAGCATATGTAGCTCCTTGAGTCAGAAACTGACCACACTGAAAACATCCCCCTGGCTGAAACTGACTCTGCCCAGACTAAAAAGACTGACCACCAGAGATCCCACTCCTACTGCTCGATCCACTCCTAAATCGCCCAAACTAATGCCCAAAAAAGTTCTTGAAGGATCTACCACCCTGCCTCTTGAACCTCCCTTTGAAACCGGAGCCAGAACTCGAACTGCTACCATGTCCACTACCTGGAAGATGATCCAGAACCCGAGGTGGACGCCAATTTCTTTGATGAACCCTGGCTATGACCACCAGAATCACGAAGACAGCCAGCTGCCAACTCTTGTGCCTCAATATTCAGAGCAAAAGTCACCGCCTGGTGAAATGACTGATATGGTACCGCTGTCATCCTGTTTGCATAAATATCACCAAGGCCCTTGGTGAACTGATAAATCTTCTCCTGCTTTGTCTTCACCAAATCCGGCACATAATAAGACAACTCTCGGAATCGCTGCACAAAACCCATCACTGTCATGTCATCACCCTTCTACAGATTCAAGAACTCCTCCCTCATTCGGTTGACATAAGCATGACTAATATAGCACCCTCTAAAAAGAGCTGTAAACTGATCCCAGGATATATGATTTGCAGCATCACCCATACCTCTACTCATATCAAGCCACCAATGCCATGCTTCCTTCTCCAAAAAATGGGTAGCCAAGCCCACTTTCCTGTCCTCTGGGCATCTCACCTGAATAAACATTTTCTCAATGGTCTCTACCTAATTCTGAGCATCCAATGGCTCAATAGCATGGCTAAACACTCTAGCTCCATTCTTGTAAGCTCTATCATAATTGTCACACCCCAATTTTCGAATGGAATTTCTAAAAATTTTGGCATGATATAACTTAAAATATTAACATCCTAACCTGTTTCAACAACAAAAACTCAATTACAGAATAGAAATTTCCACAAAATCTATCACTGAATTAAGATTACACTTCCTTGTTTACATAACGGGCAAAACAAGAACATGAGAACAATCTCATGATTTTAATACTGTCTACTAAAATATAAAACTATACAGAGTCTGAAAAAATTAGGGAGAACCCTGCCACTACGCCTCCTCCTCAACCCTGCTGATCTTCACCTGCAGGTCTAACCCCTACACCAAGAATTGGTGCACCAAGATTGTAGAAAAACACACCCGGTAAAGCTAAAAAGCCCGTATGAGTAAACTAAAAAATAACTCTACATTTAACACATCCAACATACCACAAGTGAAATTTGATCAATAATTAAAAAGCACACATTAACAAGAAATGTACCCATGAGTCCCAGATATTTAATAAATACCCCTCATGACCTACAACAACAATATGTGTACCCATGGGTCCCAGATACCATCAAGTATCTCCCATGACCTACACTGACAGACGGACTAGAGCTCTAATTCCTAGCCGCAACCAATCACCCGGCCAAAGGCTTGGAACTCGGTTTGACTGTCCAATATCAAACTCAAAATGGTAAATAGCATCTGAACCGTGACCAATCACCTGATAACAGGCTTGGAACCCGGTTTGGCTATCTATCCAACAATCAAAATATCACAGCATTATTATCAACAACACAAGATCCACATCATAAGATTATATCCTTTACAAAGATATAATTATATGAACAAATATAAATTATTCCACAAGTATAGCTTATCACAATTCAATACCATTACGATCATACGCACCTTCAAATACACATAAGGAAAACTTGGTTTATCTTACCTATGAACCGTTATCGATCAAGCTCATATATTTTAAAACCAATAATAACAGAACATTAAAATCATATCATAATCATTATCCTACTCAAATGACCATAATTAAACTTGAATCAGAAGTGAACCTTGGTGAGATTTACTCACCTAAATACTCCTGCTGCGTCTTCACAACCACACAAGAGCCAAGGAATCCAACAAACTCATAAATCACCTAAAATTATACAATTAAAAACCCTTAGTAAAAACACCACAAGGATTAAAATACCCTTAACTTAAAGGTTGCCCAAATAAGGGCAATCCTTCCTCCAAGACCTACCAAGGTCATCGGACACTCAACAACAACCACACTACCTCCAAGATCAATTCTTTTTTTTTAAGTTTCCGACCTAACAAACACCAAGAACCAACTTAGCACCTACAATGCAAAACCCTAATCAACACTCATTCTTCACACACCAACAACACACTAACATCAAAAAGGACTAGCTAACACAGCAAATAAGGCCTCTACCCTGCCCAGAAGTGCTCCCACGCGCTGCCACAGGCGGCGGCGAGTGAGCCCCAAGCGCCACCACCAACCTCAAAATCTACATAAACTCCCAACAACAACCTTAAAGAGCACAGTACAAGGAACACTTTTTATACCTAAGGCTAAGCTCGGTTCAGCCTTGAACTGCTCCAAACAGCCACCATAAACTCCGCCCCCAAATTCAAACTTAGATCACAAGAGAGGCATAAACATCTCTAGAGGAAGGAGGAGGGCAAGACTCACCTAACTCTGCCCTAAAACGCCGTCGGAAACCACAAAACTCCGGCAAGACCGCCACAGCTCCTCCGCCTAGCAGCGGCGTCTAGCCAGCGAGACGGCGAGTGGCACTGCCCTAGGAAAGAAGAGGAGGTCTGTGTGCACCGAACGAGACCAACGGCGGTCGAAACAATAGCCGGACGGCAGACCTATGCTTCGGTGAACCACGTGAAGCTTCTTCGGCCAACGGCTTGTCTCCGGCCTACGACGCCGTAGGTGGAAGAGGGTGACCGAGCGAGTCGAACTAGACCAAGGGCTACCAACCTGGTGGCAAGACGACGGACTTCCGATCGGTAGAAATTCAGGCATCCGTGAGGCGTCGGGTGCTCGGGAGAGGATAGAGAAAAGCTGAACGGGCTTGTGCAATTTAGGGTTCCAACCAATTAAAAATCCCAGACTTTTCCCTATTAAACACTTTCCAAACCCAGAAAACTAACTTCCTCTAAACATAACTTCCTCATACGGCATCCAATTTACGCGTGCCGCATGTCTACGAACTCGTATCGCCAAACTCTACAACTTTCAAGAAGGAAGTTTTTGAAGATAACTTACGGAAAATAAAGTCAACTTTTGGTCCCTTAAACGTCAAAGCACCTTAAATAAACTCCCGAACTTCAACTTCGCACAAACTAAAGAGTTTCCATAAATAATCCTTCATTAAACATGTGAATAATACAAGGAAAATAATATAAAAATCTAGGGTATTACAATAATTTATCTCGGGGACCATGCTAGTGCTAAAACGCTGAAAGAACTACTCCATGGCATTTGTCCAATCACCCTGTACATCCTCATCTTCCCCCCTTGGAGGATTCTGCCTAGGCGCTCGGCGAGGAGGCATACTACCTGAGAATAAAATATTTAGCACAAGAAACAAGAAAATGAGAACTACCCACATACTTAATAAACACTTAGCATACATGCATAAAAAGCTAATGGATCCGCCGTGGTCGGACCATCACTCTCATGACACTAAGATGGAAAAGGCTTTTGAGAGCACTGATCTGCCAGAAGAAAAGAAAATGAAGATGGCAATGACTTTTCTGGATGATTCAGCTCATCATTGGTGGACTCTAGCTAGTAGAAATATTGGTGGTGCTCAGAATATGACTTGGGAGGAGTTTAAGACGCTCTTCTTGGGTCAATATTTCAGTCATGCTCATCGTACCAGGATTCAGTCGGATTTTCTGAACATGAAGAAGAGGGATGATGAGGGTGTCATAGAGTTTGAGCAGAGGTTCACTACTTGAGTTATCATGTGCCATATTTGGTTCCTGATGAGAGGACCAGGATTGACATGTTCATTGGGGGACTTGGTGGAGTGTATGCAGATAAGATGATAGGTGTTATCTACCCGACCTTTCTTGATGCGGTTAGTGCAGCTATGGCAATTGAGACCATGAGGACGCATGGTGTACGGTCCCGTGATTATAGTGGCCCCAGTCAAGGTCCATTCAAGAAGGCTACTTCATCATCCGCTACAGGGTCTTCAACTGGTAGTGGCAGTAGTGGTGGATCGAGTTCTAGTTCTCGGTTCAAGGTTAGAGGACGTAACAGAAGACCTTTCCAGAGCCAGTTGGGTAGGCAACAGACTGGTCAGTTTGGTTCTGGTGGCAGTTTCCAGGGTAGGACAGACTTTTTCTTTTGGTCAGCAGCAGTTTTCTGGGTGCTTTGAGTGTGGTAGTCTGGACCATTTCAGGAGAGATTGTCCCTTATTGGCTCAGAGGACCACCCCCACTCCTATTCAGCCAGCCGGTCAGTCTTTAGGCAGAGGCTCCAGTAGTGGTACTCATGGCAGTTTAACAGCCAGGGGTGGCTCTCAACAGGGTAGTGGTCAGCGTGGACGTCTCATGACTCATGCTATGACTCAGCAGGAGGGTCGTACTTCTCCAGATGTCATCATTGGTACGTTATTAATTTTTGGTCAACCAGCTTTTATTTTAATTGATCCCGGAGCCACGCATTCATTTATGTATAGTAGATTTGCCCTCCATGCCAATGTGCCATCATCGTCTCTTCTTGGCGAGTGGCATGTGTCTCTACCCTCCGGTGAGGTGATGAGAATAAATTGGGTGTTTAGTGGTTGTGAAGTATTGGTGGAAGGACTAAGTTTAAGGTGGATCTAATCCCTTTAGATATTGTGGAGTTTGATGTGATCTTGGGAATGGACTTTTTAGAGGCTTATAGAGCTATGGTAGATTGTTTCCGAAAAGAAGTGCTGCTTCGAAGTCCAGATGGATTTGAGGTTGCATTTCAAGGAGAAAGAGATGTTATTTCGAGTTGCTTGATATCAGCTGTTACTGCTAGGAAATTGCTAAATAAAGGTTGTCAGGCATATTTAGCTCACATTGTGGATACAAGTATGGGAGTGTTGGGAGTAGAGGATATTCATGTAGTAAGAGAGTTTCCAGATGTTTTTCCCGAAGAGTTGCCTAGTTTGCCTCCTGTAAGGGAGATAGATTTTTGTATCGAGTTACTTCCCGAAACTATGCCTATCTCACAGACACCTTACAGAATGGCTCCAGCAGAATTGAAAGAGTTGAAGACTCAATTGCAGGAGTTGGTAGATAAGGGTTTTATTCGACCTAGCATGTAATATCCCACATCGGCCAAACAGAGAGGGGTTATGTGCTGTATATGTACATGCCCACCTCCAATCTAACACGAGGCCTTTTGGTGGCTCAGCGGCTTCGGAAGGGATGGGTACTCCGAGGTTAAGCATGTTGATGCTAGAGCAATCCCAGGATGGGTGACCTACTGGGAAGCTGCTCCTGAGCTGCCGGAAACAAAACCGTGAGGGCCGGTGGACCCAAAGCGGACAATATCGTGTTACGGCGGAGATGGTCCTGGGATGTGACATAGCATGTCTCCATGGGGTGCTCCGGTGTTGTTTGTTAAGAAGAAAGATGGCACCATGAGACTATGCCTTGATTATAGGAAGCTAAATCAAGTCACGGTGAAGAATAAATATCCGTTACCCCGTATTGATGATTTACTTGATCAGTTGAGGGGTGCTTCTGTTTTCTTAAAAATTGACTTGAGATCTGGTTATCATCAGTTGCGGATCCGAGAGAATGACATAGCCAAGACTGCTTTTCGATCACACTATGGTCATTATGAGTTTGTAGTGATGCCTTTTGGACTTACTAATGCACCCGCTGCGTTCATGGATCTCATGAATAGGGTGTTCAGTCCATATCTTGACCACTTCGTGATCGTATTCATAGATGACATTTTGGTATACTCAAGAAGTGAGAAGGAGCATGCCAAACATCTAAGAATGATATTGCAGACTTTGAGAAATGCTCAGTTGTATGCCAAGTTCAGCAAGTGTGAATTTTGGCTAGATAAAGTGGGGTTCTTAGGTCATGTAGTTTCGGCTGAAGGTGTTAGTGTGGATCCCCAAAAGGTGGAAGCAGTGGCAAATTGGAGAAGACCCACCACTGTGACGGAGATTAGTAGTTTCTTGGGATTAGCAGGCTATTATCGACGCTTTGTGCAAGACTTTTCAAAGATTGCTGCTCCACTTACAAGATTGACCAAGAAGGGAGTTAAATTCGAATGGTCAGATCAGTGTGAGCAAAGTTGTCAAGAATTAAAGAATCGCCTGACTAGTTGATAAGACGTATTTGCACACGCATCAATTAACCCTGTCAACAAATCAATCGTAGTATAAAGCAAGCAGGGATCGTTCTAAACCGGGGATCCAACTACAGGGTAGATCCATCTAATCTAATGTAAATGTCGAAATAAGCATAAAGGGTTTAAGGTTTTATAATTTCGGAACAACATTAATAATAAATCCTAAATTACTTCTATACATATATACATGTGATCAACCAACAATCATGCAAACTCAACCAAACAACCATGTAAGAATAAAGAAGACAATCTCTAATCTCATTTAAGTCTACACCGTGAGCAAATGTACAACCTAAATTTGATATGCACATAAGTTCCTACGTGGTTCCTATGACATAGACCAACTTAGAATTAGACTACGGGTTTCATTTAACATCGCGACACAACAAGCTCGGCTACGTGCTCTACTTATAGGTCACACACATAAACTAATCATGCAATTACGTATCACATAAAGAATCGATGTGTTTAAGCACAAGTCCAAATCAAACATAGGTAGAAAATCGATGAAAAACAAAGACAATGCAACTTATCAACTACGTGTATCAAAGTCAAACTTTGGATGATTAACACATGCAATATCAACTACTTGTATCAACTTCACATGATAATGTAATATAGCACCGAAAATCTTAAAGTATTTAGACATTAAACTCATGGCATAATACCTAAAATCATTGATTAAAAATTGAAAACTTTAATTCAAAACATGGTTCAAAAGTACTTCTATCTCATAGACAAGAATCGAAGTATACTTAAGCAAAAACCTAAAACAAACATAAACGAGAACAAACACATAGCAATCCGAAAATAGAAGATGGAATTCACTCTCAAAATAGCCCTACGTGTTCTATTCTTCGAGTGAGCGGAGTCCTAGGCTACTTGCTTTGGACAAATGCTGAAGGTGGGATCAGATTGTGGTGTTTGGAGATTGATGGAGTTTCGGCAAAGGCTTTGGTGTTATTTGTACGGGTTGATCCTCCTCTTCTGTCCTTGAAGTCGTGCTTTATATAGAGGAAAAACCCTAGAGAAGTCAGCCACAAAGCCTAAACCAAGTTGGTTTAGGATTCCTAGTTCTTCTCAATTTCGGCAGAATGACCTCCGTCTGAAGATTACGTCATAACTTCCTCTAGAAAATAGATATTGAGATGACTCCAAGTGATTTGGAAACTAGACTCCCGTAGCTTTCTATCCATATATGGCACGTTTTCTGATTCATTGTGAGCTGTCCTGGAGAGTCCGTTGAAGTTGGCAGACGTGCACAGGAATTCTCCCGATTTGATCCGGATTCTGCTGAATTTAAATCTTCTTCTCCATATTGGACTTGGTTTGGGCTTCTCCTTCATGGACTCGGCTTCGAGGAAAGATGGAATCCTGATTAAGACATGAATCCTGAGTAAACAAGGATTTCAAATACTTAGCACAATTTTAACACCAAATTCTTCAATTCCGAAATTACTATGTGTTTTAACACTCAAACCTACATATTTCTACTTTAAGCAATTATTCTACACTAAACACAAATATAAAGCTAAATCAACTAAATAAGAGTTAACAAAGGGAAAATAAAGGGTATAAACATATTAAGAACGTCACACTTTGTGCTCCTATCACTAGTGCTCTTGTTTTAGCACTTCCAGATGATAGTGGGGAGTATGTGGTTTATTGTGATGCTCTAAACGAGGTTTAGGCGGGGTATTGATGCAGCATGGTCGAGTTATTGCCTACGCTTCTAGGCAATTGAAGCCGCATGAGGTGAATTATCCCACTCATGATTTAGAGCTTGCAGCAGTAGTTTTTACTCTTAAGTTGTGGAGACACTATCTTTATGGACCCAAGTGTCAGATTTTTACCGATCATAAGAGTCTTCGGTATGTATTCACTCAAAGAGAGTTAAATATGAGTCAGAGAAGGTGGATGGAATTAATCAACGATTATGATTGCACTATTGAGTATCATCCTAGAAAAGCTAATGTGGTAGCTGACGCTCTTAGTCGAAATCCCACCATATCTTTGTCTCACCTGAGGATGGTTAAAGTTCCACTTCTTTTTGAGTTGCAAGCTACAGGGGTGGATTTAGCGGTGGATGAAGTGGGTGCCTTGGTAGCTAGTTTCCATGTGAAGCCAGTTTTGGTAGATAAAGTGCGGGAGGCGTAGTATCATGATCCTTCCATTGTTTGGTTGATTGAAAGAGCAGCGAATGGAGCCACCGTAGATTTTTCGGTAAGAAGAGATGGAACTTTATTGTTCAAAAATACACTTTGTGTTCCAAAGAGGAATGAAGAGTTAAAGAAAGTGATAATGGAGGAAGCTCATAGTTCTGCATATGCTGCTCATCCGGGTAGTACAAAAATGTATCGGACTTTGAAGGATTATTATTGGTGGCCAAACATGAAGAGGGAAATGGCAACTTTTGTAAGTAGGTGTTTGATCTGTCAGCAAGTGAAAGCTGAAAGGCAGAAACCTTCAGGATTGCTTGAGCCGTTGCCTATTCCAGTGTGGAAGTAGGACCACATCACCATGTATTTTGTTTTCAGTTTACCTCGTACCCGTGAGGGGCATGGCGGTATTTGGGTGATTGTGGATAGACTCACCAAATCTGTACATTTCTTGCTGGTGGGAAAGAAGTATACACTGGATAAATTGGCTGAGCTTTATGTGAATGAGGTCGTGAGACTTCATGGTGTACTGGAATCAATAGTGTCGGATCGGGATCCTAGATTTGCTTCTAAATTCTGGGGAGCTCTTCAGGCAGCTTTAGGTACCCGACTACACTTCAGCACTGCTTTTTATCCTCAGACTGATGGGCAATCAGAGAGGACTATTCAGACTTTGGAGGATATGTTTAGATCTTGTGCCTTGCAGTTCAGGGGGAGTTGGGATAAGAACCTATCTTTGATGGAGTTTGCTTATAATAACAGCTACCATTCTAGTATTGGTATGGCTCCCTTTGAGGCACTTTATAGGAAGCAGTGTCGTACACCTTTATGTTGGAATGAAGTAGGAGAAAAAGAACTTTGTGGTCCTGAGTTAATCCATGATACAAATGAGAAAATTAAAGTGGTCAGAGATAAACTCAAGGCCGCTAAAAGTAGGCAGAAGAGTTATGCAGATGTCCGCAGGAAAGACCTTGAGTTTCAAGTGGGTGATTGGTTGTTTCTGAAACTATCTCCTTGGAAAGGGATAGTACGTTTTGGTAAGCGTGTGAAGCTTAATCCTAGGTATATTGGCCCTTATGAGATAATAGAGCGAGTTGGTTCACTTACTTATCAGTTACTTTTGCCTCCAGAATTATCCAGGATACATAATGTGTTTCATGTATCTATGCTCTGCAAGTATATTCCCGATCCCTCTCATGTGTTGCAAGAGCAGCCAATTAGTTTGGCGAGAGATTTGACCTATGAAGAGGAACCGGTTCAGATTCTTGACCGAAAGGAGCAAGTGCTTAGAAACAAGACAATTCCACTTGTCAAGGTGCTTTGGAGGAGTCATCAAGTAGAGGAAACTACTTGGGAATCGGAGGAGCCAATGAAGCAGCAGTATCCCTACCTCTATGATTGATAGTTATGTAAATTTCGATGACGAAATTTTTATAAGGAGGGGAGAATTGTCATGCCCCGACTCATAATTTTTACCTTGTTTACTAGCTTGGTATTAATAAGAGTTGTACCGTCTTTGTAAATGAGTTTATAGTTTCAAAGGTCCCTAGAGGAGTATTGAGGGACGGATATTTTGGAGAAATTATTCGTAGAAGAAAATTATGACGACGGTAAAAAATGGTAAATTTTAGCTACTAAAAGGTAACTTTTATTAGGGTATTATTTTGGGGTGTTTAATATTTGGAGTTGGGTTATATGTTTGGGTTGGACTGGTTGGGCAAAAGCCCAAATCTTTTTCTCTTCTCTCTCTTCTCTCTCCTCCCTCCCGATTCTCTCTCCCTCTCCCGCTGCCGTAACTTCCAGCCGATTGTCCTCCGCCGTCCGGCCAACGTACGCCGCTGCACCGGTCCCAAATGGTTGGCCATCTCCTCCTCTTCTTTCCTGGACCGGTGGCAGCCTCCCTAGCGCCGCCGTGAAGGAGAAATCAACCCTGTAAGGTCCGACTGCCGTGGTGATTTTCTCGCCGGAATTGGCTCCTCCGGCCACCATAGCCGGAGCCACTTGGCTCATTGGAAAGCCCTCCTCCCGTGCAGCAACCCCTCCAAAGGACTCCCTCCCTCTTGAGCTAGGTAAGGAGAAATATGGAGTTGAAATTCTAGGGCTTATTAGATGTTTTCGTTCGATTGGCATAGTTAGGCTTGGAATTTCTGTTTGTGTTAGTTAGGAAATTTGTAGAGGAGATTGAGAGGAAGATGCTGTTAAAATTTGGTAGTTATTGGAGGTCGCCGGAGTCGGCCGCCGCTGTTTGGGGAATTTTTATGGTTTTAGATGTGGAATATTAAGGGGAGGTTAATGATGTGAATTTTGGAATTTTTGGAGGAATTTTGGATAGGTTTGGGATTTTTCGAAGTTTGGTATTTTGGCCGTTAATTGGGATAGAATCTGGCCGTTAGATTATTGTTGTTTCGGCCGTAGAAGGTGGATTTAAGGCCGCCGGTATTTGTGGTGAAGTTTGGACGGTATCAATTTTAAGATTTGCAAAGTTGGGCAAGAATGAGAGTAGATAAGGCCACATTTAATTTTGATTATTTTTATATAAGCGTTGGTATATAGTTGAGGATTTAATTATGTTCATGGATCAGGACGTGAGGAAGCTCGAGCAGAAGAGGCTTCAGACCGACTTCAGGCTTAGGCCTAATTTGTGAGTGGACTCTTGGTTTAAATAATGTGCATGCAATTGTTTATTTGGTTGGAGCTTTGGACGTCATTTTTATTTGACGATTTTACTCATTGTGGTGAGTTACCGAAAATGGGATTTTCGGTAAATTATAATATATTTATGAGGAGAGTTTGTATATAAATGCTAGCTAGTCATATGTGTCTGTCCACCTTAATGACATAGTATATAACTGCATTATGGTGTGATGTGAGCGTTGGACTCAAGCGTAGTAGCCATATATGAGTGTTTAATTCATATAGGGGGTATGGGCACATATTTATACACCCGTCTGTCCACCTTAATGGCGTAGTGTATCACCGCATTAAGGCGTGACGTGAGCGTTGGACGCGAGCGTAGTAGCCCTATATAGATTATTATTAATTTATATAGGGAGTATGGGCGAGTGTAAATACATACATATTTTGATATATAGTTTTGAGCTGTAGAGGCTCGATATTTATGAGATAAGAGATTTATCGTTTGAGGCATGCATTCGTTTTCTTTTAAATAAAATTGGGAAAGCATAAATGTTGAAAATTATTTTCTTTATTTATTTTTGTCCACTCACTCTAATTTTTACGAATGTTTTTCCCCTGGGCTCTTCGTTTTAAAAATGCCCAGTCTGCAGAGTTCAGGTTAGTACGAGTAGGAGACGACGAGGCATAGTTACCCATTTCTCAGCCACATTTCACCAGTAGGTTACCAGTTTAACCTATTAGGGTATTTTCCGGCTCCTCTATTGTTTAGTAGCTCTGAATACTCTTTGGGGTTTATCGTATAATTTTTCTGGTGGTGTGCTAAGACTTATGTTTTATTTTAAAATATATGAAGTTTGTAATTGTTATTCTCACTTTTGGATAATTGTGGGTTGATTTGAAGGATGCTTAATAATATTTAGGAAAGTAACTCTTTAGTTTTCTAGGTTTGGGTTGTCCATTTTCAAGGGAGGTTTACCTAGCTTTTCGGTAAATTTTCCTTGGAGGTGGACCCCGCAAGACTTACCTCGGGTTTCAGGGTGAAATTTGGGGTGGGTCTTGACAGTTAAAATGCGTCTCAATGTAAGGTGCTAGCTCTGCACATATAAGCAAAGCAAATGTAACAGTCCGGCCCAGTCCATTGAGATATTGTCCGCTTTGGGCCCAACGACCCTCATGGTTTTGCTCTTGAGGTTTCACCCCAAAACGCGTCTCAATGTAAAGTGCTAGCTTTGCACATATAAGCATAGCAACTTGTCTCCCCCGGGCGATGTGGGACGGATGCACCTTCTAGCTTGTCTGCCTAGTAAGGTCATCACAAAGCATATGTGTAGTGATAAAGAAAGACAGGAATCAGACAACCTAATGCTCTGATACCAATTGTCAGAACCTACCCTGGATTTCCCCTTGAAATCAGGGATAAACCATGCGGGACCCACCTCAAGAGAAATTCTACCAAAATTTTGGCATAACCTCCCTTGAAAATGGGTAACTCTATATGAAAGAAAACTCACCACAACCCCAAAAACTTCTGAAATAATTAAATCCACATCTCCTGGACCCACGCGCTCTCCCAAATAAACATCCACCACCTCAACAAAAGTAATAATTCAAAATAATTTCATGAATATAATCTCTCATACAAACAAACCAAATAACTTTTTTCCATCACTCCTAAGTGGAGTCATAAACTATTAGCACACCTTGACATAAATTCATTTAAAACACCCCATGGTTATCAGAGCAACTACTAGGAAATGAGAAAATATACAAGTAGGTTAAACTAGTACCCTATGAGAGAGAAAACTGGATGAGGTGGGCAATATGACTCGCCTCCTACCCTAGCTGAACAGAACTCTGTAGACTGGGCATTTAAATTGAAAGGCCCAGGGGAGAAGCATTTAAAAAGTTAGAGTGAGTGGACAAAAATAAATAATAAAAATACTGACTTAATGATAGAGCCTTGAAATCAAAATTTACGCTTTTCCCATATTTTCCATTGAGAAAAAAAATATTTATGCATGCCACTCTTGGAAATCTTTCCGAAAATAATTATAGACACAAATAATGAACCAATCCCATTGGTTCTCAATAAATCAATAAAAATGGGGAAGAGGTTTCACCATAATGATGAGCCTCCCAGGCTAGGATCGGAGCCTCCCAGGCTATAATAACGTCTCACGCTAAGCGCCCTACTCATCTATGGTGAGCAGCCGCTAATAATGGCTAGCTAACATATAAATATAAATATCGATAGGTTGCCTCCCAGGCTATAATAGCGTCCCACGCTAAGCGCCCTACTCACCTATGGTGAGTAGCCGCTAATAATGATTAGCTAGCAATAATGAATATATATCAACCTTTTTATGGTGAAGTAAAATAACAAATATTAAGAATGTCACTTCCCCAAAAATAATATAAAATCCATTGAACTCAGTATAGTTCCCAACTATACCTAGGAATATTGCGTAATAAAATAAATCATTTGACATGTCCCACATGTCAAATATAATGCTCAAGAGAGTTCCCGAAAAATAAATGGAACTCATTACTCCAAGAAAATATTAAATCTCCAATATGCCTTTGAAAATTAAATAAACTCTAGTGCAAGCATGACATTCAAATCAAAGGTCCACTCACTATGCTCGGCTATGCCTGCCGACGACTCGAGGCATCCTCCAAATGATCCTCCTCACGTCCTGAACAATAAATAATTATTAAGCCTCCAAACTAGGATAATACTTTAATAAAATTTCCGAAATAAAAGGAAGGCTATAATTTCATTTCTCTTGCCCAACTTCTCCACTTTTAATCTAATAGGGCTCACAATACTCCGCACTTACTGAAAGCCATAATTTAACCTTTTTAGAATTTAAAACTTGCTAAACCAACTGCCGAAATTCCAATATAATAACCGCCACAATTCTTAACCTTTGAAAAATCCCAAACCTTATCAAAACCCCTCCAAAAATTCCAAACTATACTTCATTAAACTCCTCTCATGAAAACAAACCTAGAAACATGAAAAACTGCCCCTAAGGAGCGGCGCCGCCGCCTGCTCTGGCTACCTCCAATGCTTCTCAAATTTTAGCACAACACTCCTCTCAACCCGCACAACAACTTCCTTAACTAGCACAAAAACCATTTCCAAGCCTAACTAGGTTAATCGAACCAAAACCTTAAATTGAGCCCTAGAACTTTAAGTATACATTTCTTAATAACAAGATCGAATTAGACCAATTCCTTTTGAGGAATTACTCACCTTGATGAGGGCTACAAGATGAGCCAAAAATCCCGACCTATGGTGGCCGAAGGAGAGAACTCCGACGAAGGCTGCCCAGCGTTTCCGGTGGATTTTCTCCTCTTCGGCGACGCTACCGGCTCGGACACCGGCCCAGAAAGAGAGAGGGGACGGCGGGGTTCCGAACGAAAGTGGTCCGGCGGTCTGTGGAGGCCGGACGACGGCGGACAGAGGCTTGGAACTTCCGGGGGGAGAAAGGCTCGGGGAGCTCGGAAGAAAGAGAGAAGGAAGAGGGAGAGAGAGAGAGAGAGAGAGAGAGAGAGAGAGAGAGAGAGAGAGAGAGAGTGAGGGAGTGTTGGGCTGCTCCACACCTGGTCCAACACTTAAAACCCCAACAAAAAACAATACCCACTAAATTTTTACCCCGTTTTACCAACTCAAAAATGTACTCTTTTAATTGATAACTTTTTCATGCTAACTCCGATTTTAACACATAGAAAGTCTACGAACTCGTAATAATGTCCTATATGACTTTCATGAAGAAAGTTTTCCCAAATTCGAAACGGAAGAAAAAGTCAACGTGAGGGTCCTTAAGTAGTAAACGGTTACTCAACACGGTAAAAGATCAAAATAATACCAAAGTAAAATAACCGTAAAATAATTTAAGAACCGGGGTGTGACAAGTGACTTTATGCTAGTTATTGATGGTCATATCCAAAACTTGTTCTCATACCCTCTATGGTTTTATCTTATTGTTGTCTCTCTAAATTAGGCCAAATTTCAAGTTATACCTGAAATAGCTACCACTGCTATGTCCAATGAGAGTGTTGTGAAGTCATGTAAATTGTTTTATGCATCTAATTGTTTGAAGTCATGTAAATTGTTTGATGCATGCACTTATGAAGTTTATTATGAAAAATGTCAAGTTTATTAGGTACACATAAAATGAGCTATATGTAAATAGTTATCTTTGGTTACTGGTTATGGTTTATGCATATTCATATATATTTTCTTTGTAACCGGTCATAAGAATTAGGGTTGTATTGTTTTCACTGGCAGTAGGAGCCTATTGAACTTGTAGGGCTGTATTATATTCCTCAACTACAATAGAACATAATATAAGACTAATTGAACTTGTATGAGCCTATGAGGTACAAGACTATCTAGTAAAAGTTCTATGATGCCACTACATGTCTTATTAATTAAGACGTTAATGTAAGTACGTGGCCTAATAAGCAAAGTAATGGCTAATAAGAGATAAAAGTATTGTTCTTTGAAGTTGCCCTCTAAGCTGAATTAGCTAATCAACCCTAGAATCAAGCAAGAATTGCTTAAAGTAATCAAAGTCGCAAATGAAAGCGATTGTTGTGGTAACATAGTCACCAAACAAGCTAATAGAAAGGGAAGCTTCCCTGTTTATGATGCATTGGAAGTTTGATCAGGTGCATGGTTGATTAGGTGTACATAAGTGCATGGTTGATCAGGTCTATTGATAAATATCAAGTTTATTAAGCTTCCCTGTATTGTTTGATCAGGTGTACCTAATATGTGAAGCTTCCCTGTTTATTATGCAAAATGTCAAGTTTATTATGGAAATGTTGAGCTGTTTTGTTTATTAATTGATGTATTTTAAATGCAGAATGACATAGTTGATGAGGTCAATAAACAAAATGAAGCATATAAGGAACAACACCTTGACGCGACGGATGAGCAGATTATGGAAAGTGTTCAGTCACAACAAATTGAGGTGTTGGGTACGGTGCTCAAAACTCAGAAAGGAAAGGAGATCAGAGGGATGGGACGAGGAGGCGAGCGAGACTTGAGCCATTCTTCAAATGGTTCGACTTCACGTAGTCGTCCTCCTAGAGTTGATGAGCAGCAACTCGAAGAGGTGCAGTTGCGCTATGAGCAGGAACTGAAGAAATCAGAGGAGCGTGCCCAACAGCAAATCCAAGAGGTCCAACAGCATGCCCAGCGTGCCGAGTGTATGTATAGTGTTGCAGTCCCAAGTTGCAGCAATATATGAGCACCTAGGTATGCCACCTCCTCCTCCACCATAATTTTCTCCTCCTCCACAAGTTTCCCAACTGAACAATGATGATTGAGGCGACAACAGCGGATACGACGAGAATAACAATTGACATTTTTGATTTTGTAGTACTTCATTCATAGTTTAGCTAGATTGTATGAACAATATTCTAGCTAGTTCATTATTTGGCACTAAACATGCATGATTAATAGACATACAAGTTAATTTGTATATATGAACAATATTTGTTCATCTAGTTATCATGATCAATATATGAATATGTTTTCCAAATCCAGTGTTTGTTGCCTGCTGTATCTATATGTGTTTCATTATTGTTACTGATTTGTAATTTTTTGAAACAGTGAATAAAGTAAAACAAAAATTACAATTTTTTTACCCTAAATAAAATCTCTTAGGCGACGGAAACAGTAACATTCATCGCCTAAGATAAACCACCTATCCGACGAATACAAAGATCGATCGTCGTCTAAGAACAGTAATGAATTCGTCGATTTTAAACTCTGCCGACGAATATTTCGTCGCTTAAGGACGATGCAATATTCGTTGGTACACATACATACCGACGACAATTTCGTCGGTTAAGAATAATTTCAAATTCGTCGGCTAAGAATCCTACTGACACAAACATTCCGTTGACAGAGGTTCTTATCGACGAACCTGTTTGTCGACAAGGCAAGAAAAGGTACGTCGGTTAGGATCCCTCTTAGTCGACGACAGACTTTAGTTCCGTCGCCTAAGTGTCTACCTCACCACACTTAGGCAACAGAACTTAGTCGACGGATATTTCGTCTATCAAGATTCTAGGCGACGAATTGTTTGTCTTAGGCGACGAGTTGTTTTCGTCGGTTAAGAGGAGATTTCTTGTAGTGGATGTCTTCGCTCTTCTCGACCAATCTCGATTCGCTTCCAAGCTGCGCCGATATTCAGGTCTATACTCTTCAATTTCTCTTCATTTTGTTTTTCAATTTCATTGATACTAGCCTTTATACCCGCGAAACTCGCGTGTAGAAGACATCGTTACTAGGTACTTACTTTTTATTTCTCATTTGTAGTTGTTTTTTTTTTGTGTGAAGTTAGTGGGTTGCAGGGGAGTTTCTTGTTGCAGTTAAAACTCTTAACTTCCCAATTTTCATAATTATCTAATCTAGTTTTTATATTTTATTTGCTTTTTTCTTTTTACTATAGTGTCCAGTTTACTTGATTGTTTTAATTACACACAATAAGGATAATTTAGGAAGAACATAATTTGGTGAAGCTTTTGAGGGCTTCCCTTTATAGTAGTAGAGATATGGTTTGCTGTAGGTTTGGATATGTAATCGTGTTGTTGAACTTCAATTTCTCCATTGATATTTTATTGGACTGTTGTATGTTTTTGTATCCAGGGTTTCAATTTTATGAATCCCTCGTCAGCAAATCTGCCCTAAACGACGTCGTCTCCAACAACAATTTCATGAAGCTTTTTCAAACCCGAAGCTACTGCCGAACTTGTTGTTAGAGTAAGGTTGGAAGAGACTAAACCAATATGGGATAGAGCCTTTGAGAGAGTTGTTTGAGAGATCAAGGGTTTGAAGATGAGACATGTTTCTGAGGTACTTCCATGAGATTATGAAGATGAGGTTTCGGGAATGGAGGTTGATTTCTTTGATGGGTGGGTTTGAGCACCAGTATTATGGTATACAACAATACAGGGAAATTGGGCTAGACCATGCACTGACTAAAGAACAAGGAAAACAAGGCTGAGACCCACTCCACCTCCCGAAGAAGGAATTATTAGACACAAACAAAAATAAAAAGAACTGCCTATGGGCCAAAAGCAAAGCCTCAACCCAAGATACCAACGCAAAGGCACAGAAACCCACAAAACCTTAGGCCCAAAACATTGACCAGGTGTGTTGCTCCTCCACCACTCCGAGCTGAAAGACGACGTCGCGTTGAACAACCACCATGATAACCACAGAAAATGCTGCCTCCCTGCCACAGAAAATCGTGCGCCTCCCAGCCACACCCGCGTCTCCCAGCCGCAATAACACCTCGCCTCCCAATCGCAACAACTCCCCACACCTCCCAATAGACTGAAGACAATAGGCCATGTCAGGACCCACCCCGAATGTCACCCTGAAATCCGGAATGAACCCTACGAGGACCACCATCAAAGGAGATGCTACCGGAAATTCGGCATAACCTCCCTTGAAAATGGACAACACTTCCTAACAACACCTGCAAACACACTTCTAAAATCATACTCCAACCTTATACTCCTAGAGCCTTCCTGCTCTCCAAGTTCATCACATCTCCCAAAATACATCAAGCCTTAATCAACTAATAACCATCTCAAATGGTCACCAGAGCATATCTATAATGAAAGAATGCCACTTGAACTAATAACGAGTCGCTTCCAAATACTATTTTGTCTAAAACTAGCTTGTATCAACTAACCCAAACAATGCCGCTTGAAAATTACTATGGGTACCATCCACGCTTCTCACATTAATCTCTACGACTTTGATTACTACATACACTGAATTATTCTGCAACTTTTTTCGCTCCTAACAATTATACATTTCGAAATAAAGAACTCTAATTTGGACGACCACGTCACATCAGAATTTCTAGCTTCTTTGTCATTGAGACCAAGGTCGCTAATGATTAGAGTTCCCGAATCTCTCAACACGTTTCTTCCATTCTGTTTCTTTAACTGAAATACTCAAGGATAGAAATGCGTCGGTTCAGTGACTAGCTAGTACCAAACTTGTACACTATTGCTAGACATCAAAAGCAAACAACTTCATTCCCACGTCCCCCCTTGATTCTCTAAGTTCAGTCATCGGTCAACACAATATAACTTAAAAAATAACTCCAACATCTCCACGCTACCATCTCATGTAACATTTATAAAAACTCAACCACACCATGTATTAATTTCTCGATCTGTCGCCGTAAAGTCGGAGCAACCACAACCATCTCGTATCCCCTTTACTATTACATTTCAAAGCCCTTTACAGTTACAATCCTTCTAAAACACTCAACGTAAGTAGGAGGACGAATACCACATTACATATACTAAACCTAAATCGACCAATAATAATTTCAGAAACCAAACTTCAATGCATAAACCAAACTTTAACAGCCCCATTTAACGCATCCAATAACGTCCACAATTAACAAACTCGAGCAATACCACTCTACTATCTATCTCAAAGCAAGACAACACTTACTTAACACCCTTATGATATCTCTTATTTCAATACCAATCTTAACCAGAAATTGCTCAATCCTTCGTTCACATGCATGTCCTCTCTATCACTAATACCCACAAAAAGGCTCAACTCGCCACTTAAATATAAGCTAACAACTCATTAAATAAGGAATAGAACACTGCAAATACATGCCACTTCCCAACTCGTAACTCAACTCAAAATCTCGCAACCATAATAAAGCACAAATGAAAGGTGAAAATCACTTACCTTTCCATTACTCGAAAAATAACCAAGATACTCCTTGAGGTCGGCGTACGGAGGCATAGTCTTGAAGAGGTAGACATTTATGGCACAATATTGTCCATAAATAAGACAAGAACAACTACCTCACATACCTAATAAACACATAGCATCTGATGCATATAATGTTAATGGATCTACCACCGTCGGACCATCACGCTATAGACACTAAGTCTCACCAAGTATTTGAGGTAGTGATAGGAATCGGAAAACCTAAACTCTGATACCAACTGTTTGGCCCCACCCCGAATTTCACCTTGAAATCCGAAAATGAACCCTGCGGGGACCACCTTCAAAGAAGATGCTACCGGAAATTCAGCATAACCTCCCTTGAAAATGGACAACCCTTCCTAATAACACCTGCAAACACACTTCTAAAATCATACTCCAACCTTGTACTCCTGGAGCCTTCCTGCTCCCCAAGTTCATCACCTCTCCCAAAATACATCAAGCCTTAATCAACTAATAACCATCAAAAATGGTCACCTAAACATATCTATAATGAAAGAAAAACAATGAATAAAGAATAAGCGGAAGCAGCCTCTGACTGTGTCTCGACTCCATGTACGCTTGACCTCAAATAAACTTAGCCGCCAAACTGGGCATCTGAAACCGAAGGGCCCAGGGGAAGGTAATTTAAAACGTTAGAGTGAGTAGACAAAAATAAAATTAAATAATTTAACAAAAACGTTATTTAAATACTTTCCCACGTTTAAACTTTAATAACTTAGTTGCACGGAACTTTGATCATCCTTAAAACTTTAAATCCAGATTCACGTAAGAATGGACAAAACAGCCCCGCTGGTTAATCAAAAACAGAATTCTCATAATAAGAGATAAACCAGCCCCGCTGGTTAATCCATTACATACTGAGAAAATAAAACAAGGGGAAGAGATATCACCATGTAAGAGGAGCCTCCAAGGCTCGGGTCGGTGCCTCCCAGGCTATCGTAGCGTCATACGCTAAGCGCTCGACTCACCTATGATGAGGACCGCTAATAAGGCTAGCTAGCAATAAATAATAACCGATCGGTGCCTCCTAGGCTATAGTAGCGTCCCACGCTAAGCGCTCGACTCACCTATGGTGAGGACCGCTAATAAAGGCTACCTAGTAATGAATAAGAGCGACCCTATAGTATGGTGACTAAAAATATACGAAATCACTTAAATTCATAAAGCTTTCCCAAGATCTTGCGAATGGTACGGTTCCCAACCGTACTTGGAAATTATCATAAGAAATTAAAATAAAACTCAATGACGTGTTTCACACGTCAAAATATTCTCAAATCCATAATTATAAGCGAGATTTAATTATCAAGTATAAATTGTCAATAATATCTCAATCCAAAATACTCGCAAAAATATTCTCAAAGTCAAGATCGATATTCCACAAATAAACGATAAAATTATAATAGAAAACTACCGAAAATCCCATTTTTGGAAATCTTTTATAAATCTCAAAGTTAACATATAAAACCATCATAAAGAAATCCGGAAATCATAAAGAATATCCAAACTCAAATACCAAATTAATAATCCGAGCTCAAATCCATAAATCATGACCAACAATTAATCAATGCATTTAACTCAAATAATTCCAAGATCATTTCATAAGCCGAAATTATAATATAAGATCGGACAATAAAATGATAAATTATAAAATCTTGCATGCATGTTTAATAAAAACCAAAGTGTCCACTCACAAATTTAGGCATAAGCCCGACGATATCCAAATCGCCACTCAAGCGAGGTATCCTCGTATCCTAGATCGAAATAGGTCGAATCCTTTTGAGGGTTTGCTACCCGAAGTATGAAGGCGATGGAACCACTTCACCAAAACAGAAGCTGTAAACACAAAAAGCTGAAAACTGGTTTATGCTTATTTTCTCCGGTTTTCAAGGCCTATTTCCATGAGGTTCCGAGAATGGTTTCACTGAAATTACTGCCCAGATTTGGAGAGGGGCGTTTGTAGATCAATTTGGAGTCAAGAATCATCCAAATCGGTGATGGCATCTAGGATTTATGAGGCGTCGAAGTTGGACAGAAAATCAGTAGTTCCGGGAAAGCTATGCAGCAGTCAAGTTCGAGGCAGTGTTTGGGCTGGATTCTGAGAAGCTTTCTTGGGGGTTTTTGCACGATTTTGAAGAGTGACATCATTAATATAATTTTCCCAAAAGCCAAGCCCAGATTATATTCGGAAAACATTCAAAAGATAACCCAAACATTGATTCTAGTCAAAGAAGGAAACATAGTCTGAAAATGAAGTTTTGATGACTTGGAGACTACTTAAAGCAAAACCCTAATACCAGAACAAGGGAAAGCCATCATACTGCAAGAGAGCCTTCACGTTGCTGCATCGCACAAGAATCCATCATGGGGAAGTCGCCAAGATCATCGTCAACTCCTTCCATTCACAATTTTCTTCTTCCCTTTGTAATCTTTAACTTTCGAATTTATTTTCTCTGTGTGATTTCTACAACAATGTGTGGCTAGTTTATCTTAGTTAGGGTGGAGGTTTGAAGCCCCGAATTATGCAATAAACATTATTTTACAACCTTGATTTCGTAATTACATAGTTATGGATTGTCTGTTTGGTTTTGGTTTATAGGAAACTCTTGCTTGTTTATGTTCATGGATGCATACATAGAACATTATGAACTTGTAAGTGGGGCTAGAATTAGGTTGTTTAATCTCCTAAACGGTTAATACGGCTTAATTCAAGGTAGTAAAACCTATAGGACAATAGGTGAAACCAAATAGAGAGACTTGCATGCTAGGTAGGCGTTCCACACTAGTTTTGCATACTTGTTCAATCACTTCCATTAATCTTAATGCTTAGAATAATTTGTTGATAGGACAGCGTCTATACCTTGATTGGTTATTCTAAAGGCTTAGTAACGGTACGTTCATCTTGCTTAAGTAGTTAAGGAAGTAGTAAGAATTTACGTAGTGCGTTCACGGTTTATTCTTGATTGAACCTTTTCATAACTTGGTAATTGAAATCTTGGTTGTGTGGACTTTGTTTTGAAGCATATTCGGTGGTGAATTTCCTAAATTCCTAACCTCTTCTCTGTCTTATTTCTCAAACTACAAAAATCAATCTAGTTTTCTAATTCTTATGTCTTCTGTTTTTCGTGATTTATTTAATATAGTAAACGAACTTCAAATCCCCTGAAATTTTGTGTGCATGTTCATCTCTGTGTCTAGTTTGGGTCTATAAATTTTCATCTTCTTCTGAGTAGTGTAGGTTAGGTTTAGGTAGTTAAGTATGTTTTCGTCTGCTGTTAGTTAGGAACAGTAGACACTTTTGTGACATTGTTTTTGTGTGTGAAATTAAATACCCTCAATCTTTGGCAATGAACGATCCTTGCTTCTTTATACTACAATTGACAATCTTTTGCAGGGTTAAATTGTGAGGCTATTTTAGCCGTACCAGATGTGACAGGCCAACCGCATAGAAGCTTCAAATCAACAAAAGCCAGATTGAACGAAGTCCCTTCAGGTAGTGCATGTCCCTGAATTAGAGGACTCAAATCATTAATACCTATCCGAAAACCTCACGTTGACGACGAGGCTAGCCCCACCAACACAGAGCGCCGCCGGACGAGAAGCTGCAAAACTGCTCGTTCACAAAAATTCGCCGATTTTGTGTCACAACTCACTGAGATACCCGAACTTTTATTATAGTATTTTAGGAGGGTTAAATTGCTAAATAAATTCGGTTTTGGACAGCTAGCTTTCTTCTCGTAATAACAGTGTCGATATGGATGGGGCCAATTACATATAAGTCCACTTTGAGACATTTTTTCCCACATAGGTCCACCCCATCATTTTTACCCACATAAGTCCACCCAAGCCTAAATAAGGTTTTGTATTAGGTACTGAAGTTCAACATAATTACAAATACTATCATCCTATTAAAAAGATACTAGTATAGAGAACGAAAAATCCTATCAGAACTAAAAAAATTACATACAAGTCGAGGATCAAAATCTACTATCATCATGTTAAAAATCTACTATCAAGCATAATGAAAGCTATTACCAATGTGTCAGAAATATACAATCACAGTGTGAAAAATATACTATCATAATGATGAAAATGTACTATCGCATTGTTCAAAATATACTATCATACAATGAGGCCGAAACATAGTTATGAATCTCGTTTCATTCATCTCCTACATTATCAGAACAAGATTATGTGCATGATTTCTCACACTCAAATTCTATCAAATTAACACAAAACATCATCCTAATCTTTGTTTACATTTTCTCAAAACCAATGAAAGAAACTGTAGCAAATTTACACTTAGAATTTTAACAGAACAGTCACCTCCAATAGGAGGTCTAGGTCTTTAGGTCGGCAACCAGATCTGCTACTTCTCGTCGCCAATCTTCATCGATTGGAGCCATCTTAGGCGACATCTTCGAAGCGGCATTGTCTAGGACGTGTCATCGAGTCAGCGGTGGCATCCAAGCCGTACGGATCTCGAATCGCCAACGGAAGGCGATCATAGCTGTCAAGGACCAGACGAGCCACGAGGACGAGCCGGCGAGCCATGTGGTTTCAGAGATCCCATCAAGGTCAAATCAGAAGTTGTCATCGATGGAATTGGACACAATAGACGTTGAGGCGTCAACGTCGAGGTCGAGGCGTCGTCGTTAACCCGGCGGCGTTGAGATCGAGGTCAAGGCGTCGTCATAAACTCAAAGAGAATCCAGATCTAGAGTACTTGCCAGGCGTCGAGGGTTTCATCTGTAAAAAGCGATCGACTTCATCGTCGTTGCGGTTGAGGCGAGTAAGTAGAGGCGAGACGACGACGTCGTCGAGGCCGATCAAGGCGGTGGTGTTGCTGTCGCAGTTGTAGGGGCTGAGGAAATTAGAGTAGAGTAGGCTCAGGCGCTTTCGCTTTAGGCTTTAGGAGGCGACGCGGCGGGCAAAGATGGTGGCCAGAGGATGATCGATGGCAACAGCGGCGTCAGAAACAGAATCGGAGGTCAAAGGTTGAGAGAGAGAGAGAGAGAGAGAGTGAAACGATTCAATAGGTCAAATGGTGACAGGAGGGTATTTTAGGTAGAACGGAAAAAGTAGGTGATGGGTTTGGATAAAAAAATGGACTTAGATGGGTAAAAAGTTTAGGGTGGCCTTATGAAGAAAAAAATGTTGAAAATGTGACTTTGATGAAATTTTCTATATGGATAAATAGTTATAATACAATATTGAGATGGCATTTTTGGGCTATCTTATAAATGATATGCCTGATTGCATCATGCATTTTTTGGCTTGTTTCAATGCTACTAACCTCCTTCCTCTTTGGGCCGTGCTCATCGTATCATATATATGCGAAACAGAAAGATGTAACCTAAAATTTGAAATTTGGGCTTTCCGTTCATTTGTTGGGGATCAAACAATACCAGTGCTCGCACCTTCGAGTGGGTGTACTACTTTTAGAAAGGAGGTGTTGCTTGGCTTGTAATGCAGGATTCAAATTTGTCATGATATGATCAGAGCGGATTCAGTGCACCATGGTGCACTTGAACCGCTCAGGCTTTGTTAACGGACGTCATCACAAAGCTGGAAACCAAAAAAATAAAATAAACTGCTATACTGATCTCCCCAAAACCCAGCCTTTCCAGCCATCCCAATTTCGACCCCTCGAATTTCATCAAGCTAATCACAGACCAGCTCTTCATCTCTGGGATGGAACCTGAACGCAGGTGGCAACTTTGCCTCCACCATGCTTATGTTACTCATTTTCTAGGTTTTTGCTTTGTCCCAGAGTGTTAGAGAGAAACAGAGAGCGAGAGAGAGATAAGGAGGAAGAAGAGAGGTTAACTTAGGAGCAGAGAGCAAATGTTTCTCTTGGGAGAGAGAGATCCCAATTCTCAAACAAAGAAGGCAAGCGGGTGGAGCTATATATACAAATGAACAAGAAGAAAAACAAAAGGGTTAAAGTCAAGGTCTGCGTCCAAAATCGGAGGTGAGGTCGCCGCCGTCAATTTCCTCGCTCCCAAAATCGGTTATCTCGGCCTCTGCCCTAACCATATCGGAGAAGACATCTCCAAGGAGACCGCCAAGGACCCGAAGGTCAAGGTCTCGTCGTCTCCATCGTGCCCTCCGCTGCTCTGCCGTCACCCTCGTCATGGAGAAAACACCGGATTCGTATTGGGGTGTTTTGGGTTTGATGGATGTAGATGGATGAAGGTTTGAGATCCGTTGGCTCTTATGGAGTGTTGGGGGTGTTGAACAAGATTGTGAAGAAAATTATATGGAAACCCAGATTCGGGAGGTGAAGAACATATAGGTGAAGAACATGCTTAAGAAGTTTCCAGAAATTATGATTCAATCGGTGATTTTTTTTTTTTTTTTTTGAGAGTTCCAGTTAAGATTAACGGTGTCATTATTGAAATTAGTGAATATAAAAAACTAGATTAAATCAATGACTGAAATTGCATTCTAACAGTATGATTATGTAGGAGCTGCACTTGATTAATTAGTAAAAGGCAGCCTACCAAACACAAATGAATCGTGAAGAAAAGGTAACAGAAAAGTTAATTTAAATTAAACAAGTAATTGAGAGGGAACAGAAACAGGTAAGCATGCATGGTGCTGAGAAAGCAGCCTGCATATCTTTACGAAAAGATGAGCAAGAAAAGGGCATGTTCCACTTTGTCCTTTTACCTCAAAACACCAAATTCTTACATTCCCTTGATATTAGATTAATGTCATCATGTCTAATCCATTACTTTATTCCTAAGGATGAGGATGATCATGTTTCTGAATAGATTAAGGAATATTGATTAATCCTTTCTATTAAAATAGTACTCATTATGAACTAAAGTGCTCCCACTTTTCAGAGCTAGCTCACTTGATTTATCTTGATAATTGATTAACTTTGCTGTGAATAATTGAAACTTGGGATGTCAGCATCTTCTTTTTGGAAAGTAGGTGATGCATTATTCAGTATTTTCTTCCAAGACAACCCTTTTTCTTTTTAAGGGGTTTAGGTAAACCAAATATATTCAACTTGGACCTACACATGATGAAATTTCTATTTTCTTTCTTATGAGATGGACACAATAACACATACATGTTTTTATGGGTGTGTCAAGGTCTTTGGGTGGAGTTTAATCTTCCTCTTTTTAGGAGATGACAAATGCAATAGGATAACCAAAGTAGGTTAAAAGCGAAGTTTAACTAACGCAAAGTTTAAAGCATGCTCGTCTTTTGTCTTACATAATACATATGATGAATATTCTTCAGCGAGTGATTACTTGAAGTTCTCTGTCTATTCCTAATTGGAGTACCAGCTGATAGATAATTAGATATGATGCAAGTTTATTTACCAGGAAAGAACCCAATATTGGTTCTGGGAAAAGGGCTTTGTTACTGTGATGATAAGATAAGCAAAGCAAAAGCAATGAATGGAAGCTGCTTTCGTGGGGGAAGGAGAGACTTGTAAAGTTGAACACCGGCCTTTTTTGAAGTGAAAAGTTAAAGTGGTTGAGGGGTCGAATCAATGAATCAATGAATCAAAAGAATAAGCAGTGGTCGAATGGGATCGATATGCATGGAGGCTTGGTTGAGCCGCCGACAAACATGGTGGTCGGTCGCCACCCGCATGATTAAACCGAACGAGTGGTGAGCTTTTCAGGCCGACCTGCTAGCTACATCTTTTCAGGCCGACCTGCTAGCTACATCTTTTCAGGGGACCGGAGCATTAAGATTTTGACCTAGCTAGTTATTTTTTGGGTCGAAATTGAAAACTTGTCGATGGATAGGAAAGAATTCATGGGAACATCTGGAACGCATGCATGATCGAGTACGTGGATCCGATTTGATTCAGCAATACTTATTGTGCGGCTGGAGATCTCATTGCGGACTAGTTAGCGGGGTCGGTTATTCCATCCGAGGATGCATTCAACTGAAATCTCAAAATTAATCAAAAAATTGCTAAACCAATTAAGAGTTTATTTTATAAAGCCTAGCAACTCCATAATGGATCCATTTCGGTTCTGAAAAAGATTGTTCGTGTCATTACCATTTAGATCCAATTCGGACCTCCATTTCTTTCTCCTCCAGCACATTTTTCACTTAATGTGAAAGACAAATGGTACTTTCAAATTGTATTATTACGTGTTTATTTCTTGTCAATGATCATGCTTCTTACTACTCCGCTGCCTGAGCAACAATAATCAATATATCTAAGCCACACGCGGTTGTTTAAATCAGTCTAGATTATAGTATCTTTCAATATATTAACGAGTGTGAATATTACAGGTAATAGCGTACCTTAAGAGATGTGATATTACGTTAAGTAATCCAACATACTCTGATAGGAGCATAAAATGCGACATTCTTAATATGTTATTACCTCCATTTGTACTTTGATTATCTCTTATTGTTGTAGAATAGAGTCATAATGTAGAGTCGAAAGTTTTTGATAGAGTTATGCGTAAAACGTGTTAAACATAGATGATTGATATAGAAAATTGTCAAAAGCTGATTTGTGGAGTCTTAGAGATGTTCTTATGATTCTATAAAGCTTTTACATTGTCACAAATTGATTTAACTTCTCTGATACTTAGGTGACATGTAGAAGAGTGCCGAGAGGAGTGTTCTTGATGGACCTAGGGAAGCAAAGCAGCTGATCCACGAAGCCTAGTCCATGAAGGAGAGGTCCAAACCAAGTCCAATATGGAGAAGAAGATCTAAATTCGGCAGAATTTCAAGAATATCCAAGCTTTGAAAATCCGAATTAAATCGGGAGAATTCCTGTGCACGTCTGTCAACTTCAACGGACTCTCCAAGACAGCTCACAATGAATCAGAAAACGTGCTAAATATGGATAGAAAGCTACAGGAGTCTAGTTTCCAAATCAATTGGAATCACCTCAATATCTGTTTTCTAGAGGGAGTTATGACGTAATCATTAGACGGAGGTCATTCTGCCGAAATTGAGAAGAACTAGGAATCCTAAACCAACTTGGTTTAGGCTTTGTGGCCGACTTCTCTAGGGTTTTTCCTCTATATAAAGCACGACTTCAAGGACAAAAAGGATCATCACTACTCTTGCAATTACATAGCCGAAATTCTACCAAACCCTATACAGAAAATTACTTAGCCAATCCATCCTCCACAAACCATAAGAATCACTCCATCCTTCCACCGATTTTCCCCACACTTGCCGAATCTTCAAAGGTTGTAAAAGTGTGATTTTCTCATGGCTTCTTGTATTATTTTCTGTTTAGTTTCGAATTCTATTGTAATATACTTTTCGATTTTGGTTTTATTTATCAAACATGGTTTTCGGATTTCTGTGTGATCTTTGATTGTTCTATGTTTTGATTTGTAACTTCTTGAATATATGATGATTTCGTGATTTAGGTTTTTGGGCAGTAGCATTTTCTTATGTGTTTTTGATTTCTAATTGATTAATTGTCATGAATTCGTGCATCTAAATCAATCCTTGAGGCTGCCTCGGCCATGGTTGTCCTTAAGGTGCGGTTTCATCTACCATAATAATTTTAGATCGATTCATACGCAAAGTTGTCTCGGTCTTTGTTATTAACTTAGGGCGGATATAATTCTGATAGTTTGCATGCTAATAGGATGAGTGACGCCATGCCTTAGATCATGTTTCCGATTGACTCGTGTGCTAAAGTGTTTTCTTGTTTAATCTCTACGCAACGTGTCTTTAAATGAGTTAGCATTCATGTTTAGGATCAAGCGCAAAGATGGTTCTAAATACTTGAGGAGTCTTAACAATTAGATAACCGCAAAGGCTCTAATTAGAATCGGAATTGGTTAGAGTCTAGGACAATTTGAACGTTGCTGCCCGGCCTTGCATGAAGTTGTTATGTGTTCTTGATGGTTTTTTATGTTATGTGTTGCATGAGTATGTTGATCACTTGTATATAATAATCTTAGGTTTAATTTTCAGTAGGTTATTCGTTAGAATTAATCAATCTTAAACCCCCAATATTTTGATGTATATATGTGAATACTTGTTTATAAGTTGTTTGGTTTCTCTTCTTTCGATCGCCCTTTGGTTTCCCCGGCTAGAACGATCCCTACTTGTCCATATTACTACGATTGCAGGGTAATTAAATTGAAGTTGTTTGACCTCGGTTACGCGACACGTCAATTTTTGGCGCCGTTGCCGGGGAAGCCAAGAAGAATCGAAGAAGATGTTATTTAGTTTTTATTTATTGGTTTTCGGCTTGTAATTAATTTTTGCCGATTTGTATTTTTAATTTTTGAAAATTTCGGTTTTGATTTGTGTGCTTGAATGCATGTTGTAATAACTTAGTTTAATTTCTAGGAAGTTTATAGTTTTATGTATGCTTGAGTTTATTGTAGTTTCTAAAGTGAAACATGTAGGGGGAAGCCACTTTTGTTAATCTTAGCCTTAACCCTTCATGTTATCTTATGATCTCATGAGGCTGAGGGCGGCTTTGATTAACACTTGTAGACCGGTCTAGTGACCCGAGTTTGTTCTCAACTGAGTAAGGGGCAAGTTATTTTCATAGATATGGTTCTCAGGTTTGTTTAACTGGATCTCAAGGTCATAGACTGATATCTCTTCTCAGTGAAGGGGTCGATAGGGAGTTCGCTCTCCGTGACCACTAAACGAGTCCTGCCTGGTTCCTGTAGGGGGTTCGCCCTCCGTGAATCTTAACGACACCGCCTTCTGAAAACACGGAACACGCTCGAACTAGCCAAGAGCTTGGGCCGAAGCATCACCTCACTTTAGACGCTAGAAAATAACTTGGCATATGTAATCTATTTTCTTCAAACCAAATTGAATAAAATCAATTAGAAAGAACTAGGTTGTGACGCCATGTATTTGAACATAATGTTGATTTCGATGCTTGAAAGTTGTTTACATACTTGTATAAAAATCTGAATATTTCATATCTAACCCTTGTATAACCGATTGTTTGATTTTGTAAAGCATGAAATATTTGCCAACGAACAGGTAATTTAGGTAAGCGAGATCAACTACCCCTAAATCCTATCATTGTTGTTGAAATTTTTAATGTTTGGGGAATTGATTTCATGGGACCTTTTCCTTCTTCTAAGGGATTCCTTTACATTTTATTGGTTGTTGATTATGTTTCTAAGTGGCTGGAGGCAAAAGCCACCAAGACTAATGATTCTAAAGTTGTTGCAGAATTTTTGAGAACTAACATATATTCTAGGTTTGGAGTTCCAAGAGTTTTGATAAGTGATGGAGGTTCTCACTTTTGCAACCGCACCATAGAGGCTTTGCTCAAGAAGTATGGAGTCACTCACAAGATATCAACGCCATATCATCCTCAGACTAGCGGAATGGCCGAAGTCTCAAACCGAGAGATCAAGCAGATTTTGGAGAAAACTATAGGTCCAACAAAGAAGGATTGGAGCGATCGTTTAGACAACGCATTGTGGGCCTATAGGACGGCATACAAGACACCTATTGGGATGTCCCCTTTTCGGCTCATATATGGGAAAACATGTCATTTGCCGGTTGAGCTTGAACATAGAGCATGGTGGGCGGTTAAGCAATTCAACATGGACCTAGATTCGGCCGATTTGCATAGGAAGCTACAACTTTGTGAGCTTGAGGAGATTAGGAACGAAACTTACAATTCGGCTATGATTTATAAGGAGAAAACAAAGGCTTATCATGACAAGATGATAAGGGGAAAGAGTTTCAAAATAGGGCAACAAGTTCTTTTATTTAACACAAGACTTAAACTTTTTCCAGGTAAGCTTCGTTCACGTTGCCAAGGTCCATTTGTTATTACTAATGTGTTTGCTTATGGCAGGAAATACGTTCAAGGTGAATGGTCATCGACTTAAACCTTATTACGGGACATTCAAGGAGTACAACGTTGAGGAGCAAAATGTTAAAGACCCACGGTATGGAGAGTGACGCCACTATGGAGATGAAGAGTCTAGGCTAAAGGACTTTAAACATTAAGCGCTGCATGAGAGGCAACTCATTTCGACCGTAGCGGTGGAGGAGCCGTCACCGAGAGTTTGCATCATTTTTATCCCTTCATTTCTTATGGTCGAATTGTATATGTGTTTGTTGTGTGACTTAGACGCATGCTTAGGAAATTATGACATGATTTCGGGTATTACATTGAGGACAATGTAATTTTCTAAGTGTGGGGTAGAGGTTTACATAATAACATGTTTGTTTGAGTCATTTAACTATAGTTTTGAGTCATAAAAAGAACACCAAAGATAAAATTCAGAAAAACAGAAAATCGGATCCAACAAAAAGATGAGTGTTTTGTTTTATTTTGAGTCTTAGAATGCCCTTAAAGTCAATGATGATTATGTCTTTCAATGCATAGATGATGGTTTGACATTTACTTAAAGAAATTGTAAGTTTCATGGACATTGTGGATCGGTATGAACATTTGAGATTTGATCGATTGTGGAAGCATGCATGTCTTGGTTAATTTGTGTTCATAACAACCTATGTGAGCTTTTGAGCCTAAATGCTTTCTTCATGAGTGACTTAAAAAAAAAAAAAAAATTTCGGCAATTTCAGTTTTGAAACCTCATCATTCTTTGCATATTCAATGACTATGTGCTATAGCTTTTTAATGGACTCTAGAATTTACTAGAACTTACTCTTGATGATTTTCGAAACTTTTATATCATAAAATGCCTTGATTGCGAAAAGGATTGAAAAAGATCTCTTTAGGATGACCATCAAAGCCAAAGAAAGCATGTGCCTTATTTGTGCCCATCGTGGGACTCCTTAGTTTTAACCCCTTTGAACCTATATTGAGCCTTTTCTTTCATCACCTTCATAAAATTCTCTTGCTTAGAATAGTTATATCCTTTACCTTGTTATCAAGACTTGGCAAAGCTTACATTCGATATGGAGATATGATGGAGTGATGCATGAAATAAGTGTGGGGTGGACTTGTCCAAGTATTAAAAAATGTTATGTGTGCCGAACCAGAAGAAAAAAAAAAAAAAAAAAAAAAAAAAAAAAAGAGAAAAATATATATAGGTTCAACAGAAAAGAAAAAAAAAATGAGCAAGGATTAAGTCCTTCCAAAAATTTTGTGAATTTGGAGTTTCTATGTATTGGAAGGTCTAGCATTGTTATACTTGACCTTTGTTCGTTTTCACAATATTGGAGGAGTGAAGAATGACGATTTGGGGTCCAATATGAAGGAATCCGACCCTTGGAGTGAAGATATAAGGAGGATCGAGCTTTGCTAATGTCTTGGTGATGCCTTAAAGCACCACTTATCCTAAAAATTCCTACCTTATGCAGCCGAGCCCCATTACAACCTTTATTTGAGATCTTTTCATGATTCTTAAGATAGGTGAACTTTGATTTGTGGAGATTTTCTCTAGAGTTAAGCATATGGTTTTGGTCCATTCGGCATATAGTTGTTAAATGAAGTTTTTCCAAAAGAGAATTCACAAAGTGCTTTTGTTTGATGAAATATGCAAGCTATTTGTTGCCTTACTATCTTTTCTCTTGCATATACTTATGAGTGAATACCATGATCGAGTGAAAAGAAGAGAGTATGCCATCGTGAGGAGGATCGGTTGACCTTGTGTGTTCATGCTATTTGTTCTCACTTCTTACTTATTCATGCCATGATACATGTTTTATGAAACTTGGAATTTACGTGTTTACACTCGAATGTTCAAATTTGAAAGCTATGCATAATAAAGATTCTGAGACATTTGCTTAAGGGCATTAGTAATGTTTGTAGTAGAGTCTTGTATTTAGTTTGCTAAGGGACTAGCAAAGGATAAGTGTGGGGTAGTTGATAGGAGCATAAAATGCGACATTCTTAATATGTTATTACCTCCATTTGTACTTTGATTATCTCTTATTGTTGTAGAATAGAGTCATAATGTAGAGTCGAAAGTTTTTGGTAGAGTTATGCGTAAAACGTGTTAAACATAGATGATTGATATAGAAAATTGTCAAAAGCTGATTTGTGGAGTCTTAGAGATGTTCTTATGATTCTATAAAGCTTTTACATTGTCACAAATTGATTTAACTTCTCCGATACTTAGGTGACATGTAGAAGAGTGCCGAGAGGAGTGTTCTTGATGGACCTAGGGAAGCAAAGCAGCTGATCCATGAAGCCTAGTCCATGAAGGAGAGGTCCAAACCAAGTCCAATATGGAGAAGAAGATCTAAATTCGGCAGAATTTCAAGAATATCCAAGCTTTGAAAATCCGAATTAAATCGGGAGAATTCCTGTGCACGTCTGTCAACTTCAACGGACTCTCCAGGACAGCTCACAACGAATCAGAAAACGTGCTAAATATGGATAGAAAGCTACAGGAGTCTAGTTTCCAAATCAATTGGAATCACCTCAATATCTATTTTCTAGACGGAGTTATGACGTAATCATTAGACGGAGGCCATTCTGTCGAAATTGAGAAGAACAAAGAATCCTAAACCAACTTGGTTTAAGCTTTGTGGCCGACTTCTCTAGGGTTTTTCCTCTATATAAAGCACGACTTCAAGGACAAAAAGGATCATCACTACTCTTGCAATTACATAGCCGAAATTCTACCAAACCCTATACAGAAAATTACTTAGTGATAGGAGCATAAAATGCGACATTATTAGTATCTTATTATCCCTTATTTGTGCTTTGTTAAGTCTATTTAGAGTAAGATAGAGTCATAATTTAGTTAAATGAAGCTCTGGTATAGTTTTGGAAAAATGTGCTTAAATTGCTAGAAAAACGACTAAGTATAGAAAATCTGTGAAAAAGTGCCAAGATATGTAGTTTTTGTGATTTTGAGGCTTGCGTCTGACTGACTTATTCTTATCCGAATTCGATAAAATTTTGCAAGTGTATTATTTGGAAGCTAACGTGTATTATGTCAAAATTTCAGGTCAATTGGAGTTCGGGAGGTCGTTCAAATGAAGGCTCAAAGCCGGCAGTTCGAGAATTTCACTCCAGGGGCTAAAACAGAGTTTCCAGCTACTGTGTCCTAACTTTAAGAGCTTGTGTACGATTAAATACTTGGAATTAAATTTCGTGCTATATATGGATGGAAAGCTCTACGAGTCTAGTTTCCCCAGAACTTGGAATCACGCCAATTGGATTAACGAGGAGAGAGTTATGCCTGAAGGAATGACCAAAGGTCAGTCTGCCGGAAATCAGGATTCTGCTACTTTGCAATTCCGGTTTGGAGTTCAATGTTTCTACATCAAAGTCACATCAAAACTCATCAAGAGAGGTCTACTAAGCATATTGAAGATTTGAAAAGTCATTTAGGGCCAAAGCTTTGCACGGAATGGAGGAGAAGAAGCAATCCTAGTCCGGCTAGGATTGGAAGATGCATTTCCTGTTTTGGAGATTCCATGTGCAACCATGAAATAAAGCTTGCATCTGCTATCCTACGCCGATTATGACAAGGATTTGAAGGCAAGAGACGCAACAAAGGAGTTCCTAGAAGATTCAAGAAGTTCAAAGTCTAGTTGGTTTAGGAAAAGCTAATATTGTTGTACTAGGAAAACCAATTCCTCTTGGTTTTAGGTTAAGGCTTGGCTGGCCATTGTAATCACTATATATAGGACCCTCTAGGCACTTAGATAACTGTCACAACCTAGCAATACACAGAGCGTAAGTCATTGTAATACGAGAGTTTTTGAGTGTTCATCCTATAGAAAAGTAGAGAGAGATTTCACCACCGCCGGCCACCTTTCATAATTCCGTCCATCACCATACTTTGGAGCTTTAACTTATAAAGTATGATCCATAAATTCTATTCTTCATCTCTGTATATTTGTTTAGATTTGCATTATTTTGTCTATAAAATATGCATGTTTGATTGCTTGATTCTTTTGTTGTATGAAAGTTGTGAAACCATTTTCAAAATCTATACTTAGGATTTTCATACTCTTAAACTTGTGATAATTTTGTGCATTAGATTAGGCAAAGCATGTTCATGTAGTCATTCTCATAACTTGATTAGTTTCTAGGATTCGAGCAACTCCATCAACACTTGCATGCGGCTAAGACCTTAGTTGTTGTGTAGGTTTAGATGTCATCAACCAAAGTATTTAGGGCTTAGTTAGGCGCAACGTCGATTAGGTTCCATTGCTTTTAGGGCAGTTATAATTCTAGAAATTTGCATGCTAATAGGATGAGTGACGCCATACCTTGTGTGTGTTTTCGATCAAGACTTTTGTGCATAATTACTTGTTGGTTTTATTTTCGACGCAACGTGTTCTTAAAATCAATTAGTAAATGCTTAGGATTCGACGCAACGTGTTTTCTAAGTATAATCTAAGAAGTCTTATAACGATTAGATGAACCGCAACGGGCTCTAGTTAGGTCGAAATTAAGTTAGAGTTAGGTTATTTGTTCATTGTTTTGCCGATTCCCTTGTATGATCTTATTGCATGTTTTTGATTGCTTTTGACTTATGCTATGATGTGTATGGTTGTCGATCACATGTAAATATTAGTCTAGGATTTATTTTTCGTGTCTTTAGGATCATAGTAATGTTTTCTAAAAACCCCCAACGTGACAACTTGTAAATATGTATATATGTGTGTGTTTTGTTTTAGCATCATGATTGATCACCCTAATTGATCCCCGGACTGAACGATCCCTACTTATTTTATACTAACGATGATTTTGCAGGGTAATAAATTGTGCGCTTAGTTTAACCCCGGTTACGCGACGCGTCACTTAGCCGATCCATCCACCACAAACCATAAGAATCACTCCATCCTTCCACCGATTTTCCCCACACTTGCCGAATCTTCAAAGGTTGTAAAAGTGTGTAACAATTAGATAACCGCAAAGGCTCTAATTAGAATCGGAATTGGTTAGAGTCTAGGACAATTTGAACGTTGTTGCCCGGCCTTGCATGAAGTTGTTATGTGTTCTTGATGGTTTTTTATGTTATGTGTTGCATGAGTATGTTGATCACTTGTATATAATAATCTTAGGTTTAATTTTCAGTAGGTTATTCGTTAGAATTAATCAATCTTAAACCCCCAATATTTTGATGTATATATGTGAATACTTGTTTATAAGTTGTTTGGTTTCTCTTCTTTCGATCGCCCTTTGGTTTCCCCGGCTAGAACGATCCCTACTTGTCCATATTACTACGATTGCAGGGTAATTAAATTGAAGTTGTTTGACCTCGGTTACGCGACACGTCATACTCTACAACACAAAAAATAACCAACAGTATATATCAAGATAGTACAAATTATTCTATAAAAAATCTAAACGGAAACCGATCAAAAACTTAATAACAAAAAGAATCATATGATCTTAAAAATTATCTCTAAACAAACTGCACTACAGGAAATCTCGTCCTAGGCGACGAAAACAACTCGTTGCCTAAGACTAACTATTCGTCGCCTAGGCTCTTGGCCGACGAATTATCCGTCGTCTAAGTTCAGTCGCCTAAGTGTCGTGAGATAGACACTTAGGCGACGAAACTGAAGTTAGTCGTCGACTAAGAGTGGTCCTACCCGACAGATCTTTTCCTGTCTTGTCGACAAACTGATTCGTCGATAACAATCTCTGTCGACGGAATGTTTGTGTGATAGCGACCGAAACCGAGCGTTTCAGTTAAAAACTCTTTTGTGTCAATTGTAGTATATAGCAAATAAGGGTATCGTTATAAAAGCTGGGGATTGAGGGTACCTTTACAATTTACGTTAATTACAAAACAAGATAAAACAAAAGATAATAGTACTAAAGATATGAGGTTTTGTGATTATAAACAAGAGAAAACAAAGGAACAAAATAAAACAGAAAAGATCAGATGGATGAGACGTTAGAGACTTGGAAATCCACCACCAAGTATGTTTCAAGACATGTTAACAACCAAAGCTTCAATCAGTAAGTCGCAAATCGGTATCAATCAAGAACAAACCGTGAACGCACTGCGTAAGTCCTTATTACTTCCCTTGAATACTTAAACAAGATGAATGCACCATTACTAAGTCTTTAGAATAACCGATCAAGGTATAGACGCTATCTTATCAACAAATTATTCTAAGCATTAAGATCAATGAAAGTTTCATTGAACAAGTATGCAAAACTAGTGTGGAACGCCTACCGAGCATGCAAGTCTCTCTATTTGGTTTCACCTATTGTCCTATAGGTTTTACTACTTTGAATTAAGCTGTATTAACCGTTTAGGAGATTAACCAACCTAATTCTAGCCCCACTCACAAGTTCATAATGTTCTATGTTGTGCATATATGAACATAAACAAGCAAGAGTTCCCCATAAACCAAAACCAAATAAACAATTTGAAAGACTCAATAATTTGAAACCAAGGTTCAAAACAATATCTAAAACATTCTTGGGGCTTCAAACCTTGTCCCTAACTAAGAGAATTCAGCCACACATGGCTGCAAAATCACACAAGGAGAATAAAAGATAACAAAAGAAAGATAAACCGTGGATGATGGAGAGATCAATGATGGCTTGGCGGCTTCCTTGTGCGAGTCCGCAACTATGGAGGTTCTGATGATGTGAGATCGTTGCCTCCTCTAATCTTCACGTCCTTCCTATTCTTTTCTGCTGTGATTGGGGTTAAGAAACCCTAAAAACTTGTCCATGAGCTTGCCAATGTGGTCTGGGCCTCAATATAGAAGTTACAGTAGACATAATTGGAATTTCTTGAAAACGATTTTCCTATATTTAGTTATAATTTTTCAAAGTTGATAGTTTGCATCAAGAAATTCTGAAATCTTCACTTAATCTCTGTTTGTTTTATCATATATGTATGCATCTTTCTCTCATGCCTATGTTTTCCTTGTTTGTTCTATCATATATGTATGCACCGTACCTTTCTCTCATGCCTATGCTTTCCTTTTTTTTTTTTTTTTAATTATCCAAAAAAAAAATTACCAATATCACATTGTATGTTCTGCTTAAGTAGCTCATAGCTTTTGTTAGTTTTTTGTATCCACAATACATAAAGTCTAATAAAAAAAAATCAGGGGTTGAAAAAGAACAAGTGGTTTGTTATTCATGTATGCTTTTCTATGGATATATTTTTCATAATCTTATCTATTACTCACTCATTTACTATGGACTAAGAATTGTGTGTTATTCATGTGCAAGATGGTGATCGTAGGGAAGAGGAAGGACCGAGCCACTAAGGCTAGTGCTTTGATGGAGTCTATACGGTAGAGCGTTGGCTCAGCTAGCAGTAACAACCACCCTACCCCCATGCCGGTTGAGACAGTACCACCAGGGGCTCCTCCCTTGATCGTGCGGCCCCCTACCGTTGACACTAGTTCAATGGGATCTCCATCATCTACACCGACACCCGAATCTGCAAGACGCAACGTCGGCAACACTCATTTGAAAGTTAGAAGCCCAACAGGTAAATATATTAATTCCTCTTATACTTGTATTAATTTATTAGAATTTGTCTTATAGCATTAAATATCCTAATATTTTGTATATACAAATATTTTTTTTTAAATGTTTTGGTAGGACAGTTGAATTATAGCTAGTGAGAGTTTGGTGTGCTCTGGTGAATTGTAGTGAATTTCTAAAGTGAATTGTAGAAGTCTGAGTGCAATTAAGAAGTCTAGTTATATGATGCTAATTTAGAATTGTTGGCTTTATGAACAAGCTAAGAACAATGATTTGCATATGGAATTTATATATGTGATTCTGGATAGTTTGGGATGTAAGGGAGAGATAGATGATAATAAGATTGAAGCAGAAACTGTTTGAAGAAGTAAGCAGTAAGCAGTAAGCAGGGGGGCCTGCATGCGCGCCCCAGGGTGCCAGCAACGCAACCCATGGTGCCAGCAGCGCACCCTAGGGTGCCTGCATGCGAGCCCTGGGATGCCAGCAGCGCGCCTTGGGGTGCACCCGGGGGCGCGCATGCAGGCACCCCTACTTACTGCTTACTGCTTCAAGTGTTACTGTTTTAGGTGCTAATGGAAATGTTGAGCAAGTTTGTTTATTAATTGATGTATTTGTCTTATAGCATTAAATATCCTAATGTTTTGTATATATATTAATTATAGCTCCGGCCTCGAAAAAGAAGTGGGGTTTATGTTTTGGAAAGAAGGCGGAGGATATCGTTGCACAAACAGGGCAGAAGATCAAGCTGGAGCATTGCCCCCGTGTAAAAGGCCCTAGCGTGAGGGGGATAAACAACTTGGTGGCGCATGATATCGGTTCCGCCATACGGAGTCTGGTGGGAATGAGGGCAAGGACGTTCTACAACCTTGATCAGGAGGAGAAGTGGAAGGTGTGGAATGCAATGTCGGTAAGTAACTGAAAACAGTTTGAAATGTAAATTTACTTAATTACATTTTTTATTTTCTTTTTCAGTGCTTAACATGAGAATTTTTTCATTTGTTACTTAGCCGAAGTATGGGTGGGATGAAAATGATAAGCCAATGTTCAATTGGATACTGAAGAGGGCACAGGAGAGGTACAAGGACTGGAAGTACCAGTGTCACAAAGCTTATCTGAAGGAAGGGCCCTCTTGCATGCCTTCAGATTTCATTGGGAGAGAGGACCGGTGGGAGTTTCTATGCGAGCACTTCGAGTCAGATGCGTTCAAGGTGATTTTTAAATTACCTTCATTGTTTCCCTTGTATTTTTTTAAAGAAAAAAATTCAGTTTACTACCCTGAACTTTAGGTCTAAAATTAGTTTGATACCTCATCTTTTTTTTTAATCAGTTTCATACCTAAACTTTCAAAATGACATCAATCTCGACCAAAATGACTAAAATAGCCCTGGTTAATCTTTTTACCCTCTCTCTCTCTCTCTCTCTCTCTCTCTCTCTCTCTCTCTCCCTGCCTCCAAATCCACCACATGGCCGGCGCCGGCATCCACCCCTACCACCAGCAATGGGCCCCGGCGGCAGCCCCTCCTCCTCCCCCGGCCGTCGCCACTGCCATTCTTAACTCTGAGAGGGTAAAAAGATTAACCAGGGCTATTTTAGTCATTTTAGTCGAGATTGATGTCATTTTGAAAGTTTAGGTATGAAATTGATTAAAAAAAAGATGAGGTATCAAACTGATTTTAGACCTAAAGTTCAGGGTAGTAAAGTGAAATTATCTCTTTTTTAAATTACCTTCATTGCTTCCCTTGTATTTTACTAATCTATTTAATATTTTTTCGTGCATTAGAGACTCTCCTTGGCAAACAAGCGGAACCGTGGGGAGAAGACTATGCACCACCACAGGGGATCTTCTCCTATCATCTACACAATGGAGGAACTCATAATACAAGGGGAGCAGCTTCCAATTATCAAAGGTTTTGAGAAGACCTATGTCAGGGCCGATGATGAAGATACGACCAAGAAATATTTAAGTGTCTTTCTTTTTACTATCATGTAAGCTTAGCAAATGGTTCAAGCATGTGTAAATCCGGCTATTGGTATATATATGAGAATATTAAGTTGAATGTAGGCACTGTCCAATTAGAATGTCATGTTTACCTGCTTCTTCCAAAACAAAAAAAAGTGTTATTATCATTGTCATTAAATAAGATGTATAGTTTTAGGGTGTATTTTAAGTTTTTATTTGATGGGATTGGCGTGAAGCCTAGTTTTAGGGTGAGAAAACTAGATTTGGTGTATTAGAGACTAGTAATTGGAAGGCATAAGACTGAGTTATCTATATATGAGTAGTGTTATATAACTATATATAGTAGCAGTAAGCAGGGATGCCTGCATGCGCGCCCTAGGGTACAAGCCTGCGCGTCCCGGGATGCCTGCATGCGCGCCCCAGGGTGCCAGCAGCGCGCCCTGGGATGCCTGCATGCGCGTTTCAAGGTGCACCCCAGGGATCATTTCCACGACTAATCTATGTCATTATTTGTGAAGGAAAAAATTAGAATAAAACTGCATAGCTAGTTTGAAGTTCATCCCATGTTTCCATAATTCAATAATATCAGCTACGCATTAGAATGAGGGAATCAAGAACAAAGCTAGCTAACTCAACATAAGTAACTCAATTCCATCTGCTCAGTAAGAGTAAGCAAAGTTAAAAGCCAAGTACATGTTCTCATGCTCTCTTCTGTGTGGTATGTTGCATAACTGAGAGAAGGGAACAAAAAGGAGCTTCTCTATCTACGTTCGGCCAGAATTGATTACAATAACATAAGCTAATTGCTAATGGCTAACTGTCCAATGCCTACTAAAAAAGGTTAATAATATTGTGCAAATGGTCATTTCCCTTTTTTTGTAATATGAGTAAGTAAAAGCAGAATGCAGTAGTTTTGAGATACACGTATTCCAGTTAAATGCTAATGCACTTGCCAAACAGATATATAACAGTGAGTAAAGAAAATATAAGCAAACACAGCAGAGTTCATAGTGAAAATGGGGCATATGAGAGATTGAATACAGACCTCAGTATCCGGGATTTAGGGTTGATACGGTGGTAAGACTGGAGGCGGCGAGAAGGTGGGAGCAGCGAGATCGGAGTGCCGGGAGGATGCGGTGGCGATTAGTGGAGGAGGTGGGTGGATGCGCGTGGTTGCGATGAGTCTCTTGATCACTGGATGCGGTTGCCGATGGGTGGATGGGGTCTTCGATAGATCGAGGTGGTTGGCGGAGGAGTGGCGCAGCTCTGTTTTTATTCGAAGGTATTTAGGGATTAGAGTGGGTTTCAGACCAAGAAAAGACTAAGTGTTCAGTCTGTATCGATTTTATCTTAGGCGACGATTTTATCTTAGGCGACGGAAATGTTCCGTCGGCTAAGAAAAATATTCGTTGCCTAACAAATTAAATTTTGTCCCAAAAAAGGGCGCAAAAATTACCCGCCTAATATTTCGGGATCCTAGGCGACGGAAACAACCAGTTTCCTTCGCCTTAGTCATACCAAGCCGACGACATATTCAAATTATGTCGCCTTGGTTCGACCAATCCGACGACTTATTCAATGTCCGTCGCCTAAGTGACATAAAATTTTATTTATCCGCCTAATATTTCGCATATCCTAAGCGACGGAAAGTCCTCCGTCGCCTTAGTACGTCTAAGGCGACGAATTCTTCAAGTTCCGTCGACTAAGTATTTTTTTTTAAATTTTGGCCGTCGTCATCATGATTGGGTTTGCGTTGTAGCGAGTTCAGTTCAGATGGTGTAACTGGAATGTAACCTATAATAGCCGGAACGTGTTGGTTGTTGACATGAATATCCTCAGTATCGGGGACTACATGTGGAGATTCCTCTTGATATGGTTCATTTGGTTGATCAGTTGTTGGTTCACTAGGCCCACTCTCATCATCCCCTCCCAGTGTAGCTGCACACCAAATATTCCTGTGTGACATCACCTGCACAACTTTCCAACCCTCACCCATAGCCGGATCATCAAGATAAAATACTTGTTTCGCCATGGTGGCAAGAATAAATAGCTCATTCTCATACCATACACTGTTTGAGTCCACTGATAACAAGCCACGATCCAGAATGGTACTCCTTCGTCTGGTTGGGTCAGTATTGAACCATTGCACTTGAACAAGACAACTGACATTCCCTTGCTGTAGATTAGTTCAATGACACTGACAAGAACCCCGTAGTAGTTGAAACCCAAACACTCAACCATGACTCCATTGTTTTGGGTGACATGGCCTTCATCTCGTTCTAACGTCACAAACTTAACACCATTCACAAAACATCTAGCACGAACTCTGTAGCTTTGGGGTCCTCCAGCCAACAAGTGTAACTCCGGGTCGTAAGAAGCAGGAAAATGATGTAGAATGTGCATCATCTGTCACAATTTTAAGAGCAATGTTGTTACATTATGTAACATCAAAAAGCAACATATATTTAATTTATGTAACTCCAAATATATAGAGATAGAAGAGGTACCCAAATAGGGAAGTAATCAGGAAAATCTCTCTTGTGTATGGCTTCGTTACCATCCTGCCTTTCCAAATGGGACTTCAAGTACCACTTGGCTTCGTCGCAATGTTGAAGGACATACCAATAAGCCTCTTTGATCTCAGCATTACTTAATCTTTCAGAATTACTTAACCTGCCATACAGTTGAACATCGTTGGAAACAATTGATAGATTGAATTGCTGGCTACTACCCACTCCAGATGATTCCCCCACTGTGTCTTCATCATTGAGATATACGTTGCTGTAAGTTACGCACTCAGCCTAAATGTATGCCGCTGTGATCGACCTTTCAGGGAAATGTTTGTTTTTGTTCTTCTTCTTGAAATCCCCCAGTTGCGTGCAAAACAGACATTTATTAATTCTCTTACAATAAATATTTAAAAAAAATTATCTTAATTTGAAAGGATGATTAATTAAAATAAATATGAGTGCATACCTCTCATTTGGATAGCACCAGGTTTACTGTACTGGACCAGTAAGCAACACTTGTTCAGAAAGGTAAATCATGATGTGAATCATGACGTCAAAGAAAGTTGGGGGAAAGATCCTCTCCAGCTTGCACATGATGTGCACAATGTCTTCTTGCAATGACCGAACATCAGACTTTTTAAGCTCTTTAGCACATATCTTCTGAAAGAACTTTGACAAAGCCACTAACGTGTCAACCACATCACTCTGCAAATACGGTCTAATGACCACGGGAAGAAGACGTTCCAGTAAAACATGACAGTCATAAGTCTTCAACACAGTAATCTTATTTTCCCCCGTCTTAACACATCGAACAATATTCCCTGCATACCCATGAGGATACTTAACGTTACGAAGCCACTGAAACACTTCCGCATTCTTCTGAGGATGGACTGTGTAGCCTGCTTGAGGCATTATGGCTTTTTTTGTTTTTTTGTTCTCTACTAGCCATAGTTGGGGCCGTATACCCATTTTCTTAAGATTAACACAGGCATTGGGGGTGCCCTTGTTCTTATCTTTGAGAATCATAATTGTTCAAAGAACGCTGTCACAAACATTGTTCTCTATGTGCATCATGTCCAAGTTGTGTCTGATTTTCAACGTCGACCAGTAAGGCAATTCAACGAATACACTTTTGTGCGTCCAATACTTAAACTCATCAGGCGTGGGAGGATTCAAGTCGGTTACATCTTTACTGGTGCTCAAATATCCGAACCAGTGCTAGTTAATCCTATCCAAAATCCACTCACCAGACCTCCCTGGGGGTTTCAGATTATGCTCCTTAGTCCCATTAAATGCCTCAGCATCCCACCGCCACTTGTGATCCTCATCAAACCACCTACGAGATCCCAAGAAACACATTTTTTCGGCGTGGCGACTAGAATTGATGTCATCTAAACATACCGGGCAAGCCTTGTACCCCTTAGTTTGCTGGCCAGACAATATCCCGTAAGCTGGAAAATCACTGATGGTCCAAATGACAGCTACTTTCATCATGAATGAAGTTTGACCATGTCTGTTAAAAGTAGGGAGTCCATTTTCCCATAACTCTTGCAGCTCGTCAATTAATGGTCTCATGTACACATCCAAGAACTTTCCTGGAGAATACGGCCCTGGAACCATATGCGTAAGAAAATTGTACTCCTTCCTCATACACATGTTGGGAGGTAGATTGTACGGAAATACTATCACAGGCCAAATGTTGTAAGACAAATTCATGTTTTCAGTAGGATTGAATCCGTCTATTGCAAGTCCAAGTCTGACATTTCGACAGTCTCCAGCAAATTCGGGAAAAGAATGGTCAAAGTGCTTCCAAGCCTCCCTGTTTGCGGGGTGTGTGAGATTATCCGGATCTATCGTCTCCTCTCCCTAGTGCCTTGCCTGGTGTCATCTTATATGATTGGTCGTATGTGAAGACATGTACAGACGCTGCAGACGAGGACCCAACGGGAAGTAACGAAGAACCTTCCTAGGAATGGGCGGGTATTTCTGTTTAGATGAAGTGGAAACTTTATACCTTGGCTCGTAACAGTATGGGCACTCAACTTCATCCTTGTTTTCTTTGTAATACAAGATGCAGTTATTGACCCAAGCGTCTATCTTCTAGTGATCAAGACCGAGGTCAGCCAACATGCTTTTTACTTGGTCGAAATTTTCTGGACAATTGTTACCTTTGGGAAGCACTTTCTTCATAAATGCAATATCCTCATCAAAACATACGTTACTCTTTCCCCGCTTGTTTTTGAACTTCATTTGCTCCATGACGGTACCCAACACAGTATGTTCACTGCCAGGATACAATGGGGTTTGTACTTCCCGTAGAAGCTTGTTGTACTTGTCATAATCACTGTTGTAGTCAACGTGGGAGACATTAGGGAAGGTGTCAGGGGCGTTATCATAAACAACATTTTCCAGATATCCTGAGGCGGCGAACGGGAAGGCATCGTTTAAGAGGTTCATCACAGCAGGGTCCCCGTAACAAGCATTGAAGATCCTGCCTGCTGATTATGTTGTGCTTGAATTTCTGCAAGTGTAGGCATTTGAACTTGATTTTCGCCGTGCCATGTCCATGTGGTATAACTAGGACAAATACCGTTTAGTGCCAAGTGAGAATACATGTCTTCATATGTTACTGGTTTCCGATTGAGATATTTGTTGCACGGACATATGTGAATAACTTTGTCTGGAGGACTATGTAAACGCACAAACTCAAGAAAATCAAAAATGCCTCTCATATAAAGAGGGGACCCCCTCCCTAATTGCATCCAGCTCTTGTTCATGTTGTACACTATAATAACAGGAAACAAAAATATATAATCAAAAAATGGTGAATAATAAATGGGAGTATATATATATATACTTAATTATTATATATATATATATATAAGATATATTAATGTACATTGTTCACACCTACAATCTTTACCTTATGCCTCCGGTTAGGGCCCTAATCCCGTTTGAGAGCATATGACATTGTGATTTCGTTTGTTGTTGGGGAGTTTCGAATTCGCATATGTGAGAAAATTTCAACCCTACAGTTCCCCAAGTGCACGAATATCTATACCTAATATGCACTCGAGGAACAATAAAAGAAGATCCTGTCGAAATATATATACCCACAACCGAAGACGAAACGCACCAACAACAAACGGAATCACAATGTCATATATGCTCCCAAACTAAAATGGGACAATTCGAAAACCATTTTGTTAGACATAGTCGTAACATAATGGTTCTCGAACGAGATTTCTAAAGACGGTAACAATATATATTGATGAATGTATAAGTGTCACATCCCGGTTCTTAAGTTATTTTACGGTTATTTACTTTTGGTATTAATTTGGTTTTTCCCGTTTTGAGTAACCGTTTACTATTTAAGACTCCAACAGTTGATTTTTTCTTCCGTTTGGAATTTGGGAAAACTTTCTTAATGAAAGTTGTAGAGAACGTTAAACAGAGTTCGTAGACAGGCGTCACGCTTAAAACAGAGTTCGTATGAAGAAGTTATGGTCTAAAAACGAAAGTTACTGTTTTGGTAAAAGGAGGAAAATTTTAGTAGGCTTTATTTTTGTGGGAGTTTTAAGTGGTGGACCGGGTGGGAAAAAGCCGAACCCTCTCTTTTCTCTCTCTCTTCCTTCTCTCTCCTTTCTCCCGAAGCTTCCCCGACCCGCCGGCTTCACCACCGTCGCCCGCCGCCGTCTGGCCACCAAAGACCGCCAGACCGGTCCTGTTCGGACCCCCATCGCTTCCTCTCTCCTCCTAGGCCGGTGACCGAGCATGTGACGCCGCCGAACGAGAGGAAACGGCTCCTAGCAGCCCGACTGTCCCGTCGCCAGAAATCGCTCCTCCGGCCACCATAGCTCGTGAAACTTGGCTCATCTTGTAGCTCTCATCAAGGTTAGTAATCCCTCAAAAGGAATCAGTTCAATTCGATCTTGTTATGGAGTAATGTATAATTGAAGTTCTAGGGCTATTTCACTATTTTGATTCGATTACCCTAGCTAGGCTTAGAATTGGATTTTGTGCTAGTTAAGGAAGTTGTTGTGCAGGTTGAGAGGATTGTTGTGTTAAAATTTAGGAAGCATTGGACTTCGCCGGAGTTCGGCTGCCGGCCGCCGCTGGCAGCGTAGCAGGCGGCGGCTCCGCCCCTCTGGGGTAGTTTTTCATGTTGTTGAGTTTGTTTTCATGAGAGGAGTTTAATGAAGTAAAGTTTAGAATTTTTCGGAGATTGGAGAAATTGGCGGTTGATAGAATAAATTCGACCATTGGATTTTCTTGGTTATGGTCCTAAAGTGCTAGAACCGATGAAGTGAAGCTGTAGATGAAGTTTGGTAAAAATCTAATTAGCTTATTAGTGGGTTAATTGGGAAGATTTCGATGATTAAGTTAAAGCATTTATTTTCCTAAATCGAAGAGTGGTTCTAAGCATATTTATTGTGCCAGGATACGAAGGGAACCTCGCTTGAGTGGCGATGCGGTTTTCGTCGGGCTTATGCCTGGAATTGTGAGTGGATATTTTGGTTTTAAATAATTATGCCTGCAAGATTTTATAATTTATTATTTTATTTTCTGAGCTTATATGATAAATTCGGCTTATGAAGTGATCTTGCAAAGTATTTGAGTTTGAAGCATTGATTAATTATGGGTCATGATTTATGGTTTTGAGCTCGGGTTTTAAAGTTGGTATTTGAGTTTTGATATTCTTTACGACTCTGGATTTAAATATTATCGGTTTTATCTTAATGACTTTGAGATTTATAAATGATTACCGAAAATGAGATTTTCGGTAGTTCTCCATCAAAATTTAATTGTTTATTTGAGGCATAATGATTTTGACTTAGAGAATATTTTAGCGAGTAATATCAAGTGGAGATATTATTATTTATGATTTATATTTAATATTGAAATCTCGCTTATATTTATGGATTTAAGAATATTTTGACGTGTGAGACACGTCATTGAGTTTATTATCATTTCTTATGATGATTTTCAAGTACGGTTGGGAACCGTACCATTCATATGATCTTGGGGAAGTTTCATGGATTTAAACGATTTTTGTATGATTTTAGTCACCATAATATAGGGTCGCATATATTGATTATTGCTAGCTAACCATTATTAGCGGCTACTCACCATATTTGAGTAGAGCGCTTAGCGTGGGACGCTATTATAGCCTGGGAGGCAACCGATCGGTATTTATATTTATTTGTTAGCTAGCAATTATTAGCGGCTACTCACTATAGGTGAGTATAGCGCTTAGCGTGGGACGCTATTATAGCCTGGGAGGCACTGACCCGAGCCTGTGAGGCTCCTTTTACATGGTGATAACTCTTCCCCTTTGTAATACCCCAGATTTTCATATCATTTTTTTCTTGTATTATTCCCATATTTAATTAAGGATTATTTATGAAAATTCTTTAGTTTGGGCGAAATAGAAGTTTCGGGAGTAAAATTTAAGGTGCTTTGACTTTTAAAAGGTCCAAAGTTGACTTGCTTTCCGTAAGTTATCTTCAAAACCTTCCTGCATGAAAGTTGTAGAGCTCGTCAATACGAGTTCGTAGACATGCGGCACGCTTGAAACGGAAGTCGTATGAAGAAGTTATGGTCAGAGGAAGTTAATTTCTGGGTTTGGAAAGTGTATAAGTAGAAGAGTGTGGGGGGGAGTTAATTTGGAAACCTAAAATCAGTTTTTCGCTCCTCTCTCCTGAGCTCCCCCGAACTCTCTCTTCTTCAGCCGAGTTTTCTCTCATCCGGCCAACAAATTGGACGTCGCGGGTCCCGTTGGGTCGGAACGGGTCTCCTCTCCACTGCTGGGGCAATCTTGCTCCCGTTGGGTCGGCGGAGCTGCTGCTGTTCCGCCGGAAAGCCGGCGATTTCGATGCCGATTCCGGCCAAGTTTAGGTGAGTCTTGCTCTCCTCTCTCTTCTAGAGATGTTTCTACCCTTTGGTGATCTAGAAATCAAGTTTTGGGGTCAGTTTTGTAGGTTTGGATTTTGTTTTTCGGGTTGCTGTTTCAGGACAGTTTCCGGCAGGTTCCGGCTAGATTCGGTTGAAACCTCAGGTATTAAAGTTGTTCACCTTGCTTCAATCTACAAGTTTCGTGTTTTGAGTTTTCCTAAACCTTAGGTATTACTTCCAGCACTAGCCAGAGTGTATGCCATTGGTCAGCGTGGTGCAGGAGTGGAAGGTACCATTATTGTTTATGATCTGCTTGCTACAGTTTTGTTTGATACGGGGGCAACCCATTCCTTCATAACTAGCTCGGTGGTGAGGGCATTAGGCTTGACTCCGACACCACCGCTTACTAGATCATTATGTGTTTCATCGCCTCTCGGTGTTACTATCGAGCTTGGCATTTTGTGTGGTGCTTGCCCTTTAGTGATTTGTGGGAGAGAGTTCCTTGCATCTCTGATTGTGATTCCAAACCGCTCCTATGATGTGATTTTGGGAGTGGATTGGCTAAGGCCAAACCATGCTGTGATTGACTGTTTTGATATGGTGGTGTCATTTCACGTTCCTGGACAGCAGAGCTTTCGCTATAGTTGTCACCGGTCGGACACGACCATGTGGGAAGGAGTGTTAGCTCACATTGAGGCTATTGGTAGTACCGTGGGTATTGCGGATATTGCAGTAGTCTCTGAGTTTAGTGATGTAGTATCTGGATGTGTTTGTGGTAGTATTTGTAGATGATATTTTCATTTACTCCAAGACCTTGGAGGATCATGATTGGCATCTACGGATCGTACTACAGGTTCTTAGGGAGGCCAAGTTGTATGCTAAGTTTGAGAAGTGTGAGTTTTGGAAGAAAGAGGTCAAGTTCCTTGGTCATGTGGTATCAAAAGAGGGGATTTCGGTGGATCCCTCTAAGGTGGAGGTTTTGTTGAATTGGAGTCGTCCCACTACTCCTACGGAGATCCGTAGTTTCCTTGGATTGGCAGGATACTACCGGAGATTTATTAAGGGATTTTTTAGTATTGCCTCTTCTTTGACCAAGTTGACAAAGAAGAATGCCAAGTTTGTGTGGACCGATGAGTGTGAGAGGGCATTTGAGGAGTTGAAGACTAAATTGACTACAGCCCTAGTGTTGGTCATTCCTATTAGTGGTGTTGGCAATGTTGTCTATAGCGATGCATCTCATCAGAGTTTGGGTTGTGTGTTGATACAGCTTGGTGGTGTTGTGGCTTATGGCTCGAGGCAGTTGAAGGTTCATGAGAAGAATTACCCCACTCAAGACCTAGAGCTAGATGCGGTAGTATTTGCCTTGAAGATTTGGAGACATTACTTGTATGGAGAGAAGTTCGAACTCTTTTCTGATCATAAGACTTTGAAGTATTTATTCTCTCAGAAAGATTTGAACATGAGGCAAAGGAGGTGGATGGAGCTCCTTAAGGACTTTGACTTCATTTTGGAGTATCACCCTGGGAAGGCCAATGTGGTGGCAGATGCATTGAGCAGGAAGCCTAGAGGTATAGTCGCCTCTATCATGGTGCAGGAGTGACTTATGTTGGAGACTGCATCTGAGTTTGGCATTCTACCATCAGGCAGCGATCAGGGGAACTTCCTTGGAAGCGCCTCTGTGCAACCCACCTTGATTTCCATGATCATCCTAGGCCAAGCACATGACGAGTTCTCAAGTGCAACGTTGGCGGAGTTAGTGGTGGATTTGTTGGATGATTGTCCTTCAGAGTGGTCGGTTGGATTAGATGGTGGTTTAAGGTATAGATTGAGATTGTGTGTTCCAGATAGTATTGATCTCAAGGGAGAGATCTTTTGGGAGGCACATCAATCTCGTTATTCGGTACACCCAGGGAGCACTAAGATGTATAAAGATTTGCGTAGGAAGTTCTGGTGGAATGGGATGAAGAAGGATGTAGCAGAGTATGTGTCCAAGTGCCTCACTTGTCAGCAGGTGTAGGCGGAGCATCAGAGGCTTAGAGGTATGTTGAAGCCATTACCTACTCCTACTTGGAAGTGGGAGCAGATCTCTATGGACTTTGTGACTGGACTGCCTAAGTCCAAGTTTGGACATGATGCTATATGGGTCATTGTTGACCGATTGACAAAGTCAGCACATTTCCTTCCTGTGTCGATGACATACAGGGTTGATGCCTTGTGCAAGTTGTATGTGAAGGAAATAGTGAGACTTCATGGAGTGCCTACTTCGATTGTTTCAGATCGAGACCCCCGATTCACTTCAAAGTTTTGGGGTGGTTTTCAGAAAGCCATGGGTACTACCTTAGACATGAGTACATCATTTCACCCTCAGACTGATGGGCAGACTGAGCGGGTGAATCAGGTGTTAGAAGATATGCTGAGGGCTTGTGTCATGGACTTTAAGGGAAGTTGGGAGGATCACCTCCAACTGATTGAGTTTGCCTACAAAAATAGTTATCACTCTAGTATCGGCATGGCACCATATGAGGCACTCTATGGAAGGCCGTGTACATCTCCTGTATGTTGGGCGGAGGTGGGTGATAGTGAGCTGTTGGGTCCTGATATTGTGCAAGAGACGACTGAGAAAGTCTACTATCCGAGATAGGATCCGAATGGTGCAAAGCAGACAAAAGAGCTATGTCGACTTGAAAAGGAGGCAAGTAGAGTTTGATGTTGGGGACCATGTGTTCTTGAAGGTCTCTCCTACTAAAAGGGTGGTGAGATTTGGCAAGAAGGGGAAGTTGGCTCCCAGGTATGTAGGGCCTTTTGAGATTTTGGAAAGAGTAGGAGATTTGGCTTATCGACTTGCCTTACCTCCTGTTATGTCCGGGGTACACAATGTTTTTCATGTGTCCTTGTTGAGGACGTATATTCCAGATGCATCACATGTGATTGATTATGGAACTATCAAGGTGAATGCGGATGCAACCTTTGTTGTTGAACCGGTTCGAATCTTGGATAGATCAACCAAGAGGCTTCGAAGGAAGGAAGTCAAATTGGTTAAAGTGTGTTGGAGTCACCATGATGAGGGAGATGGTTCTTGGGAGTTAGAGTCGGATATGAGGGCTAAGTACCACGAGTTGTTTTTGGGTTAGTACTTGTGAATTTCAGGGAGAAATTCCTTTAAGGGAGGTAGATTGTAATACCCCAGATTTTCATATCATTTTTTCCTTGTATTATTCCCATATTTAATGAAGGATTATTTATGGAATTTTTTTACTTTGTGCGAAGTGGAAGTTTCGGGAGTAAATTTTAAGGTGCTTTGATTTTTAAAAGGTCAAAAGTTGACTTGTTTTCCGTAAGTTATCTTCGAAAACTTCATTTATGAAAGTTGTAGAGCTCGTCAATACGAGTTCGTAGACATGCGGCATGCGTGAAACAGACGTCGTATGAAGAAGTTATGGTAAGAGGAAGTTAGTTTCCGGGTTTGGAAAGTGTATAAGTAGAAGAGTGTGGGGGGAGTTAATTTGGAAACCTAAAATCAGTTTTTCTCTCCTCTCTCCCGAGCTCCCCCGAACTCTCTCTTCTCCAGCCTAGTTTTCTCTCATCCGGCCACCAAATTGGACGCCGTCGGTCCCGTTGGGTCGGCACGGGTCTCCTCTTCACTGCTGGGGCAATCTTGCTCTCTGTCGCGCCGCCACGAAGCGGCGGAGCTGCTGCTGTTTCGCCAGAAAGCCGGTGATTTCGACGCCAATTCCGGCCAAGTTTAGGTGAGTCTTGCTCTCCTCTCTATTCTAGAGATGTTTCAACCTTTTGGTGATCAAGAAATCAAGTTTTGGGGTCAGTTTTGTAGGTTTGGATTTTGTTTTTCTGGTTGCTGTTTCGGGACAGTTTCCGGCAGGTTCCGGCCAGATTCGGTTGAAACCTCAGGTATTAAAGTTGTTCACCATGCTTCAATCTACAAGTTTCATGTTTTGAGTTTCCCCAAATTTTGAAGTATGGTGGAGGCGCGTGAGGCTCACTCGTCGCCGCCTGTGGCGGCGCGTGGGAGCACGTCCGGGCAGGGTAGAGGCCTTGGTTGCTGCGTTAGCTAGTCCTTGTAGTTGCTAGGGTGTTGTTTGTGTGTGAAGACTAAGTGTTGTTTTGGTTTTTGCATCTTAAGTGCTAAGTTTGTTTATGGTGTTCATTAGGTCGGAAACTTAGAAAGTTTGATTCTTGGAGGTAGTAGTGGTTTGTTGTTGAGTGTCCGATGACCTGGGGAGGTCTTGGAGGAAGGATTGCCCTTCTTTGGGCAACCTTTAGGTTAACGGTACTTTAATCCTTGTTGAGAAATTTCTAAGGTTTTAATTGTGTAATTTTAGGTGATTTATGAGGTTGTGGTTAGCTTGGCTCTTGTGTTTTTGTGAAGACGCAACGAGAGTATTTAGGTGAGTAAATCTCATCAAGGTTCACTTTTGAACCAAGTTTAATTATGGTAATTTGAGGAGGATAATGATTATGATGTGATTTTAATATTTTGCTATTATTGGTTTTAAAAATATATGAGCTTCATCGCCAACGGCTCATAGGTAAGATAAAACAAGTTTTCCTTATGTGTTATTTGAAGGTTCATATGATCATAATGTTTTTGGTTATTGATAGATTATTCTTCTGGAATATCTATAATTGTTCATGTAAATAAATCTATGTGAAAGGATATAATTTATGATCTGATCTGGTATTGTTGTTGTGATATTGTGATTGTTGGATAAATAGCCAAACCGGGTTCCAAACCTTTTATCAGGTGATTGGTTACGGTTTAGATGCTATTTACTATTTTGAGTTTGATATTGGACAGTCAAACCGGGTTCCAAGCCTTTGGCCGGGTGATTGGTTGCGGTTAGGAATTAGAGCTCTAGTTCGTCTGTCGGTGTAGGTCATGGGGGATACCTTATCGTATCTGAGACCCATGGGTACACAATTTTGTTGTTGTAGGTCATGAGGGGTATTTCTTAATACCTGAGACTCATGGGTACATGTTATTTGAAAAAGTGTTGGATTTGTGGTTATATTCATTGATATAAATTGCTTTTGTGGAATTTTTAGATGTGAGAAATATTGTGCTATTTGAGTTTACTTATACGAGCTTTTTAGCTTACCGGGTTTGTTATTTTACAATCCCGGTGCACCAATTGTTGGTGTAGGGGTTAGACCTACAGGTGAGGACCAACAAGATTGAGACGGTGGCGTAGTGGCAGGGTCCTTTTGGGTTTTTGTTGTACTATGCATAGTTTTGTTAATTGAGTAGATAGTATTAAACTTATGAGATGGTTTTCATATTCTTAAAAATTTCAAGCTTATGTAAACATGGAAATGTAATATTTAACTCAGTGATGGGTTGTAGGATATTTGGTTTTCTACGTTGAGTTTTAGTTGTGGGATGTTGTTGTTGTTGTTGTTGGAACAGGTTTGAGATTGTAATATTTTAAGTTATATCATGCCAAAATTTTTGAAAATTCCATTCGAAAATTGGGGTGTGACACCATTATTATATTTTTCTCAGTTATATAATTGATTAACCAACGAGACTGGTTTATCTCTTCTTTCGAGATTTCTTTATTTGATTAACCAGCGGGGCTGGTTTGTCTATTTTTTTGTGGTATTCTGGATTTAAAGTAATTTGGATTATCATCTTGCATGTTGTTAAGTTTTAAAAGTGGAAATGTGGGAAAATATACAAGTTATTTATTTGTTAAATTATTTATTATATTTTGTCCACTCACTCTAACGTTTTTAAATTACTTTCCCCTGGGCCCTTTGGTTTTAAATGCCCAGCCTACAGGCTAAGTTTAAATGAGGTCGAGCGTACATGAAGTCGAGGCATAGTTAGAGGCATCTTCCGCTTAATCTTTATTTATTTTTATTCTTTCATTATTATATATGCTCTGATAACCAGTTAGTGAATTAATTTTGAGTATTGTTGGTTGTGAGATTATTTTAGTTGAGTAATTGATTTTATTGGGAGATGTGATGAACTTGGGGAGCAGGAAGGCTCCAGGTGTTGAGGATAGATGTTTGGTTATAGAAGTGTTAAGTTGGATTTTTCAGGTAAGGGTTGTCCATTTTCAAGGAACATTATGCCGAATTTTCGGTAAATTTTCCTTGAAGGTGGACCCCGCAGGATTCACCTCGGGTTTCAGGGTGAAATCCGGGATGGGTCCTAACAATAAGAATATTATAATTCTTAATTACATGATTCATCATTTTATTTTTTATCATTTGAATAAACAAATGATTTGCATGAAAACGAAAATTTGATAAACATATTATTCATATAATTATTAATCATACGAACAAAAGTTAGTATATATATATATACTAGCTTACCCTTCCACTAAGGGATCCCTTTTTTTTGACATATATAAGGGACGGGGGAGTACACCAACTTTTCGATTATATAGTTGAATCTCCACCATTCAGTTTGTTAGTCCTTATATATAGATCAATTTTACAAATTTTCAGCCAATTTGGTGATCGTTAAGGTGTCGAACAGGATTAAATCAATGAACGAACCAAATCTGCCAAACTTGAACCGTTCATGCTTATAATTATAAATCGTAGTTTTGAATGCCTTAACGATCACCAAAATTTCTGAAAATTTACAGAAATGATCTATTCATATAGAACTATATATTGAACAGTGGAGATGTGATTTTGTGATCAAAAAGTTGGTGTAATCCCCCATCCCTCATATATGTCAAAAAATGAGATCCCTTAATGGAAGAGCTATATATGTATGTGTATATATATATACAGGGTCTTTCCACTAAGGGATCCCTTTTTTTAACATATATGAGGGATGGAGAATTACACCAACATTTCGATCACAAAATCACATCTCCACCGTTCAATATGTAGTTCTATATGAGTAATCGTTAAGGCATTCAAAACTACCATTTATAATTATAAGCATGAACGGTTCATGTTTGGCAGATTTGGTTCGTTTATTGATTTAATCTTATTCGACACCTTAACGATCACCAAATTGGATGAAAATTTACAGAATTGATCTATATATAAGGACCAACAAACTGAACGGTGGAGATTCAAAAATATAATCGAAAAGTTGGTGTAATCCCCCATCCTTCATATAAACCAAAAAAAGGGATCCCTTAGTGGAAGGACCCTATATATATATATAACTTACACACACAAAAGTTATATATATATATATATATATATATATATATATACACACACACACAAAAACATAATATATATTATACACACAACATATACATACAAACATATTCAGCATGTATACATATACACTATCAAATGTTACATATATCATGCATGCATCAAGCAATCCAGTAATTGGACCGACAAAATTGGACCGCCGGCAAAATCGCCGGAAAGTTTGCCGGAAAATATATATGCATAAATGAATTCTTGGGTTGAAAAAGAATGTCTGAAGGAATTTCTTATTTCTTGAATTCTTGGGTTTTGACTTATCTTAGAGGTTTGAAAATTAATTCTTACTGTGCCATCATTAAACTGTTGAATACAGTCTAAATCAGCAAGACTATGTTGTGCATTAGACGGGTGATTCTCACTAGTGAGAGGCCATTCCGAAGGAAGATAGACGTCTGACCATCTGATTGTGTGTGGAACACTAATATTGGCGTTTTCTTGACTGCTTTGGATTAAGAGAGTATGATTTTTAGGACTTTTGCTAATAGCTTGGAAATTCATATTTGTGTCAGTGACTTTATAATGGATTCTATATATTAAGGCTAAAGGTTGGGTTCCTTCAAGAACGTGATAACCTGAAGTTTTAACATTTAGGGTTAAAGCTTTTAGGATATGAGAGTCACTAAGACTAATGGTAAAATCGGGGAAACAATTGAAATGAACTGGACCATTAAACAAACTTGGCTCAATTAATCTAAGGGTATTGTCATTAAAGTCAGTAAACCTTGCATCTCTTAAACATAAGAGAATGGAGGCATTAAGACCTTTTCTAGTTAAAGGTTTAACACCAATTTGGACTAATCCAATATGGAGGAAATTATGACCATCTTTTCTATGTTTCTTGATTGATTCGGGACTAAAAAGTTGGTAAGTTTCATGTTGTTTACTAAGGGCATAGACTTGTTCTACAGATTAAATATGATGTTCACTTTTGAATGAAGAAAGACTCCATTTTTTCTTATAAATTTCATGACTAGGAACTCTGGGAATATTCCAGTCGTTCATGTCTATGTTATCGTTTGACTGAAACTCTATTTGTTCTTCGTTGACTATATCTGGGGTTCTATTGAGGGAGGACCTAGACGAACTAGCAGTGACTGAGTTAGATCTAAAAAGTTGACTCATTTTGGGAAGGGAAGAGAAAACTGGACCGAAACTTAAAGGATAGGAGGTTTTAAGACCCTTGGCTTAAGATCCTAAAGACTATCATTCACTCTACACCGCTCATGCCGCATCCGCTCATGCCTCACCTGAGACTTAGTGTTTGGACCTGGACTTATTGTTTGGTTGAAGAGAATAACAGGCTTAAAAAGAGATAAGGAAAAGTAAATAAAACCAAAAATCCTTAAAATCAAGGGACAGGAAACAAAACACTCCACAAAATAAATAAAGCTGATAGATCAACTCAAGATCCACTCCTAGGCGGTAGTCCGCCACCTGGGGATTGAGAAGTTTAACATAAATAACTTGATATGAACTCCAGAACCACTCCTAGGCGGTAGTCCTCCACTTGGGGTTGGAGTTTCTTAATAATTAACTATATCAGGCCGTTTTGGCTCTGATACCAAAACGCGGAAGCATATAAATAAAAGAAGCATTTGATTTATTGAACTCGAATAAAAGTTTACAACTTACTGATTGAAATCAATGCATGAATAAGAGGAATGCTCGGTACATGAACTATCTAAGAAGGAGAGGTTCTGACTAGAGAGAAAGGGAGGAGAGGAAAAAATGAAAGCCTGCCTCACTATGAAGCTGGGGGCTTCTATAAATAAAATTACAAAGTGACTGTATATGAATAGTAACTTATCTGCCACGAGTGAATAGTAATGTTGACTATTTGGTGAATAGTAGCTTGTCTGCCACGGATTTTACTGTTGATATTTTCGGTGTAATTTTGTCTGGACTTGTCTTGACTAAAATTCAGCATATGGGTCTTGGCTATCTTCATAATCAGCCCACCTAGTTGGTTGACTAGGAGAACTTTCATGACTATGTGATGATGATGATTCTGATGGATAGTGTTCTCCTTCATCTTCTATGGATAAACTAGCCGCTTGTTGTAATAATTCCTTGGCCAATTCTTTTAATTCATCTGCTTTGGAAGATGAGGATGAACTGTAGGCTTTGTTTTTAGAAGGGGATGGTAACTGAGAAGTTTGTGATTTTAACTGAGGGATCGGAGATGCCGGCTGGATAGAGACCGGAGCTCCTGAACTGGATGGAATAACTGAAAATTCTTCACTGAATTGGGATAAAACTCTGTCAGAATTGAATTTATCCCACCATTTGACTAAGAGTTGTCGTAAGACCATATGATCTTCAGTTTCAATTTTATAGTGCCATTTGAAGATCCAAGGAATTTTATATTTTGCCATGAATTGGAGAGCAGGGGGAAACCTTTTCTCGTATTCTGAAAAGGACATGACTGAAGCAAATTTAGTGACTGCATTTTGGAGATTTGAGAGTAGAAGGTCATAAGGGCACCCATAATTATTCCACCAATCACTGAACCACATGGGGAATTGGCGATTGAATTTTCTATCAAAATTGAGGAACCATGAATGGGAAAAATCTTATGTTTGGTAGAGAAAGATTTTACTCCATGCTTCAATGTACTCATGATAAGTAAATGTAATGGATTCTAATTTGTGAGGAGTAGAGGGGGAATCACTCCATTGGGATAATGAAATGATACAAATTATGTAAAGAGAATGGTATAATATTTTGGATGGGTCTTTGGGGTCATGGATTGGTTTAATAGATAATGACTGAGATTTGAATAGAATTTCTTTATAGAATGCTAATGGTTTACCGGGAAGGTAGTGAGTATTTGGGCCAAAATAATTTTTTACTAGAGAGATAGGATTTTTGAGATGACTCATAGAGGGTTCAATATAAAACAGGAACTGTTCGGCCCTGTTAAAGTAAGGGGATGATTTTCTATAATTGACTAGAGGGTTTGATGAGGAATCTGTCTTGTAGGGTTCATATTGGTTTACTAGAGCTGACTGGTAGTTAGGTTTGTTCAGACTGAGGGTGCTACCAAGAGCACTATATTGATTGACTATTGAAATGGGGGAATGGCCTGCATAGGGAACTATGATGGGAATTGACTCAGGTGATTCTTTCTTAACTGGGGGAGATGACTTAGATACTGATTTTTCGGGATTTCTCCCTTTGGATGAGCTGGGCTTCATGTTTTGGTGCCCTGTAGAAATTCACGAGTTAGGAAATCTGGGATGTGATTGTCACTTCCTTTAATGAATGCAATTTCAAAATCAAAAATACTTAAAATTGCTTGCCAACGGGCAAAGATTTGTTTACTAGCAATGTTTTGAACATCTTTTGCACTTTTACAATCAACTCTGACCAGGAATTTTTGATTTAATAAATCATCTTGAAATTTACTGATACATAAAACAATCGATAAAATTTCTTTCTTAATAGTACTATAATTTGATTGAGCTGGGTTCCAGATTCCAGAATGGTATCGAACAATTTGTTCTGGATAAGTGGGAGAAATTTGTTGTTTGAGGATACCTCCATAACCAATTTCAGAGGCATCGGTTTCTACGATTTTATAGGAACTAGAAAGAGGGATGCCTAAGCATGGTAGAGTTTTAACATTACTCTTAATTTCTTTGACTAAGGATGTATGAAGTGATGTCCAGGGGGAAGGGTTTTCTTGTAGCCTATCAAATAGGGGTTCACAATGTTTCCTAAGATTTTTGTAAAAATCAGCGACATAATTTAAAGATCCTAAGAATCTTTGTAATTGATTTTTATCTAAAATGACATCTGGAAATTTATCAACAAATTGTATTGCCCTATCGATGGGTCTTATTTGGAGTTGGTGAATGTTGAACCCAAGAAAACGAATATTGGTTTGAAATAGTTTGATTTTTGAAGCAGAAACAACTAAACCATTATTCTTTATTATGGAAAAGAATTGGTGTAAATGTTTCCAATGCTGGTCAATTGATTGTGAAAAGATCAGAACATCATCAATGTAGACGATGGAAAATGACTACAAGGGTTGAAAATATCGTTCATTATATTTTGGAATTCACTAGGAGCATGTTTTAAGCCGAATGGCATAACATTCCATTCATAATGACCAAAAGGTGTAACGAATGGAGTTTTATATTTGTCAGCTTCACTGATTTGGATTTGCCAAAATCCTGACTTCATATCAAATTTATTAAAGATAACAGATTTGTTTAATCTATTAATGAGGTCTCTTTTATTGGGAATAGGATACCTGATCCATTCCAAAACTGAGTTAAGAGGTGTAATACCATAGAATTTTCATACTATTTTCCTTGTATTATTCTCAATTTAATGAAGGAAAATTTATGGAAATTCTTATTGGTTTTGCGAAGTGGAAGTTTGGAGTTTATTTTAAGGTGCTTTAACGTTAAAAGACCAAAAGTTTACTTTACTTTCCGTAAGTTATCTTCAAAAACTTCCTTCTTGAAAGTTGTAAAGCTCGTCATTACAAGTTCGTAGACATGCGGCACGCTTGAAACGGACGTCGGATGAAGAAGTTATGGTCAGAGGAAGTAAGTTGCCGGGTGTGGAAAGTGTATAATAGGAAAGTTGGGATTTTTTTTTCTGGGAAACCTTTTTTTTTCACTTGAACCCGTGCAGCTCTCTCTCTCTCTCTCTTCCTCCCCGAGTCGCCGCTTTCGCCGGAAGAGAAGTCGGACGTCCGACCACCGTTCTCGCCGCCACCGGTCCCGTTCGACTCCCACCGGTCACCCCTTCAAGGCTGGGCAGCTGCTGCCCGGCATAGCACGCCGGATAAGGAGTTTTTGGCCGGAAAAAGGGGCTGCTGCGTCACCGGTAGGAGCCACCGTTTACGGCGGTGAAAAGGGACAACTTTAGGTGAGTTTTGGTCTTCTCCTCCTCCTGGTTGTAGCTAAGCATAGATTGAAGCAAACTTTTGAGTTTTTGAACCCGGATTTGCAGGTTGTGTAGTTTGGTTTTCGGGTTGCAGTTCGGGCTAGTTTCCGGCCGGTTCCGGCCAGTTTTGGTTGAAACCTCAGGTATTAAAGTTGTTCACCATGCTTTAATCTACAAGTTTCATGTTTTGAGTTTCCTCAAATAGTGAAGTTGGTGGAGGCGCGTGAAGCTCACTCGCCGCAGCCTATGGCGGCGCGTGGGAGAGCGTCCGGGCAAGGTAGAGGCTTTGTTTGCTGTGTTAGCTAGTCCTTGTTTATGTTAGTGTGTTGTTGGTGTGTGAAGATTGAGTTTTGTTTTGGTTTTGCATTGTAGGTGCTAAGTTGTTTTCTAGGTGTTTGTTAGGTCGGAAATTTGGAAAAAATTTGGTCTTGGAGGTAGTGTGGTAGTTGTTGAGTGTCCGATGACCTTGCAAGGTCTTAGAGGAAGGATTGCCCTTCTTTGGGGCAACCTTTAAATAAGGGTATTTTATTTTCTTGTGGTGTTTTTACTAAGGGTTTTGATTTGTTTATGTTTAGGTGAATTGTGAGTTGTTGGGTTTCTTGACTCTTGTGTTGCGGAAGAAGGCAGCAGGAGTCTTTTAGGTGAGAAACCTCACTAAGGTTCACTTTTGAACCAAGATTTATTATGGTTATTTAAGGATAATGTTTAGGATGTAATTTAATATTTTGCTAATATTGGTTTTAAAAATATATGAGCTTGATCGACAACGGCTCATAGGTAAGGTAAAACTAATTTTTTTTATGTGTTACTCTAAGGCTCTTATGATCATAATTTTATTAAATTGTGAGAAGTTATGTTATTGGGATAATTCTTATTGTTCATATAATTATATCCTTATGAAGGATATAATTTTATGATGTAAATCTTGTGATGTTGTTAATGATGTTGTGATATGATGACTGTTGAATAAATAGCCTAACCGAGTTCCAAGCCCTGGATGTGTTTGTGGTAGTATTTGTAGATGATATTTTGATTTACTCCAAGACCCTGGAGGATCATGATAGGCATCTACGGATCGTACTACAGGTTCTTAGGGAGGCCAAGTTGTATGCTAAGTTTGAGAAGTGTGAGTTTTGGAAGGAAGAGGTCAAGTTCCTTGGTCATGTGGTATCAAAGGAGGGGATTTCTGTGGATCCCTCTAAGGTAGAGGCTGTGTTGAATTGGAGTCGTCCCACTACTCCTACGGAGATCCGTAGTTTCCTCGGGTTGGCAAGATACTATCGGAGATTTATTGAGGGATTTTCTAGTATTGCCTCTTCTTTGACCAAGTTGACAAAGAAGAATGCCAAGTTTGTGTGGACCGATAAGTGTGAGAAGGCATTTGAGGAGTTGAAGATTAGGTTGACTACAGCCCCAGTGTTGGTCATTCCTATTAGTGGTGTTGGCTATGTTGTCTACAGCGATGCATCTCATAAGGGTTTGGGATGTGTGTTGATGCAGCTTCGTGGTGTTGTGGCTTATGGCTCGAGGCAGTTGAAGGTTCATGAGAAGAATTATCCCACTCATGACCTAGAGCTAGCTGCAGTAGTATTTGCCTTGATGATTTGGAGACATTACTTGTATGCAGAGAAGTTCGAACTCTTTTCTGATCATAAGAGTTTGAAGTATTTATTCTCTCAAAAAGATTTGAACATGAGGCAAAGGAGGTGGATGGAGCTCCTTAAGGACTATGACTTCACTTTGGAGTATCACCCTGGGAAAGCTAATGTGGTGGCGGATGCATTGAGCAGGAAGCCTAGGGGTATAGTCGCCTCTGTTATGGTGCAGGAGTGGCTTATGTTGGAGACTGTGTCTGAGTTTGGCATCCTGCCATCAGACAAGGAGCAGGGGATCTTCCTTGGAAGCGCCTCTATACCACCCACCTTGATTTCCAGGATCATCCAAGGCCAAGCACATGACAATTTCTCACGTGCAACGTTGGCGGAGTTAGTGGTGGATTTGTTGGATGATTGTCCTTCGGAGTGGTCGGTTGGTTTGGATGGTGGGTTGAGGTATAGATTGAGACTGTGTGTTCCAGATAGTAGGGATCTTAAAGGGGAGATCCTTTGGGAGGCACATCGTTCTCGTTATATGGTGCACCCAGGGAGCACCAAGATTTATAAAGACTTGCGTAGGCAGTTCTGGTGGAATGGGATGAAGAAGGATGTAGCTGAGTATGTGTCCAACTGTCTCACTTGTCAGCAGGTGAAGGCGGAGCATCAGAGGCCTGGAGGTATGTTGAAGCCATTACCTATTCCTACTTGGAAGTGGGAACAGATCTCTATGGACTTTGTGACTGGACTGCCTAAGTCCAAGCACGGACATGATGCTATTTGGGTCATTGTTGATCGATTGACGAAGTCAGCACATTTCCTTCCTGTGTCGATGACATACACGGTTGATGCCTTGTGCAAGTTGTATGTGAAGGAAATAGTGAGACTTCATGGAGTGCCTACTTCGATCGTTTCAGATCGAGACCCACGATTCACTTCAAAGTTTTGGGGTGGTTTTCAGAAAGCCATGGGTACTACCTTAGACATGAGTACAGCATTTCACCCTCAGACTGATGGACAGACTGAGCGGGTGAATCAGGTGTTAGAAGATATCCTGAGGGCTTGTGTCTTGGACTTTAAGGGAAGTTGGGAGGATCACCTCCAACTGATTGAGTTCGCCTACAACAATAGTTACCACACTAGTATCGACATGGCACCATATGAGGCACTCTATGGAAGGCCGTGTAGATCTCCTGTATGTTGGGCGGAAGTGGGTGATAGTGAGCTGTTGGGTCCTGATATTGTGTTAGAGACGACTGAGAAGGTCTCTACTATTCGAGACAGGATCCGAACAGCGCAAAGCAGGCAAAACAGCTATGCCGACTTGAAGAGGAGGCAAGTAGAGTTTGATGTTGGGGACCATGTGTTCTTGAAGGTCTCTCCTATGAAAGGGGTGGTGAGATTTGGCAAGAAGGGTAAATTGGCTCCAAGGTATGTAGGGCCTTTTGAAATTTTGGAAAGAGTAGGAGATTTGGCTTATCGGCTTGCCTTACCTCCTATCATGTCCGGGGTACACAATGTGTTTCATGTGTCCTTGTTGAGGAAGTATGTTCCAGATGCATCACATGTGATTGATTACGGAACTATCAAGGTGAATGCGGATGCAACCTTTGTTGTTGAACCGGTTCGAATCTTAGATAGATCAACCAAGAGGCTTCGAAGGAAAGAAGTCGATTTGGTTAAGGTGTGTTGGAGTCACCATGATGAGGGCGATGCATCTTGGGAGTTAGAGTCAGACATGAGAGCATTGTATCCTAGTTTGTTTTTGGATTAGAATTGTGAATTTCGGGGCGAAATTCCTATAAGGGGGGTAGATTGTAATACCCTAGAATTTTCATACTATTTTCCTTGTATTATTCTCAATTTAATGAAGGAAAATTTATGAAAATTCTTATTGGTTTTGCGAAGTGGAAGTTTGTAGTTTATTTTATGGTGCTTTGGCGTTAAAAGACCAAAAGTTGACTTTACTTTTCGTAAGTTATCTTCGAAAACTTCCTTCTTGAAAGTTGTAGAGCTCGTCATTACAAGTTCGTAGACATGAGGCACGCTTGAAACGGACGTCGGATGAAGAAGTTATGGTCAGAGGAAGTAAGTTGCCGGGTGTGGAAAGTGTATAATAGGAAAGTTGGGTTTTTTTTTTCTGGGGAAACCTTTTTTTTTCACTTGAACCCATGCAGCTCTCTCTCTCTCTCTCTTCCTCCCCGAGTCGCCGCTTTTGCCGGAAGAGAAGTCGGACGTCCGACCACCGTTCTGGCCGCCACCGATCCTGTTCGACTCCCACTGGTCACCCCTTCAAGGCTGGGCAGCTGCTGCCCGGCATAGCACGCCGGATAAGGAGTTTTTGGCCGGAAAAAGGGGCTGCTGCGTCACCGGTCGGAGCCACCGTTTACGGCGGCGAAAAGGGACAACTTTAGGTGAGTTTTGGTCCTCTCCTCCTCCTGGTTGTAGCTAAGCATAGATTGAAGCAAACTTTTGAGTTTTTGAACCCGGATTTGCAGGTTGTGTAGTTTGGTTTTCAGGTTGCAGTTCGGGCTAGTTTCCGGCCGGTTCCAGCCAGCTTTGGTTGAAACCTCAGGTATTAAAGTTGTTCACCATGCTTTAATCTACAAGTTTCATGTTTTGAGTTTCCTCAAATAGTGAAGTTGGTGGAGGCGCGTGAAGCTCACTCGCCGCCGCCTATGGCGGCGCGTGGGAGCGCGTCCGGGCAGGGTAGAGGCTTTGTTTACTGTGTTAGCTAGTCCTTGTTGATGTTAGTGTGTTGTTGGTGTGTGAAGATTGAGTTTTGTTTTGGTTTTGCATTGTAGGTGCTAAGTTGTTTTCTAGGTGTTTGTTAGGTCGGAAATTTGAGAAAAATTTGGTCTTGGAGGTAGTGTAGTAGTTGTCGAGTGTCCGATGACCTTGCGAGGTCTTGGAGGAAGGATTGCCCTTCTTTAAGGTAACCTTTAAATAAGGGTATTTATTTTCTTGTGGTGTTTTTACTAAGGGTTTTGATTTCTTTATGTTTAGGTGAATTGTGAGTTGTTGGGTTTCTTGACTCTTCTGTTGCGGAAGAATGCAGCACGAGTATTTTAGGTGAGTAAACCTCACTAAGGTTCACTTTTGAACCAAGATTTATTATGGTTATTTAAGGATAATGTTTAGGATGTAATTTAATATTTTGCTGATATTGGTTTTAAAAATATATGAGCTTGATCGACAACGGCTCATAGGTAAGGTAAAACTAATTTTTTTTATGTGTTACTCTAAGGCTCTTATGATCATAATTTTATTAAATTGTGAGAAGTTATGTTATTGGGATAATTCTTATTGTTCATATAATTATATCCTTGTGAAGGATATAATTTTATGATGTAAATCTCTTGATGTTGTTAATGATGTTGTGATATGATGACTGTTGAATAAATAGCCTAACCGAGTTCCAAGCATTTATGTCACGCCCCGACTCCTAAAGTCCCTAGAGGTGTTTTGAGGGACGAATATTTCGAAAGAATTATTCGAAGGAAGAAAATGTGACGACGGTAAAAATGGTAAATTTTAGCTAGTAAAAGGTAATTTTTATTGGGGTATTATTTTTTTGGGGTGTTGAATTTTTGGTTTGGGTGTTGTTTAAGTTGGACCGGATGGGCTTTGGCCCATTTCAGTTTTCCCTCTCCTTTCTCTCTCCTCCCTCCCGTTTTCTTCCTCCCGTTTCTTCTCTTCACTGCCGCAAGTTTCCGGCCGCCCGACCGCCGCCGTCCGGCCGCGCCAGACCGCCGCACCGGTCCCACACGATCGGTCTTCAACCCAGCTACAATTCTAGACCGGTGGCAGCCTCCCTAGCGCCGCCGTGAAGGAGGAATCGACGCCGAAAGCTCCGACTGCCGGAAACTTCTTTTCGCCGGAACTCCTTCCTCCGGCCGCCATATCCGGCGAGCCTTGGCTCAAAAGGAAGCCCTCCTCCCGTGCTTCAATCCCTCCAAAGGGCTCCTTCCATCTCGAGCTCGGTAAGGAGAAATCGGTATTTGAAATTCTAGGGCTTTATTGTGTGTTTGTGTTCGATTGACATGGTTAGGCTTAGAATTTGAGTTTGTGGTAGTTAGGAATGTTGTAGAGGAGGTTGAGAGGAAGGTGCTGGTAAATTTTGGTAGCATTTGCAGGTCGCCGGAGTTGGTCGCCGGCCGCCGCCGAGAAAATGTTTTTGGTGGAGAATATTATGAGGAGTTTAATGGAATGAGTTTTAGAATTTTTGGAGGAGTTTTGGATAGGTTTTGGAATTTGTTAAGTTTGGTATTTTTGGCGGATTAATAAGTTAAAATCCGGCCATTGGATTATTTTTTATGATTAGGACGTTGGAAGGTGATTTTGAGGATGTCGATATTTTTGGAGATTTTTGGTTGGCAGTGAAGTTAAGATTTAGGACGATAGGCATGGTGAGCGCGGGAAGCTCATATTTAATTATGCCTATTTTCTTTGAATGTTGGGATTTTATTTAAGGAATTATTTATGTATTGGAACAGGACACGAGGAGGCCCGAGCAGAGGAGACCTCCGGCCGACGTCAGGCTTAGGCCTAAGTTGTGAGTGGACCTTTGTTTTTAAATAATGTTTTATTGTTGAATATTTTCCTTTGTTAGAATTTATCCTGAGTTGAGGATTTCAGTGATTTTACTCACTTTATTTAGCGTTTATGAATATAGTATGTATATGAGAGAAAGCTAGCTAGCAATACGTGCTCCCCTCATAATGAGGAAAAATGCCATTATGAGGTGACGTGACCGTTAGACGCCAGCGTCCTAGCCCTGTATGACTTTCTACTTTCCGAGTTCATTCTATATTTTTAGATTCATTCATAGAATTCGTACAGGGAGTGAACACGTATAAATACCACCCGGTCCCCCCCCATACTGAGGAAAAATGCCACTATGGGGTGACGTGCGCGTTAGACGCGAGCGTCCTAACCTGGTATGACTATCTACCTTCAAGCTTATTCATAGATAGCATACATGGAGTAGACGGGTGTGAATACATACTGATATAATTATATAATTTTAGCCTGAGAGGCTGTATTGTTTAATATTTGGGGACTAGCCAGAACTAGTCGTGTCCTTGAAAGTGTTTATTGGGGAAATATTTATTGTTGTCGAGATTATTTTGTCCACTCACTCTGACGTGATTAAATATTTTCCCCTGGGCTTTTCCTTTGTTTTATTTGCCCAGTCTGCAGAGTTCGGGTGGGGTCTAGGAGGAGGCGTCGAGGCATAGTCACCCACTTTTCCACTACTGTTCGCCAGTAGGTCATTTGTTTAAACCCACTAGGATTTCTATCAGCTTCCGTTGTCTTTCTTGTAGTAGCTCTGAATATTTTCGGAAAAATAATTGTGTATTATTTTATTCAGTTATTTGGATTAAAGTGAAGATTAATATTTTGGGTTAAGAGGGTGTTTTATATTTTTCCGGGTTAGGGTTGTCCACTTTCAAGGGAGGTTTGCCGAGTCCTTCGGTAAATTTTCCTTGGAGGTGGTCCCCGCAGGACTTACCTCGGGTTTCAGGGTGAAATTCGGGGTGGGTCTTGACACTTTAAATAGGTGATTGGTTACGGTTAAGATACTATTTATTATTTTATTTTATTGGTATTGGACTGTCAAACCGGGTTCCAAGCCTTTGGCCGGGTGATTGGTTACGGTTAGGAATTAGAGCTCTAGTCCGTCTGTCGGTGTAGGTCATGGGAGATACTTGATGGTATCTGGGACCCATGGGTACACATGTTGTTGTTGTAGGTCATGAGGGGTATTTACTAAATATCCGGGACTCATGGGTACTTTTCTTGTTAATGTGTGTTTTTTTTTATTAATCAAATTTATTTGGGGTATGTTGGATGTATTAAAAATTTGGTTGTGTTAAATGTGGAGTTTACTTTTAAGTTTACTCATACGGGCTTTTTAGCTTACCGGGTTTGTTATTCTCCAATCCCGGTGCACCATTCTTGGTGTAGGGGTTAGACCTGCAGGTGAGGATCGGCAGGGGTGAGAAGGAGGCATAGTGACAGGGTTCTCATTTCTTTTCTTTCAGACTCTGTATAGTTGTAGTTTTGAATAGACAGTATTAAGTCATGAGATTGTTCTCATGTCCTTGTTTTGCACTTTACATAAACAAGAAAGTGTAATTTTAATTCAGTGATAGATCTTGTGGAAATTTCTATTCTGTATTGAATTTTGTTGTTGTTGTTGTTGTTGTTGTGTTATGTTGTTATTGGAACAGGTTGGGATGTCAATAATTTAAGTTAGACCATGCCAAAATTTTTGAAAATTTCCATTCGAAAATTGGGGCGTGACAAGTGGTTTATAGTTAATGACTAACCGAGGAGTTCCTCTTTCGAGTTCAGCATTTTTCTGAACATAGAAAGCAGGGCAAGACTAAGGGGATTTACTATGGCGAATAATGTCTTTAGCAAGTAAGTCATTAACCTCGTTTTTACAGAAATCCATAATTTCATGACTCATTTGGATTGGACGAGCTTTAGTAGGGATATTTTTTTCATTAAATTCATGGATGTAAGGAAGAGAAACAATATGTTTTTTCCTATGCCAAAAGGCAGTAGGGATATCAGAACATATTTCTTTGATAATTTTTTCTTCAAAAGTTTTGATTTTTTGCTGAAGAGAAGAATTTTGGAGTTGGTTTTCAATTCTTTTAAAATTAATTTCTTCTTGAAGAAAGGCCATTTGTTTATTTTTTGCTTGAATGTAACTGACGGTTTTTGAAATACTATTTTCTTGGAATGCTTTTAGAGTATGGATTTCAGGGTTAGAAAGAAAAGCAAATTTGACTGGTTCATTAAAAGGGTCGGTAGTAATACCATCATATTTGGTTTTGAAGGGATAAATCAAAGTGATGAAAGGAAGTTCTAAAATTACTTTATCAGTTAAATTTTTTACTAAGAAAACGGAGTTTTGAAACAGACATTGTTCTGGCATATATGGGCTTTAGGGATTTCGTATTTAATATTCATTTTTGTTCCATTAGCTGAACGTAAAGACTCTTTTGTTTTTTCAAAATATTTTGAAGGTATTAAGCCTCCTTGGATGCAGTTAAGATCTGCACCGGAATCAATGAGGGCTGGTATTGTTAATTGAAAATCTTTTATTTTGAGTTGGACAATAGTGTACCATTTCTTAAGTTGGATTTGACGTATGATACTAATAGTGTTGTTTTCAGGAGTTTTAGCTTCATTATTTATTAGAGACTGATATGGTGGAGGATTTTCAGGGGGATCCTGTAATTTGAGAAATTGATTATTTATTTTAAGTAAATTTAATTCTTGTTTAATTTCTTTATTGTCATTTGTAAGTTCTAAATGTGTTTGTTGTAGGGCATGGATTTGACACTTGATTGATTTTACTTCATGTTGCAAATCTTGGATTGTTATTTCCTTTTTACTAGTAGAAAATTTATCAAAAGTTGTAGTGAGACTAATTTTTTGTGGGGGATGATTAATTATATTTTCTTGGGTAATTAATTTTTTTAATTTTTTAAGGGACTCAGCTTTAAGTTCAGGATTATCTATTTTTCCTATTAAATCAATTAATAGTTATTCTTGCTCTTCCTACTTGGAAAGAACATTGATTATTTTACAATTACAAGCATCCTTACACCCGAAAGTAATATCGGGGGAGGAATGTTCATCGGATTCATGGGAAGAGGATTCTATTAATGTGATGTCATCTTCACTCATTTCGTTTTCTAAATCAGTATTTCGTAATTCTAAGGTTTGTATAAGCTTTTCTTTTTCTTCTTGGCTGATTTTTAATTGATTAATGGTACTTTTAACTGGACAGTTATTTTCAAAGTGACCGGTTTTATTGCATTTAAAACATTTAGTTTTACTTTTATCGAAGGATTTACTCTTTAGTTGACGATTTGGTTTTTTGGACCAATTTTTTCGAAATTTATTTTCGGAATAAAAGTTGTTTGGTTCAAAGTTGGTTTTAGATTTTTGTTTTGAATGATATGGAATAAATTTATTGCTTGCCTATTTTCTCCTTGAAGGAGGTAAGGGCGGTAAGCCATATTGTTCACAAAAATTTCCTAATTCGTATTTAGCTGTTTTCTTATCTGATTTCATTTGAGCATTTAGTTCCATATCTATACACATTTTTAATCCTTCTTTTTGGATAACTGTAATTATATTTCCATAAGTTAAAGAATTATAGTCAATGTGACATGTTTCATTACTAAGGACTTGCCTGATTTTATGAGCAAATAATTTTGGGAGACCATTTATGAATTTTTCTTTCCAAAATGGTTGGTTACTATCGTCTCTGAGCATAACGCGAGAAATGAATACATCTTTGTACCATTTGAAATCACTTAAGGTAGGACACCTAAGGTTACTGAGTTGATCATGAATTCTGGAAGTAATATGACTAGGGGTACCTATGAAATGTTGGATAATTGTGTAAAATAAAGTATTAACAGCATCAGAAATCCCTATTCCTGCGTTATCGTCAAAGATGGGAGTCCCATCTTCATCACGTTTAATGGCATGTTTAATGGATGATCTAGAATCAGGAGTGAGATGTTTTTCCCACCAGGAATAAAACATTCCTGTAAACCCTGTGGAAAGTATGTCAATTATTTCGGGCTGGCTGAAATTATGATTAGTGACATCGCTATTGGCTGCCATGGACATGTGGTGTAATTTATTTGAGATTTCTTGTTCTGATAAATTATCAATGTTCCATTCATAAGTTTTATCGGAAGAAACTGAGAATTGATTGTTAAAATGATTACTAGGCTGTATATCTAAAGGGAGAGGATGTTCTGTCCAAGTTTTAAAAGGTCGTTTCTTGGGATGAATTATTCTATCTAGTTTTAAGGATTCTGTGTTTAAAGTTTGAAATATCTGGTTTAATCCTGTAATTTGGCTAGTGGTACTAGAATCGCTATCAGATGAAGTGGTTTGTTGGGTGTGAATTACTGCAATTCTACTAGATGTAGGTGTTTCAGTTTTTAATTTTTCTAACATTTGTTCGATTTTTTGAATGGAAGAAGTAGGGTTGAGAGTAGGTTTATTTAATTCACTGAAATGAACTAAAGGAATTTCCGGTTTTGATTGAGGTAGAATGTTGACTTTGGAGGATATGTTATCAACCTTTGTTTCTATTTTATCTAACTGAGCTCCTATGGTGACTAGGCTCTGGTTTGTGTAATTATTTTGTTCAATAATTTTTTTAGTTTATGGGTTGATTTTTTTAGTATCTGGATCTTCTAAAGCAATTTTAAAAGGTGAGGCTAGGATTGGACTATTAAGATGATCAATTACTATTGTTTCGACAGGAGGATGACTAGAAAGGACCGAACTAGTGGAGGTTTTCCATCTTGCTTTTATTAATGTTTGAACTTTTTTTGATTGTTTAGTTGATCTATAAAATCAAGAAAGAATATTTCAGATTCTGTTTCAAGCATAAATGCTTGCCAATCACTAAATAATTGCTTTCGTTGAGTTATGAAAGGGAACTTCATCTTATAGAGGTTTCTCCTAAGGATATTTTCTTTTGAATCAAGATGTTTATCTAATTTAGAATAATTGATTACGAAAGGTTGGGTGAGTGTACTTAATTGAGGATTTAGTGGGAGAGTAACTAAAAAATCAGAAGCAGTGGGAGAAGTTTGCTCTTCATCTGTGACTGAAATATATATATATATATATTGTCTTTCTTTCTGCATTCTCTTCTGGGCAGAAGGTGTATAAATGATGTGTTTACTTAGCCGACGGAATATTCCGTTGCCTAAGACAAAAGGCGTCGGCAAAAATATATTCGTTCTGTGGTGTGTCAGGCAATAATTCAATTTCTTAGTCGACTGAAAAGTTCGTCGCCTAAGAAAGACATATTCGTCGCCCAAGACTTACTTAACTGACGGAACCTTATTTGTCGCCTAGGACTAACTACGCCGACGGAACATGCTTCACCCAAGATTATCTTTACCGACGGAACTGTTCCGTCGCCTATAAAAATCTTAGTCGACGGAGTCTGTCGAAAGTAAACTTCTGTCGCCTAAGAGGTTCTAAGCCGACGAAAATTTACCGACGAAACCTAATCGTCGCCTGTGGTTTACTAAGCCGACGGAACTTAGACGACGAATGTTGTTTCGTCGAATAGAAATATCTTATTCGACGGAAGTTCTCAACAATGATTTTCCGTCGCCTAAGTAGATCTTAGGCGAAGGATGTGATTTCCTATACGACGGTTTTGTTTCTGTCAATGAAGAAAAACTTAGGCGACGGAATTTGTTTAATTCCGTCAGCTAAGTCGTTATTTCCTGTAGTGCTCACAATTAGAGAGATAACGTCTTGTCGTCTTGGAAAGACTTGTACGTGCATGTTTGTTTGTTGGGACTGAATAGGACAGTGCTAAATAAGGAGTCTAGTTTAGTACGGTGTCAATGGGTACTAAAATAAATGAGCTTACGTAACACCTTGTTTTCATTTTGGCCTCCTTAGGTGGTGTTATTATGAGTACTAAAATATGTCATCCTTAGATAACACCATCATTCTAAACTATAAACCAAGCAAACTACCATCTAATCTCATGCAACACCAAACATGAGTTAATATTAGTACAACTTAAGACACCCCACATAAGTCCAGGACAATCTTAGAAAATAAAAGATGTAATATAGTCTCGAGTACCAAACGTGCACTGTAGAGTAAAAAGTTATGGGTTGACACAGACCCTAATGTAGGCTACTAGTAATGACCCAATCAACCAAACTCTCCCGCATGCCACCCCAACCTCCTCTCCTCCTCTCTCCCATGGCCCTCTCCCTCACCGTAGCACGCATTGTTGTTGACGGAGCTACATCAATATCTAAAGGCAAGAACTTGCCAAACAAAATATCTCACTCAATCATACACTAGCATTTATTAGGCGCCAATTCGAAAGAAGATATGAAAACCTACCCAACTTCGCCACATGTTGCGGCCATACTAACACAAAACTCACAATTTACATTTGTAATTCCTGGGATTATGACTTCACAAAACATGTCAGTTACCTCTTTAACTCTTGGATTAAGTGTCTGATGGGCCGGTTGGTGGGTTCTGGGCTCAGTTATTAGGCCTTGCCTTAGTTGTTTTTTCTTTGAAGCTGTTATTTATTTTTATTTTTTTAATTTGTTTGCGCATTTTGCGAGCAATAAGCCCCTACGTTAGGTGTGTGGGGTTAGTCGGGTAATGTGCCTGTGTGTGCACTCTAAGTTCCTTGTTTGCTCTAGGTAGGCATCGAGTTCCTTAGTTTGTCAGGTGGTCGTTGCCGCCTAGTGGTAGGGTGAAGCTAAATGCCGTTGAATTTATCTTCTAGCGAAAACCTAGTGGGAAAACAATGATATTAAAAATTATCTTTTACAGTAGTCGAGTTATCTTTTTGATATGTCACCATTATTTCAAAACAAATAAAGTAGTTATTAGGGCATTTTTTACTAGTTGGTGTCTTGTTGAGTACTTGTTTATAAAGAATTCTAATATTATTTTAGGTATATGTAATTAGAGATTTAGGCTACATGTCCTCCTCCTCCTCCTCCTCCTCCTCCTCCTCCTCCTCCTCCTCCCCTTGTATTTGAGATCAAGGACAGCAACAACAACTTTTTTTCTTTTTTTTTTTTTTAAAAAAACTGTCCACTAATAATTACATTTTTGTGGCTGAAACTTAGTGAGAATATGTAGATAACATTTCTATTTTAAGAAGAACAGTAAGTAAAATAAGAAATCAACCCTTGGACCGTACCTAGGGACACCATTAACTTTGAACAACCAAAAGCTATCACAATATCGGAACACATGGGTGTTATTAATTTTTTTTGTATTTTTGTTTCTCTTCTTTCTTGATCTGATCTCGAACGCCCACGTGATACATACATATATATACATATATATATATATATATATATATAATCGCATGGTAGATGATTAATTACCGTAATCCTAATATAATCTTGGTCTAGGATTCCCTTCAGAACCCAAATTAATTAAATTAAAAAATCAAACATATAAAGGGAGAAGGGGGAGTGGTTGGGTGTTTTGTTTGCATCTCAAAAAGGCCGATGTGACATGAAAGAGGGCCACAAGGCATAAAGGCGTAAAGGCGTAAAGGCGTAAAGGTTGGAGAAGAAAACGCCACCCTGCCTGTTTTTTTGTTTTTTTTTACCCTTCAAACTTTTTCTGCATATAGCCAAAGCGAAAGTGCAGCTTTCCAATTTGTGTTCGAGTATATTTCTGATCACACCAACTGGAATAGGCGAGAAAAGAGAAAAGACTGGCTGGTTCTCGCTTCTTTGTAGCTTTGTGCTTGACCTCCTTGCTTCCAAATTCTCTTCGAGATAGAATACGAGTTTTCCTTTGTTGTTTATTGTGTGCTAATTGGAAGCTAATGATGATGCATGTAAATTAGATGGATTAGAATATGGTGGGAGGAAGGAAGTACCAATGTAACCAAAGTTAGTGTGTTGGTTTTTGTTGTTTATCAACACATGCGTGGTTGGCACCAATGGGACTCTGCATTTATTTGTTTCAGCCATGATAGAAACATTTTTGTCATATATGTTGCGTCACCGTTTCTGCCTTTTTCATCCACAATCAAATCATAACAAGCTAGTGAATTTCTTGACCAGAGTATTGACTGAATATATCCATTTTTTTTCCTTTTTTATGATTGGTGACGTGTCGCGTAACCGAGGTCAAACAACTTCAATTTAATTACCCTGCAATCGTAGTAATATGGACAAGTAGGGATCGTTCTAGCCGAGGAAACCAAAGGGCGATCGAAAGAAGAGAAACCAAACAACTTATAAACAAGTATTCACATAAATACATTGAAATATTGGGGGTTTAAGATTGATTAATTCTAACAAATAACCTACTGAAAATTAAACCTAAGATTATTATATACAAGTGATCAACATACTCATGCAACACGTAACACGAAAAACCATCTAAAATACATAACAACTTCATGCAAGGCCGGGCAGCAACGTTCAAATTGTCCTCGACTCTAACCAATTCTGATTCTAATTAGAGCCTTTGCGGTTATCTAATTGTTAAGACTCCTCAGGTATTTAGAACCATCTTTGCGCTTGATCCTAAACATGAATGCTAACTCATTTAAAAACACGTTGCGTAGAGATTAAACAAGAAAACACTTTAACACATGAATCAATCGGAAACATGATCTAAGGCATAGAGTCACTCATCCTATTAGCATGCAAATTATCAGAATTAAATCCGCCCTAAGTTAATAACAAAGACCAAGACAACTTTGCGTATGAATTGATCCAAAATTATTATGGTAGATGAAACCGCACCTTAAGGACAACCATGGCCAAGGCAGCCTCAAGGATTGATTTAGATGCACGAATTCATGATAATTAATCAATTAGAAATCAAAAACACATAAGAAAATGCTACTGCCTAAAAACCTAAATCACGAAATCATCATATATTCAAGAAGTTACAAATCAAAACATAGAACAATCAAAGATCACAAAGAAATCCGAAAACCATGTTTGATAAATAAAACCAAAATCGAAAAGTATATTACAATAGAATTCGAAACTAAACAGAAAATAATACAAGAAGCCATGAGAAAATCACACTTTTACAACCTCTGAAGATTCGGCAAGTGTGGGGAAAATCGGTGGAAGGATGGAGTGATTCTTGTGGTTTGTGGTGGATGGATCGGCTAAGTAATTTTCTGTATAGGGTTTGGTAGAATTTCGGCTATGTAATTGCAAGAGTAGTGATGATCTTTTTGTCCTTGAAGTCGTGCTTTATATAGAGGAAAAACCCTAGAGAAGTCGGCCACAAAGCCTAAACCAAGTTGGTTTAGGATTCCTAGTTCTTCTCAATTTCGGCAGAATGACCTCCGTCAAATGATTACGTCATAACTCCCTCTAGAAAACAGATATTGAGGTGATTCCAATTGATTTGGAAACTAGACTCCTGTAGCTTTCTATCCATATTTAGCACGTTTTCTGATTCATTGTGAGCTGTCCTGGAGAGTCCGTTGAAGTTGACAGACGTGCACAGGAATTCTCCCGATTTAATTCGGATTTTCAAAGCTTGGATATTCTTGAAATTCTGCCGAATTTAGATCTTCTTCTCCATATTGGACTTGGTTTGGACCTCTCCTTCATGGACTAGGCTTCGTGGATCAGCTGCTTTGCTTCCCTAGGTCCATCAAGAACACTCCTCTCGGCACTCTTCTACATGTCACCTAAGTATCAGAGAAGTTAAATCAATTTGTGACAATGTAAAAGCTTTATAGAATCATAAGAACATCTCTAAGACTCCACAAATCAGCTTTTGACAATTTTCTATATCAATCATCTATGTTTAACACGTTTTACGCATAACTCTACCAAAAACTTTCGACTCTACATTATGACTCTATTCTACAACAATAAGAGATAATCAAAGTACAAATGGAGGTAATAACATATTAAGAATGTCGCATTTTATGCTCTTATCAATTGGGGTTAGTTTAGTTATTAGAATATAACTAATTACGTCGGTTAACAGAGTTTAACAGATAGAATTCATTGACCAATCTAATAGAACGGTGATGTTATATACGATTCAATAGCTCTAAAACACTATAGTTTATGATATGGTAAACTCAGAACTAAAGAATTCCTTCAGAAAATTAAAGCGTCAGGAGACCAAATGACACTAATAATAGCGAAAATTGATAGCAAGCGACTCCTCGTATTACCATGCATGACAAAAATTAAACCTAAATGAGAACTGAGAGCAATTAAAACAGAAAACGTATTTAAAGACGAAACAAGCCATGACCGATCCTAGATCGATCTTGATTTCCTGATACGTATGGATCTATACTACTAGAATAAAGGACTTAGGCGACGAAAACAAGGAGAGGAAAACATTTTCGTCGCCTAAGTAAGCAGTTAGGCGTTGAAACCTTCATTTGTGGCCTAAAAGCACTTAGGAGACGAATCAAATAATGGTTCGTCGCCCTAGATTACCACGGAGACAAAAAAAGGACTGATACTATTTTCATCGCCTTAGTAGACACTCAGGCTACGAAGATGGTTTCGCCGCCTAAACTATCAACCACTGAGGTGACGAGCAGATTATTTCGTCGCAGCAGTTTATCTTAGGCGACAAAAGTTGTTACTTATGCGACGAAAATGTTTCATCGATGTTTTCTCGCCTAAATAAACTCACTTTATAATCTCTATTCAGTTTCCATATCTGAAACAGACGGGGAAAAAAGGGGAAAGCTACAAAAATTGCTCTTCTGCTCGGGTTTTGCCATTTCAGTGTGAAATTCTTCCATTTCGGTGATTATAAAGCTTTATCAACCTCTACCCATTAGCTTTTAGCTTGGTATGATCCTTTTCTCTCTCTTTTTCATCATATTTCCCATATTTTCCAATGAGTTTCCAGTGAAGAATTCAGGTCACATATTGTTCATAGTGTAGTTTGTGTGATTATGATACAACTTGCATGTGTGATTATGATGTAGCAAAAGTGATTATATATATATATATATATATATATTGAATTGTTGGTTGTTATGGAAATCATTTGTGATTTCAAAAGATTATGTTGTGTGTTGGATGTAAGAATGGTAAAATTCTTTCATTCATCAATGTTTAATTAGCCTTAGAAATCACGTTCGAAAATCATCTTGTCAGGACTGTGTTTGACAAAATGATTCTTGAATTGTCTCATTTTTGGATAGTTTGGGTGCACATGATTTTGTTTCGCAATTTATATTTCTTGTGTTTTGCGTTATCGATTGTGGGTATATATTTCAACGGGGTCTCCTACTACCTTTCCTCGAGTGCACATTAGGTATAGATATTCATGCACTTGAGGAACTGTAGGGAGATGCTGCTGAAATTTATAACTACGATCGAAAATGCAAAACACAAGAACTGTAAACTGCGAAACAAAACCTTGTGCACCCAAATGGGATTAGGACCCTAACCGAAGGCATAAGGTTGAGAAGAAGAAGTGAATACATGTTTAATTTGTTGCTTGTTTCTATCTTTGTGGTTATTTGATTCTCTTATGACAACATATTCTGAAAATGGACAAGAGTTTGGTGCAGTTACAGAGGGGACACAAGGATTATATGCAAGTAATTCTCGATTTCATGACATTTGCAATTCAACATGGTAATGGAGTGGAACATTTTCGTTGTCCGTGTAGAAAATGTTATTTAGAAGAGTGGAAGACAATTGCAGGAATGTACAATGACCTGACCACATTAGGTATTATGTGTAGTTATACTACATGGACACACCATGGTGAAGTAGCAGATCATGTACCTACAATGGATGATTTCCAAGGACGACACAGTCATCGTCTAGGCTCATCTAACGATATTGTCGGGTCTTTCATGGACCCCTCTATGAACATTATACATGATGTTTTTCCATGTTGCCCAAGATATGAAGAAGTAAATTATGATACCACTAATGACATAACTCTTTCTTTCTCAAACGTTGACACCACTAATTACGAAAAGTATAACGAGATTGCAGCCCAAAAAGTCGTAAGTGTTCTTTTCTGTGTTTGTTTATTCTTTTTCTTCATTTATATGACACTTACTGTACTGGACACTTGCTTTCAGTTATTGTTGTTGTGTGTTGCTTTGTGTTTATATGTTGTTGTGTGTTGTGTGTTGTGTGTTGCAACATCTAAGTGCTGTTGTGAGTTGATGAAATCCCATATGTTTCAGCTAAGTGTTGTTGTGTGTTGATGTGTGTTGCTAAGTGTGTAGCATGTATCATATGTTTCATTAGATGTAGCATGTCTAATTAACTCCTTTAACTTGTTGTTTTTCTGAAATTGTTGTGTTTTGCTATGTTCCACAAATTGCTGTGTTTTAGAAATTGTTGGGTTTTGCTGTGTTGTTAAGTTTGTTTTTTGTCATTGCAAAAGGATATGAGACAGAAGGTCCTAACAATGCTGAACCAACAACAGCCGGACACTCCAGAGGATGAGCTCCTTCAACAAGTAGACCTCTAATCTTAGCTCAACGCATTTGAGAAGGTCCTTGGGACCGGGGGAGAGGGGGGGAGGGGAGGGGCTTGGGAGAGTTGAAATTGTGGGCAAGGAAGGAGTAACAAGGCGTTCTCGCCCCAATGATATAGTTCTTGAGGAGGTTCGGGAGCATGCCTGACAAGCCAAATAGGAGGCATGACATGCTCAGGAGGAGGCACAACAAGCCCGGGAGCAGGCCAGAATAGCCCAGGAGAAGATTCTTGATTATGAGCGTTGTATACAGATCTTGGAGAAATATGTGCAGTCGCAGCCAAGCCGACAAGAAAGCCAACAGCCTGAGGTTGATGGTTGAAGCTAGGTCCATGGCTTTTTGCTTTTGTGGAACCCTTGATATTTGCCTCTTCTTTTGTTGAACATTGTCTATATAGGACTATAAGAGGCTAGGGTATTAGGGAGGGTTTAAACTATGAACTTGCTATTTTGTTTGTGTACCCCCTGGAAGTTTACTAGTTTTTTAGTTTGAACTTCTTTTGTTATGATTTTGATTTGCAGCGCAGGTTTTTAACATTGAATGTGAACCTGAAATATGCACACATAATTATTGTGTGCATTTCGGTAATAATTATATTTTTTAATTGTCAAGACTCATCCCGAATTTCACCCTGAAACCCGAACTAAGTCTTGCGGGGTCCACCTCTAAGAAAAATTTACTGAAGAACTCGGTAAACCTCCCTTGAAAATAGACAACCCTAATTCGGAAAATTCAAGAATTTACCCTCCTAGACGAAACAACCAACTTCCAATTCAACCCATAAATATCCAAATAAAATAACATAAATCTTAGCACACCACCATTAAAGTATATGTTACCCCAACGGTAATAAGAGCTTCTAAGGAAAAACTACAGAAAGCAAGAAAATACATTGGTAGGTTTATCAGGTAACCTACTGGTGAAGAGTGATGGAGAAGTGGGTAACTATGCCTCGCCTTCTACTAGTGCCAACCCGGACTCTGCAGACTGGGCATTTTTAAAACGAAGGGCCCAGGGGAAAACATTCGAAAAACGTTAAAATGAGTGGACAAAAATAAAAAAATAAATAAAGAAAATAAGTAACAATATTTATGCTTTCCCAATTGAAATTTCAAAGAAAACGAATGCGTGCTCCACGCGATAAATCTTTTATCTCAAAAATATATATACCAATATATGTATGAATTTACACATACTTCCTATACTTCCTATATAATTATTTTATAGATTTAAAATATTTTATATAGGGCTACTACGCTTGCGTCGAACGCTCACGTCACGCCTTAATGCGGTGCTACACTACGCCATTAAGGTGGACGGACATGTGTATAAATATGTGCTCATTCCCCCTATATGAACTAAACACTCATATAGGGCTACTACGCTTACCTCTAACGCTCACGTCACACCATAATACGGTTATATACTATGCCATTAAGGTGGACAGACACATATGGCTAGCTAGCATTTATATACATACTCTCCTCATAAAAATATTTATAATTTACCGAAAAATCTCATTTTTAGTAACTCTTCAAAATAAATAAAACCAACAAAATAAAATGACCTCAACAGAAGAAATTGTTTAGCTCAGAACCATAGCAGGTATATTATTTAAAACAAAAGTTCACTCACAAATTAGGCCTAAGCCTGATGTCGGTCTGAGGCCTCTTCAGCTCGAGCCTCCTCACGTCCTGTTTTAAACACATAAATTAATCCCCACTATATACTAACGCTTATATAAAAATAGGCAAAACTAAATGTGGCCTTATCTACTCTCATCCTTGCCCATCTTCGCCAATCTTAAAATCGATACGGTCCAAACTTCACCACAAATACCGGCAACCTTAAACCAACCTTTACAGCCAAAACAACAATAATCTAACGGCCGGATTCTATCCAAATTAACGGCCAAAATACCAAACTTCGAAAAATCCCAAACCTATCCAAAATTCCTCCTAAAATTCCAAAATTCACATCATTAACCTCCCCTTAATATTCCACATCTAAAACCATAAAAATCCCCCTAACAGCGGCGGCCGGCTCCGGTGACCTCCAATGCCTACCAAAATTTAGCACAACCTTCCTCTCAACAGGCACAACAACTTCCCTAGCTAGCACAAACACTAATTCCAAGCCTAAATAGGGTAATCTAACCAAAACAATGATTTGAGCTCTAGAACTTCACCGATCCTAACAGCGGCGGCTGACTCCGGTGACCTCCAATGCCTACCAAAATTTAGCACAACCTTCCTCTCAACACGCACAACAACTTTCCTAGCTAGCAAAAACACTAATTCCAAGCCTAGATAGGGTAATCGAATCAAAACAGTGATTTGAGCCCTATAACTTCACCGATTCTCCTTACCTACTCAAGAGGGAGGGAATCCTTTGGAGGGATTGCTACACGGGAGGAGGGCTTCCAAACAAGCCAAGTGGCTCCGACTATGGTGGCCGGAGGAGCGAGTTCCCGCGAAGAGTCAGTCGGGTTCTCGGAGGAGGTTTCTCCCGATCGGCGACGCTACTCGCTCGGTCACCAGCCTAGGAAAGGAGAGGAGGAGACGGTGGTTCGATCGGGACCGGTACGGTGGCCCAGGTCGGCCGGACGGCGTTGGAGCAATCAGGCAGGGAGAGAGAAGCTCGGGGAAGAAGAGAGAGAAAAGATAAAGGGTTTGGGCTTTTCCAAACCGGTTTCTCCCGATCCACAACCTTAATACCCAACTCCAAAACACCACAAAAATAATACCCTAATAAAACTTACCTTTTTACTAGCTAAAATTTACTATTTTTACCGTCGTCACAATTTTCTCCTACGAATAATTACTCCGAAATATTCGTCCCTCAATACTCCTCTAGGGACCTTTGAACTAAAAATTCATTTACAAAGACGGTAAAACTATTATAAATTCCAAGCCAGTAAATAAGGTAAAAATTTAAGAGTTGGGATATGACAATTCTCCCCTCCTTATAAAAATTCCGTCCTTGAAATTTACATAACTGTCAATCAAAGAGGTACGGATACTGCTGCCTTATTTGTTCCTCTGATTCCCAAGTAGCTTCCTCTACTTGATGACTCCTCCAAAGCACCTTGACAAGTGGGATTGTCTTGTTCCTAAGCACTTGCTCCTTTCGGTCAAGAATCTGAACCGGTTCCTCTTCATAGGTAAAATCCTTTTGCAAACTAATCGGCTGCTCTTACAGCACATGAGAGGGATCGGCAATATACTTGCGAAGCATGGATACATGAAACACATTATGTATCCTGGATAATTCTGGAGGCAAAAGTAACCGATAAGCAAGTGAGCCAACTCGCTCTATTATCTCATAAGGGCCAATATACCTCGGGCTAAGCTTCCCACGCTTACCAAAACGTACTACCCATTTCCAAGGAGATAGTTTCAAGAACACCCAATCACCCACTTGAAACTCAAGGTCCTTCCTGCGGACATCTGCACAACTCTTTTGCCTACTTTGAGCGGCCTTGAATCTATCTCTAACCACTTTAATCTTCTCATTTGTATCATGGATTAACTCAAGACCACAAAGTTCTCTTTCTCCTACTTCATTCCAACACAAAGGTGTACGACACTGCTTCCCATAAAGTACCTCAAAGGGAGCCATACCAATACTAGAATGGTAGTTGTTGTTGTAAGCAAACTCCATCAAAGATATGCTTTTATCCCAACTTCCCCTGAACTGCAAGGCACAAGAAGTCAACATATCCTCCAGAGTCTGAATAGTCCTCTCCGATTGCCCATCGTCTGAGGATGAAAAGCAGTGCTGAAGTGCAATCGGGTGCCTAAAGCTGCCTGAAGAGCTTCCCAGAATTTAGAAGCAAATCTAGGATCCCGATCCGACACTATTGATTCAGGTACACCATGAAGTCTCACGATCTCATTCACATAAAGCTCCGCCAATTTATCCAGTGTATACTTCTTTCCCACCGGCAAGAAATGTGCAGATTTGGTGAGTCTATCCACAATCACCCAAATATCGTCATGCCCCTCACGGGTACGAGGTAAACTGAAAACAAAATCCATGGTGATATGGTCCCACTTCCACACTAGAATAGGCAACGGCTCAAGCAACCCAGAAGATTTTTGCCTTTCAGCTTTCACTTGCTGACAGATCAAACACCTACTCAGAAAAGCTGCAATTTCTCTCTTCATGTTTGACCACCAATAATAATTCAAGGTCTGATACATCTTTTTACTACCCGGATGAGCAGCATATGCAGAACTATGAGCTTCCTCAATTATCTCTTTCTTTAACTCTTCATTCCTCTTTGGAACACAAAGCCTATTTTTGAACAATAAAGTTCTATCTCTTCTTACCGAAAAATCCACGGTGGCTCCATTCAATGCTCTTTCTATCAACTGAGCTATGGAAGGATCATTATATTGAGCCTCCCGCACTTTATCAACCAAAACTGGCCTCACATGGAAACTAGCTACCAAAGCACCAACATCATTCACCGCTAAATCCACCCATGTAGCTCGCAACTCATAAAGAAGTGGAACTCGAACCGTCATCATGTGAGACAAAGATATGGTGGGATTTCAACTAAGAGCATCAACTACCACATTAGCTTTTCCAGGATGATACTCAATAGTGCAATCATAATCATTGATTAATTCCATCCACCTTCTATGCCTCATATTTAACTCTCTTTGAGTAAACACATACCGAAGACTCTTGTGATCGGTAAAAATCTGACACTTTGCTCCATAAAGATAGTGTCTCCATAACTTGAGAGTAAATACCACTGCTGCAAGCTCTAGATCATGAGTGGGATAATTCGCCTCATGTGGCTTCAATTGCCTAGAAGCATAGGCAATAACTCGATCATGCTGCATCAATACCCCGCTTAGACCTCGTCTAGAAGCATCACAATAAACCACATACTCCCCACTATCATCCGGAAGTGCCAATATAGGAGCACTAGTCAAGCGATTCTTTAATTCTTGAAAACTTTGCTCACACTGATCTGACCATTCGAACTTAACTCCCTTTTTGGTCAATCTTGTAAGTGAAGCAGCAATCTTTGAAAAATCTTGCACAAAGCGTCGATAATAACCTGCTAACCCCAAGAAACTATGAATCTCCATCACAGTGGTGGGTCTTCTCCAATTTGACACTACTTCCACCTTTTGGGGATCCACACTAACACCTTCTACCAAAACCACATGACCTAAGAACCCCACTTTATCCAGCCAAAATTCACTCTTGCTGAATTTAGCATCCAACTGAGCATTTCTCAAAGTCTGCAATATCATTCTTAAATGTTTGGCATGCTCCTTCTCACTTCTTGAGTATACTAAAATGTCATCTATGAATACGATCACGAAGCAGTCAAGATATGGACGAAACACCCTATTCATGAGATCCATGAAAGCAGCGGGTGCATTAGTAAGTCCAAAAGGCATCACTACAAACTCATAATGACCATAGCGTGATCGAAAAGCAGTCTTGGCTATGTCACATTTCCGGATCTGCAACTGATGATAACCAAATCTCAAGTCAATCTTTGAGAAAACAGACGCCCCCCTCAACTGATCAAATAAATCATCAATGCGAGGCAACGGATATTTATTCTTTACCGTGACTTGATTTAGCTTCCTATAATCAATGCATAGTCTCATTGTGCCATCTTTCTTCTTAACAAACAACACCAGAGCACCCTATGGAGACATACTAGGCCGAATAAAACCCTTGTCGACCAACTCTTGCAGTTGAGTCTTCAACTCTTTCAATTCCGCTGGAGCCATTCTGTAAGGTGCCTGAGAGATAGGCATAGTTCCGGGAAGTAACTCAATAGAAAAGTCTATCTCCCTTACAGGAGGCAAACCAGGTAACTCCTCGAGAAAAACATCCGGAAACTCTCTTACTACAGGGATATCCTCAACTTCCAACACTCCCACACTTGTATCCACAATGTGAGCTAAGTATGCCTGACAGCCTTTATTTAACAATTTCCTAGCAGTAACAGCTGATATCAAGCAACTCGAAATAACATCTCTTTCCCCTTAAAATGCAACCTCAAATCCATCTGGACTTCGAAACACCACTTCTTTTCGGAAACAATCTACCATACCTCTATAAGCCTCTAAAAATTCCTTTCTCAAGATCACATCAAACTCCACAATATCTAAAGGGATTAGATCCACCTTAAACTTAGTCCCTTCCACCAATACTTCACAACCACTAAACACCCAATTTATTCTCATCACCTCACCGGAGGGTAGAGACACATGCCACTCGCCTGGAAGAGACAATGATGGCACATTGGCATGGAGGACAAATCTACTAGACATAAATGAAAGCGTGGCTCCGGGATCAATTAAAGTAAAACCCGGCTGACCAAAAATTATTAACGTACCAATGATGACATCTGGAGAAGTACGACCCTCCTGCTGGGTCATAGCATGAAGTCTAGCGTGAGTCATGGGACGTCTACGCTGACCACTACTCTGCTGAGATCCGCCCCTGACTGCTGAACTGCCATGAGTACCACTGCTGGAGCCTCTGGCTGAAGACTGACCGACTGGCTGAGTAGGGGTCGGGGTGGTCCTCTGAGCCAATAAGGGATAATCTCTCCTGAAATGATCCTGGCCACCACACTCATAGCACCCAGAAGACTGTTGCTAACCAAAAGAAAAAGTCTGACCACCAGATGTCCCACCATGGAAACTGCCACCAGCACCAAACTGACCAGTCTGCTGTCTACCCAACTGACTCCGAAAAGGTCTCCTGTGACGCCCCCTAGCTCTGAACCGAGAATTAGAACTCGATCCCCCATTACTGCCATTACCCTCTGAAGATCCAAAAACGGATGATGAAGCAGCCTTCTTAGATGGACCCTGACTAGGACCACTGAAATCTCAGGGTCGAGCACTATATGATCCCCTCGTCTCGATGGTCATGGCTGCACTTACCGCATCAAGAAAAGTCGGGTAAATAACACATGTCATCCTATCTGCATACACTCCACCAAGTGCCCCAATAAACAAATCAATCCTGGTCCTCTCATCAGGAACCAACTATGGCACATGGTAGCTCAAGGTAGTGAACCTCTACTCAAACTCTATGACACCCTCATCATCCCTCTTCTTCATGTTCAGAAAATCCGTCTAAATCCTACTACGATGAGCATGACTGAAATACTGACCCAAGAAGAGCGTCTTAAACTGCTCCCAAGTCATGTCTTGAGAACCACCATTATTTCTGCTAGTCATCCAGAAAAATCACTGCCATCTTCACTTTCTTTTCTTTCGGCAGATCAGTGCTCTCAAAAGCCTTTTCCATCTTATTTACCCAAGTGTATGCATCAAGGGGTCCCTTGACACCCTTGAACTCAATTGCCCCAGCATCGAAGACATCCTTCTTCTTCACAGACCGAGGATGCTGAACCCTATCTAAAACACCTCTCAGCATGTTCCCAATGGAATCAACTAGTTCTCTAACTTCATCACCCTCATTCGCGTTGGTCGAGGTAGCCACACGGGGTCGGCGTCTAGGAGGCATAGTACCTGAAGAAGGAGATATTTACTAGTCTGAATACAAAACTAACAGAACTATCACACATACCCAATAACACATAGCATCCAAAGCATAAAATGCTAGTGAATCCGCCGAGGTCGGATCACCACTCTATAGGCACTACGTGCTTCTTAGGCAAATATGATAGTACTAAGGAGGTAGGAAATGAAACCTAAAGCTCTGATACCAACTGTCAAGACCCACCCCGAATTTCAACCTGAAACCCGAAGTAAGTCTTGCGGGGTCCACCTCCAAGGAAAATTTATTGAAGAACTCGGTAAACCTCCTTTGAAAGTGGACAACCCTAATCCGGAAAATTCAAGAATTTACCCTCCTAGACGAAACAACCAACTTCCAATTCAACCAATAAATATCCAAATAAAATAACATAAATCTTAGCACACCACCATTAAAGTATACGCTACCTCAAGGGTAATCAGAGCTTCTGAGGAAAAACTACAGGAAGCAAGAAAATACATTGGTAGGTTTATCAGGTAACCTACTGGTGAAGAGTGGTGGAAAAGTGGGTAACTATGCCTCGCCTTCTACTAGTGCCAACCCGGACTCTGCAGACTGGGCATTTTTAAACCGAAAGGCCCAGGAGAAAACATTCGAAAAACGTTAGAGTGAGTGAACAAAAATAAAAGAATAAATAAAGAAAATAAATAACAATATTTATGCTTTCCCAATTGAAATTTCAAAGAAAACGAATGCGTGCTCCACGCGATAAATCTTTTATCTCAAAAATATATATACCAATATATGTATGTATTTACACACGTCCATACTCCCTATATAATTATTTTATAGATTTAAAATAATTTATATAGGGCTACTACGCTTGCGTCGAACGCTCAAGTCACGCCTTAATGTGGTGCTACACTACGCCATTAAGGTGGACAGACACATATGGCTAGCTAGCATTTATATACATATTCTCCTCATAAAAATATTTATAATTTACCGAAAAATCCCCTTTTCGGTAACTCTTCAAAATAAATAAAACTAACAAAATAAAATGACATCAACAGAAGAAATTGTTCAACTCAGAAGCATAGCAGGTATATTATCTAAAACAAAAGTCCACTCACAAATTAGGCCTAAGCCTGATGTCGGTTCGAGGCCTCTTCAGCTCGAGCCTCCTCACGTCCTGTTTCAAACACATAAATTAATCCCCACTATATACTAACGCTTATATAAAAATAGGCAAAATTAAATGTGGCCTTATCTACTCTCATCCTTGCCCAACTTCGCCAATCTTAAAATCGATACGGTCCAAACTTCACCACAAATACCGGCAGCCTTAAACCAACCTTCTATAGCCAAAACAACAATAATCTAACTACCGGATTCTATCCAAATTAACGGCCAAAATACCAAACTTCGAAAAATCCCAAACCTATCCAAAATTCCTCCTAAAATTCCAAAATTCACATCATTAATCTCCCCTTAATATTCCACATCTAAAACCATAAAAATCCCCCTAACAGCGGCGGCCGGCTCCGGTGACCTCCAATGCCTACCAAAATTTAGCAGAACCTTCCTCTCAACACGCACAACAACTTCCCTAGCTAGCACAAACACTAATTCCAAGCCTAGATAGGGTAATCGAACCAAAACAGTGATTTGAGCCCTAGAACTTCACCGATTCTCCTTACCTAGCTCAAGAGGGAGCGAATCCTTTGGAGGGATTGCTACACGGGAGGAGGGCTTCCAAACGAACCAAGTGGCTCCGGCTATGGTGGCCGGAGGAGCGAGTTCCGGCGAAGAGTCAATCGGGTTCTCGGAGGAGGTTTCTCCCGATCGGCAACGCTACTCGCTCGGTCACCAGCCTAGAAAAGGAGAGGAGGAGACGGTGGTTCGATCGGGACCGGTGCGGTGGCCCAGGCCGGCCGGACAGCGTTGGAGAAATCCAGCAAGGAGAGAGAAGCTCGGGGAAGAAGACAGAGAAAAAAGAAAGGGTTTGGGCTTTTCCAAACAAGTTTCTCCCGATCCACAACCTTAATACCCAACTCCAAAACACCCCAAAAATAATACCCTAATAAAACTTACCTTTTTACTAGCTAAAATTTACCATTTTTACCGTCGTCATAATTTTCTCCTACGAATAATTACTCCGAAATATTCGTCCCTCAACACTCCTCTAGGGACCTTTGAACTAAAAATTCATTTACGAAGACGGTAAAACTATTATAAATTCTAAGCCAGTAAATAAGGTAAAAATTTGGCTGATCCTTTGACTAAAGGCCTACCTAAAGAGCAAGTCGTATTTACATCGAGGAGAATGGGTCTCAAGCCAACAGAATGAGTCATTACTTGGCGGAAACCTAACCTAGCAACATTGGAGATCCCATGGTCTAGGTTCAATAGGCAAACTAGTTGAGGAAGACTCACGTTACATAACACACATTTGCCTATTCCTAAGATGATTCAAAGTGTGTTTCCGTTGACGATTAAGGGATGAATATTGATTTATTCTTAATAATGCTAATAGTTTTTTTCTAAAAGTGGGATAGAACGTACTTTCCTTAATTAGCATTACCTATATGAGAGTGATGTGGGTCGCATCCATGAGAATTGATATGGCTAAATTCTCTAGAGCTCTCATGAAGTCGGGATTTGTTAAGGACCAAAATGAACACAACCGTATAAACTCGAAATGTGAAGATGATATATGTGTGATACTTGTTGTCTCATATTACTACACAATAGTGAACAGTTCAAGATGAAATATTTCACTGCCTCACTAAGTAATACCGATATGTTTTCACTAGGAACGGTTCAAGTCCAAAAGACACCTTCTCCGACGCATATTAATTCTATTTTCTCTGAAATAACGATGAGTAGTTACAACGACATTTTCATAGCTTATTTTCTATTCAAATGTGGGGTATTGTCGTGTTTGAATAGAAAATGTGGGGTATTATTGAAGAATATGTGGTAAATAAACAGAAAATCTGTTTTACAATTTTCTTTGATTTATTTCAGAAAAATATCAATAAACATATCTGTTGATAGAGTTTGATTTTGAACAGACATACATGTTGATAGAGTTTGTTTTTGAACGAACCTTTTCAACGTTTGGAATTGTACGAACCAATGCATCTGTTCATTCATCGTCTTTATAAAGATGAGCAATCACAACAGATCTGATATACAAGATCTCCTCTCCTCTTCTCCCTTATTATTTCTGAGAAACACATAGTAGAGTTTGCCAGGAATTCCGTTGAAGTGAATCGACTAAATTCGATAGTTGTATCCTGCAAGATAGACGTCCAAAAATTACGTGCACAAGAGTAGGGACGAACTTCTATCTTAGGAGATTGCTGCAAGCAAGCCTCTATCATCAATCAAGTTAGTATTTTTATTCAAAGCAATTTTGTTTCAAGTGCTGCTGCTACTGTTCTTTAATACACAGTAAAGTTGATTTTATTTATATCAAGTTTTGGATTAATATTTATATTTCTGTAAGTCAAATTCTAAATTTAGTGGTTCCAAACAACATCTTCCATAAAGTATGATTGATCTGCATATATAATTTCTAACATTCAGTGATGGGTTTTTCCTGCATGTTGTGGATGTAAACAAGTGTAACGTAGTATGTAAGTTTTGTTTCTTGATATTTATGGCATTTACATAATTGACGCCGTATATAGATTGACTTGACAAGTATGAAACGAAAGAGGAAAAACGCCACTGGTGCATAATATCAATGGGAAGCTGTATAATTTGACAAAGATGTGGGGTTTAAGAAAGGAAGTCGGCCTGGTTGGAATTGAATGAGATATGACTCTTACATTAGGCATGTAGGGCTCTCGCTCGTTCTATCACTCATCGAACTTCTTCATTGTCCATGTGTTTCGTAGTCTCGCTTTCGCTGTGTCACCTTCAGCTTCGATCACTACATTAATGCATGGCTTCAAGTTAAAGCTTTTAAGCCTGGCCTTTCACACCACACCAGCACAGACAAAAGAATCAAAGATACATATTGCTCTTATTCTCATCTAGCTCTAAAGCTAAGTGATCGAGAGAGAGAGAGAGAGAGAGAGAGAGAGAGAGAGAGAGAGAGAGAGAGAGAGTGTGTGTGTGTGTGTGTGTTTTATTTGATCTGGAAAAATACAAGTAGATCGAGGACACATCCAATTAAGATATATAGCAAGTGGTCATGTTGAGCTTGCAAAGATTATAAAAGAGGAGCCTTGTCTGTGGGTGGCTACATGGACCATGCATCACCCTTCTTCATGTGGCTTCTCTGCCCATTCACCTCATCTTGCATGGCATCCCACATTTTGTGTTCTCTTGTACCTCTTTGAATGCATCTCCAATTCCAATTCCTCACTTTTGTCAATAATAGCGGTTCCTTGTGTACTAATGTATGCTTTCAACAGCAGCAGTTCACTAACAGCCCACGGGATTGATTGAGACGCAGTTTCGTCCTGCGGAAATCGATCGGAGGATACTATGTGGACTGCTAGAAGGTTGTCAAGAGGGAACGTGGATACTATGTGGACTGCTAGTATAATACGCCAAACCGAACCGTTATGTTCATCAGAACCGGAAAACAGGGAGCCAAAGTTAAATTCGACTCTTCCATGTTTTCCGAGCCAAAGGATTTTGTAGCTACTAGTGTGATTCATTGTATGAAATATATATAATCAGACACTATCACTATCCGAATGGCCGGCCGGTTCCCTCATTTCAAAAGTGAACAATCCCACTTCACACAAAATTGATAAAATAGGAGACTTGAATTGAGTACCAAGTAAAGCGGAGGAATGCCTCATCTTATTGATCGATGCCCATGTAATTTGATAAATATATTCATGATTATAAATACTATTAACTTTTGGGGCTAAAAACATTGAGAAAATTAAAAAAATTATAATTAAAATCTCAAAAAAAAAAAAAAAAAAAAAAAAAAAAAAAAAAGCTAATGGAAGAAAGAGGTGAGCAGGTTCCAATCGCCTCTTCCTCTTGTAAGGTTCTTTTCTTTACCCTCCCAATACCACATGTATCACCGTTGATCATATTTACATACATTGTGAACTATAACCTCCACTCCCACTATTATCATTGCCTTAATCCGTCAGCCACCACATTGATGCTACTCGGCAGCCAATCTCCTTGTCTCCGGCAACCGGAATCTCCATCAGCTTCGAGCCTAACGACCATTGACTCGTCGAGTGTCACACCTAGGCCGGACTTCAGCTGTTGGAGGCTTGGGACTAGAATCTTTTCTGTCCATTCGTCTAAGCCGGTCTTGCCTAGCCATATCCCACTAAGGATCTTTTCAACAGTATCATCTTGCAATTCCAAGGGAACTCTGTCGCCAATGATCATTGAAAATCTTCTTGTAATTGAGTTTGTGATGTTTTTCCGAATAGGGTTGAAGTCCACTGGCTTGAACACAATGGCATTGTCAACAGAATCAAGCAACTCCCTTGGTGCTGATGAAGGTGTACTTGTGAGCAATGACCTGTTATTGAGGCGGTTCTCATCTTCATGATCAACTGTTAGATCACTTGAATTAAGTGAACCATCTGTTCTGTCGTCCTCAACATCAGCAGCTTCATTTAGATCGAATCCTAGTCCAGAACTCGCATCTTTCCTAGGCTTTGTGGCTCTGTCTTCATTGCTCTGTAACCATGTTGCTCGCCGTTTTGTACTTCTTCCACAAATGGATAGCTTTAACTGCCAATCACTCCTAGCTATACAAGCAAGCTTTTCTTCAAGTGAATCAACCTTTGATAAGTGTTTCAGATTTTCTGGCAACCAATTTGCAGTGAGTATAAAGATGACATTTCCAAGACTGATTTCACGACCACAAGAGTCGGCAAGACGACCTCTCTCCATTGCTCGTTTTATGCTCCCGCGAACTATCATATCTGCTTCATTAACGTCCTCAAGCATGATTACAGAAAAGGGGTTCCTCCTTACAGCCTCAGCTATTCGGTCCACCACCGTTTTTCCACGGAAACTCATGTCTGAATCCCAACTACCACGTTTATTGTTAAGAGAGATCATCACCGGGGTGGATCCAGATACCATTTCTGAAAGAGCTGATGCCATCTTCTTCTTGCCAACACTGTCCGGACCCATAAACAACAACCACATGTCTCCCCTTGCTCCGGCACCACGCCTCTTCCCATTACCCAACTTACATTTGGTTATAGTTGAAGCGACAGCGGCTGCTGCTTCCTGCTGCCACCAGACCTCCATCAAACCCTTGTATAGCTTTTTGAATGAATCAGCATCTAATTGGCACAATTGCTTATCATCTGTTTGCCTTTCAAGTAACTTGTTCTGTGGTTCAGAAGGCATGCAGCCCATGAAATCTTTGACGCGCTCCTTATGCATTTGCTCAGGAGTGGTGGTTTCAGTAACTTCTTTTTGCCCAAGCACAAGGTCCGTCCTTACAGGGCTTCGTTGATGCGAAACTGCTGCACGTTCCAATGATTGGCTGGTCTGTAGATTTGTGTTCAATTGCAGAGCCCCAAAACTTTTGTTTGGTTGCGATTTCGGTTGGAAAGGTTGGCGACCAAGCAAGTTCATATTGTACATGCTGGTGATTGAGAGAGGTTGTGGAGCAATTCTTTCTGAGCTGAAACTATGCTGATGAAAATTAGGATGAAGGTGCATGCATGTATCTTTCCATTCCTTTCGTAATTGTTGAGTCTTCTCATTCAGGGTCTGATCTTGGTTCTTGGTCTGAAGAAAAAAAAAATGTTTTCCTATTAGAACCAAAAACAAAACAAAAAAGAATCTATAGCAATTTGACTGAGTTCAACTCACCTGCAACTGATCTGACATTTTGACATTAATGTCCTGGGCTTTAGCATTCTGCAACCACTGTGGTAGTGCTGGTTGAGCTGCTCCCGATTTTGATTCAGAAGATGATTTCTCAGACTCCTTTGCAACCAATTTTGATACTTCTTGCTCACAAGTTTCTGTACATTGCGGGCAACAGCTTGTTCTTCGAACAGGATCCAAGTTTTCAGCCACAAGTCTCTGTTGAGCAGTCGGAAAGCCTTTCAATGGAGACAAAGATTCAACTGAGCTACTAAGGATCCCGTTCGTTGTCCCCATCCTAAAATTCAAAAGATGTCGGTAAATTAATTAACAAAAACAAGAACAAACTTCAGCAAGAGGGAAAGCAGCCTGCAAAAGTCCTACTTTGGACTGATTATGATTTATGCAGACTACATTAAGTAACAAGAAATTTACTAAAACAAGTTTATATGGAAGTTAGAACTAGACCCTGCCAATTAACAAATATAAGTCGAGATACTATCAGTTACTCTTGATTTCAAAATTAAGGAACTCCTTCTTCCATAATAGCTTTGCACAGAAGAATTTAATAGAGCATTACTGAAGATGCCATAAACAGCAATTTATACAGATACTTCAAGGTGTCAGATCAACAGAACATCATTACATAAATAGAAGAAAAATTTCCATGATCCAATTCAGATAAGTACGGACAGCAAACATACCTGGGAAACAATCCGGAAAAAGGTGTCCTGGCAGCAATCGGCACTGCCTGTAGATCCCAATCAGTTTCCATTGAAGGGTGATAGACTTGGCACCTCAAATAAGTCTCACAAGTAGCCGTCCCTATCAACCAAAGCCGGCCACCGCCATTAACACCGCCATCACCGAACCTCCCCAACACCTTCCCCATTTCCGCCACCGCCGCCCGCCCCGCCTCCGAAACCACCTGTTGGCCACCGGGGCCGGGACCAAGTGCTCCCAAGCTAACCGGCTGCTCCACCAGCCATTTCAAATCCCCCAAATCAAGAATCGTCCCTCTCCCATTCGAACTGGCCATCCGCGTCTCAACTAAAGACATCAACTCTTTCATCTTCCCCAATATCTGCCCCCTCTCCGAAGAAAATTCCTTCTCCAAATGAATGATCTCCACATTCTTTAACTGCTCTTCTCCCAATTCCGCGCTCTGAATCCGCCGGAACAGCTCTTTCGTCACAGCCTCCGGCTCCGAATCGCCGACCAATACCGGATTCCTCTTCTTCCCCCTTGATAAAATATCAGCAACTTTTTTAACTTCCTCTGCTCGGTTTTGCCCCGATTGCGCAGCTGCTCCCTGCAGCCGGGGATTTAAATACATGTTCCGACCGGCGGGCGGTCCCGCCGGCCGGAACCCCAATCCAATTGGGGACGAATTCGCGGGGACGGTAGAGGTCGCTGCCGCCGCCGCGGATGAAGAGTTAAGAGACTGTTCGATGGTCGCTTTAACTGCCGGACTAGAGAAACTGGCCTCCCGCATGACCCGACTAACACTGGGGTCATCGAGAATCGAGATTATGAGCTGCTCGAGTTCGACTTTGACGGCCAGGAGCGGCTGCTGCTGCTGCTCCGGGCAGCCTCTGCGCTGGTGGGCCTGGGCCCGCTTTAAGGCGGCCATGAGGGCATTGGAGATGGGCGGCTCCATCCCGGGGCTCATGTTCTGCGCCGTGGGCAACCGCTCCATTGCGACACTGAAGCAGAGCTCGAGCGCTCTGCACTGGAGAGGGTGAGATGAATTGGGATGAGATTTGATGCATGCTTGGCGGAGGAAGCCGGTGGGGGAGGAAAGAAGAGTTGCGGCAACATGAAGCGGCGTCGTTTGGCCGTGGTTGCGACGACTCGCTTCGGCGATCGAGTGGTTCAAGACGCTCGCCGCCTCCGGCGTTAAGGTTTGCTGGATCGTGCTCAGGCCTGCTCTCATTTCTTTTGATCAAAGATTCCCTGTCTGAGCTTTCTGCTGCGGTTATGAGTTGGGTTTTGAGATATGAAATCAAATTCAAGCTTATCAGGAATTTGAGTCAGGAGTATGAGTTACCCCACCAATGGAAATGGTTACAGGTCCAGGTGTGGATGCCTTGTTCAAATTAGACAAATTTGCATTTTCAGGGTCTGATGGGGAAAAGAAAGAATAAAACCAATCTACAAATATAGCTTCTTTTTTTTTTTTTTTTTTACAAAACAAAACCAAAAAATCCAAGGAAAGCTATAGCTCTCTGCTTCTTATGTGTCTACTTCCTTCTTCTCTGCTTCTTCTTCTTCTTTGCTTTCGTTTTTCTGCCTTTTCTCTCTCACCAACTATGTGTCACACAAAAAAGCTAATATGAGAATTCAACGCGAAAAGGAAAGATCAGATCCCCTCCATCACAAGAACCTCTTACTTTCCCACTCTCTCTCTCTCTCTCTCTCTCTCTCTCTGAAGGAGTTAACATTTATAAAAATGGTAAAAGAGAAGGAGAAATAAAATAGAGACCTGATAAAGTAAAACAGAACCCAGCTGTTTATATATGTAAATTACTGGGTTCAGGCTAAACTAACTTACAATAGCAGCAGAGAAGCTTGGTTAGTTAGGGACCTTGTTGTCTAGGGAATATTGGGGGGATAGGAAATTGGAACTTGGAATATTGGAAATGCTTAAAGCTTGCAAGGATTTCTGGAAGATGATTTCTGAGCAAGTGAGCAGTGATGACCACAGCAAATTCGCTCTCAATTTTTTTTTTTTTTATGGCATCTATCTTCTCTTTATTATTCAATTAATTGATTTGGATTTTTTTATTTCTTATGATTCTCTTCTGAAGATGATGTTGATTGTAGCTATTTTTTTCTTCCCTTCAAAGAACAAATGGAATTCGAATAAGGACCTTAGAAAAACATTACAATCTACAATTCTACCTAATACAAATACAAGGGTGAAGAATTGTGACAAGCTACCCGAAATCCAATTTAAATAAAGCGCTTTTCATATTTAATTTCTATATTTTTATATCTTTATATCTTCAAAATTATCTTTTTCTTTTTCTTTTTATTAAATAAACAATCCATATGTTACAACTAGTATATAGTTGGAGTCAAACTCACGACTTTTTACTTACAACAAAAATAAACTTACGCCATTAGACCAAACCGTACTAGACGACTATATCTATTTTTATAAACGACTATATATATCCTTCAATGGTATCGTGCGATCAAAATTGTTACTTTTGTAACTACTTGATTGTCACTTCAGAATTTAATGACCACAAGTCCACAACTCCAACTTTCATACTTGAAACATCTCCATAATGGGAAGGACAACTTGCACATTATTCTAGAATTTTCATACTTAAAAATCCATTGCATCTCCATAAGTCAAGAAATTATGAATATTCCAAAACACAACATTTTTGTATTACGTAATTAGTAGTTGACTACGAAGTGAACTCAGAATCTCCATTATGAGCATACAAAACTAAATATTTATTTTTATAGAACCGACAATTTTTTATGTAATCCTATAAATCTCATAATGTCAGTTGTATATGTACATCTTATTTTCACGATATCAATTATCTTAAACAACTAACATATCACAACTCAACGACTACTTTTACGATCGACAGTTAGATTTAGGTATGAATTAATCATTAACAAAAATAATTAAACATTATGTTGAGGTGGGTTGCATTTTTCGTGATACTAGAAAACCTAGATGTGGAAAAGGAAATTTCCGACCAAATAAAGGTGGATTTGCATGAATCTTTTTCACAACAGGAGGGTTGTCAATATTAAAGATAGATAATAGAAGAGATCTACCAAAAAAAAAAAAGATAATGGAAGAGAGACAGAGACACACTTTTGCTTTTTAAGAGAGAAGAGAGAAGCCCAAGTAAAAAGTCGACTCCCCCATCTGAATTCAGTGACTGACTTTCCCATTGACTCACTCTCTCTCTCCTCCTTTTTCCTCTTTTAATCTCTAACGGTGACCCAAATACGTACTCCACGTGCAGCGGGTGAAGCGTCACGCGACGCGCCGCGCTGTCTGTCCCCGCCCAATGGCGGGACTAGAGGCACGCGTGTTGGAGTCGAGTGGGAGAGCCGTTGTTGAACCTTTCCACACGCCACTCTGTCGCACGGTCATGGCTTTTTAACCCCTTTAGTCCTATTCTCTCTCAACCTTTTTGTAATCACACTCTTCTCTCTCTCTCTCTCTCTCTCTCTCTCTCTCTCTCTCTTATTTTTATGCATGCAATTACGTCACTTTTAACTTTTTTAACTTTTTAAAGTTTCAACCGCTCTACTACACCTGTGTTTGGTTAAATTCATCTAATTTCTAATTGAATTAGATTGAAACCTTTTCCGTATTTTCTAGATATGGAAAGGTTTAGTAAAAAAATTTAGCATCAACGTCTAAACTTTAGTGGCAAGAACAAGTTAATACCCAAACTCTTAACCATATCAATGTAACTATGATACTTTCGTTTAATTTGTGTTATTATTCTGTTAAAATGATGACGTGTCAAGCAAGTGACATACACATGATATTATTATTAAGGAAAAAATAGTCTTTCTCAGTTAACAAAATAAATAAGCACTTCATACTCTAACCATGTCTAGACTCTAGATCTACTAAAGGAAAGATTTATTCTGTTTTCTTTCTTATAAGAATAAGAAAATTACAACAAAAAGTCATAGGCGCAAGAGCAGTTAAATTGAAAAGAATCTAACTGAAAGACACTGAAGGCTTGGGAGGAAAATTATCCATCACAAAAATCGCATATTGTGACTGAAATGGATGATCAAAACAACCAAGGGATATCACAAACTCTTTATTATAAAGTGACATGTTCAAAAATATAATCTTATTTGCGTATGACCAGGAAAATTCTACAATGTATTAATGCATGTGAATGATATGATGCATCAACTTTGTAAATTGAGTCATTAAACTAGTAATATTAGTCATCGAAGTTGTAATATAAGTCCTTAAATTTGTAAAATTTTCTAGTTACAACATTAGTCATCATGTGTCCTTAAAATGGTAAAATGTGTGCTTAAAGTGGTAATTGAGTTCTCAAAATGATTAAAAAAAATTGTTACAACTTTAAGGACTCATATTATAACTTTGAGGACTGATATTACTATTTTGAAGACTTATTTTACAAATTGAGGACAAAGTTGATGCATCACATGCATTAACACACTCTAGTCTTACCCGTATGGCAATACTAGTTGAATTATGAATGATCATCAAGTGTATTATATGTCATTAAAATAATTGATATTTACCCAACCCTTATTTTGAAAATTTGGTTACCTCTAAGAATATCTTTAGCAATGCTAGCCATTTTTAAGTTAAATTTTAGTCAAATTAGCTAAAATGTCATTTTGGCTAGCCACTTGAGAAATGTGGTTGCATCAATGCTCTATATTTTAGCTAACATTACATCAACATTATTCTTCAAATAGAAATTAAATAGTTTAAATATATTTATATATCACATAAAATATCTTATAATGAATGTATTAAATTATAGCTAGCCTCATCTGAGTCATCTCGCTAACTAAATATAGCTAAAAGTCATAATAGCTTAAGTTTGGTTAGTCTGTTAGAGCTCCTAAAACATCTAAAAAAGCTAAACGCGCTCTCTAAAATAGCTAAGGAGTTAAAGTAGAGAGTCTGTTAAAGATGCTCTAAGCAAGGACATCATGAGAAATTAATAAATAAGTCTTGCAATTATAGTTAATAATCATAGGTTATAACGTTAGTATCGTAAAAGTAGTTACATTGTTAATACAAGAGAAACAAATATGATTGGTTAGTGACAAAAAGGCGAACCGAACTTGGGGTTTTGATTGATTCATACTTTTTGGTGCAATAATGATAATACAAAGCAGATTTTACGTATCAAAGTGCACTTGCACTATTAATATGCAAATTCTCATATCGCTGTATGCGAATATCCAATGAAGATCATAGGTCATAAATTTCTTTCTTTTATTTTCATTTTTGATCTGATCAAATTAAGCGCTTATAATTAGAGTACCTCTTCTTTTACCTTAGGTCCTCACCTCTTGTGTTGGAAACACTTAAGACTATTTTTTTGGGTTTCAATTGTGTTAACTGTATTAGAATACATGCATGATAATGCGACATGGATGACCAGATCAAAATATTACATATTAATTGCTCGGTTCACTTGACCTTTGGTGCGTAAAAGAATTTTCAATGATAATAATGAATTGGCAAAGTATTTCAAACTAGTGTACCTCAAGCCAAACCACAATCAAACCATTTGTAGCTTTTGCCTAACTAATGCTAGAGGGTTTCATATAAATCTTTACCTATTCTTCTTTGTGATTTCTAATTAAGGGTTTCAATCTTTCCAAGTACCATGTGACACTAAAGATAAGCATGAATTTTGTAGGGTCAAGTTTGCTTTGAAAGGAAAATGTTGATTCAATTGAATTAAGACAAATGGTTGCAAATCTAGGCTACCCATTCCCAAATGAAAGCAAGTGATCACAACTCACAACCGGCCAATAAAATCTGACAACTAAGTTGGTGAAGTTTGAGCCTGGTTTAAAGGGATAATCAACTATATATGAGTTTTGTGGACAGTCTGGGTTTGCATTATATATATATATATATATATATATATATATATATATATATATATCAAACTTTTCATTGCCATTCAAGAAATGAATACAAGTGCAGTAGTCATGTAGTTAAAATGGAAAGCTGTCATGGGACAGCAAACAATTAATCTCCTACCTCTCCTCCTATACCAAACAAAATAATTAAAATCCCCTTTTGTGTATCTAGAAGCCACTATTGAATATTGATAAGTCAAAGTTTTCCAAACCAAATATTAAATGGAGTCTGATTTTGATATTTTGGACCTATTTCTCTACTAGAGATGCATGTATGTGCAATTAATATATATATATATATATAGATATATAGTGATATTTTTGCTTGGTTATGCAATTCAACTTTGAAGTCTCACTGTTTCTTTTACATACCTCATCCTCATTTTAGTTTCTTTGAACATTAACTACATGCAAAACAAGTATGTCCATATAATTATTAACTATTATGTTATAAAAGAAATTTATCAAGAGACAGGCTAGCATATCTACCAATACTTAATATATTTTTTTCTTTTTATTTACCCATTTAGATTCTGACACGTGGCAGCTTTATTTTTTTTTATTTTACAAACTTAACAACACAATTACACAAATATAAGTAAATTCGTTCAGAACACGTAAATTTAGCTCAGACTTCGTAATTACAACATATAGACATTTATTACAAAAGTTTCAACCAAAACCAAATGTCCTTGTCTTTGTAAAAGTGTTGTGAAAAATGTAATTATTTTCTCAATACAAAAAAAGGACCCAATTAAAAAACCAAGAATCATATTACATGAACGAGGACAAATGGTAAATCTGAAAATTTACAATTTCGACAGCACATTCGTCTTTAATTTTGTAAAATGGGTCATAAATTTGTAAATGTGGTTCATACCTCGTAATTACAATATATGAACATTTATTATAAAAATTTCAATCAAATGTCTTTATGTTTGTAAAAGCGTTGTGAAATTTGTTATTATTTTCTCAATACAAAATACACCACTCAATTACAAAAGCGATAACCATATTACATGAACGAGGACAAATGGTCTATTCGGTCTAAATCTGAAAATTTTACCATCTCAACAGTACATTCGTCCTCAATTTTGTAAAATGGGTCATAAATCTGTAATTTTGGTCCAGACCTCGTAATTACAACATATGAACATTTTATTACAAAATTTTCAACCAAATGTCCTTATGTTTGTAAAAATGTTGTGAAAGATGTAATTATTTTCTCAATACAAAAAACATAACTCAATTACAAAACCGAGAACCATATTACGTGAACGAGAACAAATAGTCTATTTGGTCCAAATCTGAAAATTTACAATTCGACAACACATTCGTCCTCAATATTGTAAAATGGGTCATAAATATGTAAATTTAGTTCACAGTTCGTAATTACAATATATGAACATTTATTACAAAAATTTTAACCAAATGTCCTTATGTTTGTAAAAAAAAATCAAAAAAACCACGGTATAAAAAACTGATGGGTACTCTAGAATTTACAATTTGATCAAAAATAAATTCAAATATTTTCTGAAAAAAATAAAGTGATTCATATATATATAGAGGGTCTTTCCACTAAGGGATCCCTTTTTTTGACATATATGAGGGATGGGGGATTACACCAACTTTTCGATTATATTTTTGAATCTCCACCGTTCAGTTTGTTGGTCCTTATATATAGATCAATTCTGCAAATTTTCAGCCAATTTGGTGATCGTTAAGGTGTCAAACAAGATTAAATCAATGAACGAACCAAATCTGCCAAACATGAACCGTTCATGCTTATAATTATAAATCGTAGTTTTGAATGCCTTAACGATTACCAAAATTTCTGAAAATTTACAGAAGTGATCTACTCATATAGAACTACATATTGAACGGTGGAGATGTGATTTTATGATCGAAAAGTTGGTGTAATCCCCCATCCCTCATATATGTAAAAAAAAGGATCCCTTAATGGAAGGACCCTGTATATATATATATATATATATATATATATATATATATATATATATATATCTTGAATCTTATCGAGAACAATCAATTGATCTAGTCGTTTGTTGTTAGTTTCATCTTATTTAGCCGAAATCTCATCAACTATTATTTTTTTTAGATACATCATCTCTTCATCATTGAAACCAAGTTTTTTTTTGTGAACCTTTATATCATATTCATGAGAAACCATCTATGATCTATCGATTTCATTATCTAAATAGATTCTTAATCTATATTTATTTTTTATTTTTTATAATGAGATCTTAATTTATACTTGTAAACGTGTATTGTCTGTGAAGATAAGAAGTGTGTAAACGTGACTTTATTAGTAATTTGATATGAGTTGAAAAGTCAACAACTACTTGATAAAAAGGAGAGGTCAAAGTAGTATTTTTGGAGGTATGAATAAAAACTTTCTAAATTAAATCACCTTTTTTTTTTCTTCTGAGTTATTGATATTTTAAAAAGGGTTAAATACTATATAGTCCATCTGGTTTGAAGTTTACATATGTCTAGTTATTTTGATTTCATTTTAATTTGAATGGTCCTTAAAGTCACGATTTTCCTTCCAGATAGTCATTCCGTTAATTTTCTCAGTTAGATTGCTGACGGGGCCGTTAATTTTTTTTAATGTTTTTAACAGTCATGTCAGCATTTTAACAGAGAAAATTGACGGAATGACTATCTGGAAAGAAAATCGTGACTTTAAAGACCATTCAAATTAAAATGAAATCAAAATATCTGGACATATGTAAACTTCAAACCAGAAGGACTAAACGAATTTCAATTCTTTAAAAATAAAGACACATTTATACGATATCATGAAAATAAGTTTTATTCGCACCTTAAACAATAAATACACATTTCATTTTTTACATACCAAACACCAGATTTTTATGAGTATTTTAATTCACAAAAAGAGACATATTAAATTTGAAAAAGGGAAAATTCTACAATGTGTTAATGCATGACATGCTACAACTTTGTTTTAAAGTTGTAAAATGAGTCTTCTATGTAGTAATATTAGTTATTAAAGTTGTAATATGAGTCCTTATAGTTTTAACTTTTTAGTTACAACATTAGTCCTCAAATGGTAAAATGTATGCTTAAATTGTAATTTTGTCCTCAAAGTGATAAAAAAAAGTTTATGCAACTTTAAAGACTCATTTTATCACTTTCAGTACTAATATTACTACTTTAAGGACTCATTTTATCACTTTCAGTACTAATATTACTACTTTAAGGACTCATATGGTAACTAATAATATTTACAACTTCGGCTTCTTTTCGAAGTGTTATTGAGGGTGGTGGGATTAGTTTTGCCCATCAACCGTCCCTGTCATGGAGAGGTTTCGGTTTCTCTCTTTTGGTTTGTGGTGTCATGCATCTTCGGGGCCATGGTTGTTTTCCAGTCGGATTTGATTCTCAAGATGGAATGGTCTGTGTGGGTAGCCACGCTAACGGGAGAGAAGGTGGTTGTTGTGTGGACTTCCAGTTTGGACCGGGCAAGGCAAGCAACGCCGTTGTTGATGGGCATGTTGGAGGGTTGTTGACGCTCTCGAGTCTCTTGTTGTGATTTCCATCCGGATCTAAGGCATTTGTTTCTGTTTTCGGGTGATGTTGACTTAAACATGGGAGTTGTCTTTGTTGATGACGACGATGGTGGATGAGATGGTTTGCCAGCAGCTGTTACCGTCTCCGAGTCAAAGGTATGTGTGGCGGCAACAACACAAACTTGGGCTAGGGCTGCTTTTGTTCGGATTGGGCCCTTTCTCCAAGCGGTTGCTTTAAGGCCCAAGTGGAGCATGGTCCGGTCAAAGTGTTATGCTGGCTCTCTTGCGTATGAAAGGCCGGAGATGGTGGTGATAGAGGAACCCGGGGAAACCTCCTTTGCGTAGGATGGTTCTGGGTACGTCGAATAAGTCAGGATTAGGGCATGCCCAATCTTGGTGGTTATACGAGGGGATTGGAGCGACTAGAAGCATGCCCCGTATATGGTGAAGCTGTATCGAAACACAAAACAAGGGTATTGCCTCCAAGGCGGCAGCAGATTCCTTTGTCCTCCGTCGACCAACTAAGGAGGGATCTGTGGGCACTATGGCATGGGGAGCCGATGGCGTCTCCGGCAATGCTGCCCAGATCCCAATCTAACTAATCTAGAATCCTTGTATGTCGAGGCGGTCTTTGGCTATGGGGACTAGGGGTTTTGACGACGGTGGGCGTATGTTGGCAGAGATGGACCTTCTGAGGATGGATCTAACGAAGGAGCCAACATGGACGTCATGTCCAAGAGCACTGGATATCCCGATCCGTCCTTTGATCAAAAGAAGAATTCAATCGGTTGTGATGATGTAGATTGAACTAGCTGCTGCCAGGGAACCATGGTTGCCGGAGTTTCGTGAATGGTGGCCGGAAAAAGAGGTGGTGCTAACCTGGAAGAGAACATGAATATGGGCGACTAAGGTATGGAGGCGCTGGTGGAGGCCCTGCCTTGGCCACTGTCAACGTGTCTGTAACACGCGAAACATCTCTAGTAGGGTTTGGGAATGGGCCTGGGTCTAAAACTGAACCCCTAAAATGTCATATTTGGAATTGGGCTATTAGGCCCGATTTCAAATTGACTATGGCTTAAATTGTGGTGTTGGATAGCTTGGTAGATTGTGCGAGCTAGCTGTAACTAGATGGTTACATAAAACTTGGAGTATCGCAATTGAGCGCCTTGGCTCCGGTTCTATGTCTTCCCTGGTGTCTTGTTTTGTATCTAGTTTAATCATCTGCTAAGCTCACGAATAAGTGAGTTTTTTGTCTAATGTAATGACACTATTGTGACCCTTGTGGTCATTTTAATCCCGTCATTCTGGCCTTCATTATTTATAAAATGATTATTATTATTGTCAAAAAAAAAAATCTTGGTGGTTATGGTTGTTTTGACTTTAGTTTCTATTTTATTTTCTGCTTGGCTGAACATCATGGTAATTTCTTTTAGGTTGCTTTCGAGCTATCTAGCATGAATTCATTCTCTCGACCCTTGCTTGTGGCTCATGTTGTAATTACCATTTTCTGTTTTAGTATTAAAGACTCCAACGTCCATGTTTAAAAAAAAAAAAACAATGCTCGTACGAAAACCACAACCTAGTTGATAACACTCCCCCACCCCACCCCCCTAAAAGAAAAAATGATTCCACGAGAAAATTTTAATAGGCTTATAATGTTGCTCTCTTTCAAACTAAAGTTTTAATTTTCAATATCAAACTAAACAACTAAACATTAGATTCAAACACAAACATAAGTTTTTTTATTTTTTATTTTTTATTTATATGTTGAGATCACATGTTTTTTTAAAAGATTATAGATCTAGAGACTAATACATGCTAGAAGGTCATGTAAGAACGCGTCTACTCACATAACCACAACGAAAAGATTGAGATTGGACTCAAATCGGCATCCGCAACATCTAACCTGATTATGAGTGTCCACACTTAATCTCTTAGCAACTCTGCAGGTGGTAGTTAAAGATGAAGATAAGCTATTATGAGTATAATAATATTTAACGTGCTACGTGTTGGGGCAGTAAAATGTGTTAGGAAACGACATGAGAAGTATTGATGATTATAATGTACAGGTGCAACATAACTTTTAGGGGATTCCAAACTTTCATCTTTAGTGGTGCAGTATCAAAAAAAAAAAAATCTTTCTTGGTTCAACTTTATGGGAAGCAAAAAATGAAATGAAAAAGGATATGATGATGATGATGATCATATTCCCTTTTGGTAACGCACGCTCTTCTTCTCTTGCCTTTTACGCGTCTCTCGAAACAAACACAACTACTACACTACCACCATCTTCTCATCTTTTCACTTTCCTTTTCACACCCTCTTGTCTGCTTCCTAGTTTTCTCTAGTGTTTCAATGTTTTAGGGTGTAAGTGAACCGAGTCAGGCCGAATATAAATATGATCATGTTTACCTGATTCATTTTATATCAAGCTGAATATATTTTAGTTCAAGCTCGTTTCGTTTTTTTGTCAGATTTAATATTGAGCTCAAACCCTACTCATTTATCTTATGAACACGATCCGAACAAGCTAAAAGTCGAATATTGAGCTCAAACTAGCTAAAAGTCAAATATTGAGCTCAAGCTCTGCTAATTTTTATTAACTAAACAACTCAAATGTTACAACGAGTTTTTTGTGAGTCGAACTCACCACCTCCCACTTATGGGAATGAGAGACTATGTCACTACACCAAATGGTACTGGGCTTGTTAGGTGGTACGGCTAAAATAGCCTCACAATTTAACCCTGCAAAAGATTGTCAATTATAGTATAAATAAGCAAGGATCGTTCATTGCCAGAGATTGAGGGTATTTAATTTCACACACAAAAACAATGTCATAAAAGTGTCTACTGTTCCTAACTAACAGCAGACGAAAATATACTTAACTACCTAACCTACCCTACTCGGAAGAAGATGAAAATTTATAGACCTATACTAGACACATAGAAGAACATGCACACAAAATTTCAGGGGATTTGAAGTTCGTTTACTATATTAAATAAATCACGAAAAACAGAAGACAGAAGAATAAGAAAACTAGATTGATTTTTGTAGTTTAAGAAATAAGACAGAGAAGAGGTTAGAGATTTAGGAAATTCACCACCGATTATGCTTCAAAACAAAGTCCACACAACCATGATTCCAATTACCAAGTTATGAAAAGGTTCAATCAAGAATAAACCGTGAACGCACTACGTAAATTCTTATTACTTCCCTTAACTACTTAAGCAAGATGAACGCACCGTTACTAAGCATTTAGAATAACCAATCAAGGTATAGACGCTATCCTATCAACAAATTATTCTAAGCATTAAGATCAATGGAAGTGATTGAACAAGTATGCAAAACTAGTGTGGAACGCCTATCTAGCATGCAAGTCTCTCTATTTGGTTTCACCTATTGTCTTATAGGTTTTACTACCTTGAATTAAGCCGTATTAACCGTTTAGGAGATTAAACAACCTAATTCTAGCCCCACTTACAAGTTCATAATGTTCTATGTATGCATCCATGAACATAAACAAGCAAGAGTTCCCTATAAACAAAAACCAAACAGACAATCCACAACTAAGTAATTACGAAATCAAGGTTGTAAAACAAAGTTTATTGCATAATTCGGGGCTTCAAACCTCCACCCCTAACTAAGATAAACTAGCCACACATCGTTGTAGAAATCACACAAAGAAAATAAATTCGAAAGTTAAAGATTACAAAGGGAAGAAGAAAACTGTGAATGGAAGGAATGACGATGATCTTGGCGACTTCCCCTTGATGGATTCTTGTGCGATGCAGCAACGTGAAGGCTCTCTTGCAGTATGACGGCTCTCCCCCCGTTCTGGTATTAGGGTTTTTCTTTAAGTAGTCTCCAAGTCTTCAAAACTTAATTTTCAGACTATGTTTCCTTCTTTGACTAGAATAATGTTTGGGCTATCTTTTGAACGTCTTCCACATATAATTTGGGCTTGGCTTTTGGGAAAATTATATTAATGATGTCACTCTTCAAAATCGTGCAAAAACCCCCAAGAAAGCTTCTCAGAATCCAGCCCAAACACTGCCTCAAACTTGACTGCTGCACAGCTTTCCCGGAACTGCTTATTTTCTGTCCAACTTCGACGCTTCATAAATCCTAGATGCCATCACCGATTTGGATGATTCTTGACTCCAAATTGATCTGCAAACGTACCTCTACAAATCTGGGTAGTAATCTCGGTGAAAACATTCTCGGAACCTCATGGAAATAGGCCTTGAAAACCGGAGAAAATAAGCATAAACCAGTTTTCAGCATTTTGTGTTTACAGCTTCTGTTTTGGTGAAGTGGTTCCATCGCCTTTCCTTGATATCTCTACTTCGTATTGGAAGCCTTACTTGCATCACTTGAGCACATATTTGCATTATCTTGCTCCACGAAATACCTAAGAAGATAACAAAGTTAAAATGATCATTTTAAAGGAAAATAACCAAGTTAAATGCAAATGTTAAACTATAAAATCGTCGCATTTTATGCTCCTATCATTAGGGGAAGGTTGTGATGTGTTAATGCATGTCATGCATTAATTTTGTTCAAAAGTAGTAATAACAGTCCTCAAAGTTGTAACATGAGTCCTTAAAGTTGTAACAAAAATTAGTTACAATATTAAAATGTGTCATTAAAGTGGTAATTGAGTCATCAAAGTTGCATCAATTTTTTTTTTTTTTTATCATTTTAAGGACTTACTCATATTACAACTATGAGTACTAATACTTTAAGGACTCATGTGGTAACTATGAATATTTACAACTTTAAAGACTCATGTTACCATTTTGAGGACTAATATTACTACTTTTAGGACTCATTTTACAACTTTAGAACAAAGTTGATGCATGAGATACATTAACACATTGTACAATTTTCCTGTCAAAAGATATACATGTTGAAGGGGAAAAGATAACGAGAATAACGGTCTACTCATTCATTGATAGAAAGGCCTATTTATAGGCATTACATAGAGTCTCCCGAATGATCTAGAAGTTCTATCAACTGTACTCTATTCTAATAAGGAAACCTGATTAACCAATCCTACGTGTATTAGGGCAAGACACATAACAGAAGGACAAAAATATAATTTCCTTAAACACTCCCCCTTGTGTTGCGTCCCTAATACGATATGGTGCTTATGGTGTTGCCTCGGTAAAAACCTTGCCAAGTAAAACAAAAACCTCATGGGTAAAACAAAAGACTTGGACGAAGGGAAAAAGAGCACAACGCACCAACTACAATTGAAGATAGCATGTGATGCATGTAGACTCCCCCTGATGTCTACACAACGACTCCCCCTGATTGGTAACTCAATCTCGGAGTACAGATAAATGGCGCAAGCCAATGCACTTCACATACTTCAAAAGTAGACTTCGACAACGATTTAGTCATTAAATCCAGCCACAACATCTTTAAATCAGACCTGCTATACTTAGCATTATTTTGATCTTTAAGGAGAAGGTTGCCTAACAACTCAAAATATAAGTTCAGGTTGAAAATCATAATCACTCATGACATGACCTTCGTGTACTTAAACAGTCATAACGTCTTCGATACAATATGTATGGACGAACAGTACAAAGTTCTGAAAACTAGACACACGTAGCTTTCCAACCATATAAGGTCCATAACCTAGTTCATCTTGAGCTGATCACAAAGCTCTGTCAAATTTGAATGTTCTGCCAAAGAAGATTCTCGGACACATCCATCCTGCTTTATGAAAATAGCCATAACTCACTCAATATGATAGGTGTGATCAAATGGTTGATATCTCTAGAAAGTAGACACATATACCTTTCCAATGGTACCAATTTCATCATTTTCCAACGAGTAGGCTATCCTGTCGGTGCAGTGGAAGTTGACCTACGAAACTTGATGTGTCTTTCTGTAGGGATGAATAAGCCTGAACCTTTCATTGAAGGAATCACTACCATTACATTGGCATTGTGTGGGCGCATCCAGCCACTACCTTGATGTTCCTTCACACTCATTTAAGAGGGAGCGAAGATGCTCGACTGCTAGGGAGAGAGTTGAAAGACTAATGAGAACTTGGCCTTACAAGTTTATAGTGAATGAGATGTCGAGTCAAGCATATTGTAACAAGTACATGAATGTGCTACCGTACATAGATGGAGAATTTCTCCTAAGACTTCTTCATTATATGGACGAAACAAGTCTTCTCAAGACTTTGACCGATCAAGGGATACATATAGGCATAACTTCATCGTCCTTTAGATTGCCTTAAGTCGACAGATGAATAAGCATCATCAATAACGATCACTTTCGAGACCAAGTATTCTCAAGATCCTTTCATTCTTAATTTTGAGTTCATCACTATTCATTCAGAATTTACACGCAAATAGGCATAATTCTTCATATCCCTTCCCCATCAAGTAGATACTAAGCAAATACCTTGCAAACGCGCTCCGTGGTCAGGAGCCACTTGATTTGGGTGAAAATCGATCTATTCAAGATCTTTATGTACATCTCTTAGTTCCCAACAGAGATAAATTGTGACCACAAGCTGCTTGTTCAGTTTTTCAAAAACTACCTAACTGACAAGGTAGTGGAGTGCAATGACATCCATTACGAGAGTATATCTCATCGTAGTCGATTCCAGGGCATTTGTGAGAGACCTTGCGCCAGAAGGTGAGTCTAAACACTTTTTCTCACTACACTTTTTAACAAAGACATAACTGATAGAGTTTGCACTTGGGGTGTCGGCTTCACCCAACCAAAACACTATCTCTTTGTTTAAACTGGATCGCATCTTTCCATTTAGGCCAATCTACAACGTTGGTATTTTCTCAACGAAGTATGGTTCGATATCAAACTCATTAAACCACGTCATCATGTACATCAGTGTAATTTCGAAGTGTAGAGATCTCTATATGGATTGGTATTGATATTGAGGTGTCCCCCAATGATGACCATAATCCAGTATTAACAGACGAATGAGTATCATTGATCAAATGATCAAGTTGTGCCAAACTCGCATTCTTCCTTGGCGAGTATGTATCAAACCAAGTGGCCTCCCCCTAAACCGTGGGAGCCACGGCCTAGTGACACCATCTACCACATTTTTGGTGTCACCATGCCACCATCTATGGGTGACGACATGTCCTCTTATCTGGACATCAACATGTCCTCCTATCCGGACATCAACATGTCCTTATCCAGGCATCAATCCTTGCAGGCATGTTTGCAGCATGTATATGTGATCTCGTCACTTTAGGGAACTTGATGAGACACAGTAGGGACAAACCACGACAATTCCAAGTCGTTCTACTTGAACATTCTTGTTCTTATCTCCCCCTAACGATGGGAAGACTGGCTCATCAAAATGACATAAAAGAAATCACCTGTCAAGGTCCTTATATAAACGGACTATAGTCGGAAGCTCATGTCTTATTCAAAGACAATATTCATCATAAATAACCTATCATTGTGCGCTTGTTGAGGCGCAATATGGCACAGACAACATGTGGACGATATAGATTGCAGAACGTTAACTCAATCAGTTAACAAATATGCATACCGTTACAACCGTAACATAAAGATTTGAATGATGATGGGTAAAGATGAATAAGTAAAACTATGACCCTGCTACAACCCGTAGTTGTTGGTCTTACAAGTCCAAGAAAAAACTGCTGGCCTCACTGCTGGGACCGGTAAAAAAGAAACCGGTTGAACTGACCGCTGGCATCATTGGACCTCTGTTTTATGCTTCCTTTAACGGTTCACTATCTTTCATAGCTCCAAACGCTACCACATTTTGTAAGCAGGTAGACATGGGATTTAGAATTCGGAAACCACCAGCCTCGACGACAGAACCGGCCAAAAAAGTACCGAACTGGTCGTCGGAGTCGCCAGACATTTGTGAACACTTATATTGAGCGGTTCACCACCTTCCATGTTTCCAAATGCCACCAAATTTTTTGGATTGGTAGGCTTGGATGTTAGAAATCAGTGGCCGCAAACAGAACCTCAAGAATCGGTCTAAAAGTTGGTTAACCTGATCTCACAATGACTGGTCCGCAAGCTGAAAAACAGGAAATTCTAGGTTTTGTCAACTTTTCAATCATTGTAAAGGTTCCCCATAACATCCAATTGTTATGGCTTGAGTTAAACTACTGTGAACATCACCATAGCATCATTATGCCTCAAAGTGAACAATGAGAAGTCATTAAGCCAACATCTTATGTATCATTCTTGTAGAATCACTTATAGACATTGTAATGTGTTACTTAGTGAACAACGACTTAGCATCGTGTTTATATGCTAGTCTATACACATTGTCTTTAGCGTAGGAGGGCGTCGCTCTTAATCTTTGCTAAAGAATAGGCTTTACAAAACGATTAACGAGCATGGCCAATGAGAGATCACGGGGGTTCTTTTGCGTCATATGTGTTTGTGAAAGCATGAGTAGTGCCTACATTGTATAGGAGGATGACGCGGACGGCTTTAATGTCATCCATAGGCCGTGGCATTGCCCATAGCTCCACCAAGTTGTATTTTGGTGATCTTTGATCTCAATGGTTACTTTGCTCAAAAGAAAGGATGTCCGTGAGAGTCTTTACTCTTTAGTATACGGATCATCAAAACACGTCCAAAATTGTCCCGGACGATTTATGTTAAAGCCTACATAAGTCGATGTCTTCATTCTCATCATTGGAGACAATAACCGATTCAATTAACCGAATCTTAGTGACTCATGAATGTTGCGCATTCATTATAGTGATACATAAGAAATTCTCATCAATTCTCACAATGTGTTTCCAGGTGATAAACGTTGGCGTGAATATCATTAAGTCATAGCACGGTTCGATTGCTTCCTTATGCATGCATAAAGAGCATATGTGACTTGAATCATAACACCATTAGGCATTGGAACTTGAGCATTAATCCGCTCTTTGATTACTTGTGATGATCTAGTCATCGTAGTCACGACGGATTTATAAAGCACTAAATCCATGAATAGTTGTCTATTCCTTGCAATAAGCTAAGCACTCAATCTCGCTACGACACATTCATATACAAGAATGTAGAAACAACAGTCTTATGTCAAGACATAGAAACCGAAATATGTTAACAATTTCGATGGAGATTGAAAAAGGTATTAGAATCCTTTAGAGTGCATGACATGACGTGTAATACTACTAAGATGGACGAAACAAGGCTTAAAACATGCATATGCCAAAACTTGGCAAAATAGGTCGTGAGCCCTATATAGGGGCGGCGCCACCGCCAACAGCTCACTGTTGGATCTTGTAGAGAAAAATGAGGATTTTTCAACATCCAATTTTGGATGACATTTAGCGTAACACAATTTTCTTTTTGCAATTATGAATCCGCTCAAGAGTGTAGAGACTACTCTTGTTTGTAATGCCTTTGTAATTGTATAAGTGTGCATTATGCCACACTTGACATTACTAATTCTCCTTTGATCCAAAACCGATGTGCATTGCGCAACATCATGATATACCAAGTGTGCATTACGCTACACTTGGTTTAATTATGATGCCCAAGTATGCATTGCGCCATACTTGGTGCGATTTCAGCCTTCATAAACGCCACCTTATAGTAACTGGTGGTCTTTTGTAGTCCAATGCAGTGTCATGTTGTAATGCAATATATTGCATTAACATAGAGCTTATGTAGATCGAACCATATGTGCAAGACAAAATTCGAATATATATGCCAACAATTGTATCGAGGTCTTGACCATGAATTTAATTCAAAATATAACGACTAAGTAACTTTAATCAAATATGTGAGGTGTATGTCTTCACAAAACTTGGAAAAATAAACGGATTTGTAGTCACTTAGACTTTTAAACAGAAGTCATATGCTTCATATCTTCCGCAATATACCGTTTTCTTTTAAAATCCGTAACTGTGAGAATAATGTTTTCATCTTCTTCCATATAGTGAGTTTCTTGTTGTAAGAACTCCATATATTTTGTATACATTGACCACAATATTGCTTTCATTGCAATTAGTGAACCGATGTAGAACCACATCAATGACATGGTTTTTCTTTCATTTACTGGCCCAATCTTTTTATGACATATGGGGTTCGAGGCGTTGCCTCTCCCTCTTTTCAGAACTCGTGACACGAAATTCGTCACCTTTTTTTTTATGTCAAATTCAGGGCTCATATTTCGGTCAAATATTTCAACAACAAGATGGAAGATTAACCATTATCGAGATACGATAATTAATTCCAAGTATTGAATTAGGTCAAGACCATAGTTTATGGTAACTCAATTCGATGTAAACCGTGACAAATTCCGTCACAAATCGATATTAACCGCGACAATTTTCGTCGCAAATCGATGTTTGTCCCTTTATTAACCACGACAATATTTTGTCGTAATACCGTGACTTGTCAAACCGTCACAAATTTCAACTTTGATATGAGGGGTCCCAATCCCTCAATATTGTCCCACGTTATAAAGAAAGGTGGGATGTAGAAGAAGGCTACGAAGCCCGGCTATGAAATTAAAATTCAAAAGCGGCAACTTTTATAAAAGCTTACGTGCTAGTTTGCCGTGTAAGAGAAGTTGCTCTTGTAATTTTCATGCTTTCTTCCACGCTGCGAAATTACTCTCGCAAATCCATCGCGATCAGTCACGCGAAAAATTTCATGAAAAAAAAAAACATATGGTTAGTCATATTCACCATATAATATAAACAGTAAAACTAATTAAATAGTTACTACTGTAAATAAATTGTTTTTACTTATGGGTAAATTTTTTTTACCTGGAGGGGCAAATTTATCGTTTTGCCCCTCGTACAATTATACAATTATACGTTCTCTCTTCTGCTCTCTTTTGCGGCAGCGGAGGTTGGGGCGCACAGGGCTGCTGGGCGAGGAGGGGCCGACGTGCGTTGGTGGAGCCACGCCAAGGATTGGGATCCGTGGAGGACGCCGAAACGCGCTCGCAAGGGGAAAGCTAGGGGGCTCGACTGCTCACGTTGAAGTTGCTGCCGTAATCTGGGGTGGTGGAGGCGCGCGCCTGGCAGTAGCAGTGAGGCAGGAGGTCGCTGGAGCTCGGTGGTTTACGCCGAAAGAGAAGGGAGATTTGCAGGTACACCAGTCCGATGTTCGGAGAGTGGGTCGAGGCTGGAGCGGTGCGCAAGGCTGCTGGGTTGAGCTGCTTCCGGACGACTGCGTTGGGGACGACCGCCGACGGAGACTGGACCGACGGCGCCTGGGCTGACCTTGTCCTCGGTTTGGGAAGCAAGTCGGGAGCAACGTCGTGAACAGAGGACTGGGTTGTTGCCGGTGGCTTTGGGATCTAAGGAGATCCGGGGCGAGGGAAATCCGGGTTACTAGCTGGTTTAAAGCCGCCTAGGTGAGGAGGCGCGCAGGGTTGAAGTTGAGCGCCGGTGGAGCTCCGAGACGAGGGGGTACGGCGGCTGTTGACAAGCTAGGGTGCCCACAGTAATTTAGTGGGTGCCTAGAGCAAAAACGGTGGGGTTTTCCTGTTTAGGGTTTCGTTATCAAGCTCGGGTCGGGTTAGAGCACAGTGCTGATAACGTGTTGAAGGGAAAAAGATAACGAGAATAACGGTCTACTCATTCATTGATAGAAAGGCCTATTTATAGGCACTACATAGAGTCTCCCGAAGGATCTAAAAGTTCTATCAACTGTAATCTATTCTAATAAGGAAACCGGATTAACCAATCCTACGTGTATTAGGGCAAGACACATAACAGAAGGACGGAAATATAATTTCCTTAAACAATACATTGTTTTTTTTTAAAAAAAAAAAATTATGCAATCATTTTCCTTGAAGCATTTACGGAAATTTGTCTAAAACGGTATTTTTGGGAAACTTAATTTGTATAAGAAAAAAAATTATTCGGGAAAGAATTGTATATTAACTGTCAAGACCCACACCGAATTTCACCCTGAAACCCGAAGTAAATCCTGCGGGGACCACCTCCAAGGAAAATTTACCGAAAATTCGGCATAACCTCCCTTGAAAATAGACAACCCTTTCTTATACAACACCTGCAAACACTTCTAAAAATCCAAATCCAACCTTATACTCCTGGATGCTTTCGTGCTCCCCAAAGTCACGACACCTCCCAATTTAATCACTAATCTAAAAATACTCCCACAACCAAAAATTTATAGGTTCAGAGCAACTCTAATAGGGAAGAAAGGAAACAGAAAATACAAATAAACGGAAGCTAATATGATGGACTATGCCTCGACTCCATGTACGCCCGACCTCAACTATACTAACCTGCAAACTGGGCATTTAAAAACGAAGGGCCCAGGGGAAAACAATTGAAAACGTTAGAGTGAATGGACAAAAGTAAATTTAAGTGAAATGAGCAACAATTATCTTTATGCTTTCAGGATTAAATTTCCATAGAGAAGATATGCTGCAAACGACAAGCTCAAAAGCTCTTAACTCAAAAACTGGCAATTACATGACTAACCCCGGCTCGTCTCCAAAACTTTATAAAATAGAGTCTCTCAGGCTAAAATATAAATATATGTATGTATTTACTCTCGTCATATTCCTTGTATGAATTCTTATGAAAATATATGAAAATATATGAAAAATAGAAATTCATACAGGGCTACGACGCTTGCGTCTAACGCTCACGTCACACCATAATGAAATTTTACCTCATTATGACGGAAAAGACGGGAGTATATACGTGCATATCCCCTATATGAATTACTACTTTCGTATAGGGCTACGACGCTTGCGTCTCACGCTCATGTCACACCATAATGGAATTTTACCTCATTATGGCGGAAAAGCATGTATGGTTAGCTAGCATTTATATACATACTATCCTCATAATTATCCATATATTAATATATATTCACCGAAACTCTCACTTTCTGTTATTCTCCAACAATAAATAAAATCTTCAAATTAAAATGACGTCATATGCTCCAACCAAAAAAAATTGATCAACAATAAATCATTTGCATGCATATTATTTAAAACAAAAGTCCACTCACAACTTTAGGCCTAAGTCTGACGTCGATCCGAGGTCTCTTCAGCTCGAGCCTCCTCACGTCCTGATCAAAATATATAGTTAAATTCCCATCTACAAATTCAACCTTAAAAAAAAAGACAAAATTAAAAGTGAGCCTTAAATCCGCTCATCCTTGCCTAACTTCTTTATTCTTAATTTCGATACGGCCCGATCTTCACCACAAGCGCCGACAGCCTTATAATAACCTTCTACAGTTTAAACCATACCAATTTAACGACCGGATTTCTACCCTATTAACCGCCAAGTTCACCAATCTTTGAAAAATCTCAAACCTATCCAAAACTCTTCCAAAAATTCCAAACTTCACATCATTAGACTCCTCTCAGCATAACAAATTTAAAACCCTAAAAAACTACCTAAAAGAGGCGGTGCCGCCGTTTGCTCCGCCTGTAGCGGTGACCGTCAGCCTTTTTCCGACCACCTCCAATGCCCACCAAAATTTAGCACAATCATCCTCTCAATAATCTAAACAACTTCCATATCTACCACAAACACCAATTCCACGCGCAGATAGGGTAATCAAACCAAAACATAAAATTGAGCCCTAAAATTTCAACTCACCAATTCTCCTCACTTGAAGTGAAATGGATTGATTCCTTCTAGGGCAAGGACACACGGGTGAAGACCTTCAAAGCCATACGGCGGCGCTAAGGAAGCTTCCACCGGTCCAGGAAGGGAGAGAGAGGGCGACGGTGATTCGATCGGGACCGGTGCGGCGGCCCAGATTGGATGGACGACGTTGGACGGAGGCGGAGACTTTCCGGCAGAGAGAGAGAGAGAGAGAGAGAGAGAGAGAGAGAGAGAGAGAGAGTCGGGAGGGAGGAGAGAGAGAATAGAAAAATGTTTGGGCTTTTCCCAAACCGGTTCTCCAATCCACAACACCTTAAAACCCAACTCTAAAAACACCCCAAAAACATACCCTAATAAAAATTACCTTTTTACTAAAGAAAATTACCCTTTTTTACCACTTTCAACAAATCTGCTTACGTAATAATTTTTCCGAAGTAATTGTCCCTCATAACATCTCTAGGGTACTTTGAAAATATAAAACCCATTAACGAAAACTGTAAAACTCTTATTAACACCATGCAAGTGATTAGGGTAAAAATTAAGAGTCGGGATGTGACATTAACATACATAAGTTGGGTCGCTATTATGAGAATACCCCTATATTATGAAATTTATGAACAAAAAGTTTCCACAATTCCTTGGAAATTAATAGTCCTATATTATGAAATTTATGAACAAAAAGTTTCCACAATTCCTCGGAAATTTTAGTAACCACGTCACATACTCTCAACTGTTAAGGGTGTAAAAATAGGGTGAAGGATTATGTAAAGAAACGGTTGAATCGCACAGGAAGATCCGAGCGGAATGGAAATAATTTGGAAAGGCGATTGTGAGGATTTCTCCTGCAAAACGAACACGCGGTTAGGGTAATGTCCCAACGAATCTGGACAATCGCCCTTTGACGCTTAAGTTAGACATTTTGCGGACAATTTGGAATAAGGAAGTGGGGAATGAGTTGAGGCACCTATTTATAGAAGCACGGAGGGGCAAGAGTGACGTTAGCTACTTGTGTAGCTGTTTATTTAAGACGCATAAGGAAACTTCCAGAAGCGCGCTCCGCATCGAACCGTTCACGTTCGTCCACGTGTTCGACTGAGAGGTGCTCAGCGTTGGGCTGAATGGTGAGAACACATGTGCAAGGCAAAATTAGAGCGCTTGGCATAGGTTCCCACAACAAACAAATCCATTCATGTTGCACCGACATTACTCAAACCCCGTCATCGGTCTTTACTAAAGCCTACTATTTTTTCCTGGTCACCACAACTTGTTGTGCCCCATTCAACTGTAGATCTGCACGGCTATGAAAATCCTTAGCTCCAGGTACCCTTCATGCGACCCCAACTTCGTCTCCCCATTGCATACAAGGGAGAGAGGAATCCTCACTCTTGCCACCCATTCAGGCTTGACTAGAGGTGAACAAAACCTCCCCGCCACCCCTAACCCAAATATGAGAGTAAAAGAAAACCTAAGGTGAAAGAAACCCATGTCAAACATCAGCTTCCCAATATTTTTTATGGGTAGTGTTATTCACATATCCTATTTTGTTATTCACACATCCTATCTATTATGAGAGTCAATCATGAAACATATTTAAAAAGATTAGTTTGTAAATGAATTTGAATTATACTAATAGAAAAATAGATAAGGTATTGAAATAACAAAATAAGATGTGTGAATAACATCATACATTTTTTTTTTTTTTTTTTTTTTTTGAAAAATACATGCTTGCTTTGTCTCTGGCTATAACACATTACAGACTTGAACAACAAACATGATAGCATAATAATTTCTTCCACTTTAAAAAGGCTAAAGATGAACCTCGTCACACTCTTAAACACTTTTCCCTACTTTTAGAGCATTAGGTAGCTCTCCTTGGATGATCGCTTTCCGTCGTCCTACTTCTCTCCACCCCCCCCCCCCCCCCCCCCCCCCCCCCCCCCCCCCCCCCGCCCCGAGTTTAAATTTAAACCTTCCTTTCCCCACCTTTTCTTTTTCTAGATGATTTTGCCTCTCGGCATCATTATCAAAAGGTGTTCCTTTATAGTCGGTTCCTTCATAGGGGAAAAGGCTCTTCCCACTACAACTCCATGCCTTTTCTATCCCCTTCTCACCTCCACCAATAATAGAGAAACCATAATGCAAAATAAGCTTTTCCTTTTTTCTTCTGCCAACTATGGTCGACCAGTGATCCCGATTGTAATGATATCTGAAGCCTAGAACCTAGGTTGTATGGAATCGGAAGCGAAGCGTTTGGAAACGCGGAAGCGTTTTTAAAAAAAATACATGGAAGCGGAAGTGTTTTGGAAGCGCAGAATAAAATATATATATATATATATATTATAATATAAGAAATAAAATATGTATTTACATTATACTTAAGAATGTAATCTACATAGAGAAGGTTTTGCATGTCTTCATTTATTAATTTATTTTGCTCCTCATACCTCTTTCTTATCTCTCTGTCTCTCTTCTCTCTAGTTTCAGAACGGTGACTGGTAAGTGGTAACTCATGGATTATCAATAAAAATTTTCAATCACGGTTTTGTTTATAATGAAACTGAACAAATAGATTGTCATATCATATCAATTGATTCACAAACATATTTGATTACAAAAAATTTCCATAGCGCTTCCGACACTATGACCACTGTCGCGTTTCCAATATGGAAGCTTGCGCTTCCTTCGCGCTTCCAAAACCACTTTTTCCGGAAGCGCGCTTCCGCTTCGCTTCCTCTTCGGAAGCGGGAAACGTGAGTGAGACCAAGATTCCATGCTTCCTATCCTAGAACACACTTCTCTCGTCTCATTCAACTGAAGAATTATGAAATTTTTTAACCATCGAAACCTATTTCATGATTTTATTAAACCCATTTGTCACAAACTCAAGACTGTTGATCAATAAAATGATGACAATCCATTAACCGTTGATATTTATACTTAACTTTTTATTTAAATATTAAATAATGTGATAAATGTAATCCAACAGTCTATTCATATTGATAATCATATCACCAAAGGTCAAACTTTAAGCAAACACAACAAATCATCTCAGCTGGAAGAATTGTGAATCGAGAATCCTCCCTTCTAAAAAGTTTTTGGGAGCTTCTTGCACTCAAAGCAAGTAAGACTTTGAAGCTCCCCTCCTTTTTCCATCACTTTTTTTTAGTTTAGAATAAAGGGGAAAGTGGCCTTGCTTTTTCATGAGAAATAAATTCGAACAGTAAGACAAGCACCAATCAAGCAAAATATATGTGAAATTTTGTGTTCTTTATCAAATTCACGGATGACCATTGGTTCTCCTTTTTCACTCGTACTATATATCCCCTCTAAGAACATAAACGACACAAGTGACAAAAAAAAGTCATTAAAAATTAGGTAATTCTTATGTGAATGAATGACTCGCATCACCATTGAAAGAGAAAAGAGTCATGTCCGCATGAAGTCATGCAGTGCTACATATCATTACCTACGAAGTTAGAAAAGCAAAAGAGTCCCGCTTCTTCGATCGTTAGAAATAGGTAATTAGAAGAAAAAAAAAGTCATCGAGTTACGTATAATTACCTACGAAGTAAAAAGAGTAAAAAATCTCGATAGGGGGTAAGAGACGTCTTCGTTTTAGTTACACTGGAGAGTAATCTGAGAGATGCTAAATCCCCACCTCATAAAACCTTTTCCGAAAAACACAAGGGCATCGATCTATTTCCTTTTTTGTTTATGGGAATTTTTTTTTGGAATCCTTAGTTGTTACTAACAATAGAAAATGAAAAGAGGGATGAAAAGCTACTTTTCTCCACTAACGGTGTGGAAATTTTGGTTTTGTGATGCACTAATCTCTTACACTTTACACATAAGCATTCAACTTGATACGAAGAAATTAACAAAAGCTTTTCTAAGAAGGACTGATCCTTTTGGATATATTGCAAAAGGAAGAGATTCTGGGAGCCAACTAAAACTATAAAGTTGGCTTTTAAAAATCTGCCTTTAAAAGTTAAGACAAGTCATTAAGATGCTTAAATGGGCCTATCTTAGTTGTTAAAAATTATAATTAAAGCCAGTTTACGATTGCTATGACTTAAAAAAAAAATTGTTGTTGTTGTGAAGTGAATATAAACAGTTGTGAGTAAAAATAGTTTTGTGTTTGGTAAATATTACTCAGTGATACTCTATTCTATAAATTGTAAAGAATTTTTGTTGTTGTTTTTAACGATATTGTCGCAAAGATTATTATTATTGTTTCTAATGAAGCCCACATCACAAAATGGTATATTCGTCACAATATAGAATGTATACCATCTTGCTGCCATTTAAGGATATAGACAAATAATAGGATAATGGTACGTAGGATGAATCGGATTTAGAACGGATCGACTTAGATACGGATCCCTTTAGTAACAAAATTTTTGATCCGGACCCTCCTGTTACCCGCCCGATCATTGATGGCTCAATCTAAATCTGTATTTGGTGGGTTAACGAATACCCGATTCATTACTCCGATCCATTTATGATAACGAGTACTCTTAATTTTTAAATAATAGTTTGAGATTTATATAATAATACCTGATAAAATATTAGTTGGTGAAGGAGAAAGATTAAAATAGGGAAGAGAGTAGATAGAATCTGGACGATGTATGTTTTTCATTAACAAGAGCCTTTTTATATAAAGGATCACAAAGCACCTTTTATGTTGATAGAATGAAAACATAATCCTACACAGTATGGTTGTCACACCCTAATTTTCGAAAGATAATTTTCAAAAATTTTGGCATGATATAACTTAAAATATTATAATCCCAAAACCTGTTTCAAACAAACTTCAAGGAAAACTGAAACTCAATGCGGAAATGTAAATGTTACACAACTCAACACTGAGTTAAATATTATATTTTCTTGTTTACGTAAACTTGAAAGTCAAGAAAATAGAAACACTTACATGAGTTTAATACTGTCTACCCTAAATATAAAAAATATACAATGAACATCAAAACCCAACAAAACCCTGGCACTAAGCCTCCGCCTCAGCCTTGCTGATCCTCACCTGCATGTCTAACCCCTACACTAAGAATTGGTGCACCGGGTTGTAAACAACAAACCCGGTAAGCTAAATATCCCGTATGAGTAATCTCTCAAAATTAACACAACACTTTTAAACATCCAAATATATCCCAAGAGCAAAATTTAGATCTATAATTAAATCCACAATTCCAACACTTTTACAAAAAACATGTACCCATGAGTCCCAAATATTAATAAATACCTCTCATGACCTACAACAACAATTTGTGTACCCATGAGTCCCAGATACCATAAGATATCTCCCATGACCTACATCGACAGACAGACTAGAGCTCTATTCCTAACCGTAACCAATCACCCGGCCAAAGGCTTGGAACCCAGTTTGACTGTCCAATAACAAATCACAAAATAATAATAGCATCATAACCGTAACCAATCACCCGATTAAAGGCTTGAAACCCGGTTTGGCTATTTATCCAACAATCACAATATCACAACATTATTATCAACAACACAAGATCACATCATAAATTATATCCTTCCACATAGATATATTATATGAACAAATATAGATATTCCACAAGAATAATCTATCACAAACAATAAAATTATGATTACATGAACCTCAAAAATAACATATAAGGAAAACTCGTTTTATCTTACCTATGAGCCGTTGGGGATCAAGCTCATATATTTTAAAACAAATAATAGCATAGTATTAATTTTATCAACAAATGATCATAATAAAATTTGGTCCTAAAATGAACCTTGGTGAGATTTACTCACCTAAATATCCCGCTGCGTTTTCCGCACAACACAAGTGCCAAGCTAAACCACAACCTCACAAATCACCTAAAATTACACAATTAAAAACCTTAGAAATTTCTCAACAAGGAACAAAGTACCCTTAACCTAAAGGTTTCCCAAAGAAGGGCAATCCTTCCTCCGAGACCTCCCAAGGTCATTGGACACTCAACAACAAACCATACTACCTACAAGATCAAACTTTCAAAGTTTATAACCTAATAAACACCAAGAACAATATAGCACCTAAGATGCTAAAACCAAAACAACACTTAGCCTTCACACACAACAACACACTAGTAACTACAAGGACTAGCTAACACGGCAACCAAAGCCCCCACACTGCCCGAACGCGCCTCTACCAACTTCAAAATTTGGGGAAACTCACAACATGAAACTTGTAGATTGAAGCATGGTGAACAACTTTAATACCTGAGATTTTAATCGATTTGGCCGGAATAGGCCGGAAAACGCCTCGAAACACCAACCCGAATTCAAAATCCGAACTTGTAAATCCAGCGCCCAAACTTGATCTTTAGGTCACCAAAGAGATATAAACATCTCTAGAGGAAGGAGAGGAGCAAGACTCACCTAACTCTCGCCGAAATCGCCATCGAAATCACTGGATTTCCGGTGAGACAGCAGCAGCTCCGCCGCTCTGTGGCGGCTTCTAGGTAGCGAGACGGTGAGCGGGACTGCCTCAGAAATGGAGAGGACGTCCGTGCAAACCCAACAGGATTGGCGGCGTCCCCTTTGGTGGCTGGATGGAGGAGAACCGAGCCGGAGAAGAGAGAGAGCGGGAAGAGGGTCGGGAGAGAGGAGAGAGAAAGATTTTAGGGTTTCCAAAAATGTAACACCCCGGACCAAATTTTACACATTTACTGGGTATTCTACGAGAACACTGAGGAATTTAATCGTGCTCGGTAATTTGGTAATCTAACACTCGAGTTTATTGTCGAGTTTTTTTCTCAAAATGTTAAATTCTTCTTTTAAGGCCCCGAGATCGTAGCACGCGACGATACGAGATCTTCTGTGTCTTCGGATTATTTTTGGAAACCTTCAAGCTATGTTCTACGATTTACTGAAGGTTTCGTAATAGAAATTAATTTTCTGGAGTTAGAGTATAGTATTTATTCTGGGCCGTTGATTTGGGTATTAAGGGAAAGGGGCCTGACTTCAGTCAAAAGCCCATACGGGCGTTGACTCATTCTTCTCTCTCTCTCTCCCTCTCCTCTCGATCTCGCCTCTGTCACCGGCGTCCTCCGCTCGACGCCGCCGTCTCTTGCCACCCCAGCTCATGAGACCACCACCAATTTCTTCCTCTTCTCATCCTCTATCATACCCCCAAAGCAATTCACTCAAGCGACCTAGATCAGAGGAGATCGAAGCTGATGAACACAATTGTGTTCGTCAGATTCCAGCAAGCTCAGGCGACGTTTTGTTCCTCTCCTCTTCTTCTTCAATTCCATGTCTTTAATCTTTTGATTCGTGGCCAAATCGGAGGGAGCCCTAATTCTGTTTTCTGGGTTTTCCGGTGAGCCACCGTCGTTGACACCGTCAAGGTTTTTCGGTGTCTCTTCTCTCCTCCCCGACATTGCATTGATTTCTTAGAGACCTAGACGATTCTGTTGAAGATCAAGGGTACTGTTGCTGTGGTGTTGGAGGCGTTGGTGAGCTCGGGTGCTGTTGAAGGCCATGGTTAGCAGTGGCAGTTTAGGTTGAGAGTGAACTCAGTCCGGTGAGGTCCATAGCAGGGTGAGGAATCTCTAGGTTATCGCTTGGTTTGATGATTGAAATGCTGTTGTGTTTTGTGGTTTGGTTGATTAGTGTTTAATCTTGGGTTTTTTGTTGTTTGTATGTCGAGAACTTGGTGTATTGAAGGATATAGGGAGGTCATGGTGAAATTCCGGCAAGAGGCCGGGATCCGGCGAATTATTCCAGCAGGTCACCGGAATCGGGTGAGGGTTCCGACGAAGCAACAGATCAGGTAGAGAGCTAAGAAGGTAGTTCTCAAGGTTTTCTTTCTAAGTCAAGTCGTAGTTTCCGATTTAATAAAATCTGCTATTTTAGGAAAGTTTCTATTTAGGGAGACTATCCCTTTTTGAGAACTTTCTCTTTATGGAAACCCATTTTTGGGTGCCCTTAGTGATTTATGGTGGGAAGTTGTGTAGAGAGGAAGTAATTGAGGATTGTATGGATGAAGAAACAAAGGTAATTGTGTTGTGATTGAGGATTTCTCGGATTAAGAAAATTGGATAAATGAGGAATGGATTTAGTAAAAAGGTTTGTTCTTATTTAAGAACTAATTGTTTTCAAGTGAAGCAAATAATTGAATTAGTAAAATGGTTGTTGGAATTAAATCGGATGGTTAAGAGTAATCAAGGTAACCTGAATTATTAAAAATGGACTGTTGTCAAGAGATGAAGCATCCATATCCCAAAGTGGAGATTGATTGGTTAAGGGAAGTATTTAAGAATAGTCAATGTAATTTTATTTATGGACAAGTCTTAAGTCTTGGATTGGACTATTGGCTAAGGCTATAGATAACTGTTAATCTGGAAGTAATTGAGATTATTAACTTACAGTTTGAGTTAGTTGTTTAATTAAAGGACTCAAGAATGTGCCTATGGACGTAAAGATTCGTCGTAGGAAGTTGTCAGGCAATTGACTTGAGAAGCCTCCACTTGGCAATAAATAACTGAATCACTGTGAGTGGACATTTCTTTTAAATTAAATGCATGCAGAGATTTATTTTAAAGGAATGATTTTATTGGTCATTAATTTGTGGAATTTGTTTTCCTCTCGTGAGTTATTTTCTGCGAAGTTATTTTCGGAGGTAAATGTTCTTATTTTATTTATTAACTTCGTTATTTTGAGAATTTTCGAAAATTGGATTTTTGGTGTATATATATGTATATTTATGAGGAGAGTATGTATATAAATGCTAGCTAGCTATACGTGTCTGTCCGCCTTAATGGTGTAGTAATTAGCCGCTATTATGGTGTGACGAGAGCGTGAGACGCAAGCATAGTAGCCCTATATGAATGTTTAATTCATATAGGGAGTATGGACACGTATATATATACACCCGTCTATCCACCTTAATGGCGCAGTGAAGAACCGCATTATGGTATGACGTGAACGTTAGACGCGTGCGTAGTAGCCCTATATAAATTTCTTTTAATCCATAAATTTATATAGGGGATATGGGCGTGTGTAAATACATACTGATTTTTTTTAGAGCTTGAGAAACTCGATATTTTATGAGTTAAAAGTTCTATCACTTGAAACATTTTCTGAGTTAAAATTTCTATTTACAGCGTGCATCGAAATTTTCCTGAGGAGATTAAAATTGGGAAAGCATAAATAATTTTTATTTGTTTATTTTTATTAAATTGATTTTTGTCCACTCACTCTAACGTTTTCAATTGCTTCTCCCCTGGGCCCTTCGGTTTTAAATGCCCAGTTTGCAGTTTATTATAATTGAGGTCGGACGTACATGAAGTCGAGGCATAATCCATCGTATAGCTTCCGCTTATATATATATATATATATATATATATATATAGACACACACACACACATGGCCCTTCCACTAAGGGATCTCTTATTTTAGTTTATATGAGGGATGAGGGATGAGGGATTACACCAACTTTTCGATTATATTTTTGAATTTCCACCGTTCAGTTTGTTGGTTTTTATATATAGATCAATTATGCAAATTTTCAGCCAATTTGGTGATCGTTATGGTCTCGAACAAGATTAAATCAATGAACGAACCAAATCTGCCAAACATGAACCGTTCATGCTTATAATTATAAATCGTAGTTTTGAATGCCTTAACGATTACCAAAATTTCTGAAAATTTGCAGAAATGATCTACTCATATAGAATTACATATTGAACGGTGGAGATTTGATTTTGTGATCGAAAAGTTGGTGTAATCCTCCATCCCTCATATATGTCAAAAAAAGGATCCCTTAGTGGAAGGGCCCTGTATATATATATATATATATATATATATATATATATATATATCTTCCCTTTACTATTAGAATTTCTCTGAACCTATGAATTGTTGGTTATAGGATTTTTGTTAGATTAGTAAATATATATTGGGAGATGTTGTGATTTGTGGGGAGCACGAAGGCTCCAGGAGTTTATAAGATTGCAAGTGTTTTATTTAGGAAGGGTTGTCCATTTTCGAATGAGGTTATGCCGAGTTTTCAGTAAATTTTCCATGAAAATGGTCCCCACAGGATTTACTTTGGGTTTCAGGGTGAAATTTGGGTGGGTCCTGACAAAAAATAAAACCCACCACTTTCTATTTAAAAACTTTCCAAAATCGGAAACTAACTTCCTCTAACCATAACTTTCTGATACGACATCCGATTTACGCGTGCCACATTTCTACGAATTCGTATGGTCAAACTCTACAATTTCTATGAAGGAAGTTTTCACAAATAACTTACAGAAAAGAAAGTCAACTTTTGACCTCTTAAAAGTCAAAACACCTTAAAATTTACTCTCGAAACTTCTGCTTCGCACTAACTAAAGAATTTCCACAATTAAACGTTCGTTAATTTCGGAAATAATACAAGGAAATTGATATGAAAATCTGAGTTATTACAATCTACCCCCCTTCAAGGAATTTCGCCACGAAATTCAAAAATACTAACCCAAAAACAACTTGGGGTACTTAGCCCTCATGTCTGACTCTAACTCCCAAGATGCATCACCCTCATCATGGTGACTCCAACACGCCTTAACCAAATCGACTTCCTTCCTTCGAAGCCTCTTGGATGATCTATCCAAGATTCGAACCGGTTCAACAACAAAGCCTCCGCATTCACCTTGATAGTTCCATAGTCAATCACATGTGATGCATCTGGAATATACTTCCTCAACAAGGACACATGATATTGTGTACCCCAGACATGATAGGAGGTAAGGCAAGCCGATAAGCCAAATCTCCTACTCTCTCCAAAATCTCAAAAGGCCCCACATACCTTAGAGCCAACTTCCCCTTCTTGCCAAATCTCACTACCCCCTTAGTAGGTGAGACCTTCAAGAACACATGATCCCTAACATCAAACTCTACTTGTCTCCTCTTCAAGTTGGCATAGCTCTTTTGCCTGCTTTGTGCTGTTCCGATCCTATCTCGGATAATAAAGACCTTCTCAGTCGTCTCTTGAACAATATCAGGACCCAACAGCTCACACTATCACCCACCTCCGCCCAACAAATAGGAGATCTACACGGCCTTCCATAGAGTGCCTCATATGGTGCCATGCCGATACTAGAGTGATGACTATTGTTGTAGGCAAACTCAATCAATTGGAGGTGATTCCTCCCAACTTCCCTTGAAGTCCATGACACAAGCCGTCAGCATATCTTCTAACACCTGATTCACCCGCTCAGTCTGCCCATCAGTCTGAGGGTGGAATGCTGTACTCATGTCTAAGGTAGTACCCATGGCTTTCTGAAATCCACCCCAAAACTTGGAAATGAATCGGGGGTCTCGATTCGAAACAATCGAAGTAGGCACTCCATGAAGTCTCACTATTTCCTTCACATACAACTTGCAGAAGGCATCAACTGTGTATGTCATCTACACAGGAAGGAAATGTGCTGACTTCGTCAATCGGTCAACAATTATTCAAATAGCATCATGTCCAAGCTTGGACTTAGGCAGTCCAGTCACAAAGTCTATAGAGATCTGCTCCTATTTCCAAGTAGGAATAGGTAATGGCTTCAACATACCTCTAGGCCTCTGATGCACCACCTTCACCTGCTGACAAGTAAGACACTTGGACACATACTCTGCTACATCTTTCTTCATCCCATTCCACTAAAACTGCCTACGCAAATCTTTATACATCTTGGTGCTCCCTGGGTGCACCGTATAACAAGATCGATGTGCCTCCTAAAGGATCTCCCCTTTGAAATCAATACTATCTGAAACACACAATCTCAATCTATACATCAATTCACCATCTAATCCAACCGACCACTCGGAAGGACAATCCTCCAACAAGTCCACCACTAACTCCGCCAGCTTTGCACGTGAGAACTCGTCATGTACTTGGCCCTGAATGATCCTGGAAATCAAGGTGGGTCACACAGAGATGCTTCCAAGGAAGATCCCCTGCTCCCCGCCTAATGACAGAAGGTCAAACTCAGATGCAGTCTCCAACATGAGCCACTCCTGCACCATGATAGAGGCGACTATACCCTTAGGCTTCCTGTTCAATGCATCCGCCACTACATTTTCTTTCCCAAGGTGATACTCCAAAGTGAAGTCATAGTCCTTAAGGAGCTCCATCCACCTCCTTTGCCTCATGTTCAAATCTTTCTGAGAGAATAAATACTTCAAACTCTTATGATCAGAAAAGAGCTCGAACTTCTCTCCATACAATTAATGCCTCCAAATCTTCAAGGCAAATACTACTGCAGCTAGCTCTAGGTCATGAGTGTGGTGATTCTTCTCATGAACCTTCAACTGTCTAGAGCCATATGCCACAACACCGCCAAGCTGCATCAACACACAACCCAAACCCCAATGAGATACATCGTTATAGACGACATAGTCAACACCACTAATAGGAATAACCAACACTGGGGCGGTAGTCAACCTAGTCTTCAACTCCTCAAATGCCTTCTCACACTCATCGGTCCACACAAACTTGGCATTCTTCTTTGTCAACTTGGTCAAGGAAGAGGCAATACTAGAAAATCCCTCAATAAATCTTCAGTAGTATCCTGTCAACCCAAGGAAACTACGAATCTCCGTAGGAGTAGTGGGACGACTCCAAATCAACACAGCCTCCACTTTAGAGGGATTCACCGAAATCCCCTCCTTTGACACCACGTGACCAAGGAACTTGACCTCTTCCTTCCAAAACTCACACTTCCCAAACTTAGCATATAACTTGGCCTCCCTAAGAACCTGTAGTACAATCCGTAGATGCCTATCATGATCCTCCAAAGTCTTGGAGTAAATCAAAATATCATCCACAAATAGTACCACAAACATATCCAGATAAGGACTGAAAATGCGGTTCATCAGATCCATAAAAGCAACAGGCGCATTGGTTTGACCAAATGGCATAACAAAAAACTCATAATGCCCATATCTAGTCCTGAAAGCGGTCTTCCGAATATCCTCCTCCTTCACCCTCAACTGGTGATAACCGGACCTTAGGTCAATCTTAGAGAATACCGTAGCACCTCTAAGCTAATCAAACAAATCATCAATCCTAGGCAAGGGATACCTATTCTTGATGGTCACCTTCTTCAACTCCCGATAGTCCACACACAACCGGAGTGTATCATCCTTCTTCCTGACAAACAACACTGGTGCACCCCAAGGCGAGGTGCTAGGTCTAATGAATCCCTGCTCGAGAAGACCCTCCATCTGAACCTTCAACTCTTGAAGTTCAGTTCTCCCCATCTGATAAGGAGTCTTTGATACCGGTGAAGTACGTGGTACCACATCTATAGCAAACTTCACTACCCTTTTAGGAGGTAACCTTGGAATCTCCTGGAACACATCACTAAACTCAGAGACTACTGCAATACCCACGGTATTACCTATAGCCTCTATGTGAGCTAACACTCCTTCCCACATGGCCGTGTCCGACCTATGACAACGATAGCGAAAGCTCGGCTGTCCAGAAATGTGAAATGACACCACCATATCAAAACAGTCAATCAAAGCATGGTTTGACCTTAGTCAATCCACTCCCAAAATGACATCATAGGAGCGGTCTGGAATCACAATCAGAGATGCAAGGAACTCTCTCCCACTAATCACTAAAGGACATGCATCACACAAAATTCCAAGCTCAATACAAACACCGAGAGGCGAAGAAACACACAAAGATCTAGTAAGCGGTGTCGGAGTCAAGCCTAATGCCCTCACCACCGAGTTAGATATGAAGGAATGGGTTGCCCCCGTATCAAACAAAACTGTAGCAAGCAGATCATAAACAAGAATGGTACCTTCCACTCCTACACCACGCTGACCAATGGCATACACTCTGGCTGGTGCTGGAAGTAACTGCCTCTGCTGATTACCCTGCTTTCCAGCCTGAGGTTAGGTGCAATCCTTAGCAAAATGACCTGCCTACCCACAAGTGAAGCATCCCTATCTTCTGGGCTTCATGCATGCTGAAGAGAAGTGGCCCGGCTCACCACAATTGAAACACTTCAAGGGTGCTGCCTTCCTAATAACTAGAGCCCTAATAGGTGCAGCTGCTGCTCTAGCTGGAGCCAGCTGATGAGTCCGTCGCCTCTTCCCATAACCACCTCTATGGTCCCCTGAACTGCTACTCCCTGCTAGGGCCTTTCCCTTCCCCTGAACATCTCTCTGCCTCTCAGTCTCATGCATGGCCTCATCCTTGAGAAGAAACGTAGCAATACACATCTTCTCAATCTCCGTACACGTGATCATGGTAAAGTATGTCTTGATGCCCTCTATCCAATGATCAGCTACAAGGTAGTCTGTACCTCCCAGAAAGGAAGGCGCTCCTAACCTGATGATACCCTGAGCCAGCCTGGCCAGACGTAGACCATCATCTACCACAACTGGCACCGACACCTCCAACACCGCCTCCTTCTCAAAGAAATCATCCACAGGTGGAGCCCTACCTCTGCCTCTGGCCCTACCTCGGCCTCTAGCTCTTCCTCGCGGAGGATCCATCACCTAAGAAGCAAGTAAACCTTGGTTAATTTATGCATAAAACTTAAACCAAAGTATAAGTCTAATACAACAATTATTAACCAAGGCACTAACTCAAGGTGGACACAAAGATTCGAAATCCCACTAACAGAGTATTCTCTACTCTGACATCCTATTGACCTAGAGGCGACACCTAACCCTTCACATACCCAAAGACATATCAATACCGAAGAGCTTATGATGGTGATCTGCTGCAGTCGGGCCATCACTCCGAAGTATTGATTTCACCAAATATGTAAACCTACGCTCTGATACCAAACTGTCACACCACTACGCCAATTTTGCAATCATCCGACAGGGATCAGACTACATAACTCGTTTTTACCGTCGTCTGATAAATTTTTATGACAGACATTTAAAATTCTGTCGTCTGAAGGTAACAACACTTAGACAGTTAAAATTAGCGTATCCATGAGACGTCAGATGTATGTCGTCTAAAAAACAAGAGAAATTTAACAATAAATATGTACCTATTAAGACGACAAAAAATTGTCGTACCTTAGGGAAACATGAATATTTGTCTAATCCCTTGTTTTTTTTTTTGGCATAATAGCAGGATTTTTTTTGACACTTAAACCTATGTTCTCTCCTCTGAGTCCTCTCAACTCTCATTCTATCTCCCCGATTGACTCCCACAATAACTCTCTCACTCCTTCTCTTAACTTCTTCTCTTCGTCCCCATTTTGATCTCCAGATGAATAACGTACCCATCTCTCAACCTCCATCCACTGCCTTCAGGTAAATCATCGATCTTCATATCCTTCTTCCTCTTGTATTGTCTCTTAGATCGAATCAATTCTAGGGTTTCCAACATCTCTGATTGAAAACTTGACCAGTGGTTGATAGGCAATTCAAGGGTGGGCTAAGACATCTCAATACAAACCCTAACTTCTCTTCATTTTGAGTTCGGGTCGATTCATATATCTTGAATCGGTTTCTGTTCTTCATTTTGAGTTTGGGTTTTTCTTGGGCTCTTCGATTTTGGTCTATGGTAACACCCACCTCTTTTGTCTATACGGGTTTTGGTTTTGGTGTGGGTATCATTGATTTGTTCAATTGTTACTCAAATAGCAGTTTTCTTACTAATCTGGGTTTTTACCCTATGCTCTCCGTCGATTCGAATGGCCTCTCAAGATTTTTGGGTATTCTTCTCTCATTCTTCTGTTTATCATGTTTATTTGTGATTTAGTTAGTTTCTGTATTTACAGTCAAGTTTATGCTCGTTTCTAGCCCTATTTTTATCATTCTTTGTTTTTGTATATGTGAGTTTTGCTGAGGAGCATTACTGAGGAGGACCATTACCTTGTAATAAGGCTCCACTTATTGGTTTTAAACCATATTTTCTACAGGATTGTTAGCATAATCATTGCTTCAGTACCCTTATATTTTCGTTATATTTATACCATGGAAGAAATTTAACATGTTGCACTTAATGGTGTCGCTCACTAATGGGTGTCCTCTTGGCGCTGCTGTATGTAGGTGATTATGTTCTTAAGTATTTGGCAGCTGATATCTTAATTGGGCCTTGCTGTTCAACATTGGCCTTGAGGTGACTATCAATTGAAAAGTTTATATTCCATATACACACTTTATCTTTGCTATATATGATGAAATTCTATCTGAATAACAATGGATGACTTACATGACTTTGGTTTGCATTTGTAGGTCTCTGTTAAAAGGTTGAGTTTCGTTTGAGCAATTTTGATATTTTGGTTTTGGTCAGTTTAAGTGAATTTAGAAAACTTAACGTTGATATGTGATAAGTTCATAGCATCATACTTATCAAACTTTTATGAGAATTGATGGGAGTCTTGCTTCATGTGATACATGAAAACTGCTTTGATGTTGGCTCTGTGCAAACTTTTGCACGACAAGTACAGTCTTACTGTAGTAAGTCACTATCATGGTTGAAGAATTCTAAAGATTCAATTTATTTAAGTCTACAATTTTTTTAATTCATGAGTTTGATTTAGATTCAGCAAAGTCTCTGTGTATTGCTTGATATTCTTATGTAATGACCACTTTGTTGTAATTATTGATACTTCCTTGCTTTAAATGTTGAATATTACTTAAGCTTGTTTGTTATATGTGACATATGATATGTGTGTAAATCAAGCAATAGATAGTGTAAGTAGGTCGTAAATTATAGACTTCTCTTATTTTCGTAAGATATTGTGCAGATGAGGTTCCGGTACTTCTGGTGTAACAGATTGAACATGTAGATGTTTTGTTTTGATCCAAGGAAACCGGAGCTATACTTGAATCTAACTGTTTAACATCCTATAATTGCAGTCAGGGTATGCTGCTGATCTTTATGGTATATTACCCAAAAGCTTTACACTGCTTTTGTTATAAATTTGTTACTGATAGACTTTGAACATATTGTTCCTTTTTTTTGGTCTTTACATGTCTATATTTATATCTCTCAGCCTATAATTATAACAGAAGGGGGAAGGTAAGAAAATTATTGGTCATAAACTCATATATGATTAACATATTATCCAAAGTTTGATTACTCGTAATAACTTGCCCTTGACTGATTCACTTTTTTCTGCCTATTTGGGTGAAGATCTTGATTCATCGAGTATCAGAAAGATCCAAAGTTTGGAGCAACAGCTTGACACTGTTCTTAAGCAAATTCGATCAAGAAAAGTATGCTAGATGGGTTGATTAGTGATAGTTTGCAGTTAGTTTGTTTTAGTGCTAATATATATTATGATTTCTTGCAGAACCAACTCGTGCATGAGTCCATCTCTGAGCTACACAAAAAGGTTCGGTCATGGCCATTTTGCACACTAATTATATATAAACATACTACACTTTGTGTAAAAAATGTTTGTTTGTTTGTGTGGTTCGTACAAGTCAATTATAGTAGAGTTTTGGTTTATTTGTCTGTGAAAGGAAATGACATTCAATTATACTTGACTAGTAAGTTGTACACTTGTATGTTTCCATTTAATTGAACTTTTGCAGTCTCAAAATCTGATCATAACTTTGTTTATGTTCCTCACTGTGACAAGAGAAGGCAATCTAAGATAGTAGCAATGTATTTTCTAATTAATGTGATAATGCACCGCTCTTTTACTCATTACGTTCTGCTTTCAAAATTGATCAACATTTAAGAAGCACAAAAATGTAGCGGAAGTTCATGATTGAGTATGAAGGAAGACACTGAAGTTTAAGTATGAAGGAAGTAACAAAGTACACCACTGCAGTTAGGAGGATTTTCTGCAGTATAGAGTACACCACTATTGCAGTTGCTAATATTTGGTTTGATGTCTTTTTATGTTATAGCTTATAGGTCTATTTAGAACAAGTAACTCTATGTAAAATATGTTGGTTTTTGTTAATTAGAATGAATTTGAGATTTCTGAATCATGTTGTGCAAATGCTTTTGTTGAGACATTAAATTCCCATAAAATTGACATCAAAATCAAAATCAGACAACAGATAGTCTCATGGACTCTGATGTCTCTACATCTTTCAAACAACATTTATATGTCGTCTTAAAGTAAAAGATCATATTGTATGTCATCTGAGATATATATCAAACGACAGATAAGTGACGTTTGAATTAGTGTGAGATGACATACAATTGCTCACTTTTAATATAAAGGTAATTTCAACGATACTTTTATGTCGTTATAGCCAATGTCTAACGACAGAAAGTTAGAGTTTGTTACAAATCTATATGCACACAGACGACAGATGAGTTTATATTGTCTGTCGTACAATATCTATCAGACGACGGACATTGCCTGTCGTCTGAGAGCTTATCAAATGACAGCTCGATAGACGACACGCAAAAAAATGATCAAACGACGGGCATTGCCGCTCGTCTGAAGGCAAAATTGATGTAGTGCACCCCAATTTTCGAAGGATAATTTTTAAGAATTTTCGCATGATATAACTTAAAATATTATAATCCTAAAACCTGTTTTAAACAAACTTCAAGGAAAACTGAAACTCAATGCGGAAATGTAAATGTCACACAACTCAACACTGAGTTAAATATTACATTTCCTTGTTTACATAAACTTGAAAGTCAAGAAAATGGAAACACTCACATGAGTTTAATATTGTCTACCCCAAATATAAAAAATATACAGTGAACAGCAAAACCCAACAAAACCTTGCCACTACTAAGCCTCTGCCTCAACCTTGCTGATCCTCACCTGCAGGTCTAACCCCTATACCAAGAATTGGTGCACCAGGTTGTAAACAACAAACCCGGTAAGCTAAAAAGCCCGTATGAGTAATCTCTCAAAATAAACACAACACTTTTAAACATCCAAATATATCCCAAGAGCAAAATTTAGATCTATAATTAAATCCACAATTCCAACACTTTTACAAATAACATATACCCATGAGTTCCAGATATTAATAAATACCTCTCATGACCTACAACAACAATTTGTGTACCCATAGGTCCCAGATACCATAAGGTATCTCCCATGACCTACACCGACAGACGGACTAGAGCTCTATTCCTAACCGTAACCAATCACCCGGCCAAAGGCTTGGAACCCAGTTTTACTGTCCAATAACAAATCACAAAATAATAATAGCATCAAAATCGTAACCAATCACCCGATTAAAGGCTTGGAAGTCAGTTTGGCTATTTATCCAACAATCACAATATCACAACATCATTATCAACAACACAAGATCACATCATAAATTATATCCTTCCACATAGATATATTATATGAACAAATGTAGATATTCCACAAGAATAATCTATCACAAACAATAAAATTATGATCACATGAACCTCAAAAATAACATATAAGAAAAACTCGTTTTATTTTACCAATGAGTCGTTGGCGATCAAGCTCATATATTTTAAAACAAATAATAGCATAGTATTAATTTTATCAACAAATGATCATAATAAAATTTGGTCCTAAAATGAACCTTGGTGAGATTTACTCAACTAAATATCCCGCTGCGTTTTCCGTACAACACAAGTGCCAAGCTAAACCACAACCTCACAAATCACCTAAAATTACACAATTAAAAACCTTAGAAATTTCTCAACAAGGAACAAAGTACCCTTAACCTAAAGGTTTCCCAAAGAAGGGCAATCCTTCCTCTGAGACCTCCCAAGGTCATTGGAAACTCAACAACAAACCATACTACCTCCAAGATCAAACTTTCAAAGTTTATGACCTAATAAACACAAAGAACAAAATAACACCTAAGATGCTAAAACCAAAACAACACTTAGCCTTCACACACAACAACACACAAGTAACTACAAGGACTAGCTAACACGGCAACCAAAGTCCCCCATACTGCCCGGACGCGCTCCCACGCGCAGCCACAGGTGGCGGCGAGTGAGCCCCACGCGCCTCCACCAACTTCAAAATTTGGGAAAACTCACAACATGAAACTTGTAGATTGAAGCAGGGTGAACAACTTTAATACCTGCGATTTTAATCGATTTGGTCGGAATCGGCCGGAAAACGCCTCGAAACACCAACCCGAATTCAAAATCCAAACCTGTAAATCCAGCGCCCAAACTTGATCTTTAGGTCACCAAAGAGGTATAAACATCTCTAGAGGGAGGAGAGGAGCAAGACTCACCTAACTCTCGCCGAAATCACTGGTTTTTCGGCGAGACACCAGCAGCTCTGCCGCTCCGTGGCGGCTTCCAGGCGGCGAGACGGTGACCTGGACTGCGCCAGAAACAGAGAGGACGTCCGGGCAAAACCAACGGGACCGGCGGCGTCCACCTTGGTGGCCGGATGGAGGAGAACTGAGCCGGAGAAGAGAGAGAGCGGGAGGAGGGTTGGGAGAGAGGAAAGAGAAAGATTTTAGGGTTTCCAAAAATAAAACCCACCACTTCCTATTTAAAAACTTTCCAAAACCGGAAACTAACTTCCTCTGACCATAACTTTCTCATACGACATCCGATTTACGCGTGCCGCATGTCTACGAACTCGTATCACCAAACTCTAAAACTTCCATGAAGGAAGTTTGCACAAATAACTTACAGAAAAGAAAGTCAACTTTTGGCCTTTAAAAGTCAAAGTGTCTTAAAATTTACTCCCGAAACTTCAACTTCGCACTAACTAAAGAATTTCCACAATTAAACCTTCATTAATTTCGGAAATAATACAAGGAAATTGATATAAAAATCTGGGGTATTACAATGGTAAACCTGCTATTACAACATGGTAAGACACACAAAGTATATTTTTCTTAAACACTGCCTTTTGTGTGTACATCTAAGGCAAATGGTGCATGTGATGTTGCCTCATTAAAAACTTTGCTAAGTAACAAATCCTCAGTGGAACAAAAATAAAGTGTTGGTTGATGATAGGAGCATAAAATGCGACATTCTTAATGTGTTATTACCTCCATTTGTACTTTGATTATCTCTTATTGTCATAGAATACAGTTATAATGTAGAGTCGAAAGTTTTTGGTAGAGTTGTGTGTAAAACGTGTTAAACATAGAGGAACAATATAGAAGTTTGTCAAAAGCCGATTTGTGCAGCCTTAGAGATGTTCTTATGATTCTGTAAAGCTTTTAAATTTTCAAAAATTGAGTTAACTCTCTGATACTTAGGTGACATGTAGAAGAGTTCATGAGAAAGAATCAGGAGAATTGGAGTTATGCCGGAATCATTGCCGCAAGGTCAGACTGCCAGAACAGAGTAACCTACTGCCTACCGAGAGAAGTGTTCTTGATGGACCTCGGGAAGCAAAGCAGCTGATCCATGAAGCCTAGTCCATGAAAGGAGAGGTCCAAACCAAGTCCAATATGGAGAAGAAGATCTAAATTCGGCAGAATATCAAGGAATGTCCAAGTCTTGAAATTCTTGTGCACGTCTCACAACTTCAAAGGGCTCTCCAGGACAGCTCACAATGAATCAGAAAACGTGCTAGATATGGATAGAGAGCTACAGGAGTCTAGTTTCCAAATCAATTGAAATCACCTCAGTATCCATTTTCTAGAGGAAGTTATGACGAAATCATCAGACAGAGGTCATTGGGCCGAATTAAGAAAGACTAGGGAAACCTAAACCAACTGGGATTTTACTTGTGTGGCCGGCCTCTCTAGCGTTTTTCTTCCATATAAAGCATGACTTCAAGGACAGAAAGGATCATCACTACTCTTGCAATTACATAGCCGAAATTCTACCAAACCCTATACAGAAAATTACTTAGCCGATCCATCCACCACAAACCACAAGAATCACTCCATCCTTCCACCGATTTTCCCCACACTTGCCGAATCTTCAAAGGTTGTAAAAGTGTGATTTTCTCATGGCTTCTTGTATTATTTTCTGTTTAGTTTCGAACTCTATTGTAATATACTTTTTGATTTTGGTTTTATTTATCAAACATGGTTTTCGGATTTATGTGTGATCTTTGATTGTTCTATGTTTTGATTTGTAACTTCTTGAATATATGATGATTTCGGGATTTAGGTTTTTGGGCAGTAGCATTTTCTTATGTGTTTTTGATTTCTAATTGATTAATTGTCATGAATTCATGCATCTAAATCAATCCTTGAGGCTGCCTCGGCCATGGTTGTCCTTAAGGTGCGGTTTCATCTACCATAATAATTTTGGATCGATTCATACGCAAAGTTGTCTTGGTCTTTGTTATTAACTTAGGGCGGATTTAATTCTGATAATTTGCATGCTAATAGGATGAGTGACGCCATGCCTTAGATCATGTTTCCGATTGATTCATGTGTTAAAGTGTTTTCTTGTTTAATCTCTACGCAACGTGTTTTTAAATGAGTTAGCATTCATGTTTATGATCAAGCGCAAAGATGGTTCTAAATATTTGAGGAGTCTTAACAATTAGATAACCGCAAAGGCTCTAATTAGAATCGGAATTGGTTAGAGTCAAGGACAATTTGAACGTTACTGCCCGGCCTTGCATGAAGTTGTTATGTGTTCTAGATGGTTTTTCGTGTTACGTGTTGCATGAGTATGTTGATCACTTGTATATAATAATCTTAGGTTTAATTTTCAGTAGGTTATTCGTTAGAATTAATCAATCTTAAACCCCCAATATTTTGATGTATATATGTGAATACTTGTTTATAAGTTGTTTGGTTTCTCTTCTTTCGATCACCCTTTGGTTTCCCCGGCTAGAACAATCCCTAGTTGTCCATATTACTACGATTGCAGGGTAATTAAATTGAAGTTGTTTGACTTCCGTTACGCGACACGTCAATTTTTGGCGCCGTTGCCGGGGAAGCCAAGAAGAATCGAAGAAGATGTTATATAGTCTTTATTTATTTATTGGTTTCCGGCTTGTAATTAATTTTGACTGATTTGTATTTTTAATTTTTGGAAGTTTCGGTCTTGATTTGTGAGCTTGAGTTGTTGATTTCGATGCTTGAAAGTTGTTCACATACTTGTAGTAATCTTCGATGCTTTATATGAATGACGATTTGTGTGAAGCTTTGGAGATTTTGTTTGTGTATATTGTCTTGAAAATTTTGAGTGTTTATTTTATAAAAATCTGAAGATTTCGTGTATAACCCTTGTATAACCGATTGTTTAATTTTGTAAAGCATGAAATATTTGCCAACGAACAGGTAATTTAGGTAAGTGAGATCAACTGCCCCTAAACCCTATCATTGTTGTTGAAATTTTTGATGTTTGGGGAATTGATTTCATGGGACCTTTTCCTTCTTCTAAGGGATTCCTTTACATTTTATTGGCTGTTGATTATGTTTCTAAGTGGGTGGAGGCAAAAGCCACCAAGACTAATGATTCTAAAGTTGTTGCAGAATTTTTGAGAACTAACATATATTCTAGGTTCGGAGTTCCAAGAGTTTTGATAAGTGATGGAGGTTCTCACTTTTGCAACCGCACCATTGAGGCTTTGCTCAAGAAGTATGGAGTCACTCACAAGATATCAACGCCATATCATCCTCAGACTAGCGGAATGGCCGAAGTCTCAAACCGAGAGATCAAGCAGATTTTGGAGAAAACTGTAGGTCCAACAAAGAAGGATTGGAGCGATCGTTTAGACGACGCATTGTGGGCCTATAGGACGGCATACAAGACACCTATTGGGATGTCCCCTTTTTGGCTCATCTATGGGAAAACATGTCATTTGCCGGTTGAGCTTGAACATAGAGCATGGTGGGCAGTTAAGCTATTCAACATGGACCTAGATTCGGCCGATTTGCATAGGACGCTACAACTTTGTGAGCTTGAGGAGATTAGGAACGAAGCTTACAATTCGGCTATGATTTATAAGGAGAAAACAAAGGCTTATCATGACAAGATGATAAGGGGAAAGAGTTTCAAAATAGGGCAGCAAGTCCTTTTATTTAACACAAGACTTAAACTTTTTCCAGGTAAGCTTCGTTCACGTTGGCAAGGTCCATTTGTTATTACTAATGTGTTTGCTCATGGCGCCGTTGAGATTCAAAGCAGTACATCAGGAAATACGTTCAAGGTGAATGATCATCGACTTAAGCCTTATTACGAGGCATTCAAGGAGTACAACGTTGAGGAGCAAAACGTTAAAGACCCACGGTATGGAGAGTGACGCCACTATGGAGATGAAGAGTCTAGGCTAAAGGACTTTAAACATTAAGCGCTGCATGAGAGGCAACTCATTTCAACCGTAGCAGTGGAGGAGCCATCACCGAGAGTTTGCATCATTTTTATCCCTTCATTTCTTATGGTCGAATTGTATATGTGTTTGTTGTGTGACTTAGACGCATGCTTAGAAAATTATGACATGATTTCGGGTATTACATTGAGGACAATGTAATTTTCTAAGTGTGGGGTAGAGGTTTACATAATAACATGTTTATTTGAGTCATTTAACTATAGTTTTGAGTCATAAAAAGAAAACCAAAGATAAAATTCAGAAAAACAGAAAATCGGATCCAACAAAAAGATGAGTGTTTTGTTTTATTTTGAGTCTTAGAATGCCCTTAAAGTCAATGATGATTATGTCTTTCAATGCATAGATGATGGTTTGACATTTACTTAAAGAAATTGTAAGTTTCATGGACATTTTGGATCAGTATGAACATTTGAGATTTGATCGATTGTGGAAGCATGCATGTCTTGGTTAATTTGTGTTCATAACAACCTATGTGAGCTTTTGAGCCTAAATGCTTTCTTCATGAGTGACTTAAGAAAAAAAAAATTTCGGCAATTTCAGTTTCGAAGCCTCATCATTCTTTGCATATTCAATGACTATGTGCTATAGCTTTTTAATGGACTCTACAATGTACTAGAACTCACTCATGTGATTATCGAAACTCTATAATCATAACAGGTCTTGATTTTGAAAAGGATTGAATTGATCTCTTTAGGATTATCACCATTGCCAAATAAAGCATGTGCCTATTTGTGCCCGTCGTGGAACTCCTTAACTTTAAACCCTTTGAGCCTACATTGAGCATTTTCTTTCATCACCTTCATAAAATTCCCTTGCTTAGAATAGTTATATCTTTTACCTTGTTATCAATACTTGGCAAAGCTTACATTCAATGTGGAGTTATGTTTGTGTGATGTTAAGAAACAAGTGTGGGGTGAACTGATGTAAAAATTGTGTGTGCCGAAACCCTTTTGATCAAAAAAAAAAAAAATTCGGATCAAAACAAAATAAAAGAAAAGGGACGACACACTACGGTTGGACATACATGAATTATAATCTAGTTCGACTTGAGCTTTCGAAGTTGACGAAGAAGAAAAAACAGATTTTCTGATTTCGCTTTTGATGAGTCTTTCTTTAGGCATGGTTGTTGACAGCATGGATAATGTCCATTCTATCATGCATTTTTCTCTTTTCTATGTAGGGATTGAATAAGCCCAAATTTCTTACTTTTCAGTATTGAAAGATTGTCTTTATGCCATTCTATCGGTGTTGCGTGGGCATAGAGCTGAACTTAGCTTTACAATTTCACGACGAATGAGAGGTGAATCTTGCATATTGTGCAAAGTATAATGATGTACCTATTGAATTTAGATAAGGAATTTCATCTCTGAACACTTCTTTATCATATTCTTCTAGACCATTCGGATCTCTGTTACATTTAAAACTTCGACTAGTAATGGGAGTACATACATGATTGACTTTCCTTTAGAGTGCCTAAACTGATTGATGGACACTCACCATCATTATAATCCTCGAGTTTCAATTCGAGACCGTCTCTTCCCAAGATCTTTCTAATTCTTAACTTTAGATTTTCAATAAAAAGAGGTATATCTTATGTCAGGACCCATCCTGGATTTCACCCTGAAATCCGAATTAAACCCTGCGGGGTCCACCTCAAGAGAGATTTTACCAAAAATTTCGACATAACCTCCCTTGAAAATGGACAACCCTACCTGTCAAATCCAAACATACACTTCTATAACCAAAACAAACCATCCTCAACCCCTGGAGCCTCCCTGCTCCCAGCTCTACATCCACACCCAGAACACAACATGCGTTAGCTAATTTACAACAATCTTAAAGGTCATCAGAGCATATCTAATAGTGAAAGAAAAACAATGAATAAAGAATAAGCGAAAGCAGCCTTTGACTATGCCTGGACTCCATGTATGCTCGACCTCAAATAAACTTAGTCTTCAAACTGGGCATTTGAAACCAAAGGGCCCAAGGCAAAGTAATTTAAAACGTTAGAGTGAGTGGACAAAAATAAATTAAATAATTTACCAAAATCTTATTTAGATATTTTCCCACATTTAAACTTTAAAACCTTTTCGATGCAAGCAATCTTGATCAAACATTTAGCTTATTGTCTGGAATCATGTAAGAATAGACAAACCAGCCCCGCTGATTAATCGAATACATAATTTGAGAAAATTACACAAGGGGAAGAGATATCACCATGTAAGAGTTTCCCATGCTCGAGTCGGAGCCTCCCATGCTCGGGTCGGAGCCTCTTAGGCTCTAGTAGCATTTCACGCTAAGCGCTCGACTGACCTATGGTGAGGACCGCTAATAATGGCTAGCTAGCAATGAATAAAAACCGATTGGGGCCTCCCAGGCTCTAGTAGCGTCCCACGCTAAGCGCTCAACCCACCTATGTTGTGGACCGCTAATAAAAGCTAGCTAGCAATGAAAAAGATAGTAGCATTCCACGCTAAACGCTCGACTCACCTATGGTGAGCACCGCTAATAATGGCTAGCTAGCAATGAATAAAAAACGACCCTAGTATGGTGACTAAAATCATACGAAAACATCTAAATCCATAAAGCTTCTCCAAGTTCATGCAATTGCAGTTACGAGTACGGTTCCTAACCGTACATGGAAATTATCATGAGAAAATAAAGTAAAACTCAATGACGTCTCTCACATGTCTAAATATTCTCAAATCGATAATTATAAACGAGATTTAATTCTCAAGTATAATTCGTAGATAATTTCTCAAACCGAAATACTCGTTAACATACTCTCAATGTCAAGATCAATAACCCACAAATAACCGGGAAAAATATAAATAGAGAACCACCGAAAATCCTATTTTCGGTAATCTTTTATGAATCTCAAAGCCAACAAATAACAATGATAATAATTATAACCGTAATCATCTCAAAACATAAACCATTAAACTCAACTTATAACGTAAGTCCCATTAAGAAACCAAAATCGTATTTGCAAAATGAATCAAGAAGGATGTTCCCAAGTCAACTCCGAAATCATAAAAATGATAAACAAAACTAAAATCAACTCACTTTCTTGAGAACGATAATTATAGAAGAGATATTTATAAATTAATCGTTGCATGGAATTTATTCAAAACAAAAGTCCACTCACAGATTTAAGCCTAAGCCTGACGAAATCCGAATCGCCACTCAAGTGAGATCTCCTCGTATCTAAGCTCAAAAGAGGTTGAATTCTTTTGATGGTTTGCTACCCGAAATGAGTGCTTCAAGTTGGCATAAGGATCTCCGATGATGGTGGCCGGAGGAAGTTTCCGGTGAAACTCCACCACGCACCGTCGCATCTTCTCGGCGTGGTTTCTCCTTCTCAACGGCGAGATAGGTCCGACAACCTACACAGATTGTTGGAGGATGAGTTGAGCTTCAAATCGATACCCTCCTTGCTGCGTATCTCGGCCGGACGGCGGCGGACAACGACAAGGAAGTCACCGGTAGAGAGAGAGACGCGGGGGAGAGGAGAGAGAAGAAAAATTAGAAACTGATTTTCTACCTTACCACTTTTAGTAAGTTTCCCTTTTTAAACTAACACTTCCGATATAGAAACTTTGGTTTTTAGACCATAACTTCTTTGTACAAACTCTGTTTTCAACATGTCATGTGTCCACGAACTCGGTTTAATGTCCTCTACGGCTTTCATAAAGGAAGTTTTCTCAAATTTTAGACAAAGGAAAAAGTCAATTTTTGGAGCCATAAATAGTTCGAAAACGGTAAAAGTAAAAATGAAGTTGCTAATACATACCCAAGAACACTTGGCCATGCTGAGAAAGTGGCATGATTACCCAATCACCGGAGGCCATTCCGGGCTAGATACCACCGGCGGAACCTCCGTTGGCACCTAAGGAGTAAAGGTCCAGCAACCATTTACTTGTTGGAACCATCTAACAACAACTAAATACCCCCGAAAGGGGAGACGCTGCATAAGACCACCAAAATGGTCCCATATCGAAAACAGATGACACGACTCCCAATACTAGCCTATAAAATAGGCACAAATTCCTAGAAAAGGTAAGTTACCATTCCTCCCTTACTCCCGTACTATACGAGTAGCCATCGTGCGCTAACTTAAGCATCGGAGAGTCGAAGACTGGGCCACCCCAGTCTTGACTCCTGACGCGGTGTTACTTGTGCAGCTACAAGAATTGGAGCCAAGAATTCGACCTCTCTTCCCGTGATCTTGGAAAGAGGTAGAAACAATTGGCGCTAGAATGAGGGGCCTCTTGTGGAACTCCCATTTAACTTGGAAAGCGAGATGGTCGAAATTGTGGATGATCAGAATGAACCCGGGATTCGACTCTAAAAAGAGCTATTCCAATCTTGCGATACATCCCTTAACAAAGCTACCGCAGCCGCGGCCCCAATTAACCATGTCGATGCCGCCACGGCCCTTGAAATTTTGAAAAAAGACTTCCATCTGTTCCGGAAGCAAGCAGCTAAAGATAAAGCAGAGGCAGAGGCATACCGGCTACGTATCGTCGAGTTGGAAAAAGAAGAATTCTTACTACGAGCCACGCTGGATCATCGTAACACCTACAATGACACCCTGGAATGAGCGGCAAGGGTCACTAGCACCCCAGACCCCACCCTGGCATCTCTCTTTCCTAGCCAAGGAAAAAACAGTTCCATGATCTCGGGATGCCCTAACCAAATCATCTACATAACTCATCCACTCACCCACCCATCCTTTCCACTTCCAGCCTCTCAACCATCTACGATTGCTAGTTAGCCCATTCCCCTAACAAGCCAGACCGACCCATCCAATCCACTCGTCCCCAACCCCAACTCCACTTACACCAACGCTGCAAACCCACCCCTTGACATGTAAACCCGACTCCTCCTCCAGCTCAGCAATTATGTCACTCAGTTGGCCTCGCGAATTGAAGGTGTGGAGAGTCGCGGGAGCCAGCGACCCTTATTCACGGGATATGGACATCGCCCAAGCCCCTTCACGCCACAGGTGAAAATGGAAAAAAGACCACCCGAGGCCAAACCCTTCAAAGTGGACAAATATAAGGGTACCAGGGAACCTCGTCTCCACTGGGTATACAAATGTTATGGGTTGTCATGCTTTCCAAGAAACCCTTTCAGACGAAGAACTCAGTTGGTTCCTCAACTTACCGCCCAACTCCATTGACAATTTTGATCAACTCTTGGAACGCTTCCTCAACTGTTTCATACTGCATGCCAGCATTTACCGCAGTGTTGATGCCTTATTTCACATCAAGCAAAAGGAAGGTGAAGGGCTCCATGATTTACTGTCCCGATGGCAATCCGCCAAGGCACGTTGTCATAATCTTGAACCACGAGTTGTTGAACAAGCTTTCCGCCAAGCCTTGCTTCCCGATAGCTTCCTAATGGAAATCAACAAGAACCCTCCCAGATCGTATGACGCCCTAATGGATCTTGCTGTCCGGTGGGCACATGCAGAGTTTGCCACATTTGGGTATTCTAACCCCACCACCACATTAGCACTCCCGTGCTATTATGAGGTCATGCCTTTTGGTCTCAAGAACGCAGGAGCAACATATCAGAGGCTAGTTAATGCCATGTTTGAAGAGGAAATCGGGGAACTCATGGAAGTATAAGTGGATGACATGCTAGTCAAGAGTGTGACGAATGATGATCATATCACCAACCTGGACAAGGTCTTGACTAAACTCCTGGCCCATGAGATGCGTCTCCTCAACCCACAAAAGTGTATCTTGGCTGTTGGCAGTGGAAAGTTTTTGGGTTTCATGGTCAGTGAAAGAGGAATTGAGGCTAACCCAGAAAAGATACAAGCCATACTCGATATGACTGTTCCGACTGCTCGAAACGAGGTCCAGTACCTCACGGGACGTTTGGTAGCTTAGGCTCGTTTCATCTCCCGCCTCACAGATAAGTGCAACTGTCAGGACCCACCCCGAATTTCAGCCTAAAACCCGATGTAAATCCTGCAGGGTCCACCTCCAAGGAAAATTTACCGAAGACTCGGCATAACTTCCTTTGCTAATTGACAACCCTTCCTAAATAAAACACGTGCAAACACTTCTAAAAGTTCCAACTCCAACCTTATACACTCTTCGAGCCTGCGTGCTCCCCACAAATCACAACATCTCCCAATATATATTTACTAATCTAACAAAAATCTCATAACCAACAATTCATAGGTTCAGAGCAATTCTAACAGTGAAGGGAAAATAAATATAAAAATAAACGGAAGCTATATAATGAACTAGGCCTCGACTCCATGTACGCCCGACCTCAACTATGCTAACCTGCAAACTGGGCATTTAAAAATGAAGGGCCCAGGGGAAAACATTTGAAAACGTTAGAGTGAGTGGACAAAAGTAAATTTAAGAGAAATAAGCAATAATTATCTTTATGCTTTCCCGATTAAATTTTCATAGAGAAGATACACTGCAAACGATAAACTCAAAAGCTCTTAACTCAAAAACTGCCAATTACATGACTAACCCCGGTTAGTCTCCAAAACTTTATAAAATAGAACATCTCAGGCTAAAATATAAATATATGTATGTATTTACACTCGTTATATTCCTTATATGAATTCTTATGAAAATATATGAAAAATAGAAATTCATACAAGGCTACGACGCTTGCGTCTAACACTCACATCACACCATAATAGAATTTTACCCCATTATGGCGAAAAAGACGGGTGTATATACGTGCATATCCCCTATATGAATTATTAATTTCATATACGGCCACGACGCTTGCGTCTCACTCTCACGTCACACTTTAATGAAATTTTACCTCATGATGACGGAAAAGTATGTATGGCTAGCTAGCATTTATATACATACTATCCTCATAATTTTCCATATATAAATATATATTCACCGAAACTCTCACTTTCGGTTATTCTCCAACAATAAATAAAATCGTCAAATTAAAATGACGTCATGTGCTCAAACCTAAAAGAAATTGATCAACAATAAACCATTTGCATGCATATTATTTAAAACAAAAGTCTACTCACAGTATTAGGCTTAAACTTCCCAATATAATAACCGGAATACGCCTCGAGCGTTGCCCCCAAACAAAACCTTAACCTTCAAGGATTCTGCCAGAACTTGCCAGAAATGCTCACCGGATTATGGCGACTTGCCGGAATTTTGCCATAGCTTCCCCAAATACTCCAAACTCCAAGTTATCGACATGTATCAACCAAAACAACAAAACAATCACTGACCATCTCTAAAATACACCGAGCAACAACACCAAATCACCTAACCAGTACTCAAACCTCACTACAACCCAACACAGAAGCTGAAAACACCAAGCTTACCTTCAATCTGCTCTTCTTCTCCTCCTTGCCAAAACTCAACATGAAGTACCTCCAAATATCCCCAGCTGCTGCCTTAGTCGCCACCTCCACCGAATCAGCACCACATCACCTCGGGTCCTCTCTAGCCAAACACACCAAGCCTCTGCCTTGGTCCAGTTCGATGACTGCAGCTCCACAAGTCGCTCCAAGGTCCCACCGGACTCCCCACTAGGCTTCAAGGACTCACCAAAACCCAAAGCACTCGCCGGAAACCACCGAATGCAGGTCGCCGGAGCTAGAAACTCGGGAAACCCAAAAACAGAGAAAATAAGAATTTATGATTAGGTCCCGATTCAAGGACTATCCACCCAGAAAGAAGAAGAGGGAAGAGGCGAACTGAAACCTACCTTCAAAGGTCGAGTCGCCGTCGGGAGCTTGCCGGATTCCGATGAACACAGTGGTGTTCATCAATTTCGATCTCCATGAATCCGCGGTTGTTTGTGGAATTTGATCACTGGGTTTTGAAGGGAAGAAGGAGAGGAAGAGATTGGTGGCGGTTTCATGGCATGCGGCGGCCGGAACTGGCGACGCCACGCCGGAGCAGAGGAGGCAGCCGTAGAGGAAGAAAGAGAGGGCTGTGCTCGGGTCAACGCCCAAGTGTGGGCATTTCCAATGTCAACTCTTCTCTTGGTTTTTAAACTTAAACCAACGGCCAGATCAAAACCCTAATTGATCATATGGCTCAGATTAAAAGTTATTCTCTAATTTCAGAAAATTAATTATAATACCAAACTTTCGATAGATCGTAGAAAATAGTACGAAACTCCGACAATTAATCCGAAGACACCGGTGAACTCATGTCGAAACGTACTACAATATCGGGGCCTTAAAAGAAGAATTTGACTATTTGAGAAATACTCAAAAATAAACTCTAGCGTTAACTTGCTAAGTTACCGAGCACGGTTAAATTCCTTAGTGACTCATAGAATACCCAGTAAATAGGTAAAATTTGGTACGGGGCGTTACAGCAACCCGTTCTTTCAATTACTTAAAACCCAGTATAAAGAAAATGTCACCTGGGGCCCGAAACATGACGACGTCTTCAACAATATAAAGGCCTACCTTGCAGCAGTCCCCCTCTTATCAAAACTTGTCCCTGGAGAAGTGTTATACCTATATTTGGTTGTTTCTGCTACAGCCATTAACGTTGCCCTTACGCGCCATGAGCACAACAATGAACTCCAAGTATATTACTGTGGAAGAGGTTTTGCAGATCCCGAGACTCGTTACCCCGACATCGACAAACTGACCTTAGCCCTAGTCACTGCAGCACGTAAACTCCGGCAATATTTTCAAGCCCACACAATTTATGTCCTAACCAATCATCCCTTTTGGCAAATACTCCAAAAACCAGAAACCTCAGGGCGCTTGGTAAAGTGGGTAATCGAGCTGGGTGAATTTGACATACATTTCAAGTCAAGGACAACCATAAATGGGTAGGCGGCGGCAGATTTCATTGCTGAATTCATCCCCCTGGACCACGATAGCCCAACAGAAGACGCCCCCCCCTGGGACGCTGTCTGGAAACTCCATGTTGATGGATCCTCAAACAACAGGCTAAGTGGAGCGAGAATAATCATTACGGACCCAGAAGGCATCCAACTCTGTCGGGTATGAGGCCTTGATAGCTGGAATCCAGCTCTGTCGAGAACTCGGGGCCCTGCAGATCCACATATTCAGTGACTCGCAACTGGTTGTCAATCAAGTGGCAGGAGACTTCAAAGCCAACCAGAATAACCTGGGATTCTACAAAAGTCTAGTAGGAGCCCTCCTGCAATGCTTCACATCTTACAAACTCACACAAATCCCAAGGTCCAATATCTCCAAGTTAGATGCCCTCGTGAGACTTGCAACAGCCCTTCTCGAGTCCACGCCATCTGATGTGCACATAGAAATCGTAGATAAACCTAGCATCTCGAAAGCCTACTTAGAAATCTTTGCCCTCGAGACAGCTAGCCATCCCTCATGAATGGACCCATATGTTGCCTTCCTCTCTAATGACACTCTTCCCCAGGACAAAAGAGAGGCACAACGGTTACGCCACAAGGCTTCGCTCTACCTGCTCAAAGATGGCAAATTGTATCGCTGTGGCCAGTCATGTCCCTTCTTGAAATGCTTCCCACAGAGGAAGGGCACAAAGTGTTGAAGTCACTACACAACGGAGTCTGTGGCAACTGTCACATCCCGACTCTTAAATTGTTACCTTATTTACTGGCTTGGAATTAATAATAGTTTTACCGTCTTCGTAAATGAGTTTATAGTTCAAAGGTCCCTACACGAGTGTTGAGGAACGAATATTTCGGAGAAATTATTCGTAGGAGAAAAATTGTGACGACAGTAAAAATGGTAAATTTTAGCTAGTAAAAAGGTTATTTTTATTAGGGTATTATTTTTGGGGTGTTAATTTTGGAATTGGGTTTTATTGGTGGTGTTGGACCAGGTTGGGGAGAAAAGCCCCAACATCTCTCTCTCTCTTCTCTCTCCTCCCTCCCAACTCTCCCCGAGCTTTCTTTCTGCCGGAGCTTTCCGCCGCTCGTTCGCCGCCGTCCGGCCACCACAGACCGCCTCACCGGTCCCAATCGGTCGGCCATCAACCCAGCTCTCTTCCTGGACCGGTGGGAGCCGTCCTAGTGCTGCCGTGAGGGGAAAAAGCCGCTCGGAAGCTCTGACTGCCGTGGAGGTCCAGTCGCCGGAACTCGCTCCTCCGGCTACCATAGCTCGTGATTCTTGACTCATCTTGTAACTCTCATCAAGGTTAGTAATCCCTCAAAAGGAATCGACTCATTTCGATCTTGCTAAGGAGAAATGTATAATTGAAGTTCTAGGGCTTATTTCATTGTTTTGGTTTGATTACCCTATCAAGGCTTGGAATTAGTGTTTGTGCTAGTTAGGGAAGTTGTTGTGCGTGTTGAGAGGAAGGTTGTGCTAAATTTTGGTAGGCATTGGAGGTCCCCGGAGTCGGCCGCCGCTGTTAGAGAGATTTTTATGGTTTTAGATGTGTATTATTAAGTGGAGATTAATGATGTGAATTTTGGAATTTTTGGAGGAATTTTGGATAGGTTTGGGATTTTTCAAAGTTTGGTATTTTGGCCGTTAATTTGGATAGAATCCGGCCATTAGATCATTGTTGTTTGGCTGTAAAAAGTTGGTTTAAGGCTGCTGGTATTTATGGTGAAGTTTGTGTTTTGGCCACGATCCTCAGCGCGCGGAGCAGAGGTTTCTAGCGAACAAAGAGAAGGGGGGAGTGTTGCGGGCGTGCCACCTCGCGGACGAGGAAAGAGTAGTAGGGGTGCGCTTGACTTCTTGATCAGGCGAAGGGGGTTACAGGTGCCACCTCAGATGAGGATTTACCAGCACAAGCGATCGATACTCACGGCGGCGCGAGCAGAGCAACTATAGGGAGTTCAGAAAGAAGCTGGGATGTAGAGGCCGGAGGGCTCTAAAGAGGGGAACCTAGGCGGCGGCGCTTAGGGTTAGGGTTTCGAGGAGCTTGAAGGGTAACTGGTTTCAGTTTGTATTGTGTTTTTGTATATTGTTTGAGTGAGTTTCTGTTAGGATTCGAGCCCCCTTATATAGTAGTTCGACTTGCGGCAGAAGAAAGGTAATTAGAATCCAAGTCGGACTCTGAAACCCTATTCGTACAAGGACACTGCTCCGTCCATGCGAACCAACCATCTTGTGACACATGTCCAGTTCGCACACTTCATTCCGCATAAGGCATTGCTTCCGCGCTGCCAACTGTAAACTCCTATGCGAACTGGAATTTATCCCGCGGGCTATCACAGGAAGCTATCTCGCGTGCTACTGAAGCTCGCTTCCATTTCGCGGGCTATTGCAGCTCGCGAACCTTAAAAAGGGTTTTTTATATTTAATGGGCCACAGGGATTGGCCCGAAGCATGTCAAAGACTTGTAAAAGTCTTCAACGTTTGTCGTGGTGCGCGCGGACTCCGCATGTGTCTTCCTCGCGAAGTCTCCTACGCGAGCCAGTTCGCCAGCTCGCCTCGCCTCGCCTACGCGGAGTGTTAAATAGTAATTCCACGCGAAATCATTCCGCGCGCGAGCTAAGTGTTTCACGCGAACTGCGTAGTCCGCCTATGTCCATTCCACGCGCAAGCTAAGTGAAGTCCAGTTCGCACGCGAACTCTGTTCTCAGCTCGCGTGGTGGTTCTGGCGGGCCATCACTTGTAAATTTAAAGAAACCTTGGGCTCGTCGGTATGACATGGACTAAGAAATAATTAATCTTTACATAGACATTTACTGTCTAGTAAAATATTAATTTAGGCTTAAACATTGCCCCCCAGCCTCGAAGTCATGAAAGTCGAGAATGACTGAAGAGGTTTATGTTCATGCTGCGGTACGGGTCGGGTCATACAAAATTAGTGTGAGTAGACAAGCCTGTGAATAGGCCTTGAAACTCAAGCACCCAGTAAGGCATTGGAGTGAAGCTGCTGCACGGCTCGCCTAGGCACCTTGGACTTGAACTTCAAATGCATTCGCCTGCCCCTAGCCCGCATTCGCCTGCTCAACTCGAATGTAGCTCGCATGGATGTATCTTGAGCAGACGCATGTGACTTGAGTAGATTCCAAAAAATAGCCCTTCGCGAGCTCTTGGCGATGGCGGACCAACATGGAATGACAATGGCTATGTACTTCGTTGCCCCCCAGTGCGAACCAGTGAGAGACAAACAAGCAGAGTCGGCGAACGGCCGTATAAATCTGAAAAATTTTAAGAGGCCATGCATTTCGCTGCCCCCCAGTATATACTTCGTTGCCCCCAGTGCGAACCAACGAGAGGCAAACAAAGGAGTCGGCGAACGGCCGCATAAAGCTGGCGGACCAAGTTTGAAAAATTTGAGGCCACAGGGATTGGCCTAAATAATGACTAAGACATACTTGAATGAAGTTGTTTTTATTTAGGGCCTCAGGAATAGGCCCCAATCTTGTACTGGTCTGTTAGTTAGACCGCGCACGTTTACAAAGAGAAAACTGATGACTGAGAAAGATTTGAATTAAAAAAATTTAATTATTTAGGGCCTCAGGAATAGGCCCCAATCTTGTTTCTGCCTGGGGTTGCTCCTTAGTGTGAGGTGATAGAGCGTAAGCGCGACGGCGCGTGACACTAATGATAGTGGTCGCGGGATCAGGGGGGAAGGAGGGTCTGCGCCCTCTCAAACACTAGCGATGTGGCGTTTTAAGAAACGACCATTAATAGGGTTAGGATGGAGTGTACCGTCAAGGTCGCGCAAATGGTATGCCCCCTTAGGCAATATGCGATGATAATAAAGGGTCCCTCCCAACGCGCGGACCATTTCCCACGGCCTTCGGTTTTCTCCCCAAGTGGGAGCACAGCACGCCATACCGTTTGGCCTTCGGCATAACTCCGACCTTGAGTGACTTTATCATAAGACCGCACAACACGCTGCTTCTCAAGGATGAGATTGTTGAAAGCAGTGATGTGATGTTCGTTGAGGTCTTCAAGCTCTTGCAACATTGCCTGGACGTAATTGTCACCAAGCAACTGGTGCTGCTCCTGGACACGAAGCGAGGCGACGTGAACCTCAAGGGGGAGGACGGCGTCATGGCCATACATGAGAGCATATGGGGTGGTATCTGTCGGACCGCACTTGGAGGTACGGTAGGCCCACAAAGTATGGTAAAGCTCTAGATGCCAGACGCGGGGGTTCAACTCTAGCATTTTTCGCAAGATGTCGAGGATGACTTTGTTGCTTGCCTCCGCCTGACCATTGGACTGGGCATAATAGGGGGTCGAATGCAGGAGTTTGACACCATAGCCGTTGAGGAATGTGACTACCGAATCTGCCATGAAAGCTGCCCCCCGGTCCGTCACGATGCATTCGGGAACACCAAAGCGGGAAATAATGTTGCAGAAAATAAAGTTGCGGACCGAGGTCGCGGAAGCGACCTTGAGTGGCTCGGCTTCAACCCACTTGGTAAAGAAATCGGTGGCCACAATAAGGAACTTGTGCTGCTCTGAGGAATGGAGATGAATGAGACCGATGAAGTCTATCGCCCAACCTCGACATGGCCAGGGCTTGACGATCGGCTATAACGGAATGTTTGGAATGTGTTGCACTGGTCCGTGAGCCTGGCAGTCCTGACATCCTTTTGCGAAAGTAATACAATCCTTGAGAATAGTAGGCCCGTAGTAGCCGTGGCGAAGAATTAACCAACGCATCTTTGGTCCAGCCTAATGCGAACCACAAACGCCGGAATGCACCTCACGCAGAAGCCGCTTAGCCTCGTTGCCATACACGCAGCGGAAATCGTTACCGTCTTCGTCGCGCCGGCGAAGCTCACCATTGCAAAGCACGAAGTTGAGGGCAAGAAACCGCATTTTCCGAGAATGGGTAGCGTCATGAGGGTGCTCGAGGTAGGCAATGAACGGTACCCGCCTATCTTCATCGATAGGATCTTGGGCAGCGACGTATTGCCCCCTAGCAAGAAAAGAAGGAAGTGTACATCGTTTGACCTTGAGGAGTCGTTCGCGCACTCCATTGCGTAAGCTAAGACCGGATGCGATCTGCGCGAGCTCATTCGCTGCGAAGTTGAATTCGCGCGGGATGTGTTCAATGTGAACATCGTCGAAGCGGTCCAAGACATCAAAAGCTTTTCGCAAGTAAGGTTCAATGGACGAGCTTAAATACTTGAACTTCGCCACAAGTTGGTTGACGACCAGTAAGGAGTCGCCAAAGACTTGAACCTCGCGGACTCCTAAGTCCAGCAAGATTTCCAGGCGGATGATGAGCGCCTCGTATTCCGCCTGATTATTTGTACATTTAAAGTCCAGCTGGAAAGAGTAAGAAAACCGATCTCCTGCAGGGTTCTCGATGGCGATCCCGGCACCTGTAGCAAGTTCAGTACACAAGCCATCAAAGTAGAGGGTCCATGGAGTAAGGGAGACTATGGCAACCTCCAACTCGCAGAATGCTGTCAGCTCGGTCGGCGAGTGATGAGCGAGGAAGTCCGCTATGGCCTGTCCTTTAACTGCCTTTTGGGGAACATATTGCAAAGAGAATTCAGACAAAGTCAATATCCATTTACCTATGCGGCCCCGTAGGATAGGGCGGGAAAGCATATATTTGACTAAGTCGGACTGAGCGATCACCACCGTGGTAAAGGCCAACATGTAGTGGCGGAGCTTGCAACTTGCAAAGAAAAGGGCGAGACACAACTTTTCCATTGGGGAGTAGCGCGTCTCGCAATCGGTCAACACCCTGCTAAGATAGTAAACGGCGTGTTCCACTCCGTTCTCGTCGTCTTGTGCCAAGAGTCCGACGATAGACAAATCAGCAGCGGCGATGTAGAGCTTAAGCGGAACACCAGGGCAAGGGGGAACCAAAACAGGTGGATTCGCAAGATAGTCCTTGATACGATCGAAGGCCTCCTGGTGTTGTGACTCCCATACGAACTCGGTTGCCCCCTGGAGCTTTAGAAGAGGCGAAAAAGGCTGAATTTTCCCTGCCGCGTTCGAAATGAAACGGCGGAGGAAGTCTATTCGCCCGATTAATTGTTGGAGTTCCTTTTTGGTTGTAGGAGGCGAGGCGTTGATTACCGCCTGCGCCTTGTCTTTGGGGATCTCGATACCCCTTTGATGGATTAGAAAACCAAGGAAGTCGCTTGCTTCCGCGAAGAAAACACATTTGGCGGGGTTCATCTTCAGGTGGTGTTTCCGCATCCGCGTGAAAACCTGTCGGAGGTCTTCAACGTGTGTCGCCCGCGTCTTGGTTTTAACCACTACGTCGTCGATGTAGACTTCAATCAACTTGCCTAGGATATCGTGAAAGATAAGGTTCATGGCGTGTTGATATGTTGTCCCCGCGTTCTTGAGCCCGAATGGCATGACAACATATTCGAATGCACCTGCAAACCCCGGACAGCGGAAAGTAGTCTTGTGGCGATCTTCTTCAGCGACAGGGATCTGATGGTAACCAGCAGTTCCATCCATAAAGGATAGCACTTCATGCCCCACGGCCGCGTCAATGAGGAGATCAGCAACAGGCATGGGATATATATCTTTAGGCGTTGCGTTGTTGAGGTCACGGTAGTCAACACAGACGCGCGTTTTGCCGTTCTTCTTGCGAACCGGAACGATGTTGGATAGTCATTCATTGTATTTGGCCACGCGAATGATACCTGATCGGTGCATGTTCCCAATTTCTTCCTTGACCACGATCTAGGTCTCAGTTCGCATGAATCTGCCGTCTTGGCGGACTGGACGTCTGTCAAGATGAGTAGGCAGACGGTGTCAGACTAAATCCGAGGATAGGCCAGGCATGTCTTCATACTACTCGGCGAAACAATCCCTATACTCATGTAGTAAGGTGAGAAGGTCTTCCTTTTCTTGACCCACCACCTTGGCACTAATGGAGAGTAGTAAAGGTTTCTCTGCAGTCCCCACGTCGACTTGTAAGGTAGGATCGCGGACTTGAGGCGGCGTGTCGTCCATGGCAGCGGGAGCTAACTGAATAACTTCCTCCTCGGTCTCGGTATAGTCCACTATCTCGTCTACATACTCCAAAGTGGCAACCCTGTCGTACGCTTCGCGTTCCGCCCAGGATGAGAGGAGTCTCTCACACAAGGACTTGCCAGCCTCGCGTGCTTCTTCTGAAGATGTACTAATCATAAGATGGTTGTAGGGGATCCGCGATGGTGTGGGGATGTTGTAAATCGTCCCTCGCCTGAGTGAATCCCCATCGCGTTAAGTTGGAGGCCGTGACCCCATATGGGCGGCCTTTAGAATCGACGCCTTGGACATCCAATGGGCCCAAATCAGTATTGTAATAGCGGGCGTCATTGAAGTTGGCGGAAATGGAGAAAGGACGCGAATCCGCTTGGTTGAGGACCGCTTCGCGTTTCTCAGTATCCCAGATCAGAAGCTCCTGGTGCATGGATGAAGGTATACAAAAACTTCTATGGATCCAATCGCGGCCCAAGATCATGCTGTAGGACGAAGCACACTCGGCAACGAAGAATGTGTAGACCCTTGAAGCCGGTCCCACCTTGACCCGTAAGAACAACAAACCTAGAGTCCTGGAGACTTGTCCGGTGAAGTTCTTGACTGTCAAGGACATAGTTTGGATCATCGAGCGTGGGATACCAAGGAGTCCCATAGTGCGGGTGGTGACGACATTCACTGCCGCCCCCGTGTCGACCATGAGTTTGTTGATCATAATCCCTTCAACTTCAGCCGTGATATACAATGGCCTCATGTGAGTGGCCATGTCCAGGGTTGGAGTGGAGAAGGTCAGAGTCGGCATGCTTGTGATGCTGCTTGTGGCTTCCAAGGGTGCAGCCTGTGCGGGCTCCGCCAGGACTGGACCCATCTCACTGCTGCAAGGGGGGGATATGTCACAGACACTTTTGTTATTGTCTGGAATATCCGCCGCGTTGCATGTTGTATTTGTTGGGAGAGCGTATCTCTCAGATATGAAGAACACCATTCCGACCTGAAAAGAGAACTGTTCGCAGATTGGAACCAGTGGCGTCTCAATGCTCCCGTGTTCTCAGTCGAGCACGGCGAATGCGCCCTCCGCTGGATTGACCTCTTCGAGCTTGGGCCATGTAGAGATCTCAAGCATATTGCAGTTGAATGATTCACCCTGCCTTTCTGCTTGGTCGTCGCCCAAGTCGATCCGAGGCTCGGAATGAGTCTCCTCGTTCAATGAATTTTCGCGGAAGCATTGGGCCATGAGTTCCGCGAGGTTAGGGCTGGAGGTGCTACTTTCGACCCCTGGCGAGACGGTACCCTCTGGCTGCCGTGGTCGCCACACGAGTTTGGTCGAGGGCTGCTTGTCCTCAGTTGAAAGCTTATCCGCGGCTAGTGGAGCTCTGGCATTGTCCTCTGCCTTAGGTGGAGGAAGGACTGAGACCTGAGGCTGCTGTGCGGGTTGAGGTTGGGGCAAACCTGGTCGTGATAGTTCCTTTTTAGCCTCAGGTTCCTGGCGAATGGGCTTCTGGGGATGTGATGACCGAGGTGGCTCGCGCCTTGATTCGAGCCTTGATGCAGCAAACAGTCTTCACGTCGCAGGGGAAGACGGTTCTCGTCTTCTTTCAGCCTCTGGCGACCGCCTACGCCTTGGTAGGGGTGGCGGGTTCCTTCGTCGTTCGGCTTCTGGCGACTGCTGGCGCCTTGGTGGAGGTAACAATTCCCTTCTTCTTTCAGGTTTTGATGAAGGCTTGTGCCGGGAGAACTGTGGCTCCCTTCTCCTTTCTGGCTCCGGAGATGATCTGTGCCTAGCGGGGCGCGGATCCTGTTTGGGTGGTACGGTGAGGCGACAGAAGACATTCGCCTTTGGAGTGGGGTTGTCTGCTACCTGCGCACAGACACGTGGAGGCGTGACAGGTGGCCTTTGGAGTAGAGCACGCAAGCCTTCAGCTTCTCTCCACATTCTCTCGGGTGTCTGCGCGAGCTGCGAGGGTCGGATGATGCCATCATCAGCCGCTCGCAAGGCACGCAGTATGCTGCCATACTTCTTTTGTAGCTTCCGCTTCTTGGATCTGCTGATGGTAACCGGCCTTCCCCCTTGCTGTGTGTACCAAATCCCTTCCTTGATCGCTGATTTGGATGTCGGAGGAATGTAGGGGTCAGTCAAGATACCTCACCGAGGGCTTGAAGCCTCGCTATCTTGGCGTTCGCTGCCGGAGTCGGAGATGTCCATCTCGCTTGAAGCTGGAGATGAAGGTACATCTTTAGTCCAGTGTGATTGGACGAAGGTTTCGAGGCGCTTGATCCTCTGTTCCAACTCTTCGCGAGTCCTGGGACTCATAGGTTGATAGTTGTCAGCTGGAGACGGTGTATTGTCCCGCATGGTAGCTTTGCCTTTATCCTTTCTGGAAAGACGATCGGGCTGTAGTCTGGCGGCTAACTCCCTTGCTGGGTAGTGGTTCCCATTTTGGTTCGCCAGAACGGTGTAGTCATTCGTCGGCCTCTTACGGTTTCGACCTGGCCGTTCGCATTGGCCCGCGTTTGGAGATAGGTCCAAAGTTATCGCGCGCTGGCTGATGCGAGGTCAGGCGATGTCAGCGACTGTGATCATGTAGCCACTTCTGTCCTTGAAGCGAATATACTGGAGGTCTAGCCAGTCCTGGACTTGCTTGCGGAGCTGGTAACAATTGCGAGTTCTATGCCCCCAACTGTCATGGAGCTTGCAGTGGACGCGGCCCTCCTTGTATTCAACATAGGGCAAGGCCCTTGACACAGTGATGAGTCCGCCTTTAATAAGATCGTCTAAGACCTCGTGCGCGAGGTTGACGTTGTAAGTGTACCAGCGAGATGGCTGACGTGTGTCATCATTACCATCCTCTCGGTCTCGCTTAAATGCCCGGCGCGGATTATCATCCTCTGGATGTTCGGCCAGGTCCAAGGTAATTCTCCGCTCGCCTGGCTTTGGTGCGCAGCGGCGGCTGTTCTCCTTTGGCTGGTCGGCCCAATTCACCTCGACCATACCGACAACGGCTGGGAATGGATCAACATCCACTAGAGAAGCGGTGCTTCCTGGCGTCTTCATTTTCAGGGCGCCCGAATTCAACCAAGTTTGTAGTTGGTCGCGGAGTTTGACACAGTCCTTGGTGTCGTGATTGTAAGCGTTGTGGAAACTGCAATACTTTTTGTCCTTTAGCTCTTCCTTGGACGGGATCCTGTGATCCAAGCACACGCATTTCGCCTCAATCAAGTCATTAAAGACAAGATGGGCGTTTTTCGCGTCATACGTGTACGCCTCATATTCGGGCTTAGTCCATGCAAAGGACTGAATGGTGATTGGCTCACGGGTCATCTTGAGATTCTTCAGCTTGTGAGCTAAAGGCTTCCCGGTCAGTTTGACTGCTCCGACGTCGTTAACATACCCCTGCCTTTGGTAGTAAGGGTCGAATGCGGGGGATTGGAGGTTTAATGCCCCTACTATCCTGTTTCTCCCAGGTACGTATGTCCCTTTAGAGGCATTCACCCTCTCGTCCATTTCCTTGAGGATCAGCTCATAACTGCCGACCTTGTTGATGAGGTCGCCCATGGACACGAAGCGTTCCCCATGGTGCTTCAACCGCTGGCGGTGTTCGAGGCCACGAATAGCCAACTTAATGGCTTCCTGTTCGGGTAGGAGGAAGTCGCACTTGGCTTGTTGGATCTTGAACCGCTGGAGGAAGGAGACTCCCGACTCCATGCTTTGCTGGCTCATTTGGGTAAGGGAGTCGAGGCCGACCTCTGGCTCAATGGTACCGTAGGTCTCCCGGAACAGTTTCTCCATGGTAGGCCAGTCCGCAATGGATCCTGGTTTCAACCTGGAGTACCAAGTAAATGCAGCTCCGGACAGAGAGGTCCCGAAGAGCTTGAGCTTGAGGATGTCATTGTTCCCGTACTGGCCGCACTGGACTTTGAAGCGGGCCATGTGGGTTGGTGCGTCTTCCCTTGTTTCACCAGAGAAGGTAGTGAACACTACGTTCTTGAACCCATGCGGGAAGGGGTATTGCGCCACACTATCCAGGTAGGGGTCGCGATACTGCAGGTTAGCATCACCGTGTCCTGTTTGCTCCTTGACAATGGAAGAGATAAGCTGGCGCCAGTCGGCTGTTGTCACGGGCACGGATTCTGCTCCTTCCCCATGGTTTGGCCATGCAGAGAGATTGACGGCCTGTCCGCCGTTCTTGGGAGTAAGGGTGGACTAAACTAGAAGCGGGTCATCTGGTGTCCCGTTTCCCTGGCGTAGAGAATTATGCAGTCCCTTTGAGGGAGCAAACAAGCCATGCGGGAGCGGACTCTTTGACGTTCCTACTCCTGGAACGAACTGCGGGGCCTTCGGAGTCCCGACCTTAGGGTTTCCCCTGGCGCGTTCATTAGGAGGGATGTACTTGGGTGTCCCTTCATTCGCGCTTGGGCTAGTAGGGTTTAGAGCAGGGTTCTTTGGTGCCTGCGCCCTCATCCAGTCTTCAACTTCAAGGACCCGTAGGTTCAGCCGGTCTTGTTTGTCTTTGAATTCGTCTAGCTTTTCTAGACTGTTCTTACTTCCGAAGAAGGAAGCATTCTGCTGGTCATGCAGCTTGGTATCGTGCTCGTCCAAGCGGCGAGTCTGCTCATCTACTATCACGCGAGTGAGCGACAGGACCTCCGCATGTTGCTTCACGGTCTCCGCGTTCTGATTCACGGTCTCCGTGTTCTGGTCCAGATCCGAGCGGATCTGTTAAAGGCTTCCTTCGACCAAGCCCTTGGTTTCCCTTGTTTCGCTGACAAACTGGTTGAAGTCTTCAGTGAGTACGGTAAGGTTGTGCTGGTCTGCTTCCCAAAGGGTTTTGTCCCTTTTGAATTGTTCAGCAAGACCGTCGACCTTACCAACAAGGTCGGTGATGCTTTGTTGAGTAGCCAACCCTTGGCTCGTCAACTACTCGAACATCTGGAAGATTTGCTCCATACATAGAGCAGAACCTGTGTCTTGGGTCGGCTGAGAGCCTACCATGTTGGTCTTGCTGAAGTCTGGATCACCAAACTGAGCAAGGACCTGTTCTTGAGTGAGGGATCGGCAAGCCGCGCTGTTATGGGGCTTATACCGTAGCGATCTGTGCTTGAGACAAGAAAGCTGAGGCTTTCGGTACGGCGCTTCCTCTGGTTTCCCTATGGTGATTCGCTTGTACTCCCTGTCCCACTGGGCGTGCCAATGTTTTGGCCACGATCCTCAGCGCGCGGAGCAGAACTTTCTAGCTAACAAAGAGGAGGGGGAGTGTTGCGGGCATGCCACCTCGCGGACGAGGAAAGAGTAGTAGGGGTGCGCTTGACTTCTTGATCAGGCGAAGGGGGTTACAGGTGCCACCTCAGACGAGGATTTACGAGCACCAACGATTGATACTCACGGCGGCGCGAGCAGAGCAACTATAGGGAGTTCAGAGAGAAGCTGGGATGTAGAGGCCGGAGGGATCTGAAGAGGGGAACCTAGGCGGCGGCGCTTAGGGTTAGGGTTTCGAGGAGCTCGAAGGGTAACTGGTTTCAGTTTGTATTGTGTTTTTGTATATTGTTTGAGTGAGTTTCTGTTAGGGTTCGAGCCCCCTTATATAGTAGTTCGACTTGCGGCAGAAGAAAAGTAATTAGAATCCAAGTCGGACTCTGAAACCCTATTCGTACAAAGACACTGCTCCGTCCATGCGAACCAATCATCTTGTGACACATGTCCAGTTCGCACACTTCATTCCGCATAGGGCATTGCTTCCGCGCTGCCAACTGTAGACTCCTATGCGAACTGGAATTCATCTCGCGGGCTGTCACAGGAAGCTATCTCGCGTGCTACTGAAGCTCGCTTCCATTTCGCGGGCTATTGCAGCTCGCGAGCCTTAAAAAGGGCTTTTTATATTTAATGGGCCACAGGGATTGGCCCGAAGCATGTCAAAGACTTGTAAAAGTCTTCAACGTTTGTCGTGGTGCGCGTGGACTCCGCATGTGTTTTCCTCGCGAAGTCTCCTACGCGAGCCAGTTCGCCAGCTCGCCTCGCCTCGCCTACGCGGAGAGTCAATCTCGCCTCACCTACGCGGAGTGTTAAATAGTAATTCCGCGCGAAATCATTCCGCGCGCGAGCTAAGCGGAGTCCAATTCGCACGCGAACTCTGTTCTCAGCTCGCGTGGTGGTTCTGGCGGGCCATCACTTGTAAATTTAAAGAAACCTTGGGCTCGCCGGTATGACATGGACCAAGAAATAATTAATATTTACATAGACATTTACTGTCCAGTAAAATATTAATTTAGGCTTAAACAGTTTGGCCCGTATCGATTTTAAGATTGGCGAAGTTGGGGAAGGATGAGAGTAGATAAAGCTCACATTTAATTTTGCCTATTTTTATATAAGCGTTGGTATATAGTTGAGGATTAATTTATGGTTTTGAAACAGGACGTGAGGAGGCTCGAGCTGAAGATGCCTCGGACCGACATCAGGCTTAGGCCTAATTTGTGAGTGGACTTTTGTTTTAAGTCATATGCATGATATGGTTCTGGGTTGAACAATTTCTTTTGTTGGAGCATTTGAGGTCATTTTATTTTGATGATTTTATTTATTTTAGAGAGTTACCAAAAAGCGGATTTTTCGGTATGAGGAGAGTATATATATAAATGTTAGCTAGCCATATGTGTCTGTCCACCTTAATGGCGTAGTATATAACCGCATTATGGTGTGACATAAGCGTTAGAGGCAAGCGTAGTAGCCCTATGTGAGTATTTAATTCATATAAGGGGTATGGGCACATATTTATACACATGTCTGTCCACCTTAATGGCGTAGTGTAGCACCGCATTAAGGCGTGACATGAGCATTAGACGCAAGTGTAGTAGCCCTATATAAATTATTTTAGACCTATAAAATAATTATATAGGAAGTATGGACGTGTGTAAATACATACATATATTAGTATATATTCTTTTGAGATAAAAGATTTATCGCGTGGAGTATGCATTCGTTTTTTTTGGAATTTAAATTGGGAAAGCATAAATATTGTTATTATTTTTTTATTTATTCTTTTATTTTGTCCACTCACTCTAACGTTTTTCGAATGTTTTCCCCTGGGCCCTTCGTTTTAAAAATGCCCAGTCTACAGAGTCCGAGTTGGCACTAGTAGGAGGCGAGGTATAGTTACCCACTTCTCCACCACTTTTCACCAGTAGGTTACCTGTTAAACCTACAAATGTATTTTCTTGCTTCCTCTAGTTTTCTTTAGTAGCTCTGATTACCCTTAGGATTAGCGTATACTTTAATGGTGGTGTGCTAAGATTTATGTTATATTTTTCGAATTCTCGAAGGTTGAAGTTTGTTATATTAATTGGATATTTATGGGATGAATTGGAGGTTGGTTGATTCGTTTAGGAGGGTAATTCTTGAATTTTCCGGGTTAGGATTGTTCATTCTTAAGGAATGTTTACCGAGTTCTTCAGTAAATTTTCCTTGGAGGTGGACCCCGCAAGACTTACTTCGGGTTTCAAGGTGAAATTCGGGGTGGGTCTTGACAGCAACCATGCGGGAGCTCGAAACCTCATGTTCAAGGCACTCCGGGCTGGATATTATCGGCCAACATTAGAGTAAGATGCAAAAGCCATTGTCCGTGCATGTCTTCAATGCCACAAGTTCGCCAATTTTGCTCATCACCCACCGGTGCCATTGTCTGTTATCATCTCCCCAGTCCATTTCAGCCAGTAGGGACTGGATTTTGTAGGACAACTGCCCACAGCCCCGGGACAACTCAAATTTGCAGTGGTTATTATGGATTACAACACAAAATGGACAGAGGCCGAACCCCTTGCCTCAATTACAACTGAAAAGGTGATAAACTTCCTATGGCGTAACTTATACTGCCGATTTGGGGTTCCACAAGTCATCATCATAGATAATGGGACACAATTTGACAACAATACATTCAGAGAATTCCTCTCCAAACAAGGAACCACAATCTTTTATGCCTCCCCAGCACACCCCCAAACCAATGGCCAAGTGGAAGCCATAAACAAGTTCATCAAACAAAACTTGAAAAAGCCCTTGGAGGATGCCAAAGGGTTATGGGCTGCCAAACTCCCGGAAGTCCTCTGGACACTTCGAACCACCCCAACAACAGCAACAGGCGAATCCCCATACCTCTTGTTCTATGGTACATAAGCGGTGATTCCGGTGGAGATGGAACTCCCTAGTGAACGTGTCACAACATATGTTCCCGAGACAAATACTACGGGACTACGCCGAGACAGAGCACACCTCCGGAACGTCAACAACAAATAGAAAATTACTCAACACTACAACAAGAAAGTCATTCCTCGCCCCCTGAAGGTAGGTGATTGGGTCATGAAAGAAGTCATTCGTCACCCCACAGGACTCAAGGCTGATAGCGACCGAAACCGGGTGTTTCAATTAAAAACCCTTTTGTGTCAATTGTAGTATATAGCAAATAAGGGTATCGTTATAAAAGCCGGGATTGAGGGTACATTTACAATTTACGTTAATTACAAAACAAGATAAAACAAAAGATGATAGTACTAGAGATATGGGGTTTTGTGATTATAAACAAAAGAAAACAAAGAAACAAAATAAAGTAGAAAATATCAGATGGATGAGACGTTAGAGACTTGAAAATCCATCACCAAGTATGTTTCAAGACATGTTAACAACCAAATCTTTAATTATTAAGTCGCAAATCGGTATAATCAAGAACAAACCGTGAACGCACTGCGTAAGTCCTTATTACTTCCCTACATTACTTAAGCAAGATGAACGCACCGTTACCAAGCCTTTAGAATAACCAATCAAGATATAGACACTATCCTATCAACAAATTATTCTAAGCATTAAGATCAATGAAAGTTTGATTGAACAAGTATGCAAAACTAGTGTGGAACGCCTACCTAGCATGCAATCCTTTTTATTTGGTTTCACCTATTGTCCTATAGGTTTTACTACTTTGAAATAGGCCTTTTAACCATTTAGGAGATTAATCAACCTATTTCTAGCCCCACTCATAAGTTCATAATGTTCTATGTTGCGCATACATGAACATAAACAAGCAAGAGTTCCCCATAAACCAAAACCAAATAAACAATTTGAAAGACTCAATAATTTGAAATCAAGGTTCAAAACAATATGTAAAACATTCTTGGGGCTTCAAACCTTGCCCATAGCTAAGAGAAATCAGCCACACATGGCTGCAAAATCACACAAGGAGAATAAAAAATGACAAAGGAAAGGTAAACCGTGGATGATGGAGAGATCGATGATGGCTTGGCGGCTTCCTTGTGCGAGTCCGCAACTATGGAGGTTCTGATGATGTGAGATCGTTGGCCCCCTCTAATCTTCACGTCCCTCCTTTTCTGCTGTGATTAGGGTTATGAAACCCTCAAAACTCATCCATGGGCTTGCCAATGTGGTCTGGGCCATAAAATAGAAGTTTTGGTCCAAATTAGAAATTCGGGCACACTGCCCTTTGGCTACTCAAACAGTCATTACTTCTTCTCCAAAATAGGTATTGACGATCCGTAAAAAGTTCTGGAAAGTAGACTCCTGTAGCTTTCCATTGATATATGGAACATCTCCTTAATCGTTGTGAGCTGATCACAATCTTCTGTCGAAGTTGACTGATAATTTCTGACAGATTTTCTGATTTCTTTCCTTGCACAACATGGATTCCTTTTCCTTCAAGATTTCTCCTCTTTCGTCTCTTTTGAGCTCATCAGCTTTATTTATGACCTAAAAACACAAACTTAGTTAATATGAATATTATTAAAGGAATTACATTGCTAAATAGGGTCGGAAATACAATATAAACATAGCACTTTGTGCTCTTATCAAATTCCCTCACACTTAGCTTTTGCTAGTCCCTTACCAAAATCTAAAACATAGAAAACAAAACAAAGACTCAAAACAAACTATGCCTTCAATATTATTGTCACAAAAATCTCTTACTTTCATAGCATCAAGATTAACACTCAAATGAAGAATCAATTATGAGTAATTCGAGAGTTAATTAAAACATATACTCCGCATATAAGCATGTAAGACACGGGGGTGATAATGGTGATGGGTGGAGCTCAGCATGTATCCAACAAGTACGATTCAACCTCACAAGATTACCACTTTTTCTTCTCTCAGAATCAAGGCTAATACTTAAAAGCTTTTTCACTCAATGTATATATGTGAGAGAATACGCAAACAAGTAGGCTCACATATAAAGAAAGAAACGCACTTTGTTAAATTAAAAAGATCTCATGAAAGATATCAACTACTTGCCAAACGGACCAACCCATATGCTCAACTTTTGTAACCAATCTCCACAGATCGATGGCTGTCCATCTTTTGGATCGTAAAAGAACTTTATCAAGGTTAAAATTTGGCCAAGGCTAGGGTTTAATGAAAAAAAGGATAAGGAATTGCAAATCGTCCTTAAAAACCAAGTAGGGCCATAAGATCACCTTTAAACATTCATGAATGAGTACAAAGACCATATATCACATCATTAGGTCTTCAATTTAAAACAAACTCCTCCATCACAAAGGGAGACTTAATCCATACTTTCATCATTTTTTTCTTTTCAGTGCCGCCACATTTGGTTTTTTTTTTGTTTACTCTTTTTTTTTTTCGGCAACACAGTTTCTTTGTCTTTCCAATGGACAAGTCTAACTCCCCCACACTTGTTTCTCATCATCCCTCCATACGATACATCACAAAATAAGCGTTACTAGGCCGTAAGGATAAAAGTAGAGATATCACTACACTAAGCTCAAGGTGAGGATTACATGGGTGATGACAGAAAGGCTTAGCGTATGCTCAAAGGGATTCAACTAAGGGGTGTGCCGCGCACACAAATAGGGACATATGGCAATTTCACAATGGTGAAAATCCTAAGTCCTTTTAATCCTTTCCAAAATCAGAACATGTATTGATGTACAAAAGTGAGTTCTAGCACTAGAGTCCGTTAAACTTAATATGCAGCAAGCAGTTAATCAAGGAGAAAGATAATGAGATCGCTAAACATTGTCAAGAAAATAGATGATGATTTATTCAATAAGCACTCAGAAAGAATAGCACAATATAGCTCAAATTCTCACCAGGGTAATTATGAATCAAAACTCATCATCAACATGCTCAAAATTATGTACCAATGTCAACAAAAAACCACATCTACTACACACTCATATGCTTAGTATACATCATAATTAACCAACGAATTAATTTAACATCATCTCAATCGTGTGATCTTCTTTTAGCCATAATTTCATAGATTACTTACTCATCCTAGACAGTTGAAAGGCATGATGACTCACAGAAAAACAAACACAATTTTTTCTTCTTCAAATTTTCGACTCTAACAAAAACAAAATAAAACACAAAATGTGTGTATTCCCTTCCCCCACACTTAAACTACGCATTGTCCACAATGTGAGAACAATATAGATCAAGTAATGCATAATAGATGTATAGAGGAAAGTGAACAAAACAAAAGGTAGAAGGTGAGAAAAGCTCCCCCATTGTGTGCTCTGCAGCCAACTTCCAGCTGATATAAGTCCCTGTTGCAGCATCCAATGTCTGAGATTCCAATTGGAGATGAAAGATGGCATTGCTAGCTTTATGTGCATATGTGACACGTTTCCTAAATCCAAGTGGATCGAAAATGGCAGCCCTGCAAAGTTAGAAGAAAAACATAGTTTGCACAGAAAAGCTGAGAAAAGGACCATTACTGTTTCAAACCAGATTTCCGGTGAGTTCCAGTGCCGTAATGTTAAATCGCCTCAAAGAAAAGTTCAAGCTAATTCAATAAGCTTTTCAGGCATATATAGCTTTCTTCCACAGCATGGCTGGAAGTATCCCCTGTTTTGATCTTTTCCCGGCTGTACCGCAGAACTTCTGGTTTCCTGGCAGTGACCTTGCTGCCTTCAACATCAAACTGAGAATGACTCGGGTCTCCAAATCCACTTCTGTAAAATCCTACAGAAACTAGACTCATAGACCTTTCTGTTCATATAAAGCACATATTCCCAGGTTCTAGGAGCTGCAAACCGTAGCCCTCCAAAGTCGGAAGAACTGTTTTGCCAAGAGCACTGTTTTGGCTGAATTTGGAGTTTTCAACTTTTCTCAACTCTCACCTGCACACACACAAAACACATCAAAACAAACAAAATAAAGAAAGCATAGACAGTTGGGTTGCCTCCCAACGGCTTTTTAATAAGAATAATCAGGAGGCTTGGGCCGCGGTTCGATCAAATGCTTGACCCTCTTCAAAGATATTTCATGGTCCTTTTGTAGCCATTTAAGTAACTTGGGAGCAATGGATATATATGATATGAAGCTTCTCTTTTTCTTTCTCTTCTTCCATTGTCTCCAACTTTTCTCAATCACAACAAGAATCTCCTTATCCGATTTGAGACATTCAGGTACCACCATATCCACATGCTCAACAAACTCAAATGATTCTTGGATGCGAAGAACATGTGTAGAGCTTGAGTGAGAGAGTGAAGAATCATGTTGTCTTCCAGATCCATGTACCAGCAATATAGCTTCAAATGTAGGAGGTTTGATGGACTCCTCTTTTAAGCAATCCTTAGGAGTCTCAACATTGCGTGGCTCTTCATTGGACTCCTCCAAATCCGTTTCTTCATCCTCGAAAAATATTGAATCATGGAGTATTGCATCATGAGGTTGACACGGAGATGAAGTTGCGGGAAGTTCATGTGGACTTGTCATCAATGGCAAGGGCTGCTCTTGAGATATTAAGGTGTCCAAACTCCTATTAGTTTCTGCCCAACTGTTATTGAAAGCTTCTTGCTCCTCAATCCGAGCTTTATTTGAAGCAGCTAGAGCCTCATTCATCTCATTTAGAGACTTGATTATCTCATCGTAATGATTTAACTTAGCTGAGATTTGATGAGATGGTGCTTGTGTCCAGTAGTCATGGAATGAATATGGCAAAGCTTGGAACTCATTGGAAAATCCTTGTTGCATGTCCGGATTGGTGTTCCATGAAGAATAAGGAGGATCATCCCATACTGTATTGTGTTGAGGTGAATAGTAATCATTCCAATGCCCTTGGTTCTCTTGAAATCCTCCAAGCATATTTTGATCATAGTATCCTTGATATTGAATGCTTGGACATGTCTCCGTTGAATGACCTACCATGGAGCATCTAGAACACACCTCGTAAGGTTGATTCCACATTGAAAAACAAAACAGAAACTTTAGTTAGTAATATATTCACAAATTAATCTCAAGTAAAAAAAAATAAAAAAATAATCTAATGTGAGAAGTTATAAAAACAGAAATATATATACAAGAACTAACGCAAATTGCTAGGGATTTTTCAATCCCCGGCAACGGCGCCAAAATTGATAGCGACCGAAACCGGGCGTTTCAATTAAAAACCATTTTCTGTCAATTGTAGTATATAGCAAATAAGGGTATCGTTATAAAAGCCGGGGATTGAGGGTACCTTTACAATTTACGTTAATTACAAAACAAAATAAAATAAAAGATGATAGTACTAGAGATATGGGGTTTTGTGATTATAAACAAAAGAAAACAAAGAAACAAAATAAAGCAGAAAATATCAGATGGATGAGACGTTAGAGACTTGGAAATCCACCACCAAATATGTTTCAAAACATGTTAACAACCAAATCTTCAATTATTAAGTCGCAAATCGGTATCAATCAAGAACAAACCGTGAACGCACTGCGTAAGTCCTTATACTTCCCTAGATTACTTAAGCAAGATGAACGCACCGTTACCAAGCCTTTAAAATAACCAATCAAGATATAGACGCTATCCTATCAACAAATTATTCTAAGCATTAAGATCAATGAAAGTTTGATTGAACAAGTATGCAAAACTAGTGTGGAACGCCTACCTAGCATGCAATCCTTTTTATTTGGTTTCACCTATTGTCCTATAGGTTTTACTACTTTGAAACAGGCCTTTTAACCGTTTAGGAGATTAATCAACCTATTTCTAGCCCCACTCATAAGTTTATAATGTTCTATGTTGCGCATACATAAACATAAACAAGCAAGAGTTCCCCTTAAACTAAAACCAAATAAACAATTTGAAAGACTCAATAATTTGAAACCAAGGTTCAAAACAATATTTAAAACATTCTTGGGGCTTCAAACCTTGCCCCTAACTAAGAGAAATCAACCACACATGGCTGTAAAATCACACAAGTAGAATAAAAGATGATAAAGGAAAGGTAAACCATGGATGATGGAGAGATCGATGATGGCTTGGCGGCTTCCTTGTGCGAGTCCGCAACTATGGAGGTTCTGATGATGTGAGATCGTTGGCCTCCTCTAATCTTCACGTCCCTCCTTTTCTGCTGTGATTAGGGTTATGAAACCCTCAAAACTCATCCATGGGCTTGCCAATGTGGTCTGGGCCTTAAAATAGAAGTTTTGGTCCAAATCAGAAATTCGGGTAGACTGACCTTTGGCTACTCAAACGGTCATAACTTCTTCCCCAAAATAGGTATTGACGATCTGTAAAACGTTCTTGAAAGTAGACTCTTGTAGCTTTCCATTGATATATGGAACATCTCCTGGATCGTTGTGAGTTAATCACAATCCTCTGTCGAAGGTGACTGATAATTTCTGACAGATTTTTTGATTTCTTTCCTTGCACAACATGGATTCATTTTCCTTCAAGATTTCTCCTCTTTCGTCACTTTTGAGCTCCTCGGCTTTATTTATGACCTAAAAAACAAACTTAGTTAATATGAATATTGTTAAAGGAATTACATTGCTAAATAGGGTCAGAAATACATTATAAACGTAGCACTTTGTGCTCCTATCAAAGGCAAAGTGGGAAGGTCCACTCGAGATAGTTAATGCCCCTGGACCAGCCACATTCTATCTTCGGGACACTAACGGACGAGTACTCCCTCGCCCCTGGAATGCTCACCACCTCGACTTCTACCCCGTCTAATTTTAGCAGTCTCGAGAACCAGTACAACAGTTGGCACTTCACAAATTTATGTACCTTAGCCCGTTAGCGGCTCAAAATTAATGTACACCTTGCTCATTAGCGGTCAATCCTAAATGACGATGCCATATTTTCTTTTCCATAAATTGTCACCACCTCACCATACCGTATCAAGAACACGGGACAAACAAACAAATTCAATTTCATAAACAAAGGAATTCATTCAAATAACAATAGAAAAAGAAACGAGTATCAATCTGGACTCCCAGGCAATTTACAAACTACAAATTGATCAAACTTGGCTAAACCACGCCACGAACAACAAACATTTTTTCAAAAAAGCAAACAGCAATAGATAAATAAAACAACAAAACACAAGACAAAGACAATCATTTCTCTCCGGAAGATGCACCACTGGACTTGTTCACGCTCCCGCCACTCCTCGAACCACTACCACGCCCACAACTTTGGCTGATATTCACCGACACCCTCTGTCCATATGCATCATTACCTGAGTGTGGGCTGTCCCACGAAACTCGTGGTGGCCTCACTGACACATTACAACTCACCAGTGAACTCACTTGCCGTACCTCGGCAGCAGGAGACTTGTGAGCCGAAACCTTCTTAACCTCGGGACGTGGGGGCACAACAAGCCCAGGCATTCGAGGGTCAACAAGCTGAACAGCAGAGGTCGCGACCTGAGTTACCGATACTTGAGTCGAGGGAGACAACTCAGGGCGTGGAACCCCCAGAGGCGAGGCCGCGACAGTCTCCAAAGGACGCAGCGTGCCCATCCCGAGAGCCTCCTTCTGCACAACAGGCGATGTAGCACGCTAAACCTCATGCTGCTTTGCCAGAGATCGCGAGACCTCGACTTGCTTCCTCTTCTGGGGTCATCTGCTCCCACACTTTCTTTGCGGCATCCTTCTCGACATACCACTTGCGCATCGCCAGTTCATTTATCCAGCCAGCCTGGCAACCAGTCTTGTTCAACTCATCATGCCCCCTGTTGTAAGCTCTCCTTAGCTGCTGCTTGTACACTTCACTTTCCCAGAACACCCTTTCTCCCGCCCCGACAGCCCTTCCACACTTAGCCTTCCAAGTCTTCTCTTGCTCAGCCAACGCATGCGTCAACTTCGCCACCTCAACTTCCAAAGACGTCACCTTGGCAATGGCCACTTCCCCAACTTCCACCTACTCATCCTCTTCTGAATCGCCACCTTCAATTCAGCCACTTCCTTCCCAGCTACAGCAGCCTGATCTCAAAAAATAGCGACGTCCTGCTCCAGTTGTTCGAGACGGTGTGATAGAGCACGATTATTCTCTTCAGCCTCCTTCAACTGTTGGCACCTGGCCTCAGATTCCTCCTGCATGTGATTAACAACCCTCTCACTTGCGGCATACATTAGCAACGTTGCCTGCACACAGCAGAAGCTATATATCAAAAAAAAATGACGAAGAAAAGGAAGGAAGGCTGACAACAAATCTAATGGAAACTTACCTGAGTCAACTTCTCCTTAGTAAGACTCATGCCACCCAACGGATCAACCTCTTCCAAGGCATGAATGTCGCGAGAGTGATGACGCATGTCATAGGCCATTTGCGCCAAGTAAGGCTGCACCTCCCCAGTCCCTTCCAGCGCCTGGGTGATCTCTGCCAAGCTTCTCGAGCTCCCGGAATGATCTTCCTTGCCAAATCTCTTTGGTTGGCCTTCCCGTGACGACTCAACCCTATCTTTCCTCTTCCGAGTCCTCATCACAACAACCTCATCCGACTGTTGCACGATCGGATCCACTTCCTCTATAACCAAGTCCTCACAGCCAGAGTGCTTAACGCCAGTTTGATCACCTGTGTCCCCTAGAGACATATTCTCTACTCCCACTCGCTCCGAGACCAACTCCTCCCCCCCCCACGGGACCCTGATCCTGATGGTTGCCATCCTCGGTCTCAGTGACCTCATCGTCAACCTCTTGGTCACCCAAGCCCATTGCTTCTGCCACTAAGGGAGGCAGGTAAGCATAGTCCTCATCTGCAAGTTTCAACCTCACAAAATCATCCTCACCCTCCTCAACTTCCACTTCCTTCCCTTCCCCGGTCTCCAAGTCAATGTCGTACTGCTTGGCATGGTCAGCCTCGGCACGCAGCCCCTCCAACATATCCTCATCAGAAACCCTGTCATAGGGACCTTCCTTCTTTCGGGATCCGCCGTCTCGGGGCATCGTCACTGCAGCAAATATAAAGCAAAACAGTTATGTATAGTCCAGATCAAATAACACATGAAAACACTCAAGGCAAAATACAAACCCGGAACCCTGGAATAGCCAAACTGGCTATATATGCGAAGTTGGCATATCCGATACGAGCTCTTAGACTCGAATGCCCATATAACTAGACGTATACAACACTTCATCAGCTCAGTTAGTTTATATTCTTGGGGCACTACACAAAGTCAGAAGTCAGCAAGGACAGTACAGTACAAATAGTAAGAAAACACGAGTCACAAGACACGATACTTATTTTTTGAAAGGCCCCGGGTACTCGGAATGGATTCCCATGCCATTCCTGCCATTGTCCCCCAACAAGGAAACACTTCCGCCACTAGCTCTCGTTGGTGGAGGTAGGCAAATCTTCCAAGAGCACTTTAAATTTCCCCCTAGACTTCAGGGTCACGCAACCTTTGCTACCCTTCTTCATATAGTACGTCATATGCCAGCAGGCGTTGAACTCCTCAAAGCAGGGGAACTCATATCCTAATAAGCGGAATAACACCCCTGTCACCCGTGGGGTATCTGCTTCAGCATACTCGGGGTCACCTGCCCCGGGGCGATATACAGACATGCCAAAGTATATTGAACAAAAGGGGGTAGCGGGAACATCAACCCACACCTTAACTGATACTCATACACTAAAGTAAAGTTATCCGGGGGTTCCCAAAACTTAACACCATTGGAAAGAGGTCGTAATAGCACCTCATCGGGAATACTCCAATTTTGCCTAAGTGCTACCAACTC